>OY728155.1:208766069-213766069 GCA_963277665.1 Viscum album | reverse complement strand
ATAAATTATCAGGTATCCTTAGTATTGATGTTAAAATTTTAACATGTTGTTGAACACCTCAAATATTAATTTTTTTACGAGAATTAATATTATACATGAATAATATAATTTAATGTCATTACACATAAAGAGATTATAAGTGTTAAAATGTGTTCCAAAACATTAAAACTAAAATGGTATTAAAGAAACCATGGATTTAATTGATTTTTGAGGCGGTTAAGATATTTAAGTGAAAAAATAATGTATAAATTATCATGTTTTATTAAAAATGAGCATCATAGGGAAATATTATCAAAATCATTATTATTCTCATCAATTTATATTGGTTTTATTTTTTAATGCATGTTTTATAACAACTGAGATGTTATATTGACGACCATTAGATTAAAATATTTTCAAGGGATTAATTGAAAACATAAAATGATTCATCAGGTGAAGCCGATAATCAGTTGATTTATATCCATTTTCATAAGGTATAATAACCAGGTAATCACATGAGGTACTAAATGTGATTTCTATGTTTATATGTTATTTAATTATGATACCATTCCATAAATGTATATGTCTATTAATATATTTAGAATATTTAAATCATATTTTATGAATAACATAGACACCATGATTGAAATGGGAATGAAAGTGTGTTGAATGGTATCTAGAATAAAAAATGAATGGGTATCCCTAAACATGATAATGTTATTTTCATTGTGTCAGACATCTATAAAAATACCTTTAATAAAAATATGATGAGTACAAAAGAAAAAATGGGTTTTTAAATGATCATAAAAATAATAATAAAATGTAACTTAGGAATTTCGACATGTTCCTCCTTTTGAGATCTGAATGTATTTTTATTTCCATATAAGTGTTGGAAACCATAATTAAAGATGAATAATTCAATAAGAACTTGAAACACGTCATATGGTTGATTATACTTAGTAAATGTCTGATAATATGAATTTGTTAACAAAAATCAGGATTTTTTCTTTAAAATATCTCATGTATCTTAAAGTATAGGTAACTATTAATGGGTTACATTCTCCCTCTACTTGTTTAGAATGATTTATTCATTAAAATAAAATTTTATTTATTGAAATACAATGTAAATCTATCACTTAGTGGTTTATTTCCAATGGAGGTGTACTCTGTCATATCGGAGGTCTGAATCCCAAGATACACCTCATAAATAACTAGGTTACAATATACATAACAAAGATTTTATTCTCATTTATGGCCTCTATTTGACATATTTTTCTTAGATCAAGCATTATTTCCACCTTAATGTATTATATCCCAGAATATTTTTCATCCCATAAAAATGATTTTTTTTTCAATTTGGAAAATTTTATATGTTTTTATTATAACAATAAAAATGTGTTTTTATAGTTGATAGATGTTTACACTATTCCTAATAAATATGATTTCATCAAAAAAATTCAAAATATATAATAAGAAAAATTGGATTTAATAACGTGATACTAAAACCCACAAAAAGTATAATTTATTTATATAAGGGTAGAAATAAACAATATGTCACCATGGGACCTGTTACCAAATTTTAATATTATACTTGTATGTTTTTATGACTATATTAGCTCCTTAATGAGATAACATACAAAATATATGAATATACTTATTAGAGGTCTCATGGGTCTATGATAGTGGATCTCATGTTGAACGAGGTTCTAATGGTTTGGAACGAGTGCCTGATTGAATTATTTGATCCATAAAATCCGTAAGGATTTTAAGCCTGAATTAAATTTTTAAAATGATTATTTTAAGATCTATTATATTGGGAATATCACTCAATCCAAAATCTAAAGTCTTGGGTGTTGTTTGTATCCCATGTTACGGTAGTATAAGCCTATAAAAATCTTATTGGTTGTCCACAAGAGTTCCATTAGAAGAAAATGTGTTTTTCATTAATGGGTAGAAAATTTCAATTTCCACTATTTCTAAATAGATACAAACTCATGAATTTTTTCTTAGAGTTGGCACGTTTATGGGTTGTTATGTAAAAACTACATATCATATCCATACCTTCCATGCTATGATCATGGTAGATCAAGGGACAACTATCATGAAAAATGAGGTAAGTTTTATCTACTATCGTCCTCTTATCCTACGTCTCATCCTCTATTTCTGATTAAGTAGACAATTTTTTAAGGTTTTGGTAGTGATTTTGTAGGTGTATAGTAGAATCATATTAGTATGAGAGGTATTTTTCAATGTATGGTTAGAGGAGTACTATACCAGATAATCCAAAGAATCTAAATTCCTTTATCATAGAGGCAATACAATACCCTAATTTTGTACATTAAATTGGGAATGAAAATGTTGTTAATTTTCATTCATCATTTAGATATTTATATGTACATGTATTAATTTATCTTTCTTGCATTACCTATAATGTTTTTCTATTATATTAGAATTTTTTTCATCTAGTTTATTTTTTCTTCAATTTGATCTACTTGAATTTTTTTGTTTCAGTTATAAGGATTAATTACAAATGAGAAGTAATTAATTATTCTGTTTGTTTAATGTATGTCAGTCCACATCTGTGTTGATAGTCACTAGTAGTTCATAGTTATAATATAAGAATGTATGTCAATAATTACAGAAATGGGGAAACTACATTATTGAGATAGGTAGTTCTTAATATTACCTTTCATATAGTTGAAAATATTATAAATAGAATTTAATTATGTGTAATTGGGTAGGAGTGACCCGATAGGAAATCGTAAGTGGGTTAAATGATTTGAGAAAAGGATAAAATATTCAGTTTGAGTCCCTATAATCCCCTAGAAGTTATGGATATATGATTTATAATCCAATGGATATTGATTCCATCATGACATTCTTGGTTCAGTAGATATGGATGAGATATGTATGACATGACACAGGATGGGATTTTGTGGGAAAATTTTCCCTATAATGGTATCATTTAGTGAGTGACTTTGAATATTATGGAATTAGACACATAAGATACATGAATTAGTTGGAATATGATAATGACCCAAAACTAAAAATAATATGGTTCCCTTGTATATTGAGTACTGAGGTGGGACACAATTATTGGGGTAGGTCCCTCAGGCCTTGTTCATTGACCAAGTGTCCACTTATTTCCATGATTACATTGAATGTGGATTGAAATATAATTAATTGAACTATGTGGGGTTTTCTAGTACATATAAGTTTTAAGGAATTTTTTGACATTTTTATGTTTTCCTTAGGGATGAAAAATCAATTGATTAGTCGGAAAAGAGAAAAGACTCTAGTATGAAATGTTTTGAGATAGCTGGACACTCATGACCATTATAGAATAATGTGATCACATACTGTGACAAATATTTTTGGGCTTGATGTACTCTTGATATTGTTCTGTTTTATGTTTTGAGTTTCCATGTAATAATTTTGGAGGTCGAGATTGATTCAACAAGTGACTACCCATTCCATCATTTTATTGAAGAATTTTCATAAAATATATCATGTCACCTACAAGATCAATGAGGAATGAAATAATAAATCATTAATGAATCTAATCATATAATTTCAAAACACTCCAGGGGAATAAATAAAATGTTACAAAAAAAATAATTAGAGACGTGTCTAGGAAACCCTTTCAAGCCAAGATATTATCAACATTATTTCCTTCATGCTAGGAATTCCCCACTCTTATATGGTTTATCAGTAATTTGAACCATTACATATGATAGATTATTTAAAATGGTTAGATAATATTATTCTTTGTAGAATTTAGGATGACTGAATAGTATGTCTCAAAATAAAATAGTGTGGAATTGATGAAATAAAAACATCAATCCCGCTATGAAAGAAATTGATTCTATAGGAAAAGTGTTTTCGTTTCTATAGAAGCTGATGAAGGTGAATGAAACCAAACATTTTGTTTCATAGAAAAAATATCCTCTTGATGTGATAACACATTGAAAATAACAATCAATTCTAAGTTTGATCCAACATCTTTACAGTTTCCATTGAACCCCTATACTGAGAGAAGACAAACTGTAAATTAAGGTAAATGGTTTCCTGCAAGATAGAACCATACATATGGAGTAGTAAGTATCCCAATGGTTCTATATAGTTCATAGGTCTGATACATGACATCAATAAAGAACATAATTGGCCCTAAAAATTCTAGTAATACCTTCTCCTTTATCAAAAGGTAAGGAAACAAGGCATCCCATTAGGTGGCGGCCTCTGGAACACTTGAAAATGACCCGCTCTGGCTAGATCACATTCCTTCATGGTTAGGCAAGTGTACTTCCACAGATCATTATTATTAATGATTAAGTCATATGTCAAAAAAAACGAATGGAATGCCTTCATATTGAGCCATGTTGCTGGTGTACCTTAAGCACCAGCAACATACTGTAAAAATGAACTCCCTTGCCTTTTGTTCATGTAAATTATTACCCATGTGTTTGATCCATAATTATAAAAATATAATTCCATTACATACCTTATTTTTTAGACCAATGATATCACCAATCAAAAACAAAACTTCATCCACCCACACCCCATTGAAAAAGTGTTTCTCTATCATCCCATCTTAGGTCCTCCAATGACACCGTTATAGATAACCCAACATAACTACTTTATGATTGATATCCATATCATTTGAAATAAAATAATTTTATATACTCCTCATGTGGAAATTATTCATTTAATAAATTTACATGAACAAATGAACTTCTCTCCATTCATAATGATCTAGGATATAATAAAAAAAACAGTGATATATTTTTGTCGAGAAGACTCTTGATGTGGCCATTTTTAATGATAATCAATCATGATTAGGGGATGAGTGAATGTTTTTTAAGATATGAAATTTCTAGGATTCGTAGAACTTCAGAATTTATATGGGTTAGTTTCATGCTTGTATGGTTTAGATTTCAGTGGTGGGAAAAAACAAAAAACTGAATATCACATCCTAGATTTTGATTCAAGAAGATAATCTCTCTACAAACAAAAATCTATCAAGAATATATTTGTATATGTGGGAGATGGATTCCCAACATTTACCATAGATGTGGTATTTTCTTTTATAGAGTGTCCTAATGGCCCATACTTCCCCATGATACGTTCTACCCAAATGAAGAGCCAATCCCAAATATTCCAATCCATCATATCTTTTATGATCTTCATGTTTTCAACGAAAATTGTGAGATTGATTCCTCCCATATCAACTAATTCGCACTTATACCCCAATTATTTCAACTAGATTCTTAGATTTTATTGACCATCCCAAATGATGGCAGACATCAACCTCCTAATATTCCACACAACTATCTTTAGTAAGATGAGGAAAGCAATCACTTGTATATAGATGGAGGTTATCCAAGTGTATAAAATATTGATCTAAACCCTAAAAGATAAAAAACATTCTTCTAATTGTTGATGTGGTAGAAATCATTTCATCCATTCCCTCAATGGGTTCAATATAAATCCTTGTATGTGAGATCAAAGGTCCAAGATAATCCTTTGGAAAATGTCCTCTACAAATTCCAAATGTCCATAATTTTCCCCAAACAATTCAAATTTGATTTAGAGTTATACACCCTACTCTTTCTATATTTAATTCATGGTCCACTCCATATACTATTTCCCCCCATGATTTTGTATATACAACCAATGGATATTCTATTACCATTAATAAAAAACACTGTGGTCCACAAATAGGATATGAGATAATCAATTAAAATTTCATCTAAACCTATAATGGAGGATGTTTCCCCATGAATATACTTTTATAGGATCATTGTAAATGATTCCTAGATCACAACAAACATACAAAGATACAAAGGATCCCCTTCCCACAATCCATTAATCGACATAAAAAACTATATCACTTATTCAAAAAGTGCACTGAAATCCATTCATAACTGAGGAATCTAAAGAAAAAATCATTCTCCGAACCAATGATTCTCACGTAATATAACATCCTATGGATGAAACCCCACTCAATATTTTCATACACACTATCCATATTAATTTGTTAATAAATGATGGATCTTAGGGCCTTATTATTAATATATAAAATCTCTAATGAGATATAGAAATTTATTCTGGGGGGATATTCCTCATGTAAATCTATTACTTTCCTCCAAAACACATTCAAGTAGGTACTTCAAGAGTCTCATATAAATAACACTAAGGAGGAAAATGTAGGGAAACATATGTATGATGGATATCTGATAAATCAGAAGAGAAACATGATCTTTTTCATTATAAATTATGATCAGTGTGGTACAACATTCCTCTAAGGGTATGCTCCCTCTGAAAAAATAGGGAATAACTTCCACCCCACATTTCATTGAAATCTCCCAATATTCCTTATAAATAGATCCTCTAAAGTGAGTTGGTCCTAAATAACCCTCTGGGTTAAGAGATAACATTGCATCCCAAATCTAATCTTCCTATTTGGTGGTCTCAAAATAAGAGAAAGAGGATCCCAACACACCCACATAATACAATAATATAAATATGTAGGCCCCCTAGTTATCCCTCATGAATTTAAGGGTTATATCCAACATAAATAGATTTATAATGATCTTAACCATACATTTCACCACATCCAGATCAATGGTAAAAGATCCGTCTTCGAGATAAATGTTCAACATTCCACCCCATTCATTATGTTTAAACTAGATTGAGAAAATTTATACTTTCTTTTTCATACCTCTTATAAAAAAACATTATATTTCTCCATTGAGACTCGTTATTATACCAACAACATGTCCAAAACGAAACTTCTCTTATTAAATTTTTAAAAAATTGTTCCTCCTTCGAACAATCAGTATGCATAGTATATGGTCACACAATATAAATCATAATATTTTCAATCACAATGATACGGGGAAGATAATTGTTGATACATGACTAAAGATCCCCATTCAAGTTCACGAGATTGTTTTAAAGGTCGAACAAGAATAATTTTTTTCACTAATTTAGACCATGATGTGTGAACCACCTAAGAGAATTGGGGGGTCTGAGTCCATCGGCTAGAGAAAAAGAATTACCCACCTCCTCCATCCCTATATTCCAGACTAGTTTGAATGGGAGAATGATCTGGTAGGCCATGAACCATGTGAAATAATCCATCATTATGAGGGGAAAACAATTTTTTATATTGGTGATGTTTTGATCAATCATTCTCTATATACATCGACCCCCCTTTTGGTTATTTCACCATGTATACTTATCAATATTAAACCCTACATCTATGTGTCCATTTCGCAATAAAAAGGAGTTGATGTATTCTATATCCTTCCAATGATATATCCCTCCAACATTTTTCTCTAATTCATGCATGATGGTGCTATATCTTCTGTCGATGATCCATGCCATGTAAATTGGATTAAACCATTATGGATTCCACCAAATAAGTTTTATTTATTATGAATCACATTTACAATCACTGATGGAAAAATATAGGATATGATTAGAACACGGCGTAAATATAATAGTTTCCTCCAAGAAACCAATATTATCATCTACAATACATATCTTATAGAATATATTGATATGTTGGTCGATGGGTTCCCCATACATGAAGTCATGAAAGCTAATTTAACATGCCTACGCATCAATATAATTTTAATTTTTTATGTGTTTAAGAAAAAACACTTGATAAGACTTGTTACATTGATGTTCATTATAATACAATAAATTTTTACTTGAGAAAAGATTCCACATTGGTTTTAAATCATTGATGTAATCATCGAAATATATTATTCTTGGTTTTGAACCCTAACACATTAAATCCATTTACATGTGAATGATTAATATATTATGTATGTCAATAATGTTACCACATAAAAAACCACTAAGATGAGATTATAATAAAATAGACACTTCAGTTTCATCATCTTGGACGTGTGATAATAAATAATATATGTTATTAATTGTGATGGAAGAGATACTAGAATGATCAGGATCACCGGGATGATGTGATTAATAAAGAGAAATGTTAAAGGGGAGTTCCATTCCATAGGATTGGGAATCCCAAGGAATACTTAAAAACATACAACCATCTTGAGTAGCCACAAAACCCATTGGATGGTATGGAACCAATGACAAACACAAATTATTTTGGAGATCAAGGGTTGAAGAATCTTGTGGGACCATCCCTGAAAAAAAAAAGAGGTAACCATGGGAGGAGAGGGTTGGGGATCAAAAATATTACTGTAACCTATATAAAGTGATAGACTAACCCAAGGAATGTTGGAATTTATTTTGGTCATATTAATTTAAGATGCACTGGTTATTGGTCCCTTTGACTCGTTAGGACCTGGGAACCCATACAATTTCATTCTAGCTATTATAAATTTTAATATTATTTTGTTCAATGTTTAAATTCAATAAATGATATGTTGGAACTTTTTTGACATATCAATCAACTTAGGTGTAATAATAGTGTTATTATATCCACCGTAAAAATATGAAATGTTAATATGTCATTTGACATGAGGATACTTAGTGGGACATCATTAATTTGAGAGATTTCAAATTATTGTTTAATTATTCCCCTAGAATTTACATGTTCGCCCCCATTTATTATGGATGATGAATAATTCACCCAAATATACCTCATTAAAGTTATAATTAAGTGTATATTTCTTATTCACCAATGATATTTCAATATGGGGAAGCATTACATGAGTAACACATATATTAAATAATAATTATTTTTGTATTTACAAGTATTCCATCAATGTCACCTATAAAAGTGAAAATTATCCCATTATTGGTCAAGAATTATTAAGAACATTTTCATTGAAGAATCCCTACCCAAATATATTTAAAACATGACTAGACTCATCATATAGATTACATTCATTCCATATACTACTTCAAGAATAATTTTTTTATAATAAAATGAATATTACCAAAAGAATAGGTATATGGTCTTATCAGGATTTTTATTGTTCTTTTCTTCATTTACTTAGTACAAATATTAAATAATATTCATAAAAAATTACACTATTATATTTAAAGAATTTTTTTTATTTTAATGGTGCATCCAATTTACATCTTATTTTTGTCACATTGAATATAAAAACATCACTTATACATAGATATGGACTACCATCACCACATAATAGTGTAATTATTTTTTCAACACCCCACACAAAACATGTTATATAAATATAATAAATGATTAATTATCACATTTATGAAATAATTATGATTACAATAAAATAATATATTTTATACATTTTTACTCATTTATCCATTTGAATGTTATAATTTCACTCGTGTGTGTGTCTGTACTGTCTCCACCATGAAGTGATGTGATTATTTTTTTTAACATTGCAGGAAGGATTCTAAAATTATATATAAATAAAAAAATTATAATCATTTATTTGTTTTGTTTCATATTATGGAAACATTTTATAAAAATATTACTATGGTAATAATTCTAATGTAATTTTGAGAAATTAACTGAATAAGAATAAATGGATGATGAAAACAAGGACTAATAAATTAATTGAGACCAATTTAATATAATAGGACCATAAATAATTGAATATATGTGGTCAATATTCTCAGTAAAGTATAAAATAAAAATAAATTTATTATTAATGAGTATATAACATGTCTGACCAACGAAAAATCCAATGTAATATTTTTTCATATCAATATCACTTCTTTGATACATATTTTTAATTTTGAGCTCAATTATTTAATATATTGTGAATAAAAGACCTTTTAGATATTATATCATGAATTCAAAATAGTTAATGGATTATAATATTTAAATTCAATTTTTAACATATAATTTTTTGAACCAAAATATAATAAGTTTGTAAGAGTTTATTTTACAATCTCACTCTTATTCAAGAATGTTCATGATTTAATTTACATTGAATGAATTATATTATTATTCACTTGTAAAACATCAAATACTTTCATCCATTATGATTATTTTTTGTGTTTCATGGTTTCGTTCAATGTATATACACTTTTGTACCAAAAACATTTGACTAAATGTTTTTCATAAATACAGAACTGATTTATCTTCATTTGGATGGTAATAATTCAATTCCTTATCCGTATTCATCGCCTATTTTTTTAGAATTATTTTTTTCTTTTGAAATGATATGTATATTATATTCTCAACATCCATTTAATTTAATAACAATCCATTCAATTGAAAATTTTTTTGTTATCCAAGAAAATCAATTTTGATTTTTTAAGAAAGTATGAATATAATATTCGTTTTAACAAATAATGGGTGTACATATTTTCTAAATATCATGTCAAATAGAATCTATATTACTTCCACTATAAGTTTCCAAAGGTTTTCAATGAAAATATATTTCATTTATTCCAAGAATTTTTAGTTTATAAATTAAAATATTAGGGTAGCACTTTCTTAAATAGACCAATAGAGTACTCATATTAAATATATTTATTTTATCTTCGACATAATTTTTATTTTAAATGAATAGTATCATTCCATGAATATATTAATTCGAAATGTTTATATTGAAATTATATTTAAGACCTAATGAAAGGATTTTTTATATTATTTAGAAAAATTATATCATAAACATTCTACGAAATTACTGTGGAACCTTCTTCACTATTTATCGCTTCCATTTTACATAGTAATTATCAAAAGATATTAAATTACCTAGTAACCACCACATATGATAAATTTATTGTATTTATCAATTAATTAATGATTTATGGTATACACAATTTTTTTAAATGGAATAATATAATATCTATTCTATATCATCAAACATTATTATTTTGACATTATATCAATATTAGTTTATATAATGTATATTTATCACTATAATATTGTCTGAACCATATACCATTTCTACATATTCTGTTAACTAAAGGAATGTTATTAATAAATTTAATTCATTTTACAAGGGGGTGATGATGATCCATATTCTAGATTCAATACAGATATACATTTATTGATCAGGAATAGTTGATATTTATTATATGGTTGATTCAATATACGAGGAATGTATTAGACATATGTAAGTGATAGGTGGATCCAGTTATAGATAGGCCATCGATGCATCAACATGTCTTGTGAGTTTGACATTTGGATAAATTAGAAGGGTTCTTTTTGTATACATATATATTCATTGAAATGTACTAGAAAAAGGTCGTGGTGGTAAGGTTGATGATGTCTTCACATGATTCTTGTATAATAAGATCCTCATGTATATCATTATAAATTTACTTTATTAAAATTTCAATTTTTATTATCCAAGGGATTATTTTTCAGGGATTTATTATGGAGTTCATGTTATTGATAAAATTAAATATGTATTGATTATTAACAATTACACAATTTTTATTCCTTTCGTATTCATTTTATAATCAATTATACAATATCTATTAATGAGTATCTGTTCTCTCCCTTTATTTTTTTTCCTTTCTCGATGATAGGAAAACCTAATCCCTGAATGTTTTTAGTAATGATATACTATTTATCATTCTATTTTGTATTTTTTTTATATTATATATAAATCACACATTAATATAGTCTCTCATGACTTCTAAAATGAATGATTTATAATGATGTGGTCCCACATACCTTATACAAATGTAATAATGTAAACATCATCGTTGAGTTACTAAATACAGAGTTGGTATAATAATCCATGTGGAAACCTATTATTATAATATATCTTCCACTTAGAAGTTTATAATTAATGTGTATCATCCACTAGAGGTTTTGATTTTGCTGGTGAATTTCACAAAAAAATGTTTTTTATTATAGTGATGTATCATAGAACATAGTTGGGAGACACTTATATATCCAAAACCTGTGGATGACTAGTGGTGGTAGATCCTCTAACTGGTATTGGTGATGATTTATTCATTAATAAATGTATTATGTTTCATTTCTACTATACTAGTTTTGGATCAATCTCTTCTAATGATAACTAAAGTGATACATCATTCACCTAGTGATAAATTATAGTGAAGGATCATATACAACGACTATGATATGAGGAGTGAAATATCAATTATCCATTAGGGGTGTTCAGATTATTCATATATCATACTATTCTAGTACATAAAAATTCGGTATATATTGATTATAATTACACCAAACCAAATATCCAAGAGATAGGGGTTCACTTATTATATTATAAGTTGTTATTGGATATTTTATCCTAGTGGAAAAAATAGTTTATTTGTCATTGTAAAATATATACATACATGTATCACACATTACATTAGAGACAATAAAATACATAAAATATGGAATTTAAATTTTCTTCATCCTTGAATCCATTCAATGATCCATTCTTCATTTCTAGGGGAAAGGATATATAATAATTGTTATCTTAGACTCTCAGTAAGGGTTACATACTATGTAAGCTATCACGAGAAAATAAGGAATAATAAATATGGGTAGTTAAAAAACTAAAACAAAATACATTTAATAAATAACAAGATCATAAAGAAGAATATGGATAGAGTAAATGAATATCAAATTATTTCATATAAATAATCACATGATCTTGAAAAATATAAAATTATATTATTTAAAACAATGACATAGACACCTATAAACTATTTTTTAATTATAAAATGCAAAATTTCATATATTTTAAAAATAATATCATGGAAATCTCTTGATATGGTTTAATATATGGGTATGTATTCTCCAACAACCCATTTAACAAGGTTAAGTAAATGGGTTATCTCACGATCCCTACTAATTCATCAAGGTGAAATGTTGTTTTGGGTCCTATTTAATACTTAATATTCCAAATGAATTCCCTATATGAATAAGAAATATATATTAATCATCAAGACTTATAAATAAACATCTATTCATATTATGAGTAATTTATTAAGAAATGTGAATAAATTTCCCTATTAAACTTTTCATGACCCACTATACCCAAATAATCCCCCTCAAATTCTAATAATGATACAAACATGATTGTTAATTCCCATGTCTCGCATCTTGTAGGCCCCATGTTGCTGATACCACCCAATGCATAATATTTAACAATGAGAAGAATTTCCTACTAAGAGAACATGAGAAAGAGAGATGATGTAATGGCCCTGACCTCTTCGGTCCATTACTTTGTGAAATGTTGGTGTTGGAGGTGTTCTGGGAGGTCAAGGGGACTTATCCCCAACACTTTTCCAATTTTTCCAGTTCTATGAATAGTGTTTCCAGTTTTATGAACAGTAACAGATCGGTCTCACCGATTGGTCTGACAGATCGGTCTCACAGATCGGTTTCACAGATCGGTCTGACAGATCGGTTTCACAGATCGGTCTGACAGATCGGTTTCACAGATCGGTCTGATAGATCAGTTTCACAAATCGGTGCTACAGATCAGTTTCACAGATTGGGGCGACAGATCGGTTTCACAGATCGGTGTGACAGATCGGTTTCACAGATCGGTGTGACAGATCGGTTTCACAGATCGGTCTGACAGATCGGTTTCACAGATCTGTGTGAGAGATCGGTTTTACAGATTGGTCTGACAGACCGGTTTCACAGATCAGTGTGACAGATCGGTTTCACCAAATCGGTCTTACAGATCGGTGTGACAGATCGGTCTGACAGACCGGTGTGACAGATCAGTGTCACAGATCGGTGTGACAGATCGGTTTCACAGATCGGTGTGACAGATCGGTTTCACAGATCAGTGTGACAGATCCATTTCAAAGATCGGTCTGACAGATCGGTTTCACAGATCGGTTTCACAGATCGGTTTTACAGATCGGTTTTACTGATCGGTTTCACAGATCGGTTTCATGTACAGTAACAGTGGGTGAACAGTGTTTCCAAACTCCTATAGTTTTCCCCCTTTTAACGTTTCCTTTGACGTAAAATACATTTAAAGCCTTATTTTATGGGCTCTTAAGGCCGTTTAAAATTCCATAAATCCTATATTAATTATTACCAAGGCTTGGAATGTTTTACTTGGTCAAACCGCGTGGGTTAATGCGATCCGTTTTTAATGGACAATTAACTGGATCTTAAACCGTCGCCCCATTAAATCTTAAAAAGGGACGATATATCATTCTTCCTCGTTCTTTCCCTTTGTTCTCGATTAAGAGGCACTATTAACTTTCATTCCTTTCCGTAGGAGTTGCACAATCAATCTTTACTCCTAGGATTGGTTCCTCTTTGTTTTGATGCAACCAGGCTGTGTCGATCAATCTTCGATATAAGGTATGTTGTATCGTCGTTCTTTTGGGTTTCATCTTCTCCTATCCTCATTTCCATAATTATACCATGTAACTTCCAAGATTCTGATGGGTTTTCTTGGGGTTGGTTGGTACAATCGTACCGCAGCATCCTCCGGTGGATGCAGTTGTCGCGAGGGGAGGATTGTGACCCGTTGTGTGGATAAAGGACGTCAAGAACTCTTCGAGGTAGGGGATTCATGGCTTCTCTAATTGTGTATGTGCAATCGTAGAATTAACATGATTTAGTCCTGTGGATCACAATGAAATTGACCTAATTAAATACTTGAACCAGATTAAAATAATTGGTTGATCGCATGTTGTTGTTTTATACCGTGATAACGGTTTGCCTCATGTTTTCCTATATATATTGATATCTATGTTTAATTTGATTTGTTATTCGTTCATGATAGAAATTGATAATGAACATAAAGCCAGAATTAATTATTAATTAATTGGATAAAGATAAAGAGGTATGAAAATTAATCTGGTTATTGCAGTTGTTGTAGTTGTTCTAAGTTGAGGATAATCAAATTAGGGAAGTAAGAATGGTTATTTCATTGTGATAGCTTAATGATTAGGTATCCATGATTGGAACCTACGAATAACAAATCTGTTAATTCAATATGGATTAGAGAACAGATTATGTGGGAATTTCTAAAAGGGTTCTGAGTTGCCGTCTTGTTTGTTAAAGGGTCAAGAGCCCATGATGTGATGTTTGTTTTCCTGCTGCTTGTGATGTGATATGAGCCTGGATGGATGTTGTGATATGTGGAGGCGTGGAGGCCTTGTGGTTGTGGCAGCGGATGACTCCTAGTGTGGTGAGATGCATCGGTTTATGCATATGGGTGTCGGGGAGGACACCAAGGATGATGGTATGAGATGAATGTGATGGTTTGATGTTGGTGGTTTGGTTTGGATGTTTATCTTCTTTACTTTTCCCCACTGCTCAAGGCATCTGGTCTTGTTTACCCTCTTTCCGAAGGAGGCAAAGACATGCGGGTTATGCCACGTGCTTTCCGTGTTTAGCCTCTCGATGGAGGATGGGTCTATGCTCTATCTATAGGCGGCAAAGACTCGACGGGTAGTATATCTACTCACCGTGTTGAGCCTCCTTTGTGTTTAGTAGCATATGATGCTTTTCTATAATTCCTGGGAATGTGGGAAAGTAACTCTATAATGAATGTTTGATTAAATGGTGAAAACCCACAGGGATGGAGATACTGGAATTTAATAGTGATGTGAATCCTAAAAAGGAGTAGTTTTTGAATGTGATGCCAATTTAGTTTAATGTGGTAAATTATTCATGGCTATTTAATTAATTAACGTACAGTGGAACTGATAAAATGAGAATGGAGTAATCTAATAAATCTCATCAAATGTTTGTGTGCTTATAGGATACCTAGTCTTTGAAGTAGCAGCCTGGAGTCTGAGAGACTTTAGCTGCAGTTGTATCTAAGACTAGGTAACGACCAAAGTGTGGATGTGAGTTACATATATATTCTGTACTTTTTGAGTTTCTATACGCTAATCCACCCTATCGGTAAGGGAAACTGGCACCCCGGGGATTCTGAGCCCTAGGGGGGTGTTTTCCCCAACATTCTGATGGGAGGTTGAATGGCTGACTACCCCCTTTGGCTCCGCTCTCTTCTCTTGGTAGATACTTGTGCCATGAGGCACATCGATTAGTTACCCCATATATGCGTGTAAAGGGTTTTAATGGCTTGTGGTTATTCACACACATATATTCTGGATATAGTATCCTATGGATGACTATAGGTGTAACGTGTATAGGCTATGATGGCTTGAGGATCCTTACTCGGAGTATGGGCTGTAATGGCTTGAGGTATTATACCTGACGTATGGTACACGTTATGCGAGCTGTGGTGGCTCCTGGAGACTACCTTGTTACTTTTGGTTGTGAGGACAGTGTGGTGCTTCGCCCAGGTGTCTGCGGGAAATCCTTTGTGGTGAAAGAGGTGCAGATTGTGGAGCTTAGCCCAGGTGTCTGCGGGCAAGCCTTTGGAGAGAGATGCACAGGACGTATGTCGTTGGGGAAAAGCGGCAAACCAGTGGGGAAGTAGTAGCGGGGTACCCTTGATATTTTTTACTATATTCTATATTATTGTATGTGTTACTTGGTGAGAGTAGCCATGGTGAGGTTGGGAACATAGTATACCTGTTTAGGTGACGAGTTAGTTTCACTTGTTGTTCACTAGGCTTTAGCATGATTTCTTTACTTTTGTACGAGAGGCTTGGGGAGGATCCTACTGAGTATACTATTATACTCACCCTATGTATATATAAACTGTTTTTCAGGTCACTTGGAGCAGGTTAGAGATCAAGTGGGTTACTACTAGCTTGTGGTTGGAGGATGAGCTATTCGGGCTCGTGGTCGCTGCCGTTTTATTTTTTTTTGGGTACTTTTAGTTTTCCCTTTCAGTTGTGGTACTTTTGCATGACATTTCATATATGTACTTGGGTTTCTTTTATTTCTCAGTTCTAAGTTGGAGTTGATTGGAGTCTATTCTATCTCTCTATTCTGCATGTGTTCTCTTAGTGGGTAATGCTTCCCATTTGTATGTTTATTATACCCTCGGTGCTAGTATCCAACCCGGTGCCTACTGGAGGCGGGACTCGGGGGTCATTATCTCCCTTCTCACATTGCCGGCCCAGGAGGGGTACACTTTGTGGGGAGGGGGTCGTGATAGAGTGGTATCAAAGGTCTGGATGAGGGATAAGATGTAGTTTGGAGTTAGGCGCGGGTGAGGATGCATGGGATGGTAGGGAAACGGTGTCATTCATGTTTAGCAAGTAGGGTAAACACTGGAGACCGGAAGAGACATAGGAGTTCAGGTACCCCTATGATCTATTGCACGGACCTTTAAGTTTATGATGGCTACTAAACAAAGTGATACTGGTTGCAGGGTAGAGACCTAGGAAAGGATCATGCATCATTATTCCTTGCGCCTGTGTTTGAATGGGTAGACCTTGGGATAGGTAACCTGAAATTAATAAAACAAAACAATTAATTAACTAATGTGAATCTTCCATATTCTAGGCTTAGGAGTTCTAATAGTTGTTATTTTATAGGTATGGCTCTAGGTCGGCATCCTCGTCAGGATTGCGCAGAAGATGCCCAGCAGGCTGTTCCAGCAGATCACTGCCGAGTAGAGGTTGACGAAGATGACACTTGGAGGAAGACACTTCAAGAGTTTCAGCGCCAGAGCATACAGAAGTACGAGGGATCCGTTTCAGATGCAGTCACAGAAGACTGGTTGGAGGACATCGAGATAGGCTTCAGTTCGATTTGTGCTCAGAAGGAACACTGGGTGTCCTTTGTTGTGACGATGTTGTGTGGAGCAGAAAGGCAGTGGTGGTTCTTGTTCCTTGGGGATCGCGAGGAGTCAGCGATCTCATGGGAGGAGTTTCGAGACAGGTTTAGAGTCGAGTTTCTTGCATCGACTGCGAAGGTGTCCAGTTGTCAGGAGCTTCTCACCCTTCGGCAGGGGAGATCCAGTGTTCGAGAGTTTGTAATCCATTTCACGAACCTTCTACGATATACTTCAGACCTGTTACCAGATGATGAGGCCACAGAGAGGCATTTCGAGGAGGATTTGCGTCCAGAGATCTAGCGCCAGGTCACCTCATTTATGCTGAAGACATATCTTGAGGTGCTGGCGAGGGTAGAGGTTGTTGAGAGGACTTTGTCTAGGACCGGATCGTCACGAGAGGGGAATCGTCATGATTCCTCACGAAGCAGAGCTGTGGTCCGGGGTTCCCAGTTTTCAGGACAGAAGAGTTTTCGTTCACCTGGGGGTAGGTCCCTGCCCTTCCCATCTCGTTTCTATGGAGGCAGCAACTCTCAGGCCTATGCCAAGGGATCAGGCGCTTGTTTTTCTTGTGGTGTTCATGGTCATCAGCAGCGGGAGTTCCCGACTTTTCAGAGCAGTCATCGTGCACCGGGCGCTCCACTCCAGGTTCCTCCGTTGAGGCAGTTCCAGCCGAGGCAGCAGCAGCAGGTTTCACCAGATTTAGATCACCAGAGGGTAGATGGACCAGGAAGAGGACAACCCCATGACGCTCCCCTTCCTCAGAGAGAAGAGCGCGGCCATGGTGGTGGTCGTCATTAGGGTCAGAGAGGCAGTGGAGGTGGTCGTGGTCAGCTTCATGCTCTAGCGTTTCCAGCTCCAGGCGAGCCAGACGTCGTCCGAGGTATCCTTTGCTTGTTTTCTACATTGGTGTATGCCTTGTTTGATTCAAGAGCGACACACTCCTTTATATCCCCTACCCTTGTCCACGCTTTGGGACTTGAGGTAGAGAGGCTTCCAGTGCCCTTGGCGTTGACTACGCCAATTGGAGGTCGAGCTAGCTTGTTTGAAGTATGTAGAGACTGTGAGCTAGTGTTGGGGCAGCACCGCTCTTGGGGAGATTTCCTATGTTTACGAATACAACCATATGATTTCATACTCGGCATGGATTGGATGTATTCGGTGCAGGATATTGTGGATTGCTACAGGAAGAAGGTCATTTTCATTGATGAAGATGGAGAGGAAGTGGTGTTTGTTGGTGAGAGGGATCCTCAAATGAGTCATAGACGAGTTTCATACTTATCATCCATGATGACTGGGATGATGTTGAGTTCTTCAGAGGATCAACAGTTGGCGTTTCCTAGGGTCGTAGATGAGTACCCTGACGTCTTTCCGAAGAGGTTGTAGCATTACCCCCTCGACGAGAGATCAAGTTTGGGATCGATCTACAGCCAGGAGCGTCTCCTATCTTTATGTCTCCATATTGGATGCCCCCTTCTGAGTGACAAGAGCTACGTATACAACTCGATGATCTTTTGAAGTGCGGTTTTGTTCGGCCAAGTGTGTCTCCATGGGGTGCACCAGTCTTGTTCGTGAAGAAGGCTGACGGCAGTTCGCGGTTGTGCGCCGATTATCGTCGATTAAACAAAGTGACAATAAAGAACCTCTATCCTCTTCCACGGATTGAGGACCTATTCGATCAACTGAAGGGTGCAAGTTGGTTATCAAAGATCGACTTGCGGTCAGGATATCACCAAATGCGTGTAAAGGATGAGGATATCCCAAAGACTACTTCTCGTTGTCGTCATGGCCATTATGAGTTTGTTGTAATGCAATTCTGCGTGATGAATGCTCCAGCTGTTTTCATGGGGTTGATGAATGCTGTGTTCCGTGAATTCCTGGACAAGTTTGTTGTGGTTTTCATTGATGACATCCTTGTGTACTCCACATCTAAAGAAGAGCATCTACGAGCCATTTTGGTAGTTCTTCTCCAACAGCAGTTGATTGGGAATTTGTCCAAGTGTGAGTTCTGGGCTCGAGAAGTTCGTTTCTTAGGGCATGTTGTGTCCCAATAGTGAGTAGTTGTGGATCCTTCGAAGATAGAAGCAGTGGTGTCATGGGAATCCCCCAAGACCGTGTCAGAGGTGCGAAGTTTCCTTGGTCTCGTAGGCTATTATAGGAGGTTTGTAGCCAATTTCTCCCGAGTTACGGCTCCTCTGATAGCTTTGACCAAGAAGGATCAAGCGTTCATATGTACTGATCAGTGTCAGGAAGCTTTTGAATATCTAAAGGAGAAGTTGGTAAGTGCTCCAATCCTTTGTCTTCCAGCGGAGGGAGTCCAGTTTGATGTTTTCTGTGATGCTTCACATCTGGGGCTAGGATGTGTTTTTATGGAACAAAGGTCAGTTGTTTCTTATGGTTCCCGACAATTGCGTCCCCATGAACGCAACTATGCCACCCATGATCTTGAGTTGGCAGCTGTGGTGTTTGCGGTGAAGTTGTGGAGACATTACCACATTGGTGACCACTTTGTGGTTTTCACCGATCATAAGATTTTGAGGTATGTTTTCTCCCAACGTGACTTGAACTTGAGGCAGCGTCGGTGGATGGAGTTCTTGCAGGAATACGACTTTGAAATATCTTATACACCTGGAAAAGGGAACGTTGTAGCTGATGCACTAAGCTGAAAGTCACGTAATGATGTTGTGCGTGAATCTGGTGATTCCTGGAGAGTGATGGAAGAGCTAGCAGCTTTGCATCTTGATATGGGAGAAGTTGGGGGTAGAGGTTGTCTTTCCCAGATGACGGTGCAGTCATCCCTGATGCAGAAGGTGGAAGAGTCTTAGTTGGGTGATCTAGAGGTGGATGTTTGCAGAGACAGAGTTGTTTCTGGGGAGGCCCCTGATGGTTGGTCGGAGGATGAACAACACCGAGTGTTGTATCATGGCATGCTTTTTGTTCCCTTGGTGATGCACGAGATGGTTCTCCGAGAGTTCCATAGTTCACCCTTGGCGGTACATCCTGGTGTGACGAAGATGTACCGGTCCATGAGGAGTCAGTTTTGGTGGCCTGGGCTGAAGCGTGCAGTGGTAGAGTTTGTGGCTTGATGTTTAGTCTGTCAGAGGGTGAAGGCCGAACACCGTGTTCCTGGTGGTCTTCTCCAGCCATTGAAGATTCCTCAATGGAAGTGGGAGGACATCTCAGTGGACTTTGTTATAGGTTTACCTCGAGCTCTGCAAGGACATGATGCTATATGGGTGGTAGTGGATCATTTAAATAAATCGGCCCACTTCATAGCAATCAAGGAGTCGAGATCAGTGGAGGTTTTGTCGAGGCAGTA
Source organism: Viscum album (assembly GCA_963277665.1). NCBI lineage: Eukaryota > Viridiplantae > Streptophyta > Magnoliopsida > Santalales > Viscaceae > Viscum > Viscum album. Next base: position 213,745,198 of record OY728155.1, on the reverse strand, counting down.
TCTGGAGGAGGTGGTGAGGCTTCACGGATTACCTATGACGATCATTTCTGATCGAGATCCTCGTTTTACCTCTAGGATGTGGAGAGGTCTCCAGAAGGATTTTGGTTCTCAATTATGCCTTAGCACCTCTTTTCATCCTCAAACGGATGGTCAGACAGAGCGAACAATCCAGACTCTTGAAGACATGTTGCGCTCTTGTGTTCTTGATTTTGGAGGTTCATGGAAAAAGCACTTACCCTTGGTAGAGTTCGCTTAAAATAATAGTTTTCACTCCACCATTGGTATGGCGCCATTTGAAGCCCTGTATGGTCGGCCTTGTCGTTCTCCGTTGTGCTGGACTGGGGTCGGAGAGTCAGCAATTCTCAGACCAGAACTTGTGCAGAATACAACAGAGATGGTACAGGTGATTCGTGAGAGGATGAAGACAGCACAGGATCGTCAAAAATCATATGTTGATCAATGAAAGAGACCGATAGAGTTTAATGTTAGGGATCATGTGTTTCTGAAGGTGACTCCTCGTCGTGGACATCGAAGGTTTGGTCATGGAAGTAAGATTTCTCCCCAGTTTGTTGGGCTTTTCGAGGTGTTAGCTCGTTTTGGAGTTGTGGCATATCGAGTAGCACTTCCCCCTAAGATGAGTCAGATACATGATGTTTTCAATGTATCTCAGCTCCGTCGTTATCTTCATGATGAATCTCATGTTATCGATTGGGGAGAGATCGATATTGATGATGATGCAACCTTCGAGGAGCGACCTGTGGAGATCCAAGACCACAGGGAGAAGGTGTTGCTTGGGCGTTATATCCCCTTAGTTCGTGTCTTGTGGTGACACGGTGGCATGGAGGAGAGTACCTGAGAACGTGAGTCACAGATACGTGCTCAGTACCCAGAGTTTTTTAATGTTTAACTCCTTTCAAGTATTGATGTTTCCTCTTTGGTTAGACCTTTCTTGTTTTATTTATGTACTTTTCATGTGATGTTATGAATGAATTGTTTGGGTATGGATTGTTTGTTCCCATACTCCCGGATGTCGTAGTTTTGTTCCAGATTTCGAACAACTCATGGTGGTTTTCCCCTGAGAGGTATCTTATGGGGTGGTTGTTCGGACCCCTCTTTTCTTCTAGGATGGTTTTTAATTCTCGAGGATGAGAATGTTTTGAGAGGTATCTAATGTAATGGCCCGGACCTCTTCAGTCCATTACTTTATGAAATGTTGGTGTTAGAGGTGTTCTGGGAGGTCAAGGGGACTTATCCCCAACACTTTGCCAATTTTTCCAGTTCTGTGAACAGTGTTTCCAGTTTTATGAATAGTAACAGATCGGTCTCACCGATCGGTCTGAAAGATCAGTCTCATAGATCGGTTTCAGAGATCGGTCGGACAGATCGGTTTCACAGATCGGTATGACAGATCGGTTTCACAGATCGGTCTGACAGATTGGTTTCACAGATCGGTGCGACCGATCGGTTTCACAAGTCGGTGTGACCGATCAGTTTCACAGATCGGTGCGACAGATCGGTTTCACAGATCGGTGCGACAGATCGGTTTCACAGATCTGTGCGACAGATCGGTTTCACAGATCGGTGTGACAGATCGGTGTCACAGATCGGTGTGACAGATCTGTTTCACAGATCGGTCTGACAGATCGGTTTCACAGATTGGTGTGACAGATTGGTTTCACAGATCGGTCTGACAGATCAGTTTCACAGATCGGTGTGACAGATCGGTTTCATAGATTGGTCTGATAGATCAGTTTCCCAGATCGGTGTGACAGATCTGTTTCACATATCGGTGTGACAGATCGGTTTCACAGATCGGTCTGACAGATCGGTTTCACAGATCGGTGTGACAGATCGGTTTCACAGATCGATCTGACAGATCGGTTTCACAGATCGGTTTCACAGATCGATTTCACAGATCGGTTTCATGTACAGTAACAGTGGGTGAACAGTGTTTTCAGACTCCTACAGTTTTGCCCCTTATGACCTTTCCTTTGTTGTAAAATACATTTAATGCCTTATTTTAAGGGCTCTTAAGGCCGTTTAAAATGCCATGAATCCTATATTAATTATTCCTAAGGCTTGGAATGTTTTACTTGGTCAAACCGCGTGGGTTAATGCGATCCGTTTTTAATGGAGAATTAATCGGATCTTAAACCGTCGCCCCATTAAATTTTAAAAAGGGACGAGATATAATTCTTCCTTGTTCTTTCCCCTTTTTTCTCGATTAAGAGGCGCTAGAACCTTTCAATCCTTTCCGTAGGAGTTGCACAATCAATCTTTACTCCTAGGATTGGTTCCGCTTTGTTTTGATGCAACCAAACTGTGTTGATCAACCTTCGATATAAGGTATGTTGTATCGTCGTTCTTTTGGGGTTCATCTTCTCCTATCTTCCTTTCAATAATTATAACATGAAATTTCCAAGATTCTAATGGGTTTTCGTGGGGTCGGTTGGTACTGTCGTAATGCAGCATCCTCCGGTGGATGTAGTTCTCGCGAGGGGAGGATTGTGACCCGTTGTGTGGATAAAGGATGTCAAGAACTCTTCGAGGTATAGGATTCATGGATTCTCTAATTGTGTATGTGCAATCGTAGAATTAGCATGATTTAGTCCTGTGGATCACAATGAAATTGACCTAATTAAATACTTGAACCAGATTAAAAGAATTGCTTGATCGTATGTTGTTGCTTTATACCATGATAACGGTTTGCCTCATGTTTTCCTAGATATAGTGATATCTATTTTTTCTTTGATTTGTTATTCGTTAATGATAGAAATTGATAATGAACGTAAAGCCGGAATTAATTTTTAATTAATTGGCTAAAGATAAAGAGGCATGTAAATTAATCTGGTTATTTCAGTTGTTGTAGTTGTTCTAATTTGAGGATAATATAATTAGGGAAGTAAGAATGGTTATTTATTTGTGATAGTTTACTGATTAGGTATCCATGATTGGAACCTACGAATAACAAATCTGTTAATTCAATATGGATTAGAGAACAGATTATGTGGGAATTTATAAAAGGGTTCTGAGTTACCCGCTTGTTTGTTAAAGGGTCAAGAGCCCATGATGTGATGTTTGTTTTCCTACTGCATGTACTGTGATGTGAGCCTAGATGGCTGTTGTGATATATGGAGGCATGGAGGCCTTGTGGTTGTGGCAGCGGATGACGCCTAGTGTGGCGAGATGCATCAGTTTATGCATATGGGTGTCGGGGAGGACACCAAGGATGATGGTATGAGATGAATGTGATGGTTTGATGTCGGTGGTTTGGTTTGGTTGTTTATCTGCTTTACTTTTCCCCACTACTCAAGGCAGCTGGACTTGCTTACCCTCTTTCCGAAGGAGGAGAAGACATGTGGGGTATGCCACGTGCTTTCCGTGTTTAGCCTCTCGATGGAGGATGGGTCTATGCTCTTTCTATAGGCGGCAATGACTCGACGAGTAGTATATCTACTCACCGTGTTGAGCCTCATTTTTGTTTAGTAGCATAGGATGATTTTCTAGAATGCCTGGGAATGTGGGAAAGTAACTCTATAATGATTGTTTGATTAAATGGTGAAAACCCACGGGGATGGAGATACTGGAATTTAATTGTGATGTGAATCCTAAAAAGGAGCAGTTTTTGAATGTGATGCCAATTTAGATTAATGTTGTAAATTGTTCATGGTTAATTAATTAATTAACGTACAGTGGAACTGATAAAATGAGAATGGAGTAATCTAATAAAGCTCTTCAAATGCTTGTGTGCTTATAGGATACCTAGTCTTTGAATTAGCAGCCTGGAGTCTGAGAGACGTTAGTTGCAGTTGTATCTAATACTAGGTAATGCACATAGTGTGGATGTGAGTTACATATATATTCTGTACTTTTTGTGTTTCTATACGCTACTCCACCCTGTCGGTAAGGTCAACTGACACCCTGGGGATTCTGAGCCCTGGGGGGTGTTTTCCCCAAAATTCTGATGGGAGGTTGAATGGCTGACTAGCCCCTTTGGCTCCGCTCTCTTCTATTGTTAGATACTTGTGCCATGAGGCACAACGGTTAGTTACCCCATATATGTGTGTAGAGGGCTGTAATGGATTGTGGTTATTCACACACATATATTCTGGATATAGTATCCTACGGACTACTCTAGGTGTAACGTGTATAGGCTATGATGGTTTGAGGATCCTTACTCGGAGTATGGGCTGTAATGGATTGAGGTATTATACCTGACGTATGATACACCTTATGCGAGATGTGGTGGATCCCAGCGACTACCTGGTTACTTTTGGATGTGAGGGCGGTGTGGTGCTTCGCCCAAGTGTTTGCGGGCAAGCCTTTGGAGAGAGATTCACAGGACGTATGTCGTTGGGGCAAAGCGGCAAACCAGTGGGGAAGTAGTAGTGGGGTACCCTTGATATTCATTACTATATGCTATATTCTTGTATGTGTTACTTGGTGAGAGTATCCATGGTGAGGTTGGGAACATAGTATACCTGTTTTGGTGACGAGTTAGTTTCACTTGTTGTTCACTGGGCTTTAGCATGCTTTCTTTACTTTTGCACGAGAGGATTGGGGAGGATCCTACTGAGTATACTGTTATACTCACCCTATGTATATATAAACTGTTTTTCAGCTCACATGGAGCAGTTTGGAGATCAAGTTGGTTACTACTAGCTTGTGGTTGGAGGAGGAGCTGTTCGGGCTCGTGGTCGCTGCCGTTTTTTTTGGTACTTTTAGTTTTCCCTTTCAGTTGTGGTACTTTTGAATGACATTTCATATATGTACTTGGGTTTCTTTTATATCTAAGTTCTATGTTGGAGTTGATTGGAGTCTATTCTATCTCTCTCTTCTGCATGTGTTCTCTTAGAGGGTAATGCCTCCCATTTGTATGTTTATTATACCCTCGGTGCATGTCGCCAACCCGGGGCCTACTAGAGGCAGGACTCGGTGGTCATTATCTCCCTTCTCACATTGCCGGCCCAGGAGGGGTACACTTTTTGGGGAGGGGGTCGTGGCAGATGATATAGATATAATAATCAGCACATGATCTAATATATATATATATATATATATATAAAATTACCATGCATATAGATTTGTGTCATATAGTAATAAAACAACATAATGGGAAACCACATTTACTAAAATGGTAAACTCAGTACCAACCAAGATACCCAAATATCTCCTAGAAAAATATGATATGGTAATATCTAGTAAGATCTATAACCTACTCACATTGGCATGAAAATAGTTTTTAAATATTTCTGTCTGGGATAACATAATAGTATAAAAAGTAGGATCCACCCCTAATCATGTCATAAAAAAATAATAGAAAGTATTCTAAAGAAGAATGGATAATGGAGAGATTAACACATAACCTAAATAAATATACTATGTTCTAAGACTCACCACAGATATCTCTCTCCATGTATCACATAAATGAGATTATATAATATAATATCAATTACAAGGGACCCATAGATTTCTTTCCCACTTGTTTTTCACTATGTCCCAACATCACATGTCTTGAGACAACTCCCTCCAAATAATCTATCTTGAAAAATCATGGCATATGTATCACAATGTGTACATTGTGAATCACATCATACCATAAACATATACATTTATAGTAACCGAGTTTTTTCCAAAATCCACTATTGACCATTTGATGTGAATCATACATCAACTATAATACCTCAATCCATAACATCCCATACATAGAGTATGTTTCTCAAGCCATCATAACCCATGAACATCATAACTATAATTATCTAATGGATAATAAATTTGTAGTAACATGGGTTTGAAATAATCCAAAGAAATTATATCCATATATAAATTTATATGGGAAAATTAACCTCCTCTCATACCTACAAATGAACTATAAAGAAAATAGAGAATGGCAATATGGGGTAGTCCACCACCAATCCTATAACAAGGATATTAGGGAAATCACCCTCATTGAGTCCAACATGTGCTTATATCCCTAACCAAAATCAGTGTTGTAGCATATGAAATCATTGAAAACACATGATATATTATAGCTAAAAACCACCTAATGGGAATAATACCATATTAGAATCATCTATATCTATCATCTCTTAGACTCATGACTTCCACTACTATGTATACATATTTTTTAATCCAACAATGTTTTTTATAATTACATTATTTTCATTTAAAATTTTAATTTATGTTAATTAATTTATTAGAATTTAATTAATAATAAACATTATAACACATTAAACATTATTATACATAAAAATACTAGCACATTCCCTCCAGCATTAACCCAGATTTAGTCCACGGTTCTCAAATCTATCATGTCATTGTCATTACAGCAACAATAAACCCCAGGGTGAAGACATTTATTAAACATTATAAATGTTCCATAATTCTAGGTACCCTCGGATAACATCTTATGTTACAATGAAAAGAAATCATGAATTCTAGGACATCATTCTTCTATAAAAATTGGCGAATGGAATGAAAATAAAATAATATACACTAAAATTATCCATTAAACCTGATAATAACAACCAAGAATCCTTATTTCATCACAATGTCTTTTTAGAAAAAAAATCAGTCCATTTCACCATCTCTTATTCCACCCATCACACCCCATTTATTTCCCAATTCATCTCTCCATCATAGGTGACAACTACTTCCTCATAATTCGGTCATCAATACATGATATCACCACATAAATCCTAGTATCATTAACTATAGGCTCATTATAAACATGTAAAATATTACATCATAGAACCTCACAAGGTATAAATAACATAAATAGTTAATAAGTAAATATATGAAATAAAAATAAGGAATCCATCCTGCATATCTAAACATAATTTCATAACCCCCAAAAGAGGGAATCGACCCTTTATAAACAACTTGAACTCATGAAACCAACAATTATATTTGACAAAAAAAATTAGTTCATAATTATTTAAATAATTGATTATTTATATATTCCAATTATATGGAATCAAGGGAATATGTTATGAAAATAAATCAAATAGATTAATTGGACCCTTTATTATAAAACATGATTCATTAAAATGTGAGTATAATAATTCTCATTTAGCATGACTTTTTTTTATTTTCATAAATCATTCACATGATTCACATTATTTATCAATACCATTAACACATGGATAAAAATGTATCAATTATACATGAATAATTGCATCAATGTTAATATCATCCTATAATAAAAAGCACCAGACTACTAATAAACCTCTTCATACATTCATAAGAATAAATAATCAATTAATGTTGAATTATATTCATTACCATATTACATCAATTCAATATTATAGAACATGTTTAATAACATGTAAAAAATAGTTTTATATATAGAAAAATATCCAGAAAATAAAAAAGGCTGTTTGTTACCACCATAGACATAATTATCATTTGACGTCTTGGAATAATCAAATTTCATTCTTAAATCCAGTTAAATATATATTATATTATTAAATTCATATAAAAATTGTTAATACATTATAAAATTATGATTTAACATAAAAAAATTGTATAATAAAGGAATAACACAATGAAAAATCTTCAAAATTATTCTCATAACAACATAACAACAATTTGGATCTTGGTCACTTATCTCTCTAGAAGATTACATACCTCCAAGGACGCTGCCTCACTAATCTCTAACAACAACAAATATTAAAATAGAGAAGAACTACCATCATATGTAATTAAAATAATGGGAGGAATAATATTTAATTACCATAAGATAAATATGGATAACTATCCTTGGATCCTCACATTTCCAAAACAGTAATGTGGGAATTAATCCCCTTTGAAGGGCACCTAAAATGATTTATGAAATAATGATGGATTCTTGGAGTTCTAGTAGAGAATGGATATGGGTTGAAAAAATATAATTAATTGTTAGATATATATAATAATGAATCGTGTATATTTTTAGTGAAAACCACTTGTTTATGTTATAAACATGTTGAACATCAAGTTAATATGAAAATGTTATCTCCATAAAACCATGAATACATTATTTAACTTAAATCAAAAATGATAGATTTACAATTTAAATTCCACTTACTTGACAAGATATGATGTAAAACCCCTTTAGTACATAATTTGTACATAAGATGTTAAACATACATAAACTATAAAACCCTTCAAGACATATTCTACACTTATCCTAGAAAATATAACTATTTCATAAAAACTACATACAACATTAAATATTTTTTATTTTATGTTTTTATAATAGAACACCACCATAAATTGACTTATACTTTTTTGAGATCCAATGTATTTGGAAATAGGCAATGGGTTTTTAATGATGCATTTGTTCCCTTATATCAGATACAATATAAAAATTTATCATTTTTAGATTCCAAATCCAATCCCAAAGATAAAACAAATGGATTCCTCTTAATATCAACCTCATGAGATAAATCTTAATAATCAATTCATTATAGGATCTTAGCCTCCACATTAGGGGAACAATGTAATAAAATACACAACCATAACAATATGATCGTAAATACTCCCATATGGTAGATTCCACTCAAATGTGAATAGTTCCCAAAAATGAATCAATAGAAAACAATATAAAAATCCAAAAAAGTGTTCAGTATTTAAAATAGGTTTTATATTGTGAATGAAATAAAAAACAAAAAACATGGGGTACTCTGTGAATATTTATAACTCATGTTCATGGGTACTCTAATCCATGCCATCATGTTTCCATAAGACATGAACCAAGGGAATAACATGAGCATGAAACACCATATCATTTTGGTGTTAGATATATACCGTATTATCACCCAATGTAAAATCTTCATCAACATAGGTCACACCCTAATCAATGATTTGAAATTCATCATGACTATTATGAAATATCCATATCATGTAAAAAATATAATATATTAAGTACATCTATAGTGGTAGTTTTATCTAATATTCCATGGCTCTATTTCAAGACAACACCTTTAATTGGTTGAGAGACATGATGATTTATTACACCCATGAAAAAAAAACATTTGTACAATTGACATGGAGTAAAATTGAAAAACACATGATCTCTAATTTCAAAAACTAATGGTCTCATTCAATGTCCATCATAATATCTACGATGAACCTTTAGTGCTTTCATCCTCTTATAGATCACCTGAACCATTTCTATTGTGGTATGAACTGGAAGCATCATATGAAATGATGCCACTATAACACCAATGCATCATAATGGATAATGGAATGGTCATCCATTAAAATCTAAAAATAGCGTCATAATAATTTTTTATTCAAAACTATTGTTTATGAAACCTCATCAGATGGTATATTCCTCAGCATGAAACCTCAATAATATATGAACAACAGTGAATAATTTCTTCAATAGTCTTCATGGTTTTCTCTATAAATCTATCAATAAATGGATGAAATGTATTTGTGAGAAAAAAACTGATAGAAAAAAGATTAATCTAATCATCTCTACACTTTAGTGGTAAAATTAACATCTTGATTCGACATGATCATCCCCGGGACTCCATAGAGTCTCAAAACCTCCTCCATTGAGAAATATAACCACTTATTTATGAGGTTGGATGATTTGGTCATATAATCCACAATCACCCATATATAATCTAAGAATATCTGATCTTGAGTTATAAAATTAATAATTTCCATCAATATGTACTCTAACTTCCATTAACGAACATCTAATGGTTGTAGTAAACCAATATGAAATTATTTATCATCCTTCTCCTTCCAGAAGATAAAACATTGAGATGCAAACATAGAATCTAAATGATTCTACTCAGACCACCATGCATTACCTCTTAAAGATAGATAAATTTTAATCAATGATTTACTGTCATGGGTGAGCAATGGAACAAACAACGGACCATATCACACATTGCAAAAGGGATTAAAAGTATCAGTTGGAAGAAATGCTAGTATTTTTCATCATTAGACCAATCATCAGTGGAGTGGTTGAAAAAAAGCATCATCTCTCTAGAAATCAACCTCAGAATCCCCCAAGTAGGGATATACAACCTACTATACAAAATATGACTACACAATCATATCGAATAGGAAACAATTTCCCCCAAAATCGGTGATATCAAAAAGAATAACTGGGAACCATTTCAAGAGTCTTGAATTATATATAGATTCCTGAGTGGAGAAACATTATGAATTTATAACCATTGTGCCATCTACAAAATTACCCCTTTATGGGGTCTAAAAAATCATGAACTCAGAGTCCTATTATAATCCCATAAAAAATCTCTACAACACAATCATTCCCTGAAGGTTGAAGACATACCTCAGTCTCTTACGATTGTTAAAAGCCACAACATGCTATTTGATGGGTTAATGTCCCACAATATCAACGTGAACACCACTATTTCCAACTCTAGATTATGGGTGGCATAGTTATGCTATAAGAGAAATAAAAAATGGGACAAATAAGAAACGAATAATCTTACCTACATCAAAACAAAACATAATCCATGACATGAATCACCACCAATAGATTCAAATTGAACTCCCTATAATCAAAAAAGGTCATGAGTGATGACAATTTCTCTTTTGGGTACTCAAAAGTTACTGGAAAATATTCATCCTAAAACAACACCTGATCTGTTCAAGTCAATGCTATTAGAGGAGTCACATATAATGTAAAATAGGCCATGAAACTCCAATAATATTATTCAAGACCATAGAAAAATCACTCATATTCCACTATATTAGTGGAATCCCAAGAAAATACTACCGTGATCATAAAATTATACAAAAATACTCCCTACTAGGACATGAAATTCCCCAACAAACAATAATAATGAGAATATAAATCAATCTTCAACTGCTTCCCCAATGGATACTGATGAAGAAGAAGTCCTAAAAACTGATATATTATCTACATGATCCTCCGTGGATGAAGATCACACATGAATTTTGTTGATGGAACACACTATAAACACATACTGAAATTCATTGAAAGATACCATCATCAAAACCATGATCATTTGTTTCAGTGTTATTTATACCGAATTGAATAAATAAAAACTCATAATTCCCTTGATAACATTGAAAATAAGTCTTCATAATATCCTCATCTTTCACCCCATCTTATAATATACTAACCTCACATAGACATTTATGTCTTAATAGACTAATTTCAACTAATCAAATAAATATTCAATTGTGAATGACACTAATGATTACTAACCCCATTACCACACTCTTCTCTATGGGATGAGGATCATCTTAGTGTTTGAATCTATGTACATCATCTTGAATATTATTATCCCAATACAGAACACCTAGGTGTTGCTACCATGATTTAAATAGTAAAAAAATTGAATCTTGTAGTGGAAAATCTATTGAACACTTGCTGAATATAATATCCAATCACACTCTCCATAGATTACATTATCATCACAAGAAAATATATCTTTTGATCTATTGACATAGGTTTTAGAGAATCCACCCAAGAGAAACAATATAATGCGGGATGAGATGAACCCCATGTTGACTAATATAAATTCACTCCAAGAATATATGAATACTATACAACAAATATTCTTCATATGTAATCCTAACATATACCATACCATAATGGTTTTATTTGGTTGAATTTCATTTAAACAACCATTACACAAAATAACACCACGACATATTTCAAGAACATAAATGGGGTGACCTGGAACATGATCTATGTATTCAAACAATCCTAAAAAATCCATGACCTAGCCACCTCACTTAGAAATTGGTCTGAAGAATATTGAAAAAGGTTGTTGAAGTGGATTTGAAAATTGAACACACTATAACTCCATGTTCAATAGTCATGAATTTCCATGATATTAGTTTTCATTTAAGATTAATTAATGGAAAACAACTAGGAACTAGTATCGAAACATCTTCCATGAGATTTAGGAATCCTCAATATCCCTATGGAAAAAGATCTTCCACTACATCAATACTCTATAAAACATTTTCACAACCAATGAAACCCATTATACTTCTAATGATGGATCAAACAAAAATATATCTCCACCTACTCAACCATGTCATTAATGACTATATCTAAAACTGAGACATTATACATTAATGGAAAATGGATGAAAAATTCATAGATATTAATCCTCCATGATTCATCATCATCATCTTCCTGTTTACGGTGATCTTCTAGACTATCCTTATCAACAATATATAGGTTAACTAGATGTATATGTTGACTTAAAACCGTGTCTTCATGAATAGAAAGTAGTTTGAATCATAAACCAAGAATATGGAATATATTACATTATTTAATTATGTTATTAATTAATATCATTTAAAGTTGATCATTTCATTATGTTCTCCTACTAAGAATAAATTCACAATGAATAATTTAGTAATATTATTTCCTAAGACTACACCTCACAAACAGAATCACTTCATTAAGAAGGAACAATAAAAATAAAGATCCACATATATCAAATGAGTGAATTGAAAGAATTTTGAAATGAAAACAAATGAAAATGTAGTAAAGTAGTGAAATAAAATGAGAGGAAAAGAATACATGAAGAACATTTTCTAAAGAGAGGATCAAAAAAATATTAATAGGCTCGAAATGTGCATGATGTGTTAGTCAAGAACATAAAATACTATCATAGGTGACTTTTCTAAAAAACATATCACATCGATTATCTTTTCATCATGTCGTATATATGTTATATAATATTCCCAAACATGAATTGGTTTATATCATTAAATGGGAAAGACATAAAACTTTTATCATTTTGTAATATCTTCACATCATGTATGTGATACACATTTCAAGGTATTCTGATCATTTAATTTTTCTCTTCATGTAATTAATTTAAACATCATGTAATTTATAAATGTAATGTAATGGATTTAGGGGATGGAATGTGGAATAAAAAGTACTCTATGAATGAGTTCTACACATCGTGTACATGAAACACTGTGTATAAATCCTATTTTTTCAATTTTTCATAATTAATTCCTTTGAATTTAGAAATTCCAAATCAAAAAAAAAACAAAATCTAACCCATTGCTTTACTGAATAAATAATGAATAAACCATAAATATATATAACCTACATTTATATATAAATTCTGCATATCAAATTTCCGACACTTGAATAATTTCGTGTCATCAAGAAAAAAATCACCTCAAAAGGGATTCTAAAAGAAATAGTTTTTAAAATAAGAGAATTTTATTACAAAAAATAATATAAAACTATGTGTAAGAATATAAAGTTAGTTTTCTAGAATCAATAATATAGTGAATATCAGTATTGCCACATAGCTCTGTTTTTTATACAAATTCTTTTTTGTTTTAATTAAATTTCCATAATTGTTCCTTAAAGTATATACAGGTTCGGTAATTTATCTCATAATGAATATTCTATCATCAGTAATGGTAATATTTAACTAAATTTATGATCATAGACTAAATATTATTCTCATAAAAATTGGATTGAATATGTTCTGACATCATCACATTGTGAACACAATTATATAATCAATCAAAAGGGATTAAAAATGGGTCATACAAATCTGATGCTGATGGTAAGTTGGTAGAAAGTAAAAAATAAATATCAAAAGGAGGGAAAGATCTATAGTATACTGAATGATAAATAGAAACAATGAAATGAATTAAATCATCATATGTCAAAAGGTGTCCATACTCTAAAAAGATCAAAGTGGTTTAATTAATATATCAAGTAAATATAAAAAATTTACCATGATCCATTCGTTTTGTTTTAGTTAATTTTTCTAAATTAATTTTATTATAGGTCACATATTAATCCCCTAAGCATATGTGATACATTATAGAATTCATTGATAATGAAATGGTGATTTTTGACAATCCTAATACACAACCAAATATATCTGTTTATATTTCACTTTTTATATTTTTCAATGAAATAAGGTAGGAATAGAAAATTTAAAAAGTAGTCATGGACCACATCTTGTTAGTATGATGAATGTACCACATTAAATCTTCTTAATAACAACATCTCACTTCCATCAGTAGTAAAAATTCTCCCACACTTGTTAAAAGGATACTCATTCATAATACCAAGACAGGGGTAGTAAGGGACAATAATCATGAAATAGATCCATACTACCATGGTTTTTCAAAAATAATATGCTTTAATGAAGTTGAAATTTACAGGTTGGTTTCAAGAAAAACTATCTCAATAAAGATTCACTCAATAAAACTAAAAATGTATTTGTTCAATGATATATGTTATATGATCTCAATGCATGTTCTAATAATATTACATGTCCAATTTATCTCTCAATAAAATTTCTAAGAAAATGATATGAAATTATGGGTCCAAAATCCCATCAAGAATGGGAGTATGGAAAATAAAATACCAATCACTCATGGTATTATTTCTTGTAATAAGTCATTGAAATTATATATAAATATTATATATTTAGAGTTAAATTAATCCACCCAGAAATGATGAAACAAATCTATACATATGTAAAACATGAATTTTAATAATTTCCATCCTATATGTATCTTTTATTTCAAATTTATTAATTAGTTTTCTAGTTTAAATTATCATTTCAATGATAATTTTCTCTTAAAAATTTAAAAAAAAAGAAATAATCTAGTTGTATAAAAATGATCAATAAATACTCCCACATTCTTAAAATGAGATACCGTAAGAGCTATCCTCAAAAGAATTATGCCAGATATTTTATGTTTATAAAATATAAAAAATGATATGAAAACATGAAATTACATTTAAGTAAACGAGATATCCCTATGATAAATTTCATATAGTGAGTATTCATAGTGGATGGTGATTTAAAATTGGGATAACTTCATAATTTACTTGAAAAAAACCACACTAGATAAAAAAATAGTCTTCAGTTTTTAACCAGAATGAATATTGTGAAATGGCAAGGTGCACATAGTTAATATTAAATAATGTAAGTTTATATGAATAAATATAGTTGAGTAAAATGAGGTTCATCGTTACCTATGAACAATAATTATACTAAAAATATATCAGTTATCCTATTTAAGATATGGAAATAAATGAAATAAAAATATGGGTTTCATCCACTAAATTGTAATCAATGATATTGTCCTGCTGATAGATAGATAGAGGGAGCCGGATGTTTTGTCCATCTATATAGAATTCTTCTTCCTCTAATAATAATTTTTGGTAGTATTTTCATGCACAGGTGAACACTTAGTGTGATTAATACCCTCACTAGTGTACTGAGCATTAATCATGTGTAATGAGATTATTATCCCTGTAATTAATGGTGTGGATCCCTTATAAGCATATATCTAATGTTTGAGATAATAAAGTTGGTTGATAAACATCAAATAGACACTAAGACATATAGTGTAGGAGGGATGATAATGGATCGATAGGTGAATCAATAACCATATAGGCGGAATAAGATCTAGACCTGGATAATGTGAAATAGAAATAAAATGAAAATAAGGCAACTAGTAGTAAAGAAACAATATGTGTCCCATGTTTATATAGTATCATTGATACATCGATGAAAAAAGGAGTACAAGTTGAATAAAAAATATATCCGAAATTGTATAGAAAATTGTGGAGGGGACTGGGATATAACTAAGTAGTAAAATCAAAAGAGTATTGGTGTTTTTAAAGTGTCGCCTCATAAATAGTGGGTGATTGCAGATCTCTCGTCATATTGATGACATCTATAGCTCAATTGGTTAGATTATATACCATTGCGGTGGGTACCAATGTGATGTAAGTTGGTTCATCTATGATGGTGGCAGGGAGGTTCCAATACATACACATGCCGTGTGTATAAAATCACGATTGACTAATGGAAGAACTGATAATGTTTGAAGGGTGGGGAACATTCCTACCAGGCTTGTTCCACAAGAAGATGTTGTTGGTTTGAATAGTTGATGATCATTGAATTATGTTATGATGAGGTGTCAGAGGTGGGATTCATAGAGGAATAGGATTCTTCAGTAGAAGAAAGTGGGTGAGAGGTTTTTGTGGCTTGTTCTTGGGGATAAATGTTGAAAAGATAATGTTTGGAAAATTAAATGTCATTGAAGAGGTATATCCAACATAGGTTCTCTAGAATTAATATGTATTTGGGTTAAAGATCTATAGAGGAGAATGGGGTGGGTGATTCAATTTGAATGGTAGTGATGGATGTAGAATATAAATGGGTAGTGGTTGGTGCCTATATGGGTGTGGTTATGGGTCGAGAAGGGTGGTGGAGGTATAGTGAGAGTTGGATGTTGTCAGATATGCGGATAAGGTTGTGGTATAGGATGGGACAGAATCAAAGGAATGATAATTGGAGGATAACTTGACTAGGTTAGCTAAATAATGACCAGGGACCCCATCAGTATCCTCCATCATTGATGGCACCCATTTGTAGGCAATATTATACCTTGGGAGAAGCACTATCTTGTGTAAAATTAGAAGGATGATTACCTAAAAAGGGACAAGTGAGGTGTGGGTCTAGGAATCCTAAAATATACCATGGTTCCTAGCCAAATGGGTGATTAAGGTGACTCCCAAAAAATTACTGTGAGTCCTCTTCATCAAGGTATTGTAGTTATTTCCAAACTTCCTGTCAATGTTGACAACTGGGCCACCCATGGATGATGCTAGAATGATGAACTAAAAATTAATAACCCCCCTATGGGAATTACCATGGTCTATATAGACTTGAAAAAGGTCGATGTGTAAGATATAGAAGGATGAACCATAGAGAGGAATTTTTTTCGGATGTGAGGATCATATACATTCTGACGGTCTCTAGCGATCATGGACCAAATTCAGGTAACCTCAACCTTGTTAGCATTGAGATGCAATTTCTAGCACACAGGGGAGGTGATGACCATGGTCAAGCATATGTTGATGACAACAATAATATTTCCCAGACAGTTCTCCCAAGGCCTTCCTATGAGTCAGAACTAAATGAAATAAATGGCCAACTCAAAGGTGTCTAGGAAATCATGGTATGACTCCCAGGAAGTCTCACCTTGAACAAGGGTAATTGAGGTCAAGTGAAACCTTTTTTTAGGTGAAGGAAATCATAATGAATGTGTATGTTCTCGTGTAATGAAAGGTCTAGTATATTGTTGGTCAGAATTGGATAGGCCTATATTAAGACCAACCTTATTTGAGGCTTAGGGTTAGAAAAGTGGATTTATAAATCATGGGGAGGATTGGTGGGGCCCTATGACCTACTAGAAGTTGATTATAATTCTTCATATGTAGTAAATGAAGTAGATTTTCAAGCATAAGATAAGGTATATGTGTCTAATTGTTGTGAAATAGGAGCATCCTTCGACCATTTTGGAGGAGGAGGTGTGTCGTCACGATATGGAATTTGTTCAGGGGTGGGGTGTAGATGGTCTTGGTTCTGGACATTATAGACAGATTGGATGGTGCAATAGGTGGACATGATAGGTTGGAGGATAGGAGTAAGGACGGTTGATTGTATCAATAAATGGTGAAAAATCAATATATAGATATCATTGGAGGGGAGGGGGCATAATTTTGCAAGAGCATGGGGTCGATGTTAACCCTAGGTTCATGGGATTTAAAACCTCCCCAAAAATTAAAGGCATTTTAGTTAATAAATATTGTGAAAATTTCTATTTTGTTAATTTCTTTAGCTGATTCAAATTTACATTTTTTACACGTTATATATAATATATTTTTATATTTATGTTCATTTTTTGTGAAGTTCCTCTCAAAAATCATCTCCAATAGATTAATATTCCTAAAGACTGTAATAACATATCCTTGATTAACAAAACTACCCTGAGTATCATCCTCGTTTAACATTTTCCAATGGGAATACTTTTTTTGAAGTAGAAGCCTTGAAATTTGAGTTGAACCATCATATAGAATGATTCATTAAAAATGATGAGATGAAAGGTTGGATAACCTCCCTGGTTAGAGGTGAAGTGCAATTTTCATTAATTTAAGCACTCGATTCCTTTTTAATATGATTATTAATCTAATTGTCATATTCACGGGTAACATGATCATATTTCTTATATTCAATATCTATTATTCCAGAATGTGACGAGAGATTTTGTTTATTTGTGTCCTTCTATATATCTATCACAACATTTATTCCACAAATCTTAAAATCAATCTCTATTGGTATACATTAATAAACTTTGTTCTAGTTTTGGGGATTTTTCTTTCTAGAATCAGGGGAATATAAAATTTCTCTTCCATATATAGAACAAGAAAATCAGTACTGATGATGATTTTTTCATGTTTTATAATGATGTCCTCATGAAATCTTTGAGGGTACCAAATGAAGTAGTTAGTGATTTTGAGTTCCACCCTAGTTTTTTTCAAATCGCCATTCCCATTCTTTTTGTAATCACTCATTGACCTCAGTCTAATACTATCACCCTAACCACACTTGGATTATTGATAACTGAACATCCAAATAGTGAAATTAATTTAAATACATTAGAAGTCTCCCATTTTTTAGGTTTCTTAAATTAAAAAACTATTTGGAAATATTCATTCAGAGAGATAAATCATAATTCATCCATTTTCACTATTAATGAGAGAAATAATTTAATGAATCATTAATATGAATAGACAAGAGAAATTTAATATTCAAAGAGAAAATTTATAAATAATTGCATTGAAATTGCATTTATATTATTATACTTCCATAATTTATTGATTATTGCATACTTATAGGAAAAGGTAGAGGTGTTTAATAAGATGATGGTCATAAATATATTTCTTCCTTTCCAAGCTGTTATTTTTTTGAATCTCTCTTAGTTTATTCTTCCACATGATTTTCTAGTAACCATCATTATCATGTTATTCAGTCTAATTTATCTCATCTTATTGTGGATGATATAAGTCCAAAATCTATAAATTTTAACTATTATATCTCTATCATCTTCCTTTATATGATATTTGGTATTTCTGAGATGGGTACATAATATTTGAGTAGATAGTGTTTTAGAGACCTTCCCCATCTGACTCTCCTAGTATCATAGTGTAGTCATATGGTTTTTCATTTTATTTTCATGGGGTTTAATCCTTTGTTATTATTTATACATGATTTCAATGATATTTTTTCAACATTATATTTTAGAGGTTGGGAATGTTATTGTGTTCTTAGTAATTTTTTTAATTGTTGATGTCGAGCTGGTGGAAACTATTAAGATCTTAGAAATAGTTGTTGTAATTTCTAATGTGGTCGAGAAGATGAACCTTTTTGGGTGTATCAAAGTTGTCCCTTATTCATTTGTGGTACCTATCTAATCATCTTCTAAAAATAACCTCAGTTTTGTAGCTATGGCTACTCGGCCAGTCATTAAGGGTTGTTTTTTTATTGATGATATTGTTGGGGATTCTAGTAACACAAGATTCTTTTATTGTAACTAACATTGCTTTTGTATTTTAAATGAGGTTAATCTATTCCTACCATGTCATATTTTCAATGGTTCGGACCTCCTCACATTTAATGTGGATGAATTTTCTTAAATAGAGTAGGAGGGGGTGGTGGAACAACTATTAATTGAAATGATTCCATCTTATTAGACAGAACATCTACTTGAGCAATAAGGTGGGTAGTTTCTTCAACATTATGGAATCTCCTCAGAAGAATTCCTTTATCAAATTTTAGTTGACTATAATTTTGGGAATATATCTCAAGAATGGTGTTTTAAAAATCTAGTGTCATGAACATTTGTATAATGAGAGGCACGACATCTAGTACAGTCTATGTATCCTTTTAATGGAATTGGTAAAATATATTTAGTTAATGTTTCACAATAACATTGTGATGTGGGAACTTATGCGTTAACCCCTTAAATATGTACCATGCTTCTCATGGTGATCCTCCATTGGCAGGGGTGATGTTTTAATTGTCATTCCCAAGCTTCCATGTTTGGATGGGTGGAAAATATTTATTTATAATTTTAATGGATAGTTCATTCCAAGTCATGATTGACTCGATGGCTGATTTTATAGGAAATACATGGATAATTCATGCATGGATAATGGGAAGGACATAAGACTTATTGTTACTTATGACACACCCTATTGGAAAAGATTTCAAAGTCCTCGAAAAAATATTAAATGGAACATGGTTGTCTTAAGATTGAAGGCATGAAATTTCCATATGTTTGGGATCAGATGGATTATTCAAGGTTTGATTTTGAAAGTATACACCAGAATAGGATGTCATAATAGGATGCGTATTGCACCACTAATCGATGAAATTAAATTGACATTAATGGTGTGGTTTTATAGTGTCGGTCACTCACCATGTTTTTTCGGTGGATTATATATTTTATATTTTTCTGGGGTGGTGGTACAAGATCGTTATGCTCAGCCATTTTAAATTATTGACATGAATATATTTTTATATTGATCTTTTGCTCAGACAATTTTTTTTGTTGAGAATATAGGATTCCAGAGAGATTCAAGGGTCCCTAGAGTATTCACTAGCTGAGAATGAGATAGAAGACAAAGAGTATGCCGGTGTTCCCTAAGGAATTAGAATTTAAAATGAAAAAGATGAATGGGGGAGAAGTCATGTAATTTGGGAATCAATCTAAATATCAGTATTCCTAATAAATAATAATTTCATGAAATGGGGAAATGTTATGTTCTTTCAAGAATTCATTAATTCACATTAGAGGTGATCATAGTATAAATTTATAGTCCCAAACTACCCATACTACTAGGCTCTATTAAAATGGTAGTGTGGGGTCGAACCCACAAGGACAACTGGATGATCATTAAGAAAATGAAAAATACCTTAGAATCGAGTCCCGATGTTCACTCTTCAGGTTTTTTTTACTAAAAATAGTTTGTTTGGATATAATTTAGATAATAAAGGGATTGGTATAATTTCATAGATCTTGATATAGTATAATACTACATTTTTTATTGGACAGTCATACAGCTAAGGTTATGAAATGGAGAAAATGTCACTAATTGGTTTTTTAAACTAAATAGATATACCTACGATAAACTAGTCCCTATTCATTGTATTGATGAAAATATAGTTTCATTATTCATATATTCTATGTAGAAATCGTTACAAGATAATGTTAATAGTCCTGATCAATTACAATTATATTAGGTTCGTTCAATTTCATTTACTACGATAATGGTTATTAAAAATAACGTGATGAAAAATTATAATTAACCTAATTAATATCCATACAGTTACAAAGGATGAATATATGTATTCACTAGGATCAGGAACATACCAACTCTCAAAACATAACCCTCGTTGGATTAGACACACATGGGAGGGATGATCAAAATAGAGGTAATACAAAACACACTACAATAATTATGATAGAATTGATAAATAAAAAATCAAGGATAATTAAATTATGATTCAACATCAAACAACTAAATGAAATTAAATTCCAACAATAAAATCACTAAGAAAAAATAAATAATTAATAACACAGTATGTATTTATTAATATTATAGAGTGGTGAATGATAAAAAATTTGAAAACAAAAATACTATTAAATAATGTGTATAATTTGTGTAGAGTGATTAAAAACTCCAAATGTTATTCAAAAAAATTAATGGAATAAATTAAAATGGATTTTCAATGAAAACAAATGAAATAGTAGAAATAGTTGGAAGAAAATGAGGGACAATGAAACTATGATCATCGTTCAATACATGGACGAACACTAAAATATTAATAAATTAGAAATTTGCATGATGTGTAAACCATGTACATCCCATACTAGCTTAAGTTACTTTTGTTCCCAACATTGTCACATCATTTACGTTCAATTCACATCATACTGATGAGTTCCCCAATTCCATACAATGAATCGATTTTTATCATTGAATGATTGATCCTTCATCCTTTTCATATATTGAAATCAATGATAATCATGTATTTGATTAACATTCAGGTAGTATTATGATATTTGAAATATTCATGTCAAATATGTAATGTACACGTCATGTAATGTATACTTATCATATAGGGGATTCATGATTTGTATTTGTCATCTCATGTATTTTGTGAATGAAGTGTACACGTAATGTATGTGAAACATGGCGTGTAATAAATTTTATCCCTAAATTTTAGTATTACTACCTTCAAATTATGAATTATTAATACGTATGAAAACAAATCAGAACTTCGTGAATTATTTGATAAATCTTGTATAATCATTAAATATATTTAACCAATATTTTTATATAAATTCATCTAATCAAGTTTGGATAAAATATATTTCATTACTGATTTGGATTCATATATTTTAATTGCATAGACTATTATTACTATAATTTAAATAAATGATAATCTAAATTCTATCCCAGTGGTTGATTCAACCCTAAACACTATTAGAATAGAAGATCCATCCTCTAATCAAGAATATTCAATAATTTATGGTAATCAAAATAATTTTGTAAATGGATATTTGATAAAGAATAATGAAATACCATTAGGACCCTTTAGAATCATTATTCCATGAGGGTGAGTGATATCCTAGGTATATTAGATGAACCATTTCTAGATCACTAAAAATTGTTCATTTTTTCCTCGTTGTACGACAGAATGATACTATATTTTTTCATAAAACTTTTCCCTCAATTATTCACAGTAGAGTAGTTTCCCACAAATAAACAGTTAGTGATTCTGGGCCTTTAGCTGTATCACAAGATGGAGAAGGTTCTCATTTAACATTTTTATTTTAATTATCCTTTTTCTCATAATATATTGCTAAGAAACTCAATAGTGTTTCATTTTTTTGGGAAGGTTATTCAAAAAGATCATAATAATAGATTTCTCCAATTAAGGTTAATCACAATTAAATAATTGAATGAAAAGTCATTTTTGCGAGACATATTTTTTAAAGGGAACCTTTTATTATTTATAGATATATCTACATTTTTGTAAGGATGGTTCCCCATCCAGTGAGGAGTTGGAACTAGAGGTATATGATTTAAAAGAGGCTTCTTCTAATATTACTACTTCTTTTGATTGGAAGCATTCACTTTTATGCTACCAGTTTAGTCATATTTGGCATTCTAATAATTTATTTATTAGTTCTATAATGAATTTTCCAAAATAGGGTCCACTGGGGTATTAATAAATGTGTTGCAAATTGTGTTCTCAAATTAAGAAGATGTTCAGGGAAAGACAAAATGGTAATACCAATTCAATTTGATTTGTTGAAGTAATTCTTAATTGATTCCATCATTTTTACTATTTCATATTTTTTAAAATTGAATGTTTTATCCACTTATATTCTCTTTAGTGAAATATTATCTCATTATTTAATAGATTGGTATGTTTATAATTTGAATTTATGAATCACTTGTAGAAATGGTGACTTCTTTTAGAAACCCTTTTTGATTACTTTGTTATGTTAGTATTGAACCATTTATGTGGTTTATTTAGTAGAACTACCATGATAGTATATTCATAAATAGTGGGAATATTCAATATGGATATCTGATTTTCTATTTACTATTCTAGTCAGTGTGACTTGTACCCCAAGGATCAGAAAATACTATAGAAGTCCCTATAAGTTTTGGGTCATTTAGGAGATGATTTTTGGATTATCCTTTTTTCATGTTTATGGTTTCATTTTTTATTCGTATATTGATCTCATTTACCATTTTAGGACTAAATGTGTCATAGTTGGGATATTATACATACCCCAAATTTTGTGTCTATAATTTTTTTTCTTTATTCGAATTTTATATTTTCCTCATGTTTAAGGCCACATTTCTAAGAAAATTCATAATTTTTTATAATGTATCAATTCATCAATGTATTGGTAGTGATCATATTATAGGAGAATATTATTGAATATCATAATGCACTATGTGTTTTAAGTTTAATATATTATTATATTGTTTATCATTCTTATAAAGAACACTTTATTGGAAAAACTATGTGACAATTAGGGTAAACCCAGTTAGTGTGTGGTGTTTCTGGGACCTGGTGCATGACTTTCACACCATTAGTAAAAACTGTGAGACAGCTATGTGATAGATTAAATTTTTTGTAATGTGATGTTTTCCACAGCTGGTACATCACATACCATAAACTACGGACAAATTTTTTTAGTTTTAATGGTGACTCCATTGAGGGGTGTACGATTGGTGCATCATTTGGTAAACAAGGTGGTCAAGCCATGTAAACTATCTAGGTGGATTAAAATTGGTCAATTCTCCATTAACCATATAGAATTATGATATTCAATAGGTTTTCACTAGTAATATTTAGTTTTATTCCTTCAAGGGGATCTCTAGGCCATCTCGTCCATTAATGATTTGGTTTCTGGGTCGTATTTTTCATATTTTTTATGGTTGTTTCCTTGGAAATCATTTCATATCCATATCTTATCTCATTCCTCTTACATTTCATAAAACCTATAACGATAATATAATGACCAATACATGACATAAATTTTTAATACATCAGATTTGAAGAATATTTTTTACAACATATAAAAAAACCATGACATGACCGTATAGGTATAGTGTCTTTAGAAACTGGGAAACCTAAACAACTGGTTCGTAAAACATCTACTTTGTCTCTTGTTTATTTGAACTTATCTAGACTATTTTTTGGATATCATATTTAATACCCTTACTCCCGAACTGGGGAAAAGAAATATACAAAAGCGTGATCTCAAATTCTCAGTAAGGGTAAACAAATGAAATTTCATTCATATCATATTCTTAAGATCATAACATTTGAAAATCATATCCTTCATAAGAGGTCATAATATTTTTTCATGGGATAAATCATAAAACTATAATGTAATCTAAAAAATCTGAAAATAAGACATGAAAATTTGTGGCATACACACATAATCATAGAAAATCATTTCATATTAGACAAGGATCATCGCCAAGACCATCATAACGGACAAAGTCCATTACTGATCTGAGTTCACTCCTCGTTCCAGCCCTATAATACTGGACTACATTTACTTGTTATTACCGCCATGTCTATATCATGATATACAAATATTTACCCAATGAATTGGAGGGTGATATATGTCAGACCCATCTCATAATGACACCATTCTTATGTGTGCCACAAAATCAGAAAGCATACATTATATCATAACCCATGTAAAAGAATGGTATTCTTAAACATCATGCCATAATAACATAATCCATATCAGATAAAATTAATTCATAAAAATAAATCCATCATAACATAATAAAAACAATTTTATAATAGGGATAGAAACATAACCATATATTATCTTAGATGGAAAATAATTTAGTTCCTGAGGAAAATATCCATTCTTTTTCAAAAATACATTTTAAGTTATCAAAATGTCAATCATTTTAAAAATAAAATAAGTTAATTGAATATAAATGTGATCAATTGTAAAGGAAGATTAATGGAAATAATTTTATATCAATGCATAAAATATGTTCGTGTCGTATAAGTTAAAAAACATTATTCTCGAACTTTGGGTGGAAATGTCAAAAAGTAGGTCGTACTGAAAGCGAAAAAAGATTCCTTTCATTTATTTTACTAAAAATTAAACAATAGGTAAAATTGGATTTATAATTTTTTAGGATGATAGAAATAATATTATATATTGAGGAAACATGGACGTGGATGATAAATATGCCCCATTAAATACTGAAGTATAAACAATCTCTGATAAAAAATGAGATTGTGAGATTTTCCATTACATTTGGTCTGATATGATATTTATGTATCTGAAATTCTTGTATAATGATTTAAATAATTTCATTTACTTATTCCATAATCATATTCATTTTTATTATATCATATATGGTCATATTCATGTCTTCTTATTAGTAATATTTCACTGCTACTTGTTATTTGGGTGTTCATTGCATTATGTTTTTATACATGTTTTGTCAAATGAATTATTATTCCTGTTTTTAGGTTATAGATAAAGAATTTAAATAATTGAATTATTATACTATATATCATAATTATTCATTCAATTCGTTTATATAATCATGGTTTAATGACGATCATGTAGAATGAATCACATCACACCGTGGAGATGGTAAGTCATACGTACACACAAGCAACGATATCGTTCATAATTATTGAATGGTACTGGAGTGGATGATAGAATATCTAATAATTAGTATCATTTTATAATAATAATAAATAGTTAATATTTACACCATTATACCAATCTATGTATGGTTGTGGTGGAAAATAGACTACAACACGGAGTGGAGACGGTATTATGTATGTACGCACGTGCGGTGATTTCATTTTCCGTAAGATGGAGATAATAAAAAACGGGTTGTTTCATATTTATAATAACATATTAGTATATGAGTGATATTGATGTTATAAAATTATAATGAAACAATTAAATAAGATAAAGTAGAAGATGAAATAAATTTGAATGAATCAATAAAGGATATTACATCTTCTTCAATGCGTCTCTTCTAAACCTCTTCTTAGGGAACTATAGATGGTCATTGAAGAAAACCAGGACCTCTAGTATGTTTCTAGGGACGTGGAGAAGGGAAATAAAGAGGGTTTTGCCGAGCATGAAGGATAAAAATGTTTTGAGAAGAGAGGGAGGAAGTGCCCTTTTATAAGAGAGGAGAGGATCACCTTTGGAATCCTCAAAACTATTAATTTATAATAAACTCAAACCCCACATAAATACATCCAAAATGACTCAAATGATAAGTTTTTATGAGATAGGGTTGTAATATCATCATCTAATAAAATTTATACATGTTGGGTATTTATTTTAAACCTCATCAAATTGACTTATCCTTATTTAATCTATTTAATTGTATTTATGGTAATAATATTCTAAAATTTAAATTGCTATAAATAATTACTTATGTGTTGTGAATTGTACATTATTGGATAATTTATGACATTTTGGACCATATAAATTTTAATTTAAAATTTTTAAATATTTTTGTGAATAGTACACATTTTTATAATATTTTATTTTTATAAAATAACAATACTGTCAATTTTGAAACTATTAATTTATTTTCATTTAAATAAAATCGACATAGAGAATATATTCGAACCGAAATATTTAATATATTTATAACATGTCATATTCATCAAGAAAATTTATGGAGAAAATTATTTAGTTCATATATTATTTTTTAAAATATTTTTAAAACAATTTATTTGATAATTCAATCAATAAAATGAGTTCTACAGCACTATTGTCTTATCATTAATGATAATTATTTAACTGATAAAAATTATAAATATATTCTTATGATGTATATAATCTTATTAGATTTCTGGAGACTATTTTGATTCTAAGATTTATGATTTTCTCACTAAATTCAAATTATTACACTTATAATATATAAGAGAGTGACATGTTGTCACTTTCTTTGGTTTTAATAATAGTTATATCATTTTTATAGTCAAAAGTCCATGAAATGAATCTATTCCGACCCTTAGGTGATATGGGTAAACTTTTATTCATCTAATAGAATTTTGGCTGGTGTTAGTTTAATTTTATAATCTTATTTTTACCCTTAATTACCCGATTTACCTTTAACTGTAATAAATATAAATTTATGTAGTCATTATTCATAATTTCAAAAAAAAAGTAAGCTATTAACATAATTTGGATCCACTGAATCCAAATATGGAATATATTTTTCAAAATTCAAAACAAAGAAGTTGCCGTAATTAATTGGAAAATAATATTGTTTTTAAGCAAATGGGTTTTAAAAGGTAAAACATTGTCAAATATTGAAATGTTTTTATCTATGAATTCAATGTAAAATTAATGGTAATGACATAAATTATATTAAATGGTAAAAATATATTTCATTTATACTTTAAAACAATTAAATTTTATCATTTAACCATATAAGTTATCTTGATTAAAAAAGGTGTTTTTAGGAAACATTTAGCATATTTATACTATTCATCAAAATAGGAAAGTTCTCAAAGACATTTCAAAAATTTATCCAATGTAAATTTATATATCCTGATTGAATGTAAGATGTTTATTATTTAATATTTAACTCATTATATTTTCAAAAATTAGAAATAAAATTTGTGCACCATCAATTGTCGAAAAAACTGCATTTGGGAAGAAAAAAAAAATTTAACCGATAAATTCATTTTTTCCTCATATCTTATATATGATGAATTATAATGTTATATATAATTCAAAATTTGGTTAATATAATTTTTAACAGCTAGTTTATATAATATTTTAATAACATATTGTTTTTTAGTGAAACTCTGTATTATGTACAATGGAAGATATCGAGGAAGGTGGCACTTTCGTGTAACGCAAGCCAAGCCAGTGTTGTGTGTAGTAAAATATTCCTTTGGTGTTGCGTATATCATAAAAAAATTTCTCCTAAAATCTAAGGGTTCTACATTCTATCCCCATAAAAATGAATTTCCCCCTCGAAATTTTTCACTTCTTATCAAACAGATGAGGTTACCTCTTCCTCATCATATCCTCAAGTCCTAATGTAGCTTCGTTTAATTGGTTGTTCCTCTATTAAATTTTAACCAAGCGAGTGGTCTTGTTTTGTTGATTTTTTAAACTATGATACAAAATATCTATCGTTTGTTCTTCATATGAATGATCTTTCTCCATCAGTACAAATATTGAGCTTAGTACATGTGAAGGATCATGAATGTAATTTCTCATAACGATTCAGGGAACACATCATGAACATGAGATAGTTTCGGTGGAATCTCCAATCGGTATGCTAACATCCCCAAATGATCCAGTATTTCGAATGAATGAATATACCTAAGTCTCATCTTGCCCTTCTTTTCATATGTCATTACTCTCTTCCAAATAGATAATCGTAAGAACACTTTATCAACTACATCAAACTCTAGGTCTTTTCTTTGGTTGTTGGCATAACGTTTTTGTCGACAATAAGCTGCTCTTATATACTATTGAATTGATATGACCTTTTCTGCCATCTCATCATCAAGATCAGGTCCTAATAGCTTTCTTTCCCCAACATCATCCCAGAAAGTTGGAGTTCTGCATTTCATTCTATAGAGATCTTCATAAGGAGCGAGATAAATACTGGAGTGAATGATATTATTATAAGAAATTTCTACCAATGGTAGGTGTTGATCCCATCCACTTTTGAAAACAATATAGCAAGCTCTCAAAATGTATTCTAGAGTTTGAATTGTCCTCTCAGACTAACCGTCTTTCTGAGGATGATAGGCAGTGCTGAAACTCAATTCTGTATCTAGAGCATGCTGAAGACATCGCCAAATCTTCTAGGTAAAACTTGGATCCTGAATAGATATAATGGAATGTGGTACTCCATGAAATCTTACCACTTTTATTACATATATCCTGGAAATATGATCATGATTGAAATCCTCTCTAATAGAAATGAAGTGTGCTGACTTTGTAAGACAATCAACTAAAACCTAGTTAACATTATTGCCTTTGGATGTTTAGGGATGTCCGGTGACAAAGTCCATAGTGATGTTTTTCCATTTCCATTCTAGTATGGGAAATGGTTGCAACATCCCCTTAGACTTTTGTCATATATCCTTAAATTTCAGAAAAAACAATCATCGAGATACATATTCACCAACATCTCTCATCATGGAATCTCACCAGAAGTACCCTTTCAGGACACTAGACTTCTTCGTTCTTCCAGGGTGAACAGAGAATGAAGATCTACGAGCCTCATAAAAATTCCCTTCATTAATTCTGGTCTGAGAGGAACAAAAACCCGATTATAGAACCATATTATTTCAACGTAATCAAAGTGGAATTCAGGAACATTTCTCACCTTATTTTGTAACACTTAATCTTCTTTCTATGCCTCTTTAATATTCACATGTATAGATGGTTGAACATTCATTTGAGAAAGATAATATTTTTCCATTCTATTAAAATTTCCAGATCCATCTTTTGTAAATCCAAAAATATTGAATAATTTGTGAACAACATAATGGCTAAGCTAGAATGGTCTTGTTGACTTAACGCTTTGTCCACCTTGTTTGCTTTCCCATGGTGGTAATGAATTGAGTAGTCGTAATCCTTGATCAACTCCAACCATCTTCATTGGCACATATTCAGCTCGGTTTTTGTGAAAATTTAATTTTAATTTTTATGATCAGTTTAAATATCACACATTTCACCATAAAGATAATGTATATATATATTTATTGCAAAGATTACCACGGATAACTCAAAATAATGGGTTGGGAAATTTTTCTCATCGAATTTCAACTGTCCTGAGGCATAAGCTATCACCATATCATTTTTCATGAGAACACAACCCAATCCCTTCTTGGATTCATTACTCTAGATCACAAACCTTTCTCCACTACAAGGCAGTGTGAGCACATGCGAATTAGATAACCTTCTTTTTTATACCTTGAAATTCTCTTCACACTCTTTCGTCCAAACGAAGTTAACTCCTTTTCTAGTCAACCTGGTGAGTGGATTTTATAATCTTGAAAAATCGTTCACAAAATGTCTATTATATCGATCCAAACCAAGAAAACTTCAGATCTTAGTTACTGTTGTTGGTCTCGACCATCTTTTGATATCCACTATTTTTGCTGGATCCACAGATATCCCCTATCTTGAGATTATGTGTCCCAAAAATGAAAAAACATTTACCCAAAATTCACACTTGGTGAATTTGGAATAAAGATTCTCCTTTCTTAGGGTCTTCAATACATTACATAAGTGACATTCATTTTCTTCCTTTATCCTTGAATAGAAAAGTATATCATATATAATGACAAACAAAAACTGATCATGATAGTTCTAAAGACAGTATTCTTTAGATCCATAAAGATAACAGGGTAATTTGTAAGATCAAATGGCATCACTAAAAATTCAGAGTGTCCCTACCTTGTACGAAAATCAGTCTTTGTTATATCCTCCTATTTGACCCTTAATTGATGATACCCTAAACTAAGATCAATCTTGGAAATGTAGTTATCTCTGTGTAGTTGGTCAAATATTCCATCAAGGCATTGGAGAGGATATTTGTTCTTGATAGTGATCTTGTTATCTTCTCAATAATCAATGCAGAGTCTCATTGATCCATCCTTTTTCTTGACAAACAGAATAGGATCTCCCCAAGGTGATGCACTAGGGCGTATGAATACCTTATCAATATTCACATGGAGTTTCTTCTTCAATTCCTTCAAATCAATTGGGGCCATTCTATAAGGTGTCTTTGAAATGGTCATAGCACCCAGTATGTGTTCTATTGAAAACTCAACTTCAAAATTTTGTGGAAGACCTGGAAATTCCTCTGGAAATTCAACATCAAACTCCCATAAAATGGGAATATTATTAATCATGAGTTTCTCTCAAACCATTTGATATAAATTCCCTTCATTTATTGTAATTAAGACCAATAAGTTGGAAGAATGTTTCACTGGAAGGTTATATTCATCCCTGCATCGATAGATTATCATAGATTGATCTAGAATATGAATTGTGAATTCCCTTAATTGTTAATTTATATGAGAACCATATAAATAAATCCAATCCATGCCATTAATAGCATCAAATTCCACTATAGGAAGGATCACAAGATTTGCTGGAAGTACATTCCCACAAACATCAATCGGAGAAGAATTTTAAACTTTTTATGTGACTGTTGTGCCATTAGAAGTTGTCACAGCCAACTCAATATCTAATTTCTGAGGTACTATTGCGATAAAAATAGAAAATTCATCTGAAATAAAATAGTGGGTGGATCTAGAATCAAATAAAGCATTTTTTTACTTTAGATTGGATAACAAGTGTACCTTTAAACACATCGTTATCATACTCCACATCATCGATAGAAATTACATGTTAATTTCCTATTTCTTTGGCCGTAAGAGATTGATGACATTCAACATCATCAACAAACCATGTATTATGACATTTATTGGAATAATTCCCCATTTCATTTCACTTGTAACATTGAAGTTTAGGAGGTGCATTCTGTGCAGCTTTTTCTTTGTTTGCATCACTAGACAACTTTTTCCCATCACTACAGCATTCAATTACCTGATATCCTTTTTTCCAGATTTAAAACATTTACTTGTACCATTAAAAAAATTCCCTCTATGTTTCTTTCAACAAATTGAGCATAATGTCAAATAATCTTCTTTTCAGTGTGGTCTTTAGTTTCTCCTTCGAATTCAATTTTCCTCTTCGTATAAAACCCATATGACTGATGGGTTAATCTAATCTCCATGTAATCCTTGATAGCACATCGAAAAATTTCCACGTGTCTATTTAAGTCCCTTAAGGATAACACCCTTCAAAGACTTGGTTTTAAGACACTAAAGAAATGATATTTCTTACTCTCAGGTTGGATAATAATTCAGGAAGTGTACCTGGAAAGTCTTATAAAATTTCCTTTGTATGTACCAACCGATTCATCATCCTTTTGCTTTAGTTCAAGAAACTCCTTCTCCATATTTGTTCGAAGAATATGAGAGAAGCACTTATTGAAAAATATGTTCTTGAACTCATCACATTCCATGGAATAAATTTTGTTTCATTGCCTCATGTTCTTGATAAGATTCCACCATTTATTAGCTTCACTATCCAAACAATATACAGCTAAGATGAAATTATCATGTTCAGAACATTATAGGACTGAAAATATCTTTTTTGTGGTACTGATCCATTTTTCTGCCACTAATGGATTAGAAGACCCGCTGAATGAATGTGGAAATTGCCACGTGAATGATTCAACATAATGTTTCTCATTCCTTTTCTCATTTGGAAGTCCTTCATGATTCAAGGTTTAAGAAAGTTGTGTGAGCATGGTTACATGATTTTACATTCCATATATCATAATGTTTTGTTTCCCTGGGGGGTAAAATCATTGCATTTCTCATCGCATTCAGCATTAAAATGTTTCCTTCGGGTTCCATCCATTGACTAAAACCTAGAAGCATAGTTTGAGCAACACTAATTACAATATGAAATGCACATAATCAGGAATAAAATTTCACACATTAGGTTTTTCAAAGTTTATTCCCAGCCATTTTGAAAACACTATGAATGTGTCATATGCTTAGACAAATCTTTAGGGTTCTTACTAAGGCATTCACATCCTAGTTTCAAAATAATAACTATACCTTTACACAGATACCAACTATAATGACCCATAATTTACTTAGATTTTTAATTATTCATAATTGAAGTATATTTATTACAATATATAACAAAACCATGACAGGACCGTATAGTTATAGTGTCTTTAGAAACATGGAAACATAAAAAACTGGTTCATAAAACATATACGTTATTTGTTGTTCATTTGATCATATCTGGACTCCTTCTTGGCATATCATATTTAATACCCTTCATCCTGAACTGGGGAAAGGAAACATACAAAAGGGTGAGCTCAAATGCTAAGGGGGAAACAAATGAAATGTAAGTCATATCATATTATTAATATTACTATGTTTTAAAATCATATCCTACATAAGAGTTCATAGTATTATGTCATGGGATAAATCATAGAACTGCAATGTAATCCTGAAAATCAGAACATATGACATGAAACATTGTGTCATACACAAATAATCATAGAAAATCATTTCATATTAGTCAAGGCTCATTACCAAGACCATCATAGCAGACAATGTCTATTACTGAACCGTGTTCACTCCTCGTTCCATCCCTATAATACTGAACAAGATTTACATTCCATTCTAGCCATGTGTTCTTACCAATGCATTGGGGGAATATATAGGTCTCACCCATCTCATAATGAATATATTCTTATGTGTTCTACAAAATCAGAAAGTATACATCATAGCATAACTCATGTAGTAGAATGGGATTCCTAAACATCATGCAATCATAACACTTTCATTATCAGATAAAAAGACTTCATGAAAATAACTCAATCGTCACATAATAAAACAAATGTATTAATAGGGATAGAAGCATAACCCTATATAATCTTAGATGGAAAATAATTTAGTTGCTGAGGAAAATATCCTTTCTTTTACAAAATACTTTTTCTGTTCTCAAAATGTATTGCAATTATAAAATAATAGAAGTTAATTGAAAATAAACTTGAAAACATGTAATAGTAGATTCATGGAAATAATTTTCTAGGAAATCATAAAAATCCTTTCATGTCGTATAAGTTGAAAAAACATTTTTCTCATACTTTTTCTGAAAAGGTAAAAAGAATCTCGTACGGAAAACGAAAAAAGATTCCTTTCATATCTTTTACTAAAAATTCAACAGTAGGTAAATTTGGATTTAATAAATTGTAGGAGGATAGAAATAATATTACATATTGAGGAAACATGGATGTGGATGATAAATAATCTCCAGTAAATACTAAAGTATAAAAAATCTCAGATAAATATTGTGATTGCGAGATTTTACCTTACCTTAGGTACGATATGAATTGTACATATCCTAACCTCATGTATAATGATTTAGATAATTTAATTTACTTATTACAGAATCATATTCATTAATATTATATCAAATATGGTCATATTATTATCTTCTTATTAGTAATATTTTATTTCTACTTGTTATTCAGGTGTTCATTGCTTTATGTTATTATGTGTGTCTTGTCGAATAAATTCTTTTTCCTCTTTTTACGTTATAGATACATAGTTTAAAAAATGGTATTAGTATAATATATATCATATTTATTCATTCAATTCATTTATATAATCATGGTTTAATGATGATCATGTAGAATGAATCACATCGCACCATGGAGGCGGTAAGCCGTAAGTACGCACGAGCGACGATATTGTTCCCATAATTATTGAATGGTATTGGAGTGGATAATAGAATATATAAGAATTAATATATTGTTATAATAATCATATATAGTTATTCATTACACCATTATACGCATCCATGTAAGGGGGTGGTGGAAAATAGATTACACCACCGTCTGGAGACGGTATTCCTTATGTATGCATGTGCGGTGATTCCGTTTTACGTATGTTGGATAGAATGTGAAATAGGGTTGTTTCATATATATAATAACAAATCATTAAATTATTGATACCGAGTTTATTACATTATAATGAAACAAATAAATAACATGACGTATAAGAAGAAATAAATTTGAAAGAATCGGTTAATGATATTACCTCCTCTTCAAAGAGTCTCTCCTAAACCTCATCTTAGGGCACTAGGGATGGTCTTTTAAGAAGACCAGGACCTCTGTTATATTTATACGGAATTGGAGAAGAGATTTTGGTAGGTTTTGACCGAACATGAATGCTCAAAAATGTTTTGAAGAAGAGAGGGTGGAGGTTCCCTTTTATAAGAGATTAGAGGGGAACCATTGGAAACCTCAAAAATATTAATTTATAATAAAATCTAAACCAACATAAATACATCCAAATTGACTCAAATTAAAATATTAGATGATATAAGGTCTTAATATCATCATCCAATATAATTTAGACATGTTGGGAATTCAATTTAAACCTTATCAATATGATTTATCATAATTTACTCTATTTAATATTATTTCTGATAATAATATTCCTAATTTTAAATTGTTATAAATAATTACTTATGTGTTGTGAATTTTCCATTATTCGATACATTATGACATTTTAGACCATATAAATATAAATTTATAATTTGTAAATATTTTTGTGACTTTTAAACAATTTTAAAATATGTTAATTTTATAAAATAAAAATAGTATCAATTTTGACAAAATTCATTTATTTGCATTTAAATAAAATCCACAGAGGGATTATATTCAAACCAAAATATATAATATATTAGTAACATTTCATATTTATCATGAAAATTTGAGGAGAATATTAATTATATCAAATAATATTTATTTTATTATTTTTAAAACCATTTATTTTATTTTTTACTCAATATAAAAATTTATAAATAACTAATGTGTCATCATTAATGATAATTATTTAACACCTAAAAATTCAAAATAAATTCTCATGATGTATATAATTTTATTATCTTTTACAGATTATTTATATTCATTTTTTTGATGATTTTTATCGCTAAATGATAATTATTATACAAATAAGTTATAATAGAGTGACATGTTGTCACATTCTTTTGTTTTAATAATAATTATATCATTTTCATTTTCAAAAGTAAAAGAAATGATTATATTCTGACCATTAGGTGATATGGGTCGACCTTTATTCATCCAATAGATTTTTTTCAGGTGTTAGTATAATTTTATAATTTTAGGTTTACCATTAATTTCCAGAATTACCTTTAACTTTAGTAAATAAAAATTATCGTAGACACTATTCATAATATCCAATAAAGTGACCTATTAATGTAATTTGGACCCCCTAAATCTAGATTTGGAATCCATTTTTCAAAATATAAAACCCATATGTTATAGTAATTAATTTAAAATTAATCATGATATTAAGAAAACGAGTTGTAAAAGTTAAAACATTGTCAAATATTGAAATGTTTTCACCTATTAATTCAATGTAAAATTAATGGTAATAACATGAATTATATTAAATGTTAAAAATAAATTTATTTATAATTTAAAACCGTTAAATTTTATCATTTAACCATATAAAATATCTTGATGAAGAAAGTTATTTTTATGAAAAATTTAGCGTACTTTTACTATTCATCAGAATATGAAAGTTATCAGAAAAGTATAAAAAATATAAACAAAGTATATTTTTATATCCAGAATTAAAAGAAGAAGTTTATTTTTTCAAATATAACTCATAAAATTTTATAAAATTATATTTTAAATGGTTGCACCATCAAAAGGCGGAAAACAATATTTTACAAAAAAATAATTCCTTTATCCGAAAAATTTATTTTTTTCTCATATCATATGTAAGATGAATTCTAATGTTATATAAAATTAAAAATGTGGTTAAAAATAATTTTAATAGATAGTTTTTATAATATTTTAATAACATATCATTGTTTACTGAAACTCAGTATTACGTACAACGCAAGCTATCAAGGAAGGTTTCTCTTGCGTGTAATGAAAGGCAATCCAGTGTTGTGTGTAGTAAAATATTATATTGGTGTTTCATATAACATAAAAAAATATTTATCATAAAATATCAGGGTGTTATAGATAATATCGCATGGAATAACCCCATATGACATGTTGGGAATTTTAATAATTTTTACCATTCGTTTAGGGTGTGTAAATAGATTCTTTTGTCATTTTTTCCCATATGAGACATTTCGTATCATTCATATAGTGTTATGTTTTTTGTTTCAATAAATATAACTTCTATATCATGCAAAGATATGTTTCTAAAAATTTATAATTGTTTAAATTTAATTTCCCATTATTTGATTTTATAAATTTATTTATGAAACGAAGTATAGTTTATCTTTTTTTATAAAAAATTTATGTTTTCAATAATTATATATTAATGTTAAAAGTGAATATGTGAAATATTTATTTTTAAAATCATATGTTACATTTTATTGGTAATTTGGTAATTTTAAATTTTTATTAGTCTGTTGTAAAATTTTATATGTTATTTTTTGATATTGAAAGGTTATTTATTTGGATGATTTACACTTTACATGGTTTTAGGGATTCACATAATAATAATTATATTTTTTAAATTTTCATACACATTCCCTCATTAATTGATCAAATGGAATTCCCATAGATTTAAATAATAAAATTATTGTGATATGTAAAAAACATTATTAATAAGAATATGGAATTACAGATATGCACATCTATATACATGTAAGTTCTTTTGAATGACATCATGAAGATATATTTCATTGAAAATGGGTACTTGTTTCCTAAATGAATTTTTAAAGTAGTTTTCAAATGCTTTAATTCATAA
The DNA here is from genome assembly GCA_963277665.1 of Viscum album. Taxonomy (NCBI): domain Eukaryota; kingdom Viridiplantae; phylum Streptophyta; class Magnoliopsida; order Santalales; family Viscaceae; genus Viscum; species Viscum album. The sequence goes on along the minus strand of OY728155.1, from coordinate 213,707,402 downwards.
TAATTTTTTAAATCCTAATTTTCAATTCTTACAATTTGTTATTTGGTTCATTTATTTGTTAATGGTATTTATGAATGAAATATTTTCATAAAAAAAATTAACTATTTCAAAATTTTATGACTTCGTAAGAAACATTACATTGTATTATCAAAATGGATCACCCAAATGGAAGTATCATTATTTCAAAGAGTAATTTATCCTCGTTTGTTCTATGAGGTGAGCATAGCATTTGTAATTGATTATTTTGATTTGTGATTGTGATTTTCAATTCATTCTATTTACTTATAATCGTGTTTGTATTATCATCATGATATATTAGGTGTCTTACATTGTGTATAGAGATGTTTCTATGTAGATTGAATTTATAGAACTATATCCCACCTGGTAATGAACTTCTAAGAGGGGTGTTCCACTTGTAGGGCCATATGATAGTAGTAGGGTGTTTATTGACTTAGTTTAATGACTATGATGACAAGTGATTCCCACCTATGTATGTTATAAGTCACTTCAATGTATGTTTTTGACTTCCTCATGATAATTTATATTTTACAACATTATACTTATTGATTTTGGATTAACTAATATTGGACGAATTTTTGTTTTATATGACATGATTCTTATTTTGATGTTATATTTCACTCCAACGTTCATCCCACTTGTGTTATTTTTCTATGAGTTTGGGGTTTATTAGAAGGTTGTGTCTATAATGGGAGTTATAAAAAATAATAATAGTTTATGAAAATACAGTCGATGAAATCATTAAAATTTTGTTTTGTTTTTAAGTCTTGTTTCTTGATGAAGTGTTATAGTTTCATTAAAATATTAATTTTAAACAACAATCTGTATTTTCAAACTAGTTTTTATATAGTATTTTCTGATATTATATTGATATATTTTATGATTCTTACCTACAATACTATTTTTCATTACACCCTACTTGAGTCACTCAATGATTTTAGAACCATTATATTTTGAATTTTTTTGTTTATCTGTTTGATATCTATTAGATCATATTTACATTTTTGATGGTTAGTGAGATTATACCATACAGGGAGATTGGATCATGTATTATTTTTGGTTCTTCATTAAATCATAGTTGTATCTCTCTATTCATCCTTCTATATATGGTTCTTTTATTTATTTTTTCAATGATGATTAACATTTATTATTCATATTTCATAAATTTTCAATGGTAGTTTTCAGTTAGAGATATATATACGTTTGTAAAATCTAACATAAATGTTATACATATTGATATTTAAAGTGTAATTTAACTCTTTTTACTTATTTAGTGAATGAAATAATCCCCAACGAATATTTTCTAATTCTGATGACTGATTTGATGATTTTATAGGTATCATGGATTCCCGTATGGTATATCATGGGTTGGCTCAGGTGTATGGTTTAGGGGCTATCCTATGCTGGTTCATGAAACATTATATGATGATGGTTTTTTATATTGTGATGATTAGGGGATGTTTTCAATATTATTATTTTTATTTAGAGAATTACCTCCCATTATGTGTGTCTATACCCTCATTTATATTATATGACTATTGGAATATTGGATGTTGTATTTGGTTTTAAATATTATCTCCATTGTATTCCCATGAGGGTTTCATAGGGGTGGTGGGTTATGATAGAGTGGTACTAGATATTTGAGTGAGAATTAGTATTGAAATTGTATTTATGTAGTAGAATGTATTTCAAGAGTTATTCGGGAAACAATGTAGGTATACCTTTTTTGTGATGAAATAAATGGAGAATAGATTGAACCAAATATTTTAGGGCACTATATTTTTTACATGTAATGAACAATGCCTTTATAAACATACTAAATGTTGTGATTCTTATTACAGGGATGAGTATAAGGAAAGTCAAATACATCATGATAGTTTGTGTATGTGATTAAATATAGTAGTTCTGGGAGTTAAATAAACATCTTTAATTGAAATTAAATGAACTCCACACTATTTCGATTAGGGTTAAAATCTTAATTGGAAAATTATGTTATCGATTTTTTATAAGTAATAGGATTAATATATCCTTTATTTATTTTTCTTTATTTAATTATGGTGTTGTTTGGGCGATCCTTTTCCACATTGTTAGTTAATTCTGTTTCAATATTTTTTTTGCCTGATGAAATTATGTACATATTAATGTGTGTAATTATAATAATCAAAGGAATATTATTTATGTAACATATATGATCGTGAGATAATGATATTCACTAAATGTAGTTGATAATGGCTATTTTAGAATTGTTAAAAAACTATATATATTTTCAACATTTCGGTGTTTAAATTTTTCTATTATTAATATCTTCTATTAAATCATTTAAACAAAAAAACCTCTAAATTTAATAAAATTATTTTTTATCTCATAATGAATATTATATATAATTTAATTTTTTTAAAAAAAATTATTTCCATGGATTTTATAGATCATGATAATGTTATTTTACTTTGATGGAATATTATATGGTGAAATAATGTTATGGTTTTATTGGGAATAATCTAAAATAAAAATACACTTTTATGGATGATATATCAAACTGTGTAGTATTTTAATCTGTTGAACCAATTTAATTGTTAATGGGTTCATTTGAAAATGATTTTATTAAAATATTTCATGAATGTTTTAAGATATTATTTCATTCTTTGAAATAATGATAATATTAGTGTTGACTTTTTTTTAATTTAGTAAATGATATGTTCCTTATTTGTCATATCTTTTCATAACTAAATGTGAAATGATATTTATAAAGGAATAACTATGAATGGAATTTATCATTAAAATTGGGTTGATAGGTTATACAAATTTCTTTCATTGGTACTTTATTATAAAGAGAACAAAAAAATGTTTTCTGTTAAAGGGGTTTTAAAAGGATTAATTACTTTTTTGTTCTTGAAGTCTAAAAAGTGCATGCTTGATGGAAAAAATATCATGTATTTAAAAAACATATTTTTTAGATTTCATTTAAGCATGAATAATAAATTATATTTCATTGAATGCATTATTATTTTCCTTGTATGTTATTATAATGTATATTTCATTAAGTAGGAGAATTTTTTTATTGTGTGGATAATATGATTAATAGATAGAAGGGGGTTATTTTATAGTATAATTATTGGATGGGAAATGGTAAGATATGTTTTGTTTAAATGATTTGTTAGAGTAAAGAATGATATTGGTCATTTGAGATGGTTTAATTCATCGATAATGGGTTTAATTTTATAATTATTTTGAGTTTAGAGATTAATTTGATTCTTATAACATCATTGATTTTACCTTTCAATTCTTGTGTAATTTTATTATTTTAAGGGTCCTATGTGGAAAATAATTTTCCACTTTACTGAATTTTATTCATTTAAAACAACCCACATTGTAGTTTAATTACCATGTTAATAAGTATTTGTATTAACATTATTAAATTAAAAATTAATTCTAAATTTGATTTAAATATGATATTTATTAAATATTACATGTTTTGATTTAAATTGTGAGACCATTATTTATGAAAATAAATATTTTAGGGGTGAAAATTTATACTACACAATGAATGACTATGAGATTTTCATGGGTGAAAAATAATATAGTTTATGAGTGAAAATGACATACATGGTTACAATTATTACCGCATATACTGACGGTGTGGTTCCCTTATATAAACCTACAATCACGGGGTAGGCATACCAATTATGCCTTCACAATATTGCACACTACTTTCATGGTAGGAATACCTACCATGTGTTCCTGAAATTAACTAACTATGATAAAAAATTCTGAATGGAAGGAAGAGATGACTGAATGAAGAAATTTATTGACCATTCCACAACATTTATTGTAGTCATACCTACGTGAGTCCCTTTATAAAAATACATCATATATTTAGGAAACAGTCTATGATATTCATTGTAAGAATTCATACTTCATGTATCACCCAACATACCCAGTACATACCTTCCTATAATACATCAATTGTACTTGAGTATCCTCATCCCTTGAAAATAAAAAACCCATTAGTTAATACTAAATATGTTCCATAGTATTGGATATTCTCTAAAAACGTAGATACTACCCCCATTTAGGTACCTCCACCCTAAAGCAGAAGATGGATACTCGAACCCTGGTGATGACACCATCTACCACCTCCCCTAAATATAAAATTATTATTGAGTGGAGGTACATTTATTGGAGATTCATGGATTTACTATTCTATAATTTTATATCATTTTTGACTGAGGGAGAGAACAGACTTAGCATTCCATGAGGAAAGCCACCCTTTCTGTGAATTTTTTGAGGGAGCAGTGGTACTTCATTCTTCCTCAAAGGATAATGATGTTTGGGGAAATCAGACATGTATTAGAAATGTCCATTTTCCAATGTTGAAATAAAAGAAAAGAGGTAAAAAAATTCCATGATTTTTATGAATCTTCTTTCCCTATAAAATATGAAATCTATTTTGTGTGAGATCTGGGACAGAGGTGAGTAGAAACTGTAATGACCCAAAGATTCATTAATGGAAAATCCCACTTGATCCAGTTAAATGTCTCTTTATGAATTTTTTTTTATAAGATGTCAAATTCTTTGGTTTTATGTTAAGAGTTGTGACCGTTACTTTTATAGCCGTTGAACAGTGATCACATGATTAGTGTAAATATAAGGCATTAACGAACCCAATTTTACTTAGAAAAAGGAAGCGATGGCCTCATCCAGTAGAATTTCCCCATACGAAACCCATTTGTCGGAGCTCAAAAAATAGGTGGCATCCTTGGGCTTTGCCCTTGACCTAGCCTAAGCTGAGCTTCATCATGTCAAGCTCGAACGTGACCGTCTATGGGAAAAGTGGAAGTTTTGAAATTACCACTCGAGCGATGTTATCCGAGCCACCCCAAGAGTCTGTCACCATCGCACACCTTACCCTTAGGTCTTATGCGGCTATTTTTAGGCTTTATGTAACAAATAAGTAGTACTATGTTCATGTACATTATTTTTTGTATATAATAATGAATATAATTTCTAGTCATTTTTGATACATTGTAAATAGTTTTTAAAGTACAAAAGGTGTTTTTAGTTATTATTTAATTAGGAAATATATTTTATAAAAATAAGGTATTTTTTAATTAATTAATATTTTTATAAAATAATAATAATAATAATAAATTAATTTTTATTAAATATAAATGATCTTCTAATTTTATGAATGAAATTAATATTTTTATTATGATTTGAAAGCAATTTCTGTGAAAACCCGTGAATTTTCGATAAATGTTGGTTTTTATTTTAAAAGTGAAAATTAACATATTTAGAATTTTTTTAGATAAAATAAATTTCATTTATGGAATCAGGATGTCGAAATTATGCAACGGTGAATTTTTCATTATTTTCTGAGACGGTCAAATCTTTGTGTAAAAATTAAATACGGTTTAAATATATAATGTGTTTAATGACATCATAATGACCCAATGGTGATGTAATAAAATACCATAATCCTTATTTTCGGCCAATATATGTTTTATCATTAAAATAATGTGATTTTGGGTTTGTTTGACCTACTTTTCAAAGCATTAATGGACCCCTCAAGACATATACAATACTTTGCCTTTTTAAATTAATTTCCATGGGATTGTGACTCACCTCCACATAAGAAACCCTATTATTTTAAGATGTTCGGTCATGGGCCTTATAAAATATAGTTTTCCTCTTACCTTTTCCCAAAACCATTGGCAAAAACCATGGGATGGTTTGTGGTTTGGATTAATTTAATGTAAGGTTACTCAAACCTAAATAATAAAGAATTCTCTCACCTTTCCTATATAAACCCACCCATGCTCCCACTTCCTCTTCACTCAAAGCCCTTTTAGTTCGTCCAACCTCTGCCCTACTCTATCTAGAATCCTTCCAAGGTTCCCCAAGCTCCCAGGAAGCCTCTCACAAGCCTCTCTCTAGCCTTTGGAAGCACACTTACAATAAGGGTTTTTTCTTCCTTTCTTTTTTTTTTGTCAATTTTCATTAAGTTGTATTGCCCTTTTAATTTCAATTAGAAATTTTGGGGTGTGGTTTCGCAACTCCCCCATAATGACCTCATATTGTTTGAATGATGGGAGACCCCTTTCTCTCTCATTAAATGCCTCCCATGTACACCCGTTACTATGCCGAAATTCCGAAAGGAACTTCTCTCTCTTCTTTTACATTCAAGCAATACACTTGTATCATAAACCTAAATTCCATTACAATTGATGGGACATGTATCTATATGACCTCCTCACTGTCCATTACATGTAAATATTATGAGTACCCCCTTTCTCTCTCATCAACCTTTTTTATGAATTCTTATGTCACGTCGGTACGCTGCCGAAATCGCAACGATTTTCTAAGTCAATGTCATTGTGTAGTGAATACCATGCCCATTTCTACATCAAGGGTATTCACCATTATGTACATTTACTTATTTATTGTAATGTTTCATGTATGAATTCCACATTCCTTTATCATGGAATAAATTATTGTGTTTTATGAATCCATGTTTTATGATCCATGTGGCACACTTATGCATGAAATGAAATGTTTAAGAAGGGTGCACCCTTATAGCGATACAATGCATTGGGTAAAGTATAGTATCATGATACATCATGTGAAATGAGTGTTGACTCATGCTAATACAAGTGCAATGAGGGTTTACTCGTGCTTCATGTGCAATGAGGGTTTTCTCATGCTCCAAGTGCAATGAGACTTGGCTCATACTAATTCCATGATAAGTGTTGTTGCCACATTTCGATGTTATGATTATCATGCTTTATCATTCCTTTATGTTCATGTTTATCTTATGATCTATTGACATGCGTATTGCCTAACATGTATTTTACTCACCATGTTATTCCATGTGCACTCCCTTAGTAGGCTTTATAGCTCACCGTTTTCTTATGCATGTCCTCAGGTTATCCCATGCAATGCTAAGTACGAGGGAATGTAGTGGTCATGTAAAGGATGTTTTCAATAAAGATGTTGTATTTCATGTTTTAAGTTTTTATGTAATGATCCTAAGCCCCAAAGACAATAAACCTCTTGATCTTCTTTGTTTTATCAAGTGAAGTTTTAAGTAATAAAGCATGTTTAAGTTGTAAAAAAAGCAGGGTTGTCGTAGTTGGTATTAGAGGATAGGTTTAGTTATTTTTGGGATTAGGAAATCCCTAGTAAAGCCTTAGATACAAGAATATGTATAATAAAAACATCCCTAAGTTTTGGTAAATACTAAGTAAGTGGTTTATAAAACAAATACATCCCTGTCTCGATACGAGCAGGTAGAGGCGGCTCTAGCACGATGTATCCTAGGGGTAAAACCCGAAAACACCGCTTTGAGCTAGACTCGAATGGGAACTAGTGCATAACAATGGGCCTTGCTGCACATTTGGTTACGAAACTCCCGGCTGATATGTTTTGATAAACTTACAATCTTAGTATGAACCCTTATTAAGGGAAAAATGCCCCTACGAATATATGTTAGATAGTAGATCCTGAAAATCCTAGATTGATGCCTATAGACTCATAAGTTAAGGAAACAAAAGATTATTTTTGAGTCATAAACTTTGGTCTTTGGATTACCCTTTATGTGTTACCCCTAACTTTCCATTCATTCCAGCCAATGGCCGGTAATAGGAGGACTCGGGCTAACAACCATTGTGAAGATCAGTGTGATGATTGTACTAATGAGATTCCAAATCCAATGGGTGCGGGAATCATGAACCTTGTCACGCTTCTTTTTTAGATAACTCATGTTTTGAATAGAAACACGGTTCAAGAGGAATGTTTAACCCCCCCTAACAAAGAACAAGTCACTATCAAGAGATTCATGAGACAAAGGCCTCCTACTTATAGTGGATCATCTGATCCCACGATCGCTGAACAATGGATCAACTCCATTGAAAAGATCTTCTCTATCCTCCAATGTTCTGACCAAGAGAAGGTTCTCCTAGCAGCTTGTCGTATGGAGGGGGAATCTGATCAATGGTGGACGTTGATCAAAAATACGTAGCCTGAGAACAAGATCAAGGATTTAGAATGGAAGGAATTCTAGAAGATGTTTTTCGATAAATATTTTCCTTGCACCCTCCGGCTTAAGACAGAAAGGGACTTCCTTTCCTCAAGCAAAAAGATGAATAATCTGTTGGAGAGTACGAGGAAAACATCACAAGGATTGCACGATACGCTTTCGGATTTGTCGTTACCCCCGAATGCAAGGTTGACCACTTCTTTGGTGGGATGAATCCTAGCTTGCGGAAAGCATTAGCGATCTGTGACTTCGACAGCTATGAGGAAATTGTCCGATGTGCCCTCAAGGTCGAAATGGAGATCAGAGAATCCCAGGGGTATCATGGAGATAAGAAGCGTAAGGTGGACTTCAATAATGGTGGGCCAATGGATAAATCCAACAGCGCTAAGAAGTTCTAGCACCCCACTTGCCAAAAGTGCGGAAAGAAGCACCCTTGAAATTGCCTTTAGGGGACGAGAAAATGCTTTAGGTGTGGAAGAGAAGGGCACCTAGCTGTTAACTATTGGCAAAAAGGACCCGCAACTACGATAGAGGAGTGTAACGCTCCATTCAAACCTCAACGTGTTGTTCAATTCTATAAATGCAAGGAACCGAGTCATTTTGCAAATCAGTGCCCTAATCCAAGGGTTATTGGAGTAAACCAACAACCTCCAAGACAGCAAGTAAGAGCTTTTTCCATCACTTCTACCGAAGTGAACCCCGAAAACGAAGTGGTGACAGGTATGATAGTTATTCATTCAAGAATAGCGAACATACTTTTTGATTCAGGTTCTATGCACTCTTATATATCTCGAATGTTTAGTAGAACAATCCCAGCACCACCACAAATCATGGAAGTAAAGATGTTGGTGAGTACGAAAAATGGGGAAATCATTGCATCCCATGAATATAAGTCCTCATCTGTTATAATATGTGGATTGAATTTTCCAACAAACCTCATCATACTCCCTTTGGTGGAATTTGATGCAATTCTTGGCATGGATTGGCTTTCCTTATATAGAGCCAACATAAATTGTCGGGAGAGGGAAATCACACTCCATATGGAGAATCGACCCCTGATTCTTTACAAGTGTCATGTGGAAGATGAATCTCCATTAGCTACATCATCTCAAGCATGGATATTACTGCCTTATGAGCATGCATATCTGGATCAGATGATTGAGTCTATGGAATAAACCATCCTTGAAGAAATTCCTATTGTGATGGAATTCGCTGAGGTGTTTCCCACAGAACTGCCTGGTCTTCCTCCTAGAAGAGATGTTGAGATCTCAATTGAACTTATACCTGGGGCATTACCAATATCCAAGACTCCATATAGAATGGCTGTTGTTGAGCTTGAAGAGCTGAAGAAACAATTACAGGAGAATATGGATAAAGGGTTTATACGCCCAAGTGCTTCACCATGGGGTGCACCAGTCCTCTTCGTCAAGAAGAAGGATGTGACATTGTGACATTGCATCGATTATTGTGAACTTATCAAAACCACAATAAAGAACAAGTATACTCTCCCAAGAATTGTTGACATGTTCGATCAGTTTCGTGGAGCAAAATACTTCTCCAAGGTGGACTTTCGGTCGAGATATTATCAAGTAAGGGTGAAGAAGGAAGATATCCCCAAGACTGCTTTTTGTACAAGGTACGCGAACTATGAATTCATAGTAATGCCTTTCGGACTCACCAATGATATAGTAATATTCAAGGTATTGATGAATAGAGTCTTTAGAGATTACCTTGACAAATTTGTGGTAGTCTTTATAGATTATATTCTAATATACTCCAAAACCAAGGAGGATCATGAAGAGCATTTAAGAACTGTACTGGAGACTTTGTGCAAGGGGAAGCTCTATGAAAAGTACAAAAAGTTTGAGTTCTGGTTATAGGAGGTCTCATTCTTGGGCCATATCATTACAAGCAATGGGATATCTATGGATTCCTCCAAAACGGATGCAACTGAGGGATGGCCGAGGCCAACATCGGTAACTGATATCCGTAGCTTCTTGGGGTTAGCTGGATATTATCAACGATTTATGAGAAATTTCTCATGATTGTCCAACCCTCTTACCAAGCTAACTCGAAAGGGGGTAATGTTTTCTTGGAGTGATGGATGCGAATAAAGCTTCAAGGATTTGAAAACGAGGCTATCACTGCACCCGTGCTCACTTTACCCACATGTGGGGAGCTTGTTGTGGTATTCAGTGATGATTCGAAGAAGGGCTTAGGATGTGTTTTGATGCATAATGATAAAGTGATATCCTATGCCTCAAGGTAGTTGAAAATAAATGAGCGATGCTATCCAACGCATGATATGGAGTTGGCTACTGTGATCTTTGGCTCGAAAATATGGCAGCATTATCTCTATGGAGAGAAATGTGAGATATATACAGACCACAAGAGTTTTAAATATATATTCACACAAAAAGAGCTTAATATTCACCAAAGAAGATGGACAGAGCTCATCAAGGATTATGACTGTTCAATTCATTACCACCCTGGGAAAGAAAACAAGGTGGCGGATGCCCAAAGTAGAAAGGATCCAGCGATTCTATCAATGATGATAGTTGAGAAGGATCCAATCTTCTTATAATTGATGAAGATGGTTATGGGAATCATAGATAAGGGAACATCATCAATCCTTTCTCAAATGATTTCTCAACCATATCTTTTGGAAAGGTTAAAGGATGCTCAAATGGATGATGTGAGAATTCAAGAAAAAGTGGAAGCTATCAAAAAGGTGAAATCCTCGGAGTTTAATGTTAATGAAGAAGGAATTGTGCGGTTCGGGAAAAGATTATGTGTTCCATCAAGTCTGTAGCTAAATAAGGAACTTTTGGACGATGCAAATTGTTCAAATTTCTCTATTCAACTAGGGAGAACAATGATGTATCGAGATATCTGAGAAAACTTTTGGTGGGATAATATGAAGAAGGAGATCACTGAATATATATCAAAGTGCCTGGTGTGTCAGTAAGTGAAGGCAGAGAGGCAGAAGTCTAATGAGATGATGCAACCATTTCCCATAACAGAATGGATATGGGAAAACATCACCATGGAATTTGTCACTGGACTTCCGAGGACATCCAAAGGCAACAATGCAATATGGGTTGTTGTGGATCGTCCTACAAACACTGCACACTTTATTGCTATTCAGGAGGATTTCTCTTTAGATCAACTGGCATAGATTTATATCAAGGAAGTGGTACAGTTTCATGGAGTACCACTATCTATTGTGTCTGACCGAGATCCATGATTCACCTCTACGTTTTGGAAGAGTCATCAACATGCTCTGAATACTGAACTGAACTTCTGTACGGCCTATCATCCTCAAACTGATGGCCAATCAGAGCGGACTGTCCAAAAACTTGAGGATATGTTGAGATCATGCTCAATGGACTTTAAAGGAGGATGGGATCAACATCTTCCTATGGTTGAGTTCCACTAAAATAATAGTTTCCACTCGAGCATCCAAATGGTACCATATGAAGCCCTTTATGGGAAAAGGTGCAGAACATCGGCATGTTGGGATGAGCTCGGTGAATGTAAGCTGCTTGGACTAGAAATGGTCGAGGAAATGGTGGAGAATGTGAAAACCATTCAGCAGCATATCAAGGCAGCCCTGAGTCGATAGAAGAGTTATGTAGATAATCGTCGAAGAGACCTTGAGTTTAATGTTGAAGACATGGTGTTTGTACACATTTCTCCGTGGAAAATGGTCGTGAAGTTAGGAATGAAATAGAGGTTATGTCAAAGATACATTAACCCCTTCGAGATTCTTGATCGTGTCAGGGTTGTGGCCTATCAACTAGCACTTCCATCTACTATGGCCAAAATACATGATGTATTTCATGTATCCCTCTTATGGAAGTACATACCGGACCCTTCACATGTACTCTCTTCCGAGGTGGTACAATTGGATGATGATCTTTCTTATGAGGAGCAACTAGTGAAGATCATAGATCGTAGAGAAAACCTTCTACGAAATAGGACAATTCCCCTCATCAAGGTGTTGTGGAGAAACCACAATTTTGAAGAAGCGCCATGGGAATCAGAGGAGAAGATGAAGATGAGTTACCCACATTTTTTTAGTGTGGGAAAAGGAAAATTTAGAGGGCGAAATTTCATAAGGGGGGGGGGGAATATTGTAATGACCCAATGTTTCATTAATAGAAAATCCCTCTTGATCCAGTTAAATGTCTCTTTATGGGAATTTTTTTTATAAGATGTCAACTTCATTGGTTTTATGTTAAGAGTTCTGACCATTACTTTTATAGCTGTTGAATAGTGGTAACACGATTATTATAAATATAAGGCTTTAACGAACCCAATTTTACTCAGACAAAGGATGCGATGGCCTCATCCAGTAGAATTGCCCCATATGAAACCCATTTGTTGGAGCTCATAAAAGAGGTGACATCCTTGGGCTTTTCCCATGACCAAGCCCAACCTAAGCTTCATCATTTCAAGCTCGAACGTGACCGTCTACGGGAAAAGTGGAAGTTGATTGAAATTACCACTCGAGCGATGTTATCCGAGCCACCCCAAGAGTCTGTCACCATCACACACCTTACCCTTAGGTCTTATGCTGCTGTTTTAAGGGGTTATGTAACAAATAAGTAGTACAATATTCATGTAAATTATTTTTTGTATATAATAATGAATATAATTTCTAGTCATTTTTGATACATTGTAAATAGTTTTTAAAGTACAAATGGTGTTTTTAGTTATTATTTAAATTAAGAAATATATTTTATTAAATTACGATATTTTTGAATTAAATAATATTTAAATACAATAATATTATTATTATTAAATTATTTTTTATTAAATATAAATGATCTTATAATTTTATGAATACAATTAAAATTTTTATTAAGATTTGAAATCCATTTCTGTCAAAACCCGTGAATTTTCGATAAATGTTTTTTTTATAAAAGTGAAAATTAACATATTTTGAAATTTTTTTAGATAAAATAAATTTTATTTTTAGAATCAGGATGTCTAAATTATCCAACGGTGGATTTTTCATAATTTTCTGAGATAGTAAAATTTTTGGGTAATAATTAAATACCATTTAAATATATAATGTGTTTTATGACATCTTAATGACCCAATGGTGATTTAATAAAATATAATAATCCTTATGTTCGGCCAATATATGTTTTATCATTAAAATAATTTGATTTTGGGTTTTTTTGACTTACTTTTCGAAGCATTAATGGACCCCTCAAGACATATTAAACACATTTCCTTTTTAAATTAATTTCCATGGGTGTGTGGCTCACGTCCACATAAGAAACCATATTATTTTAAGAATTTCGTACATGGGCCATATAAAATATTGTTTTCCTCTTCCCTTTTCCAAAACCCATGGTCAAAAACCAAGGGATGGTTTGTGGTTTGGATTAATTTAATGTAAGGGGACCCAAACATAAATAATAAAGAATTATCTCACCTTTCCTATATAAACCAACCCAAGCTCCCACTTCCTCCCCACTCAAATCCCTTGTAGTTCGTCCAACCTCTGCCCTACTATCTCTAGAATCCTCCCAAGGTGCCCGAAGCTCACAATAAGCCTCTCAAAAGCCTCTCTCTAGCCTTTGGGATCACACTTACAAGTAAGGGTTTTTTCTTGCTTTCTCTTTTTTGTAAATTTCCATTAAGTTGTACTGCACCTTTAATTTAAATTATGAATGTTGGGGTATGGTTTATAACATCCCCCATACTTCCCTCTTATTGTTTTAATTATGGTAGACCCCTTTCTCTCTCATTAAATGCCTCCCATGTACACCCGTTACTATGTAGAAATTCCGAAAGGAAGTTCTCTATCTTCTTTTACATTCAAGCAATACTCTTGTATCATAAACATAAATTCCATTACAATTGATGGGACATGTATCTATATGACCTCATTACTGTCCATTACAAGTAAATATTATGAGTAACCCCTTTATCTCTCATCAACCTTTTTTATGAATTCTTATGTCACGCCGTTACGCTGCTGAAATCGCACCGATTTTCTAAGCCAATGTCATTGTGTAGTGAAGACCATGCCCATTTCTCCATCAAGGGTATTCACTGTTTTGCACATTTACATATTTATTGTAAAATTTCATGTATTAATTACATATTCCATTATCAGGGAATAAATTATTATGTTTTATGAATCCATGTTTTATGATCCATGTGGCACACTTATGCATGAAATGAAATGTTTAAGAAGGGTGCGCCCTTATAACACTCCAGTGCATTGGGTAATGTATAGTATCATGATACGTCATGTGAAGTGAGTGTTGACTCATTCTAATTCAATTTCAACGAGGTTTTAGTCATGCTTCATGTGCAATGAGGGTTTACTCATGCTCCATTTGCAATGAGCCTTGGCTCATGCTAATTCCATGATAAGTGTTGTTGCCACATTTCGATGTTATGATTATCATGCTTTATCATGCCTTTATGTTAATGTTTATCTTATGCTCTATTGACATGCCTATTGCCTAACATGTATTTTACTCACCATGTTATTCCATGTGCACTCCCTTAGTAGGCTTTATAGCTCACCATTTTCTTATGCATGTCCTCAGGTTATCCCATGCAATGCTAAGTACGAGGGAATGTAGTGGTCATGTAAAGGGAGTTTTCAATAAAGATGTTGTATTTCATATTTTAAGTTTTTATTTAATGATCCTATGCCCCAAATACACTAAACCTATCTATCATCATTGTTGTATCAAGTGATGTTTTCTGTAATAAAGCATGTTTAAGTTGTAATAAAAAAGAAGTCTTGTCATAGAAACAACCATTCTGTGGAGAATCTGCAATATTAATGAAAATGAAACTGTTGATCGTCACCACCCAATTATGGGATAATACACGTGAAACCCCTAGAATAAAGGAAATTTCACATGTTAAATAATTCTACACAGATAGTAATTAAATTGATGCGATCATTAGCTTAATCCCAGTCAAATATTCTTTTCGAAGTGCACTCGCTTCAATGAAGCATCATATTATTACACCCATAATGTTGATCTTGGATGGAACTTGGAATGAAAACGCACTCACTGATATTCCTAAAATCTTATAATAAGGTCACGCATCTCACATGAAGATAACTATCCCATCAACTATAAAATGTATTCATGTAGGAGGAAACCAAGATGCATGAACATGAATAATATGGAGATATTGTTGATAAAGGTTTCTTGTAGAAAATATTGAGTTATTTAATTTTATATTGTAATAATCTTAACATGGAACACTAAACCCATGTTTTTTTGGCTATGGTGAAACCAATCACCCTAATTTTGATGAATTCTAATCTCTAAAAGCTATCACTAACTACTCTATGGAATTTTATTGTTTCTATAGATGAGGATACTACTAATATCATCTTTTATGTTTCTCAACATGTACTAGGTATTTCACCCCATCCCACAAGGATTATATCCTAAACACGTGATAACATATTGTGGTGATAATTTGGCGAAAATTGGGGATATCAAAGTTATAGTTTATAAAAAGGTAGATAATTATAAGATTATAGTATTTCATTATATGAATTGAAATAGAAAATTGAAATTATTGAGAAGGATTCAATTGATGATAGTATGATTAGGAGATAATTGAATAATGAGTCATAAGGTGGGTTATATAATAATCCAAGGATACACCATTTCTTCCTTAACATTTTTTCAAAATTGAATTAGAAATATTTATTATCTATATAAAAAATGATCCAATAAAAAAATTTAAACACTCACACAAGACATTCATATCCAATGGAAATCCATGTCCCAGTTTTAAAAAATATTATCTCAAGTTCAAAACAATTTTGTTTGATTGCCACAAAATATATGCACACCAAACTAGGAACCATTTATGGGGAGGCCATTGTTTTGATTAAATTTTTTAAAATAATGTTTTCAAATTACAAGATTGAGTTCATCCCACGTCAAGGGTTTTGATCCATCAACACATATAACTATTATGGCTAGACTCAGATATTAAGAAATAGAAATCAAGATGAAATAAATGTCTTAATCATATCATTGGAAGATTCTCTTTCCCCAGTTTCATCATCCCAAAAGGATAAAATATATTGAGAAAATAGGGAAGTTAATTTTAATCTACTTAATATAAATTTTAATGAAATGTATTCCACCAAATTTTTTAAATTAAAAGTGGAAAATTAAAATTAAATGGTCAACTAACCTCAAAAATTCGAACTATAATGATTTTGATTTTACCTATGTTTCATGGGATATCTTTAGAAGACCCTAATAAGAACATATGACAATTTAATAAAGTATTAAATATAGTGTAAACCATATGGAGGCATTGGGGATAATATTAGTGTTAAGGAATTCCCTATATCACTTGAAGGAACATCCATGAAGTTGAACTATAACTTACAACCATGATTTGTCAACTGATGGTAAGAGGAAGAGATGTCATTACTCTAGAAAATCATTACTCCTTCAAGATTTTTCCAATATAGAAAATAAATTTATGGAATCAAACATGAAACTGTAGAGACTCATTATTTTTTTACGGAAAGATTCTATAATTTAACTACCTGCTTACACAACATCCATTGGAAGTAAATCACTAGTCGATAATTTTCTTTCAAGGAGTTATGTAATTTGGGTTATTCTTACTTGATTCTTCTTCAGGAGGGATTCTTATTTTTATGTTACAAGATGATGTGTGAGAAACCACTAAAAGTTTCTAAAAAATTCCCAACATTTTTGGTAGATAAAAAAACTAGAGGAGTACATGAGGAAAAAATGTCATACTCACCATTGTATGAAAATTAAATTGAAGATGTATCTTCCCATCAGAGATATTTAGTATGAAAAAATTAATGATATCATCATCTACCACACAACAAGGTCTTACCAACTATTCTACTACCATGAAAATTTCACTAATGGATATCATTATAATTTTTGAACATCAAGTTGGAATGAAATTTAATAAAAGGGAATTCTGGAACCAACTAATTAGTGGAAATATATTTATTGAATTCCATAATTAATAATTTTAAGAAGGAATCCAATATATCTTGAGAATTTTTTTTGAAAGTATATGAACACGCATTTTCAACCCCCTAAATTCTAGACATATAATTTACAACCGTATAAAAATAACATAAATAAAACCACAATAACATTCAATAAATTATATATGGATACAAGTAATAAAATCCACAAATAAACAACACAACACTCTTACCATTCTTGGTTCATAATTAAAAGAATTAAAAGTATAGTTTGGTCAAATAATGTCCACCCAAATTGATATGGTTAACTAAGGTAAAGGAAAGCTTCATCATCAAGAAAATATAAAATATTAATCGAAATAAAATTAAAATTACCTTTAGAATTAAAAAAATAAGTATAATAGAGTAAAATATCATCATGGGAAATTGAAATAGGATGTGTACAAAATGAAGAATATGAACAATATTCCCAATAAATTGAACAAGTAAAAAATGGAAATAATCCACCATAAAAATAAAAAAAGAGAGATCATGGAATATACATAACTACCCCCTTGCTGAGAAGAATATAATTTCCCCATAAATAAAAGGTAAAATTATTACAATAAGAGAATAAAGAAGTTTATTAAAAAAATAAGGAAATATGTATTCCCCAACCTGAATCAATTCAATAGTTTCTATGGAATGAAATATTCATTATGGATATATGCACTAGGATAATGATATATAATGTAAATGAAGAGGTATTATGAGGTAAGGATGTTTTGACCCTAATAATCCCTCAAATTCATTAAAAATTCTAGGATCCATGTACTTTTCCATCCCTTACTAATTTGAATAATCACTTTTTAAAATTTATTGTTTGAAATGGGATCCTAAATCAATGTAATTACTTTTTCTATATATTATTCATAATATAAGGTATAATATAATCCCATCCAAGTGGATGTACAACTATCCATCAGAGCCCCTATTTATCTAGTAGGAATTCTTAGAGGATACCATGGTACGTGTATAGGGTTACTCATTTCATGATGACTTGAATACTATAAATATTGAAGAAGGAAAGAGTGAAGATAAATATCTAATTAATATAGGAAGAAAAATCCAAAATATAGCTATACTCATCATAAACCTCAATAAATTCACCCATTTCCATGATAATTGGAGAATATTTAGTAGATTTCAATAAAGTCTAATCATTGATGTATCCACATAATGAAAATTCAATTTTCACATAAAAAACATTTGATCTCTCATATTTTTTTGGGAATAAATTGAGATGTGTGATGATATAATTAGATGATGAAAAGAATAGGATACACCCACAATTATGGGAACAACATGTTTTAAAGTTGAACATAACCTGTATAAAAGTTAAATTTTTGATCAATTTCATGGAATTAATGAAAATTATTTCAATGAGATACTGAAAACTGATACTAACATTTCTTATTTTCATGTTCATGTATCCAGGATGGTAAAAATTTAAATGAAAATATCTCTTGAAATCCAATGTAAATATATATGATTTTTCTTCATTAGAAGTTAAATAATTCATTTTTAAAGAGGATAAGAAATTTCATATCATAATATCAAATAATTTAGAAACATTACAAGTGAAAAATCTACTGAACATATAGATAAATAATATAAATCCATAGGATTGACATTGGGGTATATTTGGAAAATAAAACCTACCAATTGAATGAATATTTTTTAGATGAATGATCTATGTTAGTTAGACAACCACTATGGAGACACAACCCATCCCTTATGGAGGTATATGAAAAGTAAGTAGAAATAATATTAAAATATGAAAAAATCTATCACATATCATACTCCAAATGGGTAAGTCCCATTCATATTGTTATAAATAACAATGTTAATAACATTGTAAAAAATAAAAAAAATGAATTAGTAAACCTGAGAATCCAAAATAATTATACAGTTCGTATTTACAATAGGAGACCAGACCATGTAACCAGAAAGAAAAATATTCCCCTACCCTTTCTATTTTAAATTATAAAAATACTTGCTGGGAAATGAAATAATTTTTTTCTTTAATGGTTTTTATGGATAATTCATGTTGTACTAGCTCTATGTTATCATAGAAAGGCCACCTTTACATGTCCCTTAAGTATATTTTCCTACTGAAGGGTGGTTTTTTGTATAAAAACTTACCTAGGTACCTTTCCACTTTTATTGGTAACAATATTATCAAATAAGATATAACATTTCATAGAGGTATTCATTGATAAATTTATTGTGTTTGATACTATCATTCAAAATGGGTTTTTATGTTCGTAAATGCATTTCTAAATAAGTATTATTAAACAATAAGTTTTTATGTCTAAAAAATACATTTTATGTTTGAAAATGGAAATTTCCTATAACATTTAATTTATATGTAATTAATTAATTTCCATAAATAAAACGAGGCTTCTATTTCTATATATCTATACCCTTACATTATTAGGATAATAACACCATTTTTGGGATATATATTAGGTTTTATAGAATATTAATTATGGATGTTAGAAGATTTAATTTTCACTTAACTAATTTACATATGAAACAACCAGACTGTGTATTTAATGATTCTTTAATGATGTGATTTTATAATTTGAATGAATGATTGAACACTATGCCCATCAGAATCCCACCAAATTCTAATCACCCCATTGAGATACTTTTTAATGAATCAAATAGATTGTACGAGTTGTGTTGTCTCAAATAATTGATTGGATTGCACATTTGATATCCAGATCTCCCAAAATTTGGAAAATAACCAGATCTACATCACAAAAATATTAGAGTTTATTTATATTATAATATTTTTAGATAAATTCTATTTGTATCTCTTAATTATAAAGGTAATTTTATTTCTGATCATGAGGATTTAAGATATATGATTAGGATGACTAAAGTAAATCCCAGGTTAAAAAGATGTATATTGTTGTTACGAGATATTTTCCTCAGGATTAAATATAAAAAGTGATGTGAACATAATTTTTCTGACCACATGGGATGATTACCACACACTAGGAACGTAGAACTATTCCTAAATAATAGCATTAATGATTTTAATAAAATTGAGAAATTTTAAATCCTATCCCAATTTCTACAGTATACTGATATGTTGAATTGTCTAGTCAAATTCATGGTTCCTTTATGATTATTTGTACAATGAAATAATATATTAAAATATTAATCCAATAACTATGTTTTGGAATACCATTATTAATTGAAAATTTGAAATAATCAAATAATTATAAGACGTGTTCCTAAAGAAGAAATACATTTTGTAATATCCCTTATTTATACACAATCATGTTGTGGGATTTTTGGGGCCTAAATGAACTATTATGATAAATTATCCAGATAGATTCTTTTGTCGAAGAATTTTTAAAACCACTTCTTATTTTCATAATAATTCACCAAATTACTATATTACTAGTAGAAATTTCAGAAAAACATGAAATTACCCCAAAAAAATTTAAATTTTTTAAAATATATTAGGTCTATGGAATTGATTTTATGGGCCAATTTCCCAAAACATTTTATATTTTCTAATATATTATTGGATGAATGTTGTGTTTTTAAATGGATTAATTATAGATCCACTTGGGGTAATGACTCATAAACGTTAATTAAATTCATTAAAAAGAATATTTTTTTGCTTTGGAATTCCCAATTTTTTGATTAGTGACCATAGAACCCATTTCTAAAACAATAACATTCAAACAATCTTGAGAAAATATGGAGTACATCACAAATCCTCTACTACTAAAAACCCATATATAAATAAACTGAATGTAGTGTCCAATAGTGATTTTAAAATGATCCTAGATAAGATAGTACAACCCAACTATAAGGAATAGTGTATTAATCCATAATATTCTATGTGGGAATTAATAATTACCTATAAATTTTATAAGTTCCCTTACTGAATTTTTTATGGTAAACATTTCCACTTTCCAATTGAACTACTACACAAATCCAATTTTTTTGTCTGATAAGTAAACCTTTAATTTATAAATGATATTGATCATATGAAATTGTAATTAATTGAGCCTTATTAATTAAGGAGAGTGTAATATTATAAATCACCACTGTACAATAGAAAAAACATATATCCCCATGACAATTCAATCCAAAAAAGATAATTTCATGATGAATACAATTTTTTGGTATTTTATTTAATGTTGAAAATCATTTATGGTAAGATTCATTCCAAATGGTATGTGATATATATGGAAATTTATGCATTCCCTTTTGGTTTAAATTATATTTTAGGAATAGATTCAATGAAACCATTCAATGTGAATAACCAGAAATTAATAAAGTACCATGAGAACTTTTGGAATGTTCCATTGGGTGAGTATATACCCCTCCCATCTATTAAAAATTAAGAATGTCTAAGTTGTCTATATACCTTTTATTTTTCATGATGTTTTTGTGAACTATATTTCTTAAACAAATACATACATAATTTAATCTTGGATATTATTAGAAATCAATGTGGGAATACATAACAACCATATTTTGTAAATAAATAAAAACCCTTTTCATGAAAATATATTTCTATACATTACACTTCGGTATAGTTTATTTTTCCCCTTTTCATTACCTTTATCAATACCATTAGAGTTTCAAAAATACAATGATTGAGTTGAGGGAATTCATTAGTTTGGAACCTATGAGTCTTTCTTTGATTTTGGAGTTAGTGTAACCATTGATTTTATGAAATTTTGATTTTATAATTAACAGATTGTGTGCGAGGGAAATGATTTTCTATTAAAACTAATTTATGACATTATTTACTTGGAATTTTGAACTAAATCTAATGGATCCTAACCTATATGGGACAAATAACTTATTAAGAAAAATTAATTGAAAATCATATATGTATAATAAACCTACAATAGAAATCGGTAGTTTGTAACCCATAATGGATCTCTGAGAAAAGGGAACATGGTGTGTTTTTGTTAGAAAATAAATCCATCTCAAATTAGTTTTATATATAGTTCATTACACACTTTTACAGCTCGTAAAAATAAATTCAAAATGGACTTTATAAAAAAGAGTTCATAATGGTGAGGGAAATATTGAACCCATAAAAAGATATGCAATTGAATTATAAAAAACTCATTTATATAGTATAATTGGAATGGAATGTGAATCATTTGTTAGAGAGAAAAATAATGTAGAAAAATTAGTGGTGTTTTTTAAAATATTAATTCCACTTAAATATAATTTGATCCACTCCAAATGTAATATTTTTACTAAAATTAAGTGATGTAGTTATTTTATTCACATATGTTTCATGGTATTTTTATTATTTTAAATAATTTGTGTTTTTAATAAACTCTGGCTGTTAAATTTGAAATTATGTAGGATGAAAAATATTTATTTTTTCTATTGAATAATTTTCTTTAAATAATTAATCGACTGAGCATGAAATAATTTATGAGTGGGGGAGTGATTTTAAAAAAAATCTACATTTACAGAGATCTATTCATTGAAAATACCCCTAATTGTAGTTTAATTACAAGGATAATAATTGTTTCTACTAAACTTATTAAATTTTAACATAACTGGAAATTGGATTTATATATGGTACATATTGATGAATAAATATTTTGATTTAAATATTTAATCTTTTCTAAAGTAAATATTATCATGTAGGGAGGAATTTAATACTTCACTAAGTAGGAATGAGAACGTTTCTATAGTGGAACACTATAAAGGCCAAGAGTGACAATGTCGTACATGGTCAAGAGGCTTACCATGGGTACTAACCATATGCATCTCTTTTATGAACATCATGTCACATGGTATGCATGTTGATTGTTAATTTATCATATTACACCATATTTTCATTCTAGGAATATCTAAAATAATTTCTAATAACATACAGTGTGTGATAAAATAATACAAAAGGAAATTAGATATTACTATAAGAATAATTTTATAAATAATTTTACCACTCTAATGGTAGGTATAGATACTGTGACCCCCCTTCACAAAATACATATAGCATACCAGACCAAAACAGTGAAATAAACGGTAACCATTCTTACCGTAAACATAAAAAAACCTATTGTGCCTCTACCTCCTCAATTACATTATATTAAACCATGAACCTCCTCCTCTATTGAAGACTATGAACCCTTATATAAATAATCATCGAGGTACAGAGTTCGAGAGCTGCTCAAAAAATTTATACTTGGTTAATATTAATTACCTTTGACTTTCCTATATCAATGCATTATTGGAAATTGTATTTAAATGTTGTATTTATTAATAAATGAATATATTGATTAAAATTTTGAATTCATTTTTATGAAAATTATTTAATTTAGGAAGGAAATTATAATTCACTAAAAAATAATGTGCACATTCAAGGGGGTAATAATTAAAAAGGCCAAGAGTGACCTTGTCATCCACAGTTAGAGTACTTACCATGTGTAATAACCATGTACTAGGATTACATGAACCTGTTTCACAAATTAGGGATTGCAACCTATACATCACCTTACCGCACCCTACATTCATGGTAGGAAAACCTATTCTGAGTGGGAATATCTTACAATGTGTTTTAAAACATCCTCAAAGGAAAAAATATATGACTAGATGAAGAATTATATTAACCCTTATATCACTATCATGATAGGGACACCTACCATGAGAGTGGTGGAATGGTATGTAAAATTCATAATAAAACCCTCTCTTATTTCATTTTTTGTAATGGGTAGGACAAATGATAAACTATCAAAATTCACAGAAGGTATGCCTACCATGAAAATACAGTGTACTAATGTGTATTCATAGTCCTCATTCCTACCATGTTATAACATCTTCCAGGATGGGTAGCACATGGTCAGTACCCACGGTATGCATGACAATCATCGATGTCACAGTAACTCATGGACTTTTCATTTTTTGCACCACGAAAATGTTCAAATTTTATCATAGTGAGGTATGAAATTCCACTAAAAAGATATAATTCTATTTAACATGGATTAAAAATTTAATTCAAAAAATTAATTAATAAATTAATACCATATTTTAATTTCAATTAAAATTATGTAATAATTTTTGAAAGTTATATAAACAATTATTAAACTTTTAATCAAACTACGATGAGAGATATTTTTAATGAATACTCAAACACATTTCACTCAAGTGTATTAACCTACATGGATCTATCCTCCATTGATATGGGACCATCATATAAGCTAGAAAAAATCATTAATGGTGCGATCAAAAGTGATTAAATATGTTCTTATGCTGTATGATTTATGTGTAACACAAATTCATGTAAATTAAATGAATGTGACTAGTGGGACTTGAATTTTGTACCCCTCTAATGATGTGGGTAATATATTTATCCCATGATAACCCATTTATATTGAATTATAGGTTATCTTAATCACACTATATTATATCATCTCGTTAAATATCATTGAAATATTATTATAATTTCAGGATTATTATTTCTACCACATTTCATATAATGAACTATGTTACCCTCTTATACAATGATTTAATTTTCGTGATTATGATTCTGACATTTCTATGTCATCAATTCATGCCAATTTGATCGGATATACTATTTTAACTTATGTTATGCTTTGATGATTCCCTCAATTGGATTTATAGATTACATATTTCGTATGTATATCCCGATGATATCCCATGCAGTAATAAAAGATCAATGGATTTTAAGGGAATGTTGTTGAGTCTTTAAAAAGGTTGTTGAATACATATTTCATGTTATCTTTTTATATATCCAATTAGACAAAGAAATAAGGGGTCTATATATTTTTGTTTTTGTAATATATTTTTAATTATTTAATAAATTATTAATTTAGTTGTATTAGAATATTTATTTTCATAGTTGTTATCATATGATAGTCTAGTTATTTTTGATAAATATGACTTCAAAACCCTAGAGAAAATCCATATTGAAAATAGTAAACATAAGAAAAAAACATCAATTATTATAAAATACAATGTATGTGGTTATTGAGAAAATATATACATTTCTTGAAACTATATGTTTATTTGGATCGAGTACAGTTATATCTCTCTTTAATGATTATGAAAATGGAACGTTGTGAATTATTTCTATTATCATCTTGTGCATGATAAAAAATGACTTGAAATAGAATTGGCTTGAAACATAAAAGAGATATAATTTATTGAACTAAAAATAATTTAACGATCCATTATGAATGGAATAAAAAAAATAATAGACATTTATTTTTGGGAATAGATCATGGTTAACTCTGAATTAATCCTAGAAATTAATAGGGAATGTAATGTATGGATTGTTTTAATTAATCATTCAATGATTATATTTTCTATTTTATATGTTTAATAGTTTGAAAATTCTCATCCCTAAGTCTATATAGGTAGAATAAAATATTTATAACTAGAATCAAATAGTGAAAGGAAGGTTTTAACAACCATTTCTAAAAATTTATTTCACTATGTGACTATGGTTCTATGCATTATTTTATATCAGAAAATATTATTTGAAATATAAAAACATCACCTCAAACCATTGAATTTTGGTTACCTGTAATGATGAAACATGGGTCAATTATTTCATCCCAATAATTTAACTGATCCCATATTAAAACATATGAGATAAATTTCATACTGATCACTGGGATACTTCGTTAAGTTTAATTTTTCTGAAACATTGGTATGGAATGTAATTCATTGTATGGATCCTACATAAATTTTCAAGGGAAGGGTATCACCCTAGATATTATAAATCTAAATATGAATTTAATAAAAATAAGGATGAGGATTATTCTCCATTTATTAAAACAAAAAATGCCTGGATATTAATTCCCCATGAGAAATCAAATCAACCCCAAAAGATTGAGATTAAAAAAATATAATTATTTATAGGTGAACAATTATAAGGATACAATCTAATGTTTCCACAAAATAATAGAATGTTATTATTCCAAGACATTATTTTTAGTTATCAATCAGTATTATACCCAACTGATGTCTAACATTGAAGACTCAATATATAATGACCACTTGTGAGCATGAATTTTTTATGATACAATAATTAGACAATCTGGATAAAAGGTTTATACACCCATCATATTAACTATGGGGTGTATATGAAAACATCATCCAGAACAAGGATAAGTAAATAAACCCTAATGTTTATTATTGTGAGCTCAACAAGATCATGATAGATAAAATGTATCACATTCTACCTATTTGGAACTTTTTTCATCAACTACATGTGCCCAAGTACATGTATATCATAGATAATCAATTTGTATATTTTCAAACAAATTTAAGGAATGACGAAATCCAAATGACTAATTTTCATATAAGATATATGTACTGCGATTTCATAGTGATTCAGTTATTGATTACTAATCATACATCTATCATTATGTAAAAATTTAATCGAGAATTTAAGGATTATATTTATTAATTTATGGTAGTCTTTATTGATGGTATTATTATATACATGAAAAGTGTGGAGGAAAATTATGATAATTTTAATTTGGTAATAAATTACTTATGATTGGAAATGTTATATGTGATGCCCAGTAAATATGAGTCTGCATGGAGAATGTATCTTTCTTAGGACATGTTATCACCAGTAAAGGGATATCATTGGATACATTAATAATAGAAGAAATTAAAAGATGTCATAGACCAACATTTATGATGATAATTTATAGTTTCATTGGATTAGTAAGATAATACCATAGTTTTTTAGGAACATATAATGATAGTGAAGAGAATTTAAAAACGTATCTTGAAAGAGAGTGATGTGTGTGAGGAATAATAAACGTGAGTAGATATTTATAGATGAGGCTAATCAATACACATGATCTCACATTACACACTTATGGGGAAGAATATTTGATTTATAATGTTTCACCAAAAAACTAATTTTTTACTTACTGATGTATGATTTCAATGTTATAGAATATACCTCTATATAATTAAGGACCAATGAATAAAATAACCAACACATCATCTGAAATTGTCTTTCGTGATATCCATATTGAATATTACATGAAATGACCTATATGCTGGGATGTTTTCCATATATAAAGATCATAAGTGTCTCAATTAATTATTCTCAAAAATAAAATTTTCATTCACTAATGAAAGTAGTGATATAAAATTAAAGACAATGATTGTTCATTTAATTACCATAATGGGATGGTGAACCAACTAACAGATGCTCTAAGTAGAAATTATATTACAACCCTAAACATGATGTCGATTAAAAGGGATGCCATTTTATTGGAAATGAAAATTTTTAAAATGAAAATAATAAAATGGTCTTCATATTTCATTTCAAAAACAACATATTTATCATCCATTTTTAAGTGGGTCATGGAGGCCCAAAAAGGCGATGAGGTGTAACCAAAAAATTTAGTGAATATTTTACATATTAACTTTTTTAATGATGTTTATATAATTTTTAGAACCCAGATATGCATCTAATAAAAACAAAAACTAAAGAGGATAGTTTTTTATAATTATTATACATAAATATTCACATTTCTTAAGGATGTAGGAAGATGTATAGAGAGCTGATGTAAAACATCTAGAGGGATAATATGATGTTTAAATTTTAGAATTTTCTTCTTGATTCATTCTCTAGAATCAATTCATGGATGAAATATAGTAATTTAAGGTTATAATTAATTCATTTCCTATATTATTATATAAATGGTAAATCCTAAACATGGATTTTATCGATGGAATTCCTAGAACATCGATTGTTAATAATTCTATCTGAAAGGTAGTCAAAAACCATAAAACTTAGTGCATTTTATTAAAAACCTATGATATATAAATATTTAACATATCACTATGAAATTCATAAGGGGTGTAGTAATACATATTGTATTTAAACACTATATTATATTTTTTCAATATTTGAGGATTACATTGAGGTTATGGATAATTATTCCACAAAATAATTACAAAATGTTACGATATAGTACTACTTAATTCTCTTAGATGAATGTTTACTATGAATGAAACTATAAAAAACGTTAGCATATGATAAAATCAGGTTCATTAGATTTCAAAAGATATTGGTATTTTCTCCATCCCTTAGTGGATGTATTATATAACAATAGTTTCCCTTTTTACATTCAAATGGATCTTTATGAGAATCTATGTTGGAGGAGGTGTGAGACTACAAAATATTTGGTTAAAGAAGGAGAGAGGAATCATATTGGACATAATAGTATCCAAGAGATAAGAGATAATGTTAAAAATTTTATATTTCATATGAATTTCCAAATAAAATCTATACTTATGATGTGAAGACAATCATCAATGATCATAACTAAGTTATTCATTCATATATCTCCATGTATGAAGGTATTAGTGTTTCTAAAGAAGGTAATGCTTGGTCCTAGATACAAAATTCCCTTTAATATCATTGATCACATTGGAATGGTTTCCTATCATCATGAACAACCACATAACCTATATAAATTGAATGATGTGTTTCTTGTATCCCTATTGAGGAATTAAATAATAGAACCCTCACATTTACAGAATCCTTTGGTGTTACCCATAGACAATTATCTTTCATATGCGGGGTATCCATTGAAGATCATAGATATTAAATAAATATTTATATGAATAACGAAATCCCAATTGGTCAAATCTATTTATTCGAATCAAATGTTTGATGAAGATACATGGGAACTATACAATGTGATGAGATAGAAGTAACCTATTTTGTTTTACTATGGGAAATAAAAGTAAAGGGGTTATTATTTTGAAGGTGGAAGAATATGACATTCCAAAATTTTATAAATGAAATTCACTTTTAAATAAAAAAAATCATTACCATGTAATGTAGTTATAGATAATAGAAGAAAAACGTTATCTATTTTTAACCATTATAATATATAGTATTAAAGGTTTAAAATAACATTATGAATCATATCAATTAGTAATATAGTAATTGGAAAATATTTTCCATGATTTGTGGATAGTATGATTTATGAAAAAATTTCATTAATATAGGAAAAAGAAGTGATAGCGACCATAAGCAAGAATATACTATATAAAGCCTATTTATTAGAATTTATAATAGATATGATCTCATTAGAAATCAATCTTTACCATTACCAACATTACATGAAACAAATAAAGAAAAAAACTATTTACAAGGATACGTTCATCCTTATCAATAACACATCCCAAACAATGCTTGTTGAACTACCATAGGAAACCACCACCATTGAACACCTTAAACATAAAGAATAAAGTATTTTAATTAGTGTTATGTATTATAACCATTGTAATATGAATTTCCATATTTTCATTCTAAGGAAATATTTAAAATATTTAACACATTCTGTTATTAAATTATAAAAGATTGCATAATAATTTTTGGAAAATTAAATTTCATGCATACTTTGTAGTAATAGAATAATGTAATGTTATGATTTATATGATTAATTATTAACTAGATATTTTCTATATTTTTTTATTTTTTTATAGGATGCAATTATTAATGGAACATAAAAAAATAAAAGAAAATGAATCATTATTTCTACAAAAATATTAATTCCTGATCAAGGGAAGTCTAGAGAAGATTCCAGAGGTTCAATCCTAACAAGGCTAGATTACATGGATTTTTCATAGTTGGAATAAAAATGTGTACATCATAAATAAAAATTTTAAAATGTAAAATTTATTAGATACAATCCCAAATACCAAACCATGTGGAAAAATAGTCACCCAATGGATTAAGTGTATGTGTCGCAGTGTGGCCCGTATGCATCACACCATGACACACTATGTGATTTTAATGGAATTTTTAAATTAACAATTTCTCTTATAGGGATACAGTCTTCTAAAATTTTATAAATAAAAATAAATATTAAAAATTTAATAAATAAAAACTAAAATTAATTTCTCCAAAAAATTGAGAATGTATGTACTTATTTCTCATTAGTGAGAATGTATGTTGTATAATATGCTATGTAATAATGAATTTTATGCGAGAAAAAAGGATGGGTTTGGTAAAGAAAAAATATTCAATGATGAAGATGATTCCAAAATTTAAGAAGTACATGAGGTAGTTTTGGTCCTATAAAGAGAAAATTAAAATATAAAAATGTATAAATTAAAAAATGGATGTTGGGGGATTTTATAAGTAATATTATAGTATCAATTGAGTCTACCATGTTTGAAAAGGACCAATAGTCTTGTATGGTACATGAATATAGATTTTCTCCTATAGTATTGAGGAATAAATGGTGGATCATCCTAATGGAAATTGATAAAGAACAATTCGTCAGAAGAGTTGGGCTATTGAAAGACACCAGACATAGACCAACCAATATAGATAGTTCACATCTAAGACTTATTATAGACCCTAACCATGTAGAATATTTCTAACCATCTCCAAATTATCTAATGATGAAAAAAATTGGTCAAGACAATGGTAATAAATAAAATATCTCCTACAAAGACACTCGAGCTTTAAGAAATTTTCATTATTTTCTTTTTATTTGGAATCTCCCCCAAAACATTAAATTTTTATCAATTTTGACAAGTAATTTCACTTATTTTTTCATTTTTCAGGACCATCAATACATTGTATAGAATAAGGGAGAAATTAAGAATAATTGAGGGCCATAATCTAAAGAATCATTGTAAAGGGAGTAATAATATAAAATTATATAATTTTCAATTATATTCCCCATGATTAATTATTTCTTAGAACATTAAAATAATAATATTATTCCATGAATATATTCATGATTTATTAAATTTAACTAGGAGTTATAAACTATCTAAGATAATTACCATGCTATTATTTTAAATTTCTTTTCTGATAAATTTGATTGTGAATAATGCGGAAAACATTAGCTGAAATTGGAATGTGTATTTGGATTATAAAAATAATGAATTAGGTGAGACTCATGATTTATGTGAATGATATTTTTTAGGAATTTATTCATCCATGAAAAAATTATATTTTTATTCATTTTTTCATTCATAAGTATTTCCATGAGTAATTTTCCTAAATATTCATCTAATTCATTAGAAATCCATTGTCCCAAAACCTTAATAAT
This sequence comes from Viscum album, assembly GCA_963277665.1. Classification (NCBI taxonomy): domain Eukaryota; kingdom Viridiplantae; phylum Streptophyta; class Magnoliopsida; order Santalales; family Viscaceae; genus Viscum; species Viscum album. The sequence continues at coordinate 213,676,228 of OY728155.1, read as the reverse complement.
ATTTTATAGTTTTTAAGGAATCATGCATGTTCACTTTCCGAATAAGTTTTCAATATTTCAAACATATGAATAAATAGGAAAAATTATTATATGATTGAGAAATATGTATTTTTATTCAATTTACCATTTAACCTAATTTTCATAAATCATTATTAAGACTATAGATGCCTTGAATAACCTTGTTTGGAAAAAGGAGGAGATGTAAGAATAGTTTAACTATTTATTCCATTCTCATAGTATATTAATTTTTTTTAAAGAATAACTTTTGTGGTGATATTTTCCATGGTGGACAAGGAAATGCATCATTGAATATAGTTGTATAGTTTTTCATGATAATTTTGCAATGTCCTTGATTTTATTAATTTTACATTATTATTCACCTCTCTTGAAAAAATGAATATATTAAAAATATTTTATGTATTTGGAGGCTCATGAATCACTATTTCTAAGATGTTGATCTTTTCATTCAATGTGGTTAGGTGGTGGATTTATGTTTTTTCTAAGGCAGAACATTCAACAAAAGAAAAATAAATAATGATGATAATAATAAGAATGATATAGTGATACTTTCATCAGTGTTACTTTTATCATGATCCAACATTGATATTTTTTTGGGGAAAGATATATGAAAAAATTAAAGGGATATTCACATTGTGCATATATTTTCATATCATACACTATGGATTAGATTCAAACCATCTATAATGACCCAGAAGTTTCCATGTAATTTTTTTTAATTAAATGGAATTATTTAGAGTATATGATAATTGAAGGCACACAATTCTGAGGCACGTCGTTCCTGGAATGAATTTATAAATTTTAGTAGGTACATTCAGTAAACGCACAAGTAACATTTTCTAACATTTGAACCACTGCTTGAATAAAAAATTTGATGTCACCGTTTAATCTGCACCACAGGGATTCACTTAAGGGAGGCTTCACATTGACCATAGTAGGTCTGGAAAAAATATTATGTTTTCAAAATTTTAAGAGAATAATAAAAATATCTTAGTTAATATTTATTTTCTTCTTTATATTTTCTTCCAATGGAAATGCAAAAATGTAGGACTAGCAATGTGTCAAGCCAATAAATGGATTGATCTTTTAATCCTATGTAACATCACCACATGGAAACTAGGAAGGTTCTTAATTATTGATCCCCCTATAGATCCCACGATCATTAGACACCCTTCCCCTCTCATATTTATATTGATCTTGGGGAGAGTTGTTGGAACATCTTATCCAAGAAAAAATGTGTTGATAATGTGCTAAGATGTTATACCTTTGGATGACAGTTCCGGTTCCAGCAAGCGTTGGTGAGCGACAATGAAACCTCGAACAGAAGACCAACGATCAAAAAACGTCATTGTAGGCTAGTTGCGAGGATGGAAGACTCCATCCTACTTCTTCAAGTGAGGGTGTTTCTTCATTGTTCATGAGGCAGCGTTTACTTTTAGACTTAATTCAAGTGTTATTAAATCCATTAATCCTACCTCATGTTTTCAAGCTAACACAGAGTGTGCGATCCTAACGAACATGACTTGAACCCTCAGCAACCTTGATTACACCATGAATTCACCTTTGAAGACTGACGGCGCACCGGTATCACAACCAGTGTCGGCGGGGACTGAGACGACGGCTGACACCATCCCACCATGTGGGAGGAGGCGGCGGACCCCAATCGCTGGAGGAACCGGTCGCGGCTCATCAGCCGCGGTAATCGGAGGAGGCAGCCGACACACTGGTCGTCTGTGGATGAGGAGGGCGGCACATTCAGCATGCCGTCGGAGGATGCGGGTAGCAGCATATCAGTCATTGCTGCGGGACCCACAGTGGGTCCTACGTGACTTGGAAGATCCCTTAGGCGTTGCTGGTTCAGTTTCCAAATAGGGGGACCACTACCATCCCATGCCAGCCCGAGCAGACCCCGCTCTAGGGGGCCATGTGAGCCAGCAGGCCGTGCTCCACCACATGTCGGGCTACGCATCACCACGGTCTAGGTCGTGTGTTCCCAGCAGGCCGCCCATGGCGGTCTAGGCAGCCCCTTACGGGTTGGGTCGTCCCATGTGGGTCAGGTGCCCTCTTGTGTGCCAGGCAGCACCTTATGGGTCACGCCTCACCCACACTGGACAGGCCCGCCATTGCTGGTCGGGCCACCCCCATAAAAGCCTAGCCAGACCTCGGCCTAGTGGGACAATCTTGTCGTGGCCCCGCCCTTCGGGGTCAGACGTAGACCGGGTCTGGTCTGTCCGACCGGCTAGGACCAGACTGGGGCCCACCCAGACCCAGAACTCATAAAGACCATGTCTTGAGAACTGGGCATCCATTTGAAAACCCATCTACAGTGGAAGGATACATTGATAGAGCATGTCATTTTGGTATACTCCACTTGATATTTGGATAACGTTAGAGTATGGCTGGGTTGGATAGAACCCAATCCTAATTAGGCCCTATGAACAAATATGCTTATAACTAACAGCTCGGGTGTCCTATTGATGCACCATCAACCGTGTTGGATCCCTTATGACATGGTGGTCATTTGGGTTAATCCTTTTTGGATCTTAGTGGTTGTCGAGGTATGAGTATTATCTCAAGGGAAAGATTATACAGAACTTGAGCGCAATGGGTGTGAGGAATCTTGTTGCTTGCTGTAACGTGATGAAAGGACATTGATCCTATGTGGGTTAACATCTATCAATCATTTGTGGTCCAGCATATATCAGATCCTGTCTGGGTTAGCTCTCAATGATCTTATATGGGTCAGTGCATACCAATCTTGTGTGGGTCAGAACCTATGTGGTTCAGCAGGGGTTAGTACTTATCGATCCGGTATGGGACAAAAGTAGTTCCCCATAATAGAATAAAATGAACTAGCTTATGAATAATCATATGTACTTCTGTACTTGTGTTATACCTGGTGTGAGATGATAGGTTACCAAATAAGTAGTTTTTCTACGTTGTGTTACATGTGTGGAACTTTTACCTTCGTGGGGTTACCTGCGTGGTACTTCTTTTTCATGGTGTCACCTATGTGGTACATCTACCTTCATGGAGTTGACTTCATGGTGTTATGTGTGTGGTACTTCTATCTTCGTGGTGTGACGTATGTTGTACTTATATCTTTGTGGTGTTACCTATGTGGTACTTCTATCTTCGTGAGATTTCATGTGTGGTAATTCTACCTTCATGTCATTACCTTTGTGGTATTCTTCTTTCATGTGGGAGATGAGTATATCATGAAAACATAGGTATATGGATGGGAATATACCAAAGTAGTGATAATGTCTATTAATTTGTACATTCATATTGAGGTCTTTCATTGAGGTATATTCCTTTGTGGAACATTGGGATACCTACGGATGTCTCGAGGGCCCTAATTACTATTTTAATACTCACCCCTAAAAGGACATAACCCGAAAATTGTTGTGTCTTGTGCAGACAATGAGTAATGAGTTTGACACATGAGGGAGCCAGGACCCGGAAGTACAAAGAGGGTACAGGCTGATGTGGACTGTTGTGGAATTGATATGTACCTAACCATTAGGTAGGATCCTTGATGGATGATCAATGAGTTGTTTTTTAATTTTATGTTCTACTTGTACCATTTTCAATTGGGCTTGTATTCCATCCCAATTTACTTTCATCACTCTTTTACATTAAGAAAATGTTTACTCCAACTGTTTACTTCATAGTTTCTTCATGTTCTATTCTTTGATAGTGTGTTTATATAGAATAAAAGGCAATTCATTCCCTATTTATGGATATGCCTTTCTAGTGCTAGTCTCCATCCCCTATCCTATGGAAGGCGGGCTTGGGGTAGTCACGACACGGGCCCCAGGGGACGGGTCATGAAAAAGTGGAATTAGAGGAGTTAGTTATACAGAAAAACTAGGAATCTGATTTTTTATATGTGGAAATAATGTTAAGGGTTATATGTGTGGTTTTATTCTTGTGGAATCCAGTGTTCCTGCGGCAACCGACGTATCCATACACAAGGTCTCTGACTTCTGATTTCCAACTCAATGCTCGAAAACACTGATTTCATGTGTTTTTGATAAGTTTTTCTTATAATCTCATTGGGTCAGCTCAACATGTATAACTTATTGACATTTCCAAACTTTTTTCATTTAGGAGTCCACCACGTAGATGGCCAACCAAGATTATTAAGAGAGTACGTGAGGATGGAACACAGAGTGATGAGGCCCTGGTGCAAGGCCCTCTTACGGCGTTATCACCTTCGGGTGGTTTACTACATGCACCACTACCTGTCGGCCAGCCATTGACACCAGATCTACCAACATAGGGTGCACACCGATTGTTATCATTCCCCGAGTTTCAGCAGTAGAGGCATCTGAGGTTCAGAGGAAAGACAGAACCCTAGGCGGCCGATGATTGGATGGAGGTTGTGGCAGGATTTTTATGCCATGTTGGGACAACAGCTGACCTTATGGTGATCCTAGCAGCCAGTCTTTTTCAGGAAAAATTAGGGACATAGTGGAGCATGATTCTCCAAAAACATGATAAGGTAACCCTCATCTATTTAGACTTATAATTCCTTTCAAAGCAGAGTTATCCCCAACAACTTTATTCTCAATACATATACAGAAGCTGGTGCACTTAAAGGAGGGCATCATGACTGTGGCCTAGTACATGATGAGGTTCACTAACCTATCTCGCTACTCCACCAAAATGGTACATGACCCTTTCTTTAGGTCCTAGTCCCTTGAGAAGGTTCTCTAATAGGATATCATAGAATCAATGCTATCACCCATCATTCCGACACTGGATGGGGTTCTAGAGCGATCAATTTTGGGGGAGAGATTCATAGAAAAGCAGGCACGGACAACAAGATCCACATTCGGACATCATGTAGAAGAGTCAAATGCAGTAGGTAGTTAGTGGATGGCGCAGGGGCCCAATCGGGACCGGCCTTCTGGTGGGTGACATCATGATATAGGGTTGGTGGTGCGAGGATCACGAGACATAAGATGATATTTGAGGAGTAGGCAGTGCTACTCGTGTGGCGGCCAGGGTCAGATGGCTAGTGATTGCCCAAACCATCATACTGATGACCAAAATATGGCTGAGGGACCACTGAGTTTGAGGAATAGATTAGATCAGGGAGGTCCATGGGCAATATGAAGACGTGGCAGGGGAGCGGGCCATATAGCAAGCGGTGGGCAGCGAATCAAGGTTCTACCACTGCCACCTACAAGTTGTCCACCCCAACCATAAGGAGAAGGTGGACATAGACGATATCGACTCCATGTAGATATTTCCAATTACAATGATGCTCTGGTTATGATTATATGTATGATTTTTGAATACTATACCTTAGCTTAAGTACCTATTTACACAGGTGGCAGTCAGTCTTTTATTTCCACGGACCTTTTTCGGAGCTCAAAGATTCAAGTGGAGCCATTGGCTCAATCATTATAGCTATAAACTCTTACAAGATTGGATTCTACATTTACAAACTGGTTCAGGCATTTTGATCATATTGTAGTAGGTGAGTTCTTCAGCTGGGATATTTTAGTAGAAGCGTCGAGGCCTTAGGTCATCATCTTGGGTATGGACAAGTTATCTATAGTCCATGCTCAGATTGATTGTATTTGGCACAATGTTCGGTGTGTCTAGGAAGATATGATGAGGTTTTCCTTCACCAGTGAGAAGGGAACCTTTGCATCACATGATTTACTTATCTAGAAGAGGGTGCATTCGATCACACATTAGTTTTACAGCTTTATACTCGGTGTAATTGATGTTGAGAGTCTGACTTATCTTGTAGTGTGGATCATTATACCTATGTATTTCGTGAAGATGTTCGGGGGCTACCACCAAGTAGATAGGAAGACATTTACAATTACCTATACCCTGGGACGACACCGATATCTAAAACAGCATATCATATGGATCCCATGAAACTTCATGATTTATGGGTACAGTTAGAGGAATTGCGGAAAAAGGGGTATATAAGGCCCAAAATTTCTCCATGGGTAGCTCTGATTTTTTCTCCAAGAAGGCATATGGGAGTTTGAGAAACTATGGGGACTATTGGTGCCTGAACCATGTGACAGTGAAGAACAATTATCCATTTCTAAGGATTGATAATATTTTCGATCAGCTGAAGGGAGCTCGTTGGTTATCGAAGATAGACCTCAGATTAGGATATCATCAGCTCGGGGAATGATATGTGGATTTGTAGAAGACGGCCTTCAAATGTCGGTATGTCCACTTAGTGTTCTTGATTATGCCATTCTGTGGGACCAACACCCCAACAGAGTTCATGGGACTCATGAATTGGATCTTCCTGCCATAGCTCATTATCTTTTATGTGGTATTCATCGATGAAATATTGACATACTCAGCGATGGAGGAGGATCATGCCTATCATCTGCAGATAGTTCTGGATACACTCCAAGAGCACTAACTTTATGGTATTATCTCGGAGTGCCAATTCTATATACGAGAGGTCCAATTTCTACGGCATGATATCTCAAAGGCTGGAGATGCAATGGATCCTGCAAGTATTGAGGTTTTCCTTTCTTGGGAGCCACCCATGAATGTGACCAAGGTGAGGAGTTTCCTGGGGTTGGCTAGATACTATCAAATATTTGTGCCTAACTATTCTAGATTTGGGGAACCCTTGTTAGCATTGATGAAGAAGGGACACCATTTCTTATGGAAGGATATATTCTAATAATGTTTTCAAGAGTTGAGGTAGAGACTGACGAGTGACACCATCTAGAGGATACTAGAAGAGGGCGTTGGGTTTATAATCTACTGTGACACATTAGGGTCCAGACATGGATGTGTCCTAGTGAATGACCAAGTAGTGATTTCCTATGTCTCATAATAGCTGAGGTAACATGCACAAAATTATGCTACGCATGACCTAGAGTTTGTAGCAGTGGTATTCACTTCTATGATGTGAAGAAATTACTTGATGGGAGAATTATTTACAATCAACTATGATCATAAGATTCTAAGGTATATATTCTCACAGAAGGACTTGATCCTGAGACTGATGAGACTGTTGGACTTCCTCTAAGACTATGACTTTGAGATAGTCTATATTCTTGGAAGGGGAACGTGGTAGTAGATGCACTCAGCAGGAGATCTAGTATGCAGTTGATGAGTAAGGCGACAGAACAGCTATCCACATTGTAGATATCCTTCTTGGATAGATATGGACCATTATACCTCTACTATATGACAGTATCTCCCCCACTCCTTCAACAAGTCAATGAGGTGCAACATTGGGACATTGACTGTGAGGCTCTAAATGATCAAATATCCATAGGACATGCACCTGAATGATTTTCCGAATGTGGGGATCACATCATCCTCTTCAGTGGATGTACCATGGTACCAGTGGTGCTACAGGAGGAGATGTTGAGTGAGTTTCATATGTCCCATCTTGCGGTACATATTATTTTGGTGATGTTGTACCAGGACTTATGGCGTCATCCCTGGGGGCTTCGGATAAAGAATGAAGTGGAAGAGTTTGTTTCTCGATGCATCATGTGTCAGCATGTGAAGGCCGGGCATCAGGTTCTAGAAGGCTTAGCACATGTTCTAGAGATTCAGGAGTGGACGTGGGATGGTATCTCCATGGACTTTTTGAAATGGTTTCCACATACATCCAAAGGACATGATTCCATATGTGTGATCATTGACCAACTCACCAAGTCGTCCCACTTCTTACCTATCCAAGAGAAGGGACCAATAGAGGGCTTGAGACGCCTCTACATTCAAATGACTTTGCGACTTCATGGGGTTCTATCAACGATTTCCTCTGACCGTGACATAAGTTTTACTTCCCGGTTTTGGAAGGTATTACAAGAGGAATTTGGGACTCATCTACTATTGAGCAATGCCTTTCATCCTCAAATGGAGTGGACCATTCAAATGCTGGAGTCCATTCTTCATGCATGTGTCCTAGATTTTTTCTACAGTTGGGAGGATCACATTCCCTTGGTGGAGTTCACATACAACAACACTTATCACTAAAACATCGGTATGGAACCATTTGAGGCCTTGTATGGTCACCCACGCAGATCACCACTTTGCCGGAATGACCCAATGGAGTTAGCATTTATGGGTCCAGAGTTGTTACAAGCTACCACAGAGAAGGTGAAGATCATCCAGGAGCGAATGAAGACTACTTAGAGCATGAATAAGTATTATGCAGACAGGAGACAGAGACCTTTGGAGTTACAAGAGGGGGACCATGTATTCTTTTGAGTCTCCCATCAATAATAACTACAGATATTTGGCCGAGGTAGAAAGTTATCACCGAGGTTTATCAGACCATTTCTGAAACATCATAGGATAGGCGAGGTGGCATAACACTTTAAACATCCACCGCAGTTGGAGAGGGTGCACGACATCTTCCACGTATCCCAGTTGAGGAGATACGTGGATGACCCATCTCAAACAAACTACCATTGCGAGATGGACGTTGATGATACAATGATGTTTACAGAGGTTCTAGTAGAGATTGAGGATCGACGGGAGTGGGTCCTTCATGGGTGTTCTATTCCTCTATAGCAGGTTCACTGGCAGCACAAGAAACTCTAGGAGAGCACAAGGGAGTGGGAGGCTCAGATTTGTGCTCACTACCCCCATTTGTTTTCTTACTCTATGTTGGGGATTTTGAGGATGAAAAGGCCTAATTTGGGGAGAAGGTAAAGACCCTGATTTTTTTCATGTAATTTTTTTAATAATATAGAATTATTACAAGTCTTTCAAAAATGACGGTGCATGATTATGAGGCCTAGTGTTCCCTAAATGAATTTCTAATTTTTAAGTATAATCTGTAAACACACAAGAAGAGTTTTATAACATTTGAACAGGTGAAGAGATTTAAAATTTGAGGGCACTGTTGAATCTACAACGCCAGGATTCACTTAAGGTAGGATTCACTTGGACTGTGGTAGGTCTGGAGAAAAAGTTACATTTTGGGAATTTTAAAAGAATAATAAAAATAACATGGTTGATTTTTATTTTCTCTTTTATCTTTTCCTCCAACGGACTAGTTGAAACATGGAACCAGCGACGTGTCAAGCCAATAATTGGATTGACTTTACATTCCTCTATTAGTGCACCATTGGGGAATTAAGAAGGTTCCTAATTAATGATCCCCCCTTAAATCTAATGAACATTGGCAACCCCCATCTTCTATTTATATTGAGCTTGGGGAGAGGTTCTTGCACTACTTCACTAAGCAACAAAGTGTTGACAATGTGTAGAGAGGCCATAACCATGGAAGATGGAGCATGTTCCGGCGTGCGGTGGAGAGGGACTCTGAAACCCCGAACTGAATATTAATAAACATGCGACGTCCTAGGCGGATTGTTACGAGAAAAACATAAACTGACCCACATCCTCAACGGTGGGTGTTTATCCATCGTTCTTGAGGTATGGATTAATTTTGGTGTTATTTCAAGAGTTCTTGAAACCATTAATCCTAAATCACATTTTCAAGCTAAAGAGGAGGGAATGGGCCAAACAAACATGGCTCGAACCCTATGAAACCTTATTTACCACATGTGTTCTCCTTGGAGGACTGTCGGCATTACGGTATCGACGTCCAACTATGGCGGGGATCGAGGTGGTAGCCCATACCGGCCGACCGTGAGGGAGGAGGCAGTGCACCAATGCCACCGGAGGAGGGCATCATGATCAGCGTGCCGCTAGAGGATGTGGGATGCATCACTTTATCTGTGGCGGGGGGGGTCCCGTATGACTTGGCATCACCCATAGGCATGGCCAGTTCAGTTTCCAAATGGGGGGACCCCTCCCCTCAAATGCCAGCATGAGAATACCCCACTCCATAAGGTCGCGCGAGCCAGTGGGTTGGGCCGTTAAAGTCCAACATGCAAGGCTTCACCACAGCGAGAGCCGCGCGAGCCCAAAGGGCCGACCCTAATGGTCAGGGCCACCACCCATGCAGACAGGGATGCCCCTTTGCGGACCGGGCCTGATCTCAGCCCATCAGCTCAAGCCAACCGCGGACCCACCTTTCTAGGAGACCCGAACTGGGTTGGTCACCTAGAACATTGTCGGGTCGGCCCACATCGGGTCAGGTCGGGCTGAACTGGGTGGGGCGGTCCGACAGGGTCAGACTGGACCCACAAACACTTAAATGAACCTATCTTGAGAACCAGATGTTCATTTGATGAACCGTCTATGGAGCTGGGATTTTTGGATCATACTGGTAATTTTGGTATACTATACACGTTTTTTGGAGAGAGTTTGAGTATGGATGTTTTAGATCGAACATGAATCCAACTGGGCCCTTGGAACTAAAATTCTTATAACTCACTGACCAGGTATTTGATTGATGCACCGTCTATCGCATTGGAAACCTTAGAACATGGAGGTCTTTTGGTATACTCTTTTGTGGAGCTTATTGGCGGCCGAGGTATAACTAATATCTTTAGGGGAAGATACTACATCTATAATGTTAAGAATGAATATCGATCCAGTGTGGGTTAGCATCTATCGCTCCTCCATGGGTTAGATTCTATAAGATCTTGTGTGGGTCAACAAAACTGATCTTGTGTGGGTCAGATCCTTTGTGGGATACTGGTGGTTAGTACCTATCGATCCCGTGTGGGTCAGCAGTAGTTCCTCTTAACAGAATAAGATGATCTAGAATAATTCTAATCATATATATTTCTATACTTAATTTATACCTAGTGTGAGCTGAGCCTTTATCTATGTGGTACTTCTTCTTTGTGGTTTTATTTATGTGGTACTTATACCTTCGTGGTGTTGTCTTCAGGTTGTAACATGTGTGGTAATTCATCTTCAGGGTTTTACCTGTGTGGTACTTCTACCATTGTGGTCTTGTCTTTTTGGTGTTACTTGTGTGTTACTTCTATCTTCATGTTGTTTCATGTGTGGTACTTCTATCTTATTGGTGTTACTATTGTTGTACTTCTACATTTGTGGTGTTATCTTCATGGTGTTACCTGTGTAGTACTTCTATCTTTATGACGTTACCTGTGTGGTACTTCTACCTTGGTGTTGTTACCATTGTGGTATTCTTTCACATTGTGTGATATGAGTATATCATGATAACAAAGGTATATGTATGGGAATATACCTAAGTAGTGTTGATGTGTATTTCTTCGTGATTTGATATTGAGGTCTTGCTTTGGGGTATTTATTATTGTGGAACTCTGGGAGACCTACGGGGGTCTCGAGGTCCCTACTGAGTATTGTTATACTCAATCCTACATGGGCTTCGCCCGCACCTTATTGTGTCTTGTGAACACAAGGAGCAGTGGAGCTGAGACTTCAGGGAGTTAGGGAAAGGTGGTACACCAATGGGACAAACTAAAATGGAGTTTAGTAGAGACGATCTATACATAACCTTCATGTAGGATCCTCGTTGGATGATCCAGAAGCTGATTTGTACTTTTCAGTTGTACGTGTACCTCTTTTAGTTGGGTTTGTTTTATAACTCCTTTTACTTTCACCACTCTTTTACATTCAGCACAATTTTTCAAGAGTATTTTACATTGTAGTTTTTTGTTTTTGTGTTCTTGTACTGTGTATTTATACAGGTTAAAAGGCAATTCCTTCCCATTTTAGGGATATGCCTTTCCAGTTCTAGTCACCAGCCCCTGTCCTATGGAAGGTGGGCTTAGGGTACTCACTGTGCAGGCCCCGGGGGACATGTCATGACACCAAAATTATAAGATTTATTGTATTTCACTTCATTTATTACTTCCCCTTAAATTCTGAGAATCATTTGAGCAATGAATAATCCATTATGATTATTTGTGATTCCTTATTTACATGGTGGTGATGTCAAATATCTTATTGGACAATGGTATGTGACTTTATTTCACACATTATCTGAACTCCATTTTATAATTGTAAAATGGTGGTAATGTAAAAAAATAATATGAGCTTAATTGAATATGAAATGAAAATTTAAAATTAATTGAGTAAAAAATTTGAAGAAAGAAAAGGATGGTTGGTTCCAAATAAGTGAATTAAAATACATGGTCGATTAGATTAATTAAAAATCAAGGCGTTGATTTAGTTTCTCTATGTGGTTCATAGATATTTAATTTCCTATTTGATTAATTTTTTTTATTGATATATAATATTAAATATAGGTTAGGTGAATTTACTTTATATTATGTTGAGATTACTACCTAGATGACAAGTACAATTACAATATAAGGGTTCAATACATATAGTTCCTATATAATTTTTAATATTAAAAGAAATTATATTTAGGAATTAATTGATTGGTTATATTTTATATTTTTTAATTAATTTTTCATAATTGGTAATATGAAATAATTAATCAACATTCAATAAATTATTCATAATAGTCGATATTTCCTCTTATAGATGGATTTCCATCACAACAGATGGTTATATGAGCATATATTGTTCAGAACTGATGAATCTGTATGATATATTGATTTAATATATTTTATAACATGGTTTTTATCCTGAATTTTAATTTTATGAAGTAAATGTTGTAGGAGAAAATCCCAAGGATTATTCAAGGTTGAGAAAACACACTTGGGGAAGAATAGGATATGCCCTAGCATGACACATACGCATCACACCAAGAGACAACCTAATATTTTACAAACATTGTATTAAAAAAAAATCTAACTTTTAGGGATCACATACATGAAAATCATTTCTAATAAATAAAATATTCTTGATATAATTCTTTGTTGACTACCCAAACACGTCATTTATTAGTGATTTTTCTAGTCATCCACCATTTATGACATGAACTATCCCATGACCACCATAAAATTCATGAGATCCATTATGGTTTCATTGAATAGAAATTTTTTTCATACACGAGTTCCAAGGAAATAAGTAAGAAGATATAACATCGACTACTATGAAGATAGATCCAAAGTCCAAAGCTTGGGATGAGAAGTCATGTTGTGCATATCCCTTTCCATTCTTCTTCTCCTATACTTTATCGTGTTTTATTTTTCTTTACACCTTCCCCTATACGCCATCATATCTAGGATGAGAGGGTAAATACCTGCATGTGAATGTGTTATGAAGATGATGGAGTATGGTGAATTGGATTTTATTTCTTTACCTTATTAATGTATTTTGGTCATTAGAGTTTTCAATTAAATTCAGAATCTTTCTCCCTTCCTTTAATTGATGATTTTTTTTAATTTTAATGAACCTTTTAACTGATAAAATAGTGTCCCTATACAAAAATATGGCCGTTGTGTGACATATGGAAATTAGGTTTAAATATTTTATCATGGAAAATTAGTTTATTGTAACCCTAAACAACCAAACCATGGGAATAAGGTTATTTTTTATTATGGAGGGGATACCCATATTACAAGATCCTCCTCATTCAAATATAGACACTAAACATGGAAAATAAATTTAATTTATTTATCTAATATCACATGAACCCTAATGATATAAAATCCATACGTTCCATTATAAATAATGTTTCAAAACCCCAAACTATTTTCCTTCTTCTATCAATTATTAGATCATGTTTCCAATATCTAAACTAATTTCTAATCACTACCACAATTTTAAAACCTATTTAAATAAATTTTAATTTTTTTGGGAAACTATAATAACTAATTTCACCATATAAAGGGTTCCTCATTAACCTGATATTGTCACAATATAAATTAATTTCTACACATGTTGAGTTTTATAAATTTTTTATTTCGGTTAGTCACATAGGTAATCATAAATGACCCATGGGAAATTGGTTTTAAATAAATTTCACTTTGTTACCAATAAATCAAAATGGATGTTTAGGGTAATATATATTCTCAATTAATGAAATATTTTTATATTTTCAATATTTTTTGAAATAAAAGTTATTTTAATAAAATATTTAAAGTAAATACTATGTATTTATAAATTAATAAAAATATAATTTCATAATTTACAATGTTAATTTTATATGTTTAATATGACCTTTATACTAAGGAAATTTTTCCATTATTTTCCATGAAAAAATTTATATTCTAAACAACCATCCTCTACTACACTCAAGAGTATTCGCCTAGATAACAAATTAATTCATAGATTGTCCACTTCAATGCATATAATACACACTCATAATTAATTGGATTAAATGTGAGGAAATATGTTTTCATTTTGTATATTATATGTTCTAGACAAATTCATTTACAGGATATGATTGTGGCAACTAGGAGTAAAAATATATATCCTTCCAACACATAGGGTAATATATTTATCTCATTATATAACATGATTAGTGCACATTATATAATCCAAAGAATAATTTTTTGTAATTAATCAACGAATAACCACAACATATTCTCATGATGTCAGGTTTTATATTGTTTCTACCTTTTTATGTTTCATAGAGGATATCCTTTTACACCATACTTTATGTTCATGATTATGATTCTCAAAATTTTATTTTATCATGAAATTATTCATGAATCATATATAATATTTTATCTTATGGTATGCTCTGATTATTCCCCTACATGGCTTTATAAATCACCCAATTCAAATTTACATCCCAAGGTTATATTATACAGTATTTAAAATCATTGGATTTTATTTGTATGTGTTGGAAGTTATAAATAATCTCACATTATCAAAACATCATATTATTCAATTATATATATATATTTAAAAAAATACATATAGATTATCTACCAGTCAGGATTTAATATTTTTATATCTATGTAAAAAATAATGATTTAGGTTTATTAAAGATATGTGTGGTAATATTTTGTGAATTTTGATTCAATAAGGTTGTAATCTGGCATAGATTCTTGGTAGTATGGAATGGTGATTGAAAAAATTTTGGTTTGAGTAAAAATTGATTGTATAATGTCAACTAAAAAATTATAGATTTGTTGGATAATGGAAACACTGAAGAATGATATGAATAAAAGTGGAATATTTTGAATTTAATGAACTACAGACGTATATGGAATTTATTTTTTGTTTAATTATAATATGTAATATTTAAAGTTTGTCTCTAAAAAATGGTGTGAGTTATTATAAATTGTATATTAAAAGTAATTAGTTACATTAAGTTGAAATTGGGTATTTTATTTGTATGAATTTGATCTTAGAAAATGAAATTAAAAATATACTCAATGGGTCTGGTAAATAATGAATCATGAATATAATATATTGTAAAATTGGTGAGATGTGTTGGATATTCGGTGAAGGTGGTAGGGGATTTTTTCATCATAATTATTTTTTTGGTTATTGGTGTAAGGTTGTGGTGTTGTGGTAGTTATTCTGGGATTTTTTAGGGTAACATAGTGTGAACCGTTTAGGATGATCTTGTGTTAGGATATTTTGTAATTGTATTTTAATTTTCTTTTATATTCATCCCAATCATGTTAGATAATCCTATAGATTTCCAATGATTTTGGGTTAATGGAATTTTTAAGAACATCTTGGTTAGTGAGATTAAATGGGTGACTAACCCCTCTTCCCCACTTTCCCATTAGGTATATAATATGGTGGTACTGCTACATTATGGGGTTCATGCTTGGATGGTTGAGGGAATGAGTTTATATTATTTATGTTCAAGTTACCATACTATTCATAATGTTAATGTGATATTTATACATGGAGGGGGTTGTTATTAGATAGTGGATTTCATGGGGTTAATACTATTCATGTTCATGATACTATATTATGATGAATATCAAATTAGCTATTCTTATTTGGTTATATTGTTTGACTAATTCTAAAACAATATGTTTGGCCTCATAATGAATGGGGTACATAGAGGACTGAATTTAAAAATAAAAAACTCCATTGAAGAGGTATATAGACACACACATAGATATATATATATATGTGTGTGTGTGTGTGTGTGTATTATGGAGTGATTACGATCTAGACATTAAACATTGGAGAGTGAGAGTAAAAAACTTGTGGGGAAGTTATTAGAGGGAACCATTGTCCATATTGTTTAATAATAACATACTATACTAGATCTGTTACTTCTTTATCCAACCACTATATGATTAGGTTATTATTGGGATATATTTGTGATTGTAGGTTCTTCTATTATTTCAATAAAAAATTCTTATGCCATATCCACATTTCAACAAGTTTCCTTGAGTGTGATCCTATAGAGTAGTTGTGTATTTTCCTTATCATACTTCTAAATTTTTTTTCATATTTCTAGTATGGATTTGGAGATTGATTTAGAATTATACATTTCATGGATTGGATATTATGAGTAGTAGTTACTGTAGGATATCCTTGGTATTTTATATTTAGATATTGTATCTATATAATATTAATATATATTGTAGGATTATAATTTTTTGTGTTTTTTATAATGTATCGATTGGGGGAGGTTTTCTATATTTCTAGGATTATGGTGCACAATTCCTTCCATATATGGATTTCTATACCCTTTTTTCTAGTCTCAAATACATGGCTTGTAAGATGTAGGATCCAATGGTCACTATCAACTATACTATAGAATCGCGAGGTTTTCTAGTGGTTGAAGGTCATTATAGTTACTGATACATGATGCCTTATTCACCCTTTAACACCACATTTTCTATGTCATATACAATATATTTCTCATTCTCTATTGATAATTGATTCTATTGGTTTTAAAATTGGTGGTATTTTTACATAATGGGTTGTTCTTATAGATGTTTCATTATATTTTTATATTTATTGGTGGAATCCTTTCCACCCAGTAATAGTGTTGTAGTTACACATGAGGTAACCTATGAATTTAATACATAAATATTATAACTTATTAGAATAATATTCATTAAATATCATTATGATACAAGTGATAACCATAACAGATTATATAATTTTTAGTCATTGATATATAAAATATAGGTACATAAAAGATCAATATCATATCCCACTATGTTCATCACAAATAGAAACGTTATTATACACATCATACAAAATTCCTTTAGTGAAGTTATTTGGTAAAGAAAAAAACGGGTCAGCTCATATGCTCAATAAGGGTAGAAAAGAGATATATTGGTTCCCATTATAGCATAACATGTGAAAATGGATATTAAAACATGACCATATCATTTGGAACCCATTTTCTGCAATTCATAGATTATGAACAAGAGTCAAATCATACAAATTTTGTAGTTCTTAAGAAATTAATAATAAAGGAATTATACAAAATGTTCCATGAGACCATAGTATTGGAATAAGATCCTGTAAAAAGAGAGTTCAATAAAGTGTCTTATAATCATCAATATTTAAATTTTATGTCAATATTGCCTACTAAGACATTTATAGATATATATGGTAGGGATTACAATCCTAGTGCATACTTCAGGGGTGGGATAACCTCATGTGTAACATCTATTGAGAATGGGATCTGATATCATATACTCATTGTGGTTATAAAACATTAATATTTAATTAAATAATCTAACGATGTAACATGAAATAACACCCCTTGTTTTTTTGAAGTATGTTTTTTCGAATTATTTTAATATTTTCAAAATTCTGCATTTTATGAAATAAAAAATACAACTTTGGATATTTGAAAGAACCAATTTTGGTTTGTGCTACATGAAACACCATGTTAATAAATAAATACACAAAATAATTATATTAGGTTATGGTACACAGAACAGTACTTTTTTCTGGTGTTAAATATAATATATATTAACCTCAATAGCTTATGTTACATGTGAGGCTGAGTTTTACTGAATTGAAATATACAATTATTATTTTTATTAATAGATAATTATAGTTAAAACCTATTAATTGGAATGGATATTATGAGTATGATTAAATAATTGACGAAATGAATATTTACACATGTATATAAAATGATTTTATTGGTTATCTTTTTGTTATAAATGAATGTAAGAACTATTTTAAAATAAAGAAATTAATTTTCAAATAAAACTATATATCTATAATCAAACACCATTTTATATGAAAAAATTTAACAAAAAAAAATGGCTATCAATATTAAAATATATGTATCTTATACATTCAATAATATTTTTTGATTCTCATCCAATATATTTGATAGGAATAATGTAAGAATGAATCTAATTTTAGGAATAAAAAGTTTTATTTTTTTAAAATGTAATTTTACAACATTTAACTTGAGAACCTATTTTAAAAATAATTTTATAAATAATTATATTTATTATCTGAAAAATAATTTTTTTAAACTGGAATATCAAAATGTTGTTTTGATGAATGTATGGTATTTTTCTAAGAAGATTCATTTTATCTATGAATAGTAAAAAATGTATTTTAATTGAAAATGACATTTGGAAAAATTTATTTATATAGATAAAATATATTTTTATTTTTTTAGATAAATTATAGATTAATTTTCCATTTTAGTTCATTAGAAAAAATTTCACATTGATATTTGATATAAAAATGTTCATACTTTTGATATTTTTCTATTAAAAAGCATGTCATATAATCTTGTATATGGGAATAATTTTAAATTAATTTCTGACACATATAGGAATAAATTTAGGGAAATTGGTCTCTAGATTTGGAATCTTCATAATTTAAAATTTCAAATAATTTCAGGTTAGTTTTATACAATAAATATTAGTAAATGTAATTATAATTATTTATTATGATCAAGGTAAAAACAAGATTATCTAGTGGCTAAACCAAAATATAGACATGGAACAATGAAACCAAACAAGTCCAAAAACAATTATATGGAAATTTATTGACCTTAAACCCACTAGTATTTGATTTGGAGTGTTATTAAGCCTCTTTCAAGGTAAAAAAGTGGATACACCAATCATTATTTTAAAAAATACCAAGTATGTCCTATCCCACTATTATAAAATGTCGTAGACTCTCCCCCTCCATTCACACCTCTCAACAACATTTTATCATAATAATACAAACAAAATAATCTCCAAAATTCATTCATAATAATCAAGAAGCCTCAATTTTTTATTTAATTACAACCATGCAATCCATTTAGAGTGAACCGAAATGGTTTAAATTATGAAGAGGTAACATTATTCAATGAAAAATTTTGTTTTATTCCTTTCACCACCAAATAAATTATTATTATATCAATATGATATAATAAAATCAGCATAAAAATATACTGTGATGTTTTTATGATAATGTTACTACCTAAAAATACACAAAAGTCCATCAAATGGGATACACAATCATTATTCGGTTGTTCTAAGGACTACCACATTGCGAACTTATGACATTCATTCTTACATTACCACCATGAAAGGAATAGAATAATGAATGACTTACTATTTATATGATAAATATGAATTTTATTTTTCATTTATTATTTTATGATTATTTTATAACATATTCCTTCATGCTTTCTATTTTGTGGGAATATAATTACTACATAGACATGTGGATAATCACCTTCTCAAATTAATGAGGTTCCTTAATGATTTACAAGTAATGTATTACAGATGGGATTAATTAAAATATGTAATATATATGATATAATTGTTATACAATAATATATATATATATATTAAATTATTTCATTCAATATAACATGAAAATGGAAAATGTGTTCATGCATACGAACGGTCTATCGTCTCCATGAACAGTGTCACTCATTTTTTTTATAAACTATTATAAATACAAATATATTTAATATTTATGAAATTTATATCATTTTTTCATTATTTGAATAATTAAATCATGATAAATTTAATAGGATAATGAAAAAGAAATAAAAACATATATGAAAAAATATCCCATATATTACCCAAATTATAAATTTAACATTATATTGTTTATAAACGGTTAATATACTGTCATAATAAAATAATATATTTTATTAAATAGAATAATATGTTTATGTGATAAATTTATAATAAATTATATTTATTATATAATAGTTTTGAACATGTATGATGAAAGTCAATAATTATGGTAAGGGAATTACATCTCAACTTTTTATATCCGTATGACACATGCCTTATTCACCACTCATTTAATTTCGTTAAGTATATATAGAAAATGAATGTATTATATAATTATTATCCTTAAATTTAAGGGTATTTAAATATAAATTTTATGATATATATTTCAAATGGATTATGATACAAAATTTACAAAATTAGTAAAGTATTTTGATCTAAATTTTTCTTTCTTTGAAACAATTTATATTATAATGAACGAATATTATTTTATAAGGTGTATATAATTCCCATTTACAAGTTATAATATGAATATAATTCTTTTCCTGAAATTATAATAATCATATAATGTTATTATTCATTAGGGATAATGAATCCATGTTATGAATGTGGGAATAATATATTTCTATAATCTAACTGTTTATCGGGATTGGTTATGATTATGCTTCCATTGATCTAATATTATGATCTATTCTCAATAAAACATATTGATTTAATTTAATCTATATATTAATGATATATTCATATAATCGTTCCTTTTTTTACATTGTTTACTGTTTATGGTATTTAATATTCTTGTTTATGAAAATTTTATCTTATTTATCTCCACCATCGGTAATTTGTTTTATTTAAAAACATTTTTTTATTTAAAATATTTAAAATAAAAAATTTAATTATATATTATGGTAATTTCGATGGAAAAATAATTTCAAACATGTTTTACATTTTAAAAATAGTTTAAAATTATTTTCAAATCATCCTTTATTTGTTTTAAATAAATTTTTAAATAAAAAGGTTTTCAAAAATATTTTTATAATTAAATGTGTTGTAAATTAATTTTAAATATTAATATATAAGTTTGTAAATATTATTTTTAATTAAAAAATATTTCAATGATTTCGAATCTTCCATTATATTTTCTCAATTCTTTTTTCGTTGAATGTTTTTTCATTTTTTTTTGTAAAAATGTTTTTTAAATGATTTTCCATGATTCCATTCTATATTATCAAATATATATTCAAATAATAAGATTATAAAAATATTTTTTATTATATATTTTTTAAAAATAAAGGGATATATTTTTAACGAAATCTTTTAAATGATTTTATCCTTACTTCATAAGTTTTCAAAGTGCATTTCAATGAAATATATTGTAAAAAGGTTTTATGTTGAAAAAATTAATTTCAATGAAATTATATTTTCATTATGAAACAATCCATGTGAATTTAAAAATCCTCCACCATATATGATTAAGTCCTTTGATATATGTTATGTTTTACTGGAGATTCAATCCAAGGAAACCATTCTTATTTTTCTATAAATCGTTATACATTTGATGACAAGTTGTTTATGAAACCCATTCCCCTTACACATGTAATAACATGATGAAGTTCTTTTGAAATATTCTTCCATTAATGAGTTATTAAATGATGAAATTATTCTGAAACATATATCATTTACAAAATTTATGATATGATGAAATTTTTATTATACCCAGTTACTTTCATGGGTTATGATGTGATGTTTATGAAACATATCTCTTTTTATAGGTCATGATATGATTATTGTATTATAATATATTGAAACACATATATATGATTTCATTATAAGATAAGTGGGATTTATATCTAAATTCATATAAGGCCTATTTTGGAATGAAATTTTGAGCTCCAATGTTCTTGGATTATGTGGGAGAAAGAAAGCTATTGGGACCAAAGATCAATGAAGAAATATAAGAGAATGTTAAAACCATTTAGTTTTATATCAGGGAAGCATAGATCTGGAAAAAATAATATCATGATAACCATCAAAATTATCTAGATTTTGAGTTCAGTGAGATGGTTTTTCTACAAATTTGTCTTTCTAAGAAGCTTATGATATTCAAGAAAGGGAAAACTATGCCCTTTGTATATTGGACAAGTTGATATTATTGATGTAACGCCCCGACCCTAGTTACCCATAGTCGGTGCCTTATTACATTACATTGGCTTGATCACAAGAATGATAAAATCTCGAAAGACCTGTTGGTTTAATATCCTTGGAAACACTAGATATATTCATAACATTTTACATTACATAATAAAGTTAAAAACTACTACAACAACAAAGTCTCCATAGTCCACACGCATATCCCCACATACTATCCCTGCAGGTCATTCATAACTTACTTATTCACATCCTGGGAAAAATAAAACATAGAAAAGGGGTGAGCTCAAATGCCCAGTAAGGATTACAATATAGCAGAAACATTCAAAAATAAACATAAACATTTAAGGCAATGTATAACTAAAACAAAAGCCTTTTAAACTTGAACTTCAACATAGTATGGAAATAGTAAAATTAAATAATTCCATTTACTTATTCACATGGATATTCTACTAATCGAATAATCACATGCAATATCAATAACCACTTTCATAGTGATGGAATGCATAATGCCAGACTATCATAACCACGTAGCCAAGGCCTCGTTCCAAGACTACAAATAATATTTTGCCAAGGCCTTATGCCAAGTCACTAGTTTGTCTCATTAGACCTACCGATGCATCGAAGAGCTATAGCGGGCTCCACCCGTCACATATTAAGTCCAATGCATTCCCATATGAAAAGGTTTAAACATAACATAAACATTCGTATTAAAACTAGCATATGAAATGTCAATACATTCACCATAAACTATGAACGATATGAAAATAGCACATCCACAGTCAAACATATCACAAATCCTTCAATACAATATAGAAGTTTTGTATCATAATAAATCAACTTCAAATAAGCATAAAATCCATCAAAAGATGTTGACATAGATGAAATCAAAAATCTTTTTAGAGAAATATCACTTTCTAGTTTGAAATCATTTAAGAGTCTTATATTTATGAAATAAAACATTTTCTTTGAAAATATTCTTATAGTATTGTAAGCGAATCTTCGAAAATTTTATAACCACAGAAAAAATCCACACCCGCCGTATAAGTTAAAAAAACATTCTTACCTTAATTCTGTCGGAAAGGTTAAAAAGCACCTTGTTTGGAAAACGAAAAAAAGATTACTTTATAAAACTCTTATAAAAAGTCAAACAAGGGTATAAATTACTTTAACCCATATTCTTTTAAATAGTAAAAATGTTTTGAAATACATTTTTAAGAAACATGGATGTGGATGATAAAGAGATCCCAGTAGATTATTACGTATAAACAACCTCAGATAATGAAGAGATTGTGAAATAAACCCTTACCTTGTACTTTTCCATGGTTGGGGTAGGTTAACCTCTTGTATAATGATAAAATAATTGTTATTAAATTATACAAGAATCATATACATTCATATGATATCATATATGATCTTTTAACATTTCTTTGTTAATAATATCTTAGTATTATTATTGTTTCGGGTGTTAACTTACTCATTTTATTTTATATGTTTTGTTATGTAAGCCATATATGTAATGGATAGGTTTTATATAATTCATATATAGAATGATATCAAGTCCTTAAACATCATTTTTAAATCATCAAATGATAATTATACTTGAATGGATACGATGGAGAATGAATCTCATCGCCTTCATGGAGACGGTTCTTCGTACGTACGCACGAGCGACAATATCATTCTTTTGATATTAAAATAATATATAAATGGATAGTATATCATATATAAAGAATCATTATCATGTTATATTTATTATTTACATGAGTTACACATCATTATTATACCCATCGAAAGAATAATTTATTGAATAACAATTACACCACGACGTGGAGACAGTAAGCCGTACGTACGCACGTATGGTGACATGTTATTCAAAGGATGGATAGAATATTGAATATGGTTGTACCATATTTATAATAAAATCACAGTACATATATGATACTGGGGTTATTATTTTAGAATGGTAATAACAAAGGAAGAATAAGTGGAAGAAGAAAGGAACTTGGAAAAGTGTGGTGAAATCATTACCTCTTCTTCGGGTTCTTCTTTTTGATTTGATCAAAAGGGCTACTTAGGCTGGATTTCTGATCAAACTAAGTCCTCTAGGTTGTATTGGGGGATGTTGGGAGAGTATGTGGGCAGAGTTTGTTCGAATAAAAAGGCTTTGATCGTGTGAAGAAATGAGAAGGAGGAGTGACCTTTTATAAGAGGGGTGAGGGGCACCTTTGGAAAAGCTAGAAATATTAATTTATAATAAATTAATATGCGGTTCTAATGGAACCAAAGTGGATTATTTAAATGTTAAGGTGGGTATTGGTCGAAAAACACCCAACCAATAGAATTTACACAGGGTTGGGTACTTATATTAACCATATCTTTAAGTATTAACTCTATGTTAATTAGTTTCACTTTTACAATGTCTCTTTGTAGTTTTATATTATATGGTTAATAAACTTACTATATACATCCATGAGACCCCCAAGTGGTCCATTAATGATATAACTATCATGATATAAGTCTCTTTGACGAACCTTATATTTTTATGAATTTAATATCAATTAATAATATAATATTTGTTTTAAAAACTCTTTTATGTGAATTTTGACACAATTCAATAGTTGATTTTTGTGAAACTCATAATAGAATTAATACTTCAAAAAAAGTTAATTAAATCAATCCTAATATGTCATATTATCCTATAAAATTATTTTAATTCATTAAAAGTCTCAAATTATATTTATTTGGGTATTTATAAAATAAATTATTTTAAAGTTTCACTATTATGGTAATTACTGCATCATCATTGTGTCATAAATCAATTAACATATGTAATCTATAAAAATTATAAATAAAATATCATTATGTAGGAAATAGTTTTATATTTCTAATTAATATTTATAGTCTAAAATACAACATATATAACCCTATGTAAAAATTGTTTTTCTAAAAGATATATGCTTGTGTCATTTTTGTATTCATTTTAACTTAATTAAAATTAAGTGTCCCTATCACCTACATGTGGCTCCATGGGGTCCCCAAATCGACCCAAATATGACTATGGTCGATCATATATCAACCAATGAGGCTATTACATGTTTTAGGGTAACTTAGTATTATTATAATATTATTTTTTAACCTTTAATTACCGGATTTACCCTTTAACTATGGTAAATAAAATATTTACCGAAATAATTATTCAAAATGTATAAAAATAAAAGTTACCTATTTACACAATTTGAAAATCCTGATTCCAAATAAGAAATAAATTTTTCCAAATTCAACACACAGAAGTGGCAAAAATTAATTTAAAATTAATTTCCGTTGTTAAAACAAAAAGCGTGTTTTTAAGAGATAATAACAATCAAAAGATTTACACTTGTTTATGTCCGGTTTAATTGTAAAATTATGTCCAATGTCCAAAATTTAATTAAATGGTAAAAATATATTCTGAATATACTTTAAAACCACTCAAATTCCTAATTTATCACTATAAATTATTTTTATTAAAAGAGTTGTTTTTAATTAAAATTTAGTAATTTTCACTATTAATCAAAATATTAAAGTTTTCCGAAAAGTACCAAAATTTCACCTTAGGCAAAATTCGATATTCCGAATCCAAAAATGAAGTCCATTTTGAAATATAAAATATATATAATTTCAAAAAGTAGGTATTACTATTCATAACGGCTAGTTTGATTGGTTATGGTGTGTTAGAACTCGGTGTTGCGTACAACACACACTATCACATTATTCAAAGAGAAGCGTACCGTAGAAGCTTGGGGTGTTACATTCTACCTTCCTTCAAATAATTTCATCCTCGAAATTTCTATAATACTTATCACATGAAAGGACTCTGGTGGTTCTTCATCATAAGTTCCTCAGGTTCCCACGTTGCCTCTTCCATCTTATGGTTTCTCCACAAAACTTTTACCAGACGCGTCGTCCGGTTTCTCAGTACTTGTTTTCTCGTATCAAGAATCTTGATGGGCCCTTCGCAATAAGACAGATCGGGTTCTAGTTATAACTCCTCATAGGTTTGTACATGTGTTGGGTCAGGCATGTATTTCCTCAATAGAGATATGTGGAACACATCATGAACTTTGGATAGACTTGGCGGCATTGCCAATCGGTAAGCTACAACCCCAATTCGTTCTAGAATTTCGAAAGGTCCGATGTACTTGGGACTCAATTTACCTTTCTTACCAAAATGTATGACTCCCTTCCATGGAGATACCTTCAAGATAACATGATCACCGACTTGAAATTTCAAATCCTTCCTTCGATTATCGGCATAGCTCTTTTGCCTACTTTGAGCTGCTTTGATGTGATTTTGGATTACCTTCACCTTTTCCATCGTTTCCTCCACCAGTTCTAGACCTACAAGTTTTCTTTCACCAACGTCATCCCAACATGTTGGTGTGAGACATCTCTTTCCATATAACGCTTCATCTGGTGCCATCTAAATACTCGAATGGATGCTATTGTTATAGGAAAATTATACCATAGGTAAATACTGATCCCTCATACCCTGAAATTCAGGTGAGCAGGATCTCAAAATGTCTTCTAAGGTTTGAATAGTCCGTTCTGATTGTTCGTCTATCTGAGGGTGGAAGGCAGTGCTCAAATGAAGTTCAGTATCCAGGGATTTCTGAAGACTCTTCCATAATCTTGATGTAAAACGGGGATCACGATCAGAAACAATCGATAGGGGTACTCCATGAAGTCTCACAACTTCATTAATATATATTCTTGCTAGACGTTCCAATGGTAGATCTTTTCTTATAGAAAGAAAATGTGCTGACTTGGTAAGACGATCACCAATAACCCATATTGCATCATTCCTTCTAGGAGTCTTTGGTAGCCCCGTGACAAAGTCCATTGTAATATTGTCCCATTTCCACTCCGGTATGGGAAGAGGTTGCATGAATCCTCCAGGGTGTTGCATTCCAGCTTTCACTTGTTGACAAACCATACATCTTGACACAAAATCATCAATCTCCATCTTCATATTGTCCCACCAAAAATGTTCCTTCAAATCTCTATACATTTTGGTGCTCCCAGGGTGTATAGAGAAATTCGAACTATGAGCATCATCCACAAATTCCCTTTTTAGATAAGGTATATCGGGAACACAACGTCTCTTCCCGAATTTCAAAATTCCATCTTCATACACAAAGTCTCTCAGTCTCCCATCATTAGCGGCTTTAATCTTCTTTTTAAATTCTTCATCATCGGTCTGAGAACTCTTAATCCTTTCTAGTAAAGATAGTTTGGCAACCATTTGAAAAATCATTGATGTTTCTCCTTCCCTGGTTATTCCCATGTCCATCTTCACTAGATCCATGAAAATTGGATCCCTTTCAATTCTCATATTGTTCAAAACTCCATGATCTTTTCTGCTCAAAGCATCTGCCACCTTGTTTGCCTTCCTCGGGTGGTAGTGTATCGTACAATCATAATCCTTGAGCAATTCAAGCCATCTCCATTTCCTCATGTTGAGTTCTTTTTGTGAGAAAATATATTTCAAAATATTGTGATCAGTATAAATTTCACATTTTTCACCATAGAGGTAGTGCCTCCATATTGTCAAAGAAAAGATCTCTACTACTAACATGAGATCATGAGTAGGATAGTTTTGTTCATGATTTTTCAACTATCGTGATGCATAGGCTATAACACTATCATTCTAGATAAGGACACAACCAAGTCCTTTCTTCGATGCAAAACTATAAATAACAAACCCATCATTCCCCGATGGTAGGGTCAATATAAGAGAATTGACTAATCTTCTCTTCAGTTCTTCAAAACATTCTTCACACTCTTTTGTCCAAACCAATTTAACCCCCTTACATGTGAGCTTCGTTAATGGGTTAGCCAATCAGACAAAATTCTAGACGAATCGTCGATAATAACCTGCCAAACCAATAAAACTACGTACCACAGTCATACTCGTAGGTACTGGCCATTCTTGGATTTCCTTGGTCTTAGAAGGATCAATATAGATTCCATCTTTAGAGAAAATATGGCCAAGAAAATAAATCTCCTAAAGCCATAATTCACACTTTCTAAACTTCCCATATAATTCATGTCTTCTCAGAGTCTTCAAGATAATGTGCAAGTGATTTTCATGATCTCAATAGCTTTTGGAGTATACAAAGATATCATCAATAAATACCACCACAAATTCATCGAGATACTCCTTGAAATCACTATTCATCAGATCCATGAATACAGAGGGTGCATTAGTCAATCCAAAAGGCATTACAGTAAACTCGCAATGCCCGTACCTGGTTTGAAATATTGTCTTCGAAATGTCTTCCTTCTTCACACACAACTGATGGTATCCATATCTATGTTCAATCTTTGAAAGTATTGAGCTCCATGCAGTTGGTCAAATAAATCATCAATGCGTGGTAGGGGATACTTGTTCTTTATTGTTATAGCATTGATCTCCCTGTAGTTGATAAATAACCTCATAGATCTGTCTTTCTTTTTAACAAAAAGAACAGGGGATCCCCATGGAGGAACACTAGGGTGAATAAATCCATTATTACTCAATTCCTCTAGTTTTTTCTTTAGTTGAACTAATTTTACAGTGGACATTCTATAAGGGGTCTTTGATATAGGCCTTGATCCAGGAATTAAATCAATGGAAAACTCAACTTCTCGTTCTGGAGGTTTTCCAGGTAAATCTTCTGGAAATACATATACAAATTATTTCAGAACAGGTACATCCTATATTTGAACATTCCTTTCCTCACCCACAGTTATTTCATTCTATTCCTCCCCAATAATTGAATTTAGTTGAGCTACTAGGGGTGGATCTAAATAAGAATTTGGTGGTGACGATTCTGATCTAAAGATAAGGTGTTCCTTATCATTATCATCATGAATCGTAACCTCTTTCTTCTTATAGTAAATATGCACATCATAATCCGAAATCCAGTACATACCGAGGATTATATCAAACTCAATAATAGGTATGACGATGAGATCAGCAGATAAAGAACATTTATGTGCACTAATGGGGACTGATTCACAAAACATTGTTGCAATGATACTTCCCTTAGGATTTTTAACTGACAACTCCCTTGTTAAGTCAAATTGGAAATATCTAATTTTCATAGCAAATTGGGAAGATATGAAACAATGCGATGATTTAGAATCAAATAATGCATTTTCTATACCTGAGGAAACCATTAATTTACCTGCCACCACATCTTTTGGAGCTTCTACCTCAGTAGTAGTGATAGCATAAGCCTGGCCTTGATCCCTTGGCCTTTTCTGAGGTAAGTTCTCCTGGCGCTTAGGAAATGAATTTGCATAATGCCCCATCTTCCTGAAATTGTATCACTGAAAATTGGTAGCTTCCTTCTTCCCCTTGCAACCACGAGCATGGTGGCCTTTTTCACCACACTTGAAACAGACTCCCATTCCCTTCAAGCAAGTACCGTGGTGTTTCTTCCCACATTTACCACACGATGGATATTCGACCTTTATCTTCTTCCCCTTATTTCCATTCCTAGATTGATCAACAGGTCTCTTCTTCTCTTGATTTTCTTTAAAGTCATAAGACTTAGGGAATTCCTTTTCGGTCTTGATAGCACACGACAAAATGTCTTCGTATGATGAAAAGGATTGTGAGACTAATGCTTGATGGAGAAATGGTTTTAACACATCAAAGGAACGATCAATCTTATTTCTTGGGTTACGTATATAATCTCCAACATACCTTTCTAACCTTGTAAGTTTAGCATCATACTTTGTGACATTCTCATCCTCCTTCTGTCTCAGACTCAGAAATTGCCTTTCCATATCTGCTCGATGGTCACGAGAAAAGTATTTTTCTAAAAATAGATCTTTGAACTCCCTCCAATCCATATTTGATACTTCATGATCTTCCATCATATTTTGAATCAATGACCACCATTGATCAGTATCTCTAGTGAGGTGGTAAACTGCCATGTTAACTTTTTCCTTTTCACTACTCCCCAAAGCCAGAAATATTTTCTCTAGGGAAAATATCCATTACTCAGCTACTAAGGGATTTGAAATCCTATTGAAAGTTGGTGGTTTTTTCCTCATTAATCGATCTAACATTGATCCTCCACGTTGTGGATCAGGGTGCTCCATACGTGTAAGGTTATTATTAATAACCTAAGTTAGTTGTCCCAGTATGGTGATTAGCTGATCGGCACCAGTTTCATCACCAGCTCCACTATAATTATCTTGAGTAGGAGGTCAATACCTACATGGAGTGCATGCATTTATACAATTTTCATTTCATCCACTAGGCACCATTTCTAAACAATGGAATAAACTAGATCAGTTTATGAATCAAAATACATAATCCCATACTTATAAAACACATAAAATAAATTGAACCATTTATGGATATAATCCATAATCAAAAAAAAAAATTCTTTGAGGAAATATATACTCATAAACCCTTCATAATGATTTTTAAAGAAAATGAGAGTTATTCTAAGCATATCCCCCGAGAGTGTCGTAACCAAAGGTGCAGCAAGGCCTGTTGTCATGCACCAGTTCCAGTTAGAGTCTAGATCAAAGCGGTGTTTTCAGGTTTTAACCCTGGGTACATTTGTGCTAGAGCCGCCTCTACCTGCTCGTATCCAGACAGGGATGTATAGCTCGGAAAACTCACAAAATCTCTACAATACCATAATTCTAGGAAGTTCTTCAATACTAATCCTCAATGTTCATCTTAGTTCAACGTTCTCTAATCAGATTTTGCCTAAATCTAGCTTCCAAGGATTGTACTAAACTTCCTCTGATACCAACTGTAACGCCCTGATCCAAGTTACCCAGAGTGGGTGCATTATTAAATTACATTGTCATCATCACAAGAAAGATCAAATCTCGAAAGACCGATTGGTTTAGTAGCCTTAGAAACACTAGATATATTCATAAAGTTTTACATTACATCATAATGTGAAAAGCTACAACAACAACATAGTCTCCATATTCCACACTCATATCCCCACATAATATCCTTGCAATCCATTCATAACTTACTTCTTCACATCCTGGGAAAAATAAAACATAGAAAAGGGGTGATCTCAAATGCCCAGTAAGGATAACAATATAGCGGAAACTTTCAAAAATATGCATAAACATTTAAGGAAATGTATAACTAAAACAAAAGCCTTTTAAACTTGAACTTCAACATAGTATGGAAAAAGTAAAATGAAATAATGCCATTTACTTATTCACATGGATATTCTACTAATCGAATAATCAAATGCAATATCAATAACCACTTTCATAATGATGGAATGCATAATGCCAAAAAATCATAACCACATAGCCAAGGCCTCGTGCCAAGACTACAAATAGGATTTTTCCCAAGCCTTGTCCCAAGACACTAGTTTGTCTAATGAGACCTACCGATGAATCGAGGAGCTATAGCGGGCTCCATCCATCACATATTAAGTCCAATGCATTTCTATATGAAAAGGATTAAACATAACATAAACATTCGTATTAAAACTAGCATACGAAATGTCAATACTTTCACCATAAACTATGAACGGTATAAAAATAGCACATACACAGTCAAACATATCACAAAATCTTTAATACAATATAGAAGTTTTGTATCATAATAAATCAACTTCAAATAAGCGTAAAATCCATCAAAGGATGTTGACATAGATGAAATCAAAACTCTTTTTAGAGAAATATCTCTTTCTATTTTGAAAACTTTTAAGAGTCTTAAATTTATAAAATAAAACATTTTCTTTGAAAATATTGTTATAGTCTTGTAAGGGAAGCTTCGACGATTTTATAACGGCATAAAATAGCCGCACCCACCGTATAAGTAAAAAAATCATTCTTAGCTTAATTCTATCGAAATGGTTAAAAAGCACCTTGTTTGGAAAACTGCAGAAAGATTCATTTATAAAACTCTTATAAATAGTCAAAAAAGGGTATAAATGACTTTAACCCATATTCTTTTAAATAGAAAAAATGTTTTGAAATACATTTTTATGAAACATGGATGTGGATGATAAAGAGATCACAGTAGATTATTACGTATAAACAATCTCAGATAATGAAGAGATTGTGAAATAAAACCTTACCTTGTACTTTTCCTTGGTTGGGGTAGGTTAACCTCCTGTATAATGGTAAAATAATTGTTATTAAATTATACAAGAATCATATACATTCATATGATATCATATATGATCTTTCAACATTTCTTTGTTAATAATATCTTTGTATTATTATTGTTTCGGTTGTTAACTTACTAATTTTTTTTATGTTTTGTTATGTAAGCCATGTTTGTAATGGATAGGTTGTATATTATTCATATCATGAATAATATCAAGTCCTTAAACATCATTTTTAAATCATCAAATGATAATTATACTTGAATTGATACGATGGAGAATGAATCTCATCGCGTTCGTGAAGACGGTAGTCCGTCCGTACGCACGAGCGAAAATATCATTCTTTTGATATAAAATAATATATAAATGGATGTTATATCAGATATACAGAATCATTATCATGTTATATTTATTATTTACATGAGTTACAAATCATTATTATACCCATCGAAATAATAATTTATTGAATAATAATTACACCACGACGTGGAGACGGTAAGCCGTACGTACGCATGTATGGTGACATGTTATTCAAAGCATGGACAAAATATTGAATATGGTTGTACCATAATTATAATAACATCACAGTATATATATTATACTGGAGTTATTATTTTATAATGGTAATAACAAAGGAAGACAAAGTGGAAGAAGAAAGAAACTTGGAAAAAGGTGGTGAAATCATTATCTCTTCTTCGGGTTCTTCCTTTTGATTTGATCAAAAGGGCTCCTTATGTTGGCTTTCTGATCAAACTAAGGCCTCTAGGTTGTAGTGAGGGATGTTGGGATAGTATTTGGGCAGAGTTTGGCCGAATCAAAAGGCTTTGAAGGTGTGAATAAATTAGAAGGAGGAGTGCCTTTTTATAAGAGGGGTGAGGGGTACCTTTGGAAAAGCAAGATATATTAATTTATAATAAATTCATATTCGGTTTCTAATGGCTCCAAAGTGTATTATTTAAATGTAAAGGTGAGGATGGGTCGAAAACCACTCAACTAATAGAATTTAGACTGTTTTGGGTACTTATATTTACCATATCTTTAAGTATAAACTCTAAGTTAATTAGTTTCACTTTTACAATGTCTCATTGTATTTTTATATTATATGGTCAATAAACATACTATATACATCCAAGTGACCCCCTAGTGGTCCATTAATGATATAAATATCATGATATAAGTCTTTTGGGCGATGCATATATTTCTAGGAATTTAATATCAATTAATAATATAATATTTGTTTTAAAAACTCTTTTATGTCAATTTTGACACTATTCAATAATTGATTTTTGTGAAACTCATAACAGAATTATTACTTCGAAAAAAGTTAATTAAATCAATCCTAATATGTCATATTATCCTATAAAATTATTTTAATTCATTAAAAGTCACAAATTATATTTATTTGGGTATTTATAAAATAAATTATTTTAAATTTTCACTATTATGGTAATTACTGCATCATCATTGTGTCATAAATAAATTAACTTATGTAATCTCTAAAAATTATAAATAAAATATAATTAGGTAAGAAATCGTTTTATATTTCTAAGGAATATTTATAGTCTAAAATACAACATATATAACCCTATGTAAAAATTGTTTTTCTAAAAGATATATGCTTATGTCATTTTTGTATTCATTTTAACTTAATTAAAATTAAGTGTCCCCATCACCTACAAGTGGCTCCATGGGGTCCCAAAATCGACCCAAAGATGCCTATGGTCAAACATGTATCAACCAATGAGGCTAGGACAAGTTTTAGGGTAATTTAGTATTATTATAATATTATTGTTTAACCTTTATTTACCGGATTTACCCTTTAACCATGGTAAAAAAAATATTTACCGAAATAAATATTCAAAATGTCTAAAAATAAAAGTTACCTATTTAAACAATTTTAAAATACTGATTCCAAATATGGAATCCATTTTTCCAAATTCAACACACAGAAGTGGCAGAAATTAATTTAAAATTAATTTCCGTTGTTAAAACAAAAAGCGTGTTTTTAAGAGATAATAACAATCAAAAGATTGACACGTGTTTGTGTCCGGTTTAATTGTAAAATTATGTCCAATGAATTACATTGAATTAAATGGTAAAAATATATTCTGAATATACTTTAAAACCACTCAAAATAATAATTTATCACTATTAATTATTTTGATTAAAAAAGTTGTTTTTAATTATAATATAGTAATTTTCACTATTCATCAAAATATTAAAGTTATCCGAAAAGTACCAAAATTTCACCTTAGGAAGAATTCGATATTCCGAATCCAAAAATGAAGTCCATTTTGAAATATAAAATATATATAATTTCAAAAAGTATGTATTACTATTCATAACGGCTAGTTTGATTGGTTATGGTGTGATAGAACTCAGTGTTGCGTACAACACACGCTATCACATTATTCAAAGAGAAGCGTACCATAGAAGCTTGGGGTGTTACATTCTCCCTTCCTTTAAATAATGTTCTCCTCGAAATTTCTAGAATACTTATCACATGAAAAGACTCGGATGGTTCTTCATCATAAGTTCCCCGGGATCCCACGTTGCCTCTTCCATCTTATGGTTTCTCCATAAAACTTTTACCCGACGCGTCGCCCGGTTTCTCAGTACTTGTTCTCTCGTATCAAGAATCCTGACGGGTTCTTCGCAATAAGACAGATCAGGTTCTAGTTCTAACTCCTCATAGGTGAGTACATGCGTTGGGTCAGGCATGTATTTCCTCAACAGAGATACGTGGAACACATCATGAACTTTGGAGAGACTTGGCGGCATTGCCAATCGGTAAGCTACAACCCCAATTCATTCTAGAATTTAGAAAGGTCTGATGTACCTGGGACTCAATTTACCTTTCTTACCAAAATGAATGACTCCCTTCCTTGGAGATACCATCAGGAAAACATGATCACCAACTTGAAATTCCAAATCCTTCCTTCGATTATCGATATAGCTCTTCTGCCTACATTGAGCTACTTTGATGTGATTTTGGATTACCTTCACCTTTTCCATCATTTTCCCCACCAGTTCTAGACCTACAAGTTTTCTTTCACTAACGTCATCCAAATAGGTTGGTGTGCGACATCTATTTCCGTATAACGCTTTATATGGTGCCATCGGAATACTTGAATGGAAGATATTGTTATAAGAAAATTCTACCATAGGTAGATACTGATCCATCATACCCTGAAAGTCATGTGAGCAGGATCTAAACATGTCTTCTAAGGGTTGAATAGTCTATTCCAATTGTCCGTCTATCTGAGGGTGGTAGGCAGTGCTCAAATGAAGTTTAGTATCCAAGGATTTCTGAAGACTCTTCCAGAATCTTGAAGTAAAACGGGGATCACGATCAGAAACAATCGATAGGGGTACTCCATGATGTCTCACATCTTCATTAATTTATAGTCTTGCTAGACGTTCCAGTGGTAGATCTTCTCTTATAGCATGAAAATGTGCTGACTTGGTAAGACGATCAACAATAACCCATATTGCATCATTCCTTATAGGAGTCTTTGGTATCCCCATGACAAAGTCCATCGTAATATTGTCCCATTTCCACTCCGGTATGGGAAGAGGTTTCATGAATCCTCCAGGGTGTTGACTTCCAGCTTTCACTTGTTGAAAAACCATACATCTTGACACAAAATCAGCAATCTCCATCTTCATATTGTCCCACCAAAAATGTTCCATCAAATCTCTATACATTTTGGTGCTCCCAGGGTGTATAGAGAAATTGGAACTATTAGCATCATCCAGTAATTCCCTTTTTAGATCAGGTATATCGGGAACACATAGTCTCTTCCCAAATTTCAAAATTCCATCTTCATACACAAAATCTCTCAGTCTCCCATCATTCACAACATTAATATTCTTTTGAAATTCTTCATCATCGGCCTGAGAACTCTTAATCCTTTCTAGAAAAGATGGTTTGGCAACCATTTTAAAAAGTATTGATGTTTCTCCTTCCCTGGTTATTTCCATGTCCATCTTCACTAGATCCATGAAAATTGGATCCCTTTCAATTCTCATATTGTTCTAAACTCCCTAATCTTTTCTGCTCAAAGAATCTGCCACCTTGTTTGCCTTCCCCGGGTGGTAGTGTATCATACAATAATAATCCTTGAGCAATTCAAGCCATATCATTTGCCTCATGTTGAGTTATTTTTGTGAGAAAATATACTTCAAACTCTTGTGATTAGTATAAATTTCACATTTTTCACCATAGATGTAGTGCCTCCATATATTCCATGAAAAGATCACAACTGCTAACTCGAGATCATGAGTAGGATAGTTTTGTTCATTAATTTTCAACTGTCGTGATGCATAGGCTATAACCCAATCATTCTGAATAAGGACACAACCAAGTCCTTTCTTCGATGCATCCCTATAAATAACAAACCCATCATTCCCCGATGGTAGAGTCAATATAGTAGCATTGACTAATATTCTCTTATGTTATTCGAAACATTCTTCACACTCTTTTGTCCAAACAAATTTAACCCCTTTACGTGTGAGCATAGTTAATGGGTTAGCCAATCGGGAAAAATTCTGGACGAATCGTCGATAATAACCTGCAAAACCAATTAAACTACTTACCTCAGGTATACTCGTAGGTGCTGTCCATTCTTGGATTATCTTGGTCTTAGAAGGATCAACATACATTCCCTCTTTAGAGACAATGTGGCCATGAAAAGAAATCTCATGAAGCCAGAATTCACACTTTCTAAACATCCCATATAATTCATTTCTTCTCAGAGTCTTCAAGATAATGTGCATGTGATTTTCATGATCTTCGTAGCTTTTGGAGTATACCAAGATATCATCAATAAATACCACCACAAATTCATCGAGATACTCCTTGAAAACTCTATTCATCAGATCCATGAATACAGAGGGTGCATTAGTCAATCCAAAAGGCATTACAGTAAACTCACAATGCCCGTACCTGGTTCGAAATGCTGTCTTCGGAATGTCTTCCTTCTTCACACACAACTGATGGTATCCAGATCGAAGGTCAATCCTTGAAAAGTATTGAGCTCCATACAGTTGGTCATATAAATCACTAATGTGTGGTAGGGGATACTTGTTCTTTATTGTTATAGCATTGATCTCCCTGTATTCGATACATAACCTCATAGATCTGTCATTCTTTTTAACAAAAAGAATAGGGGCTCCCCATGGAGAAACACTAGGGCGAATAAATCCCTTATTACTCAATTCCACTAGTTGTTTCTTTAGTTCAACTAATTCTATAGTAGCCATTCTATAAGGGGTCTTTGATATAGGCATTGATCCAGAAATTAAATCAATGGAAAACTCAACTTCTCATTCTGGAGGATGTCCAGGTATATCTTCCGGAAATACATCTACAAATTATTTCACAACAGGTACATCCTCTATTTGAACATTCCTTTCCTCTCCCACAGTTATTTCATTCTCTTCCTCCCCAATAATTGCATTTAGTTGAGCTACTGGGGGTGGATCTAAATAAGAATTAGGTGGTGATGATTCTGCTCTAAAGATAAGGTGTTCCTTATAATTATCATCAAGAATCATAACCTCTTTCTTCTTACAATAGATCTTCGCATCATAGTCTGAAAGCCAGTCCATACCGAGGATTATATCAAACTCAATCATATATATGACGACAAGATCAGAAGATAAAGAACATTTATGTGCTCTAATGGGGACTGATTCACAAAACCTTGTTTCAATTGTACTTCCCTTAGGAGGTTTAACTGACAACTCCCTTGTTAAATCAAATTGGAAATATCTAATTTTAATAGAAAACTGAGAAGATATGAAACAATGTGATGATCCAGAATCAAATAATGCATTTTCTAAACATGAGGAAACCATTAAATTACCTTCCACCACGTCTTTTAGGGCTTCTACCTCATCAGTAGTGATATCATAATCCTGGCCCTGATCCCTTGGCCATTTCTGAGGTATGTTCTCCTGACTCATAGGATATTCATTTGCATAAT
The DNA here is from genome assembly GCA_963277665.1 of Viscum album. Classification (NCBI taxonomy): domain Eukaryota; kingdom Viridiplantae; phylum Streptophyta; class Magnoliopsida; order Santalales; family Viscaceae; genus Viscum; species Viscum album. Next base: position 213,638,281 of record OY728155.1, on the reverse strand, counting down.
ACCCCATATCCCTGCAATTGTAGCACTGAACATTGGTAGCTTCCTTCTTCCCCTCGCAACGACGATCTTGGTGGCTTTTTTCACCACACTTGTAAAAGACTCCCATTCCCTTCAAGAAAGTATCGGGGTGTTTCTTCCCACATTTACCACATGATGGATATTCAACCTTTCCCTTCTTCCCCTTATTTCCATTCCCAGATTGATCAACAGGTCTCTTATTCTCTTGCTTTGCTTTAAAGTCATATGACTTAGAGAATTCATTTTCGGTCTTGATAGCACATGAGACAATGTCTTCGTATGATGAAAAGGATTTTGAGACTAATGCTCGATGAAGAAATGGTTTTACCCCATCAAAGTAATGATCAATATTATTTCTTGGGTTACGTATATAATCTGCATAATACCTTGCTAACCTTGTAATGTTAGCCTCATACATTGTGACATTCTCATCCTCCTTCTCTCTCAGACTCAGAAATTGCCTTTCCATATCTGCATGATGGTCGCGAGGAAAGTATTTTTCTAAAAACAGATTCTTGAACTCCCTCCATTCCATATTTGATACTTCATCTTCTTCCTTTGTATTTTGAATCAATGACCACCATTGATCAGCATCTTCAGTGAGGCAATAAACTGCCATGATATCTTTTTCCCTTTCACTACTCCACAAAGCCTGAAATATTTTCTCTAGGGAAAATATCCATTGCTCAGCTACTAAGGGATTTGTACTCCCATTGAACATTGGTGGTTTCTACCTCATTAATTGATCTAACATTGATCCTCCACGTTGCCGATCAAGGTGCTCCATATGGGTAAGGTTATTATTCATAACCTGAGTGAGTTTTCCCAGTATGGTGATTAGCTGATCAGCACCAGTTTCATCACCAGCTCCACTATAATTATCTTGAGCAGGAGGGAAATACCTACATGGAGTGTGTGCATTGATACGGTTTCCATTTATTCCACTAGGCTCCAATTTTAATCAATGGCATAAACTAGATCAGTTTATGAATCAAAATACAAAATCCCACACTTATAAAACACTTAACATAAATTGAACTATTTATGGATATAATCCACAATCATAAAAATGTTCTCTTTGAGGATGTATATACTCATAAACCCTTCATAATGATTTGTAATGAAAATGAGAGTTATTCTAAGCATATACCTCGGGAGTGTCGTAACCAAGAGTGCAGCAAGGCCCGTTGTCGTGCACCAGTTCCCGTTCGAGTCTAGCTCAAAGCGGTGTTTTCGGGTTTTACCCCTAGGTACATCTGTGCCAGAGCCGCCTCTACCTGCTCGTATCCAGACAGGGAAGTATTGCTCGGAAAACTCACAAAATCTCTTCAAAACCAAAATTCTAGGAAGTTCTTCTATACTAATATTGAAAGTTCATCTTAGGTCTACGTGATCTAATCAGAGTTTGTATAAATCTAGCTTCCAAGGTTTGTACTAAAATTCCTCTGGTACCAACTGTAACACCCCGACCCTAGTTACCCAGAGTCAGTGCATTATTACATTACATTGGCATGATCACCTGAATGATCAAATCTCGAATGACCTATAGGTTTAGTAGCCTTGGAAACACTAGATATATTCATAAAGTTTTACATTACATCATAAAGTGAAAAACTACTACAACAACATAGTCTCCATATTCCACACTCACATCCCCACATACTATCCTTGCAGGTCATTCATAACTTACTTTTTCACATCCTTGGAAAAATAAAACATAGAAAAGGGGTGATCTCAAATGCCCAGTAAGGATAACAATATAGCGGAAACTTTCAAAAATAAGCATAAACATTTAAGGCAATATATAACTAAAACAAAAGCCTTTTAAACCTGAACGTCAGCATAGTATGGTAAAAGTAAAATGAAATAATTCCATTTCCTTATTCACATGGATATTCTACAAATCGAATAATCACATTCAATATCAATAACCACTTTCATAATGATGGAATGCATATTTCCAGAATATCATAACCACATAGCCAAGGCTTCGTGCCAAGACTACAAATAAGATTTTTCCAAGTCCTTGTGCCAAGACACTAGTTTGTGTCATGAGACCTATCGATGCATCGAGGAGCTATAACGGTCTCCACCCGTCACATATTAAGTCCAATGAATTCCCATATGAAAAGGTTTAAACATAACATAAACATTCATATTAAAACTAGCATACAGAATGTCAATACTTTCACCATAAACTATGAACGGTATAAAAATATCACATCCACAGTCATAAATATCACAAAAACATCAATACAATATAGAATTTTTGTATCATAATAAATCAACTTCAAATAATCTTAAAATCCATCAAAGGATGTTGACATAGATGAAATCAAAACTCTTTTTAGAGAAATATCTCTTTATGTTTTGAAATCATTTAAGTGTCCTATATTTATGAAATAAAACATTTTCTTTGAAAATATTATTATAGTATTGTAAGGGAAGCTTCGACGATTTTATAATGGAGAAAAATAGACGCACCCGCCGTTTATGTTAAAAAAACATTCTTACCTTAATTCTGTCGAAAAGGTTAAAAAACACCTTGTTTGGAAAACAACGGAATGATTCCTTTATAAAACTATATTAAAAAGTAAAAAACGGGTATAAATGACTTTAACCTATATTCTTTTAAATAGTAAAAATGTTTTGAAATACATTTTTAAGAAACATGGATATGGATGATAAAGAGATCTCAGTAGATTATTACGTATAAACAACCTCGGATAATGAAGAGATTGTGAAAGAAACCCTTACCTTGTACTTCTCCTTGGTTGGGGTCGGTTAACCTAATGTATAATGGTAAAATAATTGTTTTTAAATTATACAAGAATCATATACATTCATATGATATCATATATGATCTTTTAAAATTTCTTTGTTAATAATATCTTAGTATTATTATTGTTTCGGGTGTTAACTTACTCATTTTCTTTTATATGTTTTGTTATGTAAGAAATGTTTGTAATGGATAGGTTGTATGTTATTCATATCCATAATGATATCAAGTCCTTAAACATCATTTTCAAATCATCAAATTATAATTATACTTGAATGGATACGATGGATAATGAATCTCATCGCCTTCATGGAGACGGTAGTCCGTACGTACGCACAAGCGACAATATCATTGTTTTGATATTAAAATAAATTATAAATGGATGTTATATAAAATATACAGAATCATTATCATGTTATATTTATTATTTACATGAGTCACACATCATTATTATACCCATCGAAATAATAATTTATTGAATAACAATTACACCACGACATGGAGACGGTAAGCCGTATGTACGCACGTATGTTGACATGTTATTCAAAGGATGGATAGAATATTGAATATGGTTGTACCATATTTATAATAACATCACAGTTTATATATGATAATGTAGTTATTATTTTAGAATGGTAATAACAAAAGAAGAAGAAGTGGAAGAAGAAAGGAACGTGGAAAAGAATGGTGAAATCATTACCTCTTCTTCGGGTTCTTCCTTTTGATTTGATCAAAATGGCTCCTTAGGTTGGCTTTCTGATAAAAATAATGCCTCTAGGTTGTAGTGAGGGATGTTGGGAGAGTATTGGGGCAGAGTTTTTCCGAATAAAAAGGCTTTGAAGGTGTGAAGAAATGATAAGGAGGAGTGACCTTATATAAGAGGGGTGAAGGGCACCTTTGGAAAAGATATAAATATTAATTTATAATAAATTCACATTCGGTTTCTAATGGCTCCATATTAGATTATATAAATGTTAAGGTGGGGATGGGTCGATAACCTCTCAACCAATATAATTTAGACAGGTTTGGGTAATTATATTAACCATATCATTAAGTATTAACTCTAAGCTAATTAGTTTCACTTGTACAACGTCTCTTTGTATTTTTATATTATATGGTTAATAAACATACTATGTACATCCAAGCGACCCCCAAGTGGTCCATTAATGATATAACTATCATGATATAAGTCTCTTGGCCGATCCTTATATTTTTAGAAATTTAATATCAATTAATAATATAATATTTTTTTAAAAAACTATTTTATGTAAATTTTGACACTATTCAATAGTTGATTTTTTTGTAACTCATAACAGAATTATTACTTCGAAAAAAGTTAATTAAATCACTTATAATATGTCATAGTATCCTAGAAAATTATTTTAAATCATTAAATGTCTCAAATTATATTTATTTGGGTATTTATAAAATCAATTATTTTAAATTTTCACTATTATGGTAATTATTGCATCATCATTGTGTCATAAATAAATTAACTTATGTAATCTCTAAAAATTATAAATAAACTATCCTTATTTAGGAAATAGTTTTATATTTCTAATGAATATTTAAAGTCAAAAATCCAACATATATAACCCTATGTAAAAATTGTTTTTCTAAAAGATATATGCTTGTGTCATTTTTGTATTCATTTTAACTTAATTATAATTAAGTGTCCCTATCACCTACAAGTGGCTCCATGGGGTCCCAAAATCGACCCAATGATGCCTATGGTAGAACATGTATCAACCAATGAAGCTATCACACGTTTTAGGGTAATTTAGTATTATTATAATATTGGTTTTAACCTTTATTTACCGGATTTACCATTTAACCATGATAAATAAAATATTTACTGAAAGAATTATTCAAAATGTCTTAAAATAAAAGTTACCTATTTACACAATTTGAAAATCCTGATTCCAAATATGGAATCAATTTTTTCAAATTCAACACACATAAGTGGTAGAAATTAATTTAAAATTAATTTCTGTTGTTAAAACAAAAACCGTGTTTTTAAGAGATAATAACTATCAAAAGATTGACACTTGTTTATGTCCGGTTTAATTGTAAAATTATGTACAATGACCAACATTGAATTAAATGGTAAAAAGATATTCTGAATATACTTTAAAACCACTCAAATTCATAATTTATCACTATTAAGTATTTTGATTAAAAAAGATATTTTTAATTAAAATTTAGTAATTTTCACTATTCATAAAAATATTAAAGTTTTCCGAAAAGTACCAAAATTTCAACTTAGGCTAAATTAGATATTCCAAATCCAAAAATAAAGTCCATTTTGAAATATAAAATATATATAATTTCAAAAAGTATGTATTACTATTCATAACGGCTAGTTTGATTGGTTATGGTGTGTTAGAACTCGGTGCTGCGTACAACACACACTATCACATTATTCAAAGAGAAGCGTATCGTAGAAGCTTGGGGTGTTACACATGATCATATCATGATGGTATTAAATACCTTGTAAATTATACAAATCCCCTCTAAAATAAATAATTTGTTTCATATATCTCTCATGAGTAAAAAATATACCATAACCATCAAATAAACTAAACTCAGAGGTCAAACCACTAGTGTGGGTTCATTTTTTTGAGGAAACAGTAGTTGAAATTATGGATCATATATAGAATGTTCTCTGAATCACGATCACTCATCGGGCCAATGGTTTATCTATATCCCACATATTATATGAAGTAATTTAGTGCCTTGAAGATATAAAGGGGTAGAAGTGTCCACATTTTTTGTATCAGGGTGAAACATTTTAAGGGAGAAATTCATTTTAAAGAGGGTTGAATGTAACATCATATGTTTATAGAAAACACTTTTTTAAAATAAAGTAAATATAATTTAGGTATTTCATTACAAGATACATAATTTTATGATTTTTCTATATTCTATAAAAAATTATGCTTCTGTTAAATCAAACATCATATTATCATGCATTACAAATAACAGTTACTTTCTATGAAACCAAATTTTTTATTATAATTATTTAAACACGATAGTTACAAAATTTTCATTTAAAAAATTAATATTAATAGAAATAAAAGATTCTTAATTAATATTGATAATGGTTTCATATAAAGGAGGCATATTGATAATTAAATTTATAATTATCGGTAATGTATATATGTTTTCTTTCAAAAACTATTTTCTCAAATGAAATGATTTTTTGCCTTTATCTGAACAATAATGAAATTTAAATTCTGTAGTAATAGAAATTTAATTTCTTAAAATAAAATTACTTATTTAATTTATAATTTATTAATTATTTGTGGGTGAATGTTTATTATTTTTTAGAGTATATTTTTTCTTGAATAAATAGTGTAAAATAATGCAATTTAATTGAAACATTATTTTTTATTTATTTTATTTATATAGTAAAATTATATTTCAATTTGGATTCAAATTTTATATGAATTATAGATTAATAAATCATATGTATGTTAATGGACCAAATTTCACATTGAAATTGGATATAAAAATATTTCACACTTTTGATTATTTATCTTTTATAAAAATTTGTTTCATCACATCACTTGGATTAATTGTAAATTAATTTCTAGTAGTTATGTGATTGAAGATTAGATAACCAGATTCCATATATTTAATCATAAATATTTATTATTTATAAAATCCTCAAAATAATTTTTGACAATAAATATTATTTTTGGAATTTATAATTAATTAAAGTGATTATGGTAAAAAAAAGATTACATAGTTTATAAACATAAAACAGAATATTTTAAAATGTCCCTATACTTATACAACACCAATTTTATGACCATATTTATCTTTGAAAACCAATATTATCTAATTTTGTGTTTTTTGTAAGCCTCTTTGTAGGTAAAATTTTGTGTAAACCTATCATTATTTTAAAAAATATTGAGCTTCACATATCCCTCCATTATAAATAGCCACCACCTCATCCCCTATCTTCACACATCCCAACACATTTCCCCCAGAAATCTGTAGTCCAAATATCCTCTCAACTTCCTTGCTAATATCCTAGAGTCCTTATGTTGGGTAGAAATACAACCAATGATATCAGTTGGTGCACACCAAAAGGACTTACCCCAAGAATAGGTAACATCCTTCAATAAGAACTTTTGTTGTATTTTTGTATCCACTGCATAAATTATTCTTATTACATGATTATATAATAATCTAATAATTCCCATCTTATTGAAATATTTTTATGTAAATATGATGACATAATATCAAACAAACTTCTATCAAATGGGATACATAGTAATCATTCATGTGTACAGAAGGCAACCGACTCATGAACCGATGTCGTTTTTTCTTCCCCATTAGCATTTTGAGGTTGGGAAGAATGATGTACATACTGATTTTATATAATTTATATTTTTTTATGATGTATTTATTTTTTTTGTAATTTTTATATTACACATACCTCTATGCTCTATATTTATTTTGAGAATACGATAAAATATATTGTAGATGGATGTTCTACCTCTTCCCCAAAGTGAACTAATCTATTCACACATTACATGGAATGTATTATGGTAGGGTTCAATAAAAGAGTGTGATATATATCACATAATAATTATACTATATTGATAATATATATATATATGGGTCATTTACATTCTATAAATATGACAAGAAAATGGGAACAAGATCATGTTTATGTACAACCTACTATCTTCAGAAATAGTCTATTTAATTTCATATTTATATATTTAATTGATTATTATAAAATCATATATATTGCATATGTATATATGAAATGTATATAATGTTTATATTTTTGTAGATTATGAAATAATTATATAATTAATAGCATAAAAAATATATTAAATCATAACACATGCAAAAACCAAAGAGGTTATTACCTAAAACCATACTTTACCTAGGAATTGTTTATAGTCAGGTAATAAAAATTCATAATAACATAATATATGTTATGATATAAATGAATATGTATCTTCAAAGGGTGTATAATAAATATGTTTATTATACATGTAATTTTAATTATTATGATGATTTTTTTGACATAAGGATAGGGAATTAAATCTTACTATTGATATATGTGAAATACATGTCATATTGATCACCTGTTTCTTTTATACGGGCAATATAATTTGCGTTTAAATTTTATATCTTGAATTTAATTTATTTTATGAAATCTATTGATTTATTTTATTACATTATTTCATAGATATCACAATAACATAGTTACTCAAGTAGGAAGGGGGTCTATTGTATCACTTTAATTTCTGTGAGAATTATGCCTTATTCAACACTCATTTATTTTGTGTGGGGTATATACTCCACATGACTATATTATATGATTCATATTTATACATTTATTTTTATTTACATATCCATTTTTTAACTCTATTTTCTAGGTTTTTACATATCAAAAGTTTCCTAATAAATTATGTAATTTGGTCTCAATTTGGCTTCTTTGCCAACTCAATGTTAATTTTTTTAATAGTGAAAGGGAAAAGAAGAGATTATATAGTCAGGGAAGCCTAAGGTAATGAAGGAAGAGTGTTTCCCCAATATCATGGTCCATCCTAATTAGGTAAAATAATCTATGAAGAAAAACTCAATATGGGGTGATGTTGGGTAGCTAGTGAAGCTATGAAGTCCTCCACTTGATTACCTTCAATCAATGTATGTCGGAACACCAGGTCTCCATTAGGAAATCCATGTATTCAAAAATTGTTTAAATGATTTTTGACAGAGAAGTATTATGGTAGTGAGGGAGCTTCAAATAATCTTGTAATCCCATTCCACAATAGTATGGGTGATGTTCTTTGATATGTTGAGAGAAAGGAAATTGAGAATTTCAATCGCCTTCACCCTTAAGGGGTTACCAGACCCATAAAAGGCACTAAAATCAAATAGAAATAAGAAATTAGGGTCATGGACCACATACCCACCATGAATGCTTCCATTACTACATGAACCATCAATTTTGAGCTTAAGATTTTTTGTGGGATGAGACAATTAATACGAGCAGCTCATCTGTCTAGGTTTATATTGGAGTGAGGGAAGAATTAAAAGGAGATAGTGCCCGGAGGAATGATTTTCCCAATACATCACGAGCACAACTAGATCTGCAATAATGCACCTAGATCTAACCACCATATCCAAGTCATAAATCTAGGATCCATGTCGAGTCTAGTTCTGCGCATTCCATAAGCACTCATACCCTGCTCCAAGCACCAACACAATTTTTTTATTCACCTATATTCATTTATATGGTGTATATAATTCCCATTGAAAAAGAATATATCTTGAATCACGTTAGATTTTGGGATATTTTCAGCATCATTTAATTTTTTTTTATCTCAAGGGGATTTCGATTCAAATATACCAATTTTGTCACATTTTTTTGATATAATAACATAATTTATCAGGATTATTTACAAATATTTTAGCATTTATGAAATCTTATGATCTATCTATCAAGAAATCTCATCAATTTTATTATAATATTATTTTTCATGATACTGTGATTTATTGGAACCATTTTTTCCTTATTTAGTTCCTAATATAAATAATAAAAAGCTTTTAAGAAAATCTGACATGATTTATCTCATTAGTCAGAAATATGATTTCTTCCAAAACCCATGTTTTCTAAAAAATTTATTAAAAATTATTTTAAAATGATATTTTAACATAATCTCAATGAGAAAGAATTTTAATGATTTTCAATGTTTTCTTTATGCATTTTCAACGATATTATTAGTGAAAAATATTTTATAAAATGTTATATCATTACAATATCATTTTTCAAAGTAGAAAGGATATTTTTCATTTTAATTAATTTTAAAATATTTCATTTCAATATTATTTCCAATATAGGGTGACATGTATTGAAGATACTAATGTATTACTAGTGATATAATCCAAGGAAACTGTTATTACTATTTTTAAAAACAGTTATTATTTTGATGACATGTGGGTTATGAATCCCTATTCTCTTACATGGGATATACCATGATATTTTTTTTGAAATCTAATTCATTTTATGGGTTATTATATCAAGAAATGGTTATTCAAGTGGTCTATCTTCTATAGATTCTAATATGATTAAATGAATATGATAAAAAATATTATTTTAATGGGTTATTATATATTGATTTTTTTTATATCATGGAATACATAAGTATTATTTCATTGTACAATGGTGGGGACCTATCTAGCCCTCATATTCATTGGGTAACGATTTATAGATTATGAGATATACATTGCAAGAACGGGATGTGAAGTCAGTTATTTAATGGAATTTGTCCACTAAAATCGACTCGGTGGTGAACCGTGACCACAAAAATGGGTTGGGGAGTGATTAAACCCCACTAATTTGGCCTTTTAAATTAATCATCCACTAAAACAGAAATAATTTTACTTTCTTATGTGTCTACAAAAATTCCATGAATTATTCAAATTTTATGATTTTATAAATTATTCTCCGGACTCCATTATTATTCATGTCTTATAAACATCCTATAATAATTAAATAAACCATTATTATGAAAATTGATATATAGGGTATACCATTGTAATGTTATGATCACATTCTGACATTATTTTTCTCATGATTATGCTTTCATATCTCCATTATTTAACCTTATTGTGAATATAATATCACCTTCTCTGTTGTTTCCATTCACCGTGTGATAAAAATATGTGTTGTATATGATGTGTATTAAAATGGTGCTATTTATAGAGAAATTACTGGTACATAATGTTAATTTTTTTATTTAGTAGTGTTTATGATTCCATGTTTCCAAATGAACAAAACTAATTCGTTTATTCGGCATCTATTTTGGAAATCAATAATGTACTCCCAAAAATGGTGAAATGTACATGTATTAATGAGATGTTGAATATATTTCACCAAGGTAGAAGATCATGTTCTGTGATTCCAAAGACACTAAACTATTATGTTCCTCAGGCATGTACATTGTTAATGTCCTAATATTCATCTAAAATGATTTAATATCCATATATGTTATCACAAGGTCACTATATTGGATATCAAAGGAATGGTTTCTTCAACCATTGGAGACTAGGATGAGAAAACTCTATTGATATCCCTAGGAATTTTTTTATGGATATTTATATATATGTCTCTAAGGATATGCTAAAGGTTTAATATATTTAAAATAATATTTCATGATTTTGACATCCTATAAGTAAATTTACATGTTTATGTGGATTTCTTCTATGATATGTGTTGGTCACACTTTGATTTCTTGTCTTACTAAATAGTATTAACAAGAAGGAACATGGATAACCAAGATGATTCTTATGTGTCTAGTACGGGAAGTATTTAAATTGATGTCCTAAGTGGAAATATCAAGAAGATAATAAGGAAGGTGGAATGATTTTTGGTTATACTATTAAAGGTAAATAAGCCGTTAATGACATGTGAATGGTATGGGATTTTCTAAGAGTTTTTTTATAGTAATCCTAATAATAATGATTAAATATAGGTTTTTTAGCCTTAATAAATTATTCATATTTCATATTACTATAATATGGTATTAAGGAATAAGATAATGAAACCAATGTAATTGGTTAAGAATATACCTAGATTATTGATGTGTATATATATTGTAGATCAAGAGTTAGGTTATTTGAAAAATTAATTATATGTTTTATATTATGGATTTTAAAAAATATTGAATTGTTATGATGAAATAAAAAATTTATTTAATGGTAATTTCATATTCTAAGAAATAGAAGGTAATCCATAACGTGTTCTAGATATTGAGAATATTGTGCTTTTGTTGAATAAAGTGATAATTATTTATATATTAAATTGGATAATAGATATTTCCATTGAACTTATTATTTAGTTTTTGAAAAATTGGTCTATGTAATCATGGATAAAGTTTAAAACCACTTCGATTTAAGAAAAATACGCAATAAACATTGAAATAACAAATATTTCATGTTTTAAATAATTTTATATGGGAATTCAGGTTATTAACATGTTTCAATATAAATAATGGTTTATGTATAGATATTTTTTATATATGAACCACAATGATATACCTTATTATATATTGGGGATTAATGCTAAGTTGTTTTTGAGAAATCTACTAACCTTATTTATAACGTTTTACAAATTATTATTTTGGAATTTGTATAATTATCAAAATTTATGGAATTGTTTACGTTAAACATTTAATGATCCATTACAGATTGTATTATTATCTCACCATATGAGGATTTATGAATATATTATTTCATGTACTAAAATTTTTATTTCTGATAAAGATTGATAGAAATAACTATTACTCTACTTGTGGATATCAGTATATATTAATGCTTTAGAAATGAAAAATTCACCTTAATTTCATAGAATACGAGATGATGTTGAAATTGATCAAGGCACAACAAAGGGTGATATTGTGATAAAATCAAATATCCATATGTTCTCATGAAAATTATATAGTATTAGGAAAAGGGGCTTGATATAAAATTTTGTCTCGTTATAATAATTTTTTGTTATATTAATGACCTTTTTCAATCCTATTTGGTTTATGGATTTTTGATTGTTATCTTTCTCCTAAAAATGTTCTCTATCACTCTCAATCAGATAAATATAGTTATATTTCTCTTCCATGTCTTCATCTTCATATTCCACTTATTTTCTAATCTGTTGAAATAAATTTATGAGTTACATTGGGTAACTGTTATTCTCCCACCATTCATTTTTAATGGAATTCTTGGATACATTTTTATGATGTGGGTTTCTATGAAAGGAAATTTAAATATTAAACAATTAATATCAATGAAAATTTTTGAGGGTAAAATTCATTTTATGGTGGTTCAAATTTTAAATAATGATATTTTGGGAAACATATTTTTGGTAATAATTTAATGTTTTCTATATTATAAATTTTATGAAACACTTAATATAAATTGGGTCATGTAAAAGCACTAATTTTTTCATGCACTACATGAAACAACATGTTAATATTACACTACATTAAATAGTTAGATTAGACTTCGGTATATAAAATAATATTCTTAGATTTTGTTACACACAATTTTGAGTTCACTCAATATCATGTGTTACCATCAAGGATGAGTATTAATGTAAGGAAATATACTATTAATTTTATTATTATAATATTATTTTACTTACCACCTAACCATTTTAATGGAATTTACAATTATGAGTACTATAGAGTGAAAATATTATGTACACATGTATATAAAATTATTCCTTTCGTTATCAAATTGATAGAAGTTAAAATATGAACTATTTATAAAGAAAGAAAATCATTTTATAAGAAAAATATTTCCATAAGTACAAACAACATTAAATATTAATAAATTATTAATGAGTATTTGGTTGAATGTTTTTAATAAAAATAATATATTTTATATTGAATAAATTTTTTCGACACACAATTCATAGTCATAATAGCCCTGATCAAAAATAAAACATATTTTATAATAAAAATACATATTTTCTAAAAGTTAAAATTACCAAATTTTAATGGAAATTGTATTTTCAATATACTTTTTGACACTTTTATAATTTTATTATAATAAATAAACATCTATTTTAAAATAATAATATCAATATTAAAATTTTTTGATTTTTTTTATCTAAGATAGTTAATTATTTGGTAATAAATAGGAACACTTAATTTTAATTTAAAAAAACAATTTTATCTAATTTACTAATATAGTTAAATTTTATTTTTAATTTTTTAGATCAATTATACATAAATTAATAAAAAATTTATCATTAAAACTACGTTCACATGGAAATTTTATATAAAACATTTTAAACATTTGAGTTTTTTCACATTAAAAAATATCCATATCATCCCATTTAGAAGATTAATTTAAGTTAATTTATGCCAACAATTTTATTAAAATTTGGAGTAATTGATCCCATATTTTAAATAATCATAATTTATAATGTAAATTTTTTTTAACATATTTTTTAACAAAATAACTTGTGAATATTAAAAAATTAATTATTACGAATATGGGAAGAACAATATTATATAGTCGTAAAACATACAAAATAATGTCTAAATATGCCCCTAAACATTTTAGACAATCATTAGATGGAAATTTATCAACCTTAACATTATATTATCTAATTTTTTATCTTTTGGAATCCTCTTGTTATGTAAAAAACTAGGGTACACCAATCATTCATTACAAATAGACTATGTGTGTCATCTCCCACTATTATAAAAGGCCACCACCACTCTCCATATATTTAAAACTATAAATCCATTTTTATAATCCATTATAAACTATAATAATCTCCCAAAATACATAATATAATCCTAGAATCATCACATTGGGTAGAAATCCAACCATGATATCCCATTTGTGAAAACCAAAAGTAGTTACATGAAGAAGAGTTAAAGATATTCAATAAGTAATTTTGTTGAATTCCATTATTCACCACTAATGTTATTATTATAAAATTAATATATAATTACCTACGTATAATCAATATATTATTAATTTTTAAGCTATGGTTACAAACTACACTCACAGAAACATTCATCAAATGTGATACTCAATCGTCATTCATGTGTACGGCGGACTACCGCCTCACGAAATGATGTCATCTGTTCTTCCAATACCACATATAATATGTGATAATAATGATAGAATTAAGGAATTTATATGATATATGGGATATATATGATTTATTTTTTCTTATGTATTTATTATATAACACATATCATCATGCATTCCATTTTTTGAGAATTTTATAACATCGTTCACGTATAGACTACAACTTCCTCAAAGAGATGTGATACATACACTCTTGACATGGAATGTATTAAGGATATGTTTAAAAAAGTGATATATATAAAATAATAATTATAGTATAATCTTAATATTTATATAAATATATATAATTTAATATTATCCTCTCAAATTGGCATGAAAACAGAAACAACGTTCATGCGTACGTACAACCTACCATCTCTATAAACGATGTACATCATTTTATATTTATATATATTATAAAATAAAAAATATATTTATATAATGAATATATATTTCATATATATCAAATTTTATATTCTATAAAAGTATAATTCATGATCTATGTAATAGGACAATGAATAATAAGTTAAAACATATATATTCGAAAAACTAATTGGTTATTAACTAAAAGTAACTTTAAAATGACATTGTTAATAATAGAATAATATAAATTAATAATAAAATAATAAATTCTATTATATATAATAATTCTGTTATATGATGATTTATAATAAATTAATATTTATTATAATGGATTTTTGAACATGTATTATGAAATTCATTAATTAAGGTTTGGGAATTTCATATCACTTTTTTATATCTTCAAGATACATGCCTTATTGACAAATTGTTTCTGTTGTATACTATATATACATTACATGGATCTATAATATGATTTTTATAAATATATTAATTGGTATTTACATTCCCATTTGATTATCTCTATTTCAATGGGATTATGATTAAAAATTTACCATTTCAGGAAAGTAATATTTTTTGAATTCTCATTATTTGAGATAAATTCAATGTTATGAACCTATATTCATTTATGCATTGTATATAAATCCCCTTGAAAATTTATATTATTTTTATACATCTCATCGTGAAATTTTATGAATCATTTAATGATATTATTTAATGTTGATTATTATTCAATGTAAACCAAATGTTTGTAATTTATTGCTAAAATATCATTGTTTATTATTATTTTTTATGATTATGCTTCCATTGAAGAAATATTGTTATACATCTCTCAAGAACTCAAATGATGTTTCCTATCCTCAGTTTACTAATGGAATATTACGTTACTGATTCGATTTTTCAACTATTTTGCAATTAATTTAATGAATAATGTGCTGTATTAAAATCGGACTGCATTTCCCTCTTTGTTCTGTATTATTTTTTATTTTAAATGCATGTGTCAAAGAAATTATTTTTAAATGTTTTTTAAATTATTACTAAAAAAATTTGAAGGAATGGGATTTAAAATATGTTTTCTATTTTAAAAAGTTTTTTAAATCACTTTTAATTAACCCTTTATATTTTTTCAAAGATAATTTCAAATAAAAATGTTTCCAAATAGAATTTAGGATTAAGTAATTTTTTATTATCTTTAAAATATTATTTTATATGTTTACAACGGTTATTTTTCTATAAATTTATTTCATTGATTTTAATGATTCTTTTATATGTTTTCAAAACGATTTTTGAATGAAAAATGTTTTCAAATTTTTTTTCTTTAATGAGTGTTTTAAATTATTTTCAATGTTTCCATTATATCTTCAAAAATATATTTTAAAAAAAATATATATTAATAAAAAGGGTTTTACCAGAGAAAGTATTATTTTCCTCAAGAAATGCATTAAATTATTTTTATTGACCACTTCATATATTTTCATAGTGGTTTTCAAAGAGTTGTATTTTTGAAAACATTTATGTCTAAAAAGAGAACTTCAAAGTAAGGTTATTTTCAATAAGAAACACTCAATGTGATCATTGAAATACATTATTCATATAAGATGGCATCCTTTGATATGGATTATGATTTAATGGGTACATTTTCCAAGGAAATCATTCTTATTATTTCACTCAATGATAATTTTTTTGATGATATATTATTTAAGAAACATGTTTCTCTTCTATTATTTATACAATGGTAAAATTATTTTGAAACTCGATTCTTAAAATGATTTATTCTACGATAAAATTTCTATGAAACCTTTTAATTTTTAAAATTTTATAATGTGATGAAATTTTTATGATACTCATTTACTTTAATGGGTTATGATATGATGTTTATAAAACCTGTATTTTTTATGGTTCATGGTATGGTCAATGTTATTTATATTGTGGAATAAGTATGTATGATTTCATATTGAGAAGGTGTGACTTATATATCCCTCCAATAAATTTCACATCGATTTATATCTAATGAGTTAATACTATCCGTAATGGAGATAAAACACAGTTTATTAAAGGACATTGTCTGCTAATATAGTCTTGGGAGTAAACCTTTTCCAGTAAAATGGAATTGATTGTGAAAAATGATTAATAAGTTTTTTGGGGAGTGAAGTCGTTTCACAATAAAGAAGGGGTTTCAATTAGGGATGGTGGTTTGTCATTCCTAGTTAGTGAATCCCCCATTAATTACCAATATTAGTTTTGGAAACGATCCTTGAATTATAGGAATGATTTTACATGATTATTGGTATACAAAAACACCCATTTCTTATTTCTGTGTTATGTTTTCATGGACTACTCTATCTATTAACAAATTATTAAAGTCTTATAATCTTCCAATCATTATGCCATAACTCAAATATATGATGTTTGATATATTTGTGTATTATATTAAAACATTATTTTCATTTTCTCATATCCTTATACGAAGGCGATGCCAACATATGTAATTTATTTACACTTAATAATCACAAGAGATCAAACTTTATTATGTTTCCTTTCCACATGGTATAAATACAATTTTTTTTGGAGTACTAAAGGGGAATATATTTACATTATACGTTGAAGATCATTCACAATGTTTTAATATTGTGTTCCATGTTTCCAAAGACAATAAAATATTGTGGTCCTCAGGCATGCACTTTTTTAATGGGATGAAAATTAATATAAAATGATGTAATATCCATTTTTGTTAATCATGGGTCATTATTTAGACCCACCCATCACATAACCATAATACAGTCATATTTAGGCCAAATGATTATAAAACAAATTATAATTTTATCACAACTTATACCATGTAAAATAAAATGAACTTCGTCAATATTTAATCAAATTAATCATAACCCCCACATAGAAGACTAATGTTGGTTAAATTGGATAATAATGTTGTAAATTAATATGTAATATAAAACAACGGTATCATAGTCAAAAAATTATTTTCAATGCCCAATAGATTATTTATAGAGGAAAACATACTTTTAATTTTGCAATTACTTATTTAAAAACTAAAATATCTAGAATCTTAATGAAAAAAAATTCATTTAAATTTACCATTGAAATATGTAATTAAATATTCATAAAATTTAGTGGACATGATAGTGTAAAATTCATTTCAAATCATTTTTGTAAAATCAATTTTTACATTTATATTTTCAGTTAATGTAAAAAAAGTAACACATTTCGAACAATCATGAAATTTCATTATAAACATTTTTATAGATGATCAAACATGGGAAAAATGAATTTACATAATCATTGGGGAATGTTAAAAACATCCTTGAAATTTTATTAATGACAGTAATGCTATATAAGATAATGATTCCCAGGTAAAGAGATTAATAATGCCTTCTTTACTTTTGAAATTTTATTTTTTTTAATGATTTTTTAGTGAGAGTAAAAAAAATGGGAAAATTTTAAATTTCTATAAATAATAAAAGGAAAGAAAACATATAACATTTACGATATAATTTACACATAATTTCATCATTATAAATTTAATCAAAAAATGCCCATGTAAAAATTATATTATATCAAAAATATTAGTACATCATGTTTGACATGCTCCATAATAAATGTAACTTTATACTAAATAAATTTATTTATATTATTCTAAAATTATAGTACTATATAAATATGTATAATTCCACATATGGGGCACATATATAATTTAAACAACAATTTGTTAATAATATTTTCTTAAAATCATCATTTCTATCTATTAACTATTTTTTAAAACTTATCAGTTCAGATTCATCCTTAAAATATTGAGATATGAAAATGAATAATACCATTCATTGATATGGTAGTCTATATGTATTCTTGAACACTATATCCATTTTCAATTAAAAATAAAGAATGAAATATAAATAATATATTATCTTTATTGAATCATTTATATGTCATAATTTCCTTATATATTTAATAAATACATCATTAAAAACATCCATCTTCGGTAGTGATGGAGAATGAATGAAATATTTCTATGATGGAGGTAATCCATACATATATAATAGAAACATTTTGAGTCCCCAGTTGATGAAAAATAATTTTAAAATTTGTGTGTCGTTATCAAAACAGAATAATATTATAATTATGATATTTTATTTGTAGTTTTTTAATACAAATTGTGGTTTAAAGAATGTGCAAGAAGAAATATAATTGAATGAACTCATATATTATTTTTACATATTCAATGAGTGATATCATTTGGATTCCACATCATGCCATGAAAGGTAGTAATTATAATCATACTAGATACTTAATTTCATGGGTTGGAATTTGATTATAGTATTTGGGAAATATTGGTTGACATAATAGGCACCTAAAACATTGATGTGGGTAAAGAGGGTTCTACATTATTAAGTGATGGAGAGTACACACATTGAAGGTTTCATAAAAATAAAATATATTTAAATTTAAATATATAAGAATTCCCCAAAAATTACACAATATCTATGAGGATATGATATTGGGTCATATTATCCCCATAAAATACGATTTAGATATGTTTCTATGAAAATAATACCCTTATCTCTTAGTTTAACCCACTGTAAACCTTTATTAAAAATAACCATTGTAATTGTTTTTTATTTTATGGATTATTAATTATGAAAAAAAATTAATAGCACTAAAAAACACAACATACTGGATTCCAAATATTCTATTTTTTCCACATCAATTTCTATATTTATTTTATTTAACCTTCCATATAAAACATTAATGAATGATGAATATTTATTTTCAAAAAAATAAATAATAAATACTAGACTCTTTTGATACCAAAATTAATAATACTATATATTACAATGAAATTTATTTGATTATTTATAATAAAAATTATTTAGTGATATTTATGAATAATTCCAAATAAATGTTTTATTTTAAATACTTGATTGAAATAGATTTTTTTCTAAAAATTTGTTATTTTTTCAAAAGTCATTAAAAAATTTATATGTTTATGAAAAATCACAATATCTCACTTTAAGGATATTCTAATATTCTAACATACAAATGATATTGTTTTTTTTAAATTATAATAGTTTTATAAATTAAATACAGTATCGTTATAGAAAATTAAATTAGATACTATTTTGATGAAAATATATTTATGATGCATAAATTTACAATATATAAAATTGAGTGAATATTTATTGTGAATAAATTTACAACAATACATTATATAAATCCTTCTTATATATTTTTCAAAAAAAATAATTCTTATTCATACTAATAAATTAATAGATATGATATTACTATCAAAGAAATATATAGTGGTTCATTTAAAAATTGTGTTGTATAAAAAAAGTGATCAACTACATCATGTTCATTTGAAAATAAATACATATAATATTTTTTTGATTTATATTTCAACCCTTAAATTGTAAGTTTTTCCAATATTTTCTATCACTAATAAAATATAATATTATAATATCTCTACTTTATTATAGTGTTTGGTTCTCATATAGCTTCCTCAAAATTTTTTTAACTTTATAAATTATTAACTAGGTGATAATTCATGCTATGTATCACATTATCTATTCAATCATAAGTTTCTACAAATTTTTCATTATTTATAGGATAATTATTAAACAGTAAAAGTTTTTATTTAGTTACGTGTCAAGGATCATCTATGTAATTCCTTTAAAGAGATACATGGATCACGCCATTATGTGTAGGGAGGTATGATGGGAGTGGCGATAGATAAGAAACCATGCCTATCCGATCATGTTTCTCAGAAGGGATAATTTATATAGGTCTTATAATTCACTTATATTTTGGTTATATTAACCATCATTCATGGATAAATTCATACAATTACATTCTCAATAATTTGGAATTTCAAAGTATTTTGATGATTGTTCTCATGACTCTTCTATCAACTATAAGAAACCATGGCTATCACATGAAAGGATCTATCATTATCTTCCATTTCTTATGCTAGAAAATTTCACAATAACTTTTTGTCTCTAACATTTTCAAACTATGGTGGATTTCTACATAGAGGGGTTCATAAGTATTTTTTTTAAATTGTGAATTAGTGCTACTGTTATAAGAGAATTTTATAGGAGGAAGGTTCTGATCCCAACAACCATTGATATCTTTAGAAACATATAATAGTATATCTTGTATGTATTGAATGATTATCTTAAACTGAAAAACTATAATAGGAAGATAAAGAAGTAATAAAAAAACATTGTATCATGAACATGATAAAAACGTCGATGGATCATTGGGGTAAACCACTAATAAAAATCATATGTAACAAAATGTAGTAATCTATACAACCTTACCACTTCAACAATTTATATTCAATAAATATTTTAAATACAAAAAATAATAGTTTCGATAAATTGAATTTGAAGTCTTTATAAAGTTTTTTACTATATCCCAAATAGAATTATGTCTATGTTTTTCATTTTGGGAGTCTAATGATAAAATACAAAGTGAGGTTCTCCAATTTCCTTTTCAGTATGGGTAGGGTTTTTAACATCCCATTATAATTTTTTATCCCCTCCATAACTCTATATCATAGAAGACAATGAGATACATACTCTATAATAATACTCTTTATGATTTCTCATTTGAAATAATATTTTATATATTCATCATTATTCTTCATGAATTAATACAGAATAAATGTTTTTGAGATTTTTCATGTAACTTATTATTGAGGTCTAGTCTATATGTGAAATAGAATAGGTTCCTGAATGATTCAATTCCATATACATAATGGTTTATGTCCATAACTTTTCATAAAATATTATTTATCACTTATGAAGTATTCTGTTTCTCTTTAATCATCATGTGGATATCTAAAAGAGTAATCGATTTATAATTATAAAACATCTCCTATTTCTTCCTGATTTATAGATGAATCCTATAAAAATCCATAAATATTATATGTTTTATGATTCTTATCATAGATAAGGTGGCATGATCTTTTTGACTTAGTGAATCTACAATCATATTCTCCTAGTTAGTTTGGAAATATAATGAGAAGTAATAATCATTTATTAATTCTAAAAATATTCTTATGGAATATATTCAACACTTTCTAGGTATGTATATAATTCAATAACATATTTTCAGTATTTATATCACTACAATCTAAGTAAATATAATTTCTCCATATCGTTAATGAAAATATTATTACTCCTAAATCTAAATCATTTGTCTTGTAATTTTTTCATGAACTATCTATTGGAATGTGGGATAAGCTATCATCATATCATTCATTCCAAGATTAAAATCCATGACATTTATATGATTCATTATTGTAAATCACAAAACATTTTCCTCTATAGGGTATAGTGGGAACAGTTACACATAAAAATATTCTCTTCATATCCTTAAATATTATTTCAGTATTGTATGTCTAATTAAACATTACTCTCATTCAACAGAAAATGGTGATTCAATTACATAGCCTTGTTAAATTCATCCCAATGGTTTGATAATGTTAGTATAAAGCAAGGAAACTATGTACCCCAATAACATCGGTCAGATGTGGTATTATTAGGAAAAAATGAAATCACTATAAATTTATAGATTATATAACCTCAATTGATAGTATCGATATTAAATATCAAACGTGAAAAAATATCGTTCTTATTATAATTGATATAATAAATCAGTAATTGTTTTAAAGGAAAACATAATTGTGCTTTCGATATTGTAATTTTCTGAACAATCAATGTAGAGTAACATTGTTCAATCATTATTCTTAATAAAAGGAACTGGTTCACCACATGGTGATCCACATGGATGAATAAATACCTTATCATGATTCTCCTAGTGCTTGTTTATTAAACCCTACAACGTAATTGGTATTATTATATATTAGGTGTCTGATATAGTTATAACACTATGTAAGAGTTATATTAAAAAGGTAAGTCATGATTCAGATGAATCCTATAAAAATATATCTTTAGTAAATAAAAAATTTTTAAACTTACATAATAATCATTATGGATTTTATCAGAAATCATATAATTGAAATAAAACCTCCTAGAATAAGAATAAAGACCCACAAAATGGATGTACTTTATATTTTAAGTTCATATATATCTTTACACTAATAAACACTAATAGGTTTGGTTTAGAATATCTAACATTAACATTCTCCCATTAAAAATGATACCATATATATATATATATATCCAATCTATGATCAAAATAAAATTTTGACCATTAATAGGGAGAATAAAAATATTTATAGTAAAGAGATTCCCACAAATATAAAATTGGGAAGAATCGAGGACTTTAGTTATGACCATAGTATAAATAGATGTTTTCACACCCAATTCATCATAAAATAATTTAGGGTGTAATTATATACATATATTATATTATTATAATATAAAATATAGGGTAGATCATGAACAACATAAGACATAATTATTTATAGAGAATTTGGTATGTGTACCTTTCACCACTTCATTATCGTTACCCATATAGGAAATATGATCACATTTAATTTAGCATGATCGATATTATTAATATGATTATGTTTCAATTATAATAAATAACCCATGTGTTCAACGTCTTTTTAGAATATATCTTAATCCCGGTACCTTTGAAACACTTGAAAGTAGGTGGTGAATTCAAGAGAGATTGGTCCATAATCAAATAATTAAATAACTCATTCCCATCACATTGGCATTCTATTTCCAAACAAAAATCATTTCCATATATAAATAATTTATTATTCCCCATAAGAAAATTTCCTTCTTTCTTCATTAAATTTTTTTACAATAATGAACGAATCTTTTTCATCTCTCCTTTGTTTTTATTTCCATAATTTTCATTTAATTACATTTTTATATTTCTAATCAAAACAAAGAGATTAATGTGTAACAAAAATCACTATTTCTACCTTGATAACATGTCAAATTATTTATTCATATCTACTAATGTACTTTTCGGATAACATCCTATAATGTCTTAATATTGATCAACTTAAAATAAATCAATATTTAATCCATATTGGATGATAATACCATAAATTTAACTCTTTTTTTCAGGTAAACATGTACTATAATGTAATAAATAATACATTACTCTATTCCATAATCTAAATAATATACATTATCAGTTTCTTATAAATAATATAACAATATTATATTATGAATAACAAAATTCTAAACTCATCTCACTCCACATATTGAATTTCAACTTATTACCTCATGTTATTTATAGGAGTCAGCCATTTATCTGCATCACCTTCTAAGTGTCATGATCCTATATAAATTTTTAATAATCTGAGAACTATTGAATTGAAAATATATATTATTTGGTAATAATATATTTCTCATTAATTATTGAAATAGTGTATCCACTAAAATAAGGGGGTTGTTTCCTCACAAAGGTCTCAATTGAATATAGTTCCATAATTATATTATTTGGATGATTTTATATTTTAATTCTTGAGAATGTTCTGTAATAATATAATTTTCTTTTCAATTCTATAATCTATAACATTTGGTTTTGAGGTATTACAATCATTACATAGTCGATCATATTCATCATTAACAAGGTTCCCTTAGATTCAATACAATGATTAAAAAATATTCATGATGTTTGTAAAAAGAATCATTGGGAGAAAACATATAATCCTGAAAAATCATTCATATGATGTATAATTTAGATACACCTATTTTAAATAAATAAAACCATATATTTAACATATGTAATGGTTGTTTGTTATCCATTCAAATCCATTTAAATAGTTCATAAATAAAATATTAATTATATCTATCATATCCCTGAATATTTCTTATTTAGGGGTAAAGTCTTTGGACATCTCATCATCAATCGGTGAGGACCTAGTCAAAACAAAATACACTCATTAATAGTTTTTACCTCTTGGGGTATCTGTGCCACATTAGCATAAACAAGCTATTATCCTGAAAGGGTTTTATTTTCTATAAAAAATTACTATCTTAAATATAAGTTGGGTTGTTCTATTATAAATAGTCTTATCATAAGTTTTCTCACTTATTATTAATAATTTTAGTTTATAAATATTACTAAATAATTCCATAAACCAACAGATGGGAGATGATCATTTAATAAAAAAATTACTTTTAATTAGATGATTATTCAATAAATATCATTATGGTACACTCCAAAACTATAAATTTTCACTACCTTTATAAACATGGATACATAAAAAATACGATACATAAAACATCTAAAATACTAACCACTCTATTCTTTATAACTAGAACTCCTCATAAATAAATCATACATAAACCCATTCATTATATCCTTGGGAAAAGGAAACCATAATAAAAGATGAACTAAGATTCTATAAACGTAAAAAAATGTAGATATCAAGGATAATTTAATTATAGCATAAGAATATTTGTATGAAAACATGATTATATCATTTTAAAACCATACCCAATAACTCAAAGATCTTAATCATGAGTCAAATGATAATGATTTGAAATTCATAAGACATGTATCATATTTGAGTCATGTAATATGATCCTTGAGAGAATAATATTGTTAGACAATACATTATAAAAGAGTCTAATAAACGTTACATTATAATAATAATAGAAATTATATTTCAAGGCTATGTACCAGGGAATTTATCTCATGGTTGGATTTGGATAACAACCTCTGTTCCGACTTCCATCATGGTACAGTCTCTCATGAATCATCTTTTAGGGTTGGGATAAACACTTGTGTGACAACTATTGTGATTGGTATAAGATAATATGTACCCTATGAGGTAATAAAACATTAAAAAAATTTTGATCCATTTTAGGTATATAAACTTCTCAACATTCAGTTAATCACAATCCATTAATATGTATACCCCAGGATAATGAATAAATTTAGGTTTTCATAATATCATAACCAAAGGAAAATCTATAGAGTATTATCCATATTTCATTATCATTACAATAAAATATATAGAGAAAGACTAAATATAGAAACATTGGATCACATCCCCTATAATGTATATTTAATATTATAGGTTATATTATAGATGAAAAATGATTTTAAAAGATTAATTTCATAATTGTTGATTAAAAACATATTCATTTTGAAAACAAGCATTGAAAATAAAAAATCAAATTATTTTAATTTAAAAAATAATGTGAAAAGTAATATGGAAACACATAAATAATGATTATAATTACTCAGTTTTTATGGTGGAGTTAAATTATTATAATATTTTTTATATGAAAATAAATATTCCTGACATATTTTTTTAAAAAATTATATACTGCCTCCTTTGAAAATTAATAAGAAAATGAATTATATATATATTTTTTAGAGTGAATAATTTTGGATAAAAAATATATTATACCTTCATTGGGGGATAGAAAAATCAATCATTAAATAATTTTAATGATAATATAGACACATAAGAAAATCATTACTAAGAGACGATAAAACAATAGTCAATGTTCATTAAAAACATTTCTTCAAATATTTTTACTATACGAAGGGATAAAAATTAAAGGAAACCCCTATAATATAAATAATATTCCTTGAAAAATAAAATTAATATTATTTGAGAGATATATATATAATATATTGTGTTAATGTTATATATTAGTATAACAATCAATGTAAAATGAGAGATTAATGTAAAATATATTTCATCATGTTTTCATTTCTTTATAATAACATTAAATGCATATATAATAAAACAATATTTATGAAAATTATATTGAATATATATATTCTTAATTAAAATTCTTATATGGTCCACTTATAACATTTCAACTACTCTTTTCAAATAATTCATTATTAAAATCATTGTTTCTTTGTGTTAGGTATATTTTTTCCTTGAATGTTTTTCTTTAAAATTTCATGTCCATTAAATTTAGTAATTGTGTTATAATATCAATAATATTAATTATGATATAAATATTAAATTTATTCATTATATACATATTCATAACAATCCATATATATTATAGAGATAAAAATGAATAAAATTGTTCACGGAGACAGGGTTCCAATCATATGCTGGAACACTACATTAAATTTCAAATGAAAAGATGGAAAGATTCATATGTAATGTTTTATCTTTAAAAATATTTAATATATCATAAATTTAATTTATAGTTATTAAATTTATCACTATAAATTTCAATACAATTTGGTAATGGACAATGGATCATATCTCCGTGTAGATGAGGTCGTCCACACTTACACATGATCGATATAGCATTTTTCCATTTGATGGAAAAGTTGTGGATTTTATTTTAAATAATAAAAATTTAATCACAGTATAATAAAGATACCATATGTATCATTTTATTATGGATACAAAAGGTTATATCATGTGGAATAATAAATAAAATTTTGGGTATCTCGGTTTAGATTTATACTTATTATGTGAGAGAATTGATTTCTCTTAGACATCAATACATGAATGAGGTATCTCATAACCAATAAATTAGATTTAGGAAATGGGTAGGAATCTGAATAATTGATTGTTCTTGTATTGTTTATATTACACATGGATCCCTTGATGCTCATTATATATGATATAGGGATTCATTTTATAATTGAGGGAGGGGATACACTTGGAATTCTTCAATATATTATATTACATTAATGTCTTATTCAAGAGAAATGACTCCCAATATATTCAAAATCTATATTTAGATGATATATGTTGTAAATTTTTCCATCCAATAGAATTTTTAAATGTTTTTGTTTCAATATTACACTTATATATTTTTTAAACAACTTCTCCCTGGTAAGCCGATTTTACCATTAACCAAGGTAACAAAATATTCATGTTACTAATCAACATGAAAGAAAATTATAATATAATCATATAATTTTTTTAATTAATATTATAAAGATGGAATGTTTTTCATGAAATTAAATTTTAATTAGTCAGAATTTTTTTTAAATAAACATATAAAAAGTGAAGAAATATCAACTAAAATGTTAATTATTAGATAACTTTTTCAATATATCATAAATAAATTATTACATTAATTAAAATAAAAATTGGACATTCTTAAATTTTGAATTGAAAAATATTTTTCTTTAAAATGAGTATTTGTCACTATTAATATAAAATTAATTATTTTAGAACATTCCAAAATTTCTGATTAAAATAATGATAATATAAATCATTTAATATATTATATATAATTTAAAATTTAATTTTTAAAAACATTTTTGAAGTTAATTACAAATTCTTTCTAGAATATCAAATAAAAACCATTTTTGATGAAAAAATATATTTGAATCATGAAATTAATTTAATAATTTTTTAAAATATCTATTATTTAAAAATATATTAATTTAAATAATTTAAAATTCTATACAAAATTATCAAAATTTGGTTATTATTATTCATATAACTAAGCTAATATCTATGTTATTATAGTCACATAATGGTATATTGTGGTTTGTTTAATCTTAGTGTCTCCTATAGTACAAGTTATCCAATAAGTCTTGTTTAATTCAATATAAATACATATAACATATTATGTTGTCTGTAAATTGATTTCACAAAGATATAACTCTATATGATAGCGATGATACCTTTTCCATTATAGGACAATAATATTGGTATATCTCCCACTGATAAATTAATCATGGTGGTGTAGTTTCCACATGAGTTGATTTCTTTGGTGTATCTTAAAGTTATGGAGAGTTATAATAGTTGTGTTTCATTAACATAGATTATATAAAAATGGTATATTCTCCTCCTATAAAAGGGTATTGTGTTAGATTATCCACCTTGTTTTGGTGATGCCTCATTCAATGGGAAATGCATCAATTGTCCATTATGATTTAATAATATTGGAGCATTAACATAAATGGATTGGGATAGTAATAATTCATTAAAATACTTATTTATTAGGTTAATAGAACATTAATGTTGAATATCATATTAATAGTGATAAATCATTAATCCTTGTGGGGTGGTTTAATGTGGGAACATTACCCCATTATTAAATTTTCCAATGATGATATTTATCGATGGTTATGGCTACTAATTAATGACCCAATGAGGTGAATAGTGTATATACGTGATGTTAGTGATTATTTACAATCATCAAAATCATGAAAATGTATACTAGTATTTATTAGGGCTACTATTTTTGGTTTACTAATGATTTTAATTTTATCATCTTGTGTGTGAACATTGGTATGAAAGAACATATTTGAAATCTCCTATTTTTATATGTTAATGTAATTTTTATAGATAAACAAGATAGTGGAGCTTAATAGGGTTTTGCATATGGGATTTTGTAGATTCTAGTGATATTGGTTGAGTCAACATTTTATAATTTTGTAATATTTTTTTAACATATTGATCATCATATTAGTGATCTTTCCCTGATTAAAAATTATGATACGTTCAGGTGTACAAATATTAATAAACTAGAATTTCTTTATAAATGATTTTATTTACACTCTGATCCCATATGTTTCACTTTGATTTGATATCTATATAAATTTTTTTATTATTGTTTCTTATTTTTATGATTAAACTAGATGTAATAGTCTCCCCAAATGTTTATTATGGTATTTCTAGTAGTTATAGTGATATAAAATCTGCATAGGTTCACCTAAACACATTATCCACCAACAATCATGTGAAAAATACGTATATTGGAGAACTACATTATAATATATACCATTACATTTTATACCTAAATTCATGATAAATGTAGTTATGGATATAAGATACATTAGATTGTATTATAAGTCTTAATTTTATATTATATTTATTATTTGATACCATAAACAACATTGGTATATTTGGGTTTTTATTGTTGTATACTTATGATTGTGTGTTTGTGTTTTTCAATGGATGTGTAGTTATTTATATTATTTTGAATTATTAATTAATTATAAATAATTGTGATATTTGTTATCATGGAATATTATTCTTTTTATTTGGTGTGAGTCTATATATTTTGATTGATCATATTCTTCATTAGATTAAGGGAAATTAATTTAATTTCATTGATTTATATACTCTACAATATTCTCCAAGAATATATCTATAGTTAGTGGGGTTTAGTGGTCACTATCATTCTAGATGTTAATCTAGTAAAAAATTACAATTATAGTTAATAAATATTTTTGATTTATCAGTATTAGGATGTGGATATAGTGTTCCTAATCTAGTAGGATGTTGATTGGATATTATACAATAGAGACACGAGTAATTACAAGAGCTATTTGGTATCTGTGGGAATATTCCAAATTTCATAGAGTGTTAAATAGTTTATTAAAATTCTATATACGATGATGGATTAATATTGGGAGTGGATAGGTATTAAAAAAAGATAGTTATATGTGATTTATGGAAACCACCATCCCCCCCTTTAGGTGTAACAATTCATTAATAAAATTAAATTAAAAATAATTTTATACTGAATATGTTAAATTTACAGATTTCAATAATATATATTACCCATTAAGTTATTTTTCATCATTAGATTTTCGAATGTAATACTGAGTATGTGTATGAACTCACCATTATATTTAATTGTATACTTCATGAATAGATTTAGTATTAGATATAAGTTGATTTACTTCTGTTTAGCACTACATATTAGAGTTTGAATAAATCATCTAATTTTTTACTAGAATGGTATATTAGGTTTTTTATTTTCTAGAATATATTTTTTCATCAATTTACCCTATGTACAATAGTTCATTTCATAATTTTTAATCCATATAAATTTTTATATTTAATTTATATATATTTATAGTATAATCTAGAGTATTCTACAATATATTTGTGAGATTTAGGATCTCAATTCCAGTCTCATTTCTACAAACTATTAGAGGGGGTATACAGGGGAAACACAAATTCCCTCCACTAATCCAGGGGGTACATGTAACTCTCTAGAAATTATAGTTAATTATAATATATTTTTTTAGATTTTTATCATGAAATGTAAAATAGGATCAGGCAGGATTTATGTTTGGTTTTAAAGGAATTAGTACTTATGATCATAAGAAAAACAGATGATGGAACCCAACTGTGGATACAAGTGATGGAACATTATCATTTATTTAATATGCATTGGTAATGATTATTCTTTTTATAGGGTATCTTTATATATGATATGATACATCATATTGTTTTATACAGGTCATGGTTAAGGATAGTAAACTATATCCATAGTGTTGATAACACATGTCGTGGTTGATTTTTAGTATGAACGTTTCTTGGATTTTGTGAAAATATAATACAATATTATATCATTACAAATTAACCTTTTCTGAAATGTTATCATATTCCATATTTTTATGGTTAAATTATCCACAAAAAATAAATCGTAGGGTCTAGTATAATATTTATTAGTCGATGATTTCTTGCTTATGATTAAGTGTAATTTCCCACCCAAACATAGAGATCGATGTTTCTTCTATATTCAATGAACAATTTGATCATTCAGTTTTGAAGAAGAGATTTTTGATTTTGGAAAGTGAGTTCAAGTCATGTGATATAATATTTCTATGATAATTGCGATATATAATATCAATCCCAAATCACACATTTAATTAGTTTGTCATTCCATAGTATCCCCAATTGGTATCCTCCATAAATTATTTTTATAGTGAGTAAATTTAGTTTTATATCTTTTTTTCATATTATAAATTTAGACATGGAAGGATAGGTGTCAATCATTGATGGTTAGCCTTTATTACAATGGATGGAATATTCTCTATGTTTCATTATTTAATGTATAATTATATGTGAGGAAATATATCAATAATAGAGATAAAACCCAGTACATCCATTGATTTTGCATTATAAAATTAGAGTATGAGATTCTAGATATATCATTAGTGAATGGGATATCTATAATAGAGTATTTATATTATGAATATAGGAGATAAATATGGGTCATAATGTTCAAATTAATCATGATGTATCATAAAAAATTGACTATTTTTTTTGGAAATTATTTTTCAAATTGGTTCCCTAAATTTTAAATACTCATAATTTATAGATAAGATAAATACGACAAATTTTTTCAAAATTATTCATTAATTATGTGTAAAAAATAACAAATGGTTGTGAGCTATAAACATTAAAATGAGAAATAGGAGATGATTTTTTGAGTGATAAAGTAGGAGAAAGTAAAATTTTATAGAGTTTTACTATAATCACATGTATAATCTTTTTTCCATAACACCCTTGAAGTGATACATGAATAAGAATGTAATCCAAAAAAACAACATTGGACATTGGAACCACGCATGGATGACGTATAATGGAATTAATTATATGAAATATTTGTTTTTATTTTCATTTACACAATTTATATCAGTGTGTGAATGAGCCTTATACATTTTTTCCCATAAAAAGATAGTTGACTGGTGGAGTAATAATTATGAATGAATAACCAATTGAACAGTGATAGGTTGTAGAGTTTTTATGATATCTTGGAAGATAAAAAACAAAACAAGTATACATAATTTCACATCCCTTCAATCAATCAAATTTGATAATATATTTATTTCATTGATTATTCTTTCATTCATTTTTAAATCATTATTTGAAAAAATTATAAGAGGGATTTTAAAAAAATAAAAGGAGACTCTCACATGCCCTTGTTGAAAAAACACCTACCAATTAATTCTTTTTTTATATTTAATGCACCCATACACTGTTAATGGTGAAGGAAGCACATATTTATGGGTATAGTGGGGGATGTTTTTGAAGTGTGTATATTTTACTTCCCTATATATATCAAATCATTTGGTTTATGTCTCAAGAATCATAGTATAAGTAGGATTTTTTTATTATAATTCATTTTGATAAACAATAATATGTTCCACTTTCATGGGGATTTATGGGATAGTAATATTTTGGGGAATTTTAAAAGGTAGTGTATAGGTAGATCATTCTAAATAAATGTGATATAATAATTTATAGAAGCTATGATCGTGAGAGAGATCTAATGGGGTCAATATTTTTTTTATTAATTAATTTTCAAGGGTTTCTACCAAATTTAAAATCATTTAATTATATGATTGTCATTAAATTTTAATTTAGTATGATTCATAATAATGAATTCATGATGATAATAAAAGCATTAACCTTTTTAAAAATTGTATAATGCATAAATTTGAAGAACCCATTTAATATAACATCTTACATGACAGACTATGTTCTAGGAGTAGTGTATAGACAATAGATGTGCCTAATTTTATAGATGATATACTATATATGTAAAATATATTTTGAGACCCAAATTAAATACACCATGAAATAGAAGGAAATAATACCTTGAGATTATTATTTTGATAATAGTAGTCTATATCCTTTTCGATCTAATGTGGTGGTTTACATAGATCATGTATCACTACAGTGGTTTTTAGATAAATGATTCAAGATAATATTTTTTACATTAATTTTGTTAATACAGGATTCTGATGTTGATTTCAATGGTAAAAAGAGTTAATACAAATTTTTAGATATTAATATATCATGGAAAATGTTTTCACACTATTTTAGGGACCAAAAAGGGGATATAATAACAATTATTTAGTTGAACAATTATTTTAATAAATATATAATCGAATGATTATGTATATTTTAAATGTCTAATTAATAGGTGAGAATTAAATAGTACTCATAAATCAAAAAAAAATTAGAGGAAATTATTCTTAGTTAAATATTAATACAACATTTGGACTCATTATATACTTATTATGTAGCATTTTGATAGGGTGAATTTCAAATTATTCCTAATACCACAACGTATATCATGCAGATCTTTTTTCATCGCATGCTATTTATAACAACAAATGGCGTGGAAAAATAGTGAAAATGATCATAAAATTTTGATTTTTGTATACACCATTACATCAATATAATAGAATCAATGTATCATCTTGTTATGACTTCCAATGAATTTAACTGATTAGGAAATGTGATGAAATTCCACTATATCTCAAAATTGTCAGTTTTTTAGGTTTTCAGAAAAAAAACTAAGGGCCCCATTCCAAACTCTTGTGGGAACATGTATATCATGGTACTTGTTGAATATGTATTAAAATTGGTTAAATTTATTGTTGATTCATCAAAGAAAATTTTGATTAACTCAAATTTTTTTAGTCATAATATCATTTCTTGGTTTAGATTTTATAAAAATATATTTCAACAATCATGGAACACATATCATCAACATTCCATTGGTGCCAGTTCTATAGAAATGCATAAACCGTTACAACATAATCACTCTATATCACCCTAAAATCAGCATACACGTAAATATTTTAAATAATGAACTGAATAAAGTTATATAGAGGAAGTTCAATTTGTAAAAGAATCATTTGAAATAATATTTATCATATATTATGGTCTTGTTGAACAACATTCACGAAATTAGTTGGTATGTATCCATAATTGTTACTCGAATGGAAACCATGTTACCACAAAAAGGATATTTCAAACAATTCATTTTTAGTTGTTAATATAGTGATTTATAATAATGATGATATACGGTAGATGTTACGATTTTTCATAGATGATTTTATAAATTTATTGGAGAATATTACAATAATTATACATTATATATAGTGAAAACAATAAAGTGGAATTGAAAACACATTCATAGAAAGGAGATGTAATTAGGTAATAAGGAATTTATTATTAATTAATATTTTCAAATTCATTCCAGAAAGATCAAATCAATATGATCAAAAACCATGATGGTGGTGAAATATGTTTTCAAATAGAGTAGTACAAATATAAATGAATGTGGAGAAAAAATTTAGTTTTAATGAATATTTCCAAAAGTACAACCTCAAAAATGATAATATATGTTATTAATTCTTTAAACAATTACATTTAAAATAACCCTTATACATCAAGTATTCAATAATTAATAAATAATGTTCTTGGTAGAATGCCATCAATATTTTAATTTATGATTCATAGTTATTTTTTTTGGAGTAGGCATTTATTTTTTATGCATGTCTTGCTTTTGTGGATTTATGTAAGATACTTCCAAATAATTTCTTATTCACTATAATATAACCATATGATGATGATAAAGATATTCAATTAGATTATTCAAATAAGTAATTCGTTAAATGGTGGAAAAAAATTTCAAAGCATTAATGAATAATTTTTTAATGACAAGGATTATGGTGTAATTATCTATCCTTGAAATTTATTGACACAAAATCAAGAAAATGGAATCCATTAGATTCCATAATTATTAAATATAAAGAATAAACCCCCATTAAAATATTCATATGGTAATTTCACACTATAATGAGACCCCATAATGGAGAATGGAGGCTTTTATTAAACATCAAAATGTGTAATTTCACCATGATTTCTGGACTGTATGAGATAATCTAGATAAATAAGATCCATGGGGAACTACCAAGAATCAATTGGATGATTTTATATATTAAATAAATATTTTTTAATACCATGAAAAGAATTCTCATCATACTCATCGATCCATAAAGGTTAGTTTTCTATTTTTTACATATTGTCTTATTCACACCGCCAATATAACCTATAATGGTTTTGAAAAAAAGACAATAAAAAGAATTATGATTTCTAATCTAAATTCATTATGTATGGAATTAAACTATTTGAAAAAAACATCAGGGGATGAATCAATTTATATCATCCCCAATAATGATTAATGGGAACACTATAGAAATTTTATTAACATAAATGTAAATTTCAATAATAATAATTATTTTTTGAAATATATCATAATGTTGTGATTTATTTTTTTGTAAATTTAATACAAATATATTTTATTTTAAAATAAAATATCATTTTAATATATTATTTTAATTCTATAATATATACCCATTTTCATCCTATATCACAAGTTTTTTTTGCAATAACACTTTAGAATATAAAAAATATCACCCCAAATAATAAAGCCTCCCTTTAACCACTCATAAATTCTATCCATTCATCCCCAAACCAGGGACTATAAAAACTAAATCCCCCACTGAGGATGATGAAAATTGTAGACCTAATTGAGAAACACATATTCTAAAATACACAAAATCATGCTTATAATATTCCATAACCATATTTTGATTCAAAAATCCACAAAAAGCTAAATAAATGCTAGTATTCTATGAGAAAGTCATAATTATCATATAATGATGATTTTATCCATAATCATATATATATTCTCATTAAAATTTAATAAATTTATTCAAGATATGTTGATATTTTAGTTTTTGAGGATGTATTCCATGTTTTAAATTATGAATTTTAATACCATAGAAATAAATTAAATATGCTTCTATGACCTCTCCGAAGTTCCCTATCATTATGTTTTCTATTACTAGTTCCCTTCCCCTAGTGTTGTTGACAATGTTATTGGAGTTGCACTTGGTCTAATTTTTTTAGTCCCCCTAGTTGTTTTACTTGGAAAACTCTATTATTTAATAATATATATATATATATAGGTGTAATTAATTATAATATATATCATAGTCTTAATGGAATTGTTGGAGATAGATTTTTTACATCCTTATGTTATGAGAGGAGGTGTACCATGATTCGTCCCCATAATTCCATTCTATATTTTAATATGATCAATGAGATGTTGGGAATGAATTGGTTTGGATGTATTTTATCTTTCCTCATATATATTTCATTCATAAACAAGTAATTTAAATATTTGAGTTTATGGAGATAAAAATATATTTAACTTTTATTACAGATCCTAGGTAGACCTTGGTTATGAGAGGACGAAAAATATGGTCTATAATCCTAAAAGAACCCATAATAAATTATTTACTCAATTTTCAAGATAATATGAAGAGACAATCCTTCAAAGTTAAATGGTTATCTGACAGTGATAGACATAGTATTTTATATTAATCAATTTAAATTGCTAGAAAATCCTACAGACCACTAGCCTCTCAAAATGATGGACATATACTTTTAGAAAATGATGATGGTATTGCTAATCATATTATCTATTTTTTTATCTATAATTTATTTCCTTAATTATACGGACCTATTACTTGATATCATACCTATGGTGGTCATCAATGTTGAAAACACACTTCTTCATAACATGTCTTTTGATCTTGAAACTAAGGTTAATATCTTTAGTCTTAATTAGGATAGTTCTCTGAGTCCTAATGAATTAGCCAATGGATTCATTAAATAGTACTTGTAAATTATCCAATTTGATGTTTTCAAACATGTTAAAACTTTTTACTCTAATGGTGTTCTCCCTCTTGTCATAAATTCCCAACTCTTGTCTTTAATTTCTAAAATTCACAATTCTTTGAAAGTTCAATTTTTTAGGTCCATTTCTCTCATTACCTCACATTATAATATTATCACCAATATAATTGCTAACATACATTCACCTATCACGGAAAAAAATTACTCCTAGAATCAATCTGGGTTTATTAAGGGTAGATCCATTCAAAATTTCATCTGTCTTGATTCTGAGTGTATTAACAACTTAAAAAAAGCTACTAGAGGAGGTAATATTTCCCTTAAATTTGACCTCAAAAAATATTTTCATACCAGGGATTTGAGTTTTAATTTCAATGTGCTTCATTCTTTTGGTTTTAATGATTCATATATCACTACTTTTAGAACATTGTTCAACTCAACCTCCATTTCAATTATTTTCAACGGCTCTCCCAGGGGCTACATCAAATTCTCCAAAGGTGTTAGACAAGGTGACCCATTCTCTGCCATCTTTTTCCCGTTGCAGAGGACTATATCAACCTCTTGAACACATGTCTTGTTGATCAAAAGAAACTCAATCCCATTAATGTATCATGCAATTTGAATGACCCACCAACCTTTAGTATGCTGATAAAATTATTTTTTCCATCATGGTGATAAAAGAAACATTCAAAACCTAAAAACACTCTCGCAGACAATGAGGAGATTTCTGGGTAAGCCATTAGTTGGAAGAAATCATTTATCCTATTTGAAAAAAAATACCCAAATAGAAAGTCCAATATTATAAATTACCTAGGTATTAAAGAGTATAGTCTCCCTTTTACATACCTAAGTGTACGAATATTTTGGGGGTGACCCAAATACTATCATTTATCTACTAGTGTTAACCATGTTCTTACCCAGCTATCCTCTTGGAAAGTCAAATCTCTATCCATGGCGGGTAGAATATGAATTTTTTATAACTATTATTGTTTCTTAATTGGTTTACTCTATGATTTTATACAAATGGACGTTATTCTAATAAAAAAATATTAATATGTCAATCAAAAAATTTGTTCGGACTACCAGCACTATGGAATGGAAACTTCTAACTATCCCTAGTTGACTTGTATCAAAACCAACAACAACAATGTTATAGGCATCAAAAATCATAATTACATCACTGTGGTTCTTCAATATAGGCTCATATGGAATATTCTATACAATAAATCAAACACCATTGATTTTTTAAAAAATATATTCCTTGAAAAATTTAAGGAAACTTGAATTTTCTCACCTCCTCTACTTGGTCATCCATAAAGCAATGCATTTTCTCCATTATAAAAAATTATAGATAGATGGTCCCTTGAGATTATTCTATGAAATTTTGGTTGGATAATTGTATTGGTTCTCCTTTAATCTCTATGGTCCCTCCTAACTATAGACCTATTAATTTCACCCTTTTAATCAGAGATGTTCTTAACTCCCAAAATTAATAGCTCCCAGAAACCATTAAAAATTTCATTGACAAAAAAATTTCTCTAATAATGATGATTTATAACATTGGGATCCTTATCATAATGGTTTTCTCACTTCTAAAAACTAGTAAAACCACTCCTTTTGAAACTCAAAAATTGATTTTGGTTTGCTTAAAAAAATGTATAAATCATGGATCATCCCTTCAAGTCATAATTTTATTTGGAATTTGGCTCACAATAGGATCCCCATTCATGATCCCCTCCAATTACATGGAATTAAATTATTCTCTAAATATATTCTCTCTAATCAAAATAGATAATATACCAACCATCTATATATTTCAAATTTAATAGCTTCTGATCTATAGAACTATGTGTTTAACATAATTGAATGTAGATAGTTGAAGACTCTGTCAAATCTCAACTAAAGAGTTATATGGGTATGGATAGATCTCAACATATTATAAACCTTTTTCAGGCTGCTATTATTGAGCTTCTTCATTTGATCTGCTATGATAGAAATGCAATTACTCATTACAATTTATCATTTATCCATAATGTATATCAAATGCAGATCATGTTTTCTATATGTGATGCTTCTTCGATCAAAAGGGATATTGCAACAACATGGTGATCGGTTTTATCATTCTAAGAAGTCTTCATGTAGATGGAATCTTATGCAATCCCCGACGTACCTTTGATGTTTTATGGCATGCCCCACTCCCTAGCTGGATTATGGTCAAATTGGATTACGCATCCAAAGGCAATCTCGGCCAGGTAGGATGTGATTCCATCTTAAGGATTTATATTTTTCAGATCCTCTGCTTCTTTTATGGTAGTTGTGGATTTTCTTCTATAATGGAGGTGGTGATGATGAGTATGATTCACGAATTTCCTTTTGCCTAGAATAATGGTTAGAACAACCTTTGGATTGATTGTTACTCAACAACCATCGTGCAGGTGATATGGAATTGTGTGATACAACTACTGTGGTCGATCTCCACACGTTGGATAGACTACACTCGCTTGCTTCTCGATATCAACTTCATTATCACTCATATTTTTCAATAAGCCAACATGGTTGTTGATGGATTTTCCAACAATGCCATCAATCAAAATATCATCTGGCAGGAAGATCTTTTGGCTGATTTACTCCACATTTATAATAAGTATTGTAATATGTTTCCATTATGTATATTTTTTTAATATTTTCCTTTATAATATTTATTCCCTGTTTTTTTAGGCAAGGAAAAATCCAATTCTAAAAATAATAATTATTTTTAAATGTTAAATATATATATTGACATTATAAATAATTTAAATTAAATAAAATAAATTATTTTATAATAGATAAATTTAAATTCATATAATAATATTCATTTCATTATAATGAAAATGTTTTTATAAAAGCTAAATTTTTAAAAAAATTATTGTATTAAATTTTTGATTTTAATAAAATGGACTCATGGAATTAAAAAATAGTTACTGATATGAATAAATTACAAACAACAGATAATATTTAATATATAATTTTTAATAGTTTAATCATTGATGGAAGTGGAAATAATATTTATTTAAAATCATTACTTTAATTGTATATTAAATATTTTGATTTAAATGCTAATGTAATGATATTTAAATATTAAAATTTAGTTAAATTTAATTTATATAGAAATAAGATATGAATAAAAAGGATTCATTTATTATTAATTGGTTATGAAAAATTAAAATATCACTTAAAGATAAATATAGATATGTTTTAATCAATTATTTTATTGAATGTGTTGTATACTTTTATCTTAGTCAATATAACATATACTTATTGGATGATGTTATTAATGAAATATATTATTTATGTATATAAAAACATATGTCCTAATTTTTATCCTGAAGATGATTTTTTATATAGTTCTTTATAATTGAATTTATTTTCCTTAATAGATTTTTTTACATACAAACTCGAGTTTAAATAACCCGTGATATAATGTTAAAACATTATTATTTAATGTGACATTTATAACATAGCCATTAAGTGAATCGGTAATAATTGGAATAAATAAATTATGAAAAACATGGTTTATATGTTTATTATATTAATTAGTCAGTTATTGATAAATTATAAATGTATGTAAAAAATTATTTTAAAGTATAATAATTGATTTTTTAAAAATTGTTTTATATTCGCAATGTGTTTTTGACATAAAACAATTAAATCATCACTCTTAGTGAATTATATCAATGAAATATATAAATTTTATATTCAAATTTTTTTTCATTATTCATCTATTTTTATACTAGGGATGAGATAAGATTATATATTCACTTATATAAATAAAATGAATTTTCCTAAAGTGTACTTTTCATAACATTTTGGACACATAATATAAAATAAATTTTTAACACATTGAGAAAATGAATATTAAAAATGCAAACCAAAATTTTGATCTAGATGGTAAAATTTGTTTAAAAGTAACCTTTTATTTTGGGACATTACTAATATAGACCATAGTAAAAAGTAGCCACATCGATATGGTTAAAACGAGTAAACTAGAGCTAAAACATTTGTATAAGGAGTTAAAAAATTTCAAACTCGTTCCTTATTCATATTTAATGAGTGGAGATTATACATTTCATTGAATGTCTCTAATAAGTTGTCTCATGGTGCCATATATCATTGATTAGAAACTTATATTATTTTAATAAACGGCTAAAATTAAATATGTCAAGGTAATGAATTTAATAACTCTGAATTTTTATTATAAGGATATAAATATGATAATTTTTGTTTAAAATGGTTATATAATGCTTAATTAAT
Organism: Viscum album; assembly: GCA_963277665.1. Taxonomy (NCBI): domain Eukaryota; kingdom Viridiplantae; phylum Streptophyta; class Magnoliopsida; order Santalales; family Viscaceae; genus Viscum; species Viscum album. The sequence goes on along the minus strand of OY728155.1, from coordinate 213,597,014 downwards.
ATTTCATAAATGGTGATTTAATTATAATATTTAGTAATTTATTATTGTGTTAAATTAATAGGTAATGATAATATATTATTTAACCGATTAAAATAAAAAAATAGATGTTTCTAAATTTAATAAAAGTAATATAATTCTTATACATTATTTTATTCTGTTAAAATTGTAGTTAATTATAACATATTATTGAATTGTGTTTTTTATATTCAAATTCCTTTTTTAAAGCTGTTTACATATTAAAATTAAATAATAGTCATAAAAATATATTAATGATAGTTTATCAATGTAATATTTGATGAAATTATTTATTAATTTTAAGAAATCATATAATATGACATGATGGATACATATGGTAAAAAATGTAATCCATATGTCAATTATTTTAAAATTTTTACATTATATGTAAATATATAATCTAGTGATATTGAAAAATTAATTATCATGCTTATGATTAATATTAGTTAACAATGGGGTTAATAAAAATTATAATGATTAAAATCTAAAAAAACATTCTAAATTTAATTTGGTGAAAATATTTAAAAAATAATAAATTTTATTTTAGTCTTATATCAATTTTGGATTGTATATCTTGATAACAACAGAAATAAGTTTTCATCATTTCAATAATCCCATCTTTGACCATTACCTCCCTTGTAAAAGGGAACTAATTCCCTCTATTCATTACACAAAATTGATCCTTCTAGATTGGACAACACATGTTCAATTAACTTTCCAATATCCTTGTTAAAATTATTTAAGTAATGGTGTTATAAAAATTCTATCCATCATATACTTAAGAGGGATTCTAAATGAGTTCAGTCAAGGAATAGGTAATCACCATAATTGATAACAATATTTTTTAAACTTCTTCTTTTAACTCATCTAAATAAATGGTATTTGTAATAAAATACTAAACTAAGTATTATAAATATATTCATTTTTTTATTATGAAAACTAAATTATCCACACTCATTCCCATAAAATTTGATCTGATGGTATCGCTTATACATATTTACCTCTTAACAACTCCACATAGTGACACAATTTATTTTACATAACCATAATTTTTCTATAGTTACTAGGATAGATTTGAAATTTATATATGAAATTTATGAAATCAGTATACATTTTTTATTATATTACCATATCTACCATATTTACTTCAAATCCATTGGAATATAATAACATCACCGTTGTATATATGTGGACATCCATCCCCACAAAGCAATGTTATTTTTTTCATTTATTAATTACATAGAAGGAACGATCTATGTATTTTATGAATATATTTGATTTATATTATATAATTATTATTATATATAGGTAAATTATGATTTACAGAACATTCATTTCCTTCATAACTAAATGTCAATAGTTTTTAAGCGTACATATGTCCTACCTTCACCATGAATGGTGTGGATAATTTTTCTATAAATAAGTATTATATATGAATATAAATATATATATATATATAATGAATATATGTGATCTTAATATCAGTTTTAAAATCCTTTTGATTATGGATGCATGAACAATGTATAACAGCCAAGACATCCAAACAGAAACCTGCATAAAACCCAAAGTCATTATCACATAAAATATTTATCTTATTAAAAAACTATTAATAAATGGGTGATAAGTTATTATAATAAACTCATATATGGTATGATTTATATTACAATGTTTATATAATAAATTTATAATGATTTTAATTTTAGTACGCTTTTTTCTCTAACGTGTATGATTATATATGAGACTTTAGATAGTTATTTTATGTTCTAATATAATTGTCTTCAAGGATTGATTATGATTATGATTTTATTGATAACATTTCATGATCTACATCTAAAAGAATTTAATTTAACTACTCATTCTCTTGTTATTTTTGTATATTACATGTTTTCCTTTAGGTTTTTTTCTCATTATGTACACATGAGACAAAAATAATGTTTATAATGAAAACTGAATTTATTTATCTCTTCCGTAGAAAATAATTTTTCTCCAATATCTGTTCTTTCTATAAATAATTATTCTCATGAAATATTTTAATATTATCCTAGGAGATTTTATATTATTTTTTCACACTATTGGATATTTATAAAAAATATGTGGAACCATATTTTTATATTATGATGTATTTGTCGATTGTTATTAATATTTATAAATGGAATATATTATTAACAATTATTGAATTAAAAAAAATTCCACTATCATGACCACTCAAAAAATTGAAACATCCGATATACGTTTTTCGGGATCATTTAAAATAAAATATTTTCCACAATATTTTTGAAAATATTTTAATTTTAAATAAGTGATTCTGAATTGAAAATAAAAATTTCCACATGGTTTTTAATAGAGATAATTTAAAAATTATTTTTCATCTATGAGAAAATCTTTAATGTTAATTATTCATTAATACGGTTTTAACAGATTGATATCAATTCAATTATCAGATGTCTATAAAAAATTTATTTATTTTTCTAATACAACATAGTGATAAATAAGCTCACCTCAAATGATTAGATTTTTCATAAATCAATCAAAAAATATAATTCAAATAACCTACAATTTTTTTATTTATGGAAAAATAAAATAGTTTTTATTTTTGTGTACTAGGGAATATAGTATATTAAACAAAACTATCAAAATTATAGATGAAATAATGAATGATGTTTGGAAATAATGGCATTGGTCCTAGGGTGGATTACATGGGTTCCATCATTGTTTGTTTCATATTTAAAATGAACTTGATAATTAATTTTTCAAAACTCATAACAAAAAAATATTTATTTTATTTATTTAGTGTGTAATTTTATCATCCCTAGACATCCACTTTAAAATAGCAAATCCCCCACGTCCAATAGTGAATGAGGATAGACACCACAATATGGAATGCTATTCCTGAAAGACATGGACCCACCATATACCATTTCATACCATCTGGTATCCTTAACTCATATATATGAAATGCTTACCCAATATTGGGGGAAGACTATAAATTAATGGAAAATGTTTTATTTGAAACTAATTTCATTGTCTACAACCATGTAACCTATTATATTCTATCTCATTAATTCTAACTATAATTAAAACATCTTGAAATTGAAGAATGATAATTTTAGATAACTATAAACCCTCAACCAAGACAAGGCCTCAGGTTAGTCATCTTCCATCACAATGCTTAACGGATCACAAAAGAAGATTATATGAGATAATGAAATGTAAATTGGATGTTGAAATGTAATTTTAATAACCAAACTCTATAATAAAACACGATTTAGGATTAGATCAATGATAATGTGAAAACAAAAGGAAGAAATTAGATTACCAAAAATGGTGGGGAAACCCTCTTCATCAATGTAATGGAAGATTCCCTAGACTTCATGATGATATTTCAATCACCTGATAGACTATATTTAATTGGTAATAATCACATAATTGGTTCTATTAATGTGTTATAAATGTGATTTGTTGTACACCAATTCATACTGAGGTCAAAAATGCGTCTCTAACATTAAATCCATCAAACGTAATCTTTGATTTCTAGGAAAACACTTTTACATGTAAATATGTGTCGTATGGAATGTAATCATTGATTCATAGCCATGTAAATCTTTTAAACAATAAAATTATTACATAGACTATTTAAATATTAGGTCACAAGGTGACACATTATGTCAGGTCGTGATAAATGTGTCTATACTATAATATCATATTTTCTTTTACAACATTTCTAATGGAATGAAATATTCTTCTTTAACATCAAAAATATATATTTTATGACACAATCCATCAAATTTTAGCAGTTTTGGTTCTTTTTACACATGGATTTTTAGTTAAGATATTCATGTTTTGTCTTTCACTTGTCCCTTTTTCATGGGACATCATCTCCATGTGGCCTTTAACACTGTTATCAATTTCAATATTATTTTCTATATCATACCATAAATACCAAAACAATTAACTAGTAGAATTAGTAATTAATCTAACTGTTAAAAAATTGGATTTATACAACATTAAAAACACATAATTTGATTATGTCAATTCTCACAGACATCGAACATTCTATTCCTCAAGCATGAAAATTTTACAACATTATGAATGAATTTCATTCCATAATAATTTGAATTAAAAATGAAAAAAAAATAAAATGATTGGGAATATAATATTGATAATCAAATTTGACAAAAAAATATTTCATCCAACTTCTCTCTTATCAATGAAATGCAGTTAATCGTAAATTTTACATTCTGTTTTTCAAAATTACAATTCTATTTCTTTTGTAAATTAACATTTATTAGTTAATAATTAATGTGTATTCCACATTAAAATTTACATAAAATTTAATTGTATTTACTCATTGATCATGGTAAAAAAGCATAATGAAGCTTTTGTCTCACCTTATGTACATCTCAAAAACCATATTTATTCAAGGAATCTTATATCACCACTAGGTAAAAATGGAAATAAAAATTAATCATGAGGGTATTTAATCAAGGTTCAAATGTTTATGAGGTTTAACAAAAGTTGGTAATAAATTAAAATAAATCTTAAGAATTGGATTGAATATTTAGAAAATATCATTATATCAAAACAGGATACAAATTAAATACTCGTATAAAAATTTCATCTCCAACCCCCAAATGATTAATATAAGAACATGATACAAATAACCATAATGAATGGATCCCCCTATTTATTTTTGGAATATTTTTTTCCTTTATTATTTATCAAAAAACATTCTTAAGAAAAATATCATATCAACCACCAAACCCAGTGCAATCAAATGATCATTAGTATAGAAACATTTATTTTTTATCCTAAAATGGTTGAAGACATTGTTTTTTAAATATTTTTATTTATAAAGAGGAGAATAATAAGGTAAATGATCACATGGTCCCACAAAAATGTTATAAAAATAATAAAAAAATATCATCAAATATGGTACATACCCATTTAAAATGTAATAATATCTTCCCCACACAGAAATAATTGAATATAATTTAATGTAATAAGAGTATACTAGGAATTTATATAGCAGGAATATAACCTGAATCATTTATTAACAAATTAAATCATAACTTATATGGGAATTAATAAGATAGGTTTCATGGTGGGTCCATGGAGAATGGATAATTATTTAAAATGAATTGATGATATGAAAAAATATTATTCTAAAAAATAAAATCAATGGGAATTTGGGATATTTTTAAAAGAAATTATGCCTTTGAATATCACAAAATATATTATAGAAGGAAATGAAAAGTATGTTTTTAGAAACATTATTATGAATTAAAATATATTGATTAGGAAAATTTCACATAGTAATGAATGAAAATAATAAACTAATAAATATCAAATTATGGAATTAAAAAAACATTCCACATCTAAGAATAAATTTATCTATAACTATCAACTTATTAGCAGAAATATTTATTTTTCAAAATTATCCCATCAACCTCAACATTACTCCATCATTTTACAATTTCTCTAAACCAATCATGTTAACAATGGAAACAAAAACATTAAATAATGATTATCCTATGAAAATTATGTCTCATAGATCGACATTAGAGTTCATGGGCTCAATGTGGGGAATGAAAACATTATTTAGTGATGTAAAATAAATTTAAAAATAATGAGAGTAAAAAAATTAATCATTGAAACTCATAATCCCTTTTTTCATGATACTTTAACTTTAGGTTGTAATGGTCTTGTTTCATAAAATATATATTCTTCAGTTTTGATGACAAGATATCTACTTTCAAAACATAATTACACCTTTTATAACAGAATCCACAATTTATGATTTATTTCCCATCTTTCCCATCATGAAATCTATATAGATATCCTCAATTTTCTCTAGCCTTGATTTTCATCATCATGATAGAAATATCAAAATAACTCCTCAAAGTTTAAGAACCATGACTATTATGATCCAATGAAATTAGGAGGAAGGATGTGTCCAAATTTATTCCAAATACATAATAAAAATAAAAATTTATACAAATAAAAAAAGGTAAATCTCAGTCTGATACCCCGTGTGGGCCCCAGGTTTTGACTCCCTCAAGATGTTCAGTACCATTTGTTTTATGAAATCTAATGGTGGGTATATTTTCTTGGATATATACCAATAAATCAATAATTTCCCATTATACACATATATAGTATTCTATTGGAGGAATACATGGATTATATATTGTCATTTTACCATCTATTAGTAAGTTGTAACATGAATAGTAGTTATAGGATGAATTTTGGGAACTCCACTTGGTCAATTTTTACTTATGAAACATCTACTTCACTTTCTGTTGTTTACTCTTGATGTCCTATATTAAAATAATATTCAAAGGCAGAGATATATTAAAAATTTATGTTAAAAAAATAAATTCAATGATATTTATTATCAAATTATCCCCCTTTTATATAAGAAATTTATGTCTATGGTTCTTCAGTGGGAGACACATATCCTGGTGTTCCACTAATAAAAGTTCAATCTATTAGGGATGCTATTTTTGTTCCTCAATTTGTGTATTTTTTAATCATAATACTCTTTGTAAAAATATTTCTCTATTGAATCTCCAAAATTTTAATTTTGGTATTGTTTAAATAATTTATCTTTATAAATAATAAATGAAATTGAGTTGATGATGTGATAAACTCCCCATGTAGGATCATATTTTTTCTCTTCATCAGTGGGAAGTTTGTCTTGGTGTCAAGTTGAATTATGAAGAAGTAGGTAGAAATGATAATTATCCTCTATTTCTAATCCACCACTAGGGTGGTTTTGTTATCTTCCATGGAAATATATATGTAATGTGTTGTTGAAAATTTACCTTATTGATATGTATATCATGTTTCATTTCATCATCATATCATTATTAAATAATTGATCAAAATATTTTACCATATGAACATATTCACATGAATATTAATACTCAAAATCTTTTGCATCATTTAATGTTTCAAACTGGATCTCCAGATGATTGGGTTGTTGATGGACTTATATTGTGGTGTTAACTTACTGAATATCACCATAAAAACCATACAGATCCACAAGAACTTCTTATTTGAACTATAGTATTTGGTAATCAAATTGGACTTCATTAACCATATATTCTAGTTCTTAAATATAAATAAATATCACTTGTACATTCAGAAAATTCATGGATCGATAAGTGTGATACTTGACTATAATTTTTATGGTCTTATAAATATAATCAACCACCCTTTTAGTGCACCTTTTGGAAGTAATTCATTTTATAATAATGGTAGTTTGGAAACACCATTGGAAAATAAATTTTTATTTTATTTTCATATATTTATTATTTTATATTTTTCCTATATAAAAATACATAAATTATGTAGAAAATGTGATAACATAAAAACTGATCTAAATATTACTAAAACCATCGATAATAAATCCATTTTCAATTTTCCAGTCATACGGTGTTAAAAAAGGGAATTTATCTTCTTTGTATAGCTCAATGGATTAATATGGTATTCTCCCTTGAGGAAATTTTCAATCAATAAATTGGTACTTATAATTTACCTTATTCTAAGTTATTTTTATTATAATTATTTAAAAATAAATTAAATTTTCGGTTTTTGGTTATAAAAAATATAATTTAATACAAAAATAAAATTCTTCCAGATAACGATGCAGTACATAATTTTTTAGTGAAGAATGGTATTTTTCCAAGTGTTGGTTACGTGGGTTCCTACATTATTTATTTATTATAAATGTTTAATTGGATAATTCATTTTACAAATTATAATAAATGAAATTATTTTATTTAATTTATTGCATGTGGAATTATAGAATTCCTAGGAATCTTATTTGAAACATCAAAACCCCCCTCCCCCAATCGTCAAATAGTATAAACTCCTAATCCAATATTTCAATTCCAGAATACCCAACTCAACCTTATGAATTTTCAACCATTAAGGCACCATCTACTCAAAAGTATAAAAAATTTACATGATGGAAGGGGGTAGTGTAGAATATAAATTTTCTAAAATATATGAATTTAAATGTAATTATACGCCGGGATGACATCAACACCCATTAAATTCAATTAAAATCACCAAAAATATATTTATAAAAATATTTAATATAATCCTAGTAATTTTATTGCCCTATGAAACCTCCCAAATAGAAAATACCTAGGTAATTCTGATGTCATCAAAAAATTATAAGTCATCAATAAATATGATGGGAATTGAGAAATAAATGTTAATTTAAAAAAGAAAAATTATTTTAATGTGGGATCATTTAAAAAATGTTAATTATTGTTACATAGATGAGAAATTTAAAAGATATACATAAAATTAGAAAACCTAAAAAGTAGTGGAAAACCACTTCCTCAACATAATAATAGGTTCCCTAGATTAAAGTATGTTCCTTTAATCTACCTTTGGAATACTTTTTTGGGATCATCACACTCAATGATATATTAATGAGTTATAAAGTGGTTATAATGGAAGACATGCCTCCATAGGGTGATAAATAGTTTTTTACACCTTAAATTCATCAAATCATCCTAGTTTTATTCCTCAACACCACTTTTACATCTTATATATGGATTTTATGGTATAAAATCATCTAGGAATTACCATGATCGAATTTTAAATTCTTAAATTATATTCTAAAAAAATAAAACAGATAATATTGGTATGATGCATATGTGTTATGATAGGACACATGTTATCATACTCTAAATTCATATTTTTTATTTCCAACGTTTCTTATGAATTTGAGTATTCATCATTTAAACTTTAAATTACATAATGAAAATTTAGATAATCATTTTCAAGAAATTGTTTCTCAATTAATTTATATATATATATATAGTTTATTGTTCTGGGCTTATGCCATAACTTGTTCTCTTTTATCAAAAAAAATAATCATGTGTAATACATCACATTTATCCCATTTATGATAATTTTCTATTTCCTACCACAAATAAAAATAATTATGTATCGGTTGGATTAATTATATACCAGGAAAGTCTGAACCAGGCAAAGCCTGGTCCCCCAAATTTATTAAAAGAAAAGTGCAAGTAAAGACAGAAGAAAATAAAAAGGCTACATAACATCAAAACCATAAGCATCCTTCTCCCCATCATCAGATAACTCAGCACCAGGATCAGCTGACTCCCATTCAGAAGATTCGTATTTGCGCATCAGCTCAAGGTACATATTTTTCTTCCGCAACATTTCCTCAGACAACTTCTCTTTGACCGGCCGTTTCCCACTGAGTCCTTTGTCCCTCTTCGAGGACCCTCCTCTTTGTTTTCCACTGTATCCATTTGCAAAGACATTATCTTGTGTCGCTCCAATCTTGTGTGCAGACCTTGTTGCCATTGGTTTGGGTAGCTCCGTGTAGTCTCTCCTTGGCCTCCTCTTTGGTGGCGCAGTCATGGCACCTTCACTTTCAGACATCTTCATTCGGCCACCTTGAACAATGTCACTATAGGAGGGCTGGACCATACCACCATCGGAGGGCTGGACCGTGCCACCATCATATTCTTTCTCACTATCAGAGCAGTCCCCCCATTTATCAGAAATATGTACCACCCTATACCCGTCACCGCCACCATGCGTGCCTTTTTTCACATTATAATCTCCAGCTAAGCTGTCCAATAGTGGGCCATTGTCTGTGTTTGCTTCAGGGCCCTTCTCAGCACTATAAGTTTCCTCATTTCCCAGATCTTGATCACAAGTGCCAACACTAGCAACCCTTGGCTCAACATTAGCACCTAAGGAAGCATAATTTTGATCCTCATGAGTCCTCTTGGCATCCTGCTCATGATCCAGGACCAGATCAATATCCACCAGGCATGAAAACCGATTGCCGAGCTCAATGTTGTTCGCCTGCCTCCCAGGTGATTCCTGCATCCCACCCACTGTCATCACAGCACCGATGGAATCAGCACCTTCCTTGATAGGATTTTCTTTATTCCCAGCCAACTTCGCAGCCCCAAGATCCATGTGTTGATATTGCCTCTCAACCTCCACCTGAGCTGGGGAATTAGGACCTACAGCAACAACTTGCACATCATGGACAGCGACACCAGCTGCAGGTGCCCTCACAGTTTCCAGACCGAGAGATTCCACACCACCATTCTGCCCACCCAATTCCACATCTTTCTCCACAGCAGCATTCACTTCCCTTCGGGGGCTTTCCATCTTTGATGGAACCTCAAACATATAAGTTTCAGCAGAGCCACCTGCAGCCTTAAAAGCAGAAGAAGACTCAACATTGCATGTCAGGGTATCAACATTACCCAAGTCCCGCTTCAGCCTGTTAAAAATATCACTGACCATCACTCCAGGAGGCTCCACACCTGGCTTATGCACTTCATCCCCCATTCCCAGAACCCCACTGTCCACTAAGTTCACCCCACCATCAACCAAAAGCCCATGTGTCCTCAAACTCCCCACAGAAGCAGCTTCATGAGAACCCAAATCATCCCTTACCCTCCTGCACACCCTCCTGTTCAGTGATCTATTTCTGCAGGCAGAGGCACAATGTCCCAGCCGATGGCACACACTGCAGTAATCAACCCACGATTCAAACTTAACAGCCTGCTGCCATCGGAATTCTTGCTCATCAGTAATCCACACCCAGTCCACCGGCGTCTTGGATACATCAATCTCCACACAAATGCGAGGGCAGATGGGATGACACACAGTCTCAGTTTTGATGTCTGAGCACAGATAGCGGCCGACCATGTTCCCAAGCATAGAAAGAATGGAAGGGTTCTGGAATTGAAGAGGAAGTCCCGGGAAACGTACCCAAATGATTCAATGTTTTTAAATAAATCTACCCAGAATCTTGTACATGATTATCTTTATGAACTCATAAAATAACAATATAACTTCACCAAATTCATTAGTGGGATATAATATACCCAACAGTAACATAATAATAATTTAGTTATATAAATGACATGAAATCATAAAACATTCATAATATAATAAAATTAACATGGTTTAGAAAGAATGGAAGGGACATATTATTATGAAATGAATAGAATATTCACCAAAAAAGATTCAATGTTTTTATATTTTTTCATTGGATTATTTGGTTGGTATTAGATGAGATATTTTTATAATCATTATATAATATGGTGAGAAAACATTAGTGGGAACACTACGGATAAGTCTATGTATAGGACACCACCATACTGTTATCTTAATTATAATTAATAACTATGAATAAACATAAAGATTAATTTATTGAGATAAATGTGACTTTATTTTTGTATTTAATTAATTATATTTTGATAATATATATAAGATATCTCATATAATTATACTCTATAAATATACTATGATTTTTGTTTTAGTAAATTGATGGAATAATGAAAAACCATGTTAAAATGAATGTTATGGTAAATGAAATAATATTTCTCAAGAGAAATCAAATTGATTGCGAGATGGGATATAATAAATTGTTAATATTATCATTCATCTATCTCATGCTATATATTCTTGCACATATAATGTTGATATTTAGAAATATACATGAAGGGATAAAATTTTAATTGGTTCTTCTATGAGACGATAACCATTATCCTTCGATTGGTCATCTTTTCTAGTAGTTACTAATCAGTGTATAAATTAAATGAAATGAAATTTTATTCTCTTCAATGCTTGTACTATAATAAAAATAATATATATATGTATTTTTTGCAAGGTGAAACTGATCTATTGTGGAATCATATCAGGAACCATATGTAATAGGAAGAAATACATGCTAAGGAATGAGATGAGTTTAACTGAGAATTTACAAAAACAAAATACATTCCATGAAACATTTATAGCAAGATGTAAATGGACCATATAGGTATGAAAAAAGGGGGATGAATCCACTATTACCTATGATGAAAATATTACATGATTATGAAGGTTTGATTCTAACTTAATTTCCAATATTGAATGAAAAATTGTTCAATTATATAGTGGACTGAAAATATTTCATTGAATATCAATAAGCATATAATACATTAGTAATTATGAATACATCCTTTAATGTTTCATAATGGTGGAAATGTAGAGTGGTAAATTAATATATTTGTTATGTTTTAGTGACATGAAAAAATAGAGGTCCAAAGAAAATCAAACTCTGAATATAAATGATGAAGTAAATTAAAACCACCTAAAAGATTAAAATTGGTGGGAAAGAATTACAGAAAATTTATTAATAGAATTTGAATGTACTTCAATTGTGGATAGGATAGACATCAAACTCGTCATTTTCGATGGGAATTGAATAAGAATTAAAATTACTGAGAGTATATTAAGGATTAATCCAATTAAGTTTCATGCATCTGATGTATATATATTTTAAATTTTTATAATATATTCCCTAATATAATATATAATGATTTATAGTGACTTAACAACCCCTATGAAAATTGATTAATGAATGGCCTTTTCTATTATAAATGAAGATACTACGAATAATTCAACAGTGAAAGGTAAATATGCCATCTAATCGTGAAATGAAAAAGTATAATTTGAATATGGATCTACCTAATGTTTTATATCAAAAGAATTTATTATATGTATAATGTCAACACCTTAATGGTTTGATGTTTAATTATCAATAAAAACTCATAACAGTATGATTATCCCTTATAATTTTTATTACTCACCTCCAATATATGTTTTTGGGAATTTCATTCTTACAGATCCTCTAATTTGCATTCTATTTGAATTTTATGTGATTTTGGGAATTGATTAGATCTCTCATTATAGGGTCCATATAAATTTCAAAGGAATTTATGTCCCATTTAATATTAAAAATGATCAAATGTGTATTTATCAGTGTTTGTATGAATTCAACATTCTAATGAAAATTAATTATATTTTTTCAATCGCAATCCCTTCAATGAAAGGTATCAATCATAAATGACTAGGTAGAAATCAAAATAGATAAAATTTTAATTTTATGGGGCATTCATGATTTATTTTAGTAGATCTTCATATAATATCTTGGAATTGTGATTTTGTTTTCAATATAATACATTCATGGTGCTACATGTATTTCAGAGCATAATTAAAAATAGAACAAATTTAGTTGAAATATTTAAACAAAAAACTACATTAAAATCTTTATTAGGAATTCATATGCCCCAGTGTAACACATTAGGGTGCACTATTTTATTTTTTATGATTTAAATATGGATAAAATTGACTATAAATTTGTTATTAATAACATAACATGATCACAATGGGGAATAAGTATCATCTACCCCATATTTTTGAATTGTTTGATTAACTAAATATATCTAAATATTTTTCTTTGATTTTTCTTTGTTCTTGATATCATAAATTATGAGTTACGAAGGAGTATATAACCAATAAAATCTTTTATACCATGTATTTTTATTATGAATTAATATAGATTCCATTTGGACATATTAATCTACATATTATCATCACGGAATAAATTAATAGAGTATTTAAAGAAAATCATAATATATTTTTATATTCAATATAGTTATATTCTTATATATAAAAATAGTAATGAATATCATGAAGAATCATTGATAATTGTGGCAAAGTTCCTAAGGAATAATAACCAATATGAAAAAATTAGCAAGTGTAAATTTGGGCTATAAAAATTTTCATTCGTAGGTTACATAATATCATATAGATAGATATCAGTGGATCTATAAAAAATAGAGGTTATTAAAAAAATTCATACACTATCCATTATGATTTAAATGTGATGTTTTTTTGTTTTGAAAGATATTATTTATTCTATGATAATTATTTATAATGGATTTCCAATATATTCACCATGTAAACATGGATGTGAGCCCAATAAATTTGGATAAATGAATTTTGTGGAAAAATTTATTAAACTCATGAAAAGTTTATTCATAAAACCTATGATTATAATACCAAATATTGGATATGGTTTGAAATTTTTTATTATTAATAGAAAAAGATACTTGGATGTATCCTTATACATAATGATATGGTTATACAATATGACTCAAGATAACTGATTTTTCATTGTGGAAACTTATCCAAGTAATGATTTGGAGTTTTTTGGGTAATTTTTTCAATAAAAATATGGTGGTAACTTATTTATTGGAAATGGGGTTATACAATAAATGATAATAAAGAAATAATGTATATATTAATAGATAATTTTCTTAATTTATGATAGATATTATGGTTGGTGAGGATTAAATATTATAAATTCTCAGTACAATGTCATCCAAGGATGACGAACAAGGTGAAAAATGCTCTCAGTCGAAAGAATTGTGATTTCGTATCTATAGTAAGGATCATAATGGCTCTAATATTTTTGTATTCTCAATGAATTTGTTGATAAATCATGAATCAAGGGAAGAAATATTATATTCCCCATATGAATCTTCAACCATATATCTATGTAAGAATTAAAGGGTGTAGAAAGATGATTCATTATTAAAAAAATAAATTGATAAATTATCCCAAGCCTAGAAATTATTGTATATCAATTATAATTTTCATGAGCCATGAATGTGTTCCATGAATACATGATTTTAAGAGGGAGCTATTGAATTAATTTGTTTCTTAAAAATTCTCCATTTCTCTTTGATGAAAAATTATATATATTCATTTCAGTGTTCATTTCTGGTGGAACATCATGAAAATAGTTATTACAAAATATATATCTTGGTGGTTGGTATGTTACAAAGTTTATGTCAAGAGAAAAAGTTCTAGAGGCATGTTAAAACCATTACCTGTACCAAAATATTAATGGGAAAGCATCACCATGGAATTTTTCAGGAGACAACACAATACATATAATGTTGATAATATATTATGGGATATAATTGATTACAATATGAATTTAAAAGACATAATTTATATCATAGAACATATCAATATTGATTATAATTTTAGAATATATATTATAGAATGTAAGGGCTGCATGTAGTACCTCATTTTAAAATATATTATCATGATTTAAGTTTTGTCGTGATGTATTGAGGAAGTATTCCACATGATCTGTATACCGTTTTGAGTTTTGATACTTTATATAATCTTTGAGCATATGGATTGTTTTATAGAACCATTCAAACCCAAGGAAATATGTTTTGATCTCATTATATGTATGTCAATAGTGTTAGAAATATAAACCTTCCTCTATAGATATTTTCATAAAAAATATATTTCACCCAATATGTCAGTTGAGTCCTTATAAATCAACAAATGTGATGATGTGTATTACTATAAAATTTTGGGTTGAAGTTGTTGAAAAGTATATATCTTTTCCTAAAACATATTATGGAATTGAAGGAATGTACAAAAAATATCCACCACTCAACAAAGAAGCGTAGAGTTTACAAAAAAGGTATACCTATAAAAATAGTTGAAATATACATTTTTAGTTGGTTATAAATTATTTCATGGAATTTCTCAATGTATAAATGTTATTGGATTGAAATATAATGAAAAATTTACCCAAAAACATATTTCCCCTTAAATGTTCATTATCTAGTAAGGATGAATACTTATTTCTCCATGTTTCGACCATACGTATCCCACGTTCATGATGTGTTAATGTATCTCACTCAAGGAAGTAAATACATGATCCATCATTTTTCCTGAACATAGATTTTATGACAAAAAATCATATTAATTATAAAGAATAAAAACATATAGAAGTCATGTTCTATATAGATAATATAATTTGTAGTACCACTACCCACATTATTAAAGTCATGTGGAAGAATTATAGATTCAAAGAATCTTCTTGGGAAACTGGTGATGTGATGAAAGAAAGATATCATCATTTATTTGTATCAATGTGACTGAATATTAATGAATAAATTTATCTTATTAAGGGTATAATGTAAATTTAGGATATTTTTTGATATTTTCTTCTATATGTAAATTTTATTTCATTGATAGGTTTCATTACAAATATAACATTCTTTAAATTAACCATGAAATACTATGAAATTATTATTATTTAACGTGGAAGTGATAACCTAAATATTTGGTTAGAGGGAATGAATACTAATAAGTAAGTTAAGAAACAAAATGTTTTTTTCACATATTTAGGAAATGAAGTTATTGGATACAGATTAATTAGCCAAAAAATTTGATATGAAAGAGTTGTTTTCTAAAAATAGTTGCATTAAATTACTATGTTTGTATATTCATAAAATAAATTAGTCACTATCGACGAATGATATTAATGAAATGAAAATGTTATATATTTATTATAGTGTTACAAAATTTATCAAACATTTTTCTATGATGATATATGTATATGTGTCCAGTTTTATTCATATTATTTTATTTCTCTAATAATTGATTTTCGTCATCTTTCAAACACATGTTTCAAATTTTTTTCTAACTCATATAAATTTAATCGAGAAAATATGGATTCCATATTTGCATTATTCTGGATACGATTTGTTAAATATGTAGCATTTTTATTCAAAATGAATAACAATCATAGTGAAATGTTTCCACCACAATATGGGAGACATGGTTATTATAAGGTAAGAAAATTTTATAAGGCTTTAAATATTCTCTAATAATTTCCATAATCCCCATGGAAAATTGGAATTTGGATATTTCCTTCTATTTCTAGAATATATAGTTACTTGGTGGAATATTTAATTGATAATGAAATTTATTATATCTTCATAAAGGTGTAATGAAAAAATGTCACTATAGTGACTTTAAGAACAGAAAATAAATTATATGCATAAAAATAAGATATTTTTTCATATAATAACTTATTTTATATAAAAATTGAATTCATTTATAGTATTAATTTATTTTTAATTTTTATAATTTTAATAATATATTTAAATGATTATAACATGTTGATATGATATTTTGTAACATCTACTGTCTTGAACCCTTTGATAATTGATATATAATTTACGATTTTAATTTAGTGGATGGGAAAAATGTAAAAATGACTTATAAAATGTAATTTTGATAGGTGGAAGACATATAATTAATGTTTTCAGATAAGGTAAATGGACCCATTAATATTTTGGATGTTTGGATGGGATTTGGAAGATTTTTCTTAGTGATCCATGTTTCGGGAAGCAATAGACAATGGAATATAGTTATCTCATAGGTAAATCGAACTATAAATCTGTAACAATTAGTCCAATTATAAATTCCTAAGGATTTCATAAACTATGAAAGGGAACAAGTGGTAACTATGAAAATTTATTTTATATGCACATGAAATTTCTAAACTATGTTTATGGGATGAATGGTTGCATGGATAATATATTGGATATTGTAGAGGTGATTGGGTGGGTTTCTCATAGTATGTAAAACCATGTATCTATACATGACAAGGGGTTTCCCACAGTACTATTTCATTGCATGAATGTTACATAATTTTCCACATCATGTGGCCAAACAATATGTATCAATAAGAGTTTGGAATTTACAATTTCTCCCCCTATTACCCTTAAGGGGTTATCACCCCATTTCCACCTTCTTTTCACTCATCTCCTCCTCCCGTACACCCTATTCATATTCCTCACTATATGAGAGTTTCTCCTTTTAAAATATCCCCAATAGGATTTCTCTAATTTAATTTTAATCATATAGGTAAAACTATTAATCCTATATCTTCTTTTAACAGTTTCTCTTGTATATATTTATATGGTCATTCTACCAACTCATATACCTCATTTTTATGGTCTTTAATGAATCATATGATTTAAATAATTATTTATTGAATCAAATATTTCTATGGATGAGTAAAAAATCCATTGTATAAGGTATGTGGTATATTGTTTTCCATAATTATATCGTAGTGCATTTTATGGGCCTGTTCTCCATGCACTAGACTATCTATGTGTCACTTATAAAGTGTGAAAATAATTAATTTAAATAATTATACAATGATCTATAACAACATTACATTGTTGGAGGTTAATGAAGTCAACCCTAACCACAAATTAGGATGATATCAAATAAATTCTATTATTAAATATAGTGATATATTCAATTAAATCACCACACTATGTGAGTTATGGTTTCCACTTTCTAGTGACTTGTATTTATGGAAATAAATAAATTATTATAATTCATAATTTTATACATGTGGCCTGAAATCAGATTACAAAATATGATTCTTGAAAAATTTCAATTATAAAGTAAATTTATAAATAATTTAAAATTAATTTATAAGAGGGATGTATCAAAACAATTGGTCCTTGATCCTTTTACCTAAAATTTTACAATTTTGTTGGAAAAACATAAATATAGACATTTAATGTTTTGGAATGGATGTTTCTCCAGATATTAATTATTTCATAAAAGAAATGGACCAAATGATATATATTAATTTTAATATTTCACGTATATTTGCATGAAAATTCATTATAATTGAATTTACATATGGAATGATCCTAATAAATTATGACCATTTTATATTTGATAATTCTCACGGCTTATCATATAATGTTGTTCACAAATTTCAAACCATTAAGAGGGGGAATTAGTGGTTTAAGTTTCATTTATAAGAATGTTTCAAAATCCTTTCATAACCTCTAAAAACATTTAAGGATATGATCCACTACAGTATAACTCACTACTAAACCTTTCATATAAAAAATAGATTGAGAATACATAATATGATACTTACATGTTTTGGTATAACGACATATTATATTCCATGTTGGATACACCTGCCAACATGGATTATTTCACTAATATAATTATGGAATTTAATTTGAATAGTTATAAAATCATAGTAATATTTTCTTCATATAGGTTTTTTTACCCCACATCTATCTATTTAAATATCCATTTTCCCATATATGGTAATAAAACCTATAAAGACAACATTTTTCAGTAAATTGAATGATTCTATAGCTACAATATTCATTTTCCTTCCCCTTTTTGATCCACTTTTTAAATTTATTTCGTGCTACAAATGTAAAAATAATTAAACATTACAAATTTAAAATATTCATGAACATAAAAATTATCTAGTGAACTTATTGGTATTGGTTCATCTTCTAGAAACTCTATCTAGAAATATTCCTTAGAAAACATCAGTATGATATTCCTCAATCTGTTTCCCTTAGTATGATGGGTTCCATCAGATTTAGATTTTTTTGAATTCAACTTCTTCACTTACTTTATAAATTGGGAAAGAATTCAATTGGAAGCTCGTAATTCCTCGGTCTAATGGAATACAGTCTGGTAAACCTTTTTTATGGATGTTGCCTCATTGGGATCACTATGATGGACTTTCTCGGATGAAGCTTCATCCTAGAAGATTCCCCAATGATTGGATCGAATCTCCATTTTATGGACTTGTTCCAATGAAACATACAGAGTTTCAACATAAACAATTATTGTTGGAAACTCAAAAACTTGACAAAAATATTTTAGATATCTCAGACCGTGTTAAGAATTCATGTTTCACTCCCTAAAAAATTCACTATGCTCTACTTTTATAGAAACCATGAAATTATTTGGGTAGGACTCTAAAAATCAGTCATGCTCAACCAAATCATCAAAATCAACAATTATGATTTAATAATTGATCAATCATTGAGTTCTTAAATGATTCATAATAATTCTTTGTGCTATTCATTGAATCAAAAATCCTTTAAGTTTACAATATTTCCATCATTCTGATCCATCAATTTGATTATTTATTCCAATTATTCAATATCAATCATCATTATTGTTGTTACATGTTGTAAACTGAAGGCATCCCATTATGATGACATATTATAAACATTAATAGTCTTATTATACATAAGTTCTAGATCAAATCATTTCATATGAAATGATATAGTATTTCTACATTTCATCAATTTCTAATAATGATGATCCCAAATCTGATGAATTTATTAGTGTTATCCTACATCTAATGGATCTACCTTTTCTCTACTCATACAGAAATCATTAGTTCATGTCTGATGATTCATCACCTCTTCTTGAATAAATCAATTCCTATTTTCTTTTTATCTTCACTAAAATGTGAGGGCACAAGATATGACTTATGTTTTTAATAACCTTACTGAAATACTAATAAAACATTCTCAAACATTTTTACTAAAATTTTATTTTTTCCTTTATGTATTAATGATACTAAAAAATATGAAAACAAATCTATGTCAAAATTTATTATGATGTGTTAGTGGAATACCACGTTTGATGGACTAGTGGTGGCAGTGAATTGTTTTCGTCCTTACAATCAATATTGTAGCCTTTTGATATTATCACGTAGATAATTATCATACCAATTATTAGAAGCAAAAATAGTTCTCATTTTATTCTAATCATTTCAAAAAAACAATCATTTTATACAAACCACATCTTATAATCATGACTTCATCATGCCTTTGAGTATGTTAATGATCGACTTCAGTATTTTCAGACATATAATAGAATTTATTGTAAATTCCCTATTCATCAGTAACATTATTATTTGCAACCAAAACTTAATAAGATTGGTAGCCACTGATCTCCCCCATTCTCCCATAATTATTACATCACAAGTCCCTAAAAACATAAGAAATTTGTGAAATATGGAATATTAAATTATATGTAGGTTTTCCTTAGATCCATTATAACGTCAATATCATTTCCCTTTAAGTTATGAAGCATCTTATGAATATTTATAAAAAATATGATTCAATTGGATAATATTAACTCATGCTATTAGCCTAGATCTGATTATGGTACTGATGGTTCTAGTTCTGATTAAAAGCACCAGTCATACCTTTTTAAATACTGATTTCCATTACCCTCTCTACATAATCATAAAAATTTATATATTGAAAAAAATGAAACCCAAACATAACAAGGGTCTATAATATACCTTTTCCATCAATAGTTCCACCACATTTTGGACAGTTCACCGAGACCCATATTATTACATACATTATTATTGGGGTTACCCTATAAAAATTATGTGACTAAAAGTAAGATGTAAAAATTATTACACCTTGAGTTATCCTTGGCTTACGAAGTAGGAATACATTCGACGAGCTCATAGTTCAGATGGGATAACAATGAACCTTGAGATATATCATGTTCCTCTTTATAAAATTCCATAGTGACGGGGTCCTAGAGAAAGTGGGATCAGCCTAAAAATTATTATTACTATGACAGCATGATTAGGGTTGTTGGACATACTCTTTTACATCTGATTAGTCTAGGATGTTGAAAACGATGTTTCACATCCATTTGGGTTTTCGAACATAAGTTTGACACACATAATTAAAATATTAGGCCTATAATTTCGCATTATTAATTGAGATTTATGGGAATGGTGTTCCATATCCCCTATTTAAATTCTTGGTCTTGTCCTAATATTTAAAAAAATCAGCTTATATTATTATTATTATTATTATTATTAGTAGTAGTATTATTATTATTATTATATATTGTTGTCATGGTCTTTCAACTACAGACCTAGAATGTTCATGTATGTCTCTGTATATATGTGTTAAATTTATGCTTCCATATTCATGATGTAATGTTAAGAGATATTTATAATTACAATGAGGAAGCTACAATCTTCCTCATGTTGTTAGGGAACCTAATACAATTTGAGTAATTTTATTGAATCACTATTTACTTATTTTAAATGTATAGTGTATTATTTTATATTCACAGAATGTATTACTTTAGCACCATTTTTTATGAACATTTTAGTGTATCTGACACCTTTTCAAGTCCACCGTTTGTTACTTAGAAATACTTAATGTTTTTATGATTAGGATCATGTATTATACTTTCTTGTTTGATTCTACACCTTGTATATTGGGAATCTTCTTGGAGAAAGGGGACAAGAATATACATAGGTTGTCCTTACTGGATGGATTCTTATATTTAGTTATTATTTTTATATCTTGTGTTATTAAATTTATTATTTTTATTCTTATTTATACACATTAAATCATTACAACATGATAATGCATTATATATATTCTTTTATTTTTGATTATTTGTTTTTATTATTATCTTCCACTTCTCTGTTATTCATCTTCATCAGCTTTTTATATATTATATTTGAAAATGTTATACTATGATCATGGGGGTATTGTCTCACCATTTTAACACCATTATAACGTTGTATTAATTCGACATACTATTTTTTATGGGGATGCAATCATGGGGTTTTGGGGTGATCAGGGTATGAGAAATGTTTAAGTGGGTCCTATGAGAGGTTTTCATAATATGGTATCAATAGTTCTCTTTTCCTTTTTTAAACTATTTTTGGATGGTATATATGTGACTAGGAATGTTTCATAATTAGGTAGATAGTTCGTCTCTGTGTCTTGTTAACCCATGAAATGGGGAAGATCATGTTATCAAGAGCTATATTATTGTTCATTTTTAAATTTGAATATTATTTCATCATGAATGGGTGATGTAATTCATCTAGTTATTTATGTATATGATTTATATTATTTTTACACTGGCCTAGTGTGTTAAGGAATAGTTATTTATTCATCATTGTATGAACATAATGATTTAAATTTCATGAATATTACATGCCATATTTATTTTAGGGCCTTTGTTTACGGTAGATTTTGGTACGTTACATGAATTATATATTCCAAGAATTAATAAATTTTTATAATGGTTAAATGGTTAAAAAATATTTGTTATTAGAGTTTCTTCATCGAGCAAATTTTTTCCCATATAGCATGATCGTGGAACCTGAATTAACAAATTATGACATATTTGAGCCATGAACTATTGGATACATGGTCTTAAACCATAGTGGATATTGATAAATGTCTAAAAAATTATTATTTAGAAATTTTACATGTCATTACATATTTTTAATGGAGCCCCATACAATTGAACCAACATATATGTAACTTTTTTATTTTGTGAAAGATGAAAAAAAATATATTAAAATTACATGACTGTTAATTATGTCTTATAAATTAATGTACTGTTACAATAAAGGAATGATAGTTCAACTAATTAAAGCATGTTATATATGAATAATGTGATGTACTTTAATGTATTTTCTATGGACAACATATACCACCGAATCCAAAAATGCACAACTGGACACATCTAGTTCAGTTAGGGATTTTTTTTGTTTGATAACCATATTGGGTTGTTATGAAAACATGATAATTTAACTGTTATGGGTTACATTTAAATATGATTCCAATAAAATTTATAGAGTTTTGAATCCATAAAATCTGAATTTTTTCCTATATAACAAAATCTATAGTGACATAGTGGTACCCTCATAGGTATAGTGACCCATGCATAACAAAAATGGATATTACATCATTTTATGTGAATATTCGACACATTGAAAAATTGAATGCATAAGGATAGTAATATTATTGTTTCCTTTCAAGCATGGAAGGAAAAAATTCTATCATGGTTTATAATATTCATATTCTTCCTTAAATATCATCTCTTTTAGTAATAATACATAAAACATTTCTTCAAAATAAGGTTAAAGGAAACATAAGAAAGTGGTGAGGTCGGATTCTCAGTAAGGGTAGACAAGAGAGATATATAAGCATAACTTGATAATAATGGCATGACAGTGTGATTTTATAATTATGTGATCATTAATTACATATCAATGTTCATAATCAAGAGTCATGAAATAATGTTGGATGTTCATAAGACACTAATATTGAGAAAATCAAAGTGCATATGTTATAAGATCATAACATAGGAATAAGTTATGAAAATTTTGAAGAACCAAAAACATATGAAATAATATCCATGGTAGTCAATAATTACATCCAATGCTGTATTTGGAACATGGGTTCACTCCTGAAACCATAATAGTAGTCAAGGTTCACTTATAAGAACACCTTTGTTGTCATGGCTTACTACATAGAATATTTCAGTAGTCAAGAATCACTCCCATTACAATTTGAGTAGCATATGTTCACTTAAAAAAATATTAAATTAGTCATGTTTCACTCATAGTACAATATTAGTAGTATGTATTCACTCCCCAAACCATATTACAAGTCAAGCATAACTCACAATACCATCAATGGAGACAAATTCCTTTACTAAACTAAGTTCACTCCCCATTACAACCATATATATCCAATGATATATAAATAGTTACCTATTTCATTAGAGGGACAAGTATGACCCACCTTCAACATACTATCATCACACTTTTGTGTACCACAAGAAAAAAATCATCATATCATATTCCATAAAAAGAGTTAGGTCTCAAAAACATTATATGATAACCCATGAAATTAAATATATATTTTAAGTATTTAATATCATCATAACCTATAAAAAAATAAATATGTTTCATAATAATTTTATCATAGGATTACTTGTGAAAAAATGGGTTTCATAAGCATTTTTTCATGGTATATCCCATGAAAAAGTAACTAGTTTGATAAACACCATTACTTTGAATCAGAAACCATTTAGAGAAATAATATGAATGGTATTCTTGGATCACATCCAATGTAAAACAGAAACTATATAAAATGATGTTATATTAGATTGGGAAGAATTTTTAAATGTCTCTAGAATGATTTCCTAAATAAAATGATATTTATTTAATAATATAAATTTAAAACATCAAACATTTTCAAGATTCATTCCATTGAAAACTACATTGAAGTATCTTATAAAAAAATATTTTTAATATCATTTAGAACATTTTTTGAAGAATATATCAATTTTATTTGAAAAACTCTTTTTGATAAAAAAAACATTTGAAAACATTTTTCATTGAATATAACTTCAAATACATAGAAAAGAAACATGGAAATTTTTAAAATCAATTTATTTGAAAATTTCATTTTAAAACATATAATGGAATATTATTAAATCATTTGAAACAATTTCTATACATAAAACATTTTTGAAACCTATTTCCATTGAAAATATATTTAAAAACATATAAATTAATCTCGTAGATCACTGAAATATATTCCATTAAAAATTTCCTTGAAATATTATAAGTAAAGATTATAAATATTTTCAAAAAAAATTTAAAACATAAAAACTATTAAAATATTTTTCCATGAAAATTATCTTCAAATATCATTTAAAATGTATTGAAAACATTGATAGGAAACATGGTTTCAGAATAAAAAAGTTTATATCTAATGAGAGAAATAATGACTTATTTTTTTAAAATCATTTTCCTAATTATAATAATGAATAATTAGTGGAAAATGGTACCATTATTTGTATTTATAATTAATAACAATATTATAAGAAATGTAATAATATCTTTTGAGATATGGATAATAATATTTCATTAATGGAAGCATAATCCTACAAATTTCTCATAAACGATGAGAGCATATCAATTAAATATTAACACTTTTGTAACTCTGAATCATAATCCACAAGGGGGAGTATAATTAAGTTAAGTTTAAAATATAATTATAATAATTATATTTTTTATATAACATTTCAATGGGAATTATATTCCACTCATAATAGAATGTATGTGCATTACATATCATCTGTCTCGAAATCCATACATGGAAAAAATTACCTTACCAATTTGGTAACATTTAAACTGAAAACCCCATGAATATGCGATCATAAAATTTATATGTAAATTCAAATAAGTTTAAATTTAAGAATCCTAAAATACCTTCAGGTTCATTATGTACACTACACATAAGAAATGAGTGGGTTTTGTGCCATAAGTCTCGCAAAAAAAATGTGTGAGACAAAAAAATCCCTCTGCTACTTGGGTAACATTAGATTTTGGATCAACATCAAATAATAACTTCGATTGGAACATTTAGTATCATTAAATAAATTTATTTTAAAGATACAAAATTTCTTAGGGAATTATATAAAACACCTTAAATAAATATGTGGTGAATATGGAATGTATCTCATGATTATAAGAATGCGAAATATAATTCCCTTTCCTAAATTCATGACTCTAATTGTACATATTACAACCACATGTGTATTACATATTTTATAATTATAAATCTACCAAATAACCATTTTATGTATAAAATTATATATATGATTTACATATGACATTATATTAAATGTTTGTTAACAATTTAATTTTAATATTTCATTTCGAGTAATAAACATTTTTTTCATATATGTTTTGTATTCTGATTATTGATGATCTTAATTAAGTCATGATTTAATAATTTAAAGAATTTATATATCATATTAAAATCATATATAATCATTATAAAATTATTTATATTAATCATTAAATAAAATAAATTTGAAATAAATTATTCCTGGAGATGGTAGTTCGTACATACACATAGATGATGTTTCCCTTTTCATATTGTAATTTTTAATAAGGGAAAGATAATTATATATATATATATATTATCTGAATACTATTTTTATTATGTAATATATATCACATATTTTTATTAAACCCATCTTTAATACATTTAACGTAAAATTTGAATGAACCTCATGTCTTTGAGGAGGTGGTAGTCCACACATCCACAAATAGTGTTATCATATTCACAAAAAATGGAAATAATAAAGTTATATGTTATATAAAAATTAAAAAATCATAACTAAATTTTTAATATCATATATATAAATATATATAACCTAAAAATAGTAATTTCATCATTATTGTTTACCATGAAATGCGTTAATTGAAGAACACGAAGCATCATCTTGAGAGGCAGTAGTCCACCACACACACGAACAATGATTTTGGATCCCATTTGACGTATATTTGATTAAATATAGGTAATAACCTTAACATAACAAAATATCACTATATTTATAATATTGAAATTATTATATATGTATTTAATAATGATAATTGAGGTGGTGGATAATGGAATTAAAAAAATCGTGTTGAATGATGTTACCTCTTATTTGGTAACATCTTTTGGTTTATAGAAAAGGCATCCATGGATTTCATTATCACAAATATGATGAATATAGGTTTATAGGAGGTAATATGGGATCTTATTTGGGAAGTTTTTGGATGATACAATGTGATTTAGAGGTGGGTTGATAGGGGGAGAATAGGTGGAATTTTTTAAGGGTGGGATAATCAACACTTGGTAATTTTTTATTGAAAGTTAGGTATAACCACATTTTCGTCTAAGATAAGGCCTCAAAGAACATGAAATTAGATTCGAGAGGGTTTAATGTAAAAAATATCCCATCATTGGTTATTTCTACATATACAGGGCCATTTTAACACTATATGTTTTAAATTTTACCACTAAAAAACATGTTTTTACCTTAACCATAGTAATTCATTTTAATTACTGTCACCAATATTTTGGGCCAAAGAATAATTTGAACATATTTTTAATTATATATTATGATTAATAAAAAATTCCGAATCCATTTTCCCAAATTCAAATAACATATTTGGCTGAAATTAATTTAAAATGAATCCCCTATATGGGATGAGACAATGAGTTTCTATGATGAAAAGGCTCTATTGTTTTAAATGTTTTTATACCCAATTTTAATCAGATATTGGCTCCCATAACCTACGTTTGATTAATATATTTATTATTTATTTTATTACAATTTATAACAACATTAAAATATTATTTAACTATATTAATAAATAAAATGAAAATGAAATTTTCAATTAAAATTCAGTGTTTTTTACTATTCATAAAAAATGAATCATATTACAAAAATACAAAAATTAACACAAAGTGAAATTTGACATTCCTATTAAAAAATAATGTTTATTTTGTCCAAAAAAATTGAAAAACACTATAAAAGTATATTTCAAATATGTTCTCCATTAAAAGGGAGTAAAATGAACATCTAGAAAAATACCTCTTTTATTTATAAAATAGCATTTATTATTACCTTATTCCTATAAAATATATTGGATGGCTGCTAAAACAATTTATTTAATACATAATATATAATAATTATAATAATTATTCAAAAAAATTGGATTTTTAAAATTATTTAGATAAAATGGTGTTTGTATCTAAGGAAATATTTTCCATTATAAAATAATTTTATAATATTTAAATAGATTTAGATTAAATTATAGAAAATTTGTAATTCCATGACCCCAATTACCAAGAGTCTGTGCATTATTACATAACATTGACGTAATAAAAAAATATCAAGTATTGAAAGACCTCTTAGTTAAGTATCCTTGGAACCACTAGATACATTCATAAATCTTACATTACATCATAATGTGAAAATCTACAAGAACATAGTCTCCATAGTCCACACTCATATCCACGAAAACTATCCCTAAAGGTCAGACATAAAATACTTCTTCACATCCTAGGAAAAATAAAACATAGAATGGGGTGCGATCAGATGCTCAGTAAGGATAACAATATTGAGGAAACATTCAAAAAATAAGCATAAACATTTATGGAATTTTATAACTAAAACAAAAGCCTTTTACGCATGAACTTCAGCATAATGTGTAAAAAAATAAAATGAAATATTTCTATTTGAATATCCAAATGGATATTCTACTAGACGAATAATCACACGCAATATCAATAACAACATTCATAATGATGAAATGCATAATGCTAGACTATCATAACGATATAGTCAAGGTCTTATGCCAAGACTAAAAATATGATTTTTTCAAGACCTTGTGCCAAGACACAAGTTTGTCTCATGAGACCTACCGATTCATCATGGAGCTATATCGGGCTCCACCCTTCACTTACTAAGTCTAATTAATTCCTCATATGAAAAAGTTTTAAACATTACATAAACTTTCGTTTTAAAACTAGCAAACGAAATGTAAATACTTTCTCTATAAACAATGAATGGTATAAAAATAAGACATCCATGGTCAATCATATCACAAAAACTTCAATAAAATATGCATGTGTTGTATCATAATAAATCAACTTCAAATAAGATTAAAATCATTCAAAGGATGTTGACATAGATGAAATCAAAACTTTCTGAGAGATACACCTATTTTTTGAAATCATATAAAAGTCACATAATTTTAAAAGAAAACATTTACATTGAAAATATTCACATAATATTGTAATGTAAGATTTGATGATTTTATAACAGTGGTGAAATGCCTGGATCGGTTGTGATCACTGAGAGGGGAGGGGTGAATCAGTGATAACTTTTTCTTTTTATGAATTGTTCCCTTTGGATTATCAATTCAACCTCTGCAGCTAGTTAAAGCCTAGATCTACTCTTTTAGTGGTGTAGTAATAATGAGAGCACAGAACACAGAGATTTACAAGGTTCAGTACAAATACCTACTCCTTGCCGTGTTGGTTACACCCCCCAACACGGATTCTTCACTATGCCAAAAGATGATTACACAGTAATTGGTTATACCCCCCAATTACAAGTTGGTTAAACCCCCCAACTCCACAGCATCATCTTCATCATGGCTCCACTTCACTTGTTCAAAGGTGTTGTTCAAAAACATCAAGTAGCTTCAACAGTCTTCAAAAGATCTCATTGGTCTTGCTCACCAAAAAAAAACAATCACTTAGAATGATCAGTTCTTTTGCATTCACACACTTAAGTGTGTACTCCTCTTCTTCTCAAAGTTGGTCTACTTCACTTGTGCACACACAAGGCTAAGCCTCAGGTCTACCTCCTTGCAGACACACTCCCAAGTGTGGTAAATACTTCACCCAAACTCAAACACCAAAAGAGGCGTGCAAGGTCCTCCTGCCTTGGGTCGCGCAGGGTGTCAAAGACACCTCGGGCGCACAAGTGCACTGCCCAAACTTCCCTGTCACGCAAGGAGTAGTGCGCCGGGGGGGGGGGGGGGGGTTCTCTTCTTGTCGCGCAAAGAGGTAGCGCGCAAGGTCCTTTCTTCTCAAACAGAAACCCTTCGCGCAAGGGTTGCGCGAGAACAAAACTTGGAGCCTCCTGTCGTGAAAGTAATGCGCAGGATTTTACTTCGCGAGGCAGAGAGCATCGCGGGTCTTCACGAATGAACAACAACCTTCACTCGGCCTCAGACTCCTCTTTATATAGGCTGAGGAGGTGCATGAATGATTTGCAGGGAAATACATTTTGAATGCCCGAAATCTGCGGCGTCTTTGAAAACTTCAAACGCGTTAAAAAGATCTTCCGCATATCACGTTCTTCTTCACTGTATTAATGCAGGTTTTCTCATTTTCGGTTCCCCTCACGTGCATGCGTTTTCGAACGCATGCATGTCTCTGTTAAAGCACAAACCATGCAAAGCAAGATTGCACGAAGCCTCAGCAACTTCATTTTCCTCGGCCGTTCTTCGAAAAACTCCATTTCACGTATGCATGTACATTTTAAGGCATGGATAGATTCTTTAGGGCCAGAAGATCTCAACGGTGCAATCAGATCCTTCAATGGTGGCCGGAGTCTCGATCTTCAGTCACGGGGGGAGCTCTTGTTCGAAGGAGGCTGCGGGAAGAACTCAGCTGAGCCCGAGGATGAAGACAACTCCAGAGCCGTCGGATCAGGAGTTTAATGACAGCGGACGGCCAGGATTAAAACATCGTCGTGGCGATGGGATGAGCAGACGAGTTCTGCCGCGAGATCAAACGGGCGGCCATGATTAGATCGGGCTTATTTTTCACTGTCCCACATCGAAACGCGCTGCTGATTTCGCGCGGTTTATCAAACTCAAGCTGCCGGCTTCCCATTAATTAGTTCTCTTCTGCCTCCACGGTGCCGCCCCGCACCGTGCCTCTGCGGGCGCGCTCTTGCGCCCACCCCTATCACTCAGGCGCGCTATGCGCCCACCTTGCGTGTGTGCCTTCGGGCGCGTGTGCTACTGGGCTTCATCGCCGTGTAGCCTCGGGGGCTTATACATGGCCCCGACCTTCTGCCTCATGGAGCACCTTGGCCTTGAGGGTTCCCCATGGGTGTGGTGACCCTGAGTCCCACAAGTTCCTTGGGTGATCCCTCGACTAGCCTCCTTGGTGACTATTTTTTGACAAAGGAAAGAATGAATCCTTTGTATAAAAACAAAGTACTCCATATAAAAATTGCCAAACCAAGTGCCATTCAAGCCTTCTTCCTCTTAATTTCTTCTCCTCTTCTTCTTTTTCATTTGAAATTCTCTATTCCTCTTCAACATATATTCAATACTTACATGGAATTCCGAAGGTTCTTCATCTTCAACCGAGCTCCTAAATCAAACATATTCTTCAAAGAACATCATTGATCTAATCAGAGAGGTCAGATCAAATTTAAATCCTCATGCACTAAGAGATATTGCATGGTCTTCTAATCATGTTGTGACAATGTATCTCCTTGATACACGTGCTTTGAACTTATGATCAGCATAGCAATCGTCTGATTTAATGCTTTTGTAATCATCAATCTTAAAGATGTACTTCATCAGATGGCACACCATGACAATTTATTGACAATAAATGCAATTAATTCACTTGGGCACAATAATCTCCCCCTTTGTATTTGGTTGTCAATACTCCGAAGCACACTGAGAGAATGTCGTGTTCCTGATGATTTCTCCCCCTTATTGGCCAACAAATGCAAAGGGATGAATGAAAGCCATACTCAGAGTATAGAGCTTCTGGAACCTGCACATCTTCAACTACCAATGCTCCCCCTCAGGGGATGCACTCATCTCCTTCAATTCCCTGCATGTAAGTACAAGAATACAAAAATTTAGGGAATAAAAATGGACCTTCTTCTTCCTCAAGTGAGAGTAGAAGGCTGAACATGAAGTTTCAGCCTCAATTCAACAAATATTTCCGTAGGCATAGCTTTGGTGAAAATGTCTGCCACCTGATCTTGAGTAGGAATGTAGTCTAGATTGATGTCTCCACTGGCGACCCATTCTTTGATGAAATGATATTTTTTATCAATGTGCTTGGATATGGAGTGTTGGATAGGATTCTTAGACAACCCAATTGCACTTTGATTATCACATAAGATCCTCAATGGTTTTTCAGCTTTAATCCTCAAATCTGCTAGCTGCACCTGCATCCAAATCATTTGAGTACATGCATGTGTAGCGGCCACATACTCTACTTCAGCTGTGCTCAATGTTACAGAATTTTGTTTCTTGCTGTACCAGCTAACACATCCTTCTCCCAGAAAGAAGGTTCCACCAGATGTGGATCTTCTATCGGTGCAATCACTAGCCCAATCAGCATCTATGAATCCCAAAAACTGTATGTTTGCACTATGTTTGTATATGAGTCCATAGTTGAGGGTTCCTTTAACATATGTCAGGATTCTTTTGGCTGTAGTTAAATGAGATTCTTTTGGGTCACTTTGGAATCTGGCACACAAAGTCACTGCATATGCTATATCTGGCCTTGAAGCCGTTAGATAAAGTAGACTGCCAATAATTCTTCTGAACTCTTTCTGATCAACATTGTTGCCTTCTTCATCCTTGCATAGCTTGGTTCCGACAGAAATGGGTGTGGAGACTTCCTTTGAACTTTCCATTCCAAACCTTTTCACTAAGTCCCTTGCGTACTTCTCTTGTGAAAGAAATATGGAGTTTTGTCTTTGTTCCACCTGAAATCCAAGAAAATATGTCATTTGACCAAGCATCGACATTTCAAAAGTTCTTTTCATCTGCTCAGGAAATTCTTCAAATAGTCCTTCCTTTTTACCAGCAAAAATGATATCATCCACATAGATAATGACTATGAGGGTACCATTGGCCATTTCTCTGACATAGAGGTTACTGTCAACTTTTCCTTTGACAAATTTCATGTCTTTAAGACAACCATCCAATTTTGAGTACCAGGCTCTAGGGGCATGCTTCAATCCATACAAGGCTTTTCTCAATCTGCAGACCATACTACCATCTTTGTCCAGCAAAAATCCCTCTGGTTGTTCAATATACACCTCTCCTTCAAGATCTCCATTCAGAAATGCAGATTTCACATCCATCTGATAGACCTTGTACTGCTTGTGTGCTGCAACTGCTAAGAACATTCTGATAGTTTCCAGTCTTGCAACTGGTGCAAAGGTTTCCTCAAAGTCGATTCCTTCCATTTGTGAATATCCTTTTCATACAAGTCTGGCCTTGTTTTTGGAAACTTCTCCCTTTTCATTGAGTTTGTTTCTAAACAC
This sequence comes from Viscum album, assembly GCA_963277665.1. Classification (NCBI taxonomy): domain Eukaryota; kingdom Viridiplantae; phylum Streptophyta; class Magnoliopsida; order Santalales; family Viscaceae; genus Viscum; species Viscum album. Next base: position 213,564,008 of record OY728155.1, on the reverse strand, counting down.
CCACTTTGTCCCAATAACATTTTCATTTTTGGGCCTTGGAACAAGATCCCAAGTGGAGTTCTTTTCAATTTGATTGAGTTCCTCATGCATAGCTTGTATCCATTCCTCATGTACAACTGCTTCAGCCACTGTGTGAGGTTCAACATGAGAAACCAGTGCAGTCTGATCTTCCAATCTCAATCTTCTTCTAGTTCTTACTGAGGACTGTAGGTCTCCAAGGACATTTTCTATGTCAACATGTTTCTTCAATTTGTTGTATCTGATTCTTCCATTTTCATTACCTTCATCTTCATCACTGGTATATTCAGAGTTGATCTCACCAGCAGTTGGTGTTGGGTCAGGTAATTCTTCATTCTTCTGTTCCAAGGCTGTGTCATTCTTTGAGTCATCATCATCCATAGTGTATGGCTTGGTGTTGTTTTCAATTATTATTACATCACGGCAGTCAATCATTTTATTCAACCTCTTATTCTAGCATCTGTAGCCTTTTCCATCAGGTAGGTAACCCATAAAGATTCCTTCTTCAGCTTTTTCTTTAAACTTTCCCAGATTGATGTTTTTAATCTTCATGATGCAGGGACTGCCAAAGACTTTGAAATATTTAACAGTTGGTTTTCTGTTAAACCACATTTCATAGGCTGTCGTTTGTGTTTCTAGTCTTAGGAGACATCTTTTCTGTATGTGTATAGTAGTGCATACTGCTTCTCTCCAGAAAAACTTAGAGATATCATGCTCAACTAACATAGTCCTCCCCATTTCAACTATGCTTCGATTCTTTCGTTCAGCCACTCCATTCTGTTGTGGAGTATATGGTGTACTATATTGATGTTTGATTCCATGCTTGACCAGATAGCTTTCAAAGACATCACCGGTATATTCTTTTCCGTTGTCTGATCTTACTTTCTTGATGCAGAGCTCTAGTTCCTTCTCAGCCTGCCTTCTGAAAGTCTTGAACATCGTGATTGCCTCTGACTTGTGTTTCATGAACATGACATTGGTCATCCGAGTGTAATCGTCAATGAAGGTTATAAAATAGAAATCTCCTCTTGTAGACTTCTGTCTCAACGGTCCACATATGTCTATATGGATTAGTTCAAGAGGCCTAGTAGACATGATATCAACTCCTTTGTGTGACCTATGGGTCAGTTTTCCCTTCTGACATGTGTCGCAGACTTCATCTCTTTCACTCTTTAATTTGGGTAGATCTCGTACAACATTGTACTTCAGAATTTTACTCATACTCCTTTGACCAAGATGGCCAAGTCTTTTATGCCAGAGGTTGTTTTCATATTTAGATCTAAGAAAACAAGAATTGATGGGATCACCAATTTGAAATAGATTTCCAGTGGTTCTTCTTCCTTGAGTGATTATTTTTCCATTGTTTGAGCTCTTGATGATGCATGAGTCCTTCTGGAACAACACCTCATGTCCATCATCACATAATTGACTTACACTCAGTAGGTTGTGCTTTAATCTTTCAACAAACAACACATCATTGGATTTTAGATTTGTTTTTGCAATCATAGCCTTTCCAACTCCCTTGATTTTCAGAGAACGATCATTTCCAAACACCACGGTTCCTCCCTCATGACATTCAATGTTGCTTAGAATTTTTGTATCACCAGTCATGTGGGATGAGCATCCACTATCAAGAATCCATGACTTGGTTTTACTGCTGGCTTTTAGAGCCACTTCAGCAAAGCATGTGATTTCATCATTGGTTTCTTGAATGCCTTTCCCTTTCATGTCTTTGACTTTTTGTTTAGGAAGAGTTGTCATACATTTATTAGCTCTATGAACTTGTTGGTCACATCTTCCACAAGCTTCACTCAGGCAGTCAAATGTGTTCTCAGTTGGTGGTTTTGATGCTTTCTGCAAAACACTCTGGGTTTCAGGATGTCTCCCCCTTGACTCATGCCTCATGTTTGGATGAGACATGTTATACCAGCATGCATAGGCCTTATGTCCAAACACACCACAACACTAGCAGTAGCCTCTGAACCTTGACCTTCTTTGTTGAAAAGAGTCATGTTGTAATTTTCTGTCCAGGATTTGAGTATTCCTTCCCGAGGATTTCCTTTCTTCCATTGAAGATGATTTTACACAGGTTGGTTCATGCCATGTTTGTCTCAATTTTATCTTTGAACCTTCATTGTTAGAAATAACAGATGTATTTAGAGATTTACTTAGTGGTAAATTGACCTTCCTCTGAGCACCAGCATAAGATGATTCTGCCTTGACCTCAACAGCCTTGTTGAAGTCTTCTCTCATCTTTGTCAAGCTGTTCTGTGCTTCAATCCACTTGGAATGTGTCACTGATTGCTCTTCTTCTTTGAGGTGAAGTTTCTCCTCAAGATCTTTTGCTATCTTGTCCAGCTCAGCTACCTTCAGTTTGTGTCTCTTGATTTCATCAATGTACATTGTCTCTTTCTTCATACATTCTTCCAACTCCTCAGTCATCCTTTTGGTCTCCTTTGGTAACAATCTCTTCTCTTTCTTGAGTTCAGTGTTCTGTTCAAGGAAAGCCACTAGTTCATCTTTCAATATGTGTTAGATCTCTATTCGTTCATTTTCATCATCTTCACCGCTGCAGGTGTCAAACCATTTTTCCACATGAGCCATAAAATTCGTTCCTTCTTCTGATTGACTGGCTGAAGTGAAGTCTGATTCTTCCTCTTTGCTTACATAGCTTCTTCTTTCACTAGGAACTATCCTTTTCTTTCTTGCACCAGATCTGTTTCCTTATCTTGGGTATCTACTCCATTTTTTCTTTTGTGACTTATCATCTTCAATATCTGGAGTACTAGATCTTTTCTTAGGACAGTTAACAGCAAAGTGTCCGATGTTATTGAAATTGAAACATCTCGATGGTGATTTCCCTTTTCCCCTGAATTTAGTTTTTCCAATCCTTTTAGAAAAAAGAGAAATAATCATGTTGAGATCTTCATCCTTTTCTTCATTGTCAAAATCACTTGATTCTAGGACTTCGTCATCTTTTATCTTGAGTTGTCTCATGGCCTCAAAAGCCATCTCATCCTTGATCTTCTTCTTGAATACTGGGATCTTCCTCATTTCATATGCAATGAGAATGTTGTGTAGTTCATCAAGAGAGAGAACATCTCTGTCTTCTAATGCTGAGACTTTGGGGTCAAACATGTCAGGAAAATTTCTCATTAGTTTTTTAACAATAGTGGAGTCCTCCAACATTTCTCCAAAGCCCCGAATGTTACTGAAAATTTCATTGACTCTTGTGAAATAATCATCAATATTTTCTTCTTCTCCCATCTTGACATCTTCAAACTTTCTTCTCCAAATTTGTAATTTGGCTTCCTTGACGTTCATGTTGCCTTCATAACTACTTTCCAATTTGTCCCAAATTTCTTTAGCATTGTTGAGTCCCATGACTTTTGTGTATACCTTTTCTGAGAGTGACATAAGAATGGCATTTTGAGCTTTACCATCAACTTCCATATTTCTTTTCTCATCGAGTGTCATAGCAGCTTCATTAGCAAGAGGATGGAGTCCAAATAAGGCTGCATCTCTAACATCAAGGCCGAGAGATAGAAGGTAGGGCAACATCCAATTTTTTCAGCTGTGATAATTCTTTCCATCGAATGTAGGGACACCCCTACTATTAACAGAATTTAGATTGTCCATTTTCTCAGAAGTAGATCCTAACAGAGGGAACCTCCTCTGATACCACTTGAAATGCCTGGATCGGTTGTGATCACTGAGAGGGGAGGGGTGAATCCGTGATAACTTTTTCTTTTTATGAATTGTTCCCTTTGGATTATCAATTCAACCTCTGCAGCTGGTTAAAGCCTAGATCTACTCTTTTAGTGGTGCATTAATAATGAGAGCACAGAACACAAGGATTTACAAGGATCGGTACAATGACCTACTCCTTGCCGTGTTGGTTACACCCCCCAACACAGATTCTTCACTATGCCAAAAGATGATTACACAGTAATTGGTTATACCCCCAATTACAAGTTGGTTAAACCCCCCCAACTCCACAGCATCATCTTCATCATGGCTCCACTTCACTTCTTCAAAGGTGTTGTTCAAAAACTTCAAGTAGCTTCAACAGTCTTCAAAAGATCTCGTTGGTCTTGCTCACCAAAAAAAACAATCACTTAGAATGATCAGTTATTTTTCATTCACACACTTAAGTGTGTACTCCTCTTCTTCTCAAAGTTGGTCTTCTTCACTTGTGCACACACAAGGCTAAGCCTCAGGTCTTCCTCCTTGCACACACACTCCCAAGTGTGGTAAATACTTCACCCAAACTCAAACACCAAAAGAGGCGCGCAAGGTCCTCCTGCCTTGGGTCGCGCAGGGTGTCAAAGACACCTCGGGCGCACAAGTGCACGAGAACAAAACATGGAGCCTCCTGTCGTGCAAGTAATGCGTAGGATTTTACTTCGCGAGGCAGAGAGCATCGCGGGTCTTCACGAATGAACAACAACCTTCACTCGGCCTCAGACTCCTCTTTATATAGGCAGAGGAGGTGCATGAATGATTTGCAGGGAAATACATTTTGAATGCCCGAAATCTGCGGCGTCTTTGAAAACTTCAAATGCGTTAAAAAGATCTTCCGCATATCACGTTCTTCTTCACTGTATTAATGCGGGTTTTCTCATTTTCGGTTCCCCTCACGTGCATGCGTTTTCGAACGCATGCATGTCTCTGTTAAAGCACAGACCATGCAAATTTAAGCATGATTGCACGAAGCCTCAGCAACTTCATTTTCCTCGGTCGTTCTTCGAAAAACTCCATTTCACATATGCATGTACATTTTAAGGCATGAATGGATTCCTTAGGGCCAGACGATGTCAACGGTGCAATCAGATCCTTCAAAGGTGGCCGGAGTCTCGATCTTCAGTCACGGGGGGAGCTCTTGTTCGAAGGAGGCTGCGGGAAGAACTCAGCTGAGCCCGAGGATGAAGACAACTCCAGAGCCGTCGGATCAGGAGTTTAATGACAGCGGACGTCCAGGATTAAAACATCATCGTGGCGATGGGATGAGCAGACGAGTTCTGCCGCGAGATCAAATGGGCGGCCATGATTAGATCGGGCTTATTTTTCACCGTCCCACATCGAAACGCGCTGCTGATTTCGCGCGGTTTATCAAACTCGAGCTGCCGGCTTCCCATTAATTAGTTCTCTTCTGCATCCACGGTGTCGCCCCGCACCGTGCCTCTGCGGGCGTGCTCTTGCGCCCACCCCTATCACTTAGGCGCGCTATGTGCCCACCATGCGTGTGTGCCTTCGGGCGCGTGTGCTACTGGGCTTCATCGCCTTGTATCCTCGGGGGCTTATACATGGCCCCGCCCTTCTGCCTCATGGAGCACCTTGGCTTTGAAGTTTCCCCATGGGTGTGGTGACCCTGAGTCCCACAAGTTCCTTGGGTGATCCCTCGGCTGGCCTCCTTGGTGACTATTTTTTGACAAAGGAAAGAATGAATCCTTTGTATAAAAACAAAGTACTCCATATAAAAATTTCCAAACCAAGTTCCATTCAAGCCATCTTCCTCTTCATTTCTTCTCCTCTTCTTCTTTTTCATTTGAAATGCTCTATTCCTCTTCAACATATATTCAATACTTACATGGAATTCCAAAGGTTCTTCATCTTCAACCAAGCTCCTAAATCAAACATATTCTTCAAAGAACTTCATTGATCTAATCAGAGAGGTCAGATCAAATTTAAATCCTCATGCACTAAGAGATAGTGCATGGTCTTCTAATCATGTTGTGACAATGTATCTCCTTGATACACGTGCTTTGAACTTATGATCAGCTTAGCAATCGACTTATTTAATGCTTTTGTAATCATCAATCTTCATGATGTACTTCATCAGATGGCACACCATGACAAGTTATTGACAACAAATGCAATTACTTCACTTGGGCACAACAAGTGGAAAGTAGTCGCACCAACCATATAAGTTAAAAATGATATTCTTACCTTAATTCTATCGAAAAGGTTAAAAATGACCTTGTTTGGAAAATGATAGAATGATTCCTTTGTAAACATCTTATAAAAATTATAACAAGGGAATAAATAGAATTAACCCATAATCTAAAAAATATCAAGAATGTTTTGAAATACATTTTAAGATACATGGATGTGGATAATAAAGATGTCCCAGAAGATACAAACGTAAAAACAGGCTCCGATAATAAAGATATTGTGAAATTAACCCTTACCTTTTACTTTTCCTTGGTAGATGGAAGGTTAAACTCTTTTAAAATGGTGAAATAATTGATATATTATTATACAAGAATCAGATACATTAATATGATATCATATATGATCTTTTAACATTGTTTTGTTAATAATATCATAGTATAATCGTCGTTTCGGGTGTTAATAGATTCATTTTCATTTATATTATTTGTTTTTTGAGTCATATTTGTTAAGGATGGGATGTATCTAAATCATATCTATAATGATTTCAAGTTTTTAAAAATTATTTTTAATCATCAAATGAAAATTACTCTTGAATGCATACGATGGGGAATGAATCTCATCGTTATGTGGAGATGGTAATCTGTACGTATGCACGAGTGATAATATCATTATATTGATATTAAAATAATAATTAATTGTATGAAATATCATTTATATAGAATACTTATATTGTTTTGTTTATTATTTACATGATTTACACACATTATTATTCCCATCCAAATAATAATGAATTGAATAAAAATTACACCACGATGTGGAGATAGTAATCTGTACGTACGTGTGTATGGTGACATGTCATTCAAATGATGGATTGAATAATGAATATGGTTGTAACATATTTATATTAACACCACTTTATATAGAAGATACTGTAGTTAGTATTTTAAAAAGGATATAACAATGAAATAACAAGTATTAGAAGAAAATAACTTGTAAGAGGGTGGTGATATTATTCCCCCTTCTTCGGGTTCATTCTTTTGATTTGATCAAAATGGATCCTCAAGTTGGCTTTATGACTAAAGGAATGCCTCTAGGATTAACTGAGTAATGTTGAGTGGATATTTGGGCCGGGTTTTTCCAATCCAAAAGCCTTTGAAGGTGTGAATTAGAGAGAAGGGTGAGTTCCCTTTTATAAGAGGGGTGACAGGCACCTTAGAAATGCTAGAAATATTCTTTTATAAAAAAATCATTTTTGGTTTCTAGTTTCTCAAAAATAGATAATTTAAAGGATAAGGTAGGTATGGTTCAAAAACGACTCAACCAATAGGTTTTAGACAGGCTTGTGTCACTATATTATCCTTAACATTTAGATTTAACTCTTAGTTAAATAGTTTTACATTTACAATGTCTCTTTGTATTTTTATATTATATGGTTAATAAACATACTATATACCTCCAAGAGAACCCCAAGTGGTTCATTAATTATACACCTATCATTATATAAGTCCTTTGGCTGAACATTATATTTTTTGGAATATAATATCAGTTAATAATATAATATTTGTTTTAAAAATCCTTTTATGACAATTTTGACACTATTTGGTATTTTGTTTTTTCTAAATTCATAACAGCATTAATAATTCGAAAAAAATTTCATCAAACCTACCTTAATATGTCATATTAACCTATAAAATTATTGTAATTTATAAAAAGTCTCAAATTACATTTATTTAGATATTTATAATATCAATTATTAATATATTTCACTAATTATGTAATTACTGTGTCACCAATGTGTCATAAATAAATTAAATTATTTAATGTATTAAAATTATAAATAAAATACCATAATATAGGAAATATTTTTACATTTATAAAAAATATTTATAATTGAATTTATCTTATGTATAACCCTATATTAAAAATGTTTTATTTAGTAAACATTGATTTTAAATCTTTTATCTCTTCTTTGAATTAAATAATAATAAATGTCCTAATCTAATCCAAGTGGAAAAAAGAGGTTCATATTTTATTCCTAAGTTTTTTTGGTCGAATTATACTTATCCATTAGAATTAGGACATGTTTTAGTGTAATAATAATATCGTTTTGACTCTTAATTACCTTATTTACTTTTAACCATGGTAAATAAAAGTAAACAGTTACTATTCAACAATAATTTTTTTAAACATATTGAACCAAATTTTACTCCTTGATATTAACAGTTTCTCTCAGATTTTCAAAATTCCACTCACAGAAATGGTTAAATTATGTTTTATGTGAATTTTCAAATTCTCTTAGGAGGTGGGAAAAGACGTTGAAATGTTCAATAATAGTTTCATATATCTAATATTATTATAAACTAATTCCAATGAATTACATTGAACATATATAGATATTATTAATCTATTTTGACCTAAAATAAATTTAAATAAAATATAAAATTCTTTAAATAAAAATTCTTTTTTAAACTATAAATCCATGTTTTTTTCACTATTCATCAAAAATTGAAAGTTTTCAGAAAAATATTAAAAACACACCCTAGGCTAATTTTGATATTCCAAATCCAAAAACGATTTCTATTTTGAATGAAAAAATTTATAATATTTCAAAAATAGGGTATTACTAATCATAACTGATAGTTTGATTAGTTGTGGTGTATTAGAACTCAAAGTTGCGCACAATACACTCTACTGTATTATTCAAAGAGAAGTGTACTGTGCAAACTTGTGTTGTTACATAATTAATAAGAAAATGGAATATTTTATATAAATGTGTAAATCATATTTTTCACATTCTTTAATCTTATTAATAAGATCCATTCCAATGATTATTTAGTATCTATAATAACATTTTCATAACAATATTAATAGTTAATTTTAATTCGGAAAAAAATATCGTTATTATAACACAATCTATCATAGGAACTACACATTATGTGTATTGTGAGACAAACATAGGGTTGTGTGTATTGAATGATAATCTATGGGTTTCATATAGTTCTAAGTTAATAGAGTGTTGTGTTTTATGAAATAAAAACATAGTTCATTATTACAAGATAATATATATTTAGTGTACCATGAAATTAATAATATTGAGAATATTGAATTAATTTAAAAAAACAACAAAATTTAGGTGTGTTACCTTATACCCCATTAAAATGATTTTCAATCTCAAAGATGGTCCAGGTTATCAATGATTTAAAACATGAAATTTCATTTAATCAAAACCAACGATGTTAAAATGAATACAAAAAAAACCTTTAAAATAGGAAATTTGGAATCTTGTGGTTACCCAATGTAATTCATAACTTGGTTTCCAAATTGGAGAAAAAATGTGGAAAGTGAAAACAAGGAGGTGGAATAGAAATCTATATATCACATTCTATTGGAGAGTTATAGAAAACATGGTAAATATAATGTTAATGATCACACCATCATAAACCAAAGAGGCCTGAATAAGTTCATTGATATGATAAAAAATAATGATAACAATAGAAAAAGTATATTTCAAGACACTTTTTCTTAGGTTAATGAATTTTCACAAGAAGATATACTTACTTTATTTCATAAAAATATCACCCTTTATTATTCCACGATAAATTTCCACTTCATTTATTATTCCATGAAATGAATTCACTTTTTTCATTCTGGAAGAATTAGTGTATCTCAAGATGCATAAATATAATGATAGGTTACTCCAAATGACATTATGAAAATAAATGTTTAGAACATGTTATCCAAACAAGTGAATACCTTTATAATGTATTTTAATGAATCATAGAAATTACCATAAATCCTTATTGAAGATAATAAATTATTCTTATTCCAATTATTATTTTATATATTACATAAATCCAAAAAATATATAAATTGCATTAATGATAGAATAAAATACATTATCATAAAATCATTATTCTTTTCAATGGAAATCAATACAATCTTCTTAACTTATTCATATCCAACCTATCTTTATAAAAACATCATTATCTCATAATTGAGAACATATTATGGGTTATGTTTCCCTTAATCATGTGTTTCCCATGAATATCACTTTTCTATTAAATCATTTGTATTGTCTATTAGAACCGTTTAAAAAATTCTCGTAAATCCATAGAAAAAATTATTAACAAAACAATCCTTATATATTTAACAATTCACAATTATTGAATCCAAATACATTAACACCTTGATTAATCAACTTCATCCATATTATAATAATAGGGATACATTATCAATTTACAGAATACCTTTATCCGTTCATATTTCGAATATAGTCTCATCATCAACAACAATATAACCTTTACCCATACCCCAATGTTGATTCCCTTTATGAGATTTCAACTTAAGACATTGATTTTCATAATGCATATTCATTTGACATTTAAGGTATTAAATCCTTAAGGATGTCATAGGGATTCCATTATTCTCATTCATTTTATTATCCAAAATATTCATTTTCCATTTCAATTAAATTATTTGTATCCTTATTTTACATCATCAAATCATATTCTGGTACCTCTAATAGAACCACACATTTTTATTTTTCTATATTATTGAATCAAATGAATCTTAATAATCATTCATCTATGGTCTCCATTACCTAAATACTCCCCAAACTCCTTCCTTATATTGTTTTGGTGATTTTAATAGTCTGTTACAGTATACGTTTTTATCATTTTCCATGATAAATGATTAGTTATGATCAAAACATCCTTAAATGTAGTTATCATCCCATTTAACATCTCATCAACCAATTTTCCATCAAATCCATCATAAAAATAGTTCCTTCTATTTAACATCATTGAATAATACACCAAATCACATTGTGACTATCACTTATCACAACAGAAACCACTTAATCATGAAAAATAACTTCTATGGTGTCTGAATTATGAATATATTATTATAAATATATGACATCATAATCTAATATGCAGAGATATCCCAGACATATCCTTTGAAATTTTCCTACACATATCACTATATATATTTCATCCTAGTTTCCAATGTTTGACTAAAAATTTCCTTTGATACCAACTATAAAGACCTATGATTAACATATAAGGATATTACATCATCTTATATGAACATTCATTACATTTAAATAGTACATTCTGGAGGACTGTAAAAGGTTTGAAAATTTGGAAACATGGAAACATAATATTCTATATAGGTGAAATATCTTCAACAATTCCCTTAAAGAAATTCCACTTTAGTAATACTACTAAAAAACATTATTCATAACAGGGGAAAAGAAAACATATGAAATGGGTGACCTTAGATCCTCATCAAGGGTATACAAGGTATATATATATATGCATACAGTCCATATATAAGGGTATGAGAACATTATTGTATCATTAGAAGGGAATTCCCCACTTATCAAAGACCATAATGAGGAGCCAAGGAATAAATATTGGTAGTTAATGACACATGAATCACTCGTGAATCAAATCGAACAAGTCATGAAATAATAACATAGGTATAAGATATGAAATTATTATAGACACGTAAACTTATAAAATTATTTCTATAGTAGTCAAGGCTCGTATTTGAGGACATAATAAATGAATAGGTTCACTCACCAAACCATCATAGTAGTTAGTGTTCAGTCCCAAGACCATCTTTGTAGCTAAGGTTCACTCCCACGACCATATTAGTTGTCATGATTTACTCCCAAATCTATCATAGTAGTATGGGTTTACTCAAAAAACCATCTTGTTAGTCCATGTTAACTATTAAGATCATCTTAATAGTATGTCATCACTCACCCAATCCAAATTCATAGTCATGAATCTCTATCAGGTCCTTCTTAGAAGAAAAATTATATTACTGAACTGACTACACTCCCGATTCCATCCATGACTATCTCTTTAGAAATAAATCATTGCCTAATTAATTGGAAGGATATATTGGTCTCACCCATCATATAATTGTATACAACATTTGTGTTTCAAAAGATTACAAAACATTAATAATGTCATAACCCATAAAAATATATGGGTTTCGTAAACATCACATCATAACCCATGAAATAAAATGGTTATCAAAATGATTTATTCATTTAATAACCTTTGGAAAGGGATAGAGTTTTCATAGTCATTTCACAATATAATAACCCATGAAATGAAGTGGGTTTCACAAGAATTATAAAATGATATAATCAGTGAAATTGAAACAGGTTTCGTAATAATAAATCAATTATAACATTAAAACATTCATAGAATTAATATGAGTGGTATTCTAGTATCATGTATATATTAAACCATAAATTTTAACAAAGTGTGTTATCTTATATGGATAATGTGTTTTAAAGAAAACATGGAAATTTTTTTAGTGAAAATAGTATTTCATTCAAAATAGTATTTAAAAACAAGAACCATTTTCAAAATCATTTTATTTGAAATCAAATTTAATAAAACATATAATGAAATGTTTTAAAATTAATTTAAAATATAATATGAGTAATATATCCTTTTCACTTTGAGAAATTATTTTTAGATTAGAGTACAGTTTGGAAACCTTTTTCCCTGAAATGATCATTAAAAACCTAGAAAAAGAAACTTTGAAATAATTGAAATACTTTTATTTGAAAATATCCATTGGAAAGAACATAAATTATTCATATAAAATAATTTTAATCAAAATTTAATCTTAAAAATGTTTTAAAAAAATTCATTTATAATATCTTTCAATAATCATAAAAAAATCATTAAAATAATTAATATCCATTCAAGGAAAATATATTTGAAAACTAATAATAAAATGTTGAAATATTTTTTACAACCATTTCATCTCATAATATAATTTTAAAAAAAATTTTCTAAAAAATGAGATTAAATTATCTTCTAAAATAAATTTGAAGAAAAATATAGGAAATTTTTTTTGAATAAAAGGGATTTCTGACTAAAGATAGAAATAAAGTCATTTTTTTATTTATATTATTTCTTATTTATATAAATTAGGAATGAATGTAAAAATAGTACCATTAAATTAATATATCATTAATTACAATATTTGATGAAAATTGAAAAGGTAAAATTTTATATGGATCATAATATTTCTTTAATGGATTCATAATTGTAAACTAACAAAATAAATGATTATATTTTATCAATAAACTATTACCATTATGGTAACAATGAATCAGAATCCCAATGAGAGTGTAACATGACATGAATATTAATCTATCATTATAATATGGTAATCCAAAATTAAAAATATCAAAATTCATTATATAGTCCTTGTATAATCATGTTGGTTCATAACATTACATGTGCCTCAAAGAAGGCGAATCGTGAGAAAATAACCTTATCGATTTGGAATTTTTGGACTCATAAACCATTTAAAAGAGTGATCAAACAATAGAAATGTAAATAGACATAAATTTATGGAAAATAAAAATAGAACACATTAATTTTATGTATATACACTACACAAAACAAATGAGTGGGGGAAATGGAATATGTCTCCTATAAATCATAGTGAGGCTAGAAATCCCTCTAATATGCGACTAAATTTTGAATCGAGATTCTAATGAAAAAACCAATTGAAGCATATAAAATCATGTAGTAAACTGAATATATGAAACTAATTATCCTATTTTAGTAAGTACAACATAAAAGGCTGTAGGTGGTGAATATGACAGGTATGCCATAAATATAAGAATATGAGATGAAATCCACATACATTATGTATTGACTCTCGTCTTACTTGATAAAACCTAATATATAATAAATATAGGTTTATTGTAAATCTAAAAATCCATATTATTTAATATAATACCATATATTATTTAATTATGACTTTATATTATACATTCTTCTAAAATTTCATGTAAAAGTTATAGTTCAGTTAATAACCACTATATTTATTTATACATGTTTGACTTACTATTCTTTATCATCTTACATAGATAATGATCTACATATTTCCAAAATTTAAGATATGGTATAAACATATATATAATTTTTTTATTAAATCTATCTTTAATATAATCGATGTAAAATGTGAAAGAATCACATCACTGTGAGGAGAAAAGAGTCCACACATCGCGAAATGAGGTTATAATATTCGCACAAAATGGAAATAAAGATGGAACATGTTATATGATAATTACTAAAGAATAAATACATCATAAATATAATATATATATCTTTTTGAAATAGTAATTACATCATTATTATTAATATTTAGAGGTGGTAAAGGAATAATGAACGACATCAATTCATGATGTGGTAGTCCTCCATACACACAAATAAGGATTGTGTGTCCTATTTAATGGATCTGTGCATTGTTGTAGGTAATAAACTAAAAATATAACCATATATTTATATTTTGGATACTGATTTTATTATATGAGCATGGAATAAAAAAAATTAAGTGTTTTATAATAAAATTAGAAAAATGTTATTACTGAAATATGTTTACACTTCGTTGAGAATGTCCTCTTGGTTTTGCGCAAAGGGATACAGTGGTTTTATTTATTCCAAAACTGAGGCATATAGGAAGAGATGAGGGAATTTAGGATCTTATTTTTTTTACTTTTTGGAAATTCTAATGGAATTGAGTGTTTTGAAAAGAGGGTTATATGTAGTGGAATGTTTTAATGGAGGGAGAGGACACACTTTGTATTTTTGAATGGAATGTTAGGTATACCCATGTTTTTACCTAAAAAGATGCTTAAAACACAAAATTAGATCCTATAGAATATAATGTTGTAATATGTACTTAAAAATTGTCCTGTAAATATTTATTTCCATTTTTAAAGCATAAGAGTTATGTTTTATCACCAAGTAATCTATTTTTACCCTAATCCATTAAATAATTTTAATTAAACTCACTTGTATTTTTTGTCATAAAATATATTTAAATTATTAGTTATTATAAATTATTATTATTCCAAATTTTCAATACATTATCACAAATTATAATCATACAAGTGGTGGGAATTAAATTAATATTAATCCCACAAACTATATGCGACGAAGGGTTTTTAATCTAAAAATGCTCAAAAGCTTCAAATGTTTTTATATAAAATTTCAATGTGTAAGTGATTACCATCATATAAATTTTATTAATTTTTTTATAATTTTTCAAATTATATTTTAAAACAAAATATAAATATAATTTAAATATATAAATAATTTTGAATAAAATGCAGTTTTCAATTAAAATACAGTGTTTTCCCCCATTGATAAATTATGAAACAACTCAGAAAATGTAAAAAATTCACCAAAGATAATTATTTATATTAGTATTTTGAAAATGAAGATTATTTTTTAAAATAAACATTATAAAAGTTTATAATATTATATTTAAAATAGGTTCTCAATTAAAAAGGCTTTATTATTACCTTTTAGAAAAATACATCTTTTTATTCATAAAAATGGGATTTAATCATACCATATTCTTATAAAAACTATTGGATGAGTGTTAAAAAATTTATTCAATATATATTATATGATTTTTATTAAAAATATTAATAATATATGTTCTGTTTAATTTATTGAGATAAAATGGTGTTTGTACATAGAGGAATATATTTCATAGAAAATGATTTTCACTATTTTTAAATATCATTTAATATCGTTTCTAATGATTTGATAACTGAAGGAATCATTTCATATATATTTTTAATTCCTATTTTTACACATTATTTAATATTATTCATACTTCCATTTAAATGGATAAGTGGTAACTATTACAATATTTTAATTACAGTATTAATATTTTATTGTAATTGTGTAAATCTTGATATTGAGTGTAAAAGTTTATATTGAAGTAACTCGACATTGTGAGTATGAAAAGCCTAACATAGTGTTCCATATACCTATGTCTAATCTACGTGTTGAGTTTTGTTACATATCAAATTTTTTATGTAACAAGAGAAAAACACAGTGGTTTCATAAAACCCGAGTGATATTCAGGGTTCTGTGATATGAAAAATATTGAGATAATTAGATTAATTCAGATAATATATTTCCCAAAATCTAGTTTCACCAGTATTTGTTTTCATGATTAGTTCATAACACCATGGGGTTATTATAATTATATATGGGATGGTTATTTAACTTTCGAGAACACTCCTATATGGTATTATGTATAAATGTATGGTGGAATACTTTTATGAAATTCATATAGATTTATAGAGGCCATGTAGTCTTTTTTGATCCTTTCTATTATGAGTATTGGTTTAACTAAAATACTCATTACAACCTAATTTGTTTTTTATTCTGTATACAGGGATCGAAATTTTCATTATATAATCGTGGATTTTAGAACTCTTTATTGAATAAATAGTCAAATAATTCTTGAAATGATGATTAATATAACTGCCATGGTGCATTGAGGATTTTGGTATGCAATGTACTTTAAACCCTTTTCAAATAAATGATAAATTATGGTACTAAAAATAAGAATTATAAATTTGTACAATCAATGTTGTATTGATTTGATGACATAAAATGAAACCTTTAGGGGTATGTTTTTAATGATTCATTTAGAGTTACCATGAATATAAACATGAGGGTATCCCAATGGATTTCTCACTATTTTCATGAACATAATTGATATTTAGAATATACTAGTGAATTTTTAAGTGTCAATCATGTGTAAATTTTAACTACATGTACTACAATATGGGTTTGTCCATTCTGATAGTTCCCTCAGATGTAAATTCTTTGTAAAATTTCTCTGAAAAGTTATACAACTGAGGTTTCGTTAATGTGCATGTTCTCCCTAATAAGACTCATAGTGACGAAAAAAACCCCAATGAGTACAATGTAAATTCAATAAGCTTAATCTTTTTAAATTATGTGAGCCTTATTTAATTCTATAGAGTAGTTTTTTAGACATGCCACATGAAATAATAGCTTCTTTATTGATTGTGTGATATTTTTACCTTTCTGATACATAACTAAAATATTTATCAACCAATTACAGTCATGAGAGATGATATGATATGATAATATGTTTTTTGTTCTATATCCTGAATATAATCGATGCTCAATTTTCATTTTATTTTTATCATAGTAGCTTGAATTTTAAAATGCTATGTGCATCAAGTTATGAAGTGATGTTTTAAATAATATGATATTGAGGGAAAAGGTAACATAATTACTTAATGTGTTTCATTTCATAAAAGATTAGAAGAAGGGTCATGGGTTTGATAAAGTTGTGATTATGGGTCACCACTAAGTAGAGTGATTTGGGCGTGAAATCTTATTAGATCCCTCAACGATCAATTGACAGATGTTTTTCCCTTATGGTCGAGATAAAATTTTATGAATCATTGGCTACAATACCACATCTAATATATTTTATTTTTTATTTTTATTCTAAATAATTATGAAATTAATAAACATGACTATGTATGAATATAAATAATGATTTTAATATAAAACCTATGATAGTATGATTAATTGTTTTTGGATCCATTATTCTCATGTTATTTCATGGAATATGTGCATTGGAAACAACCATGAGTCATGTACAATGGGGAGGGTTCATGCTTCGGTGAATGAGTCTTGTTTGCATTAAAATTTCACCTAGGATATTCATATGGTGTTGAGTTCAATAACGATCAAGGGGGTAATGAAATTATAGGTAGATGGAGTGTCATCATATATGACCATTTGAGAGTAGTCATAAAACATTTTGACAGCCCATGTAGCTATTGAGATTGAGTTATATAGTCCATGATATGATGCTCTAAATAAAACCTTGTTATCATTTTGGATGAGATCTATCTCATAGATTCAAGATTGAAATTAATAAATGATCTAAGACTTTATAGATTTGTACTCCATTTTTGCATAGAGGGAACCACAATGATATTATTGTTAGTTGTGTACACAATCATTGACAAACACCAATATTCCAGATGACACATGTGTGTGCGATTATAATGATCACAGGTACCTTTGGATTTATATAGAAGTTATCGAGTCTATAAAATACAACATCAAATGTTAATCAAGATGTCTCACAGTAGGTTCTTCTTGAGTGGATCGAATAATGCCTTAATAATAAAATATTTTTTGAGGGATCTATTCCTTAATGGTTTTCCAAATTTTTATGATATACACTTTAAGAAAATGTCCACTAAAACTATACAATAAGACCTGTGATCATAGTTTTTGTATGTTATTAAGTATTTTACCCGTAAATGGACCTGATCATACAAAATTGTGATTTGTGGTTCCTAAATCTTATTTACAAAAATTATAACATGTTTTGATGGGAATTTATCAATAGATCTATACATGATTATATAATTATTTCTCATTCATATCTTCATGTTATTCTATTCAAAAGTTGATCACATCCTAAATCATGAAATCATTTTGATTACAATGAAACAATGTTGTATTTATGTCTATCTATACAGATGAATAACTATTTTGATGGAAGACCCTCATGTGATGAGTATTATGGGATCTTGAGATGGGTCAATGGATGGACCTTTTTTGACCATCCTATTGTTTGATTTCGGAATTGGGAATGGTTCATCCAATAGATATCACTATAATGTAGTTATGTACTTTGGGGAGCATGTTCAATACGATCATGGGGGACATTTGAATAGAGGTGGAAGAATCAGGTTTTTTCAACCCATTAATATTTAAAGTCAAGAGTTTTCAGGAATAGTTATTTGAGGTGGTTTGATATTCATTTTAATATATAGTAAAATACTCCTAATAAGAAACAACAATGAATACATTATCAGAGAATATGATTACATTATATTAATTGGTCGTACAATATCATGAAGAAACCGACATGACCTATTACGAATGGTTGATTGAAATTATACTATTTCAATATACAAAAGTACATTGATTAGTGTCCATGTGTATGACTTGGTTTCAAAAGTTTCGAATAATTTTAGAATTGTCTTTATGAAATTAGGTCTGTGTTTTGATAGGAAATTGTTTAGATGGGAGTACCGTGGATCATAATTGGTTGTGGAAATATAGAGCCTACAGTAGCTAGTTTCATAGGATAGATGAGGGAAGAGACAATGTTGTTAACATTTCTAGGGATATATGGGCAATAATAAAAACTATATTGATGATTCTATTATGAATATATGTTTTGCCTCAATTTCTAGTAGTGTATGTAGCATGTGTTTAATGTACATCTTACATGTGCATTGTTCATGAGAAACAAAACGTTGTCATTAAATCATAATTTCACAACCCAATTTTGGATGTGTGTTTTTTTGGTGATTCCCCAAGGCTTCTCTTCAATGATAATTTTATTGGTTGGGTGTTTTTAATGTCCTATTTTTTTAGCAGATTGATAATTATTAGTGTTTTTGAACATTCCATTTAGTGGATAAAACAAATGATAAATTGAGATTTAGAATATAATTTTGAGAGTTAAAACACATAATCTTTTTTTCGATTTGAATAAATTACCATGAAATTTCTCAAATGATCATTTGAATTTGGAAGCATTGGGAATTGAGAACCCAATTTATAGATTACAGAGAAATGGACACATGATTTGCATGAAGATAGTGATAACTACTCAACCTAATGATGTAACGTATTTTATAGATGCCTGGCAGGAATAAAATCTGGGATTGAATAGTTTTTACTATATTACCTACATTTATAGGATCATATAATGTCTAATCCATGTGGTTAGTCCACAAAACATGGGGGTTTTTCTATAAAAAATTGTAGAGGTTATCAGGATACATGCACACATTTTTTCAAACTGTGTGCTTAGCCATGAGAGGGGGTTTCCCTTCAGACTGTATCCGACACATAACTGTAACATGGTTTACCAAAACAATGTGGATCATTATAGGATATAATTTAATTTTTATCCCATCTATCCCTTTTATTGATTCATCACTATTCACCCTCATTTCTCTAAACATATCATCTTCCATTCCCTCTTCGTTCTCCTCAAATTTTTTTGGTTCTCATTTGATATAGGTATGAATCAGATTCCCTTTCTATATTATAATCATGGAGTTAATTTTATGAATCTTATTTAATCTTTATCAGTTCCCCACTATTATATGATGTGATCATTATGTGTCATAATATTCCTTATATATAGCGAATTTGTTGAATCTTCCTACTTCTCTCATCAAAGGTATAAAGAAAACCCCATTAGTGGATGACTAAATCTCTCATGGTAGATGTTATGTGCTATATATGTGTCCCCATAAAATTTTCATCAGTAATATGATTCATCATTGTGTGATGTGGTTTACATTAAATGTATCACCCAAAAAATATGAAATAATTAAATTATATTCTCAGACTGTAACCTAAAACCCTCTTATATGGATGCATGATGATGTGATGACTCAACCAATTAACGTCTGAGTTGGGAAATACCCCAGACTGTCTCCATATTTATAGGGGATGACGACCATCATAGAGTAAGCATATACAACACATGGGAGGCATTAGCCTATTATAAATGTAAACACTCACACATCTATTTGACATTATAATTATAAAATTTAATAATATTGAAACCAATTCATTTATACATTTATAATTGCTAAATCAGAGTGTGATAATAAATTTCCAAAAATATAAATGGTCAAAATACAATCCCAATCAAAAAAAAAGAGTGTCAACCCAACGCATACTATGGGGAATACTATCATATGAAAGAACCCATAAAAATCATTGGGGTTTCAATCTCAATATATTCTATACCTCTTTTAATACTACAATGAAATTTAATTAAGGTCCATTATCTTTAGAATACATGGCACATGCAGGAAGATACCATGTAGTGGTATGTATAACATTACCCAGTTGAATAACTATAAAGAACTAAACACTAATAATCAAGTGTAGGAATCTCATAATATTTACATTGAAATCAAATTAATAACAAATAACCAAGATATACCAAGGAATGACACTAGGCCTCCAAGCGGTCACCACCAAACCAATATCCACATGATATTTCTAATAGTAGTGACTGTTCAGGGAGAACCCACTCCACAAGTCATTATATAATTGGAGACACACTTCCATGTGGCCATAATAATTGGGCCCTTCCCAAGAAATTTCATTATACTATAGGGACATCGATAAACAAATAGAGAATACACACATGGCCACTAGGGGACACCATGAACCCAATCTGGGTCAACCCCCTATGTTGGGGACCATATGGAAATGATACTAAAAAACAACCGAAATGACCTATTTGATGGGTGATCAACACACTATGATAGGAGTCCACACCAATTATACAATAACCTCATAGGTTATAAGATATAATGATAGAGGATCACACTCTAGTCACATGGAGGGACACTAAGAATTACATTTTAGACTCGTCCTTCGAAGGGGATCAAAATCAACAGATGTGGATTTCATGCCATACTGTAACCTCAAGGGTATGTTCTACGGGAAAAAACTCAATTAATTACTATTTAGTATAAGAAATTAAGGGATTAAAACACCATCAATGTTGTAAAACAACATAAACTATATTTTACACAGTGTCCAACCAACCTCTAGTCTACATGTGTGTCATTGCTTCACACAACATGTAATAATCCACATAAATGGAATGTAAGTAAATATAAATGGAATGTGGTGGTCGTTATATACAATGAACCATACTTTAAATACATTTTTATTACATCAAAAATTGAAGCATACTTATTACAACATATAACAAAACTATGAAAGGACCGTATAGGTATAGTGTGTTTAGAAACTGGGAAACATAAACAACTGGTTCATAAATCATCTACATTGTCTCCCATTTATTTCATCATATATAGAGTCCCTTTTGGCATATTCTACTTACTACCCTTCATCCAAACCTGGGGAAAAGAAAACATACAAAAGGGTGAGCTCAAATGCTCAGTAAGGGTAAATAAAAGTAATATCAGTCATATCATATTCATAAGAAGATAACATTTTGAATATCTTAACCTTCAAAAGAGATCATAATATCATAACATGGGAAAAATCATTGTGGTGAAATTTAATCCCAAATAATAATAACTTAAAACATGAAACATTGTGGAAGACACACATAATAATAGAAAATCATTTCCAATTAGTCAAGGCTCATTGCCAAGACCATCATAGCGGACAAAGTCCATTACTGAACCGTGTTCACTCCTCGTTTCTGTTTTGTTTCACTGAACTAGATTACCATGCCATTCCATCCATGTATATCTCATGAGATATAAATCATTACCCAATGCATTTGAGGGAGATATAGGTCCCACCCATCTCATAATGAAACCATTCTTATATGTGCCACAATATCATAAATCATACATCATAGCATAACCCGTGTAATAAAAATGGGATTCTTAAACACCGTGCCATCATAACAAAATCCATATAATATAAAATGACTTCATAAAAATAATTCAATAATAACATAATCAAATAAATGTAAAAATATGGATAGAAACAGAACCCTATATTATCATATATGGAAAATAATTTTGATAAAACTTTTGAACATCGTTCATGAGGAAAATATCCTTTCTACTTCAAAAACAATTTCATTTCTTAAAATTTCATATAATTTTAAACTAAAATAAGTTGATTAAAAATATACTTGAAAAATTATAAAGGAATATTCATGGAAATAATGTTCTAAAAATCAATTCATTCCATATAAGTTAAAAAAACATTCTTCTCCTACTTTGGCTGGAAATGTCAAAAAGTATCCCGTACGAAAAAACTACAAAAAATTCCTTTAATATATTTTACTAAAAACTCACCTAAGGGTAAAATTGGATTTGAAAAATTTTAGGTGGATGGAAATAATATTACATATTGAGGAAACATGGATGTGGATGATAAATATTCCTCATTAAATTCTGAAGTGTAAACAATCTCGGATAAAAATGAGATTACGAGATTTTCCCTTACCTTAGGTCTGATATGCTTTGTACATGTCCAAACATCCTGTATAATGATATAAATAATGTCATTTACATATTCCATAATTATACTCATTTTTATGATATCATATATGGTCATATTCTCAGCTTCTTATTATTAATATTTCACTGCTACCTGTTATTCAGTTGTTTATTGCATTATGTTCTTTTGTGTGTTTTGTTGAATAAATTCTTATTATACTTTTTAGGATACAGATACCTCATTTCCAGAATGTTATTAGTGTAATATATATCATATTTATTCATTAAATGCATTTTTATAATCATTATGCAATGAAGATCATGTAGAACGAGTTGCATCACATCGTGGAGACGGTAGGCCATACGTACAGACGAGCGATGATAACATTCCCATGATCCTGGAATTTTATTGAAGTGTATGTATAATATTTCAGAATCAATATCACTTCACAATAATCATATATAGGTATTTTTTACACCATTATACCCATCCATGTAAGACGGTGGTGGAAAACAGATTACACCACGACTTGGAGACGGTATTCCGTACGTACGCACGCGCGGTGATTTCGTTTTCCGTAGGATGGATAGAAGGTGAAATACTATTGTTTCATATTTATAATAACATATCAATATATGAGTTATATGGATTTTATTACTTCACAATGAAACAACAAAAAAATAAGAAGTAGAAGAATAAATAAATTTGAATGAATTGGTGACGGATATTACCGCTTCTTCGATTCGCCTCTTTGAAACCTCCTCTTAGGGAACTATGATTGGCCTTTGAAGTATACCAAGACCTCTAGGATGTTTATAGGGATATTTAAAAGATATATGGGTAGGTTTGGGCCAAGCGTGAATGCTAAATGTGGTGTGAGGAGGAGAGGTAGGAGGTTTCCATTTATAAGGGAGGAGAGGGGGACGATTGGAATGTGTGAAAATATTATTTTATTATAAACTTATCTTCTAATTATAAAGGTCCAAAAACCATTAAAGATGAATATAAGATGACTAATGATAGAAATAAAATTATCCAATCAGAATTGAACATGTTTTGGAAAATATTTTAATCATTATAATCTTATTTATTTAAATCATTTATTAATGAGGTAAATACTACATCATTATTGTGTCATAAATAATTTAATTTATTTGATGTCTAAAAATTATAAAACAAAACTAATCATATAGTAAGTTTTTTTATCTTTCCAATGAATATTTATAGTCTAAAATATAATTTATATAACCACTTATAAAAATTAATTACTAAACGATTTGTGTTAATGTCAATTTTGTCTTTACATTAAATTAATTAATCCAAATTGTCATTATCACTACCAAGTGGCTTAATTGGGTTCCAAAATCCACCCAAGGATTCCCATGGCCGGCCACTACTCATTCAATAAGGTGAGAACAAGTTTCAAGGTAATTTTGAATTATAATAATATTCTTTTAACCATGATTACCCAATTTACCTTTAACTGTAGTAAATAAAAATTACCGTAGTTACTATTCATAATATCAAAAAAAGTAACCTTTTAACATAATTTGGACCAAATTATTCAAAATATGGAATCAAACTTTCAAAATTCAAATGACAGAAGATGCAATAATTAATTTAAAATTAATCTCGTTGTTATGAAAATGAGTTTTAAAAGTTAAAACATTGCCAAAGATTGAAATTTTTTTACCTATGAATTAAATTTAAATTTAATGCTAATGACATGAATTATATTAAATGGTAAAAATATATTCAATATATACTATAAAACTATTAAATATTATAATTTAACCACATAAATTATTGCAATGAAAATAGTTGTTTTTAATTAAAATATATCATGTTTTTACTATTCATCAAAATCTGAAAGTTAACAGAAAAATATGAAAAATATACCCAAAGTAAATATTTATACCCTTATTCCAAAGAATAATTTTATTTTGTCAAAATGAACTTATAATCATGTCAAAATCTTGATTTGTAATGGGTGCGCAATCAAAAGGCGGTAAAACTGTATTTTTTGAAAAAAAACTTCTTTTATCAGAAAAAATGATTTTGTTTTCATACCTCATTATAAAAAATGTGTAAGATGAATTATAATGTTATAAAATTCAAAATTCAGTAATTAATATTCATAACGGCTAGTTTATAACATTATAATAATATATTTTTTTAGTGGAACTCGGTATTGCGTACTACAGACGCTATCGAGGAAGGTTGTGATTTCGTGTTATGCAAGCCAAGCTAGTGTTGTCTGTAGTGAAAGATTCCATTGCGTATAACATAATAAATTAAAAAAAATATTTCTATTAAAATCTCCGTGTGTTACATTATACCCCTTTCTTGTGCCATATTTCTATGCATGTGTACCAACCCATGTAAACCTTGCCATTCCTCGATACACCAAGACATGTATGGGGACCCGACTCTACCAATTTACTCTATCCATGCTTGTGTAGCCCAACCATTCAATTACCATTTATCATATAATATAAGACTTGATCTCCTATAACATTTCACGTGGTATGTGACAGATTTCACATGGTATTTTATTTTTTTATACTCTTTGGAAACCATAATTCCACATAGACGATCCAACATGGTTTGTGATCCCGGATGAAACGTCATGTAATGTGTTTTTTCCAAAACCATCTGGCTCTTATTTCCAGCATCAATGATGCCATTGAAACCAATAAGATCACATTAAAATAAAAATATGTGTTTGAACAACCCCTAAAATCACAAATCTTGTGGATCTAGGTTTATATTAGCTCATAAATCACCTATATCAATCCATATGTCATTGTCATGTGTTAGAAATGGGAAGAAATGTAATTATTGTTCTGATCTGGTCTACCTCCAATTATCCTCCATCACTACACATTGATATCACTATAAATCATAAACCACAACCATAGTATCCATCTATTTCACCATAGAAGAATCCCACAATGTTCAATTATCGATTATTAATCAGACTGTGGGCAAAAGGAATTAACCACGTTGAAAATGTGATGAAATGGGGGAGAAATCAATAAAGCATAAAATATAAGGAATGATCCTAATTGATTTTCATTTTTGGCCCCAATAAATTGTTAATGAATATGATTAATGAGGAGGTAAAAATAATCATTAGTGAATCTATAAATCAACCATAAATATAATTGAAAGAACCTAGGTTTTTATAACATGTCAAAATCCCAACCCTATTTGAATTTTTATCATTCCCCTAAGGAAACTGGAGAAATTGGGAAGTTTCAAGAAATTTCATGGCTACATGCTGTGTAATTTTATGTACACGCCGTGTATAGGTTAGGTGAGTGTCATCCGTGTGCTCTTCGAGAACATGTCATGTGATGACCGTGTTGAAATTTGTTTACTACACATCGTGTTATTTTAGACATATCATGTACCCATGACCATGCGATGGCCATACATGGCATGTGGACCTATTGGCCAGGTAGAATAATTTAACCAATTACACGCCATGTTCCACTTTGAAACACTGTGTATTCTGGCCATGTATAACGGATATAAATGTCTTGTGGGTAAGTCGGTGAGGAAGAGAAGGGAAACCATGTACACGCCGTGTACCCCTAGGTACGCGCCATGTACTCATGTTGGTAGGTTCTAGAAAGTATGTCAGTGGAATTTATGTCGCCATATGAATAGTTAAATGATACACATGGTGTGTAGTCATAAATTACACACCGTTTACTTTCTTTTTTCTCTAAAACGGGCAGTAGCCTCATTTTTGAGGCAGAACAGATTTGTGCCTCCTGGTTTCATGAACCAAGCCGGTCGAAGCACATTTTCTATCCCGATTCTTTGTCTGAAGTCGGATTCAATCACAGTTAGATGCATTGGGACCCCCTCGGTAATGTCTTAATTCCTCTTGATTCGTTTTTTTTATTTTGGTTCTAGAATGATTTATAGGGGTTTTGTTGAGCAATGTATTGTTTTTAAACAAATCAAAATAATGTTTTTTTAAAGGGGGAGATTATTTTAAATAATACTCTGTCTCTTTATGATGATTTTGATGCTCACAAATACCCTTAATTATTTACTAATTATTTCATTGAGTATTTTGCACGAATTTATTTTATATAACGAGATTTTATACTTCATTTATTCCGAGATCAATTTTAGCGTATTCTGGAATCACTGTAGCGCGAGATCAATTTTAGCGCGTTCTGGAATCACTGTAGCGCGAGATCAATTTTAACGCGTACTGGAATCACTGTTCATACCCTACGTTGATGAACGTAACGTATGGATGAAAAGTTTACTTTTTATGTTATTTTGAAACGTATGGTTAATGAACCTTACGTTGTTGAAAAGTATGGAAGAAGAACATTACGTTTGGAAGGAACCTTACGTTTTCGTTGTTGAAAAGTATGGAAGAGAAACCGTACGTTAGTTTTCAGTGTTGAGTTTGTTTCTCAAAAGTATGGATCATCAACCTTACTTTTATAATCAACCGTACGTTCTTTGGAGAGTTGAAGCAAGACAAAGTATGGATGATCAACCCTACGTTGGAATGCTGAAGAGAAAGTATGTATGTTCAACCTTACGTTCTGAACCTTACGTTTGTGAACCCTACGTTTGGAGCCACGTCATCAACCCTACGTTTGGCGTCGGGATATTTTTGACAGACGATATTTCCTTTTGAATTAGTCAATCAAGCGGATTATTAGGCGGATTTCGAGCTGATTCTTAAAAACGACTTTGACTGAATCAAAGACGGTTTACAACGGATTAATGATTGATTTAAACGGAGCTTTTTATGCCGATTCTTCAGGGGAGTTACAACGGCTCTGTTATTTCATTTAATATCGCGAATCTAAAGGAGATTTTCATGGATCTATTTATGCGGAAGATTTTCTCATATTTGAATATATATGTTCTATCTTGGAAACTTCGGAGATATATATATGCACAGGAAAGTGTGTGGTACTGATTGATCTTTTGACGAGCAAGAAAACAGAGACTGTGTGAAAGCGTTCTTTTCTGGTGATCGAGAAGAAGTGTAAAATCCTTTTTACCAAAGGAAGATTTTGATAGCAGATTCACGTGTTCTACATCGACTACCTGTTGTGAATCTACTGCTGCTGAAGTTGTGAAGTTTCTGGTAATATCTATTGCAACTGGATCGACTCAGAACTGTTTTGATTACGGATCTTTATTTTCTGAAGACAACGATCTATCTACTATCAATTGCATTCTGTTGCAATTGTGAAGAACAACTGGAGAAGTGTTTCTTTATCGAAACCCTTTTATTTTTGAGTGATCAGCTTCTCGTTCTAAGCTGTGTGGGTTCGTGTTTGAACCAGGAAGGCTGTGTTTGCCTGAATCTTGTAAAGGTGTCAACTGCCTGTACTCAGTTGTGGACGGGTCTGTGGAAACGAGGACCAGATAGTGAAAATCGCCAAGCTCGTGGATTTGAGCGTTGGTGGAGTGGACTAGGGGCCTTCTGTTCCCCGAACCACTATACATCCGTATGTTCATGCTTTTATTTTTTCCGCTGCATATTTAATCGTGCAAAAGCATAGTGAACAGAATTTGTCTAAATTGAAGAGATTGTAATAATTTGAAAAAGACACAATTCACCCCCCTCTTGTGTATAATCCGTAGATTCAGATCCAACAATTGGTATCAGAGGAGGAGCTTCTTATTTCTAAAGTCCTATCAAGCTAGAAGTATTTAAAGATTATACATAGTGTATCATGGCTGATATGAGAGAGGGAATGTCAATGGTCAGAGCACCTTACTTTAATGGAGATAATTATGGCTGCTGGAAATCACGTATGATTATTTATCTGAAAAATCTTGGTTACAGAGTCTATTCAAAGATTCTGACTCCCTATGAAATTCCTGAAAATCCCGATACATGGAGTGCTGCTACAGAGGCTGAGTATGACATAAATTCAAAAGCTATGAATGCAATCATCTGTGGTCTAGGACCAGACGAATTTAACAGAGTATCTCAATGCCCGACTGCATATGAAATGTGGCAAACAATAGCTGTTGCTTATGAAGGAACAGATAATGTAAGACAGATGAGATATGCAACTGCTAAGTTAAAATTCGATACTTTCAGAATGATTGAAGGAGAGAGCATCACTCAGATGAATGGAAGATTGACAGAAATTGTCAATAATATAACAGCTTTAGGAGAACCAATCAAGCAGGCTGATCAAGCGTTGAAGGTACTGAGAGTACTTCCTACTCGATGGAATGGAATCTCTGCAGCAATCAGACAATCAACTTCTGTTAAAGATCTAACTATGAGAGAACTGATTGGTACACTGATGATGTACGAAGCTGAAATGCAAGATGAGGTAAATGAGCATAAAGTCTACATAAAAAGGGAAAATACTGCTTTGAAAGTGACTTCTCAACAAAAGGATAGAAAGATGAAGAACAAAGAAGTGAGTGCTAAATCAGAAAGCTCTGATTCTTCAAATTCGGATGAAGAACTGGCACAGCTAGCCAGAAAATTCCGAAAGTTTTATAGTAAGAAGAAAGACTTCAAGAAATCCTTTAAAAAGGATAGCAAGGAAGTGAGATGTTATGAATGCAAAAAGATGGGACATATCAGACCAGATTGCCCAAAATTGAAAGATGCAAAGAAGAAGAAATTCTTCAAAAGAGATGATTATGAGCAGAAAGACAAGAAAGCTATGAAAGCTACTTGGAGTGTTTCTGAAGACTCAAGTAATTCTTCTGAATCATGCTCAGAGAAGGAGGAAGCCAATTTAAAAGCAAATATGTGTTTCATGGCTGAAACTGATGAGGTACACTCATACTATTCCTCTGACTCAAATAATGAATCAAACTCTGAAACAAGCCTCTCAAATAAAAAACTTGCAGCTTACTGCAATATGCTTGAAGAAAGGTATGACTCATTATTTAATAAATATAAATCTATAAAGAACTTGTACAAAGCTATTTCAGATGAGAGAAATACTTTGCTAAAACAACATAAGGAATTAATTGACAAATACAATTCTGCTGACTCAAATAAAATTAGTTTTGAATCAAAAATAAAAACTCTACAGGATGAAGTAGAATCTTATAAAACGGCTGCATTAATTTTTACAAAAGGAGAAAACACCTTAAATGAGATACTTGGAAAAACTGTAATTAAAAAGGAAAGGTTTGGAATTGGAAGTAAAGGAGAAAAACCTAAGTTATACAAAAATTATTTTGTTCCTAGCACTAAACAGGTTATTTGTAACTTCTGCGGAACAAGAGGTCATATAGCTAAAAACTGTTTTCTAAGACAACCTCAGATATGTGGAATTAAGAAAGCTTATATTTCCAACGATCTATATGATTCAATCAATTTTAAGAAAACAAAGCAAATCTGGATACCCAGATCACTGCTTGCTAACACTCCTGGACCCAACAAAATATGGGTACCAAAGCAATTTGTTTGAATGTCTTTGCAGGTAGCAGGTCACCAAAGAAAGAAAGAAATATGGTATATGGACAGTGGCTGCTCAAGACACATGAGTGGAACTTCAGCTAATTTCTCTTCTCTTACTCGAAAGGAAGGAGGACTTGTCACCTTTGGTGACAATGCCAAAGGAAAGATTATTGGTATTGGAACAGTTGGAGATCCAGAGAAAGTCTCAATCAACAAAGTACTTTATGTACAAGGGTTAAAACACAATCTGATAAGTATCTCTCAACTCTGTGATGATGGATACACTGTTGATTTTACTAACAATAGTTGTAATGTTTCTAAAGATAAACTGTTTAAGTTTAGAGCACCCAGAACTGATAATGTTTATACTTTGGATTTGTATTCCTTGTGTAAACAACAAGTAAACTGCTTAACTGCTAATATAAGTGAATCCTGGATCTGGCATAGAAGACTTGGTCATTGCAATATATATGCTTTACATAAATTATCTAAGAAACATTTAGTTTCTGATTTGCCTAGTCTCAAATTTGAAAATGACAGATTTTGTGATGCATGTCAGCTTGGCAAGCAACACAAATCATCATTCAAATCTGTTAATAAAGTTGCTACAACTAAACCTCTAGAACTTATCCATATGGATTTGTTTGGTCCTTCAAGAGTAGCAAGTTTAGCTGGTAAATTATATGTTTATGTATTAGTTGATGATTACTCTAGATTTACTTGGATTTTCTTTTTGAAATTTAAAAGTGAAGCTTTTAGTTTATTTGAAGGTTTTTGTAAATCTATTCAAAATGAAAAAGGTTTTAATATAATCTCATTGAGAAGTGATCATGGTGGAGAATTTGAGAACCAGGAATTTAATTCCTTTTGCTCAAACATGGGTATTAAACACACCTTCTCTGCTCCAAGAACACCTCAACAGAATGGGATTGTAGAAAGAAGAAATAGAACTATTCAAGAAATGGCTAGAACTATGTTAAATGAATATAGCCTACCTATATATTTCTGGGCAGAAGCTGTTAATACAGCTTGTTATATAATGAATAGAATTTTAATAAGACCTATTTTGAAAAAGACACCCTATGAACTATGGAATAACAGAAAACCTAAAGTAAATTACTTTAAAGTTTTTGGATGCAAGGTTTACATCTTGAATACCAAAGATAATCTTGGTAAATTTGATCCAAAATCTGATAAAGGTATTTTCTTAGGATATTCTGCAACCTCCAAAGCTTATAGAGTCTATAATAAAAAGTCAAGGATTGTTGAAGAATCAGTTCATGTGAAATTTGATGAATCTGATCCTTTTGAGAAAAGGATAGAACAAATAGATGAACCTGATTCTAATGAAAACATGAGACCTGAGAATTTAAAGAATGATTTTGAAAATGATATAAAAGAAATTCAGTCCAGTTCAGAAGAACATGATACTGAAGAGCCTTTGAATGTAATGCCTAGACAGTCTAGAACCTCAAAAAATCACCCTTTAGAATCTGTGATAGGTGACTTAGAGACTGGTATTCAAACTAGAAGAAACTATGGAAACATAGTTGAATTCTCTGCTTTCCTATCCCAACAAGAACCTAAGACCATAGAAGAAGCCTTAGATGATGAGAGCTGGGTAATAGCAATGCAAGATGAATTGAACCAGTTTAAGAGAAATAAGGTTTGGGAATTGGTTGAAAGACCACATGATTATCCAGTAATAGGAACTAAATGGGTCTTTAGGAATAAACAGGATGATCAAGGGATAATAACTAGAAATAAAGCAAGATTAGTAGCTAAAGGATATAATCAAGAAGAAGGAATAGATTATGATGAGACCTTTGCACCTGTAGCCAGGTTAGAAGCCATTAGAATCCTTTTAGCCTATGCATCTTATATGAATTTTAAATTATTTCAGATGGATGTTAAATCTGCCTTTTTAAATGGTTATTTAATGGAGGAAGTTTATGTTGAGCAACCTCCTGGGTTTTGAAAATTCTCAAAAACCAGATTCTGTTTTCAAACTTACTAAAGCTCTTTATGGCCTTAAACAAGCACCAAGAGCTTGGTATGAAAGACTAAGTTCTTTTCTTTTGAAAAATGATTTTACTATTGGACTAACAGATCCAACACTCTTTAAGAAAACTGTGAAAAATAATGTTTTTTTTGGTACAAATTTATGTTGATGATGTAATTTTTGGATCGACCAATAAAATTCTTTGTCATGAATTTTCAGAATTAATGCAAAATGAATTTGAAATGAGTATGATGGGAGAATTAAATTTCTTTTTGGGTCTTCAAATATTTCAAAAGGATTTTGGAAATGTTTTAAATCAATGCAAATACATTACTGATTTACTTAAGAAATTTGGACTTGAAAACAGCAAGACATTTACAACTCCTATGTGTACTAATATAAAACATGATTTGGATGAAACTGGAAAATCAGTGGACAACAAGTTATATAGAGGTATGATTGGTAGTTTGTTATATCTTACTGCTAGTAGACCAGATATAATGTATTCAGTATGTCTTTGTGCTCGATTTCAATCAAATCCCAAAGAATCTCATTTAACTGCTGTTAAACGAATTTTTAGATATTTAAAAGGTACTATTTATCAATCTCTGCTTTATCCAAAAACCTCTGATTTTAATTTAATTTCATATTCAGATGCAGACTTTGGAAGCTGTAGATTAGATAGGAAGAGTACTTTAGGAACATGTCACTTTTTAGGAAAGTCTTTAGTATCATGGTCTAGTAAGAAACAACACTCAGTTGCCCTGTCAACAGCCGAGGCAGAATATGTGTCTGCAGGTAGTTGCTGTGCACAGGTGTTGTGGATGAAAAACACTCTTATGGACTTTGGATTAAATTTCAATAATACGCCTATTTTATGTGATAATACTAGTGCAATTAATATTTCAAAAAATCCTATTAGTCATTCTAGAACTAAGCACATTGATATAAGACATCACTTTTTAAGAGATCATGTGTTAAAAAAGGATATATTTTTAGAATTTGTAAATATAGAAAATCAATTAGCAGATATTTTTACTAAACCACTTCCCACTGCAAGGTTTGAATTTATTAAGGGGGAGTTAGGTTTATTTAATTTTAAATAGTTTTTTTTATCTCTTTTTCTTATTCTGTTTTCGAATTCTGTTTAAATTTTGTTTCCCGCTATAAGTAATTTTATTTTGTTTTAAATAAAAGTAATGATTAGTGATTACACGGGAATCAAGGCTGTCAGAACCGTTTCACCTTCTAACCTGTTTTCACCTTTTTCGGAAACCCTTTCGAAAACCTAAAACCGCACATCTGCTCCAAAACCCTTTTCTGAATCTTCAAACCCTAAACTTACGAACCTTCAGAAATCGTTGTTGAAATGGCAAAGACTAAGCGTCCAGATGAAGCCGAGAGCAGTGCTGCAAAGAAATCTAAAGTAGTTGGTCGGAAGATACTGCAAGGTAAAGTCATCGATTTAGAATGGCTGTTTGAAACTAATTTGCTGTTGAAGCAAGCGCTATCGTTTCAAAGCCTTGAGCGAGCTTTTAATAGTGAAAACTCTGAGTTTCTATATGAGGCAGAAATGAGACATTTCTTTAGAACTGTTCAGTTTAGCCTTGGAGATACGGAGGACAGTTTGTTGGCTCAAATAGAGGATAAGGACTTTTCCATATCATCTGTAGAGATAAGTCAAATTCTTAACTGCCCTCATGAAGGAGTTTTTCATTTCGATTTACGGAATATTGGAGATTCTGTACATAAGTCTGAAGACATTATGTCTTTTCTGTTTGGAACCAAAGTGATAAAGAAGATGTTTATTAAAGATTTGGAGCCCGATCAGAAAATCTTGGTAAAGTTTGTTCAGACTGGTTTAGCACCAAGGATGGCTGAGATGGAGAAAATTCTGTACCCTGACATGTATATAATGTATCTTTTGATGAGTGATATTAAGTTTAATTTTCCTCGATTTCTGATAAGATATCTGAGATACTGCTGTCAGAGTGAAGCAAGAATGACCTTTTTCCCATATGGAAGGTTCATTTCTTTGTTTTTATTTAAAAGAGGAATGATCAGATTGGTAAGTGCTGGGGTGAAATGTCACCACAGTAATGTTTTTAATGCTGGAACTTTGAGGAAAGTCGGATATTTCTGGAGCACAATTAAAGGAAAACTCTTACCTGTTGGAGCTGAGGAAGACTCGGAGAGTGCTCAGGCTCAACCGGCTAAGTCCAAAGAGGGACAGGCAGAATCAAGGGTTAGTACAGTGGCAAGGAGAATTCGCTTTGAGATGGAGGAAGTTGAGGAAGAGAGAAGTCAGGAAGGACTTCAATCTAGAAGGAAGAGGTTAATTGATGAAGAAATTATCTCTCCTGTCTTGAAATCTTCTGAACCTGTAATTTCTTATTCATTTGTGAGAGAAGCTGTTGTGGAGAGGACTGCACCGATAGAGGAACCAGTAGCTCAACCGGAAATTCAGCTAGAACCTCAAACTGCTGCTGTGGCTGTTGAAGAAGCAATTCCACAAGAACAACTTATGGAGGCAGTGCCTGGTGAAGAAGTGGCCCGACCTCAAGAAGTTCATGAAAATATTGTTCTTGATCATTCAGTAGAAGTCAGAGAGACTACTGTTCGTGATGAACACACTTCTGAAGTTAATACAGAGGTACTTCAGGAAGATTTTTCAGTGGAAGAGTTTCAGGCTTCAAAGAATAGTTCAGTGGATCAACCTTTTCAGGACAAAGAACAATCAGATGCAGATTCTTTACCCCTTGTCCTGCTTCGTCAATCTGATTCTGGACATGAAAATCAAGCACAGGGTGCCCCTGATTCGAGAAAAGAAGAAGTTGTTGAGTTATACAAGCGTATTTCTCAGTTAGAATCTGAGAATGTTAGTCTCAGAAGTTCTCTGAACTTGGAGCAGTTAAAGTTTCAGAAGCTGAAAGAATGTACTGTTTCAAGACAGGAAGTAGATTTGTTTAAGACTGATATGTTGCATGCTGTTGATCAGTTGAAATCAGAGATGGTAACGAAAGATGATTTGTCTGAGATGAAGATTTACATGGAGAATAAATTTGAATCTGTTGCAAATAGTGCTGTGAGTGGATCAGGTTCTTCACCTGATTTGATTCGAAGATTTCAAGCAATTACAGGAGCACTAAGCAATATGAGTGACAGATTACACGATCTTCAGTGTAATAGTGCCCCTTTGTCAGTTTTGCTGGATAATCAGAAATTTTTGGTAGATCAGTTGACATCTGGAGAGCAACCGATTAGGATTCTTTTGAATCAGTTATCAGAAAAGCTGGCTCTTTTTGTTGAAAAAGAAGAAAGAATGCATGAGTTTTTCAGAGTTAATTTGATTGAAGTTATTCATATGACTTAGGAGAACAGAGATCTTATCATCAAGTTAGGAGATGGGATGATGAAGAGGCTTCGAGAACAGTTTACAGAGATCAAGACCGCAATTCAAAGGAGATAGACACCTTTTTCCCTGTCTTATCCCTAAACCTTGATTCCTCTGTATATCACTGTCGTAGCTTGTGAATAAAAATTTTTTTCTTATCTTTTTTGTTTTATTATTTATTGATTTATGATTACGTTAGCCATTATAACAAATTCACTTATTCATATACAGTTAATTATAGCATTTACTTATAGTTCAGTGCAATATTGAATGTGTTCAAATCCGTAATTTTTCATTCTTTTTGATATCACAAAAAGGGGGAGAATTTGGATAAACACAACATTTAAATTCATTCGTTTCCTATGAAGAAATTTGGATATATAGGAGCATTTGGATATATACGACATTTATCTTTTATCTATTTGAAAATTTATTTTTATGGGAGAGTTATGGGGGAGAAATTTTATAGTTAAATATTGTTTTAATCCTTTCAAAATTCTAAAATTTTATAAAACTTTTTTTTTCAATCAAGATTGCAATTAAATTAGTTCTATTATTTTATGGGTTTTGTGATCATCAAAAAGGGGGAGATTGTTGAGCAATGTATTGTTTTTAAACAAATCAAAATAATGTTTTTTTAAAGGGGGAGATTATTTTAAATAATACTCTGTCTCTTTATGATGATTTTGATGCTCACAAATACCCTTAATTATTTACTAATTATTTCGTTGATTATTTTGCAGGAATTTATTTTATATAACGAGATTTTATACTTCATTTATTCCGAGATCAATTTTAGCGTATTCTGGAATCACTGTAGCGCGAGATCAATTTTAGCGCGTTCTGGAATCACTGTAGCGCGAGATCAATTTTAGCGCGTACTGGAATCACTGTTCATACCCTACGTTGATGAACGTAACGTATGGATGAAAAGTTTACTTTTTATGTTATTTTGAAACGTATGGTTAATGAACCTTACGTTGTTGAAAAGTATGGAAGAAGAACATTACGTTTGGAAGGAACCTTACGTTTTCGTTGTTGAAAAGTATGGAAGAGAAACCGTACGTTAGTTTTCAGTGTTGAGTTTGTTTCTCAAAAGTATGGATCATCAACCTTACTTTTATAATCAACCGTACGTTCTTTGGAGAGTTGAAGCAAGACAATGTATGGATGATCAACCCTACGTTTGAATGCTGAAGAGAAAGTATGTATGTTCAACCTTACGTTCTGAACCTTACGTTTGTGAACCCTACGTTTGGAGCCACGTCATCAACCCTACGTTTGGCGTCGGGATATTTTTGACAGACGATATTTCCTTTTGAATTAGTCAATCAAGCGGATTATTAGGCGGATTTCGAGCTGATTCTTAAAAACGACTTTGACTGAATCAAAGACGGTTTACAACGGATTAATGATTGATTTAAACGGAGCTTTTTATGCCGATTCTTCAGGGGAGTTACAACGGCTCTGTTATTTCATTTAATATCGCGAATCTAAAGGAGATTTTCATGGATCTATTTATGCGGAAGATTTTCTCATATTTGAATATATATGTTCTATCTTGGAAACTTCGGAGATATATATATGCACAGGAAAGTGTGTGGTACTGATTGATCTTTTGACGAGCAAGAAAACAGAGACTGTGTGAAAGCGTTCTTTTCTGGTGATCGAGAAGAAGTGTAAAATCCTTTTTACCAAAGGAAGATTTTGATAGCAGATTCACGTGTTCTACATCGACTACCTGTTGTGAATCTACTGCTTCTGAAGTTGTGAAGTTTCTGGTAATATCTATTGCAACTGGATCGACTCAGAACTGTTTTGATTACGGATCTTTATTTTCTGAAGACAACGATCTATCTACTGTCAATTGCATTCTGTTGCAATTGTGAAGAACAACTGGAGAAGTGTTTCTTTATCGAAACCCTTTTATTTTTGAGTGATCAGCTTCTCGTTCTAAGCTGTGTGGGTTCGTGTTTGAACCAGGAAGGCTGTGTTTGCCTGAATCTTGTAAAGGTGTCAACTGCCTGTACTCAGTTGTGGACGGGTCTGTGGAAACGAGGACCAGATAGTGAAAATCGCCAAGCTCGTGGATTTGAGCGTTGGTGGAGTGGACTAGGGGCCTTCTGTTCCCCGAACCACTATACATCCGTATGTTCATGCTTTTATTTTTTCCGCTGCATATTTAATCGTGCAAAAGCATAGTGAACAGAATTTGTCTAAATTGAAGAGATTGTAATAATTTGAAAAAGACACAATTCACCCCCCTCTTGTGTATAATCCGTAGATTCAGATCCAACAGGTTTGAGCGGTTTTGACTCTTTTGTAGACATACCGCGTTTTAGACCTAATTGGAAGGTGTTATCAGAGGAGTAGCATCGTATGAGTCTCAGGTAGGTGGTGCAGACCTCTTTCTGTGTTTTTGTGGTCATTTAGGTGGTGCGTCCTTCGGCGCATTTTATGGTATTTTGAGAGGAACCCGTTTTATCTGATGTTTCATATTGAGTTTATTGTTTTACCTATTGGATGACTTTGGGTATGCCATGTTACTAGTTTTTCTTCAGCGGGGATGGGTGAGGGGTCGTTGCTCATCAGGGCATTTTGGTCGGGGAATGCCAAAATGATTTAAATGGGAATATTGATGTTTTACACAATTGAGTTTAATTATTAAGCTTTGATATAAATTATTGGTGGCATTCAAGACATCAATGATGCTGATTTTTAACTGTTGGGTTAGGGAAAATCAACAGTTTAGAATGTTTTGCCTATTTATGTTTACTTTTTAAATATGTTATATATTCAATTGCAGAATTTCATATGTTGCAACCTTTAGGGTTGTTTTGGGCGTGGCCCAGATATTATTGATTGCTTCGGGACATAGGATGGGCTTGGTAGATAGTTACGTGGGGTGTTTTTGACTATTGGGATTGGGATTCACGGATGTTGGTTGTAGGTAGGATGACTGTCAGGTTCAGCATGGCCTAGGTTACTAGGATGGAAATTCCATCATTCTTGAGCAGCATGGTCATAGGGGCACGAGGTGTCATATGTGTGGTGGCGTGGGTACTATTTCTGG
Organism: Viscum album; assembly: GCA_963277665.1. Classification (NCBI taxonomy): domain Eukaryota; kingdom Viridiplantae; phylum Streptophyta; class Magnoliopsida; order Santalales; family Viscaceae; genus Viscum; species Viscum album. The sequence goes on along the minus strand of OY728155.1, from coordinate 213,525,302 downwards.
TGATTACCACTCACCCAGACCTACAGTAGTGTGCACACAATGAGACACAGTGATGAGGTTGTTTTGACCACTCCTGTGGGTAGAGGACCCTATTAGTTGCGGTTTAGGTACTATTGGTTTGGGGGTGATTATGGTAGGAAGTCATGTGAATGGTGATGAGACTTCAGGGGATATCATTGGGTCTATCGTGTTGGGGGAAGTGTCTCTCCGTTATTGGGGGCAGATATCACTGTCCCTCTAGTTACAATATTTGATGGGAGTCATAGTTATCCTTCCGGCTACATACATTGAGGGTAGACATCGCTATCCCTCTGGTTACTTATGTTGAGGGCTGACATCGATTTCCCTCTGGTTAATTATTGAGGATAGGCATAGATGTTCCTCTGGGTTACTATTTCTTGGGTGTGCCTTCGGGACAACGGTACTTGAGACACGCGGTGTTAGGGGGAACATGGTGTCAGGTTTCATGGTAGATATTCTATCATTGTACGAAGCAGGTAACACTCCATTGTGGCTGTTCAGAACTAGAAGAGATAGTGTTTATTGTGCATAGTTCTGTTTATTTCTTTCCTTATGAATTCATGAATTATTAAACACTTATATTAGGTATGCACCATTGGGTGGTATCCTACTGAGATCTTTCTCACACCCTACATGAGCCCTTCGGGATACATGCAGAATTTATTGGTTTACATGTAGGAAAAAGGCCATCTTCAGGAGCTAGGAGGTATTAGCTATTGAATGGAGATGGTATGGACCTTGAGGTCTTACATAGTTAGAGTTTACATTGTTTTCTTTATTCCTATATTAGAATGCTTTCTTTTTTGTAGCAATAAATGGTTATCCATTGGTTCCTTTACATCTGGTTATGTAATTTCAGAATGGATGCATGTTCTCTTGTTCATTAGTTGTTAAAAGTGATCAACATGTTGTTGTGTTTATTTCTACTACTGTTGTTTATATTTAGTGCTTCCACTGTTTATTAATATTGAATGTGTTTCCGCTATGTGGGTCTGGTTTGAGTCTACTGAGTCATTTATTCTTCTGCATATTTAGTGTTATATATGGACATGTACCACTATTATATATTTCGATATGTTATAGCCACTCCACTATACCTATTAGACCCACACTACTTTTCGGTAGCCTTTGGTGTTCGGGGAGGAGTGAAAAAGGTAGTAGCACCTGACCTGTTTTGTAGAGACCCGAAGCATGATGTACATGGACATTACATTACATTTGCAGAATACTTAATACATAATAAAAACATACACACAAGGACCGTAATAGTTTTGTGTCTTTGGAAACGCAGAATAAAATCTTCTAATCGTGGTGAAAGATCTTCAACATCTCCCAATAAAGATTTTCCCTTTTGTTTACCTGAAACCATTCTTTATATCCTGGGGAAAAGAAAAAATCAAAGGGGTGAGCACAAATTCCTAGTAAGGGTGAACAAAGAGAACATAAAAAAATCCATAAACATTTGAATGCAAAAACATGAACATAAAATCTAAACATCAAAATCTTGAGCAAAGACATGAATCTTGGAAGTACGTAAGGCATATATCAAAAGGTAACATCAATCATGATAAAATAGAATGGGAATAAAACATGTAATTGTGTCATCCATTAAGCACATTTAATGATTTCCATAGTAGCAAAGGCATTGCTGCCAAGACCATCTTAGTGGACAAAGTCCCTTTCTGAATCGAGTTCACTTCTCGTTACATTCCTGTAATACTGAACCGGATTAACTTACTGTTCCATCCATGTCTATCTCATGAGATTTATATCTTTAACCAATGCATTGGAGGGAGATATAGGTCCCACACATCTCATAATTAAATCATTCTTACTTGTGCCACAACATAAACATAAAACATTCATCATAACGCAAAGAATAAAATGGGTTTCATAAACATCATATCATTATCACATAATCCATATAAATTAAATGGATATTTCATCATAAGAAAATTGAAAGCATTTAAATAATAGATACATTATACTTGAAACATACACATTTGAGATAATTTCATCTTAGATGGAAAATGGTTATGATAAAACACTTGAAATGAATTCTTGACGAAAATATCCTTTCTTCTTCAAAATAATTTTCATTTCAAAAAAATGGCATGTACATATAAAAGAAAAGGGTTTTGTTGAAAATAAACATGAAAAATTGTAGAGGAATATTTATGAAAATGAGGAGTTATGAAACCGTAAAAATCCATTCAAACCGTATAAGTTAAAAATAACATTTTTCTCGTACTTTTTTCGGAAAAGTCAAAAAGTACCTCGTATGGTAAACAAAATAAATATTCATTCCAAACCATGTGGTAAAAGTCATAAAAGGGTAAAAATATCTTTAAACATATATTTAAGAATACTAAACATTTTATGAAAAGAATTTTAGAAAACATGGACATGGATGATAAACATAACCCCAGTAAATACTTACGTATATGCAATTTCAGATAAAATGAGATTCGCAAAATTATCCATTACCATAGGTCCTATTTTCTTCGTAAGTGTCCAAAACTCATTTATAATGATTTAAATAATGTTATTGACTTATTACAGAATCATATTCATTGTTATGATATAATATATGTTTCACTTATTACTTTATATTACCCGTTCTTTTGTAAATTCCATGTTAAAGAGCGTTTTGGGTAAAATCGTTTCATTTGTTGTCCATGTTTTGAATTGTAATTATTCATTTTATTACTTAGATCATGATTACATGATTCCAGAATATAAAACATGATTTATATATAATATATTTTCAGAATATACATATATATAATAGATCAATAAATGGAAAGAAATACACCGTTCATGGAAACGGTAGGTAGTACGTACGCATGAACAATGTTTTCATTTCCTTACTAAGTTGAATGGAATTAAGTAGATGAAATACATATATATACACATAAATATAGTATCATTATTATGCCATATATTTCATGATTACTTATTATATATACTTTATAATCATTCATGAATGGTTAACGTGGAAAATGAATCTCATCAAGTCGTGGAGACGGTAGTCCGTTCGTACACACGAGCGATGATATCATTTTCATGATCGTTGAATTTTATTTGATTGTACATATACTATTTCAGAATAAATATCACTTTACAATAATCATATATAGTTATTATTTACACCATTATACCCATCCAACTATGGTGGTGGTGGAAAATAGATTACACCACGGCGTGGAGACGGTATTCCGTACATACGCACGCACTGCGATTTCGTTTTCGGTAGGATGGATAGATGGTGAAATATGGTTGTTTCATACATATAATAACATATCAGTATATGAGTGATACTTATGTTATTACTTCATAATGAAACAACCTAAGAAAAAGAAGTGGAAGAAGAAATAATGTTGAAAGAATCGGCAACAGACATTACCTCTTCTTTGAAGCGCCTCTTTGAGTCCTCCTCTTAGGGCATACAATTGGTCTATTAAGAATACCAGGACCTCTAGGATGTTTCTAGGGATTTTTAGAGGAGAAATTGGCAGGGTGTGGTCGAGCTTGAAGGCTCATAGTGGTGTGGGGAAGAGAGGGAGGAGGTGCCCTTTTATAAAGGAGGAGAGGGGCACCATTGGAATAACTAAAAATATTATTTTATTATAAAGTCATATTCGGTTTTAAATAGCTCAAAATTGATTTATTTAGAATCTAAGGTGGGTATGGGTCGAAAGACTCTAATACAACAGAATTTAGACAAGTTTAGGTTCCTATTTTAACATTATCTTTTATATTTCACTTTAAGTTAGATAATTTTACTTTTACCGTGACTTTTTTTGTTCTTACACTATAAGGTTAATAAACTTACTATAACAAGAAAAAAGAACCCCAAGTTGTTTATTATTAATTTATATAGCTTTATATAATTCATTTGGCCGAACCTTATATTTTTAGGAATAAAATAATGATTAATAATATAATATTTGTTTTAAAAACTATTTGTGTCAATTTTGACACTATTTAGTAATTGATTTTTGTGAAAATCATAACAGAATGATTAATTCAAAAAATGTTAATTAAAGATATACTTACATGTCATATTAAACTAGAAAATTATTGTAATTCATAAAAAGTCTCAAATTACATTTATTTGGATATTTATAACATCAATTATGTCAATATTTCATTAATAAAATTATTGCTGCATCATCATTGTTTCAAAAATAAATTAAATTATATAATGTCTAAAAATTAAAAATTAAATATCATTATGTAGGAAAAATTTTTAGATTTCTAATGAATATTTATAGTCGAATTTATATTATGTATAACCCTATATTAAAAAATGACTTACTTATTAAACATTGATTTTAACTATTTTAACCCTTCTTTAAAGAAATTAATAATAAATGTTCTAATCTAATCCATGTGGGCCTAAATGGTAATATTTTATTCCTAAGGTTTTTTAGTCGAATTACACTTATCCAAAAGAATTAGGACATGTTTTAGGGTAATAATAATATCATTTTACCCTTAATTACCCTATTTACTTTTAACCGTGGTAAAAAAAGTTAAAAGTTACTATTCACCAAAAATTATTTTCATCTCATTGAACCAAATTTTACTTACTAATATCAACCGTGTCTCTTGGATTTTTGAAATTTTCACTCACATAAGTGGTAAAATTATGTTTTATGAAAAATTCATTTTTTTAAACTACCACTTAGTGGTTTCACTATTCATCAAAAATTGAAAGTTTCCAGAATAATACCAAAAATTAGGCCTAAGATATATTTGATATTATGAACTCATAAATGATGTCTATTTTACCAAATTAAAAATATATCAGTTTCATTACTTAATTTAAAAATTAATTCCCATCGTCAAAACAAATTGTGTGTTCTTAAGAGATAATAACTATCAAAAGATTGACACTTGTTTATGTCTGGTTTAAATGTGAAATTACATCCAATGACCAAAACTGTATTAAATTGTAAAAATATATTATAAATATACTTTAAAACCACTCAAATTAATAATTTATCACTATTAATTATTTCGATTATAAAGGTTGTTTTTAATTAAAATTTACTAATTTTCACTATTCATCATAAAGTGAATGTTATCTGAAAAGTACCAAAATTTCATCCTAAGCTAATTTTGATATTCCGAATCCAAAAATAAAGTCCATTTTGAAAAATAAAATTTACAAAATTTCAAAAAGTGGTTATTACTATTTCTAACAGCTAGTTTTAATAATATTTTAATAGCATATCGTTGTTTAATAAAACTCGAAATTGCGTACTACACACGCTATCGAGGAAGTTTACGATTGCGTGTAATGCAAGGAAAGTCAAGGATGCATGTTCTTCAAGCTCTTTTTGGTGTATCGTACAACACAAGACATTAATGAAATTAAAAAGAATATTTTTAATAAAATCTCTGGGTGTTAAATTCTACCACCCTTAAAATGAATTTCGCCCTCGAAATTCGTCGAGGATATAAATGGTTTACTACTCAAAATTTTCTTTAATAGAAACCCACATCGTAAAAGGAATACAAAAAAAATATCTAAAAACAAAAGTATGAAATGTAACGGTTACCCAAATAAACTAATCACTGGGTTTCCACATAGGTGAAAATATGGATATGGAAGAGAAATCTAACCATCATGTTCTGATGGAGAGTGGTAGAGAACATGGCTATGGAAAATCCAGAAATCACAAAGAGATAAATTTGTGATGATATAAGGTACCATCTGAATCATCAGATATAAGAGCACTAGGACAACATTTTTGGTTTTCAAGATCATTTCCCTAAAGTAGATGAAATTGGAATTAGAAGAAATACTTTCGTGATTTTGGTATAGTCTCACCATTGGTCGTTCTTTGGAAAATTTCTACTTCATATCTTAATGAAATGAAGTTGAATTTATCATTCGTGATGTGTTAGCAGATCATGTGATAGAATGATAGGTCATTCCATATGTCTCAAACAAAATGTTATAAAAGTTATCAAAAAAATACATAAGTCCATCTATAGTGTGATTAATCATATATGGTTCTTAAAATAGACTTATACTTCATATATCATACTAATTAATATAATAAAACTAATTTCTACTAAATAGGGACTTCCTATCGGCCTGTGGTAGACGATAATGGCCAGTCGCACTTCGGTTGTGGGTTCGATTCCCACACCATTTTCCGAAGCGATGGGTTATTGCCCGTCCGGCAGGTTTTCCTTTTTCTAAAACTACATTACTATAAAATCCCATCAATAATATCGAAAAAAAGTTCTATCCTTAAACAATATTAACTTATGTCCAACATAATCCATTCCAATCTTTAGGCTTATCTAAAATACTTCGGTCCAAGATCATAGTATAAAAACAATGATTACTTGAAATGTCACATAACAATCACATGAATGCCATAATTTATCCCCCATATATCATAAGATATATCTTGTTGGTAAAATTACAAACATGTGAATACCCTTATCATGTATTCTCTTGAAAAATGAATACCCATTTAACCTTAGTAAAAACATGAATGCGGTCAAAATTTAACTCTTTTCCACATACCAAAATCCCAAAAAAACTATATACTCAAACCATGATACCATATAGTCCTTATATCAATCATGAGCTCATGAATACTATCAAACATATTATATTCTCTTTATCCTTTCATTATGTGCATATCATCTGCTTTCCAAAAATATTTCAATCACTTTTCATGGTTACTGATGCCATATTCTTATATAAAACCACAATGGACCAATACATAGATATTCCAATATACCATAAAAGTACCTCAATAACATTATTCATGAATAACAATACATAAAAACATCAAACCATCATCTCCAATGATTGTCCTGAAATAAGTCCTTCATTAATTTAGAAGTTACTTTTTAGGTCAGGGCATTGAGTTGGGTAATGCCCATGTTCTCCACAAATAAGACATTGAACTCCATAACAGTCTGTCACTCTATGTCCCTTTTCTCCACAAAGATAACATTTGTCCCTCCATTTGAGGTATTCCTCAAGGTTCTTCTTCCCTTCTTTAGAAATCTCAATCTTCCTTTCTTTATGCTCCTCAATATGCGAACATGCATAAAAGTCTATCTTCCTCTTATTTGACGAATTAGTCTTTCTCTCTAGGCATTACACAATTTTGTTGCTCATAGTCACCAATTTGTCCATTGGATTCAATGCTAACCGAATTCTTTCTGGTTCCCTCTATTGACTAAAACACAAAAATAATTCTGTGAGAGGAAAAAAACATACAAGGAAAATAACATAATCAAGGGGGAGTACCTTCAACATATAACATCCTAGGTTTAATTATAATATCGTTACCGTAATTCTAGGACTATAACCTATACTTATACTTAACCTTAGGGACATCCCTAGACATACCTTAAAAAGATCTCTAGGGATCTCACTAAAGTTCTCGTATCCAATTTTCCAAAGGATGACTAAACCTTTCCTCTGATACCAACTGTAGAGACCCAAAGCTTTACGTACATTGACATTACATTACTTTTGCGGAATACATAATACATAAGAAAAACAGACACACAAGGACCGTAATAGTTTAGTGTCTTTGGAAACCCATAATAAAATCATCTAATCGTGGGGAAAGATCTTCAACATCTCCCAATAAAGATCTTCGCTTTTTTTTACCTAAAACCTTTCATTATATCCTGGGGAAAAGAAAACATCAAAGGGGTGAGCTCAAATGACCAGTATGGGTAAACATAGAGAACATAAAATAATCCATAAACATTTGAATGCAAAAACATGAACATAAAATCTAAAAATCAAAATCATGAGCAAAGATACGAATCTTGGAAGTACGTAAGGCATATATCATAAGGGAAAATCAATCATGATAAAGTAGAATGCGAATAAAACATGTAATTATGGCATCCATTAAGCACATGTAATTATTTCCATAGTATCGAAGGCATTGCTGCCAAAACCATCTTAGTGGACAAAGTCCATTTCTGAATCGAGTTCACTCCTCGTTTCATTCCGGTAATACTGAACCAGATTAACTTACCATTCCAGCCGTGTTTATCTCATGAGATATAAATCTTTACCCAATGCGTTGGAGGGAGATATAGGTCCCACCCATCTCATAGTGAAATCATTCTTACTTGTGCCACAACATAAACGTAAAACAGTCATGATAACCTAAAGAATAAAATGGGTTTCATAAACATCATATCATCATCACATAATCCATATAAAATAATTGGATATTTCATCATAAGATAATTTAAAGCATGTAAATAATAGAGACATTATACTTGAAACATACACATTTGAGATAATTTTATCTTAGATGGAAAATGGTTCTGATAAAACACTTGAATTGAATTCTTGAGGAAAATATCCTTTCTTCTTCAAAATCATTTTCTTTTCAAAAAAATGGAATTTAATTTTAAAAGAAAAGGGTTTTGTTGAAAATAATAATGAAAAATTGTAGAGTAATAATTATGAAAATGAGGCGTTATGAAACCGTAAAAATCCATTCATGTCGTATAAGTTAAAAATAACATTTTTCTCGTACTTTTGTCAGAAAAGTCAAAAAGTACCACGTATGGTAAACAACAGAAAGATTTATTCCAAACCATGTGGTAAAATTCATAAAAGGGTAAAAATATCTTTAAAAATACATGTAATAATACTAAAAATTTTATAAAAACAATTTTATAAAACATGGACATGGATGATAAACATAACCCCAGTAAATACTTACGTATAAGGAATCTCGGATAAAATGAGATTTGCAAAATTATCCCTTACCATAGGTCTGATTTGCTTCGTAATTGTCCAAACCTCCTGTATAATGATTTAAATAATGTTATTGACTTATTACATAATCGTATTCATTGTTATAATATCATATATGGTTCAATTATGACTTTATATTACCCGTTCTTTTGTAAATTCCATGTTAAAGAGCGTTTTGGGTAAAATCATTTCATTTGTCATCCGTGTTTTGACTTGTAATTATTCATATGATTACATAGATCATGATTACTTGATTACATAATATAAAACATGATTTATATATAATATATATTCAGAATATACATATATATAATAGATCAGTAAATGGAAGGAAATACACCGTTCATGGAGACGGTAGGTCGTACGTACGCATGAACGCTGTTTTGATTTCCTTACTAAGTTGAATGGAAGTAAGTAGATGACATACATATATATACGCATAAATCTAGTATAATTATTATGTCATATATTTCATTATTACTAATTATATATACTTTATAATCATTCATGATTGGTTAACGTGGAGAATGAATCTCATCGTGTCATGGAGACGGTAGTCCGTACGTACGCATGAGCGATGATATCATTCTCATGATCGTGGAATTGTATTGGAGTGTATGTATAATATTTCAGAATCAATATCAATTTACAATAATCATATATAGTTATTATGTACATCATTATACCCATCAAAGTAAGGTGGTGGTGGAAAATAGATTACACCACGGCGTCGAGACGGTATTCCGTACGTGCACACGCGCGGTGATTTCGTTTACCGTAGGATGGATAGATGGTGAAATAGGGTTTTTTCATACATATAATAACATATCAGTATAGTAGTGGTTCTGATTTTATTACTTCAAAATTAAACAACCTAAATAGAAGAAGTGGAAGAAGAAATAAAGTTGAAAGAATCGATAACGAACGTTACCTCTTCTTTGAAGCGCCTTGTTGAGTCCTCCTCTTAGGGCACTAAAATTGGTCTTTGAAGAAGACCAGGACCTCTATGATGTTTCTAGTGAAGTGGAGAGGAGAAATGGGTTGGGTTTGGCCGATCTTGAAGGCTCAATGTGTTGTGAGGAAGAGAGGGAGGAGGTTCCATTTTATAAGGGAGGAGAGTGGCACATTTGGAATAACTGAAAATATTATTTTATTATGAAGTCATATTCGGTTATAAATAGCTCAAAATTGATTTATTTAGATTCTAAGGTGGGGATGGGTCGATATCATTTCATCCAATATAATTTAGACAAGTTATGGTTCCTATTTTAACCTTATCATTTATATTTAACTTTAAGTTAGATAATATTACTTTTTCCGTGTCTTTTTGTGTTCTTACACTATAAGGTTAATAAACATACTATAACAAGCCAAAAGAACCCCAAGCTGTTTATTATTAATATATATATCCTTATCTATGTCATTTGGCCGAGACTTATATTTTTATGAATAAAATAACAATTAATAATATAATATGTTTTTTAAAAACTATTTTATGTCAATTTTGACACTATTTAGTAATTGATTTTTGTGAAAATCATAACAGAATGATTAATTCGAAAAACATTAATTAAATAAATAATAACATGTAATATTAACCTAGAAAATTAGCGTAATTCATAAAAAGTCTCAAATTAAATTTATTTGGGTATTTATAATATCAATTATGTCAATATTTCATTAATAAAATAATTACTGCATCATCATTGTTTCATAAATAAATTAAATTATTTAATGTCTAAAAATTACAAATTAAATATCATTATGTAGGAAACCGTTTTAGCTTTCTAATTAAAATTTATAGTCCAATTTATCTTATGTATAACCCTATATTAAAAAATGAATTACTTATTAAACTTTGATTTTAACTATTTTAACCCTTCTTTAAATAAATTAATAATAAATGTCCTAATCTAATCCATGTGGGCCTAAATGGTCATATTTTATTCCTAAGGTTTTTTTGGTCGAATGAAACTTATCCAATAGAATTAGAACATATGTTAGGGTAATAATAATATCATTTTTACCGTTAATTACCCTATTTACTTTTAACCGTGGTAAAAAAAGTAAAAAGTTACTATTCACCAAAAATTATTTTCATCTCATTGAACCACATTTTACTTACTGACATCAACCGTGTCTATCGGATTTTTGAAATTTTCACTCACAGAAGCGGTACAATTATGTTTTATGAAAAATTCATTTTTTTAACTACCACTTAGTGGTTTCACTATTCATCAAAAAATGAATGTTTCCAGAAAAATACCAAAAATTAGGCCTAAGCTATATTTGATATTATGAACTCAAAAATGATATCTATTTTACCAAATTAAAAACATATATGTTGCATTAATTAATTTAAAAATTAATTCCCGTCGTCAAAACAAATAGTGTCTTCTTAAGAGATAATAACTATCAAAAGATTGACACTTGTTTATATCTGGTTTAAATGTGAAATTACATCCAATGACCAAAATTGTATTAAATTGTAAATATATATTCTAAATATACTTTAAAACCACTAAAATTAATAATTTATCACTATTAATTATTTCGTTTAAAAAGGTTGTTTTTAATTAAAATTTAGTAATTTTCACTATTCATCAGAAAATGAAAGTTATCCGAAAAGTACCAAAATTTCACCCTATGCTAATTATGATATTATGAATCCAAAAATGAAGTCCATTTTGAAAAATAAAATTTACAAAATTTTAAAATGTGGTTATTACTATTCCTAACAGCTAGTTGTAATAATATTTTAATAGCATATCGTTGTTTACTGAAACTTGGTATTCCGTAATACACACGCTATCGAGGAAGTTCGCGATTGTGTGTAATGAAAGGAAAGTCAAGGATGTGTGTTGTGCATTCTGCTTTTGGTGTAGCGTACAACACAAGACATTAATGAAATTAAAAAGAATATTTTTCATAAAATCTCGGGGTGTTACATTCTACCCCCCTTAAAATGAATTTCGCTCTCGAAATTCATCGGGTTTATAAATGGTTTACTACTTGAACGTTTCTTTAATATAAACCCAAATCGTAAAAGGAATACCAAAACCAATCATTAAAAACAAATGTATGAAATGTAATGGTTACCCAAATAAACTAATCATTGGGTTTCCACATAGATGAAAATATGGATATGGAAGAGAAATCTAACCATCATGTTCTGATGGAGAGTGGTAGAGAACATGGATATGGAAAAGCCAGTAATCACAAAGCCATAAATTTGTGACGATCTAAGGTACCATCTGATTCATCAGATATAAGAGCACTAGGACAACATTTTTGGTTTTCAAGATCATTTCCCTAAACTTGATGAAATTGGAATTAGGAGAAATACTTTGGTGATTTTGGTATAGTCTCATCATTGGTCGTTCTTTGGAAAATTTCCACTTCATCTCTTAATGAAATGAAGTTGAATTTGTCATTCGTGAAGTGTTAGCAGACCATGTGATAGAATGATGGGTGATTCCATCTGTCTCAAACAAAACGTTAGAAAAGTTATCAAATAAATACATAAGTCCATCTATAGTGAGATTAATCATATATGGTTCCAAAAATGGACTTATACTTCATATATCATACTACTTAATATAATAAAACTAATTTCTACTAAACATAGACTTCTTGTTGGCCAGTGGTAGGCAATAATGGTCAGTCGCACTTCGGTTGTGGGTTCGATTCCCACAGCCTTGTCTGACGCGATGGGTTATCTCTCGTCCGGCAGGTTGTACTTTTTCTAAAACTACATTATTATAACATCACATCAATAATATATAATAGAAGTTCTATCCTTAAACAATAATAACTTATTTCCAACATAATCCATTCCAATCTTTAGGCTTATCTAAAATACTTCGGTCCAAGCTCATAGTATAAAGAAAATGACTACTTGAAATGTCACATAACAGTCACATGAATGCCATCATTTATCCCCCATATATCATAAGATATATTTTGTTGTACAAATTAAAAACATGTGAATACCTTAATCATGTATTCTCTTGAATAATGAATACCCATTTAACCTTAGTGAAAACATGAATGCTGCCAAAAGTTAACTCTTTTCCCCATACCAAAATCCCAAAAATTCTATATACTCAAACCATGATACCACTTAGTCCTTATATCAATCATGATCTCATGAATACAATCAAACATATGAGATTCTCTTTATCCCTTAATTATGTGTATATCATCTGCTTTCCAAAAGTATTTCAATCACTTTTCATGGTTACCAATGCCATATTCTTATAGAACCCCCAATGGACCAATACATAGATATTCCAATATACCATAAAAGTACCTCAATAACATTATTCTTGAATACCAATACATAAACACCTGAAACCATCATCTTCAATGATTTTCCTAGAATAAGTCCTTCCTTAATTTAGAAGTAACTTTTTAGGTCAGGGCATTGATTTGGGTAATGCCCATGTTCTCCACAAATATGACATTGAACTCCATAACAGTCTGTCACTCTATGTCCCATGTCTCCACATAGATAACATATGTCCCTCCATTTGAGGTATTCTTCAAGGTTCTTCTTCCCTTCTTTATAAATCTCAATCTTCCTTTCTTTATTCTCCTCAACATGCGAACATGCATAAAAGTCTATCTTCCTCTTATTTGATGAATTAGGCATACCACTAAATTTCACCTTGTTAATCATATATCGTGATGAATGATGTGGAATAACCACAATATCTTTCTATATAGGCATTATGCAATTTTGTTGCTCATAGTCACCAATCTTTCCATTGGATTCAATGCTAACCGAATTCTTTCTGGTTCCCTCCATTGACTAAAACACAAAAAGAATTCCGTGAGAGGCAAAAATTATATAAGGAAAATAACATAATCATGGGGGAGTACCTTCAACATCTAACATCCTATGTTTAATTAAAATATCGTTACTGTAATTCTAGGACTATAACCTATACTTATACTTATCCTTAGGGACATCCCTAGACATACCTTAGAAATATCTCTAGGGATCTCACTAAAGTCCTCGCATCCTAGTTTCCAAAGTTTGACTAAACCTTTCCTCTGATACCAGCTGTATTGTCCCGAAGCTTGACATACATTGACATTACATTACGTTTGTGGAATACTTAATACATAAGAAAAATAGACACACAAGGACCGTAATAGTTTAGTGTCTTTGGAATCTTGGAATAAAATCTTCTAATCGTCGTGAAAGATCTTCAACATATCCCAATAATGATCTTCCATTTTTTACCTAAAACCATTATTTATATCCTGGGGAAAAGAAAACATCAAAGGGTTGAGCTCAAATTCCCATTAAGGGTAAACGTAGAGAACATAAAACAATCCATAAACATTTGAATGCAAAAACATGAACATAAAATCTAAATATGAAAATCGTGAGCAAAGACCTGAATCTTCGAAGTACGTAATGCATATATCATAAGTGAAAATAAATCATGATAAAATAGAATTGGAATAAAACATTTAACTGTGGAATCCATTAAGCACATGTAATGATTTCCATAGTAGCCAAGGCATTGCTGCCAAGACCATCTTAGTGGACAATGTCTATTTCTGAATCGAGTTCACTCCTCGTTCCATTCCTGTAATATTGAACCAGATTAACTTACCGTTCTAGCCATGTCTATCTCATGAGATATAAATATTTACCCAATTAATTGGTGGGAGATATAGGTCCCACCCATCTCATAATTAAATCATTCTTACTTGTGCCACAACATAAACTTAAAACATTCATCATAACCCAAAGAATAAAATGGGTTTCATAAACATCATATCATCATCACATAATCCTTATAAAATAAATGGATATTTCATCATAATAAATTTGAAAGCATGTAAATAATAGAGACATTATACTTGAAACATTCACATTTGAGATAATTTCATCTTAGATGGAAAATGGTTCTGATAAAACACTTGAAATGAATTCTTGAGGAAAATATCCTTTCTTCTTCAAAATCATTTTCTTTTCAAAAATATGGAATGTACTTTTAAAAGAAAAGGGTTTTTTAAGATATTCATGAATCCTTGTAGAGGAATATTTATTAAAATGAGGCGTTATGAAACCGCAAAAATCCATTCACACCGTATAAGTTAAAAATAACATTTTTCTCGTACTTTTGTCGGAAAAGTCAAAAAGTACCTCGTATGGTAAAAAAAGAAAGATTCATTCCAAACCATGTGGTAAAAGTCATAAAAGGGTAAAAATATCTTTAGAAATAAATTTAATAATACTAAACATTTTATGAAAACAATTTTAGAAAACATGGACATGGATGATAAACATAACCCTAGTAAAAACTTACTTATAAGCAATCTCGGATAAAATGAGATTTGCAAAATTATCCCTTACCTTATGTCTGATTTTCATTGTAAGTGTCCAAACCTCCTATATAATGATTTAAATATTGTTATTGACTTATTACAGAATCATAGTCATTGTTATGATATCATATATGGTTCACTTATGACTTTATATTACCCGTTCTTTTGTAAATTCCATGTTAAAGAGCGTTTTGGGTAAAATCGTTTCATTTGTCATCCGTGTTTTGACTTGTTATTATTCATATGATTATATAGATCATGATTAATTGATTACAGAATATAAAAAATTATTTATATATAATATATATTCATAATATACATATATATAATAGATCAGTAAATGGAAAGAAATACACCGTTCATGTAGATGGTAGGTCGTACGTACGCATGAACGCTGTTTTCATTTCCTTACTAAGTAGAATTGAAATAAGTAGATGACATACATATATATAAACTTAAATCTAGTATCATTATTATGTCATATATTTCATGATTACTTATTATATATACTTTTTAATCATTCATGAATGGTTTACGTGGAGAATGAATCTCATCGCGTCGTGGAGACGGTAGTCCGCACGTACGCACGAGCGATGATATCGTTCTCATGATAGTGGAATTGTATTTGAGTGTATGTATACTATTTCAGATCAATATCACTTTACAATAATCATATATAGTTATTATGTACACCATTATACCCATCCATGTAAGGTGGTGGTGGAAAATAGATTACACCACGTCGTGGAGACGGTATTCTGTACGTACGCACGCGCGGTGATTTAGTTTTCTGTAGGATGGATAGATGGTGAAATAGGGTTGTTTCGTACTTATAATAACATATCATTATATGATTGATACTGATGTTATTTCTTCATAATGAAACAACCTAAGAAGAAGAAGTGGAAGAAGAAATAAAGTTGAAAGAATCGGTAAGAGACATTACCTCTTCTTTGAAGCGCCTCTTTGAGTCCTCCTCTTAGGGCACTAAAATTGGTCTTTAAAGAAGACCAGGACCTCTAGGATGTTTCTAGGGAAGTGGAGATGAGAAATTGGCTGGGTTTGGCCGAGCTTGAAGGCTCAATGTGGTGTGAGGAAGAGGGGGTGGATGTGCCCTTTTATAAGGGAGGAGAGGGGCACCTTTGGAATAACTAAAAATATTATTTTATTATAAAGTCATATTCGATTTTAAATAGCTCTAAATTGATTTATATCGATTCTAATGTAAGGATGGGTCGAAATCCTATCATCCAATAGAATTTAGACAAGTTTATCTTCCTATTTTAACCTTATCATTTATATTTAACTTTAAGTTAGATAATTTTTCTTTTACCATGTCTTTTTGTGTTCTTACACTATAAGGTTAATAAACTTACTATAACAAGACAAACGAGCCCCAAGTTGTATATTATTAAAATATATATCCTTTTCTAAGTCATTTGGCCGAACCATATATTTTTAGGAATAAAATAACAATTAATAATATAATATTTGTTTTAAAAACTATTTTATGACAATTTTGACACTATTTAGTAATTGATTTTTGTGAAAATAATAACAGAATTATTAGTTCTAAAATATTTAATTACAGGAATACTAACATGTCATATTAACCTATAAAATTATTCTAATTCATAAAAAGTCTCAAATTACATTTATTGTGTATTTATAACATCAATTAGGTCAATATTTCATAAATAAATTAAATTATTTAATGTCTAAAAATTACAAATTAAATACCATTATGTAGGAAAACTTTTTATCTTTCTAATTAATATTTATAGTCGAATTTATCTTATGTATAACCCTATATTAAAATATGATTTACTTATTAAACTATGATTTTAACTATTTTACCTCTTCTTTAAATAAATTAATAATAAATGTCATAATCTAATCCAAGTGGGCCTAAATGGTCATATTTTATTGCTAAGGTTGTTTTTGGTAGAATTACACTTATCCAATAGAATTAGGACATGTGTTAGGGTAATGATAATATTATTTTTACCCTTAATTACCCTATTTACTTTTAACTGTGGTAAAAACAGTAAAAAGATACTATTCACCAAAAATTATTTTCATCTCATTGAACAAAATATTACTTACTGACATCAAATGTGTCTCTCAGATTTTTGAAATTCCACTCATAGAGGCGGTAAAATTATGTTTTATGAAAAATTCATTTTTTTAACTACCACTTAGTGGTTTCACTATTCATCAAAAAATGAAAGTTTCTAGAAAAATACCAAAAATTAGGCCTAAGATATATTTGATATTATGAACTCAAAAATGATATCTATTTTACCAAATTAAAAACATATCATTTGCATTAATGAATTCAAAAATTAATTCCCGTCGTCAAAACAAATTGCGTGTTCTTAAGATATAAAAACTATCAAAAGATTGACACTTGTTTATGTGTGGTTTAAATGTGAAATTACATCCAATGACCAAAATTGTATTAAATTATAAAAATATATAATAAATATACTTTAAAACCACTTAAATTAATAATTTATCACTGCTAATTATTTTTATTAAAAATGTTGTTTTTAATTAAAATTAATAATTTTCACTATTCATCAAAAAATGAAAGTTATCTGAAAAGTACCAAAATTTCACCCTAAGCTAATTTCGATATTCCGAATACAAAAATGAAGTCCATTTTGAAAAATAAACTTTACAAAATTTCAAAAAGTGGTTATTACTATTTATAACAACTAGTTTTAATATTATTTTAATACCATATTGTTGTTTAGTGAAACTCGGTATTGCGCACTACACACACTATCGAGGAAGATCGTGATTGTGTATAATGCAAGTAAATTCAAGGATCCATGTTGTGAAAGCTCCTTTTGGTGTAGCGTACAACAGAATACATTAATGAAATTAAAAAGAATATTTTTCATAAAATCTCGGGGTGTTACAAGTTTGGCACTGCTCAGGTGGCTGTTCGAGTCCGGGTCATTACAAAGTGGTAACCAATTAGTTCTTGATAGGGATATAGTAGAAATGTTTTGTTGTCTACTAATGATAATGAGAATTCATTTTTATTTTCAGCTGGTTTTTACTATTTGGGATATGGTAGACTGGAGATAGGTTGTGATTGGAACTGTGTTCCTACCTTGCGTTTGGGTGCCTGCAGCCCCAGGTTAGAGGGATGGATCATATTTCCATGGGTGGGAATTACCATTTGTTTTTTCTCAGATTACGGTTTATATTATTTCCACCTTGGTGGTTCACTTGGTGTGTGACGTTATTGATTGTGATATATGACCCTCGACCCGGTGCAGTATGGGACAATTGGACCTTGTCCCGGTATGGAAAGGCTTGTTTGTTTGGATTTTTATAGGAACTTTTTTACTTTAATTCAATTTCATAACTGCACGTATGCTTTCTGAAGTGTTAATTCCATATGAATAATATCAACTTTTCATACTTTTAACACTTTTAAATGTGAATATGTGAAATTCTTTATATAATTCTTGATTTATTACAATGTGTATTCCATGCTTTGTATATTTGTAGAATTGTATGCGGCATGAGTTTTGAGTCTGGATCTTATGAGAGCAGAAAGGTACTATTTCTTGTGGTGATTTTGATCACCAGGCTTGGGAGACTTGGTCGTCGGTTTGAGGAAACATTGGTTGTTCGGATGGGCATGTCCTGAGGATGTTTTGATACATGACCCTGTTGCGGGGTGGGTAAGGAGTCTGTGGGGTTGAGATGTCGTGGGGCATGGGTTGTAGAGGGGTAACGTAAGGGTAGTAGTTATGAACTGGATTTGACTTTTTTTTCTTATATGTGTTGAATATATATTAACATATATATGTGTGGGTTGTCTGAACATTTATGGTATTCAACAGGTTCCATTTGGGCGACTTATATGGAGTTTCAGACGGGAAATGGTATAGTACCGTAGGTGCCAGATCAGGTTCAGGATCCGGTGTAGGTAGATCAGGAGCCGCAGGTACAGGCTTAGGGATAGGATCAGGTTCAGGATCCAGTACAAGAAAGACAGCAGATGGGTTTGGCAACGTTCGGGATATGGCTTGACGAGCAGCTCCGAGCTAGCCTGGTATGTGTCTTGCAAGGGATCGACAGAGGCGTGTAGGTTATAGAGCCATCCATGGCATACCTGGCTTGGGAGTTCTAGTCATAGCACCAACTTCTTTTTCAGGGAGAGGGTGGTCCACAGGCAGCTGAATACTGGATAGAGAGCATGCAGATGATCTTCGAGTAGCTTGAGATGCCTCCAGGGTGGAGGGTCAAGCTTGCTATATACATGCTGCTGGGATCATAAAATCATTAGAGGGATGTGTAGGTTCAGGATCGCAGGCACAATGGAAATCCATGGAGGGACTTCGAGGACGTTTCCATTGAGCACTTTTTTCTAGAGACACTCATATTAGAGATAGCATGGAGTTTCTTGAGTTTTCAGTAGGGAGACATGTCCATCATGGACTACAAAACTACTTTCCCAGAGTTGTCTCACTTTTCACCTGGTATGGTAAGGGATGACGTGACTAGGGTGAGGTTTTTCGAGGATGGATTATGACACGCCATTCGGATGTAGGTGAATATTTTAAGGATGGGTTCTTTTGTAGAGGCAGTGAATCTGGTTATCATAATGGAGGGAAAATAGATGGATAATCCCTAAGTTGATCGGGTGACAGCTTCATGTGATGGTTCAGACAGCAGGAAGCGTGGACCAGATGAGTTCCAGCAGGGCAGACATGCCAGCGATTCCTCTAGACCACATCATGGGAGTTCTTCATTGATTTTCCTTCAATGAGGATAGTGGAGACATGTTCAGACTCAGTGTGATAGGCCTCCAAAGGAGTGTCAGGAATTTAGACATGTCGGGCATCTGGGGAGTTTTTGCAGGAAGCCTTATCCGAAAACCAATTGGCAGGGACCAGGAGAGACATAGGCATCTAGAGTTGGTTCAGGATCAGTACCAGGAGAGGGTAGCCTAGGTTCAGCTGCACTTGGATAATGTGACAAAGAAAACGGGATCTAGCTAAGGGGTCAGTGGCTGGTGGATGGGGCAACACCGCAAGGATGACAGACATCAGGCAGTTGTACTTCAGGCTAGGTGCACCCTGTGGAGCTACAAGAGGCTGAGCATACTGGTGAGCCAACGATGGTTAGAGGTTAATCGTTGTGTGTCAGTGATCCCCATGATTCCTATTGGTCATGAACTCTAGAGGCCTACCCATTTTGAGTTCACGTGATGCACATGATCAATGTGGACTGACTAGATTTATGTAAGTGGGATTTCCACCTTATCGGGTGCATGATATATTAATATATATATATATATATATATATATATATCAGGTGTTGTGGGAATCGGGGAATCGTGGATGCAGGTTAATTGAGGTGTCGTGGGCATCAGGGCATCGAGGATGTGGGTTACATGAGGTGCCTTAGGCATCGGTACATCGAGGATGCAAGTTACTTGGGGTGCTTGGCACTAGGACCTCATGCAGGTGGATGCCAATGCGGTGCTGGATGTATTGGGTTCCAGAAACTACATAGGAGGAGAATTGTGGCACAGGGGTGATGATGCATCATGGAAGGACTATGCGTCTGGAAAATAGGTTAGTGAACCTTTGTTTGGTTTTTGGTTTGGTGGGGTTGATACTGAGTTATGAAATTCCAAAGGTGGGGAGCCCCCTAGCGGAATTTAGTGCAAACCTTTGTGACCTGTAATGTCCGGGTTACTTTTATCAAGGTGGTATGTAGGGTTCCATCTCCGTGATTTGTTTGTTTTCTTAGGGGACAAGCTATGATAAGGATGAGAGATTGTTAGAACCTGGGTTTTTAGGATGGGTCAAAATCCCGACCCTATTTGAATCTTTGACATGGCCCTGACGAAACTGGAGAAATTGGGTAGTTATTAAAAATTTCCAGACTACACACCATTTAAAATTAATTACATTCCATGTATAGGTTACGCGAGGGCCGACTTTGTGCTCGCCAAGTACATGTCGTGTGATGACCGTGTAAAATGTTCATACTACACGCCGTGTTGTTTTCGACACATTGTGCACCCGTGACCATGAAGAGGCCATACATGGCGTGTGGGCATATTGGCTGGGAAGAATCCTTTATCCATGTACACGTTGTGTCCCCATTGGACACACCGTGTAGTCTGGTCATGTATGAGGGATATACATGGAGTGTGGGTATTTCGGCGAGGATGAGAAGAGAAACCAAGTACACACCATGTACCCCTAGGTACACGCTGTGTACTCATGTTGGCAGATTCTGGAAAGAATGTCGGTGGAATTCCAACCACCATCTGAACAGTTAAATGATATACATGGTGTGTAGTCATAATGTACATGTCATGTACTTTCTTTTTTGTTCAATAATACGGGCAGTAGCCTCATTTTTTTGGCATAACACATTTGTGTCGCCCGGTTTCATGAACCTAGCTGGTTGAAGCTAATTTTATTTCCCGATTCATCGTCCGTTGTCATATTCGATCATGGTTAAATGCATTGGAACCCCCTTAGTAAGGTCTCAATTCCTCTTGATTCGTTTTTTTCGATTTCTGTTCTAGATCGAGTTATAGGGGTTTGAATGGTTTTTATTCTTTCATATATTTATCGGGTTTTAGAGCTAATTTGAGGATGTTATAGGAGGATTAGCATCGTAAAAGTCATAGGTAGGTGGTGCATGCCTATTTTTGTGTTTTTTGGTCATTTTTTAGATGTGGCCTTCAGCACGTTTTTGGGTATTTTGAGCGGGACCCGTTTTATCTATTGGTTCATATTGAATTGATTGTTGGGCCTATGGGATGTCTTTAGGTATGCTCTGTTATGAATTTCTCTTGTGCGGGGTAGGGTGAGGGGCCATTGCTCATCGAGGCATTTTGGCCGAGGAATGCCAAAATAGTTTAAATTGAAATATTAATGTTTTAATCTATTAATTTTAATTATTTAGCCTTGATAAAATTTATTAGAGAAATTCAAGACCTCAGTACTGTTGATTGTTAACAATTGGGTTAGGGAAAATCAACTGTTTAGAATGTTTTTCATGTTTACGTTTTCTGTTTAAATATATTATATACGAAATTGATGAATTGCATGTGTTGGATCCTTTGGATTGTGTTGGGCATGCCCCAGATATTCTTGAGTGATGTTGGTCCTAGGTTAGGCTTGGCCCGGAGTTACATGGGGTCGTTTTGACCACGGGATTGGGCGTCATGGACGTCGGATTGAAGCATGATGACTGCCTGGTTGGGGATGGCCTAGGTTACTGGAATTGTAAGGCCATCAGACTTGAGCAGCATGGTCGTAGGGACATAAGGTGCCATATGTGTGGTGGTTTGGGTACTATTTTTGTTGATTACATCTCACCCAGACCTTGAGTAGTGTGCACAAAGAGAGACTACGTGGTGAGGTTGTTTTGACAAATCATGTGGGTAAGGTCCCCCGTTAATTGTGGTTTAGGTACTATTTGTTTGGGGGTTCTTGCCATAGGAAGCCACGTGGAAGGTGAGGAGCCTTCAAGGGAAAGCATTGCATCTATCGGGTTGGGGGGAAGAGGCTCACTATTATAGATGGAAGACATCATTATGACTCTAGTTACATTATTTGGGGGTATGCATCGTTGTCCCTCTGGCTACTTACATTGAGGGCAGACATTGTTGTACATCCGTCTAATTATTTTGAGGGCATACATCGTTTCCCCTCCAGTTACATATTGAGATCATGTATCGCTATTCCTCCAAGTTGTTGTTTCTCGGGCGTGACTTTGGGATGTCGGTAATTGAGACATGCTGTGTTTGGGGGGACATGGTTCCGGGTTACATGACAAAGATTTCAGCATTGGCCGAAGCAGGTAACACAGAATGGTGGCTACTGAGCACCAGTGGAGTTAGTGTTTATTTTTCATCTTTCTGTTTATCGCTTTCCTTGAAAATTCTTTTCACCTTAAACACTTATATTTGGTACTCACTTTTTGGTAGTTTCCTACTAAGATTTTTCTCACATCCTACATGGGCCCTTCATGACACGTGAAGACTTTATGGATTTACGTGTAGGAAAGAGGCCAACATCCGGAGCTGGGATGTATTAGCTGTTGCATGGAGATGGTATGGCCCTTGTGGTATTTTCTAGCTGGAGTTTAATTTGTTCTCTTTATTCCAGTATAAGCTTGCATTCTTGTTTTTAGAAAATTATGGTTAGCCATTGGCGCCTTTACTTCTGGTTATGTATGTCCTGCATGTATGCTTGTTCTTTCGTTCAGTAGTTGTTACAACTGATCAGCATGATGTTTTTTATTTCTACTACTATTGTTTAGATTTATTGCTTTTGCTATCTATTGATATTGAATGTGATTCCACACTACGGGTCTGGTTAAGGTCTGCTGATTCATTTATTCCACTAAATCCATACATTTATACATGGACTAGTACCATTATTATATCCCCCGAGAGGGTATATTCTCCCCACTATAGCTATCAGACCCCCACTACTAGTCGTTAGCCTTTGGAATTCGGGGAGGTGCACCTATGCTAGTAGCACCCGACCCATTTGGCACTATTTGGGTGGGTGTTAGGGTCAGGGTCATTACAATAATTTTCCATCGATGCATGAATCAATATTTTTTCATGGAACTGTCCTGCATTCAACTAAATGGAGAATGGGAATAAAATCACCCAAATAAAAAAGCCTACATAGAGTTTAGATAGATCACTGATGATGAATGGTCATATGTATTCTATGTTGGGGAGATCCATGAACTCTATTGGCATATGATCAACAATCTTATATAGATCTAAGGTCATATTCCTAGATCTCCTTCAATGCACATCTTTAATGGATTTATCCAATCTATAGTATTATTTTGATAACACTAGAAATTTTGCATAAATATTATTTATAAGGAATCATTTGATGCAATATTTTAATTAAATATTTATATATATATATATATATCATTACTTTTTTTAATTTTTCTCCCATTATGGAGATTAAGCCCAATGCCTGACGCTGACATAGATTTTTTCACACGTATGTAAAAAACCATGCTTTAAACCCAAATTCATCATCATATTTCTGATTCAATCCTCTCTTAAGGTGTTATTAATTTTTTCTGGATAATTTTACATGAGTGAATATAATATTTTCAATAATTTTTAAATATCAATTCCTGGCTCACTAGGATTTGATATGTCGCACCATCACTATTCCTATATCCAAAAATTACATGTAATATTCTATATAGTAATACAATAAAAGAAAATATTTTTTTTCAATTCTATAAAAACAAGGTTTTTCTTCCTAAAATGAGAAAAACCAACTCAAAATTAGGTGGGTATTAGGTTCGCATCTGGGTCTCATGATTCAAGTCCACTCTTGAAAATTCCCACAATACCACCAAACACGACCTATGGGAATCAATCTCCCATGATTACTTCTCTTCTTATAATACAATATCTCCACCATGTACTCCAAAATCCTAACCTCATATTTGATTTCCATCCTTCCTTAGTTGATAACATGTGATGGTTAATGGACATACCTCCTAAACCATGACACGTGGAAGACATCGTTTTCTAAGTCGATCTGTAGAGGTAGAACTAAATAGTACACCAACACTCCATCTCTATCTTTTATCTAGAAAAATCTATTAAATATGGTAAATAACTCATCAACCCGACCAATGATTAGTAATTGACATCAAATTGGGATCCATAAGAAAAAATTGTATCCCCATTTAAACTCTATAGGCCTCCGTCGTTAATCGACATACGAAATTTGATGGATTTGTGTATTTCCTAACCTGTAATGAATGATCTACAACTCCTCTTTCATAGCTCATACTAACTTGAGTCCCATGAGTATATACTCATCTAGATTAGTCCTAAATATTAGTGGCTTGTAGGTTAACCCATATAGGGCCTCGAATATGGGCATTCTGATTGTGAAATGATAGCTATTATTGTAGACAATCTCTATTAAGTGTAAGTGATCCTCCGTATTATGGGAAAAATA
Organism: Viscum album; assembly: GCA_963277665.1. Lineage (NCBI taxonomy): Eukaryota > Viridiplantae > Streptophyta > Magnoliopsida > Santalales > Viscaceae > Viscum > Viscum album. Next base: position 213,500,141 of record OY728155.1, on the reverse strand, counting down.
TAACATGAAATCCCACTATATGTTCTCCAGGACCAGAATAGTAAGATTTGTTTGTTTGTTACTCTAGGGGTGAAAATATTTCCTCAAATAAATCTAAGTCTCAAAGTCCCCATGAAATCGTCTATATAATCATGGTTTGAAGATAGATTCACAGTCTGAAATGATCATTGGGGGAACATCATATAGTTTTACAAGATCCTTCATGTACAATTCAGCCTAGATATCTACTGAACTCTCATATAAAATTGATAGTACATGATCTAGACTAGTGACCCGATCTACAATCACCCTAATAGAATCATGTACCCTAGATGTACATTGTAATTCTATTATGGATTCTATTTATATTACTTCCCAGATAAACTCTATCACCTCAAGGCATTGAGTTACACCAAATGGGACATGGTTCTTAACCATCATGTGACGACTAGTAAGTCATCAAGAGAAAAAATATACAAACCCTTCTCCATTGTTATCCATAAAACTAATTTCAGAGGACCATGTACATAATTTTTTACACCTATATGTGCATTCAATGTGGATGCTTGAGACTCTATCAGAACCACCTCCCACAAAATCATTGTTACAATAATGTATCCAATAAAAATGTTGAAATTCTCCCCACATTCATAAAATCCATAATGATCATGAACAATCGATATATGACCACATATGTTTTCATATAGGGTATCTTCATGATGAGAATCCCAAACTCTATATAGAATATGTGGGGTAAAAACCATCAACTAGAGGTAAGCTACACATTCTCCATCCATAAAAGACACCTAAATAGAATAGAAATTCTAAGATTCGCCAATCAGTGTGTAATTGCTCGGGTTTTTGGGGTCCATTACATTGTGAAAATCTCATGTTGGGTTTTCTGGTCTAGGAATCTCGGTGAAGATTGGCACAATGGTAGGCCTACCGGTAGCCTTATCCTGTGGATAGCAGGCCTACCGGTAGCTCGGTCTACTGGTAGCCAGAGCCTACCGGTAGCTCGGTCTACCGGTAGCCAGAGCCTACCGGTAGCTCGATCTACCGGTAGCTGCAGCTTACCGGTAGCTAGGTCTACCTCCCACTACAGCCTACCGGTAGCTCGACTACCATTTTCTGTCAGCCGCTGGTAGCTCTCACCTACCGGTGGCTATCGCCTACCCCCACGGGGTCTTTCCTGTAGCGATCTTTTTTGTGTGAATTGGGGTTTAAACCCTATTTTGACCCACTTAAGCTTTTTTTAAAGCCCAGTAACGCCCATACATGACTCTTAATTAAATATTTAATGAATTAACCTAGAGTGCATTGGTTTAAACCGTGGGGAACCACTAATGACGTGTAGGGTGTCTCAACCTCGTGGTAACCCACGACCCCATGCCTTACGCGGTTTCGAGTCCTTTTTACCTATATCTTAACGGACATGGGCATACTGTATCTCACCATTTATAACATAAGGTTTATCACTAGGTTTCATTTCTTGATCACCCTATGCTAGGAGTAACCTTCGTTCAGATGAGCTAATTTTCATTCTGACATGCCGCATCGCTATCTGGGAAGTTCCGTGCCTGGACATAGCGTCAATCGTTAATCAATAGGTAGAGTTTTACCTTCGACTCTCCCTTATGTGCATCTTGCAGGGTGGTTGTGCTTTTGATTATATAGAATTGGATGGACCGAACCTTAATGAATATAATAACTGATTCTAAAGTATGAAGTGGGAGGGGTGTGATCGATGATGCTTTGATTTATGATTTTCCATGATTTATGATTCTTGAATTGTGCGGGCTTACGCCTTCTGAAAATCATGGCTATTGGTGGTCTTTCTCTGCGCACTAATGAACCCTTGCTTCTGATGATGTTTAAATGTATTGTATTATAGTGGATAACTCTTACTGTGTAAAGGAATTTTGTTAATTACGTATAATCGGATAAATAAATTATTAGCACCAGGATAAATATTTTTTGTGATAACCCCAGTTAAAGTACATCGAATTGGAAAATCATGGAGTGTTTTAAATCTAATAAATCTGAAAATACCAGCACGCCCCTGCTTTGTGTTGGTGGTAGTGGTTTGGTTATGTCCTTTAATGGGATGATAGTTGGGTGATGTGGGTGGGGATGGGATCCACTATTGTTATGGATTCAGTGGTTTTGAATTTTAAGACCGGGTGGTTACATTGTTTTTATCACGAATTGGGGCGGGATCCTCTGTTGTTGAGAAACCCTTTTTTCTCCTAGATGTTGGACATGGGGCTATATCTTGCAGTTTTCTTTGGTTGTTGTGGATTTACGAGAGAATCAGTTGTGGATTTTGTAGTTAACGCTTGACTGTTTGCTTCCCTTGGATTGTGGTTATACTTATTAGTTGCCCAAGTGGGTGCAGAAACTTATTTAAACATCATTACTGAACATAAAAACAAATGGGACCAATGGGTTTTGTTGGCGAGATTTGTGACTCATACATGAGTGCATTTTGTGTACTTTAGTATGGCTAAAGAAAAACCTAAACATGGTAGAGTGCTTGTTACCTATATATATACTTGTAATTTTTGTGTTTCTTATTCGCGCCCCACCCAAGTTGAGCACATTGTTCCAATGACCCCCATTTCATGGGGGAGGGTTTTTTTTCCAACACTTCTATTAGTGGCTGGCTATTTGCTCCTTTCATTTCCCTTTCTCGGATAGCCCAGGTATCTTCGGGCAGTCTGTGATGGCCTGATGCCGATTATTATCCCTGGAACCTTTGAGAAGTGTAGTGTGGAGGTTATGGACGAGGTGTGTGTTTGAAGGTTGTTTCCCAAGTGTCTTCGGGATGAGGCCCAGGTGTCTTCGGGCGTGGCAGTGGATCTTCTAGTCCAGGTGTCTTCGGGCGTGGTAGTGGTTGTTCTGGACTAGGTGTTTGTGGGCATCGTTACGTGTGACGGTTGTGGCATAGGTGTGTGCGAGCGGGGTTTGACTGTGGGACTGCGTGAGCTTGTGGCCAAGGTGTGTGCAGGTGGGGTTTGGCAGTGGGACTGCGGTGATAGAATGAAGGGATTGGTTTGATGCGTAGGATGTCTTCAATAACTAGTGGGAAAGTGGTGCGGGGTACCCAAACATCGATGTGCTCTTATTAAATATATTACTTGCTTGCGTTATTTGGTGAGTGTGGCCGGTGAGTGGGATGGATGAAATATTTGATAGTGTTAATTGTCTGCTTCTTGCGGGACTTTAACACATTCCTCCACTTGTGCACGAGAGTCTTTGGTTTTATCTACTAATTGTACTTGTATGCTCACCCTACGTATATGAAATTGCTTCCATGTTTCCAGGAGGACATCAAGGATCGCGCGGGACCATACTAGCTTAGGCCTTTGGGGCAGTTGCAGTTTCTTTTTTTCTTCTTTGGTACATTACCCTTGTAGCCACTTTGTACCTTGTGGTTTTTACTTTTGTAACATTCATTAGGAATGGTTCTTGGATTTACTTTTATTTTCCACTTTTGGTGTTGTTGGGATTTACCATCTTATCCATCGATCCTATTAAAAGAAAAAAGGGTAATTCCTTCCATTTAGTATGTGATTCTATACCCTTGGTTCTAGTTTCCACTTCGGGACGTTTTGAAGGTAGGTTTCAGGAGTCATTATATCTCCTTCAACATAAAGAAGGAATGACCTAGAAATATGCCGACCCTTCCCTCCTTTTGGTGAAAGCGGGTCATGACAGAATGGTATCAGATGTGAGGATGAGAGATAGGATGGATTCTATAGGTAGGCACAGTGACGATTTCATGGGATGGTAGGGAAACTGTGTTGGGTGACCTTGGTGCGTGATTTAGGCCAGGGAAGACCGGCTAGGACACGAGATTTTAGGTCCCCCTGTGATCCGATGCAAGGAATCTGGACCTACCAAATGACCATGTGTGGTCATGCTGATTGTAGGGTAGAGACCCTATGGAAGGTACATGGATCATAATGACTTGTGTTCTTGTTTTTCTGGGGTGTCTTGAGAAATAAGAATAAATACAAAGTTTAAGAAATTTGAAGAAAAATTTCTTTCACTACTTGGGATTAGGAATTCCTTGTTTACCTTGAAGCTATGGCACCTGGAAGGCAACCGCGTTTGGTGCGGGAAATCGAGGCCCTAGAGACTACCTTGGCTGATCAGCAAAGAGCTGATCGAGAGGTGGATAACAACCAGTGGAAGAATAATCTTCCGGCCTTGCAGCGACAAACCCTCCAAAAGTATGATGGAAACACCATTGACATGAAGACAGAGAGCTGGCTAGAAGAGCTGGTGATAGCCTTCGGCCTGATCTGGGATCCGAACGAGTTCTGGTTTCCCCTGGCCATCATTCAAATGCGGGGGGTAGCACGTCAGTGGTGGATGGTCTACCTGGGAGAGAGGAGAGAGTCTGAGGTGGCATGGGAAGATTTCGAGAGGGAGTTCCGTGCAGAATTCCTCTCATCGATGATGAAGGCGGAAAAGATACAATAGCTACTCTCCCTCCAACAGGGGAGTATGTTAGTGAGGGAGCTAGGAATCATGTTCAAGGACGTCCGAAATTTTTCTCCAGACCACTTTCCCAATGAGGAGTCTCAGTTAAGATGTTTGGATGAGGTGCTCCGACCCTCCCTCTAGTATGATGTTACCACCTTTACCATGACGACGTACTTGGAGGTCCAGAAGATGGCCGAAGTGGAGGAAAGGATGCATGATCTATGAGGTGTGTCACGAGAGGGGCTCTAGATGGGTCCATCAAAGGGGAAGGCTGTCAGCACCAGGACTCCAGCGTCAGGACCCTCCAGGTTCCGACCAGCAGGGAGCAGGCCGCAGCTGTTTCAGTTTCAATCCCCTGGTCCTCAGCCTTTTCCATTAGCCCCAGGACCATGGTGCTTTGTATGTGGGAGCCATGGGCATCTCCGAAGTTAGTTCATGGACCGGGTACAGTACGGCGGTGGCGGAAATCCCCAGTACCCGCCCCAGCAGCAGCTTCCAGCTGGGCCTTTCCCGCAGCAGAAGCAGGGACATCGAGATCCCGCTCCTCCGAGGGCAGACGTTGCAGGAGGAGGCCGACCTCAGGGCACTCCATAGGGACCTCGACCAAGGCATGTTCGGGGAGGTGGATGATAGATGAGGGGTAGAGGGACTGGGCGTGGACAGTTACACGCCACGGAGGCAGTAGTTCCAGTAGGGTAGTTTGTCGTTCGAGGTACGATCAGTTTGTTTAGCACCCTTTTTTATGCATTGTTCAATACCGGAGCATCGCACTCCTTCGTCTCACCTACTCTAGCAGGTTTGTTGGGTCTAGATGCCGAGGGGCTTCCAGTGCCCCTGGTTCTAAGCACACCATTCGGAGGTCAGACTGAATTGTTATATGTTTGTCGGGGATGAAAACTAATGATAGGGCCACATCAGTCGGTCAGAGATCTTCTTTCTCTATAGATACATCCATACGATGTCATCATAGGAATCGACAGCCTGTTCTTCTTGTGTTCCATAATTGACTGCTTTCGAGGATGGTTTGTGTTCTCATACATGGGCGGATTGCGTGTTACTTTCACCAGCGAGTGGAGCAATCAAAAGGGCAGCATGTGAGAGGAACCACTCCTCTCATTGTTAGCCGAGATGTCAGTGGAGTCAGTAGATTCTGAAATGGTGTAGGTGCCAGAGATCATCCGTGAGTTTGTGGACATCTTCCATGATGACGTGACGACTCTACCCCCTCGATGTGATATCACGTTCGGGATAGACCTGTAGTCCGACGCTTGTCCTATTTTGATGGCTCCTTATCAGATGGCACCTTTAGAGCTACGAGTGTTGCAGATTCAGATTGACGATCTGATGAAGATGGGTTATGTTCAACCAAGTGCGCCACCGTGGGGTGCTACAGTCTTGTTCGCAAAGAAGGAAGATGGTGGTCTCAGGTTGTCCATAGACTACAAGAGGTGACAATCAAGAATCTTTATCCTCTTTCGAGGATAGACGATCTTTTCAACCAGCTGAAAGGGGTAGGACGGTTCTTGAAGATCAACATGTAGTCTGGGTACCACCAGATGAGAGTGAAGGATAGTGACATCCCGAATACGGCTTTCAGGTACAGTTATGGACACTTCGATTTTGTGGTCATGCCCTTCAGTATTACGAAGGCCCCGGCTATGTTCATGGGGCTTATGAACTCCATCTTCCGGGAGTACCAGGATCAGTTCGTAGTTGTGTTTATCGACAGCATCCTAGTCTATTCAATATCAGAGGGGGGCCATGTGGAGCACCTGAGGACGGTTTTGGAGGTCCTCCTACATCACTAGATCTATGGTAATTTCTCAAAATTCATGTTCTGGACACGAGAAGTGAACTTACTTGGGCACGTGGTGTCCGAGTAGGGGGTAGCGGTGGACCCATCAAAGGTTAAGGTAGTTCTTTTTTGGGCATCACTGAAGAATGTGACATAGGTTCGTAGATTCCTCGGACTGGCAGGTTACTATCGGAGGTTCGTACCCAACTTCTCCCATGTAGCAGCCCCTTTGATAGCCTTGACCATGAAAGACCAGGTTTTCATGTGGAGTGAGCAGTTCGAGGCAGCCTTCAACTATCTGAAGGAGAATATGGTTAGTTCCCCAGTGATAAGGCCACCAGAAGAAGGGGCGGCCTATGAGGTGTTCTGTGATGCTTCAGGACAGGGCCAGGGATGTGTGTTGATGTAGAAACATGAGTTGATCTATTATGGTTCTAGGCAGTTATGCCCTCATGAGCTTAATTATTCCACCCACGACCTGGAGCTTGTAGTGGTCGTTTTTGCGCTAAAGTTATGGTGGCACTACCTCATTGGAAAATGGTTTGCGGTCTTCACAGATCAAATATCCTTGAGGTATATCTTCTATCAGCGGGACCTAAACATGCGGCATCGAAGGTGGATGGAGTTCCTCCAAGATTACGACTTCGAGGTTTCCGACACTTCAGGGAAGGGGGATGTAGTGGCCGATTCCTTGAGCAGGAGGACGAAGAAGGATGTGGTCCGAGAGTCGGCAGATGCCTGGAAGGCGATGGAGGAGTTGGATGCCTTGCACCTGGATGCGAGGATGGATTGTGGTAGAGGTTTCCTATATCAAATGAAAGTAATGTCTTCCATGATGCGGCAAGTGGAGGAGTCTCAGTGGGGAGACCCAAAGTGCGAAGTGATGCATGTCCGAGTTTACTAGGGCAATGCTCCAGATGGGTGGACAGAAGATGGTCAAAATCAGATTCTCTTCCGAGGGAATATGTTTGTTCCAGAGGCAATGTGTGGACAGGTTCTTAGTTAGTTCTACAAATCACCCCTAGAGGTACACCTAGGAGTTTCCAAGATGTACTAGGGTTTGAAGAGACAAATTTGGTGGCCAGGAGTAAAGCGAGCAGTGGCAGAGTTTGTGGCCAAGTGCCTAGTGTGTCAGCAGGTAAAGGCTGAACACCTTGTTCCAGGCGGGTTGTTACAACCTTTATATGTTCACGAGTGTAAGTGGGATGACATCTTGATGGATTTTATCACCGAAATACCCATGGTCCAAGAGGGATATGATGCCATCTGGGTGTTAGTGGACAGGTTGACGAAATCGTCTCAATTTCTGGTGATTAAGGAGTCGAGTGCAGTGGACTCTCTAGCACAAATGTATGTGGATGAGGTGCTGCGGTTTCATGGAGTTCAGATGTCTATAGTCTCAGATTGGGATGCATGGATTACCTCATGAGTCTGGAGAGGATTGCAGCAAGGTTTTGGCACCCAACTGTGTCTTTGAACTGGCTTCCATCCCCAAACAGATGGACAGACAGAGTGCACCATCCAGACCATAGAGGAAATGTTACAGGCATGTGTTCTGGACTCAGGAGGATCATGGGTGCGACACTTGCCTCTGGTAAATTTCTCCTACAATAATATCCATCACACAAAAATTGGCATGGACCCATTTGAAGCCTTGTACATGGGGCCATGCCGCTCACCTGTGTGTTGGACCGAAGTCGGAGAGGTGGGAATCATTGGCCTGGAGGTGGTGTAGAGCAAGACGGAGAAAGTTCAGCTTATTCGGTAATGGATGAAGGTGGCCCAGGACCGACAGAAGTCGTATGATGATACCAGGAGGAGGCCCTTGGAGTTTGAGGTTAGAGACCATGTGTTCTTGAAGGTCTCCCCTTGGCGTGGACAACGGAGGTTCAACAAGGGGAGTAAGCTTTCTCCCAGGTTCATCGGGCCCTTCGAAGTGTTAAGGAGGGTCAGTGAATTGGCTTATCATCTTGTGTTACCACTTCCGCTACTTAGGATACATGATGTATTCCATGTGTCCTAGCTCCATTGGTATCTGCACAATGATTCAAACGTCATCGGCTTGGGAGAGCTGGACATCGAGGACGATGTGACTTTTGTGGAGTGACCAGTGATGATCAAGGATCACAAGGAGAAGGTTCTTTGTGGGCGAACCATTCCCTTCGTTCATGAGTTATGGAGACATGGTGGGCTTGATGAGAGTACATGGGGGAGGGAAGCATAGATGTGTGCCCAGTACCCATAGTTGTTTTGAGTTTTGTGATGTTCTGTTTGTTATACCTGTTGTGGTAGAACGTTTTGTCCTGTTGGATATGAAATATGTGTTTTTCGTTCCTCTGAATGTTTGTGACGTTTCATAGCTAGGGGGAGGGGAGGACCCGACCCCTAATCAAGACTCATTAAGGGGGATGTGATTAAACCCATTCAGGTGAGTCAGTGCCGCCCAAAGAGGATAATATCTTAACTTGGGGGAAGGAGACTCCCCAACTCACATGGCTGGGAAGTTGGCATGATATATTGATTGGTTCATAACAGAAAATTGTTCTTAGTAAAAAATGAGGTTCATTCCTAAGAGGTATATTTTGAGGTGGTTGTTTGGACCCTCTCTTTCCTTCTGGGTTGTTTTGATTCTCGAGGACGAGAATCTTTTAAAAGGTATCTGATGTAATGGCCCAGGTTTTTGGGGTCCATTACTTTGTGAAAATCTCATGTTGGGTTTTCTGGTCTAGGAATCTCGGTGAGGATTGGCCTAACGGTAGGCCTATATTTAGCCTTAGCCTACCGGTACCAAGAAAACCAGTAGGTCGGTCTATCGGTAGCCGTAGTCGACCAATAGCTCTATCTACCGGTAGCTCGGTCTATGGGTAGCTGCAGCTACTTGTAGCTCTGTCTACTGGTAGCTCAGTCTATCGGTTTCTGCAGCTTACCGGTAGCTCGATCTACCGGTCTCTGCAGCCTATCGGTAGCTTAGCTACCAGTGGCTCTCGCCTACCCCCACGGGGTCTTTCCAGTAGCGCTCCTTTTTGTGTGAATTGGATTTTAAACCCTATTTGGACCCATTTAAGCTTTTTTATAGCCTAGTAACACCCATACATGACGCTTAAATAAATATTTAATGAATTAACCTGGAGTGCATCGGTTTAAACTGTGGGGACCCACTACTGACGTGTGCGGTGTCTCAACCGCGTGGTAACCCAAGACCCCGTGCCTTAATGGCCGGGGCATGCTGTATCTCAACCTTTATAACCTAAGGGTTCTCCTTAGGTTTTTATTCTTGATCACCCTACGCTAAAAGTACCATTCATTCAGATGATCCGCTTTTCGTTCAGACGAGCCGCATAACTATCCGTGAAGTTTCGCGCCCGTCCTTCGCGTCGATCGTTGATTAACATGTAGGGTTTTACCTTTGACTCTCCCTTCTGTGCATCTTGGGGGGTGGGAAGGCTTTTTATTCTGTAGAATTTGATGTACCGAACCTTATTGAAGATAATAACTTATTCTAATGAATGAAGGGGAGGGGTGTGATCGATGATGCTTTGATTTATGATCTTCCATGATTTATGATTCCTGAATTTTTCGGGCCCACACCTTCCAAAAATCATGGCCGTTGGTGGTCATTCTCTACGCACTAACAAACCCTTTCTTCTGGTGAAGACAAAATGGATTGTATTACAGTGGATAACCCTTACTGTGTAATGGAATTTGGTTAATTAGGTATATTTGGCTAAATAAATTGGAAGCACCATGATCAATCCTTTCTATGATAACCCCGGTTAATGTACATCATATTTGAAAACCATGGACTATGTTAAATCTTATAAATCTGAAAATACCGGCATGAACCTGCTTTGTGTTGGTGGTAGTGGTTTGGCTATGTCCTTTCACAGGCCGATTGCTGGGTGACGTGGGTGGGGATGGGATCCCCTGTTGTTATGGATTTAGGGGTTGTGAATTTTAAGACTGGGTGGTTACATTTTTTATATCATGAATTGGGATGGCATCCTCGGTTGTTTAGAAAACCTTTTGGCTCCTAGATGTTGGACATGCGAATGTATCTTGGGGTTTTCTTTGGTTGTTGTGGATTTACGAGAGAATAGGGTGTGGATTTTGTAGTTAATGCTTGATAGTTTACTTTCCTTGGCTTGTTCTTATGATAATATGTTTCCCAAGAAGGTGAAGAAACTTATTTAAACATCATTATTGAAGATGAAAACAAATGGGACAAATGGGTTTTATTGGTGAGAGTTGTGACTCGGACTTGAGTGATGTTTGTGTTCTTTAGGATGGCTGATGAAAAACCTAAACATGGGAGAGTGCTTGTTACCTATATATATACTTGTAATTTTTGTGTTTCTTATTCAGGCCCCACCCAAGTTGTGCACTTAGTGCCGAACACCCCCATTTCATAGGGGTGTTTTTTCCAACACTTCTATTTGTGGCGGGTTATTAGCTCATTTATGCTCCCTTTCCCGGATAGACCAAGTATCTTTGGGCTGGCTGTGATGGCCTGAAGTCCATTATTTTCCCACGAACATTCGGGGGGGGGGGGTAGTGTGGAGGTTGTGTCCCAGGTGTGTGCAGGCAGGTGGTTTCTCAAGTGTCTGTGGGATGAGGCCCCGACGTCATCGGGCGTGGCAGTGGATTTTCTAGCCCAGGTGTCATTGGGTGTGGTGGTGTTTGTTCTATCCTAGGTGTTTGCGGGCGTGGTTACGTGTGACGGTTGTGGCCCAGGTGTGTGCGGGTGGGGTTTGGAAGTGGGACTGCGGTGATAGAATGGCAGTAATGGTTCGATGCGTAGGTTGTCTTCAATAACTAGTGGGAAAGTGGCGCGGGGTACCCAAACATTGATGTGATATTATTATATATATTACCTACTTGCGTTATTTGGTGAGTGTGGCCGGAGAGTGGGATGTATGAACTCCTCGATTGTGTTTATTGTCTACTTCTCACGGGACTTTAGCACGATCCCCCACTTGTGCACGAGAGTCTTTGGTTGTCCCTACTGAGTGTACTTGTATGCTCACCCTACATATATATAACTACTTCCAGGTTTCTAGGAGGACTTCAGGGATCGCACATGACCAAACTAGCTCGGACCTTTGTGGAAGTTGTAGTTTTTGTATTTCTTTCATTGGTACTTTACCCTTGTAGTCACTTTCTACCTTCTGTTTTTTACTTTTGTAACATGCATTTGGAATGGTTCATGGTTTTACTTTTATTTTCCGCTTTTGGTGTTGTTGGAATTTACCATCTTATCTGTCGATCCTATTAAAAGAAAAAAAGGGCAATTCCTTCAATTTAGTATGTGATTCTATACCCTTGGTTCAAGTCACCACTCCGAGACCTATTGAAGGCGTGTTTCAGGGGTCATTATCTCTCCTTCAACTTAAAGAAGGAAGGGCTTAGAAATCTGTCGATCCTTCCCTCCATTTGGTGAAGGCGGTTCGTGACACAGTATTTGTGAACTATATATCCTTCAAATAGAATCTTCAACCATTTTCATGTTCCATAGACTATAGGGAATATCAAAGTCATAGTCCTAGAGAAACTATATCCATCGCCATTATCTCAATATATTATATTTCTAAGAGAATATATACTTGATACTCTTTTTTAACGATTCTATGTGAAACCACTCAACATGAATGCAATGTCACCATATCATCCGGGTGAATACTACCACTCCTAAATCAAGATCACATGTCGTGTTGTTCTTCTCATTCGGTTTGAATTTCCTAGATCTATTGTGAATCACTACAAGCCTTTCCATCAGAATAAAACATTTTCTATTCCATTATGAATCACAAAACAATGTGTACTCAACACCCTCCTTGGAAATCATAGGATGGGGGAAATATTTACCCTTGGAATCAACTATTAAAAACACTTCTAGAACATCGTCATCTGCATGAAATATGTCACTATTCATGTCAAATCTATAGAGTGTGTTGTAAATTTATATGAATTGGGTTTAAATATCCTATAATACCCTACAAATCCAATGAAACACTACACCTTAGTATCAGTAGTGGGTGGCTACAAATATAGCACATCCTCAAACATCAAGAGATCAACTAGAAATCATTCCTATAAGATAACATCTCCCCAAAAGTGGACCCTAAAATCCAAAATTGACACTTTGAGAGCCTCCCATAAATATGATTCTCTCATAGTATGTCTAGTACCATCCTCAAGTGTCACACATGCTCCAACTCAGAAGAAAAATACACTATGATTTTATCTATAAAGACCACCATAAACTAACCAAAGAATGGATGAATGATTTGATTCATAAATCCCACGGTCATTGATGGGGAGTTCATCAGACAATAAGGTCTCACCATGTTCTCTTAGTGAACTTAGAGGCATCTGAATGTCCTATTCCGTATATTTTCACCTCGTAATCATAGCTGTTGATATAATGAGTTGAGGTGAATATTCAAGAACCATTATTCCTCTATCAACTAATCAATGACATTGTATATCATTGGTAGTGGATACTTATTGTTCCCATCATATTGTCATAGAATTGGTAATGTGCAGATTACCTCAAAACCCATTATAATTTCTACATGAACAACATAGGGGCCACCCATGGGGAAACACTCAGTTTCAAATCACCCTTAATCAACAAGTCCCCCAACCAAACCCTCAACTAAAAAATAACTATAGTATCCATCTGATATACTGGTGTAGATTTTGAGAAAATTCTAGGTTGTATGTCAATGTAGAATAATATCACTTAGTGGGGAGTAAATATTATAACATCTATAGAAAATATGTAATCATACTCTACCCCCACCAAAAATAATTGATAGATCATAGCATCCTCGTCTCTTAGAGTCATTCTGGGAAACTATTAAGTACTCTGTTCCAATCTTTATAAATTATATATTCCATCTCATTAATTTTTTTCTTTCCTCCCATGATTGAAGACCTCATCCCATTGCTATATACACATTGTATGTCACACATGACTTTTTTAAAAACATTCTAGGCTCCGAGTTCTCCCACCAAGGTTCGGGTATGGTCCCAATTTAAATTTTTTGACATTTAATGACATTATTGGGTTTTGGACCAGTTCACGGGCACCACATAGTTGGTGGTAGCCCTGTGTTCTGGAAAAGTTCTTATGAAGATGTTTATCACTCAAAAGAAATTTTATTTTATGTAAATTAAATATATAAAATATTTAAACCGTAACAATAATAATAAGTTTTTTTATTGATAAAAATGTTGTTACTATTCAGAATGGTTAATAATATATTTAATCTTCAACATTTTATATTAACATATTTATTAATATATTTTAATTTAATTGTAATTATTATTATCAATATTCAAATTTGTATTCTATTATTTCTATTCTTATTATAATTATTATATAATTAAAAAAACAAGAAAACCCTAGAGCTACTAGCCTAGGAACTCCCTACCCTCTAATGTTATGACCAGAAACCCTGTCACCACCCCCTCCCAACAATGTGTACCCCTACTGGGTCGACAATGTTAGAAGGGAGATAATGACCCCAGAGTCCCGCCCCCCAATAGGCCCCGGGTTGGTGACTAGCACCGAGGGTATAGTAAACACACAAATGGGAGGAATTACCCTCAAGAGAACATATGAAGAAGAGAGAGATAAGATAGACACCAATCAACTCCAACACAGAACTAAAATATAAAATAATACAAAGTTTATATATGAAATGTCATGAAAAAAGTACTACAACTGGAAGGGAAAAATGTAGGTACCCAAAATAAAGTAAAAACTGTTGCAACCACAAGCCCGAACAGCTCCGGCAACCCCAAGCTAGTAAAAACCAGTTTGATCTCCAACCTGCTCCAAGTGACTGGAAAAACAGTTTATATATACATAGGTTGAGTATAACAATATACTCAGTAGGATCCTCCCCGAAGCCACTTGTGAATGAGTAAAGAAATCATGCTAATGCATAGTGAACAACAATTGAAACTAACTCGTCACCTAAATAGATGTAAAATGTTCCAAACCTCACCATGGCTACTATCACCAATTAAAGCATATAAGAATATATCATATAATAATGAATATCAAGGATACCCCGCTACTACTTCCCCACTGGTTTGCCGCTTTTCCCCAACATTGCACGTCTTCAGCATTTCTCTCCAACAAAGCTATCCCGCTGACACCTACATGAAGCACCACAACGTGCACCTCGTGCAACAAAACCACCACGTCCACGTAAGAATAGTAACCAGCTAGTTTCTAGGATCCACCAAATCCCACATAATGTGTATCATATATCATGTACTATAACTCAAGCCAGTATAGCCCATACACAGAGTAAGAATCCTCAAGCCATCACAGCCCATACACGTTACACCTATAGTAGTCCAAAGGATTATATATCCAGAATATATGTGTGTGAATAACCAAAAGCCATTACATCCATCCACACACATATATGGGGAAAAATAATCATTGTGCCAACCAGCACAAGTAACTACCAAGAGAAAAGAGCATGGCCAAAGGGGGTAGTCATCCATCCATCCTCCCACCAGAATATTGGGGAAAACACCCCCTGGGGCTTAGAATCCCCGTGGTGTCAGTTTCCCATACTGACTGGGTGGAGTAGGGTATAGAAACACAAAAAGTACAAGATATATTATATCTCACAACCACACTATGGGCATTACCTTGTCTTAGACACAACTGTAACTAACATCTCTCGAAAACCGAGCTGCTACTTCTACGACAAGGTATCCTATAAGCATACAACCATTTAGAGAGATTTATTAGATTACTTAATCCAGTTTTTATCAGTTTCACTTTATGATAATTAATTCATTAAACTTTAATTAACCATGAACAATTCCAAATTCAATTTCATTAACATCATACGCAATTCAAATGTTCCATCAATATTACAACGTCATCATTATGATCCAGAAACTCCATCCCCATGGGTTAACAGAATTTATTCAAGTATTCATTATAGAATTACTTTCCCACATTCCTAGTAATTCTAGAAAAACATTCTATGATACTAAACCGAAGGGGCTCAACATGGTGAGTAGAGGTACTACCCGTCATGTCTTTGCTGCTTATAGAAAGAGCATATAACCTTCCTTCATTGAGAAGCTAGTCACGGAAAGAATGTGGCATACCCCGCGTGTCTTTGACTCTTTTGGATGAAGGATAAGTAAGACCATCTAACTTGAGCAGTGGGGAAAAGTAAAGCAGATAAATAACCAAAATAAACAGCAAGAATCCAAAACACATTGGGGGTTCAAAACCCATTGGTAACATGGTACTATAGAAGACTGTAGAACACTGTAGCAGTGGAAGAACTGTAGCAATAGAGGGCACTATAGTGGCGGCAAGTCACTGAAGCGGTGGCAGGGTACTGTAGCAGCGGCGAGCACTGTGTGGTACTGTAGCATTATTATTCACTGAATGGGTGTGGGGAAAAAATGGGCCTACTGGCCATGTAATGGGCTAAATGCCCACTGGAACTTCGGGATATGTAATGGGTTTCCCTCTACCCAGTTATAGAGGTATTTTATATGCATTCATAATAAATGAGTCTTCGGCCCCAACTTTTAAAAAAATAGAAAGCATTTAACAATCACATCTGTCACATTCCATTATCCATAGTGTCCTCCTCGACACCCACATGCAAAAACCAATGCATCTCACCACTCTAGGCATCATCTTCTGCCACAACCAAAATCCTTCATGCCTCCACATATCACCACAACCATCCAGGATCACATCACATCACAAGCTGCAGGAAAACATCACCTCATCAATAGGGCTCTAGGCCCTCTATCAATCAAGAGGGTAACTCAGAACCCATTAAGGAATTATCAAACAATCAGTTAATTAATTCTTCTTGAATTCAGACTTATAATTCGTAGGATCCAAATTTGAGAAACCTAATCAGTAAGCTATCACAAATAATCAAACATGCTTACTCTGCCAATTTGATTGACATCAAATTACAACAAGAACCCGATTCATTTACATGCCTGTTTATCTTTATCCAAACAATTATCAATTAATCCAAATTTATTTTCTTTACTGATTATCATTTAGAACAAATAGCTGAGAAAAGAAAGATTAGATATCACACTATCTAGAAAAATAAGAGGCAATAACATTTGATAGATATCAATTTAATTATCAAGGTAAAATAATTATTATGTCAATTCCATTGTCTTCTAGTAGGATTAAACATGCTATTAATACAGCTGCGTGTAAAATAAAAGAGAATCAATGAATCCCCTACCTCAAACAGTTCCCCACGTTCATTATCCACACAATGGGTCACAATCCTCCTCTTGCAACAACTGCATCCACTCGAGGATGCCACGATACGACCGCAACAACCAAACCCCAAGAAAACCCCATTAAAATCATGGAGATTACATGATATAAAATGGAAATGAGAAATAGGATAAGGTGATCCCAAAAGGAACGACGATAGAAAACACCTTATATCGAAGATTGACCGATACATCTCGGTTTAATCAAAACAGAGCAGAAGCAATCCAAAGAGTAATTTTTGATTGTGAAACTCCTACAAGAAGGATTAAAAGGTTCTAGAATCTCATTGGAGAGAACAAAGTGGATGAAAATGGAGGAATATATCTTGTCCCTTTTGAAGATTTAATGGGGCAACAGTTTAAGATATGCTTAATTCCCCATAAAAAGAAGATCACATTAACCCATGCATTTTGACCAAGTATAAATATCCCAGCCATAGGAAAAATTAATATAGGATTTATCACCTTTGAATAGGACTTAATAGTTCTTAAAATAATTATTTAAATGTATTTTACATCAAAGGAAACGTCAAAGGGGAAAACTGTAGGATGCTGGAAAAACTGTACACCTACCGTTACTGTAAACCTACGGTTGTTGTACACTTACCTTAAATGTAAACCTATCAATAGAGCTACCGATAGACCTCATAATTATTGAAACACTATACACCTACCATTACTTTAAACCAGCCGATACTGTACACCTACCGATAGAGCTACAAATAAAACTCACTATTCGAGAAATAGTGTACACCTAAAATTACTGTACACCTACCTATAATTTACACCTACTAATAGAGATACGGGTAGAACTCACCATTCTGGAAACACTGTAACTACCGTTACTATACGCCTACCGATATAGTACACCTACTGATAGAGCTACCAGTAGAACTCACCATTCTGGAAATAATGTACACCTACAATTACTGTACACTTATTGATACTGTACACCTAAAGATAGAGATATCGATAGAACTCACCATTCTAGAAACACTGCACAGCTACCGTTACTGTACACCTACCATTAATGTAAAGCTACTGTTACTGTACACCTACAGATAGAGCTACAGATAGAACTAACCATTCTGGAAACACTGTACACCTACCGTTACTGTACACCTACCATTACTGTATAATACTGATACTGTACACCGAATGATAGAGCTACCGATAGACCTAACCGTTCTAGAAACACTGTACACCAACCGTTACTGTACACCTACTGATACTGTACACCTACTGATAGAGCTACTGATAGAACTCACTGTTTTGGAAACACTGTACACCTATCATTACGGTACACCTACCGTTACTATACACCAACCGATACTGTACACCTACCAATAGTGATATTGATAGACCTCACCATTCTGGAAACACTATACACATACCGTTACTGTACACCTACTGATACTATACACCTATTTATAGAGCTACTGATAGAACTCACCATTCTGGAAACACTATACACCTATCATTACTGTACACCTACCGATATAACAGTTCATAAAACTGGAAACACTATTCTTAAAATTGGAAATTTGGAAAAGTGGTTGGAATAAGTCACCTTGACCACCCGGAACACCTCCAACACCACATTTTCACAAATTAATTGACCGGAGTGGTAAAGGACATTGCATCAGATACCTCTCAAAACATTCCCATCCTCGAGAATTCAAAACCCACCTTATGAAATGTGGTCTGAGCAACACCCATCAAGATACCTCTCAAAAGATAGCAAGACACAAAAGGAACAAAAGAAAATTCATAATTTAAACATGAATGGTCTAACCACAAAGGGGAAATCATTATATGAAAAGAGATAAACATCAAACAACTCTGGGTACCGATCCCGTATATGTGACTCATGTACCTAGATACTCTCCTCCATGCCACTGTGTCGCCACAAGACATGAACTAAGGGGATATAACACCTATGCAACACCTTCTCCCTGTGGTCTTGGATCTCCATAGTTCGCTCCTCGAAGGTTGCATCTTCATCATCATCGATCTCCCTCCAATTAATTATGTGATAGTCATCATGAAGATAACAAAGGATCCGTGAAACATGGAAAACATCATGTATTCGACTCATCTGTGGGGGAAGTGCTAGATGATATGCCATAGCTCCAACATAAGCTAACACCTTCAAAGGCCCAACAAACCGTGGAGAAAGCTTAATTCCACGACTAAACCTTCACTGCCCACGACGGGGAGTCAACATCAGAAACACATGATCCCCAACATTAAACTCCAAGGGTATCCTCCTTTGATTAGCATATGATTTCTGATGATCTTGTGTTATCTTCATCCTCTCATGAATCACCTGGACCATTTTTGTTCTACTATGCACTAGTTTCAGTCTGAGAATTTCTAACTCTCAGACCCCAGTCCAGCACAACGGAGAACGACACGGCCATCCATACACTGCTTCAAATGGATCCATACCAATGGTGGAGTGAAAACTATTATTATAAGAGAACTCCACCAAGGGTAAGTTCCTCATCCATGAACCTACGAAATCAAGAACTCAAAAGAATAACATGTCTTCAAGAGTCTGGATGGTTCGCTCTGTCTAACCATCCATTTGAGGATGAAAAATAGTGCTACAGAATAGTTGATAACCAAAAGCATGTTGGATACCTCTCTGCACCCTGAAGGTAAAATGAGAATCTCAATCAGAAATGATCATCCTATGGACTCCATGAAGTCTCACCACCTTCTCTAGATACTTCCTTGACAAAAATCCCACTGAGCTCAACTCCTTGATCACTATGAAGTGGGCCAATTTTGATAAATGATACACTACCTCCCAAATAGAATCATTTCCTCCCGGATCTCGAGGTAAACCAGTAAAAAATTCTATTGAGATATCCTCACACTTCCACTGAGGAATCTCTAATGGCTAGAGAAGACCACCCAGAACACGGTGTTCGACCTTCTCCTTCTAGAAGACTAAACATCGAGAAAAAAACTCCGCAATGGAACGCTTCAGCCCAGACCACCAAAACTCGATTTTTAAGGATTGTTACTTCTTTGTCACACTAAGATGCACCGATAAGGTCAAACTATGAAACTCTCTGAGAACCATCTCGCACATCTTCAATGGAACAAAATTCCTTCCATGATACAACACTAGGTGTTGTTTATCTTCAGTCCAACTATCATGGGCCTCACCAAAAACAACTCGGTCTCTCCAAACCTCCACCTCTAGATCTCCCAAATGTAAATCATCCACCTTCTACATCAGGGATGACTGTACCATCATCTGAAAAAGACAACCTCTACCCCCAACTTGTCCCATATCATGATGTGAAGATTATAGTTCTTCCATTACTCTATAAGATTCACTGGATTCATGCATAGCATCGCTACGTGACTTTTGGCTCAGCTTATCAGCTAGAACATTCCCTTTTATAGGTTTATAAAATATTTCAAAGTCGTATTCTTGTAAGAACTCCATCCAACGATTCTGTTGTAAGTGCAGGTCATGTAGGGAGAAAACATACCTCAAACTCTTATGATCGGTGAACACCACAAAGCACTCACCAATGAGGTAATGTCTCCATTAATTCAGATCAAACACCATGACTGCCAACTCAAGGTCATGGGTGGCATAGTTGCATTCATTGGTACATAACTGCAGAGACCCATAAGAAACAACTGACCTCTACTGCATGAGAACACAGCCTAACCCCAGATGTGAAGCATCGTAGAAAACAACAAACTGAACTTCCTCAACTAGAAGACAAAGGACTGGAAAACATACTAACTTCTTCTTTAGATACTCCAATGCTACCTGAAACTGATCAGTCCATATTAATTCCTGATCCTTCCTGGTCAAAACTATTAGAGGAGTACCAACTCGTGAGAAATTGGCTACGAACGTCCTGTAGTAGCCTACAAGTCCAAGGAAACTTAACACCTATGAAACTATCTTAGGGGATTCCCAAGACACAAATTCTCTTATCTTGGATGGATCCACAGAAACTCCCTATTGGGACACAACATGACCCATGAAACTGACTTCTTGAGCCCAAAACACACACTTCAACAACTTCCCAAACAGATGATGTCGACAAAGAACTACCAAAACGGATTGTAGATGTTGTGCTTGCTCCTCTTCAGATTTGGAGTACACAAATATGTCATCGATGAAACCTACAATGAACATGACCAGGAACTCAAGGAACACAACATTCATCAATCCCATGAATACAGCTAGAGTGTTTGTCACGCCAAATGGTATTACAACGAACTCAAAATTCCCATGAAGGCAACAGA
Organism: Viscum album; assembly: GCA_963277665.1. Classification (NCBI taxonomy): domain Eukaryota; kingdom Viridiplantae; phylum Streptophyta; class Magnoliopsida; order Santalales; family Viscaceae; genus Viscum; species Viscum album. The sequence continues at coordinate 213,479,278 of OY728155.1, read as the reverse complement.
AAGCAGTCTTTAGGATATCCTCATCCTTCACACGCATCTGATGATATCCTAACCACAAGTCGATCTTTAAGAACCAACTTGGACCCTTCAGTTGATCGAATACGTCATCAATACACAGAATAGGATAACGATTCTTTATTGTCACTTTGATCAAGCGATTATAATCGACACACAACCGAAAAATACGGTCAGCCTTCCTCACGAACAAAACGGATGCTCCCCACGGTGACACACTGGGCTGAACAAAACCACACTATAATAGACCATCAAGCTATATACATAACTCACATAACTCAGAATGGGTCATCCTATATGGAGACATAGAGATAGGAGATGCTCTTGGCTGTATCTCGATCCCATACTCGATCTCTCGTCGAGGGGTTAATGCTACAACCTCTTCTGGAAAGACATTAGGGTACTCCTCTAAGACCCTAGGAAACACCAACATCAAAATCATTGAATAACTCAACATTATCTCAGCCATCTTGAATAAAAAGGATAGAATGTGTCTATGACCCATATGAGGGTCTCACCCACAATCAAACACCACTTGCTCTCCATCCACACGAATGAAAAGGTCCTTATTCCTGAAGAAATCCATGATAGCCTGCACTGAATACAACCAATCAATACCGAGGATGACATCATATGGTTGTATTTGAATACATAGTAAATCTCCATAAGAGTGGTTTTGGCGCAACACTAGATCACAATATCTACATACATCAAACAAGACAGCTCGACCTCCAACTAGCGTAGTCAATGCCAGGGGCACTAGAAGCCTCTCTACATCCTATCCCAACGCATGGATAGAGGTCGGTGATATGAAGGAGTGTGTCACTCTTGAATCAATGAAGGAATACACCAAGGTAGAAAACCTGAAAAAGGTATATCAAATGACATTTGGCTCGCCTGGAGCTGGAAACGCTAGAGCATGAAGCTGACCATGACCTCTTCTACGGCCTCTCTGACCCTCATGATGACCACCACCACGTCTGCGCTCTACTCTCTATTGATGGGGAGCATCATGGTGCAGCCCTATTCTTGCCCTGTCTACCCTCTACTGATCTAAATATAGTGTAACTGGTTTCTATTCCTTCACAGCCTCTCTGACCCTGATGGCCACAACCACCATAAGAAGAACAAGCACCTGATCCATTGGCTTAGGAATGAGAGTATCTAACTCTGGAGAAACGAGATATGAATGGCTGGGACCTGCCCCCAGCTGAACTGAAACTCTTCTGACCTGAAAACCCGGAACCCCAGACCACAAATATGCTTCATGAGGAATCATGCTGATTCGTCTCTCTTTAGGATCCGGTCCTGGACAGTGTCCTCTCGACAACCTCTTCCCTTACCCGTACCTCAAGATATGTCTTCATCGTAAATGAGGTGATGTGGTGCTGGATATCTGGATTCAAAGCCTCCTCAAAATGCCTCGCCCTATCCCCCTCAACTGGTAACAGTTCAAAAGCATATCGTAAAAGGATCCTGAAATAGATTCCAAAAACTCGAACACTGGAGCTCCCATGTCGAAGGGTAAGATGCTCCTGGTGACTGGACTTCTTCGAAGGCAAAGAAAGAAACTTGACTCTAAAACTGTCTAAGAACTCCTCCCATGATATCGTTGACTCCCCACAATCCCTAAGGAACTAGAACCACAACAACCTCGCTACTCCATGTAGCATCGTCACAACCAAGGACACATAGTGCTCTTTCCGATCACGAATCGAAATGAAGATGATCTCGACCACCTCTAACCAGTATTCTGCAAATGTATATAAAATTGATACCTCATACTTATACATAGTCTGGCACTGAAACTCTTGAAGTGACTTCCTCCAAGTGTCTTCATCATCAACCTCTACCCTGCGGAATTCTGCTGGAATAGCCTGCTAGAAATTTTCTTTGCAAAGCTAATGAAGATGTCAACCTTGATTCATACATATAATATAACAAACCATTAGAGATCCTAAACCTAGAATATAGAAGAATCGATATTAATTAAATAATTGTTTTCTTTTATTCATTATAGGTTAACCTATCCCATGTTATACTCATTCAAACACAGGCACAAATAAGAATAATGCATGATCCTTTCCTAGGTATCTACCCTACAACTAGTATCACCTTGTTTAATATCCATAGTAAAATTAATTGTTTGTACATCAGATCATAGGGGGCCCTAAATGCATATGTCCCAGCCGGTCTCAAGTGTTTACCTCACTTGCTAAACATGAATGACACAGTTTCCCTACCATCCCACGAAACCTCACTTGTGCCTAACTCCAATCTCCATCCAATACCTCAACCAAACCTCTGATACCACTATGTCACAACCCCTCCCCACAAAGTGTACCCCTCCTGGGTCAGCAATGTGATAAGGACGATAATGGCCCCCTGAGTCTCTCCTCTATTTGGCCTCGAGTTGGCGACTAGTACCGATGGTATAGTAAACACACAAACAAGAGGCATTACCCTCTAAGATAACATATGAGGAAGAGAGTGAAAAAATAGACACCAATCAACTCCAACTCAGAACTAGAATATAAATGACACCCAAGTGTGTATATGAAATGTCATGAGAAAGTACTACAACTGGAAGTGGAAAATTTCATTTAACCAAAAGAAAGCAAAAAACAGCAGAAACCACAAGCCCAAACTGCTCTTGTAACCCCAAGTTAGTAGACACCAACTTGATCTCCAACCTACTCCATGGGACCTGAAAAACAGTTAATATATACATAGGGTGAGTATAACAGTATACTCGGTAGGATCCTCCCCGAAGCCACTCGTGAAAAAGTATATAAAGCATGCTAAAGCACAATGAACAACAAGTGAAACTAACTCATCACCTAAAAAGGTATACTATGTTCTCATCCTCACCCAGGCTACTGCCACTAAGTAACACATTCCAAAATATATCATATAATGATGAATATCAAGGGTACCCCGCTAGAACTTCCCCTCTGGTTTGCACTTTTCCCCAACGTCGCATGTCCTGAGCATCTCTCTCCAAAAAATGCTTGCCCGCAGACACCTGGGTGAAGCACCACAATGAGCACCTCATGTAACAAAACCACCACGTCCACAGAAGCATATTAAACAGGTAGTTTCTGGGAGCCACCACATCCCGTATAATGTGTATCATACATCGGGTATTATAACTCATGTCATTACAGCCCATACATCAAGTAAGAATCCTCAAGACATCACAACCCATACATGTTACACCAATAGTAGTCCATAGGATACTATATCCAGAATATATCTGTGTGAATATCCACAATACATTACAGCCCTCTACACACATATATGGGGATAACAAACCGTTGTGCCTACCATCACAAGTAACTACCAAGAGAAGAGAGTGGGGTCATATGGAGTAGTCAACCATCCATCCTCCCACCAAAATGATTGGGAAAACACCCCTTAGGGATCAGAATCCCCAGGGTGTCAATTTTCATTACTGACTAGGTGGAGTAGTGTATAGAAACAGAAAAAGTAAATGATATATTATATCTCACAATCACTCTATGGGCATTACCTAGTCTTAGACACTACTACAGCTAATATCTCTCAGACTCGAGGCTGCTACTTCTAAGACTAGGCATCTTATAAACATAAAACCATTTAGATAGATTTATTAGATTAATTCATTCCATTTTTGTCAGTTTCACTATACGTTAATTAATTCTATAAACATTAATTAACCATGAAATTTTCCTCATTAAATTTCATTAGAATCATACGCATGTCAACTGTTCCTTCAAAATTACAACCTCATCATTATGTTCCAGCAACTCCATCCCCATGGGTTAGCAAAATTTATTCAATTATTCATTATATAATTAGTTACCCACATTCCCAGGAATTCTAGAAAAACATCATATTCTACTAAACACAAGGGTCTCAACATGATGAGTAGATGTACTACCCGTCAGGTCTCTGTCGCTTATATCAAGAGCATATACCCATCCTTTCTTGAGAAGCTTGATATAGAAATCACGTGTCATACCCCATGTGTCTTTGCCTTTTTTGGAAGAAGGATAAGTAAGAAAATCTTATTTGAGTAGTGGGGAAAAGTTAATAAGATAAACATACAAAAGAAACACCTAGCATCCAACAATCACATATGTCCTATTCCATCATCCCTACTGTCCACCCCGACACCCACATGCATAACCTGATGCATCTCGCCACTGTAGGCATCATTTGCTGCCACAATCCAAAATCCTTCAAGCCTCTCCATATAACCACAAGCATCTAGTATCACATCACAACACAAGCAGCAGGAAAATAGTAATACATCAATAGGGCTCTTGGCCCTTTAACAATCATGAGGGTAAATCATAACCCTTTAAGTAATTATCAAACAATAATTTCATTAATCCATCTTGAATATAGATTTATTATTCACAGATTCCAAATTTGGGAAATCTAATCAGTAAGCTATCAAAAAAAATTAAACAGGATTACTGTGCGAATTTGATTAACATCAAATTACAACAATAACCAGATTCGTTTACTTTCCTCTTTATCATTAACCAAAAATTTATCAATTTTTCCCAATTTGTGTTCTTTACAAATTTCCATTAAGAATGAATAACTATGGAAATCAAGCATACATATCGCACTATCTAGAAAAACATGAGGCAATGACATATGATCGAAATCAAACAGCTGTCATGTTCTTTATGCACACAATGGGTGAATATCCTCCTCTCGCCACAACTACATCCACCCGAGGAGGCCACTGTATGACTAAACCAACAAAAACCCAATAAAAACCCCATTATAAGCATGTATATTACATTATATAAAATTTATAGGATAAATAGGAGAATATGATCCCGAAAGGAACGATAATAAAACACACCATATATCGATGATTGACTGATAAAGCACGGTTGCATCAACTTCAGAGGAGAACCAATCAAAGGAGTCAAGTTTTATTTTGCATCTCCGAAAGGAAGGATTGAAATGTTCCATCGTCTCATATCCTAGAACAAAGTGGAAGAAAAAGGGAGGACGATATCTCATCCCTATTGAAGATTTAATGGGGCGACGGTTTAAGATATTCTTAATTCCCCATTAAAAGCATATCACATTAATCCATGCATTTTGACCAAGTAAAAACATCCCGATCCATAGGAATAATAAATATAGGATTTATGGCCTTTGAATCGGCCTTAAGAGTCCTTAAAATAAGGATTTAAATGGATTTTACATCAAAGGAAACATCAAAGGTTCAAAACTGTAGTAAGTTGGAAACACTGTACACCTACCGTTACTGTACACCTACTGTTACTATACACCTACCAATAGAGCTACCGATAGATGTATCACCCCAATATTTTATAGTACATTATTTCTTCAATGTAATGAAATAACTTCCACTACACACAACACTGAGTTCAAGCGCATCACGACTTGCCAAACTAGCTGTTCAAAAGCAGTTGTGAATAGTAATAACTGAATGTCGAACATTATATTATCTTTATAATTTTAGAATCCATATTATGATATTCTTAGATATAATTTAAAAACAAAATATGTTTTTTCAAATAAAAGAATTATATTTGAAATAATGGAATTTTACCACCTTTTAATGGAGAACCCTTTTTAAATCCAGCATTTGAAACATTTATATATTCAATTTGACAAAATAAACTACTTCTTTAGAATCGAGACATAAGAATTTAGTTTCAAAAAAATATTGATGTTTTTCTGATAACTTTCATATTTTGGTGACTAGTGAAAAATACTATATTTTAACTGAAAACAACTCTTTTAATCAAAAATAATTTATAGTGTTAAATTGTATGTTATAATGTTTTGGAAATATAATTAGATTATAGTTTTACCGTTTAATCCAATGTTGGTCATTGGAATTATTTTGAGATTGAAATTATACATAAATAAGTGTCAATCATTTGATAGTTATTGTATCTTAAAAACACACTATTTGTTTGGAAAACAAGAGTTAATTTTAAATTAAATATTGAAACTAATATTTTATGAATTTGGTAAAATAGACATCATTTTTGGATTCATAATATTAAAATTAGCTTAAGGTGAATTTTTTGTATTTATCTGAAAAAATTCAATTTTTGATGAATAGTGAAAAAAACATAGTTATTGTTTAAAACCGAATTATTGTTTATTTATTTAATTATTTTATTTAAATTTATTTTATGTCAAAATAGATACATAATACCTATATTACATCAATGTAATTAATTGGATTCAGTTTATAATAATTTTAGATATATAAAATTATTATTATTGAACTTTTCACCATTCTTTCCCATCTCCTTGGAGAATTTTCAAATTCACATAAAACATAATTTTACCGCTTCTGTGAGTGGAATTTCCATAATTCGAGAGAAACGGTTAATATAAACAAGTAAAATGTGGTTCAATATGATAAGTTTTTTTTGGTGAATAGTAACTTTTTACTTTTATTTACCACGGTTAAAAGTAAATATGGTAATCAAGGGTGAAACTGATATTAATATTATCCTAAGACATGTCGTAATTCTATAGGACAATTATATATTGACCAAATACAACCTTAGGAATAAAAAATTATCATTTAGGTCCCCTTGTATTAGATTAGGACATTTATTATTATTTAATTCAAAGAAGAGTTAAAAAGATAAAATCAATGTTTAATTACTAAACATTTTTAATATAGTGTTATACATAAGATAAATTCGGTTATAAATATTAATTAGAAAGATAAAAATATTTCCTAGAAAATGGTATTTTATTAATAATTTTTAGACATTATATAATTTAATTTATTTATGTCACAATGATGATGTAGTAATTACTGTATTAATGAAAGATTAAGATAATTGATATTATAAATACCCAAATAAATGTAATTTGAGAATTTGTATGAATTAAAATAAATTTCTAGGTTAAAATGACATATTATGATTGGTTATATGAATTATATCGAAATAATAATGCTGTTAATAATTTATCAAAAACAAAATACCCAATAGTGACCAAATTGACATAAAAGAGTTTTTAAAACAAATATTATATTATTAATTGATATTCTATTTCCCAAAATCTAAGGTTTGGTCAAAGGACTTATATCATGATATTTTTATCATTAATGGACCACTTTTCAGTTGATTGGATGTTTAATGTAAATTTATTATCCATATAATATAAATATACAATGAGACATGGTAAATGTCAAACTAATTAACTAAGAGTTAAAACTAAAATATAAGGTTAATTATGTGACCCCAACTGATCTAAAACCTATACTATTAGTGGATTGAGACCCATAACCTCCTTATACACGAAATAAATCAATTTTGAGCCATTATAAACCGAATATGAATTTATTATTAAATAATATTTTATGTTTTTCTTATGGTACCTCTCACCCCTCTTATAAAAGGGAACCCCCCCTTCACTCTATTTCACACCTTATAAGCCAATTGGCTCGGCCAACACATGCCCAAATATCCTCTCAACTTCCCTCACATAATCCTAGAGGCCATAATTTTGTCATGAATCCTACTTAAAGATCCATTTTGATCTAATCAAAAGGAAGAACCCAAAAAAGAGGTAATGATTTCACCACCCTCTTTTCAGTTCTCATATTCTTCCACTTTCTCTTTTTGTTGTTGTTTATTTTATAAAATAATAACTCTACTATATTATATATAATGTGATGTTATTATAAACATGTCACATCTATATTTATTATCCTATCCATCTTATGAATTATAATGTCACCATGTGTGCGTATGTACGGATTACCGTCTCCACGACACGATGAGATTCATTTCCACATTCACCATTCATCGATGATTATAAAGATATCTATTACTAATAAGTATGTAATATAAGACATAATAATTCAACTATATATATATATACTTACATATATCTTATTCAATTACTTTCATTCAATACGATAAGAAAACGGAAACAACGTTTATGCGTACGTACAGACTACCGTCTCCATAAACGGTGTTTTTAATTTCATATATATGTCTATTATACATATTTATGTTCTAAATATATAGGATATATAAGTCATGTTCTATATTGTGGAAGTACTTAAATCTTGATCTAAGTCATACAATCAAGAGTAACAAGTTAAAACTTTTACGATAAAGAAAGCGATTATTACCCAAAATGTTAATTTAACATGTAAATTATTATTAAATGGGTAGTGTAAAGTAATAAATTAATCAACTATGATATCATAAATATTAATATAGTTCTGGTATACTTAAATAACATTCTACGATCTTCATACAGAAGGTTAAATGTACCCTCGGCTAATGGAATGTGAAAGGTAAGGGGTTTTCATCTCACTTCTTATTCCTGTGAGATTTGTACAATATAGCAAGTATTACCTTTTGTGTGGTGTATATACTGACCATAATTGTATTCTCTGTGTAATACACTTTAATTTATGTGTATTTACATATTCATTGTATGATCCCTATTTCATAGGGTGTATGTTTCGTATGTTACCAAATTGGAAAGGGTTAATTTCACAATCTCTTTATTATCCGAGGTTGTTATTATGAATGTATCTACTAGGACATATTTATTATCCATGTTCATGATTAATAAAATAGTGTTCAAAGGGATAATATTAAAGGAATTTTTTCTAAAACATTATTTTAAATGATTTAAAGATTTATTATTCAAAACCATTCACCTTAATGTCCATGTTTTCAAAATGGTTTTAAGGATTTATTTAAATGGACATGATTGTTTTAAAATGTTAATTACTTTCAAATGTTTCAAAGTGGTATGGGACACTTTGATTCAAAAATTTATTTACATTTATTCATTTCTAAATTTTGTGACTTTTGAATGTTTTCATAAAAAAAGGGATATTTCTCTCATAGAGTTTTACAAATAATTTTCACCAATTTGAAAATCCATTAATGGATTTGAAACTTGTTTGAAGTAGATTTATTATGATACAAATAGTCCATATTGTGTTGAAGGTTTTTTGATAGCTTTGAATGTGGATGTTTTACATTTATACCATTCATGGTTTATGAAGAATGTATTGACATTTTTTAAGCTAGTTTTAATATGAATGTTTATGTTATGTTTAAACCTGTTCATAAGAGAAATGCATTGGATTTAATAAGTGATGGGTGGAGCCCGATATATCTCCTCGATGCATCTGTAGGTCTCATGAGACAAACTAGTGTCTTGGCACAAGGCCTTGACAAAATCTTATTTTTAGTCTTGGCACATGGTCGTGACTATGTGGTTATGATACTATGGTAGTATGCATTCCATCATTATGAAAGTGGTTAGTGATATTTCATGTGATTATTTGACTAGTTTAATATCAATGTGAATAAGTAAATGGAATTATTTCATTTAATTTTTTCCATATTATTCTAAAGTTAATGTTTAAAAGGCATTTGTTTTATTTATACATCGCCTTAAATGTTAATTCCTATTTATGAATGTTTCCACTATATTTCTTACCCTTACTGAGTGTTTGTGCTCACCCCTTTCTATGTTTTATTTTTTTCCTAGGATTCCATGAAGTGTATGGTGATTGATATGAACGGTTAAGACAAGTGAATAATGGAATTTCATAATGGAATATTTAGGTTTTTTTGTATGTCTTAATGTGTAATGTAACATTCATGTATGTAATATATTTTCCAAGACAGCTAAACTGATCGGTCCTTTGGGACATGATTCCTTGTAATCATCCCAATGTATTAAAATAATGCACCGACTCTGGGTAACTAGGGTCGGGGCGTTACAGTTAGTATCAGAGGAATTTTAACAATAACCTTGGAAACTAGATTTAGATAAACTATGATTAGAGCACATTACCTTAAGATATACTTTGAGGATTAGTATACAAAGACTTCCTATAATTTTAGTAATTTTGAGATTTTGTGAGTTTTCCAAGAAAATAAATCACTGTCTGGATACGAGTAGGTAAAGGAGGCTCTGGAATAGATGTACCTAAGGGTAAAACTCAAAAACACCGTTTTGAGATAGACTTGAACGGGAACTGGTGCATGAAAATGGGCCTTGCTGCACTCTTTTGAGGACACTCCTGGGGGAAATGCTTAGGATAATTCTCAATTTCTTTACAAATCATTATGATGGATCAAATAGTATATAAATCCTCAAAGAAAAACTTTTTATGGATTATATCCATAAATTGTTCAATTTATGTTATGTATTTTACATGTTTGGAATTATCCATTAAAATTCATAAAATGACCTAGTGTATGCCATTGTATAGAAATAGCACCTAGTACAAGGAATGTGAACTCCAGTAAAACGTACGATCCAAAGAGTAGTAAGGGACACATCATTCATGGTATTAAGACAACATTTTGAAAGTAAATAGTCTCCCATATATTATCATCATATGAATAAATAGTATCATAAGATCAGTAATGAATTCTATGAATACAATGGCATTGAAGGGAAGCAAGAGAAGAAATGGGTGGTAGATAGAATGATGGATAAAGGGAATAAGGGAAAGTAGGATTTTATAATATGTGATAAATGTGGAATGAATCACCTTGGTAAATGCTTGAAGGGAATGGGAGTTTTTATAAAAGTGGAGAAAAAGGACACCAAGTACATGATTACTAGGCTAAGAAAATGTTTTTAAATGTAAAGTACTTCATCTACAAGGCGTTGAGACACTAGGAGAAAAAATATACCATTCATAAGAGTATACCGCAAATGATGTTATTGGATAATAATCATGTTATGATACTACCTGAGATGAAGAATAATGACTAGTGTTCTTATGTTTTTATTAAAGAATTATTTCATTTGAGTGTTGTATCAACAGTATTATGGTTACATGAATTATGGAGATAAATAAGGGTTGTACAGTAGTACTATTTTATTGAGGATTTGAGAGTATATGGTTCTAAGAAAAGTGACATAATAGTAAGATACACTTTTTGGAAAATACACGATTGAAGGAAAGGTAATTTATAATATGGTCCTGATAATGGGGTAGTGTTTTTGGGATAAGAGATGGCTGATTTTGGTAATTCAGGATGTTGCGAAGATTCAAAAGAATACATGATGAAGGTGTTCACATGTTATTACCTGGAAAAAAGGATCATCATTATGTTTAACTTCCTTATAAATTTTGGACTGAGAGTTTGGATATAATTATTTCGGACAATTCTAATGGCTAGAATGAATTATGTTTGAAATTGGATACAATTGTTAAGGTTATTTTTGGATTTCCATAAAAATAACAACTCGGAGGTCGGGTGGTAACCTGTCGTGTCCGTCAAAGCCACGAGACTAGAACCCACAACCGAAGAGCGACAAAGGTGCATCACCTGTGACTGGACTACGTGATGTAACAGTTTTCATAATTTAGTTTTTTTTAAAAATAGTCTGAATAATGAATTATAAATTCATTTTTTTGGAACCTTATACGATTTAGGTAAATAGAATTTTTTTTGAAATCACTTGGAGTGAAAGATGAGTTTGTTGTAGGAATTAGTTAAAGGATGAATCTCTACTTTTCAAGTATATATAAATATATATATATATGTATATATATATATTTCATCTCTTATTCTACGAAGAAATAATTTCTTAAACTATAGGTAAGGTATATTAAAACCAAAAAATATGTTATCCTAATAGCTTACTATGGTATTTTAAATCATCGTAGATTGGTGGATTTAAGGCCAATAATTCTACAATTGTTTCTGATTGATGATCACAATAACTCCCTATAAATATTTAGGTTTTTTCTTCAATTATGTGTCTGTAATATCCACCAATGTTCTCTTATCAAAAACACTAATTTGGTGGTGAATTTTTCATTCCCCTTTTTCTTCTTATTAAGAATAAATTTTATTAACCCAATTTCCGATAGGGGTTTTCTCATAATGGAATTTTCTATTTTCAACATTTTATTTTTGAAGAAAAATTTCAAATTGTGAGAATTCAACTTATTTAAGGAGGGGAGAATGTAACACCCCAATATTTCATAGTACGTTATTTCTTAAATGTAATGCAATAAGATGCACTACATGCAACACTGAGTTCAAGAGCATCACGACTTGCAAACTAGCCGTTCAAAAGCGGTTATGAATAGTAATAACTAAATTTTTAACATTATACAATGCTTATAATTATAAAATCCATATTATGAGATTCTTTAACATAATGTAAGAAAAAATTCATTTTTTTCAGATAAAAGAATTATTTTTCAAATAATGCAATTTTGCCGCCTTTCAATGGTGAACACTTTTTAAATCCAATATTTGGAACTTTTATATATTTAATTTAACATAATAAACATCTTATTTAGAATCCGGACATAAGAATTTAGTTTCAATAAAGTATTTGTGTTTTTCTGATAACTTTCATATTTGGATGAATAGTGAAGATACTATATTTTAACTGAAAACAACTTTTTTAATCAAAATAATTTGTAGTGTTGAATTATACATTATAATGTTTTGGAAGTATAATTAGATTTTATTTTTATCCTTTAATCCAATTTTGGTCATTGGAATTAATTTCACATTTCAATTATGCATAACCAACTGTCAATCTTTTGATAGTTATTGTTTCTTAAAAACACACTATTTTTTTGACAATGAGAATTAATATTAAATTAATTAATTTAACTTATATGTTTTGAATTTGGTAAAACATACATCATTTTTGGATTCAGAATATCAAAATTAGCATAGGGTAAATTTTATGTATTTTTCTGAAAACATTCAATTTTTGATGACTAGTGAAAAACACTAAGTTATTGGTTAAAACTGGATTTTTTATTTAATTAATTATTTATTTTATTTAAATATATTTTTGGTCAAAATATATGAATAATACCTATATAAGTTCAATTTAATTCATTAGAGTCAGTTTATAATACTTTTAGATATATAAAATATTTATTGAACTATTCACCGTTTTTTACACATCTCCTAGGAGAATTTGCAAATTTATATAAAACATAATTTTACCTCTTCTATGAGTAGAATTTCGAAAATTCGAGAAAAAAAGTTTATATCATGGAGTAAATTGTGGTTCAATAATATAAGAATAATTTTTTCTGAATAGTAACTTTTTACTTTTATTTACCACAGTTAAAAGTAAATAGAGTAATAAAGGATAAAAATGATATTAATATTACCCTAACACATGTCCTAATTATATTTTACAAGTTTATATCGACCAAAAACTACCTAAGGAATAACATATTATCCTTTAGGTCCACTTGGATAAGATTAGGACATTTATTATGATTTAATTCAAAGAAGAGTTAAAAGAGTTAAAATCAAGGTTTAATATCTAAAACATTTTTAATATAAGGATATAGATAAGATAAATTCGATTATAAATTTTCATTAAAATGAAAAATATATTTCCTACAAAATGCTATTTTATTTATAATTTTTATACATTATATAATTTAATTTATTTATGGCATAATGATGATGCAGCAATTACCGTATTAATGAATGATTAAGATAATTTATATTATAAATATCCAAATAAATGTTATTTGAGAATTTTTATGAATTCCAATAATTCTCTATGTTAATATGACATATTAGGATTGGTTATATGAATTTTTTCGAACTAATAATTCTATTATGAATTTATCAAAAACAAAATATCCAATAGTGTCAAAATTGACATAAAAATGTTTTTAAAACAAATATTATATTATTAATTGATATTCTATTCCTAAAAATTTAAGGCTCAGCCAAAGGACTTATATCATGATAGGTGCATCATTAATAGACCACATGGGGGTCTATTGAAGGTTTACATTATGTTTATTAACCATATAATATAAAAATACAATGAGACATGGTAAATGTCAAACAAATTATCTAAGAGTTAAAACTAAAAGATAAGGTTAATAAAGTCACCCAAAAATGTCTAAAACTTATTGTTTGAGTGGATTACGACCCATCCCTTCATTAGCCTCGAAATAAATCAATTTGGATCTATTATAAACCTAATATTAATTAATTATAAAATAATATTTTATGTTTTTCGTAAGGTACCTCTCACCCCTCTTATAAAAGGGCACTCCCCCTTTACACTATTTCACACCTTATAATTCATTTGGATCGTCCATACCCAGCCCAAATATCCTTTAAACGTTCCTCAATACATCCAAGATTCCCTCCATTGGTCAGAAATCCTACATAAGGATCCCTTTTTATCAAATCAAAAGGAAGAACCCGTAGAAGAGGTAATGATTTCAACACCCTTTTTCAAGTTCTCGTATTCTTCCACTTACTCTTTCTTTGTTGTTTAAATTATAAAATAATAACTCCAGTATATTATATATATTGTGATGTTATTATAAATATGGAACAACTATATTCATTATCCTATCCATATTATGAATGATAATGTCATCATGCGTGCGTACGTATGGATTACTGTCCCCACAACGCGACAAGATCATTTCCACGTTCACCATTCATAGACGATTATAAAAATATATATTACGAATAATTATTTAAAATATGAAATAATAATTCTACTGGAGAGAGATATATATATACTTGCATATTTGTTATTCACTTAATTCTGTTCAATATGATATGAAAACAGAAACAACATTTATGCGTATGTACGGACTACCGTCACCAGAAACGGTTTTTTAATTTCATATATATGTCTATTATAAATATTTATATTATAAATATATGTGATATATAAATCATGTTCTATATTCTGGAAGTACCTAAATCTTGATCTAAGTGATACAATAAAGAGTAACAAGTTAAAATATGTACGATAAAGAAAGCAATTATTACCTGAAATGTTAATTTATCATATAAATTATTATTAAATGGTTGGTATAATGTAATAAATGAATCATGTAAGATATCATTAATATTAATATAGTTCTGGTATACATTAATAACATACTATGATCTTTATATAGTAGGTTGAAAGTACCCTCGACTAAAGGAAAGTGCAAGGTAAGGGGTTTTCATCTCACTCCTCATTCACATGATTTTCGTACCATATTGCCACTATTACCTTTTGTGTGGTGTATGTACTTCCCATAATTGTACTATATGTGTAATACACATTAATTTATGTGTATTTACATATTAATTGTATTATACCTCTTTCATGGGGTGTATGTTTCGTAAGTTACCAAATTGGTTTGGGCTAATTTCACAATCTCTTTATTATCCGAGGTTGTTTTTACGTAAGTATCTACTCTGATATGATTATTATCCCTGACATTGTTTAATAAAATAGATATCAAAGGGATTCTATTAAAGGAAGTTTTACTAAAACATCATTTTAAATGTTTTAAAGATGTATTCTTCTAAACCCTTCTAATTAATGTCCATGTTTTCAAAATGGTTTTAAGGATTTATTTAAATGGAAATGAATTTTTTAAAATGTTAATTACATTCAAATGTTTCAAAGTGGTATGGGACACTTTGATTCAAAATTGTATTTAGATGTCTTCCTTTCTAAATTTTGTGACTTTTAATTGTTTTCATAAAAAGGGATATTTCTCTCATAGGGTTTTACAAATCATTTTCATCTACGTCAAAATCCACTAATGGATTTGAAACTTGATTGAAGATGATTTATTATGATACAAATCTTCCATATTTTGTTGAAGGTTTGTGATATGTTTGAATTTGTATGTGTTATTTCTATACCATTCATTGTTTATGTAAAAAGTATTGAAATTCTATATGATTGTTTTAATACGAATGTTTAGGTTATGTTTAAACCTGTTCATATGAGAAATGAATTGGACTTAATAAAGGACGGGTGGATCCCGCTATAGCTCCTTGATGCAACGGTAGGTATCAAGAAAAAAACTAGTGTATGGGCACAATGCCTTGACAAAATCATATTTATAGTCTTGGCACAAGGCCTTGACTATGTGGTTATGATAGTCTAGCATTATGCATTCCATCATTATGAATGTGGTTAGTGATATTGCATGTGATTATTCGACTATTTGAATATCCATGTGAATAAGTAAATGGAATTATTTCATTTTATTTTTGCAATATTATGATGAAGTTCATGTTTAAAAGGGTTTTGTTTTATTTTTACATTGCCTTAAATGTTTATGCTTATTTATGAACGTTTCCGCTGTATTGCTTACCCTTACGGAACGTTTGAGATCACCTCATTCTATGTTTTATTTTTTCCCAGGATTCCAAGAAGTGTATTGTGATTGGTATGCAGTGTTAAGCCAAGGGAATAATGGCATTCATAAAATATTTTTTCTGTTGTTTTGTATGTATTAAAGTTTAATTTAGCATTCATATATGTAATATATTTTCCAAGACTGCTAAACCGATCGGTCCTTCGGGACTTGATTCCTTATAATCATGCCAATGTATTAAAATAATGCATCGAATCATGGCAACCAGGGTCGGGGAGTTACAATAGACATCACCATTCTAGAAACATTGTACACCTACCATTACTGTACACCTACCAATAATGTACACCTACCGATATAGCTACTAAAAGAACTCACCATTCTGGAAACGCTATACACCTACCGTTACTATACACCTACCGATATTGTACACCTGCCGATAGAGCTATAAATAGAACTCACCATTCTGGAAACACTCTACACCTACTGTTACAGTACGCCCATCGATATTGTACACCTACCGATAGAGCTACTGATAGAAATCACTATTCTAGAAACATTGTACACATACTGTTATTGTACACCTACCGATAGAGATACCGATAGAACTCACCATTCTAGAAACACTATACACCTACAGTTACTGTACAGTAATAGTTACTGTACACCTACCGATAAAGCTACCGATAGAACTCTGTATTCCAAAAACACTATAATCCTACCGTTACTGTACACCTACCATTACTGTACACCTACCGATACTTTACACCTACCTATAGAGCTACCGATAGACCACACTATTCTGGAAACACTGTACACCTACCGTTACTATACACCTACCGATATTGTACACCTACAGATAGAGCTACTGATAGAACTCACCATTCTGGAAACACTGTACAACTACCTTTATTGTACACCTACCATTACTATACACCAACCGATATTGTACACCTCCTGATAATGCTACCGATAGACTTCATCATTCTGGAAACACTGTACACCTACTATTACTTTACAACTACCGATATTGTACACCTATCGATAGATCTACCAATAGAACTCACCATTATGGAAACATTGTACACCTACCGTTATTGTACACCTACCAACAGAACAGTTCATAAAATAGGGAACAATGTTCACAAAACTAATAATTTAGAAAAGTGTTGGGGATAAGTCCCCTTGACTTTCTGGAACACCTACAACACCACATTTTCAAAAAGTAATGGACCAGAGAGGTCCGTGCCATTACACACCCCTTGATGTTTCCTCACCCTCACCCCACTTCGTACTTCATCCCCCAACCTCCAGCCTCCCACTCATGTTATGTCCCTACGTCACCCGTTGCACTCCTTATGTGCTTCCTGTAGTTGACCCTACCTCCATCCCCTTTGTAATCTGGTCTCACCCTTCCCTGCACTGGCTAGTCGACCCCCCTTGTTTCCGGGGGTTTCTGGCACATGACCCAAGGGTGTCCTCCCACTCCTGATCTTACTGCCCATAATCTTATCTAGTAAACCCGACCCTGATGTCCGCTTATATTCCCCATCTGACAACATTCTCTTAGTGGTTTTGCATCCTTAATTGGGGGTATTTATGTTATATATTGAAGCTCTAACACAATTATTTTTTGTTTTATGTTTTCCTCAATGTCTAGCATGCATAGTTTTCCCGTGAGAGATTGTTCTTCCTTCAGTCAGAGTTTGTTCGCGCCTGCATTATATATGAGGCAGTTTCTTATTTCAGATTCCTTTTTGAGGTAAATAATTGATACATACGTTACTTCAATTATAATTTTTACTCTATTCAAAGGTTTAAAATATATCAAATTTGTCTATTATAGTGATTAAAAATTTTTAGAATTTGTTAAAAATTGATCTTTTGGTGCTTTGACATGCATAAGTTGTGGGGAAAGTGTTTCCAAGTGGTTTTGGTGTGTGTGTAAAATGGAAATGTGTTGTTTTGTGGAAAATGGTGGTTTCATTGAAATTTTTGGGCTTCAGTAATTTTTGAATGTGGATTATTAAATTTTTAATGTGATGGGAAAATTATTATTATTATTTCTTTTCTTGGAAGGGACTTCATCTGATTTTGATTTCAGAAAAGGTTTTTAGATGTGTTTTTGTTGGAAATAATTGTTGTGTGTCTTAGAAGAACATTATAATTTTCTTATATGATTTATTAAACAATGTATAGTGCTTCCATTCCCATTGGAAGACATGCAGGAATAGAAGAAGTTATGTAAATATATATATATATATATATATATATCTTTGTGTGTGTGTGTATCCTTAATGTGCATATTCCCTCGTGGCATGGGGAATATATGTAACAGATAAACAGTATACATTGATATATACAGAATTATATTCCTATGAGCAGATGACTGCATAAGTATGAAAGTGCTGAATTCCAAACATTGTCTAAGCCTACATGAGGTAGGAGAATCCAAATTTTCTTTAACTTATTAATCACATTTGATGCTTCACTATTTTAATTAAATCATTAATGTTATTGGAACCGTCGGAATATATTTAGTTAAACATCTATAGTGTTACCAGACTAATTGGTTTTTTAAAAAATAGTATTGAAGTATTCCCCTTAATAATGTTTTTATGTGTTTTTGGAAATTTTGTTCTTTATGTGTCAAAATATGTATTGGTATTTTATTAAACATGACACACACATACATATGTCCTTTTAGATTTAGTGTAATTTTTGTGTTTATTCATTAAAAGGGCGGAGTTTTAATTACTATATTCCCTTTTAAAAACATCAATATTTCATAAAAATTATCAAATGGTTTTAGTGATTTCCTGGAATGACGGCTTTTTTTGGAAACATTCATGATATTATGTGTATATATATATTGGTAACCTTTATTGGGGGGATATCCCTTATTGGTAATCATATAAAGTGTCTATGTTTGGGGTAGGAAAGTGAGGTGAGATGAGTCACACGTGTAAGGGACACCAACATAGACAATATTGTTATAATAATCATGGGTTTCTGGGTTTTATTAATATGATTTTGTGATGGTTTCTAATCATTTCCGAATAGACGCGTTGGTACCCCTTGTGTATGTTATTAGGCCATATGGTATTATCCATTGGATTGGTCAATTTTAGGGATTCCAAATGGTTATAGACTTAGTAGTTTCATAATACGACAACAGGTGGTTCTGAAACTGAGTACATCCTGGGGTCTTTTAGGGATTTTTATGATCTCCCAGGGATACTTGATTATTTTCATTTCTTGTTCACTTTCTGCCATACATGTTTATTTTCATCATTTAATTTTTACCTTTTCTAATTTGTCCTAGCTGTGGGGTATTTTTTGGGTATTAATTATAAAATGATAGATGATTTTGGAAATAGAATGTAGCGTGTGTAGGATTTTTAAATGAGAAAACCATGTTTCTTAATTTTAAATGTTAAAATCATACTTTTATATTTGTATTTAAAAGATGTGCTAATGGATGGTTTTGGGAAAGGATATGTTGGATTCCATGGTTTATCTTGGCAACGCTATTGAGTAATTTTAATGATCACACCTTTTTTAACATTTCCATTTTAGGTTTCCTTATCTCTAGTTTTCTTGTCTGCCTTTCTCATTATTGGAGAATGGTCTTCCTTTGGGTGGGAGGTGACATGAAAGGTCACGTGTAGGTATATTGAGTTGTTCTGTTTATTTTTTTCTCTGCATCAGGAGTTCAGTTTTATTTTAGTATTTTTTTCATGCTTATTTATTTAATTTTTATAGGAAAACCCATTCCCAGTGATTAAATTTTGATGTTAGGCACTGGTTTCCACCCAATGGAGATTGGGAATGCCATTCGGGAAATGTCGCAGACCGGCTCTAGGACCCATTCGGGGTCGACCCGGTTTTGTTCATAATAGAATTGTATCAAATGGAGGTTCTAGTATTTTCGGTTGTCCAATAGATGTATATTAGGACTATTGAGACTCGAGAGGTTGGAATGGGAAGGACTTCATGAACCCTCACTCGTTTTGATCCTCGAGTCCCCAGGGGTAGTCTGAGAATTGAGTCCTTGATTCATTCTGGATTGATTATGATTGGGGGGGACAATTGATGAAATATGATGTTACATCGTTATATCACATAGAGTAATGACACATTTGGAGTCCTAATACAGTATTTAATTTCATCATAGTTGTTTACGGTGACTTCGAGCATGAACCACTACCATGTCGCATGGTTAAGCATGATTATTACTCTCTCATGCCAGTAGATTGATGAATTTTGATTTTCATCTTGGTTTCGGATGCTGCAATTTCACTTTTGAAAATAAAAAGGGTTTTTTAAATGAGAATGATTTTTTTAAATGTAATTCAATCTGTGAAATGAGTTTTAAAAGTGAAATCCATTGGTGTAAAAATCTGATGTTTTCTTGGAATTTCTAGAGAAATTGTTTGGGTGCAACATTGTGTATTATTTATGAATGTTTTCACAAGTGATGTGATGCTAGGGACGTGTGTATTGTTGCATATAGATGAATGCAGATTAAGAAATGTGAAACTGTATGTGGGATTGCTGGGGTATGTACATTTAATTAAAGTCTTGACCATGTATTTCAAATGATATTTTTATTTTAAAAAAATTGATTTCAGAAATTTAATATCATTTAAAAAGTGGGTCTGGAATTTGGGAAGTGTCCTTGAATAAAATACGATTTTAAATATAAAATGAATAATTTAATTTTGGGTTGTGTTTGTATTTTTTTTGTTTTTCTGAAATTTTTGTTCTTGGGTGAAGGTACATTCAATGATGTTGTGTCGGCCTGATATTGGTTTTGGCACTGTGTTTTAGATGTTGTTTAGAAAATTAGGCATAGATAGGTCCCTAGTGTTTCTGATATGTCATTCATTATTTTTGGTCCTTCTCAGATATTACCTATCATTAATGGTGATCGTGGTCTATTATAGGATGTAATTTGTTTTGAAGAGGTCGAGTGGGTTTTTAGGATGTTGGTAACTCCCATGTCTGTTAGAGTTCGATATATCCTTGGATTGTTTGAGGGTCCGACATTGGATGAATGGGAGATGTTTTCCCCACTATCAATACAAGATTGTATGATTCATATCTCTTTAAATACAACATCGTCAGATGGTTTATAGCTGAGTAGGTGATGACAAAGAAAATGGAAAAGCTCATAAGTATTCAACAAGGAAAATAGAAGGCGAATGCACATGTTAACCATTTCAAGGAATGGTTTTCCTTTTATCTGTCGGTAGTGTCACAAGATTTGAAGAAGACTTGTCTTTTCATCGATTTTCTTCATCCAGAGATCAAGGATCATGTCCTCGCATCTAAGGTCCATCATCTCGATATGATGGGGGATTAGGCGTTCCTAGTTGAGTTGGTCTTTGGGGCGCAGATGGATAGAAATACAACATATCCAGTTTCTCTTAATGTTTCCCCATCTAGATAGTAGGGTGTCCTGAGGGACCAATTTATAATGATTCATATGTAGTAGTTTTGACATAAAGTTCATAAGACCATTAAATGTTGTGCCATCATTATAGAAATTTGGGGCACACAAAGATATTGTGTCACATCCCTCTGAAGTTGTGTCATCGTTGCGGGTGTTGAAGTCATCTACAGAAGTTCTACATGAAGTATCTATTGAATAAGACATTGTGATCTAGGAATTCCAATCCCTAACTAAGATGCAGGAGATTCTTCACCCATTAGAACCCCAACCACGGGTCTTGGGATGAGGCTCGTGCACAGTCAGGAGTTCCCGGGGGTGTGATACCTCAGTACAAGTTTTGTGTACCCTATTGATGGTGGAACATTTAAGGTGTGTTTGTTTTTTTTCTATTTTTATTGTTTTGACGTTTTTTTTAGGATCATCGTTTAATCGCGTAGAAGTAAAGGACATGTTTTTTTAATGCAGATGTTTGGTGTGTCTGATTATGGTTTTATGAATTGTGTGTTTTTCTCAAAAGTGTGTTTGGACCTTGTCTGGGTTGATCTTGTTTTAGCAGTGTTTTTTGGAGATGTAAGAGCCTGTGGAAGATTTTTTTTTGGTTATGCTAGGGTTTGTTTCTTGGGTTTATGTTATTCATGGGGGGTTTTTTCTAATGTTGGGGGTTTTTGGTCTGGGTAGAGACTTCAATGTTAAAACAGAAGTGTTGATTCACACATGCTATAAAAGTTATTTTGCTTTGGTTGGAAGTTCATGTATCACCCCCCATCCACATCTCGAGGTGATATTTTCGGGTGTTAAATTTTTGCACTAGTTGATTTCTTGTGGTGGGGAGAACCCTCTCTTGTTATTCTATTCTCTTGTATTGTTATTTCTTTCGATTTCAATCGGTTATAGATTATTGTTTTTTAATTATTTGTCTCAGGGACTTTCTCAGGGAAGAAAGTGACTAGTGTGGGAAGGATTGCCACATCCATATTATAAAAGTACTTATTTTTTGTGGATCTCGGTTCTCACTGCAAGGTTTGAGTTGGGTCCCATCTTAAAAATTATAACATTTAATCACTTCAGCAGTTTTTGGAACGGTGCACGAGCACCACACTGTTGACGGTAACCACGCGATCGGTCCAGGTGTTTGTATAGATTCCTATTTCACAAAAGAAATAATTTTTTACATTAATGAAATAAGTAAAATGTATAAAATGTACTAATAATAATAATAATAAATTTTTTATGTAGATAATAATGTTGTTATTATTCAGAATGGTTAATAATATTTTTAATATATAAAAATTTCTCTTAATATAATTATTAATAAATTATAATTTAACATTAATTTATATTATAAATAATCAAACATTAATAATTATTATTATTATTAAAAATATTATGAAAATATTTTGGAGAAAACAAAAAAACTGGCACCACCCACCCAAGAACCCCCTCTATAGTTGCCTCAACCTTTCCCCCCTACTATCATCGGCCATTTCACCTCAAGCCTCCCCACCCATATTCCGTCCCTCTACCGCACCTCACCCTCTTTTATCTCCTCCTTTAGCTGACACTAACTATGGCCCTTTATTGAGCCAGTGTCTACCTTCCCTGTGTTGTCTAGTCGACCCCCCAGGTTTCTGGTGATTCCAGGTGTGCGACCCGACAACGGCCTCCCACTCCCGCTCCGGCTGGTCGCGATCTTCTCTAACAAACCTGACCCCAATGTCCACTGCTCTTCCCCATCCAGAAACCATCCCTGGGTATCTTTTCATCATTAATTTTGGGTATTTATTAAATTCATTGAAACCCTAACTCCACAATTGTGTTTTGTGTGTTTTCCTCAATGTCTATTGTGTGTGGATTATCTATGAGGGGTTGATCTTCCTTCTGTCAGAATTTGGTCATAGATGAACATGATTTCTTTGGAAGTAATTTTCATCACATTCCATTATAAATTAATTAATTGATTCTTCTATTACTTAAATTATCATTTTAACATGATTCACAACATTATTATATATAAAATTAGTCTATTATTGTGTTTATAATTTTTTTGATTGTGTTAAAATTAGATCTATTGGTAGTTTGACATGAATACGTGGAGCGAAAAGTGTTTTCATTTGGTTTTGGTGTGTGTATAAAATAGAAATGGGTTACTTTGTGAAAAATGGTTGTTTTATTGAAATGGTTGGGTATGGGTAAATTTTTAAGGGATTTATTAAATTGTTCATGTGATGCAATACATATTATTATTATAATTATTATTTTTTTTGAATAGACATAGTGAATTTTTGATTTTAAAAGTGGGTTTTAGGTGTGTTTTTAGTGGAAATCCTTTTTGTGTGACTTAGTACATTATAAATTTCTTAATCAGTTTATTAAAAAATATGTAGTGCTTCCAATGCCATTGGAATACCGGCCCACATATATGAAGGTATTTGTATTTATAGATTTTAATGTCCATTATTTGTGTATTCCATCATAGCGCGGGGAATAAGTTCATTGGGTAAACAATATACAAAGATATATATGGAGGTATGTGAACATGAGCAGATGAATGATTGAGTTAGAAAGAATCGAATTCTAAGCATTGTGCTGGCCTGATTGAGGTGGGAGAATCCATATTTTATTTTCATTTTAAGCCCATTTAATTCATGAGTGTTTTAATTAAAACATTAATGTGATTTTCACCTATGTAAAATATTTACATAATCTCTTGTTGTGTTTCTATGGTAATTGGTTTGGTTAAAAATAGTGTTGAAGTATTCCCCTTTATTATGTTTTTATGTGTTTTTGGTATTTGAGTTTTTCAGAAGTCATAAGTTGTATTAGTAATATATTAACCCTAACAGACACCTTCGTGATACTCTTCCATAGTTAATCATGGTGTTTTTTTTGTTTGTGTAATTTTGTTCAGTAATTTATGAAATTATTTATAAAATATTTGATTGGATTATAAAATTTCATTTAAACTGGTTGGGTGTTTATATAATTGTATATAAATTGTTTGGTCTATTTTTGTAATTGTTTATAAATTTTTTGTAAGTTTAACTAATATCTTGTTTTCCGAAATAAAGAATTTTGGAATATTCTAAACACATGTATTTTGTATTGTTCCATTTTGTAACATTTATGAATGGTTTGAAATGTACTCTCAAAATGTGTCCCTTTTTGGGTTTTATTTATTGTTTCGATGAATGCTATGCTCAAATGTTCATCTATCTGTTTCATAAGACTGTGCATTTTTTTAAAATGTTTGAAAGGTTTTACTAAAAATGCAATGGAGGTCTTGGAGTAAAAGGCCCATTTTTTGCTTCCAACTCATGGGTGGTGTTTTGTAAACATTTAAAATGGTTTCTCATCTGGAATTGTGTGTTTCTTGTTGTAGTTTTGAAAACGTTTTTAGAAAAATGGTTTCAAAATAGAAGTGATGTGATGGCCCATATGGCCCTGTTAGCATTAGTGTAATGTCTATGTTGATTCTATGAATGGATGGAATTTTAATTATTTTATTTACATTTAACAATTTTAATATTTTGTAAAAATTATCAAATGGTTTTAAGGGCTTCATCGCATGATGGAACGGTTGAAACCATTCTTGATATGATGTATATATATATATATATATATATATATATATTTGGGGCACCTCTATAGAGGGGATAACCCTTAAGTGATATCATATGTAGTGTCTGTGTTTGGGGTTGGCATGTTTGGTTAGATGAGACATGCATATGTGGACCTATTACTTAAATAGTATTATTATAACCACCATGGGTTCCTAAGTTACTTTTATATGATTGAGTGACGGTTGCTAATCAACCCTGATTAGATGGGTTGAAACCCCCTGGATTGGTTTTTTGGGTCAGGTGGGTTTTCCACTGGATTTGTTTGTTATAGGAAACCCAGTTGGTTATTAACTTAGGAGCCTCACCTTAAACTAGATGGTGGTTCCAAAAACGATTACATCCTAGGGTCCTATAGATATTTTTATGATCACCCATGGTTACTAGAATATTTTTATTTCACGTTCACCTTCCATCATACTAGTTTTTTAGCTTGAATTGTTTACCCTTTGTAATTTAGCCCAGCTTTGGGATATTTTTGATTTGGTTTTTGTTTATAAAATTATAGATGATTATTGAAAAGGTATATAGCATGTTTTGAATTTTTAAATTATAAAATAAACATTCATAAATTAAAATTGGAAAACCCTAAATTTATATTTTCATTTCAAACATGTGTTAAGGGATGGTTTTGGGAATGGATACATTGGATTATGTGGTTTATCGTGGAAACCATACTGAGAGCTTTTAATGATAACAAACTTTTTATCATTTCAGTTGCAGTTTTCCATTGATCCCGTTTTCACGGATGAGTTTCTCATTTTTATATCATGGTTGGCCTTTTCTTGGGAGGTGACCAAGAAGGTCACATAGAGGTATGATGAGTTGTTATGTTTATTTCATTCTCTGATGCTAGAGTTTTGTTTTATTGTTTTGGTTTTTCTTTTTTATTTATTTATCTTTAATGGGATAAATTGTTCTCAATGATTAAATTTTGATACCCGTCACTAGTTTCCATCCTGTGGGGATCAAGAATGCCCTTGTGGTCATGTCACAGACCAGCTTAGGTGACCGTTTCAGGGTCAACCCAAGTTGGTTCATGATAAAATGGTATCAAAGATAGGATAATGTTATTTGGGGTTTCTGACTGATAGAGATTAGTAATGTCGGGACTCATGAGGTATGTACGAGAATGACAGCATGAACCCTATCCCATTTCGATCCTCGAGTGACAATGAGTAGTCCATGAATTGAGTCATTGTTTCGTTATGGTTTGTTCTAGATTGAGGGATGACAACAGAGACCAGCCGATGATACATCATGATTTCAAATGGAGTAATAACCCATGTGGATTCTGAGTACATAGTTTATGCTCCCCATAATTGTTGACCCTTACATGGGTAATGTCCCACCACCATATTTCTAGGTTAATCATGACTACAAGTCCCTCACTCTAGTAGTTTGATGCTTATTGAGTGTCATCTTGGTTCTGGCTGTTTTAAGTAATCTTTTGAAAATGAAAAAGGGTTTTTTTAAAATAGAATTTTTTCTTTTAAAAGAATTTAAATTTGTGAAATGGTTTTTAAAATCAAATTCTTTTTTTCTAAAAATATTATGTTTTCATGGAATTGGTAGAGAAATGATTTGGGTGTAACCTCAGGTACTCTTTATGAACGTTTTTACAAGTGTGTGGATGCATGGGAAGTGTGTATTTGTGAGTATGGATGAAAGAGGATGAAGTCATGTGCAACGGTTCATGGGATTATTGGGGTGTATACTTGAAATTAAAGGCATCAACTTTTTTTTCTAAAGTGATTTTTTTAAATAAGAAATGTTCTTTGAAATTGAATTTTATTTGAATAATTGGTTTGTTATCTGGAAGTTTTCCTTGAAAGAAAGTCTTTAGGATGTATAAAATGAAAAGGGGGATTTTGGGTTGTGTTTTTATTTGTTATTTTTTTTTGAGTTGGTTTTTTTGGTTGAAGGCACTTTTAGTGATGTTACTTCAGTTTGATATTGGTTTTGGATCTAAGTTTGACATGTTGTTCAAAAAATGCGTTCCAGAAAGGTCCCTAGAGTTTTTGATAATTCTTGCCTAGTTTTTGGTCCTTCTTGGACATTGCGTATCCTAAATGGTGATCGAGGTCCATTAAATGTAGTTAACTGGTTTGAAACGGTCGAGTATATTTTTAGGATGTCGGGAACTTCTGAGTCTATTAGAGTTTGAGCTGTCCTAGGTTTCCATGAGGGTCCAACCTTGGATGAATGGGAGTTGTTTTCCCCACCATCAATGTAATTTGGGATGATGTGGGTTGTATTTAAATATTTCTTCGTCCGATGGTTTATACCTGAAGAGGTGATGCCAAATAAAAGGGGAGAGGTCCTGCATAATCAACAAGACCTAAAGAATGTGAATGAATATGCTTATCATTTCAAAGAACTCTTTTCCTTTTCTCAGGAAGTAGCATTACAGGATTTGATGATGACTTCTCTCTTCATCGGTGGTCTTCGTCTAGAGATCCAAGAGCGGTTCGACTATTTTATGGAAATTCATTTTGAGAAGTATATGGATGAGGAATTTTATGTTGATTTGGTATCTAGACCACAGATGGTTGGAAATCCAGTGTATCCATTTCCTCATGAAGGTTCCCCATCTAGAGAGAAAGGTGTGCCAGAGGGACCTATTTCAATTGAGTCTTCAATAATGGATCTGACTTATAGTTTTTCGTACCATTCAATAGTGTGAAATTAGTTTGGATGTTTGGGGAACACAATGATATCATGTCACATCCCTCCGAAGACGTGTCTTCGTTGAGGTTGTATGGGTCATCTAGTGAAGTTCGGTGAGAATCATCGCATAAAGAAGTCATTCTGATAGGAGAATTCCATTGTCTGACTGAGAGGTAGGAGATGCTTCAGCCTTCAGATCCCTAGCTAGAGGTTTTGGGCTAAATCTCACACACAATAAAGAGTTTCCAAGGGTTTGATGCCTCAATTTGGGATTTGTGTCCAATTATGGTAGTGGAAAATTAATTGCCTTTTCGTTCTTCTTTTTTTGAATTTATGTTTTTAAAATCCTTGTAGGTTCATTTTTTCATCATGTAGTTATAATGTACAAGTTCTATTGTAATCTGGAAGTTTTTATTGTCTGATTATGGGTTTCTGAATCGTACATTTTTCTAAAAACTGTATTTGGACCTTGTTTGGGTTGATCATAGATTAGCTATTTTCGTTTGGAGATATAAGAGGCTATTTAAGAATCGATGATTGAGGTTATGCTTGGGTTCAATGCTTGGGTGATTATTCTTCCTGGAGATTTTTCTCTACTGTTGGGGGGTTTTCGTCTGGGTAGAGAGGTCCAAGTTCTAACAGATGTGTTTCTTCGCTCATGCTATTAATGTTAGTATGGATCATTTGGGAGTTCCCACATCTCCCCCCTTCCTAGGGTGATTTGTTTGGGTAATAAATTCTCACACTAGTTGAGTTGATGTGGGGGAGAGAACACTCTCATGTTCTATCATTCTCTTGTATTATGGTTTCTTTCAATTTCAATCAGGCATGGATTCTTATTTTTCTATATTTCTTCTTGGTGGATCTCTGGGGTAGAAAGAGTATGTGGTGTAGAGAATTTCAACCCCATAATTTTAAATTTTTTTCATGGAT
The DNA here is from genome assembly GCA_963277665.1 of Viscum album. NCBI lineage: Eukaryota > Viridiplantae > Streptophyta > Magnoliopsida > Santalales > Viscaceae > Viscum > Viscum album. Next base: position 213,450,441 of record OY728155.1, on the reverse strand, counting down.
CTATGTTCTTTTTCCAAGGTTTAGGTTAAGTCTTGATTTAAACTTTTTGATGTTTAATGACTTCAGTGAGTTTTGGAAGGGTGTGCAGACACCGCACGGTTGGCGGTAGCCGTGTGATCATCCGAGGTGCTTGTGGAAATGTCTATCACTTGAAATAAATAATTTTTTACATAAATGAAATATGTAAAATGTTTAAAACGTTACAGTAATGTAAAAATTAATATTTAATATAATTGTAATTATTATTATCAATATTCAAATTTTTATATGATTATTATTAAATATAAATTATTACTATCTAATAAAGAAAACAAAACCCTACTACTACCCACCGAAGAACCCCCCCCCCCCCACCCTCTTGTGTGGTGTCGAGGCACCCACTGAAGCCAGATCACCCTCACCCCCCTCAGCACTTCAGCCCTATGCCTACAGCTTCCCGCTCGGGTTTTGTCCCTCCACCACCCCTCGCCCTCCATTCATGCTTCGGGGTACCGATCCCGCCCTGAACCCTTCATGATCTAGCCTCACCCTTCCCTATGCAAACAAGTGGACCCCCATTGTTTTCGACAGTTTCTAGCAAGCGACCATACAGTAGCCTCCCACTCCCACTTCGGTCGACCACGATCTAACACCCTGAGAGGGGAGGGGTGAATCATGGTGTAAAATGTTTCTTTTAAAACAAGGATATTGTTCCCACGTAGGTAGGAACCCGTTAAAACTATAATAGATATGAGAACAGAATGAAAAACATCACATTCATAAAGACCAAAGAACACTTTTACTTGGTTCACCACGTAGGGATACATCCAAGGATAATATTCGGATAGTTTTTCAGTTGAACCATTATCCACTAGTCTTCAATATCCTTTTGATTACATTTTTTGGTCACAGAAACTATGTGCCAGGCACACTACCTTTCCAACGGTTTAGGGAAAGCACACTGCGTCCCTCGAATCACTTCCTTCAACCCCCTATCTCACTGCCTTGAGAGATGTCAGACTCTATTTATCAAAATGATGGTTTCTTCAGTAGATTTTCACTAAAGTCTTGGTCTCTATTCTATATGAACCACTTCTTGCATCATTTTTTTGAATTGATTTACTTGAAAGAACATGACCACCAAAACAGATATCTAGAACACATATTCATCGTACACTGAAAATTATGTGCAACCCCATCCCTTTGCGTGCAAGATCTTTTTTTAGCAAGATTTTCTTTTCACATGGAAATTATTTCATGTAAATACACACTTTAAGATCAATATGAACTTTTTAGAACAACATAATCATTTATTCCAAACATCATGTTTTACGTGCACCACCAAATTTTACTTGAATCATCATCTTCTCTGCACAATTACATCTTTTTTTCGCAACTCCCTTTTCCAAAAACATTTACGGGCATCAGAACTCGAATCTTCACTAAGTATTAATGCTTACTGAATGATGGGGTCACCTCTTATTTATAGGTATCTCTAACCTTCACATGAAAACCCCAATGTGTCATTCCAAACCTATCATTATGCGTGCCATTCCTTTCACACATGATCCATTTTCCGCACAGTACTCCAGTTTTTTCACACAGCTGATGCCTTGGTTGTTTTTCAACGTTCTTGAAAATGGCACAACCTTCAGAACTATAGTCTTCATGAACTATAAGATCCCGTTCCTAGAAAGCATTCTGACATCACTATGAAGATTTACAAAAAACAAAAAAGAATACCCATTTTTTTCATTGAATGGTTGTGGTTCCAATACCCTTTATAGTTTTTCTATCTTAATTTAGTGTTATTTATTTAATTTATTGAAACCCTAACACCACAATTTTGTATTGTGTGTTTTCCCTATTGTCTAGTGTGCATGGTTTTTCCGTGCGGGATTTTCCATCCTTCCGTCAGAGTTTGCTCATATTCTTATGGGATTTGAGTTTGGTGGTTTTGATTAATTCATCTTCGAATAAATCATTTTATGCTTTTGTTACTTCAATTATCATTTTTACATGATTCAAAACTTTATAATATAACAAGTTAGTCCATGATTGTGTTAATAAAATTTTATAATTTGTTAAAAATTGATCATGTGGTGGTTTTACATACATAAGGGGTATGAAAAGTGTTTTCTAGTGGTTTTGGTGTGTGTAAAATGGAAATGGGTAGTTTTTTGAAAATGGTTGTTTTCATAAAATGGTTGGGCATGGGTAATTAGTGAAAGTGTTTATTAAATTATGCATGTTATGGAAAACTTTTTATTATTCTTATTATTGGAAGGTACATCGTGTAATTTTGATTTCAAAAGAGGCTTATAGGCCATTTTGACGAAATTCTTGTTGTGTGACTTAAGATTACTTTATAAATTGATTAAAAAATTTATTAAACTATTAGTAGGGATTCTAGTGCCATTGGAACACCTTCATGCTTGCTAAATGGTGTGTGTGTGTGTGTGTTTATCCTTCATCTATTTATTCCATCATTGCATGGGGAATATAGTCATTGGGTAATGGTTATACATAGATTTATATGGAGATATGCTCATGCAAGATTATATATAATTAATTTTTAGTTTTTGTATTCAAATTAAATAATTTAATAATCCTAATAAAATTTATTTAATTATTCTCCCACGAATGTGCTCAAGTCCAGCGCTTAATTTCGACATTGAATATTTCACGAATACGGTAAAACCATACTATAAACTCAATAAAGGCCTCATATTTCCATCCTGAGCTACATTTTGTATGTTATTAAACATTTTTAAGAAACCAATTCACTCACGATTTTAATATTTGTAATATTTTTAAAATTTATATTCAATGCTCATCAAGTCACACAATATCACTCTATTAAATTTCCCATCTTCCATAATAATCCATATAATATAATAATGTTATTTATAAAAAATTTTGATTTGTTACTTCTAACAAACTAAACTTGAACCACCACATCAGGAGATTTTGAATAATTTTTTATTGAAATTTTTTATCTCTTATACTCAACCACAACTTTTGAGATGTTTTGGTTTCTTCTTGATTTTGTAATTACATAAATGGAATTAAATGAACGATTAGTGATAAATATAAAATTTTAACTTAAAATTAATATAATAAATATGATGCTGGAATCATTTCAATTGTATGTGAATTTTATAAATAATATAAAATGAATTGGAATGTAGTGGAATGGGTAATTTCCAGGAACTTATTTCTTTTGTAACATAAATTGAATAAAGGATATAATAGAATTTTTATATGAAATGTATTCATGTGCACCATAAATAATTAATTATAATTGAATAGATAGATGGAATGATCTGGGTGAATTGTTTTCATTTCTCCATGTATAATTTTCAAGGCATGTCATAATTTTATTTCATGTTTGTTTCTCATATTTCTAGACAGTTAACATAACGCCTTTTTATTCCATATATTATTAATGGGGTTACCCTCTAAAAATGATGTGGAAAACAATAAATTTAATGTATTATTATGTCTTTAGGGATCCTTGGATTCTCTTATAGGAACACCTTGGACATCCTCATAGTTAATGTGATATTAAACATCCCATTGAGGCATACTAAGTTCCATGTTATGGAAGACCTTCGTTAATGGATCATAAGTCTAGAGGTTTCAACTAATAAATTATTATTACGTAGAGGCATTAGTTATAGTTTTTGGATAAGATGTTTTACACCCCCATAGTTAGAGATGATTCACATGGTGTTTCACATCTACTTATGTCATTAGACATGATGTTTCAGGCCATATGTTTAAAAAGATGTCCATGATGTTCAATATCACTGACTAGCATTGATGAGAAATTTTATATATATATCACCTATTGAAGTTATTGGCCATATACCTATATTTATACAATTATACTTATGTTATTGTAATAATTATTATTTGATATGGATCCTCAGATATTATGCCTAAGGTCCTTGCGGGTGCCCCTATATCATTTAATATACATATGATAACATATATTATTAAATATATATGATGATATGTTTATATATATTTTAAATTAGGATGATGAAGGTATGTTCAGTGACCTATTCCTGAGGAACCTAAGATAATTTTATTACATTCATTTATTAACACATTATTTAAATTATCAGAACACCATGTAATTTTTTGTTCATATAGATGATTGAATTTGATCCAATTGGTAGTGGCCTACATATTTTATCTCCCACCATATTCCAAATTCTATTTGCTAAAAAAATACCTAATTGTTACATGATCATGATCTTCATTTGTGGTTTCTTGCTATCTAGAACACTTTGAGCATCGTGGCTTGCCAATGAAGGAGTGGTTGAGCATGTACTTGGGATACCTTCATTCCATGGATTCATGTATTCATTTATTATCAGTATGAATAGTTAGGTATTATTTTCCTAATTTATATATTATACCTAGTAGAATGATCTATAATTATTATAAAATTTTTTATTATTGATTTTCAGTACTTATTTTTGTCAACGATTGCTCTGTTCTTCACCTTCTTCCACAATTTCATTATTAAATATACCAAAGTGATAATATGAACATTATTGTATATTCTCCCGCCCCATACCACTATTATACCCTTTCTTCTAGTCTTCATACTCCAAAATATTTTGTCACATTCTTGAGGTCTTTGGGTTAATGTTGGGGGAACCATATAATTGGATCATGTGACAGGGAATTACGTAATTACCAAATGAATAAAAAAATATATTTTTTATAAAATCATAAAATTCATATAGTATGGAAGAATTATTGTGTTTAGTTAATATATATATATATATATATATAATATTTTTGAATTTGGAAAGGTTTATATTTCAAATCATTGATTATCAAGTTGTATTAAATGTCAAATTAAATAAATAGTTCCTAAAATGAAATTAATGAAAACTTTTGAACGTAATATTAAATTAATTTTATTAAAGCATAAAACATAAATTTGGATAATGTTTGTATGATATGGTCATGAATTTTATTCAACTGGAGATTCATAACTCAATTTGTACAAGATAAGTAAAATTATTATCTTATTATATTGAAAAATTTATTATGGATATCACCAAGGGGTAAATAAAAAAAGTAAGTATTAAAATGACTCAAAAATATTTATATATTTATTTGACTGATTATATATATTCCAAATTTTATTTTATCCAATATATTTGATCATTTGGATGATTTTGGATGTTTATATTCTTAATTTTACTTTAGACAATGTTTTAGTCACATGTGTTCCCTTTACCTCCCTTATAAAATGACTAACAATACCTTTCTTCCTCCCACCATGTTGGTCAATCTATCTCCACCAAATAATATATTCACATATAAATATCATTATACACATTCTATAGGGCCTTCACATCCAAAAAAATTATCCATGGTTCTCTTAATATCATATATAAAGGATTTATTTTAGAGAAATGTCAATCCACATACATGATTGGTTTTCTTTTTTTTCTAATTATTATACATCCATTAAGTCTAGGGAATTTATATTAAAAAACAAACATATATATCATAATTATTCTTAAATTTTATTATGATTCTTAAAGAAACAATATCCATAACCATTCCAAAAAATAGCAAGTGAAGGTATCACTTATTAATTTGTGTGACTTACCGTCTCCACATATCGATACATATCATTTTCCATCACCATCATTTCTAGATGGGTTTAATGATGGTTTTAATTTTTTTATATTATATTTATAAAATAATTCATCTTAATTAATTTCAATATTATACATACCATCTTAACATCCAATCAGTTTGAAAATAATAATTTCGCTACTGCGTAGGTATGGACTTACACCTATATGAAGTGATATGTTTTTTGGAATTTCCTAACTATTTGGATGGTAATATTGATTAATCATTTAAATATATATGATTTATATATTTTAAATAAATATTTGGGTATGTTTAATTATTATTTAACATTATTTACTTCCATCTTTCGAAAATGAAAACTGTATTTGTTTGTATGTATGGTCAACTATCTAAATGAATGGTGTGTTTCATTTTTTATCACTACATTTCTGGTGAATATAAATATATAATGAAAACATATAGTACTAAAATAATGGATATTGTTATTTTTAATATTTAACCATAATCACAGTATAAAGGCCAAACATGTTGATATGAAAATTTCATGATAAACAATGTAGTTATAACATAGAACAATTATTTTTATAATGATTTTTTACTTAACAGGTGATTATGTGTTATTAGAAAATAATTTATGATAATATATATATGAATATGGTTTTATATTAAATTAATAATAAATTTCAATTTATTATTCTAGATTATTTAATGTATGTAATGATAGAAGAGTCCTGAGGTATGGGTTTTATATTAAAATCTCACTGTTTACAATGATTGATTGTGGAAAAAATTTACATCTTTATCACAAAATATTTAAAATGAATTTTCGTATCAATTTTTTAATTATTGATATTTCATGTTCTCCATTAATTTTTCACACTTTAAGTACTCAATTGAATTAAATAATGTCATTATTGAAAACTAGCATTATTTCTCTTTTCAATTGAGTATGTTTTTTCATCCATGACCTTGATTTCAAAAAAAGTTATAGAATCCAGGTAATATTATACTTTTTTCTTAATGTTATTGTTTCCCATATATTTATTTTGGATAAAATTTATGAGGAATCATATTGACATTTTCTGAACAATGGACATTTTGAAATTTTTAAACATTTTTCAGAAGGAGTGTTTTTTTAAATTATACGCCACGAAGGGAATCTATTTCCATCCTGAACACTAAATTCAAAAAAATATTCTTTCAAAATTTCCCATTATACTTTAATGATAATATATCATACTTAATATTTTTTAATTTCATATTTAATTCATTCCAAAAGAAAAAAGTTATGTTTCATTAGGAATGTTTTTAGAGAACTATTAATGAAACTTTTTTACCTATGACAACATCAGCTGATGTTAATTATGATATTATAGGGTTATTATAAAATTATTAAATCCATATTATATATGGGGATGGTGTGTGATTTTGATTATCATATGAATTTTCAATATCTATTTATTTTACATGCGTAATGAAATGATTACAAGAATAGTTTTTTGTGATGTTGTGACAATTCTAAGAATGAATTATGATAATGTGATGGTTTGGTAATGATATCCATACAATGGATTAGATATAGAGATATTGATATATAAATAGAATATTATTATAATAGGGGAGATTATAGTGAATATAATTGATAAATTATTGATACATTTGTATGATTTATTATTTTCTATTCTCACATTAAACTGTGAGAACATGATTGAAAATAGAAATGTTTATATTTAAACGTGTGAGTATAACCAAATTATAGCTATGATGAAAAGGTTATAAATATACATGACTTCATTTATCTATGTTCACAAGAGTATGAATTATTATTCTTATTATTTTGTATTCTTATTTTCTAAATATTGATTACTGATTACTTCTTCTACACCCTTATTCATAATTATTTTAGATATAACAATATTTTAAATATTATGATCTACATATCTCAATGGTATGAATATTTTGTGTTAATAATATATCATTGAACATATCATCATTAAAATATGATCTTCATATACTATAATGACAGATATATTCTGTATTTTTCATTACAGATCATCTCATCTCACTACTTATTATGTTTAATTTACCTAGGTTATAAAGAAAGGATCAATATAGGATATTTCTATGAACATTAAAATGTTTTAATATATATGTGTGATATGTTGAACAATGATTATTATGTACAAATATTATGTGTCCAGTATGTAATGACACTAAACCAATACAGTCCCCAGGTATGAGTTATTGTGAAATGTAATGTATATTCTTCTAAAATGATGATGTATCATCATATGTTGTTCTTGTGGTACTTCAAAATTATTTTATTTTTTATTAAATTCCATGTATGATTAATAATCATCTTTTTTTCTTAGAAATAATGTTTTCAAATTAATTATTTCTTATTCATACTAAGGTTTTATATTAATATTTTTTCACATTTAAAAATTCTAACTACGTTAGTGGATTTTAAATTTTTTTATTATAATTTAAAATTATTTAATGTATGAAATCTCATTTTGATGTTAAAAATGATATCAATGTAACAATTTTGGAAACAATTTTCATGTTAAATAAGGTAATATAGATGAAATACATATTAGTGTTGTAATATATCTGAAAAAATAAACCTTACATGGGTTAATGGAGTAAGGATAAAATACAATTCCTTTTATAATGATTATTAAATTGATTCCTATGAAATATTATTATAAATTTATAAACATAGAATGATTTTTTTCAAAAAGGTCACTCGTACTCACTTGTAAAAGGAACCATCCACCACTCGGTCAAATCTCTATTAAAATTTAAATACCCTACAATTATATTAAATAATAACATCCTTATTAATTGGTTCACTAGTGTTTTATCCCCTAGACTTAATAGGATTTCTTAAATCCATAAAAACATTGAAGTCTTTCATGTTACACATGTGTGGTAATTGAAAAATATTTCTTTTCTCATAGAAATACAATTTTGATAGAGGTCATAACAGCAAGCATGTGGTAATATGGATTCATTTTCCTTGTCTTCCACTTCTATTTCGAAGACATATGTTATTAAAGGTATTGTTCTAGGAATAGAGGATTCCTCTATATTTACAAGAATAACCTTTGGATTAATTAACATCGGTTTTTTAGTCTATTTATTGAGATGGAAGAATGGAATACCATACCGTATTACCTTATTATTTAGGTGGAAGATGGTTTATGTTTTTGGAAATTCATACTTTATAAGGAAACATTAGTTTTTTTATTTGTTATATCAGTAATGTCATTTATCATCCAATTTTTTTCAAGGCAAGATAAATCTAAAGGGGTTGGTGGTCCAACCTAATTCTCCCTATATTCTTAATGATACATTCAGTATAACACATTATGTATAAATGAATCAATTAAAATACACATTGCTGGTAGGATGTATTTAATCATGAAGTGTTCAATAGATTCTATCAAAATCAAATTTGGGAAATCCCCCATCAACTGAAGTATAGAGATAATCTTGTGGAACCTAACAGAGTCTGGGTACATCCTCATTGAATGCTTATAATTCCCTGTATTGGATGCTATTTTCCCTCTATGTTCATGAGTCTATTGATAGTTGAATGGGAAAGGTTATAAATACTGATTTTGATTCATGGGGTGTATGATATTCCTCTCCAGTGGCTGTTTTCCCCCCTTTTATATGCCAAAATATTTCAGGGTATAGCATATTAAACTATTTAGTAAAGTGATTCCATAGCTATATAGGCTCACCTAAGGATGATAGTGCCAATAGGAAGCACGTGGTAACTAAGGTCCCTCATACCTAATTCACTTATGAGGTTGGGATGAATAGAGACATGGGTGTCCCGTAGAAACTTACTACTCCATTGGTCACTCATAACGAAATTGTAATCATTGGGGTTGATGATCATACCAAAAGAAAAGAAAATTGGAGATAGAAAGCATGAGATTTTTCTAACATGAGTGTTTTCCCAAATGTTACTGGAAAGTAGTATGTGACAAACATGGGCAGGATTCATACCCAAAATTTCACCCATCAATCTGATATCATACATGATTATTTAGATTTTTTTATGAGATTGAATATGATGGTTATAACGGTGTGTATGATGATGATTTTTTTTGTTTTAAATTCAGGTTTATGGATTTTCACCACCATAAGTTTTACCTTTTTTGGTTCTCATTGAACCATAATTTGATTTATGGAAAATTATAAAAATTTCTCTAGTAATGAAATACTTCAAGAGATATTACAATTTCATCTTTGTAAGTAAGCACCTCATATACTTCATTTTCATTTATTTCATTCATTTACCCCCTACAATCACGAATTTATAAATTTAATAAGAACTAAATTTAATCATTATACATCAATAATAATTTTATAATAATTAAATAACATCAGAATTAAAATAATCTATTAATTATCACATGTTCTTATTTTGGTTGGTTGAAAGAACGGTTTGTATTATGCTAAATATTCATATCATTGATATTTATGAAAATATAATTGGTTTTAATTTAGTAAAATAATATGTATATTTTATTATTATTGAATAGTAATATGAATATTAAATAAATTTTTAATATGCCACCATATGTTGGATAGTCATTTCCAAAAATAATTGCATTGTATATTTCATTTGAAGAACTACACAAGAAATAATTATAACTCATTATAGAGATTTTATTACAGTAACATGGATATATATTATATTATTATCTCAATACGAATGATTGATGGTTGGTACCATTATTCTGAAAAAAATAAAAAACATTCGAAACTATTATTAATTGTTAATCAATTTTTTAAAAAATAATTACCAACTATAAAATAAATGAATTCAAATTATTAATATAAAATGATAAAACATGACTTTGGGATCCAATTAAAAATTTCAAGTGATTGTGACTAATATACAAGAATATTGAGTACATTAAAGAAAAAAAAATTAATTTTTGTCTTTCATCTCAATTTCATTTCATTGATGCATGTCTTATATCATGCAACACATTTTCATCTATATTATGTAATTACTACCCCATTGACTTAACTTCTATTTATTAAAGTTTCAGTCATGAGTTTTAAAATTATATTCCATTATTGATCCTTCATATTATTTTTTCCCAATTTTTCCCAACGTCATAATGATTATATATTTAATTGACTCCCTTTCATTGAGTTTTAATCACTTTCTAATATATTCCGAAATTTCATATTTTCCCACAATCCAATTTATTTTTTCCAAAAATATTTCCCTCCACATATTCATCGATTTAAAAATTATTTGTAATAGTAATTTTTTCATTACATCATTTGAAAAAACAACTTTTAAAAAGCACAAGGGGATTTGGTTTCTGAATCACTTATCATTTATTAGGATAATTTATTCTTTGACTTTGTTCTTCCATGATAGTTATATTCTGAAATTTAAATATTTATATGGTTTTTGATCATTATTTATTTTGTAAAATTTATTTTCATTCAATAATATTTTTCTTTGATGGGTTTTATTCATTATTAAGATGTATCATTGTTATCAAAAATTATTATCACATTTATTGGATATTTTTCCAATATGTGCATATTTATTATTACCGAAAATTTTTAATTTATTATTTTTCTATTAAAACATTTAATTTCAATTAGATTCTTTATATTTATATTTGACCCTTTTCAATATAAATTTTATAACTATTTCCTCTAACACTGCTTTATATATAAAAAAGGAATTATTTTTTTCACATTCATATATTCTGTATCATTAAACATCCATTTTTTTGTTATCATTTTTATTTTTTCATCCTCTAAATATTGAATATTAGTTTTAAAATAAAATTTTTAACATGTCTTCTTGTCACCTTCCATAATGTAATTTTTGAATTCAACAAGTAACCATATATTTTGTATGAAAAAGATAACGGCATTTCATATAAAATATTCATTCTAATTCAATTTAATTTTAATCAATATATCTATATGATTTTACTCCAATTTTTTTAGGTTTATGAACTCCCTATAATTCTGTTATGATATAATTACTTTAGGATATTGTATTTCCATGATCGATTGAGCATAATCTTGATTACATTTGATGCGATACAAATAGAAAAGTTCGTATAACCCATTTTTATCCTTTTATTATTTGATAAGTTTTAGTTTTTATTTCATATTGAAGAAATATATATGGATTATCAGTATGTTAGATCTGTTTTGAATATATATATGAATGATCTAGGTAAATCATTAGATCTTACAAGACAATGAATAATATTGATTATGATTATCCAAGTTCACCACATATTTCATTGAAATGGTTGTTATTATATATGTTCAAAATGTTGTCAATTTTATTCTTAGGTTTATAACATTATTTTCCAACACTTATAAAATTACCAATTGGTTGGGCCACATCTTGGATGATCACAATCTATTGGTTATACATTTTATTATTTTAATGTTGTAAAAACGTTTACCACTATAATTGATGGTTTTGGATATATAACCATAACGATATTATGGTTTACCAACCCTTCTATTTATAGATTCAACTATGGATTTCATTATCTTGTATGGGTCTCCCTAATAAATTTATTATATGTTCATCAATCTCATTCCAAATTCCATCTTCATATGGACACCCGTTATTTTCTTCATTAGCTTCCTTAGTACGGAGAACACTTTTTGATAGAGGGTGTCAGTATTTTCCCATCATTAAGAATTTTTGGTAAACATGGATTCTATAAATGTGTTCTTTTATATAATGAATTATGGTTTCATATGATCAATACATAGGTTATTTTAGGATTAATTCACCAGGGATCCAATTCCCACCAGTCATGGAATCTTATTCACATCACATAACGCATACAATGATCATCAAATGAGGGGTCTTAAATATATCATAGAAGTAATCATAATCTTTTCACAAAATCAATTTAGTTTTCACCACACTAAGAAATATATTCCTATCACAAAACAGTTCCTAGGATCATTCCCTATTCTATCATGTGATTATTAGAAGTGATACTATATCGTCGTCAAATAAAGAGGGGGAGGACTAAAGTTGGTAACCAATTTAGAGGATGGAGAGATCCCATGATCATCAACTTGGTTATTATCAATGTAAAATAACTCATCTCACTCTAATCAAATAATGAATCCTATTATCATATGAAAATGTAAATAAAACAATTTGAACACCTATGGAATAGAATGGGATATCATATACTCATCACATAGTTTTCTTGTCAGTATCAAATAAGTAATCCTTGGATCACCACATTACATTTTCTACGATCCTCACCTAGGGATTAGTTTCTATAAAAATCATAAGGGGTTATCCTACACAAGTACATACGGACACCTCATGCTCATCATATAAAAAATGAATCCATATCGTCTCATCCCCTAAGGGTGAAGACAGGTTCATGCCCATTGTGCATAGATCCAGATAGCCATATTGTATAAGGTAATTCATACAAAAATTTTTTAGGGGAAACTGAAATTTATATTTTTTGAAACATCGAATTTTTTTGAGACATATAGTATGATCCAGATAAAGGATAATGAAGTAGATAAATTTCATAGAGAGTGGGAAATAACATGTTAGCGATTATAGGACCGAACATTAAAATGAATAATTGTTAACATACTAGAATGATGTAATTAAAAAATATTTTTTGGAATTCATATCATATGGTGATGTGATAGAAATATAAATTGTATTTTTTCATCATATGATAAGGATTTTTAATTTTTTTGAAGGAGAAAATGGATCATAGGTTGTAGGGATTATATATTATACTAATCGAATGGGTTTATCTAATGTTAGCACATTAGGAATATCATGAACTTCAAATAGGTAATTCTATCCTCATCTCATATCGATTCTTTTGTAATTCACATGGGGTAAATTTTTTTGAACATCTAGAATTAAGGGTTTTTGTGTCGTGACAGGTGTGGAAACATCTATGGAATAATGACTATTCAATGGTGCTAACTAGATAGGTTTTATCTCATTGTCATCAACTGATGAATCTTGTGGACAACTCATATACAGTAATATATCCATTAGAATGGTTATCAATCCTTGGTTATATTGGGTATGTTGTTTTTAACATCATAAATTAAAGAAACATATGTCATGAAAGGAGAAATGACATGTGATGGAATTTGAATTATGCATTGGACTACCTAATTCTGAATAAATATTATCATGTGAAAAAGGATAAATTTTAATTATTATTTAATTATTGATACTTACTCATCAAAGTGGGGTAAAAGTTCTACTTGAGTGTTGGGAGGGAATAAGGTGGTCTTACAAACAAATTTTGATACACAGCTTGAGATAAGGACTGGAATATATGTATTATTATTACCTCATGGTCATGGAAAATGGTTTTGGAATAAGAGAGGATACTTGTAGTATAATTGGGACATAATATTTTACAACATATTACTGGAGTAATGGGATTAAAAATGATAGTCCATATAACGATTTTTAAATATATATATTGAAATTATATGCCATAATAGAATATATATAAGTCTAATGAGAAATCAACATTCATGAATATTTTTAATAAAATGAGAGCCTAAATATCAGAATTGGGTATGAGTTTCACACACTATGATGGTTTTTGTAATCATAGAGTTGTGATATACTTGTGTTTCTAATACAAACATTCTTTATAGATGTCTATATAATGGGTTTTCCACAATTTGGGAGATTTATGAAAAAAAATATAATTAATGAAACTCCAGTAACAACTATGTTTTTAATTGATGGTAGTTGCATAAAAATTATATCAGAAACTATTAATTGATTTTAATGACTTGTTTTAGATAATTCACGTCATATATTAACTTGTGGGAATCAATTTACTTTATTGGTTATGAGTGTTCTTGAATGTTCAAGCTACAGGAATTAAGAGATTTATCCAATAATTCCATTGATCATATCCATGAAATGGGTATAATGAGGGTTATATTTATATATATATATTTATAAGGGTGAGGTTTCATATAATACTGGTGTTCAATCATAACTCATAGAATTATTATGCTTTTAAATATGTTCTTAGAACTATGAATTCCACCAACTGTTAGACTTTTACTACTCGATCACACTGGTTAGATGAAATTTAATTATTTGTTTTGTTTCATATTACAATTCCTACTTAGAAATTATTTTTCAATGAAAAAAAATCACATTCTCCATGAATTAGAGGAGTCAGTTGTAACGACCATGTTTTTTTTAAAGGAAATTAAATTCATATAAATATGTCATAATCACATTAACTATTATGTGCTATGGGATGCTTAATACATATGTTCGTCACTTCTGTGATGTGAATTTCAAAAATACGACATACACAGTCGCGATCAGTAAGTTATTTAAAGTCCAATAAGAAAAACATAATTACGATGAATAGTAACCTACCCTTATGAATAGCAACATACCATTATGAATAGTGATAAAGCCTAATGAATAGTAACCTTACATGTGATAAAATATTAATAATATTCAAGTTGAAAGTACGATATTCCTATATTTTAGAATATGTCAATGAATGTTTTAAAACTGGTCTTTGATAATAAATTATGATTTTAATTAAATTTCTAATTATTAATATTTAAAAAATTATTTTTCAAATATAGACTTCATTTTTGGATTCTACTCGTCGAAAACGGTTTGGGTGAATTTTTTGGATTTTTTTGAAATACTAGATTTTTTGATGATTAATAAAATATGGTAATTTACCATATATATACATTATAAGCTAAATACACTATTACTAGAATCATGGATAATGAAACCACCATTATTCCAAATTAAAATGATAAAATTACTATTCCTGGTCATGCAATACTTACTATTACTTGTCTTTTGAAGAAATAATAAATTAATGAGGTTTATATTGAGACATCCCCACTTTCCTCCACTATGAAAACCCCATCTCACCGCCTCTTCCATTCACTCCTCCCAAGACTTCTTCCTTATCAAAATTCGGTCCATATACCCTCCCAACCTCCTCTCCCAAGTCCATAAATCTTTGGTCTCATTAAAAGTACAAAACCTCTCCCTTAAGGAGGTTCTCAAGGAAGTATGGTTCAAGAGGTAAATTCCTCTTTTCAATTCTTTGTCTTTCCTTTCAAGTTCATTTGATTTCTTTCTCTATTACCCCTCTTTATAAATTTTTTTTGATGTCTGCAGTAACTTATATGTACTAGAATGTTGTAATGATAGTGGAAAAAGTAATCATTATATCCCCCTTTTTACCTTCTTTTATACTAGTAGCAAGAACACCATATGAGATGTGACAATTTTACACATTCAAGGACTATGGACTTTCGATTTCTTTTATCATTAAAAATCATGGTCATGAAACCATTATTGTTATGGTGGATCCATATTATTATATATAATAAATCATTTTTAATATTCTATATTTCCTTTCTTCAAATGGTATTAGGTTATAAATAAAAATGAGTTTGTTGTAATCAAAACCCACAAATTAACCCAAAAAATTATCATTGAAGTTATATATGATAATTCATCCTCACTCTAGGTAACCAAGTTATATAGATGAAAAATAACACCTATTTTTGTTCATAAATAATATATAATTTCAATTATGGAGATTTACATCCATTCTACTTCATTACATAAAGACAACTGAACCGAATATGAAAATCAGAGAAACAAACACTCCGGAACGATGAAAGTCAATACAATAACTAATCAATAAAGACATAAATGAACTAACCAGAATTATGTTAAACTAAATACATGT
Organism: Viscum album; assembly: GCA_963277665.1. Taxonomy (NCBI): domain Eukaryota; kingdom Viridiplantae; phylum Streptophyta; class Magnoliopsida; order Santalales; family Viscaceae; genus Viscum; species Viscum album. The sequence continues at coordinate 213,434,026 of OY728155.1, read as the reverse complement.
ATAATATGTTCTGAAATAAGTTATTAATAAGTATCATTTCATATTACAGTAAATTAAGTACAATAGTGGAACATGTTCGGAGTTAAGGTAAGGGTTTTCCCACCTGAACAACCATTTTCATTCGGGATACATTCATTGTCTAATTACCTCGATGTAATTCGTATGTATTGTTATGTACTCATCATATGTTTTGTGTGAGTATCATATATATGTCTACAAACCATAATCCTTCCTTATTTTATGGATAGTTACACGTTCTAAAAAGAACATTCAAAACTGTTTCCAAAATACAAACCCTATTCAAGGGAATTTCTCAAATTCATGTCTATTTTCAATGGAACTCTATAATCTGTTTTTGGGAACCATTATCCTTATAAAATCAATAATTTTATTATGAAAAAAAATCTTAATTTATTTGTCATTTTTTTCATTTATTTTTCCAAAAGAACTCTTCTTTTCAATATAAAAGAATATTTATCTCAATAATTGCTTAATAATTTTATAAAAGTGTTTTTGTCTAATTCAACACAATTGTTGATTCAATGGTATTATTGGGTTTAATAATAAATGAATTCATCTACCATAGTTTATTTAATGGTTTATGACTAACTCTATTGTGGATGATCTATCCTAAAACCATTCCCCAAATTATTCCGAATGGTTAATGTTTTATGTTTAATGATTGGGGAATGATACAATCATTTCATAAGATAGTTTCAATATGAAATTATTTGTTATTAATGTTTATCTCCACTCATATGAGGAATGAATTGGACTTATTATGTAATGGGTGGGGCCCGCTATATCCCCTCAATGAATTAGTAGGACTCATGATACAACTAGACAAGGAATTGGTCAAGGCAGTTCCCAATGCGATATGAAATTTAGCCGAGGCCTTAATAATTAAACGTCTTGGTTGAGGCCTTGAAAAAGTGTTTCAAAATGTCTGACATTAGGCATTCCATCATTATGAGTTCTTCTATTGATATTCCATGTGGTTATTCGATAAGTATAATACCCATTATTATGTTTTATTATGGCATTATTTACTCATCTCATTTTCCTCCCATAATGTGTTCATGTTTATTATTAAAGGGATGTGTTTACAATTATGCACCATGTCTTATACTGATACTATCTTCCACTGTATTTCTTACTCTTAATGAGAATTTGAGATCACCCCTTTCGTATGTATCATTTATTTCAAGACATGAAGAATTTTATGATGAATGACATGCTGAAATAACCAAGGTGTAATCTATGTTTTCTAAGGAGTTTCCATGTTTTATTTATCTTCAAGTTTAATTTTTTAACTTATGTATGAACCTTGTTTCCAATAATACTAAACTACTTGGTCCTTTGGGATTCGTATTTCTTGTATGTATTCCAATGTAATCAAACAAGGCAACGACTCCGGGCAACTGGGGTCAGGTCCTTATAGTTGGTATCAGAGGAAGTTTAGTAGAATACTTGGAAACTAGATTTAGAAAAACATAGAATTAGGGAAGAGACCCTTAGTTATTCTTTGATTATATGAATACAATAACTCCCTATTATTTTTGTGAGGATTATATTTTGTGGATCTTTTTAGAAGTACATCCCTGTCTAGATAAGAGTAGGTAGAGGCAGCTCTGGTACAGATGTATCTAGGGGTAAAACCCAGAAACACCACATTGAGATAGACGAGAATAGGAACTGGTGCCCGAAAATGGGTCTTTATGTACTCTTGGTTATGACACTCTTGGGGATATGCTTAATATAATTCACATTTTCATTACAAGCCATTATGAAGGATTAAAATGTAAAATATTACACAAAGAAACCATATTTGTTAATATGGGATTAGTCATTCTTAGGATCTCAAATTTCTTTCTAAGTATTCTATTAAGTTAAGATTATACTTTATGATTAATAACCTAATCTAGTTTATGCCCTTATATAGAGATGGCTCCACGTGGAAGGAATATAAACCGCACGAATACACATGTCCCTTGTATGGATTTTCCTCCGATGCAAGATAATGATGCTGGATTTGGTGATGTGACTGGTGTTGAGCAACTCATACATATACTGAGACAACATAATCAGGTTATGAATAATAACCTTACCCATATAGAGCATCTGGATCCACCAGGTGGAGGAGCTATGCTAGATCGCTTTATGTGATAGTAGCCTTCATCGTTCAATGGGACTATAAAACCTTTTGTAGCAGAGCAGTGGATATGTTCCCTTAAGAAGATATTTCTCGCTTTGGGATGTAATGAAAGATGGAAGGTTTTCATGGAAGTATATCATCTATCAGGAGATGCAGATCAATGGTGGTCATTAATCCAAAACACAAAGGAGGAGGAAGAAATAGAAGAGATGGAATGGAGGGATTTTTTAGGAAATCGTCATAGAAAAATACTTCCCTCATGAACAATGAGAATACATGGAGAGTCAATTCTTGAATCTAAGGCAAACAGAGGATGGAAATGTTGCCAATTATGAAGACAACTTTACAAGGCTGGAAATATATGATGTGGACTACATAAGAGATCCAAGGAGAAAATCGATCGATTCTTTGATGGCCAAAAGCCTTTCCTCTAGTGGGCACTGGTCTCCCAAAAATTTTCATCAAATGAGGACATGGTTTCTTCTGCTATCCAGACCGAAAAATAAATCTATATGTCTTATTTCTTTAAGGTAATGAAAGAAAAGATAAGGGCTGATAAAAACACTGGGAAAGGAAATACAGAAACATGGAAGAAAGGAAGAGTTGAATTTCCACCATGTGATCATTGTAGAAGGAAACACCCCGGTGCGGGCTTAAAAGGAAAAGGATTATGCTACAATTGTGGTCAGAAAATCCATCTTGCTGGTGATTGAAAAGGAAAGAAGCATGACACGGATGTTCGATGATATAATTGTCATGAGATGGGGAACTATGATAATGATTGTCCAAAACGTCGAGGAAATATTCAGCATAAGAGGCCAAGGGAGTAAGGACAAAAATATGAAATCATAACAGAAGAGGATGATGTTCTGCGTGACGTGGTGGCAGGTACATTGATCATTTCATAAAGCATAGCCAATGCTTTATTTGATTATAGATCATCGCATTGTTTCATATCTTCCAAATTTTCTATGAAAATTATATATTTCCAATTTGATTTAACAAGGGAGTTGTCAGAAAAAAATCCTAAGGGAAGTATCATTACTACAATGTTCTATCAATCTCTTGACATTAGGGATTACAAATGTTCTTTATCTACTGATCTCAATGTCATACCCATGACTGAATTCGATATAATCTTTGGTATGGATTGGGTTTCAGATCTTGATGCAAAAATTTATTATAAGAAGAAGAAGGTTATGATTTTTTATGACAATGATAAAGAACCCCTTATCTTTAGAGAAAAATCGTCACCACCTGACTCTTATTTAGATCCACCCCTAGTAGCTTAACTAAATTCAATTATTTAAGAGGAAGGGAATGAAATAACTATCAGTGAGGAACGGATTTTTCAAATAGAGGATGTACCTATTGTGAGAGAATATGTGGATGTGTTTCCAGAAGATTTACCGGGACATTATCCATAACGAGAAATTGAGTTTTCCATTGATTAAATTCCTGGGTCAAGGCCCATATCAAAGACCCATTATAGAATGGCCAGTGTGGAATTAGTGGAACTAATGAAATAATTATAGGAAATGAGTAATAAAGGATTTATCCGCCCTAGTCTTTCTACATGGGGATCCCATGTCCTTTTTGTTAAGTAGAAGGATGAATCAATGTGGTTATGTATCGACTATAGAGAGATCAATTATGTAACAATAAAGAAAAAGTATCCCCTACCTCGCATTGATGATTTATTTGACCAACTGCATAGAGATAATAACTTTTCAAAGATTGACCTTCGATCTGGATATCATCAGTTGAGTGTGAGGATGGAAGACATTCCGAAAACAGAATTTCGAACCAGGTACAAGCATTAAGAGTTTACAGTAATTCCTTTTAGATTAACTAACTCACCCCATATCTTCATGTATCTAATGAAAAGAGTCTTCAAGGAATATCTTGATTATTTTTTAGTGGTATTTATTGATGATATCTTGGTATAATCCAAAAGCTACGAAGATCATGAAAATCACCCGCGCATTATCTTGAAGACTCTTAAAAGACATGAAATATATGGGAAGTTTAGAAAGTGTGAAATCTGGCTTCAGGAGATTTCATTTCATGGACATTTTGTCTCTAAATATGGAATCCTAGTTGATCTTGCAAAGACAAAGGTGGTTCAAGATTGTCCCACTCCAACAAATATAACTGAGGTGCACAGTTGTATTGGCATATCACGTTATTATCAGTGTTTCGTACAATATTTTTCCCTAGTGGATAACCCTCTAATGAAGCTCACATGTAAAGGGGTTAAATTTGTTTGGACAAAAGATTGTGAAGAATGCTTCGAAGAATTGAAGATAATCTTTGTCAATGCTCCTATATTGAATCTACCATCGCTGAATGACGGGTTTGTTATTTATAGAGATGCTTCAATGAATGGACTTGGTTGTGTCCTTATGCAAAATGGTATTGTTATTGCTTATGCATCACGACAGCTAAAAATTCATGAGAAAAACTATTCTACTCACGATCATGAGTTATCTGCTATATTCATTGCGTTGATGACATGGAGACATTATCTCTATGGAGAATTATGTGAGATTTATACTGATCACAAGAGTTTGAAATATATTTTCTCACAAGAAAGAACTCAACAGGAGACAAAGGTGCTGGATTGATCTACTCAAAGATTACAATTGCACAATACACTACTATTCGGGGAAATAAAATAAGGTAGCAGATGTATTGAGTAGAAAAGGCCTTGGAATTAGGAACAAGATGAGTTTTTAATGGAATACTACGTTCATGGAAGTAGTAAAGATGGATATGGGAATTATTAAGGAAGGTAGCACATCACTACTTTTCCAAATGATTGCCCAACCTTCTTTACTAGAGAGGATAAAATGTCCGTAGGCTGATGAAGAGAAGTTTCAAAATAAAATTAAAGAATTAAATTATGGGAAGGTTACTGACTTCTCATATGAAGATAGAATTTTGAAATTCGGGAAGCGGAATTGTGTTCCTGCAATTTCTGAGCTAAAGAGAGAACTGTTGGATGATGCTCATAGCTCTAATTTCTCTATACATCATGGTAGCACAAAGATGTATCAATATCTATGAGAAAGATTTTAGTGGGACAATATGAAAAGGGAGGTTGCTGAATATACGTCAAAGTTCCTGGTATGTCAACAATTGAAGGCTAAGAGGAAAAAGTCTAAGGGGATGATGAAGCCACTACCCATACCATCATGGAAGTGGGTGAATATTACCATGGAATTTTTCCCTAGACTCCCAAGTACATCTAGAGGAATCAATTAAATATGGGTCATTTTGGATCATCTTACAAAGATATCTAACTTCATAGAGATTATAGAGGACTTCTAATCGGATCATCATGAACAGATTTACATTAAAGAAGTTGTAAGGCTGCATGGAGTACCTCTCTCTATTGTATCCGACCATGATCCTATATTCACCTCGATGTTCTGGAAAATTCTCCAACATGCTTTTAGCACTGAACTGAACTTCAGTACGGCCTATCATCCTCTAACTGATGGCCAATCCAATCGGACTATTCAGTCACTGGAAGACAAGTTTAAGGCATGTTCTATGGAATTCAAAGGAGGATGAGACCAACATCTTCCACTAGTTGTATTATAATATAACAATAGTTTCCGCTCAATAATCTGTATGTCACTATATGAAGCCCTTTATGGGAAAAGGTGTAGAACACCGGCATGTTGGGATGAAGTCGTTGAGCGAAAGCTGCTAGGACCTGAATTGGTTGAGTAAATGGTGGAGAAGGTGAAAATAATTCCTCAGCATATCAAGGCATCCCAAAGTCAATAGAAGAGTTATGAAGATAATCTTCAATGAGACATGGAGTTCAATGTAGGAGAACTGGTATTTCTATGCATATCTCCATGGAAGAAGGTCATGTGGTTTGGGAAGAAAGGAAATCTTTTTCCCTGTACATCGGCACCTTTGAGATCCTTGATCGAGTTGGAGATGTGGCATATCGACTAGAACATCCACCAACCTTGTCAAAGGAACATGATGTCTTTCATGTATCCCTCTTATGGAAGTAGATACTAGACCCTTCACATGTACTCTCTTCAAAGGTGGTACAGTTAGAGGATGATCATTCCTATGAGGACCAGTACCTGAAAAGTTTGGATCGTAAAGACATTGTTCTATGCAACAATACCACTCATCTAGTAAAGGTACTACGGAGACACCATAAGTACGAAGATGCATCTTTTGAACTGGAGGAATCAATGAAGGAGAAGTACCCCCACCTATTCATAGCCTAGATTGTAAATGAAATTTCGAGGGAGAAATTTTTGTAAGGAGGGGAGAATGTAACGACCCAATGTTTTTTTAATAGAAATTACATTCTTATAAATATGTCATAATCACATTAACTACTATGTTCATGGGGACCCATAAAACATATATTTGTCACTTTTGTGATGTGAATTTCAAAAATCCTACACACACAGTCGCGATCTGTATGTCATTTAGAGTCCAATAAGAATAACACAATTTTTTATTGAATAGTAACCTACCCATATGAATAGTAACATACCCTTTTGAATAGTGATATAGCCTAATGAATAGTAACCTTAACCGTGTAAATATATAAATAATATTCAAGATTAAAGTACGATATACCAAAATTTTAGAATAAGTTAATGACTGTTTTAAAACTGGTTTTTGATAATAAATTTTGATTTTAATTAAATAATAAATTAATAATATTTAGAAAATTATTTTGGAAAAATGGACTTCATTTTTGGATTCTACACTTCGAAAAATGGTTAGGGTGAATTTTTGGGATTTTTCAGAAATACTTGATTTTTTTATTAATAGTAAAATACGGAAATTTACCGTATATATACATTATAAGCTAAAAAACTATTCCTAGAATCATGGATGATGTCACCACCATTAATCCATATTCAGATTATAATATTTCTATTCTACGTCATGGAATACTTATAATTACTAGTCTTGTGAAGAAATAATAAATTAATGAGTTTTATATTACGAATTCTCCTCTCCTCCACTATAAAAGACCCCCTCTCACCTCCGCTTCCATGCACTCTTCTGAAGCCTTCTTCCTTCTCCAAATTCTGGACCAATAACCTCCCAACCTCCTCTCCCGTGTCCAGCAAACTTTTGTCTCATTAAAATACCAAAACCTCTCCCTTAAGGAGGTTCTCAAGGAAGTTTGGTTCAAGAGGAAAATTCCTCTTTTCAATTCATTGTCTTTCCTTTCATGTTCATTTGTTTTCATTTTCTATTACCTATCTTTATCTAAATTTTTTGATGACTCCAGTACATTATATGTAATGGAATTTTTTCATGATAGTGAAATAATTTATCATCATCTCCCCCTTTTTACCTTTTATATACTAGTAGCAAGAACACTATCCGAGAGGTGTAAATTTTACACATTCAAGGACGATTGACTTTCGATTTATTTTATCATTCCAAATTATGGTCCTGAAACCATTCATGTTATGGTTGAAGCAAGTTATTATATAAAATATAACCTATTTTTGATTTTGTAATCCCTTTTTTCAAATGGTATTAGGTTATAAATAAAAAATGAGTTTGTTGTAATAAAAACCCACAAATTAACCGAAACAATTATAATTAAAGTTCTATATGATATTCAACCTCGTTCCATATAACCAAGTTATATAAATGAACAATAACACATATTTATGTTCATAAATAATATATAATTTCAATTTTTGATATTTTCATCCATTCCACTTCATTTCTTAAAAACAAGTGAACCGAATATGAAAATAAGAGAAAAGAACACTCTAGAACGACGAAAGTCAATACAATAACTAATCAATAAAGACATAAATGAACTAACCAAAATTATGATAAACTAAATATATGTATAATAGGTTCTGAAATAAATTATTAATAATTATAATTTCATATTCCAGGAACATAAGTACAAGAGTGGAACACGTTCAGAGTTAAGGTAAGGGTTTTTCCACCCGAACTTCCATTTTCATTCGGGATACATTCATTGTCTAATTATCTCGATGTAATTCTTATGTATTGTTATTTACTCATCATATGTTCTGTGTGAGTATCATATATATGTTTAAAAAACATAATCCTTCCTTATTTTATGGATAGTTACATGTTTTAAAAGGAACATTCAAAACTGTTTCAAAAATGAAAACCCTATTTAAGGGAATTTCTCCAATTCTTATCTATTTAAAAGGTAAATCTATAATCCGTTTTTGGGAACCATTATCCTTATAAAATCACTAATTTTATTCTGAAAATTCTGTCTTAATACACTTCAGTTTTTATAAAAATATTTTTCCAAAATAACTCTTCTTTTCAAAATAAAATGGTATTTATCTCAATAATTGCTTAATGATTTTAGAAGAGTGTTTTTGTCTAATTAAACACTCTTGTTGATTCCATGGTATTATTGGGTTTAATCATTTATCAAGTAATCTACCATATTTGATTTAATGCTTTATGAATAAATTTATTGCGTATTATCTATCCTAAAACCATTCACCCTATTATTTCGAATGGTTAGTGTTTTATGTTTAATGATTTGGGAAAGATAATTACATTTCATATGATAGTTTCAATATGAATGTATTTGTTATTTATGTTAATCCCACCTCATATGTGGAAGGAATTGGACTTATTATGTGATTGGTGGGGCCTTCTATAGCACCTCTCTGCATCGGTAGGTCTCATGAGACAAATAGACATGGAATTGGCTGAGGCATTTCCCAATTTGATATGAATTTTGGATGAGGCCTTAATCATTAGATGTTTTGGCCAAGTCCCAGACAAAGTGTTTCAAAATGTCCGGAATTATAAATTCCATCATTATGAGTTTCTCTATTGATATTCCATATGGTTATTCGATTATTATAATACCCATTATTATGTTTTATTATGGAATTATTTACTCTTCTCATTTTCTTTCCATAAAGTGTTAAAGTTTATTATTAATGGCATGTGTTTTTAATTAGGCACCATGTGTTATGTTTATACAATATTCTACTGTATTTCGTACTCATACTAAGAATTTGAGCTCACCCCTTTCTTATGAATAATTTATTTTAGGACATGAAGAAGTTTATTAGGAATGACATGATGAAATAACCTAGGAGTTATGGGTGTTGTCTAAGGAGTTTTCATTTTGTATTTCTCTTCATGTTGTAATTTTTGAACTTATGTATGAATATTGTTTCCAAAAATACTAAACTACTAAGTTAATTGGGATTTGTATTCCTTGTATGTATGCCAACGTAATCAAACAAGGCACCGGCTCCGGGCAACTGGGGTATAGTCCTTACAATAGTGGCGTGAATTATAGAATTATCATGAAAATGCTGACAATTCAGAAATTTTAACCTCCATCGTCATGTAATTACGGTCTAAATTATTATTATAAATAAGGGTGGGTGTATTTAAGAGACATTGGATATATCACTAAGTATTCATTGTTTTTTACCTTTGTTAAAAATTGATTTTTTGGAAACTTTCTTTTAGAACAATAATTATTCTTCACACTACCCTTGTTTCTGTGTACCATCAGATGAATAGTTGTTTCCAAGGGAAAATTTCAATGAACTGAGTTTCATAAACCATAAATTACTATTTTTGGGTGTGAATAATTAACCATTTAAAATTATTTGTATGAATATCACCTTCTGACTTTTTGAGAGATAACACCAATGGTTATTTACCGTGTTGATGCTGACACATCTTAATGGGAGATAATGAATCAAAATCCATAGACCGAGTTTAAAAAAAATTTGTTTCTAGTTATAAGTCACTAAATTAAATTGTTGTGTAGAATTATAGGGATTATCAACTATGAAACATTCTAACGTTATATATATTCATGGATTTGAGATTACACCATGATCCTTAATTCCAACTATTAATTCCCACAATACTAGATCTTTATTTCCCCAAAGTAAATTTGGTGAAATTAAGATACATATGTATTGATTTGTGGTAATGCATCCTAGAAAAAGAGATTAAACTATACAATTAAACCAATAGAGTTATGAGATTAGAACTAGTCATAAAAAAATCATTACCCCTGTGCACTACATTCTCATGGTGGGCCTAGAAGAAGACCATCTCTCTTTAAAGGATGTAGTGGACAATAATCGCAAAGGAATATTTAAGAATAAATTTTTGTCAGTGTTTTTGATTAATTAATATTGTGTCAAGTTTAGGGATGAACATATTGTATTCAGGTAGCATTGAGAGTGATAAACATCCATATTCCACATTTATCAACTCCTAGATCTGATAGAGAAGATATTGTTATGTTGATAAGTAGAAAAAAAAATCCATTCCACTTTCACCATAGGGATGTAAAGCTTAAATTTTGTGAAACATACTCATTTATGGGATCCCTATCATAGGTCATATTAAATATTAAATTAATCATGTTAAATTAATTTGAGAAATTTAAGTCAGGGGCAATTATTATAGTTGAATTGTTGGGAGTGGTGTCAGTAATTTAACATCAATGAATACCCTTCAATAAACATATGAATTCTATTCATGGATGAATATCTTGATGACCAAAACGATGCACTATGAATAAAATAACTAAAAAACATAAATAAAAATTAATAATCATTGAAAATTGTTGATATTAGGATTTGGGATACAATATAAAGGGATACACACCATATGACTCTTTTAAGGATTTCATTGAAACCATCCTCATCAAATTGTATCTTCTTTTCTTTTATTCCCATATGGGGGTGATAATAGGATCCTTCTATATAGAAGAAACTATAGAAAGTGAACAGAACAACATTATCATCATTTTTTGGTATTGGAAAACTATAAAATGATTCAAATATTATTATCAAGATGAAAACCCAATGTGAATATTTATTCAATTGTAGTTTCTGTTTGGGTGGGTCACTGTATAAATTGGGGAGAGTGAATACATGAAACCCAAAATTCCTTATAACTCTAATTGTTTGAACTCATTGTTTAACATCACTAGATATTGACCATGATAGTCGATGTATTTATTCATAATTACCATAATTAGAGGAATAAAATAGTTTCTATTCCATAAATTCCCCCACACTAATAGGGGTGATCATAATATATTAATAGGGAATCCTTGATATTCTTTCATTGCATATTGACTATTGAGTTAGGTTACGTGCTTCTGACATTGAAGTTAATGTTGTTTGTGAACTATGCAATATATATCAATTCATTCCCCAAATATAATCTATCCAATAACTCACATAATGTGTAAACATTATAGTTTTATTAATACAAATTGAATGTACTCTAAAAAAATTGGTTTATGTTCACCCGGGAATGTAGTAGTGGTCTAAATGAGACACCACTAATTGATGTTATAATCATCTTACTCCCATAATATTTCCAAATCTATGAAAATGAAAAACTACTTACACTACCTAGGAATCATATAGTTGAGTCAACTATAGATGGGGGGATAAAGGGTAGAAATACCAACAGAATATTACACTGGGGGAAGTAAATTGATCAATGAGAAGTTTTTTTTTTGTGAAGTTGGATGCTGTTACTGAGGGAGTTATAGGGCTTCCCACTTCTACTCATGGTGGGGAATTTATAGATGGAACCATAAAAGTTTATAGTGTAAATGAAATGTGTGTTTGGGATAATAGAGGTGCCTCTAAGATGACTGTGGTTTCATCAACTGTATTCTCATGGGGATATTGAATCATTCTATATAAATATCAAATAATATGGTGTTTTGGGATACAAGGTAGACCAAAAACCATTACCATAAACACATTTATTAGTTGGTGATATAGGGTGTATCATTTACAACATTATTTAAACACCATCCTCAAGCATATCGAGGATTTATTTTCACCCCCATCCCCTTCAGGGAAGTCATGGAACACATCACTATTATAGAAGTGGTGATTTACTCATGATGTTGGGAGACTTACAAGACTAATATAGTTATGGTTATAGTCAAAATACAACCCATATAACACCATATAGATTATATAATTTACTAGGATGATATATAGAGGGATCATATTTAAGATGAATATTTGGGAACATATGAATACAATAGGTCTTCATATAAGGTAAAGGAAACTATACCCACTTAAGGATCAATGGAATTTTTTCTAGAAGTGGAAATACTCACTAGTCATGTATATTAATGATTTTTATTGAAAGTCATCATTAACTAAAAAACATTAATCAAATATGTGTATAAACAAATAAGAATAGAGGAAGGTTTTTTATCTAATGAGATTCTAAAATTTTAATATTATCAAAGGTGAAAAATGTAATTCCCTTGTTTCCATGAAAGAAGGGTGGTCGTAACCCCTGATGTTATAAGGACCACTCCACATGTTTGTGAGGTATAATATGCATTCGAGATGATAGGACAACCTCTAAGAGTATCAAAATATATCTTTATATATTCTGTTATATTTTTACTGCATTGTCCAGTATTTTATACATATAATAACTCTACTCCATATACCTTGTCAAAGAATTGGTTCATCTATCCTTGGATTCATCTACAATAACCGGGGAAGATCATGCTTCTAGGGATCCCACTCCCTAATTTAAAGAAATTTTATTACACTATATAGAATATATAATCCTTAGCTTATCAATTTTATTATTATTTTAATACCATAATGGGGACTCATGTTTAATACTCCAAGATGTTAGGGGTTCAAAGACCCCTATTGGTACCTAGATGATAGAGGGGTTGTAGAATGTGATCACATAAAAAATCTCCAATGGTATTTTCCTCATTATCTTACATGTCATAGGTTATCATCATAATGATATGTATACCCAATATAAACCCATCAAAACATAATTAGTGCCTTTTGTCAAGAAGGGAGAAACTAGAGAGACAACAACTATAGTGGACGAAAACACAAAGTTGGAGATAGTGGGACAATATTTATATTATCACCTATCTCTAGACATAGAAATGAGTCCCTCATAGAGGATTTTTAATTATAATAATTAAACTATATTTAATGATTCCTTCCCTAATATTGAGTCCACTGTTGAAGATATAGGCTACCGGGGTTCGGATGTAATTGAGGAGTATCGAGGGATCAATAATAGTTCATGGAGTATAACCGATAACACAATAACAAAAAACCATAATGGTGTATGTGGGATTAGATTATATCCCTTCTCCATTGGCTAGTGTGCCTGAGGAGTGATGCACTCGATTAGGTGTAGTCCAATAATTGTTTTAGGATGTTTACACTAGGTGGGAGTATATGGATTTAAATAATTTATATCTACTTGTAATTAGTAATTATATAATGGACTGAAATATATTATGTGGGAGGAATATGAAATTTATTGTTTGGAGGCCAAATAATTATAGTAGAGGAACATCATCTCTAATATGGAGGTCAGAATCCTTCACCTGGACAATGAAATGGTCATTGTTATTGATCAGTTATCTGTATAAGTACATAATGTGGAAGCATATGAGTATAAAAAAATGCCTGATATATGTGTGGAAAGTTAATGTTCATCCGTAAGTGGAGAAGGAACGTGTAGATCATGATAGGATGTAGAAATTATGGCGTCATCCAGACAGTATCTTTTAAAGCTCGAACAATATTTTTATCAGGAAGAGTCGAAGGATCTAGTTTCTATTTAAGGAGAGGATTAATTCTATGGATGATCCAATTGATTTATTTTCCAAAAAATAGAATGTATTTGATGATTGAATTACCTATATTTTTATTTTTTATCTCAATTAAATTAATGAAACAATCAACTAAAAACACTACGACCATGTGACAAATCTATTTTATTTGTATAATTTCCTCAATAATTTTAATATTTTATTGTAATATCTAAATAATTTTATTGTTTTAATTATGTATGGTAATAAATGATGTTTAACCAAATTTCATTTTGTTCTGTGATTTATAGGTAATATGTTGATAATAATGTTGGATTATGAATTTATGGTGATATTGTAATTTGATCATGTTTGAAGAAGTATATAGGAAAAAAATTAGAGCCATCCCTATCCATATATCAACCATATATAATGAAACAATTTCATGATTCAATGTTGTCCTTATAAGATCTAAGGAATAGTCCTAAATGTGGAACATTCCCTTCCACGGTTTAGTGTAGGATAAAGAGAGTGTAGATATTCATGCAGAGGACTATATTGATGGATAGTTGGATAATTTATGTGGTAGTAGGAGGATTAGGTCACCAGGGTTGTGTGTCACCGGTGGTGGTGGTAATCCTTGGACACTAGTATGACATCTTTTTTGGTTTTGGAATATTTTAAAATAAATATCAAATAACATCCACCAATAAAACAATTTTTTGATTTTCTTGAAATGTGTAAAGTTTTATGTTAACAAAAATGCTAGGGTCTCACTCCTAACCACATAACCCTTCACAATGAAATAATGGTTATCCCAAAACCACCCCCACTAATATGAATAACCTCCACGTAATCGAAAGGAAATATAAAATTATACTATATATTTGATCCTCACATTGGTACCCTTATTTCTATGTTACATAGTTGAAATATGATCTCGACGAAATTAATATATTTCTACATTTTCATTGATATTTTGGCTCACAGATCCATGTTTCATAATGATTAATGTAACAGGGTTTTAGGATTATGTGTGATGATGTGATGTAGCCATTGTATTCACATGTTCCATAAAGGTATCTTCGTATAAGTATGAATAATTATCCCATGGTCTATTATAACTCGAATTGAATAAGTATAAAATTCAAATGTTTTATGTTGTAGGGTATGAGTAATATCATATATTGGATTGGAGTGGATGTTTTGATGATTTAATGAAAATAATATGATTTTATGGCAATTGTCGGTTGGATATGTCATATCCATGCGAGGAGAAATACACATAGGTTGATGTTTCACCATGGGGTGGACAACTACATCTTCGAAATACATGAACAATAGAAGATGTGAATGCATAAACAAGGATATTAAATATAATTGTTGTCCTAACCATATCTTATATATGTGTTTTGTGTAAGGGTAAATATCTTACCCTAATGAGACATTATTTACCTTACTACAAGCATGTCAATTTTGTATTTCAAACCCTCCACTAAATATGGAGGACATGGGAAATGTCCATATTTTTTAGAGGGAATCACCATGAATAATTATGAGTAATATAAGTGGATAATAATGAAAATAATAAATATTCCCAAGACAGGGATGAACATGTTGGAGTTCGATAAGAAATACTTCACCATGACTAAGAGATGCATTATAGATAGGTTATATTTTTTGTATTTTTATTATATTTTTTTATAATTTAACTCATATGTAAGTTAATATTTTTATGTGTTCCATTATTGTGAAGCATTATTATCTTACCCTAATAAGTTTTATCTCCATAATTTTTATCTGTATTTCAACCATGTCCAAAAAAACATTGACCATGAGTAATTAATTTCATGAAATTGGGTGGTTCTAATTGAATGGGATGTGTATGACATGATTATGTTTTTAATAATTTAAGAATTATTTTAAGATAATTTGGGTTAAAGTGTATTTAGTCCCCTTTTATCCCTTAATAACCTAAAAATAATATGAATAATTAGGGTATGTCAGCCAATGAAATTATGTGATGATGAATGTGAAAGCTAACCTAACCTCATATTTCAGTTTCTGATGAAACTGGCTACACATAGGTTTTTTATATCACCTTTAGAGAGAGATTTTATATCCATTGGATTCTCTACCTTTTTTAGAGATAAGACAATTTAAATAAATTAGTTTCATGACTATTAATTCAATTTATTCCAAAGTGATTTTGAATGATTCTATATTTTGAAAACACATCCATGGAAATCAGTTTCTATATTTTTATCATATCTTACATAAATGAATTCTTATTAAATATAAATTTAATTTTAATATGTTTTTTTTAAATTTTAATTAATTGGAGATATTTTAGTTTCATTATTAATTACTTACAATGATTAAAATGAAATAAAATTTACCTCTAAGACTATCACTGGGATTCTCTATCCCTCGAATGATAACCCGTAATTTTTTCTACTCTTCTACGCATTTTTATTAAGTGTTTTCAGGTTAAATTATATTATAATCTATGAAATCCTGATGGAATAATGATTACTCCATTCCATATATTGTTTTTTAAAATATTTTTGAAAAACCACAAAAACTAGTGATGATCTATGGACCTATTCATTAGGACAATCCTATTCATACCACATTTATGTTTCATTATATTATTTTTGCTTTTATTTTTTTTCGATTATTTTTTATGTAACATAATATGTATTCGTAGTGTTTTACATGTTGTACTACATGTTGTAGTAATACGATTCCAACCCACTAATGAATTACTTTATATATAAATAGGACTCAACCTCTTGTGCAATACATAATTCAACATTGTGGTAATACCTAGGAACATGATTTCATTATTCATACATTACTAGATATGATCAATTTAAACACCCAAAATGGACTATCAGTGACTAATAATAACCATGTTATAATGATCCTAACAGAAATTACATCTAAGGTGAATATATGAATTAGAAAAATTATGAAGTTCTAAGGAGGAAATAGAAAAAAGACATCACAAATGGGTAGACACATTTTTTAAGTCCATTTTGATTAAAGAAATTAAAATCAAGGCGTACTAAAATCAAGGATCATGTTGGAGTGATTAACAAAAACATAAAAACATCGATGAATATTGATTTATATTTTGAAACAATTTTTCCATGAATATTAAGAAATAAAATTTTCCTTAAAAAAATTGGAACATTGATGATGAAATTTATGTTGTATTGTAAGATGGAATTAAGGAAATAATTTTATTTTTTAAGGCTGAAATTATTTAATAACAATCAGTAATAGATGATGAAAAACCTCCCACATATGTAGCTGATTCAGAAGAGTACATTGATGAAGATGAAAAATATATACACCAACTAATGAAAGTTGAATAAATTAAATAAATTATGTAACTCATTGAATAAATGGTGGTTATGAACGTGTAATAGTCGTGGATAGAGAGTATTCATAGAATAGAATATGATTTCTTCTAAAACAGAAATTTTATTTGTTGAAGAATACCACAACCAAAACATTGAAGAACATATCATGAAACATGAAGAGACACACCCACATGTGAAAATGGTTTGTGTGGATAAAGAGGAGGATTGTGACAATGTATGATTTTCCCATTATATTTATAAAAAATTAAGTACAATTGGACTCATTCCACCATGTATAAGAAATAAAGTAGAAGACCTTGATGAATCTAATCATATAATTCGTATTAAAAAGAGGGAGGCAATACCAGGGAAAAAGTGGCTCTAAAGAGTTGAATTATGGTGAGGAGGATTATGAAATTCCCAGAATAATCCCAATAACATAAGAGGGAAAAAATATTGGGGAAATTTATGAACAATTTACAGTAATTTTGGAATTATTTAGTAGAAAACAACACTTGAAACTCGATGAAGACGAAAAATACTATACATCCAATGGTTCATTATATAAATAAAAAATTATAGAATATTCAAAGGATATCAAAATTACTATAATTCATTGCTCCAAAATAATACATGAAAATTAAACTAAACTAGAAGTGATGAAACAAAGTGTGAAGGATGATTATGATATCATTTTAATAAATCAATTTTCTCCAACACATAAAAATGAATAGTGAGCTACTATAATTCCAAATGTGATCATAATAATCAAGAATGCAGCAATTATGTTTTCATATCAGAGGAATAGTTTTAGGAATGATATGAAATTAAATAGGTGAATCCATCAATGAAAAATGATAATGAAGATAAGGCGTTTATAGAGGGTGTAGAATTATCTAATGAAATATATTTAAATCATGGGGAAGAAGAAGAATAGATGCCACAACATGAAAAAAACATTTAGGTACATGAAGAGATGCATCATGCGATGCTAAAGGGGGGGATATTTTTTTTTCAAAAAGTAGATAATCCAAAATGGGAGTACTATTGTAAATATATTGGGTTTATGTAAAATAATGTTATCAAAATCATACGACAGAGATATAGGTTTTTAAAATTCAAAAATTAGTCTCAAAATTACTATAAAATAAGAAACATGAACTAGTTGAAGAAAAATAAAAACAATTTCAGAAATTGATATCATGGATCATTACTTGAACCATTCCAATTTTTTTTTGTCCACTAAAAACTAACATAATGATGAAAAACATGGTTGTAAAAGAGAACACTAATACAAGATGATCATAATCTCGTGAAATTACTCATTTTTGACTGGTTGACAATATATCACACTCCAATTATGTGACACATGTTAAATTATCAGTATTAATGAAATAGAATAAGGTTCTTTCATGCAGAATGTCGAATTTTTCTACTTTTCAAGATATAATTTTAATTTTAATTTTAATATGAAATTTAAATTTAATTTTATAGTTAGGAACACTCTTGTTAATTTACATTCAAATATAATTTAAATGGAATAAATATATTTATTTTTTTGCGGTTAATTTCTTAAAGGTCAAATTTTGAAAAGGAAAAAAATAAGAATAGAATATTATATATAATAGAAGATGAGATAAACATGAAATGAGTTCGATTATAAATCATATCAATCTGGTGACATCATAATGATTCTTCTTATTAGGGTATGATATCATTTCTTTTTTCATTTTATCTATTTTGTAGCCATTCGTTCTACTGAATATAAAAATAAAAAATTTCACGAACCCCCCTCACATTGGCTAAAAAAGAGGAGGTTTCTAAATATAAGGGTTTGGGAATAAATCCTAGGATACCCATTATTTTGATTTTTTCACCTTTTGAGCTTACATACAAGACAAACTCACTCTTGAGGTATTTTTCAACATGATGTAATTTTTTTAAATTTTCATCATAATTAATAGAAAAAATATAAGTGTATTTATATGATATTAATATGATTATTAAAATTTTAAGTTTTTTAAAAGTTATTTTTAATTTTATTTTAATTCCTAAAATTAATTAATAAAATATTTCATTTTAAAAACCAGTTTTTAATGTTATTCTATAAAATTAGTTTCCAAATATGTTCATTCCCATTAAAAATATGACTCAAAAACATTTTTTATGTAACATATATTATAATCACGTTTCTCGAGAGTACTCAAGATGTGTGACACTACTAGAACATGATTGTTTTTAATGATAAAACATGATGATTTTGACCTTTATAAACAAGATTTATGCAGCAATTAATTTTATTGCATCCCATTTTTCCATGAGACATACCTCACAACTTTTTACTTTGAGAGAATAATATAATCCATAGATATTAATGATATTAAGTTATATTACAGTCCATTTTATCCTTCCTACCTTATTTCATTGACTATAAATTATTAATAATTTATTTGATGTTAAATAGAAAGTTAGGTATTTTAATCAAGAAATATTTGTAAATATAAAAAGTGATATTTTTTTCTTCATGGATAATTGAAAAAAGGTTACTTAGATCTATCATTGTTCTTTTTAAATTTTATCCTCTAAAAATGAGAATAATAAAAGGAGAAAAATTGATCACATGGGATACATATTATTGTCCAATAGCTAGAAAAGAATTCCCACTTAATATACATATTATTTCAATTAATGTCAGTTGAGGATTTGTGTATGTGGTTGTGGTGATAGTTGTTTTTAATTCCTATGATATGAGAATTGATTCTATAAATATTCCATTAAAAATAAAAGAAGGGAAAAAATACCGAGATAAAAATTAAATGCTTTTTCACTCTTTATTATTTTGAATTTTAAACATAAATTATAATTTGGATGAGAACATGTGTTTTATTTCATTTTTATGGGAGTTGAATAAGGAATTATCCTTTTTTGAGATATACATGAATATCAATAATTTTTATCCAACATTAATAGAATATGGTTTTTAAATATTCCCAATAAATACACCCACCATTAAACATATAAACATTAAATACTTAATGATAAAATCCACTATATTTATACATGTGAAACATTAAAGGGACATTGAGGGAACATTTGAGGTTTTGTATCGATTTCATATGCTTTATATTTAGAATGTAACTTTTACAATGTTCATGAGATATACATGAAATGCATTATAATGTGGAAAATCACTACTTTAACGAACATTTAATTTAGTGCGGATTTCTGTTAGTTAAAAAAAATAAATGAATCTCAATTGAAACCTTAAAGGTGTCATGAATATTCTTCTTGATTTCAGTTGAGTTTTATGTTTTAATTACTTTTTATGAATTTTGATTTTATGATCATCACTTTTTTTTAATTATTTACTTGTGATGATTGGACCCTATTTGATTGATGATGTATTTTTCTCCTTAATGATAATGATTAAATAGTTGAGGTGTTTGATCACTCTAATATTTATACATGATTTATTAATTTATTTTATTGATGAAATTTCCATTTCTGAATAATTTTATTATTTTAATTTTTTATTAAATAAAAATATGTTTAATTAAGTTTCTTTTTTTATAGTGGTTTGTAGGTAATTTTTGGATAATCCTATTTGAATGATTCTATATGGTGATTTTGTAATTTTCCATGTTTTGAAATGGATTGTGGGATAAATATTACGCACATACTTATCCATCCATCTACTGTAGGTTTGACCACAAAGGGAGGACTTAATGTATTTTTCAATGTCCTATGGGACATATATATAGTTAGTACATGACCAAAAGCAGGTCGGTGTATGGTAAATAGTGTGAAAATTCATATAGGAGAACGCATTGACTCATGGATGAACATTCCTTCCAGTGCTTGGAGGAGTGGCTCAGCAGCATAGGGTGACACCAATCAAGGTGGAAATCCTCAAAAACCATTCTAGCATTATCGATGGGTTAAGTGATGGTCATACATTGATAGAGGAGGCCACCCACAATCACAAATCATGTAGGAAGCAGTAAACATGGTAAGGGTTTAGAATTAATGAAAACATATATTTATTTCTCGATGAAACATTGGTAATGACAGGGAATCCTGAGATGCACAATAGACCACCACTAGATTTTCTAAAACCACTCTACCATAAAAAGGGTTTTCACACCACCATTCATTAACCTTGTTAAGAAAGAAATGAGAAAGGAGGTACTGTTATTAGTGTTAAATAAACTGCTGATTAAGGGTTCTTTATCAGCACCTTTTTTACTAACGCTAATAAAATGATTATTTAAATAAATCAATAAAATAAAATATTAATATATTAATGTATTTATATTAATATAAATATTATATATATTTTCTAAATATATATTTTTGATAAGTATAAATAGACATTGACGCATAATATATAATATATTTTGTGAAAATGGATTATAAGATATTAAATATAATATTATTAGTTAATAATATTCTAAATATAATCTAGTAATAATCATTTAAAAACAATTTGAATGAAATAAAAATCCATGAAACAATAAAATATCTAAAATAAGTTGAAAATATAACTAAAACAATATATAGCTATAAATTTTGATCCAGTAGTCTGTTTGAGTTTTACCACATATCAAATCGAATCCAGTGATGAAATCTATGCTCTTGTGACAGAAGGGAACCTTATGTAATAGTTGATGAGGCAAAATAAGGTATATATGTCCTCCAAAACTGAGTTTTTAGTTGGGATACCCAAATTATTTAACATTCAATGGAATTTTTGTCTGATATAAGGGTGTTTTTATCTCTTTTTTTGTATGGATTTAATTTATTATTGGGATTATATTCATATTTATATTATGTATTTGAAATTTTATCATTTTTTACAATTTAATGTTATTTATAATCAAATATTTTCAAATATATGAAGATTTTTAATATATTCATACATAAAATTTTAATTTTATATATAAATAATTAAACATATTTACTTATTAATTTTTTCCATATATAATCATTATATAAATAAAAAATAATATCGATTTTCTTTAAAATATAAATTTATGAATATTTAAATACATATATAATGTAATTGTGTCTGTGTGTATTGTTGTGTATCTAAATTAAAAATCTGATATATATTATCTATATATTCCAACATATGAATATACATATTAAAATATAATATATGTAAATATATATATATAAATTTGTACAATTTTACAGAAAGATACAAATAATGTATATATTCATGTTGTATATATTTTTTTATTTTTTTATAATCACACACACAAAATATTTTATCAATGTATTTACAAATTAATTTTAAAAATATATATTAACATACGAATGCATACACAAGATAAAATATATAACTATATATAAATATATATATATATATATATATATTAATATAAGAATAAATATATAAATATATTAACATAACTATATATGTATATATATATATATATATCAATATATATATATATGTATGTATGTTAATATTAGAATATATATTTTTGGTGACTCGTATGCTCTGGTGTCCATCCAACTGTTGATTTTTTATGAGATGTCATCTTTCGGGGAACGACAGTTGTCCTTTATGCATCCAAGAGGTGGAATATCCTTTGCATGAAATTCTTTTCTGTCATGGGGTGGAAGGGGTGTGGAAGGCTTGGTGGATGGATGTTGAAATTTTCTTTGATCCTTTGGTTGGGTTGGTCCAAAACCTTGTCAATTGTGTGGATTCATAAGAACCGACCATGTTGGGTGATCTGCACAATTTCTTGGTTGGTTTAGGCTAGAAAAAATAAATCTATGTTCCAAATGAAGGTGAAGCAATATCATATTTGGGTCGTGAGGGCCAAAGAATGGAAGGACTGTTGGAAATAATGTGATGAAATGCCTTCTTCAAGAGACATTCGGCAATAGGCTCCTTGTTGGATTCTGCCATAAAGTTTTCTCAAAATTAATAACAATTAGGCAGTCTCATCCCATTCCAGGGTTGGTATGGAACTCATTTCCCATAAAAGTTCTTGAAAGATTATTTGAGATCAATGTTGGGAACTGTAAAACTCTTGATTATTGTGGTGGATGAGGCCTTTTCAATCCTCCATGGGATCCTTCTCAGCTGTTAAAAAAATCAGCCCAATGTTTTGGTGCAGTTCGATTGCCTTGATGTGGTTAATTTTCATTAAAAGTAGAATGAGGACTCTTAGATTTTTGGCTTTATCTAGAGAAATATTTGGTCCTTCTCTGAATGCTTCACTGAATGCTATTTTATTATCAAACTTGTTGGTAATCTAGATGCTCATCATTTGACGTGTTTTGGGAAATCCTAGGGTGATCATTGGTGGGTAGACTCGTTTCTTGATTGGCATTGTAGGTCAAATTTGATTGACAGGTAATTTATCTTTTCTTTTCATAAAATATATGAATATATATATATTAATATATTAATATAACTACATAAATATATAATTATAAATCTATTTTAATGTGCTAAAAAATATAACAATATATATAAAATGATATATAATTAAAAAAATAAAAAAAACATATTAGATGAGTGAAAAAGGTGTAGACACAAAAGGGAAGGGTATCGGGTTTGAATCCAAGTGCAGTAAGGGGCGTGTAGGAAGGATATAGGGGGTTATCGTTGTAAGGTCTTTGGGCCAACTAAAGGCCTTCGGTTCATAAAGACCTTCGGGCCACCTGAAGCCCTTCAGACAACCTTAACTACGGATGAAAAACAGAAAACCAACAAAAACAAGCTTCAGAAGGAGGATGAGCAAGGAGATTTCACCATTGGAGAATCTAAATAGATTACATGAATGGGAGGGTATGGAAACTGCCAACGGGAAAAGACTCTGCATGCACGAGAAATCCTAGACAAACAGCCATGCGATGGTGGAGAGATGATTTCATGATGAAGATGCTGGGGAGGAGCAATTCCTTGTAGTTATTCAGGGTTGTATGTAATGTATGAAACCTACAGGCATTGAATTCCTCTAAGTCCTACGGTCCAAGTAATACTTATTCCAACGGGCCTTGTAAGGGTTCCACCTCACCCTTTGATAGGTGGATTATCAAAAATCCATAAAAAAAAATAAGGCCTTCGGGCCATTGGAATGATAACTTTTTTAGAACTGATAACAGTCCCCTTTATCAGTGCTTTTTTAGTGCAGATTAATGTACACTTTATCAGTATTTTTTAGCACTGATTAAAGGGGAATTATTCAGTGATTTTTTAGATCTAATAAGTGGGACCCCTTTTTCATAGTTTCTTGATTATCAACACTTTTGAGAACTGATAATGGCTTTTTTAGCTTTGATAAAAACCATATTTTGAAGCTCAAGGGCCATTATGAATTCTAGCTTCACTATGATATCACCATGGATAGTATTGTATTCGACTCAGGAGGTCAAACATATGTAATAAAAACATTTCTTATTTTTTATTCTATGGAGTCGTGATCCTAGTATATTAATGGAATGAAGCCACACCATTTTGTGAGACACTTCTTCATGGGAATATTTTTTCCAGGTCAAAGAAGGAACATATGACTTAGTTAGAAGGGTTATATCATAGTCCCATATTCCCAAAATGTAGATGAAGAAAAGAAATTCTTTCATTTCATTAGCACTACATCATAGAAATGATAAAAAATATAGTTATCATGATCTGCTGGAAAAGAAGCCGTTTTGGATATGGTTTTCTAGAAATGGTATATCTGTGAATGGAGAAATTTCCATAGTTAATCGCTACACCATTCCAAATATGGACACATTATATCCATTCTTGAAGGATACAATATGTGTAATGGTAATGTATTGGCTTAATTAGGATAAATTCCTTAGCCCAAATGAGATACCTATTAGTAGTGTAATTATAATGATACATTCCCTTATACCACAGCTATGATATATGTTAGGGTAATGATACATACACATATGTGATGCTTATAAAAAACAACATGGAATTTACAAGAATACTTCCATCAGTTTTCTAGAAATCTGTGTGCTTCAACCAATTATCAGAGGAAAAAAAACAAAGAAAGGAATAATTTAGGGGATCACGCATTCACTATGGGAGTTTTTAAGGCAATAAAAAACCTAGAGGATATGTTTAATTGTCATATTTTTTAAACGGAATCATTACGGATACAACTAATATGTTAAATTGGATAATAATAATAAGAAGAGATAATCCCCAAGAAATGTATATACTCATTCTTTGAGGAGAATACGTAGTAACCCTTGACTGTGAGATATTGTAGAGTTAGGTTCCATTTTTTATATTCACTTTTTTTTCAAGTAAGTCACCTCATATTTTGACCAATTCATGTAAAATTAAATTTATCAATGATTAATAATATATTGTCAAATTTGTATAATATTTATTTCATCCATGGTTGATGATCCATGGACTATGGGTGACTATGTTCATAGAATATGATGGTTTTGATTTAAGGAATTATATAAGACAGAATATGTAAATCATCGTCTAAGACAATGTAGTAATATTTTTATTGGGTTTAGGATGTTAAAAAAATTGTTATGGCATTTGGAAATGGTGAAGACAAAGGGTGTTACCCCTAAAAATGATATTACAATCCATTGGTAGTGAGACTTTACTAAAATAAAAAATGATCACATATCATAGTACTACATTACTAGACACTACCTCATAGTTTCCGTCTCTCTATATCTTACCAACAATCAAACCATGATCGAACATTATACATTAATTTCTAATTGTATAGGCTAGATCCCATGGGGGATTTTACAATCCTTACAGAAACCCAACTAGAAATTTGGAGTCTGTGTGCACCTCCTAGATAATAATGATGTATAATTTTTACTACTGAAATCCACTAATTAAAACCCTTAATTAGTCTCAAGGTGTGTAAATTATACCATAGAAGGTGATAAAAACCCATTAATATTGATCCTCTTCTATTCTATGAAATCCTTTCACCTTTAATGGACCATACGACACAAAACAAATCAACATTTAGTTTCTTCCACATCATGAGAGGATTCCATTATACCCACACACATTGATGCTTCCATCATTTCCCTCTAATGAAATAACCAACATTTGGATAAGTATTCATTGGAATGATTATGCATACCTATAAGGTCGGAGAAGACCCAGTTCATCCACCATAAAGCTTACCCAAACCAAGAATAATACATAAGAGCTGACTCTACCCTCCCTCACATAGTGTCTTTATTCCAAAATGACCCAACACAGAACATAAAAAATCATGCTCCATGCCTGATCCTCATGATTTTTAGGATCAATTCCCAAGAACCAGGTTAATAAAAATCATTAATAGACTCCCCACATCCTATCACACCCATTAAACTTTTCGTAAAACCCCATATAACCATCTCCAAATCACTCCCGAAACATATATTGCATTCTAATTTATGGCTCGGAGAGGCCCATCAGTAGCACCAGGAAGCTAGATGAATAAATTTCTTCTATATATTTTTCTCCATATGGAGAGCTCAATTCTGGATCATATATATGTGGAATTTTATCTAAATCAATGACATTTGGAACTATATAATTGACACCCATTCATCATTTCTACTAAATACATGAATGGTCTCCTAAAAATCACACACTTTAAAACACTCATACATCATGATAGATGAGAAACATCTATCTAGCTCATTCATCAGTGTGATATTATCAAAGACTTCCAATTGATTGTGATTTTAAATCGAGTTGCTAAATTATTGGTACACAGTTGCTTCTATAAATGAAATGTTTGGAAATTGATAAACAGAGATGAAAAATATATTACCACTCCAGTTTTCTTTCTAAAACCTCATCTATCCACACCCCGCCACCAACAAAATATTATACACGAGAAACCCTAGAAGCTCAATCATGTTCCAAGAATGTCTTGATGGTTTTCTCATTCCAACAGTCCACTCATTCCCTCATTAACCATACTCATGCCTCATGAACCTTGACTAGAAAATTTTTCCTTTGATACATTCCCGTTCTATTTTATCTTGAAAGACCTACATTACTTTTAAGATAGCATGTCAATTAATGGAACCTTGTATAACAATTCATTCAAATCACTTCTAGGTTTCCAAATGACACCATAAAACATCATAGAAATCCCAATGAGTATGAAAATTATTTTTACATGAGATCAATGGTGCCTCTTAGAACACTGTTAATTAAAAACCAAATTCAAATCCTTAGAGAATACCACATTTTTTATCATTGTAATTTGAACCCAAAATGATAGGTACATATTTTTCCATTTACAGATTAGACCAACAATTTTATTCATAATATATTAAAAAATAATCTTTTGACTCTTCGATTTGAAATGTGAGAAAATATATTGATTCGATGAAATTCTCTATCTTGTGAACCCAGTTTGTATTGGATGTCCCAGGATTAAATGTCTGGAAAACTATTTGAAATATAGGAATTAATTTTCAATATTTGTATCCTCTTCCCACATTTATTATGGATTACTCTATAAATTTATTCCATGAACTAAAACAAATCATCCTACAATTAATAAATAAGAGAATGTTTATAGGAGAGAACAAATGAGAAATAATATTATCTCCCACCACATTCATATAAGGAATAATTGAACCCTCTTCCAAACATAATTTCATATTTCTAGTGAGCACATCCTGATCCATGATAAATAGATTATGGGAAAGTGGATCACCCTAACTCAAGCCAGAAATCTTCTTGAAGAAACCATTGATTGTCATTAGGAAAGAAATAGTCATACTCGGAGAACCAAATAACTTGAAAGAAAAATCCCAATCCCATTCTATAAATTTTAATCTCCCCATTAATTTTATAATATAGCTACAGTCAAGTCTATCATACACATTTCCATCTATAAATTAATGATAATGTTTATTCTTGGGGACATCTTATTGATATCATCCACCATTTCCTGTGTGATCCCCACGTCACCATGAATTTCCCTCTATTGAATAAACCTATGATGCCCTTATGAAACAATTCATGGAAAAATAAACATGATTCTAATTTTCACAAGAATAGGGAAAAAATTTATGCAAGGGTACATAATTATATAGCAGGATATTGTCTAATTGACCCATGCTTCTTAAATTTTGATTCCATAATCACTCTAGAGGCACAAACATTCTTTGAGAGATTACCCTTTCAAAAAAATCTCAGACGACATTCCTAAAATTTACTTTCGTGAACTTCCAGGAATCCAAAAAAAATGCCTGGGAAACCTTCTGGTCCTAGTGCACTGTCCACTTTCATACTAAAAAAAGATTCCTTAATGTCCTCCACATTAGTAATGACCACTATATTTTCATTATCATCTTCTTGTTTCGTAATGTGAATATATTTCCATGACCTTGCGTTGCCTTATTTTACATCCAGAATATGATCAGTAAATTCATTAGGTTCATAACTATGGAGTTGTGAAATGATCCAGGACTAAATTATCCAAAACCACAATATCATTCGTATAGGATACATATGTATGCATTTGGGTGATTTCACCAGACACAAGCCTCTCCGTGATATATTCCTCGAAATTTACCAAGTTTTAATAACCCTCCTTATCTCAGGTATCCCATTTTTTCACATTATACTCTTTCAGTTTCCACTGTTTTCATCGAATATAATATTTTCATATAATTGAGAAAAGATAAAAAATCACCCTCCCAAGATTGTTGATGTCTCATCTCCATCATTTATATATCATCTTAAATTTATTCAAAAGAGGTCTCACTGTTGTTATTTATCACCTTCCATTTATATAGATCATTTATCATCTGTAAGAGCCACATTTCTAAACCATAATTGGGCTCACTTGTGTCATTCTAAACTAGGAAGCATGAACTGTTTGCACGAAACAATCTACTCATGGCCAACTATGAGATTATATTAAATATTCTAGGTTATTGTGATCACTCTTTATATTGATCACCAAAGTGCAATTGTCTGATAGAGATCTAGGGAAGTGACTAATTGGGAACTATGGATTGGAATCTATAAATTGGATATTACAAAGATAATGGTCAATTCTTCTCAATATGATACTACTTCCCTTCATATAATTACACCGAGTGAATTTTCAACCCATGAATCCCAGATCCATCAGTATAAAATTAGACATGAATGATTTGAATCCCAACATGAATATACTATAAAAATCAATACCACTATTATTCTCTATAGCATTCATAATAATTTTGAAAGAACCCTCTATAAACCAATCCATGTTCCCAAGATTGGATGTTTCAGAGGGCACACTATAGATCCTTCCAACCATTGGAATCAGAACTTTCATACATAGAGGAAACAATGAACTCGGAACTACCCACATTCACAATAGTACATCCATTCTGGGGATAATAACCAATTCATTCCACATCAATGTGTCACATCCAAAAAAACCCAATATATATATGTGGCATGTGAATGCGTGAAACAAGTCAAAAATCTGCATATGTTTTTCTTACACATCATCCTAAATATAGTAAAGAATGGTAGATCACAATTAGTGAAGGATTATCAATATTTTGTAGTTTAGTTTTTTTATGAGAGATAAAAATAGTCATATAATAGTCTCACACGTGTATTAATTGGATTATGTTTTTATTGATGTTGAATCATTATAAATTAATAAAAATCATCCCCTTACATTATTACAACATATTTAATTCTATATAACATTGATTATGATTAATTTATTATTAGATTAATTTTATTTTAAGTTAGTTAATGCTTAATGATGTAAAATTATTTTTTATATTTTTTATTTAGTGACATGATTTAAAAAAACTAAGATTATCTCTAAGACAACAACTAGGCTTTTAAATTACTCATGAGATTATGCACATATATTATATTATTCTATTATATAGTATGATTTTTTTTTCAAAATAAAATAAATTCTAAATTTTTAAAACAAGACTACTTAATGGTGTCTCCATGGCCCATCACTATGTAATCTGTTCTCATTATTGGATGGAAGAATTAAATACATGATTTTATTATTAAAAAAAGTGTTTTGGACAATGGAGGATAGGACAAGGCCAATTTTTCAAAATCTCATCCAAGGGGACCCACTGATATGAGTGAATAGGCTTTATGGGATTCAAAATGAATAGTCTACCCTATTAATGTCAAGGATAGAAAGTAAATGAGGGGTGAAATGCATGGTTTATTAGGTGAGAATGATAGAAACATACCAAATACAGATTGAGGCTACATATCCTCACAATATAAGAAGCATAATAAATATCATGTGAATATACAAATCATGTTAAAGGAAGGGACCATCATCCTAGAATTGTGAATGACTACATCTCGACATGATTCAAAAAAGTATCCCAATATCAAAAATAGAATATGGTGAAGATTGTAATTGGTTCTAGGATAAATAATAAATATGTCACTACATATATTGTATTTTTGGAAACAAGAAACACACAATTCTAGGGATTCATTGTATTATTTTAACAACAAAATGATGATACTATATTATATGGGGATCCATGAAATTTGGTATTTTGATGTCATGTGATTTTGAAAAATAAATATAGCCTATCATGTAAAATAATGGATGTAAAATATATATTTTCCTTTCATATATTTAGGGTCAGAAATGGTAACATCAATTATTCTAATGATGAATAAAATCTAAAAAACCTATGCTCAATTTAGGGCCCCTAAATATGAGAAATATGGGGTAGTGGAAGGCTACCTGTAGCGCATGAGAATTCCATTGTGATAAATCATGTTCTTTTGAGATCACATGATGACCATTGAAAGAACATATTGCAATAGGGATACTATTTGTGAAGGATTCCAAAGTGAAGGTTCACACTAAAAACATACTAAATATTATTATATATTATTATAAATTATTTTAAGACTTTAACTGAGATGGGGAGAGTTGAAGGGGAATGTATATCATGAACTTGAGGTTAAGAAGCGTAAAATAAGGTGATATATTGGATGTGGATGACCATTATCCAAATTGTATTAATGGATTCCTCTACCTGGTCATCATGTATAGATACATGAGTTCCAGGGTAGATGACTGACCATGTCATTTAAATATCAGGCCAATAGTTTTACTTCCAGAAATCATCTATGAAATGTACCATGAATGGGATATTGGACATTATTGTAGTATACCATCACTATGGGGGTGTAAATTCCAACATGATGTTTCAATGGGGATATTTAAACATTGAGGGAAAATGAGTGAAGACAAAGGAATTTATTAATGGGGGATGTTAGAGTACCATAGTGCTACTGTATTGTTTATTGGGATATTGATAGGGTGGACTTGTCATAATGGGGTGCTAAACCAAAGAAACACATTGACATGAGAAAATAAGAAATCATTTTTTATGGGAGATGGATATAGCCTTTGATACTTCATTTCTTAATGTTATATAGAATAGACTAAAGATATATAGTTTTATGTAATTTATCTCCAAACGATGGATGACAGATGTTTATGGACTTCTGTTCATTTTGAAGAGGTTAAGTGAAAAATAATAATAGAAAAGGTAAACCCCCAATGAAAAATTTTATAATCAATTCCAATAATGATATATTGATGAAAAAAATAAAATATTTTCGGGACACAATGCATTTTCTATGTTTCTGTGTGAATGTAATATCCTAGGTAAATAAATAATTTGAAATATTCATATTTACTAATATTCACGAATTAAATATTAATTTTAGATTAATGGGGACTTGATGTTCAATGGTGTACCTGACACACAAAAACCATATTCTCTAAAATTTTATGTTTCACACAAGGCTGAGTCACACTATAAAAATAATATTTATATTTTTTTTATTTTTAAATGGTAGTTAAAACCTATAAATTTTATTTGTGGAAGTGAATGATCTAACCATATTTTAATTAAATATTATATTTAAATGTTTTTACATTTATCCAATAAAATTTAGAGCCTTAAAATTAAAATGGATCAAATTTTAAGCATGAAATAATATATAAAATTTAGAAGGTTAGTTTACAACCTTTTGATAGTAAAACTTCTAGAAATATATATATTTTGTCACTTTTGTATTCGCTATTTGAAAAAATAAACTTCTTCTTTAGAATCAGAACATCCAAATTTTCTTTTCGTAATATTTTGGTATTTAAATTGATAATGTTCATTTTAAATGAATAAGGAAAAAATACAACATTTTAATTGAAAACTATATTTTAATTTAATTTATCTAAATAGTTAGATTGAAATTTGGATTTTTCATAATGTTTAATTGGATTATATATTTACCATTTAATCCAATTTTTGTTATTTTATTTAATTTCACTTTTGAATTGCACATAAACACATGCCAATCTTTTAGTAGTTTTTACTTTTAAAAAACATTTTTTTGTTTTGGAAACGGTAATTAATTTTAAATTAATTTCTCCACCATCTGTGTTTTGAATTTGTAAAAATGAATTCCATATTTGGAATCAGGAGTTCCAAATTGTGTAAGATGTTACCTTTTATTTTTAGTTATTATGAATAGTAACATCAATAAATATTTTAATTACCATGATTAGAGGATTAATCATGTAAATAAGGGAAAAAATAATTTTATAATAATATTACATTCCCCTAACATGTGTCCAAATCTTATTGTATGAGTTATTTCATACCAATGTAATCATTTTGTTGATTTTAGGACCCTATGTATCCACTTGTGTGTGAAAATTATATTTATTAGTTGTAATATAGTGTTATGGATAATATACCGTAAACATGTATCTTTTAGTAAAACAATTCATATATGGGGTTATATAAGTGATATATTCGACTATAAATAGATATTAAAAATATAAAAATATTTCCTAAATCATGGTATTTTATTTATAATATTTAGATATCAAATAAATAAATATATTTATCATAAAATGATGTTGTATTGATTACATTATAAATGAAATATTTAAATAAATGAGATTCAAATTATTAAAATAAATTTATTATGAAACTTTTAATCCCATACATGAATTTTAAGGATTATTATGACTTGTTATATTTTAATTTATGATATTTTTTCTAAATAATCAATTTTTTATGGATTTTCAAAAAGGCATGATATAAATAGTATAAAATATTTTATAAATTAGTTTTTAAAACAAATAATATTCTATTAAATCATATAATAGTCATAAAAATATATGATTCCGCCAAATGATTAGATAAATTTTAACATTTCATTAATTAAATACTTGAGTTTCATTTGGATTTTTTTGGTAACTATATTAACCATATAGTATGAATACACTAGAAGATATTGTTAGAGTTAAATTAGATATCTATGGATTAAAGATAAATGATAAAGTTATATTTGAAATGAAATCTTATCTAAAAATTATTGGATGAGTGTATTTTTAACAATAATCATCTTATCATTGAATTAAATGAGTTTTGGACATTTTTGAAATTGAAATTCAGTTTATAATAAAACAATGTTTCAAGACTTTCCTAAAGTACCCATCCTCCCACGAATTAAATGCCACCAAATCTGACCCCTTACTCACACCTCTCAAACCCTTGAATCGTCCAAAATCTACTCCAATAAGAGTTCAACATTCCCTTCTTACTTTTATAATTATTAACTTAGGCAGAAGGAAATTTGATAATGCCTTTTGGCTCAAATCAAAGGGATTAACCCATTTTAAGAGGAAATAAAAAAACAAACGATCCATGTCGGACATGAGTTAAGGGACTTCGTCTCAATCTCATTTAATTGAGGCATATTTCGAGAATATACCACTAATTATTTTACATAGTTTATAATAAACCTCATTGACTTTTACTTCCATTCAAAGATAATCAATTATCTACGAAGTGTTTTACTAAATGAAAAAAGCAATTTTTTAACTTTTCGAGCGACTGTGACCTCTCCACTGCCGAAATTGTTATTTGGGTTACGCTAAGACATAATTTTTTTAAAAGGAAATTAAATCACACATTCCCTTTTTGGTTTTTTCATATTGAAATTTTTTTTTGAAATGGATTTATTATTTCATTATCTTGAAATGATTTCTTATGATTGAAAATGAAATTTTATTAGTTAAATGATGATATTTGAAATATTTTATTTTTTATGATTATATAATAGTACTTGTAATTTTGACAAGTGGCTATGTGATAAAGCATTTACATGTGGTTACATGATAATCCAAATGACGGGTGGTTCTGTGATAAATAGTGGATGGGTGGTTAAATTATAACCTCCAATGAATTGGGTATGGAAGTCGATCATATGGCTATTCTATTTAGTGATATTTGTGGAAGTAGACCGTATGGTTTTTCAATTTTAGTATGTTATGTTCCATGTTACCTATATATTATAATTGTTACTTTCTTTGGGATTTATTGTAGTGTTCTGGTTACAATAATGGGTTAGCAATGAGCTAATATTCAATGAATTGGTATTGCAACTTCATTAAGGTTAAAAGTATTACATTATGATAATTAATTCATGGTTTAAATGTTGTTTCAAAAAACTAATAGTTTTCCTTCATTAGGTATCCCTTAATGAGTTTTTTATTCTCATCCCATGTTTTGAAATGATTTTTCATAGGCCTTAAAGATGATTAGGGTCAAGGATTGGATCGAGGAAACTTTATTCTATCTAAAACATGGAACTAAAATGTTTCTCTTTTTTAGATTATTTTTTTCTGTTAAAAAATTGATAGTGAGTATAAGTGTCTATATATAACATTCATGTTTTTTTGTATATGTTATGACCAGATTATATAATGATATAAAAATAAAAATATCCTCAATGTTAATTATTAACTTAATTCATGATTATGAAATGTATTAGACTAGGTTTTATAGTTGGTAGGAAAGGTAATTTTAGATATCATTAAGAGTTAGAATTTTGTTAGTAGACTATCCATAAATAAATGATACATTATGTTCAAATTGAAATGATATAGAATTTGAAGATTAACTTGTTGCTTCATCTATGATATGTTTGTTTAGAATGGTTTTCCACAGAGGAAACATGGATGCTCTGATTGGAAACAATCATGTTGAAAACAACCTTCCAAACCAGCAACCAGAGATGGTTGGAATCAGAACTGAACAGTTTGTTGCAGTGTT
This sequence comes from Viscum album, assembly GCA_963277665.1. Taxonomy (NCBI): domain Eukaryota; kingdom Viridiplantae; phylum Streptophyta; class Magnoliopsida; order Santalales; family Viscaceae; genus Viscum; species Viscum album. The sequence continues at coordinate 213,398,751 of OY728155.1, read as the reverse complement.
GACATAGTTGAATCAAGATATAAATGGTGGTGGTATCCGTGCATGAGATCATCCAGATCAATCACATAGAAATACATCAATATTTGAGAATTTCAAGAGGCAACATCTCCAATAATTCATTGAATCATCAGACCATGTTCTAGGTGAAGTGGTGATTAAAGCACTAGAAATGATTTTTAATGCCATGGGGAGTTTAGAACATCAAAAGGTTAGTTTTCTGTTTACCATTTTAATGGGAATCCGATCAGTAGTGGTCGGTGTTTAAAAATATTAGGGATAGTGAGGAAATTGTTTCTCTTGATTGGTATGAATTCAAAGGTATGTTTCTTGGCAAATATTTCCCTTAGGTGGATTGAATTAGGATGGATAATAAATTCTTAGAAATAAGTTAGGATAATGATCTAGTGACTAAAAAGGAATAAACAATAACTCAAATGGAAAGGTATGCTCCAAATTTTATATGGAATATTGATAGTAAAATCAATCAATTTTACTCTGGATTGAAGCCGTGATATCAAAATCCATTAGAATCTCATGGATTCAAAAGATATGAGATAACTTTCAGATGTGTGGGAAAAGTAGAAATGGAGTTTTTAAATTATTTGGTGGTCCATTAGTGAATTAAAAACAAGGGATCCAGTTGGCAGGCAACATAAATGTATTCCTCAATGAATTCAGGATGTAAGAAATTCAAATTTCCATCTTGTGGGAAGTGTGATAAAAAGCGTCATGTATAATGTCTCTAAATATCTAGAATGTTCTTCTAGTGTGGTAAAACTGGTCATATTGAACGTAACATTAAGTAATATTATCCCAAATTCAATGAAAATCTAGTGGTACGATGTTTTAGTTTAAATGAGTTTGTGAAATATGCCAATGTGTGTCCAATGTTGATTACCATCAGTGGAAACATGATAGATCAATAGTAGAAGGGTGTGGCAAGATATTTTGCAGAAATTGCAGTTGATGTGGGTCCATCAACTGATGTGGTATTAGGTACATTGTTTGTTTTTTTCAGATTATACCAATTTGTAGTTTGATTTAGGGTCTACACATTCTTTAATTTCGGAGAAATTTTCTAGTAAATTGGAAATTTTATCTCATAAAATGAATCATAAAAGTAAGTTATAAACTCTTGGAGGATATGTTGAGACAAATATAAATTATAAGAACTTTCATGACCTTGTGTGTAGAATGAATCTATATGTAAAACTTGTTTTTTTCTATAGTAGTGTTTGATGTTATTTCATGTATGTATTGGCTTTCTATTTATCATTATAATATTAAATGCCTAACAGAGGAGGTTTCTTTTTAGAAATAATTTTATTTTCTCTACAAGAATGAACCCCTTATTTTGATAAAATATCAGGAAGCTAAGAAAATATTAAAATATGGAAATGAATGTTACGTTTCACATATTCATGAAAACAAAGAAACTATACAGATTAATGATATAATAGTGGAAAATGAGTATCTGGATCATTTCCCTGCTGAGTTTTCTTGTATGATACCTGACCATGAAGTTGAATTTACAATTGACTTAGTTCCTGATGAAAAGCCAATAAAAAACCCACTTATCAAATTTCTCAATTTAAAATTTTAGAGTTAATGAAACAAATGCAAGATTTAGAAAAAGGTTTCATTCGACCTAGCTCATCCCTGTTGGTGCTTCTATAATTGTTATTAAAAAATGATTGTACAATGATACTTTTCATTGATTTTAGAGCATTTAATAACATAAAAATTATAAACAAGAATAATTTTCCTCATATCAATGGTTTGTTTGATCACATCTAGGGAGATATATATTTTTTGAAGATTGACCTAAGGTCAGGGTACCATTAGTTGAAAGTAAAATAAGAATACATTCCAAAGATCACATTTAGTTCTAGATATAGCCACAATGAATATGTAATTTTTTCTTTTGGGTTAACCAAAGTACATTTTTTATTAATGGATCTTATTAATAGAATTTTCACGAGTTAATGGATAAGTTTGTGCTTGTGTTTATTTATGATATTTTGGTATATTCTAAAGGTAATTTGGAGTGTGGAAGTCATTTAAGGGTTGTGTTTCAAACATTAAAATAAAATATACTATATGATAAATTACGCAAGTGTGAGTTTTGGTTACAAATAAATTCATTTAATGGTCATATTGTTTCTAAATATGGCATAACTATTGATACTACTAAAAAATGTTATTAATGAATGGCCAGGACCCACAAATATAACTGAGATTCATAGATTTCATTGTTTAGTAGGTTATTACTAGAGGTTAGTTGAAAACCTTTCATGGTTATCTAGCCCACTGACTAAGTTAACTTGAAAATGTGTAATGTTCATCGAGAAAAAATAATTTTATTAATGTTATTAGGAATTGAAAAGTTGATTGGTGAATGCTCCAATTTTGGAAATGACATTCAGAAATGGTGAACTTTTTACCTATAGTGATGCTTCTTGTGATTGAATTGGATGTGTCCATATAAACAATTATTGGGTAATTGTTTATGCTTCACGTCAATTCAAACAATTTGAGTTAAATTTCCCTAAACAAGATTTGGAAGTAGGTACTTTTTTATTTTCTTTAGAAATTTTGAGGAATCATTAGTATGATGTAAAGTGTGAAATATATATTAATCAAAAAAGTTTGAATTATATATTAACTCAGAAATAATTAAAATGATACATAAGAGGTGGAAGAGAAAGTTTAGTTAATTCTAGTGCACATGAGAATAGCACAGAGGAGGCATAAAAGATATGCAGATAACCGAAGGAAGGATCATTCTTTGGAGGTAGGTGATCATGTCTTTCTCGAAGGTTTCTCCATGGAAAAGTGTGATAAGTTTTGGTATGAATGGATACCAGAGTCCAGGGTTATTTGGACCCTATAAAATCAATGATAAATTCGAATTAGTTTCCTATAATGTGGCTTAACTCCATTTTTATCCCAAGTATACAATGTTTTTCATGTTTCAATGTTGAGAAATTATATTCGTGATCCATCTCATGTTTTTAGTACCTTGGTAGTTTAGTTGGAATATAATCTTTCTCTGAGGAATAACTAGTCTAGATTCTAGATCGAAGAGAGCATGTGTTGTGGAATATGGAAATTTATAAGGTAATGGTTTTGTAGAAAAACCATATGGCTAAAGAGGGAACATGGGAATATGAAAATGCTATGAAGGATAAATAACCATGTCTATTTGATAATTAAATAAAATAATGAGGACACAATTTCCAAAAGGGGGGAAGGATGTAACATCCTAGGTAAATAATGAATATAAAATTTTCATATTTATAAATATTTGTAAATTAAATATTAATTTTACGTTAATGGAGATTCTATGTTCGATGGAATACCCGACACACAACAATGGGTAACTCCGAAATCGTATATTGCCCTCAAGGCTAATTCATACTAAAAATATAATAATATAATATTATTATTTTTAAATGGTAGTTAACGCCAAGTCATTTTATTGGAATCAATGAATAGAAATAACTATATTATGATTAAAAATGTTTGTTATATGTTTTTACATTTATCAAATAAATTTTATAGGCTTAAAATTAGAATGATTCCAATTTTAAGCATGAAGTACTCTAATAATTTTAAAGGGTTGGTTTATCACCTTTTGATGGGAACCCATTTTTAAATATAGCTTAATAACTTTTATATGCTTCATTTGAAAAAAATAAAAATATTATTTAGAATAGTATCATCAAAATTTATATTGGATTAAATTTTTGTACTTTTCTGAAAATGTTCATTTTTAATGAATATTGAAAAACAATACATTTTAATTCAAAACTGCCTTTTAATCTAATCTATTTTTATAGTTAGATTGTATATTAAGTTGGTTTTAAATTGCAATGTGATTTTATTTTTACCATTTAATCTAATTTTGGTCATTGGATGTAATTTCACTTTTTAATTTTACATAAACACATGTCAATATAGAGATAGTTTTTACTTCGTAAAAAACATTTTGGTTTTGGAAATGGGAATTAATTTTAAATTAATTTATCAATATTATGTGCTTTGAATTTTAGAAAATGGATTCGATATTTCAAATCAGGATGATCAAGTTGTTTAAATAGGTATTTTTATTTTTAGATATTATGAATATTATATTCTGTAAATATTTTATTTACCAAGGTTAAAGGGTAAATGTAGTAAATAATGTAAAAAAATATTATAATAATATGAAATTACCCTAACATGTGTCCTAATCCAATTGAATTAGATATTTATGGGCATGGTAATCCTTGGGTTCATTTATGGACACCATGGAGCCACTTCTGTGTGAAAATGAAATTTAATTACATTTAATTTAAAGATAAGGAAAATATACCCTAAACATATATCTTTTACTAACACAATTTTTATATGTGGATATTTAAGTGACTTTTGGACTATAAATATTTATTACAAATCTAAAAAATTTTCTACATCATGGTATTTTATTTATAATTTTGACATATCAAATAAATAAATATATTTATGTTAAAACGATGATATAGTGATTCCCTTATTAATGAGTGATTTAAATAAATTGGATTATAAATATTAAAATAAATTTATTATTTAACTTGATATGAAATCTATGAATTTTATGGATGATTTTGAATTGTTATCGTTTCAATTATGATGTTTTTCTAAAAAATATAGTTGTGATTGATTCTAAAAATTTCTTGATACAAATAGTAATTTTTTTTTTCATAAATGTGTTTTTATAACAAATAGTATTTTATTAAATGATATAATAGTCCTAAAAATCTAATATTAGGATAAATTACTTAAATAATGTTGAAAATGTCCTTAATCAACCACTTGATGATTGATTGTCATTTTATTGAATCCATATGAACCGAATGGTATGAATACACAAGAAGATATTGAAAGAGTTAAATAAGTTAAATAAGGGTTAAAGATAAATGATATGGTTAAATTTGAAACCAAAACATGTCTAAAACATTGTGGTTGAGAGTATTTTGAACAATCCTCATCTTATATTATAATTAAATTAGTTGTGGACCTTTTTAATATCAAAATTTAGTTTATAATAAAATACCCTTTCAAGAAATTTATAAAGTACCCATCCTCCTTATAAAAGGACACCACCACTAACCCCTTACTCACACATCTCAAGCCCCTTGTATTGTCCAAACTCTGCTCCAATAAGCACCCAACATCACCACGTTCCTCCTAGAATCCATACCTTAGGTAGAGTACAATTTATGAAATTTGGGTGGCCCAATGCAATAGGAGTTACCCATTTTAAGAGGAAATTAAAAAATGAACGTTTCAAGTTGGACATGATGTAAGGGACTTCTTCTCAATATCCATTTGTTGATGTTTATTTTTACAATATATATATCCTTATATTACCCAGTGTATAATAAACACCTTTTACTTTTACTTTCATTCAAAGGCAATCTTTTATCTACGAATTGTTTTACTAAACTATAGAAGTAATGTTTTTAGCATTTCCAGTGACAATGAACTCTTCACCACCGTAATCGTTATTTGGATTCCTCTATAAGCATAAATGTTTTATAAAAGGAAAGGAAATTCTTTATTCTTTTTTGGGGTTTTTTTGTATATAAAATGGTTTTTGAAATGCATTGATCATTTCAAAATCTTGAAATGATTTCTTTTGATAAAAAAATGAAAAGTAATTTGTGAAATGTGAATATTATCAATATTTTATGTTATATTAATATATAATGGTACATGGAAATTTATTTGGAGGTTATGTGATAATATAATGGTGGGTTGTTATGTGATAAACCAAATCATGTGTGGTTCCGTGATAAACCATGGATGGGTGGTAAGGTTATAACCTCTAATGCATTGGGTATGGAAGTCAACCATATGATTATTCCACTTAGTGAAATATGTGGTAATTGACCATATTTTTATTCAATTTAATTATGTGTATGTCCCAATGTACCCTTATAAGATATATGTTTCATTTTATGGGGTTTATAGTAATCTATTTATCAAAAAAGGGTATAAAATGAGCTTATATTAAGTGAACTAGTTTTTTTACTTCATTAAAGTGAAAAGTATTCCATTATAAAAATGTATTCATGGTTTACATGTTGTTTTGAAAAACATATTGTTTTCCTTCTTTATGTATCCCTTACTGAGATTTTTAAGCTCATCCAATGTTTTGAAATGATTTCTCAAAGGACTTAAAGAGTAATAGTGTCAGGGATGTGATCCAGAAAAATTAATGTTTTCTAAAACCAAGAACTAAACATTTTTCTTTTTATTAGAGTTTTGGTTTTATGAAAATAATGGACTCTGAGTATAAGTGTATACTTTTAGCATTCAAGTTGTTATGTATATGTTTTGACCTAATTCTCTAAGACTCTAAACCTGAAAACAAACTTATTATTTATTAATAACATAAATCAAGACTATGTAATGTTTAATGATGGGGCCTTATTATGAAAGCTCCTATAACACGAACCAAATATCATTCCTTTAAAAGTTTCGCAATAGAACAGAAAATGAAGGTGGAAAATGATTTTATTTTACAAATTTCTAAACTACTGGGTCAAAAATGAATATCATGGACATATATAGGGATTAATTATAATCTTCACATGCTTCATTCCTTTCTCAATATTTAAGTAAAATTTTTCCAGTCCCTGGTTGTGATAATTACATAGTGAGAAGATGATAGTTGTTTGATCGTGTCTCCTTTTTGATTTTTTCTACCTAAAAAAGACTTTTTTTCTTTTACTAAACTCAATTTAAAGGCTTTTAAGACATTTCATATAGGTAATTATATATAATTATATAAATCCTAAATTGTTAGATTTCATTATTAACTATATGAAGCTATAGTGGAGAAGCTTATACATTAAATGGTTTCCTAGTTTTAATTGATATTATCATGGGTGAATGAATCACATTATTTATGAAATTAAAGTGTTGAATAAGGGGATGCTAACCGTTTATAGTCATTAAGATTAGTCTAATGGTGAGGATTCCTATGAAAGAGTAAGGGAACCTAAAACTAGAAATTAATTAGAATGTCTATATGTCAAAATAAATGATTTTTTTGCGAGGAATAAACATAAATTTACATTCCTGATGCATGGACTAAGTGGATATTAAGGTTTATTTTCACACAACCCTAACCATGTTGGTGATATGATCTATCAGGCATGATGAAATAGAAAAATAAATATGAATTACTACTCATGGACATGGTAGATCATATCATTAATGAAAATTTGGTAGCTGATATAGTGTATGAATCACATGAAAAATAAAAATATGTTATGAATTTGTTAACTAAATTCCAATACTGATTGCCTCTAGGGAAAAAGAAAATGATTTATGCCTATCATTTCAATTATATAACTAGAGATCCAGGTTTCATATGTTAAGACATATTTATCCAATGGTAGAATCAACATGATTCATATGGGGGAAAGGAGAGCCACCCACATAGTTTTAAAGACTAGGAAAATAAAGAGCAGAGGAGAGAATTAGGGATGTCGACGAGATAGGTTGTATATGAGTCATTTTTTCTATAATGTTAGGGTAATGAATCCTCATGTAGTTCAATAAGGTAGGATACAACACAATTATATATCATTCACAAATGGGTTAGGTGATGTTGGGTGCTATAGTTGAAGTGTGTACTGAAATATTATAGGGTTTTGTAATGGTATCTTCATTATGATAAAATGAAAAAATTGATATAATGTCCATTGAAGAATCTGGGTTGGATTTCAAGGAATCAATATGTATCCCTAGGACAATGGAATCAAGATCAACATTATTCTAGAGGTGGTGATGTACATTAACTACACAAATATATAGAAAATTATCTCAATATATAATCCAAGGTATCATGCATTTTTATTCATGAAATGGGAACTAAACCATATTGTTTTAAATTATACGGTGATGACCAAAAACATAAAAATTATCATCGTACAATGAGGGTGAATATTGAGAAAATGATAATTATGTGGAATATCCATTGAACATACATTTAAAAATTATTCAATAAATATATATACTATAAAGATCAATATTATGCAACCAACTCTATATTGGGGAGAGACAGTCTATGCAACATGAATTGATAATTAAAACATTACAATTGTAGAAAGCATTATGATGACTATAAATAAAAAATATAGGGTAAATTAAATATTCGTTTAAATTCATGGAGCCATGATTAAATATAGTAATTATATTTAGTTTATAATATTATATCATATATGAAATTGGAATGACAACATGTAAAAATAAATGTTTTGGGTCAACTATATTGGGGGATAATGGGATAAAACCCCTAAACCCATATTACTAATGGATGGTTTGGGAATGAAATAATAATTTGTTAAAACCAATGTCACATTGGAGTTCAAGGTATGAGAAGGTGAGTTTGGGTCAGTATATTTCATTAACCATAGAAAACCACAAATTAACTAAGAGAATTTGATCATTGTGAAAACCCTATAATAATTAATCACCCTTAAAAAAGTGAATAGATCCATTTTAGAGAATCATGAAGTGACTTAAAATTACACTAGGATAAACAATTTTGTATAAATGTTCCTTATGATTTATATTATTTTAATCCAAAATGGTTTATGAGTGATTTAAGTTTTATTTTCGATGATGCCTTCAAATTACATGTTCTTATACTACAATTTCAAGGATTGATTTGAACACCATTAGTTTTAACAATAAAAATAGATATAAAAAAATTATATTTCATGTTGTTGATGCAAATCGTCCAAAATATGTTCTTTTATGCTTGTGTGGCCATTGGAGTGGTGTTCCATCATCACTAGGGATAATGTTTGGAAATAAAAATTTCATGGGGATCTATGTCAAGGAATTCATGGAAATTCAAAGTGAATTGAAAAGTATATAGAGATAGAGTTCAACTATTTTTCTACTACATATAAATATATTGATCACATTCCAAGGTGATATTAGTACACAAGATAATAAATCACATCTCTTAGGAGTAACAGATTCTCAATATCATCGGATGACAAGGATCACCGTGTCGGGTTATTGGTGATCTATATAGTGTGCGACTGATGAAATAAAATTGTTAACCAGGCCCAAGATAATATACTAGGTCATAACTATGAATCTCATTTGAATGAAATGATCCCACAAATAGATCATGGGGAGTGGTGAAGTTGGATATAGAAACAATTGAAGGGGATATTATCTCATGTTAGATTGAAGGGATAGTTAAATATAATATGTATCATGCATAAATATGTTATCTATAAAATTTAATATAAATTATATAGGACGGATTTTGGAGTTGTCTAAAATCATGTATCCAAGAAGTTATTTGTCTATTTTAACATTTTACAATTAGTGAAATGTGCATTGAAATTTAATATGATGCACTCAAGACCGTGTAAACCATATAATTTTTGTTCAAGAAATAATGATCCATTCTTTTCAATTTAATTTCATATGATGATTTAATATGTTTCATGAGGTTTTAATGATATTTTTAAAGGAACATGGTGTAATTATGATTATGTGATTACATCCAAGGAAAAATATATGTAGTTTAATAGCTTGTAGAGACTGTGAAGGGAAACCAAAAGGTGGTGGAATGTACTTTTTGATAATTATTTCATTGGTGGGTGGTGTGATTAACTCTTCATATATGATGATCATAACATAATTACCATTATAGTATCCCTGGTGAGTGTTGACATGGAATACTTTTTTCCCTAAAACAGTGGTGGATTTATTCATTGAATCATTGGTGTTGTCAAAGAATGCACCAAATTTCCCTTGTAAAAATTGGAAAGGAGAACTTTTTTATTGAATGTTCTATAGAATAAATATTGTTACACCTATAAATTATTCATTTATTATATAATATTCTCGTCAAGATCCCCTATCTTATCTATGTTGATTAGATCCCATTTTGTTTGGAATTACCTTGTCATAGATGGATTTCTGGACTGATTCTAGTCTGAACTCAATAGTCATCAATACATATATTTCACATACCATAGAGTATAGATTTTCCTTGGTACATTTTTAATTCTTCTTATTATATGTACATGGTAAATATAAAAGATTTATAATATCAATATTCTTGTTTTGGTCATCAATCATTTGAAGAATATTTTATTTGAGATTTTCAGATGTATGAATCATCCCTTTATTTTATTCATGATAGTGTGTTGTGTGGTTGTACATTATATTTTAAGGGTTTATTGGTTCTTTTTACTAGGGGAATATAAATTACACAAACTATTATTTAAATTGATATAAGAGATTATAAACTAGTCATTAATTAAATATTTAAAAAACTAAAAATTGATTCTACATTGGACTTAATTGAGAGTAAGATATGCATCATTCAACTATGGAGAAATTTGTGATAATAAAATTGAACATGCACTGCTGGTTTGATTCTAATGGGTAAAAACCCTCATATAAGATACCTACGTAGTGAATATCCAATATTATTTTGTATATTGGATAAATATTCCGGATGTTAGATTAATTTTTCATGAATAATGTATGCAGGATACTTTAGGGTAAATTTAATATAGTTACGAACAAAGGTGGGAAAAAACTAACTAATATTTTTTGTTTGATAAGAGAGAATATATCTAGAATCATTAGGGCCACATGACCTAAAATTATCCTATTGAAATAATTATTTAAATTTAATTTATTTAATGATATAAATATATATTTAATTAATGATTCATCAATAGTGGACCAAATTAGGGTTAGGGATTTCACAATGGATGATGTTTACTATAGAAAAATATATTTTATCTCATTATAAACATTTATAGTGAAGTGTTCTATATTATAGTTACATGAATAATGATTTAATAAATTTTCTATTTGTTTTACTAATTTATAATTTACATGTTCTTCATGGGAAGTAGTTGAAATGAGTTGATTCATCCTTAATTATATTTCCTCTAGAGCAGTGAGTATATTAGCCTTCCAACCAACCATGTTAATTTCCCATTACTATTATTCCATATATATAGTATATGTAGAAAATAGTTTATAAGAAGAAATATTTGCATTCCAGGATCATGGTACAAGATAAAAAATCAACTATGAAGGATGTTATGCCCCTAACTAACTGGGGAACTCGGCCAAGGGGTGTTCTCCTATGTTCCAATAGTTAATTTACTATAGCATCCCGTCTTTTTATAACATAAATTTTCATTCCATTACACGGAACTGAGGATCTTTAAGGTTTAGTGTCTTGGAAACAAGGAACATAAAACATGAAACAAAAAAAACATTCTTCTTAAACACTTGAAAGGATTCTCCTCATGTTCACCCTAGGCTCATTACTGCATCTCATAACCTGGGGACATACATCAAAAGGAAGGGTGAGCAGAAGGCCCATAAAGGGAAATAAGTGAAACATTTTACATATGAACTTGAGATACATCAATAAAGTCATGAAAAGAACTTTAATGCATGAAAATGAAATCATGAGGCATATCATAATAAAAATAAAACTTTTTCATAACATGAAGATGTGGCTGCAACATTTAATATTGACAATCGTTTCGTTTCACCAAGGTCCATCCCCAAGGTGTCGTTAAAAATTACCAAGGTTTTTCACCAAGGCATCGTTAAAATTGTAATCTCTAGTGGTTACATCATTACCCAATGCATTGGAGCGCTATCAGGGCGCACCCTTAAATTTTCCTTTATTATCATGTGAGCCACATATATCATCATCAAACATTTCATAAATAACCCACATAGCATAAAATAAATGGGTTTCATTTCATAATCACAACGTTTTAAAAACTGCTTTAAATACGTGACCTTTACGTCACTTTAAACCCACGGAAAGGGAAAGAGGGTTTCATGTATGTAAATCCCAGAATTTAAAATAGAACATTTTGATATATATGTGAATACCCCTGTAGAAATAAGATCTTTGAGTATTCACTTTATAACATAAAATAATTTTTATAAAAGAGAGAGAGACACTTTGCGACGAAAATTCTGCAGCATAACGACTATGTTACAAGGTTTTAGAAAACATTGAGAAGAGAGGGGACATGGGTCAAACATTCATAAATGACCCATAAAACAGTAGAGGGAAAAAATATAAGGGATTTAAGAACATGGTAATGAAATTTGAAAATATACCATATGAAATGAAGAACATGAAAGGAAGAAAAAAAACAAGATTTCTCTTGTGAAAATTCGGCAGCCAAACGGCGTCACTTAAACTTCAAAAAAATTGAATTGACAAGGTCAAATAGGGTCTCTCATCATATGAACATAAGAGTCCATTATGATAGATATAGAGATCATACCCCAACATAATAGAAAGGAACATGAAAGGATTGACATGAAAGTAGAACTTCAAAACGAGAAGGGTGAAGAACCACTTAAAAATTCGGCAGCCTAACGGCGCCACTTAAAACATCAAAATACTGAATTGAAGAGATCAAATGGGGTCTCTCATCATATGAACATAAGAGTCCAGTATTATATATATAGAGATCATACCCCAACATAATAGAATGGAACTTGAAAGAATTGGCATGAAAGTAGAACTTTGAAAAAGAGAAAGGTGAATGAATCCCTTGAAAATTTGGCAGCCTGACGGCGCCACTTAAACATTCTTAAAACGAAATGATGAGAGTAAGAGGGGTTATTTCAACATATTAACATAAAAAGGACAGTAAGAGGAGTATAAAAGAACATTCTCCAAAATAAGAACATGGATCATAAAAGGAATGACATAAAAGATATCACTTGAAAAGAAAGAGAGGGGTCGGATCCCTTACCTTAAAATGTAACTCTTAAACCTCAAAGGTTGGGACCTTGAGGGCTTGGGGGCACCTTGGGAGGACTCCTTGGGAGGTAATGAGACCATAACTTCGTTGGGTAAGAGTGGGGAGTCGAAAGGATGAGAGGATGGCTTGGTATTTATAGGGAAAGTGAGGGGACAAGGCATTAATGGCAAAGGGACACCTCATTAGTGGTTTTGGCAAAACCATGGGCTTGCCCATGGTATTTGCCCATGGTATTGGCCACATGGGACACCTCATACCTTATCTCACTATTCATAATTCGAACATATTGATTACAAACTTAATACATCATTTAATGATGTCATTAAACACCCGTAACTTAAAAACTGTATTTTCACTATTCATCAAAAATTCAACTTTCTCAGAATAATCCCAAAATTTCACCTTAACCAAATATCAACGCTCTGATTACAAATATGAACTCCATTTTATAAAAATAATTTTCTAAATATTTTTAATTTAATTTTTAAATAAAAACACTATTCATCGAAAATTCATTTTTTTCAGAAAAAACCCCAAAAATTACCATAACATAATATCGATGCTCTGAGTTCAAAAATAAAGTAATTTTTATAAAAATAATTTTCAAATTATTTTTAATTAAATTTTTAATTAAAAAACACTATTCACCCGAAAACACTAATACTTGAATAATAATTAATGAAACTGTTATTTAACTATTTTATTGAATAACATTACTTAATCAAGGTGCCTAGATTATTTTAAAACTTTCTTTAAGTGAGATTACTAATCCATTTGGTCATATTACTAATCCTAATCATAAAATCACTATTCATAATTTACTATTCATCAAAAATCAATTTGATCTTATTAGACTCTAAATTTCGTACTGAACATAATTGTAGAAGACCATTTTTCGAAAATCATTACACATTTTTAATTATTTAAGGTTTACACAACCATTTTTAAAATATCCTTTTTCTAAAATTCATCAAAAATATGCATACAATATTTATCCGGTCATTTGAAAATTCATAAACATCATCATAAGAAGAAATCCAAATTTTTATTTAAAAAAAAAGATTACACATGGCAATTACGGTCTCGTTACATAACCCCTTATAATACCAGCATAGGACCTAAGAGTAAGGTGTGCTAGGGTGATAGAATTTTGGGGCGGCTCAGTCAACATTGCCCGAGTAGTAATTTCTATCAGTTTGAACTTCTCGTGAAGGCGATTCCGTTCTAGCTTTACATGATGAAGTTCGGCTTGGATTTGGTCCAGAGCAAAGCCCAATGGTGCTACCTCCTTCCCAATATCTGTTAGATGGGCTTCGATCGGCCCAAGGCTACTAGGTGAGGCCATCAAATCTTCTTTCTATAATAATTAACCAAGATTACTTATATTTAGAGACAATAATCAAAACATTTTGTTCACAGCGGTCATGTTGACCGATGGTTATATAATAGTCAAAACCCACTGATCTCATTTTAATTATAATCATGTTTATCAAATAAAACATTTTTTTTTTGAGTATAAAAAATAACACATGAAATTAGGAAACAAGATTTATTCAAAATTTCGGGTCGTTACAATATTCCCCCCTTAAGAAATTGCGTCCTCGCAATTTTTTTTAAATTGGGTTCTGAAATTTCATTGAAAGTCCCACATCGGAAAAAGAGTCAGTAACACCATTACTTTAAAAGAAAGAAAAGGAAGTACAAAGGCCACCCGAGTTAACCCACACTCGGGTTCCATGTAGGAAAACATGGACATGGAGGAAAAAAACAAAGGGTCAGTTCTGAGAGAGAGTGATAGAGAACATGATTAGGAGAAAATTAACCATGAGAAAATCCCAAACTTATGATGTGTGTAAACGGTCTTTGATTACCTAGTAGGAAACGTAAACCAACAACATTTTTGTTTTACGTTTCTTTTCATAATTTTGAGGATTTCATTTACCACATAGAACAAAAACATAAGAAAATATACCTACCTTCAAGTAGAGTTTCATCCTTTAACAAGTCCCTACCAACACTAATTTTTTCGCCAAATGATGAGAATTCAAAAACACTTGGTCTCATAAAAGCACAAGAATCATCTTCTATAGAATCACATAATCTACAAAAGATTAACTATCTATTTCTTCTATCTTTAAACATTATCCCAAAAACAGAAAGGTTAAGGTAAAACAACTCTTCAAAAAGAAAGAATCCCATAGGAATAGAACCTACTTTTAAATCTTCAAAGTTCCATGGTACTACCCAACGTTCATCATAGACCACTCCATAAATAACGGTCCTTAAAATTCCCCAAACTAAGATTGAAACCCAAATACAAGAAGGATTTGATAACATAGTCTTCCAAAACAACTTCATTGTTCATCTCCAGACAACATCAACCACTCCTAACATCTTATAACAAAAGTAGCTAACCTAAACATATTTTACCCAAGATAGGTTAATCATTCCCAAAAGTAACCTAAATTACTATAAGTCCACCTTAAATTCATCAATTCTTCAAAATATAAGTCAACCTTACTCCTCAATGAAAATACTATAGTAATCTATTTACCTCGATCATATAGGGTCCCCAAAATAGTGAACGCCTTCCAAAATAATAATCATCTTTTAATCCCCTAATCAACTCTGACATATTAATACGGAAATTGTCGCATTTCCTATCACATTGGTTGTTGGGACACGTTATTCCATTTCCCACCATTAACTAAGAAGATAAAGTATAATTAGAGGCTTAAATACTTAACCAATAATCATGAAAAGGAACTTAAAGCATATAAGGATAACTTGTAGAAGAAAAGTATACCCTAACTTGTGATCCCCTAGGATCCCATCTAGGTTATCCATGATCATATATTCTTATGTGAATCTTTATTTTATTTTATCTTTGTTCCTTTAATAATGGTTCATACCAAGCTTATGAATTTACCAAAGCATATCCCCCGGGAGTGTCGTAACCAAGAGTGCAGCAAGGCCCGTTGTCGTGTACCAGTTCCCGTTCGAGTCTAGCTCAAAGCGGTGTTTTCGGGTTTTACCCCTATGTACATCTGTGCCAGAGCCACCTCTACCTGCTCGTATCCAGACAGGGATGTATTTGCTTGGCAACCCCTTACTCAATACTCACCAAAATACCAGGAAGATTTCCTATATTAAACTTTTCTATAGAATTCCTCCTAGAGTTTTCATATCCTAATTTCCACAAATAACTAAACCATCCTTTGATACCAACTATAGCATCCCGTCTTTTTATAACATAACTTTTCATTCCATTACATGGAACTGAGGATCTTTAAGGTTTAGTGTCTTGGAAACAAGGAACATAAAACATGAAACAAAAAAAACATTCTTCTTAAACACTTGAAAGGATTCTCCTCATGTTCACCCTAGGATCATTACTGCATCTCATAACCTGGGGACATACATCAAAAGGAAGGGTGAGCAGAAGGCGCATAAAGGGAAATAAGTGAAACATTTTACATATGAACTTGAGATACATTAATAAAGTCATGAAAAGAACTTTAATGCATGAAAATGAAATCATGAGGCATATCATAATAAAAATAAAACTTTTTCATAACATGAAGATGTGGCTGCAACATTTAATATTGACAATCGTTTCGTTTCACCAAGGTCCATCCCCAAGGTGTCGTTAAAAATTACCAAGGTTTTTCACCAAGGCATCGTTAAAATTGTAATCTCTAGTGGTTACATCATTACCCAATGCATTGGAGCGCTATCAGGGCGCACCCTTAAATTTGCCTTTATTATCATGTGAGCCACATATATCATCATCAAACATTTCATAAATAACCCACATAGCATAAAATAAATGGGTTTCATTTCATAATCACAACGTTTTAAAAACTGCTTTAAATACGTGACCTTTACGTCACTTTAAACCCACGGAAAGGGAAAGAGGGTTTCATGTATGTAAATCCCAGAATTTAAAATAGAACATTTTTATATATATGTGAATACCCCTGTAGAAATAAGATTTTGAGTATTCACTTTATAACATAAAATAATTTTTATAAAAGAGAGAGAGACACTTTGCGACGAAAATTCTGCAGCATAACGACTATGTTACAAGGTTTTAGAAAACATTGAGAAGAGAGGGGACATGGGTCAAACATTCATAAATGACCCATAAAACAGTAGAGGGACAAAATATAAGGGATTTAAGAACATGGTACTGAAATTTGAAAATATACCATATGAAATGAAGAACATGAAAGGAAGAAAAAAAACAAGATTTCTCTTGTGAAAATTCGGCAGCCTAACGGCGTCACTTAAACTTCAACAAAATTGAATTGACAAGGTCAAATAGGGTCTATCATCATATGAACATAAGAGTCCATTATGATAGATATAGAGATCATACCCCAACATAATAGAAAGGAACTTGAAAGGATTGACATGAAAGTAGAACTTCAAAACGAGAAGGGTGAAGAACCATTTAAAAATTCGGCAGCCTAACGGCGCCACCTAAAACATCAAAATACTGAATTGAAGAGATCAAATGGGGTCTCTCATCATATGAACATAATAGTCCAGTATGATATATATAGAGATCATACCCCAACATAATAGAAAGGAACTTGAAAGAATTGGCATGAAAGTAGAACTTTGAAAAAGAGAAAGGTGAATGAATCCCTTGAAAATTCGGCAGCCTAACGGCGCCACTTAAACATTCTTAAAACGAAATGATGAGAGTAAGAGGGGTTATTTCATAATATTAACATAAAAAGGACAGTAAGAGGAGTATAAAATAACATTCTCCAAAATAAGAACATGGATCATAAAAGGAATGACATAAAAGATATCACTTGAAAAGAAAGAGAGGGGTCGGATCCCTTACCTTAAAATGTAACTCTTAAACCTCAAAGGTTTGGACCTTGAGGGCTTGGGGGAACCTTGGGAGGACTCCTTGGGAGGTAATGAGACCAGAACTTCGTTGGGGAAGAGTGGGGAGTCGAATGGATGAGAGGATGGCTTGGTATTTATAGGGAAAGTGAGGGGACAAGGCATTAATGGCAAAGGGACACCTCATTAGTGGTTTTGGCAAAACCATGGGCTTGCCCATGGTATTTGCCCATGGTATTGGCCACTTGGGACACCTCATACCTTATCTCACTATTCATAATTCGAACATATTGATTACAAACTTAATACATCATTTAATGATGTCATTAAACACCCGTAACTTAAAAACTGTATTTTCACTATTCATCAAAAATTCAACTTTCTCAGAATAATCCCAAAATTTCACCTTAACCAAATATCAACGCTCTGATTACAAATATGAACTCCATTTTATAAAAATAATTTTCTAAATATTTTTAATTTAATTTTTAAATAAAAACACTATTCATCGAAAATTCATTTTTTTCAGAAAAAACCCCAAAAATTACAATAACATAATATCGATGCTCTGAGTTCAAAAATAAAGTCATTTTTATAAAAATAATTTTCAAATTATTTTTATTTAAATTTTTAATTAAAAAACACTATTCACCCAAAAAAAACTAATACTTGAATAATAATTAATGAAACTGTTATTTAACTATTTTATTGAATAACATTACTTAATCAAGGTGCCTAGATTATTTTAAAACTTTCTTTAAGTGAGATTACTAATCCATTTGGTCGTATTACTAATCCTAATCATAAAATCACTATTCATAATTTACTATTCATCAAAAATCAATTTGATCTTATTAGACTCTAAATTTCGTACTGAACATAATTGTAGAAGACCATTTTTCGAAAATCATTACACATTTTTAATTATTTAAGGTTTACACAACCATTTTTAAAATATCCTTTTTCTAAAATTAATCAAAAATATGCATACAATATTTATCCGGTCATTTGAAAATTCATAAACATCATCATAAGAAGAAATCCAAATTTTTATTTAAAAAAAGATTACACAAGGCAATTACGGTCTCGTTACATAACCCCTTATAATACCAGCATTGGACCTAAGAGTAAGGTGTTCTAGGGTGATAGAATTTTGGGGCGGCTCAGTCAACATTGCCCGAGTAGTAATTTCTATCAGTTTGAACTTCTCGCGAAGGCGATTCCGTTCTAGCTTTACATGATAAAGTTCGGCTTGGATTTGGTCGAGAGAAAAGCCCAATGGTGCTACCTCCTTCCCAATCTCTGTTAGATGGGCTTCGATCGGCCCAAGGCTACTAGGTGAGGCCATCAAATCTTCTTTCTATAATAATTAACCAAGATTACTTATATTTAGAGACAATAATCAAAACATTTTGTTCACAGCGGTCATGTTGACCGATGATTATATAATAGTCAAAACCCACTGATCTCATTTTAATTATAATCATGTTTATCAAATAAAACATTTTTTTTGAGTATAAAAAATAACACATGAAATTAGGAAACAAGATTTATTCAAAATTTCGGGTCGTTACATTTACCCTTTATTTTCTTGATTACTAGCAGAGTAACAAGTCATGTTAAACCAAAGATCATTAATAATATTGGATAAAAAACTATTGATGATGTCTTGATACTCATTTTCATTTTTATCATGTCCCTCTAAGAGGATGAATAAGAATAGAATTCGTTCTTTTGAGTGTGTGATGATGAAAACTACTAGGGTATCCCAATTGAGAGTATATTTGAGGAGTGTTCTACCAGTTATTATTTTGTACGCACCATGGTAGTGAATATTACATCATGGCATCACCTGATCAATGAAGTGAATGACCTCCTCTAGAATGTTGAACTATAGGGGAAATTCTCTAGAGTCTGGTTGTATAACATGGAAATCATCCAATCCCTGACCATTTATTATCTTATTGGGAATGAAAATGATGTTAAATTACTATTTGATCACTAAAATATGTTACAATAATCACATAAACATGTGATTTTTAACGATATACACTAACATATTAATATATTATATTAGTTGGACATTATGTTTCTATTGATATTGACGAAGTTACATGGACAAAAAGACCAATGTGAGTTATTTTGTATTATTCACATATTACATTATATCCATGTGAAGTATAATAGTATTGATATATAAAATATGGTTATATTTTACATCATTACAATTTTTTTCCTATTGGGACAAAAGGGACAATTCCAAGGATGTGACATATTGGACTGGAGGATTACATGTGTTAGGAAACACCAAAATATGAGGAAAAAAATACAAATTTATTTCTCGAAACACACAATTTCATTCTTCGTCTAATTTATAGATGAATATTTTAACCATATGGCCATAAGGATGTAAACAATTTCACAAACTACATAAAAGAATTATGGTGATATTGTTTATGTTTAATGAGTCTTTCCTAATAAATTGGACTCAAAGCATTATGCTATGTAATTTCCCATAGGTAACCCCTAACACAAACAAAACAATATTTTATATTTAATATTTTGACATATATAATTCTAAACATTCTCTCAATATCATTGAGATGATACTATGATTATCAAAAATTTACTACCAAATAATCTACATTACATACCACCAGGGTCTCAAGGAGGGGATATAATATGTTCTTCAAAAAATAATAGCATGCTTCCCTAATATTAATCAACATTAAGGGAATAATCTAGTAACAAATGATTCATGGAATTCCATCAATTTATTTTACTATTTATATTCAAATGACCGCATTATTTGATTTTTCACAATGTACCAATCCATGTAAGAGAGGGATTAAAACCAGTGATAAAAATCATCAAAAACATTACAACCATATTAATGAGGTCAAAATTGATGAAATGATGACTTAGGTCACAAAAGTAAATATAGATCATGATATGTTTTGTATTCATCCTAAAAGGAATGATATTGTATATTCTACTAGGTTACTAAACATCCCTGAAGAAGGAAGCCATGATTGACTTATCAATTTTCACCTTGAATGAGAAATGATGGAAAATAATCATTTTCATTTCCACATACTGGATAAAAACATGGTAAATTTGAATTATCAATATGGGTTAAAATTGTGTGGGGATCAAGAAATTATATCCCTTTATTGTTTTATAAAAATATGTTGTGGTACTACTCAAAGAATTCATGGTATTTCTCATTCTGATTAAGAGGTATGAATATAATGATCAATGTTAGACATGCATCATCTTTTTTACTGAGGTTCGCCTACATCTTATCATCAATGGTAGTGGAAAATACTTCATGAATTTATGGATGGTTTTATATAAGCCACTCTTATTAAAAAAATGAGGACTTTAGGATGTAGATGAATCCTTATTCTGAAGAGTATGTAGTTTGAAATCATTTCTTATTGTAGGGATTAAATAAGTAGAAGAATATTGTTTCCCTTTTATTTTATCAGAGACTAGGGTAATGAAATATATATATCATATCATACATGTTGGTTTTTTTATAACATAAATATACATTATATCTATATGTAAATTTAATATTCTAGTGGGTCAATACCACTATTTTTATTTAGAGTGATGATTTTGATTATAAGTAAAATGTTTGACCTTATTATATTTGATTGGAGTGGGGTTCACATGTCTTAGAGGAAACTATTCAACATATTACTATAGTATGATATAAATGATTTTATTATTCATGGGAATGTAGAATTATTTCTTGATGTTTGGTTTTGTTACTTATTGAGAGTGGATGGAAAGAATAATACAACTATTAAAATGATCCAACATTACCATAGTGTGTTATTTCAAGTCATTGAGAGAATTTAATCACATGGATTTATTGAACTAGATATTATTCTATTATATTATTTAATATCAATAATTATTAAATTATGATTTATATGGTTGTATGGAGTTACAGTAAAGGGATAAAAAGAAGCACTTTTAAAACAATGGATGGATGGCTGCATATATGTGGAGCTAAGACCTTATTATTAATGTAATGAAAAATATATATTCTGAGATAATTGTGAATTTTTTATTATAAACCCAATCAATAAAAAATGTATTTATCTTGATCATTCCATGAAACTTATACATTCTATTTTTTGTATCATTGAGTTTATAGGTTAGCCATGTCTAGATCGGTAAATTTATACCACGTATTATGGTGATCAAATGTTGTAATGGGGTTAATTCTAAAGCTAGTCTCCATTAAATATTGTTTAATATCAACACAATTGATCATTCATGAGGCTTGTCATGGCCATAAGTTCCGTTACATTATTAAAAATTAACTTCCCAATAGAATGAGATTATGCAATGTCACTCTTCATTATTAGATTACAATTTATAGAAAACTGTTATGGAATCCACATTAACATAAAACTAAAAGGGGTAATTTATTTCATTCCTAATGTCCATAAAAATATCCATCGATAGACTGAGAGTAAAAATGATCACGATATGGGTTTGGATTATAGTGAGGTACATGACCATGTTGTATATATTAGTTTCTGTGAAATTCATACTCCCCATTGGGTTATCATTAATAAGAATCTTGGAAGGATTAGTTACTTGAGGTTGTGGGACCTTATTGGCATTTTTCATCTTCATATATTAGTATATTGGATATTAATGAGCCTATATTGTTGAATCTGAGCCATATTTTCATACAAATAACTGGGTTATAGATCAATACTAGAATATTCTTATGTAGTGGGATGCACATGGAGATCCCTGTGAAGAGTATGTCTTGTGGTCTCAGTAGCATATAAAAAGATATATAGGTTTGAAAACACTATAATATTATATTCTAAATTATATTTTAGTCTTTATTTGATTAATTTAACCTAGTGTTATAGGTTATGTAAGCTAATTTACTATAAATCTTTTATAGGAAAAACAGTCTACCTTATTGATGGAATTGAGGGAGGCATATTCCACATCATATATGGATGAGTTCCCTAGATAATCATGGGTCATGAAACTTACTACCAAAATTTGGGAAATGATTTTAATGAATTTTCACACAATATTTAGTATTTATAATGGTTCATAACTATCTTTACGAACCTAGAGATAGTTTCTTAGAGTAATGGGAGGATTTTTGACATCTAGTGTCAATAGTGAAAATGGCCTGTTGTGAAAAAATACGTTCCAGTTCATCCATTGATGAATGATTCTGTTGGATCTTGTGATCTAATTTCTCTCTATCAAATCAGTTATTTTTTTCATATAATTAAATGAACAACATATATACCCCAGATATCCCATCATCATTTCATGTGGTATTCATACATTTTATGTGATGTGACAGGTTATCAAATTCACCCATTACATGGTCTATTATTTCTTAGAGTGAGTAATTAATGGACAAATACTCTTTGATAATTTTCCCAAGTAAATTTTTAGGGGAAGTAATTGGGTTGATTATTTAGCTCATCCTATTTTGGAGTGTTAATATTTTAAAGGTTGTATAAGTTAATCATTAATGAATAAATAGTGAAACCAGTAACCTCTTCACCCTTAATTAATAAACCCCATCATTTTATTTAACTAATGTTACTGATACTTTCCCTAGATGGGGGCCATGGGAGGCGTTACCAGTGTCAGTATATGATACATATGGATTTTTCTATGAGTCTTGATGACATCAATTTAGGTGATTTTATGCATTAAATGAAATAAAAACTATCTCTACTCTATTGGGCCTTGATTTTGGAGTAAGAGGCTATAAGAGAGGCTGATAAAACACTATTTTATTGAATATTTTATTGATAATTAATGATATAATTTCCTCACATTGTGTTAAATATGTTTATTTATAAAATATTTGGGATTTGATCATTCATTTGAATATTTGATGAAAATTCCAGTTTTACCCTTTATAGTTCACTGTAGTATTTCGAATATAAATATTTTTAGATTTCTTATTTGAAATTGAAATTTTGTAACGGTGTTCCTAACTTAATTATCTACAACTTTTATGCAGGACACTAGAGCTAAAGAGTTCATTTGGTTGTTGAAATTGGGCCATGAAGTCAAAGTTGGGCTGGGCTCGCCAGAATGGAGAAGCTTCTGTATGTCGGCCATTCCACCTTCATATGGGCCTGTATTGAGCCCCAATTTGGAGAGGAGATAGAAGACACATATCCGCACACTTGATCCTTCTGGAAGGCCGGCCAATTCACGCGTTTTGGTGGTCAAATGGGCGGTGCAAGGTGGCATAAAATATTTGTCCGAAGTTCCACATTCACACTTGAAACCACTTGTAACCTCTCCTCCCCTCCACTCTATAAATTGGAGTTTTTCTCATTTGGAGGGGTTGGGACGTGCATTGGGAAGTTTAGGGAAGAGGAGCAGTGGATCCACTACAATTATCCAACCATTTCAATAAGGGTAGCTCTTGAAGCAAGGATCCCTTCGACGAAGCCTTCTTCTTTTCCTTCATGTTGTAATGATTTTGTTTATGTAATAAACTTCTTTGTTCTTCTTTTATTTCTTCTCTTTTCTTCTATTTTGTTTAAATTTCTTCTTCTCTTAATATTCCTAATTGGGCTGGAATTCTTGAGTAGAAGCGTTATTGGGTTATACCCATTTTAAACCTTTGCACATGCAAAACGCTTCTACGATGATTACGCCACCCATGGAAGAGTAGTCTTTTAGTAATCGATCCATCTTCTACCATCTTCATTTAATTATTTTGAATCAATGAGCTACTGTAATCCACTTAATATGATCCATGAATTGTGTTTTTTTTAATTGTAAGAAACTAAGAAAGCAATTGAACAATTAACACAAAAACACGCGAGGTCGGGATTTTGTGTCAATTGTGAGAGCGCGATCTTAATCGGTAATATAAGACCACATGGGATAAATTTGTAGAGTTCAAATATAATCCCTAAACACAATTCATCCTCATTTCTAGAATGTATATGTTCCTTAATTTACCACTGACCATAAGCTAATCTTAGAACATCAATCAAAGCAGGGTGCTGCGATTGCATGTTCCGAAGTTAGCCTATGGTTAAATTCACTTCAAATTTCGTGGTAAAGTTAATTCTCGTAGTGTTTGTGATTTAACAAATTAAGGGATAATAATTAAGTGAATGTTAATTTAAATGATAATGATTAATAATAAAGTGAAGAGGTAGAGTTAGATCGATTACGTCTTTTAAATAGATTTCTAAACAAATATCTTTTTGTTGTGTCATTTTAATCAAACTTCATTTGAAAACTAAAAAAAAATATTCAATCTTATTCCAGCAGACTTCTTCTAGATTAATAAACTATAAACAACCTCCATCATCCTTTCAAGTAGTGTTTTTATTCTCTTTTATTTTATTTCTTGAATTCCTTTAAAAAAAATTTAATTCACTTCCTCCTTTGAGAGACGACCATGGTTAGCCACTCTACTGCACCTAAGTACCCCAAAATCTCACTAATCATTTGAGGGCGCCCACGACAGCGCTCTATCAAATTGGCGCTGTTGCCGGGGAGGCAAGTAATTATTTCAACCAATTTGAGGTATTTATTTTATTTTACATTTTTATTCTCTTCCTCTCTTCTTTCTTCTGTCTTTACCCAATCTGATTTTTTTTCTTCTTCTTATATCTTTTTCTTCTTCTTTTTGGACCATAAACTCAAACTTCTAATTTTTATTTTACTATGGTCAACATTCCTTCTTTTCATCTTTCATTGATTGATAACACGAACTAATCCCTAAGATCTCTTAGATCATGACCCTGAGATTGAACGTAGCCTTAGGGCACGAATCAGACATTCTCAGTCTACAAGAAGTTTCAACATTCAACCAGTTGGAGAATTACTCCAATATCAGAACATTGAAATTGGAAGAAATTCAAATTCAACCATAAAAGAGGAACCAATGGCTGAAAACAATGGAAATGAACTTAATAGAACCATTCGATAATTGGATGCACCTGATATTAACTATCAACCAAATTGTATTGCATACCCAAATCTCGAATCAGACTTTGAACTAAAATCGGGGTTAAGTCACATACTTCCAAAGTTTCATGGCCTCTCTGGTGAGGATCCCAATAAACATTTGAATGAATTTAATGTGGTTTGCTCAACCCTTAAACCAAAAAATGTTTCTGATGATCAAATCAAATTAAGAGCATTCCCATTCTCACTTGATGGAGCTGCAAAAGACTGGATGTATTATTTACAACCCGAAGATGTAACTTGTTGGAACGATTTGAAACGTCTTTTCTTGCAGAGATTTTTTCCAGCATCAAGGACCACATCCATTCGTAAGGAGATCTCGGGGATCAAGCAAGAACAATGGGAGTCAATGTATGAGTATTGGGAGAGATTTAAGAAGTTGTTCACAAGTTGTCTGCATCACCAAATCAGTGAGCAACTCCTCATCCAATACTTCTACGAAGGACTCACACCTATGGAGAGAAGCATGGTGGATGCTGCGGTTAGAGGAGAATTGGTGGACAAGACACCAGTAGCTGCACGTGCATTGATCGACAAGATGGCCCAAAACTCACAACAATTTGGTGATAGAGGTACACCACATGTCAGGGGAGTACCTCAGGTAAGTCCTTCTTCTCTTGAAAGTCATTTGATTGATACTAAGTTGGAAGAATTGACCACTATGGTGAGGAAAATTTCTTTGGCACAAAAGAAATCTTTACCCCCTCCTTCAAGGCCTTGTGGTATTTGCGCTGAGAGAAGCCACCCAACTGACTGTTTCCCACAACTCAAAGAAACAGAATATTGTGCAGCAGTGTTCCCTGGGAGACCATTTCAGCAGCAACAACAACAACCATATCCCCAAAAGAAGTTTGATCCAACATACAACCAATGGTGGAAAGATCAGTTGGACATGAGGTATAGCTCTGGACAACAACAAAGGCCACCCTTTCAACAAAACTTCCAGCAGCCTCCGCCTTACCAGCAGGGTTTCCAACAACCCCAAAGGAGATTTGAAGCTCAAACATCAACATGTCAGCAACAAGGGAATCATCCACCAAAGGTAGACTGTAACACTGATGATATTTTGAAACAAATTGTTCTTAATCAACAAAATGAGCTGAAGAGTCAAGGTTCGGAGCTGAGAGAGTTGAAGACTCAAATAAGTCAGATTGCCACCGCCCTCCATGAACTTGTGAGTAAGAATTCTGGAAATCTACCTTCCCAACCCACTTCAAATCCAAGGGGGAATGTTAGTGCCATCACATTGAGAAGTGGGAAGCAAATGAACGATACATTTGCACCTACCATTGCACTGGGATTCACCTCAACTTCAGAGAAGCCGCATTCCATACCAACTGATGAGAAATCCAAGGAGAAAGATAAAGGTAAGAAAACGATTGATGATGTTCCTCCTAAACCCCTTCCTTTTCTAAACAGGGTTGTTCAAACCAATAATATGGCTGAAGAAGCAATGCAAAAGGATGTTTTGGACACATTAAAGCGTTTGGAGATCAACATTCCTCTACTTGAAGCCATTAAGAAAATTCCAAGGTATGCGAAATTCTTAAAATAACATTGTACCAATCCAAGAGGGCTCAAGGGAAATGAGAGGATCAACCTTGAAAGGAATGTCTCAGCACTAATTACACCAACTATAGCAATGCTAACAAAGTGCAAGGATCCCGGGACATTCACCATCGCATGTACCATAGGTGATTTTCTCTTCTCTGATGATCTTTGTGATTTAGGAGCTTCCATAAATGTGATGCCTCACTCTGTATTCTCTTCCTTGGAGGTTGGTGAGTCGAAGCCGACAAGAGTAGTAGTGCAGTTGGCGAATAGAGCTACGGCATATCCAGCGGGAGTTCTTGAGGATGTACTTGTTCAGGTAAGAGACATGATCTTTTCAGCAGACTTCTATGTGCTTAACATGGAGGATGATTAGGTAAGTTCTCATGCCCCAATTATCTTAGGTAGGTCCTTCCTCAAAACTGCAAAAACTATCGTAAATGTCAATGAGGGTACACTTTCCATGGAATTTGGAGATGAAGTTGTGATATTTAATGTTATGGATTCCATGAAGTACCCCTCTGAGGACCATTCTGCTTTTGTTATCTCCCATTTTGAACCACCAAGTAAAAACGCCATGGAATTGGATTGTCCTATGCTTAGGGAGATTATGAGTATTGGTTCTAGTTTGATGTCTATGAATACTACTACACCCATTTTTAAGGAACAAGACTCTCTAAGATTTGATTTTGAAATGGAATCATATTCTGATTTTGATCATGTGAACTCTGATTATGACATGGCTATTGAGTATGCTGATGGATTTGGTGCTTTATTCTCTGATTGTGATGATTTTTATTCTGATACTGATGTTCATTGTGCAGATATGTATGTTGCATCAATTTCTCCATCCATACATCACCCACCTACATTGGAACTCAAGCCATTGCCCCAAAATCTCAAATATGCATACTTACTCAGTGGTGATAGACTACCTGTCATAATTGCTAACAATCTCTCTTTTGAACAAGAAGAAAAACTTTTGAATCTTTTGAGAGATAACATTAGGGAAATTGGTTGGACATTGGCAGAAATATCAGGTATTAGCCCCTCCATTTGCATGCATAGGATTATCTTGGAGGATGGGGCTAAACCGCTGAGACAGCCACAAAGGAGATTTAATCCCACCCTCCTAGAAGTTGTTAAGAAAGAAGTTGAAAAATTACTTGAGGCGGATATCATTTACCCTATTTCTGACTCACAATGGGTTAGCCCTGTTCAGGTTGTACCAAAGAAAACTGGTTTCACTGTTATAAAAAATGAAAATGATGAGTTAGTTCCTGTGATAGTACAAAACAATTGGCGAGTGTGTATCGATTATAGGAAACTAAATCAATCCACTCGTAAGGACCATTTCCCACTTCCATTCATTGACCAGATGCTTGAGAGACTACCGGGTAAGAGACACTATTGTTTCTTGGATGGGTTTTCTGGCTATTTTCAGGTTCCCATTGCAGCATAGGACCTGGAGAAGACAACATTCACCTACCCATTCGGTACCTTTGCTTACCGAAGGATGCCATTTGTACTTTGCAATGCCCCAGGTACCTTCCAGAGATGCATGGTGAGTATTTTCTCAGATTTCATTGAGACCTGCATGGAGGTATATATGGATGATTTTACAGTTTATGGGTCCTCATTTGATGAATATCTCTCTTGTTTGGGTGATGTGTTGCATCATTGTATTGAGAAGAATCTGGTCTTAAATTTTGAAAAATGTCATTTCATGGTCGAAAAGGGAATTGTCTTAGGTCATATAGTCTCACAACATGGAATTGAAGTTGATAAATCTAAGGTAGATGTTATTTCATCCCTCCCATATCCTACATGTGTGCATGATGTTCGATCATTCCTTGGGCATTCTGGATTTTATCGACGCTTTATCAGAGATTTTAGTAAGATCGCTCTACCCTTATATCGATTGCTTCAAAAGATATTGACTTCAATTTTGATGATTCATGCAGGGTATCATTTGATGAGCTGAAGATGTGTCTGACCACTCCACCAATCATACATCCCCCACGGTGGGACCTTCCATTTGAGCTTATGTGTGACGCCTCCAACTTCGCGGTTGGATCTGTCTTCTCTCAAAGGGTGGAAAGACGTTCACATGTGATTGCCTATGCATCGAGGACACTGGATTTAGACCAATCAAATTACACAACTACGGAAAAGGAGTTTCTTGCTGTCATATTTGCTTTAGATAAATTCCATTCATATTTATTGGTCTCCAAAGTAGTTGTTTTTTCTGACCATGCAGCTTTGAGGTACCTCCTGAAGAAGCCAGATGCAAAGCCGCGACTTATCCGTTGGATGCTCCTTCTTCAAGAGTTTGACATCGAGATAAAGGACAAAAAGGGGTCAGAAAACTTGGTGGCGGACCACATGAGTAGGCTTACTCACACACTAGAGGGTGACACCTTGGACCAGGTACCACTTCGGGACACTTTCCCCGATGATCATCTCTATACCATCTCAGGTAAGCATCCTTGGTATGCTGATTTAGTTAATTACATTGTTGGATCTGAAATCCCAGTAAATTTGAAGAAACATCAAGTCCAAAAATTAAAGAGTGAGTCACGATTTTATGTTTGGGATGATCCGTACCTCTGGCACATGTGTAGTGACCAAGTCATTAAGAGGTGTGTTCCCGATCATGAGTTTCAGTCTGTTTTGCATTTTTGTCATACACTTGCTTGTGGTGGACACTTTGGACCCCAACGGACAGCTAGGAAGGTTTTAGACTCTGGATTATATTGGCCTAGCTTGTTCCATGATGCCCATTTGTTTTGTAAGTCATGCTCTCATTGCCAACACACTGGGAACAGTTCTAGGAGACATGAGATGCCCCAACAACCCATACTATTTTTTGAGATTTTTGATGTATGGGGCATCGAATTTATGGGTCCTTTTCGTAGTTCATTTGGATTTTTGTATATTTTGGTTTCTGTTGATTATGTGAGTAAATGGGTGGAGGCCATGGCCACCAGGACTGACGATTCTCATGTTGTTGTGGACTTTGTCAAAGCACAGATTTTTTGCAGGTTTGGAGTACCAAAGGCCATCATCAGTGACCAAGGGACACACTTTTGCAATAGGAATTTGGCTTCCCTCCTTCGAAAGTATGGGGTGACACAAAAAACATCAACACCATACCACCCCCAAACAAATGGCCAGGCTGTGGTTTCAAATCGTGAGTTGAAACAAATCTTGGAGAAAACCGTGCAGCCAAATAGGAAGGATTGGAGCAAGTGCTTAGATGATGCATTGTGGGCTTATAGGACAGCATACAAGACCCCCATTGGTATGTCCCCATTTCGGATTGTTTTTGGGAAAGCGTGTCATCTCCCTGTGGAAGTCGGGCATCAGGCATATTGGGCTATAAAGAAATGCAACATTGATTTGGCTCAAGCTGGAATTCAAAGGAAGTTGCAAATTCAAGAGCTTGAGGAGATTCGACTGTCATCATATGAGAACTCAAGGCTCTATAAGGAAATATCAAAAGCATCTCATGACAAAATGATCCAACAAAGGGAGTTTCATGTTGGAGAGAAAGTCCTTCTCTATAGTTCACGACTGAAGTTGATGCCTGGTAAGTTGCGTTCCAGATGGTTAGGTCCTTATATTGTGTCTAATGTTTTTCCTTATGGTGCAGTGGAGATCACTCAAGAGGACACTGGAAGGAGCTTTATAGTCAATGGGCAATGCTTGAAGAGATACATTGAGGGACATCCTACTGATGCAGTGGATTTTATCACACTGCATAACCCCATCATCACTTGATCACATCAGGCTGTTCCTAACCCTTTCACTTTTATATTATTTGTCCTATTTAAAAATTCGGAATTTCATGTGCATATATCATCTCACGGGTTCACATTGAGGACAATGAAATATTTTAAGTGTGGGGAGGGAACCATTTAGTTTAGTAATTTCAATTGTTTTCATGTTAAAAAAAACCAAAAAAAAAAAATTGTGTTTTTCAAATTTTGTGTGTTTATTTTACAATTTTATGTGTTTTTTTGAAACATTTTGAGCTAAAATGATTATCACCACCATTTTTAAATCCATATCAATAAGTGAAACAATTTACCCCTTGAAACTACGCAAAAATGAATGCTGAAATGACTTTGTTTCAAGTTCAAATATTTAGTAATTTCATGAAAAGTATGCTGAATTTTGAATCCCATGCCAATCTCACTGTCTTTATATTTGAAATCACTTTCCTGTGAGACTTCTAAACCATTATTTTCATATTCTTTACATTCACCTCACTTCTTGAGAGAACCAAACCATGATTTATTTAACCAGAATTTGATCTATTCCTGTCAAAACTTGAGGGTTTGAGGTACATATGATTAAATGATTAAGGAATTTGTTTGGTATTAAAGCCCCTTTTTCAAAGAATCCATTTTTATAATGGCCTACCTTGAATATTTAATCCTTGTAGCCCTTAGAATCCATGCAAAGCCTGTTAGGTTAAGCCACATTACAAGCCAATTTTCCCTATCCAACCAACTCTTGAAGTGAAATTGCATAATCTAGTTGAGCTTAAGTGTGGGGGAAGCTGTCTTGTGTTATGCCACCATATTATGTGATAATTTGGGTGGAAAATTAAATTCTGAAGAGATGTTTTTGCTGCTGAAGAAATTCATTATATTGAAAGCTGTGCCTTTTCTGGAGCTTTCATGACAAGTGAAGTTGTGCCTTTTTCTGGAGCTTCTAATTGAGGTGGAATGCTGTGCCAATCTGGAGCTTTCAAGAAAATCATGTTTGAGAAGATTGACATTTTTTATGCTGAAATGATGAATGGTGTAAACCTTTCATGACTTTTCAGGATGATGGAGCTGAATTGATACTATGGGGAATGAAGAGAAGACCATATTTAAGTGAAAATTATATTAATGCAATTTTGCTTCAAAAGAGTCAAGCCATCCTCATTCAGCCTCAGAGTTTTTCATATCTTAATCCTACCAACCGAAAGCCACAGAACAACCCTAAAAAGTCCTCATGATAAACATATGTCCTTGACTCACATCGGGTAGCGATGTAGGAATCTATCCAGCCTATGGTGACCCTTGTATGAGTTTGGATGAGAAAGACATTGCAAAAAAATTGATATTTGAGTGATGAGAGAAAATTCAAGCGAGGTAAGTGTTTTATGCATTAGCGGATAAATGAAGTGGAAATATATTGATGATATAATTTGAGAACTTGAAATAAGGTTTTTTATGAGGCATGATATCTTTTATTCTTGGTGTGAAATTGATTGATCTTAAGGATATGTGTTTTTAAAATTGGTTTTGATTTGATATTGAAGTTTACTTGATATGAGGTTTTGCCCAGGTGTGCAAAAGGGTAAGTGTGGGGGAGTTGATAAAACACTATTTTATTGAAAATTTTATTGATAATAAATGATATAATTTCCTCACATTGTGTTAAATATGTTTATTTATAAAATATTTGGGATTAGATCATTCATTTGAATATTTGATGAAAATTCCAGTTTTACCCTTTATAGTTCACTGTAGTATTTAGAATATAAATATTTTTCTATTTATTATTTGAAATTATAATTTTGTAACAGTGTTCCTAACTTAATTATCTACAACTTTGATTCAGGACATTATAGCTAAAGAGTTCATTTGGTTGTTGAAAGTGCGCCATGAAGTCAACGTTGGGCTGGGCTCGCCAGAAAGGAGAAGCTTCTGTATTTCGGCCATAACTCCTTCATATGGGCCTGTATTGAGCCCCAATTTGGAGAGGAGATATAATACACATATCCTCACACTTTAGCCTTATGGAAGGCCATCCAATGCACGCGTTTTGGTGTCAAATGGGTGGTGCAATTTGGCATAAAATATTTGTCCGAATTTCCACATTCACACTTGAAACCACTAGTAACCTCTCCTCCCCTCCCCTCTATAAATTGGAGTTTTTCTCATTCGGAGGGGTTGGGACGTGCATTGAGAAGTTGAGGGAAGAGGAGAAGTGGATCCACTCCAATTATCCAACCATTTAAATAAGGGTAGCTCTTGAAGAAAGGATCCCTTCGACGAAGTCTTCTTCTTCTCCTTCATGTTGTAATGATTTTGTTTATGTAATAAACTTCTTTGTTCTTCTTTTAATTCTTCTCTTTTCTTCTGTTTTGTTTAAATTTATTCTTCTCTTAATCTTCCTAATTGGGATGGAATTATTGAGTAGAAGCGTTATTGGGTTATACCCATTTTAAACCTTTGCACATGCAAAACGCTTCTACGATGATTACGCCACCCATGGAAGAGTAGTCTTTTAGTAATCGATCTATCTTCTACCTTCTTCACTTAATTATTTTGAATCAATGAGCTACTGTAATCCACTTAATATGATCCATGAATTGTGTTTTTTTTAATTGTAAGAAACTAAGTAAGCAATTGAACAATTAACACAAAAACACGCGAGGTCGGGATTTTGTGTAAATTGTGAGAGCGCGATCTTAATCGGTAATATAAGACCACACGGGATAAATTTGTAGAGTTCAAATATAATACCTAAACACAATTCATCCTAATTTCTAGAATGGATATGTGCCTTAATTTACCACTGACCATAAGCTAATCTTAGAACATCAATCGAAGCAGGGTGATGCGATTGCATGTTCCGAAGTTAGCCTAAGGTTAAATTCACTTCAATCTTCGTGGTAAAGTTAATTCTCGTAGGGTTCGTGATTTAACAAATTAAGGGATCATAATTAAGTGAATGTTAATTTAAATTATAATGATTAATAATAAAGTGAAGAGGTAGAGTTAGATCGATTACGTCTTTTAAATAGATTTCTAAACAAACATCTTTTTTTTGTGTCATTTTAATCAAACATTATTTCAAAACAAAAAACAAAAAAAATAAAATCTTCTTCCAGCAGACTTCTTCTAGATTCATAAACTATAAAAAACCACCCTAATCCTTTAAAGTATTGTTTTTATTCTCTTTTATTGTATTTCTAGAATACCTTTAAAAATTGTTTTAATTCACTTCCTCCTTTGAGAGACGACCTTGGTCAGCCACTTTGTTGCACCTAAGTACCCCAAAATCACACTAATTATTTGAGGGCGCCCACGACAGCGCTCTATCAGAGGCCTTTTAATATTCCCCTATGTTACCTCCTAAATGTTGTCATCCTTCTTGAGGGATTTTATAAATCCTCTTTGATATATCATATTGATGAGTTTTAAGAATATCTAATTATAAAATTTTATACACATATCCTCAATATCTATTCCTGTGGAATTTATTCTTTGTGGGAATAAGCTGAGACTTTCCTGTGAGTAATGAATTTAGTGATGCATTGATTCCCATGCCACTTATAACTAGAGAGGTATCTGGAACTTCTATATCATATTATGGAAATGAACTGGTTAATGAATTATTGATATAATTTTTCATTGATAGTGATAGACCCTATTTTGTAATGTCTATGTATAGATATGAGGATCCTTACATAGTCTGTAAAATATATCAATTCCTGGATAAGACTTATTTATCAAGAATTCTATAACAATATTAAATTATATTCATTGTAATTTTCTGTTTAATTACATGGAGTATATGTTACACCTAATTATAATAACTTTAAACATGTTAAAATAAAATTATTAATAAATATATAATAATTATTAATATGGAAAACCATTATATATTTATATGTTAATTAATTAGAAATAGTTAATATAAAAAGGGTTATTTTAAAAATAAATATTTACCTATATTATTTAATATATTTTTAATGCTAAATTTACAAATTTAAAAATGTATTTTTTTTTAAAATAATTTGGTTTTGTATTTCCTCAATTTAAAATAATTGTTTTATAAATTTTGTGTTTATTTCAAAATTGTATGACTTTCAGTCAAATTTATTTACATGAAAATTATAATTTTTATATTTGATCGTTATGTTAGATTATCAGATAATATTAAAAAAATTATTATGAAATAATATTTTTATTTCACAAATAAAATTTTCTCTTTTATAATTTCGTTCTAAATTATAATAATATGTAAAATAATTGCATTAATAAATTGAAATACCACACAAAAAAAATTTATGTATTTTAAACTAAATTTGTATTCATAAAGAGAAGTGTTTTTTCATGCATTGAAATAATATAATGTTTTGATTTTTTATAATAAATCGACTTATTTCATTAAAATAAATATCAAATATAATTTTATATTACGAATAAATTTTATGTTTTAATGTTGTTTTTCTAGAAACTATTTTTCTATTATTTAATGAAATTATTTTAAAATAATCTTTTCTGGCATGTAGAAATATTTTTTTGTAAAATAATTATCTATTTTTTTAAAAGAATGATCATATTTTTTAAAGGGTGTAATCCCAATTTTATTCATTAATGTTATTTAGTAAGGTTAATATTTTATTACCGTCAAAAAAGGTAATTTGGGTAAAAGATTAATCTTAAATTCTAAATCCACAAATTACTCAAACATTGTATAAAAATGAGTGTAAGAGAGGAATTTTCAACTCATCTTGCCCCACAAACCATATTTATCCACCAATGAGAATCAGAAGGATCCCATTTATTCTCTTATATTAATGATACACTTCACCATTGAATTACTAATTTAATCAATGAAATATCTATATTCCTAGAACCCTATCCAAACAGAAATATCTTTTGGTTACTATAATCTTTCCTAAGGCATTAACATCTTAAGTGTTTTATAAGAGATAACTCAATATTCGAATATCAGTATTACTCTCCCTAAGACTTTTTTAAAACTACTATTTAAAAATATAAATTTGGAATGTTCTACATAACTAATTCAATATCATTATTATATTTAAATTTCATTTTAATAATTATAAAACATATTTATAGTTGTTTCCATTAACTAGGAAAAAATAACGTCGATCTTCTTAACGTGAAGACTACCTCTTCTCTGATGTGATGTAGTTTGTATTCCATCACCATCCATCAAGACTGGTACAAAGGATATATCTTTTCAGTAAAAGGTTTAATATTTCACTTATACAATTCTTAAATGATTATCCTCGTTTTACATTATCTCATCCAATATATATGTCCTAAATTCAATTCTAAACTTATCTTTTTCGTATTTTATTATCCCATCCAAACATTGTAGAATGAGATCTTTAATCATGCGTATGTTCAGACTACCACCTCCTCTGACATCATATTTAAATTGACATGCCCACCCATCATGGATGGTTAAATGATATTTTATTGAAGATTCTTTATTCTTATTACATGTAAAAAATTATTTAAAAATTATAATATCATTTTCAATAAAATTCACTAGCTCAATCAATGATTATAACATAGTCTTGTTGAAACAAATTTTACACCTAAAATTAATAAATTTTAATTTTTAGGTCATCTATGATTAATAATATTTATATACTATTAATAAAACTTATTATTAATTTTTTAAGGTCTACAAATTATTTTGGACTCATAATATTAATATCTAAATTTGTTATTAATATATCAACATTTTTTCTATAAGCTATGAAAAATGATCCCAATTTTGATGTTCTCTTTTAAAAAATTACCAAAAAACATAAAAATGAATTATAAATTAATAAATTATTTATAAAAAAATCAATAACTATTATTATCTAAAGATTGTGAACATTAGGACTATAATGAACAATATCACCAATATTTCAAAACTCATTTAAAATCGTCATTTTTTCAAACACCTTACTCAGTACATAGATCATAACTAACTAATAAATGTTTAATGAATATTTATAGATGAATTTTATAAATGTTTATAAATATTATTACGGTTACAAAGGGGAAAATCATGAAATTTATTTTTTTTATACATGAGGTTAGAGTTCATTCTACTAAGTGGGATAAATGATAAGCGGTTTCCATCACTCAAATCCTTACAATTGTTAATAATCTCATAACATTGTATAAAACATTTAAATTCAGGACTTTATCAATCCTATTAAATGTTATTTTATTTATAACAAAATTTTATAAGGAAATAATTTGTTACACCAGGCATTCTACTTTGATGAATCTGTTTATAATGAAATTTTTGAGAATAATTCTCATCACTTTTAATGGATATTCCCTTCATATAAAAATTTTTTATTTCAGATAATGTATGCCTATACTATGTTAAAATGTAATATTTTTCATCTAATGGTCGTCATATATATTTATTTATTTTAAAATTGTGGTCTCGATGTACTTTTTGGGATGTTTTTTTTCAATAAATGTGTTTACAAATATTTCAAAAGGATTTTTTTCAATTATCATATATTCTTCACTTATGAATCATAATTAAATATAAGATTTAATTATTTTCAAGGTATCAATATATAATTTTTTATAAATTTTTCATGATTATTCAACCACAATTTTTATAAATGATGTTTTTAATTTGATTGAAAAATAAATTATTTTTAAGATAATTTTATTAATTTTTATAAAAGAATAATTTTTATGGTTTCTTATTACTTTTGAAGTATTATTTTTTAATAGTATAGTGGTTCATAAATAAAATGATATATTAAATTTGGAGTATATTAGGTTATTTTAATTAAAATACTTTATTATTTTTTATTTTAAATGATTTTTGAAAAGTTCGGAAGTCATATTCATCTCCATGGGTAGATAATGATAATATTAATGATTTGATATTATATTTCTATAATATGTATGGTAACAACTTTGGGGTTTTATTTATTCATAAAATTAATTTATTATAGATTTATATCTCATAAATCTTGATTCGTTTTTGTTCTTGTATTTTTTCACTAAATAAAATAGGGGACATATTATGATTTGTTTTCAAAAAAATTAAATACTGGAGATGCTTGTACATTTTCCCAGAGTTTTACTATTCTTATGTCTATGAAAAATCATCTCTAAAATTTTAATAAATATCAAAATTTGATATAGATTAATGATATTCTATTTTCAATGGATTTTTTTCTTTATTATATATTGATTTGAAATTATGTCATTTTTTATAAGACATGCCTTTGATGACCTTTATTTGTGATTTGTTCCTATGTCTAGATCCTTAATGATCAATCATATTTTTTCGTTTAGGTTTTTTTTGACACTAAATGGGAAAGTAACCAAAAGGATTATGAAGGCTAACTCCGGATATTTCAAATCCCAAAGATATGTTCAAAGAGTACAAAGGAAAATTACCAATACTCCCAAAGAGATTCACAACAGAGTAGAATCACGGATCTGTGCGGCCAAATTACGTGGCCGACCTACTCGACTGACCTACAAGGAAGATCTATATGCCAGAAGATGTTTTATGAATTTACGTGGAACACCTGCACGGTGCAGCTATGCAAAGTTCCTGTTCGAGATATATTTCTTCGATCAGGCCCCATCTGTGCATATAAATAGAGCCCATGTGCTCCCTATTTGAATATTGAAAAAAGATGATAGACTCTCTGAAGGTCCCATTGGGTATCTCTTTCTCCTAGATCCCAAAAATTATCTCATATATCTCTATAGACCACGAGAGAAGAGATAATAAAATTGGATAAGCATGTTTTTGAAGGTCTTCACATTCATCTGTCATCATTTATACCTACGCGGTATACCCGCGTGTCATACCCACACGCCATAACTGCGATGTATACTTGCGTGACATACCTGCACGTTTTACCTACCTGACATACATGCACAAGGTACTTACGCGACCAACTCAAGTACCATTTTTAAAATCCATTCATGGCAGTGTATCACTTTCATGGTTCCATTATATGAGAGGGACTAAGCTGAGGCCTCCACCAGAACTTTCTGAATATCAAACCATTTGGAAAGGTACCTCAACGTGTCTCCTATTGGGGTTTTTATTACCGTAGTCCCAGGTTTCCCACATTTGTTACACAATGGTGTTAGGATTCATGACATGTATGTGGGTTTTTATATCCACAGTCACGTGGACCATTCTCTTAGAACCAGTGTTGGGAAGTACCTGATTTGGAGGAGGGTTAGGCCTCGGCCTTTCACTTCTCAAAGAGGTGACCTAGAACAAATCAGGGAAACAATCATGGTGTAATCCCCTCACCTTCATCTCTTCTTCCTTACATTGGACCCTTGTCCAATGTTAATAAAACATAGGGAAGGATCTTCACTTTTCCCTCTTCCAAGTCCAACACAACCTCTTCCATTAGAAGAGGATGAAAAATTGGGATGTGTGAATGCCTTTTTTGAATCATTGAAATTCTATTTTTTATCATACTGAGCATGAATCAAATGGGATCATGGATTTTTCATGGTCACAACATTTTCACAACCAAAATAACTAAGAGAACTTTGATTTCTGTTCAGTCCATGATACATAGGAATCTCTTTTAGTGATCGAGCATTCTGGATATCCTCCTTAGGATTCAATCCCTAATTCCCCCAACTTGGGAATCCTACATAGGAAATAATCCCCAAATTCAATCCTCAAATCATCAAGGCATCATTTTCAAGAAGTAATCCCAAACTCATCTCTCTTAGAGGACCATAATATCAAATGAGAATTATCGAACTATGCGGGATTTGATTCCCATCCATATGGGATATGTAGGAAGCCTCCATGAGTTTCAAACCACACACTTCAAATCAACCATGTTCTCCTTGGGACATTTCCCAATAGGGTCTGATCTAACATGGAAACTCATATCCTTTCCATGTTCCTCTGTCTTCTTCAGCATAAGTCCCAAAATATGTTTTTACTAAGAAAATTTTTCTTTGAGGTCCTTATCACATAACCGTAAAAGGTATGATGTGTCCTATTAAGGGACACCGAACTACGAGGGTTCTAATTTATTTCACAAGGATTCGTAGGTATCCCATTTTACAGGCATGATCCCAAGATCAAGAAAACCCTTTGTCTCACTGGATGACAATAAAATCCTGAGTGCCCCACTGAGTGGCATAAAAACAGAATCATCACAACAATGATTAAAAAGAATCTCTAATCGCTATGTGAGGGGATACCACTGCCAGAAAACCCCGAATACATACAAATGATTCCATTGATGAAGAACATTGAATTCATACTAAAGATTCTAAATTTTACATATGTTAATAAGTTAATGTAAATTCCAAGGGATACTTGTAATATACTTGATGAATTAATATGTATTCATGAAAAATATATTAAATTTTCAAGGAGAGCCCCAAAGTAGACAATAAATCCCCACCAAAAGGGTGGGATGAGTCCATCCTCCCATCCTCTCGACCAATTCATTTTCTTATGTATCATAATGTTAAAACATAACGAATGCATGCCTTTGGAAAGCAAGTCCCCTTTGGATAAATAAATGTTAGAATTTATAGTTCCCTAAATAAATCCAATAGAAACCACGTGGAAATAGTGATTCTTAAAACTAGAACACATGTTTCACGGAACTACGAAACAAAAATAGTGAACCTGACGTGAATCTTTTACCATGTTAATAATGTTACCCACATGTTAGGCCCCTATCAATTGATAAAGGAAGTCCAGAAAAAGGAATTATTATTCATGTATCCATATGAAAAGGTGTAGCTTTAATAGATCTTGTTGTTGTTCTTAGTTTTTCACAGAATTCCCTTCAATCCAAAGAATTGCTTTCTCCTAGAAAATAACTGTGAACACACAAACCGATGTTCATGTTGGATCTCTATCCATGAGAAGGACATCATCACCACCCCAGCGTCTTCAACATAGGGTATCTAATGTGATGGTAATGGAATATCTCCAGCATGGTTCCATCCCAACTTTGGAGGCTACTCGACAGACCCTCCATGTCAACAAAAGTCCTCAATCATCTAGCCAACAACTACCAATGATCCATAAGCAGATGGTTCCAACCAATGTCTCTGACCGTTTCATGTCCTTATCCCTAGAACACAACAACTAGTCCCTCCCATACAACAAGAAGGTGGATAAAGAGGTCATTTAAGTCCTTAATTCATGAATGTAGGAGTCCATTATAAGGACTCCCACCAGAAACTGCCGCTAGAATCTTGATATAGTTAACCCTCAACATGATGAGGGTTTTTAATCTAGACGTTTGGTTGAGTCTCTCATACCTAGGCATGCAAGAAAAACCACCAGGGACAACGTTCGTTTAAAAATAAGTAGGGTCTCACCTCTGTCACCTCTAGAAAATCCCATTAATTAAACTTGATGGAAAACAATGAATGTGTACACACACTAATCCGTCCTAATTTTGCTACTCGTCAGGCTTGTATGACATAAACTC
This sequence comes from Viscum album, assembly GCA_963277665.1. Classification (NCBI taxonomy): domain Eukaryota; kingdom Viridiplantae; phylum Streptophyta; class Magnoliopsida; order Santalales; family Viscaceae; genus Viscum; species Viscum album. The sequence goes on along the minus strand of OY728155.1, from coordinate 213,357,234 downwards.
ACCAATACCACCAGAAATACCTGGTGGAATATCATGAACAGAAATATACACCTGCTCAGAAGTTATCATCCAGTCAGCAGGCTCATCTGACTTTATATAAAGTGGCCCGCCAATCTAATATGGTTGCAACTGGTAAAAAGGAACATACACCTATTTACAATCACCAATTCTATCATCAGTCTTTTCTTCCAGTATTTAAGGATGTATAACAACCATATTTGATATAAAATAGCCATAAGGCACTTACACCTACCAATTTTTATCAAGCCTGCCAACAGTGTCGTTTGGAATCACCTGGAGATGTTAGTTGGAAAGCTCCGATGACAAATTTGGGGAAAACACAACTCTTTGCCTCCTTGCTTGAGTACTATCAATATCCTTTCACATGAAAAGGAGGACTGGAGAAGGGACATAAACCTACTCCAGATATGGAATAGACATATATTCTCATTCCGAATACTAATGTCACCAAACATATCTTATCAATTTTGAAAGGGAAGATGCATATCCCTACACATATTTTGGAAGCATGCTAGGATATTTTAACAACTATTTTATTAGTATTAGGGGAACATGCATATAAATATTTCCCCACACATCTGATGACATATCAACATGCAATCCCAAAATAGATACACACCTATATTCCTGTCCTGATGGGACATGGGGCATATTCCCCCATATCATACGTACAACAGGATCGGGAATATAAAAACAATCAAATTGGAGATAATATGTCAGTTATAGTATCCACTCCAAGGAAAGAACATACACCTTCCCATTATAACCACTTCTCCCAGTAGGTGGCCCCAACTATGTATATGAGAACATCAAAAAATAAGTCTCACTAGACAGCATTGGAAAATCAAGAGCCAAGCTTTGATTTATATCCTCTTAATGCTAGAGTTCTTGAAGCCCTCGGACATTTATCTGTTGCAGCTCAAGATCCTACCCTCTCATTGCTAACTTTTTGGAGAGGTGGTTGAAATTATGAAGTTTCTCATTGGACACATCATCATGAAGGATTGATTCATGAAAATTCAGTCAATATAGAGTGTCTATCTCTAGATGAGAGACATGACAACCCTCCGTGTGGGTAGAAGATGATATAGCAAGACGATTTATACATTGTTGTAATCCATCTTAGTGATCCTCACTATGATGTCATTCACTATGAAAGTCCTCTCCACAATAGTATTTCACTTTGTGAAGACAATTCCATAATTGAAAATGTTGTAGTGAGAACGCCCTCCTATCATAAGGCACTTGAAAGCACAATGCCAGTATTGTCTGATGCCATGTCATTTACAAGTGAATCACTTTATCAAAAAAATTATGTCTTAAGGGAACGGTAATTCTCCAAACCACCTTTATGTCATTTATCTTCTAATACAGATTATCCACTCTTGTCAGATCATGTTGAGAAACCACTTGTGAATGATGAATAAGATGTCTTATACCTAAGGAAACAATTAGCTAAAGGGGAAATACAAGTCATGTTCTGGCCTTTGGCAAATTCGTAGTATGATATTCGAGAATTGATGACAGAAGATTGCATTCATGACATTCTCCTCAACTCATGGAAAACTCTTAGTCATTTGAAAACAAAAGTATTAACATATGATGAATATCAAAATCATGTAAAGGTAATAGAAGGGTTTTAGTGCCAAATTGATTTGGCATCTCTCTCAATTTACCAACATCCAATGGTTGAAAAACAACAGAGAATCTTTCAGTGTTCATGTTTCAATGCTATAAAGAGACTACATCAGTTAATTTTTGAGTCCCCATCGAATGATCACATCATAGGATCAGGTTAATATGGAGCATTTCATTTCACTGCACTCCAAAATCTGAAAAGTCTGCAAAAAGTGGTCTCATGAAATGTTATTTTCCATGACATGGAACAATCACTAGGTTTTGTATGTAATCAAATGTATGCTCAAGAATAGGCCTCAACCAGTTTTTATAAGAATCGGTCCCAAAGAAATGAATTTGTTGAGCTATATTTACATCAAGCATCTGAGAATCATGAACAAGCATCCCGTTTAGAGGATATCAGGCATCCTATAATTCAAATTTTAGAAATACCACATCAATCGTCTGAAACATGTGATTTAAATGATTTTCAGATGATGCACACATATAATGTACAAACCAAAATCCACAAAATTAGAAGTCCAGTTGCACAAATTTCAACTATAGTAGTTCAAGAATCACCCTAGATTGCCTCGATGGGGGCTCATCAAATTCAACCGTCAATTTCATTAATCAATGTTCAATGATTTGAAGAAGAATAAAAGGATCGTCCCCAACCTGCCTCGATGGGGGATTTTTAAAATATACAATCCACTCCTCAGCGAAGGTCAGTTTTCTCTGGATAAGGGAAGAAGCGAAAAGGAAGGCATACAAATGAACTATCCAATGATTCCCTTAGGGTTACTGTCCACCAAACAGTTTCATGGAATTCTTCATATAAGAGAACATAGCTTCAAGAAAGACAAAAAGTGAGATGATCTAGCTGAAACACTGATATAATTTCATCAATGCATTATGCGTCCATGAATGTTATTAACACCATTATAGGAGATCCTCCAGAAAATAAGTATAGTTCAGGGGAATCATAAGATGAAGTTCTAGTCCATAATATGGTAAACACCGATGAAAATGAAAATGGTGTTCATACCCGATATAAGAGGCTTACCCAGAATTTTGGTTTGCCATCTAACAACCAAATCCCCATCTCTAAAATTCATTTAACAAGGGAAAATGAAAAGGTCATATTGCACCTCACTTTTCCACTAGATAAGGTCAATCACATAAACATGAAGATATATTTTCTCAGCAACAAGAGGAAAATAAATATTTGAAAAAGAATCAATACATAGTTATTTCGAAACATCATTTCCGCTAGACATACTCCCATGTCAAGTCCTCAACTTGGAAATCCTGTAGGAGCACCTCAGTAAAGGGGATTTGAAGTAAATATAGATGCAAATAATGAATTCCCTCCAATGGATACAAAATCAAGGTAAGAACATATACATCCTGATAAAACCTATTCCCAGGGGTTATCCAAGGTAGATATCAGCCCCACTATCAGTGGTCCTACCTGTCACTGTACCATCTCAAACTCAAGTTGCCATACCTTCACAGAATCCAGCTCATTTGGATATTCCCCAAATTCATTTGAACACAATTGAGGCATTAATGACTCGGTTGAAATCTATGGAGGAACGATATGCACCATTTCAGCAAGAAAAGAGAGCTTACCTGGAATGGGTGGATGAAATTCCTCCCCTATCAAATTTTTTGAATACCACAATCCCAATTTTTAATGGTTCGGGAGATCCTAAACAACACTTAAAACATTTTTTTCTCGCTGTGATCCTATGATGGGAACTTGTCAACAATACGAAGTTGTTAATATTAGGTGTTTTTTTAATCAATACAAAGACCATCTTTTGGTTGGTATACAAGTTTGCAATCTCGATCAAATACTAGATGAGAAGATCTCTGTCAGAAAATCCTTCTTCAATTTATCACAATGCTACCAAAGACAACATTTTTTGATCTTACCAATTGAAAACAGAGGGAGAAGGAATGAGTTTCAGATTTCATTGATTGATGAAAGAGATTAAAATATTACTTAAATTTAGCACTCCCTTAAGAAGATTTTCTGCTAATCTGTGTGATGAATTATGCACACCATTGATCCATGTGAAACACATAGGAGGGTTTTGATACCTTACTTTATTCTCTCAGCAGATAGAAGACTCTATTATATAAATTAAGGCTAAAATTCGTGTAATTCCATCTCCTCCAGGAAGGAGGACATGAAAATCATAAGTTGCTACATTGACACTCCATCAGGCACATGTACCTGCTTCTACTTCAGAACCTTCATCATACTGAAGGGCTCTGCCTCTTGATCATAAACAACAATGATTGCCTCATCAAGATAATCAATGAGATCCAAGGAGGAATCATTTCGAGGAATTAAAGAATAAAGTTTATTATTTTAGGAATGAACATGTTCCTCGTTACTTCATCTCTGTCTTAGAAAAATATTTGGTTCAGTTTCATAGGCCTTAGAAGCCAATTAAAGATGGAGATGAAGATCATCTGAATTATTGTCTCTTTCATCAAATATTGGTGAACCCCATTCAAGATTGTTTTTTATATGACCTTCTACAAAAGATGGTATACTCTAGACATTTGAAATTGAAATGTTCATTAGCTCAAATAGCATGTGTTACTGCTACAAATCTAGTGGTAGAGGGATAATGGAAAGAGTTCAAATGTAAAAATGTCCAAAAGTATGATGATTGGATGATCAGGAAAAAAATCATCTAGACTCATGCTATATTATGAACACAATTGAAACAAAAAATTGTGTCTGCTTCCACTCCTACCAGAGAAAAACCATCTTCCTGAAGAGGCCATTCCACAAAGAAGAAAAGTGATGATAAAGACAAAGACCGGTCCAAAGAAGACGAGCTCGTGTCATGGGAAATGTTTTCCTTGACCCTCACAGATTTTAGGCCCTCTATTTCAAAAGCACATGAACCACCCCGCCAAATGGTACAACCATAATTAACCTGTCAATAGGAATCATTGTCAGATGAAGAATAGATCTTTGGTTCTATTAATGTTATCCATTTAACAGATCCTTGGTGATTTGTAGGGTAGTGATCCAGAGTTCATTATTCCTTATTAAAGAACTAGAGGAAGAGTCCAAGGTCATCGATACAGGGGAAGATGTGAGAATTTTAGATATCACCATTTTAACTCTACCCCTTCTCAAAACATATGTGCGATATAAAATCATGGAAGATCCATTTTGGAGGATAATAAAAAAAAAGAGTTTCATCCATACGAAACCAGTAAAATTCTAGAAAAATTATTTTGGAGAACCGATTAGGCGTAACGCCATATTCTACTGATCAAGTGAATAGACCTAGTCGATCTAATCTTCAAACTTCAGGAATATTTCCCACTTCTACTTCAACATAGAATACGACTACATCAGACACATCATCTTCTAAAGCACTTGCAAAACCACATCTCCATGATGGGAAACGTAGACCTTTGGGCCAAAAGTATGTCATTATGAAATAATTGTCTCATGTACTGGCCATGTTTTCAATTCTGGATTTTTTGAATATATAAACAGATCTTTGAGGGGAACTCATAGAGGTTTTTTCAATTCCTCATGAGTTTGAAATTGATGTTGCTGCTATAGAGGTTTACTGAATAGAGAATGATTCCATAGAATTTCATCCAGTCATATCATTTATGGATGATGTTGGAGACCATGTGGTTCATGGGAATACCAGCCCTTTTTGAAAGGTCAATGAGATATATATCTGACAATCCTTCATTGATAATGGCTCAAGGGTCAACCGCATTCTCATTCGTACAATTTGTCGATTGGTCCTGACTGAATCTGACTAATCTCATTCAACATTAATGTTGCAAGGATTTGACAAGAATGAACAGGAACCTTTGGGAAAAATTACACTTAGAACTCAGTTTGGAGATCAGATGTCTAATTTAGATTTCACGGTTGTTCATCAGGACAACCTTCAATATTCTTCTTGGAAGTCCTTTGTTGCATCAACATGAAACCATACCTTCATCATACCATCAATGTATCAAATATTATTTCAATTGTAATATTTGGACATTTATGGTGACAAGGCTCCATTAAAAACATGTGATTCTCAATACATTGAGGTAGTGTTTTATCACACAAAAACAAATTAATTCCACGATGAATGAAGTAGCCAGAGTTAATGCCCCAAATGGAATAGAAAAGATTCAAGAAAATCCATTCATCCATTAGAGAATAGATATTGTGCTACCCATCTATTAAATTGAAAAAGTAAAACCAAATACATGAACTTATCCAGTAATTTCCATCATTTTTGTAACTTCCAAGTTCCGGAAGCCACCCCAAGGCACCCCATACCTGGTTAGTCACATGGCCTCAAGAGAATTTCCCTAAATGCCAGAGGCTGATGACTAGAAGCGAGGGCCTTGGGTGTGATAGTTGGGAAACTATTCCCCCATTGGCAGAGTACACAACAAAAGTAAGAAATAACATACAAAAGCAGAAGCAGTAAATATCCAAAAATAGTAAACAGTTGATGTCTGGAACAATAAACAACTGGGGCACATATATAAATATGAAATTATACATGATACATATGAATATGAAATCATCTAAACAAGTCACAATTCTATAAATACAAATAGTGTTAAAACAAAGTGTAAAAGAAAATATATAAACTCATCAGCCACGCAATCCATGGCTTGGTCCCATGCTCTCCAACTCCACAATAAGTCATGTACCTGAAGTAGAAGGGAATATTTTCTTGTCTATACCTATAACAATATAATCTGCTTAGGCCCAAAAGAATGGCCCAAATAGTGTGTTAGACTGAATCCTAGTAGGAAAACCACCCCAATATATGTTCCTAATAGTAAGTGAATATATTGCAGGTAAATGTACAGAAACAGTAAACGGTAAGGCACTCAGTATAAATAGATCCAAAAATCAAAAAATAAATCAATCATAGTAAGCCTCAAGAAAGTGAACACAACCTATCCTCCCTGGTTCAGTATATGAAGACTCTCTGAGGAAGAACTCACAATCAATTCACCTTATAGTCTATCGTATTAAGGAACTCTATGAGGAAGCTCACGTGGTCAATTACTCTTATAGCCCCATGGTCAATGAATCTTTGAGGAATCTCACTCGGTAAATTCCCCTTATAGCCCAGGTCATTTATAGACTCTCTATGGAATAACATAATGTTAATTCCCCTTATAGTCTAAACTATTCAAGAATAAAACTAAGACTCTCTAAGGAAGCTCACGCATTCTATCCGCATATAGTCTAAAGCAATCAAGGACTCTCTGAGGAAGCTCACTTGGTCAATTCCCCTTATAGCCCAAAGTGCTTCAAGGATCTTTGATGATGCTGACTCGGTCAAGCCCCTATATAGCATAATGTTCTCAAAGACTCTATGAGGAAGCTCACCCAATCAATTCCCCATATAGTCTACAACACCAGGTTCTCACGACCCTGTGTAGGTCAATGAGAATATTAGTGTAATAATACCATTTAATCCTATAGAACTACTTGGCTAAACAGCCTAAAACATAACAAGCATGACAGAATACAAACTCTCCATATCACAACAACATGCATGGAAAACAGGAAAAGCTGGAAATGGATAACATGACCAAACAGTCGTAAATAGAACATGCATGGGAAAAACACATCCAAACCATACCAATCCACCCTAATCATATCCAAATTACCTCTCCACTAGTGCATAAGCATGGAATTAAATCAATAGGGGTAAAACATTGAACACACATTGACTCGTTCAAGGGTATTGGTGGAATTTTCACATAATACTCAAAGACATTGAATGGAGAGGCACAAACCACCTACCTCGGGATAAGGAGATATCTATAAGTGGACCTCGTAGCTTGAATCTACATATATCTCCATTGATCTATGAAAATGTATAAAATTTTCAACCCAAGTTAACATGGAAAAGAAGGAAAATTGGAAAATGATGCTCAAGATGAAGACAAAACTCACCAATTTGATTCCAATGCAACCGACATTGTTTGATTTGGTTGAAGGACAGAGGCTTGGGGGCTCATCAAAGATCCCCATCTGTACACTCTCTCAGACGAACGAGGCCTAGAATAAGGGTGTTATGTCCGTTAGATGCGACCCTAGTGCATTTAAGAAAAAAAACAGAATACACAGCGTGTAATTTTGGAGTACACTGCGTGTACTCACCTTTTCCATACATCACATTAAGCAGCCTCCAAGTCACTCCAACACGGGCGTGTGTGTGGCTACTACACAGACAACACACATCCTCTTGCAGCAAGGAAGTGCACGACGTGTACACATAAAGTACATGGCGTGTACATAGAAAATTTCCAGAAACTCCTCTTTTCTCAAAAACTCTAGAAAAAATAAATGCATACCTGAAAGGAGGATCCGTGTTCATAAAAACTTCCCCCCTTAAAGAAATTCTTCCTTGAATTTCCCTAGCGCAGCATAGAAAAAAACCACAAAAAGATATATCCACTGTACTCATACTTCGGCCTCCCTCTCCCAAGTCTCATCCTACACCCACCCGTGCTGCCATAGCACTCATACCAGAGGAACATACAGGCCACATAGAACCTTTGTATTGAAATCCAAAATCTGAATAGGATTTTCCTCAAATGACAACTTCCAATTCAAGCTCAACCTCCTCAGGTTGAAAGACATGATAAGGGTCTAAGAAGTAACATTTATGCTGAGAAACATGAAAGACGTCATGCATAGCTCAATAACTCTGAGATAATGTCAACTGATAGGCAACCGGCCCAACTCTCTCCAACACCTCAAATGGCCCGATGTACCTTGGTGAAATCTTAACCAATCTCCTAATCCTCATATGTTTCAGCCTTAGTGTGACATGTCGGAAAACATGATCCCCGACCACAAACACCAGAGTTCATCTCCGCTGATCAGCTTAAGACTTATGTCGAGACTGTGTAGTAGACATCCTCTTCTGAACCAACTCTATATGTTCTATGGTCTCCTGAACAAGGCTAGGTCCCACCAAAGCTACCTCTCCTGCCTCCAGCCAGCATATGGGTGATCGGCATGGAATACCACACAAGGCATCATAAGGTGTCTTATGAATAGTCGCTTGAAAAATATTATTGTAGGAAAATTCCACAAGTGGTATATGCTTCCCCCAAGAACCTCCAAAATCCAGGATGCATGCTTGGAGCATGTCCTCAAGCACATGAATCGTACGCTCGGTCTGACCATCTGTCTGGGGGTGAAAAGCTGTACTCAAATGTACCTGTGTACCCAAAGCCATATGAAGCCACTTTCAGACCCGAGAAGCAAAACATGCATCCCTGCCTAAAACAATGGATTGTAGAACTCCATGAAGACCTACAATCTCTCAGATTTAAAATTGTCCCAGATCATCAACATTGATGATCTCCTTGATTGGAATGAATTGATCACCCTTTGTGAGTCTATCAATGAAATCCCAAACTGCGTCATTCATTTGAGGAGACCGTGGAAAACCAATCATGAAGTCCATCGCGATGTCATTCCAATTCCACTCGGAAATGGGAAATTGGTGTAAAATCCATGTTGATCACTGAGGCTCCACATTCACCTGTTTACATGTGTATCACCTCATGACAAAACCAGAAATATATCCCTTTTTACATGGCCACCAATACCGATGGTGTAGATCACGATACATCTCGGTGACTTTAGGATGAACTTCCCAAACTGAGGATTGAAAATATCGCACCATCCCCTCGCTTATGTCTGTTGGCACCCATATGTTCCCCTGAAAACACAAGATCCCATATTTGCCTATGGTCTATCCAAGAATAGGGTCCTCTCTAGACACACTCTCCCTTAGGACTAGGCCCTCATAATCTGATAGATTCCTCATTCGAACTCGATCAAGAAGATTAGAGGTAACAGCTACTTAAGATAGAAAAGTCATCCCTTGTCTTTTGTGCACCTAAAAATGCATCTCAGAGAACAGAGCCATATGTTTCCACTCACTGATAGCCTCTTTAACTACATGTATATGAGTCCTCCTACTCAGCGCATCAGCCACTACGTTGCCTTTTTCAGGCATGTAGGCAAGCTCAATGTCAAAAGATTGTAGGTACTCGACCCACCTGTGCTGCTTAAAATTAAGATCACACTGAGTGAAGATGTACTTGATACTCTTGTGGTCAGTGAAAACCAAAAAGGGCTCTCCCAGAAGATAATATCTCCAACAGGGTAGGACATGAACAATAGCTGCCAACTCCAGATCATGCGTCGGGTAATTTCTCTCAAGTGGCCTCAACTACTGGGACACGTACACAACAACTCCATCACCTTGCATAAGAAAAACTCCCAGCCCAATACCTGAAGCATAATAATAAATTTTATTGCTCTTTACTGGCTATAACAATACTAGTATCAGTGATAAAGTCATCTCCCTTTCTACTCCTAAAAGGGTGACTCATAAAAATCTGACCATACGAACTTCACACCCTTCATTGTCAGACCTGTCGGTAGTGATGCCATGAATGAAAAGTCATGTATGAAATGTCTGTAGTATCCATCCATCCCTAGAAAACTCTTCACCTCAAAGATGTTCATTGGATGCTCCTAGGAAACTACAGATCTCGCTTTGTCTGGATCTACTAACACTCCTGTCTCTAAGAGAACATTACCAAAGAAGTGAATCTGATCTATCCAAAAGTTGTACTTTAAGATCATGGAAAATAACTAATTATCCCTCGATGTACTCAAAACTATATCAAGATGGGTAGCATGGTCATGTCGAGTGTGAGTCTACACCAAGATATCTTCTAAAAAACCACTACAAAGGAATCAATTTATAGACGGAACACTCGGTTCATAAGTGGCATGAAAACTGTAGGAAAATTCGTGAGACCGAACGAAATCACCATATACTCATATAGACCATACCTACCCCAAAATGTTGTGAGAGGTATATCAGATGGTTTAACACACAACTGATGATAACCAGACCTCAAGTCAATTATCACGAACACTCAGGATCCTTGATGATGATTAATGTGATCATCAATACTAGGAAAGGGATATCAGTTCATGGTTATCAACTGGTTCAGCTTATGATAATCCACACAAAGGCTAAGGGTTACATCTACCTAATTCACAAACAGGATGGGCGAACCCCATGGAGAAGTACTGGTTCGTATGAAACCCATTTCCTGCAACTCCATGAATTACTTCTAGAGATCCTATAACTATGGTGTTTCTATCCTATAAAGAGGAATGGACACCAGTGCCGCTCCTGGCACAAGCTCAATTGAAAAGTGTACCTAAGGCTCTAGAAGAAAACCTGAAAAGTCCTCTGGAATGAAATCTATAAAATGTTCCACCACTAGGGGAATGTCTAACTGTGAAGTCCCATGTTCATCCAGATGTAGACTAGAAATCTGCGTTATATCTCCTCCCAACCCATGATGCTCTGCACCAGCTTTGCTCACATGGACATCCCATTCACCCTTATGAAGAAAGGATCCACTTTATGGTGATATGAAACTCACCCTATGGTGTTAAAAATCAAAGACTATTGGAAGGGAACAAGCCAGTACATTATAAGAATAAAATCATAGCTTGTCATCTCTAGGACATTGAGGTCCTGTAGAAAGTGACATCCACCAACCTCTAGAGGGAAATCTCTACACTGATGTAAAATAGATGTTCTAGTCCACAAAGGGGTGTCTAGAATCCAGATATCAGCAGAAGAAAATATGCAATGCCCAAGGATATCCATGACAGTAACAGGGTTAAAGCTATGTGAATCCCCTGTATCAAAAAGTGCAGAAGCTAAAACTGGGGCTACATAGATCATACTTCGAATGGTAGAAGCTACGAGATACTGCATTTGCTGGGTATGCTCCACTGCCAAGGTTAGGCATGTACCACAACCCTATGACCCTTCCTAAACACTATGAGCTAATCCATCCTCATGTTGCTGAAGAATTGGTGACTGACTACCACAGCCATGACCTCCACATTGGCCTGAAGGATGGAAGAACACCAGTTCCCAAACTAGTGGGAAACTGGTGGCACTTCTCCTAAACGTGGAGTCAAAGAAGAACCCATGTCACCAGCTGATAGTTAGAAGAACTGGAAAAGGCACTAAATATGACTATTATTTCCACAAGATCGGCACTCCACTGGGTCTATCGAGAAATGTGGATTCGTATTACCACTTCATCCACACATGTAGCACACCACATGGCTACCAGAAGATACATCCTACCTAGTCTCATCTCATTGCACATCCACCCTAGGGAAATTCCTGCTATCAGCTGGCGGAGTACTATCATTGGATCCTAAAACGACCTAGCTCACAGCTCCGGAAACCGTCATATTATGCTATGTGATCAGCGCTTGGTTGATGATAGAAGATATCGAAGTCAAACTGACGTTTTTCCCCTGTGATTTGATGTCGTGCCTCATACAATCCTCAAACATCCATGCAAGGAACAACTCATCGCCTCCTAGAATAGGCATGAAACACTAAAACTCTCTGGAGTGAGAGGAAAATTCTATAACAGAAAGGGTATCTTGCTAATGACTCATGAACTCTCAGGCTCAATCAACCCTCATGTTCTCCGAATGGAATTAATCATAGAAGATGCGATGAAACTCTTCTTAAGACATATTCTGCTGGCATCCCACATGTGAGATCACATGCCACCACCTGTTGGAGGAGTCTCAAATAAGTAGGTAGCGAGATTCACCCTCTTTTTTGGAGGTATCTTCAGATGGTCAAAAATCGTCATCATGGCTTCTAGCTAGGACTCTGCAGCCTGAGGGTCCTCCATCCCCTAAGAAAGTAGGAGGATGTAATAGCTAAAAGACCCGCGTCAAAGTAGCTATCGAAGGGGCAGGATGCAGTGCTCCCTGAAAGGTCTGCATCATCCTTAGAAAGCCATGCCTGAATTGTTCATAAATACTTATGTCAAGTATAATAGATGGTGCCAAGTCTAGCATAGAAGGAGGATCTGTAGGTAGTCCCTGATCGACCATGTCTAGTGTCGATTCACCATCTGGAAACCGACGCACAATCGGAGGACATCTCAGTGGCATGAATCTGCAAGGTGAAGCACACCTTCGATCAATATTATCAAGGAAGAAAAAATAGGAATGCAAGAAGGGAACTAGAGAAGGAATGAACTCATGTTTTACGAAACCAGACTATGTAAGGTTTATAATTCTTAGACGACGTGTTCCCTGAATCCATTTACATGGGAGGTTACTCATGCCTATACTTACCGTGTAACAACCCAGACACATGGAGTGTTTCCTTAAAACATGGTGTGTACTTGAATACACTTTACCTACCTGAGTCCTTCAATATGGTTAAGCCACACGGCTCTCCTATGACAGAACAACATGGTCTGTTCTAGATGGACACAGAGTTTACTATACAAGCTTCACCTGGCCCATTTTTTTTGTGACATAGCATGTGTAACCATGTTACATTACACGGAATTTTCCAGACAGACATGACATGTACTAAGAAGTCTCAACTTAATGTGTGGTTAGACACATGGCCGACTACATGGCTAACACTACAAGGTGTGTTCCAGATGGACACAGTGAGTATTAGAATGGATAACATTGACCCGTGTTGTTTGTGACACGACTGTGTAAATGTGTCAGAATACACGATTTGTTCTACGTGGACACGGTGTTTATAGCTTAAAGACTTATCCATCCAAGTTGTTGGTTACACGGGAGGACACTGTGTAAACACTACACGGAGTGTTCGAAAAGTACATGGCGTGTCCCTACAATAACTTCCTCATCCCATGTCTCTACCCACATGACCTATGACACATTTAGAGACTACACGATGTGTTCATAAAGTACACTGCGAGTATTTACGAAAAACCATTTCATCCCGAACATAAGAACACATGGAATGTACATAACACTACACGACGTGTATTATGGTTTTTTCCGGACAATAAGCCTTAGAAACTACTCCATAACCCAGAAAACGCTGAAACCAAGAAAGAAAGAGCCAAATTCATATTTGGAAGGGACTATACTCCACGCAAATCAATGTTTTGCATCATGTACATGTTTTAACAAGGAAAATAGAGCAATGATCCACCAAATTCTGGTATATGAGGGCTCATAACACCCCAATAACCAAATTTTAGCATCCAGTCAAGAAAAAATTTGCACAAAACAATACCTTATCAAACATCATGTATTTCATCAAGACACCTATCACAACAACATTCATATTTTACAAAACATCTACCACAACAACATGAAATCGCTAATGCATCCTAGATGTCATGGAAGAAATGCATGAAATGTGATCTATAGAAAGTCCCTATATGATGCATGAGATGGAATACACTCATCTCACCGGGTTGCAAAAGAAATAGAACCTCAATAATATCAACAAAAACATCACAAATCATTTTAATCACTTAATGTGAAATCAAATCAAATGTTCTAATTACAAAACCAGAAAAATTGCAATTAAATGGGGTAGATTGGATTTTCTATATACACCTGTTAGCTTCTCCCAGGCATAAAATATTACAAAGTACCCATTCTGTCCAATCCCTGGCTAAGGCTCCAAACAGTAAATCAAGAGAAATAATTCCTATGATACCGCCTAGTAACGTCCTACTTCTGGAAGCCACCCAAAGGCACCCCGTACCCGGTTGGTCGCATGGCCCCAAGACCATTTTCCCGAATGCCAGAGCCTGACAACTAGTAGTGAGGGCCTTGAGTGTGATAGTGGGGAAACTATGCTGTTATTAGCCGAGTACACTGTGGAATTAAGAAAAAACAAACAATAGACGATGCAATAAATATCCAACAACAGTAAACTGTGCATGACTGAAATAATAAAAAAATCTAGAAAATATATAAATATGAAATTATGAATGATAAATATGTCTAGGAAAGTGTCTAAACAATTCACAATACTATAAATACAAATAGTTCAAAACAAAAGTTCAAAAGAAAACTCCTCAGCATCACAAGCAATGTCTTGGTCCAATGCTCTCCAGCTCCACAGAAAGTCATGTACCTGATGTAGAGGGGAGTTTTCCCTTGTCTATACCTGAAAAAATTTAATATGTTCGGGCCCAAAAGCATGTCCTAAATAGGGTGTGAGACTAAATCCCAACAGGAAACCACCCAATGATCTGTGCCTAATAGTCCGGGAATATATGGCTGGTAAAAGTACAGAAACTGTAAATAGTAAGGTTTTTAGTAGAAAAAAATTCTACAAGTCAAACAATCAATCAAGCCTAGTAACCATATATGAAGTGCACACATACTATCCTCTCTAGTTCAGTATATGAAGACTCTCTGAGGAAGCACTCACAGTAAATTCCCCTTATAGTCTACGGTAGTCAGAAAATATCTGAGGAATCTCACGTGGTAAATATCTCTTATAGACCAATGGTCATGGACTCTCTGGGGAAGCTCACTTAGTCAACTACTCTTATATACATGTTCATTCATAGAATCTATGAGGAAGCAATCACCACAAATTTCCATTATAGTCTAAACAGTTCAAGAAAAAAAAAATACAAACTCCTATATGAAGCCCAAGCGGTCAATCCCCTTATATTCTAAAGAAATCAAGGACTATCTGAAGAAGCTCACTCAGTCAATCCCCCTTATATCCCAATGTGGATCTAGGCTCTATAAGGACGCTCAATGGGTCAATCCCCCTTATAGAAAAAAGTGGTAAAATATTCTCTGAGGAAGCTCACCCGGTCAATTCCCCTTATAGTCTACTACACTAGGTTCTCACAGCCTTGTGTAGGTGAATGAGCATAGCAGTGTAGTAAGGCCAAGTAAACCTACAGAACTACTTGGATAAACAATCTACAACACAATAAGCATGTATGAATACAAACTCTCTATCCCCCAAAAACAGGCATAGAAAATAGGTAAAGCATCCAAAGGCTAATAGGACCAACCAGTCGTAAACATAACATGCATGGGAAAACACATCTAAACCATATAAATTCACTGTAATCATATCCATATTACCTCTACACTAGCTTACAATCATGAAATGAAATAAACAGGGGTAAAACAGTAAACACGCAATACCCCGTTCAAGAGTATTGGTGGAATTAGTGCATAGTACTCAATGACATTGAACGGAAGGGCACAAACCACCTGCCTTAAGATTAGGAGACCTCTATAAGTGATCCTCCTAGCTTGAATCTCCTCAGATAACTGTATATCTATGAAAATATATAAAATGTTCAAACCACGATAACATGGAAAAGAGGAGGAATTGGAAAATGATGCTCAAGAAAAAGGGAGAAATCACCGAGGTTATTCTAACGCAACAGATGGTGTTTGATTCAGAATACGGATGGATGTTCGGGGACACATTGAAGATCCATTACTGTACAGACTCTCGTGGATGAATGAGACCTAGAAGAAGGGTTTTATGTCTATCAGACACAACCCTAGTGCGTTTAATGAAAAAAAATACATGACATGTACTTTTGGAGTAAACGGTGTGTACTTGTCTTTTCTGTACTCTTCTTTATGCGGCATGCATGTCACCCCCACATGGCCGTGTGTGTGGATACTACCCGGGCAACACATAGCCTCATGCGGCAAGGAAGTACACTCTATGTACTAAAAAAGTACCCAGCGTGTACTTAGAAAATTTATAGACACTCTTATTTTCTCATAAACTCTAGAAAAATGAAAAACATACCTGAAAGGAAGATCCAGGTTCATACAATGTCAATTGAGGCAATTGAGTCTGACATCATGGGAAACATTATAGATACACCAAGAGATGATGAAATCCTGAATGGAGATTTTTTCATCTCAACTTTTGAACTACAATAATCCTCTACTTCATCATCAAGAATAGAAGAATTATTGGTAATTCTAGAGGAAGATAAATATGTTGATTCCCAATCCATCAATCCCTCGTTATTACCACAGGAAGACCCTTCGTCATCATCATGGTCAGATATGGTGGAATTTTCTTTGGGATGTTCAAATACTGAGTTCTCCCCTAACACTAGACGTTTTTCCTCATCATCTATAACGAATGTGGAAACAAAAGTGGTAATGCATATTGAATAAGGATAGGTAGATCTCAGTGATGCTCTTATATCATTTGAAGAAGGTGTCTCTACCACTGTGGATGAACTCAGAGAAATAAATATGGGTACAAAAGAAGGTCCATGCCACACTCTAATTAGTGTGGCCATGAACTGTTAAGAGAAAGTGGTGTATACATCCTTTCTAAAGCATCATCGAGATATATTTTCTTGGAATTTTATAGAAATTCTATGTCTTAATACTAATTTAGTCACCTATCATTTGGGATTGCCAAAAGAACAATGTGGATTCAAGCAAGTAACCAGAAGTTCACACCCTACTCAGGCCTCTAAAATTGAAGTTGTTTTTTATATGATTATAAAAGATAAATTTGTAAGGAGATGTTCAGTATCCCAAATGTCTGGCCAATATTTTCTGAGTGAAAAAGAATAATGAGAAAATCAGAGTCTGCATTGATTTCGGAGATCTAACAGGTGTTGTCCAGAAGATGATTTTTCAGTCCCAATTACAGAACTTCTAATTGATGCAACATCTGGATATGACGCTCTTTCCTTTATGGATGGTTACTTTGGGTATAATCAAATCCGTATTAGCCCATAGGATGAATAATATATAGCCTTTAGAGCCCCTCAAGGGGTGTTTATCTATCAGGTAATGCCCTTTGTCTTAAAGAATGAAGGCACAAAATACCAACCTTCCATGCACCATATCTTTAAACCCTTCTTAGAAATATTTTTTGAATGTTATGTGGATGAATTGGTAGTCAAATCTAGACAACGTTCCAATCATTTGAATGATTTGGAAACCATATTCAATAAACTTCCGCAACACAGTTTGAAGATGAACCCTTTGGAATGGCCTTTCGGAGTAAGCTCAAGAAAATTCATTGGCTTCATTTTATTCCTTTGTGGTATCGATGTTGATCCTGAGAAAACAAAATCAATCTTTTGTATGTCACCTCCTTGAAATTTAGAAGAAATAAAAAGACTTCAATGAAACTTTTCTTATATTCGATGATTTATTTTCAATTTGAAAGGAAAATTTTTACCCTTCACCAGATTAATGAAGAAGGGATTCACTTTCCAATGGATTTAATATTTACACGATTCATTTAATACCCTCGAAAAATATCTCTTGATTCCACCATTATTTATGCCACCTGTCGAAGGAAGACCACTTCTTCTCTGTGCGACAGTTTTAGAGCAATCACTGGGTGCCTTACTCTCCCAAATGAATGATGGTGTTAGGGAAAACATCCTTTACTCTCTTAGTTTCACTATGCATGATGTAGAAACTCAGTATTCAAATATTGAAATGTTTTTCCTGGCATTAATCTTTGCAGTTCAGAAATTGAGGTACTATTTGCAACATCATGAGGTCCAATTGGTAACTCGTAACTACCCACTCAAATTTATCCTCAGTAGTACTATGCTTAAAGTTCATCTTGCATGGTGGATGGTTATTTTGCAACATTTTAATATCTAGTTTGTGCCAAAAAAATGCAATAAAAGGCCATTCTCTGGCTGAATTCCTTGCTGAACATCCATATGCAGAAGATTCATCGTTTAATACTGAGTTCCCTGATGAAGAGGTCTTCTCTATTTAAGATAATTCCCATACATGGGAAATGTATTTTGATGGTGCTTTCATAAGTCCAACAGAGCATATACTGGATAAACCTAAAGTCAACAAGGTTTGATTAATATTTGTTCTTATTTTCCCAGAAAAGACAGTATTTCCTTAATCTTTCCTGTTTTCAGAAAGTGGTACCAAAAATGAATCATAATATAAAGCTATCATCATATGTTTGTAATTGTCACTTCAAGTGAAAATGGATCTTTTAAAGGTAGTACAAGATTCAAAATTTGTAACCAAACAAATCAATGGGTAATACTCTACCAGAAAAGAAGAATTAACCCCTTTGTGTGATTGCGTCAGAGTGTTAATTTATAAATTTCCCATATAGATAACATTGTATTATATCCCACAATCAAAAAAATTTCAATCTGATGCACTGGATAATGCAGCTAAAACCTTGGTAGTTCCAAATCCGGATGAAACAACTTATCCGCATAACCCATCGTTGTGTTGTATCACCTTTTGTTCAAACCCGAATTGAGGAAATTTAGGAAATTATCCCTATTTATGAACCACATGGTCATACCATGGGTTGGAGAAAATCAGTCATAGAATATATTTAAAACGGGGTACTTCCACCAGATAGGGCTGAGAATGAATAGATCTAGACATTAGTGGCCAATTTTACTCATTATGTTAGTCCAGACCACCAAAAGATCCTTTAAAAGAGAGGATTTGAGGGAATTCTACTTAGATTTATTGATGAATAAGAGATAACAACTGTCATGAAAGAAGTAAATTCAGGAGCTTGTGGTGCCCACCAATCTGGGCACAAACTCTCTGATCAGATCTGAAAGGCTTGGATACATGTGGCCTTCAATGACTCAAGATTGTACATATTTTACTAAATAATGTCATCCTTACCAAGTACATTAAAACATCATTCATAAACCCACAGAGTTACAACAAACAGCTAAATACTCATGGGCAATTTCCTCAAATAGAATGGATGTAGTTGGGCTTTATCCACCAGCAACAGTTAAGCAGTTCAAGTATATTCTCACTGCTACTGACTTCTTCTCTAAATGGGTTGAGGAAATACCTCTCACGGAAGTCAGAGCCCAAAGAATTTTTAGTTTTTTGAAAACTAATATCATCATCAGATTTGGTGTCCCTAATACTATTTAGATTGACAATAGTACAAATTTGTGTTCTGTTGAAGTAAAAAATTTATATAAGGAACATAATATCAAGTCAAACCACTCATCTCGCTATCATGTGGTGTCCAGTGAAAAGATAGAGGCATTCAACAACACCATATCAAATATACTCTAGAAGACTGTGGATAAAGATAATAAATCATACCCTAATAAATGTTTGAATTATTTACGGTCATATCAAGAAACTACCTGTACTACTACCCAAACTGCTCCTTATTCATTGGTATATGGAACTGAAGTAGTTTTTACAATTGAAATTCATTTTCCATAACTAATATTTGGAATATATCATCAATTTTCTAGATATGAGAGTTCTCAAAAATGGTTCAATGAGTTGGAATGATTAGATGAGAAAAGACTGCTTACATTGCATAATTTAGAAGTCAATCAGAATAGAATATATTGATCTTTTACTAAGAAACTTTTCCATTGTTCATTCCTTCGAGGGGAATTGGTATTGGTCCTTAGGACTTTAATGATTCCTGGGATGAAACCTCCAAAACCTGAAACAAATTATGAAGGGCCTTATTCCATACATTCGGTATATTCAAATGGAGAATGTGCTTTAATCTCAATGGATGGAGAGCTAATTACAACTCCATCCAATGCGAGCTTCTTGGAGAAAATCATTGTGTAATTATACATCTTCTTCCTCACTATAATACATTAAGCTACATAGTAAAATATCTTTGCTGGAAGACTTTAAACTACGCAGTACACTGTCCTTGCTGCAATACATAAAACTTCATAACCCCCATGTCCTAGTTGCAAGACATTAAACTACATAACAACCAGAAGTGGCCATGATGCATGACCTTAATGTGCATGACATATTTTTCCTCACTACAAGAATTTAAACTACACAATAAAATTTCTTTGTTATATGAGTTAAAACTGCACAAACCCCATGTTCTTGTTTCAAGACATTAAACTGCATAAAAACCATTAGCATCCATGTTGCATGACGTTAAAGTGCATAGAATCTTCATCCTTGTCACGTGACATTAAACTGCATGACATCATTTGTAAAACTAACGTTTTCTCTATAAGACGTTAGAGGTTTCCCTAAGAAAATGATAATGAATTCATCAATACTACTTATTGGTACATGAGTCCATCTCTTTGTTATGTTGGAGTCAGATCTGCAAAGAGACCATGTTTCAAGAACTATGTATGGATTGATTCTCATTTTCAATGAGATACATAGAGACACCTAAATATCCATTTTTTGGCGCACAATCACTAAATCTTCTTATATTATATTCTAATCTTGTATATGAGTCAGATATATGGAGAGTGTTTCCTTAAGATATATGATTTTATCCTTATATCATTTTACGTATTAAAGATTTACCATTCTCTCAGAACATGTGAAAAATCCCCCATTCATCATTTCAAACTCAATTAGCATAAGGAATCATTGTTTCAAGAACTACATATAGCTTGTTTATCATTTGCAAGGAGATACATAGATATGCCAATATCTCCATTCATGGGCCCAACCATAATAAAAAACACATTTATTCCTTGTATAAGGATCGATTCAACATAATAAATGTTTTAAATACTATGTATGAATTTTTTCTTTACCCAAAAAGACATATAGAAACACTTGGTTTTTATCATTTAATACAGTTACAATATGTTCTTCTATTCAAATCGGTTCATCTTCTTCCTTACCATACAACGATAAAATTCATGGAAATATAACACCCCATTCTTCAACAATGTCACATTGGTATTATAAAAGAGACCCTTACTACTCTTTTTTTCTCAAACCGAGCACAACTCAAGTGAGCATAGGAATTGGTTAAAAGGTTTCTTTATATATGTAAAGTGTTTCAATTCCTTATGGTGGAGAAAATGTCCACACTGCATGACATAAAACTTCACATCACTATATTTATACAAAGGAAATAGAGAAAGTTTATGTTTTACATATGAGTTAGATCTATAAAAAGGTCATAAATTCATGGACAATATTGGCTGAAATATTTTTCAAATGCATTCGTCAAAAACTCCTTCAATATATCAAAATCATACTCTTGAATATTTTTAGATTTTCCTAATCGTTCTTACGGTTTCTAGTGACATGTTTTCTAATATCTGAGATCTCTTTTGTCTGACTATGTAGCACATTTCCTTAGGAGGCCTTGCATATATTGCCTACAAAACTAGCTTGTCAACCAAAATATGCCACTATTTGGGTAAGCCGCATATTCCCTAGTTGGCCCGACATAATACAGCCCCCATAGCGGATTTGAAAAATAATGGTAACTTCGTTCTTGGTTATAGTATCCTCATCCCCTTTAATTGTTGATGAAAATATACCAGAATCTATATTATAAAACAGTCATTCATGTATACCTTTTCCATTAGCATTATCACAATCTGAAAGACTTGAAGACCAAGGTTTACACATTCCCCTTACCATGTGTTCGATAAACTATAAAATAACCATGAAATAACTTGGCCACATGTTTTATGTTGTTTCCATTTCTGGTCTTAATTGTATGACCTAAAACTACAGACACCATATCTTTAGTGTTTAGGTCAGACCTTCGTAAAATCCATATTCATCTGATTCATTGGATATCATGATTATAAATACACTTTCCACATTCATTTACCTTTCCCCATAATCCAAACTCTATGCTTCATAAAATTTGAATCCCCATAAACATTCTTCGGCTTTTAGAAACAGAACAACAAATTTCTGAGAGATCTTTAGCCTGACTATGCAGCACATTCCCTTAGGCGGCCTTTCATAAATTTCCTACATGCCATGCCTGTCAGTCAAAAGATGCCACTATTTGTCTATGAACCATATTCCCCACATGGCCCTGCATAATACAGCCCCCATAACAAGTTTGTCAAATTTTGGTAAATTTGTCCTAGGAAAAGACATCCTCTAATGTTTTTATCTCTTTTCCCATATCAGTATTCTATTTAAAAAGTTCTCAAATCACTGTTTACAAGTATCCATTTCCTACCTGAATATGATAGTCTCTTTCCAAACAAATTATCAATAAATTGGGAGAGTTTTGTACTTATGGTCATAGTTAATGATATTGAATTAAAGCCATCCAATTTCCTCACTACATGACTTAAAACTGCACAGTTCAACATCCTCACTGCATTAATTAAAACTACACAGTACAACATCCTCACATCATGACTTAAAATTTTATAGTACAACAACGTAACTGCATGACATAAAATCGAACATTACAATGTCCTCACTCCATGACTAAAAACTGCACTGTATGATATCAGAAATTCACTTTTATGAAAAAAATTAACCATTTATCATACACCAAAGGTGTATAGAAATGGTTTTCCAATTCATGATTTATATTGGTCTAAATTTCCCTTTTTCATTCTTAAAATTATTTTCCTTGGAAAAACCACCCACTATGGTCTTGGGTCACCCAAATCTTATTTTCCCTAGTCTATCAACAATAAAATGATAAACTTCAAGGAGAACTTTTTTTTGATTATGCAGTACGTGCCCTTAGGTGGCATTCCATAAACTGCCTACATGACAGGCCTATCAGTCAAAAGATGCAACTATTTAGATATATAGCATATGCCCCAGTTGGACCTGCATAATACAACCCCCATAACATGTTTTTCAAATAATGGTAACTTCGTTCTTGGAAGATACTCCCCTTATGTTGATACAGGTTTTAAATTTGGTGTCCATAAAAATCATTGCTCAAGATTACCCTAGGAAATTTTTAAATAATATTTAAGTAATTCTTAATAACAGAGTTTTTTAGGAACTATTTTGAAAATTAACGGTCAAAGAAATTTCGACCCTAAATATTATCCCTTTCTATTCTAACATTCTTGAATCTAAACTACCAGTAACTAAAGACATTGTGCTCATTAAATTGCGGACTCGTGAAGGGAACTCTGAAAAAAAGACGAGTCCTATCTCACTAAACATGCATATTTTTGAACCATTTATATAATATTGGGAAATTAAAAAAGGTAAAGAACATACAAAATTTGTGGGGATATCCATATAAACCTGGCTACAATTAAATTATGATCAATAGGTCCCTCAACTTAATAAAGAAAATTTTGAGCACATCATTATTATTATTATAATAATGATTGTTTAACATAAATGAATCATTATCATCACTTACTTTTCATATTGGAATCATGAAAAACTTGAATGATGATTTATATGATTGAAAACAAAATTTCATTAATTTATATGAAAATAGAGTGCCATCCAAAAAATGTAGCATCTCGGTCATGTTTTTGAATAAACACTCAATAAGACTTTTCACTTGTTGGACCGCTTCATAATCCCAATCAGCTGCTTTATGATGTTTATGCATTTGAGGAACTCCAACCTCCTAGGCCTAATGATGTTCTTCCTTAGGAGATGAAATGGTAGTTATCCCCTCTAATTGGGTTTCTCTTAATGTCTCAATCAAGTGCTCAAGATTATTTTGAACAACATATATTTGATGTTTATGATATAAAAACTCTTTCATGGTTTCTTTGATTTTTTGGCTAATCTATAGGGATTTCATGTTATGATTTTCCTTTGCCTCAACTACCGTAGCTTAAAATACCTCAATATTGATGATTTTTTAGCCTTTACAAAATCATGTCATAGCTTATGCTCTTACTCCCATCGGAGAATAGTCTATTTCATAGAATCATAGACTGGATGATTATTAAATCCACCATATCCCAATAAGTAGAATAATTCTGGGTGTTTTAAAAAATGGGACAACAATTCATCTATAGTATTTTCTATAATTATGCTACAGATATGATGCTATGTATTATTATATTCCATACCATGGGAATATTACTTGTCTAAGTCTGAATCTGAGTCACTACCTTGAGGTAAAATATACTCAGGAAACAGGTCGCTTAGAGAGCTGCCTTATTCTACTTCTCTTGGGACAGTAGAAGCTTCACCTTCTGATCTAGGAACTGATAACCCAAAACAATAAATCAAGGTCATTATTAATTTCAAACGGATGAAACAAATATGACTCAATAAAGATGATAATATTTACCCAATAATAAGTCATCTACTTGATCAGATTCATTCCCTGTATTCTCAGCCTTAGTGATTTTAGAAGATGTTTCTTAAGAAGGGGTATTTGCTTGAATTTTCTCAGTTATGACATTTGAAGGCTCTAGAATATCTCTTGATGAAGGATCCTATGTATGTATTTTTCCATCCCTAGTAGAAGGATAAAGTGGAAAATCCTGTTCATGAAGAGCCTTTGCGACATTTTCTGTAGATAAAGCTACATAAGGTGAACATTTATGTAAATAATATAGTTGAAAAACAAATTATGTATGGAAAATTCAAGAATAGGAACTTAACCCCTTGCAAATCCTCAGGAAAATCCCAAAACACTTTAATGGAACCCAGACTATTAATATTTGGATTAAGGGTGTCCATCATTTCAGTGTATATTTCTAGAAATGTTATTACATCCTCACCATTTAAGGTATCCAACAAACGTTGGATGGTTCCCAAATTGGCTCTGCAGACATTTTTTTCTATTTTCTCTTCAATTGGTATGTCAGCATCATGTCTTTCTAGGTCTGTCTCAATATCAGCATTTGTCTTAGATTTCCCTCCATATTCATTCCTTTCATCTTTTTCAATAGGAATATCATTGTTTATTATTTCATGCTCTTTGGAAAAAAGAAACTAAGGAATGTATTTAATCTTACCATGGTTTTCCCCTCTTTCAAAAGAACCAATAGCAGGTATTGCTGGATCTTTTGATTATATATCTATTAAAATTACAGATTCATCCTCATGAATTGGGTTTCCCCTAGTTATTAATTTTCTGATCTTGAAAAATTGGCTCTCAATCCCTTGAGAGATAAGAGGGACATATATCCTACAAGAGGATAAGACATGGTTACTAGAGTATATTGATCGATTTATATGCCATAAAGACAGTATAAATACATACTCCTTTGGTGAACACTTTGGATCAATCTCATCGATATCTTGAGTGTTTTGTTCAAAAGCATGGGGAGATATTGAAACACTCCTCTTAGTAGGGTAAACATGAGGTAATGGTTGAGGATTATCTATCACAATTAACATAGTCATGATTCATGCTCCTGGAGAATGTTCTGGATGCCTGGGAGGATTATTTGTTACATCAATAGAAGAGCCTTTAGGACCATACTTAGGTGATTTGAGATTTAGTCTGGAGCTTCCTTTTCTACATTCATTATGAAAAAATACATTTTCATCAAGATTAATGATGATAAATGGAAAATAATAGTTGAGATTAATATAAAAACGGAAATACATTGACATTATTAACATAAATATCCCACTCATCTTCAGTGTCGATAATTACCCCTTCACAGACACCTAAGTCCAGCATATGAGATATTCGTTTAGATGCTCAGATTTGTTCAACAATCGCATATATAATAATCTCCATCTCCACAATACACTTCTGTACATCAACAATGTTATTTCCCAGATAGAAATCAATGGGATACTTGATGTAACCAATATTTTTTAATTCAAATTCCATGCTAGTGAAATGCACATACGTCCCTAAGATCACAGGTTACACTCTCCCAATGATGAATGGCTGAATATCGCACATAATATAATCATGGTATGGTTGACTGTGGAAAAAATTCAAACCCTTCTGATTGGGGATCTTTTTCATGCCTTCATTCTTCAGAAAGTTCAACATATGGAATATGAATCTCTGTTGGATGGGAGAGACTTGATCACCTTGACATTTTAAGTATTTCTTCTCTATCCCTTTTCTTCCTAGTATTCTTCCTATGAAGACGTTTTGAGGGCTCTAAAACCTCTGAAACTTATGTATCATCTTTGGCCATAAATTTTATAGAACGATTTATACATGAAACAGGCATTGTAGCATCCACTTGATATATTAATTTTGTGAAATCCCCTTGAGGATTTTAAGAAACCCAAGCTTTGACATACCTAGCTTCTAATCCGATGGTACTTTTTATGGAGATAATGTAATAAACAATTTGGATACCTCTAAAGATGTTATAATCCACATTTTTCCACTACAATTAGGTTTTTTTCATGTTTGACATACGTGGGTGGAAAAGTGTTTTATTATTAAAGGCATAAGAACTGATGAGAAAACCTATAACAGACATATGGCCTACATATATTCTCACCATCAATCCTGGTTCATAATACGCCACCCCTGAATGCCATCATATACGATCTCATCTAATAATTATTTACATTATCAGCATCAATAAATATTCCAACTGATGGGTTACCAAAATGAATGATGTTGAATTCTCTTGAGACAGTCAGTGTCTTCAATACCAAGTCAGGTCTTAAGTCCATAGGCTGAATACTAGAAACTTTCTGTAAAAATGGAGTGAACCGACCATGGGAATCTTTGACTGAATTCAACACTGAGTATAACAAAAAATGTGATGAAATCCATCCCCACAACACATGGAATAGCCCGTAAATTATCAATGGATTTTTCCCATTGTATAAATGCAGTAGGAAGTAGTAAATTCATTCTAATATATCGGTCTCTAGCTCAATATACATCCCTTATACCAGTTTAGTGGCTATGTTAAAAGTACCTGATCTTACACCACCTCCGGATTCACTGACTAGAAGCAAATTAATGCTTAGCCACATATCATGGATTGCAGCTAAGTGTGATTTTACATTTATATTGGGTTTTAATTTATAGCCCCTATTATTATAATCGCCTGTTTCCAATGTAGGTCAATATGTGCCTGAACATCCTCAGTTATCTGCAGAAGTAGAAATAGTAAGATGTCCGCAGGTTGGACATTCTTCTATTGTTGGTTCAAAAAAGGATTCCATACACACTCTAGCATGGATATCTTTCTTGTCCTTGGGTAAAATTTTCTCTCTCTTAAATAATTCATGGGTCAATGATGGTGTTATAGTGACATCACCCCTTTTTGTCGAAGGTGGGATGAATTCATCATACATTTCCCTAATAATGGGAATTCCAACTATTTGGTAAACATCCAAGAGACTAATACCCACTTCAACATGCATGAAATTAAAGTAATTTGTTTGTGGACTCCATGTTATTAGTAATTAAAGAATGAAATCAATTTTTTATATAAACATATGTTTTCCCCATCCAGACAGCTTTGTAGATATGAACATCTGATAAATCTTTTCTAAGTTATGCACAAGTCCGACGTACCCAGAATGCCCACATCCAATCGGGTTTTACACCTCCTCTAGATTAAAGGTCCCAATATTCTTTCTAACCATTTGTTTGATCTATTTGGAAATCCTGAAAAGTGGAATCAAAACAATGCAGTATCGACTCTTCAACATGATCATTCATATAGGGAGTGCAACCACTGTGAGGAAGAATGCAACTAACAGGGAATATTCCTTCTTGTATTGGAACCCCCTTGCATTAATATTCAAGCAGTTATAGTTAGAGTATTGAAGAACCCAATTCATTGGAATTTACTTCTTAAAAAATGTAACATGGGAATCATGCAATAGTCCATGTCTGTACAAGGGTAAGAAAGGATATTGCAGATAGTCCCATTGGTATGGAATTAGACCCTTTAATATCCCAGTAGGAGTACTGTCAAAAATGTAATAATAGTCTGGTATGGCGATTTTACTCATATAATTTTTGAAAGCGTTATCCTCTTCGGTATGATTCATCAAATGAGTAATTCTCTCCTGCAAAAGAATCACCAATTTTTTATGTCAAAATTTAAAATTGGAAATAAAAAAAATAGAAAGGACATTGATTTCTTAGATCATTTGATGAGGCATTTAGTGTAGGTCCTTTGATGAGGTCTGTTGCATAGGTCCTTCACCAAGGGTCCTAGAGAAACCCCATCAGTGAAGCCCATTGGCGTAGCTCCATCGCGTATATAATTTTACCTTGAAAAATTTTCAATGAAATTACGCGAAATCACAATGCGATGAAGTTGAGCAAACAAGCTACACAATGAGAGCCACAAAAAATTCTGAGAAAGTACTGGTGATGAAATCATGAAGGTGGAGACCTATTTATAGGATATTGAAGACCTACATGTCAGGACTACGCAAAAAATCTCCGCATCTGGACCGCACGCAACCGCTCGTCATCATACCTCCATGAAGCACCTACGCGGAAAACCTACATTGTTCATAAATCCATCCATAATATTTTTTCCCCAAACATTTCCCCTCAGGACTCGACCCTCTTTGGATATTTCGGATCCAATCCTGTGGGGGTGCTTTTGTTAAAACTACTATAGAAAGTAACCAAAAATGTTATGAAGATGATCTTCAGAAATTTCAAATAAAAAATGAAGGTTTAAATATTATAGAGGAAAATAAAAAATACTCCCAAAGAGAATCACGATGGAGTAGCTTCATGGATCTGTGCAGCCGACCTATGCGGTCGACCTACACGGCTAACTTACATGGAAGATCTCCACGCCAGAATAAGTTTTATGAACCTACGCGGAGCTCCTACATGGATGAGCTACACAAAGTACATGCGCGAGGAACATTACATCGGCCAGGCCTCATCTGTACCTAAAAATAGTGTCCTTGGGCTCCCCATTTGAAGAATGAAAAATAGTTAAAGACTCTCTCAAGCTCCCATTGCATAGCTCTTTCTCCTAGATCCCTCAAATTGACTCAGGTGTCTCTCTATACCTCGAGAGAAGAGATAATTAAATGAGATAAGCATGTTTGGAATTTCTTCTAATTCTTTAGTCATCATTTATACCTGTGCCGTATAACGGTGCGTCGTACATGGGTGCCATACCTGTGTCGTATACCTACGTGGTATACCTATGCAGAATACATCAGTGGCATACTTGTGCCATTAACATACGTGGCATAGTCGCGTGAGGTACCTATGTGACCAACTCAAGTATCCTTTTTAAAAGCCATTCATTCCAGGGTATCTCATTCATTGGTCCCTTATCATAAAGGGACTATATTAATGACTCCACCAAAACCTCATGTCTTATCAAACGTTGGGGAAAGGCACATGAGTGTGTCTTCTATTTGGGTTTTTATTTCCGTAGTCTGAGGATTCCCAAATTTGTTTCACAATGGGGTTAGGATTCAGGAAGTGTCTGTTGGTTTGTATATCTGCAGTCACATGGACCTTTCTCCCAGAAATGGTGTTGGGAAGTTCCTTGTTTGGAGGAGGGTTCGGTCCCAGGCTCACCCTTCTCAATGAGGTGATCCAAAACCTATCAAGGCAACCGTCCTGGTGTAAGCGCCTCACCTTTATCCCTTCCTCCTTATATTGGGCCCTTCTCCAATGTAAATAAAACAGAGGGAATGATCGTCACCTCGCCCTCTTCTATGGTCAATGTTCTCTCTTCCATAAGCGAAGGAGGAAAAATTTGGAAGTGTGAATTCTATTATTGAGTTTTTGACATTCTCTTGTTTCTCATACTTGGCATCAATCACATGGGAATAGAGATTTTTTATGACCACCACATTTTCACAACCGAAATAACTACGAGAACTCTGATTCCTATTCAATCCAGGATATGTAGGAATCTCTTTCAGGGAACGAGCACACATGATATCCTCCTTAGGAATTAAACCCTAATTCCCCCAATTTAGGCATCCTCCATAAGAAATATTCCCCAAATCCAATCCTCAAATTATCAAGGAATCATTTTCAAGATGTAATCCCAAACTCATCTCTCACAGAGGACCATAATCCCCTTTGAGATCTATCGAACTACATTGGATTTTATTCCCATCCAAATGTGAGAAGTATGAAGCCTCTTTAAGGTTCAAACCCAACACTTCAAATCAATTTATTTCTCCTAGGTCCATATTCCCAATAAGGTCTGATTCTACTTGTAAACCAATATCATTTCCATGTTTCTTGGTCTACATTAGCGTATGTCACACAATGTGTTTTGACTATGCACCTTTCTCTTAGAGGTCCATATCACATGACCATAATAGGTATGATGTGTCATATTATGTTACATCCAACTATGAGGGTTCTTATTCCGTTCACAAGGATATGTTGATAGCCCATATTATGGGAATGATCCCAAGATCAAAACAAACCTTCATCTCACTGGATTACAATAAATTCTACAGTGCCACAATAAGTGGATGAAAACTAGTATAATCATAATGATTACTAAAGTAATCTCTAATAATTATGTTAGAGGATACCATTGATGGAAAAACTCGAATACATATAGATGTTTTCATTGATGAACAACCTTGAATGCATACTGATGATTCTAAATTTTACACATGTTAATATGTTATTGTAAATTCACAGGAATACTTATGATATACATGTAAAATTAATAAGGATTAATGAAAATATCTTAAATTTACAAAGAGAGTCATGTAGGAGACAATAATTCCCCCCAAATGGTTTGATGAGTCCGACCTCCCATCCACTCGACCAATGCACATTCTTATGTATCGTAAATTTCATACATAACGACCGACTGCCATTGGAAGGTAGGTCCCCATTGGATAAATAACTTTTGGGAGTTTCTTCTTCCATAAAAAATCCAATGGAAACAGCATGGAAATAGTGATTCTTAAAACTAGAACACATGTTTCAAGGAACTGCGAAACAGATATCATGACCGTTTTATATGGTATTAATCCATTATTCATGTTTTACCTCATATCTATGACATATATATTATTTCTAGTTGATATTTTTCCCTAAAATATCCTTTAAGATCACCCCATCTTATGTTTCCATTTACATGGTTGTGATGGAAATTATTTCTGATAACATATATATAATAACGAAGAAATGATAATGTTAATGTGGAGATTTTAATAAGTGTTGTAAAATGATATATAAATTTAGTTATCCTCAAATATAGTAAACCATTTAGTCATTGGATTGTATCAATATTTATGGGATATATTAATGAAACTATAAAATCAACGTATTATTTTTATATTATTATCATCAGCCTCTATAATTGTAATCTGACGGATGATTTAGTAATTTTATGGATTATTTTACAGTACTCTTGTTATGACTCTATGAATTGTTGAATTTTTTAGAGATCATAATAATTATTCAATAAATTATTTACTATCTGTTATTATGATAAACATATCTACATCTAGATATTTGAATGTGGATACTTCTATGGAATATAAGCACCTAGGTGTAATAACCTCGAAAAGGGTTGGTTGATTACTGACTTCATCATAATGAAGATGCATGATGGGTGGTCTAATGATTATAGACCTACTTAGAAACATACAGGGGAAATGCTTACTAAATTCACACTCTCTATATATTCAATGAAGAAAATTTTCAATAGATTAAGGTTGGAGAACCTAAAAATTGAAATTAATCCTGATAACATAGATTGAATCCCGACATATTTTAAATAAGGGAATGTACGTCATTCATGATTTACATACTATAAAATCATAGTTTTTATTAACTAAATTTTCATTTTAATGTACCTAAACATATTTTTTTGATTTTATTATTGGATCATAGACGAACCATGATAACAATGAGTGTGATGTACAATTCATACAGTGTATAAATGAGCTACCAAAATGGATTCTATTAGGGATACAAAAACACATAATATTGATCACAAATACATCACAAGATATAAACTACAATTGTAATATCATTGAGCTCCAAAATTAACCAAAATGTGAGTATATTTATGTTTAATCCAATTTTCACTAGCATCAACTATAATTTAGTGGATCTTATTATCATATATTTTCTTTTTAATAGATCAATTTAATGATTTTTTTCCATCCAGTGATAAGAGAATGAGAAGGTTGTTTTGGTTTTTATTATTTAAATGATAACGATGACTATTTGTGGAGTATCACAAATAATATAATGGAAAATAGGAAATAGACTCAATGTAATGGGAAGGAATTAACTAATTATTCATCAACAAAATATTTGGTAAACTATTCACAAAAATAATAATCAATAATTCATAAGGATGAAAAAAGAAGGGTGAATCTATTAGAACATATGAAAAAAACTTTATGGTGATTATAGTGAAGGAATTTGATTTGTCCTCTCATTATAATTGAGTTAGATATAACTTATTTAATGGATTAAAACCATGTCTTTGATAAGTTTTAGACCTAAAATATTATAGAATCAATGAAGTTTTTTTTGTAGTTTTCTTAAGGTGGAGACTGATATTAGGGATTGTTTTTATATCTAGGAAAACAAAAGATTGCTGGAATAACATAGTTTAATTATTTATAAGCTATATGGGATAAATAAATTCAAATAACCTATATGTCAAAAATGTAGTAGGAATAACCCAGGACACTACCTCAAGGGATCTGGGAAGTGTTTTTATTAGGATAGTGTAGTGACCTTCCAATTCTCATTGGCTTGAGAGCACAATGAGTCACTACAAAGCCATAAGCAACATCCCCAAGATGAAAAAGGCTTGCAATAAATGCCAAGGGGTTTCAAATACAATTGGTGGACAATTTACCCTTTATGTAATAACCCAATGAACCAACCAACCATTACTAAACATTTATTGTATGATGCATGAAAAATTTAAAGACAGCTAGGAAACTTCATTTAAGTCAAACACATCAAAGTACACAAAAGTGGGTAAAAAACTAAAGAATCTAAAAATACACCAAGACACCCTCCATGGCTCCACAATAAGATCCATGCTCCAAGAACCACCACATCACCCAAGAATCACCAAAAACCACTAGTAATGAGATGTCTTAGCTTTACCTATGCCTCAGAATATGACATGTACAAAAGCACCAATGTACCAATGAATGATTGAGTAAAAAACTAAGCAGGTTTTCCCCCAATGACTTACTTACTCACGCCACTAGGATAGAAGTGTTGTAAACAATTATATAAAAATATATATATAAAACAATTTCTCCAAATCAATTTTTTTAAAAAATATAAACAAGTTTCGAAAACCATTAATAACAAAAACCATACAAGTGAAATTGAAACAAAATTTCCCGAAAGATATATTTCTAGAAAAATAACCAATCAATCTTTACAACCAGTTCCCAATAACCCTATACCAGCATACCCAACCATTTCTCAAACCCATATAACCAACCATGCATGCTACGTTATGATAGTTATATACTCATGAGCAGTTTCTTGTCGATCTACCATTTCATCATAAGGTAATTGTTTCCCATTTTCCATTAGTCTTTTGGCACTAAGCACAGGGTCATATTTCAACCAAGACCCATATATGTAATTAACATGTGCCATTAATCCTTTAGCATCGAGCACAAGGTCATATTTCAACCAAGCCCCGTATAGGCAATATGAACACACACCACATTTTCCCAATGATAAACGAAAAATAAACATTTTAATAAAAACACCTATTTTATTGAAAACTATTTCTACCAAAACCATTTAAATGAAAACAATATCAGCTACAAGCCATTTCAATAAAACGCCATTTTTGTTGAAAACTCTTTATATTGAAAATCACTTTTTCATCAACCATTTTTCAATTCCATAAAATCCATAATTTAAATTTATCATTTAAAATTAAACCCCATTTCCACAACTATTAACCAAGATCATGCAATATCGCAAAAACCATAAATAATCACAAATGAATATTTTTCAATGATTTTCACAATCCATAATCCAATTTAAATCTAATCCAATAAATTATATCATTCTATGTTGAGATAGAAGCCACCTACCTCGATGGTCTTTATGAAACATTAACAACAGACGAAGAACAACCATGAAAGTCCG
This sequence comes from Viscum album, assembly GCA_963277665.1. Classification (NCBI taxonomy): domain Eukaryota; kingdom Viridiplantae; phylum Streptophyta; class Magnoliopsida; order Santalales; family Viscaceae; genus Viscum; species Viscum album. Next base: position 213,322,957 of record OY728155.1, on the reverse strand, counting down.
TGGATTCTCCATGAGCAGCCTTAGATCTATTATCCTCAAGAATCAGACTCAAAATCACCAAGGGAAGGATCCATAATGGATTTAACTCATGTGGGAGGTGTTCTCTGGCCTTCTAGGGAGAGTAATATTGAGTTAGGGACGTTTTAAAACAAATATTATATTATTAATTGTTATTTTATTCATAAAAATATAAGGTTTGGCCATATGACTTATATAAGGCTATATATATTAATAATAAACAACTTGTGGTTCTTTTGGCTTGATATGGTAATATTATTAACCTTATAGTGTAAGAATACAAGAAGACATGGTAAAAGTTAAATTATCTTACTTAAAGTTAAATCTAAATGATAAGGTTAAAATTGATACCTAAACTTGTCTAAATTCTATTGGATGAGAGGATTTCGACCACTACCCACCTTATCTTTGAAATATATCAATTTGGAGCAATAAAAACCGAATTTGACTTTATAATAAAATAATATTTTTAGTTATTCCAATGGTGCCCCTCTCCTCCCTTATAAAAGGGAACCTCCTCCCCCTATTCCTCACACCACTTTGATCCTTCAAGATCAGCCAAACCCTACCTATTTCTTCTCTCCGCTTCCCTAGAAACATCTTATAGGTTCTGGTATTCTTCGAAGACCTATTTTAGTGCCCTAAAAGGAGGTCTCAAAGAATCACTTCAAAGAAGAGGTAATGTCTGTTACCGATTCTTTCATCATTATTTCTTTTTCCACTTATTCTTCTTTAGTTGTTTCATTATGAAGTAATAACATCAGTATCACTCACATACGGATATGTTATTATAAGTATGAAACAACCCTATTTCACCATCTATCCATCCTATGGAAAAAGAAATCACCGTGCCTTCGTACGTACAAAATACCGTCTCCACGAAGTGGTGTAATCAATTTTCCACCACCACCTTACTTGGATGGGTATAATGGTGTAAATAAGGACTATATATGACTATGATAATGTTATATTGATTCTTAAATAGTATACATACACTCCAATACAATTCCACGATCATAGGAATGATACCATCACTCGTGCGTACGTACGGAATACCGTCTCCACAATGTGATGCAACTCGTTCTACATGATCTTCATTTCATAATGATTATATAAATGAATTGAATGAATTAATATGAAATATATTACACTAATACCATTCTGGAAATGAGGTATCTATAACCTAAAGATAATAATAAGAATTTATTCGACAAAACACACATAAGAACAAAAAGTAATAAACACGTGAATAACAAGTAGTAATGAAATATTACTAGTAAAAGCTAAAAATATGACCATATATGATATCATAACAAATAAGTATGATTCTATAATAATTAAATAACATTATTTAAATCATTATACAGGAGGTTCGGACACTTACGAAGCAAATCAGACCTAAGGTAAGGGAAAATATCACAATCTCATTTTTATCCGAGATTGTTTATACATTGAAATTAACTGGGGTGTATTTTATCATCCACATCCATGTTTCCTCAATATGTAATATTTATATCCTTCTACAATAGTTTATATCCAATTTTACCCTTCGGTGAGTTTTTAGTAAATGATATGAAAGGAATCTTTTGTCGTTTTTCGTACGAGGTACATTTTGACTTTTCCGACAAAAGTACGAGAAGAATGTTTTTTTAACTTATACGGTATGAATGGATTTTTAAAACATTATTTCCAAGAATATTACTTTACAAGTTATCATGTTTATTTTTAATCAACTTCTTTTAGTTTATAATTTTTTGACATGTTAAGAAGGGAAATGTGTTTTTTGAAGTAGAAAGGATATTTTCCTCAAGAATGGAGTGCAAGTGTTTTATCAAAATTATTTTCCATCTAAGATAATAAAGGGTTCTGTTTTCATCCCTATTATTACATTTATTTGATTATGTTCTGATGGAATTATTTTTATGAATTCCTTTATCTTATATGAATTGTTTTATGATGTCATGATGTTTAAGATTCCCATTTTTATTACTTGGGTTATGCTATGATGTATGGTTTATGATTTTGTGGCACACATAAAAATGGTATCATTATGAGGTGGGTGGGACCTATATCTCCCTCCAATGTATTGGGTAATGATTTTATATCTCATGAGATAGACATGGCTGGAACGGTAGGTTATACTGGTTCAGTGAAACAAGACTGAAACGAGGAGTGAACTCGGTTCAGAAAGGGACTTTGTCCACTAAGAAAGTCTTGGCAATGAGTCTTGACTAATAAGAAATGATTCCCTATAATTATGTGTGTATGAAACAAAGTTTCATGTTTAAGTTATGATTATTGGGATTACAGTTCACTACTATGATTTATCCCATGTTATGAAATTATGCTCTCTTTTGCAGGTTATGATTTCCAAAAGATATGTTCTTATGAATATGATGTGATTGATATTTCTTTTGTTTACCCTTAATGAGCATTTGAGCTCACACTTTTTTATTTTTTCTTTCCCCAGGTCAGGAAGAAGGTTATTAAGTAAGATTTTCCAAAAGGGACTATAGATATGATGAAATAAATGGGAGACAATGTAGACGCTTTATGAACCAGTTGTTTATGTTTCCCAGTTTCTAAAGACACTATACCTATATGGTCCTTTCGTGGTTTTGTTATATGTTGTAATAAGTATGATTTAATTTTGAAGTATTAATAATGTATGTAAAGTATGGGTTGTTATAGTTGGTATCAGAGGGAGGTTATAGTCAACCTTTGGAAACTAGGATGTGAAATCCTTAGTAAGAATCCTAAGGATAATTCTAAGCATAGAACACAATCTTAGTGTTTTAGAAGTGGCCATGAATAAACTAGGATAATACATTAAGTGTGAAATTTTATTCTTGATTATGTGGTTTTCCTATTATAATTAGGGTTGCTCACACTATTCTTCTTGGTTTTAGTCAATGGTTGGAACCCGAAGGAACCGTCTTACTACAGACTGCGACGGGCAATGCAATGATTGTCCCCCTGAGCAACCAAACGTTATGGGAGCTGGAATTCAAAATCTTGTAGTCATGGTCATACAACTTTGTCAAGCTATGAGTCATGCAGGACTTCCAAACGAGCAATGGAAGGCGCAACATTCTGTTGAATCCTTCATGAGACAGCATCCTCCTCCTTTCAGCGGGTCTACTGATCCATTAGTTGCTGAACAATGGATTAGTACTACTGAAAAGATATTTTCAGTTCTTCAATGTTCTGAGCAGGATAAAGTCATCTTAGCAGTTTATCGTTTGGAAGGTGATGCTGATCAATGGTGGAATCTTATTAAGAATACGACTCAAAGGGATGAAATTGAGTCCATGGAATGGGATGAGTTCAAGAACTTATTTTTCAATAAGTACATCCCTCGTATTCTCTGAACTAAGATGTAGAAAGAGTTTCTTGAACTGAAGAAAAAGGATGATGAATCTATTGGTACCAATGAAGAAAATTATACAAGACTTTCAAGGTACACTTCTGGTATTACTATCCAACCTAAGAGTAAGATCGATCGATTATTTAGTGGCATAAAACCAAGTCTTCAAAGTGCCTTAGCCATAAGGAACTTCAATAGCTAGGAGGAAATCGTTCGATGTCCTCTCAAAGTTGAGATAGAGATTGGAGTAACCCATCAGTCATATGGGTTTGATAAGAAGAGGAAAATGGATTTCAAAGGAAAATATAAAGAGCACACTGAAAAGAAGATGATCTTTCCCTTATGTTCAAATTGTGGAATGAAACATGGAGGGAGTTGTCTTAAAGGGACAAGTAAATGTTTCAAATGTGGAAAGGAAGTTATCGGGCATTTGAATGCCGCGATGATTGGAAGAAGAAGTCTAATGATGCAAACAAAGGAAGGGATACACAAAATGAACCTACTAAACATCAATTTTTCAAGTGAAAGGATATGGGGCCTTATGCCAATAAATTCCCTATTCCAAGGGTTGATGATGATGGTTGACGTCAACAAACTCTTAAGGCTAAAGAAAAAGGAATGTCACATGCAATTCCTTTCAGTGATGTGGAGTACGATAACGATGTGGTGAAAGGTACACTTACCATCCACTCTAAAGTAGAAATTTTTTTATTTGATTCTGGATCCACCCACTCTTTTATTTCTGAAAAAATTTCAGTGGGTATCACCGTATTACCTCAACAATTAGATGTTGAGTTAGCTGTGACAACACCGGATGGCACAACAGTCGCATCAAAAGTTTATAATTCTTCTCCGATCGATGTTTGTGCGAAAGTGCTTCCTGAAAATATTGTGATCCTTCCTATAGTAGAATTTGATGTGATTCTTGGCATGGATTGGATTTCATTATATAGAACTCATATCAATTTACAAAGAAGGGAAGTCACATTTCATATTCCAGATCAATCTATGATCCTCTATCGATGCAAGGATGAACATAACCTTCCAGTGGAAATTTCTTCCATCTTATGGGTATTGATTCCACTAAATTAAGGTTATTTATCTCAAATGGTTGGTGGGAAACTCACGATTAATAATATGCCCTTTATACAGGAGTTTGATGATGTCTTTCTGGAGGAATTATCGGGTCTTCCACCAAATCGTGAAGTTGAGTTTTTAACAGAACTCGTACCGGGTGCTTTGCCTATTTCAAAGACACCTTATATAATGGCCCAATTCAGTTGTAGGAATTGAAGAAGAAAATCCAATAGAATCTTGATAAGGGATTCATACACCCTAGTGTGTCACCTTGGGGAGCACTTGTTCTATTTGTTAAAGAGAAAAATGGATCAATGAGACTCTGCATTGATTATCGAGAACTTAACAAGATCACTATCAAGAACAAATATCCTCTCCCACACATTGATGACTTATTTGACCAACTACGCGGAGCTCAATACATTTCCAAGATTATTCTCCATTCAAGGTATCATTAATTAAGGGTCAAAAGGGAGGATATACCAAAGACGGATTTCCGTACAAGGTATGGACACAATGAATTTATAGTGATGCCATTTGGTCTTACCAATTCCCCTACTATCTTCATGGATCTGATGAATAGAGTCTATAAACACTATCTTGATCAATTTGTGGTTGTATTTATAGACGATATTCTTTTCTATTCAAAGTGGAATGAAGAACATGAAGATCACTTGAGAATTATATTGAAGACCCTTAGAAAGGAGAAGTTTTATGCCATATTTACCAAGTGCGAATTTTGGATTCAAAATGTTTCATTTTTTTGTCACATAATCTCAAAAGAGGTGATATCTGTGGATCCAGTAAAAACAGAGTTTATCGAAAGATGGTCGAGACCAACAACAGTGACTGAGATCCGATGTTTTCTTGGTTTGGCTGGATATTATCGACGTTTTGTGAATGATTTTTCATGATTATCAAATCCACTCACCAAGATGACTCGGAAAGGAGTTATGTTTGTTTGGACGGAAGAATGTGAAGAGAATTTCATGGAGTTGAAAAAAAGGTTATCCAGTGCACCAGTGCTCACACTACCTTGTATTGGAGAAAGGTTTGTGATCTATAGTGATGCAACCAAGAAGGGATTGGGGCGTGTTCTTATGTAAAATGATATGGTGATAGCTTATGCCTCACGACAGTTGAAAATCAATGAGAAAAATTACCCAACTCATGATTTGGAGTTAGCTGCGGTAATCTTTGCATTAAAGATTTGGAGGCATTATCTTTATGGAGAAAGGTGTGACATTTATACTGATCATAAATGTTTAAAGTATATTTTCTCACAAAAGGAGCTGAATATGCGTCAAAGAAGATGGTTGGAGCTGATTAAGCATTAGGACTGCTCAATCCATTACCACCCTGAGAAAGCAACAAGCTGGCAGATGCATTAATTCGATAAGACCATGCCAGTTTATCCCTGATGGGGATCACAAAAGATCCAATATTTATGGATTTACAAAGAATAGATCGTGGAATTATAATGGAAGGGGAAGAATCTTATCTTTCTCAAATGAATGTTCAACCATCTATACATGTGAAGATTAAAGAGGCACAGAAAGAAGATGTCGAGTTACAAAAGAAGGTGAGAAAGGTTCCTGAATTCAACCTTGATTGTGATGGGATAATAAAGTTCAGGAATCAGGTTTGTGCTCCTCCTAACCCGGAAATAAAGAAGGAGCTGCTGGATGAGGCTCATAGTTCTTCATTCTCTATTCATCATGGAAGCACGAAGATGTATAGAGACCTGAAAGAGTACTTCTGGTAGGATGGCATGAAAAGAGATGTTGCTGAATATGTCTCTCGATGCTCGGTTTGTCAGCAAGTTAAAGCTGAGATACAAAAGTCTAAGGGGATGTTACAACCATTACCCATACCCGAATGGAAATGTGAAAACATCACCATGAACTTTGTCACAGGACTTCCTAAAACATCTAAAGGCAATAATGTTGATTGGGTCATAGTTGATCGTCTTACCAAATCTGCACACTTCATTGCTATTAGAGTGGATTTCTCTCTGGATCAGCTTGCCATGATATATGTAAAGGAAGTGGTAAGATTGCATGGATTACCACATTCTATTATATCTGATCGGGATCCGAGATTTACCTCGAAGATTTAGCGAAGTATTCAGCATACTCTGGATACAGAGTTGAGTTTCAGCACTGCTTATCATCCTCAGATAGATGGTCAGTCTGAGAGAACAATTAAACCCCTAGAATATATGTTGAGAGCTTGCTCTATGGATTTCAAAGGTTGTTGGGATCAACACCTACCTTTGGTGGAATTTTCTTATAATAATAGCTTTCACTCCAGTATTTAGATGGATCCTTATGAAGCTCTCTATGGAAAGAAATGTAGGACTCCAACTTGCTTGGATGAAGTTGGGGAAAGAAAACTATTAGGACCTGATCTCGTTGATGAAATGGCAGAAAAGGTCCGATATATTCAACAACACATAAGAGCAGCTCAGAGTCGACAGAAAAGTTATGCCGACAACCGAAGAAAAGACCTAGAGTTTGAAGTGGGTGATAAAGTATTCTTACAAACATCTCCCTGGAAGAGGGTCATGAGATTTGGAAATAAGGGGAAGTTGAGCCCTAGATATATCGGTCATTTCAAAATACTGGATCGTGTTGGGAAGGTAGCTTACCGATTGGCGCTTCCACCGAATCTCTCTCATGTTCACAATGTGTTCCATGTATCCCCCCTAAGAAAGTACATACATGATCCTTCACATGTATTTAGTCTAGAAGTTGTACCGCTGGAGCAAGATCTTTCTTATGAAGAACAGCCGATAGAGATTCTGGATCGTAGTGAAAAAGTCCTACGAAACAAGATCACTCGATTGGTGAATGTTTTACGGAGGAACCACCAATTAGAAGAAGCTACATGGGAGCTTGAGGATATGATGTGGGAGAGGTATCCTCATCTGTTTGTTACAAAGTGACAAATTTCGAGGGTGAAATTCATTTTAAGGGGGGTAGAATGTAACACCCGATACTATTATGTGAAATAATTTGTTTTTATGTTATATAAATCATAAAAGGAATCTTTCACTACACACAACACTAGCTTGGAGATCTTTACACGCAACTTCGGCCTTCCTCCATAGCTTGCGTCGTATAAAATACCGAGTTTCACTAAACAATGACATGCTATTAAAATATTATTAAAACAAGCCGTTATGAATAGTAATAACAACTTTTTGAAATTTTAGAAATTTTATTTTTCAAAATGGACTTCATTTTTGGATTCGGAATATCGAAATTAGCCTAGGGTGAAATTTTGGTATTTTTCTGAAAACATTCAATTTTTTATGAATAGTGAAACCTCTAAGTGGTAGTTAAAAAACTAAATTTTTCATAAAAAATAATTTTACCGCTTCTGTGAGTGGAATTTAGAAAATCCAAGATACATGGTTGATATCAAGGACTAAAATGTGGTTCAATGAGATGAAAATAATTTTGTTGAATAGTAAATTTTTACTTTTATTTACCACGGTTAAAATTAAATAGGGTAATTAAGGATAAAAATGATATTATTATTACCCAAACACATGTCCTAATTCTATTGGACAAGTATAATTCGACCAAAAACAACCTTAAGAATAAAATATGACCATTTAGGCCCACCTGGATTAGATTAGGACATTTATTATTAATTTATTTAAAGAAGGGTTAAATAGTTAAAATCAATGTTTAATAAGTAAATAATTTTTAATATGGAGTTATACATAAGATAAATTCGACTATAAATATTCATTATAAATCTATAAATATTTCCTACATAATGGTATTTTATTTGTAATTTTTAGACATTAAATAATTTAATTTATTTATGACACAATGATGATGCAGTAATTATCATATTAATGAAATATTGACATAATTGATTTTATAAATACCCAAATAAATGTAATTTGAGACTTTTTATGAATTAAAATAATTTTATAGGTTAATAGGACATTTTAGTATTGATTTAAGTAACTTTTTTCGAACTAATCATTTTGTTATGAGTTTCACAAAAATCAATTACTAAATAGTGTCAAAATTGACATAAAATAGTTTTTAAAACAAATATCATATTATTAATTGTTATTTTAATCCTAAAAATATAAGGTTCGGCCAAATGACTTAGATAAAGCTATATATATTAATAATAAACAACTTAGGGTTCGTTTGGCTTGATATGGTATGTTTATTAACCTTATAGTGTAAGAAAAAAAGAAGACATGGTAAAAGTTAAATTATCTAACTTAAAGTTAAATCTAAATGATAAAGTTAAAATTGATACCTAAACTTGTCTAAATTCTATTGTATGAGAGTATTGCGACCCCTACCACCTTATCTTCGAAATATATCAATTTGGAGCTATAAAAACTCGAATTTGACTTTATAATAAAATAATATTATTAGTTATTCCATAGGTGAACCTCTTCTCCCTTATAAAAGGGCACCTCCTCCCCCTCTTCCTCACACCACTTTGAGCCTTCAAGCTCGGCCAACCCCTGCCAATTTTTTCTCTCCACTTCCCTAGAAACATCCTAAAGGTTCTGGTCTTCTTCAAAGACCTATTTTAGTGCCCTAAAAGGAGGTCTCGAAGAAGCACTTCAAAGAAGAGGTAATGTCCGTTACCGATTCTTCCATCTTTATTTATTCTTCCACTTCTTATTCTTTAGTTGTATCATTATGAAGTGATAACATCAGTATCACTAACATACTGATATGTTATTATAAGTATGACACAACCCTATTTCACCATCTATCCATCCTACGGAAAAAAAAATCTCCGCGCGTGCGTACGTACGGAATACCGTCTCCACGCCGTGGTGTAATCTATTTTCCACCACCACCTTACTTGGATGGGTATAATGGTGTAAATAATGACTATATATGACTATTATTGTGTGATATTGATTCTGAAATAGTATACATACACTCCAATACAATACCACGATCATAGGAACGATATCAACACTCGTGCGTACGTACGGAATACCGTCTCCACGATGTGATGTGACTCGTTCTACATGATCTTCATTTCATAATGATTATATAAATGGATTGAATGAATTAATATGATATATATTACACTAATACCATTATGGAAATTAGGTATCTATAACCTAAAGAGAATAATAAGAATTTATTCGACAAAACACATATAAGAACAAAAATTAATAAACACCCGAATAACAAGTAGTAATGAAATATTACTAGTAATAAGCTAAGAATATGACCATATATGATATCATAACAATAAGTATGATTCTATAATTATTAAATAACAATATTTAAATCATTATACAGGAGGTTCGGACACTTACGAAGCAAATCGGACCTAAGGTAAGGGAAAATATCACAATCTCATTTTTATCCGAGATTGTTTATACTTTGAAATTCACTAGGGTGTATTTTATCATCCACATCAATGTTTCCCCAATATGTAATATTTATATCCTTCTAGAATAGTTTATATCCAATTTTACCCTTCGATGAGTTTTTATTAAATGATATAAAAGGAATCTTTTGTAGTTTTTCGTATGAGGTACTTTTTGACTTTTCCGACAAAAGTACGAGAATAATGTTTTTTAACTTATACGGCATGAATGGATTTTTAAAAAACTATTTCCAAGAAGCTTCCTTTACAAGTTATCGAGTTTATTTTTAATCAAATTTTTATAGTTTATAATTTTTTGACATGTTAAGAAGGGAAAAGTGTTTCTTGAAGTAGAATGAATATTTTCCTCAACAATGGAGTTCAAGTGTTTTATCAAAATTATTTTATATCTAAGATAATAAAGGATTCTGTTTTCATTCCAATTATTACATTTATTTGATTATGTTCTGATGGAATTATTTTTATGAATTCCTTTCTCTTATATGAATTGTTTTATGATGTCACGATATTTAAGATTCCCATTTTTATTACATGGTTTATGCTATGATGTATAGTTTATCATTTTATGGAACACATAAGAATGGTATAATTATGAGATGGGTGAGACCTATATCCCCCTCCAATGCATTGGGTAATGATTTTATATCTAATGAGATAGACATAGCTGGAACGGTAGGTTATACCGGTTCAGTGAAACAGGACTGAAACGAGGAGTGAACTCGGTTCAGAAAGGGACTTTGTCCACTAAGATAGTCTTGGAAATGAGTCTTGGATAATAAGAAATGATTCTCTGTGATTATGTGTGTATGCCACAAAGTTTCATGTTTTATGTTATGATTATTGGGATTACATTTCACTACTATGATTTATCCCATGTTATGAAATTATGCTCTCTTTTGTAGGTTCAGATTTTCAAAAGTTATGTTCTTATGAAAATGATGTGATTGATATTTCTTTTGTTTACCCTTACTGAGCATTTGAACTCACCCTTTTGTATGTTTTCTTTCCCCAGGTCAGGAAGAAGGTAATTCAGTTTGATATGCAAAAAGGTACTATAGATATGATGAAATAAATGGGAGATAATGTAGACGCTTTATGAACCAGTTGTTTATGTTTCCCAGTTTCTAAATACACTATACCTATACGGTCCTTTCGTGGTTTTGATATATGTTGTAATAAGTATGCTTCAATTTTGAAGTATTAACAATGTATGTAATGTATGGGTCGTTATACGTACTTCCATGATTTATGTCTTTGCTCAAGATTTTGATGTTTAAATTTCATGGTCAGGTTTTTTCTTTCAAATGATTATGTATTGTTTTATGTTCTCTAAGTTTTACCTTATAGAGCATTTGATCTCACTCTTTTTATTTTTTATTTTCCCAAGGAAATAAAGAATTTTTTTATGTATGGAAACAAAACGGGGAAGATCGTTATGCGAGATGTTGAAGATCTTTCAACATTATTAGATGTTTATATACCAAGTTTCCAAAGATACTAAACTATTACAGTACTTTGTTGTCTATTTTTGTTATGTGTTAAGTATTCTGCAAAAGTAATGTAATGTCCATGTACGTCAAGATTTGGGTTTCTATAGTTGGTATATGAGGAAAGGTTTAGTTAACCTTTGGAAACTAGGATGCGAAAACGTTAGTGAGACCCCAAGAGATATTTCTATGGTATATCTAGAGATTTCCCTAAGGTTAAGCATAAGTATAGGTTATAATATTAGAATTACAGTAACGATCTTAGAATTAAATCTAAGATTTTAGATTTTGAAGTTACTCCCCCTTTATTATTTTGTTTTCACTAGCGTCATTTTTTCCTCTCATGCTATTCTTTTTGAATTTTAGACGATGGATGGAACCCGAAGGAACTGTGTTAATCAATGTAATGTAAGATACAATGATTGTCCTCCTGAACAAGCAAATGTGATGGGAGATGGAGTAAAAAATCTTATTGCTTTACTTACACAAGCTATGAATCATTCTGGACTTCCAAATGAGCAGAAAAGAGAACAATATTCTATTGAGTACTTCATGAGGCAACTTCCACCTTCATTCAGTGGGTTTTCTAATCTACTTGTTGCTGAATAATGGATCAGTACCATTGAAAAGATATTTTCCATACTTCGATGTTCAGAGCATGAAAAAGTCATTCTGGTTGTTTACTGTTTAGAAGGTGAAGCAGACCAGTGGTCGACTCTAATTAAGAATACAATGCCCCGAGATGAAATTGAATCCATGGAATGGGATGAGTTCAAGAACATATTTTTCAATAAGTACATCCCTCATATTCTTCGAAAAACGATGGAGAAGGATTTCCATGAGCTTAATAAAAAGGATGATGAATCTGTTGGTATATACGATGTGAATTTTACAAGGCTTGCAAGGTATGAATCTGGATTTATCATCTAACCCGAAAGTAAAGTTGATCGATTTTTCAGTGGCGTAAAACCAAGTCTTAGAAGGGCATTAGATATAAGATACTTCCTTAGCTGTGAATAAATTGTGCGTTCTGCAATCAAGGTAGAACTGGAAGTTGGTGTTACATATCCATCTCATGGTTTTGACAAGAAACGAAAGATGGAGTTCAAGGAGAAATCTCATAACACTGGTGAAAAGAATATGAATGTTTCATTATGCTCAAAGTGTGGAAAAAATCATTGTGGATATTTCCTAAAAGGTTCTAGAAAATGTTGTAAGTGTGGAAAAGAATGTCATCAAGTAGTTGATTGTGGAAGTAATGGGAAAAAGGTTGCTAATGATGTGAATAGAGAAAAGACTAGAGAGAACTCTCCACCAACAATTCAATGCTCCATGTTCAAGGAAATGGGGAATTATGATAATAAATTCCCTAATCCAAGGGTTATTGATGATCGACAAGAGCAACCACTTAAGGAATAGTACAAAGGGAAGTCACATGCGATCACTAATGGCGATGTTGAATATGACAATGATGTGGTGGAATGATTATGTGTATATGTAATGGGATTCCAAAAAATGTTGTATAGAGTATCTTGGAGTATTGGAATATTTATGTATTAGTACATTGTGGTTTTCTATAAGAATATGGTACCGATAACCATGAAAAGAGATTGAAATATTATTGGAAAGCAGATGATAAGCACATAATGAATGTATAAAGAGAAAATGAAATGAGATCATGACTGATAAAAGGAAAAATTTATATCATGGTTTTGAGTATATAGAAATTTTGGGATTTTGGTATGTGGAAAGAGTTACCTTTTGACAGCATTCATGTTTTCACTAATGTTCTATGGTAATTTCTGTTTCAAGAGAACACGTGATTAGGGAATTCACATGTTTGGAAAGTGACCAACAAGATATATTGTATGATAAAATTATTTTATTCACGTTCTTGTTATGTGGCCTTTCCAGTAATAATTTTCTGTATACTATGAGATAGGACAACTGTATTTTGGATTAGTCTAAATATTGGAAGGGGTTATCTCAGTCATAAGATAGTATTGTTTAAGGCTAGTACTTTTTTCCGATATTATTGTGGGAATGTTATTATAATGTAGTTTTAGAAAAGGGGAAAACCTGCAAGACGGGAAACAACCCATCGCGTTGGACAAGGATGTGGGAATCCAACCCACAACCAATGTGCGACTGGCCTTTATCGCTGACCACTGGCATGCAGGAAGTCCCTGGTTAGTAGAAACTACTTTTCTTGTATTAAAAATTATGATATATGAAGTATTAGTCCATATGTGAATAATCTCACTATAGATGAACTTATGTATATTTGATATCTTTTGATAACCTTATGTTTGAGAGGGATGGAATGACCTATCATTCTATCACATGATCTGCTAACACTTCACGAATGAAAAATTCAACTTCATTTCTTTAAGAGATGATGTGGAAATTGTCCACGGTAGGACCAAAGGTGATATTGTACCAAAATCAAGTAAGTATTTCTTTTTCATCAATTCTTCGAATTTAGGAAAACGATATTCAATACAATTTTTTTTGTCCTAATTATCTTATATCCGATGACATAGATGGTACCTTATATCATCACAAATTTATGGCTTTGTGACTGTTGGCTTTGTCATAGCCATGTCCTCTACTACTCTCCATCAGAACATGATGGTTAGATTTTTCATTCATATCCATATTTTCACATATGTTATCATATATGGAAACCTACTGATGACTCAATTTGGGTAACCAATATGTTTCATACATCACTTTTTAAAATAATGTTTTTTTATTCATTTTTATGATGTGGCTTTCTATTAAAACTTTCGAGTAGTAAACCATTTATAACTCCGAAGAATTTCGAGGGAGAAATTCCTTTTAAGGGGGGTAGGATGTAACACCCCGAGATTTTATATGATATATTCTTTTTAATCACTTTAATATCATCTAATGTAGGCTACACCAAGATTATCTTTCACTATACGCGACATTGTATTAGCTTGTATTATACACAACACTATTCTTGGCTCCTGTTACACACAATTTCAAGTTCGTTTTGTAGAAATTATTCTACGCAACATTAAGTATAGATTTTGTATAATGTATAAATTAAATAAGTTTTAAATTATGTTATACACACCACCAATGGGATATTTCACTACTCTCAACCCTGACCTGGCTTGCATTACACGGAATGACGACCTTCCTCGATAGTGTGTGTTGTACGCAATACCAGGTTTCACTAAACAATGATATATTGTTATAATATTATTATGGACTAGCTGTTATGAATAGTATTAAATAAATTTTGAATTTTATAACATTATTAATCATCTTACACATTTTCTAAAACATTTTATGTGAACAAATAAAAATTCGGGAAAAATTAGTATTTTTCAAAAAATACAGTTTTGTAACCTTTTGATGGCGCACCTACTTTAAATCTAGTTTTTGACATGTTTATAAGTTTAATTGGATAAAATAAAATTATCCTTTGTGATTAAGATAAGAAAATTTAATTTTTATAAAATTATTATATTATTCTGATTACATTCATATTCTAATGAATATTTACAACACGCTATATTTTAATTATAAACAAATTTTGTCATCATAATAATTTATATGGTTAAATTATAATATTTAATGGTTTTAAACTATAAATAGAATATATTTTTACCATTTAATATAATTTATGTCATTATAAATTATTTTACATTGAATTCATAGGTAAAATCATTTCAATCTTTTGCAATGTTTTAAATAAAAACTCATTTTCTTTCGACAATGGGATTAATTTTAATTTCATTTTTGCAACTTCTGTGTATTGAATTTGGAAAAATGGATTTCATATTTGGAATCAGTGGGTCCAAATTATATTAATAAACTACTTCTTCTTTTTGGGCATTATGAATAGTAACTACGATAAATTTTATATACCATTGTAAAAGGTAAATCATGTAATTAAGGGTAAATATAATATTATAAAATTACCCAAACACTTGTCTTAATACAATTGGATGATTATATTTCTTCCTAAGTAATATTTTGGTCGAAATGGAATCCATTAGAACCCACTTGGAGGTGATTAAGATCATTAGTGTATTTTATTTAAAGGAAAGTGAAATATGTCTCACTCAAACATTAATAATTAATGTTTTTTTAATATAAGGTTATACATAATATAAATTCGGTTATAAATACTAATTTGGAAGCTATAATGTTTTTATTTATCATGGTAATTTATTCGCAATTTTTAATAGTTAATTAATTTCCTTATTAATTTATATATTAATGATGCAGAAATTATTTATTTAGTAAAAAAATCAATAATATTGTTTTTATTGAAATAGTATTAAATATTAAAGGGATAATAAACCTTCCAAAACATATTGGTAATGTATATATACACCATAAGCATTCAATTTACGAATATAAGACCGTTGGAAGTCATATAAAAGTGATTATGACACTTATATTATTTTATTTTATATGATGTCAAAGTTGTCACCTTCATAATTAAGTAAATATAACATTTTAAAATTTGGGTTTTTTAGAAGATAAATCCGACAAAGTGTATTATTATTAAATATATAATATTTATATTAATCCTAGAATTTTATTTGTAATTTTTATGCAACAAATAAATATATTTAATAATTATATAAAAATGTTGTAGTAATTATTTTATTAAGAGAAATATCAAATAAATGGTTTTAAAAATAGTAAACTAAATATTATATGAACTATTTAATGTGATCCACTAATTTTATAGATTACTATGACATGTTAGAGTCCAATTAAATATTTTATTTGGACTATATTTTTTGTTTGTATTTAATTTAAATTCGAATAAATGAATAGTGCCAAAATTGACACTATTGTTGTTTTATAAAAATAACATATAACTAAATTGTATAAAAATCACAAAAAAAATTTAAAAATTATAAATTGAAATTTATATAGTCCAAAATTCCATAAAGTATATAATTATGGATAATTCACAACACATAAGTAATTATTAATAACAATTTAAAATTTAGAATATTATTACCACAAATAAAATCTAATAGATTAAATAATGATAAATCAAGTTGATAAAGTTTAAAATAAATTCCAAACATGTAGAAATTTTATTGGTTTATGATATTACAACCCTATATCATCTAATATTCGAATATGTGTCATTTTCGGAGGTTTTTATGTGGGGATAGATTTATTATAAATTAATATTTTAAAGATTTCCAAAGGTACACCTCTCCTCCCGTATAAAAAGGGAACCCCTTACCACTTCTATTCACACCCTTATGAGCATTGAAGCTCGTCCAAACCATAATAATTACTATTCTAAACCTCCCTAGCAACATTTTGGAGGTTCTGGTCTTCTCAAAAGACCAACTATACTTCCTTAAGAGAAGGATTAAAGGAGGTGCGTCGAAGATGAGGTAATCTCTTCATCTGATTCTCTCATGTTTCTTCCTTCTTCAAGTTCTTATTTATTTGTCTCATTATAATGTAATAACATCAGTATTATTTATATACTGATATGTTATTATAAATATGAAACAACCTTATTTCACTTTCTATCTATCATGCGGAAAATGAAATCATCACGCGTGTGTACGTACGAAATACCGTCTCCACTTTGTAGTGTAATCTTTTTTCGACCACCAGCTTACATGGATGGGTATAATGGTTTAAATAAATAACTATATATATTTATTTTAAAGTGATATTGATTCTGAAATATTTTATATACACAATCATATAATTCCACGATCATGTGAATGATATCATTTCTCGCGCGTACGTACGGAATACCGTCTCCACGACGTGATGAGATTCATTCCCCATGATAACCATTCATGAATGATTATAAAGTATATATAATGAATAATAATGAAATATATGACATAATAAAGCTACTTCATTTATGTATATATATTTCTTATCTACTTACTTCCATTCAAGTCAATAAAGAAAGGAAAACAACGTTCATGCGTACGTACGGTCTACCGTCTCCATGAACGGTGTGTTTCATTTCATTTATCTATATATTATATATATATATATATAATGAATATATATGATATATAAATCATCTTTTACATTCTGGATGTAAGTAATTAATGATATTATTAATAATAATATCAATAACAACAAGTCCGAACACGTACGATAAGTGAAACAATTTTACCCAAAATGCCAATTTAACATGGAATTGACAAATGAACGGGTAATATAAATACCTAAGTGAACTAGATATGATATAATAACAATGAATATGATTCTGTAATAAGTAAATGAAATTATTTAAATCATTATACAGGAGTTTCGGATACATTCGAAGCATATCAGACATAAGGTAAGGGATAACTATTCCAATCTCGTTCTTATCTTAGATTGTTTATACGTAAGTATTTACTGGGGTTATTATTATCATCCATGTCCATGTTTACTAAAAATGGTTTCATGTATTTTTAATGTCCTTTTTAACCATTTTTGAATTTTACTACTTTGTATGTAAGAAATAATTTTTTTACCATACGAGGTACTTTTTGACTTTTCCGACAAAAGTACGAGGAGAATGTTATTTTTAACTTATACAGCGTGAAATGATTTTTACAGTTTCATAACGCCTCATTTTCATTAATCTTGCTCTACATAATTGCATGATTATTTTCAACAAAACCCTTTTCTTTTAAAATTTCAAAGTATTTTGTGAAAAGAAAATGTTTTTGAAGAAGAAAGGATATTTTCCTTAATAATTCATTTCAAGTGTTTTATGAAATCTATTTTCTCTCTAAAATGACAATATTTAACATGTTTATGTTTCATGTATAATGTCTCCATTATTTACATGGGTTGATTCTTCTTATGATGAAATGATATCCATTTTTATATGGATTAGGTTATGATGGCATGATGTTTAAGAATCTCATTCTATTACATGGGTTATGCTATGATGTATGATTTATGATTTTGTGGCACATGATAGAATGATTTCATTATGAGATTGGTGGGACCTATATCTCCCTATAATACCTTGGGTAATGATTTATATCTCATGAGATAGACATGGATGGAACAGTAAGTTAATCCAGTTCAGTGATACAGGACTGGAACAAGGAGTGAACTAGATTCAGAAAGGGACTTTGTCCACTATGATGGTCTTCGCAGCAATGCCGCGGATATTATGGATATCATAACAAGTTCTGAATTGTTCCCAAAAGTACATGATTTATTCCTATTCTATTTTATCAAGATTAATGTTCCATTATGATATATGCATTACGTACTTCCATGTTTTATGTCTTTGCTCAATATTTTGATGTTTAAATATCATGTTCACGTTTTTTCTTTCAAATGTTTATTGATTGTTTTATGTTTTCTATTGTTTCCCTTAATGGGAATTTGAGATCACTCTTTTTATGTTTTATTTTCCCCATTAAATAAAGAAAGTATTTAGGTAAGGAAACAAAAAGGGGAAGATCGTTATGGGAGATGTTGAAAATCGTTCAACATGATTAGATGTTTATATTCCAAGTTCCCAAAGATAAAAAACTATTACAGTACTTTGGTGTCTATTTCTGTTATGTATTAAGTATTCCCCAAAAGTAATGTAATGTCCATGTACTTCAAACTTTGGGTCTCTACAAATATCACGCAATTTCAAAAAAAAACCCATAAATCATCACAAATGAATATTTTTCCATGAATTTCACAATAAATAAACCAATTTAAATCTATGCAAATCAATTATATCAAGATGAGTTGAGAGAGAAGCCACCTACCTTGAATAACATGACAAAACATTAACAACATACGAAGAACACACAAGAAAGAGGGTCGATTTTCCTAGATCGGACTTAGATCTATTATCCTCAAGAATCAGACTCAAAATAACCATGGGGAGGATCTATAATGGCTTCAACTCGTGTGGGAAGGGTTATATAGCCTTATAGGGATAGTAATATCTAATTAGGATCGTTTTGAAGACAAAAAAAATAAATAGATAAAACAGGAGCAAGATCTTAGAAAATCGGATCTAAATAAGACCTCTGTGCAAGATTTGACAACACGGTTTTTGACAACCGTGTATGGATCGCGTAGCCTTAAGTATTTTCCCAACACTCCATATAAAACCCCCAAACTCTCCCATCATCAACTTTACACTTTTATGGAAACACATTTATTATGGAAGCACATTTTTTATTGAAACATCACACTTTATGGAAACACCCCAATTTATGGAAACAACTAACATTTTGGAAATATCCAAATTTATGGAAACAAATAACATTATAGAAACCTCCAAATTTATGGAAACACTATATATTATGGAAACTCTCTATTTTATGGAAACACTCAATTTTATGGAAACTCTCTATTTTCTGGAAACACTCTCTTTTATGTAAACTCTCTATTTTAATACACATAAAATTAAAAAAAATGCGAGGAAAGGGGTTATGTACCCAAAACTGGGGATACTACAGGTATTGTAAGGTGTTTTAAACCGAACTATCAAACTTGTTCTAATAGGATAATGGAAAAAATATATGATAATAAGATTAGAAATAATCTACCACCCACATATCAATGTTTAATTGGAAATGTTTTTTGGTATTATAAAACTAAAATACATAACACTATTTCTATTAATGGAAACAAGCCTCAAAACTCATAAATCTATAGACCATGGGATAGTGTATCCTATCTTTACTATTGTGTAGAATCGTGAAAGTGAAGTGGTGCATGTTATTGTCTTTTGTTTCTATATATCTTTAAACGAATTATATAATTAATTTTCTTTTAATTCATTTTTATCACCCTTGATTTCTAATATTGTTGATATACTACCATAAAGCAATGGAATTGAACTTTAAATGAAAAAAACTATAGTTAAATAGTATCATCTATGATATATTAATGATATTATGATAAATGTTTGTGGGAAACAATACATTCAGATCTATTTAATCTTCCCTTTTTTGATATTGATGTGAATTTGGGTATGTATTGGCTATCCCTTCATAGAGACTAGTTCATTTATTTTTAATAGGAGAACTCATCTCATATCCCAATCCATCCATTGATAAAATAAAGAGGAAAGGATGATTATAATATAACTATGGAATAAAATTTTATAATATGCGTCATCATACCCAAAAAGGAGGGACCATTGGATCAAATGATATGGGAGGATTTAAAATTAATGAAACCACTAGTGTATAAGATTATAGTGATGTATTATTGATTGAACTACTTATACTTCCCTATAATGTGAGCTTGTGATTTATATCATTCTCAATCCAAAGGCAATTTCATTCTCAAAGAGTCCTAATCAAATGACCTTCATTGAGTAGCACGAAATTAATAAAACATTGAAACATAATATGGTTATGTTCATGGAATGACTTTGTTCATCACATTGGTATGCATCAAATTTTATTCTTCTATTGAATTATGGATCAATGTAAGTAAAACATTACTATATCTAACATAAAAATATCACAAAAAATAACAAATATCCAGTATCCATTATTTATTATCTGTTCGATAAACTATACTCAAATCGATATATCTAAAAAATTAACATTGATATATATATTTTAAAAACATTTTATGTAGATATGATATTACAATGGAATATTTCAAAACAATCTGTGGAAGATTTGAATTTATTATGATTCCATTTGGGATTAAATCAGATCCTACTATCTGTATAGATCATATGAGTGAACACTTCGTAGATTACCATATCAATTTATGAAATTATTTACTAATAACATTATTATATATTTTATGAGATTGTAAAAAGATGAGGATAATTTATAATGTTTGTTAATGTCAATATTAAAGGATAAATAATCCAAAAAATTTATTAAGTGTTATTTCTTTTTAGAAAAATGTCCGTATTTTTTACGTTTTCCCCACTGAGTGTCTATCTGTGGAATTGTCAACGACTAATATAATTGGAAAATTACTGATGCCAAACACTATGATTATGATAAAATGTTTTCATATATTATAAATATAATTTTATAATTTTATGAAAAAATTATAATGATTATCCAATTATTTATACATGTTAACCACGAATTTACAGGAGTCCCTCAGGATAATGTAATTTGAGGAAATATTTTGGGAGAATGACATGATATTTCTCAATGTGTGTGTGCTTTAATGACCATTCAATAGAGCAGAGATTTGATTTATAATGATGATTACTTGATGTTTTTTGGATTTATTCCTATATATATTGATATTGTAACTACCTATTGTTCATGATATTTATTGTCTCATGAAAATAACTAACGAAATCCTGATTTAGATATATTGTTAATAGAATTTTCATTTACAATTTAGTTGTGTCATATCTATGGTTAGAGGTGTGATATTTATACTATCCTTAATATCCAAAATTAAATATTCATAATGATATATATGAACCATTGGATACAGATATAATTAAATGAAGAATATGACTTCTTAATACATTACCATTATGGGATGGCCAACATGGTGAGAGATGTCCATATCCAAAAGGATCATTATATATTATACATGCTGAGGATGGAAAATTAATTAATCCTCGTGAATTTTTTACGGATAAATCTTGAGGTCTTATGTTAAGGGAAAAAATATCTTTCTTAATTTTTTCTCAACCATCAATTCATAAGACGTTAAAGAACCTCGTGAAAGGGGATGCATCACTACATAAAGGAAATGAGTATTCCAATGTTCATCATTGATAATGATTGATTTAGATGTTTTATAACCAACATATGTGTCCCATTGAAAATAAAAATGTGGGAGAAACCGTGATATTATGCCCTTAGATCATACTTAACTATTTATATAGGAAACATGATGATATATACATATCTAAAATACATCTTATAGGATTTAATTAATATGGAAATTATGAAATACACATCTAAGTCAGGGTAGACAATATAATTATGGATGATAAAAATAATTCTATGAGTATATTTCCATAACAACCCCTACCAGTATAGATATGTGAAAACATTACCATTGATTTTTTATTGGACATACGAAAACATATAATTGAGATAATTCGATATAGATTTTAGATGATATCCTTAAAGAATCAAAATAGTTTATATTTATTAAATAATATTTATTACTTGACCAAATTCGAAAAATAAACACCAGAGGAATTTTATGACTATATGATATGACACTTTTCATTTTACAAAAATGCAATATGAGGTTTACTTCCATATTTTATGAAATACTTTAGGAATACTTGGAAACAATGTTTATTTCCATCATTGTTAACACCCTAAAAAATGGAATATATTGGAAGACAGTCCAAATGTTGGATGATATAATAAAATCTTATTTGATGGAATTCCAAGGATTTTCAGATCAACACCTACCAAATGTAATGTTTCTAAAAAACATGAGTTTACATTATAACATTCATATTGAATCATATGAGACTATGTGTGGTTTTATAGATAAAACTCCAATATATCGTGGTGAGGATGGATAGGGGATGGTCATAGGTCATGAATTTTTCCATGATATTACTAGTAGTTCTCAACCATTTCATAAGTAAATGAATGAAGAAAAAATAAGAAGTAATATCTATCCAGATAACAATTGATGAGATATATAGTATAAAGTTATATGAAAATTATTCCTACAGATATCCCTTGATATTTGGGTTATGAGATTTTGAATTAATGTTATGTTCATCCCTATGTACATCAGTCCATTTTTTATTCTTGATCATATCAAGGAAGTATATTAACAATTAGAAATACTGGATAAACACTCCTAGGTACATGATTTATTCTATGTATCTATTTTGAGTAAGAACATATAAGAAATTTCATGTGTACTAAATTCAAAATGGATGAAATTAATACATGAACTCCCTGATGATAAAAACTAGTGGACATTATTGATCAAAGAGTTTTGTTTTCATTGTAGAATAATTCCACACATATAGTTATGGTCTTATGGAGGGGAAATGGTTTATAGAAGAGACGTGGGAACCTAATATGTGATGAGTAAAATTTACCCTCCATTTTTTATAATATATAAAATAATTTCTATAATTAAATTAATCTATTGATTTAAAATGTAATCATCCACAATTAATGAAAATGTAAAAATGGAGTTATATTTCATAAATTTCATTACACAATACACCAAATGGACGAAAAACACTATATAATAATAAAAAATTATTAATATATCTATAATAAATCCTATTATTGTCGACCATTAAATATTTAGATGGTACATAATTAATGTGTTCTAATAAGGAAAATGTATTTTTCAATAAAATCCCAATTCATTGTATTATATACATTAGTTCAAATGATAAATTTTAAAATTCAAGAATATATATTCATTAAAATATAATTTCCATTAGTATTTCTCATATTAAATTTAAATTTTTGGAATTTTTTAATTTCATTAATAACAATAATTTCAATAAATAAAATAATGTTATTTAAAAAATTAAAATTTTTATGATTTATCATTATGTAATGTTAGTTTATAATATTAACAAAAATCTTTAATAAAGAATTTATGTTACTAATAAAATTATTTATTTTAAATTATTCATTGAACTGATAATCCTATGTCAATTATTTTTTATCTAACATAAAATGAAACTATAATAAAAAAACATTTAGCATTTTCCCAAAAATATATTATTAGATATTTAAAATTGAGTATTTAATATCATTTATTCCCAGAAAAAATTTCATATTTCTGTAAAAAAATATTACTAATTTATTACAAAAAAATTCAATTTTTAGTCATTATATTAGAGACTAATTATGTTTCTAATATATCACATTTTAATAGTTTAAATCACCAAAATGAGATCATCTTTGATTTTGTTGTCAAAAAAAATTCCAAAAAACATATGAAAATTAAAATAAATATTTATAAATTATTATATAAATTATTTTCTAGTACATATTATAACATTGGAATGAAGAGTTGAAAAAGAATAATTATGAACAAATTCACTAATACAGAACTCGTTTGAAATAATCATCATTTCTAACAACCAATTGTAAATATTAAAGAAAACTAATGAATAAAAAAATACAAAAAATTTATTTATGATTATTTATAATATTCTATATAACTAAATAAGGTTATAAAATAGGTGATTATGATATTTATTTTATTGGTATTGGAGTATATATCATATTCAACAATGTGGGTGTAATGTTAAAGTGTTTTCCGGACATAAACCCTTCTCTTATGTCATAATCAGTTGTCTAATACATTATAAAGTATGATCATATTTATCATATGATAATTTTATGTTGTATTTAAATATTTTTAGGGATATAAAATTTCAAACCATTTCATATTTATATGTTAATGTATTGTTTATTGGGAAAAAATTCTTTATAATAATTCCAATATCATTTTTTATTGCTTTCCCTCCACATCCATGATTTTACATCATACAAATTTCTATTTTTCCCTAGTATAAAATAAAATTATATTATCTCAAATAATCATTAATTTTGTCTTTTTACTAAAACTAAAGATTCAATTTCCCTTTAATGATGTAGTTTTAAATAATAGTGTTTTAAAATATTTGAAATTATCTTCCATTAAATAATAAATTATTATTCCCTTCAATTTAAAATGTTGACATATGGTTAGTTCCTTTTGAATGTAACTTTATTAGAAAATGTTTTCATTAAAACCTACTAAGATGTTTTCTATTCATTTGAAAATATAGTTTTTGGAATCGTAGTTTAAAATAAAATCCTTTTAATATGATATGATGAATTTTTTTTCAAGAAATTAATTATTGTGATTTATCATTAATTTTGAATGTATTCATCACTAATAATTTAATTATTGGTATATAATGAAATTTTTTCCCCTTTGGGATGATCATATTTTTCGCATATAATGATCCATTTTTTCTCTCACACCATTGGTAAATGCTATTACACACATTTTCCATCTCATGAATTATTAATGATATCTATTGTTTTATTTTATCTGGAACACATATATGTGGATGGTGATGGGTGGGTTCCTATATCACTCGGCAGTGCATTCTTTATGTTTTTATATCTCATTATAAAATTTTGTGAAGACATATTTTTATATTTTTCATGACTAAATGGTGAATATACATTGATTTGTTCAAAATATTTAAGGATTTCCATAAAGGGTGTTATTGAAATTGTTTTCTTATGGTTATTTTTTAGACACCACTTCTATTGATGTATCATATTTTCAGTCTAAAAAAATGTTTATGATATTCCATGTTCTGAAAATATTTTTCTTTCTGGTGTATTAATTTCATGATTGGTATGTGTTTAAACCATGTTTTTATGACATTTAATTTTTCTTGAATTCATCAACCATTTTCATTAATGATGAATGATATTTTAATATTGTTTATATTTAATGATATTTTTTAGTTGTTACAAATTCATTTTGTTTTTCAACATATTTGAATCTAATTATTATGAATAGTTGATATGTTTCCATTATTGATAAATAATGATCACCCCTTTTTGTGTTTCCACTCTATATGTTAAGAGGATTAATATGTCACATGATATTCTTATAATATATTATAGAGGATAATGGTTGAAGAGAAATGTTTAAAAGTGTTTTAAAATTCGATATTTATTTTTCTAGTATTTGAGACACTAAACCATTAGTTCCTTGGTTTGTGTGATTTATTAATATATTAATTAAAACCAAATTTATATATATTATTTATGAACGATTATCATGTTTATTCATAGGTTATCATCATCAAACTACAGTTAGAGGTGAAATTGAAAGGGTTCTAATAAGTGTCTCTAATATAGTTGAAGGAGGTGAAGATTGAGTTTCAAAAATTTGGAAGTGGGGGAATGTGGTCGACTCACTCCATGTATTATTTTATTTAAGGATACACCATAGATATTTTTGGTTATATAGCTTCTAGAAGAGTGTTCATACTACTTATTATGCCATTATGGTGGGATTTAACAATCATTTTCCCTAAAAGCATCAAATATCTTATGAATAGATGTCCGTGTGATACAACTTTTTGAAGTAACATTGATCCATTCGAGAAACAATTGTTTAAAAAAATGATTCTTCCATATCTATGAATATCAATTTACAATCAAAATTTATGGATGTGATAATCATTATGTTTCATTACTGGGTAATCAAAAATGGATTATTGGTTTATGGGGGATCATAGGAGCTACCAACATGTCACTTTGTACACCATTACTGTTAGGAAAATATTCTCAAAGAGGATAAAAATTGAGTTCTTTTGAAATATCACGATCGTCGAGAAATGTTTATATTCATACATCTGAATCAGTTGACTCATCCACATCAGAAGAATTATATTATTTAGTGAAAACATTAGTTTTTCATGATTCCAAATAATAGTTCTAAGAAGTTATATTCCAATTGGGATATTGAGAACTATATCTAATATCAGATGACGACTAAGAACCTCACTACGAGGTTTTTCCACAAACTGTGATACATTCCAGATGGTTATTCATCATTCATCTCATTACTGACATTGTATTCTAGAATACCATGTGGGTTAATGTTGAAAGTAATTGTTCTTCTATTGTTGGTGGTGGAGTGATTATTAAATCATTAGATGTACCACCTTACAGATTTTTTCAATAATCTATGACGAAAATGATATGTAGTTCATCATACAAAATCCATCATACGATATTTATGTGGTATATTTCTTCTTCAATAAACTATCAATACAATAAGAGATTTTTTTTGTATGTCTACTAATTGATAAAAATATTTCAAACATATTTAATGAAAAAATAAATAAACCATGCATTCAACCACAAAATGAAAAAATAGAACCACTATAAGAATATTTATGTTTAACAGAAATAATCTCCCTAAACAATTTTCCCGATATAGTGGTTACCTACATTTTTGGTTCATCCATTATCAGATCATAAAACTCAATGTTTATCTTGTCCTATTAAGGGATGTACATCCCTAGGATGATCTTCCAATTATTGAATCACTCAATATGAATCAAGTCAGTATTATCGATCCAAGTGTATATATCCTCACTGATTGGAACCATTGGTGACCTCCCCATAATTTTATCAACTACCTCTCCAGTAGTATTGAATATTTGACCGTATTCAATAACTTTTTCTTCAGAACTCAAAAGTAATTCCAAGGATTTTTTAGGAACTCCACCCTACTTCCAATGGAAATAGTTCTCGATATTCATCATCTGGGAGTAATATTTGTTTTCTAATCATGTATCCATTTGAGGTGGAAAGGGGTAGTCCTTATTCTATTTATGAATAATCATCCCACTTCTATTTCGCATCGGGATCACCTCACCTACATAAAAACTAGAACCATATTCTATAGACTCATCCCCATAGACCCCGTGTAATGACCTGATCTTTTTGAATAATAATTGATTCTTGAAAATGTATGTTATATTATTTTGTAATTAAAAAAATTATATCCCTTTATAAATGAAGTTAGTATAATTGAAATGAGAATATTTCATTTTGAATATATTATGACTGATGGAAACTATACTCTTAACGTTACAATTAGTGATTATAAATAGAATTGATAATTGTTATTTTTACAGAAAAAGAGTTGATGGCCACATTTAGTGGACTTGGGCCATAGGAAGCCCAGTTATAGGATCTTGGGTAGGAGCTGGTGTCACTAGGAATATTCTGGTCCAATCCTAAGCTGAACTTCAACATATTATACTTGAATGAAATCACCTACAGGAGAATTTCAAGCTGATATAAATCACCACTTAGGGAAATGTTGTGCAAGCCGCCCAAAGATTATATCACCATTTCACACATTAGACATAGGTCTTATGCAAGTGTCATAATGGGATATGTAAATAGGCCATAGTTATGTTGTGTATTCATTTTGTATAAATTTAATTATTATTTCTTATTATATAATAATTTTTAAATTTCCAATTTAAAATTGAGTAATGGATAAATTTTTAGAAGATTAATATTATTGATGAATATGGAAAAAAAGTAATTTAAATTTTTTTATAAATTAAATAATTAATTATGGGAAATTCTTTTCAAAAAATAGTCATATACAGTTGTGACCAGTAAGAAATTTAGAGCCTGATAAGATCAACTAAAATTTTTGGGATTAATAAATTATGAATAGAAATATTACCCTTAAGAATAGTAATATGACCAATAAAAGTGTAACCTCACATATATAAGTATAAATATTATTAAGTCATCTTGAATGGTAATATGATATAATAGCATAAGTAAATAACTATTTCAGAAATTATTAGTTATGTATTATTAATATTTTCGGAAAATAATGATTTTAGTTAAAAAAATAAAAATCTCATATTTAATAATATTCATAAAATGGATATCATTTTTAAATTCTGAACTTCGATATTAGGTTAGGGTCAATTTATGATATTTTTAAAAAATGTTTTGTTTTTTTTGTGAATAGTAAATAATAATGTTTTTGAGCTTTTAGTGTGTTTTATGACATCCTAATGTTGTAATATGTAATTTAAAACTATGGTCTTCTCATTTGGATTAGTATATAATCCGAGGAGACCCATGTGGCCAATACCATGAGAAAATACCATGGGCAAGCCCATTGTTTTGCAAATATCACTAATAAGGTGTCCTATATAAATTAAAAAAAATATTCCCCCACTTTTGTTATAAATACCAACCCTTCATTTGTTAAATTAATTACAAATTCACACTCAACGAAGCTATGGTTCTTTTACCTTAGCATGAGTCCTTCCACATTTCCCTCAAGCCCCCATGGTCCCTACATTCGGGATTTTGAAGTCAATCTTAAATGTAAGGGAACCTTTAACCCTCCTCATTTAGTCTAGCCTTATTTTATGTTATGTATATTAATTTACCTTTTTAATGTAGTCGTATGTTATTATATATCTTTATTTCTTACCATTATATGGCCAAATTATGAGATACCCTTTTCTCTCTCATAAAATTATTTTCTGAATTTTTATGTGACGCCATTAGGCTGTCGAATTTTCTTAAGGGAATTCATAACGTCTCTATTTTTCTTTCAAATTATCTTCTATGTGTAATTTCATTAAAATTATCATGACATGTTCTTATCTCCATAAAATGTTCTCCATATAGAATATTATGAATCTATTATGAATGGTTGATCTTTGTCCCCTCTCTTTTTTTCTAAAATCATGTCAAATAGTCGTTATTCTGTCGAAATTTCATCTCAAATCCTCTCCCTTTTTATCAATAAATTATTTTATTTTAATTATATAAATACCCAAACCTCATTCATATACAATGGAATTTATCATTACATAAAAATGATTTTTTAAATTTGGGACTTGTCTTGATTAAATTCCTCATTCCTTTTCCGGGGGTTATAAATTACATAATGATAATGTTTTTAAGTGCTTCTGAAAACGCAGTGATTTTTATATAAAACCTATTTATTTTATTCTTTTTGGTTTATTTATGAAATGTTTGAACACTTTATTTTTGGTTCACATTTAAATAAATACATATTACGGTGTTTCCCTGATATTCCTCTAATGCATAAGTTAATGAAATCAATCTCTAGATATAATGAGTTTTATGATACATTAATTAATAACCATGGTAATTTGTTGGGTACCTTGGGGATAGACCTTGGTGATATGTATATGAATGTCTAAATCAAATTTTTTATCCACATTTTCATGTTATTATTCATGTTATTATTATTATGATACCCCTATTTATCATGCCTTTATGATATTCCCCATTTTTTATTGATATTTCTAAAGTTCCCATGTATACTATTTCACTTGTTTTTTATTAGACCCACTAATCACCTATTCTTTTGATGTATGTATCCATGTTATTAGATGCAGTAATTGTATATAGGATTAACATTTCAATATTTATTTCATGAGATTAAAATAATGTAATATTTTTTCATGTATTATTTACCTTTTTTACAAGACACTAGACATTAAAAATATTCTGTTTGTAAAATAAAATGAAATGATATGTAATAAAAAGGTGGGATTCCAAATCCCATCTAAAACCTTGGACTAGAATGAGACTATTTTTTCTCTATAAAATAATTCCTCATCTAGAACATTGAATACGTTGGTCAATTGAATATAAGTACTAGTCACTGGATTAGAACCCCTTGTATTTCCATATGTAGCCCTATTATACAAATCATGTGAAGTCCCCAACATTCCCTCCCAGATCATGGAACCATTGTTCGTTCATAGGCCCTACTAAAACTAAGAAAACATTATTGAGGACGAAGGACCAAAATAAAAAATCACTTTAACTCTCCTTATATATTCACATAATCATCATTACCTGCATGTTATGCCACAATTTCATTACATAAACTCAATTAAAGCTCACTCTTAGCAGTACTATTCTGAATGGAGTAGGAACACACCATGACACCATCATTTCTATCCTTTTTATTACTACCTAATGGACCTATAAAATCATTTCTCAACCTATTAAAAATATCAGTGTCCATCAGGTTAGAATCTATCACCTCTACGTGTTTATGATTCCTTATAGCATTTGAATTACTAATATTATCATCAATGGAAGAATTTTGAACATAAACATTACTACCCTCAGTTGTAGGCTTGATATCCACATATATAATCTTACCACTAGGGGGACTATCTGAAGACCGAGTTACTTGTACATCAATAGCTCCTTGATGCTTTAACCCCATGTACCCGTAAACCTATAGATTGTGTCCCAATTTATTACAAAAATAACAAAACTGAAACCATGATTCAAATATAAATAATTAATTATACCAGATCTCATATCCCACAACCATAAAAAAATACTCAACACGATGATTACTAACATCTATTTTGCACAAAACCGTGGTGAAATTAGTTGAAATAATTCCCTACTTAAAATGACCAAAACTAAGTAGCGTCCTACCAGATTACCTAGCATATGAACAATCTAAGGGTTTATAAATGGGAGTTGATTTTCTGGAAATCATACCCAGACAAGCATTTTTGGTGAATCCATCTTCATATTGAAATTGCATGACCACATGAATAGAAGAAAATTTGCTCTATCGCATGTCAGTGGTGCACTTGACTAGGCGATATTTAAGTCCTCCTCATATGGAAACCGAATCATAATGTTTTTTGGATCACGCAACCCTACAATTGGAATTTCGTTTAGACTCCATGACATGAAAATCAAGTGGTCGAAGTAATCCGATCAAGGATGATGATTTTTGATGCATGCAATTAGAGTGTTTCTATGGATAAACTATAACTTATTTTCATGATATATGAGAAGTATATGGAGGGATATATATTGACATAATATAACATTGTAAAATTGATGGTATATTTTTAATCACCATATATATCTTTCATTAGGAAAAGGATGAATAATATTGAGGCATCATGATCTACATCACCATATACTTATATAATGAGTAATCTTCAACCTCTCACTGTTTTTGGAATTCATCGAGTTACCACAACCTGGATGATTGCTTCTACCCATTAAATTATTCCAAAGAATATATTGATGAATCCCATGCCAGTTGTGAGGAGGTGGAGAGATGGTATTTCAATTGATATATAAATGTTTGAATGATAAATAGCTATAAAAATTAATTTAATTCCTTGAAAAATAATTGAATTTATATAGTTTACATGATATTTTTTACAGATCAACCATTTGAATGGTCTTCCTCAATCAATGAAAACATGACTCATTATTTTCCCTTATAGAAAGAAACATCACACCAAATTCATCAAAAGTGTTTTAGATTAAGTAATATAGGATGGCTACGTGTTGGTTCCCCTGACATACCTTAATATTGGAGTGGTATTTCACTTAGAATGAGATTTTTTTAGTCTAAAATAGTTTTACCCCAACAATTTATATTTTCATCATAACATTTGGTTACACTAAATCGTGGTGGAAACATAGGGTTCTTGCCTTATTCGGGAAAATTAGGGCCTTATAATGGTTATTGATTGTGGATGTGGTTAGGAGAGTTGAGATTACATGTATAATGGTATTTGGGAGTGTTAATACCTATAAGATTAGGATATATCCTCCTTTAGAATCTAGGATGTTTGAAAATTCATCTACTATTGAAGGGACAACATGAACTTTTGGAGCAGTGTAAATTAGATAAAAAAACAATTCGGTACCCAAGAGTGGATTATTCATTGGATTTACTAGTTCTGATGGTCCGTCTTTAGGATAAAATTTTTAAAATACCTGATGAATTTCATTATATTGATGAAAATGTGATTGGTGTAGATCCATCCTTGGAAACTCTATTATGGTAGCTGGGGTTTCTATAACTTGGGAGCTCGCTAAAATCTATGTATATGGGATGTTGTCTCAATACATTCTAGGGAAAGTATTCCGCAATGGCTGGAACTGGTAATGTAGTAATATTTTCCATTGTAAACACTCTACGGGTGGTGACCACATAGTTTCATAACATTCATGTCCATGTCCTAGGTGGTAAATAATCCTTCCTTATGATATTAATGGATAATGTCGTTTTTTAACCTAAAATGTATATGATGTTATAATGAAATAATGTTAGGATTCTTGGGATATTTGGGATAGGAAGCAATCACTACTTGCGTATAGGAATATGATGTTTTAAAAACAGTGTTTATCACACCCCAAATCCCATTTGTGGTTGTTGGGGAAACTCTATCTACATTACCAATAGATCACATCATATATGAACCATATTATACACAATATTACCAATATAAACTGATGATGATTATCATCATGACTAAAATTAATTATTTTTAGTGATGGTGATACCAAAAATCACTCATCCTCTCGCTATCATTCGAGAAGAGATTAAAATAAGGTACACCATTCTATTTTTTTATTTCACTGGGATTGTTATGTACGAACACATCATTTATGGTAACAAAACATTAATTCAATATTCCCCATTCAAACGGTGTCCATCATTATACAACAAAAATTGAGGGTTTTCCCCAGGAATGAAATAGGATGATTAGATGCAATCCCATATATTAATGGATCCCTCCATTAAGTTATTTTCTAGGTATTTTTCATTCATATATTTAATAATTTCTAAGGAATATCATTCTGAAAAAACATTACTTATATTGAAAATGGTTAATTAATTTTCAATATTTTTTGTTATGGTGAACATATTATGTTGTCTATGAAATTTCTTCATGCATCATCATCAATTACTGGTTTCATTGAGTGTATCCAAATATCATCCCTAGGATGGGAAAAAAGGGTATACCATGTTCATTACATAGACTTATTGAATCCTATAATCCTCACAAAGGCATGCATATGGTTATTTTATAAAGAAATCCATACTTTTCTAATGTTTCATCTTATGATTGGCACATTAAAAACCATAATCTCATCACATAAAGAATCTTATTCCCATCAAACAATCCATATTATAGTCATCACAATGGTGAAATATAATTTTCACATATAGTATGATGTTCCATTGACACGTGGAATCTTATATTTTCACAGTCAGGAGCACAAAAGCATTGAATTTCCATACATGTATAGTTAATTAAAATCCATTGATTGTTATATATATTTCATATTCTCATAACATAAGGAGTGAATGCTCATATTATGATGCATAAAGAGAAATAATACATTGAAAAAATATATTATAATTTCCTAAATAGTGGGTTAGGTGATATAATGGTCATCACAAATGATTCTTATGATTATCACATAAGTCATGGATTTATGAGACATTAAATATTGAATGTCCTATGCTCATCATGAAATAATCCTCATTATCACAACCTGTGGAATAAATCGACATAGGATCATCACATATGGGATAGAACAAGTTAATCGTTTGTTGTGATAGATCATTATATTATCATTTTGTGATGAAATAATATAAATATTATATATATTGTGGGATTCCCAATAATTTAGAGTCATGTAGTTAGTAGGGTAATTCCTAGTATGGTGTCATGTATAATGTAAAGTAAGAATTAGGATTCATAAATAATAGCTCTTGAGGGTGATATAAAATAATGGTGATGAAATTATTAAAACTCAATGATGTTTCCTATATACATTATTGTAAAATAGAGATCAAAACCAATGTAGTCTGAGACACAAAATGCTATGTCATATAATAGGATCATACCTTGTGATTTATCATTATTCAGTATGGTTGAATGTGTTGTGAATGTTGATACAACAAGGGATAGTGTGATGCTTACTCTTTGGGATTTCATAATCGTAGTGGTCTCATTTTCATTATATAATAAATCTCATTATTATCACATTGGGAATCATGGTCTTGTCATAAATGGTATCATTTATTCTTTACATAGAGAAAGAAACCATGTGACATCATATGTTAAGGATTGTTGTGTTTTGAATGGATTGAGGAAATGTTGTGGAATGGTGATTCTTTATTGGTGCTTCCCAAATGGTTGTTATCTTATTCTCATCACCTGAGTCAACTAATGCTCTCCAGATAGAGAAGTTTTTTATAGACACAGAGGGAATCATATTTTTATACAAATTTTTAGGCCACACATTAACTTTTTCAAATAAGTATGGTAGTTCCATGAAATGAGAAACATTAATATATATAACTAATATTAGTAATTAGTTATATTAATTGGGAACATATATCATTGGGGGATAATGGTGGTTCCCGTTTATGAAGTAATAATTTTTTATCATAGCTTATAAGATGCCCAACATTCTTCTACTGATTGGGGAGTGCATGAGTGTGGCATATTTATCAATTTTTCTATACAAATAATGATGGGAAGTGAGTTACATGTATGTTTCCATGATAATTCATATTAATATGGATTAATAATTAGGGATCATATTATTTCGTGAAAAATCTGAGAATATTTTCCAAGCAACTCATCATATTCATGGATTCAATATAGAATTCCATAAAACCAATTAGGAATGTTGAATTTAAAATATTTAGAATAGATCATGTTTTTATAGTGCCCCGTAGCACTCAACACTTATACAACAATGTTTAGTTAAGGTAGGTATAAAAAGGAAGCACCCTATATGAGTATAATTCATATTTTTTGTCACATGAAACATAGTGTTACATGTGGCATTGATGTATTGGACGTGTTTTCTATATAGTGGTCAATTCTATGTGTCTCTAGACTGATAAATGTTTTAAAAAACACAAAATTAGGTACATTTTATGTAACTATAATAAAAAGGTTTATTCATATATGGGAGTAACTAGAGAGTCATATCAGACATAATCCAATATGTTGATGGTCACATTTTATGTAATTCAATCAATACCACCACCTATTGAAATATATTTCATTCCATGTATACTACAGTTCACAAATTTCAATTTTCCATGTTTTTAGATCTTTGACCTACAAATAAATTTGATGAATCTAATAAATGGGGAGATGAAGGTAATTAACTGGCCTATGACTCAATAAGCGATAGTGGTTTTTAATTTTATTGTGCTCATGTAAATCTTCATTTATTTACTCATTGAATTAAATTCATAGAAATATAATTCATAATAAAACATGCACCTGTTCTTATGGAACACAGTAGTTTTCGTAATGCTTCTTCCCATGGTTGTTTCCCCTTCGAATTCCTGCTCGAATGTTATTGTTCATAATCAATAAACACATTCCATTATTCTGATCTATAGATCATTTTATGTTATCATGAATGCATATTTTTTATCAGTGGGATATTTTATGTTTCAATGATGATCCTCTTTAGGTTATAAGCCCCCATATCATGCCTTTTGAACAAGTGACATAGTTCAAAATTCTATTTTACAAGATATTTTTCCCAAGATCATGTTTTAAAAAAATCTCATAAAATGACCCTTTATGACTATGGGATAGGTTTTGTTATCTAATAATCATTTGAGAACACATATTGTAATTCCATTTTCCCCATGGAATTACCTACATGAAATAAATATGAATATTTCATGTATAGATAATTGTGTTTAAGAGGATGAAGAAATAACATGACATGAGGAATTTTTGTAGCTAATCTTAAAAATACGACCGTCCTTTATGTTTTGGGATTGTGAATTTTTTCATGAGATGAAATTTATATTAAATAGAAATGGTAATATTTATGTTTTAGAGTTTACTGGTATTGGTTGGTATCAATTCTAATGTGTTTTTACTCTAGATCTTGAAATACAGGTATAGGGTTTCTCAATGATATACAATATGTTTGAGATACTATGCATCCCATCCCCTATTCCACTACATATACGTACCAGAACTCCCCCACCATCTCTTGAGTATATGTCATGCTATTCCACAACATTCTATTTCATGATTATACCACAATTATATATGTTCATGGCCTTTAGCATTACATAATCAAGTTAATTAATTTAGAACTCACTTATGTACAATCACAAAGATCTTTTCAATTTAGAGTTTTATATAATTAATCTATAATGCATAAATATAAACCAATTAGTATAAAAAGTGGTTTCTACTAAATTTTTATCCATTTCTTACATAATACATTTTTTGAATTAAACGTGGAACCATTCATGGAAAAGATTCACAACATTTATCTTGAATTATTATTTTATTTTACCCATCCTTAAACCTTGTGAGGAACATTTTAATATGTGGTACAAGAGAAAAAAATATTTGTAAGGGACATAAAATAAATTATGGTGTTAGACCATGAATAAATATAAAAAATGAAATCATTTCCACGAATACATACTTCTCGCCATTAAATTATAATATACATTGTGAAAACAATAGATGTCCATAAAATAGAGAAAATATAAACAATAAATTTGGTTAACATGAGGAATTACATACATATTAATTGTAACCCACATAGATACCATATGATTTTTAACCTTATTGGATACCTTTCAATGTAACCCTAATGTCTACCTTATAATGTAACCCTCACAAATACCTTTGGGATTAACCATAATAGTTGAACTTGGAATAATCATTATAGTCAACTTATTACATAACAAACCCAATGTATTGGTGGTGGATATTTATCCCACCCTTAATCATAAAAATTTTAAAATAACAATTACATAATCACAGAACATTAATAATAACATCATAAAAATATTCCTTTTGAATTTGTAAAAACTATAATTTTAAAAGAGGTTTTTTTAAAAGAAGTCCCTTACCTCATGTTTTTCATTCTTCAAACATGTTAAATAATCAAGTATAATGGTTTCAACAGTTTTATTTATATATGAATTAAATATATTCATATTTCCAATATCTTATATGATTTTTTATACACTCTTTCAACACATTTATCAATAATATTATGTTATTTTCATTGTTTCAAGAGCATTAATTTTAGGGTTTCAATGGTTAGTTCATTATGGATTTTCATGTCAAATAGAAAAAACATCAGAAGTGGAATGAAATGGTTTCAATATGTTTCTAAAAAATTAATAGATACCATATATAATTTTTTTAATATAAGTATGATTAATTAGAAAAAACGCTAATGAATGTGATTTAAATTAGTTTGGCGGTGCTTATGACCATCATGAACTCATATAATTTTATTTTATTTGATTCTTATAAATTGATTCCAAACCATTATATAACTTATGAAATATATAATTAAATATTATCTTACCATAATAATGATTTTTTAAGTATCCTAGAAGGTGGTAAAAGAAAATAAAAACACATCATCCACACTAATGGTAAAAAAACTTCTCATAGATAATGTTTTCACTTTTTAGAAAAAGATGAGAAGACGAGAGGCATGATAATGAATGTTCCATTAACAAATTAATGATCTAGTATATTTAAGAAACTATAGTTTTCATGTCAATTTGGTTCTGGGATGTGAGGAGAGAATAATAAATAAAATGAAATCGAAAATATGATAACATAAAATGAAAGATGATTTTACATCTTGAATTCTCCTCATTGAGAACCTCACTAAGGCACATGATTTTTGCCTTATGGTGAGACCATAAGTTATTGGACATGGGGAGGAGGCTTGGGAGTGAATTTGTCAAAATTAAATAATGCTAAAAGTATTATAGGTGCGGCGAGAAGAGGTGGTGGAGAGTGATATTTAAATTTTAGGAGATAGGTTCTTTCTCATTATTTTATTCATTGGTTTATTATTTCTGATCAAGCCTATGAGTATATTGATAATAATCACTAAATTTATAAAAAAATAAATAAGGGGAGTTTGCAATTTTTATCTTACATCACCAGTACATAATCTATTACTCAATAATTCATGAATTTGTTAAATATTAGAAATTACCTTATTTCACTATTCATAAATAACTACAATATTTTTTAAAAACTACGCAAATATCACAATTTCATTCATGTCTAGATTTAAAAAATGAAGACCATTTTTTTAAAATAATTACTAAATATTAAAAATTTAAATTATAATAAAAATCATCATTTATTCTAAATATACAAATTGTGAAATTATAATTTATGTTATAACACTATAAAAAAATAATTATGTTCTCATAAAAGTGTTTTGTAATCATAAAAAAATATTCATTTATTAATACATTTTTTGAATATTATTTCTCATCTAAATCATTATTTTAGTTATGAAATTATAAGTAAAACATTATGTGTTAGAAAAATACAATTACTTAGTTTATCATTTTCAAAATACTTATTTAATTATTCCATGATATATATGTATCAAAATTTAACATCTAAGAAAAAAAAATTATTTATACTTTTATATGTGAGGATTGAATTCTATTTATACAGATTCGTTAATTTCTATGAATAAAAATTATTTCATTATACATTTATAATGAATTTTACTATATAATTACTGAATGAAAAAATTATTTTCTAAGTAAATTGTTTCTTAAATTCTCCCATACATCATGAAATAGTGTCCTTGATTATTTTAATTAGATACTAAATAAGTGAAGAAAACATTATCTAATAGATTTTTCAGATTCTCATGTTTCTTCTTCAATCATGTTCTTTCTCTAAAAAACCATAACATAATAAATTATCTTATTCTGTAATAATTTTTCCCTACTATCAAGAATATATATAGTATTTTTCCTATAAAATGGTTTTCTTATAGATGAACTACATCTAGTATCATAAAATGAGATGAATTTGGAGCATACTTTCTTAAAATCAAAACATTAAATAAAATTGTGTGCATGAGATAATCATTGGGGAAAAGATAATCGGTATGTGACTAGTCCATGTTTCTCAAAGATTTAATATGATCTAATGAACTGTTGACATCGATTTACATTTTTACTAAAACCCACATCAAATTTCCAAGGAGAGAGTCTAATAAAAACATGAAGACACACCTAAAATAAAAATTATTTCCTCTAGTTATCCGCATAAATATTCTTCCTGCTCTGAGTTTTACTAATGGTCTACTGGATTAGCATCTCATTCCCATCCACTTCATCTACTAATTCATCACCTATAAACTTCATTTCCCCGACTTCATCCCAAAATGATGGTGTTGAACAAATATTTCTATAAAATTACTCAAAAGGTTCTATCTATATAAAAAAATTAAAATGTTTATAACAATAAAACTCAAATAAAAAATAATGTTGATCCCTAATTCCATATAAATCCAATGAACAAGAACATAACATGTCATCCAATATCCTAAATTTTTTCTCAATTTATATATCAGATTGAGGATGAGAGGATGTTTATGAAATTTAATTTTGTTACCTAAAACATCACTGGTATCTTTTAAATGATATAAGGGAACCTGGGATCTCATTCAGATTCAATAGATATTGGGACACCATGAAACCTTAAAAAAATCGTTGAGGTTCAGTCATTAAATAAGATATACATAAAAAGCATTGTGAATTTAAAGGAAATGTAATGATTTATTTTTCGGACCAATAATAACCCAAATCAAAATGTTACCTCACTGAGTCTTTTT
Organism: Viscum album; assembly: GCA_963277665.1. Taxonomy (NCBI): domain Eukaryota; kingdom Viridiplantae; phylum Streptophyta; class Magnoliopsida; order Santalales; family Viscaceae; genus Viscum; species Viscum album. The sequence continues at coordinate 213,282,638 of OY728155.1, read as the reverse complement.
TAGTTCCACCCTGAACACCATGAATATAGTTTTCCATTTCCACTATGGTATTGGAAAAGGCTAAAACATCCCCTTTAATATTTATTTCTCTTCTATAACCAGTTTAAAATTATAACATATCATTAAAAAATCAATAATATCCCAATTCATTCCATCCCACCTGTAATACTCTCCATATTCTTTATGCATCTCAGTGATGGCAAGATGAACTAATAACAAAAAACTATGAGCTTCACATAACAATTATTTATTTAGGTTATAATCACATGGCACACATTACCTCTTTAAAAATAATATGAATCAACAATTATCAACATTAACACCATTGAATTTTATTTTCATAACCAATTATACCATTTTCAATAATTCATGGTCTTCCATTGTCACATTATAAATTCTGTCTGATAGAGATGGCTACACTAACACCTGAAACAAAACAAAGGAATTTCTAACACCAACAACTTCGAAGATAAAATTTATCAAATCATCAATCAAGGGAAATGTTCCAAACATAATGTTGTTAATATAGCATGATGTTTTCTAATCAATTAATCTATAATTTTTTTTATTTTACATGATGGTTATTGATATTGTAATCATAATTAGTTGTTAGTTAATGCCATATTCTCTACCTCCTGTACAATTTATTCTTAGTGAATATAAACATAAAATATTTATTGTTAGTATTTATTTCACATTTGGATCCTTAAAAATGATGTCTCTATATTTTAAAAGTAAAAACCACAGTTTCTAATTCTATATAATTTGTGGAATAATTTAACTCTCGAGGTTTTAGTTGTCTTGAATCATAATCTGTTACCTGATCATTATTTTTTAGAAGGAAACAAAGTCCTTTCAACGATGCATCAATATAGATGAGAAAATATTTATTTTTAGAATAAAGGACCAATACTAGAGAATTTACCAATATTCTTTTTAGTTGCTGAAAAAACATAAAAAACATCAATCTTAATAAATTTAACCGATTTTTATATTAACTATGTTAACATTCCAAATAACAATGAATTGTTTTTAGCAAACCATCTATAATTACCTACTAATCCAATAAAACTGTTAACATTTTTAACATTTTTAGGTCATGGCCATTAATAAACCACTTGTTTTCAAGATCAACAATCATTCCATCCTTTTTTACAATGTTCCCATGAAAATAAATCTTATTCAAACAAAAATCTCATTTTATAAATTCTTCATATAATTACATTTCTTTTATATTTTCAAAGACAATCCTTAAATTTTTTTCATGATTCACATAATTTTTTATAAGACTAAAATATAATAAAAAAAATAAACTATATAATTATCCAAATATTCATTCAATATTCTATCCATAAGATCCATGAATATTAGACGATAATTTTTCAAACCAATGTGCATAAAAATAAACTCATATTCTTCATATATAGTATGGAATGATATTTCAGAAATGTAATCCCCAAACATATTATGATGATGGCACCTGTATCTCATGATAATCATCCAAAAATACCAAGATCCATAGAGATGATAAAACAAGTAATATATATAATGAAATGTATACTAATTCTTAAAAGTAATTTTATTCAAATCATTGTAATAATTATAAGGTCTCATGGAACCATATTGTTTCAAAAAAAAACATAAGAACCCCATGGTGGAGTGAAATGATGATTGAATCCATTATTGATAAATTCTTATAATAGATTTTTTCAATTTAAAAGATCAAATTTTTTCATTCTATATGGATGGTTTGAAATTACTATAGAATGATGAACTAAGGCATTAGTAAATTCACCATCCTGATCAGGTATAACACATGGAAACTCATCGGAAAAAACATCCAGGTATTCATATACCACTCGCACATTATTTATCTAATTATTTCACTTGATTCAAATAATATGTGAATGATAACTTTAATTTCCATATTTTATTATTTATTATGATTCTGGATATGTTATCGATGGTATTGGTTAATTTTTTTATAAAATAAAAACTATTTTTGAAAAAAAAAATTCTTTAGTTGTATAATAAATCATTAAATGATAAAAATAAATCTAACTCATACCTAGAATAAAATCAAACTCCCTAAAAGAAAAACATCAATGTTTGTAAATAATTTCATTCACAGAAAATAATAGGATTCTTATTATAATGCCTTTTTCCCTTAATATTTCCATCGTGTGTTTCTACCAAATGTTCTTATTTAATTTCATAATTTTATATTTGAAATTTACCATAAAATATTCATATAAATAAAAGATCTTTCAGACCATGTATGAAACATAGACATATAAAAATATGATTAAAAAAACGATGTACCTGATACCACTTCACTAGATAGTCAAACATCTGATGATGTAGTGGTAAATTATTTCACTACACCATTATTCTAATTATCTAATGTATTTCTATAATTCAAATATTCCATAATTCCCTACACTATAAAATGTTCTAATCGAAATTAAATTGATGATCATTTTCATCAAAAACATAGGACATATGTTAAAACATACCACATTTAAAACACTTTTCATATTTGTGATGACATTCCTCGAGGTTATTGTTTACACACATTCAATAAATTGGAAATGGAAATTCTTATGATCATATATTTTTATTCAATGTTACGCATTTCCTTCCATATATGATTTTAATGTTTCTTGTTGTCAATGTAAATTTGTTAATTATAACACTATATTTCTACCCTCTCTTCATAGAAGGAATGTTTCTCAAAAACATTTGAATTAAGTGTTGTGAAACTCCCTTTCTTATATTAAATTCAATCATTTGGAGAAATTAATTTTTTTTCTATCCTAATCCTTATTAACATTTGGAGCACACTATTTTAATAGAGTGATGTTTTATTCATACATAAACACTAAATATTCTCCCATTTGTTTCAACTAAATGAACTGTTTTCCTTGCTATTTTGATCCACCTTAGGAAAATATTTTTTAGGAGTGTATTCTTAAATTCATCCCATTCCAAGGCATTTATCTAATTGTTATCCTTTATATTCATCAGCATTTACCACTAATGATGTGATTAAAAATCAAAATAATAAATTTAAATAATAACCTTTTGAATATTTAAAGACATTGTGCTATCAATTATATCTTCAGGGGAATTATTCGATGTTATAGCCACAACCACGTCATAATATCCACTGAAAGAAGAAGGGCGTTTCCTAATAAAATGTTATACTATTGTAATGCACATTTATGGTATCTCATAATTTCCACATTCATTGATTCCACAAATATTAATAAACTCCATAAACTATTCTTTTACTAAAAATAATATTGATTTCAAATTCCCAAAATTCCAGGTTGCGGATTTGGAAATATATCATCCTCTTGGTGCATTATTACTTTATTATCTCAATTTATTCTATAAAAAACCATTCTGAACTAGCATATGGTATACAATGAAACATATTAATCATTAAATGATATATAATTTCAGCATAACCATAATGTAAAAAAATAATTTGTAATATTCTATAAACATCATCATATCCCCAAAATTTATATAAACAATGTTCAAATACCAACTTTAAGGCCTCGACCATAAAAATTACATCACCTAATAAATAATTTTAGATTAAATTTTCTTAATATCGCAAATATATTTTCAATTTAAATTACTACAAAATTAGTTCCTAATTTAGAATTATTATTACATAAATATAAAAAGTGGGTACTAGTAAAATAGTATCCATTACTTATATAATACAAAATTTTTCTAATAAAAAATGATTTCTATTCATGAAAAATCTTCATAAAATTTATCACGGCCTCTTATTTTCACTTACCCATACATAAATCCTATGAAATGAAATTTAAAAAAATGGAAGAGAAAAAAATCATAGTATTGAACATAATATAAAATAATTCAATAGTCCATGAATATTTATAATAATATGAAATCATTTTCACAAATGTATACTTCTCACCCATAAAGTATCATATACTTTGTAAAAAAAATTCCATAGAATATAGAAAAAATATTAATAAATTCAGTGACATGGGAAATTAAATAAATTATAATTATAAATAATTTGGCATCCATATGATTTGTAACCATCATGGATATGTTACATTGTAACCATAATGGCTACTATGTTTTGTAACCCTCACAGCTACCTTATGGGGTAACCATCACTGTTGCACTTCGAATAACTACTATGGTCAAATTCCAATTTAAACATACCCAATGAATTAGAGGTAGATATATGTAACTTCCTTTATCAAAATTTTTTTGCAAAAACCATATCATAATCAAAAAATAATAATACCTTCAAAATAAAAATATTTTTTTTGAATTTATTAAAAATTAAAATTTAAAAGGGTGTTTTTAATGAAAAGTCACACACCTCAGGATCATCTTATATAGAATGTGTTAAAACATAATATATAATTTTATAAATAGCGTTATTAATATATTTCAAAACTATATTCCTATTTATATTTATTTATATGATCTTTTTATAACATATTTCAACCCATTTATCAAAAATAGTTTGCTATATTCATTGTTTTAGGAGCATCTCGTTCATGGTTTCCATGGTTGGTTTATTATGGATATTCTGTACAAATGGATGAAAAACAATTAAACTGGAATGAAATTTTGTAAATATGTTTCCATAATTTTAAATGATAATATATATCAATTTTTCAAAATGAGGATGATTCATTAGAAAGAACATTAATGAAAATAATTTAGTTTATTTTTGTTGTTTTTACGACCATCTCAAACTCAAATATGTTTATTTAAGAAAATGTTAATAAATTTGTCCCATAACATTATATAACATATAATATGTTCAATATAATATTCGTTAACCCAAATAATGGATTTATTACTAGCAATGAATTTGGTATATGAAAATAAAAAAACATCGTCGCTGATGACGGTAAATGACACATCGTAGACAATGTTTTCATTTGTCTTATAATTAGAGGAAAAGTGAAGAGGTTTATTGAATGATATTACATTAACATGGAAAAATTATAATTTATATAAGATAATGGTGTTATAATTTCACTTTTTGAAGGTTATTTTAGTAGATAATAAAACAATAATGAAAATGGAAAATGAAATAAAATAAAATAAAAGATGATTTTTCCTCTTGAATTATCCTCCTTGAGAACGTCCTTAAGGAACATAATTTTAGCCTAATAGAGATTCCAAAAGGACTTGAATATATTGAATAGGTTTGGGACATGAATTGGGTTGAAAATAATAAATCTTCAATACTTTGAGGTGTGAGGAGAATAGGTTTTGAGGAATTGAATTTAAAGTGGAGGAGATGTATGTTTTCACTTTATTTTATTTATTATTTTGGATCAACACTATGAATAGTTTGATAATTATGACTAAATATATCAATATAATATATGAAAATTCTAGAGTTTTTGATTACATTGTTCATATATCAAACATGACTCAATAATTCCTGAATTTTTTAAATATCATAAAATCTTGTATTTCACTATTCGATATAAATTCATCAATTTTAGAAAAATCATCAAAATTCACCGTAAACATTTTTCAACATGTATAATTCTAAAACATATTCCATTTTATAATTTTATTTTTTAAATAATGAAAAATTAGTTTTTAATTAAAATCCTCATTTATTCTAAAAATATCAATTTTAATATTATAACTCATTTTACAACACTTTGAAGATGTAATTAAATTGTAATAAAATTATATAATAATCATAAAAACTAAATATTAATTTTTTAATATATTCAATAATTATATTTTTTCTTTTAAATAAATATATTAATTATAAATTGTATATAAACAATTTAGGTTTTACAAAAATACCAAAAAATAATATGTCATTTAAATAACTTATTTACTTATTCCTTGATATAAATATATAATATATTCACTTATAAGTTACAAAAAAATTTATTTATAATTTAAAATGTCAGGTTACTATTCTATTTTTAAAGATTCATTAATTTATATAAATACCACTTATTTCATTATATATTTATAATGAATTTTACTATATCATTCCAGAATGAAACCAAATTATTTTATATTTACCTTAGTCAATAAAAACTCAATCATTCATTACTAAAATCATCATATTCCCATATATTACCCCCTATGAAACCCATATTAGAGTCCTATAATGAAAATACTAACTATATCTTTCAAATTCAGTAATACTATGGTTATTCTATGGAAACCCCAATCTCATAAGAAACTCAAATTTAAACACAGTGTAATTGAAAGGTGGTGATTATTAATATATGTATGGAGATTTTTTTCATTTATAATATAAATATATAATACCCCACTCTAGATATGATAGATCTTAGGTGATGAGACACCAAAAATAGATTATAGTGTTGAGTTTCCCTTTGTCATGAACATTTAAATTAAAAATGTCTTAGAGAATATATTTTTTTATTTCCCATATCATATGATACACCATGCATAGAGATACCTCACATGATAAATGAAACTACTTAATAGATACCACCCCAAGCCCTTTTCATATCTATCATATACATATTTCTGATAGATCTTGTTCCCCTAAAACATAATTCACCAATATAAATAAACAATGACAATGTAAATGATATATTTTTGAACTATTCTAGAAAAATATCCTTGGTTATTGTTAAAATTGTGATGAAACCCTTTATTTTGGCTAGATATCCTAGTTTAGTCAGTAAGATTGAAGTGGTGCCTTTGTGGATAGTGTAGCCTCTTGTTGTGTCCTCATTATCCCTGAAATTTCCACTATAGGGGAATGAGAATAAAGATAGAAGAAAGAAGGTTCTTAACACCTATATCAATAGCCATTCTATTCATTTATTTATGTTTATTTGTATATATACTATGTATACAGATTAATTTTATTTCAAAAAAAATTGTATATTTCTTGGGAAAAATGGTCATCATGATTTGTATTCCTAGATTAGATACAAGGAAGTGTAATATTTGTTTTCAAGTTCTACATTATTAAAAATTTATAATATATATCTCTGTTGTTAATTTTTTTTTTATTTTATCAAATTTTCATGCATAATTTCAACATCAACAGGTAAATAAAATGTATGTGTTATATAAGGTATGAATTAAATTTATAAATTATCGATGTTAAGGTTTATTAAATAGGAAATAATTTCTATTTCTTTAATTATATTTGGGTTATTCATTTATCCAAGACTCATGTATATTAATTAGTTTCTATGACACCATAGTCAATAATTGGGAAATTTACATAATTTATGTGTGTGTGGTTCATATTAACTCACATATAAATGTTTTGACCTTATTAATCAATTATAATATTTCATTTTGGGTAAATATTTAACCAATATGAAAGAAGTATAACATTATCACAAATTAAAAATACATTATTATAGATAGATATTTATTCATTGTGATTTCTATTTCATCAATCTAGGTTTTCAAATATATATTATAGTGATAATGTTCCCAAAATTATTACATTATTTATTCAGATCATTCTCAGTATTATAATTTCTATTGTGTTTATATTTCTGAAAAAACCACTAGGATTTACAAACATTTCTTCCATTAGATCACTATCTATTTTGGATATTCTCAAATGTTCCCAGCTCTATTATTTATAAAACTCATTATGGGTTCATAATATATTGGTTTTGGTGAATGTATGAGCTATTTTGTTGGTTTTTTTGTTAATGTTTCGGTCAATAATTTGTTTATATCAATGTATGGTTGTCTGATTGGTTTTATTTTTTCTTCTTGGTTTCTCCTTAGTGACTATTTTATCAAAAATTATAATGGAATAGATATAATGTGTTATTTTTCTCATGTCCTTGGTCATTAAATATTATTATTTGTTAATATATATTTTATTTACCTTTATTGTATGTATTGGATAGGGATTCAGATGTTATATTTCTAAGAAGAAAGTGGAACATTATTCATTATGGGGGGATCATTAGATTTTATTAATTTTGGGGAAACTAGTTTTATGGTGTAATCATGTGGAAATTAATTATTTATTATTTTTGATTTAGTTGATCTATTCTTATATTTTGAGTATTTTCTACATTTTATTTTATTATGTCTTTTACAGATCTCTTAAAAACTTCATAGTGACTAATTTATGTGGAATTTAATTTATTAATTTTCTATTAATATAGAATTATTATGTGTTGAATATTAATTTACTTATGAATAATTTAATTTATTGAGGTGGTTCTTATTCTTGGTGTGTGATATGTCAACTTCACCTCTTCAAAAATAGTATTGTTATGGTTTGTTCAATAGTGCAACTAATGTGCTAGATGAAATTATTTTAAATCTATTAATGTTTTCTTCATTTATGGACACAATTAGAAGAAAGTTAGTATGGTGGATTCCATTTATATAATTATAAAATAACTCAATCGAATCACTAGGTCCATAGGCTTTAAGAAACAATTCCTTCGTTATTGGTGAACAAGAAATAGGTTCAAGTGTTTATTTTTTGAAACTCATTTTGTGATGGTGTTTATTTTTGGTTGTTCATGTTTTAAATTATTCAGTTTTTATGGACTGATATGTGGATATTTTAGTAGAGAGTGTTAAAAATTTAGGGTGATTTTGGGTCTGTACCACAAAAAGAAGTATTGGATTGGGCTAACATGCATGATCACTAAAAAGTGTGAATCCATGAATACAGGTCAGAGAAGAAATGAGTTCTGACATTAAATTTTTTCAGTATTATTCACCCATCTCACTACCACCGTCCTTTTTGATGAACCAACCCACCTATGTATTTCATATTTGGTGAGTTCAAACAATTAATTTTCTTAGTCAAGTGTGAAGGCTTTCCAATTTTTCTTATATAGGTTTTGTCACCCATAAAAACACCTTTGTGTGGTTACATGTTTTTTCTATTAAAATTCGATCTTTATTCAAAATAAATTTGATAAAATAGTAAATAACCAGTGTAAATTACATAAATACATATCTTCATTTTAATTTTGATTTGTTTTAATGTGGCTGTTGATATGCTATCATTTCTTATTTTTTAGTCACAATCTTGATGGATCCTCGAAACATTTTGAGTAATTATTTCATGCACTATATTTTATATTATATATTTGGGATATAAATAACTAATTGAAAATTAAATTTATTACTTCTTAAATTATAATGTGTTTAAACTACATAAACTAATATGTTACAAATTCGATTAATTTTTACCCAATATCATATGGAGACCTACATGAAGTATTATCTTTTGTCATTCCTTTAGTTACTATGAATCCATTTTTAGGAAGACGCATTATATGTTTATTTATCTTTAAAAAACTATATCATTTATTGTATTTAATTTATCTGATTGATTTAAAATTCAGTGATTTGGGCTGATTCATAGAGAATTAAATATTTTATCCAATGAAATTCAGAAATGATGGGGAATATTTTATTCTATATTGGGTGAATTGTTTTCAAAAATATTTCCCACTTAGCTTACATTATTCCTATATCATCAGAAATATATAAAAAATATAAGATTAGTGAAAAAGTTGATCCTATATATCTATAGAAAAAATAAAACTTTTCCATGGTTATCAATGTATGAAATATTTATATATTCATAAAAATTTTGTAAATAGATTTGTAGTTTGTGTTTTTTATGAAGTTGTAGTTGAGAGTGTTTTCACTATATTTTAATGAAATTTATGGATTTAATTTAAAATTTTAACTTCCTCCTTTATCCTTTATTTTAATACAATCAGCATAAAATATCCAAAAACAATGATAATTATTTAAAACATTACATACATTGATGTATTATTAATTATAAAAATGATAATGATATATATTTGAAGCCTTTATATTTTTTTATATAATTTAATTTGACCATAAATCTAATTAAATAATTATGAGTGTGGAGTGAAATTATTTTTCATTATTATAGATAAAAAATATCAATATTTCTTTATAAGATATCGATTATTTAAAATGAATGTAGAGAAGAGTTAAGATATCGAGTCATATAAAAAAATGATTAGTTTACCAATATTTTGTTGTGTGTTATAAATTTTCAATTTTATTTTATATTTTTAATATAACCATAATATAAAATTTCCTATGTGATTATATGTAGTCAATTTTATTCAATATTGATATTTTTATTTGCTATTGAATAATGTTCATATTTTTTAAATTTAACATGTATTAAATTTATATAACATTTTGAATCATATTTCATTGTTAATTGGATTTATTATAAACTAATTGATATTTTTTTAACTATTTATTATATGATTTACAATTTATATGATTTTACAGATGAATGAAGATAAGTTATTAATGAATGGGGAAAACAAAATTAAAGTAAATTGTTAGTCTTGTGGGATTATTTGTAGATTAAATAAATAAAATAATATAGATGAAACATTAAATGACATATTTGACTCATGAAAATATTATAATGTATAAGTAATCTCATGAATAATTAAAGGAAATTTACATTTTGTAATGAGGAATAATTACAGACCAGGAATATATTGTAACGGTAAAAAATAAAAGAGTTATCTAAAGAGATATGAATATTATGTGGTAAACAATACTCCTATAATTTAACACATGAAGTTTTAGGGAATAAAAGGAATCCTATCATAGAAAATATATTAGAAAAATAAGAGATACTTGTGTCTAACCATAATTCATACCATTTCATTTTGATAAATATGTAATTTTTTTTATTTTTTCTATAAAATTGTAGATTGTCCAATTTTTTAATAAAAAAAATATTAATGAGAGATATAGGACATACTATATATGGTTGTGCGCATTTTTAATAATTGGATTTAATCCTAATTTAGTTTAATGGATTATTTTAATGTTATTTTTAATAATATGTTCTACTTTTATATATTATATATTTTCATTGATAAATTCTTCACTTATGATTAATTCACTTTTCGTCATGAGTTATTATAATGAAATGGATTATATATTTAAAAATAGAACAATGATTATTTATTATTAATGATTGATTTTTATTTATTTTGTATTTTTTTACTCATAATTACATTATGATGATTTTTGATATATTTTTTATTTGTTAAATATATATGTGATAAATTTGGGTGAAAACCCAATGTGACAGATGACCATATTTGTTATGAAATTATCCTGAATACATTATTTATAATATAAATTGGATCATAAATAAATATATATTCCAAAAAAAATAACCATAAGTAATTTAAAGACCTTAGAAAATATTAATTAACATTTATCCAATTAAAACATATTTCTTTAGAAATCTCACGAGGAAATGATTCAATATATTCATCACATAAATGATATAATTTTTTAAATACACCATCTTATGAAATTAATTCATCATCGATATATGTTAATAACGGATGTGGTCATTGTCATTAAAATTTCTATGTTTTATTTTCTTATTTAACCATTAATGAAAAAATTTTGGGATCAACAATTATTATTTTTTATATCCCCAAATTCTATGCATCATTATCAATAAATTCTAAAATATTGTAAATTTTATTATTTTTTGTAAATGATAAAAGCTATTTTTGTGGAAGGGTTTTATTATTCGGTATATTTAATTATTATTTTAAATTATATATAATGTTACTATTTGCAAGAATTTTTATTTTATACTGTTACCGTGAACTGATTTCTATTTGGGATTGTTTTCTTCATAATTTTACATCGTCTCTAATCTCTTTTAATTTTTAGATATTAATATATTTTTACATATAAGATGATCAATTCAAAAAAAATTCACCATTATTATCATACATGATCTTATATACTATTTATGAATATATGAATGGGAACCCATGGTCTGTTTGAGTGTTCTCCAATATTTTGTATATATTAGATGAAACATATACCTCTGCAGCATTATACCCTGTTGATATTATATTGAAGCCCTTTTAAGGACCAATTTGTATTATTCAAAACAATCATGACATTAAACATGTAGTTTCCTTATTTTCACTGAAACACTGAATTACAAATATACACATCCTAAATCATAACATGATAATAAAAAAACAAAAAACAAAAAATTATAAACTATCATTGACACTGTAACAAGTCAAATTGATTTAATATATATGGTATACATTTATAGTTATAGGAGATTATATGATTAGATCAATGGTAATTAATTTAAAGCCCCATCCTTCCACTAACCATGTAGGTGGAAAAATTAGTTCACCATTTGTTAACATATTTGGTCAAATGAATTATATATTTATAAAATTATCAATATATGCATCAAATATTACCGTAAGTAATTATTATTTTAATCATTTTCACCGAAAACAAATTTATAGATTATATATTGGATGATTAGAAAATAGAATACTTGTTATTTATAAAATAGTAAATTCAGAAACATGCCTTATATAGAAAATTTTAAATGTTCTAAATTTCGACATATGATGTTCATTGTATTATAAAAAACTATTTTAGATAGATTTAGAATTGTGTATAAAAAAGGATCATTATTATTTTATAAAGGGTAAGTTGAAAAATTTATATCTCATTCATTGCTTTGTGAATTTTATGTTATTATTGGGGGTTTATGTTTGAATTCACTCTGTTTTTAATCCATTTATTCATATTTATAAATAAGGATAATGATTTCATTTGTTATGGGTTTCATGTTTATTCACCACCCTGTCTGTAGGAATGGTTTTCTATGACACTAGTTTTGTTAAAACTACAAGAATGATTCCTATATAAGATGTATATTGATTCCTCTTATCAGAATCATAGATTTGATATATTATTGAGGGAAAGAGTCATTTCCAAGGACTCTAAGTAACTCACATTGACATGTTCAATGTACATTGAGAATGTTTGGAATTTAGAAAATTTGGGGCAACATAATGGCTAACCATGGGGATCATTATCTTTAGGATGCATTGTGTTTCCAATATAGTGTTATATATATTTATTAAATATTTTTTAAATATAAATATTTTTATGATTTATATATTATAATAACAATATAGAATTTTTGTTTTAAATTTTTAGACTGTTAAAAAAATCAAAAAAGAATGTGAGGTTTGGGTTGTGATGTAGTGATTGAGATGTAATTAGTGTGAAAAAATAGAGCTTTGGATACTCTAGTGAATATTTGGTCTTTTTCTATAATTATCTTTAATTTGAAAAACAATATCAATTTAACATCCAATGTCTCACCACATTCAACCATATCCAAAAATATAAATTAAAATTACTTAAATTAAAATATAATTTTACATGAGGTTTTTTCAATCATACATTTTTTGTGGAATCTTTGATATTTCACAATAAAGAAGCACATCACTTCTCCTTTTTACAACTCAAACATCAAAGATATGATTTCTGAAGAGGATGGTTTTTGTTTAATGTAAGGTGAAATAAAACATTTACTGAACATTCATCGGTATTGAACTTATTATTAATTTAATAATCCATTATCTCAATGAAATAATATAAAAAAATAACAATAAAAAACACAAAAAAACTGTGTTGCACACCATGGGCAATAGAATCAAATTATACCTCAATGGAAAGGTATAAGATAACACAAATGTAGTGAGAATTGATGAATCACAATAACACAAACACTTTATATTAATCAAACCAGCCCATTATAATAAATATATAAATAATGATGAATAATTTAATGAACATGAAGTTCAACATGACACATATAATGAATAAAAAGATTTATAAACACTAATGTTTTGAAAATAATATTAATAGGGAAGAAAAATAAAAGACAATAATTAATAACTGTTTTACATATAATGAAAATGCAAATGAAAATATCACTTGAAGAGGGGGGAATGAATTTAATTGAGAAATAAAAAAAATTATCACAAAATTATTTTGAAATTGGTGGCAACAAAGCAATTAAATATAATTATATTGAATAATTATTGTATAAAAAATTAATAATTTTTTAATATAGAGATTATATGATATCATTCCAAGTAAACTTTCACAAAGATGACAATCTATATAGATATTTTAGATCCAACCAACATTGAATAGAAAGAAATGGTCTCAAATCGACCACATATAAAAATTTTCAGGATTCACTATTGTAGTTTAGAGCACACCAACATATTGTAATGTTCCCAATATTTCATGCTAAAAACCTCTTATACATGAAATGAGAAAACTAAAAAATAAGAAATTTTCTTATATTGTGAATAATATATAAATCTCAACAAAGGATACCATTGTATTCCTAGAGAAGTGAATAAATTTTATTATGTCGACCATGATAAATAAACACAATTATTCTATTATTTCACAAGATTAATCATGTCATATCAAGAAAAACATTAACATTGTTGAGGACTCAATGGCGAATTTTATTTTGATATTAGATACAAAAACATCATATTTTACAGAACATGTTAATATTACTCTATAATTGTACCGTCTATATCATTTTAGATACTTTTTATATTATTTTCTTATTTATAACATATAATATAGAGACTCAATATTATGTTCATCATTAATGACCAGTGAGGATAAATAATTAATTGAAATATTGATGTTCATAAGTGAGTATCTGATTAACTATTTCTTGAGAGAGAGTAGTAATGGTCCATTTACATTACATAAAGATATAATACACAATTAATTATAAGTCATTTTCCATGAATTGTTTCATAATGATAAATGTATATAATAATACATTATCCAACAAAATATGATAATTTTCTAATGTATATGAATATAAAAAACATAAGCATATTAATAAAAAAAATAGTGGGTGAGTAATGTACATCTTATGTCCCATATTATTATTTTTCAGAAATTAATGTTCATGTATCTCATAATATTGTGTGTTGAAAGATCATGTTCATATATTCCATAACAATATAATGATATAAGAATTATTACATAATTCATTGGAGGGATATATATGACCCACCATCTCATTATAATAAGCCCTAATTATATGTTCCAAGAGAATTTAAAAACATTAATATTTCAAACATAAATTTTTTAACTCACAGTTAATTTATGGTTCTACTAAAATAATAGTAAATAATTTCATATTCCATATAAAGAAATATGTTTAATGGTATCCGTATATAATATTCCCATGGAATCATGAAAATTATTAATGGATGTTGATGTATTTGAATTTTTTATTATTATTGCCCTTGAATTTACCTGGAAAAATAAATAAAAACACACTATTCATTTTTTTATAATTTCTGAAAAATAATTATAAATCATAGGTAATACATTTATTTTGGAAAATTTTGGAAATGTGGATATAATGTTTTTTAAAAAGAACTGATTAAGTTGTTTAAAAAATATAGTAATAATGAATATTTTAATAAGAGAATCTAATTTCCATATTTTGTAAAAATTCTTATCGGTGGACAATTAAAATGAAGATAAGGTTAAAATGTTATTTAGTTTCTAATAAAAGTAAATTTAGTTGAAAATATATTTATAAATCATATAATTATAAATGATAATGTATTTAAAAATAATGATTAAGAAAGTTAACAATGATTATTCTTTACTAAAAAGCATAGCTAAGGTCAGTTTCTCATTCAAGTACCAAATTGAGTACATTAAAAACAAAAGGGGTAATTAATGGTTAAGAGAATATAGAAAAGATAAGGAAATTTATAGTATTATAAAATATATGTTGTTTCTAGAGAAAAATTATACAATATACAAAAATGAAACAGAGTCTTTACAACCCAAAATTAAGAAATGGTTTGAAAGGAAAACCCTTACCTTCTACTATTCATTTAAAAAAAATTACTTTAACCTCAAAAATAATAATAATAATTATATAAATAACCTATTTTAGAACCATATTTATATAGATTAAATTTTTTACCATTCTGTTATATTCATTATTGTACAATTATTATATAGTTAATGTTTTTATTCATTATCATATGCTACTAATTTTTATTGTTTCGAATATTTTTTTGTAATGATGACATAGATCCCCCTTTCATGATAATGACATAATCATTAATGTAACACCCCAAGATTCCATGGTACACTTCGTGTTGAATAATAGATCAGCGTGTGTTGTACGCAACCTCGGGTTCTAACCCACCGCGACTAATCAAAGTAGCCATTATGAATAGTAATACCCACTTTTTAAAATTATATAAATTTCATATTTTAGAATGGACTTCATTTTTGGATTTAGAATATCGGAATTAGCCTATGTTGAATTTTTGGTATTTTCCAAGAACATCCAATTTTCAATGAATAGAGAAAAATACTTAAAAACAACATTTTTAATCAAAATAATTTATAGTAATAAATTATACTATTGAGTGGTTTTAAAGTGCTGGAATCCTCATGTGTTAATCATGTTTTAATGATCACAAATATTATTACTGTTAATTAATCTCGATCTTCATTGCACATCTTGCTAATGCTCTTCAATCTCTATAATAACTACTCATCACGTTTTAATGATATCATATCTTATGATGTTAATTACTCTTTTTATTATTTAAAAGTATTATGCGTGATCACAAATCTCACATATATTATCAAGACTTTATGTTTATGATTCAAGTTCTCTTACTCCCTAATGGTTAAACTTAATCCATATTCTGTATATTACTGTCTAAGTCCAAATATAGATATTTGTCTAATTATGGACTCACCGTGAAGGACTCACCATGACCCAGACACCGTGAAGGACTCACCGTGACCCAGTCACTATGAAGGACTCACCGTGACCCAAACACCGTGAAGGACTCACCGTGACCCAGACACCGTGAAGGACTCACCGTGACCCAGATATCATAAAGCTCATACCGTGAAGCTCATACCGTGAAGATCATACCGTGAAGTTCATACCGTGAAGCTCATACCTTGAATAAGACACCATTTACATAATCACTGTGAAACCATTTCTTAACATTTTGTCAATATTATTTAAATAATGTTAACGGTCATATTTTATGTTTTTAATGAAATTAATGTTATTTAATGATAGTTGTTGGCATGTCAGGAAAATGTATCTCGTACCTATGAAAAGGGAATCATTCTTACCGCCAGAACTCATGGAATATAAGGAAGATTAAGATTCAGTACATGACGATATATGAAGAATAGAGAATATTAGGGAAGAAAGAAAATTTTGAATATACAACAAGAACTTACATACATATGAGAGCACTGTGCTGAACAAAAGAACAATCTTGAACAAGAAAGAGATTGCAATAATTTAAAAGAACCCTCATGAATGCAATCCGACACCACTGAAGAATAAACGAAGAATCAAGAGATCATTCTCACTCCTACAGAACACAAGATTGACTACGACAATCTGTTTTTTTTAAAGAAAAACTATAGAAGGACTCAGAAGCATTCCTACTGAATCCAACGAGTCCAGAGCTGCATTGATAATCACTAGATCTTTCTAAACTTTTATCTGCTCTCTCTAAGGGATTTATTTATTAACTTTAGAGTATTGTGGTGTAATCTGTATTTCTTATACACACACTGTCTCCTGCGCTGAACTGGAGGATATCAAAATCCTCACTGCAAAACTCTTATCTCTTGGTTACCCACGTCAACTATGGAAGAGGTCGTTGTGTGGCTTGGTCTTTGTTTGGTTTCCCACGAAGAACAGTGGTAGAGGTCCCTACGTGGCCTGGACAGTTTTGTAAACTGTTGTTAACCCCGATCCTGGATGTGGATCAAATTTTATATAAATTTGAGAAGACTAAGTCTCAGCATGAGACTGAACCTCTTGTTATATATTCTATACACTTTTAGTTGAACTTTAATGTTTACTACATATATCTTATTTATTCCGATGTTGTTACCTTGAAATAAAAAACTATTTTAATGATACTTTGATAGTTAAATTATCAAGTGTTTACACTTATTGTAAATCATTAGGTTAGTTTCAAAAGTATGTTTAATCTTGTGGTTAAATTTACTAAGACCTAATCAATCGTTGAGAAGCTATGTGAACATTTACAATATGTATAAATTCACTACAGTTTAACTTGTTTTATAAATTTGGGGATTTTAAATAGAAAATATTTTAAAAGATATTTTAAATGGAACTCAATTCACCCCCCTATTGAGTATCCAATCTGACCAACATTTGGTATCAGATGATTGTTTTTGTTTAAGGATTTTTTGAAATAATTCGTTTTTCAACAGTGATTTTAGTTGCATCTTTAAAGATCTTAAATTTCTGTTAGTTCTAAATTTTATCTCTTTAAATTATCCTTCTAAAATCTTGTTATGGATAATATACTAGAGGGTTTTAATACTAACATGCCACCTTTCTTCAATGGTACAAACTATGCTATGTGGAAACATAAAATGAAAATTCATTTAGAAAGCAAGGGTTTTGATAACATGACTGTTATAGAATCACAATATAAGATTCAAGAAATTGAAAGAATAACATGGGATGAACCTACAAAGACTACCTATAATAATAATTGCAAAGCTATGAATACCCTGTATTGTGCTCTAGGATATGAGGAGTTTAACAAAATTTCTTCTTGTAAAACTTCATTTGAAATTTGGGATACTTTGGGTGTTTCTCTTGAGGTAACAACCAATGCTAAAGAAATGAGATTAAATACTATTACTATTAAATATGATAATTTTAAAATGAAGACTGATGAACCTATTTCTGATATGTATCTCAGGTTTAATGAGATATTCAATACAATGAATTCACTCAGAAAGGTTGTTCCAGTAGAGGAACAAATTATGAGAATCTTGAGATGTTTACTAGATCGATGGAGAGGAACATCTGTTTCAATAAGAGAGTCATGTGACATTGCTGATCTAACTGTCAAAGAACTCATTGGTAAGCACATGATGTATGAGGAAGAACTCAAGGTGAATACAGAGTAAGATGATGAACTTAAGAGAAAATCTGTGGCTTTCAAGACTACTGCTTCAAAGAGAAAAGACAAGGAGAAAATGCAAATACCTACTGAGAGTTCAACCATTGAAGATTCTGATACAAATAGTGATTTTGAAATGGCTCAGATACCCATAAGGTTTTTGAAATTTTATAGGAAGAATAAATTCTTCGGAAAATCAAATTACAAAGGAAAGTATGATAATAAGGGACATTGGAAGAATGATTTGAAGAAGCTAGATAAAAGTGATGAAGTTGTTTTCTATGAGTGCAAAAGGAAAGGAAATATAAAAGCAGACTTTATAAATCTGAAATACAAGAAGAAATATGAGTATAAGGATAATAAGTATATGAAATCCATGAATTCTATGTGGAGTGCTTCTAAGGATAGCTCCGGTGAATCTGACGCTTCTGAGACTGAAAACATAAAGAAGGAAAACATGTGTTTTATGACAAAGACATCTAAGGTAACATCTGAAACTCCAACATTAAATTCATATTATTCTGGAGATGATTCTGATTTTGAAAATATGTCAAAATCTGAACTGTTTGAATACTTTTATATGATGGAAGAAACCTGTGATGAAATGAAAGACAAATACAATGGTTTAAAGAAACAGTATGCTATAACTGTTAAACATAAATCTGATCTTGACAAAGAAATGAAAAAAAATGATCAGTTGCTTAAAGAAAACACAGAACTGAATTTTTCAAATGAGCAACTTAAGAATGATTTAGAAAAGTTCACAAATGGAAATGATACTCTTACTCAAATTCTAGGTAAGAAGATTGTACCTAGATACACTACTGGAATATGCTACAAACCTGGACAAAGAAAAATTACCAAAACTAGATTTATTCCTAAATCTGGACAGAATATAGATAGTTCTAGTTCTGGAAGTCCATATGCTTCAACCAGTTATTCACTTAGTTATAAATCAAATAGAGTTTATACTTCAAAATCATTTGATTCTGTAAATTATATGAGACCCATAAGACAAAATTGGGTACCAAAAGCATTGATTGTTAACCTGTCTAGACCCAATAATATTTGGGTACCAAAATCATTTCCTATTTAAATTTCTTTTGTAGAAAACCTGCTTGAGGAGTTCCCACAACAATACATGGTATCTAGATAGTGGATGTTCAAGACATATGTCTTGGGATTACTCATGTTTCAAAAGTTTAATAAAGGTTGATGGAGGTCATGTCGCCTTTGGTGATAATTCTAAAGGAAAGATCATTGGCCTAGGCCAAATTGGTAACACTGATTTAGTTTTAATTTTCAAATTTTTGTTTGTTGATGGACATAAATATAATCTTCTAAGTATTTATCAATTATGTGATGATATTTTTAATGTCATATTTCAAAATTAGTCTTGTAATGTTTTTAATTCTAAAAATGTTTTAGTCTTTTCTGCCTTATGAAATGAAAATGTTTATGTTTTTTATTTAAATTTCTTAGCTAAGAAAAATGTAACCTGTTTAAAGGCTTTTCATAAAGAGTCCTGGTTATGGCATAGAAGATTATGACTCTGCAATTTACACTCAATTACAAAACTAACTAGGAATAAATTAATTAGAGACCTACCTAAACATGAGTTTCCAAATGACAATGTTTGTAATCCCTGACAAAAGGGAAAGCAACATAAAGTTTCTTTCAAATCAAAGAATGAAGTTTCAACATCTCAACCTCTCGAGTTGGTTCACATGGATTTTTTGGACCATCTAGAGTTTCTAGCATAAATGGGAAGAACTATGTCTATGTTCTAGTAGATGAATTTTCTAGATATACTTGGTTATACTTCTTAGCTCACAAAAGTGAAGCTTGTTCTTACTTTTTTAAATACTCCTTATCGGCAGAAAATCTTAGTGGACATAAAATTAAAAACCTAGGAAGTGATCATGGTCGTGCGTTTTAGAATCATGAATTTGAATCCTATAGCTCACACAATGGCTATATTCATAACTTTTCTGCTCCTAGGACACCTCTGCAGAATGGTGTAGTAGAAAGAAGCAACAGAACCCTGAATGAAATTGCTAGAACTATGCTTAATGACTATGACCTTCCTATTTACTTTTGGGCTGAAGCTGTGAATACAGCTTGTTATATTATTAATAGAGTCTTAATTAGACTTGTTCTTAAGAAGAATCCATATGAGTTGTGGAATTATAGAAAACCTAATGTTAGTTACATTAGAGTCTTTGGCTGCAAAGTCTTTGTTCTCAATACAAAAGATAATCATCATAAGTATTCTTCTAAGAGTGATGAAGGAATCATTTTCGGATATTCTTTAACCAGCAAATCCTATAGAGTCTTTAATAGGAGAACAAATTGTGTGGAAGAATATGTTCACATCAATTTTGATGAAACTGATCCACATGATCCTAAAACCTCTCTTGAAAATCTTGAAGAATTTTTATCTGTTCTGGACCTTAATGACAAATCTAATGAACCTTCTATAAAGAAAACCGGTTCTGGAATTATTCCAGAATATACTCTTAATGATCCTGAACCTAGATAAGAAACTGAAATTTCTAGTCCTACATTTACTAGATCAAATAGAATTCTAAATAATCATCCTTTAGATGTTGTTGTAGGAAATCTTGATAGAGGGACAAAGACTAGAGCATCTCTTAGAAATCAGTTTGAACATCATGCCTTCTAGTCACAGATTGAACCTAAAAACATTGATGATGCTATTAATGATGAATTTTGGGTATTTTCCATGCAAGAAGAACTCAATCAATTTGAATGAAATAATGTTTGGAATCTTGTGGAAAGACCTAAGGACACTTTCACAATAGGCACTAAATGGGTGTTTAGAAACAAAGTTGATGAGTCTGTAAACATAGTTAGAAATAAATCTAGGCTAGTTGCACAAGGCTATATTCAAGAAGAAGGTATTGACTATGAGGAGACTTTTTCTCCAGTAGACATATTAGAAGCTATTATGATTTTACATGCTTAAGCTGCACATCTAAATTTCAAACTATATCAAATGGATTTCAAGAGTGCATTCTTGAATGGATATATTGTTGAGGATGTTTTTGTTGAACAACCACCTAGATTTTAAAACCCTCATTTTCCAAATCATATTTTCAAATTATGAAAAGATTTATATGGTTTAAAGCAAGCTCCAAGAGCCTGGTATGATAGATTAAGTACTTCTCTAGTTTCTAAAGGTTTCACAAAAGGAATAGCTGATCCTACAATATTTATAAAATGAATTTCTAAAGATGTTTTATCAGTACAAATTTATTTAGATGATATTATTTTTGGATCTTCAAGAAATTCATTATGTACTGATTTTTCCAAAATGATGAAAAATGAATTTGAAATGAGTTTAATGGGTGAACATAAATTCTTTATTGGATTTAAAATCATTCAAAATGATGATGGAATAATTTTAACACAATGTAAATATACTAGAGATCTTTTAAGAGGTTTTGGATTTGATAGCACAATGAGTAGTGACACTTCCATGAGGACAACCTATAAGATGGATCTTGATGAAAATAGTAAATCTATTGATCAAACCACTTATAGAGGAATGATTGGAAGTCCACTCAATGTGACATCTAGTCATCCTGACATTATGTTTAGTGTCTGTATGTGTGCTTGTTTTCAAGAAAACCCTAAATATGATAGTTAAATGTTGTAAAAATAATTTTCAAATACCTCAAGCATACTCCCAATTTTGGACTGTTCTATCCCAAAGGAAAATCATTTGAATTAGTTAGTTATTCTGATGCTGATTTTGTTAGATGTATGTTAGATAGAAAAAGAACCTCTGGAATATCTCACATTCTTGGAAAGTCACTAGTATCATGTTGTAGTAGGAAAGAAAATTCTGTTGCATTATCTACTGAAGAAGATGAATACATAGTTGCTGGAAGTTGTTGTGCACAAATTTTGTGGATTAAACACACATTACTAGACTATGGATATCAATTCATACATGTCCCAATAAACTATGACAACACAAGTGCTATTAATATTTCTAATAATCATGTTTCTCATTCTAGGACAAAACATATTGATGTAAGACATCAATTTTTGAGGGATAATTATCAAAAAGGTGATGTCACTTTGGAATTCATTGGTATTGAATATCAACGTGCTGATATATTCACTAAACCATTATATTTCGAGTGATTAGACTACATCATACATGATCTTGGTATGATTAATAATTATTAAATATCTTACTAATATTAATGATTAATACTTTACTTTATTTTACTTTACGGTTTCAACGTCACTGTTTCTAAGTTACTGTTTTATATTCACGGTCTCACCGTCATGACATTATGCTCACGGTTTTTCAATTTACTATCTCACCGTGACTACACAGAATGCTCATTGTCTCACCGTGACGACTACCAACTGTCTCACTGTGATGACTATTTTTCGTCACACCGTAATGCCAACTCACGGTCTCACCGTGAAGAGTATTTATATTCTTATTTTAACCCGTATCTTGTAATTTTTATTTTCATTCTAATTTAATTCATGCTTTTTTGTTTTTATGACGTTTGACATTCCCAAATGATAAAAATTAAGGGTTGCATTCAATTCCTTACTTGATCTCCCTCTTGAACATTATCTTCCCTCTCTCCCGATCCTTCAGTGGATGCCAAGGATGAAGCATCCATCTTCACCATCATTTGAGAAGCACCGCTCAAAGAAACAGAAGAGGATACCAAGGATATATCTCGAAGGACCACTAAACCCAAACCTGGTAAGCCGTACAGTTGTACCAAAAAAAGAGGTTTGTGCAGAGTGGTTTCTATCTAGAAGATCGTTAGTTTTGAATGTTTTAAGAAAACAAGGATGGCTTGGATGGTTCACTGGACAGAATAGACCGATTTACCCAAGATTGGTATCTCAATTCTATCAGTATGTGAAGTATTCTTTTGAGTTCGGAGGAAGCTTTATGGTGAAAAGATGGATAAATGGTCAAAAGAGCTCTTTATCTTCAAGGCTATGGGCTGTATGCCTAGTTATTCCCCATGAAGGAGATTGTGAGGATTACCAGAGAGACCCTCCTCCAAAAACCGACATATTTGACCTGGAGACTGATTTGGAAAACCTGACTGGAAAAGGCACCAAGCAAAGGGCCATAGCTGCAGAATTAGATGGGGAGACTAGACTTCTATTCAAATTTGTTCAGAATTTGATTAGACCGAGAAAATGAGTTTTTGTTGTGATGAAGTATCAGGATGTGTTCCTAATTCATCTATTGAAGAATGGCCATAAGATCAACCTATGAAAGTATGTTATCAACCATATCTATGATCTGATCAAAGTCACTTCCAAATCCACCTCCTTGTTTTACTCAAGGATGATTTCAGCAATGTTAGTTCCCAGAGGGATGGTTGGACCGAATAAAGAAAATTTAGAGGACTTGGATTTTTGCCTATCCATGGCTATCAGCAGAAGGATTATGATTAGCTGGAACCCCTGGATGAAGCAGTGGGCTGAGGATAATGATCAAATGTATAAAAATATTAATCATGTTGACTATCCCAGAAGGCCAAAAAATCTGTCTGATCCTCGATTGGAACCAGATGAAGTGGCTGAGTATTCAAAAGAAGAAGAAGCGGAAATAACAGTTTAATTATCTACTATAAAAGAAGCTGGAAGACCACCAATGGAAACAGCTCCTATTGAAAAGAAATTACTGATTTCCATGCTAAAATACCTCTAGGAGAGGAAGTTGGTGTTAGTTTGAGATAAAAGGAAGCTCCTACTTCTAGTGTGGATGTAAATCCAGAATCTCAACCTAATGCCGCAAGAAAGTTGGTTTTTCCTGATTCAGAACAGAAAGCAACCTTATAGGTAGATGCTGTTGAAGGGGATCTTTCTGTTGAGAAATAATCAAGTCTGGAAGCCCAACCAGTGGATCAATCAGTTCCTGAGATTATTCCCTCTGCTGAAAAGTTGATGGAAATTGCCATTCAGTTGGCATAGAAAGAGTTTTATGAAGAGATTATAGATGATCATGTGGATCATGATCTAGTAAATGAGACTCAAGAATCTGAAAGGGAAGCACAGTTTGAGGGGGATGAACCTCATAACCTTGAGATTACAGAAGCTGGATCTGCTGAAGCTTCTCAACCTTCTGTCTCATACTCTGTGCACACCCATTTTGTTTTCCCAAGCTTTTCTGATGTGGATGAGTTAGAGAAATTGTCTACAGCTGGAATAGATCTTTCTTCTCTGTATCAACTGAAGTCTGTGGCTCATCCAGAACCAGAACCAGATCCCCAACCACAATCTGAATTAGAATTTGAGTCTGAAGATGACTTTGAACCTCAACCAGAATCTGAACCACTACCTTTACCATCACCCTTACCCGAACATCACTCCTTTGTGACTAAAGATGATCTGAATGTTTTTGGAGAAACTTTGTTAGCTGGAGTTGAGAATATCCTATCCACTCAACTTCTTCCAATGAATCTGTTAATTCAAGAAGATGCATCAATTCTCTTGGAAAATATTATCATGCATATTAAACCAAGGATGATCCGAGAAATTCAAGAATTCAGAGTTGCGAATAAGCTTCTGAGTGCTGATGTTGCAAATTTGAAAAATATGATAGCAAATTTATAGAATGAGTTATCTTTGAGATGAAATCCTTCTCCTGTTTCAGCTCCTACACATGTTGTTGCTTCTCCTGAGAAATCTGATTTCCTCCTTTCTAGGGATATTGTGTCTCAATTTCATCTATACCTACTTTCTTTTGGTGAAAAGATTGGAAAAAAGACACACCAATATTTTGGAATGCATGAGAGAGCTTGTGGAAAATATGAATAATCTTAAAAATGAATACACTGGATGACTGCAAAATGTTCTGAAACATCTCAGTGTTCTAACCGAAGCTGTCAAGCCTTCACCTGCTTCTGGTTAGATCTCCACAACTTCTTCGGATGATTCTATGCTGAGATCCAAAATCAAGGAAGAACATCAGAGTGCCTTCAGTGGCTTGGATTTATCTTCTTTGTCAGAAGTGGTTAAGAATAGTGATAGAGCATTTGACTTGGTTAGGATTCATTCTATGATATCCAATGATGCTCGAAAAGATATCACCACGAAAATAGATCTTTATCTCTCCCGGGTTTTCTCTAAAAGTGATATGACAGATCACTTTAGATATCTTGTTGAAAATTTGAGAATCCCCACGATGACTCAGGATTTTAAAACTCATGTTCATAAACATATAGAGTTCACCAGATTGTTGGACATGTTTACGAAGAATAAGGATGATTTTGAAAAGGCTATGCAATATGGTGGTGAAATCATTACTGATTTCATCAATCTTTTGAAGCCGCATCATCATGTGCAGAGTACTGATATAGTTGCTCCAGTTGTTGCACCCCTCAGACCTGGTCTACCTGCCATAGCCTCAACTGCAATGATCGTCATCCAAGATCTTTCTCAGATCCGGCTAGTCATTCTTGACCAACCAATGTTTAGATCTTATACTAATCCCACTTTGGCTCCATCGCTTTTTGAAGGTCTACCCTTACCCTCTTTTTCTACTGCATCTATGCCTTCTTATACTTCAGAACCAGATCCTACTGCTGAAACAGGCAAGGAAAAGATGGATCCCTAATGAGTCTAGTAACTGTTTTCTTTTTGATGGGATGTCATTTCTTGTTTACTATTTTTAATTCTCTTGTATGTTCTATTCTGGACCCTTTTTTTAATGAAAAATGCCGAGTTTCATTTCTATTTCTCTACTTTCTGATAATCCCAAAAAGGGGAGAACAATCTATAAGTATAAATGGGGGAGAAAAACTACAAGTGTCACTTCTATAATGTTTTTTTTCTATACTAGTATATTTAATGTTACGTTTCATTTATATTCTGACTATATCTGATTTGTGATCATCAAAAGTGGGAGATTGTTGGACTCCTCATGTGTTAATCATGTTTTAATGATCAAAAATCTTATTGCTGTTAATTAATCTCAATCATCATTTCACATCTTTCTAATGCTCTTCAATCTCTATAATAACTACTCATCACATTTTAATGATAAAAAATCATATGATGTTAATTACTCTCTTTATGATTTACAAGTCTTATGCATGATCGCAAATCTCACATATATTATCATGCCTTTATGTTTATGATTAAAGTTATCTTAATCTCTAATGGTTAATCTTAATCCATATTCTGCATATTACTGTCTAAGTCCAAATACAGATATTTGTCTATGTATGGACTCACCGTGAAGGACTCACCATGACCCAGACTCCGTGAATGACTCACCGTGACCCAGTCACCGTGAAGGGATCACCGTGACCGAGACACCGTGAAGGAATCACCGTGACCCAGACACCGTGAAGGACTCAATGTGACCCAGATACTGTGAAGCTCATACTGTGAAGCTCATACCGTGAAGATCATATCGTGAAGCTCATACCGTGATGAAGAAACAGTTTACATAATCACTGTGACACCATTTCTTTTCTTTTTGTCCATATTATTTAAATAATGATAACGGTCATATTTTATATTTTTAATGCAATTAATGTTATGTAATGATAGTTGTTGGCATATCAAGAAATCGTATCTCTTACCTATGAAAAGAGAATCATTCCTACCTCCAGAACTTGTGTAATATAAGGAAGATTAAGATGCAATACAAAATGATATATGAAGAATAGAGAATAGTAGGGAAGCGAGAAAAGTGTGAATATATAACAATAAGAACTTACATACATACAAGAGCACTTTTCTGAACAATAGAAATATCTTGAACAAGAAAGAGATTGAATGAAATTCAAATAACTCCCATGAATGCAATCTAACACCACTGAAGTATACACGATGAGTCAGGAGATTAATCTCACTCCTGCAGAACACAAGATGAACTACGAAACACTGTTTTTTTAACAGAAAAACCAGAGAAGGACTTAGAAGCAATCCTGCTAAATCCAACGAGTCCAGAGTTGCATTGATAATCACTAGAGCTTTCTAAACTTTTATCTGCTCTCTCTAAGTGATTTATTTATTAACTTTCAAGCAGTGTGGTGTACTCTGTATTTCTTATACACACACTGTCTCCTGCACTGAACTAGAGGATATCAAAATCCTCACTCCAAATCTCTTATCTCTTGTTTACCCACATCAACTGTGGAAGAGGTCATTGTGTGTCCTGGTCTTTGTTTTTTTCCCACGAAGAATACTGGTAGATGTCCATGCGTGGCCTGGACAGTTTTGTAAACTGTCGTTAACCGCGATCCAGTGTGTGGATCAAATTTTATATAAATTTGAGAGGACTAAGTCTCGGCTTTAGACTGAACATCTTTTTATATCTGTTGTGAACTTTTAGTTTATGTTCAAAGATTACTACATATTTCTTATTTATTATGTTGTTGTTACTTTGAAATAAAAAACTATTTTAATGCTACATTGATAGTTAAATTAGAAAGTGTTTACACTTATTGAAAATCAGTAGGTTTGTTTCAGAAGTTAGTTTAATCTTGTGGTTAAATTAACTGAGACCTAATAAAACTTTGTGAAGCTAAGTGAAAATTTAAAATCTGTAAAAATTCACTACAGTTTAACTTGTTTTATAAATTGGGGGATTTTAAGTAGACAATATTTTAACATAAATTTTAATTGGAACTCTATTCACCCCACTTTTGAGTATCCTCTCCTACCAACATAAAGTATAATTAGAATATAATTATAACATTTTATCCAATTTTGGTCATTAGAATTAATTTCACTTTGAAATTTTACATAAACAATTGTCAATCTTTTGATTGGTATTGTATCTTAAAAACACGCTATTTTTTTGACAGCGGGAATTAATAATAAAATTAAGTAATGAAAATTATATGTTTGGAATTTTTAAAAATAGACAACATTTTTGAATTCTAAATATCAATTATATCTTGGGGTGAATTTATTGGTATTGTTCTGAAAAACTTCAATTTTTGGTGAATAGTTAAACCACTAAGTGGTAGTTAAAAAAACTGATTTTTCGTTTAAATGAAACTTTACCACTTATATGAATTGAATTTTAAAAATCCGACAAACATGGTTGTAATTAGGAATTAAAATGCGGTTCAATGGGATGAAAATAATTTCAGTGAATAGTAACTTTTGAGTTTTATTAACCGCAATTAGAGGTAATTAGGGCAATTTAAGGTATAAATGATATTATAAAAATAGAAAAATTTATTTAAACATGTCCTACTCTTACTGGATGAGTCATGTCTGACCACGAAAATCCATGGGTCAACTTGGGGACCCCATGGGGCCACTTGGGTAAGAAAATGACATTAATAACTTTTTATTTAAAGTAAAATTAAAATCGTTACAAACAAGTGTTGTTTTAACAAAACAATTATTAAATGGGGTTATATAAGCTACCTTTTCGACTATAAATA
This sequence comes from Viscum album, assembly GCA_963277665.1. Classification (NCBI taxonomy): domain Eukaryota; kingdom Viridiplantae; phylum Streptophyta; class Magnoliopsida; order Santalales; family Viscaceae; genus Viscum; species Viscum album. The sequence continues at coordinate 213,253,303 of OY728155.1, read as the reverse complement.
TTAATTGAGAAGATACAAATATTTCCTACATCATGGTAATTTTTTTATAATTTTTAGACATTAAATAAATAAATTTATTTATGACACAATGATGATGCAACGATTTCCTCACTAATGAACGATTTAAATAAAATGAAAAGATAAGGTAAAATCTAAGACGAAAACTTGTCTAAAACCTATTGTATGGGTTTATTTAGAAACCTTATCACATTATCATCTAAATATATCATTTAGGGACTATAACGACCCACACTTTACATACATTGTTAATACATCAAAATTGAAGCACTCTTATTACAACATATGACAAAACCACAAAGGACCGTACAGGTATAGTGTCTTTAGAAACTGGGAAACATAAACAACTGGTTCATAAATCTTCTACAGTGTCTCCCATTTATTTCATCATATCTAGGGTCCCTTTTAGCATATTCTACTTAATATCCATCTTCCTGACCTGGGGAAAAGAAAACATAAAAGGGTGAGCTCAAATGCTCAGCAAGGGCAATAAAGGAAATAAAAATCACATCATATCTTTATGAAAATCAAAACCTGCAAAAGAGATCATAATATCTTAACATGGAATAAATCATAGAAGTGAAAATGAGATCCCCATAATGATAACATAAAACTTGAATCTTTGTGGCATGCACACATAATCATGGAAAATCATTTCTTGTTAGTCATGACTCATTTCCAAGACTATCTTAGTGGACAAAGTCCCTTTCTGAACCGAGTTCACTCCTCGTTTCAGTCCTGTATCACTGAACCGAAATAACCTTCCGTTCCAGCCATGTCTATCTCATGAGATATACAATCATTACCCAATGCATTGGAGGGAGATATAGGTCCCACCCATCTTATAATGAATCCTTTCTTATGTGTGCCACATAATCATAAAACATACATCATCGCATAACACATATAACAAAAATGGGATTCTTGAAACATCATGACATCATAAATCAATTCATATAAGATAAAGGAATTCATAAAAATAATTCCATCACAACATGATCAAATCAATGTAATAATAGGGATAAAAACAGAACCTTTTATTATCTTAGATGGAAAATAATTTTGATAAAACATTTGAACTCCATTCTTGAGGAAAATATCCTTTCTTCTTCAAAAACATTTTTCCTTTCATAACATGTCATACAACTTTAAAATAAAAGAAGTTGATTAAAAATAAACTTGAAAACTTGTAAAGGAAGCTTCTTTGAAGTAATGTTTTAAAAATCCATTCATGCCGTATAAGTTAAAAAAAACATTCTTCGTACTTTTGTCGGAAAAGTCAAAAAGTACCTCGTACGGAAAAACAACAAAAGATTCCTTTCATATTCTTTACTAAAAACTCACCTAAGGGTAAAATTGGATTTAAACTATTTCAAGTGGATGGAAACAATATTACATATTGAGGGAACATGGATGTGGATGATAAAATACACCCCAGTAAATACTTACGAATAAACAATCTCGGATAAAAATGAGATTGTGAAATTTCCCTTACCTTAGGTCCGATTAGCTTTGTACGTGTCCGAAGCTCCTGTATAATGGTTTAAATAATGTTATTGACTTATTCCAGAATCATACATATTGATATGAGATCATATATGGTCATATTATTAGCTTCTTGTTAGTAATATTTCATTGTTACTTGTTACTCGGGTCTTTATAACTTTTTGTTCTTATGCGTGTTTTGTCGAATAAATTCTTATTCTTATCTTTAGGTTATAGATAATTCATTTCCAGAATGGTATTAGTGTAGTATATACCATATTCATTCATTCAATTCATTTATACAATCATTATGAAATGAAGATCATGTAGAACGAGTCGCATCACATCGTGGAGACGGTATTCCGTACGTACGCACGAGTGATGATATCGTTCCTATGATCGTGGAATTGTATTGGAGTATATATATATATATATTATTTCAGTATCAATATTACTTAATAATAATCATATATAGTTACTCATTACACCATTATACCCATCCTTGTAAGGTGATGGTGGAAAATAGATTACACCACGGCGTGGAGACGGTATTCCGTACGTACGCACGCGCGGTGATTTCATTTTTCCGTAGGATGGATAGAAGGTGAATTAGGGTTGTTTCATATTTATAATAACATATCAGTATGTAAGTAATACTGATGTTATTACTTTATCATGAAACAACTAAAGAAGAAGAAGTTGAAGAAGAAAGAAATTGAAAAGATCGGTAATGGATATTACCTCTTCTTTGGAACGCCTTTTTGAATCCTCCACTTAAGGAACTAAGATTGGTCTTTGGAGAAGACCAGGACCTCTAGGATTATTCTAGGGAAGTGGAGAATGGAAAATGGCAGGGGTTGGCCGAGCTTGAGTGCTCAAATTGGAGTGAGGAGGAGGGGGAGGAGGTGCCCTTTTATAAGGGAGGAGAGGGGCACCTTAGGAATATCTCAAAATATTATTTTATATTAAAGTCAAAATCGGTTTATAATGGTTCCAAAGGGTCTTATTTCGACGCTAAAGTGGGGATGGGTCGAAATACTATCAACCAATAGAATTTAGACAAGTTTAGGATATTATTTTAACCTTATCAATTAAATTTAACTCTAAGTTAAATAATTTAACTTTTACCATGTCTTTTTGTTTTCTTTCACTATATGGTTAATACACTTACTATAACATGCCAAACGAACCCCAAATTGTTTATTATTAATATATATATCCTTATCTAAGTCATTTGGCCGAACCTTAGATTTTTAGGAATAAAATAACAATTAATAATATAATATTTTATTTAAAAACTATTTTGTGTCAATTTTGACACTATTTGATATATGATTTGTTTGAAAGTCATAACAGAATTATATGTTCGAACCAAGTTGATTAAATCAATACTAATATATCATAGGAACCTAGAAAATTAGTGGAATTCATAAAAAGTCTCAAATTATATTTATTTTGGTGTTTATAACATCAATTATGTCAATATTTCATTAATAAGATAATTACTGCATCATCATTATGTCATAAATAAATTAAATTATTTAATGTCTAAAAATTACAAATAAAATATCATCATGTAGGAAATCTTTTTAGCTTTCTAATGAATATTTACAATTGAATTTATCTTATGTATAACCCCATATTAAAAATTATTTACTTAATAAACTTTGATTTTAACTATTTTAACCCTTCTTTAAATAAATTAATAATAAATGTCCTAATCTAATCCAAGTGGGCCTAAATGGTCATATTTTATTCCTAAGTTTGTTTTTGGTCGAATTACACTTGTACAATAGAATTAGGACATGTGTTAGGGTAATATTAATATCATATTTACCCTTAGTTACCCTATTTACTATTAACCGCGGTAAAATAGTAAAAAGTTACTATTCACCAAAAAATTATTTTCATCTCATTGAACCACATTTTAGTCCTTGATATTAACCGTGTCTCTCGGATTTTTGAAATTCCATTCACAGAAGCGGTAAAATTAAGTTTTATGCAAAATTCAGTTTTTAACCTACCACTTAGTGGTTTCACTATTCATCAAAAATTGAAAGTTTTCAGAAAAATACCAAAATTTCACCCTAGGCTAATTTCGATATTCTGAGTCCAAAAATGAAGTCCATTTTGAAAAATAAAATTTCAAAAATTTCAAAAAGTGGTTATTACTATTCATAACGGCTAGTTTTAATAGCATATTGTTGTTTAGTGAAACTCGGTATTGCGTACGACGCAAGCTATCGAGGAAGGTCGCGATTGCGTGTAAAGCAAGTCAAGCAAGTGTTGCGTAGAAAAAGATTCCTTTGATAATTTATATAACATAAAAGTCTCGGGTGTTACATTCTACCCCCCTTAAAAAGAATTTCGCCCTCGAAATTCGTCACTTTGCAACAAACAAATGAGGATACTTCTCCCTCATCATATCCTCAAGCTCCCATGTAGCTTCTTCAAGTTGGTGGTTTCTCCATAAAACTTTCACCAAGCGAGTGGTTTTGTTTCGTAGGACTTTTTCGCTACGATCCAGAATCTCTATCGGCTGTTCTTCATAAGAAAGATCTTGCTCCAGCGGTACAACTTCTGAGCTGAGTACATGTGAAGGATCTGGTATGTACTTTCTCAGGAGAGATACATGGAACACATCGTGAACTTGAGAGAGATTCGGTGGAAGCGCCAATCGGTAAGCTACCTTCCCAACACGATCCAGTATTTCAAAAGGACCGATATATCTAGGGCTCAACTTCCCCTTCTTTCCAAATCTCATAACCCTCTTCCAGGGAGATATTCGTAAGAACACTTTATCACCCACTTCAAACTCTAGGTCTTTTCTTCGGTTGTCGGCATAACTTTTCTGTCGACTCTGAGCTGCTCTTATGTGTTGTTGAATAGATCTGACCTTTTCTGCCATTTCATCAACAAGATCAGGTCCTAATAGCTTTCTTTCCCCAACTTCATCCCAGCAAGTTGGAGTCCTGCATTTCTTTCCATAGAGAGCTTCATAAGGAGCCATCTGAATACTGGAGTGAAAGCTATTATTATAAGAAAATTCTACCAAAGGTAGGTGTTGATCCCAACCTCCTTTGAAATCCATAGAGCAAGCTCTCAACATATCTTCTAGGGTTTGAATTGTTCTCTCAGACTGACCGTCTGTCTGGGGATGATAAGCAGTGCTGAAACTCAACTCTGTATCCAGAGTATGCTGAAGACTTCGCCAGAACTTCGAGGTAAATCTCGGATCCCGATCAGATATAATAGAAAGTGGTACTCCATGCAATCTTACCACTTCCTTTACATATATCCTGGCAAGCTGATCTAGAGAGAAATACTCTCTAATAGCAATGAAGTGTGCAGACTTTGTAAGACGATCAACTATGACCCAGATAGCATTATTGCCTTTGGATGTTTTAGGAAGTCCTGTGACAAAGTCCATAGTGATGTTTTCCCATTTCCATTCGGGTATGGGTAATGGTTGTAACATCCCCTTAGACTTCTGTCTCTCAGCTTTAACTTGTTGACAAACCAAGCATCGAGAGACATATTCAGCAACATCTCTTTTCAGGCCATCCCACCAGAAGTACTCTTTCAGGTCCCTATACATCTTCGTGCTTCCAGGATGAATAGAGAATGAAGAACTATGAGCCTCATCCAGCAGCTCCTTCTTTAATTCGGGGATGGGAGGAACACAAACCCGATTCCTGAACTTTATTATCCCATCACAATCAAGGTTGAATTCAGGAACATTTCTCACCTTCTTTTGTAACTCGACATCTTCTTTCTGTGCCTCTTTAATCTTCACATGTATAGATGGTTGAACATTCATTTGAGAAAGATAAGATTTTTCCCCTTCCATTATAATTCCAAGATCCATCCTTTGTAAATCCATAAATATTGGATCTTTTGTGATCCTCATCATGGATAAACTAGCATGGTCTTGTCGACTTAATGCATCTGCCACCTTGTTTGCTTTCCCAGGGTGGTAATGGATTGAGCAGTCATAATCCTTAATCAGCTCCAACCATCTTCTTTGGCGCATATTCAACTCCTTTTGTGTGAAAATATACTTTAAACTTTTATGATCAGTATAAATATCACACCTTTCACCATAAAGGTAATGCCTCCAAATCTTTAATGCAAAGATTACCGCAGCCAACTCCAAATCATGTGTTGGGTAATTTTGATCATGGATTTTCAACTGTCGTGAGGCATAAGCTATCACCATATCATTTTGCATAAGAACACACCCCAATCCCTTCTTGGATGCATCACTGTAGATCACAAACCTTTCTCCACTACAAGGCAGTGTGAGCACAGGTGCACTGGATAACCTTCTTTTCAACTCCTTGAAATTCTCTTCACATTCCTCTGTCCAGACAAACTTAACTCCTTTCCGAGTCAACTTGGTGAGTGGATTAGATAATCGTGAAAAATCTTTTACAAAACGTCGATAATATCCAGCCAAACCAAGAAAACTTCGGATCTCAGTTACTGTGGTTGGTCTCGACCATCTTTCGATAACCTCTGTTTTTGCTGGATCCACAGATATCCCCTCTTTTGAGATTATATGACCCAAAAATGCAACTTTTTGAAGCCAAAATTCACACTTGGTAAATTTGGCATAAAGCTTCTCCTTCTTCAATATAATTCTCAAGTGATCTTCATGCTCTTCCTTGCTCTTTGAATAGACAAGAATATCGTCTATAAAGGCTACCACAAATTGATCAAGATAGTCTCTAAAGACTCTATTCATTAGATCCATGAAGATAGCAGGGGCATTAGTAAGACCAAATGGCATCACTATAAATTCATAGTGTCCATACCTTGTACGGAAAGTCGTCTATGGTATATCCTCCCTTTTGACCCTTAATTGATGATACCCTGAACGAAGATCAATCTTGGAAAAGGATTGAGCTCCGCGTAGTTGGTCAAATAAGTCATCAATGCGTGGGAGAGGATATTTGTTCTTGATAGTGATCTTGTTATGTTCTCGATAATCAATGCAGAGTCTCATTGATCCATCTTTCTTCTTAACAAATAGAACAGGTGCTCCCCAAGGTGACGCACTAGGGCGTATGAATCCCTTATCAAGATTCTCTTGGAGTTGCTTCTTCAATTCCTGCAACTCAATTGGGGCCATTCTATAAGGTGTCTTTGAAATAGGCAAAGCACCCGGTACGAGTTCTATTGAAAACTCAACTTCACGATTTGGTGGAAGACCCGGCAATTCCTCCGGAAAGACATCATCAAACTCCCGTACAATGGGAATATTCTTAATCGTGAGTTTCTCACCAACCATTTGAGATAAATAACCTTCATTTAGTGGAATCAAGACCCATAAGATGGAAGGAATTTCCACTGGAAGGTTATGTTCATCCTTGCATTGATAGACGATCGTAGGTTGATCTGGAATATGAAATGTGACTTCCCTTCTTTGGCAATTGATATGAGCTCCATGTAGAGAAAGCCAATCCATGCCAAGAATCACATCAAATCCCACTAAAGGAAGGATCACAAGATTTGCAGGAAGCACTTTCCCACAAACTTCGATCGGAGAAGAATTATAAACTTCTGATGCGATTGATGTGCCATTAGGTGTTGTCACAGCTAACTCAACATCTAATTGTTGAGGTAATACGGTGATACCCTTAGAAAATTTTTCAGAAATAAAAGAGTGGGTGGATCCAGAATCAAATAAAACATTTGCTACTTTAGAGTGGATGGTAAGTGTACCTTTCACCACATCGTTATCGTACTCCACATCGCTGATAGAAATTACATGTGACTTTCCTTTGTCTTTAGCCTTAAGAGTTTGTTGACGTCGACCATCATCATCAACCCTTGGATTTGGGCATTGATTGGAATAATGCCCCATCTCCTTGCACTTGAAACATTGAAGTGTAGCAGGTTCATTCTGTGTATCCCTTCCTTTGTTTGCATCATTAGACATCTTCTTCCCATTATCACGGCATTCAAATGCCCGATGACCTTCCTTTCCACATTTAAAACATTTACTTGTCCCTTTAAGACAACTCCCTCCATGTTTCTTTCCACACTTTGAGCATAAGGGAAAGTTCATCTTCTTTTCTGTGTGCTCTTTAGATTTTTCTTTGAATTCCATCTTCCTCTTCTTATCAAACCCATGTGACTGATGGGTTACTCCAATCTCCATCTCGACTTTGAGAGCACATCGAACGATTTCCTCGTAGCTATTGAAGTCCCTTATGGCTAACGCCCTTCGAAGACTTGGTTTTAAGCCACTAAAGAATCGATCGATCTTACTCTCAGGTTGGATAATAATACCAGAAGCGTACCTTGCAAGTCTTGTAAAATTTGCTTCATAGGTACTAACAGATTCATCATCCCTTTGCTTCAGTTCAAGGAACTCTTTCTCCATCTTTGTTCGGAGAATACGAGGGAAGTACTTATTGAAAAATAAGTTCTTGAACTCGTCCCATTCCATAGACTCAATTTCATCCCTTTGCCTCGTATTCTTAACAAGATTCCACCATTGATCCGCATCTCCTTCCAAACGATACACTGCTAGGATGACTTTATCATGCTCAGAACATTGATGAACTGAAAATATCTTTTCAGTAGTACTAATCCATTGTTCAGCAACTAATGGATCAGTAGACCCGCTGAAAGATGGTGGACGCTGCCTCATGAAGGATTCAACAGAATGTTGCTCCCTTCTTTGTTCGTTTGGAAATCCTGCAAGATTCATAGATTGAGAAAGTTGTGTGAGCATGGCTACAAGATTTTGCATTCCAGCTCCCATATCGTTTGGTTGCTCAGGGGGACAATCATTGCATTGCCCATTGCATTCCGCATTAACACGGTTCCTTCGGGTTCCAGCCATTGACTAAAACCAAGAAGAATAGTGTGAGCAACACTAATTATAATAGGAAACCACATAATTCAAGAATAAAATTTTCATGCTTATGGTCTTATCCTAGGTTATTCATGGCCATTTCTAAGATTTTGTTCTATACTTAGACTTATCCTTAGGGTTCTTACTAAGGCTTTCACATCCTAGTTTCCAAAGGTTGACTATACCTTTCCTCGGATACCAACTATAACGACCCACACTTTACATACATTGTTAATACTTCAAAATTGAAGCACTCTTATTACAACATATGACAAAAACACAAAGGACCGTATAGGTATAGTGTCTTTAGAAACTGGGAAACATAAACAACTGGTTCATAAATCTTCTACAGTGTCTCCCATTTATTTCATCATATCTAGGGTCCCTTTTAGCATATTCTACTTAATATCCATCTTCCTGACCTGGGGAAAAGAAAACACAAAAGGGTGAGCTCAAATGCTCAGCAAGGGCAATAAAGGAAATAAAAATCATATCATATCTTTATGAAAATCAAAACCTGCAAAAGAGATCATAATATCTTAACATGGAATAAATCATAGAAGTGAAAATGAGATCCCCATAATGATAACATAAAACTTGAATCTTTGTGGCATGCACACATAATCATGGAAAATCATTTCTTGTTAGTCATGACTCATTGCCAAGACTATCTTAGTGGACAAAGTCCCTTTCTGAACCGAGTTCACTCCTCGTTTCAGTCCTGTATCACTGAACCGAAATAACCTTCCGTTCCAGCCATGTCTATCTCATGAGATATAAAATCATTACCCAATGCATTGGAGGGAGATATAGGTCCCACCCATCTTATAATGAATCCTTTCTTATGTGTGCCACATAATCATAAAACATACATCATCGCATAACACATATAACAAAAATGGGATTCTTGAAACATCATGACATCATAAATCAATTCATATAAGATAAAGGAATTCATAAAAATAATTCCATCACAACATGATCAAATCAATGTAATAATAGGGATAAAAACAGAACCTTTTATTATCTTAGATGGAAAATAATTTTGGTAAAACATTTGAACTCCATTCTTGAGGAAAATATCCTTTCTTCTTCAAAAACATTTTTCCTTTCATAACATGTCATACAACTTTAAAATAAAAGAAGTTGATTAAAAATAAACTTGAAAACTTGTAAAGGAAGCTTCTTTGAAGTAATGTTTTAAAAATCCATTCATGCCGTATAAGTTAAAAAAACATTCTTCGTACTTTTGTCGGAAAAGTCAAAAAGTACCTCGTACGGAAAAACAACAAAAGATTCCTTTCATATTCTTTACTAAAAACTCACCTAAGGGTAAAATTGGATTTAAACTATTTCAAGTGGATGGAAACAATATTACATATTGAGGTAACATGGATGTGGATGATAAAATACACCCCAATAAATACTTACGAATAAACAATCTCGGATAAAAATGAGATTGTGAAATTTCCCTTACCTTAGGTCCGATTAGCTTTGTACGTGTCCGAAGCTCCTGTATAATGGTTTAAATAATGTTATTGACTTATTCCAGAATCATACATATTGATATGAGATCATATATGGTCATATTATTAGCTTCTTGTTAGTAATATTTCATTGTTACTTGTTACTCGGGTCTTTATAACTTTTTGTTCTTATGCGTGTTTTGTCGAATAAATTCTTATTCTTATCTTTAGGTTATAGATAATTCATTTCCAGAATGGTATTAGTGTAGTATATACCATATTCATTCATTCAATTCATTTATACAATCATTATGAAATGAAGATCATGTAGAACGAGTCGCATCACATCGTGGAGACGGTATTCCGTACGTACGCACGAGTGATGATATCGTTCCTATGATCGTGGAATTGTATTGGAGTATATATATATATTATTTCAGTATCAATATTACTTAATTATAATCATATATAGTTACTCATTACACCATTATACCCATCCTTGTAAGGTGATGGTGGAAAATAGATTACACCACGGCGTGGAGACGGTATTCTGTACGTACGCACGCGCGGTGATTTCATTTTTCCGTAGGATGGATAGAAGGTGAATTAGGGTTGTTTCATATTTATAATAACATATCAGTATGTAAGTAATACTGATGTTATTACTTTATCATGAAACAACTAAAGAAGAAGAGGTTGAAGAAGAAAGAAATTGAAAAGATCGGTAATGGATATTACCTCTTCTTTGGAACGCCTTTTTGAATCCTCCACTTAAGGAACTAAGATTGGTCTTTGGAGAAGACCAGGACCTCTAGGATTATTCTAGGGAAGTGGAGAATGGAAAATGGCAGGGGTTGGCCGAGCTTGAGTGCTCAAATTGGTGTGAGGAGGAGGGGGAGGAGGTGCCCTTTTATAAGGGAGGAGAGGGGCACCTTAGGAATATCTCAAAATATTATTTTATATTAAAGTCAAAATCGGTTTATAATGGTTCCAAAGGGTCTTATTTCGAAGCTAAAGTGGGGATGGGTCGAAATCCTATCAACCAATAGAATTTAGACAAGTTTAGGATATTATTTTAACCTTATCAATTAAATTTAACTCTAAGTTAAATAATTTAACTTTTACCATGTCTTTTTGTTTTCTTTCACTATATGGTTAATACACTTACTATAACATGCCAAACGAACCCCAAATTGTTTATTATTAATATATATATCCTTATCTAAGTCATTTGGCCGAACCTTAGATTTTTAGGAATAAAATAACAATTAATAATATAATATTTTATTTAAAAACTATTTTGTGTCAATTTTGACACTATTTGATATATGATTTGTTTGAAAGTCATAACAGAATTATATGTTCGAACCAAGTTTATTAAATCAATACTAATATATCATAGTAACCTAGAAAATTAGTGGAATTCATAAAAAGTCTCAAATTATATTTATTTTGGTGTTTATAACATCAATTATGTCAATATTTCATTAATAAGATAATTACTGCATCATCATTATGTCATAAATAAATTAAATTATTTAATGTCTAAAAATTACAAATAAAATATCATCATGTAGGAAATCTTTTTAGCTTTCTAATGAATATTTACAATTGAATTTATCTTATGTATAACCCCATATTAAAAATGATTTACTTATTAAACTTTGATTTTAACTATTTTAACCCTTCTTTAAATAAATTAATAATAAATGTACTAATCTAATCCAAGTGGGCCTAAATGGTCATATTTTATTCCTAAGTTTGTTTTTGGTCGAATTACACTTGTCCAATAGAATTAGGACATTTGTTAGGGTAGTATTAATATCATATTTACCCTTAGTTACCCTATTTACTATTAACCGCGGTAAAATAGTAAAAAGTTACTATTCACCAAAAAATTATTTTCATCTCATTGAACCACATTTTAGTCCTTGATATTAACCGTGTCTCTCGGATTTTTGAAATTCCATTCACAGAAGCGGTAAAATTAAGTTTTATGCAAAATTCAGTTTTTAACCTACCACTTAGTGGTTTCACTATTCATCAAAAATTGAAAGTTTTCAGAAAAATACCAAAATTTCACCCTAGGCTAATTTCGATATTCTGAGTCCAAAAATGAAGTCCATTTTGAAAAATAAAATTTATAAAATTTCAAAAAGTGGTTATTACTATTCATAACGGCTAGTTTTAATAGCATATTGTTGTTTAGTGAAACTCGGTATTGCGTACGACGCAAGCTATCGAGGAAGGTCGCGATTGCGTGTAAAGCAAGTCAAGCAAGTGCTGCGTAGAAAAAGATTCCTTTGATAATTTATATAACATAAAAGTCTCGGGTGTTACAGGGACCTTTAAATTCCGAAATGCATTTCATAATAATGTAGCATTTCATGAATTTCCAAGACTGCCCCTCCTCTCCTCTTATAAAAGGCCCCAAACTCTACCACACTATTCACACCATCAAAGCCATTTGTCTCGGCCAAACTATGCCCAAATACTCTCTCCACTTACCTCTATTACTCTTATAAGCCTCACTTTGGGCAGAAGTTTTACCAAGGAAGCCTTTGGCTCAAATCAAAAAGAGTTACCCGATTTTATGGTAATGTCTTCTCTCATGTTCTTTTGTTTTATTTTGCTTCTCCAACCCCATAAACTATTTTTATTCTTTTATTTTGTAACAAAAACAGTATCTTCAATATACTAGGATGTTTTTATGAGATTAATTTGATTTAAACTTACACACACCTTCGTCTAATGGTTAATGAACATATTATTTCTGTGGGTGGTGAATTACTGCCTTACGAAATGATGATTGATTTATCTTTTTTTAACACCTCTCATGTTGGCCATTAAGATTTCACTATATTTATACATGATATATATTATGTTTATGTTTCCCTTATGCTTATTTATTTTTCATTTATGGTATACCTATATGATTTCCATTATGGGTAAACGTGATAATTTCATTTTAGGAAGTGTGGACTACCGCCCCCTCAAAGTGATTTGAATCGTTAATGCCATATGTGGGACATATAATGGATGGAGTAATTGATATTATATATGATATTATACTAGAATTATAATATACTTTTATATAATTATGATTTAATTCCATTAAATATGAAATAGAAATGAAAGTAGCGTTCATCTGTACGTACGGCTAACCGTATCCACGAACGGTGCATTTCATTTCTTACCTCTAAATGTTATGTAATATTATAAATTAATGTATATACAGGATATATATGATATATATGATATCTACATCATGAATATATTTTTTTTTATATTGGATATTTTACCACATGAACAACTTGTAATTATAAGAATTTTATTTTTACTCAAGTACCAAAAATTGACAAAATGACCGTTATTAACTAAATAATTACATAATGTTCATTACTTGGTAATATGTTATATAAAAGGAATAATGAATTTGAAAAAGGTTCTAAAGAAAGTATAAATTAACTCAAGTTTATCATTCAATAGGTTAAAGAATGATCGAGTCAAGTCGGACACGAGGTAAGTGACTTCATCTCAATCTCCTTTCATTGAGGCATATATTGTTTTATACACAACATTCTTTTATATGGTGTATGAACCCTTTTGACATTTACATTTATTCAAAAATGAATCTATTTATACATAGAGTTTTTACTAAACGACAAAAGAAATGTCTTGTCTTACATATGCAATGACAATGAGTTCTCCATCACCGTGACCATTATTTGAGTTTCAGCTTACTCTACAAGCCATAACTTTTTTTAAATGAATAATAAATACCATGTTTTACTTTTCTTTTATTTTGGTATTGAAAATTGTTTTTATAAATTTTTAATTATATTAATGTCTTTTATTGATATCGTTTGATTGAAATGTAGAAATGTTGTGTTTATTTTATGCATGTTTTATGTGATATGATTATGTTACGGTTTATGATAAGTTTAAAACTTTTCATATAAGAAATGAATTGGACATAATATGTGATGGGTGGAGCTCGATATAGCTCCTCGATGCATCAGTAGGTCCCATGAGACAAACTAGTGTCTTGGCACAAGGCCTTGACAAAACTTATTTGTAGTCTTGGCACAAGGCCTTGACTATGTGGTTATGATAGTCTGACATTATGCATTCCATCATTATAAAAGTTGTTATTGATATTGCATGTGAATATTCTACTAGTAGAATATCCATGTGAATAAGTAATTGGCATTATTTTATTTTATTTTTTCCATATTATGATGAAGTTCAAGTTTAAAAGACTTTTTTTAGTAATACATTGACTTAAATGTTTATTTTTATTTATAAAAGTTTCCGCTATATTGTTATCCTTACTGAGCATTTGAGACCACCCCTTTCTATGTTTTATTTTTCCTGGGATGTGAAGAAATATTTTATGACTGACCTGCAGGGATAGTCTGAAGGGGATATGAGTGTGGACTATGGAGACCATGTTATTATAGTTTTTATTTTTATGATGTAATGTAACATTTATGAATGTATCTACTTTTTCAAAGACTAATAAACTAATAAGTGTTTTGAGACATGATCTTTTGTGATCATGCCAATGTAATGTAATAATGCACCGACTCTGGGTAACTGGGGTCAGGGCGTTACAGTTGGTATCAGATGCAGTTTAGTACTAACCTTGAATGCTAGATTTAGAAAAACTCAGATTAGAGAACATAGCCCTAAGATATACATTGAGAATTAGTATATAAGAACATCCTAAAATTTTGGTATTATAGAGACATTGTGAGTTTTCCGAGCAATACATACCTGTCTGGATACGAGTAGGTAGAGGAAGCTCTGGCACAGAAGTACCTAGGGGTAAAACCTGAAAACACCACTTTGAGCAAGACTTGAACGGGAACTGGTGCAAGACAACGGGCCTTACTACACTCTTGGTTATGACACTCCTGGGGGATATGCATAGGGAAATTCACGATTTCTAGAAAAAAAATTATAAATGGTTTATGAGTATATACTTCCTCAACAATAAATTTTTTTTTATGATTATGGATTATATCCATAAATAGTTCAACTTATGTTATGTGTTTTACAAGTGTGGAATTTTGTATTTCGATTCATAAACTAATCTAGTTTATGACGTTGTTTAGAAATGGAGCCTAGTGGAAGGAATGGAAACTGTATCAATGCATGCACTCCATGTAGGGATTTACCTCTAGCTCAAGATAATTATGGTGGAGCTGCTGATGCAACTGGTGCTGATCAGCTAATCACTATACTGGGAGAACTCACTCAGGTTATGAATAATAAACTTACTCGTATGGAGCACCCTGATCTGTAATGAGGAGGATCAATATTATAACACTTAAGGAGGTAACAACCACCAACATTCAATGGGATAATAATTCCCTTAGTAGCTGAGCAATGGATAAATTCCATAGAAAAAATATTCCATGCCTTGGGGAGTAGTGGGAGAGAAAAGGTTATCATGGTACCGCCTCACTAGAGATGCTGATCATTAGTGGTCATTGATTCAAAATACCAATGAAGATAAAGAAGTATCAAGTATGGAATTGAGAGAGTTCAAAAAGATTTTCTTAGAAAAATACTTTCCTCATGACCATCGAGCAGATATGGAAAGGAAATTTCTGAGTTTGAGGTAATAGGAGGATGATAATGTTGCGATGTATGAGTGTAACTTTACAAGGTTAGTGAGACATGCTGCATATTATATATGTAACCCAAGAAGTACGATTGTTCATTTCTTTGATGGGTTAAAACTATTTCTCTATTGAGCTTTAGTATCAAATTCCATCTCAATTTATGAAGATATTGTCTCATGTGCTATCAAGACAAAAAAGGAATTCTCTAAATCTTATGACAATAAATAAAGCAAGAGAAGAAGAAAATGGTGGAACAAGAGACATATAAAGGGAAAAGGGGAAATAAGGATTTTCCATTATGTGATAATTGTGGGAATAATCACCCCGGTACATTCCTAAATGGAATGGGAGTTTGTTATAAATGTGGAGAAAAAGGTCACCAGGCTCGTGATTGCAAGAGAAACAAAGAGGCTATCAATGTTGACTACTACAATTTTAGGGAAATGGGGAATTATGAAAATGAATTCCCTAAGTGTCAGGGAAACAAACCTGAAAAAAGGCCAAGGGATCAAGGAAAATCTTGTGTTGTTACTACAGTTAAAGTGGAATAATTATTGTATTGGTGCTTTTGGACTCAAGGTTGATATTGTGGTTATAAGAATAATGTGATATATATAAGGATTGTACTTCAGTAATTGTTGTTTTCATTATGGTTTTTATACTATGAAGGCAATCATATTTTTATTATGTGACAATAAGAGAAACTTTTCTTTGTTTGGGGAATCTAATGTTAGAATTGATTTTTTAATTTAAAGACCTTTTAGAGAAATCCTGGACAGAGGTATTTTCGATAACTATAAATGTTGGAATAGATTAAGTTGAACATGGGATATTATTGGTTATTGTTAAAACATTTTCGAAGATTATTTCTAGAATATTATTATATTATAGTTTTAGGAAAAGGACAACCTGCAGTTTGGGGGATAACCTGTCGCGTCAGACAAAGCTGCTGGAATCGAACCCACAACCATAGTGTGACATGCCTTTATTACCTAACACTATCCTACATGAAGTCCCTGGTTATTAAAAAATAGTTTTCCTAATCTAAATGGTATGTTTTAATATTTAGAAACTTGTACGATTAGGATAAATTTAATATTTTAGAGTTCTATTATCATTTTGATGTAAAGATGAGTTTGTGGTAGAAATTAGTTGAAGGTTGAAACTCTACTTTTCAATTATATATATACACCTCTCTCTTATTCTATGAATAAATTAATTCCTAATATTTAGTAAAATTCTATTAAAACAAAAAAAATGTGTTATCCCAATACCTTATGTTTTGTTGAACTGATGATATTTAAAATTAACATAGATTGAAGGCTTTGAAACCCTCAATTTTACACTTGTTTGTGATTGATGACCTCAATCACTCCCTACAAATATTTACGTTTTTTCTCAAATTATATGTCTCTATTTTCTACCAATGTTCTCCTAATCTAGATCATAATATGGTGGTGACTTTTTCATTTCCATTTCCCTCTTATTAAGGATAAATTTTATTAACCTTATTTCTGATGTGGGTTTTCCACAAAGGTATTTTCTAAATTCAACCTTTTATTTTTGAAGAAAAATTTCAAATTGTGAGGACACAATTTATTGAAGGTGGGGATAATTTAACATCCCATGATTCCATGGTATGCTTCTCTTTGAATAATAGAGAAGCATGTGTTGTACGCAAGCTCAACTTCTAAAACACCGCGACCAATCAAAGTAGCTGTTATGCATAGTAATACCCGCTTTTTGAAATTATATAAATTTATTATTTTAGAATGGAAATCATTTTTGGATTCTGAATATCAGAATTAGCCTATGTTGAATTTTTGGTATTTTTTCAAGAACATCCAATTATTGATGAATAGTGAAAAATACTTAAAAGCAACATTTTTAATCAAAATAATTTAAAGTGATAAATTATAATATTGATTGGTTTTAAAGTATAATTAGAATATAATTTTAACATTTTATCCAATGTTGTTTATTAGAATTAATTTCACTTTGAAATTGGACATAAACAATTGTCAATATTTTGATTCATATTATTTCTTAAAAACACGCTATTTGTTTTGACAGTGGGAAATAATTATAAAATTAACTAATGAAACTTTGATGATTTTAATTTTGTAATATAGGCATCATTTTTTAATTCAGAATATTAATTAAAGCTTAGGGTGAATTTATGGTGTTGTTCTGAAAAACATCATTTTTTGATGGATAGTGAAACCACTAAGTGGTAGTTAAAAAAACTAATTTTTTGTTTAAATGACTCTTTACCACTTCTATGAATTGAATTTAGAATATCTGACATACATGGTTGTAATTTGGAAGTAAAATGTGGTTCAATGTGATGAAAATAATTTTTGGTAAATAGTATCTTTTGAGTTTTATTAACTGTGATTATAGGTAATTAGGGTAATTAAAGGTAAAAATGATATTATAAGAATATAAAAATATATTTACACATGTCCTACTCTTGTTGGATGAGTCATGGCCGACAAAGACAATCCATGATTCAACTTGGGGACCCCATGGAGCCACATGGGTAAGAAAATGACATTCATAACTTTTTATTTAGAGTAAAAAATAAAATTGTCACAAATAAGTGTTGTTTTACTAAAACAATTATTAAATGGGGTTATATAAGTTAACTTTTTGACTATAAATATTCATTGGAAATCTAAAAATATTTCCTACATCATTTTAAATTTTTTTATAATTTTTAGACATTAAATAAATAAATTTTTTCATGACACCATGATGATGCAGCGATTACCTCATTTATGAATGATTTAAATGAAATGAAAATATAAGGTAAGCTATAATACTTACACTTGTCTAAAACCAATTATATGGGTATATTTAGAACCTTTATCACTAGAGCTTCGAAATATATCATTTTGGGACATTAAAAATTTGAAAATAATTTCATAATAATGTAACATTTCATGACATTCCAAGAGTTCCCCTCCTCTCCTCTTATAAAAGGCCCCAACCTCTACCACATTATTCTCATCATCAAAGCCATTTAGCTCTTCCAAAATGTGCCCAAATACTCTCTCAACATCCATATCTTACACTTAGAAGCCTCACATTGGGCATAAGGCTTCCCAAGGAAGCCTTTGTTTCAAATCAAAAATAGTTACCTGATTTTAAGGTAATGTCTTCTCTTATGTTCTTTTGTTTTATATTGCTTCTACAACCCCATAAACTCTTTTTATTCCATTATTTTATAACAACAACTATATATTCAATATATTAGGATGCTTTTATGAGAAATATTTGATTTAAAATTACACACATTTTTATCTAATGGTTAACGAACATATTGTTTCTGTGGGTGGCGAATTACTGCCTCACAAAACGATGATTGTTCAATCTTCTTTTAACACCTCTCATGGTGGAAATTAATATGTCACTATATTTATATATGATATATATTATGTTTATGTTTTCCTTATTATTCTTTATTTCTCATTTATTTCATACCATTATTATTTATATTATGGGTAAACGTGATTATTTCATTTTAGGAAGTGTGGACTACCTCCCCCTCAATGTGATTTGAATCATTAATGCAATATGTGGGATGTATAAAGGATGGAGTAAATGATATTATATATGATATTATACTAGAATTATAATATACCTTTATATCAATATTATTTGATTCCATTAAATACTAAATAGAAATGAAAGTAGCGTTCATGAGTACATACAACTTACTATCTCCATGAACGGTGCATTTCATTTATTACCTCTAAATGTTATGTAATATTATAAATGCGTGTATATAATGGATATATATGATATATATGATATCTACATCATGAATATAATTCTGGATATAATGGATATTTTACCACATGAACAACTAGTAATTATAAGAAGTTTATATTGACTCAAGTACCAAAGATCGACAAAACGACTGTTATTAACTTAAATAATTACATAATGTTAATAACATGGTAATAAGTGATAAAAAAGTAATAATGAACTTGAAAAAGATTCTTAAGAAAGTATAAATTAACTCTAGATTATTATTCAGGAGGTTAAAGAATGATCGATTAATGTCAGACATGAGGTAAGGGACTTCGTCTCAATCTCCTTTCATTGAGGCGTATTTTGTTTTATACAAAAAATTTATTTTATACGATGTATAATCCCCTTTTACTTTTACATTTATTCAAAAGGAATATTTTTATATGAAGCGTTTTTACTAAACGTCAAAAGTAATGTTTTGTCTTACTTATGCGGCGACAATGACTTCTCCATCACCGTGACCATTATTTGAGTTTCAGCTTCCTCTACAAGCCATAACATTTTTTAAATGAAAAATAAATACCATGTTTTAAATTTCTTTTATTATGGTATTGAAAATGGTTTTGACAATGTTTTTATAATATTAATGTTTTGTTTTGATATCTTGTGATTGAAATGTGTAAATGTTATAATTATGTTATGCATGTTTTATGTGATAAGATTATGTTATGGTTTTTGATAAGCTTAAACTGTTTCATATAATGAATCAATTGGACTTAATAAGTGACTGGTGGAGCACGCTATAGCTCCTCGATGAATCGGTAGATCTCATGAGATAAACTAGTATCTTGGCACAAGGCCTTGGAAAAATCTTATTTGTAGTGTTGGCACAAGGCCATTACTATGTGGATATGATAGTGTGGAATTATGCATTCCATCATTATCAAAGTGGTTATTGATATTGCATGTGAATTTTTGACTAGTAGAATATCCATGTGAATAAGTAAATTGCATTATTTCATTTTATTTTTTCCATTTTATGTTAAAGTGAACGTTTAAAATTCTTTTGTTATAGTTATACATTGTCTTAAATGTTTATGTTTATTTATAAAAGTTTCCACTATATTGTTATACTTACTGAGCATCTGAGCTCACCCCTTTCTATGTTTTATTTTTCCCAGGATGTGAAGAAATGTTTTATGACTGACCTGTAGGGATAATCTGAAGGGGATATGAGTGTGGACTGTGGAGACCATATTATTGTAGTTTTTCACTTTATGATGTAATGTAACGTTTATTAATATATATAGTGTTTCCAAGACTATAAAACTAATCGGTCTTTCGAGAATTGATCTTTTGTGATCATGCCAATGTTACTTAATAATGCACCGAATCTGGGTAACTAGGGTCGGGGTGTAACAATTAATATATTTAAATATTTTTTTATAATTATTTATTCCCACCTGTTTTCATTTTATGAAAACAATGTGCATGGTTTATAAGAATGGAATCAATTAAGAAATTTTTTATATTAATTTACTAAATTCAATATATTACAACATAATGATCATTATTTTTTTAACCATTAAAAATAAATTTATTTTCTTATATTCTTACTTAGTATCATATATTTTTATCATATACATTTATAATACATCCCAAATAGTGTGACAATGAAATGAAGAAGATGTCACTACATGGAGTTTGTAGTCTACACATAGAGAGAGACAACATTTATATTTTCAGTACAATAGAAACAAGTTTAAATTTTTTTTACTAGTTTATAATTAAATTATTTATATAAAGATAATAATAATTAAATAAATACTATATTTTAAACATCCATTTTATATTTTCATGGAAATAAAAATATGTAGATCATAGAGGTGGTAATCTATATGTACCATAAACATCATTTTCAATTTTTGAATGGTTAGAGTAAATATATATAATGGTTTTTAAAAAAATATATTAAACTTTTCATTCTAATAATGATATATATGTTTTTATTTAAATATGAAATAATATATGTCTAGGTATAGTTAAAAAACACAATTATTTATAAATGAAAAGTTTGATTAACAATTTTTAACTTAATAGTTGAAAGAACTCTTTTATAATTTTGATTAAGACTTTATGGTGGTTCTATTATGAAGAAAATATAACCTATAGGATTTTTCAAGTAGTTTTTAAGAGGTATTTAGTATATATTTTTGAGATATATATATTTTGGTGTGACAAGAAGTGGTACAGAGATGGCCATCCCTTTTTTGTGAGAGGAGTGAGATTTTTTTGTAAAAAAGCTGAATTATTATTTTCAAGTGGCTCAAAAGTGGAGAATACTTGAGAGGTGATGATTTTAGGTCTATAAATACTGATAAAAGTCATTTTGAGATAGTTTTTAAAAACACATTTCTTATATCTTTTACCCCTTTTAAACCCTAATTACTTTTAATCGTTTTTCATGGTAAATATTTTTTTTCAAAAATATATTTTTAAACATAAAAATAATGTGAACCTAATTACATAAATAATACAATAAAAATTAAAATATAAAAAAAATTTTTATTAGATATATTTTTAAAAAATTATAATATTTAATTCAATATTAATAACGTATAATGCATTGAAAATAGTTTTAGAAAAATATATATATATTTAGTTCTATAATAAAAAATATTGTTTTAAAGATGAAATTTTATAATTTTTAAGTAAATAATTTTAATTATAAAATAAGTAATTGGAAAATAAAATTTACTTTTTGATATTATCCTATTGATGTCGTAAAAGTCATGGTATTTATAAAAATGAAATTTTCATTTTTCACATGAAATCATTTTTTTAGAATAATCCAAAAAATTCAACATAAGAAAATATTTTTATGTCAAATCAAAAATTCAGGTAAAATTTTTAAATAAAAAAACATATAAAAATTTGTAATTTTATTTTTAAAAATAAAATATAATAAATTATTTAATTAATTTATCTAAATGAAATTCTCAAATATAAAACATAATTATTCATATTTTTTATCAATAATTGATTATATTAATATTAAAATATTACTCATATGAGACCTATATTTTATCATCATTTACCCATAATATATTTGGATTCTTGAAATAATAGTTTGTAGAACATAAATAGTTGTTTTAATGAAAAACCTTTTATGCATAAAATGATCTAATTGAAATTTTTAATGTATTAGAATAAAAAAATGGACATTTATTTTTTCCAAAACAAAATAAAAATTGATAAATTTATTAAATTAATATTATATTGAAATAATTTCGTAGCTTAATAAATTCAATTTACAATTATTTTAATTTTTTATTATATAATGCCTTAAGGTCTCTATGTAAGACCGTATTATAAGATAAGATATGATGGCTATTGTGGGTTGATCGTCATCAAGAATATTTCTATTGGATATTTTCATTATCTTGTTCTTGTATCAAAATTAATTTCAATAAAAACAAATCTTTTAGCGATCATTCTGGTCTTAGACTGAGTAAAAACCATATGAAGACACATTCCTTCAATAATAGAGAACTGATCTTTAAAGTGAGACAATTACTGCTTGATTCCATTTCATTTAAATTTCATATTGTGGTTTCTTTTATTTATACCTACAAATATAATGGATATATTATAATTCTCATATTTTAATATTTATTTTAATGTATCATGGTTTTGTATTAGACCAGTTTTTTGTTTGATTTAGTTAATTATACAAATTATTTATTTTTAATGGAAATTAACACTAAAATTTAAGGGTGTTACATTTGGCCCTTATGGATATCAAATAGTAGGGGCATACCAACATTTGTGGGTACATGTAACAACATCCATTCAAAATAGAAAAGATAAATCTATGATAAATATGTGTACATTGATAAATATTTAAAAAACCCCTAACTTTTATCACCCGTGAACTCTAGATGAAGTGACCCATGTAACCATACCTGTTTCAACTTCCCTTATACCCTATTATATATAGGTCTATATAATTTTCTATAAATAGTATAATTCTTTAGAGTGTGTCTTCATCTATAAATAAAAACAGTAAGAACATATTAAAAAGGTTTAAATCAATGGGGTTTAATATTAAATGTATTTCTTCTGATTTCCCAAGTAAATTAAAAACTGAAAAAATTAAAAAATAAAAAATAAAAATATTCTCATCTGCTTAAATATTTTTCTATTTTTAATTAAAATAAAAAATCCATTTTTATAAATTTTCAAATAATAGGATTCGAACAAGTATTTTTTAATTAAATATATTTTAATTATTTATTAGAATTACATGTCAATTTATTTATATTTTTTAAAAAATAAAATTAAAAAAAAACTTAAAATGAGAATCAATAATTTTGTACGTTGATTTATTTAATAAAAATTAAAAGTAAAATATTTTAATATATTTATAAAACCAAATAAATTTAATTTGTCAAAATATTGAAAAATTCACCTTTCTAGATATTTCAAATGATATGGCAGTTTTGAAGCGAAATATAAACTATATATTAAATAACTATTTTATTATTACCAAAAACATCAAATTTTCACTCCCATGTAAAATATACTAACTATACCAAACTTTACTCTTAAATTCAAAAATATTTATACAACCAATATTTTTTCAAAATTTTCATCATCCATATTTTTAAATGATCAATTCCCATATTAATATCCCCTCACACACTCTAATAAAATAAAAATTAATTGTAGACACATTCTCACTTCATAACTAACATCAAAATACCATTTCACACATCTATAATTTTATAATTGATATCAATAGATTTAATTATATCTGGTAAATGAATATTAGGACATATTCTTCATTAATTAATTATTTATTCCTTTAAATTATATTGGATGTGAACTAATTATGAGGATTTTTCAATGTTATAATGTTTTCATAAGATTTATGACTACGAAAAAAGATCAATGTCCATTAAAAATGACTTTATTCTTCATATGATGTGTCAATATTCTAGAGTACTCATTGGAATGATTATTTATCTATATCCTATAAAAATATTTTCCCTTAATAAATAAAATATTTCATTAAATTTGGTACATTAGATAAAACGTATATTACTTTGAATAACTTCAATTCATATTGTACATATCTGTAAATATGTTTTTATAAATATTTTCCATACCTATGAGAATATGACGATGCATGTAATATAGAAAAATAATCAATTATATATATATATATATTAAAATCACGCACGAGAAATGAATAAAATTTGTTCATTACCCTAAACAACATGGAATATAATTAATGTACTTAAATAAATCCCTTTAACCCACTCAAATATGCAAATCAACCATGAAATCTATTTTATGAGAATTTATGTTATGGATAAAATAATAGAGAAATATAAATTGAACCAATAAATTAAATCATGTAAAATTCAATCTTATCATGACCAAATGGAAAAGATGTTGTAATGTGGAAAAATAAAATATATAAAATGAACCAACATTTTATTAGTACCCTCCCCCATTCACAAAATTTTATAAAGGGTACTATCATATAGTTCTACATGATGATACCCAATTTTGGTTTACTAAAATATAGGGTATTCTAGTTGGATAATGTTAAAAAAATTGAGTAACTCCCATGTTTTTTAATATAAATTAGGGAATTTGTTCATGAGAATCGATTTAAATAATTATTCAAAATCACAAGAATGTTAGAAATTTAAATTTAATGGTGTGACCAAATATTAATAATCAATTAGAAAAATTTTATAAAAATCAAGGATATTCGTTAAAATATTACCAATGTGTAATATATGATTATGAATATTTAATTTAAAATAAATATATTGAATTCAAAACGTTTCGAGAAAATATCACAAATATACATGGATCTTAACCTTAAAATAAATTCATCCTTCCTCACAACCCTTATTATTTATCAAACCATGTATTATCATTAAAAATTGTGTATTTAAACATATAAATTTTTTATGGAAATTATAGAGAAAACTTTTGATAAAATGGCTTGTATTTATTCATAAATAATTTTAAAATAGGATTCTTGATCATCTTATATTACTTTAATAACATAAATTATTCAGCAACCTTTATGAAAAAATTAAATCCTATTAAAGTAATTAAATATTCACATATATGATTTATTCGTTATGTATGTGAAAACAAAATTAACTTGTTTCCATTTAGTTCTTTTTGACTTCCAACATCATCTACATAAAATAAAAATAACAATATGTTTTAAAAAATATGAAAATAAATAGGAAAATCATAATTGAGAATTATTTTTGATTATTGACAACTATAGTTTATTAATTTCTAGAGTATGTGTAGTTAGATTGTTATTTTTTCCTACAAAATATAAGTAAAAAAATTATTATATAATATTTTAATAATATAAAATTAAAATAATTGACAATGGGGAAGTGAATATGGTGCGAAACACAAAATATGATTTATAATTATAAATTTGGTTACATTATAGTTTCATATTTTAACTATAGTCCAAATTATAGTTTAGTTTTTTTATAGAAGCCACATCATATAGTTTCCTTATGATTTGTTTCTTTTTACACAACATCTTTACTGTATTGTTACAATGTTAATGTTCATGAATAAACAACCCTTGATTCAGGGAAGAACCAGCTTATCGATTGGGGTAATAGATATGGATCTTCTTGTTTGACTACATCTTTATTTAATTTTATATCTCTTGAATATTGAATGTTTTTCTTAGAAGGTGAAATCACTAATTTTGGTTGGTTATCATATTATATATTATCTAACAACTCATTATCATTCTAATAAAGTGCATCAAATGTAAGTAATAATGATCTTTGTGTTGTGCTTCATTATATTAACCATTAGTTGGAAATTCCATGAGATATTCATCTTGAAAAACTACTATAACACCATTTATTTTGGATGAGACAATGTTTTTAAAATTGGAGAAATTTATAAGAAATATATTTACAATTTTTTTTTGAATCAAATGAATTTAAATTTGACATTACCCATTATTAATCTCATATCAAACCTTGGGTTAATTCTTATAAATAACTAATAAACTATTAATAATCACATATATGAAAATATTCTTTACTTGTTGATAAAAATATTTAAATAAAATTTATATTCACCGACTAAAAAAGGAAAATATTTATATTAATTTTTATTTATATAATAATATCTAGTATTTAAAAATTAATTATCAATAAAATGAGAATAAAATGTAAATAAATTATCATAATCTTCAAAAATTATTTGATATTCTATGTTTTAAAATTATTTTAAATAAAATAATAAGTATTTTTATAGGGTAAGTAATAATATTGATCACACATTTTTCTTCATAAGACCATAATGGATAATATGTGTCCATATATTTTTCTAGGGTGAGGTACATTGGTGCTATTTATTTACTTTAGGTTGTTAGGATGTTTTATTGATTATTCTACCTGATCAATGTTTTTTCTAGTAATGATTTAATGATTTTTGATCACTCATTCCATCATGAGTTATCATGTTAACATCATGTTTATCCTTTAGTATATATTTGTTTTAATGGTATATTCTCTAATAATATAGTGACCATATTTAGATGTATATCCAAAAATAAATATAAGTTTTATATTCTTCAACAAACATTTATTTTCCCACTTCAATTTTATACTAATAATTAACTATTATCTTTTTTATATAATTAACAATTTTAAAAAACTATTAGTATTCACATGATTTCAAATCTACTTATTCTGGTTCATCTAATGCATTTATTTTTTATTAAATACATGTACATTATTGTATATCTAGTTGAAGTATTTTTGATCCTAAAATAAGTAATTAACATGATTTCCCAATATTTTTGTTTAGTTTTTTATCAAAATAGTTATGATTTTCACTTATTACACTACAAAATTAATATTTTTCAAATTTTTATAATGGTTTCTCATATATGTTTGTTTAAAAATATAATTAATTTTGATTAATGAGGACATGAAAAGGAATATAAATGTGTTTATTTATTATCCCAATACACATTTCCCATTAAAAATATTTAAAATAGTCATTGATATATGAAATATTTCATTTTTTAAATAATATTAATTTTTATCTTCTTTGTCGTAATGGAATCATTATGGAGTGACTACTAAAGGACAGTCCCCCTAACAATGGTGTTGGTAAGTTATTTGAAATGACCTTATTGAACGATGTTCTCTATATATTATTTTTTAAAACATATGGATGAGTCATATATATATATATATATATTCACAAAAACATATTTATATATTAATATGATTTTTAAAAAAACCTAGAATGTGATTCTTATTCCATGAAAACATATTCTGTATATTGTTACAGGTATATCATGAAAAAACATATTCTAATCACATAATATAAAATGGATATTTAATATATCATTAATAGTAATGTATGACATATTATTATTCATTGGGAAATAAAATTATATGTGTAATAATTTTGGAAGGTTTCACATTATCTATCATAAATATAAGTTTTTCAAATGATCAAACACTTGGGAGCGCATATTTTTTATTATTTTGATGAATTCATGATCGAATAAAGAACTAACACATATGTTACATAACATATTATTTATTACATGATAACTAATAAGGTTACTTTGTTGAATAGGAAAGGAGGTATAAACTTTTATATTATTATCAGTTGAGTATTCTTAGGAAACAAATATCACATTCAAAAAAATTATTCTTCTCCCAAAGACGCAATGGGTGAACATACAATGTGTTAGTTATATTTTCCTTGTACATGGATTTAGTTTCATGCATTCTTGATCATTTGATATAAGATTTTAATTTCTAAGGTCATATTTAATGAGTTGTTTTCAATTTTTAGAAACTAAAATGATATTTATATGATTCACCATGTGTTTTTACTCATGCAATAATACTGAAAATGATGATATTTTGATATTTCAAACAAATATATACCAATTTAACTCTTACATATAATGTGATATATGATATAATACCATAATATATGGCCAAATCATATGTCATGATAGTACCATACAATGATTTAAATACATTTCATCACATTAATCTGAAAATATCAATGTGTATCATACACTACAATTACTTAAACACCATGAAGTTACATTTACATGGGCTGCATATCAATAGATATGATTCAAATGTTCTACATTTTTATTTCTCCACAAAAAATAACCTATTATTATTTTAATATTCCTACCTAATACTTTTTTAAGTTAAATAAGGCCTATAATAAGCTATTTAATGGATAATAGAGTATGATTGAAATGATAAAATAGTTTTGATCCAAATGTCTGATCTATAACATATAATGATATAGCATATATCGATGGTTCTACTATAATCAATAATAATAATATTTCATTATATATATTTTTTAATTGAAATATATTGTTTCTAAAAAGTTCTTAATTCATGGAAACATGTATTTTAGTATATTTATTTTATTTATTAATATTTTATTAATTTATTTGACATAAATTTTAATTATGAATTAATTAATTATTTTAGAACATAAGTAATTGAAATATGTAAATATTAAATTATAATATTTTAATAACTATTGTAATTTATTTTTAGATTTGGGTCAATGCCTGGGGAAGATCTTGTGTAAACCTTATTATCAATTTTTTTTTGTATTGGTATGTTTTTACATGAATTTAGTTGGGCTTAGATTGATTCCATGTTTTTTTGTTATTCCCTTAATGTAGGGGATTCTTATATTATCATGTACACTTGTTGAGACATGAGTCTATTTTTAACACTACTCTTACTATATAATCTATTTCATATTAAACATTTCATTTTGGTGTGGTGGTTTTCATAGAGGTGTTGGGATCCGTTATCTGAGTGATCGATGGTGATCATAGAAGTGTGACCTGTATTGGAATTTTCAATGGTGAATCATCATTTTTTATTTTTGGAGGAAGTGTTATTTAGATTTACTGTTGTTATTTTGGGGTTGTTTTCTTCATTAAATATTAGTCTTCATTAATGTTAATATTTATATTGGTGATATCCATGACATATAAATGGGTTTAAAAGGGATTACACTATTTTTCTATGTTTTGAAAATATTAAATTGTTTGATTCGATAGCGTAATTAATTTTTGATAGTATAGTGGTCTTAATCTGCATTTCATCCTCAATAATGATGGTGATTTTGTAAAGTCAATTATAGTATTAAATAGATAATTTTTAGTGGTGGTGATTCTGATAGTGAAAGAGTTATTGGTGATAAGTGGTTGTTGTTGATGATGTGGTTAACTTTATGTTACGTGAAAAATTTTGTTTCATCATGTGAATTGATCAATATTTTGACATTTTCCTCAAGCATTATTAAGTCCAAATCATTTTGTTTCAAAATTGTAAAATATTTATTTGAATAATATGCTTATTGTTTTTTTAATAATAGAAATTGGATATGGTGTTATTTTCTGGATGTTGAATAGTTTCAATAAGTTAAAAACTGAACTGAATTGATTTTTTTCTAAAATAAAAAAATATATTTAGAGTAAATTATATGTATAATTTATAAAGTGTTCTTAAAATTTTAAATATTTCATATATAAATTAATAAATACAATATTATGATTTTTTAATACTCCTTAAACAGAAATGTTCAAATTACACAAAATATTTTATAAATCATAAGAATCATATAAAAATATGGTTTAATAATTTATATTATCAAGGATCAAATAATATAGAATATATGATATCCATATTATGTAAATTTTTTATATCGATAGTATAAGTGGTTATACATTCAAATTTTTATAATGTAATATTAGTTCTAAAGTAAAAAAAATTCTCTTATCAAGTAAATGTCACTAAAAACAATAAGTGGTGTCAAGAAGGAAGTGGGTTCCCTCCATTTTTTGGGTATTTTTCTAGATTACTAATGGTGTTTTATATACTCCATTGAAATTTCATATTATATATTACTATTAGAGTGAATGATTATTTCATAATGTATGATATTAGATAAACAATGTTCATTCAAAAAAGGATAAAAATATATTAGAAATAAAAATTTTGGAACAAATAATTCAATATGTTTTATTTTTATAATTTTTTTAGACCATTGAAGTTGAGTTAAATTTTTTATCAATATGTTATGACATATTTGTGATTGAAGAAGTATTTCAATATAGTTTATATACATAATATTAAGAATCTCTAATTTTTTTGATTATTGAATGGGTATCAAACCTCAAATACATGTTTCAATAGTGTTGAATGATTGACACATTGTTTTTAACAATTTAAAAGGAATGTGTAAATGTTGTAAAATAATATCTTACCGGATTATTGGTAGTGTAAATGGTTTTATAGAAGGAAATGAATTTACTATTATACATTTGAGGTGGTTTGAGATATTATACCTATTTTATTAAAAATATAATGGTTTTCTGTTATATATTAATTTAGAAAACCATAAATTCTATACAGGATAACTCAATCAACCCCATTGTGTGAGCTAGCTTTTCCAAAGGGGATAACTATCCTATGATACTTGCATAGTGTTAGGATTGTGAATTCATAGAATCTACACAGACTCTATGGATGTGTTATAGTATGATTGGGCCAATAGAATCGATAGGGATGTGACAAAGTGGATTTTTGGGGAACAAAGGTATGCATGAACCATGTGGAGATTATAATATATCCACGTGTCGACACTGGTGATGGTTCATATGGCTGATGAAATAGTGTGTGTTAGAAAGGAAAGATAAAATGAGTGAAAAAGTTTTGTGGGACAAGATATACATGGTTACTATCAATGTGGAAAATATGTTACAGATATAATAGCGACCGAATGATGAAATTAATCTCTTATATCTGATCATATCATAGTGTTTTCTATGAACTCTCATCAATGGTTTGTTATGTAATATGAAATAGTGTTTTACAGTCATCATTTTGTGAATGTTTCATGATCATAATAATGTAATGAGGAACAATTAATTTTCTCAAGTTCAAGTCTCTGATCTATTTCTTGTATGCATGCATTGGCTGGATGAATTGATACTTTTATAGGATGATAATAAATTATTTAGAGACAATCATGTTTCTGGAGGTATGTATGAGTTTGAGTTTTAAAAAATCATTACAATTTTAGTATAAAATAATTTCCAGGTGTTCAATACCATAGTTTAATTATTATAATAAGTTAAGCAGGAGGCACCTTGATTTTTAACACCATAGAAGTGAAAACATATATAAATTAAAGAATAATTTTTTTATATTACTATAGTTCCATGAAATGTTATGACAAGAAGAAGAGCTGCAATTGAAACATCATTGATAAATTATGGGGAATTTTCAAGGGTTTTTTATTATCATTATTCATTTAGTGATTTTTTTTATTGAGGTAAGTCTAGAATCTCTATAGTTTATTATGAAAGAGGACGTAATGCCTCCCATATGCTTTAGTCACCTAATGGTTAATTTTTCTTATGGGCCCCTTAATTCATTGATAATTAAAGGATCATGTTTCAATGTATATTATTATGCATAAGTCATCATATATTTTTTAAACAATCCTTGTTTTCCAGTTTTAATTGCGATATATTGTACATTGATATTTATTGGGGAAGGAGAAAGACCACTGACACCCATACATATAGGAGACTATTGGTTTTCCACATGGACCAAGGATAGTGTAATGAAATTAATACATATAACTATGTTAATGAAAAATTAAATAGAAAATAGATATATGTGGATGTCCATTTATATGTTTCTTTAGTAATGATGATTGATTTCAATTTATAATTACATGAAATTCACATATACATATATTAAAATCGATGATAATCACTCACAACTAATTTAATGACGTAACAATGTTACTTGAATAATTGATAATGTCCATCTAAAATAATATCTAGATTATTTCTGCTAGGGTGTCTGATGAAAAGAACTTTCAATTCATGCATGAGGTTTCATTGAGGTGTGTATTGTAGAATTGAATGATAATATAACAATATGTATCTTTGGTTGAGTAATATTATTTTTGTGTAAAAAATTACAAGAAGTAGTTGGTTAAAATTACATGATCAAATAAATGTGTGGTGGAAACTTCACCATTATGATGTAAGAATATCATCCATATCATTGTATCACAAATTAAACTGATCATGCCAACGAGCCTGTACCCTAGTGGTTCAGGCTCCGACTTGGAATCCAAAAGTCCCAAGATCAAATCTGGGTACGGGATAATTCTCGAGTACTGTAGAAAGTTACTATAGTATTATTGTAGCAGTGACGGACTATAGAAGTGGCAGACTATAGTGGTGGAGGGACTGTAACAAGGTATTTTAGTGGCGGCAGTACTGTAGCAGGTACTGTAGCAATGCGGGTATTGTAGAATTACAGTTCACAGAGGGGTCCTTTGGGAAAAAATGGGCTTTCTAGCTCTGTATGCAGGACACTTGGCCTTGGGCCTCCGGGATATGTAATGGGTCACCCTCTACCCAGTCTAATGAGGTATTTTCTTTAATAATAAATTGAGGCGTTAGTACCAACTTTAAAAAATCCAATTAAACTAATCATAAACATTCCATTAGAAATATCTGAAGAAGACCAAAAATAAAAATCCCTGACCCCGTAATACTAGGGTCGGTGCATTAATTTATTACATTGTCATATATACATGTTTTAAATCTAAAGGGACCAAATAGTTTAGAAGTTTTTGAATACCAAATTTCATACATGACACCCATATTAAGTAGGAAAATATAATATAAAACATATAAAATAACAATTACTAAAAACAATAAGTCCATGAAACTCATTCAAATGATTCACCTTCATTACATGGGAAATGGAAACAAAAAAAATGGTGAGATCAAATGCTCATTAAGGGTATGTACATTGTAATTAATAATGAATCAAGGATAATAATTCAACCTGATAAGTTAAATAATAGAGAACACATGCAATATAAATAAATGGATAAAGAATAATAAATATTGAAATTTTAATAACTAAAACACACTCCATATAGTGTGTAAACTGAGAATGAAATTGATCCATAGATTTTATCATATGAAAATTACATGTATAATAATAATAGTGACTAAAATAACAATGATGTAAATGGATAATTATTAGACATAATGTCTAAGGAACCTGAAAAAAATCCTATCATGTACTTTAATAGGAATACATAAAACAATATGTAGAAACTCAATTAATTTGGAAATTTTTTTTCCATATGAGAATCTATTGATTCATCTAGGAGGAACAAATATTTTGGGCACCAACTATTATTCCATATCGAGTGCATTCCTCATAGAGGGTTATCGATTTAATTAATACACAACATTCTTTAATAATAATTATTAATGAATAATGAAACAAATATATCAATATTATCTTATAGGAGGATAAGTTATAATAAATGGTTTTTGATGTTGACGAAAGGAAATATGATTGAATGATTATTTGAACATTCTTGAGGAAAATAATATTTAAACACTCCAATGTGTCCCATACCAATTTGAATTATTTCAGTCATAATCCAAATAAATTAATAATATTAAATTAAACATATAATATAATGAGAATAATGAAATTCATGATATAAAATGTAAATGGAATGTATATACACCATATTAAGGTGAATTGGTTCATAATAAAAATTATGCATCAATTGAATTTTAGCTGAGACAAAATCACATACCTTGAGTCTAACTTGAAACGTTTCTCTTCAAATTCCTGAATAATAAACAAAATTTAATTAATTTTTCCTTTAGAACCATTATCATTTTTATTATTTTTCCTACATTACTTATTTTAATGTTTTATACAACTATGTAGAAAATTATGTTTACGCCAGATGTTTTGAGCATATTCGGTTTATGTGTCAAAAACAATATTGGTAGGTCAACTATGGTCAAAGGGGTAATATTATAAACATATCTAGAATAATAATGATTTCATAACTATAATATTTAAAAACGAATTTTTATTTTAAAACCAATCAATAAATACAATTATTATAAATGAACCAATGTTTCAATAATGGACACAGTTAGACGTACATATGGATGAGTAATATTCCATTTGTTCAATGATCATTATGGAAAGATGGTAAGTAAAACTAACCATCCCAAAATGATAATTAAATATTATATACAATATTATTTAATAGTATATATATATAATTCATGTGATATAAGTGTTATTAAATTTCTTTGAGTAGGCGATAGTTCACACAACCACCAATGACTTCATTACTTTTTTTATGTGAAAAAATTAATAAATAAAATGATGAATTATATTTATTAAAATTTAATTATGTCATTAATATCGTATAGATTTCATTTATGTCAAAATAAAATTAATTAAACTCCTCTTTGATATATTCCATGTAAATATATGAATATATCACATTAATTTGTGGAGGTTGTAGTCCATATATCCAAAAATGATGTTATCACATTTACACAATATAGAATGCCTTATTTTTTCTATTTTATAAAAATTATAGAATTATAATGAAGAAAAAAATATCCCATATAACATATATAAAAAGTGTGTCCACCATAATACCCAACCAGGATAGGTGATTAAAGAAATACAAACTACATTGTTTCATGGGGTGGAAATCCACTATACACTAATACTGTAATTTTGTTACCCATTTGATGAATGTGGGTACTGGTTTTTGTAATGAAGTTAACAAAAAAATCACTTAATATGTTGATGGTACATTTTTATTATATAATCATGGAATAATAAGAAATAGATTTGTGGAGAAACAATAATACCGAAAATCACATATAATAATGATACATAATTTTCAGGTAAATCCTTTTGGTTTGCACCAATGGGATTACCTGGTTCACCTTTTGAAACAATTAATACTTCAATGATGAGGGGAGGGGTTCTGGAAATTATTTTTTCATATTATTAATGATCGACTGTGGCATGAGAGTGCTGAGGAAGGGGAAGAGTGAATTCCTTTTTATAGTGGAGTAGTAGTGTCATTCTTGTAAATAATGAACGTGATACACTATTGGGAGGTCTCCCATTACTCATGTGCCTCAAAAATGGAATACTAAAGGAATAAAGTAGAAATATGGTCTATAGAAAACTCCACCCAAAAATAGGTGAATTCTGATAACTTTTTTCCCTAACTTATATGTTTTCTCTAGTTTTATCATTTCTTTATTCAAGTAACATTTTCTATAACCTAAGTAATTTCGGAATAATGAATAAATTAAAGTGAAATAAATTATAAAATATAGAAAAATGAAATATAATTATATTAAACAATAAACAAAATACAAACTCCCTGTGTGTCTGAAATTTATTTTAAAACAAATACATTTAATGTGCAAGAACACTACATTAACATATACATTGATAACAAGTTTTTTACTGTCTATGGATTAATATATTAATTTTAAATGATTTTATAAAAAATAATTTTTTTGTAAAATAATATCAATATCAATTTTGTCATAATTTTGTTAATTTTAATTGACAAAATATGAAGAAATTGGAATTATAATAATTTATTTTCACAACATTTAAAAAAGTTATATTTATTTAATAATTATTAGATCACAATAATTTATTAAAATTACATTACAATTATTTTTTTAATGACATGTATATAATTTAATATTTAACAAAATAATCTATATTTTAGCATTTCAAAATAGTTTAATTTAATTATAACATCTATTGAAATTAATGTTGAATTATGATAAAAAAATATTAATTCTCTTTGAAAATAACTTTCATAGAACAATCTTTGTAGCTTCTTCCATTCTCTAGAGAATTATAAATGTTTAAGGTAAGGATCGTTCCGTTGTTTCTTATCCTTTAGTTTGGTTTTATATGGGTTACTCTCTCGAAATTGTATTAATATAACACATAATATTAGAAATAATTGGGGATATTGTAGAATTATTTCTAGTAAATGGATTTTGAAAAATATTAGGGTTTATTTTGGACCTTAATATTAATGATTAGTCCGTTGTTTTGTCTATTTTTACTTTAATCACTATAATTAATTATAATTACTTTTAATAGTATTTTTGGTCAAAAACTAAAATGAAATTATTAGAAAATTAATATTAAATAGGTTACATCATTTTATGTCATTGTTTAAAAATAGAATTTATTTAATTGGACAAATTATGTTTTAAACTAATACCATAGAATTGGTGAGGAAACATGTTTTTACAGTGAAAATGGTCAAAAGTTCATTAATTCTTTATATCTAAATTAAATATAAAGACGATTCTAATTAACTACATTGAAATTAATTATATGTAATAGATCAATTATGATGTAAAAAATAACTTTTTAATATAATTTCCCACTAATAATTATTTTAAAAAATAATAGAGTTTTCATCTAAAATGTAATATTTTTTTTCTATTCACCAAAAAAATTAACTTCTTGAAAAATATCAAAAATTCACACTACGATAATTTTGAAATTGTGAATTCAAAAATAAAGTATAATTTGAAAAATAAATTTTAAAAAATATTCAATATTTATTTTAAATTATGTTCACCATTATAATGTTCTAAAACTCATCCATGCGTGTAACAAAAGCTAAATCAGTGTTATGGGTAATTTAAATGAAACATGGTGTTGTGTATAATGAAATCAAGAAAAAACTAAATTTTACTCTAAAATTAAAATATTTTAAATTAATGGGGTGTTACAATCTCATATTATTAATTAAATTTAATCCCCACAATTTAAACATGATATCAGTATTCGAAGGACTGATATTTTATAATAATATTAATGGAAAACCCACATCATAGATAGGGTTAATAAAAAATACTCTAAATAAAAGGGAAAGGAAAATGTGAATTTCACAAAAAAAACAGACTTTATTATAGAAAAAAATTACGTAAAACACATATATGGAATAAAAATAAAACTATTAAGTTCTAATTGAAAGTTATAGTGAACATGTTCAGTTGAAATTGGATGACCAGAAACTAATAAATCAGAGTTATCAAAAATGTCACTGATATCATAAAAAATGATGATAAAAGGAAAAAAATCAGGGATCTTTTCCTAGTGTTAAAAAATATATTTCAAACTCTTATTATATAAGATGATATAGATTCCTATAAAGATTATATTTTCCAATGGTTACACCTTATACTATTTATTATTTATCTATTAGCACAAAATGATTCTTATAATAGAGTAATATATCAATAATTAAAAACACATCTAATGTTCATCATACAACATAAAAAAATGATGAACTATTAAAAAATTTTATGATCAAACACTATAGAATGAATTCTAGTAAATTTTACAATATGAAATAATCATTATCTTTTTTGAACATGAATAATTTCTACATTGTCACATTTCAAAAATGTGACAGACTTCATCATTAATTCTCATGAAATGTGGTAATATATCTAATTACTATAACATTATACTATAAACATTCATTCTAACTTATTCCTCAGGTAAAACACATGTTATTGGATATATTACATAAATCAAATAGTATTTTAAACTCCATTAATGAAGGTATTAGCCACATTTTAGTATATAATTATAAAGTTATAAGGTATTCTATGATATGTAATATACTTTATCTGAACATCATAACATAATCATTAGGATTATATTATTTATAATTATTCCCTCTACCATTTTTTCCCAAAAATCTTAAACTCCATACCGAATCACTCTTCTTTGTAATCAATGTTGATCAACAACTCTTTTAAATCAATGATGAGAATGTATTGCATTATAGTACTTATACATTAGACAATAAATTTAACTAGGATATCATCAAGAACCTAATATTAAAACATTATTCTTGGATCCAAATACATTGGAACATTTATCATTGATCTTCATCTGTGGTAGTAGTATAATCATTACTATGATCCATTCGCCATTTTTGGTTATATTCCTTTAACACATGATACATTTATTTTAATAGATCCCTTTATCCCTATATTTGAATCATTGAACATTGTAAAATTCATTATTTTCCTTGAAATTGTGAGTATGGAAACTTTTTTCCCAACACATGACGAAAAATCACTTTTCCCTTAAACATATACCCTAGAGTTTCATTCTCTATTTTCAAAAGTGAGAAAATAATATTTCTCCTTCATCAATTTTTCTATATTTTTCCACTTTTCCTATTATTCTCTATCTTCCCTCCAAAGTCCATAATACATAGAGAATAATTTATCTATCTCCATAGTAGATGATATTAAGTCCCCGTAAGATATGAATTCCAGTGAGACTAATTCCCTTCAAATGATTGGAGTAAGAAAATTAAATATATTATCCTTTTTACTATTTCCATCATGTGCATCTGTGAGGTTAATATTCCTTTTACTATGCACCATTTAAAAATTAAAAAATACACTATGTTTCATTAGATTATTATAAAACCTAATTTGTAATCCGGAAACCAAAAAAATAAATTACATAATTTAAAATATTATGTTTATCTAATCTCATAATAATGAAATTTGTTTCTATTGGATGTTCATATATACATATTCTCAAAGGATATCATAGGTATATGTTACCCAATCTATGATTTATAAATCTAGTTTCGAAGGTTGCTGATTAACTTCCTTTAATACAAGCATTACCACCGCAAACATAGAACACCGAAACTGTTGCATTACACTATTAAATTGTCATTGATACATGCCAAAAATCCTAAGGGAACAAGAAGTTTAGTAGTTTTCAAAAACTATAATTTATACAGGATACCCATATTACATTGGGGAATAGAAAATAAAACACAATATATAATAATTTATAATAAACTAATTCATTGAATCTTACTCGAAGGATAAATCTACATAACCTTTTGAAATGAAACAAAAAGAGGTTGGTATGAAATTCCCAGTATGGGTATGAAAAATGCAATAAATCATGAATCAATTATAATAATTCAACATGGAATGGAAAATTATGGGGAACCCAATCCATATAAATAACTTGAAAATGAATAATCAATATATAATGTTAAATATCTGAAACATATGTAATTTATTCAAGACACATGTAATGTTATGTATAAACGGATTTTATCTTATGATATTATCATAGATACAAACAATTATAAATGAAATATCTATGAAGGAATTGTATAATTACTCGATGTCATGTTTGAGGAACATTAAAACCTATACCATACATCCTCTCACAATACAATTTAATGTTATGGTTAGAATCCCATTAAAATATTCCAACTTATGTTTCTATTAAGAACCTATTGATGTATCGGGTGGATATATAATGTCTATTCCCCACTCTTCATTTCATGTCCAAGGCACTACTCTTATAGAAAAATAAATTTAATTATTAAAAAATATTCCTTATCAAATATTTGTATTGAATATAGAATACATATTTATCAATATTTCATTAGGGGATGATAATTAACAATATGGGTTGTTGAGTTGATGAATATAAATATAATTGAAATATAGTTAAAACATTCTTAATGAAATTAATATTTAAACACCATAAAATGTCTTATAACACATTAAAATAATTGAATTATAAGACCCATTTATTAGAAATAATAAATGTGAATTAAAATATCATAAAAATATGGATATTCATTATATGATATTTCAAGGGGAAGTATATGCGCGTTATAATAGTGAATTCAAGGGAAATATCA
This sequence comes from Viscum album, assembly GCA_963277665.1. Lineage (NCBI taxonomy): Eukaryota > Viridiplantae > Streptophyta > Magnoliopsida > Santalales > Viscaceae > Viscum > Viscum album. Next base: position 213,213,347 of record OY728155.1, on the reverse strand, counting down.
AATAATTCTCAATGGAATTTAAATTGAGAGAAAAAACGTTAACTTGAGTATGAAATGTCAAATATAACTTTATATTCTTTAATAATAAACATTTGTTAATTTTTTTCATGATTTAGAAACTTTTCCACGATTATCATTACATATAGTTAACTTATTACAATTTTTTATTTAACTACTTAAACAATTATATTTATGTCGGGTGTTTCAAAAAAAATTACTTCATTTGTCAAAAATTATTTAGGTAGGTTGATTATGGTCAATGTTGTCATTATATAAAAATATCCATAATAATTATCATCCAATTATTATAATATTTATACATATATTATTATTTTAAAACAAAACAGGAGATATCGTTATGAGAAATAAATGAACGATACAATCATGGAGACTGTAGGTTGTATGTATGAATGAGTAACATTCCCATTCTTCAATGATCATTACAGAATGAAGATAAGAAAAATTTAAATTTTCATAATGATAATTATATAATATATACCATATTATTTAATAATATATACCATATTATTTAATAATATATACATATAAATATAATAATTAGTATGTAAAAGGAATCCCAATGCTTTGAGGAGGTGGTACTCCACACATCCACGAACAACGATATTACATTTTTAGTGTGTTAAAAGGTAATAAAGAAAATGATATATTATATATCATGGAATTTAATTATGTCATGAGTATAATTTATATGAAAATTATATCATAAATTATTAATTAAAAATATCCTTAATAACCAAAAAGTCAGGAGACAAGAGAAGACCTTCTACTAAAAAAATATATTAATCAAAAGGAAAAGTACACAGGAGAGAAGAGACACAAAATTGATCATGAAATACGGGTATACACCTGACCACAAATATCATCCTTGACAATATCATTACAAAATTCAGGCGTGACGTAAGACCAATTTGAACTAACTTCATAATGTACTCTCTTTGACAGAGCATCAACAACCCGATTGGCCTCACGATAAACATGTGTTACATCAAGAGAGAGTACCTCTGCCAGCCTTAGACATTCAATCCAGTCAGGCAAGATCTTCCATGGTAAATTTCTGGATCGATCACGAAGAATTTTAATAGCAGTGGTAGAATCAAACTCCAACCATAATTGGTACAAATTAAAGTGTACAACATATCTGATTTCTTTAATTATAGCCCAAAGTACCACTTCAATTGCAAGACAGTAGCCAATAAAATGAAAGAAGCATCCTTTCAAAAATCCACGGGAGGTTCAGAATACACCACCGCATCTGGCCAGACCCGGGTCACCCGAGGCTGCTCCATCACCATTGAATTTGAAACAATTGGTAATGGGTGGTATCCACCAGACATACTTCATCATCAACAGTTTCGTGGACCTTCCATGCACACCAAGAGATCTCAAAAGCACAATATCAAAAACATCATTATTCATTGAACCTGTTTGTAAAAGGGTGGTCGTTCGAATTGCATGATGAATGAACAAACACCATTATGAAAGGATGGTTTAATGCTGTTGAAAGGTAAGTCATTGCTCTCTTTCCAGATGAAGGAGAAAACATTAATCATAGCAGCCAACTAGAGAGAAAAAATCTGCTCACTGCAATTTTTCCTACAAATAGAGTGCAGAAGATCCTCCAGAGATTGATGATCAAAACAGATACTGAAAATACTATACATGTAACTCCAGAATTGGATCTTGAATTTGCAGGAGATAAAGAGGTACTGATGTGTTTTAGTGGCATCAAGGCAGTGGTTGTAAGCAGGAGCCAGTTGCAGTCTGGCGCGCTGCAGCAGATGCTGGACTAGGAGGCGATGTTTCCATATTTTCCAGGTGAGAAGTGTTGCAGCAGGTGGAATAAAGGATGTCTGAACTACTTGAATCTAGGAGGGTGGGTTCAAGTGACGACCACATGATAGCTCATAGCACTCCTTTATAGAAAAAATTCCGTTCATGTTAGGCATCCATACAATAGTGTCAGAGTCAACATAGTTGTACCTTGGAATCTGCAGACGAAGATGATCAGGTAAAAGATCATTCATATAGACAATATCACAGATATCATCAATAGCATGGTCCATCAGGGACAGAGGAACATAAATATCATTATAGATGGGTCTAGATAACCAAGAGTTTTCCATAGAATAAGAGAGGAGTTCTCACAAACCAGCCATCTTGAATTTTCCATCAGACCAATATAGGCCTTCTTAATGGCATACGAGATGAAGAAGTCATGTAATTGTATTTACATAAAATTAAAATAATTAAGTTATGTGTTATATATAAATTAAATAAGCGTTAAAACTACATAAATATCACATATATCATATATAAATATGGTTCCCATCATAATTATCAACCAGTGGATGTAGTAAAGGAAAAATGAACGACTTCATTTCGTGAGGGAGTAATTCATCGTAAATAGAAATGGTATGTTTGTTTCCCATTTGATGTAAGTGTTAGTAGATATTTGTCAAAACCATAACATAAAAACATATCAGTATATTAAGGATATTATTTTTATTATATAATCATGTAATAACAATAAATAGTGTGGTTGAGAAATAAATAAAACATAAATACACATTGAATAATGATACCATTTTCCAGGAAAATTCTATTGGTTTGAACAAACGGGATTACTTGGGTTGATTTAGCCCTAATGTGAGGATTATATTGTGGTGTTATGGGTTTCAAAGACTATTTTATTAGAGTCTATATGAGTCAACGTGTCTTGAGAGGTGTGATGAAGTGGAATATTCAATTTCATTTTATAGTGGACAAGTTGAATTCTAGTAAATACTAAAAGGTATAAACTATTTTAAGACCTCACATATCTCATGTGCCTCCAAAATTTACAAATAATATTTTAAAGGGATTTAATGTTTGATAAAAACCACCACCATAGATTAATAATTTCATTTTTATACTTTTTTTCCTTCATATCAAGGTTTCCCCCAATTTTATCATTTTGGTCATTATAAAGGTAACTAGTTTGGAAACCTATTTAATTTTACCATTAATTCTAAATTATAGTTAGATTTATTATAAAATATAAATTCACTAAATTATAATTAATATATTGAATTTACCAAATAAAAAATAGATGTTTTTTATAAATTAATTTTACGCCAAACGCATGCGACGCACAAAAACACTACTTTATCCCATACAATGATAACAATGTTTTTTAGTATCTATGGTTCAATATTTTTATCATATAATATGAAATCCTCTATTAATAGACTTTATTCGGTGTTTAATTACACTTAAAATCACGTGGAAGAATGGTATATGTTTTATTAATATTAAAAAAGTTAATAAAATATCAGTTATTGTAAAATAACAAAACTTTCAATTTTGACACTATATTTTGATTATAATTTATTAAATATAAAAAATAGTATAATAAAAATATATTAATTTCACATATTATGACATGATATATTAATATAATAAACTAATCAATCACAATAACTCATTAAATTTTAAATAATATTAATGATTTTAGAATCATTTATCTTATCTAATTATTAAATAAATAATCCATGTCTTAGAGTTTGTTAATTATTTAATGAAATTATATCTCCCATAAAAATTAATGGTTAATTAAAATCATAAAAAATAATTTATCATTTAGTATAACATTTATAACCGTATCTATGTTTCTTCCACAAACTCTAATGATTTATAAATTTTAAAGGTAAATAATTTTCATTTTATTGTTTTTTTATTACATAACATATTATATAGAACACATTAATGAAATAGTATACAAATAACTCATAAAATTAAAAATAATAGGTTATATGTTATAACAGTTGGAATCAAATGGTCTTTGGACAAGCATCTAGGTCATTCTGGAACTCAAGATTAAGGTTTTGTACCCAGTTATGCTTCTTTTACCTTAATCGCATTAATAAATATTCATTAATTTTACATATATTTTTTATATAATCTTAATTTGATATTATTATAAAATAAACATTATAATGATTACAAACATGTCTTTATGTTTTCAGAAATTCAATTAACTGATGTGGAAAAAATATGTTTAAAGATAATCCTATAGACACGGCGAGGAAGCGAGTTTTTAATGTGAAAATGTTCAAAATACAACTAGGTATTTATATATAAATTAAATACTAAAATTATTGAAATGAAATAAATTGGAATATTCTATATAATTGGTTTATTTTTAATTGTAATAAAATTAAAATATAATTTAAGATTACTAAACATTTAATCGAAAAAATGAAATTTTCAACTAAAATGATGTTTTTCTAACTATTCAAAAACAATAGAAACTTCTTATAAAAATAAAAAAATTAATGTAATCTATATATGACTTTAAGAATTCAAAAATGACGTTTAAATTTACAAATAATACTTATAAAATTGTCAAAATGTTGTTTTAAAATAAGTTCCCCATTAAAATAATTCCAAAATCGGTCTTGCGTGTAATTGAATATATGTCAATGTTGTGATTTGTGTAATATTGACATGCTTATTCCTGTGTATAAATTGAGGAAAAAAAATTTATTTTAAAATGAAAATATTTTAATGTAATTGGGTGTTACCATAATGTTGTAATACTATATAGACAAGTGTAGATGATAAATCCCTATTTAGAAATCATATAAAAGTGGGGAATAATTTGTTATTGTATAAGAAACAAGTAGGAAAAATAAATCATTTTATATTAGATCATTATTCGTAGATGAATAATATAGTTTAATTTATTATAATGATATTTTTGTGTGACTCAAAATTGTTAGGAATGTTTGGACTCTAGTGACACTATGTTCAGTTGTTTAATGATCATCCACTATAGAATCATGATTTAGAATACAATATGGATCTATATTGGTGAATATAAATTACTGAAATATGGTGTATCCCTATTCAGAAAATTAACAATTAATATAAGGAGTAGTCTCATATTCAATATAATTTTTTCAAATCATTGTGTCTAGAGATTTTGGTTACTACATCATCACGGTGAGGCCTAAAGAATCTATAATATTGGAATGGGTTTTATGATGGTCACTAATGACTTACTGAAGACCATAAAAGGAAATAGATAACTAACTCAAACCCTCCCCCCTCCATGAACATACATAGATCCAGGCTCTTGAATTTGTAACATAGAAAACAACCCCTATTAAAGTACCAATATTCAACTAAGATTGAAGAAATTGAATTATGTAAAAAAACTGGGGGTTGAAAAAAAAAACAATGAAAAACATTTCATAAATAATATACTAATCTCTTTATTTAAAAAAATTATAAGATTTTGGCATGTCCCAAAGACCAAATGATTCTTTGTCTTATTGACTACCTATATAAACATCATAATTTAATAAACATTTGAATATTAAGCTATATAATTTCTCCTCTAGAAAATTTCATTCAATACCACATTATAAAATCTTATTTTTATCCTTGGGATTGTTAAAATAATAAAGTGGTGAACTCAAACACTTTTTTTTGGAAAATGAAACTCATAATGCATTTGACCAAAAACATTTAGTAAAATATGAGAATAATACTTATTACATATTTTATGCTCAATGAAAAATATTTAGTTTAGTAATAAAATATGATTTGTTGATTCTCAGTTATAATAGGGGTGATTTTTAGGTTTAAAAATATTCCCTTTCAACCTTATGGAAACATTTTTTAACAAAATTAAACAAACAAGATTCACAAAAACCTCTACAATCTTTAAGAAAGATATCAGAAGGGACCAAGGTCTGATTAAAATGTTATTATAAAGAAATAAGAACACAGTTATACATAAGTGAGATTCTAACATAAATTATATAGGATCATAAATCTATGTTAATACCAAATATAAACTGTAATAATGTTACACTTTTTAACTTTAACAAAAATGAAGAGGATTTTAATGAAAATGTAATTAAATAAGTAGTACAAGTGTAATGATGTATTTTAACCCAAAGATAATTGTATCCAATAACCATGGAAAAATGTCCCTTGATTTATACATTCAATAACGTTTGTCTAACCCACACCATGGAAATCCATCAACATAAATATTAGTATATGTCTTCATATTCCTAAAATCCCTCAATTTATAAGGTTATTAGAAACTATGTATTCCTTCAACATGGAAGCCCTCGATTATGAAAGTAACCAAAACATATGTTTTCCTTCATCTTGGAAGGCTCTGATTGTATATAGTAACAGTTAGAATCACAGAGCTCTCAACAATTCTTGGTGACTTTTTCAAAATGTGTAAAAACATGTTCACTACATAAACCCATGATTGATTTCCCGCGATGGATTTCTAGTAGAGCTCTTGTAGGTTTTCAATTCATCCTAAAGTTCACAAGATATATCTTTTTCAAATGATTTTGTTTTTATAGGTGAGATATCACATGGTTGAAATATCATCCAATGGTCATATTTTTTCTGAAATATATGAGAGACTTGGACAGATGGAAGTTGAAATGGTCATACTATAAAAGAAACAATGACCCCATTTAGATAACAAAAACTATCATAAGTAGCATTATCTTTGTAATAATATGTAATATTATGAATGTAAGAATCATTAAATTAATGAAATACAAAAAATTTATGAATGTTATGAAATCATAATAATAAGGAAATATAGAATAATTAAGAATGATTTAAAATCATAACATTAAGGATATATTAAAACATTAAGATAGTTATAAATTCAGATTTGAGGGGAAAGAATAAAATGAAATGAACTATAAAAATCACATCTAAAAAATATTTAAAATCAGAATTAAGAATGTGAAAACGGATTTACTATGTTGTGATATTCATAATTGAGGAATCATAAATCAAAATCGATTTTTTGAGTGAATCCCAACTTGAGAAACATAAAATTTTATTTTAAATTCAAATGATTATGAATTTTTGATACCCACTAGATCCAAAAATTTTAGCGATTCATAATTTTAGACCTGCATAGTTTTTAATAAAAAATTGCGTGAATCGGAATGGAAAAACTAGGAGAATTGAAATGTATGGAAGTGTATGTTTTTTGAGAAAGATTAATATCATGATAAAAGAGTAAGTTATTTAAGAATTCTAGTAGTTTTTCGATCATTAGAAAAACATGGTTACATTTAACTAGAAAACGTCATGTAACAAGTTATAATGAATGCATAAGTCTTTAGGTGTTATTTCATATTAAATTCCATAAACATAAATTTTATTATTAAGGAAATGTGATTTTTATTTTCCAACCCTATCGTTATAATAAAATACATAAGAAAACTTTTTACTCAACAGTTAAGTGTTTCAAAAAATAAATGATAAATATTAAATCATAAGGAAAATGTGAACGAAAATTTAAAGAAATGTTCTACTTTAAAATTTTAAGAACTATTATAAAACATGCAGGAAATGTATAAATGTTTTTGATAAATTAAAAATAGAAAATAATCATGAAAAAATGGAATACAATTAAAACCAACCTAAAAGGGAGGCATAATCATAAACATTGGACTTATTATCATTGTGAACCATGATCTTTTAAACCAACATACACATAATACCATTAGTAAAAATTAACTCTTACACTATAACCCTTTGTGATCCTATAAAAATTCATTATTATTTACATAAAAAATATGAGTACTGATTTTTTCCAACACACTCACCCTTTGTGAACCCACTGACTTATTAACCTATTCACATTACCATTCTATCATTGGTGATATAAACCTTAATCTAATGAATTGGAGAGAGATAAAGGTATTACTCATTTCATAATCCATGAATTTATGTGTCACGATAAAATAATAATTAAATAATAAAATATCCCATATTAAGAAAATTGGTTTCATGAAACTCCCAAATCACCATATAAAGAAACCTTGAAAATAAAATAGGGTTCATATAACATCAAAATTTAAGTCCTATAATTTTAATAATGAACTCATGTATATAATATGACATCCATTAAACATAAAAAATGAAGTTATTAACTTTTAATAAACTGACCATGTAAATAAAAAGAGTTGTATCAAATATCCAAAAAACATCATGAATTCAACCACTTGATACTGAAAACATGTTCACAAAAAAATTTCATAATTAAATAATAAAATTGTTCAAAAAACATTAAAACTAACTCCAATGGACATAAATCATGAAAAATAAATTGATAACTAAATAAAAAATGGATATTTGAAAAAAAAAGTGAAGTCATAATTTTAAAATTTATTATTATGAGTCTCTTTTCAAATACACTAATTTGTTATTAAAAAAAATAAATGAAATCGGTTCATTTTATCATGAATTATTTAATGAATGATTTAAAAATAATTCAAAATGTATCATCATTTTATTTTTTAATTTTTGGGGAAATGATGTTTGAATAAGAAGTTGTTTAACATAATGAAATTTTAGTGAGATACATAATGGCTAACAGATGTCATAATCAATAAATAATTTGAAATAGATGAAATAAAAATATTTCATAAGTATTTACAAATAAATGATCCTTAAAATATAATTTATTTATACATGAGATCAAAAAATAATTGAAAATATTTACTCATAAATGATTCCTTATAATTTTTTCATAGACGTCTTGTTGAAATATATTGAAAATTATTAATTTTTAAAAAATATATCTTAACATTTTATCTTCAAAAGTAATTAAGGTTTTCAAAAATTTAACTTTAGAAATAAATTTATAACACATAAATTGAAAATATAATATTTATTAATTTATAAATTAATAAGGGTTATAAAATGAAAATTTGGTGTCATTGATAAAAAATTTAATTTTGTAATTGATGGAGAAACCATTTGAGAAATATGAAAAAATGATATTAAAATCACAAAACATTAAACATGTATAAAGTTTTAATTTTAAAAAATATATAATGATTTATAAAATTTAAATCAAATATTATTTATTTGTTTTCCAAAAAAATGGAGGAGAAAATTGGGAGAAAATTTAATTATAGACAAGGAAAAAATGATCCACTACTAAGAATATGAGTCATTCATAATAGTGATATAATTTAATATTCAAAAATATTTAATCCCACAATTTTATGTTGATACTGATATTTTATTTCCCTTAAAAATTGTTTGAAATAAAACATAACACATTCATATATTATAATAGATATATCCGACATAAATATTGTTAGATAATTGTTATTATGACTCGATTATGGGCGTTGAGTCACAGGAAACCATTGTTTCATTTTTATCATTTTAATAAAAAACCCATAAGAGGATGAAAATTAGTAAATACATTCAATGTCATTTAATATAAGATAATTATTATAAAAAATTGAAATTATGTTTTATTTACAAATTTAAAAATAAATATGTATATTATCATAAAATAGTATTAAGGGATTCATATTTCTCTTAAAGAAACAATTTCATCATGAGAAGTGAATGTATTTAAATAATATATATGTGATATTAAGAAATAAAAATTTATATATCCTTCAAAAGTATTATTGATAATTATGTGACTCATTTGGGTAGTATCTATAGAACATCAAGGATAAGTAGGTGAAAAAAATTAAATCATTCCTCAAAGAAAGTAGAGTTTAGCGAACAAACCCATACCTTTCATCCTTGTATTTTTTTATCAAAATATCTCCTCCAATAAAAAATATAGATAACATAATAATCTATTTAAAAATATAAATATTAAAATTTCCCCTTTTTTATATATAGTCTAATTATTTATAATTTCTTTGTTAATTTGATATAGCGTATTATGACAATCAGGTTCTCGTTTATAAAACTGATTGTGCATGTTTAATAATTTTGATATCATTACCCACTATATTATTTAAATTTAAATATTGATATCTCATTTAATATGATATTATTTCGTGTAGTTGTAATTTTGGTTTTTTTATTTTTCCATCGAATTTATAACATCTTATTTCAATAATTTTAGGAAAAAATGATACTTTAAAATTAAGAAAAATAGATAATATAATATTTTAAAAACCATATAATGATCAATATATTGTTAACATATTATAATTATATTTTTTGTTATATTCTCATTATCATGTATTTCCCAATTTTATAGAATCATTCACATCGGTGGTTAAACCGACAATCACATGAACACACCTTTAGTTGATTTTCATGTATAGTTGAAGAAGTTCTTATTTTCACATAATATAAATATAGAAAAATAAAAATTATAAAAATTATAATTTTATGATTGAAAACTATATTTTATGATTTTTAGATATTTTATAAAATTATAACTAAAAAATGAAAAAAACACTTTTCTATGGAGGTAGTATTCCACAAGTTCACACGAGTAGCATTTCCATTTATCAGTGTGTAAGAGGGGGTGAATGTTCATTTTAAATTTTAATTTAAGAATAAATATTATATGTTATATATCATATTTTATCATAATTAACAAATATTATGACCATCCATGAAAATAGCCAATGTAAACAAACATCGTCACTTTGTTGAGGTGGTTGTCTATGCAATGCCCTAATGAAGTTAATTTGTTTTTCAAAGTAGATTGAATGTTTGAATAATTGTTATTACATCAATAAATAAACATATAAATATTATATTGAAACTAATTTCATCATATTATGATGAATATATGATATTTTCATGAGGAATTTAAAAAAAATGTTTAGAATTTGATAATACTTAGGTTGGAGTTATGATTTTTCCCTAAGAATTTCCCTTAAAAATAAAGGGCTTCAGCAATCAATGATTTAATTAGAGCATATATTGTTTTAAGAGGGTTATTGGAATTTTATAAAATTATGGTGTCACAAGGGTTAATTATATTTATATTTTTGTGTTTGAAAGGGTGTAATTGATCCCATTTAAAAATAGTCAAATATGGCATTTGAAACCCCATTTATATTATAATAATTCCCTAAAATCATTCCGTAGAAAATCACTCCAAAATGTCAAATTGATTCATTTTGGTGAAATTATATGTATATTACGTCTCAAAAAAGTTATTCGTAACATTTTATTAAATATTTATAGTGTTCTAACTAGTATATTTTTAATTTTACACTTTTACATTTATACTTGAAATCTAGTTTTTAACTATGTGATATTATGTTTTGTCCACTAGAAAAAATACCAAAAAGGGGGTTGAATCATGGTATGAATGATTAAAATAAATATCCTCTTTTTAACTTGTTTCATTGTTAAAATACACTCTTTTCCCCTTTCTCGTAGCAATATATGAATAGAAATTAAAGCATGTATGCGACACAATAATTTTTAATTGGTTCACCCTCATTGGGCTACATCCCTAGATAATACAATAAAAATATTCCAATGTACCAAATCCACTAAAAACATACTTCTATTTACAATGTTTGGAATAGACTCACTATCTCTCCAAGATTACTACCAAACACAATATTTTATATCACTTCTCTCTCAACTGAAGTTTTCTCACTGCTTCATCTGAATATCCATTCACATATTATAGACATTTATTTAATTTCATTATATAAAATTAATGCACCATATACTATATATATATTCCCTATTTATTTCACACTTTTATACAATGATGAATACCACTCTTCCACTGAACACTGAGAAATACCATGTAGAACACTACTGCAAAGCAGACTGCTTTGTGTAGCTCCTTATTTAACAAATACCACACCTTAATGAGGCACCCTTTTTCACAATGCTCAAATAGGCCTTTGTAAAGTGTCATCCTTTATAAATTCTCGACTTATCCTTCACAATGTGAACCTCTTTCGTGGAGCTCAACATAGCCATCATGAATCTCCTTCCTTTCATTGATCTCAAAAAGACTTTGCAAATTCTCTTTACATTCACAAAGCTAAACATAGCTACTATGATGAAACATCATAAACCACCTTAATAAACCTTATTTTCAAATCAAGAGAAAAAATATAATCATGAAAACCCTATAATTTTCTCACTGAGGTTGAGACCAATTTATATTTTTTTCCAATGACTATAGAACCTTATGCACCATGTCAACTTCATGAAAACCAATTTAACAATGCTCTGAATTTTATGCTAAAATTTTCTCTAGTTCATGAATCTCCTTAGAAATTTTATAGGTTCAAATATCTCTTCATAATCACCGAGCCTTCTGAAAAAAAATTATGTTTCCATGATGCTAACATGAAATAATACTCACCTCTTCTTTGTGAGTAAAGCCAACCCACCTAATAATTCTGCAATGATACCTTGAGATATTTTTTCCCAACAATTTCCCCATTTGTGTTTGTTTAAAACACTTTCATAAAATGATGAAACATTTAATCTCCTTCAATATTTGAACACCATTAACCTAATTTGATTCAGATAGAAATAAGAGATTTACCCAACACAAATTATTATCATACATGAGTAATTCTTGGTATGTTAAACAAGATTATAATGAAATGTTCCTCATTAAATCACCTCATTCCTGACACAAAATCATTAAACCGAGCAACTTATTTCATCATGGTCTTCGCCAATTTTGATATGTATCCTTTGATCGATCACTTCATGCAGCATCAGATTTAATTCATTCTATAACATTCTTCTTCCCCTATCTCTCAACCACACCTATCATCTTGTCATCATGATTTTAAAAAATAAATATACCCATTCATTTCTCCCCTATAAAGATCCAAACATTCTCCCCTTCTGTCAACGATCCCAAATGTCACTCCTTTGCGGTCGACAATAGATTAAGGGACACAAATCATCACATTTGGGGAAAACACAACATAACTCGGGGAGAGAGGGTTGGGGTGATCCCATATCGAAACATTTTTAAGTGCAGGGTGTCGATTGGACTCTCAGATCCAGTCGATGACTCTCAAATGATTCTTTGGGTAAGGCCTCTGTCTGAATGTCTACAATTTCAAGTTACGTAGGAACATACTCCAACTTTACAAGTCCATGCTATATATTCTCCTTAACAAAATGATATTATATTTCATTGTGTTTTTTCGTTGGGGGATGAACTAGACATTTTATAAGATTGATAGCAATTTAATTATATTAATGTATTCCAATTAGAGACATCACATCAACTCCCCAATCATCTAGTTTCTTCATCATCCATAACAATTGTGTTCATTCCTGAGTGGCTTCAATATAATCATCTTCTGTAGTTCCCAATGAAAACAAATCTTTTTTCATTCTTAGGCATGAAATTCGCAATCCACAAATATGGAAATAACCTCTTAACATTGATTTACTATCATCTTACAAACTCTCCCAATATCTATTTGTATATCCCAAACGCTATGACTGGGAACTATTATTACAGAGAAAACTGAAATCCATAGTGCTCTTTATATATCAATGTATTCTTTTCACTGCAAGTATGTGGATTTACTTTGGAGTTATTTGATACTATGCTTCTTTTATGTTTCGAAGACAATATCAGGACACGTCATTGTCATGTTCAATAGGAATCTAATTATTTTAATGTACTTTTTTATATTAACTTACTTTCCATTATCATCATGTGATAATTTCATACAGGTAGCCACTAGAGTCTTCATATCCTAGTAATTTTCCATTACAAACATAAAAAAAAACTCATTGGAATATTTATATTGGTTAATTGATGTGTCATTCCATCCTTGTTTCACTTGTAAAAAAAGAAAAAACATCAGCTCACAAATCATTAACATTTTGAACTCTTTTTTCAAGACTTTAAATAACTGTATTCAATGTGCTTCATTTGATCAACCAAATATTTTATCATCATCATATACCAGCACCCTCATCCATTGATTATAGTTATTATTCAATTAAAAATTGTAATCAAATCTATGACAGTGAAAACCTAGTATCATAAAAAATTAATCAATCCTTGAATATCATGCTCTTGGTGCTTACATCAAACCATATAATTTCTTATTCAGCCAAAAAAAAATTTTCTCAAAATAACTAATGGGAAATTAATCTAGATTCTAAATATAAACTTCATCTTCTAGAACCCCATTCAAAATTGTGGACTTAACATCCATCTGGATAACATTTAACTACAGTTGCACTACAATGGAAAAAGAATAATTCGATTGTCTCTATCATTGAAATAGGTTCAGATGTTTCATTGACATCGATACCCTCTATTTATGAGTAAACTTTTCACACTAGACCTAATTTTTTTCGTATCACTTCACCATATTCATTCATATGGTTATGAAAGATGCATTTAGTGTGGATGACATTATTATATATTGGCCTCGATAAAATCTTCCACGTATGATTTTAATCAATCTTTTCTAGCTCATCATTCATTTTCTCAACCTAGTTTTTATCTCTAGCTGCATCAATAAAACATTTAAAATAAAACTAAGATATGAAAAAAAGCATATTTTAATGTATTTATTATTCTTGTTTTAATAGGCACATTCTGATCACTGATGATATTTTTCCTACATAATTCTACTCAAGTCTTTGACTTCTTCATGGATACTGGCTTGACTTCCTCCAACTAATCATTAGTGTCTTCTTCTGAATCAACATCATCCACATATGCTCCCAATGTGTTTCTTTCATCCACAACACTTTCATCGTGATACTATTTACTATATTGTAGAATATTCTCTACACATTCCTCCGTAGTGATATCATTTCCTTTAAATAATTGTCCCAAAATCTTTTTAAAGTATTTATATGATTTTCTTTTTCCGATGTATACAGGTAATATCCTCTCATCTCCACGCGATTAAAATTTCATATTACATTAATTTTGGGGAACAATGATCTTACTTCCAAACATTTCAAAGTATTCTAATATTGGATTATTTCGAAACTACAACTTATACGTAGTCCTTCTTTCCTTAGAACAAAACAACACCGTACTATAGATGTAGACTGATTTCAAGACTACATCCTTCCAAAAAGTTTCATATATGACTTTTTCAATAAACCGTATTCTTGTAAGGTTATTGATGATTGGATTTCACCTCTGAACTACTCCATTAAATTGAGGACTTATCATTGAAGAAATATGATGTATTATCCCTGTTTCTCAAGATAGTCATCCACTGAACTATTTGTGAATTTCATACAATTCTTAGTACGAAACATCATAATTTTTTTTCATGCATCGTTTTAGATTCCCTTAAATACAATTTTATGCAATGAAACACATCAGACATGCAGTAAATGAAAAATACCCATGTCGTTATATAATAATCACAAATGAATATTACACAATACTACTTTCTATCAGTGGATCTTGGAAAGATAGGTCGTCATACATCTACATTGACCAATTCATGCACCCTAGTTTACTTCTGTTCCTTTACCTTGTATGTATTTCTGATGATTTTCACATATTTACAAGAATAATATGTATGTGTATAAAAACGTGATAGCTTAGGGGGATCTCCAGCTACATCACACTTTACTATATCATATAAGGATATTTGGAATCGATGACCAAGTCGTTTATGCAAGAACTTGTTTTCTTCCTCGCTGGATAAAAAGTAAATATAATCTTCTTAACCAACAAGGTATAGATTTACCGTTTTTATCATTCCTTATATAAAAATGACATCATCACTAAATTTTATGATACATATATTCTTGGTATATCATATATAATTCAATGAGTCACATAGTTTACTAACATTAAAAAAGTTGTGACTGAGACCTTCTACTACCAAGAAAAAATCACATCTCATTTCCTTTCTCCCAAACCTAGCCATTCCTTATCCAATTATCACCATGCCTTCATCGTTTCCAAATTTAACAAATCCTTCGTTTTAATAGTTTATTCCTGTAACAATAACCTTATTTCCTATCATATGGGATGTGAAACCAGTGCCAATCATCCATATACATGAGTAGTCTAATGCATTATGTGAAATTTTTCCAACCACTGCCTTAACATCTCTCTTATTCTTTAACTGTGTTTTTTACTTCGTACATGGGATTGATTGTAAATAATGATCTTCCTCGGAGTATGATGCACCATCTTCAACTTATAGATATGAAATCAATTTCTAATTTTTATCTAATTTCATGGTTCTCTTATTTTTTACATGTGACCACTTGGGATCTTGTTTGGCACAATCCACTACATGGTTGATGAAAAATATCTAACCATGTTCCCAAATAATCAACAAAAAATCACTATCCCTCAAAAGATATTATAGGGTACCATTATCTGTTTGGATGTCATTTATGTTCTTTTTTCCTTATGAATCTCTTAATTATGGAACACACATTTTGTGAGTTTCCTATCATTCAGTAGCAACAAAAATAGATGTAGGGTGAAATTATATGTATCAAATCATCACTAATAGTTTTTTCATGGGTTATATTACCACTATGATTTTAATTAGTACCCAAATCAATCATTGGTCTTAGAACCAGTTCTTGTGGCCTGAACTTACCCATGACTTCTTTTTTTCTATATGTCAAGCCCCATACCAACCATATCATTTAGATTTTACAATTTCTTATATTCCATTGGACCTATATTCTCTACATCCATGATTTCCATTTTTTGAGTGATCTACATTTCTAATGTTATATTGAGAGTCAAACGATTATCTTGATCGTTGACATTTTATCACATACTGACTACTTCTTCTTCGACTTTATCAATGCATATTATTTGATCGTTCAATTTTTTTTTAAAACAATTTATCTCCCTTTTTTTCATCAATGTGAATTTTATGCTCATCAGCATTCTTTGGATATCTGGAATTTAAGATTTATGTTTTTCAATTTCTTTCACCAGCTCAGTTTTCTATTCTTGTTGTTGCTGCATTTTCTGTTTGGAATAACAAACTAATTTTTTGATTTCATTGTTTTGGTTATCCAAACTTATATCTCTTCAAGAGATTCTTCTAATTCATCTTGCAAGTCAACTCATCCATCATCTTCTTTTTTGTCATTATCACTTTATTAATTTTTTGTGTACTGTAGACGACTGCCACCATAGCATTTTCTCCATGATCTTTGTTGTTCACTATCTATTCGACCACTTCAACCCTAGATTCATCTAAACTATCACATTCTTGTGAAAATAATACAAATTTTCAATGACTTTTCTCTTGAACTTCTTCTTTCCTTTCACATGGGCTAAAGACTTCTTCATGGGGATTTCAAATTCATCCTCATATTCTTCTTAGTTATTTTTGGGGAACCTTTCCACATGATTTCCAACTATTCCACATATAAATCATGCTAGTGGATGTTTTCCTTTGATCTTTCCTCTTCCTCCAGGTAGAGTTTATGAAAGGAATGACATTGCTTCATATGTACCTTCTTCTTCCACAAAATCATCAATTGTTATCTTCTTACTAGACTTTAATGCTACTTCTATTGATTTCCCCTTTTCCACAACATCATTATCATTATTTGTCACTTCTTATACTATAAGCTAATTATTCAAGTAATGTGGTGTGGTCTCTTTCAGGTCCTTATCTTTAAATAAATAAAATTTCATATTAAACCGTGGTGGATGTTTCCTCAAGATATTAATCACAATATTTATGTATTCAAGGGCTTACCATACACAATGCATGTCATTCATTACAATAATTACCCTGTATGACAATTTAGCAGTTGAATCATTTGGGTTCATTCTTAGTTCATCGTACATGGTCTACAAAACCTTAAACTTTTCGTGTCATAACTTTAAATCACCTTCATAAATATTAAATAACTTCTCCTATATTGAATTTGATTTATTTCATGACATGAACTTTTTACAGATTTAATTGTATAGGCCTCAACCAAAATCATTGATTATCATTGTGCCTGCATCCAATTCAATTATTTTAGCTTATAATAAAGCACCACTATTGATATCGATTGAAATAATTTGCATCTATAATGTAAACACATCCATTCCCAGATATTAGATGTAGTGTTGCATCTGATTCTCCCATATTTGATAATTATTTACGTCAACTCTCGGAATCCATTTATAATTGATGACCTTCATCGAGAGAGAAACTCTGATATTAACATTTACATATGATAGAAAAAATTAGGTCAGCTTGGTAAAATACCCTAAGGGAGTGAATCTTGGTATGAAGGATTAAAATAGGTTCACCTTATGATAATTGTTTTGGATAAAATACTTCATTCTATCTCATTCCCATAAAAATAATGAATAGAAATTAATGTATGCACGTGGCACAACAATTTTTACTTGGTTCAAACTCATTAGGCTATGTGCAAAGAGAATACTACGACAATGTGAAGATATACCAAATCCACTAAACGTTAACTATTGTTTAAAATGATTGAAATAGAATCACCGTCCTTCATAGATTATAACCAATCAAAATTTTAGCTCTCACTACTCTCTTAACTAAAGTTTCCTCAATGCTAATTCAGAAGATCCAATCACAGTTTATAGGCTTGTAGGTCATTTCATTATCTCTAATGAATGAATTCTGTACTATATATAGATTCTCTATTGACGTACCACATTCATCCACTTATGAGTACCTCTTTTTCACTAAACACTAGGCAATACCTATTAAAAAAATTTCTCAAAGTACACTGCTTCGTGAAGCTACTTATTTCGTAATGCTCACCACTTCACGTAGCACCATATTTATAAAATATCAGAAAATTCATCACAAAGTGCATTACTTTCACAAATATCAACTTAAAAATCACAAATCTCGCCACTTTTGCAGAGCTCATCATAGCCTCCATGAAGCTCCTTCCTTTAACAGAGCTCAACAAGCACTTTAAAATTCTCTTTACCTTCGCAAATCTAAACTTAGTAACCACGAAGAAAAATAACAACTAATCTTCAGGAACCATCTTTGTGTACCAAGAGACTTAATGTTTTTAGGAAAACTCACTACTCATACAAAGGGGGTATAACCCTATTTATATGTGTTTCCACTAAATCTAGATCCATTTACACCATGTCAGCGCCACACCAGCCCATTTCTCGAAGATATGAAATTTCGGCCAAACTGTTCTGTAGTTTGTGAATCTCCAAGAAAATTTTATAGGTTCACAAAGCTCATCGTAATCAAAGAGAGTTCCTTAAAAAACATTTCACCACTACTATCCTCACTCTTAATGCTCATCACCACTTCCATTCGTGAAGCACGTCATAATCGTAGAGCTCATAGTAATAATTCCCTGATTCTTTGTAAAATCCAATTAATGAATCCCATATTCATGAAATTAATTTCTCTTATATATTTTGGTGAGATATTCAAGGAAACATACTATTCATGAGGCTAGCCAATCTCTAAATTTTGGACACAATTAATGTGGAAGACACTAGAAAACATCATTACATTGTATATATTCTTCTTTCACCACCTCCTAGTCTTCCTTTCCATTGTGATGGTTCATTGTCAACATGGTTTGTCAACAATATCTCTGGAACCTGAAAACTCACCTTGGAAACATTCTTTTTCAACAAACACAACAAACAAAAAATTTCTGCAATGATACAATGATAGATTTTTCCCATCAAACTACCCCATGGGGCTCATTTGAAAATCCTTCATAAAACAATTCCACCTTAATGATCCTTAAATATTCATCCATTATTCGCCTCTAAAGATTCCAATAGTGATCAGATATTTACTCAACCCAAAATCTAAGACCACATGAGTAATTCTCAACATTAGAAACATGTGTATAATAAAAATGTCATCAATGAATCACTTAATTCTAGACACCAAATACTAAAACCAAAAAATAGCTTTCATCACAAACCTCATATTTCATGATATGTATCTGTTGAACTATCACTTATAGAATTGTTAAAAAAAAATTATCTCCTTTTTCTCCCTTAATCTCAATACTACACCTGTCATCTCTCCCCATGTCTTTGAATACCACATTTTATTCCTACCTTTCTCCCCCATAAATGTATATACATTCTCCCCCTTTTTCAATGAACCCAAAGGTCACTCATTTGAAATATATAGTAGAGGAAGGGGAACAAATCAATACATTTGGGAAACAAATCATACCTCGGGGAGAGGGGGGTTGGGGTTATCCCAACATCCACAAATTTTCATGTGCGGGGAGTCGACATGACTCCAAATGCTAGTCGACGCCTCTCAAATGCTTCATTGGGTAAGGATATTATCATAATTTTTGCAACATAAAGTTATATAGGCACATACTACAACATTACAAATTCGTGTTCCACGTTCTCTTTGATATGAATGAAATTTGATTTCAATGCTCTTTTTACTTGAGTGAGGGAGTTTATTTTTTTATATGATTGATTGTAATTTAATTATCGTAATGTATTCTGATTTGATTCCTCACATGAACTCCCATGTCATCTAGTTGTTTCTTCATCAACAAGAAACGTGTGTATTATTGAGTGGATGAAATATGAAAAAATCTTATGGTGCTCAATGAAAAACAATCTTGTTTCATGCTTAGACAAGAAATACACAATCCAAAAATTTAGAAGGAACCTCCTAACATTTATTTCCTATCATCTTCTGAATTGGCCCAATCTTTATCTGTGTATCCAAAATGATCTAAAATAGATATATTATTATATATAAATCAAAATCCATAGTTACCTTTATATATCAATGTATTATTTTAACTGAAAACATGTGGATTTATTTGGGATTGCATTGATAGAACACTGATAGGAAAGTAGAAAAGAGAATACCAGGCCTTGTCACTATCCTGTATAAAAGGTTTCCTATATTTTTCCTATACTCTGTGACATTAAAAGCCATTCCATTATCATCATGTCACAGTTTCATATGGGTAGCCACTAAAGTCTTCATATCCATTGAATTTTATATTTTAAACCTTCTCAAAACCTCTTAGGTATATTTATATTGATAACTTAATGTGTCATTCTATCCTTGTGCCACCTATAAACCCTCAAAAAATTTCGTCTCACCCATCATTGAAATTACAAACTCATTTCTCATGAATTCAGAAAACTGTATACACTATGCTTCATTTGATCCACCAAAGATTGTTTCATCAACATTTATGACAAACATCATCCTTTCAATTGTGTTATTATTCACATATAAATTGTAATGATCTCCACCATACAGGAAACCAAGCATCATAAAAAACTCATCAATCCTTGAATTATACACTCTTGGTGTATGATTCAAACCATATAACACATTCTTTAGCATAAAAAATTAGTTCTCAAATTCATTAATGATAAAACTGTTTGGATTCTAAATATACCATTCTTTTTATAGAACCCCATTAAAAATGATTACTTGACATCCATCATGAAAACATATAACTTCTATTTCAATATAATGGCCATGAATAATCTGATTGTCTCTGGAATTTCAATAGGGAAAAATATTTCATCAACATCAATACCCTCTATGTGGTAGTGGCCTTTTCACAAAATTCGTTATTGGGTTTGAATCTCAATTCCATATTCATTCATCTTGTTATAAAATACCCATTTAGTCATGATGACCCTCTTATTTGTAGGCCTCGAAAAAATCTCCCAATTCTTATTATTCTCAATCTATTCTAGTTCATCATTTATTTCCTAAACCAAGTTTTATCTCTTGTTACATCTAAAAAACATTTAGGCTCTTCCTGAGATAGAAAATATGCCATCTTTAATGAATTAATTCTTCTTGATTGAATAGGAACTGTCTGGTCAGCAATTATATTTTTCTTTTCAAATTCGGATCAAATATTTTCTTTCATCATAGACAGAGAATTTACTTCATCATTTTCATCATTAATTTCATTTTCTGAATCATCATCTACCACTTCTTCTCCCCCTATGTGGATTTCCACCTCATCGCTTTCATCAAAAAACTATTCACTATATTTTTGAATATTGACTTCATTTCCAATTACAATTACATCATTTCTCTAAAATAGGTTTCCAATCCTCTTATTAATGTTTTTAATTGATTTTGTTCTTGAGTAGACAAATAATATCCTCTCATATCCACATGATACAAATTTCATTTGTTTTTATTTATTCAGAATAATGCAATTAATTCTTTATATTATAATGTATTTAAATGTTGGATTCCCTCTGTACCATATCTCGTATGGAGTCTTTACTTCATTTAGTAATAGAAGATCCCTGTTATAAATGTAGACAAAAAGCAAGACTGCTTCCTTCAAAAAAATATTTGAGGGAATTTTTTAGTAAGCATAAGTCACGCCATGTTATTGATGAACTGATATCACCTCTCAGCCACTACCTTCTGAGTTATCACTGATGAAATATTATAGAGTATCCAATGTTTCTTTAGATAGTCCTCCACATGAATATTTGTGAATTATGTACCATTGTTTGTATGAAACATCATAATTTTTTGTCCAAGAATCCTTTCATGTTCCCCTCAATATTATTTCATAAAACTGAAGACATCATACTTATGGGAAATGACAAATACCAATTCCATTATTCAATAATCATCAAGGAATAGAACATAATACCTATTTACATCAATGGATCTTAGTGAGGAAGGACCACATAATCGACATGCACCAATTCAAAAACTCATGATTACGTCTATTACTTTTCCATGTATGTTTTTCAAATTATCTTAACTTGTTGAGGTGCATCGAATGTATGAGTATAATCACGTGATAGTTTTAAGAGATTTATATGAGCATTAAAATTACCATATATTCTAGGGGTCTTTGGCATAGATGACCAAGTCGTTTATGCCACATATTTTTATCTTCTTCATTGTATTAAAATAACATATATTCTTCCACACATATAAGGTATAGATTTCCCATTATTCTTTTTCACTCTATAAAAATTGATCCATATATTCCATTGAAGATAATAATATTATTTGTAAATCTTATAGAATTACCTGAGTCACGTATTTGACTGACACTATGAATGTTGTGACTGAGAGATTATACTACCAAGAGATCAGCTATCTCATTTCTTTTCCCCCAAACCTGGCCATTCATGAGATAATTATCTTCAGGACTTCATCATTTCCAAATTCGAAAACTCCTACTCTTCCAGAATATATTCCGGAAATGAGATCCTTATTTCTTATCATATGGTATGAGCAACCACTATCAAGGATACATATACCAGAGTGATCTGATGCTTTATGGGAAATTTTTAAAACCACTTCCTTCTCATCAAACATATTCTTGATCCTTTGTTTTATCATCATACATGGAATATATTGAAAAACAAGTTCTTTATCAGAGTATAATTGAATAGGTTCATCATGCAAAGTTGGATGTTGATTTTTCACTTTCATCTCACTTATTGATTCTTGTATTTGTTACATGTGGCCACTTGAGTTCTTCTTTGGGACATTCCTATGCATGGTTGATGTACCATATCTAGCAATGTTCCCAAATCATCCCAACCAAATACTTTTTCCGTCAAATAATATTATAGAGTACAATTCTCTGTTAGGTTTTCATTGCTATTCTTGTCCCCTTATTTATCTCTTAACTATAGAAAATACAGTTTCTATGAGTTTTTCATATTTGCACAATAATAAAACCAACTGTAGGTTTCATTTCTGCATGTCACTTATTCACTAATGGTTTCCCCATGGATTTTCTAAGTCATCTGATTCTACTTCCCAACTAAATCAATCATCAGTCTAGGAGTAGGTTATGGTGGTCTTACATTAAACATGACTGCTATATGATTTTAGTCAATCCTCATACTAGAAATATCATTTAAATTTATTTTCCCTTATTTTTCATTGGACATATATTATCGACATTGGATTTTCCCATCTCTTGAGTAATCTTTTTTGATGATGTTATATTGGGAGTTAATATTTTTTCATGATCCATTACTTCTTGTCGCAGACTGAAAAATTCTTCATCAGGTTATTCAATGAGTTTAATTTGATATTCAATTTTTTATTCAAATGATCTATCTCCCTTTTATGTTATTCAAAATAGATTTTATGCTCATTAACCTTTTATGGGATATTTGGCATTAATGTCTTATGTTTGTCAATTTCTTTAACTAGATCAAAATTATCTTTTCTTTCTATTGCATATATATTTTGATATCATAATACACATTTTTTTATTTATTTGTTTTGGATATCCAAACATATATATCTTTAGTAGATTATTCTATATCAACCTTCAATTAAAATTATCCATTAACTTATTCTTCATCATATTCACTTTCTTCCCATTTTTTGGGTACTATCGACAACTACGACCAAAGAATTTGATCCACTAACTTTTCAGTTCTCTATCACATAAACCACAATAACCTCATATTCATCTAAACTATCACATTCTTGTGAAAGATAAATCTTTTTCATAAAGAAGTTTCTCTTGAACTGTTTATTTCCTTTTACATAGACTGAAGACTTTTTCATAGGGAATTCAACATCATACTCATCTTCTTCTTGGATACTATTGGGGAACCATGTCCGAAGATGACTAACCATTCTACATCAAAAACATTATAATGTAATTTTTCCCTTGAACTTTCTGTTTCCATTTTGTATATTTTACAAAATGAATGAAATAACCTCATATATACCATATTACTTTTTCTAATATTCAATGGGGATCTTCTTCATGGCCTTGAATGATCCCTCCAAATATTTCCCCTTTTCTAAAGCCTCATTATCATGATTTATCATTTCATATTCTATATGGATACTATGTGTGTTATCTAGTGTGATCTATTTTGGATCCTTATCATCAAATACTCAAATATTCGTATTAAAACTTGTTGGATGTTTCATCATGATATGAGTCACAATAATTATGTGTTCAGGGACTTATGGACGAACATTCATGTATTCCACTACAACATTTACCCTATCAAACAATGCATCAATAGACTCATCAGGTTTCATTCTCTGATATTTGTACATGTTCTAAAGAACCTAGAGACTTTCCTCTCTGATCTTTGAATCACCTTCATATATATTCAATATCTTGTCCAACATATTAGGTGATGTTTTTTATGAAACCTACTTTT
Source organism: Viscum album (assembly GCA_963277665.1). NCBI lineage: Eukaryota > Viridiplantae > Streptophyta > Magnoliopsida > Santalales > Viscaceae > Viscum > Viscum album. The sequence goes on along the minus strand of OY728155.1, from coordinate 213,188,419 downwards.
TATATATTTCTTTTACTTCCACCCCTAATGCATTGATTCCCTTGTTGATGCAATAGATTTCCCTTTTTTCTGCTTTTGGTAAAGCAACACTTTTGATATTATATGCAGCAACTTCCATTACTGATATAAACACATCCATTATCAATGATCATAAGAAGTTTTTCGCCTACATCATTCATAGCTAAAAAATATTCTTATCGATGATCAGAATTACATTATGATTGATGACCTCCATTGATATTGAAATGCTAATTTTATCATTTCCCTCTAATACCAATTGTTATGTCCACTAGGTCAAATACGCAAAACGGCGAGTGAATCAATGTATGATAGATTAAAACAACTAGACCTTTTGTTATTTCTTCATTGTTAAACAATATTCTATTCTCCCTCATTCTCGTAGGAAATAATGAATAGAAATTAAAGCACACACAAGACACATAATTTTTTACATGGTTCACAATCATTGGGAAATTTCCAATTTGCATAAAATGCCAATTTTCTGATGTAACAAATCCTTAAAATGAATTTTTTTTAAAAAGATTGGAATGGACTCACTGTGCTTCCTGGATTATAACCAATCACTATTTGAAATCTCACTACTCTCTCAACATTAGTGTGCTCGCATCTTCATTAGAAGATCCAATCATAGTATAATGACTTGTAGGTCCTTTCCTTATCTCTAATGAAGGAAAACTTTATTGTATTTAGATTCTCTATTGATATCCCAATTTCATCCACTAATGAATTCTACTTTTCCTTTGAAAATTGGGGAATTATTTTCAAAACACATTCGCAAATCACATTGTTTTTTGAAGCTTCATATTTCGCAAATCTCTCCACTTTTGAAGTAACTTATTTCTCAATGCTCGTGAAAGCCTTCATGAAGTGCCTAACTTTTGAAAAGCTCATATTATCCTTGCGGAGTTCACCGCCTTTCCAAAGCTCACCTTAGCCACAACAAAGATCATTCCTTTTGCATATCTTAACAACAATTTTTAAATTCTATTTTCTTTTGAAAACCTAAACCTAGATACCGTGAAGCTACATCCCAGCCCACCTCCGTGAACCTATAGGACCCAGGGGATCCCTGAGAGGGGAGGGGTGAATCTGGGTGTAAAATGTTTCTTTCAAAAACAAGTATCTTGTTCCCATGATGGTAGGAACTCGTTAAACCTCTAAGACTAATGGGAACAGAATGGAAAAAAAACTAGAAGAAAAGATACAACACAACACTTTTACTTGGTTCACCAATTAGTTCTACGTCCAATTAGTATACACTGATAGGTTTTCGTTCATAACTAATTCCACTAAACTTTACTAGTTATAGATTACAATGTTCGGGTACAGTCACTCTGTCCCAGGCACACTGCCCTTACAAACGTTCATCGATACCTCATTGTGTCCCTCTGGTCACTCCCGTTGACTCCCCCTGGCTCACTGCCTTTGGTGAAGTCACACTCAGTTTATAGACATGAAGGTATCTTCAATAGATTCGCATTGAATCCATTACCATTGCTTAGCACGAGACTCTCCTTGCATCGATGTCCCGAACTGAGGCACTTGAATGCAATGAACCACTGAATCAGATAATCATAACGTGCAAACATTTTACACTGATGATTTTGCGTAGCACCTACCCTTTGCGCGCAAGTTCACAATTTTGTGTGAAATACCGAAATTATGTGCAGAACAATATTTCGTGTAAGACAGATTTTTTCCAGGAAACATATGCCTTTTCGCGCACCTTCATCTTTTTCACACAGCCCCATCGTTATCGCGTAGCTCGAGGGTTTTCGTACAGCTTGGAGTATTTCACATAACTCCATTTACGCAAACCTTCTATATGAATCAGACCTCATATTGTCTCCATGTCTTCAACTGTACAGAATGAGTGGGGTCACCTCATATTTATAGGCATCACCGACCCCTGTGCGCAAAACACATCTTGGCATGAAAAACTTCTTAGATAATATGTTCCTTTTTTATGGTTCTTTGTCAACATGGGTTTTTAAAAATATCTCTAGAACATGAAAACTCATCTTGGAAACTTTATTTTTAAAAAAATACAACTAACCCAAATATTCTACAGTGACACCCGGAGGTATTTTTTCCGAACACATTTTTTTTATTAAATAGATAACATTACCAATATAAATAAATTTGAGTGTTATGAAATAAACATTACCACTATTTAACACAAATAAATAGATAAAAAATGTACAATTTACTTTTAAATTAAATTAAATAATTTTTAGGGAATAGTTTTTAACGATGAATGCCATTTTATACATTTTGGATTTTTAACCTTATTTGGTATTGAATAAAAATTAAATGAGTATTATTATATTAATTTATGTCTTTATATATCATAATAGATTTATTAATTCCAATATCTTAGTATATTTGATTCAATATGAAATATATTTTTTAATAAATGAATATTTTTATTATAATTGTTTCAACAGAATTGTTGCAATTATCAATAAATGAAAAAAATTAAACATTATTAAATAAAAAAACTTCTCTATATTAAATAGTTTTAAATTTAGTATAACAAATATAATAATCATTTTAACCAGTCAAATTTCTATATGTAGGAAATTTAATATTAATATTAATGAATGTATCGAGTAAAAAATCTTTTATTTGAATAATGTTATTTATAAGAAGATTTATTTAGAATTAAAATAGAAGTATATAAAAAAATAAATGAAATAAAGTTAATATAAATTTTATTTTTATTGATATATTATTTATGTAAAATGTAATTTTTTTTAAAATTATCATTTTATAATTAATTAAAATATAAACTAAAAAACTTTCCTCAGAAAAACGCTTTATAAACCATACAATGATGACCAATGGTTTATATATAGAACAGATTATTTGATGATTTTCCATCAAAATTTATAACGCATATTATAATAGGAATTATGTTTTCAAAAAAATACTATGTATTCAAAAAATAATAATTCATTAATAGTGAAGTTATTAGGAAAATCTGTTTTTTCACTATTCATGAGAGAATTATTTATCTCATAAAAATAAAATAAATATATTATAACATAACTATTTTTTCTACAATGATAAATTTAAATAATTTTTTTTAAATTTTAATTATTATATTTTTCCTTTTTATTAATATAAAATATATCATATAATGAAAAGGAAATATATTGAAAATTTCATTTTCAATATTAACTCATATTAATTTTTTATGATCTAATGGTATTAACTATTAATGGTATTCTATCATAATATTTATTATAGGTTTATTATTAATGTATTCTTCATAGGTTTCTGTTTTTATACATTTTATGTTCTGGGTAACCAATGTTATAGATCATATTATTTACTTTAAAGTGTTCAAATCCCCAATTCAGTACATTATACACCCTCAAATAAATTATTCGTTCATGATTTCTTTGAAAATTATTAATATAATAAGTTAAGGGGTCTATAAGATATTAAAATATATATTATATTTAGATATATTCCTCAATATCCTCGATAAAAATATGTAAATATTTTAACCAAATATGCTTCTCATGATTTCATAGGGACATACCTTTCAAATTTTCATATTCATGATCCTCTTTGACACCAAATACAACAGCCAAAAACGAAATGATAACTTACAACTATATTAGACATTATTATTTTGAATGATCAATCCAAATATTTATTCTTTATTGAGACCAATATTTCCTCCTATAATACTTTCATTTCAAAAAATTAGTTAGTTAATAATATATATCTCTTCATTCTTTGTAGTTTACATTATGTCGGGATATTATATTCTTATAATCCAAATTCTTCAGAGTAATGTGGAAATAAATCCTTAACTATAGATCATAATGATCATAGATCAATTTAAATATATCCTTTTGTAGTATATAGATCATTGTGTTTTTTACACCAACTTAGCGTGCATCGTGGTGATGCTCTAGTCAATGATCATCGAAACCTTTTTAGGGTGATTACCCCAATGTTCATATTTTCTACTAATATATCCACATGCCAAAATTATAAAAAAAATATATTTTTGGAATACTACTTAGTCAATAAAAGGAAAATCCTTCATGTTATAATCCTATATATAGAATGAACGTGTGGTTTTTACTATGGTTCCCTAACCCTATCCTAAAAAGTAAAAAATATTCAAAAAACTATAATATAATATCCAAAAAATATAATTCATGATCTAATAAAAAACAATACAACACAAAATCAGCATGTATAAAATAAAACAATAATTTCATGATTAAATCAATATATCTAAAAATTACATTCATAACACAAAGACCAAATTTTTTTGTAAATAAGAGATTAACTATATAAATATTGTAACATACTACACTTACAATAATTTATTCATATATGATCTCCACTAGACCCTTTGTAGAAATATCACATTATAAAATCATATTTATGTATTGGGTATGGAACTATAGTTAAGGGTACATATCAGACACTATGTATGGGAAAAGACATTTCATAATGTATTTGATCATAAAAATGACTGAAAACATGAAAATGATATAAATAAAATTAGTAAAGGTCACAAGACTGATAATAATAATAAAACTCAATAATGAAATATAATGTCACCAAAATATCATTATAGAACCCTAATTGAAATAACCATGTAAAATAATATATATATATAATCATAGAACATGTGTAAACAATATAAAAGTGTGGAGTACACCAAAATAGGGAATAATAATTGAAAAATGACATAACCTAATAAAAAATGAGATGTTTTTAAAAATTTCAATAAAGGATTCCTTATCCTTTTGAACATGGAAACTCATCTACCTACTGAAAAATACAACTATTATTGGAGATTAATGTCTTCATACTCTATCATTCAAATCCTATCATCATTTTAACCTATTCACATGAAATATTGTGAGTTTTGTATAACATAATCAAACTCATCCTTTGAGCACCTAATATCTTTATAACCATTTATCATAACATTTCAATATAATGAGATATTATCATTAACCCAATTATTGAGAGGAAGATATTGTTCCCACCCATCTCAGTATCCAAATATTTTTTTACACATAAAAACAACCAACACATTATGAAATATCCTATATATAATAAATATCATCATAAAATTATAAAATAATAATATAAATAACCCTTGGAAATAAAATATGATTAGTATAACCACAAAACAAAAATCATTAAATTTTCATTAGGAATCTATGGAAATAATAAATTTCTCATAAAAATAAAAATGTAAATAAAAAACATTTTATAAATACCTCATAGAAGTAATGTGGGTTTCATTAAATATCAAAATAATTTCATGACTCGAATGGATTGATAATGTAAACACGATCAATTGTAATAGTCACTTAATAAAATAACAGTATAGGGTAAAACGTGAAACAAATCTCCAAGGGTGTTTGACCATCCTGAAGATAACCAAAATCAAATCATGAAATGGGATTTTTGATGAAATAATTTAATTAATCATTTTAAAATTCAGGGTTCCAAGTATCATTTTATAATGAGTAGAATATCCTAAAAAATATTAATTAAAACAATTCCTATAAATATGATTTTTTCAAAAATAATTTTATAAAAAATTAAAAAAATAATATTATTTAATATTTAAATTCGTGGAATAAAAAATTCTAAATAAGAATTTTTATTTATCAATGATTGTATTTTGCGTAACAATTCCCTTTATGTAATCAATAATTTCTAAGTCAAGGGAAGTAGAATTGTTTTAAAAATATTATCATATTGAGTTTCAAATAACATATATTGGAATGAAATAATTGTTTTAAAAGGTATATGTAAATGTACATCGAAATAATTTACTATTAATAAAATCATTATAAAATTTAAAAAAGGGGAATAGAGATAAAATACATTATTTTAATATTAAAACTAATATTTATTAATGATAAATTGAAAAATAAATAAATTTTCTAAAAAAAGTATGTGAACAAAAAATCATAACATCTTATTCTTAAAATTAATCATTATTATTATATAATTACTTAAGATCCATCAAATGAAAACTAGGTGATAAAGATAATAAATTTAATGTTGGACGGTTCTGAAAACCATATTAACACATTGAAATAACCATATTAATAACCCCCCTCTTTAAAAGGATTACAAATATTATTTTGGAAAGAAATAAAATATTATTAATATCATATTAAATATTTAATATTATCATTCAATAAAGATATGAGATCATTGGATGTATTGAAAATATAGACATGGAATATAAGATACCATAGATAGAAAGATATTTATTGATTCAAATCATATACATTTATTTTTTATAAATATTAATACAAGAAATGTATTGATTAATAGATTTAATTTATTTATAAAAGAATTTAAAAATAAAACATAATGTAATAATATTTTATAATAGACCAATTCTTAAATACTATATTTAGAAAAATAGTGATTATGACATTGTGATGATATTCAAGTCATTAAAACCACTTATATCCTTAGTAAATATTTAATGAAAACCCCAAAAGAGGATGAACATTAAATAAAGCATTGACTATCGTGAAATATAAGATAACTATGGTACAAAATTATAGCAAAGTTGTATTTACACTATTCATATAGAAACATGATTCTTGCCATAATTGTGTTTAAAAGACAATGATGATGATATGAGAGAGGAGTGAATTCCATCCACTAACAAACCATGAAATTTTTTAATCCTTCATCATAAATTAATTTAATTCATTAAATATCTTCTATGTAAATTTAATCAAGTTGAATAAATTGATGAAATGAACATGAAATGGTGATATATATCAATTCAGGCACATAAATCCCTTATTCCACTCTACCATCACCCTCTCCACTGTAATGGTGAATTTCACTAGCATGTCTATTTTTTGAAGACCATGAAAACTGTGTAATGGAAGTTGAAACACTACAACAAGGCTCTAAGAGGTTCTAACAGTTCTTTAATAGTGACAAAAAAACACAACATTAAAAAAGAAGATGAATCTCCATCCTGACTAAGTAGAAGAAACTTATACCCCATGAAATGATTGAGATATGGTTTTTTATTAATTGGTAAAATTATAGATTCATTTAAAAGTAAAAGATGTACAATATCTCTATTAAAGGATATCATCAATAAAAAAAATCAATTTTGGGTAGGATTATTATTTATTTAAACAGTGGTAATGAAAACATTTATAATATGATAAGCCTATATTTCACAGAAGCGTAGCTCCAATAGTCATTGTGATAATCTAAAAAAATCAAATCTATACAACACCAATAATAACACAATACTCAGAAACAAATTGATCAAAAATTATATGTATCTAATGAAAATAACATTAGACAACTGGAGTGATATTACATCATTATTTTTATAAAATAAGATACTATATTTATTTATCAATAATCATGATTTACAGCAGCAAAAATATCAATGATATACTCTCGATAAAATGTGATCATTTTAATTTAAACCAGTCTAGGGAAAATCCAAAGATCCATTATAAATATGAATCATTTATTTTGATGTTTATATGAATTGTAATTGACCACTAAAAAAAATTTAGTATGGTATTTACTCTAGTAAATAAAATATATATATTGATGAATTAATCCATATTTCAAATATTTTAGATTTCTTCTTCAATCATAGGGTTGTAGTACATTTGGATAATCATGAAAATTATAGTTGAAATTTTATTATTCAATCCAATTGTAGGGTTAATAAAGTATAGGTTAATCACCCAAATATAGGGTATCTGAGAGGTGTGTGGTTCCCAATCCTAATATTTAAATTAAATGATAGGTTCCAAAAGTATTGATCCTTATATAAGGAAGGTTCCTAGTCCTTAGATTCACATATGAAATATGATTTTGAATACTGATTTTAGACAACATATATATTCTCATATTACAGAATAATAATTAAAATTTACCCACAATATAATTAAAAGCATCCAAAATCCTAAATAAATCAATAGTTTAGTAAATATTATCCGAAATTCATAAATATTAACATCATTATGAAGACAAATGACGGTGTTTTGCAATCATCTAAATAAATGAGAATTAATATAATATTTTGTGATCAACATATGACCAATAATATCCCCCATTTTAAATTACAAAAAAGCAATGTAGAAATAAACCGATATGATTTTTTTTAAAAACTCAAGATTTAAAATAAACAAACTTATCCGAAATAATATAAATAATTTTAAATTTTTATCTATATTTCTACCAAAATATAATTTTTAAAAAGGTTATTTTTATCATTATTTCTACCCTTTAGATATCAAAATGAATGTATGAAACTAATTAATACACATTTAATATATATAAATCATATTTGACATAATGTTTAGATATTTAATAATTATTCTATACAAAGAAATATTGTATATATAAAATTAATAAAAATAGAAAACTTATAACATATATTTATATATATGATAGAAAATCAGATTATTTTCTTAAATATACAATATCACAAAGATGTTTTGGATGTGCTTCTCGATAGATTATTTTATCAGATGAGTATTTATCCTTTTTTATTGTATATTAGGTGAATCTTCACAATAATAACATTGGAATCACTCACTTATTGTAACTAAATCACCAAAAAAAATTTATTATTATTGAATATATACATATGTTTTTCCATTGATGAATAATAATATTGTGTAAATACGGACTCTTATAATTCATAATGATTAGATTTACAAACAACATCTCATTTTATATCCCACACATGGTCAACTATTTACATTTATAATTAAAAAACATCTCTTCTTGATATTAAATTAGTCTATATATAATGATTCTACACTTAAGTGGGTTCAAATTTGGATTCTGAAAAATATTATTTTTTTCAAAATATTAAAACATTTATTTATAATTTCACGCTTCTCATGCATCGTCAATGACACTCCTTTTAAAGGATACAGATTGATTCCATTTATATAGTAATGGTACGGTATCTCTCTCTAGAGATCATCTTATCATCATTCTATAGTGTTTTCATTGCCTTTCTTAAAGACATTGTATCCTTAATGATTTGAACTAATTAATCTTCTAGTTCATCATAACCACCATATTTTCTTTATCTTTTCTAGAAGCCATGTCTAAGTAATCTTAAACAAGATAAACTCAATATTACCGAAATAGAATGGTAAAAGAATAATTGATATATATACTATTCAAACATATTTCCTATAATTCATTTTTACAATATATTTTTGAAAAAATATATCAAAACCAGTTTACCATACCTTGACTGTTTATCATTAAAGGAAGAATTATTTCAGAACAAGAGAGATTCAATCTCTTAATTCCACTCTCAGGGCATTAACCAAGGTATTTGAAATCGACATTGAATGTAATATTTTCATAAATCAAAATGGTGTGAAACATTACCAATTTTAGAGATGAATATTGGTTTTGATATAAAGGTTTCCTTGAAATGTTTTTTATCTTATAAACAAAATAAAGTGTATTAATTTTTTATTTTACAATGGAAATGTAATGACCCGATACTAGTATCATAGAGACCATGTCCACATTAATACATTGATATATATATAACGAAACAAATCCTGATGGACCTGTCAAGTTAGTAGTTTTGGAGAACCAAATATATACTTGTCACTCCTTTTACATTGGGATAAAAAAATAAAACATAATACAGAAAAAAATTAATGAACTACATCCAATAAAAATCTATCAAATGTATCTTCTTTATATCCAGTGGAAAGTAATAAAAAATTATTTGTGATATTAAAGGAGAAGTAAGGGTTATGTAAAATATAATTTATCATGGATCAATAAATACTAATCAATATGAAATGTTATGTAACTGAAAAAAAATTCCATTTAATAAGTAAATGAAAATCTTAACTAGATAATGATTAATTATTATGAGACGATATATAACAAAACATAAATTTTATGTAATCAGTAAACTAATAATGAAAGTCATCCTGTGATAATATCATTGATAAAATATCATCGAAAATAATAAAAAACACTCAATAATTGAAATTCATAATTATTAAATGTCATTTATAAGTCACATGAAAACATATCATTTCAAGATCTATCCTCATGATAGTTTAAAACTAATGTGTAAAACCCAATCTGATACCTCTACCAACAAGTCCTATCACAATACGATTTGAAACTACATTTAGTAACCCATTTATCTGGGACAATTGATTTTTCTCATGAGATATATCGATGAATCGATGGGATATAAAAATTCCCAATCTCTCATCAATGAATTTCCAAATCATTACTCATATATTAAATAATATATTAAATTTATAATTCAATATTTCCTATAAAATATATATATATTGAGTAAAGGATATTGATTTATCAATATTTCACCGCTAATCAAATAATATTCAATGTAATCACCGTGTGTATCAATGTTAAAATGTTTATAAAATTATGATATCCATCATAAAAAATATGAATATTTAAGAGAAATGCATTGTACAATGAAAATTGATTATAGGGAAGTGGTAATTTCAAGTGAAATGTAGCAATCAAAAAAGAATATAAGATTATAAAAAACATTTACCACATGATATTTATCACCTCAAATCCCCATATATGGAACTATTAAATATTTAAATTACACCAAAATTGAAGTATTCATGATATTTATGGAACCTAGACATAGATTCCACATCATGTAATGATCTGGGCTATGTGGACACATTTCCTTAGGCGCCCCTCCTCATACCCCAATGATTGTCAACTAGTTGCGAGGGTGTAAAATATTAGTAGTGCGGAGACTATAGCCTCAAGTGATGATGTATAATTTTCTACATTTGTATATATAACATGTTTTGAATGAAAATAAAGAAGGACATAAAACAATATCCTACCAAAGATGAAACAATAATAAATATCATATAATAAAGGAATAAACAATTAAACAATAGTAGAAAAATAATTAAACACATCAATATTAAATTTATAGAAACTAAAATAGAAGATGTATCCAATAAAGGTCATTCGTTACAATAATATATAATGGGGTCACCAACAGTTGACCCATAGTACATACATATATAATATCATGCTGAAATATAAATAAAAAATCAAAAGGTAAACTGAATATGAGGAAAGAACTAGTGGTCTAATTCCTTTCAATCCAAGATAACAACCAAAAATATCGAGGTTATGAGGATGAACCTATACCTAAACACAGAGGAATAAAGTCAATTTGCATCTCGAAGGTCCTATATAGGTTGTGAGAAAACATATCATTAGGGTACCACCCACATGTTCATACAATACATTTCTAATTAAGCAAGTGTATACTAAAAATAAATAATATGCAACACATGCATAAAGAAATAACACAATTCACTAGACCTCAAAATCCACCAGTAAAGTTTCATCGGCCTTAGACAACAATATAATTTTGTAATGAAGTGGTTCCTTAGCCCATTCCCCATGTCATCACCTCATATAAAATAGCCCAATGTGAACCCTCAGTTTTTATCTCCAAATAATTCACTGGAAACTTGTTCCCACTAATACATGTTGTCCAAATAAATATCACTAATATCTTGAAGACTATCCCAATCAATACTAAACTATTCCTATAGACCCCTAATCAGAAGAATATATCTGATCGAACTTGATGTCCAGAGGCACAAAGATTATTGTTCTGAAAGTAATATTGCAATATTATCATAGAATAATATCATGATAAATGGTGATTCCTATAATAAAAAATGACCCTTGCCCAAAGACATCAAGATTAGCAGGAATAAACCCCCAAATGACACTCTCAATATTATCATCTAATAAAATCCAACTATTCATGCATACTTCTATGACTAGAAACCACAAAAAATTACCTATGACACACTACATGGGTCTTCTACCCACATGAGCGGTCAAAATAATCAAATCACTGAATCAACCAATGAATACACGAATAATAATAGTTATTTTTCTGATACAAGTGATCCGAAGTCACAAAAATAGAACCTAATCCACAGAATTCCCAACACAACATGACCTTGTGACTATATCACTCAAATTTTTTTATCATTGCATTCAAAATAATGTGTCATGTCCTCAACTCGGTGGCCCTTCTAACTCATCTAGACACCATGACGAACGAGTTGTGATTAAATCATACATGTTACCCTAGGAAATACTATCCTGATGATCAAATCTCATAAATTAAAAATTTCCGTCATCATTTCAAACTTTGGGCCAAGACCATCATAATTCCAACGAACATAGATGTCAATTAATAGAAATTTAGAGTTAATATATTTCAATTCAAAATAGACTAAACAATTCATTATAAATTAATTAAAAATATAAAATTATAAAATAAAATCATTTTAATTAAAGGAAATCCCTTGTCCAAACATCCAAAGTACAAAGCCTATCACATAACATGAACCACTTGTAGACTTTAGTGGGTGAGGCCATTGGCATCCCACAAGGTTCAATTAAATTAATAAAACAGCACCATCAATTATAGAAGATATATTTCATTGAACATAATGACATGCTAAAATCCTCACCCCTCAATAACATTCATAACTAAAAATAAAATCATGCACCACCTACCTTTGGGTATTATAAATATGTTTTTCCTATCATAACCTCTTTGTTTGTCTAAATTGGGAAAATATAATTTATGAACAAATAACTTAAAAATATGGAAATGAATGAAAATTGTTTAGCAGATTGTGAAGCGATATAATATAATAAAATATGTATGGGTGACTAGAGACTTACCGAGATAGATCTGACCCCTGAAATAGATTGAATAATGTCGATCAGATGGACAAGATGGGTAATACACAATAGGATGATCAAAAGGGACATGTCCCTCTTTTTTACGTGCGCCCAAGGTGGAGGAAATAAGATAAAATCAGGTTAATAGATAGAGGGGAATTTTTTTCCATTTCACCCATTTATGAGGATTGTTGGTTAAAGGAAACTATTTTCCATACCATACACAACTGTGAAGACTATAATTAAAGGGAATTGCATAAGTGGCACTCCCTATACAACTTGCACATGATTTTCCCTAGGTGTGTGAAAGTAAGGTGAAATCTCTTAGCAAAGACTACATAGGTTCTCACATGACTGTGCTCCCAAACCCACAAGGTATGATAAACTATGTGGTAGTTCAAAATTGAGATATTTGTTTTCTTTAAGGGGATCCATTATTAGACCTTACTCTACACCTCAACCTATAATTCCTAAATAAGGGTCTTCAATACTTTGACATGCTCAAAACCCATCCGAACAGCTAAGGATTTTTTTAAACAACTAAAAACATTAAATGAAATTCTGTTACTGTAATGGAAAACTCAAAATTGAGATTTTCTGATTGAAAATTAATTTAACATAACCAGAAATTCCATATGTTCAAAAATGGAGATGAATCTGATCTTATCCAATGACTACATATATTACAATCTCTTCACATTAACATAGATCATCCTTGTTCTATAAAAAACTGGTTATGGTACTAAAAATACCCATCCCATTTAAAGCCAATATAGACTACCTGGTAAAAAAGATATAGGCCAACAACCTCAATAGGAGGGCGGGGGTCTCCCATAAATATGAGTGAGCAGCACCGATCGTATCCCGATAAAAAAGATAAAAAAACCGATGGTCACATGACTATCTAAGGGCTCAAATTTCCTCTAGTAATGAACAATCAATTCTGCACCTCATCAGGTGATCATGTATCATACCCATCACCCATCAAAATCCATAACCACATTGGATCTCGCCTCATTACCATGTCTTACATAGAACCATTATGGTCATATATCTCAACAGATACTTAAATGTCATGGTATGTTTCACCTCATTCAAGTCCAGAAACAAACGATTCCTAGATTTCAATTCGCCTATACTAACCCACATCTCCTAGATTCTCGGTTTCCAAGGAACCTCAATCATCACACATCCAACAATTTTCACAAGTGAAATCTGATACCACAAATGTCATATATATATACATAGCACACCTGAGCTAATTTAAACTGACTAACTAGCATCTGGTTAGTCCATACATATATATTTTTCACCTTATGCACTAAAAAGATCATAAATCAAATAAGGGCACTCCAAAAAAATAGAAAAACATTAGCTACACCCATGGGTATCTATAAGTGTTTTTGGGTCACATGTATGATCTTGATGTTGGTGGCTCTACAGTGTGAACATGGCCTGATTCTCAATGGCCTAAATCCTAACCTCCCATTAATTCTACACAAGCCATCAGTCACTAAAAATACTGATGTGTCCCACTTTCTTAATCATGACCATCATGTGCAGCTCAAACCTATATAATAAAACCTTATACCAATCTTGATTCGATCACAGAATAATAAGTTTACCCTTGTCATTGAGTACCAAATATTCAACAAGGATTATTGTAGAAACCCTCATAATTCATGAACATGCCACATGTTTGGTACACCATTTGAGTCCCTTTACACTAATTCCAGATATTTCTTGGCTCCCCACACAGAACGTACACCATCAAATACCCACTCTAATGTGGTCTTCCAGAGTTATTAGCCTGATTTACCTCTTGTATCTCATACTGACCTTGCTTCCTTCCATCTAATATGTCACCACTAGAATTTTATGATGATATAAACAATCCTAACTAATAATTATACATCTTGATATCCTTATCAATGAGGTATTTTTTCACGACCTCTAAGAATGTGGCCTACCTGAAGATGTTTACCAACACTCGAATGGTGTTCGATAAACCATCATCAAAATAACACACCCCCAAGTTGTCAACTCTCACAATGTAGTGTGAAATGCGATATAACTCAGTGAATTTATCTACATATTACATGATATAAGCATCAACCTATTGAAGGAAAAATAATTCAAGAGTTAACTCCTCCATTCGAATCTCTGAGAAAAAGTGCTAGACGAAGCTAGACTCAATGTCTATCTAGTGTAGTCCCTCGTGCCTTCCTTCCTGGACCTTCCATAACACCCGAGACATTAAAGATAAATATTTTGTTTTTATGTTATATAAATCATCAAAGGAATCTTCCACTACACACAACACTATCTTGACTTTCTTTATACGTAATAACGACCTTCCTCGATAGCTTGCGTCGTACGCAATACCGAGTTTCACTATACAACGATATGCTATTAAAATATTATTAAAACTAGTCGTTATGAATAGAAATAACCACTTTTTGAAATTTTGTAAATTTTTCTTTCAAAATGGAATTCATTTTTGGATTAGGAATATCAAAATTAGCCTAGGGTGAAATTTTGGAATTTTTTTAAAAAATATCAATTTTTGATGAATAGTGAAAACACTAGGTTACTATTTAAAAACTGCCTTTTTATTTAAATAATTATTTATTTTATTTAAATTTATTTTATGTCAAAATTGATACATAAGACCTATATAAGTTCAATTAAATTAATTGGAGTAATTTTTTAATAATTTTAGATATATAAAAATTTTATTGAACTTTTCACCGTCTTTTACCCACCTCATAAGAGAATTTGAAAATTTACATAAAACATAGTTTTACCGCTTCTGTGAGTGGAATTTTGAAAATCTAAGAGACACGATTAATATCAAGGACTAAAATGTGTTTCAATGTGAAAAAAATAATTTTTTGGTGAAGAGTAACTTTTTTCTTTTTTTACCACGGTTAAAAGTAAATATGGAAATTAAGGGAAAAATGTTATTATTATTACCATAAAACATGTCATAATTCTATTGGATAAGTGTAATTTGACAAAAAACAACCTTAGGAATAACATATGACAATTTAGGCCCACATGGAGAAGATTAGGACATTTATTATTATTTTATTTAAAGAAGGGTTAAAATAGGTAAAATAAAAGTTCAATAACAAAAGCATCTTTAATATAGGGTTATACATAAGAAAAATTCGACTATAAATATTCATTAGAAATATATTAAACTTTACTACATAATGGTATTTTATTTGTAAATTTTAAACGATAAATAACATAATTTATTTTTGACGCAATGATGATGCAGTAATTATCTTCTTAATGAAATATTGACATAATTGTTGTTATAAATACCCAAATAAATATAATTTGAGACTTTTTATGAATTAAAATAATTTTATAGGTTAATATTACATATTATTAATTATTTAATTAACATTTATTGATCTAATCATTCTGTTATGATTTTCACAAAAATCAATTACCAAATAGTGTCAAAATTGACATAAAATTGTTTTTAAAACAAATATTATATTATAAATTTTTCTTTTTTTTCTAAAAATCTAAGGTTTGGCCAAATGACATATATAAGGTTATATATATTAACAATAAACATCTTGGGGTTCTTTTGGCTTGTTATAGTATGATTATTGACCTTATGGTGTAAGAAACCAAGAAGACACGGTAAAAGTAAAATTATATAACTTAAAGTTAAATCTAAATGATAAGGTTACAATAGATACCTAACCATGTCTAAATTCTATTTTATGAGAGTATTTTGAACCATACCCACCTTATCTTAAAAATAAATCAATTTGGAGCTATTAAAACCGAATATTAATTTATAATAAAATAATATATTTAGTTTTTCCAAAGGTTCCCCTCTCCTCCCTTATAAAAGGGTACCTCCTCCCTCTCTTACTCACACCATTTTGACCCTTCAATCTCGGCCAACCCCTACCCATATCTCTTATCAACTTCCCTAGAAACATCCTACAGGTTCGGGTCTTCTTCAAAGACCAATTTTAGTGCCCTAAGAGGAGGTCTCAAAGAGACGCTTCAAAGAAGAGGTAATGTCCGTTACCGATTCTTTCAACTTTATTTTTTCTTACACTTATTCTGATTTAGTTGTTTCATTATGAAGTAATAAAATCAGTATCACTAATATACTGTTATGTTATTATATGTATGAAACAACCCTATTTCACAATCTATCCATCCTACGGAAAACAAAATCACCGCGCGTGCGTACGTACGGAATTCCGTCTCCACGCCGTAGTGTAATCTATTTTCCACCACCACCTTACTTGGATGGGTATAATAGTGTAAATAATAACTATATATGATTATTTTAAATTGATATTGATTCTTAAATAGTATACATACACTCCAATGCAATTCCACGATCATTGGAACGATATCATCGCTCGTGCGTACATACGGAATACCGTCTCCACGATGTGATGTGACTCGTTATACATGATCTTCATTGCATAATGATAATGTAAATGAATTTAATTTAATTAATATGATATATATAACACTAATACCATTCCACAAATTAGGTATCTATAACCTAAAGATAAGAATGATAATTTATTCGACAAAACACGCATAAGAACAAAAAGTAATAAACACCTGAATAACAAGTAGCAATGAAATATTACTAATAAGAAGCTAGGAATATGACCATATATGATATCATAAAAATATTTATGATTCTGGAATAAGTCAATGACATTATTTAAATCATTATACAGCAGTTTCGGACACTTACGAAGCAAATCAGAAGTAAGGTAAGGGAAAATTTCACAATCTCATTTTTATCCGAGATTGTTTATACTTCAGAATTTTATGGGGAATATTTTTCATCCATAGCCATATTTCCTCAATATGTAATATATATATCCTCTTACAATTGTTTAAATCCAATTTTACACTTCAGTGAGTGTTTAGTAAGTTATATGAAAGTAATTTTTTGTCGTTTTTTCGTAAGAGGTATATTTTGACTTATCCGTCAAATGTACGAGAAGAATGTATTTTTTTAACTTGTATGGAATGAATGGATTTTTAAAACATTATTTTCAAGAAGCTTCCTTTAAAAGTTTTTAAGTTTAATTTTAATCAACTTCTTTTAGATTAAAAATTTATGACATGTTAAGAAAGGAAAATGTTTTTGAAGTAGAAAGGATATTTTCCTCAAGAATGGAGTTCAAGTGTTTTATCAAAATTATTTTCCATCTATGATAATATAGGGTTATCTTTCTATCCCTATTATTACATTTATTTGATTATGTTGTGATGGAATTATTTTTATGAATTCCTTTATCTTATATTAATTGTTTTATGATGTCATGATATTTAAGAATCCCATTTTTGTTACATGGGTTATGCAACGATGTATGATTTATGATTTTGTGGTACACATAAGAATGGTATCATTATGAGATTGGTGGGACCTATATCTCCCTCAAATTCATTGGGTAAAGATTTATATCTCATGAGATAGACATGGTTGGAATGGATGGTTAATCTGGTTCAGTGAAACAGGACTGAAATGAGGAGTGAACTTGGTTCAGCAATGGAATTTGTCTGCTAAGATAGTCTTGGATATGAGTTTTGACTACTAAGAAATGATTCTCTACTATTTTTTGTGTACGCCACAACATTTCATGTTTTATGTTATGATTATTGGTATTACATTTCACTTCTATGATTTATCCCATGATATGAAATTATGATTTCTTTTGTAGGTTATGTTTTCCAAAATGTTATGTTCTTATGAATATGATGTGATTACTATTTATTTTGTTTACCCTTACTGAGCATTTGAGATCACCCTTTTGTATGTTTTTTTCTAGGTATGGAAGAAGGTTGTTAAGTATGATATGCCAAAAAGGACTCTAGATATGATGAAATAAGTGGGAGACCATGTAGATGCTTTATGAACCAGTTGTTCATGTTTCCCAGTTTCTAAAGACAGTATACCTCTACGGTCATTTAGGGTTTTGTTATATGTTGTAATAAGTATACATAAATTTTGAAGTATTAACAATTTAAGTAAACTATGGGTCATTATAGTTGGTATCAATGGAAATGTATAGTCAACCTTTGGAAACTCGGATGTGAAATCCTTAGTAAGAAACCTAAGGATATGTCCAACCATATAACACAATCTTAGTGTTTTAGAAATGGCCATGAACAACCTATGATAAGACCTTAAGTGTGAAATTTTATTCTTGATTATGTGGTTTTTCCTATTATAATTAGTGTTTCTCACACTATTCTTCTTGGTTTTAGTCAATGGATAGAACCCGAAGGAACTATGTTAATGTGGGATGTGATGGGAAATGCAATGATTGTCCCCCTAAGCAACCAAACATTATGGGAGTTGGAATGAAAAATCTTGTTGCCATGCTCACACAACTTTCTCAAGCTATGAATCATGAAGGAATTCCAGACGAGAAAAGGAAGGAGAAACATTCTATTGAATCCTTCGTGAGGCAGCATCCACCTTAATTAAGCGGGTCTTCTGATCCATTAGTTGCTGAATAATGGATCAGTACCACTGAAAAGATATTTTCAGTTCTTCAATGTTCTTAACATGATAAAGTCATCTTAGCAGTTTATCATTTGGAAGGTGATGCTGATCAATGGTGGAATCTTATTCAGAATATGAGGCAAAAGGATGAAATTGAGTCCATGTAATGGGACGAGTTCAAGAACTTATTTTTAAATAAGTACTTCCCTCATATTCTCCAAAGAAAGATGGAGAAGGATTTTCTTGAACTAAAGCAAAAGGATGATGAATCTATTGGTACCTATGAAGAAAATTTTACAAGACATTCATGGTAGTCTTCTGGTATTATTATCCAACCTGAGAGTAAGATCAATTGATTCTTTAGTGGCTTAAAACCAATTCATCGAAGGGCGTTAGCCATAAGGGACTTCAATATCTACGAGGAAATTGTTCGATGTGCTCTCAAGGTTGAGATGGAGATTATTATAACCCATCAGTCATATGGGTTTGATAATAATAGGAAAATGGAATTTAAAGGAAAATCTAAAGAGCACATTGAAAAGAAGATGAGTTTTCCCTTATGCTCAATGTGTGGAAAGAAACATGGAGGAAATTGTCCTAAGGGGACAAAAAATGTTATAAGTGTGGAAAAAAAAGGTCATCGGGCAATTGAATATCGAAATAATGGGAAGAAGATTTCTAATGATGCAAAAAAGGAAGGGATATGAATAATGAACCTACTTCCATTCAATGTTTCAAGTGCAAGGAGAGAGGGCATTATGGAAGTCAATGCCCAAATCCAAGGGTTGATGATGATGATCGACGTCAACAAACTATTAAGGCCAAAGGCAAAGGAAAATCACATTAAATTTCCATCAACGATGTGGAGTATGATAAAGAAGTTGTGAAAGGTAAAATTACCATACACTCTAAAGTAGAAAATGTTTTATTTGATTCTGGAACAACCCACTCTGTTATTTCTGAAGAATTTTCTAAGGGTATCACCGTATTACCTCAACAATTAGATGTTGAGTTAGCTGTGGCAACCCCAAATGGCACAACAGTTGCATCAATAGTTTATAATTCTACTCTGATTGATGTTTGTGGGATTGTGATTCATGAAAATCTTGTGATCCTGCCTATAGTGGAATTTGATGTGATTCATGGCATGGATTGGATTTCTTTATATAGAGATCATATCAATTTCCAGAGAAGTGAAGTCACATTTCATATTCCAGATCAATCTACGATCGTCTATCGATGCAAGGATTAACATAACCTTCCAGTGGAAATTTCTTCCCTCTTATGGGTTTTGATTCCAATAAATAAAGGTTATTATCTCAAATGGTAGGTGAGAAACTCACGATTAAGAATATTCCCATTGTATAAAAGTTTGATGATGTATTTCTGGAGGAATTTTTGGGTCATCCACCTAATCGTGAAGTTGAGTATTCAATAGAACTCGGACCTGGTGCTTTGCCTATTTCAAAGACACCTTATAGAATGTCCCCAATGGAGTTGCAGGAATTGAAGAAGCAACTCCAAGAGAATCTGGATAAGGGATTCATATGCCCTAGTGTGTCACCTTGGGGAGCACCTGTTCGGTTTGTTAAGAAGAATGATTGATCAATGAGACTCTTCATTGATTATCGAGAACATAACAAGATCACTATCAAGAACAAATATCCTCTCCCGCGCATTGATGACTTATTTGACCAACTATGTGGAGATCAATACTTTTTCAAGATTAATCTTTGTTCAGGGTATCATCAATTAAGGGTTAAAAGGGAAGATATACCAACGACGACATTCCGTACAAGGTATAGACACTATGAATTTATAGTGATGCCATTTGGTCTTACTAGTTCCCCTATTATCTTCATGGATCTGATGAATAATGTCTTTAGAAACTATCTTGATCAGTTTTGGGTAGTCTTTATAGACGATATTCTTGTCTATTCAAAGAGCAAGGAATAACATGAAGATTATTTGAGATTTATATTGTAGACCCTAATAAAGGAGAATCCTTATGCCAAATTTACGAAGTGTGAATTTTGGCATAAAAAATTTTCATTTTTGGGTCACATAATCTCAAAAGAGTGGATATCTGTGGATCCAGCAAAAACAGAGGTTATCGAATGATGGTTGAGACCAAAAACAGTAACTTATCTCCGAAGTTTTCTTGGTTTGGCTGGATATTATCGATGTTCTGTGAAAGATTTTTCACGATTATCTAATCCACTAACCAGTTTGACTTGGAAATGAGTTAGGTTTGTTTGGATCGAGGAATGTGAAAAGAATTTCAAGGTGTTGAAAAGAAGGTTATCCAGTGCACCTGTGCTCAAACTTCCATGTAGTGGAGAAAGGTTTGTGATCTACAGTGATGCATCCAAGAAGTTATTGGGGTGTGTTCTTATGCAAAATGATATGGTGATATCTTATGCCTCAGGATAGTTGAAAATCCATGAGAAAATTTACCCAAATCATGATTTGGAGTTAGCTGAGGTAATATTTGCATTATGGATTTGGAGGCATTATCTTTATGGAGAAAGGTGTGATATTTATACTGATCATAAAATTTTAAAGCATATTTTCCCACAAAATGAGCTGAATATGTGCCAAAGAAGATGGTTGGAGCTGATTAAGGCTTACGACTGCTCAATTCATTACCACCATGGGAAAACAAACAAGTTGGCAGATGGATTAAGTTGACAAGACCATGCTAGTTTATCCATGATGAGGATCACAAAAGATCCAATATTTATGTATTTATAAAGGATGGATCTTGAAATTATAATGCAAGGGGAAAAATCATACCTTTCTCAAATGAATGTTCAACCATCTGTACATGTGAAGATTAAAGAGGCACATAATGTAGATGTAGAGTTACAAAAGAAGGTGATAAATATTCCTGAATTCAACCTTGATTGTGATGGGATAATAAAGTTCAGGAATCGGGTTTGTGTTCCTCCCATCCCTGAATTAAAGAAGGAGATAGTGGATGAGGCTCATAGTTCTTAATTATCTATTCATCCGGGAAGCACAAAGATGTATAGGGACATGAAAAAGTACTTCTGGTGGGATGGCATGAAAAGATATGTTGCTGAATAAGTCTCTCGATGCATGGTTTCTCAGCAAGTTAAAGCTGAGAGACAAAAATCTAAGGGGATGTTACAACCATTACCCATACCCGAATGGAAATGGGAAAACATCACTATGGACTTCGCCATCAGACTTCCTAAAACATCCAAATGCAATAATGCTATATGGGTAATAGATGATCATCTTACAATGTCTGCACACTTCTTTTCTATTAGATAGGATTCCTCTCTGGATCAGCTTGCCATGATATATGTGAAGGAAGTGGTAAGATTGCATAGAGTACCACTTTCCATTTTATCTGATCGGGATCTGAGGTTACCTTGATGTTATGGGGAAGGCTTCAGCATACTCTGGATAAAGAGTTGAGTTTCAGCAATGCTTATCATCCTCAGACCGACAGTCAGTCTGAGAGAACAATTCAAACTCTAGAAGATATGTTGAGAGCTTGCTTGATGGATTTTAAAGGTGGTTGGGATCAACACATACCTTTGGTGGAATATTCTTATAATAATAGCTATCACTCTAGTATTCAGATGTCTACTTATGAAGATCTCTATGGAAAGAAATACAGGACTCCAACTTGCTGGGATGAAGTTGGGGAAAGAAATCTATTAGGACCTGATCTTATTGATGAGATGGAAGAAAAGTACAGATCTATTCAACAACACATTAGAGAAGCTCAGAGTGGACAAAAAAGTTATGCCGACAACCGAAAAAAAGACCTAGAGTTTTAGGTTGGTGATAAAGTGTTCTTACGAATATCTCCTTGGAAGAGAGTAATGATATTTGGAAAGAAGGGAAAGTTGAGCCCTAGATATATCGGTCCTTTTAAAATACTGGATCGTGTTGCGAAGGTAGCTTACCGATTGTCGCTTCCACCGAATCTCTCCCATGTTCATGATGTGTTCCATGTATCTCTATTGAGAATGTACATACCTGATCCTTCACATGTACTGAGCTCAGAAGTTGTACCGGTGGAACAAGATCTTTCTAATGAAGAACAGGCGATAGAGATTCTCGATCGTAGCAAAAAAGTCTTACAGAACAAGACCACTCTCTTGGTGAAAGTTTTATGGAGGAACCACCAATTAGAAGAAGCTACATGGGAGCTTTTTGATATGATGAGGGAAAGGTATCCTCATCTGTTTGTTACAAAGTGATGAATTTCGAGGGCGAAATTCATTTTAAGGGGGGTAGAATGTAACACCCGAGACATTAATGAGAAATATTTTGTTTTTATGTTATATAAATCATAAAAGTAATCTTTCACTACACACAACACTAGCTTGGATTTCTTTACATGCAATCGAGACCTTCCTTGATAGATTGCGTCGTACGCAATACTGAGTTTCACTAAACAACGATATGCTATTAAAATATTTTTAAAACTAGCCCTTATGAATAGTAATAAACACTTTTTGAAATTTTGTAAATTTTGCCTTTCAAAATGGAGTTCATTTTTGGATTCAGAATATCAAAATTAGCCTAGGGTGAAATTTTGGTATTTTTTTGAACAATTTCAATTTTGATGAATAGTGAAAAAACTGAGTTACTATTTAAAAACCGACTTTTCATTTAAATAATTATTTATATTATTTAAATTTATTTTAGGTCAAAATTGATACATAATACCTATATAAGTTCAATTCAATTCATTGGAATCATTTTATAATAATTTTAGATATAAAAAAATTTTATTGAACTTTTCACCGTCTTTTACCCACCTCCTAAAAGAATTTGCAAAATATACATAAAACTTAATTTTAACATTTTTGTGAGTGGAATTTTGAAAATCCGAGAGACAAGGTTAACATCAAAGGTGAAAATGTGGTTCAATGAGATGAAAATAATTTTTTTTGAATAATATCTTTTTACTTTTTTTACCACGTTTAAAAGTAAATAGGGAAATTAAGGGTAAAATGTTATTATTATTACCCTAAAACATTTCCTAATTATATTATATAAGTGTAATTTGACCAAAAACAATGTTAGGCATAAAATATGACCATTTAGGCCCACATGGATTGGATTAGGACATTTATTATTAATTTATTTAAAGAAGAGTTAAAATAGTTAAAATCAATGTTTAATAACTAAAGAATTTTTAATATAGGGTTATACATAAGACAAATTAGACTATAAATATTAATTATAAATCTAAAAAGCTTTCCTATATAATTATATTTTATTTGTTATTTTTAGACAATAAATAATTTATATTACTTATTACACAATGATGATGCAGTAATTATCTTATTAATGAAATATTGACATAAGTGATTTATAAATACCAAAATAAATGTAATTTGAGACTTTTTATGAATTCCAATAATTTTTAAGGTTAATATTACATATTATTACTGATTTAATTAACTTTTTTCAAACTAATATTTCTATTATGATTTTCACAAAAAAATAAATTACCAAATAGTGTCAAAATTGACATAAAATTGTTTTTAAAACAAATATTATATTAATAATTTTTATTTTATTCCTAAAAATCTAAGGTTCTAAAAAATGACTTAGATAAGGTTATATATATTAACAATAAACAACTTGGGGTTCTTTTTTCTTTTTATATTATGTTTATTAACCTTGTGGAGTAAGAAAACAAGAAGACACGGTAAAAGTAAAATTAGTTTACTTAAAGTTAAATCTAAATGATAATGTTAAAATAGATAACTAAACATGTCTAAATTATATTGGATGAGAGGAGTTAGACCCATACCCACCTTAGATTCGAAATAAATCAATTTGGGGCTATTAAAAACCGAATATGACTTTATAATAAAATAATATTTTTAGTTTTTCCAAAGGTTCCCCTCTCCTCCCTTATAAAAGGGAACACCCTCCCTCTCTTCCTCACACCACATTGAGCCTTAATGCTCAGCCAAACCCTGCCAATTTCTCTTATCTACTTCTATAGAAACATCCTAGAGGTCCTGGTCTTCTTCAAAGACCAATTTTAGTGCCCTAAGAGGAGGTCTCAAAGAGGCGCTTCAAAGAAAAGGTAATGTCAGTTACCGATTCTTTCAACTTTATTTCTTCTTCCACTTATTCTTATTTAGTTTTTTCATTATGATGTAATAAAATCAGTATAAATAATATACTGATATTTTATTATAAGTATGAAACAAACCTATTTCACAATCTATCCATCCTACGGAAAACGAAATCACTGCACATGCGTACGTACGGAATATCGTCTCTACGCCATGGTGTAATCTATTTTCCACCACCACCTTACTTGGATGGGTATAATAGTGTAAATAATAACTATATATGATTATTGTAAAGTGATATTGATTCTTCAATAGTATACATACACTCCAATGCAATTCCACGATCATGGGAACAATATCATCGCTCGTGCGTACATACGGAATACCGTCTCCACGATGTGATGTGACTCGTTATACATGATCTTCATTGCATAATGATAATGTAAATGAATTGAATTGAATTAATATGATATATATAACAGTAATACCATTCCACAAATGAGGTATCTATAACCTAAAGATAAGAATGATAATTTATTCGACAAAACACGTATAAGAACAAAAAGTAATAAACACATGAATAACAAGTAGCAATGAAGTAATACTAATAAAAATCTAGGAATATGACCATATATGATATCATAAAATTATGTATGATTCTGGAATAAGTAAATGACATTCTTTAAATCATTATACAGGAGTTTCGGACACTTACGAAGCAAATCAGACGTAAGGTAAGGTAGAATTTCACAATCTCATTTTTATCCGAGATTGTTTATACTTCAGAATTTACTGGGGAATATTTTTCATCCACAACCATATTTCCTCAATATGTAATATATATATCCTCATAAAATTGTTTAAATCCAATTTTACACTTCAGTGAGTTTATAGTAAGTTATATGAAAGTAATCTTTTGTCGTTTTTCGTAGGAGGTATATTTTGACTTTTCCGTAAAATGTACGAGAAGAATGTCTTTTTTTAACTTTACGGCATGAATGGATTTTTAAAACATTATTTTCAAGAAGCTTACTTTAAAAGTTTTTATGTTTATTTTTAATCAACTTATTTTAGATTAAAAATTGATGACATGTTAAGAAAGGAAAATGTTTTTTAAGTAGAAAGGATATTTTCCTCAAGAATTGAGTTCAAGTGTTTTATCAAAATTATTTTCCATCTATGATAATATAGGGTTCTCTTTCTATCCCTATTATTACATTTATTTGATTATTTTTTGATGGAATTATTTTTATGAATTCCTTTATCTAATATGAGTTGTTTTATGATGTCATGATGTTTAAGAATCCTATTTTTATTACATGGGTTATGCAATGATGTATGATTTATGATTTTGTGTCACACATAATAATGGTATCATTATGAGATGTGTGGAACCTATATCTCCATCCAATGCATTGGGTAATGATTTATATCTCATGAGATAGACATGGCTATAATGACAGGTTAATCCGGTTTAGTGAAACAGGACTGAAACGAGGAGTGAACTCGGTTCAGAAATGGACTTTGTCCGCTAAGATAGTCTTGGATATGAGTCTTAACTACTATGAAATGATTCCCTATGATTATGTGTGTATGAAAAAAAGTATCATGTTTTATGTTATGATTATTTGGATTACATTTCACTTCTATGACTTATCCCATGATATGAAATTATGATTTCTTTTGCAGGTTAAGATTTCCAAAATGTTATGTTCTTATGAATATGATGTGATTGATATTTATTTTGTTTACACTTACAGAGCATTTGATATCACCGTTTTGTATGTTTTTTTCCCTGGTCAGGAAGAAGGTTATTAAGTAGGATATGCCAAAAGGGACTCTAGATATGATGAAATAAGTGGGAGACAATGTAGATTCTTTATGAACCAGTTGTTTATGTTTCAGAGTTTCTAAAGACACTATATCTATACGGTCCTTCTGGGTTTTGTTATATGTTGTAATAAGTGTACTTCAATTTTGATGTATTAACAATGTATGTAAAGTATGGGTCGTTATACCTTCACATCCCACCAACATGTTTCTGGTACTTTGAGAATATAGGATATTAATTTCATCCTCCACCCTAGAGGTTTCATGATCAACTCGAAAATAATCCCCCGAGCCTCGATTGAAATATTAGCCATATGTGGACCACCCTCAAACAAAAAAGGAGTGGTTTCTATAACTCAATCACCCACATTATAGATTCCACAGTGGGATATACTCTTTTAGATTCCATGCGAATCCCTTGATCACAGACACCAAGATTACTATGAGATTATCATCTAGATATGGACCAAAATAATTCAGATTTGGAAGCATCTAGACCTACACCAGATTCTAAGCCTAAGACTGTTCCTGCAATGCATGATCTCCTCAACCCTAGTGGGACTCAACCTCATCATACTCCAACGATACCCTTTCACCATCCCCTGTCTCTCCATATGATCCATCTAGATGGAAACCTACTAAATACCACTATAGGGTAAGACATCCTGGATAACACACACATGCATATATATATATATATATAATATATTGGGATATTAGTAACATAATGTACCAATGAACTTCTCTTTCCCTTCCCCACTGTAATAATGTCAAAAGACATCTCGTCCTTATGTCCACCTTAACCGCATATACATGATATAAGAATAAAATATTCCTCTTTCTATGGATAATCTATATGAAACATGTATCCTCAAATCCATAATCCCATCACCCATCATTGTGATCAATATCACTGAATTTCATCATACCCACCAACTCCTATAACAGGACCTAAACCCCCTTGTCATGCTATTGGAAGGGAGAAAATATTTTCCCCTAAAATACAAACCCAAAGGTCACATTTCATAACAAAAAATAATCACATTTTCTAATTTTACCACTCGAGGTGGAAATCATATAAATTTTCATCTTAGAAAAATATAATATCAATTACCACACATAGTAACATGGGCTATATCTAATGTTCGGGAATTAAGGAACTCAATCACATATTCTAAACCCAGTTTCAATAGCACCCCAATCTCCACTCCATCGTAGACCAAACTCTAAGACCAACAAGAAATAAAATAATTCTCTATCATTTGTTTTTAACTAAACACCAATACTAATTCCCAGAAAAGAACTCCTTGTATAACATTTCTAGTGCACCAACATGTATACCACCTCAATGATTGATATGGGTTGGAGAGATATTATTCCTTTGGCACACCTCCACATATAGCACATTCTATCAATTAGAAGCTTTGATGTGAATGAGTACTAGTGGAGAAATTATACCCTCATGTGATGTTGTACAATTCTGCATGTGTGTATATATTATATGCAGTAAAATAACATAATATAGACACAAACCAAAAACCATCTAAATGAAGAAGAACAATCAATTACATAAAATAGAGGAATAAATAAATATACAATATGAGCAGAAATAAATAAAAATATCACCATTCCATTTTCAAAACAAAAATAGAACATTCATTCATTACAGGGTATATAGTATGAAAATAAATAAAGGGGTATCTAATCTATGACCTCGATTATATATATTTATAATAGAAGTCTAAAAATAATGTAATATTGAAGAGGTAAAATCTAGCTACGGGATGAACCAAGAGACCCCGTCCTTTTATCACATGGAAACATCCAATAAGATATATATTCTGAATATAGACCATTACCTGAATGAAAAAGTATAATTTATACATGCATCCCAAATGGAAATTTTTGGGTGTTATAATAAGTCTCAGTAGGGTACAAAAAAATTATTACCTTGCCTTTTTTATTTAGTTTTTATATAATTAAAATAAACAAGAATTAGTGCATGAATAAAGTAAACAAAAACATCATTGGTTATCAAAAGCGACCAAGATGTTATCAACTACCTCATCCAAAAATATAATTACATAATTGTGAGGATCCAAAGAACATGTCCCAAGGCATTTCTTGATTTTAAATATCCCCATGTGAACCCTCAGGTTCCACTTAAAAAAATTCATCAAAACCTCGTGTGAACTGACACCTCATGTTCTAATAAATATCATAGATGTCCCAAAGGCATTCCAAAAAATAATAGGTCTATCAAACACATAATCAAACTAAACAATTTGATTGAATCCCAATGTTAGGGTTAACTATCATAATTTCCCTTAAAGAAATGTATTATTAATATCAAAGCACATGTTTCTGGGAAACGGTGATTGTCATCCTCCAAAATGATCACGGACCAGTGACCTCATGTACAACAAGCCTCAACCCCCTACCAAAAGCATCAGTGCTTTCATCTGATGAATCCTCTCCATCCCTATGGCATTCCATGGAACACCCCCACAATAATTAACTATGACACACTACCAATGAACTATACCAACACGAGTTGTAAAATCCACCTCATCCAATAGTCAAACTGTACAAACAAGATTCCAAATGGTGCTTTGGCTAACATGGGTGACTAACAATCACCAAAATATAAACTAATCCACATCATGTTTGGAACATAATTCCATTGCAACCACATCACTCTAGTCTGAGGTCCCTCCCATCCAAATTCATGTGTCACGCCATCAACCTGAAGGACATTCTGCCTCAACTGTGGATCATGTTTTCCAAGTAGTGATGACATCTCCCATGTAACATAGTCCAGGCCCATATTAAAGATCACATTGACATAATTACATATGTCCATCTCTATTTTAATTGTCGGGAGTATCCCTTCATAATCCCAAGGTCCATAACATTAAATCCCCATAAATTCACATTTAATATAATGAAATTAAAAATAGACTAAATAATTTAATTTAATTTAATTGAGATACTCAAATTAAATAAAAAGTCAATTTAATTTAAATAATACCCACATCATAAAGTCTAATTTCTTATTCCTCTCACATGGATTAATCCACATTTATACTTTAGTGGTCAGGCCCATTTTCCTCCCATGATGTTAAATTGAGCTAATTAAATGCCAAAATCAATTTAGAAAATCTAATCTTGGTCATGAAAATTGTTCACTATAATTCATAACCCTAAAACACTTCAAAAAACTAAAAAAATAAATATCCAACTACCTTTGAATCATAAATGTATTCATGTCACATCTTAGCCTCTAAATCGGCCGATTTGGGATAAAATAATGTTTCTAATGAATGACTTGAATGTTGGGAAAATGAATCAAATAGATTTAGTGTTCCATAAGGTGAGAGAAGTTGATAAAAAGAAAATTTTTTGAA
This sequence comes from Viscum album, assembly GCA_963277665.1. Lineage (NCBI taxonomy): Eukaryota > Viridiplantae > Streptophyta > Magnoliopsida > Santalales > Viscaceae > Viscum > Viscum album. The sequence continues at coordinate 213,157,778 of OY728155.1, read as the reverse complement.
GAGAGACTTCTTAAGATTGATCCAATTAAAAAAATCGATTGATGAGTGGAGGTCAGACAGAGATGATTGATGAAATCCAAGAGGATGAAGAAAATTAGAGAGATCCCTTTGTTGTATTCTTAACAATGGAGGAAAATAAAAATTCAAATTATGTTAAATTAAAGAGGTCCAAATTATAAATTTTATCCCATTAATAGGTCACATAGTTAGCTCATATAATTTTCCAAACCATTACAGCAACCGTGCGAGCTATAGTGTGAGGGTATTGCCTGTGTGGAGTTAACTATGCATCATATTCATTATTTTACCTATCCATGTTAATGAAATGTGAAATACCTCTACAAAAACTAAATAGGTTCCCTCACAACCATGATCCCCAATGCACATAGTTTTCTATACCATGTGTAAGTTTAATATTGTGCTATAAAAGTTTCTCTAAGAGGTTGCACGATTATATCTAACTATGCACCACAACTATAATCTCCAAAAATATGTTTTTCATGCCTCTAACATACTCCAAACCAATAAAAACACCTGATGAATTTCATAAACATCTAAAACCAACCAAAATGAAGGTATTGGATTAATTTCAAACTCATATTTGAGTCCTGGTGATCGGAAAAGATTTTTTCAAAACATACAATTACAAAAATTTAAAAAGGGACTTGATTTAAACCAACTAAACCAACCCAGGATGATAAAAAATTAAATGTGAAATAGTAATTTTATACACCATATAAATGAAATTGGTGCATAGTATAAAAATCATCCTTAATAAATATTAATTGTGAAAAAATCACTTACCACATTATAATATTCCAGACGAATACAGTTGGATGAAATAATTAAAATTTAAATATAGAAAAACATGATTTTAGAATTATTCATTATCTTACATGTGAAATGGTATTTTTATATAGAATATAAATTAAATTGGTTTATAATATAGAAATTTACCTAAATGAAAGAACATTGAGATAGAATCATGTACCCCACCTTTTATTTTTATTAAACATTCCTTAAACACTTATATTGTTGTTTTAAACGTGATATTAACATACACTAGAATCATATTCATAATTATAATATCATATATGATCAATTTAAAACATATTATCACTTATTTATTAATTATCATTCATCATTTTTATTGTTTCATGTGTTAATTTCCCTCTTCTCATAGGCATGTATTGTTTTTAATGATCCAGTTCTATGCACACATTTCATAGTATCATAAATTGATAATAATTATCAAAAAATAATAATCATATTTTTTAACCAGGTTTTTTTAAAATTAATTTTGAAATATGATCTAGAAAAATGAACATTGTCTCCATCATATCGACGGTATGTCATACATACACATGTTAATTGTTTCTATTTTTCAACGATCATTATAGGATGTATATAATAAATATTTTATCAATAAAGAATGAAAATAATATCTTATATAATATATTATGTGATTATATATATATCATTCATTTTGTGTGGTGATGAAAAGAGATTCACATCACTCTTTGATGGAGGTAGTCCACATATCAATGAATGATGTTATCATCATTAATTGAGTAGAAATGTACAAAGTAAAATGATATATTAACTGTATGGAATTATAAATATTTCATTCATATCATAATTATTTACTTTATATTAGATATAATAATTAATTTTATCATTATCATATTCCATGTATTTTTTTTAGTGAAAAATGAATCACATCACTCCATAAGGTTTTAGTCTACCGTTCACATGAGATACATGATTGTATCCCCTAATAAATTGAAAGTAAAAAAATGTAAATATGATATAATAAATATTTATTTGTAAATATGTTTTAAATATCATATATATACTTTATATAAATCATCATACAAAACTAGGGGGTGTTTTAATGAAAACAATGACATTGGTTCGGGTGGCGATTGTCAACCGTAGACACAAACGATGATTTCGTAACGCATTTAAAGGATGAAGATGTTTATATAGATCATTAAATTATTATAAAATCATCCATGTATATATTATATACTGAATTTTATAAATCAAAATTGTTTAATAATAATTATAGGAGGTGGAGAATGTAATAAAATAAAAATGCTCGATGAAGAACATTACATCGTTTTCGGTTATCCTCTTTGTCTTAAAACTAAAAACTTTTTATGTTGTATTGCATAAAAAATAAAAATAATAGTACTATAAGAGATAAGAATTAAATTGATTTGGTAATGTGTTGGAAATAAAATTGGTTCTATGGTGTGAAGAAGAGATGATTGGGTGTGGCCTTTATATGTGGGGTGAGTGGAAAACCTGTAATATTTTGAAAACATTTGATCATATCCATGATTTTAAAATAAAAAAGACTTCAAAATGGTATATAATAAATTTAATAATATATAAGGTCAAAATATGTATATACAATGGGTCTTTGATATGTTTTAGGTCCTTTTAAACCCTTGTCTACTCTATCAATACCCCTGGTAAATCCATTTCTTCCTTAACAATGTTAATTAATTTTTATTTTTTTCCTTTTCAAATTTATAAAAAAAACTATTTTGAACATAAAATACATTATAAAATATTCTAATTAAAATATGGAATCCATTTTACCAAATTCAATTCATATATCTGAAAAAAAAAATTAATTTAACATTATTCATATAGATGTGACAAGAACAAGGGTTTTGAAAGGGAAAATGATCAAAAGTTTCCAATGTTTTTATATCAAAATTCAATATGAAAATTATTTCAAGACCTAAATATTATCAATTGATATAAAATAATAATAGTTTTACTCTAATACAAATTAAAAATATAATTTTTCATTATAATTATTTATGAGGAAATTAAATTATCCATCAAATTTTAGTATTTATCAATATTCATTAAAAAATTAAAATTCTCAGACAAATACAAATAAATCACCTTAAGAAAATTGTGGCATTATTATATAAAAAATGATTATTATTTTTACATTGAAAAATATTAATTTTGAAAATTTTAATTTTAAATAATGTGTACAAAGAGTGAAAAATATGTGTTTTTCAAAAACACAGTTTCTCAGAAAATATTTCTTCTTCTTTTAAATGATTATTATTTATTTTTTAACGAATAGATAAATAATAAAATTGATTAAAATATGTAATTTCATGTGATATTTAAACATATTCCTAAATTTTATTAAAACTTCTATGTTATGTTTTAGTAAATAATGTTAATAATAAATTTTTGTTTGGTAAATCATGGTCTTTCATGTAACGCAAGCTATCAAAGAAACTCATTGTTGTGTGAAAACCATGCTAACTAAGTATTATGTTTATTTAATTATACTAAAGAACGTATTATTTTTTAGAACATTGATATTTTATATAAAATATTATTTTCTGTAAGGAAGAATATTTAAGTAAAATTTAAATACATTAATATAATAGATTTAGAAAAAACCCAATATTTATATAGAACTTATTTAATGAATATTTAGACTAATTTCTAAAAATTACATTGTTTTAATATAATAAACCTAACATTACTTATATACATTATCAATAAAAATTGTATTTTAAAATACCCCTTAATTATTGATTTCATTTAAGGTTAACAAAAGGAGTTTAGAAAATATTATTTAGTTTGAAATATGGGATTTATATTATTTAATATTTAAATTAAAAAAATTAATTCATCCCACAATAATAAAATACTTATGAACATGAAAAAATTTAAAATAAATCCCCATTGAACAAATAATATAATAAAAATTATATTTGGGCATATTTAAAACCATTAGTCATGTCACAAACGATAAAAACATTATAATAATTAATCACATAATTTAATGTTGTGTATTAAATTAAAAAACATACGTAATAAGAAAAATAAGATTTTATTAATGTACAAATTCCAATCATACATAATTAAAAATTAAAAAATATTTTATCATAATAATTCAATAAATCAACTCATCATCTAAAATGTGAGATTGAGAATGGTACTTAACAGTTCAAGCATAAGATTGATAATATGTAGATGAATTAGTTATAAATATGTTAAATGTTTATCCGCAATTTAAAAAAGTTAGTTTAAAAATAAAATTTTAAAATGAAAATGAAATAGTTCTTGTATTTTAACGGCTCCATCTCTATTGATTATTCGATTTATATAATGATCAACTTCATAGTTGTTCAAAAAATTTATGATAATTAACGAGTTTTATATGAATAGATCGGCACATAATTTTCAACTAGCCAACTTTTAATACAATAGTGATGTTCAATGAATCTCATTTTTAAAAAATAATATGAATTTTTAATTTATTAACCATAAGGTTTTTGTTCTATAATATTAAAAAATAATGAAATTCGATGATCAATCAATATATTTTGAGCTGAAATTTAAAATTTAAATTCAGATAATGATTTTGAATAATGAACATGCTTTCTAATACATAATTTTGTATTTCTAAAAAACCATCCATAGTATAATATCCATTAATACAATAATTAAAAAAATTAATAGCTAAAATTATTTTCCTCTGAGAACTGTGAAAAAAATAATTCCTACATAATTGTGTGTTTTCTCTATTAGTAAAAATACAAAGCATTATTTTTAATTAGTTGTATTGTAATCTTGAATTTTATTTTGATAATTATATTTAGTGATATATAAATTAGAATCCCATTTTAATTTCATAAGTTCATATAATACACCTTAAAATAAATTTAATTTCAGGTATAATAATTTTTTCCATATTTAGATAATGAATTTGAAATCATCATTCCAAATTTTCTTTCAAAATAGAAATAAAATCATTAAATTTTTTGTGTTTAAAATGTACTTTCTTTAATAATTAAAATATTTCAGGAATAATAAAACAATATTTATTAATTTATCTATAATATATACATTCAAAATTATAACATTGGGAAGAATATGATTATATCTCATCAGTGTGATACCAAAGACAACTATATACCCATCCCATTTTCTAGTCCGAATTCAGATTTTTTTAAATATTATTTTGAAAAATAATTAGAAGAACCCCAAATAACCTTATTGAATTTATTGTATTTTATTTTATAATAATATTTTTTTTTGATGTTCATGAATATTATAGTTTGGTCTCATCGGAAAACTCTTCTTATCGTCATATCATCTCGCATATTTTTTAAATTTTTTCTAATTTCTCATTTACTTGTTCATAAGCCTTGCTGATTTTTTTCCCAAATCTTATATCTCATCAATTGATCCCAAATGAATAAAATCTAAAACATCATCTATTTAAACTATGATCCCAATATTTTACTTTTTTATAGAAATATTATTTTTGACTTCTTTTTATATCTCATCTTTATAAATCATTAATTTTTGTATTATATATTTCATGTTAACTCTTATAGTAATTTTTATTGATAAATAGTAAATGATATTCTAATTAAAATATAATGTCATAATCTAATATCCATAGATTCATAATGTTGTTATGTAATTTCTTTTGTCATGGAATCAATATTATTGATATCTTTTTTCAGTCTTCCAACCATCTGAGTGATTCATTCAACTTCCATCATCCAAAATGCATTGAATTTAGGTTTATTGTTATTTTTCATTAGTTATTGAATATTATTGGATCCTTTGTAGGAAATTAAAATTATCATTCAAACATTACTTTATATAGAATACTAAGAAAAATTATTTAATTTATCATTTATTAATCGAAAAAAATAGTGTTCATTGATTTTCAATATAGATCAAAATCAACTACATTAGTAGAAATACACTTTCATGATATTTATTATGAATTTCATAATTCGTGACTACATACTATTAAATTATTCTTCTAATATCATTTAAATAAATACATATCATAGATTTTATTAATCAATCATTATAACAATTATAACAAGGATCACGGGTCATCGATATACCTTCTATAAACTAATATATTGAAAGTTTTCATCATCATGATATTTCACCCAGACTTGTTAGATTAAGATGAAATATATCTAGTTTATCTCAACCATAAATACCATTTTTTGTGTCAGAATGACTATAACAGAGAGATAAGATGCGGTGAATTATTTCATTTAATTTTTTAAATAAACATGAAATGTACCTCGTGAATTAAATGGATTCTTTAATTATATACAAATGTTGAATAAGAATATAAAAGTAAAAAAGAGAAAATATATAGACATATATATATATATACATATAAATATATATATAGTGTTATCGGGCACCAAAATACTATAGTCCCCTCCACCAATCTTCTCTCCATTAGTGTTGTGATTTTTATTAGCATTTCATTTATCACGGGACCTTTTCAACTAAGTGTATGTGGTTGAAAACTTAAAACAAAGATTTTACATGGCCTTTATTTTAATTTACAGAGGAATATAAATATACAAATCTTAGTAGAATTAGTTGAAACTCCACCCAAACTTGGTATAAGATGTCTAATTTCAAAGAAAAATGATTATTCTTAGATGACGATTACTGGCTTACCACAAAGTTATTGAAGAAGATTGCAGATATTTAAAGCTCGTTAATTTAGAGAAGGGATCATTTTTATTTATACAACATCAATGAAAAAATTCATTTGATGAGATACATGTATATCAGAAATATGTAGCATTTAGATTCTCTTCAATGAACTGTAACAATATATAGACAATGGACCCAAAAACAGTATAATAGTAGTGAAATATAAACAGAAATTTTTTTTATCTCTATAGTGTAGATATTTTGAGAAAAAGAGACATCATAGTTTATTATTTTTAGAAAAGAAAAATATCTCAGTAATTAACAACAAAAATTATTTACATTAGGTAAAATAGATCCTAAAAATGGGGCTGATAAAAAATGATTTTATAAATTTAAAAACACCCCTGGAAAATCAAGATATCCCTTAGAAATAGTAATTATTTAATCTCGTAATTGTGGTACATTGAATCAGTCTTTAATGTTATTTTAATATTATATTTAATCCGATGAAAATATTAAAAAAATCATGGATATAATTTGTAATTAAAATCATGTAGATGAATGGGTCAAATGTAGGGATATAATGCATAGATACAATCATTAAAAAATATTGTTGAAAATTGATGGATGATTCAAATTGTAGAGTTGATGAACCATATATTAATTAAAAATCACAAGGTAGCTAGTAAGGTTAAAGAAGTAGTGATCCTTAAATAGTAGGGTCCATGATCCTAAATTTCAATCAAATCATAAGGTTATGAAGATTTATTTTAGACTATATCAATATTCCCAGAATACATATGAATCATTAATAACTAAATAAAATAAAATAAATTTACTTCCACAATTCTTGTAAAAATTAAAAGTTTAGTAAAAATAATGCTAAATTTCAAATAAGGTAACTGCATTGGTAAAATATATAATTGTGTTTTTTACCATAAAAGACATATGATTTTAATAATATTGTTGGATGAATATAATCCAAACAAACAAAATCATGATTGAAGTGATTGAAATTTGAGATGATGAATCCATTACATATTTATAAGTCAATAGATTAAATGGAAATATAGAAGATATTTTAAGATTAACATTTATTTATCATGAAAAACTGTTATGATTGAAGTATTAATCCATTTAATAATAATATATTTCCCGTTTATTTGTGATGTGTAAAAATCAAGATATCAAGCCTTAATAGACGTGAACATGAGACAATAAACCCTTACCTTTCTTCCATATTGATTTTCTGACACTCCAACATCCTATAAACCAAACATAAGTAATTTAAGAAACTATTTTAAAACATTATTCTATAATATTACTCTTTAATAGTTCATTTTATAAATCACTACAATTATTACATTAATCTGTAATATCATATTCTAACCATCGGAAGTCAATATGTTTAAATCTTTATATTTTTTTAATAAATTGGATATATTTTGCCTTAATTTGATGCAAATTTCAATAGTGATATATCATTAAGGATTCTTAATTATATAACTTTTTTATTTTAATTTTTATTATTTAATCCGTTTTTACATTGGTTGTATTATAAAAAACATAATTGATAAAAAAAATATTTAAGTGATTTTTTGAAATGAAAATATTAGATCATCAATAAGATAAATACAGAATATGATATTCTAATAGGCACATAATATTCTTTATTTTTTTATATTATAACAATATTTTCATTCTTGTTCTTATAGTCATCCAATGTCTAATTTTGAATCATTTTTTAAATATGTGGCTAAACATAAAAACAAGTGAGCACATGTTTACTCTATTCAAAGGTGAGATAATGTCAATGATTCTATTGAAATAATTTAATTATAATATAAAAATAATGATATTATTATGAATTTTTACGATTCAAAATCATTTTTTTAAATTTTTATATAAATTCTGAAAATCTAATGGAAAATTAAAAATAAATCATCCTAGAGGTAGTAGTCCACACATACATACAATTGGAATTCCCATATCTCAATGATTAATAGGGGTGAGGGTGTATATTATATGTAAATTAAATAATCACAAGGATATTATATATATAATTTTGATTCATCATTTTCACTATTAATAACATCATTTTAAAGAGTTCATAAAAATAAAACAATGTCGCTTCTTAGAGGTGGTAGTTCGTGATATGCACAAATAATGTTCTTTTGTATTCGTATGTGGATGTAAATGAATAAATAATGGTTGTGACAATAATATAACAACATATCATTATTATAATTATTTTTAATTCATCATATTAATATGGTCATATTTAATTTTAAATAGTAAAATTAATAAGATAATCTTTAGAAAGAGATAACACATATATCAGAGACTTGAAATTTCCCTTGGAAGATCTAGGGAAATTGATGGTATTGGTTAACAATGAGTTACCATGGAAATATTTTATTTGGATAGGATTATAGAAAGAGTAATAGGTCATAAATTTAAGTGGTCAGGAAATTAATATGTCTGTGATTGATAAAGTATAATTGATTCCCTTTTATAAGACAGGAAAATTAATATTTTGAAAACACACTTTATATTTTCATTATTCAAGGAAATTAATCCATGTTAAATTTCTATAATTATTAAATCTAATAGATTGTGAAGAAATTTAATTCTTATTATTTCTTAACCATATGTATCCTAACATGTTTAAAACACGTTATATAGTTCTACCCAATATTTTCTTGAATTTTTCTCTTTTAATTTTAAACTATACAACAAGTCATTAAGTACGTGAAATTATGTTTTATTAAACACAAAACACAAACCATATAATTTTTTTTGTTTTTAGAAACAAATTAATCTTCTATTTATTCCAATTTTATTTATAAAAATTAAATAATCAACTTTTATATTAAATCAAAAAATTTAATGAATTTTTTTTTCGTATGAAAATTTCATTGTTGATCATTAAGATTTATAGATCTTATTTAGTATTGAATAATGATAAAATGAGAAATACTATATTTATTTACATGTTTGTAAATAAAAATATGTTGATTATTTAATCGATTTCAGTTTAATTTACTTGAAATAATTTCCCTGATATTACTAAAATAAAAAATTTAAGCTAATCGATTCACTATTAACATGTTAATTTAAATTTATCCTAATTATTACAATATTAAACCTAAAAAATGAAATTTCACATATTAATAATAATTAAAATTATCATCCCAAAGATAATTATATTTTTATATAATTAAAAATATTTGTGTATGAAAATTAATATTAATATTAGTGCATGTATTCTGTAAAAACCTATTTTATAAATAAACATAAATTTAGGAAAAAAATTTAAGATTAAAAGAGGATATCTAATTGAATTATTTTAAAATAATTTAAAATTATTATGTTAATATAAAATTATTTTTTTATAAATAAAAAAAATAAAAAACATCATTTCATCATGTTATCATTAATTAAACAAAAGTGTCGAAAAAGTTCCCATGAAATATCTATATCAACTTCCAAATTGAAGAACATCTGTTTATAAATATAACAGATAATTTCCTTAATATTTATAAAAGGTTATAATACATAATTTAATATGAAAAATGTTTTAATGTAATAAATTTATTGATATAATAAAATAATTTCATAAAAAGATGATATTAATAAAATCGATAGTTTAACTATTCACAAAAAATTAATTATTTTCAAACAAATATTAAGAAAATATCATAAGATAATTTTATTGTGGTGAATTTAATAATGAGTTTTGGATTTTAAAATTTAAATATAATTATTTTGAACATTAACTATTTTCATAAAAATATAGAATATAAATAATGAAACTTTTTTCGAAAAAAAAATTCATTATTAAATGATATTATTTATTTACCATATAAAGATAATAAATATTAATAGTTCCATTATTTAATTAATGAAAATTTATTCTTAATATAATAGTTTTTTTATATTGGGTGTATCTTGTGACATAATTTATATAACATTGTTTGTATTTTAAAGGATTGAAAATTTCAAGTTGTTAAACGATTCCAACATTTGATGGAATTAGCTACCAAAAATAGAATAAATAATGATACATTAATATTAATAAAATAATTTAGAATTAATATATGTGGATATTATATGATTTAAAACTTATTATAAGAATTTTTATAGGAATATTTATGAAAAAAGAAATATAAAAATGTATATAAAAGCTCTTAATAGTCACAAGAAGTCACTTTCAGAGAGTGTATATTATTGTGTCTTGGGACACCCAACTAATATCAAAATTATATAAAAACCAATGGGTAATTATGAAGGAAATAAAAAAAATTAAAAAATATAATATATTTAATGGTGTATAATTATCTTTTATGATGTGCAAATGGATAATTATGAGAATTTGATTTATATATTGAATGAGTAAATGAGGCCATTGGTATAATCATTGTTTTTTGTGAGAATCTGTATAATTCAAATATAGTGCAGATGATGATGAGAAACCTTCAAAATATATTTTATCCAATGGTTTTTGAAATAGAAAACTGAGATGATATAACATGGAATGGATGTCAATGTATTTTCATAAAATTTGAAATGAGAAATGCAACAATAATTATAATGATTGAAAGTGATTATGTGGATTTTGATTCCTAGATAATGTGTAATTTCGATGATATAGATGAAGTATAATCATGTGATTAAGAATTTGAAATTGTTGATATGTTTTTCAACCAGATAACGGTCTCATTTAAATTGAAAAACAAAAAATAAAAAATGCCAAAAATGAATAGACTATTAATCACTAAATCTATAATATATTTTTGAAAAATTAATTTGACAATATAAAGATGAAATCTAATATCACCAAGAATGATGAGGAATGGGACAAGCACATGAGAAAAATTAGAAAAAAAATATAAGATTTGAATATGAAAAGTAAAATAATATATATCTTCTTCAAAATTAGAATAAATTTTAAAAAAAGGTATGTTGATGAATATTCATCAAATAACACATGGGAAAAATATTAATAGACATCTAGAATCATGTGTGTGTAATGCGATAATAAAAATTAGTTAATGATATATATTAATGTGTTTATGAAAAAGAAATAATTGAACCAGAATTTGGGTACAAATATATCATTGAATAAACTCATTAAAAGAATTTGAAATTTAGTAAGAATAAAATAAAAAAAATTATGAAATTTAAATTGTATGTTGAAAATTAAATTAAACATATTAATGAATCATGAGAATATATAATGAATTTAATAGAGATATAATTAAAACTATTATATTTTTAATCAAAATAAACTAGAAGGTGAGTTCGTAAAAATAATGAAATGGAATTAATTGAGAAAAACAAATAAAATATGTTTATAATAAAATAACATGGAGATATTTCGAATAATGATGAAGTATGCCTTCTTTAGAATGACAAATAATTATCTCAGACAAAATCGAAGTGTCTTTTAGATCAATGTGAGTAAATAAATTTGAAAGCTGAGTTCACCGATACAGTTGAACTTAAGGGTGAATCTCTTAATGTGGATATGAATAAGGATCTTTAGAAAAATATAGTTTTTATTCCTAATGAATCCTAAGGTACATTATTATTTCTAGTACAGAATTCTTGAAAGACAATAATGATTCAGTTTGGACTAAAATAACTACTGAGATAACATTTTCGAATGTTAAAAGATATTAATTATTCAACAACAACTATTTCCTCAGATAATAACCCTATATAGATAGTAAATATATAGTGTCAACTATATATATTGAAAAATAATTATAACTCAGAAAGATCAACATTTAGAGGTTACTTCTGGTATTGTTGTTGCATGTAAATACATCTTATTCATGTTTTCATAATATGTCACCACTTGAGAAGAGGCATGAATCAAGGGTTATAGGGAAAATAAATTGAAATAAGGATATCATATAATGAAGTCTATTACCATGTAGTCATTTGATCTCCCAAAAGAAAAAATGATTAATTTGACGAAGTATAATGTAAATGTGGTCATGATGTCTCATCAAAAGAGAATCCTAAGAAGAAGAAGATGAAAGAAATATTTTGAGGAATCTCTCATCCTTATTATGTATTCCAAACACATAATGAACCTCCTTATTTAATTATTCCTATTAAAATGAATTAACATTTTTTAGAATTATAGGAATTGAAATTTTCATCAGAAAAGACATTAATTTCCATGATGATGTATGGATTCCATTTAATCGGGAAGGGGGTGGTGTTTTTTTGTGATTATGGCACCTGAAAAACATCATTGTTTATGTCAAACTACTTACTAAGGGTGACTGATAGATAATGAGTATAACGATATGAATGGGGATTAATATGTGATCATTTAGAATAGTTTTGATGTTAATGTAAATATTTTTATAGAATATCATTTGAATAGAATGAAAGGATAATCCATTAAATGATGAAGTTGTAATTATATTGAGAAAGGTATCACAATACAAAATATTTTATAGATATATTTGATTAATTAGTGAAAAAATACTTCTTTTTTACATCAGGTTAGTCAATCTAGACTATAATCAACTAAAAGTTTGTTTCTTTTTAAAAACGTGATTCCATTACTTGAGATGAGATAAATAATAAATGGAGTTTTAGATGATTTTTTAATGATTAATATTATGTAAAAACTCATAAATACAACGTTTATTTCATTTAAATAATGGGGAGAAGAAATATAGAGAGTATCACATATTAGCATAATTAAATATTTGGTGGTATTGGCAATAAATTCAAAGGTGGATATTATTGATACCTATGAAGTTGAGTCGATTTTCTAATTTATAAGCTATGAAATATTCGTTATTAGATAATTATTTCCATAAGTGTTCTAGTACATAGTATAAATTAGCAATAATTATAATGATTATTGAACCCAACATAGTGCTTAATGAAATGTTTCAATGGAGTTGATGAACATAGAATATATATTCAACAATGAATAAGGAATATGATGATAGTAAAAAATATTTTTTTTTCTTGTCTATTGGTTCTAAATATGGAATTGAATTTGTCATTTCATTTACAAAAATTCTATTGAGGAGCCTTGACATATCATAATTATTTTAATAATTATATTTAAGGTGACTATGGGGTAATCAATTGGCTATCCATAAAAGCCGTAATGTTCATCTCAATAACCCTCATTGTAGAAGCTAGATAAACCCCAGGGTATAAACATCCAAGGAATCCTATATGGTGGATGTTGAGAGAATAAAGAACAACCTTAGGGATATCATGAAGAAGTCAGGTATAGTGGGAACATATTCTCAATAGGGCTTTACCAATGTGTCACAAAGGGGAATGGAGGTGTGTGTACCCTATTTGGTTTGTGAAACATTTCATGGAGCTAAGTAATGTTTCATCTAGACTGGTTACTAATGAATATATTCTTATTAAATAGATATCATCCAAATTAATTAACATTGTTGTATGTAATATATATGGTTATTATTCATGTTGTTAATAAATTATGCATTTAACATCAATCATATGATAATATTAATCCATATTGACTAATAAAATCATCATGTCATCTCTTAAATCCCATTGAGAATTTATTTCATTATACAAACCATAATTGGGTGAGAATCATATCAGCCATAATTTTTTATATGAACAAAGGAATGGTTTTTTCTTAATAAAATCATGGACATGAGAGAAATCGGCATCATGTATGCATGCATTAGCATGAATATGACCTATTTTATGAGCATTATAAGAATTTAAAAAATCACTTCCATGAAACATGAGGCATGTAGGGGTTCAAAATTTAATAAATACGTAGAATGAGAATATAAAATTATTCATGTGTGTTCAATTTCATAGAAAGACGATCCTAATTGGAAAAAAAAGAGACAACGTGTTTTCAATCATCATGGATGTTCATAAATATTTATATTATGAAAATTTGAGATAATGTTATCACAAACCCTTGAATTGGCATGAAACATATAGAAGAGGTGGCTGAAACATTTTCTATAAATTATGGGTCAAGGTTGATTGTGTTAGATTGTTGTATATATTTATCCCGTGATATTTTTATCGTAATATTATCAATTTATTTCGATGATTTATGTATGTGATGGATATATAGACCCCCAAATATATTTTTCATGTAAATGATATAGTTTATTGAAACCTCCTATATCATAACGAATTAAACAATATGCTTTAATGTACATTTTTATACTATAAATTCTTCTTTTCATTGAATCCTCCCTAATTTTTATGAAGTATTAAAATATCATGTAATCTATTATACATTAAAGAAGGAGTAAAATCATGAAACAATATTTCTTACATGAGAAGATGTGATATCCAAACCCATTCTGGATAATAGATGACGGATTTTATATAATCCTATATTCATGAATAATCAAAGAATAATGAAAAATATTTTTTCCACATACATTTTAATGTCCATGAATGGTGAATAAGATGAATAGATAACCCTTGAAATTAATTGAGTAATATTTTGTACACCATGATAAATACATCCTACTAAACTAATAATGGATCATTAAATATGAATTATTTATAATGTACACATAAAATGTACCAATACTTTGTGTCAACATGATTTTGATGATATATTTATATATTTATTTCATTAATTTCCATTGAAGTGTTCTCATTGAAATTGTATTGAGAATTCATGAAGAATGTATTATGGGTTGTGTAATATTATTCATGAATAAGTAATCTATGAATAAATATTTGGGAATCACAATAAAACTTTTATGTGAGGCCATGAGTTTATCAAAATATTCGAATAATATCTATCCAATAATTATTTCATTGAAGAACCGTATCTTCCACAGGTGATAAAAAGTATCTAAAAAAGTCTAAATATCATTATTGTTACATTAATATATATAAACAATCATGATATATCCAGTATTAATATGGATTAATATAATCATTAAATAGTACTAGAGAAACCACAAGGAGTTTGATACCATCCTATAGTATATTAATCTTCAAATTAGTTACACCTTATGTGATTTAGTATAAAGAACCACCTGTTTCCCACCAGAGAGTAGAGTATATTGGGGAATCTAGTAACACTATGTAAATAAGTCCAAATATCTTCCTATGTGGAATCCATATTTAGAATACAATTTTACTGTTTATTTCAAATTTTAATTTAATGATATACTGGAGAATCTATTTTTGGGGAAAAACAATACCAAATGTATTGGGGTCACATTGAGACCAAATAATCTAAATTGCTATGTTTATAGATTTTACGGAATATATCATTCCGGTTGGGGCTAAGAGATACTAGAAAAGTGGGATAACTCTTGAAATAACCATTAGGGATGAATTAAAAATTAATATTTTTTAAAAAGGAAAAGTGATCAATGATTCACCCCTCTCCCTCTTTGTGACATAACACTAAATGATGCTCTATATAGTTCGGAGTAAAATGGTTTAGAAATAATGCATTTGAATGATAAATGGTATTTCAAGATTATTTAGATATAATAAAGGATCATTATTTCTATATTATTTATCTTATACAATAATAAATTATATTTAATAAATTATTATGAACAATTATAGATGATAAACTTGTTTTATGATTTATAAAATTATATAATATTGTCGAGAAGAATTTTTATTTTGGATTTAAGTGTTTATCCAATACATAATTTAAAATAAATGGATTTAATCCCACCACCAAACAATGACTTATTTTAAATTATGAAATATTTTATTCAAATAATTATCCAAACAAAAAAATAACAAATAAGGTAAATACCAATGTTTAATTATTGAATATTACCACTAAAAGAAATATGATTTATTTCCAAACAAAACCAAGTTATTAGGTATTAGCATTATATTCTAGATTAAATATATTTTCTAATAGAATAATATATGTATATTTAATCATAATGAAGCTAATATATTAATAAAAAATTCCCATTCCAGCAAAAATATAACATTAATTGAACATTACATATTAAAAGTTTGATAATCATATCGATATGTATAATTTTAAAGAGATACATTTAGTTATCATAATAATGTGAATATTAATTTACATCCAAAATTGGGTTTTTGATATTTTGGTCAAAATAATATTATTAAAGTTTAATATTGTTACAAAAATTATCATATAGAGATTTTTTATATAAAATCCTCAAAAATATTTATGATGATTTATTTAAAAAACATTTAGTATACAAAAGAAGTTTTAAACGTCATAATAAATTTATTGGTGAAACAATTGTTTTAATAATATGTAAAGATATTTTAACATTAATAAAATGATTACTATGGATCACCATTATGAATATTCTTTTACTTCAGAGATACCACTCACTAATGGAGTTTATTGATACAATATTATCAAAATGGTCACATATAGATGTTTTGGGAATTACATAGAGATATAATAAGTAAATTCCATATTGAATTGTAGTTAATAAAAGACTTATATAGTGGTATATAATATAGAATATATTATGATTAGTTATTATATATTGATTTGATATTATTCCAACAAAAGCATTTAATTATATAAAATTTAACATCTTCTATAATATGATGTATCAATTTTATCACCCTTTCATGTTTTAAATATATATTAATTAATTGATTTGAAAATTAACCACTAAATGTATGGCATAAATTAAGACATATTAAATGTTTCTCATTGGGTATTATATGTTTTGATTAAATTAAATGTTTCTAAATCATAAGAGTTTTTATTATCATATTGAATGTTCCCTTGATAAAAACAAGTATTTTTTCCTATATAACCCCTGTGTATACAACATGAAGTGTTATAAATTGTGTATTTGTCATGGAAGGGGTGCAATAATTATATTTGGATTTCTCCATACCCATGGTAGGAATGATACCTAGCATGAGTACATTACAACATTGACATAATTCTAATAATGACTACAAGCTATGCTAGTAAGGGTAAGTTTGGGCAAGTTTTTGATCATATCATTTGTCTTAGATTAACAACGATTAGATTTTTCCATCATATGATATATATAAATTATAGACCATAAATTGAGATATCTTGTAGGAGTATACATTTGTTCCATGATATCACAAGTGAAATTCATATTTATGGGTAGAGGGTTATGCGATATATTGTTCAATAATATGAATGGATTGTAATATATTCATTAACTTGATTAATATATAAGATGATATTATGGAATATATTATTAGTTATTTAGTATTTATTTACTCTAATTATAATGGAAACTAAATGACTTGATGAATGGAGTCACATAAATATCATGTTATTATATGGTGAAGTTGGTGTACACATGTATATATATACATTTTCTTTACAGAAATCACACCAAATAATTTCGCAGCTTTAGTTTAGCTTATTATTTATTTGAGGAAACACGACACATTATTTAATTCATGGGTATTTAATATCATTTCTGTTGGTTATATAAAGTTCTATAGGGTTATGATTATTTGTTTATTATATATTGATTTAGATTTAAATGAAATAACTACTTTAAAAGGGATTTAGAGATTATCCACATTGAGGTTGAATTAATTTCAACAAATCAGATTGATAATTAATTTTATGGATGATATTTATTTTTGATAAATAATTTTACTTCCAATTAATATTATAATTACTTATATAGTTCATGATTTTACCTTATATCATTAATTTGTCTCATTATATTTCCTATAATGTGCTAAATAATATTTTTTCAGTGTTATATTTTATATACATAAAAACAATAATGGACATAATAAATAATTTTTTCATTATGATTATGAATAATGAATCTATTTTACCTAATTCAATTCACTTAAATATAAAATCTATATTTAAAATAATCCCATAGAAATATTAAATAGTCATGTTTTAAAGTAAAAAATTGAAAAAATTGAAATATTTTTATATCCATTTTCAATATGAAAATGATTAAAATGACCTGAATTGGTCTCATTTTTTATAAACAATCCAATTATATATTATAATAATTATAAAAAGATAATTTTAGTATATAATTAAATTAGATGGAAAAGCATTTTTAAATTAAAATCTAGTATTTTTCAATATTCATTAAAAAATTAAACTCCTCTAAAAATAAACCATATATTCACCATCATGTAATTTTTAAATTAAAATTTCAAAAATGACGTTAATTTTTATGATAAATTTTTCAAAAGTGTAAAATTTAGTTTTAAAATTGGTATTCCATTAAAAGGGAGAAAACATCCTTTTAGAAAAAATTAGCATTTTATAATTAAAATTCGATATCTTCTAATCATAATCCATTCAAATATATTGATTGAATTGAGAAGAAAATAATTTAATTTATAAAATATAAAATAAATTAATATGTATCACTAATTATTATTAATTTAATTTAATAATATTAAATTCTATTTTTAGAATAAAAATATATTTTTATAAAAACACTCCCTTGATTTTCAATAGGACTTTATTTTAATTTCTAATTAATAGGTAACTATTGAATTCCTTTTATAAAATTTTGTAAATTATAGTTTAATAAATTTTTTAATAACCTACATTCCCTTCATTGCAACATCTTGGTTATAAAAATCACAATAAAATAACAATATATTGGATTTCTTTTCAGCTTTGTGTTTTATTGAAATGAATTATATCGAAGGTATGAAATTTATTTAAAAAACATAAATACAGTAAAATCATTGTTTTATGTGTTCTACCCATTTAAAAAAGAATTTTCCCCTCACAATTAGTAACTTAGTTATAAAAAAATTGTTATATCATATCCTTAACACATCTTCAAGTTTTGATGTAGCTCCATCAAAATGGTAGTTTCTCCATAAAATTTTAACTAGATGAGTGATGTAGATTTTTATAAATTTATATCTATGATATAGAATCACCATAAATTGTTCTTCATAAGAATGATATAGTTCTAGATTTCTAACATGTGATTTTAGTATATGTGAAGGATCAAGTATGTACTTTATCATGAGAGATATGTAGAAAACATCATGATCCTGAGAGATATTCAATGGAGAAGCCTATCAATAAGTAATCATACTGATATGATCAATAATAAGGTGAAAAATAGCATCCTGTGAAATTTGATATTTAACTTGACAATCATATATGAATGTTTGATATTTTATTTTTGGGATAACAAACATCAAAAAATTTATTAGTCAAATTACACTTAATAATAGAGAATGTAAAAGGATAATATCCCGGCATAACCTAGTTTTTGATTATGAGAACAATAGAATAAAGTGATAACATGGACATGGAATAGAATTATAACTATTGTGTCCTTATGGATAATGATAGGGAAAATAGTATTTATATGGTTATTGACTACAAAACCATATAACAGATAAGTTTGAAAAAGGTCATTGATATCATCCTAAATGATGATAATTGGAAAAAATATATCAAAATAAATTGATAAGATATACTTACATGATTTATTCTCAAATGAACGGTGTCACACTATCGTAGAAAATTCATTTTTTACACCATCGAATGGTGTTGAAATTTTAAAGACTCTAAATCCAGTGGATGACAAGATACATAATGGGATAAAAATAAATGTATTTTATATAAATTTATCCCCATATAAAAATGGATATCATTGGTCATTGAATTTTAATAAATATCTATTTTTTTATTAATACATTAGTATCTAAAACAACATACCATGTTAACATTAAAAAAATTCCACAGAATCTTACCCTTATGAATCTTACTTAATATCAAAATCTAATTGTTTTCAAAAATTGTTACAAAATTATACAAAAACAACTTATAATTATTAACACAAACATCTTGATGTAGATATTATATTTCAAAAACCCAACATTGGGAGAATATCATACTATAAACTCTAGAAACATGGTAATAACCTAAACCCAATATTGGATACTCTAATTCTTATAAATTCCCTATATAATAGGTCTTATAATACGAAATCCTTTTTAGTTGAAGTGTGGTTTTATCCTTGTACAGATAGAATTTTGGATTTCATTATTTAAGAATCTAGGGGGACAATCACATGAAAATTCACTAATATGTGAACAATAATATTTTCATAATCCTTTTTCATTCTAAATAAATCTTCAAATTCACTATGAAATGAGATATCGATAAATATTCCATAATTACCATTGTTCAATTAATCTATAATGATATAATAAGATTTAAATTTTTTTCTTTTTCCTCAGATTTTTTTGTATCTTAACATAAATTGTAGTCCTTAGATGAGGGTACCTAGTATCATTATAACCAAACACATTGCAATTGAAATATTTAATTATGTTAGGTGCACTCCATGGATACATCTCTTCGTTCCCATTACATTGGTAGTTAAATTCCTGATGACCTTTATTCCCACACAAAAAACATTATCCTTTCGAAAAAAGATAATTTTCCACATATTCCCTTCCACACATTGAACAAAATATACATATAATATTCTTATATCTATAGTTTTAATAGTTTTCTTATAATTATATCATTATTTTATTATCCCATACATTATATATATGGGAAACATCAACCTTCCTTTTTATAAGAAGAACACATTGAATGTGATTACTATAAAATATGTTCTTGAACACTTCCTAGTACACAATGTCCATTTTATCTTGTTGCCTCGTATTATTCCTAATTTTACACCACTGACTCAATTCCCATTCCATTTGATAATTTCCCAAAATTACTTTTTAATGTTTTGAACAAAATAGTATGAAAGATATATTTGTAGTTTCAAAAATACATTTCTCTTAAAAAATCGGATTGGTCAGTCCAAAAATAGAAGGTGGATCTTTCTAGAAGAAGGATTTAGGAAAAAATGTTCATTTATTTGTTCGTTTGGAATCTCATTTTGAATCATGGATTAATAAGATTTTGTGGTCATAAAAAATGGTATATTTTATATTCCTCTATAATTGTCGGCTACTCAAGAGGGGTAAAATTGCATTTTATTTTGATTTCTCCATTAACAAAATATATTGGGTTCCATCCATTGACTAAAAATAAAAAGGATAGTGTCATAAAGACTAATCATAGTTGTAAAACCACATAATCAAAGGAAATGATTTATAAAATTCCAATATATGAAACCTTATGTTTAATTCTATTTATTAATGATCAATTAAGAAATATATGATTGTAACATATAATTACACTTATGGTTTTTACTAAGGTATTCACAAACTAGTTTCCAATGGTTTAATTAACTTTCTATATATTAAATATAACTAAATAATATTTTCATAAATATAAATTCAATCTAAATATATGATAATCAATTACAAACCATAAAGAAACCAATCCAAGATCACATGGGTTTATTATCACTGAAAACATGGAAATAGAAAAAAATGGTTCATAAAACATCTACATTGTCTCATAATTATTCCTTCATTACTAGAACCATTTTTTTAAATATTTTACCTAATATCATTCTTCATATCATTGGGAAAAGACACATAAGAAAATGGTCAACTTAGTGATCAGCAATGGTAAAAAATAAAAAATTTTAATCATAAAATAAATATAAGGGTATAATAATATGAACATAAAATTTAAAAATCATACCCTATATATCAATGATCATAATCTTGATTCATAGAATAAATCATAAAAATCATATGAATGGAATGATAAAATAATATCCTGTGTATAAAAAATTGAATGGTGGAAATGATTTAACATTAAAAATATTTTCATTATTAGTCATGGATCCTCTATAATATTATTAGAGTAGAATATTTTCACTATTCGAACCATCATATTAGTCTTGTTTCACACATATAACAATCATGGAGAAAACTATTGTTGGTTCCAAAATTCAATTCCGATATTCATCAACGATGTCTAGATCTATATGGGAAAACATTCAATCCTTATGATCCAAAATAATCACTAAAGTATGTTGTTTCATGAAGATCCATCACCAAGCACTTCACCATCGTGGTCGCTTCTAAGTAGGCTAAAAGATGCCTCGATGAGTCCAGTGATCTCTATAAAGGACATCAATCATTAAAAGAATGCTCTCCGAGTCTTCTATATCATCATATGTTCATGAATCTCAATTTCCTTCATGGCACACCTCTGAGTATTGTGATACCCAATGCCAATAAATATGTATCTCACCCCCACCCTAATGGATCACTACTTATAAATTTCACATTCTGAGCTCCCATTTTGGGAACCACCATTTAATCAATGAAACATTGAGAAAATTCATCCCCCATGGTAATTGAGCATAATGAACGAAATTTGTCATTATTTCTATTTACCTCAACTCTTAGTGTGTATTCCCTTCAAGAAGCGGCATGGCCATCGTGAAGGTAGGAGTCGCTTTTGGGCCCTCAGGACTTTGCATGGCATTCATCATTATGTAAAGTGCCATCCAAACACATGTATCCTCCACACCTCAGTTGGGTCACCATGCTTCGAGAATCATATTCCTTTGTAGATACCTTTTTCACCCTGATTTGTGAAGCACATTATTTAATAGGGCACCTCCTCTTCACGAATCACTACAACTTTACGAAGCCCCTCTTTGCGAGGACTTCTTCCTCACGAATCGCTCTCCTGTACAGCCCCCCACACTAAGACATGGTGATTTCCTAGTTCCTCGTGTGGTTTCTCATGCTGTAATTCTCAAACTAATGCTTCTTCACATAGGTGTTCTAATAACTATTTTTTCTTCACATATATATGCTAATGTGGAACCCTTGATGGACTATTCCCCCACCATGTCATACCAAATCATTGATGTGGTCTTTCCTTCCCCAAGTGTGGGTTGGTACCTTCCATGTATGTAGTAGGGGTGGGAAGTGCCTCGTCTCTATTTCAGCGGTAAGACATTAACTCTCATGAACCCTACATCCTCAACACATGATGTTAATCTTTTACTGTTGTTTTTTGTTAGCTAGGAGACGATTAGAAAGGGATAGGAATCGAAACCTATTTCTTCCCACCTTTTCAATACCCATTCTCTTTCCCTTTTTTCTTTTTTCCATATTCACCTCGAGATATCTTCACATAATACAGAAACCTCATCCTTGGGCTTCCCCCCTTGAGTATGTCCTAAAATCCATCTCCCTAAGCCACACCAATGCATAAGCCTTGCTCCACTCTTCATTGGTTAATCATTTACAACACGACCATCTGGTCTACTACTACCTATTGTTTCTCAAAATGATCATGAATCACATGATCATAGAGTTTATCACTAACCATGAAATCCTATTGGACTACTAACCATGTGTAAGCCTCAGCATGTCTCCAGATTTTTGCCCTCACATATTCTCTCATTATATGCCTCATAATGAACTGTGTGTATGTTGAACCTTATCTTCTATATATTTTACATTAGAGACCACTATGAGGATTAAGCCCTTAACTCCCCCTATCCATTTTTTTCCATCCATTTCATTTTGGTTCACTCATACTACATGATGTTAAATTTCATTCTCTGAACTACATGTGTTTTGATCTCATTGGGGTATGTAGAAAGCCTCTATGAGGTTCAATCCTAACCATTGGTAAACCCTATTCCACATTCTTAAGGATGTACCATCATTAAGTTAAATATTCACTATTGGGGGAACATCTAGTGAATCCACCACCCAGGGGTGTTCTGAGGCATTCTATTGGGCCAATACCCATGAATAAGCCACGACATGTCTTTAGGTCACTATCCATGTGTACACCACAATTCTATACATCTTATAAAACTCTGTATACTTTGATTACTAGACACTATGATATGTAAGAAGTCTCGACATGTTTTATGCCCATCAATCACCTCTATCCTGCTTGTTCCCCTATGTCACTATGTCTAATGAAGGTATTGTACCAACCTGGAGGTTACTTTTCCTTCAGGTCCACATCCATGTGTTTCATTATCATGATTCACCTCCTCAGGTGTCTCAAAGCCCCAAAAATTTATATTAACATTCGTTCCCCCATATATTGGATATTTTGGAAGCCTCCCCATGGCTTAAACGAGACACATCCATTTTCACATCAGATTCATCTCATCCCATTCACTTCATCACTTCATCAATATCCATCCTCATTTGTACCCATGTCACTACTTCCTTGTGAGACAATTAAATTCATCCCATTGATGATCGTTATATCACCTGGGAAGCTAACCATGTGTTAGCCCCAAAAAATCCATATTGATCAAACCAAGAGTTATCTTCTTGTGATGGGATGCTAACCATGCATAAGACCTAGCATGTCGCCATGTCACAGTCCATGTGTTCACTCATATCGTATACCCAATTCCCGAACTACATGGGTTTTGATCCATATCCATTAAACATGGTACATAGGATTCTTCATGAGTTTTAATCCCATGACATGGTAAAACATGGTGTCCCTTCTATTAGAGTACATCTTCCCTAATCTTCTCTTATTGGATTTCAGATCATCCTTTGTGGTGTGAAACCATCCCTTTACGAGACACGACATTCTTGGGACCACCCTCAATTGGTTTTCTGATACGCATGCTCAGAACCCCTCTATGTTCTCCTTCTTTGGGATTTACCTATCTAATTAAATTTAATAACTGTTTAGATCGATTTGATACATATTTACTAAATGTTAAACCCACCGCATACCCTATGTTAAAAATAGGAAGGTGAGGAAAACAACAGAGAAATGCCTCAGGAATATGATACCCCATGGTTGATGTGGGAAGTATTATGTTTTTGTGGCATTTATAATCCCTCTTATAAGGAATAATACATGTTTTCCAATGTTTCAGCATCCATATATTCCATTAATACTGTATATTACTACTCTACATACCTAGGGTTACTTCCCTAAATTTTCCCTTTGTAATATCCTAACAGAAGCAGCCTAATTACCCAGTGTACACAAATATGGGGCCCTTTGAATGGGTTTCATGAATGATGGATTAAATCTATAAGGGAGATCCCAGGTTGGTGACTTATTTTGTGGAGTAATACAAAGAAGGAGGGACCGACATCCCATCATCCCATTTCGATCAAAAATAAAGTAGCTCTAATGTTTTTATGAATGTCATATAACTTTGGAAAGTGGGAATAAAAGGAAACAATCCACAACTAGCTAGGTGATGATGTGTGCCACGGTGGAATGCATCGGAAATAGAAATGGTGAACAATACATGAATCCATTCTTCTTCAACCACGGGGAATGGTCCTGTAGGTCATCAAAGATGGCACACAGACACGTAGATGATGGGATACAAACCGAAATGGGGAACCCGATGCGAAATAGTTCCCCTCAAAATATGGGGATAAGTATTGATTTATTATTCCATAGATTATAATGTAACTATATCCAGCTATCTAGCGCTAGTTCCCACCATGAAAATAGTGGGCCTAGCATGAAAATCACTAGAATTAGGGGAAGTTAATCATTGGGAATTCTTGTATGTGGAATGTTTAGCGTGAATCTATCTCTCCAACCATGGAAGAATAAACGACACTGGTGCATTGGGAATTAAATTCCTAATTGCATTTCTAATGGATAAATCTAACATCTTTACAGGGACCAATCTAATGAAAACCAATATCCCCCATCCATTGATGTGGGGTTAGGAGGAATGACTATGTGTCATTCCCACATGGATCCACCTCCTTCATGATGTCTTCCATGGCCACGACTATTGGGTTCCCATTCCCCATCTCACCCTCAAAAATTTGTTTAGAGGGTGATGATAGATATTCATGTCCAATGATATGAATAGGAGGGGGTCATTCCAAGGAGGTACATGGCCCTCTAGGACATGGATTATTTTTTCAACTCACTAGAACATCATTCTCCAAGGGCCACATTGGGAGACATGTTTCTGCACTCCAACACCCAACCAATTCAGTGGGCTCTTCCTATAATTTTAATATGACACACTCCACTATTCCAATGTGGTAATGGATGTCCAAGCCATCATGGCGAGGAATACTTCATGGGAGCCACTCAGGAGATCTCCCATTATGCATCATTAGTGCCAAAGTTGTCAGTCCCTCTAGCCAAGGAATAGGTGACTTATGCACCTACTCTGTCAGTCCCGACCTAGGTAACCTGACACCAACATCGGGAAAATCCTAGGAAGATGCATATAAGTAGGTGTCATCTTCTATAGATTCAGTTTCCCATTCCACCACCGATACATTCTACTTGTTCCCAATGATCATATAGTAGTTTTACATCGTAGAGTTCTTATATTGAGTCCTTAGTCTCCCCATAGGTAGGCTAGGATGACTCATTCGGTCGATGGCATGAGAAACAATCATCGTTGGCCGACCCATGATGATGATATCCAGTGAAAATGTCCTCCCAATACCATTTTCAACCAGAGTGGACATACTCCCTACTATTTAACTCATCATGGAGTGTAATGGCCCGGGGTTTTAGGGTCCATTACATGGTGAAAATCGGTTGTTTGGGGTGTTCTGTGTGGTTTGGAAGGTCATCCTAGCTTCTCAGTGACAAGACTCCTAGCGGTGGCCTCGGCCTACCGGTAGCCTCAGCCTACCAGTGGCCTCAACCTACCTGTAGCCTCGGCCTATTGGTTGCTCGGCCTACAGGTAGCTCAACCTACCGGTAGCCTCAGCCTACCGATAGCTCAGCCGAACGGTAGCTTCAGCCTACCAGTAGCTCGGCTAACCGGTAGCTCGGCCAACCGGTGGCCTCAGCCTACCAGTCGCTCTCCCTACCAGTATCCTCATCCTACTGGTTGCCTCGGCCTACCAAGGCTACCGGTAACGTTGACCTTGGGGTACCTGTAGCTCTCGCCTACCTGTTTCCTTGGTGTAATGGTGACCTCTCCAAGGATTTTTCTAGTAGCGCCTCCTTTTTGCGCGAATTTGTTTTTAAACCGTGTTTTGACCCCTTTAAGCTGGTTTTAAAGCACATTAATGGTGATTAATTAAATGATTGGTGAGGTAACCTCCTTAAATGAAAAACCATGCGTTGTTAAATCCTTTAAACGCATTTTCAGAAACACGGGCATCCTGTGAGGAGTCCTTCCTTGTGTAAGGAGGTGTGCGTCATTTTTGTCCACCACAAAGGGCGGGGACCTTTTAAGTTGGATGTGTGGGGTGGGCCAGCCGCGTGGTCAACCCACGATCCCACTTCTTTGGCGGTTTTTAGTTTTTCTCTCCATATCTTAACCATCCCAGGAATGATGTATTTCAGCCTTTATGACCTAATGGCTTCTCTTCTCGCAGGTTTTCTCTTTTTCTCACCTCGTGCTCGGAGTACCGTTCCTCCAAATGAGTCGTACCCCCGTTGTAAAGTTTTCCTTGATCGGGATTTGTGGAATTCTTGCTACTCATGATTTCCAGTTTCCACACGATGACGTATCGTCGATCCTTGATCAATCATGTAGGAATCTTTCGTTTGTCTCTCTTTCTTGTGTATCATGCGGGGTGGGTGTTCTATAGTTCCCACGAGGTAGTTAATCAATTCTATAATGAAGATAATAACCGGTTAAAATGTGAGGACGATGAATTTTTTAATGTTATTACATGATTTTATCCACGATTTCCCTATGATGTTGTTATGAATCGAATGGGATTAAGACTACTGAGAATCACGACCGTTGGGGGCCTTTGTTTGTACAACTATTCTATGATCTGTTTTATGCTTTGTCTGGTTTTGGGAATAATGTTTGAATTGGATAAACACTTAAACTCATTTTTTGAATATGAATGCCCATAACCCTGTGTGATCACCCCAGTTGAACTAAATAATATAAAATAATGAATTATGAATGTTGGGATGATTCAGTTTTGAAATGGGTGAAGGGGTGAATGTGTTTTGTTATAGATGGGTGAACGACAGGGCTGTGAATGGTGTGGTTGGAATGGCATGAGTTGTTGTGTGGCTGTGGTGGTGTTTGGCAGCAGGGCTTCAGGTTGGGTTGTGAACATGATTAATTGGAAAGTTAATAACGAACTGGTTAGAATGGTAATGAATTAATGTGGTATAACCAACGGTAGGTTGTGTTTTTCTTTGGTTCTAGTACTTCGAGGGATCTCACTGATCCCTTTGTTGTTTTGACTACACAAGAGAACTGGGTGTGAATGCTTAAATTACCCAATAATTTTCCTTCCTGCTGTTTTGTTTTTTAATCTGTATTTGAGCCTGTAAGTTTCCCAGTATTGAAGTGATTAACTCATACTTAACTGTTATGAAATGATAACTTGAATAGGGAAACCATGAACTGTTTGTTGTGTGACTGTTTTCTGAGGCAGCAGTGGTTGTTCACCTGTTTGTATCTATTTGAGGAGCGATAGGTTGGGCTATGTGTTAATATATATATATATATATATATATATGTAACTGTATGTTTTGTGTTTAGTTCCACCCCATCATCATTGTTTTGTGTTTAGTTCCACCCCATCCGCATTGGGAACTTAGTTTCAGACAACCAATCTTATGGGGAATGGCATTTCCCCCTCGTTACTCTCCTTCCTACTACCTCTTCCCTTGGCTGTGATGGATGGAGGCGACCTTACACCCAATACTGTTAGGATAGGTTTTTATTGGTGTGTTGTTAGACCAGAACTCTTCGGGCAGGTTGTTTTCCCAACAATCTTTGGGATGAGGCCCAGATGTTTTCGGGTAGGGTTTCTGGTTACAGTTTGCTATCCAAGGTGTTTTTGGGATGAGGCCCCGGTGTGTGTGGGTAGGTATGTGTGTTTGTGATGCCCAAGTGTGTGCGGGCATGGGATGTGGATGGTTATGATGCTTAGGTGTGTGCGGGAAGGGATGTGTATGTTTGTGAGGCCCATGTGTGTGCGGGCAGGAAGAGCATGGTAGCATCAGGATGGTTTCTGTTAGGGATGAGCAGCTAGCTAGTGGGGGAAATGGTGGTTCGGGGTACCCAAATGTTTTTTATTTACTATTACATTACTTCTTGTGTTATTTGCTGAGTGTGTCCAGTGAAGTGGGATGGATATGTACCTTGATATATATTTTCGATCTTATGCTTCTCCCAGGACGATAGGACGTCTCCCCACTTGTGCAGGAGCGATATAGGTTTTCCTACTGAGTATACTTTTTATGATCACCCTAAATTTACTTTCAGGTTTCTAGAATGACTTTGGAGGCCATGAGGGACCATACTAGTCTGGACATTGGAGTTTTTGTTGGTCGCTGTTGGTTTCTGCATAGCCTTTTTTCCTTCCTGTTTGGTTTTGTACTTTGGAGTTGTTGTACTTTGTTCAGTTTTATTATTAAATCAGGAATGTAGTTTGGTTTTCTTTTGAGTTTTATATACATGGTGTAGTTTGGTGTTGACTCATTATTTCTCCCAATCCTGGTTAACTAAAAAGTGTAATTCCTCCCATATTGTGAAAATGTTATACCCTTAGTGCTAGTCTCCACTCTGAATCAGTGAATGAAGGACGTCTTGAGGAGGTAGCCATCACCTTCTCATTGATCCATGCTCTGAGGGAGTATTGGGTTCCATTTGTCGTCATCCAGCTGAGAGGAGCAGCGCGTTAGTGGTGGATGCTTTTCCAGGGAGAGAAGACAAGGGAAGAGGTTTCATGGGCAGGTTTTGAGATGGAATTTCGGGAGGAGATTCTCTCCTCTTCGGCGAAGGCTAAGAAGAGACATGAGTTTCTCTCCCTTCAAGAGGGAATCATGTCATTGAGGGGGCTGGGGATCAAGTTCAAATATCTCTTTCACTTTTCCCGGAATCTCGTTCCGAGTGAGGATTCTCAGGAATGACGGTTTGAGGGGGAACATTATCCTTCTCTTCAGTACGTTGTCACTCACTTCACCCTTCTGACATACCGAGAAGTATAGAAGAAGGCCAAGATAGTAGAGAAGATGCTCTCAAATGGAGTCACACCACGATAGATGAACCAACAGGGTTAACCAAAGGGGAAGGTGGTCATCAGCAGGTCTCCAGTGATAGGGACTTCTAAGTTTCGACCAACAGGGAGTAGGCCTCATCAATTACAGTTATGAGCTTCTGGACCTCGCCCCTTTTCCACAGGGCTAGGACCGAAGTGTTTCTCTTGCGGAGTTATCAGGCACTTCCAGATCAGGTGCCCGACTGGAGCTCCACATGGTGGAGGTGGGTAGTTTCAGTACCCACCTCAGTAGCATCTGTTGCCGATGAGGCCATTCTAATAGCAACAACAGCATGCCCCTAGCCCCTTGAGGGAGGACTTTGCGGGAGGAGACCGACAGCAGGGTGCTCCTCAGAGACCTCGACCAGGGCATGGTTGGGGAGGTGGTCGACAGTAGTGAAGCATGGGAGCTAGGGGTGGAAAGTTTAACGACATAGAGTTAGTATATTCGGGAGGACAATAGGTCATTTGAGATATGATCAGTCTTTTTAGCACTCGTGTTTCTGCCTTGTTTTATTCGGGAGCATCGCACTACTTTGTTACTCCTTAATTATCCCATGCTCTAGGTCTAGATTCCAAGATATTTTTTGTCCACTAGTGTTGAGAACACTAGTTGTGGGTTAGACCCATGTATCTTACTTTTTTCGGGGTTTTAGACTGATGTTTGGACCGCATCAGTCCAGTGGAGACCATCATTCATTGCAGATGCTGCAATACGATGCCATTCTAGGCATCGAATGGTTATTCTCAGTGCATTCGATCATCAACTTCTATCAGAGAAGAATTTAATTCTCCAACGAGGATGGAATGCGTGTGGAGTTTTTGGGGATTGAAGTTATCAGGTGGGGAGTCGAGATGTGGAGGCACTCCTTTATATGTTGGACAGGGTGATAGTGGAGTCGGCAGACGCAAGAATGATGGATATCCTGGAGGTCGTATGAGAATTCCCTAATGTCGTTCCCAATGAGGTTGTGACTGTACACCCTCGACAGGATGCTGAGTTCGGGATAGACTTATAGCCTGCTGCCCACCCGATCTCGATGGATACTTATCGGATGACACCTTCTGAGTTTCGAGAGTTGCAGATTCAGAATGCTGATCTGATGAAGAAGGGATTTGTTCGACCCAACATGTCACTGTGGGGTGCTCCTGTTTTGTTTGTAAAGAAATCACATGGTAGTATATGACTGTGCATAGAGTACCGATGGTTGAATTAGTTGACTGTCCAGAATCGTTCCCCCCTCCCGAGGACAGACGATCTATTCGACCAGCTGAGGGGATCGGGATGGTTCTCTAAGATCGATTTTTGGTCAAGATACCACTAATTGAGAGTGAAAGAAGGTGATATCTCGAAGACGGATTTCAGGTGCCTATATAACCACTTTGAGTTCATGGTCATGCCATTGTCATTACAAACGTAGTAGATTTTTAAATGAACCTCATGAACACTGTCTTCTGAGAGTTTTTGGACCAGTTCGTTGTGGTGTTCATTGACGACATCCTTATCGACTCAAGATTAGAGGAAGATCACGTTGAGCATCTTAGGGCAGTATTGGCAGTCCTTCGCCACCACCATATTTATGGGAAACATTCTAAGTGAAAGTTCATGATGAGAGAAGTGCATTTCCATGGACACATAGTGTCTTAGAAGGGAATAACAGTAGACCCATCGAAGGTCGAGGCAGTCATTTCATGGGCAGACAGAATGAACGATCCAGAACTTGGAAGACATGATGTGGGCATGTGTTCTAGATTTTGGGTGACCATGGGTACGACACTTGCATCTGGTGGAGTTTTCTTATAACAATAGCTTCCAATCCACTATTGGCAGGACACCATTTGAGTCATTGTATGGAATTTCGTGTCGTTCACCCGTTTTCTAGACAGAGATTGGGGAAGTAGCTGTTCATGGGCCAGAAGTGGTGCATGGAACCACTGAGAAGGTTCAACTCATGCGTGAGAGGATGAAAGCATCCCAGGACCGACAGAAGTCTTATGCTGATTGTAGGAGGAGGCCCTTGGAGTTCGAGGTTGGAAATCATGTGTTCTTGAATGTTTCCCCTCGAAATGGGAAGAAATAGTTTGGGAAGGGGTGTGATATCTCCCCTAGGTTCATCATACCTTTCAAGGATCTTGGACGAGTTGGTGAGGTGTTGTATCATCTGGCGTTTCCACATCAGTTGGATAAAGTTCGCAACATCTTTCACGTCCCCCAGCTTCATCAATATCAACATGACGACTCCCATGTCATTGATTGGGGAGGTTTAGATGTCGAAAATGATGCGACTTTCATAGAAAGACCAAACAAGATCGAGGATCATAATGGAAAAGAATTTCATGAATGAACCATCCCATTGGTTCGTGTGTTGTGGAGGCATGTTGGCCTTGAGGAGAGCACTTGGGAGTAAGAGGCACAGTTATGCGTTCAGTACCCAGAGCTGTTTTGACTACCCTGTTGTTTTTGTTCTAAGTTTTGGTTAGAGGATTTTAACTTGTGATTTAATATATAAAATTCCTGGTTTGATTGTTTTGTTTCTTAATGTGTGATGATGGGAAAACCTAACTACTAATCAAGGCGCATTAATGTGGATGTCATTAAACCTGTGCGGGCGAGTCAGTGCCGCCCAAGGTGGATAATATCCTGAAATGTGGAAAGGGACTCCCTGACTCAGGTGTTGGATAGTGTGATCCTTGTTCTTGTTGTGGATGTTTGTGGTTGATAACCCTTGGATGGGGTATTCATGTATGTAGGGGGGTTCTGTTCCATCTTTCGAACAACTCAAGTGTTTCCCTTGAGAATTATCTTTAGAGAGTGGTTGTCTAGACCTCTCTTTTATAATTTCTGGTTTGTTGTTATATTCTCGGGGATGAGAATAGTTTGAAAATTATCTGATGTAATGGTCTAGGGTTTTGGGGTCCATTACATAGAGAAAATATAATGTTTTGGGTGTTCTGGGTGGTCTAGAAGGCCATCCCAGCTTCTCGATTAAAAGACCATGTGCGGTGTTCTTGGCCTACCGGTGGCCTCGGACTACCGGTTTCCTCGGCCTACCGGTTGCCTTGTCCTACTTCTGGCCATGGCCTACCGGTGGTCTCGGCCTACCGGTGGCCTTGGCCTATAGGTTGGCTCGGCCTAATGGTCACTCGGCCTACCAATGGAATCGGCCTACCGTTCACTTGGACTACTAGTAGCCTAGGCCTACCGAGGCTTCCGGTTCCGGTTACCTTGAGGTACCGGTAGCTCTCGCCTTCCGGTGGCCTTGGTGTAACAGTGACCTCTCCAGGGATTTTTCCAGTAGCGCCTTCTTTTTGCACGAATTAATTTTTAAACCGTTTTCAACCCCTTTAAGCCTGTTTTAATTCCCATTAATGATGATTAATTAAATGATTGGTGAGGTACCCTCCTTAAATGAAAAACCACGTGTTGGTCATGCCTTTAAATTCATTTTCAGAAACACGGGCATCCGGTGAGGAGTCCTTCCTTGTATAAGGAGTTTTGCGTCTGTTTTAACCGCCCCGAAGGGCCGGGACCTTTTAAGTTGGATGTGTGGGGTGGGGTAGCCATGTGGTCAACCCACAATCAGGCTTCATCCGTGGTTTTGAGTTTTTCTCTCCATATCTTAACTATCCCGAGAATGTTGTATCTTAGCCTTTATAACCTAAAGGCTTCTCTTCTCACTGGATTTCACTTTTTATCACCCTTTGCTCATATTACCCTTCCTCCCGACGAGTCGTACCCCCGTTGCAAAGTTTTCCTTGATCGAGTTCCATGAAATTCCTTCTACTCCTGATTTATAGTTTCTACATGAGAACATAATGTCGATCCTTGATCAATCAAGTAGGAATCTTACCTTTTTCTCTCCTCCTTGTGTATCCTTCTTGTTTGGTGTCCTATGGTTCCCATGAGGTAGTTATGCAATTATGTAATGATGATAATAAACGGTTAAAAAACGGGGACGAGGAAGTTTGTTAATGTTGTTACATGATTTTATCCATTCTTTCCCTATGATGTTGTTATCAATTGAATGGGATTTGGACTACTGAGAATCACAGCTGTTGGGGGCCTTTGTTTTTGCAACTATGCTATGATCTGTTTTATGCTTTTTTTTGTGTTTGAGAATCATGTATAAATTGGTTAAAGATTTAAACTCGGCTATTGAATATGAATGTACATAACCTTGTGTGATCACCCCAGTTGAACTAAATAATATTAAAGAATGATTTATGAACGTTGGGATGATTAATTTATGAAGTTGGTGAAGGGGTGAATGTGTTTTTTATGGATGGGTGAACAGTTGGGCTGTGAAGGGTGTGGTTGGAATGGGATGAGTTGTTGTGTGGATGTGGTGGTGTTTGGAAGCAGGGCTATAGGTTGGGTTGTGAACATGATTAAGTGGAAAGTTAATAAAAAACTAGATGGAATGGGAATGAATTAATGTGGGATAACCAATGGTTTGTTGGGTTTTTCTTTTGTTCTAGTACTTTGAGGGATATCACTTATCACTTTGTTGTTGTGACTACATAAGAGAACCGGGTGTGAATGCTTTAAATACCTGATGGTATTCCATTCTGCTTTATTTTTGTTTTATATGTATTTGTGCCTATTAGTTTCCCAGTAGATAAGTGATTAACTCATTCTGAACAATTATGAAATGATAACTTGAATAGGGATACCAGGAACTGTTTTTTGTGTGCCTGTTTTATGAGGCAGTAGTGCTTTATGCACCTGCTTGTATCTGCTTGACAAGACATAGGTTGGGCTGTGTGTTTTTATATATATATACATATATATATATATGTGTGTGTGTGTGTAACTGTATGTTTTGTGTTTAGTCGCACCCCACCCGCATTGGGCACTTAGTTTCAGACACCCCATCTTATGGGGAAGGGTGTTTCCCCTTTGTTACTCTCTTTCCTGCTCCCTCTTCCCTCGGCTATGATGGATGTATGTGACCTTACACTCAAGACTCTTCGGGTAGGTTTCGATTGGTGTGTTGTTAGCCCATGAATCATCAGGAAGGTTGTTTTTCCATGAATATTTGGGATGAGTCCCAGGTGTTTTCAGGCAGGGGTTCTAGTGACGATTTGTTTTCCCAGGTGTTTCGAGATGAGGCCCAGGTGTGTGCGGGTAGGTATGTGTGGTTGTGAGGCCCATGTGTGTGTGGGTAGGGATGTGGATGTTTGTGAGGACCATGTGTGTTCGGGTAGGGATGTGGATGGTTGTGAGGACTAGTTGCGTGTGGGCAGGAATTGCGTCGTAGCGTCAGGACATTTGTCGTGAGGGATAAGCAGCTAGCTCGTGGGGGAAATGGTGGTGTGGGGTACCCAAATGATTTGTACATTACTATTACATTACTGCTTGCGTTATTAGGTGAGTGTGGCCGGTGAGGTGGGATGGATAGATTCCTTGATAGATGTCGGATCTTCTTGTTTTCACGGGACTTTAGGTTGCCTCCTCACTTGTGCATGAGAGATATAGGTTTTCCTACTAATTATACATTGTATGCTCACTATACGTTTACATTCAGGTTTCCCAGAGGACTTTGGAAGTCGTGCGGGATCATACTAGTCTGGACATTGGATTTTCTGTTGGTCTTTGTTTGTTTCTACTTAGCCATTTTCCTTCCTGTTTGGTTTTTTACTTTGGAGTTCTTATACATTGTTCAGTTTTATTATTAAATCATGCATGTAGTTTGGTTTTCTTTTGAGTTTTCTATACATGGTGGTGTTTGTTGTTCACTAATTATTTCTCCCAATCCGGGTTAACTAAAAATGGAAATGCCTCCCATATTGTGAAAATGTTATACCCTTGCAGCTAGCCACCACTACATGGCCTTTGGAGGTGGGACTCAGGGGTCATTATGTCATCTTCAACTTGAGTATGGAAGGGAGGGGACCTTTTTCTCCCCTTCCATCATCTTGCCGAAGGCGGGTCGTGACATGGAGGTCCTCCTGATGTTACAATAATCCATCCAAGTAGTGGCCCTCCCCATCTTTTTGACACCTAGCATTGAGGTCCTCCCCATGTATATAATTCTAGATATGGAGGCCGTGTTAATGCCTCAGGATGTCAACATGAATTCCCTCCTCATGTCATTTTTAGATTAAGAGGAGGTCTTCCCCAATGCAATACTGATTAGAGTGGAGGTCCTCCATTCTCTATCACGTTCCAGTATGGAGGTCCTCCATAGTTTCTCACAAACACTAGTGGAAGTTATCCCTACTCTAGAAACAATCCAAGTGGAGGGCCTCCTCGCATCATCAACGGTCAGAATTGAGGACTTCTTTATGTATAGTTCGATTAGTATAATGTCCCTTTTTATTATATCACTATCAATCACCATGGTGGTCCTAGCCATGTTCTATTGAAAATATTCTTGGGTGATTCTTCCACCTAAGCTCAACAAAGCAGAGGTCCTCCCTTCTCTAACAATGATAGATGTGAAGTACCACATCATGTCGTGATCAATGCAAGTGATGGTATTCCCTTCTCCAGCACCAATATTCATGGAGTTCCTCCCAGTGAAAATGATTTATCCTACCTATAAGAGCAATATCAGGGTATAAGGGTGAATCGTCTTCATCAAAGGAATAAATTTAAGAAGTGTCTGAACATTTTCAACCTAGTTTACTTTTCAGATTTTATAGTGTAGTATGACTCAATGATAGATCCTACACCCACATCATATGGATTACGGTCAAGGGAAAGAACCCTACATGTGATAATCATAATCATAGATATCTATATGTGCTACATCCCGGATGATCTACACATGTATATGCTGGAGGAGGAAGATTTGGCTCCCTTTCAGGGACTTGCCATGCAGTCTTCTCTACCATCACCAGACTCACTCTCTACCTCAACATGAGATCATGGAGACATGTTCTAGAGTTTTATGGAGGATGAGAATTAGCCTAATCGACCACCAAAAACCACATCCTTCAGACATGAAAATGGTGGACAACACCTAATATTATAGGGTCATGATGATGTGGTTGAAATTATCCTCATTAGACAACCCAGTATGCAACCACATGTTAGCTCGCACAACCTACCCTCCACTAACCAGTCCACCACCACAATGGTCCACATCACTAAAAATTCTGGTACCTCACCTACACCATATTAATGGATGGGGATACAAAGATCTTGATCCCCCAACTGAATGTAGACAACTATTGGGTATTCTCATGACATACCCTTTTTTTAGTTATTAAAAAAGATTTCAAATCCAGACCTCGTTGTTCTGGAATACCTAATTGAAGAAGTGGTAATGTGCTTCCATTGAACCGTCCGGTTGACACCTTTCAACATCTGTAATGTTTAGTTGATTTGACAGTAGAATTGGTATCACAATGATGATATCATCCAATAGTACCATATGGTTGACCTAGCTATACTTCCCAATGATCTTCACCCTTGCATCACCCATTTTTCACCAAGATATAAAGAAAAGATTCATTGATAACTTCTCTATGATCCATATAATCATCATATATGCATCTTTATTCATACAGATCTGGGGATGGAGGAATTGTGCCTCAATCCACTTTATCCTAATAATGTGATAGCTAGACCATACCTGAAACATCAAGGTTATACTTTTTGGAGCAAGCATAGTAAACATGGACAAGATCTTTGCACATCACGAGCGGATCATCGAAGAAGAGTCCGAAGAGGATGATCTAGCACTTGGGGAAATACAACATCTACTTGACTCCCCATGTGTTGTCACAATCCATTAAATGTGGGTCCATGACCTTGGAGATCCATCATAATAAATACCCTTAATTCGAGACCCTAATACGAGTAAAATAAAACTACTAAGCCATCTCACCAATCTAGTTTAGTGAATAATCTTGAGGTTAACCCAAATGTGGCATCTATGAACTAGAACCTGATTGAAATATAAAGGGTTATCAATGAGGTCATAGATGAGCATCATGTAGGATGATATCCAAACTACAGTGATCCTTGATATGATCCCATTCCTCTTCGAATGGGACAGTAGGGGCTGCCACAACACATCATTTTCCAATCACACCGGTTATTCTGGAGAACCCTCCACAACCCGATAGGGTGGAGGTAAGAGCTTATAAAAAAATTTCATGGTATGCGTCGCTGAAACCACCTGAACTACATGAGAATCACACCTAGGATCTACCTCAGGTTGTCCCAGTAGTGGCTCATCAATTTATTCTTGCAGTAGTTCCACCAACCACTCCACAAGCCAATGTTCTGGCCTACCATGATGAATAACCATCTAACATGTTGGATGTCAAGAACCCTTGCCAATATAAGAATCTCTATCAGTATAACGACCTAAACATTTATTAATGAAAATTCCTCTATATTTGATTAAATTACATATTATGTAAAATGGTTATATAAAACATATGCACTTCCTTGGTTTTATGTTTTTTGATTTTAAAATACCATTATTAATTATTACCATTTCTAATATATATTTCGAATAGTTATCACAAGATTAGTATAAATATAGTGCTTTAACATATCCAATTTACTCAAACAAAAGAACGGATGGCCTCATCCAGTATAATTTCCCTATATGATTCCCATTTGACGAATCTAGTAAAGGAGGTAGATTCAATGGTCTTATATCTTGACCAATCCCAAGCTGAGATTCAACTTGTTTAACTTAAAAGAACAACCTACGAGAAAAATGGATGTTAATTGAGACTACCACCTGATTGATGTTATAAGAGCCGCCCCAATAATCTATCAACATCACACATATTACCCTTAAGACTTATGTGGGTGTCATAAGGGGTTATGTAAAAAGAACCTAGCACTATGATTTTGGGCATTATTTTTTATAAATAATATAAATTCATTTTACTATTGTTTCTTTGTAAATGTTTTTCAAGAAAAAAAAAGATTTTTTTTAGTTAATATTTAAATTCCATTAAGAATCAATTTTGATAAATTAATGTATTTTTGAATTAAATGAAATTTTAATAAATTATTTTTATAATATAACATTTTATTAAATATAAAAGATTGTATGATTTTTAGGAATTCAATTGTAAATTTTATTGAGGTTTGAAAACAATTTTTTTCCAAACCCATAAATTTTCATTTAATGGAAGTTTATTTATAAAATTGAATATTCCCATATATATAAAATTATTTAGATATAATGAATATTATTCTTGGTATTTGGATGTTGAAAGTGATTTTTTCATAATATTTTGAGATAGCCAAATGTTTGGGTAAAAACTAAATGCCGTTAAAATATATAATGTGTTATATGACATCATAATGACCAAATAGTGAAGTAATAATATAATATAAAAGGTTTTTTCAGCCAATATATGATTTAAACTTAAAATAATGTGATTTTATATTTGTTTTATTAATTTTATGATGTCATAGTAGACTGTTAGAGGATTATAAAATATTTTAACCTTTAAATTTTTTTCTTGTGAGAGCGTGACTCACCTCCAAATAAGCAAGCCAAATATTTTAATAAGGTCGAACATTGGCCATTTAAAATAATGTTTTAAACTCCCCTTTGGAAAACACCAAGGGCCAAAAACATTGTTTTGTTATGGGGTTTTGATTAGTTTAAAATTTACTGTCCAAAACCTAAATAATAAATAAATCCCCTCTCCTTTCCATTATAAACACACACAATCACACATTAATCTTCACTCAAAACCTTTGGATCTCAACCAACCTCATCCATACGCTATCTAAAGACATCCCAGGGCACCAAAAGATCCAATTAATACTCTATCAGGCCTCTCCCAAGCCTTAGGGATCACACTTCCAAGTAAAGGACTCCTCTCCTCCTATTTGAATTTAAGAACCTTATTTGAGAGTAGTACATTTAATATCAATTAATTTCATTGGAATTCGTCTATAATCATTAAATTACTATAAAATTAACGTTGTTTGAATGAGGGATCATTTATCCTTTGTGATTTTCCCCTTACCTAAGTTGTTACATTGCCGAAATTCTGTAAGGGATCCTCAATTTTCTTCCATCCTTATTTAAGTCCATGTATCCTTATATTGTTATTACCATTTATATTAAATTAAACATTTTGGGTTAGGATTTCTCAACTAACACATAATTACATTATTATGTTTTAATATTGAGATAACCCTTTCTCTCTCATCAATGCCTTCCATGTACACCTGTTACCATGCCAAAATTCTGTATGAGATTTCGTCCATTATCTATTTGTCCAAATTTATTTATGTTATGACACCTTTTTTTGAATTAAAATGATGGGGTATGGTTTTTTATCTCCCCATACATCCCTCAGTATGTTTGAATGATGAGAGAAATATATATCTATCATTAATTACACCAATGTATACTCGTTATCGTGCAGAAATTCCATATGGAATGTTACATTTCTCATTTACATTCAAGAAATTATTTTATATTATACATCTAAATTCCATTAGATAAATTGTGATATTATTTTACCTGGCCCCATTACTGTCCCTTTAATTTAAAATTATGATAATGTCATTTCTCTCTCATCAACCCATTTTACAATTTCTATTTGACGTCATTCTACTGCCAAAGTTAAACAAAAATTTCCAGGCCAAAATCACTCTGTAGGTGAATAACATACCCATTTCTCTGTCAATGGTATTAATATTTTTGAACAAGTACTTATAGAATGAGGACATATATTTATTTATGACACATATCCTTTTCATGGAATGAATTATTATTTTTAATAAATCCATGTTTTATGATCTATGTTGGACACGTATGCATGAAATAAAATTCTTAAGATTGGTGTTCCCTGATTGCACTCCAATTCATTGGGTAAAGATTAGTATCATGATAAGTCAATTATAATGAGGGTTTAATCATACTAATTAAAGATAAATGATGGTTTAATCATGATAATTCAAGTTAAATGAGGGTTTACTCAAGCTCCATGTGCAATGAGCATGGTCTCATGCTAATATAATGTTAATTGTTGTTTCCACATTCCCAAGTTATGCTAATAATGTTATATAATGACATTATGTTCTTGTTTCTCTTATGCTCCATTTATTTGACTACTTCCTAACATGTATTTTATTATTCATGTTATGCTTTTTTTACTCCCTTATTGATCTTTATAGCTCACCATTTTTTTATGCATGTCCTCAGGTTATCCCATGAAATGCTACGTATGAAAGAGTGTTGTTTCCATGTAAAATATGTTTTCAATAATGTTATTCTGTTATATATTTTATGTTGTTATGTAATGTTCCTAATTTCCCAATACACTAGTCCTATAGATATTCAGAGTTTCCATATGTTCATTTTTATGTAATAAATCATGTTTATGTAATAAATCATGTTTATGTGTGTAATAAATGAAATGGTTGTTATAGTTGGTATTAGAGGATAGGTTTAGTTATATTTTTGGATTAGGATTAGAAAACCCAAACTCTAGTGAATGCCTTAGGGATAAGACTAATTATAATCAAAACATCCCAAAATTTTGGGTGGTATAGAGTAATTGGTTTTTCCAAAATATACATCCCTGTCTAGATAGAATCAAGTAGAGGAAGCTCTCGCATAGATGTATCTGGGGGTAAAACCAAAAAACACCACTTTGAGATGGACTCTAATTTGAATTGGTGCCGAATAATGGGTCTTTCCATACTCTAGGTTATGAAACACTCAACATATATGCTTTGTAAAATTCATAGGCATAGTATAAACAATTTTTATTGGAATAAAAAAATTCCTCTAAGAATATATGTTGAGAAATTGATCATGGATAATCTATATTGAAACGTAGGTCGTCATATGTTAGGATATAAAATAAAATTTTATCCTTCTTTGTATAAGGTTTTATTTTTTACATTTTTATTAGATAATTATTCAAACCCCCTAATTGTATTTTATTTTTCTAAGTTAGAACATGGAATGAGGAAGATTACGAACAACTCATCTCCCTATTTCTAAAATCAACTTGGAGAGATTATCTCGATGTCATGCTCAAACAACATTGATTCTTTTTCAAATATCAAAGTGACATGAAAACAACTTTATGTGGCATCCAATACTTCTATAATTGCATTATTCTTTCAATGACCAGGCACCATCTATTGGGGAATCTTTCCTTATAAAAATTCATTCCATGCTAATCATTGGATGTACCGTCATGGTCTTTATAGATTCTTATATTTATTTTAAAATTATGAAGCACTAAAAGATTCTATATATGCTTCAAATGAGGGGTACCACCAAGTAGCCTATATGTATCAAATTATAGATTTTTGTCATTGGAGATATAGAAAAATTGATTTACCAATCCCCTATATTAAATTATTTGAAGATGAATCTGTATGATGTTTTTATAAATAAACAATTTGAAGAATATATATGAAAATTATATATAAGAAATAACTTTTCAATGACTTATCTATACTTGAATCAATATAAACTGATATGCCTGAGGTGTTTTGGGGCAAATGAAGTAGATGATTTCGAAAACATCATGAGGTACCATTGTGACATATGAACCCTTTATACTTAATGGAAATTCTAATTGTAATGACTGAAGACCTCATTTAAGAGATGTAGGAGAGGTACCCTCACCAATTTTTGACTTATTATGTAAAATTAAATTTTGAGGGTAAAATTTCAAAAGGTGGAAAGATTGTACGGAACCAATCGTTTATTAATAAAAATTCATCTTGATCTGATTAAATGTCTCATTACGTAAAATAGTTATATAAAACATATTCACATAGTTAGTGTTATGTTTTTGGATTTTAAAATACTATTACGAATTTTTACCATCACTAATATATCCATTGAACAATGATCACATAATTAGTATAAATATTGGGCTTTAAAAATCCACTTTACTCAGAAAAAGAAATCGATGGACCCATCAAATAGAATTGCTCCATATGAATCCCATTTTTTCAAGCACATAAATGAGGTAGCATCACCGGGCTTCGCTCTTGACCATTCCCAATCTGAGTTTCAACACATTAAGCTCAAACGGAACCGCATACAAGAGAAGTGTTAGTTAATAGAGATTACCGCCCGAGTGATGTTATCAGAGTATACCCCATATTCGGTCACCATCGCACATATTACCCTTAGGTATTATGAGAGTGTTATAAGGGGTTATGTAAATAGACGCTAGATATATTATTATATGAAATATTTTGAGTAAAAAATATACATTCACATTATTATTTTTACCATGTAAATGTTTTTTATGCACATATAGTATTTCTATTTGATATTTAAATTCAATTAAGAAATATATTATGATGAAATAATGGATTTTTGAATTAAATAATTTTTTAGATAAATTATTATTACTAAATTTATTTTTATTACATATATATATGATCATATATGTTTTTGGAATACAATAGACATTTATGGATTGAAAACTGTTTTTGTCAAATCCATGAATTTTCTGTAAATGTCGGTTTTTATATTAAAATTGAAAATTAACATATTTAAAAAAATTATTTAGATAAAATGAGTATTATTTTTGGATACAAGATGTTGAAATTATCTAACAGGGAATTTTTCATAATTTTATGAGACAGTCGAATATTTGGGTAAATATTAAATACCATTAAAATATATAATGTATTTTTTGACATCATAATGACACAATAGTGATGTAATAAAATACTATCAAAGGGATTTTAGGCCAATATATGGTTTACCCTTAAAATAATATGATTTTATAATTGTTTAATTAATTTTATGATGCCTTAGTGGGCCCTCTAAGTCTTATAAAATATTTTATCTTTTTAAAATGTTTTCCTTGATAGGTGGACTCACCTCCACATAAGAAAGCCAGATATTCTCAAAAGTTCAGCCATTGTAATTATAAAATAATTTATTCCTATGAAATTTTGAATAAACCATGGTAAAAAACATGGCATGGTTTGGGGTTTGATTATTTTAATATGTAGTGTCCAAAACCTAAATAAGGAATAACTTTCTCTTCATTCCAATATAGACCCCCTCAATCAACCATTCATACTCTATAAAAACCTTTGTAGCTCATCCAAACTCTACCCTCATATATCTATAATCCTACCAAGGATCCCCAATTTTCTATAAGCCTCTCTCAAGCATCTCCCAAGCCTTCTGGATCACACTTCCAAGTAAGGGATTCTTCTCCTCCATATTGAATTCAAGCGCCTTA
Organism: Viscum album; assembly: GCA_963277665.1. Lineage (NCBI taxonomy): Eukaryota > Viridiplantae > Streptophyta > Magnoliopsida > Santalales > Viscaceae > Viscum > Viscum album. Next base: position 213,113,240 of record OY728155.1, on the reverse strand, counting down.
ATTGAGAGTAATTCCATTAATATCAATTTATTTAATTTAAATTCGTTTGTGATCATTAATAAACTATATAGTTGAATTTATTTAAATGGGGGATCATTTATCCTCCCTCATTTTCAACATTACTGAAGTTGTTACTTTACCGAAATTCTGTAATGGATCCTCACATTCTTTTCTTCATTACTTATGTCCAAGATTCCAAATAGTTTTATAACCTTTTAGTTTAAATTAAAAATGATGGGTTATGATTATTTACATTACCTATACTCATATACTTTTTAATGATTATATAACCCTTTCTCTCTCAACAATTCCTCCCATGTACGCCTGTTACCATGCTGAAATTCCGTAGTGAATTTTTCATTTCACTTTTTTGCCCAAATTTCTTTATGTTGGTATAGACTTTGTTTAATGAAAAATGATGGGGTATGGTTCAGAACCTCCACCTTACATCCATAATTATGTTTTAATTATGAGATACCTCTTTTTCTTTCATTATTTCCTCCCATGTACACCCAATACTATATCCGAATTATGTAAGGAATTTCTATCTTCTCATTTAAATTCAAGAAATTCCTTTATTTTATGCATCTAAATTCCATTACATATGTTGGTATATTATGATCCATGACCCCCTTTCTGTCTATTTAATGTATAAATAATTATATTTTCTTTTATCACTCATCAACCCATATTATGATTTTTATTTGACATTGTTATGATACTGAAGTTACACCAAAATTTCCATACCAAAATAATCATGTAAGTGAATACCATACCCATTTCTCTAGTAAGGGTATTTTCATTTTTGAACATGTAAATATTGATTTAGGAATTTTATTTATGTATTCAACATTAATTGTTCATTGAATAAATTATGAGGTTTAATGAATCCATGTTGTATGATCCATGTGGCACACTTATGTCTAAAATGAAATGATTAAGATGGGTGTGCCCTTATAGTGCTTCAATTCATTGGGTAAAGATTAGTGTCCTGATATGTCAAGTGAAATTAGGTTTTACTAGTGCTAATTTAATTTAAATTAGGGTTTACTCATGATAATTGATATTCAATGAGGGTTTACTAATGCTCCATGTGCAATGGGACTTGGCTCAAGCTAATATCATGTTAAATTTTGTTTCCACTTTTACATGTTATGATAATCATGCTATATCATGACTTTATGTTCATGTTTCTATTATGCTCCATTTATATTTCATTTCCTTACATGAATTGGATTCATCATGTTATGCCTATTTTACTCCCTTATAGGGATTTATGGCTTAACCTTTTCTTATGCAAGTCCTTGGGGTTGTCCCATGCAATGCTAAGTAGGAAGGAATGTTGTGGCCAAGTAAAATATGTTTTCAAAAAAGATGTTGTGTTTTATGTTCTAAGTTGTTATGCAATGTTCCTAATTTACGAAGACACTAGACCTCTCGATCCTCATCGTTTTATTATGTTCATGTTTATATAATAGATCCTGTATATGGGTGTAATAATGAGCATGGTTGTTATAATAAGGAGGTTATGATGGTATCTCTCATTACACATTTCAAATACATTAAAACAAGATAGTGGGTGATCCAACCTTATATAGAGCCTTATCCGGCTTGGGTATTTGATATGCTAGCACACCCAAATTTCATAAATCGAACAATTTCCCCTTCCAACAGGATGAGAGATCAGCTACAACATCCAAACCACTTTATTTCATGGTATATGATAATGCTAGGAAGTCCAGTGTAGTAGGATGCTTCCAATATTTAATGTCTTGTACAAACATAATAAGGACTAACCCCTAGAGGAATTATTCTATCAAACCAAAGAGGAATACATTTTGTCTCCAACATCTCCTATAAGAGGGGCCTCCATGGCCAACACCACCATTGTCACCGATGTAGATCCCCCCAGACCACAAGAATTTTTATTAATAGGGCCTCCTCTACGACCTCTTTGAGGAATCAATCCTCATTCCAAGACTATGGCTCATCATAACTTACATTTGAATTGTCCAATACCACTGCATCAAGCATAACTTTATAGGAGTGAAAATCCATCTCTATCCCCTCATCAAGATCTATCCCTTCATTAGGGCCCTCCTCCTAGATCTCATTTCATTGACATAAGAAACCAAACCTACACATTTGATGACAACCACGTTCCTAGAAATTTCAATACCACCTTCAGTCTTGGTATCTTGATTTTTCTAGAGTGGTGGAGACTTGAAGAGGATGACCTCTTGGATCCCCCAAGTTATAGTCCCAATCACTAGTTATATATAAGTACTCTCAATAAATTCTATACAATAAATTAATGGATATTTGATCATGTTGAAAAAAATATAGTCAAATGAAGTCCCCCTCTGGGACATGTGGAATGTGATTCGGCAAATTCTTGCAGTGACAGTGAAGCTGAATAACATCAGGTGTCCTGCTATTGGTCTTAGAATTATGGTGATTGGTTATCTCACAATGAAGTCTCTAAAAACCATGGTCTCATTCCTTCGAATTTGAATCAGTATGATCCACCAAAAGTTTACATGTCTCATTTCTATACAAAAGCAGCATCTACATCTCAGTCTACTATATATTCTCATAAGAGCAAGCACTGATAGCATAGCGAAATGTATATCCCCCCAACGGTTCCAAAACATTTCTGAACTCTATGTTACTTCAAGACTTGAGAGATGGGGGTATCACAAAAAATTCTCCTAATATTGGAGGATTCATATGGAGATAATTAGAATCATGCATCGATAAATATTTTCAAGCTAATGGACCCTTATATGGTTCCTAGCGATGAATAATGTCAGAAAAATCTTCTTATTCATCCATGTAAATTATATCACTAATGATACATTGTACAAGTGAAACATTAGAATGTTATGGCTAGTGCTTCAATCCAAGATGTTAATGCTACTGAGACAAGAAATAAGGTTCAGTGTAGAGCTTAGGAAGCAATGTTCTCTCATATAGTCATGTCAGGTTCACTTCCACTGTCGTTTATACTACTCAATCACACAGAGCTACCATGACTGAATCTTGATCGGTCACTTACAGTAGTGAATAGACCTCAATAATCTATAATTTATCATATAATAATTTTATATAGTTCATACAATGGATAGCAATACAGCCCCATCACCATACAAAATCCTCCAAAGTGACCATCAATAATGTACATCATACCTTCTTCTAAAGAGTGATCTAATGCTAACAAAAATATGCTTCAAGTGAGTAATTAAATTTCTCATAAGAATCTTTCCCACATTCCTACAAATCTCTAAATTCTTGAGATCCTTATTCTATCAAAATACATGCGTGAATTCCTCACAGTAGATTTCAAAATCCCTTATCCAGTTCAAAATAGATTTAGCGACTGTAGATGACTTCAATGCTAACAAATTCAAGTGAAAAGAATTCCAATCCATCATCTTGTTATCAGGATAAGATGAAGGCCCCCCTATAAATGGGAACATCCTCTGGTTGTACTTCACAAGTTATCTCAATCATGTGGATGTATTTAATAGAATTTTCAACACATGTTTTGGAATCAATATCATCATGACGTAGACGTTCACCAATCTTGGACATTATGAATCATATCTGAGTCCCTTTGACTGGAAAATTTAGGGTCATTATATGATCGAGTAGAGGCCATGTGGAATTATTTTCCTAAAGGTGCTATTCAATGGACAAATTTGTAGCCCATAATTCATGTTCATCTCACAGTACACAACATACAATGCGTCGATATGTAGTCCATGTATCCATTTTCATGAAACGATTCCCTCCTCGTATCACCAATTCCTCAAATAGTCCCTTAATGGTCTAGTGGAAGTGCTCTGGGGTGATTCATCTCTTTTTTCCACTAGTGAATCCCACTATATAGTCACCTAATATAACATGAGTAAAGAAACATGGGTTCATACCAATGAGGTTGAGCACACTATTGTTGGGGTTGATCCCATGACAGACCTAGGGGATGCCTTCAATCTCCCTATTCTCCACCTAGATGATAGAACCCCAAAAAGGGGTGATTTTATCTCTATGTCCATGATAAGGGGTGTAAATCCCAATATATAATGAAATTTGGATGATTAAATAATACTCTTACATAGGAGAATCCATAGTGATATCAGAGCCTATTACCCTGGATAGGTATTGAGATGTGTGCCCCATGTCCGCAATAGTACATCACGCCATGTTGTTTTACCATGCCATGCTAATTATTTAGAGACTGATCCACCGCCACTACCATGATATTATAAGAATATAACTCTCAGTTGAATGTCTGAAAGAATAAATTTAGTATATTTTTTCAATGTTTTTGACAGTTCATGACTTATGTGACAAAGATTTCACCACCGTTCAAGAATGTACTGCATTCTTATAGAATCAGTTAACTCATTTGAATTACCTCTTATTGATGATCCTCTCACATTGTATGATGAAGAGGATTTAGAATATTCTACTCCCACATTCAAAGAGGGTGTATCTACCACTGTGGATGAGTTGGTACAAGTGAATCTATGTATTTTGGAAGATATGATTCCATCTTTGAATAGTGTATCCATGCTTGTGGAAGAATAATAGTAGTATGTAGATTTATAGAAGAAGCATCATGATGTATTTTTCTGGAGTTTTGAAGAAATTCATTAACTAGATCCTTAGTTCATTTTCCAATATGTTGGTTTCCCTATAAGTTATCATGGGTTCAAACAACCTCCCAAGAATATGAACCCATCTCATGGTGCCATGGATGAGGATGAGGTTGATAAGATCAATAATGAAAAACTTCTTCATGGAAGTCCAGTACCCCAGGTGGTTATCTAACATCATTCTTATCTAGATGAAGATGAGTTATATTAGGGTATTTCTTGGATTATATGATCTCAATTTTCACTATTTGAAGGATTATTTTCTCCAACATACTACAGAGTTGTTCATTGATGCCACTACTGGGTTCCAAGCCCTCTTCTTCGTGGATGGATATTCCATATATAATCAGATATCATTGGATCCTAGAGATGAAGAATCGGCATCCATTAGGGTGTCGTACTAGAGCATATGTTATCATGTAATTCCCTTCAGGATAAATAATATAGGATCCACCAATCAGTTTGTTATCCACCACATATTCATGCTGATTCTCTGGATTCTAGTGGAATTCTATGTGGATAACATGGTGGTGAAATATCACCAGCATCTGGACCATCTCAGAGATCATAGGAAAGTGTTCAACGACCTCAACTCCTACTATATGAAGATGAACCCCTTGAAGTGTGACTTTCGGGTTACCTATGGGATGTTTCTCAACTTCATCATCAAATATAGAGGCATTCATATCTACCCATATAAGAACAATTCTTTTAGTCATATTCCTCCTCCAAGAAATCTTCATGAGATCTATGTCTTCTAAGACCAATTAGGCTATATATGCCAATTCATTGAGAATATATTAGAAAGTTGTAATACATGTTTATGACTCATGAAGAAAGGTTCCATCTACCAATTAAATTAATAGTGTCATATCTCATTTGTGGAATTTATGCAGTATTTTCTAAAGCCCCATGGTTTGATGAAACCCATCTCCGAAAAGCTGATGACCATTATTTCACCACACTAGAATGATCCCTCAATGCCCTTATATCTTATAAGAACATCAATGGGCGTGAGAACAGTTTCTACTACTATAACTACATGCTCCATGACATAGAGACAACATATTATTACATTGAGAAGTGTTTTCCCAAAATAGTTTTCACATTGCAGAATTTGCGACATTATTTTCACCACAAAGAGATGAAAACGGTGACCCATGTGGATTTGTTATAGTACATTATGAAGCACACTATGTTTATAGGACATCTAGGTGGGTAGGAAGTGATACTTCAATAGTTCGACATAAATTTTTACATACAGAAGTCCATCAAGGGTCCGACCATGCGTGATTTTGTTGGACACCCATCTATCCCCTGTAGAGAATTTCGTGGATCATGAATTTCCAAATGAGTCAATTCCCTAAGTAGAACAAGATACTACATTCTAGAAGATTAAATATGATGGAGCCTCAAAAAGTAAAACCTAATGAAGGTTCAAGGATCCTCGATGATATAAAGTAGGCCTGGGTGTGGTATTCATCATGCCCACACATGCTATTTTTACCAATTAATTCATGTTATTAGAGGAATGGACTGACAATTTAAAAGAGTATAAATCTATTGTTAGTGGTCTTGAGCTATCCATTAATTTTGATGTTCACCAAATACATGTGAGGGGGGACAATGAATTTTACATCAATTAAATCAACATTGACTACATTGTCCTAAATCATGGGATTGTACCCCAATTAGAGCACACCCATTAGCAGATGGCCTAGTTCCCTTATCAACTAGTTGTGAGTCTTGTTCCTTGATCATAGAATGGATGGGATGATTCCCTGACCTGTTTATATGCTTCTCACGTAGAGCCCGAACAAGATGATCTATTTATCTCCGTGGATTATCAAAGGGTTATCACTCCCCTCTACCTAGACTATGATGACAAACCAAAAATAAGCCATCATACCTCTAATGTATTCACATCAGGTCCTCAAAAGTACCCTTAAATAATGTATGAATTCTATAATTTGATAATTCTTTTAATAGAATATATATTTCCTGGAAATATCTTGATAGATTGATCTGAGCGTGAGCGAGTCCGTCAACATGCAGTGCATTTCACCCTTCATATTGCTCATATAACCCCCACTGCATTAAACGAGACAAGATTCAATAGGTTTTGTAGGAACATAATGTTGGTTCTTATGAATCCCCTCATGTAGGGTCAAAAAGTTTCACCAGATTCGAAGGCTTGTCTAATTATTACCCACCATGGTCCATGACTGTATTGATATTTCAAAGAGGTTCCACACATGTCAGATCCATTCCAAATTTTTGTGTCACCCACTAGAGCCCCTGTATACCACCATGTATTTTTGGCCTTTTTCAGTATGTAGAATTGATGATATGGGCCTTATCCACCATCAATCAATTGCTAATGAGGGTTTTCGTGAACCACAATAGATTTCTTGGGGAAGAGCAAGTTCCTCTAAATGAACTAAAGGGACATTATTTTGAAAATTTATTGAGCTCAAATACCATTAATTGATTTGGGGTTCTTCACACTGTTCCACTGATAACAACGCCAATTTATGAGAAGCAACCCTGAAGGAATTTAATTCAAAATGAAACTTCTGGTCCAACAATAAATCTGGATACGAAGACCCAAAAAATGTATTGATTAAGTTATTAATAAGTCCCTCTCTAACATTTTGTAGAAGATGGTGGGCCAAAACATGAAAATATGGTCGGATAATCTCCCCAACTCCCTCGGGTCTTATCAGACGATGTCTTGGAATTCCACATAGGTGACCCCATATTCTCTGTTGTACGAAACCGAATATGTGATTTCTATAAAGATTTATTTTCCATCACTTTTTATAGATTCCTATGACCAACTGATTTCAAACATAGTATCATAAATCTATCTGGATCAACTAGAATCCCTCGATGAGCAAAGGATTCAGGCCTTGCACAATTTGGAGAGGCACCAGTACAAGATATCTAGATATTTCTATAGGATTGTTCATCTCCACTCTTTCTTGCATAAAGACATGATATTGGATTTGTGAATATCAATGATAAATGGTAGGAAGCCACTAATGTTGGAGCCCAAATGAGAAGGACCCAATGACATTCACATGTTTTACCCTAATAGAACATATTCTTTGGTCACCATGAATGAAGAGAAGTCACTCATCTCACCAATGATGTGTTCCTAAAACCGTAATTCACATGAGAGGTGCCTGAACCTCCATCATGATGTTAAAAAGTGCATCTTCATCATTACAACATGATGTTAAACTATACAGGATTCATGTACAATGTGTGGCTTGATTCCCTTTGTCATAGGATTTGTTGTCATTCTTCAAAATTTTGTCTCGGCCCCAGCCACAACAACAATAACACCCTTTTTTCATGCATGACATTAAACTATTATTACATCATGCATGTTGAAAAACTACACATTGTTCGGTCTTTATGACCTTCAACTAAGATTCCTTTTCGACCTTCATGATGTTAAACTGCACAACATCATCCATACGACATGACATTCAATAGAATGAAATACTCAATAACTATGTATGTATCGATTCTCATCCTTATTGGATATAATGGAATCCCTATATATTTCATCTATGGTCCAATCGTCAATTCATCTTTTCGTCCCTCCATCATGAGTTCGTCATTATAAGTACATGGTATGTTTTTGAGACCTCCATGGTTCTCATTCATGTAGGAGTGTTTTATGGAACCATATTACACAGTTGTATGCTAGTAGATCCTCTTATTAGACAATTTTATATGACCTTAAACTAAGGTCTCTTTCATCCATGCAACATGATGTTATACTGTGATGCTCTGTACCACATGATGTTAAACTATTGATTCATTAGAGTATGACATTTAAATGACAAGTGGTCCTTTTCACATGCCCTTAAAGGGAGATCACCCCCCAACCCACATGACATTATACTACTACATCATCAGTGTTTCATGATAATAAACTACTAATCAACTCTATGTCCTCTTATAAAAGAGAATCTTCTTTGTCACCGGACACACACCATGCCATTTTATGTAATATGTATCGATTTATTCTTTCACTTTTAGGGTATAAAATAATTATCATATATGTTTTATTCTGTTCCATCCCAGATTCATCACCCATTATTTCTTAGGAATATGTGGTGTGGCGCAATTATCCTTTGGCTCATTCACATCTTGTTTATCACAAAACCATGCCATGTATACCCATTACACATGTAATTTATAGTATGAGATATTTGACCATAAACAAAGGTCATTTTCATCCTTATAAAATGACATTAAACTACATGATATCCAAGAGAAACAAGTGGTTTGATTTCCATACTTACTCTATTTTTTTAAATGACCAAATATTTTTTCTTTGGGTCCAGCCATGCATTGGTTACCCTATTGTATTCCTCCCAACCCATATAATTTTTAATTTGTATATTACCATTCCATATTCAAGCGCCCTCTCATGTAATATTACCTTGAGATGGGATTTGGATCCCTCTATCTGCTTTTCCTTATTAGTGTGCTCAGATGCACTGTGGAAAAGGACCAATAGTGTGTGATTCCTCATGGACTGACTAAAAATTCATTTTTATTAGATTTTCAAAAAACCGAATTAAAGGTGATTGGGAACCCGAATGAAAAGTAACCCATTACAAATTTCAAAATTTAAAACCTCTGAAAAGACCGATGACAACATTTCAAAAATCATATGACATCAACAAACCCAATGATCCGCGTCATTATCATGAGTACCATTGTTGCTTTCTATTAATCATCATCATGAGAACCACTTTGTCACCACCATCCATCAACACAACTTCATCGTCTTCCTACAACCACACAAGAAACCAGAGACCGCCAGAGACTGGGGACCTCCAGTACTACCTTCATACTCAACATCTACAACATTTTCTTCACACTCACCTTCACCAACCAAGCCGACAACGAATAACACAATAGTAAAAAATAACACCAAAACCAGATTCCAATATGAATTTTCCTCTGAGTGAAAGTTAAATAAATAATGCAGTTGTATATAATCACCAAAAACCTTCACTGAAATCATTGAGGGAGAATAGCCAAATAGATCTGAAAAACTAGGAACCATCTTCAGCGAAGGACATCGACTCATCCCGCGCATCGAGCCCCAATGGAAGCCGAACCGCTCATCCCAAATCATCATAGAAACCCCGGCTCCTAATCTTATGGAACCCCCTAACTGAATGATGTTTGGCCTTATGGCTTGCATAACATCATAAAACAATATTCCATAAGATTTAAATTGGTATTTTTTTTGGCATGATTCATGTTTATAATATTGTCAGCAATTGACCCTCATTAGTTTGATCCCAACCAAGGTCACATGATACGAATTATGTATCATGAATTAGGTCAGAAGTTATCCTACATCACTACACAACAATATTTTTTTCCAACATATCAGATAACATGATTCATATCCCCTTTCCACATCCTTATGTCTAGGAGGGTCTTCGACACCCGTAGTGTTAACCCTTCCTCAACATTGTTGCATTGAGCATGCCGATTAGAATAGTAGAGATATCATTAAACCAACATTACCATTCACTTTTTATGTGTCTCTATATTTCATAATAATCATATATTCCCCTTATTTCTCACATTGATCATGGATCTCGTTGGTTGATGGGTTATGATAGTGTTTTACCCACATGGATGAATTGAACCATCCTTATGGTCTAAACTGGCTTACCATAAACATGAAGTTTACATCATAATGCAATGATGTTAAAATGATCATACATGTACAAGCCTTACGACATTAAAATATTTCCATGTTTTCATCCTAATCCCACATAAGATGAAAGGCTTCATGTTCCCACATTCACGGCAGGTATTGCAACTTCTCCACCCTACATGCAACCCCTTGAACCATGTACCTTCCGAATAGTAAAAACATATGAACATAAACTGGGGTCCCACGCCCAAATATAATGACTTTATACTGTATATAATTTCCTCAAGAGAGTGTGGTGATAACTGGGCCTCCATGGACATCATACACATCGGTTTATAGTCTTTTCACCATGCACATCCTCTTTGGAATTCTTGTCCCAGGTCCACACCGCATGACACGGAACAATGTGGATTGGTCCAAACACTATAAGCATAAACGATGATCCTTTGGTCTGAACTCTATGACTATAAACTAGGATTTTACATTCCAAGCACATGACATTAAATATACAGTCCATGTCTTAGTCTTACGACTTCAAACTAATTGTAGGGTTTCTTTGGGTAATTTTTGGTGTCGATCTCCATGGTCCTCATTCACATCATGTCACTTCATGGCACCACACTACACATTTACCCTTTAGAAGACACATTTTATGGTCTTGTATATATGAACATAATATAAAATCCACAATGTCCTTATTGTATGAAATTAATATATATAACATCCATCATCCTTATCATATGATGATAAACTATGTACTCTACATCCAGGATGAATGACGATAAAAAATATAGTGCTATGAATTCTTCACATGAGAAAACCTTATCCCTAGAATTGGAAATCTACGGGCCATTTCCTAAAATATATTTTTCGTGATTCCCATCTTTATGGGATGAATAGTGACACTCGAAAATTTTGTTTCTTGGCCAATTGTAGAATCATAAGCTCACCCATTTGACCCATGGATTTGGGTATCATCTGGTAGTGTGCCATGCGATATAGATATATTGGTTTGTTATTCACATCGGTTTTCCTCATGGTTCCACATTGTGTATCTCCAACCTTTAATGTCCAATATATATGAACTTAAACTATGATTTTTAGTTTCTATGTTCAGATGACATTAAATTGCATAACAACAATTATATTCTCATTTGAGAGGATATCTCCCCACCTGGAATTGGTCACTCACCATTACATGTTCATTAATAATGTATTGATTTATTTCCTTTTATGGGATATTTAGTGATTCCAATAAATTTTGTCCCCATGCCCATCCATAAAATTCTAAACTCACCTTTTTGGCCCTTTTAGCCAGGGTTCCCCTTTGAGAATCTGAGGTGTGTTTTGGATCACTTTTTTACTCATTGATGTGGGGTTATTTTTTCCCCAAAAACATCTAATTTTGAATAAAAATGTCCTAGTTTTGATGATGATAAACTACATGACATTTTCATCCTTACTGCATGGTGTTAAAAAACATGGGTATGTCCCATGTACAAGACGTTAAATTGGGAACCTATTGTCCACTGTCTATGTCCATAAATTGAGAGATTCTGGTCTGAGTATCACTACCATTAAATTGTATACAACACCCCATAGGAATTAAATCCTTGATAAAAAGTATGATATTTCTTGTGGATTATCACTCTAGCATGTTTGAATGTGTTGTGGTTCTAGAACAATTTTTTTTGATTTCACAGGAAGATTCCACCAACACCACTTCCATGTTTCATGTCATCCTTTATTTGGGTATCCATAATATTTTACATGTAATGGTACCCACTAATGATAGAATTTTTTTCCTTTTGTCTTGATTACCATCATAGTACAATGCCCTAGATGGTTTTGAATGACATTTTCAAACAGGCTCTTCATTCTGAATATGGTCAACAACTGAACCTCGTTTTCATATTCCCATCCCATGCCACATGATATATATGTTATATATATATATATATAATTTGGTCATCATTAATCCTAAATCATTATGAAACCCAGGTCGTGTCGAAAACATCCTATATTTTGATTCAAACATTCCTTCCATCTCATGTTCGTATGGATCTCTAATACCTTTTGTGTTGGTCCTCCATGAACTTACACACATTGAGTAAGAATGTTGGAATAGTTGAATTTATCACCCGGTGCTTCCTTTACATTTTTTTGCACTCTCATATGACAAGGACATCCTGATATCAATCATTGTTTCCCACACCAAGAATTGCTCACATTGGCTTAGGTGTCTTGGTATGGTCGTATTGACGTAGAGATTGTGCACAACATCTTCGCCAATGCTCGACGACATTAACTGAGATCTCTTACATCTAAGAAAAATGATGTTGCACTGTGAAATGATTTCCCAAATTAAATTAAACAATTTAATCACTACAAAATTTCATTAAAATGTGTAGGTTAGTCCTGTCATATGACATTAAACTACGTCATCATCGTCTTGGATGCACAATGAAACAGAAGGCGGCATTTTTTTGTTTTCACTTGACTGTACATCGAATTCAGCACTATTTATCCACCATGAAACATGTCAAGACCTTACATCTTGATTACCATAGCAATACCCATACATTCCATCCTAGACTAGTTTCGTTAAAAAACACACAAAAAAAGAACAGACAAAAAATAGCTAATGACTCTTCTCCCTATGAATATGTCAGAACTGGAAAATGAAATTTAACTTAAATAACTATAAATGTATTGATTCTCATTATTATTTGAAATGTAGTGATTTTTGGATCATAAATTTGGGGTACAGACACAATTCTATTGGTCATTTTCATGTCGAACCATCATCATCCTTACTGCATGATGATAAGCTGCACACAATTCTAGATCTATGTGTGTCTTTATTTGCACTATTGTTTTAATATATAGTGACAACCTAATATTTAGTCTCGGGTATAGACATGGTTTCATCAATCCTTTCCAACCATTTTTCATCTGTTCATCTTATGCTGTTTATACAACATGTTATCCTCCTTTGGCCTCATTCACATGGGATTTTTCTTTCAGTATCCATATATTCCATGAAACTTAGTGTTTTCTAGTATTCCAAGTTCTATAACATTAAATTATTATCCATAGTCCAAGAATCATGACATTACAGTTTTTTAATGTTCATATAGTATGACCTTAAAATATTCTCATGTGAGGGTTTAAATCCCGCTCTATGGTGATATATTCAGTCCACACTTCGAGTACTTCTTTTTTTGGTATCTAGCAGCGAGTCCTGCCTTTCAAAAATGGTCAAACATTAATCCCATGTTTTCTCTCCCTATTATTTCATGGTGTAGCTATGGTCCCTATGTTAATAATATATTCATCAATTTAAACTAAGTCACTAGTTTCCATATAATCCAAGCCCTGAAATGCTCAACTTTCCTCCTTTCCATGTTATTGTGTCACAGAGGGATTCCATTTTTTCTTTCACATTAGATGAACACTATCCAATTAATTTTTTACTACAACTTGTCAGTATAACTGCATTTAATTTTAACACCAAGTTCCACTTCATTTATTGTAAACCAAGCATTACTCACATTGGCTTAGGAGTTTTGATTGGGTGGGTACTGATGTGTTTATTCGACCTGGGGGTCCTTGTTAGAAACTCTATGACCTTAAACTATGAGCATCATAAGGATTTTTGGGGTGGAGGAAGGTCTCCTTGACCATCATTCATGTTGGGTTTTTTCCTCACCACATCGCATATGCCTCCTCCCCAGCTATTCCTTGGTATTAATATGGTGTTGAATCCTTCTTTTCTATCATTCATGTTGTGTATATGTCATTTTTACCATGATAAAATCATGTAAATATACATCATTGTCCAAGAAAAATTAATTTAAACTATTGAGAAAGGTCTAGGAAATAAAACCTTTCAACTATGAGAAACATCCTTACAACAAGGAGTTAAACAATGAGGAACTTCCGGATAAAATGATGATAAACTATTATATGTATCATCATTACTGTACGATGTTTAAACAATGTGTTTACTACCCTCATCTTCATGACGTAACACTGAATAGAACCTTAGTGCCTCACTAGATAGGTCTCTACCCTGGATCCATGTTCGATATTTGTTTACACCAAAATGCCTTTACCATTGTTCTATTAGCTAGGGTGGCAGAATTACAAGAGTATTATAATCCTATCAAACATTCCACCACACCACCTAATTCTTTGTCTCAATTGATATAGATCTTCATATTAAATCATTTCCTACGGGACACCTTGATGTCCTGGTCCCCTGTCTCTTCAACTCACCTGCCATTTTGGACTGGTTCCCTAAAAGACATTGGATGAAACATTTATTTTGGACCCATGTTTTCAAATATCGTTAGTATTTGGACCCCTTTTTTTGTTTCCATTTTAGGATAATGCAGTGCAGATAATGTGTCTCAAATATGGTTAGATGATATATCACGTTTTCATTCCACCTTCATTGTGTAATGAATTTTCGGAAAGGGTTTCACACATCTAATCGTACATTTTTTTAATTGTTATCAACAGAATTGTAATTTCCCCACTCATGCACAAGAGAAAAAATAAGAATGCGATTTAGATATTCTAAGATCCATGTTCTCTATACACAACTTCTCTCATTCCAAATTCTTCATGTGTTTAGTCAATAATTTTTGTCCTTGAGTACTCAATTATTATTTGAAACTCTCATACATAATGAAAAATTACGTGGTCACCCCTTATTTCTCACACATGGCATGAACCACATGAGAATATGGATTGATCATAAGTTGTTTAACAAATATGATGGATGTTAAAAAATTTAAAAAAAAATTGATGTATATGTATTTTCATGTTATCAAGAATGCATGAAAATATGTTTTTGGGTTTGGAAAAACATGTCCCCTAGGGTTTATCCCCGTCGATAGAGCATCTCAGCTGTGCCACTATTTGAACTATGGTATCTAGAATTTGTTTTTGTTGCCTAAGCTACCTTCCTCCCAATTGGCCATTGGGAGAATTTCATCAAACCATATATGTACTGAATCCTGCTCACCATGGAGATCCAACAATCAATGAGATGCTCTCCTAAACTTCTCTTCATCTTCTGCCAACTAAACCTGTAATCGTGATATGGGTTATGATTGGGTGTTTTTGAAGGAAGCGTTATCGTTCATACACATTTCTATGCAATGGATATCTTATCAATCCCCCTAAAGTTTCCAGGTTTGGAGAGATATGCTCATGTTATAATAAACACTTAAGAGATGGTCCCTCTCCCGTACATTCATTGCAAGGTAATCCCAGATGAGAATATGTGGACATCATGAATCTACCCCCCCCCCCCCGCCCAGGTAATGGTGCATTTATTTGAGGGAGAATTGATCCCATTTAGCTTCTCTACTCTTATTCTAGGATATTGTCGATGAATCCCTTGATCAGATTCAATGACTACGGATGGACAACCCGACTATCCTCCACATCAGAATCCAACTCATCCAGCTCCTTGGGTAAGTTGGTCATACTCAAGGAACATGTCCCGAAGTTTAGTTTTAAGATCCTCCTAATTAGTTATATTAGATGTGTAGGGGTCCATGTCATGAATTTGATCTTCATCACTGGATCCCACCTTGATAATATTGTCCCTACCATCTTTCGGTTCTACCCCATCAGTGGTTCTACTCACATATGTGATTACCCGGGTCTGGTCAACTTGGGTGCATGATTTTATGTCTATCGGAATTCACCATACGGAAGGTGGCATGGGTCCCTCGACCATATTCACTAATATTATGACCTCTATATCATGGTTTATTCAGAAAAATATGATATTAGTTTTCTTGGTTGGAAAATAAAATGTATGACTCAATGTGGAACAATAATTAAAAATATCCAATGATAGTTTCTCATTCCCTCAAGTTGTTACTATCATAGTCCTAGGATATGGAACCATGTATATGGTTTTAAGCCATATAGATTCCAAAAAGGACACCTTAGTTTCCAAAAAACGTTTGGACCATATTCTCAACATTGTTCCAGACATAGGCCTTATAGATTGTCCTTATACATCATTGTTTACTCTGGAATGGGTCTTTTGTATGACAATATTTTATATAGAACAATTTTTAGTTGTGATACCTAGATATCATGAGTGAGATCCATAAATTAAGTAATGTCATGGCGTTTGCCACATGATTTTTGGAAAATTCTCTTAACTTGGAGGTCGTAATATCACCTTCCTCTAGAAGAATCTCTCTGTTATTATCTTCTCCCAAGGACCCTTCCAATCCATATGTAAGAGGGAACTACTCTTCTAGATCAATAGAAAATAGTTTTTGTAGATATTTTAGGTTAAGTAATGATTTCACCAAATCCTTCATTTGACGTCTGGTTCGCCAGGAGTGCACTAAGTCTTCTAGTTGAGGGACATATCGCTTCCCCTTTATTTGAGAAAAAAAATGTCATCCCCGACATTACCAAATATTGTATTTTCTATTCAAAAAATTTTAGGGTTATCCTCTATTTTTTCAAGTTTAAAGTGTTTCTTGTTGATGTACCTGGATGACCATGCCTCAGGGTAAACAACATCCTCAGGTATAACAACATAACAGTGATATTTCTCGTGAGCTTTAGCAAGCATCCTTTGAAACTGTATAGATGATCCCATTCCTCTTGGTTCTTCTCATTTGGATCCACTAGGTCATCTACTACCTGTCACCCTTCACTAATAATCATTGCGGGACATGGAAATATTTTCCATGATACTACTATAGCACTACCACCGCGAAGTACATCAACCCTACCACTGCAGTGGGCTCTTGACGATGTCTGACCCGAACCATGAAGATTATTGGGAATACGGTCATTTCCATGGGTATTCTATTTCTTTAGAATCTCTCCTAGGTAGTCTTCCCCCTAGACGTACACATTTTTATCAATTATCCCTTAAGTGGTTGTATGTGGAGCCAACTCATTCTACTTCATCCCATCTTCTCGTGTGAACATGTGTCAAAACTGCCCCATCACACAATTGTGATCCTCACGGTGTACTCCTAGGTAGAAATTAGGGGTTAGCCTATACAGACATAGGAACTATCTTGTGAAGCGTTTAATGGTATATGGATCATAGATAGTCTCATGATTGAATAGAACCACTAGAGCACCACCTCAAATTTCCAGGAGATATTAACACTACTCCTCTATTCCCCTTACACCATCAGTGAACACTCCCATTGGCAACAACAATGGATGGAAATTAAAATTTCCCCATTCACACATTTTTTAGCACCATTGATAGGTTCATCGTGACTTGTAAACTCCAAAAAATGTCAAGAATGGCCAGTCAATAGTATAAACCATGAGGGGATGTGGGGTTAAAATATTCATATTCAATCATGTGCACTACCACCCAGCTCTATAGAAAGTCGAGCGGTCTATATATATGTCATGGATTCTTCCACTCACTGATGTTCCAGAGCACCTTATACAACATTTGCAACACTAGAATCCCATGGATGAAGTGTTGTCCCATCTCAATCATCACCACCCAGATAAATGAGCACATTCGTGCACCCATGTTTTTATCCCTGGCCGACAACATCCATCCACAAATAGGTACTGAGATAAACCCATCAAACCTAACCACCTATTGATTCTAGATGTTGATGATGTACCCACATTTACACTATTGTATATCCTCTAATATTTTCTAATATGAAACTTCCTTAAAATGTGGATCCCCTCATGTTTAGGTGGAAGTCCTCCCAACAAGTCTCTTGGGTTCCCCACTCCCTTAAAAGGATGCTTTGGTTGAAATTATAGAAATGATTAAACCTCCACATGATTTGTAAATACCTTATTATCTTATTATCTTTATCATCCCCATGAATTAGGTCCAATAAAATATTCTTTATCCATGTAATATACTCCAGATCCTCCCATGTCTTCCACACAGGGATAAATGAATCTTGCATTTCTCATGGGATTGGATTCCTCGATATATGGTGTAGGTCCTAGAGGCTGATGTCAACCTCCCCATTATGAAAATGGAATGTGTTTTCCTCGATAACCACTAACTCAAAAATTCTAGAATAATTGCTCTCAATTGCTAGATGTGGGATTGTGAAGCCATTGCATCCTCATACTGACATACCAACCTAATATATGAACCAAATCCCATGTAGTATGTGAATTCCCAATAGGCCCAAGGCCATTCCTCTGTGAAGTTTTCTCCCTAGCATAGATACCAATAATTGGTTCATCCTTTATTTGGTATCCTTAAACCCACCATGAGAATAGATTGATATTATAGAAGAGATAACTATGGTTGTAAATATTTACCATCAAAATAATTGACATGTTTTTGAAGGCAGTTTGTGGTGATTGTGGTATGGTCCTTATAGTTTTGACCATCAGTATCTCTGAACCACTGGTATTGACATGGTGATCCCCTAAACCAAAAATCCATTTCATCCCTACTCGCTTCATGGATAAGAATGTCATCCCTCAGGAAAAAACTAGAAATTAACATCCAATTGTAGATGGGGAAACCCTTTTTCACATCCCATAGAAGAACCACTAAATACATTTGGTCATAACAACTCCTCACACATTCCCTTATTAGGATAGTGTTCACCAACTCCTTCTTCAGAATAGAATCTGCAAGGACCTCATAAGAAGCTTCAAGACTGACCATTTGTTCCTAGAAATTGTTGAGTTTTCATCACTATTTGTGAATAATGTTAATTGAACACATGTTCATTGATCACAACAGGAGAGACACATAGGGCTTGGTGTGCTTTATAGAGAAATAAAGGATCAAAATGCACTGGTTCAAGATGTAGCATTCGTAGAACATCAATATGAGGAACCCACTTCTGAAAGAGAGTTCACAGGGGTGCAATAGATTCACAATTTGAAATCTCAATCTCAAATTCACGGATATTAGATGTAGGAAAAAGTGGTCCCTCAGACTAAATTTATAGGCATTGGACTCAGGGAGCACCGTGGTGCCCTCTGCTGCCATGAGCTTCCTTGTGATCCTGCCCTGCACTCTGCGTGCCTTCATTATGATAACGATTTTCTATCATCAATTCTTTTTTCGATCTATACTCTGAATTTGACCCTTATTTTTCCTCGACTCCCATTCTGAGGGGGGAATTTTTTGGAGCCTAAATCCCTTTCCATGATAGATCAAGGATAGTCAAAACTTTTTGGGACAACATTTAACCCTTAAAATCAACAAATTTATGTAAAGTGGTCTACATCACAAAACTCCATCACCAATATCATCACCACCACAAATACTATGATGTCAGCTAATGGATTCCTCTGTGAGTATGACGAGCACCGCGACCACCCTGATGAGATGATGGAACACTGAGGAAATCTGACATATCTATGTCTTTTCATGAAGCATGATTTCTTTTTTGGTGCATCTATGAGCATCATGATACCCAGTGCCAATAAATATATGGCTCACCATCACCCTAGAGTATCTCTACCTTAACCTTTAACCTACTGAGATCTCATTTTGGGAATCTCCATTTTCTCTATGAACCATTGAGAAAATGAGTCATCCATGGTATTTGGTCATTATGAAACATAATTCCCTAGGTTATTATTTATTTCTACTCAATGTTGTGATTCCCTTCGTGAAGCACCATAGCCATAATAAAGGTTGGAGTCCCTTTTGGGTAGTCAAAACATCACAGAGAATTCAACCATCTCGAGTCACCCTCCAAACACATTTAGTCTCCACAAATCATTTGGGTCACCATACGTCACAAATCACATTCCGTCATGGAGACCCTTTAAAACATGCTTCATGAATCACTTTCCATATCAAGGCTCCTACTCTTCACGAAGGACCAGAGTTTCATGAATCCCCTAACAGAGAGACCTTCTTCTTCACAAACCCCACTCTTATGTTGCCCTCCAAGATCATATGTAGTGATTTCCTAGTTCTTCACGTGGTGTCTCAAATTTATATTTTTATATAATGCTTAATCACATAGGTATGCTAACAGTTATTTCTTCTTTGTATAGATATGCTAACGAGGACCCCTTGATAGACAATTCCCCTACCCTGTTATACCATGACATTTCTAGGCCTTCCTTTCCCCATGTGTGGGATGGTACCTGTCATTCATATCCACGGGGTGAAGAGTGTGTCCTCACCATCTGAGCTGGAGGATGTTAAACATCCTAGAATCCCACATCATCAACACATGACTTTAAATTCCTACATCTGTAGGAATTATAGTCATGGGAGAATCAAAAAGGGGATTTGATCAGAGACCTTTTCCTTCCTCACATTTAAATCCACCTTCTCTCTACCTTTGCGCATTGTTTCCATGTGTGCCTTGTTTACTCTCAATGTAATCCACTAACAATTTCCATTTGCTTCCCACCTATATTATGTCATAATATCCATCTCCTTGGGCCTCCCAAATACATAAGCCCCACTCCACTCATCCCTAAAAAATCATTTATGATGCGACCATCCAATCTGCAGCTACCTCTTGTTTATCACCCCAAGCATTACTCACATGAGCTTTGAATGTAATAGTGACCATCACATCCTCTTGTTACATTATCCATGTGTGCCCCATCATTTACCTGGTTCAATGTCCATGCATATTCCCCTATTATATGTCAATTACCAAACTATGTGGACTTTGATCCTTGCCTTTTATAATGGATATGTTAGAAGACTCTTTCAGTTTCAATCCCATCACTCACCACAACCCATGTGTTCCGTCCATTTTATCCCATTTCACTCATCCTACATGAAAATAAAATGAATGCTCAAAACTACATTGGTTTTGAACACTTTTGAAAAAATAGGAATCATATCTAAGTTTAAATCCAATGAAATGGTGAAGACTAGTTCTCCCTCAAAGGGGTGTACACTTTTAATGTGACGTCATCCGTTTTTAGAGAAAATCTCCAAGATCCACCACCCTCAGATGTTATGATCCATCCTCTTAGGCAGAAAACCATGTGTAACCCCCATCATGTATCCAAGTCACTTTCTATATGTAATACATTATTCTATTCTTCTTAATGAACTATGTGGACATGGATTCCCAGCAATTGGTATATGTAGGAAACATCCCTGAGTTTCAAACCCATAACTCACATCCATCCTTATCTTTCCCTTGGTGTCTATGTCTAGGGAAGGTTTTTCCCCAACATAGTGGTTTCTCTTCCTCCATGTCCCTATACACATGTTTCATTATCATGATTCTCCTCTTTAGGTGTCTAAATACCCCATCATAACTATGTGGACTGTAATTCTCAACCAAATGAGATACGTAGGAAGCCTCTACAATGTTCTTTCCCAAATATGTCATTTTGACATCGTATTCATCTCATTCATCACATTAATTTCATCACATCAACCATATCCATCATGATTCATTCTAGGGATGCCACATCCCATTGAGATCATGTTGTTCATCCCAATTATTCTGCTTGAATAACTCAAGAAGCTATCATGCATAAGCCCTGTAAAATCCATTTACATCCAACCATGAGTTCTCCTCTTGTGATGGGTTGCTAACCTTGCATAATATACATCATGTGTTCGAGTCACATGTCATATATTCACCACAATTCTATGCCACATTCCTGAAAAATGTGTTTTTTTATCCATATCCCTTTATCAATGTATATAGGAAGCCTTCCTGAGGTTTACTCCAAGCTAATGGTAATCCTTTTTATCCCTTTCATTAGGGTACTCCATCCCTGATCGAGACTTATCGTCATCCAGATCAACCTTCATGGTGTGAAGGATTTTATTTTATGGGACACAATATTACCTTTTTCACCATTAGTATGCATTTTGATCCACGTTCTCTATAAACCCTCCAGGTGTTCCCTCATAGGGATTTACCTATATGCTCCATTTTCATATGTGATTCAATCATTCTGATATGTTTCTGCAAAATGTTAAACACATGGAATTCATTCTAAAAAAAAATGTTAAGCCAATGAATACCTCATAGATATTCCTATGGAAAATTATAACCTGTGATAATTGTTGGAAGCCTCAGGTTTCTAAGCCATTGAGAGGCCCTTTGATGAGGAATAATACATGTCTTCCAATGTATCAGCCTCCAGACATTCCATTGATGACCAGTCTGACAACTCTCATGACCGAAATTTGGTGCCATGTCTTGACCGATTGGAATGTGTTGAAATAATAAGCAAAATTATCTACTGTACACAATGATATGGAACTGGGAATGGGTTTCACCAACAACATCTTATATCTATAAGTTAGACCCAGACTAGGTGACGAATTTTGAGGAGGAATCAAAAGATGGAGGCACCGACCTTCCAATCATGCTATTTCAATCAAGGAGAAAACATCAATAAAGAACTGATGATTAGTGCCTACATTTGGAAAGTGGTAATGAGTTGAAAAAATAAACGCATAGTAAAGAGACGATGTGGGTTCCAATAGAAATCATCAGAAACATATTTCCATTAATTAACTGATTTCACTTCCCTTTCTAGTCCTCTCTGATCCTATTTCAACCACCATTTCAATCATATCTATCTCATGAGATATATAATTATTACACAATTAATTGGAGGTAGATATAGGTCATATCCAAAAAACAACTAAAACCATAGAAAAATGTTCCACAAGTACATATATCATTCATCATATGGAAACAAATGAAAACAAATAGGTTTTATAAACATTTCAACATAGCATAACCCATGTAAATGAACCAACCATAATGGAATAGGGATTATCTCCATGAATAATATCCATATTAAATCATATGTAACATCATATAGTGTTATTATAGGTGGAATAAAATTTAGAGAGATCACATGCAAAAATTCATGTGGAAAATATCCATTCAATTTGGAATTTTTTCAATTTCATCATAGTTATAAAAGAAAATAATATATTTAAAAATTACTTTCTATTATTGTAATGGTATGTTAATGTCATTAAGGATTCACGATAGTTGTAAAATATTATCATTCTTTATAACTTAAAAATTCATTCATTTATTTTTTTGAAAATATAATAAAAAAGAACCTTGTTTAAAAAATGAAAAAATTAGCCTTTAAATTTATTTTAATAAAAAATGATCGAAATGTAATGAATCAGTCCAAACATAAATGTAAAAAGATTTTTGGAAACAATTTTTATAATCATGGAAAGGAAATAAATTTTTTCTATTAATTGAAATTTTGAAAAAATAAATTTTTAAAAGAAAATCGCTCATAAATAAAATATCATTAAAGTTATAATAAAACAAATATATTGTGTTTATTAATTGTAAATTAAAATAAAACAAATTGTGATGTATAATAAGAAAATAAATTTTCATATGACACATAATCATATCCAGAAAATATCAATGATGTAGATAGTAAACCAAGGTAATGGAAATTGGATTAAGAATTCTCTTACAACATCGTAATTAGTCTAATTGTATTCCCTATAAACGCAAAACTTATCAAATTGAAATTGATTTAAATTTAAATAATTATAAAAATGATATTATATATCATTGTGTAGTATATTAACCACATAAAAGTTGTGAATAAGACATATATCTGAAAAAATAAAATGTTAGATGTGAATCCCTTGCCTTGCGGTTCAATTTTGATTTTCATATTTTAACCTCTCATATAATGTTTTTAAAGACGTTATTAATTAATTAATGAATAAAACTAATATTAATAATACCTTATGTAAAAATATTATATGATATTATGACCTATTTATTAATAATATTTCATAGTTTTCATGGTTTCAGGTCTTTTTGTTTCAAGGTTTTGTGATTTGTTCATTTGGGTATAATATGGATTTTCTTATCTAATGGAAAAAAACTCTATAAGTGAAATGAAATTATATTCATGATAGTCCATTTTTTAAAATTTTCCCACAGATCATTCTTATTTCTTACATGAAAGATAATATATTTATAAAAGTTTAATGAATAATGTTTAGTTTAAATTGGTGGTTTTTAAGACTATCATGAAGTATTTTTGTATTATTTAATATTTTATCTATATATTAGATCAAAAACATGAAATAAATTATTATATACTGATTATAAAATTATTTAACAATAATTAGTGCATTATTACCACCCATAAAAGTGGAAGTGGAAATATAACAATATTATTATCCATGAAGGTAATTAATAGGAATAATTGTGATAATAGCTTCGTTTATTTAAATAAGATGATTTGAGGAATGAAATGCTTATGAGATATTCCATTAGTAACATATTAATCGAATATAACATGAACATGAATATATCATTCCATTTTGGATGTAGAATTTGAGAAGAAATCAGAATAAGAAAACAAAATAAGAGAGGTGTTTGGAGAAAATTACATCTTGAATATGACATCTTTGGAGGAACCCTTGTGAATCTTGGAATTGGTCTTTTTGTGAGGATAAAAGAAATTAGACGTGGGAAATTTAATGAGGAGGTGTTTTTTCATAGATATAAGGATATTTATGGCTTATGAGAAGAAATGGGCTGGTGAGGAGTGGTATTTATACTTGAGTAGGGGTGGTTTAAGAGATTAAGTAATGATTATTTTATATTTAAAGACAACCACATTGAGGAGGAATTAATTTAAACGAATTATATTGTAAATTAATATTTTTATGGATCTTTATGGTCAATAAATACCTCAAAACCCATTAAATTTTGTATTTTTAGGTTCTTTATGCTTTTACCTTTTAATATTAACTTGTTTCATTATTTTACCTATACTACGATGAATACTATTTAACCACTGTGTCTCTCTATGCATAAAAATTAAAATGAACCTAATATATAATTTTTAAAATTTTATTAAAAATATTGAATACATATTAACTAATTAAATTAAAATAATTATAAAATTGTTATTTAAAATTAATCTCAGAGACAAAACAAGAAAGTAGTTTTTTTAATGTGAAAAGATCAAAATTTGAAATATATTTATTCCCAAATTAATGTGAAATTGATTACGGTGACCTAAATTGGTTTTATTTGTGTATAAATAAAACAATCATACTTTCAATACAATTTAAATTTTCATTAATCTATACAAATAAATTATAATAAAAATTAGTTTTGATTTAGAATTAAGTATATTTTACTATTAAATAAAAATGAATCATCTATGAAAAACATCAATATTTAATCCTATGATAATTATGATATACCTCATTAATAAATTAATTTTTTTTTCAAATAAAATCAAAAAAATGGGAAAATTATTTTTTAAATTATGCCATCCCTTAAAATGTGAGAACATTACACTGTTGGAAAATATTTCTTTTTATGATAAAAATTTGATTTACTATTATATTAATCATATCAAACAAATTGGTAGAATTTAAAAACACTTTATTGAATATATAAAGTATATATTGAATTAATATATTTAACTAATAGTGATTAATTTAATTTATAATGATAATAATTAATTTTTAACATAAAAATAGTTTTTTTATAAAAACACTCCTTTATGTTAAATTTGATTTTTTTATCATTTATAATTAATTGATTACTACTGAATTATTTTTATGAACATGTGTAAAACATATTTCCATGATTTAGTTAATATAATTTGTTTATTCAATTCAAGTGACTATATGATAACTATCACAGTTAAATAATAATTTAGAGCTTTTTATGCACGGTTTGTTGTAAAATGTAATCTATCAAAAATATTACATTTTTTAAAGACATCCTATAAAATAATGGGATGTCCCTGATAGATAATTGATAAAATCAATTAAGGATATATCATATAACTTATTAAAAATCCTATCAAAACACATAGTCCCAATACACACCAATTAAAAAACATTTGAAGACATAATCCATTAAGGAAAAAAACATAAAATCAAATCCATAATATTTTTTATCCACATAAAAATTAAACCCCTATAAAAAGTGTTTCCAGATCATTTATCAATGTAATACATAGCTATAATATATTCCAATATCATTTAGAACACATTTACACAAAATTTATAAAATCCATGAGAACTACCAATCCATATAAAACCTCACATAACTATAGAAAAAATGGGGTTATCCCGCTCTAGGGATTTAACATCACTAACTAATGACGTTGTTAATTACCCACTATGTTATTGCTAAAAATGGAATTGTTAAAGGGGGTATTTAATAGTGAATTTTTACAAGAGATGAAAATTGCCAACCTTATATTAGCGCTTTCAAAAACGGGCTGATAAATGGGGTCTTTCATTAGTGGTTGTAAAAAGGCACTATTAAAGGTGTGGTTTTATCAGGGATTTTTTAAAAGCAATGAGAAAAACCCCCTTTATGAGTGAATTTTCCATGCACTGATAAAATTAAACTTCAAACAAATTCATTAAAACATTATATTAATGTATTAATATATTTATATTGATATAAATAATATATATATATTTTTATAGAAGTTTTAGATAAGGTAAATTGGCATTTTCACTTCATATATAAGATATTTAGTGAAAATTAGTTATTAAATAACTAAAAAAATTATAATTAAGAATATTATTATTATTACTCATTAATAGCAATTTAATATCAATTTAAAGATAACAAAAATAAAAAAAATAAAAAAAGTTCTAAAATAATTTCAAAAGTAACATGAACGTCATACGACCCTAAAATTTGATCCAAGTGTATTTTTTTCAGTACCACATACAAAAAAAGAATCTTTTAATGAGATCTATGACCACAGGGAATGGGTAAAACCTCTTTAACATATTTTGAATCTGAAAAAGGATCAGAAGGCCTCCAAAACTGAGTTTTTAGTCAGTCATCCACGATCTCATAAAATTCGAGGGATTTTCAACCACATTTAAAGGGGTATTTTTTTCATTTTTATTGGGAACTGAACATGTTACTTGAATTTACATTCATATTGATATTATAGTTTTTATATTTTATCATTTTTTATAATGTAATTTTATTTATAATTAATAATATGCATGTTTTCTTGTATTTACTTATAATAAATCACTCATATAGGTACATATATCAACATATTTACATAAAAATATATATTCTAATATATCTAAATAAATACATACTCTAAGAAATGTAATTCATACAAAATATTACCCATTTTTACATTATAAAAATAATTTTACAATTTATATATATACATATCTCTGGGTATTAATAAATATATATATATATATATATTCATTTAATATTTGTAACTAAAACTCATATATAATATATTTAAATAATATATTATATACATCACACATAGATATATTGTAAAAATTATTTTAAAAATAATTATATAAATATATGTAAATATATATGAAAAAATATATATATAAATAAATAAAAATTTCATTATAAATACCGCAAAATAACATGGTCTTATTACAAATTCATTTCATATTTCAAAGAGAGGTACATGGTATGAATCTAGTCGAGCATGCATAAGCATAGAAATTCACATTGTAATGATAAATGTGGTGGTGGGGGGTGAAAATAAAAGATAAAGGTGGTGTGTAGTGCTTATAAATTGGATGGGGGAAGCGCTGATAAAGGGTTTGGGCCAATAGGTTGCCAGAAGTTATTTTACCCCCTTTAACATTGTTTCCAGTATCCGTGATAAAAAAGCACTTTTAATGGAACCCTTTAACATGGCTAAAAAATCACAATTAAAAGTTCAGTTTAAAATGTTAAAAGGCGTTTTTGAAGGACACTTTTAAAAGCACTTTTTCCAGTGTTGTTAAAGGTGAATTTAATAGCTCTTTATTAGAGACGAATAATGTTTCAGGATTTTAACCATGCTTCGATTATTGGAACATTTTTAGCAGTGAAATAGGAATTCTCAAGCAATGTTAAATTCCATTGTTGTAATATTTCATAAAATAGGGGATTAAAACACATCCAGATCCTTTTAATAAAAACAAACATAAATAAAAACCACACATTTCATTTCAAAACGTTCTTAATATGTTAAAAATGTTACAAAAATTAAATTAAAAAATCTACCACTTCTAAAATGATTTAATTTAAACTATGATCCTCTTTCAAAAAAACAATAACACCAAATATCAAAAATAATTGAATATTATAAAATCTTTTTTTCATTCACAATACATAATTTTTGAAAAATTGAATTGATAAGAAGATGAATATTTGAAAATTTTTACAATTATCAATGTCCATTTATCATCCCACTATATTTTTTTTAGATATCAACTCACTCCACAAAGATATCCATTCTATTAAAAAATAAATATTTTAAACACAAAAAAAATCCTTTTTTAACACCATGCTATTAAAATGAACACATCACCAATCCAGCATCGTCTAAGATCATCAAACCACTATAAAACCCACAAATTCCCCACATCGATAATTATAACCATAAAAGGAAAATTTTAATGAAATGGATAAAAAAACAACCAATATATTTTGAAACATGAATTTTGAATGCATTATGCACGCATTTTGAATTACATTAAACCAACTATATAGAAGTCCACTATCATGGATTTCGACCCATACACATGAACTCTTTATGGGTTTCTAGACTATGTGAACTAATCATGTATGTTGAGTCCTCATACCATTTTTTCTGTACAATAATCATGATAACCCAAAAATCATAAGTATACTCAAGAGGGATCATTTTATAACTATATATTATAATACATATCAATAAATATAATAATTCTTCAATAACAGATCCAATCTTAAAACACCCATGGTAACTTTGTGCTTGATATTAGAAATATTTTTTAATAGACACCCTACACCTAACTCTCAATTTCTAAAAACATTATTTATTCTCATTCATAGCATGAAAATTAAAATAATAACACTAGATTCCCTTAATAAACCTATCGTCACTCTAAAGACATATACAATGATAATGTTTTTATATTAACTAACATAGTATGATCATACAATTCAACATAACTAGATCTATAAAGGGGTTGAAGGACATTAATAAACCAGAAGGGTTGGAAAAATGTGGTTGGGTACTCAGAAACAGACCTCGAAAATGCTTTCATCTCCCAAATTAAATATGTTAAATAGTATCCCACTTGGAAATCCTTAATGACCCATACATACAACCTATACATATTCCATAATATGTCACAAGAGTAATTAACACAAATAATTAAAACTAATCTTATATGAAGACATCAAATAATAAATAAAATAATCATAAAACATCAAGGAATCCAATAATAAAATAATCCAAATGACAGGTCAAGGCCTACAAGGGTAAAAAATGAGCGACACCAAAAATAAATAAACAAAATAATAAAACCATCCATCTAAAACCATCATCTAATGATCCTTCATCATTTATTATGTCACAATAAAAAAGGAAATATCAACCCAAAAAAATAACACAAGGAATAAATCATAGCTTGGTTACATGAAAAAATCAATGTTGAATAGATCAGATGGTGTATATAAGTTTTCAAGAAAACATTATTAGTATGATTTCACTAAATATATCATTTCATTAACTTTTAAAATAACCTTTCATTCATGATAGTTGGTTCATGGGTAGAAAATTTGGTTTTCACATCCTATTTAGATAATAACAAATACCATTCCATAAATAATTTTTTAAAATGACTCACTTCATTAAAAAATGAAATATATGGTTAGAGTTAAAACTCCTTTCTAATCCAAGATAAAACCCATTAGAAAAAAAATTATTCTCCAAGACATAAAACAATAGTATGTAATAAAAAATAATAATAATGTTGTTTATTTTTATAAATTCATTTATCTAACAAAAGTGAATATTTAAATCCACATGAAATAAATTTAATTCCTTCCTCTCATCCAATTTTATATACCAAATTACATTCACACTGTTACCCTAATATCATACTTTTTTAATAAAAAACCACATCTTCGGAATTATTCGTTCAATAAATTTAAATTGTAATTTTTATCATAATACAAAAAACATAATTGGTAACCACAGACAAACAATAATTCCAATTTGGATAAACACATAAATCGTTCCAATATCAAACTAATGGGTGTGAAATGAAGTTACAGAACAAAATACTCCCCAAATTTAATCATGTGATAGATTCTATGATTCAATGGATTCTTCCAATGACACATGTATCTAGGTCCTAAAAAATGATAATGAAACTATGACGCCACTACAGAACCTTTCATGTCTTATTTTTTCTACAGAACACAACATGTTATATAATTCTATGGTATAAAAACTAAGTCTATAATATTATAAGATATTCTAAGACCATAGAAGCATCCTATCATCTCACTCAGATTGACTGGGTCCACCCCTAGTAAGGAAACACGACACTAGGCTATATGCTCATGTAGACCCCTACTTGTTTGTTAGGACTCCAGTGAAGAACATAAAATGGAGGTGCACAACCAATAACCCAACACAACATTTATAAATCAGTTTATATTAACTCACACATTACATCATAGTTCCCTAAATCAAAAAACCCCATTTTTATAACAATACATAATAATAAATAAAAAAACTATACAAATATTGCACAAGGTGTGTCAGCCATCAAAATAAAAAACACAAGGTTCTAAAAGGATGGTCTCACATCAAACCATTTATTTTTAATTATAAAAATTAAATTACCTTATGATTAATTGAGAAAAATAAACTATAGAAGAATATGTGAGGAAGCATACCCAATGGGATCCACCATTGTAGGAATGAGCCAGACCTAACCCCAAACACCCAAAAGGGAATGTTTATGAAATAATCCAAAATCTGCCTCAGTACCTGAGAAAACAAAATACATATATATGTCCATGAAACCCAATTATTCCTTATCAATTATATCACAACACACAGCATTGTGATATGTTCACTGAAAAAACAATCTCTATTATGAACTCATTCACGAAAGAAGCCAATTGCTAGAACAACACCATAGAACAAATGAGTGATTCCACTGAGGAGGCTCCAACCACTATCATCAAGCTTCTATAAAAGTTTCCAACAAGAAAAAAACACTACAATTGATCTATCATCTTCAAATCCTCCACCACCATCTAAAACACCATATAATTATTCACACTAGATATAAATGGGTTCATGAATAAAGGATCACAATAAAATGAAAAAGGAATCCGAGTGGAGGTAGAGCCATTCGGGCACAACATCATACTACAATAGGGATAAAAAAAATTAATACCTAAAATGAACTATCAAAGAATATTTAACAACAATGAAGGATTTTCTAATAGTGATATTCAATGTTGTATCATATGACCGAGAATGAGTGGATTCCCTCGACAAACTACCACCAGAATAAAAAATAGCAGAAAATTATAATATTCTACAATAGGGAAAAATCTAAGAGCATAACCAGATGTGGATCCTTCAAGGGATGAGTAGTGGTGAAGGTCGATAATAATGATGTAGAAATTAGAATCATGGCCACCACCAAAGGGGATGGGACAAGGGGACATCAGAGCCGGACCAAAAGAGAGAAATGTAGATTGAGGGAAAGATAAAGGACCTGCAAACTGGTTTCATCATTTGTGGGAAATCTATGGTGGAAACGTCATAGATATTCAAATCCATGAAAATGGAGGGCCACCGGGTGAACACCAAACTGAAAAGACAACAAATATTTACTAGAATGAGGACATCACCATTCCCTACATTAGAGAAGGGGAGAGGGTGAGGTGGAAACATTTTGGTGGTAGGGAAACTCAAAATTACTAAGGGGTTCCCTAGCATGGGAATTCCCTTTATGAACCCCTCAATGTTTCAAAAAATATGGAAAATAAAAAATTAATTTTATATAAAAACCACTAAAATATAATTATTATAATTTTAAGAACCATCATCAACAATTTAATATAATTTAAAATATCATTTGAAATATCTATTTCAAACAACCGCATTTAACACGAATTTAATACCATTTAAATACAAAATTTATTATAAACAATCTTTGGGATATCAATCAACTCCCCCAGTAACACTTTTAAAGAAATATTTTGTACAAAATAATCTACAACAACATTAAACATCACATAGAATCAAATTTTTTTTTACAAAACATGGGACTCTATTATCATTTTTAATTATCATATAAACCCCTTATACTAATTAATAACATCTTCTAAAACACTTATAAAACAAAATATCGGTATCTAAACTTTTTTTAATAGTTTTAAATAATTACATTAAATACTCAGTAATATAAGACATAATTGGAAAATGAAATTGGAAAAAAACACATAATTTAGTCGTGGAAGAATTGTTTCAAAACCCTTCTAGAATAATTTTACAGTTATATTAAACACTTAACTAACTAAGAGAACATCCTTTTAAATACCTAGAAACAAATATATATATATATAAATAGAACATACCACAAAACATTTAAATTAATAATAAAACATTATATTCAAGGTAGAACACTATTAAAAATTCAATCATAGATTATAAGAAGGGAGGGAAGTAGGATACCATAAGAGGAATTATTATAGAAAGAACATCATAAAAAATTCATAGAGGAGACAATAATAAAATAATGGATGGAAGAAATATATTTCGGTATATATGATCAAATTGAGAAAGAGGGGAGTAGAGTGACATAGGAAATTCATATATATATATATATATATATCATTATTTTAGATGAATATTAAACACATTTCACCAATAAACTCCCATACATCTTATAAGTTTAGTGTCTATGGAGAATAGTTAAATGATTTATTATTTAATGAAATATTTAAACATCCATTTTAATGATCCTACCATTTAGTATAGCTTATATACATAACCTAATTAAACCATTTGTTGTATCACTTTGAACGTAAACATATGAAAGGGTGGGATTAGATTCTTTGTAACGGTAGTAATGAAAGATTTAAATCGATGATGAAATGAATTAATAAGATATGAGTAAGGGTATGAGATTATTAATATGACTACAAATGTTCCTAGAAAATATATAATGAATTTTAAACCTGATCCTTGGAATAAAAAAATACCATTTCGGAATTCAGAAACTATAAGTGTAAGAAGTAATTATAAATCAATCATAAAAAATAAGATCATAACATTTAAAATTTGAACCATTATAATTATAGAAAGCATTTCATATGTCGACATTAACATGAATGTCTACAAAATAATAATAGAACCAGTAGAAACACCAATTCCCCATTTGATAAAAGTTCATGAATCATTACTTGTTTCAAATTTCATAAAGGATCATGTATCGTCACCCGTTTCTCATAGTGGATAAAGCACATAATTCTATGTTCTACGGTGGATTATATAAATCATCATGTTTCACATCTTGGCCTCATGATATGTAGAAAATTACATAATTAAAAAGAATGACATTTAGACCACGTTAAAAATATAATATACACTTATGTGTACAAGAAGATGTTAAAACAATAATTATATTAAATTTAATGTAATGATATTGTTTCATAACAAATCATAAAATAATAACCCATGTAAGATAAATAGATTCCCTAAAATTTTCATCCCTCTATAATTGCATAACCTTTCAAAAAAGAATGGGTTTCATAAGAATATTTCCACTATAAAACAACCCATTGAAAAGGAATTGTTTAAAAAAATTATTTCATCATAAAAAATGATTTAGAGAAATAATAATAATGGTATCCTTATTTCATGACACATATAAATCATAAGTAATATAAAACAATTTCGTCTTAGATATGAATTTATTTTAATTTATTGAAAACATGTATTTTAAAGACATAACTAGATGATTTGTGAATAAATGAGTTTCATTAGAGGTAGTTTATAATATTTCATAATCATAAACTTAATCATAAACAATTCTAATAAACAATGATATTGGTAAAAACATAATTTACCTCTTTCATATAATCTAAATCACAATAACCATTAAAGAATGAACTTACATGAATAATAAATTTAATAAGAAAAATTAAATTCCAGATATAACATTTAATGGTTGATGTAAATACACCTTATAATAGAACGCCTATGAATAATATATAAATCCACCAATGAAGACAATTTGTGGAAAAATTCTCTAACCACTTTGGTGATCATTTTAATAATAGTTCCCATTAACGAGTCACATTTAATGAATCATAAAATATAAGTAAATAAAGAATATTCATTGTATAAAATTTCAATGGTTCACAATATAAACCAAAAATGGGATGAGTGATGAATATGACATATGTCTCTCATAAATAAAAGAGAGATAAGAAATCCATTAGTTTAAGTCTCAACATCATTTGAACATTTTCAAACCTCATGTATAATATATGTTTAATTATAAAAGAAAAAATAATTAAAAATAATTATATATATCTTACATATATCATTTAATTATGACCTCTTAAAACCCACATATTAATAATTCTTTGTTAAAAACACATTTCATGTAAAAATTACTTTGTTCCTCGTGTATGATTTCAGTTGGCATTTTCAGTCCTTTTAATTAGATCATTGTTCCATCATAACCATAATTTAAAAAAAATATCAATAATATTAAATATATATGTTTTTATAGCAATCAATATAATATATAGATAAAATTAAATTACACTGCTCATGGAGTCAGTAGACCATGTGTTCACAGGAAAACTATCACCATTTTATCGACACATGATACACAAGACAATAAATTAACATATTACTAATATAGAATATATATTTTTTCATATATATAACATATTTTAATTAAAAATATCATTATTATCCTCTACATAATGTGTAATTTAAGAACGAATCACTACGCTTTGTAGGGAGGTAGTCCACCAATCACACATGTAATATAATAATATTCCCATGGAATGGGAATATAGATATCATCTATGAATTATTAATTCCTAATGCATAATTATTTAATAAATATCATATAACTATAAAATACATAGCTATATCTAGAAATTAGGGGTGTTTATGGAAAATTAATTACATCGGTTCATGAGATGGTAGTCCTTCGAATACACGATAGATGGTTTTTCATCCCACTTGATAAAATATAATGTGGATATTGATTATGAAATCAAAATATTATAATTCCAATATATATTTTATACGATTGAAATTATTATGGAATTATTAGGAGATGAATTAATGTGGTATGAGAATATTTAAAAATAATGTTTTTTGTGAAGTCAATGACATTCAATTATAAAAAAATCCTTTAAATAACTAGATAATAACTATATGAGAAGATTTTTATGAATACAATAAGCTGTAAAACATGGTTAAGGATGATGGGGAGAATTTTTTAAGGTTTTCTTGAATAAACTGTCTTTTGTTGTGTAATTATTTGACATGAGGAGTTCCTTAATATTTTCACATGTTGTGTAGAATTTTTATATTAAAATGTACAGAGTTTGATGATTTAATATCTAGTGCATGTCGATGCACCTTATTTATTTTCCATATTTTTCAAGATTATATATTTTTTGGGAGATTAGAAAATTGAGTGGAAACGACAATGATATCAACCTAAAATAAGGTTTTCTATAAATACAGATGATCATAGAGAAATAATAGGGCATGAAACTAAAAATATAGGAATATATAGGATCCTAGAGTCAATAACTAACATTACACATCATGTATTCATTAAAAGTCATGTAATAGTGCCTATTGTGAAATAACTACACATCGTTAAGGGGAGGAAAAAAATTGATGGAATGTTGGTATGTTTCATTGTGTGACACATTTCTATCATGCCAGGACAGAAGTGATGATTCCTACAAATGGAAAAAGATTTACATGTCATGTAATCACTACATGACGTTTAAAAGGTCACAACTGGTAAAAATTAATAGATTAAACATATATTAAATTTTTGGTCTATTTTAAGTCCTAGGACCCACCGATGAACACTTTTTTACCCATCCTTAATAATATTTAATGATCCATGAGCCTATTTGGAATCCATAAATTGAAAGACATATTAATACTGTGAAGGGATTCTACAAGACCAAATCATGGATCATGAAGATGTGTTATTCATGGTACTTTCTAGTTTCATCATTGTTTTATTTATTATTTATTTTTCTTTTTTCCATCCCTCTTATTATTTCACAACTAAGATTTGGAGCTAAACCCACCATATTCATGAGATATGTAATAGATGGTGTGAGGTGTTATTGGATTTATTTCATTCTATTTATTCATGAGTTTTATTTTTCATAATTCATAAAACAATTTTTTATATCCCTTTATCTTACATTTATCATGACTGTTAGAATTTGAATTTGAAAGATAACTTGAAATTATGCTACTAAAAATCTTGAATGGGGCATGACCATTGTCAAATTTAGGGGGATCTTGTTTACAAATGGTATAAAATATACTTGATCTAGAGAAACCCTAAATTACAAAACTAAGGGAAATATTGGATGGCCACACCTTCGAGGGGGTTACATGACCATTGGATCTCCGTCATCTCAAATCTGCATCAATTATGGATTAGTCATCTTATTTTCTAAATTTAATTTCACCTAAACCATAAAATTTTAAAAAACATCCCATGACTTTTAATTATAATTACATAACCATAAATAAAACTACATCATATTCATTATGATTTATTAAAATTTATCAAATAATTTTTTTTCTTCAACCTCATTATTAAAAAGCCATTAAATTAAACAATTTTATTTTGAATAGCTAAATAATCAACTTCACTATCTCTATGGTTTCGACCTCAAACATTCCTTATGATATAGATAAATTAATTGAGTAGAATATTTTCATCCTTTGTAATTTTTCTATTTTGATTTTACCTTATGGAAATAACGTTTCCATTCAGACGTGTCAAAATAATATTCATTTCAATATATGGATATCATTTATTTCACAGGTTTTAAATTTTATTTTTGTATCTTTATTTCAAATTATATTTTTGTGTTCGATATTTTATGATAAAATTATCTGATAGAAATCATTAATGAACAAAAATAACACTAGATCATAGAGAAAAGTCATAATTAAGTCTATCCCCCATTATTACACACAACCGGGTTGAAAATTCACAACAACCATTTGGGGAATAGATAAAACTCAAGTGGCCAGGGTTCTTAAAAGAGACACATGCCTATGGATGCCCACAGAATAGGGATGTCCATCAAGCACAAGATTTCATCTGATAATCCCGAATCCTCTTTTGTATGAAATCCACTTTGAAATTACACTGGTGATAATCTAGATGTTTTAAAAAAATGTGAAATTCATCAGACTGCCTCATGAATATCCAAACACACATTTGGGAATCTTTCTCGAGCTCTGTAAAACATTCCAATTATATAATTTTTCAAGGTACTATATAATTATTCATCTATTTAGATTTACCTTATGAGAGAAAGTTATATATTGTATTCAAAGGAAACCAGATCTTTCCATCGTGACCTGGGATGAGAAGGCAAGGGACATTCTAATCCAATTCTTTACACCTTCCAACGTAATATAAATATGGGATTTTTTTTTAACTTTTTTCAATTTGAATAAGAATATCTATATTCAACCAAGGAATGATATAAATATATGACTCAATAACTACCCCATATTGTTATATAGTTATGGATGGTAATCCAAATTTTTTAAAACTGGTTATTATAGGTAAATAGTTTGATTCTAGATGTTATAGATAATGGATCATTGATAAAGAAATTTACTGAATCAAACTATAGGATGTTGGATAAAATGCTAAGAAATAATTGCATATTGTTTGGAGAAGGGATAAAAAATGGGAATTCACACATTAAACAACATTGAATTGTTGGAGGTGCAACTAGAATCGATTACCCTGAAGATAGACACCATTATAGGCTAGATGAAAATTACCTAAGTTGAGTTATATACGACATGAATTATTCTAGTTAGAGTCCAGGTAATAAATTTTATAGATGATACAAAAAAAGGAAAAGGATATAAAAAAGCTCAAAATTTTACTAACAACCTACACTCCACATTCCATCACTAATAAGCCAGGTGAATATATTAGAAGAGACACATGCAACATTCATGACCATATCTAGAGAAGTGATCAAGGGAATAAAAAGGGAATAAACAAACCAAAATGATGAATTGTAGAGTCAATACAATATATTTGGATAAATATATAACCAACAAAAGAGATACACATATGTGTACTACCAATATTCTCTATAGTATGCACACATGATGATTTAAAATCTATATTGAAAAAACCATGAAGAATACAGAAAGATGTGGCATAGAATTTATAGGACAACAATGTATGGATCCAAGTGATTATGTTAAAAATAGAATGAAATTAGTTTCTAAAAAGGAATAGAAAAACCACCAGTCTAAAAATTGAAAAAATTATTTTATATTTATATAGAAATTCACATTATTGTAAAATATAAAGTATTTTATGAAATTACATATTAATATACCTTTTATATAGGATTTTTTCAACATGTAAACATAAGACAAGATCATGAAAAAGTTAGTAACTAGAAAGAAGAACATGGAGTAAATTTCCATCATTCCACTAACATGAGAATGTTTGGTGGTGGCATCAAAAAACAAACCTAAAAAGAAATGTAACACAAGTATATTTTCAATTCCTATATTTCTCAGAGCTACAAATGTTAAAAAGATATGTGTGAAATATGTTTTACAGTTAGTATCATGTCTTCCACAAAATTCAATAATATTATACTAGAAATCATGAGTCCCATAATTGTTTCAAATCAGTTATTATAATCAATAATGAAATCCAATATATGATTTTTCAAGGAAACCAAAATAAATGTTGAAAATGTTATCATTCCTATAGAATTATTTGCGTTGTATATAGAAGTGGAGTGAAATCCACTTGTTCTAAGGATACCATTTTATCTAATAGGAATTCACTGATTAATATCCAATTCAGAGAACTCTAACTACGATTTGGATGTGATCATGTATCTATCAACATTCACTAAGAAATAATGAACAATGTTATGTGAGGACAATGAGTTTTGAAAATACATTCCATAAAAACTTGAGTGTTTTTCTCAATGTATAGAGGTATATAAGATATGTGATGATATAAAAAATGATTCTCTATCAAATAAGGTAGATAAAACAGGGACCAAGATCATTTCAACTAGAGGAGTAACTATGTCAACAATAATTTGAAAGAGACGACAAGTTAGGGTGGTACATGAACTTCTCTTTAGTTGATTATGAATATGGGATAAATTGTCAATCATTTCAGTGGAGATTTATTAATTGATACCATCAGGAATAATTATTCTATTTAAAGAGGAGGAAAAAGGGATGAAATTTTTTTAGGACCCAATTAGTGCAATTTATGGACACTGAACATGTATAAAAGTTTCAATCATCATCCATGTCATCTGAAGCTAATGGAGGTAAAAATCAAGATAAAAATATAATAAAAATATCTTCTTTAACGAAACTGGAGTTTCTTTTTTTTTTAATTTTCATATGTGATTTCATTTTCTTCAAATATTTGAAAATTCAAATACTATAGACAATGATTTCATTATATTATTTATATATTGTAGGACTATCATGACCCAATTTGGATAAAAAAAAGTTGAAAGAACAAGAGAAGGTTGCATGACCAATACATATTATGATTTAAGATCAAGAAGAAATGACATTGTAAAATTCAACAAAACATTATAAATATGAGTAATAATTTCAATTTTTTATATAATATGTTACCCACATATAACAGCATTAGAGATTTTATCTTTTAATTTAATTACCCACATTTGACTCTTACATTAAAAAAACTGGTAGACATAAAATATTTAGGATAAATTTTATTCCATTAATTTAAATTTAATTATCGACAAATGTTAATGAGTAAATATAGAAAAATAATATGTAGAGATGATCATGGGGATTAAAAATTAAGAAATCATAATTTTGGAATGTATATATATAGTTTTAAATGATATTTTACTGGTTGTTTTAAGAATTTAATTTATTATATTTACATTAACTAATTTAACTATTCATATGCATTTTATTGAAAGATTGAGAAAACCATTCTTCTCATTCCAAATACATACTAGAAGACATTATTTTATATTCATCAATAGTATATTTCTAATGAAATTATGGAATTTTATCTTCTATAACATGATTTTGAATTGATGAAGGCTATTAATGAACAACATCTATTGAAATATGATTGAGGTAGATTTTGTTAGACCTTATCTTAAGGAAGACATTATGTTAATCCACATTGAAGGAAAATAAATCCTTGATAAACCTTAATAGGGATGATCCAGGTCAGAATCCAATGTAATCCATTCATTCTATGATTAATATATTGTTTATCATTATCAAAAATAAGAGTGATGGAGATGGTGAATGGTGTAAGGGATGAATATTATATACTGAAAATGTGTGCGTGAAATTAAATTAGTTTTTTGGATGTCACATTCATTGTATTTATTGGATTCCCTCTTAAAAATATGTTTCCAATAGTAAAATCCAAATATATCCATTTATTTACAACTAATGTAGTAATAACTATCAGATAAAATGTTTTTAGGATATATTATTGGGGTGGGTGGTGGCTGGGATAATTGTACATATAAAAAAATTAAAGAAAAAAATAAGTCTAAAATAAGATGATTCATATTTTTATATTTCATCAATTTGTGAGCCAGTAGTGAGATACTAGGGAATAATATTCCTTGATTAATCCATTTTATTCAGGAAAAATACATTACAGACAACCCTATTTAATCATCCATACATAATTTACATAATTTTCCAACCTATAATAATCCTTGTAGTCGTTTGATCCTAAAATAGTAAAGTGTTGAAGATTTATTGTGAATTTGTTTTACGCAGTGGAGATTCTAGAATCCTTCTATGAAAATGTTATGTGAAATATTCTCGAGGTATCAGAATCAATAAATTTATTCATACATTTATGGTGAGAAGAAAATTTAAATCAAGGTAAATTAAAAATTGTATACATATTAGTAATGATGTGAAAAATTAAATTGGATGGATAAGAAGTCATAGATTTTTGAAAATAATAAATATTATATAAATTTTTATTTATATTCTTTAAATAATAAGGTGTTAATAAATTTTATATGTGTGATAAAAAATCATTTAAAAATCCTTTTGTTTAATTGTTTTTTGACATGGAATTTCAAGCATGGTTGAGTAAGCGTCCATTGTTTTATATTGAGATTCCATCCTTGAGGATAATTTTGAATTCTAGTGTGGTGGGTTTTAAAAGGTCACTTATTTTATACATTGTTTATATTAAAAATCATATAATTTTATTATTTAAATTATAATGCATTATTATTCCCCTAGGGATTTAGTTATATTTTCCATGGTGCGATAAGTTGTGGGAGATGAAAAAAAGAAATAGAAATGAAAATGATATCCACATAAAAATGGATTTCTATAATGAGGGATGATCATGGAACAGCTCTGAGGCAAGAAACTGAATATCCGGTAAAAAATGAGTCTCTAGAAAAAGATAACTGACATTACACATTATCTAGTCATTACAAATAATGTTCTGGTGTAATTTTTTAAAGAACTATAAGTCATTGTGTGATGAAAAGTAGCCTGAAGTGAAATTGAAATGTTTCACAGTTTCAAACCTATGTATCACACCCTAACACAGCTAATGATACATAGAAATGGTGAATTTTTTAATACAGTACACATATAGTAACATTTACCTATCGTTTAATCACTAGATGACATTTAAAAGTTATGGATGGTCCAAAATTTTTAGAAATAATGTATCATCAATTTTTGACAAATTTTAAGAAATGGGACCCACTAATGCATTTTTTTTCAAATAAATAACAGAATTAAATGGTTTATTTGTCCATATAATCTCTATAAATAGAGTGGAAAGTTGCTTCTATAATGAGATCCTTAGAGACTATAGAATGGAGTAAGATGATGTGTTATGAAGGGTCCCCACAATTTTCATATTTTTTTTAATTAAGAATTATTTATTATTATTCATTCGATATTATTCAATAGTCACTATGATGTGGGGGAAACCCACCTAGTTCCAGTTTTATTTGTGAAGTGGTTGAGTGAAATTTTGGATTGAATTCATTCATGTTATTCATGTATGTGGTTTTTTGTGAATCTTCAATCAATTTCCACTAACTTTATTTTAATTTTATCATGAACATCAGTATTTAAATAAGAAAGGAACATTAGAATTGTGTAACTAACTAACATTATGTTGGAAAGAAGATTTTTAAATTTAGGGTAGTTAAGTATAAATATGGTATTGAAACTAACTTGATTCGTTAAAACCCTAAATTACGGACCAAGGGAGATAGGGGATTACTATGTCAAAGATCTGATACCATGACCATTAAATATATAGATAATAAAATCAAAATCAATCAAAGATTAATAAAATTATATTAAAAAATTAAATTTCACCTAGATCATAATATTATAAAACACTGGAATTTCTTTTTAATCTAATTTCAAACCAAGAAATCACTCATCTTCTATTTTATTCCTATTTATTCAAAATATTCACACCAATATTTTATCCAATATTAATAATAAAACTATGTAAAATTAAGTTTCTGTTTTGGAAAAATATTATTCCCCAACTCTTTGGGAATAAAATTTGAATATTCCTTTCAATAAATATTAATTAACTGAGAAGCATAATTTGAGTTTTTATATTTATTTATTATCTAACACAAGGGAAATTAATGAACTTATTGTATAAACTTTTTAAATTAAAATATATTTATTTTGATGAATTGTTTGTTAATTTTGTAGTACGCACCTTATATATTCAAAATATTTTTCATTTTGCTATGTGTTATTGGAGATGAGAAGAATGTGTGAAAATGAAAAATATATTAACTTAAATGTGGGTTTCCAGTAAAGAAGGTTGATCATTGAACAATTTATAAGAATGAAATTGAGGATCAAAGGAAAAAAGGCCCCCATAGTAGAAAACATATATTACATTTCGTGTATCCATTACAAGTCTTGTACCAATACATGACTTGAATAAACTATATGTCATGAAGTAGAAGAAAGTAGCCAAAAGTAAAGGTGATATGTGTCAGAATGTGGAAAAAATGTGTAAAACATTAAAATAAGTGATTCTTCCTAGAAACTATATAGGTAGTGAATAATTTAGTTATGGTTCAACATTAAAAAATCACAGAATCACTATACGATGGGTAAAAGGCTGAGATGAGCCAAAATGGACAGATTCAACGTATCATAAAATTTTGACCTTCATAAAAACCTGGGATCGGACCATTCCATCATTTTTACCATTCCCTAATGAAATAAAATGCTAAAAATTCCATATGGACTCTATAAACATATGAGTAGGCTATTGATATGAAGGGATCCATGAAGAACAAACATTGAAGTGACATGATTCATTTTTCAGGGACCTAACAAGTTTTATCTTCATTTCCATTACTCTTTATTTCTTATTATTCCATACATTTTATTCTCTAATCACTATGATTATGGATTATACAATATATTTTATACGGTTGTGTAATAGAGAAGAGAAGGTTCTAATGTAGTGATTTATTTCTACTTATTTATGTATTTGGATTGTCGTTACTCTTCAAATAATTTCCAATCCATTTCATTTACTTTTATAATAAACATTACGATTTCACAACTGAAAATACTAAAGGAGGATTGAAAATTGAAAAAATTTAGTGGAATTAGGTTTATATATGGTAGAAAAAGAAACTTGATTTGGAAAAAACCAAAAATAAAAAACCATTGGAAATAATGGATTCCTGCATCCATGATGGGATACTGAGACCATTATATATCCCTCATCTTGACTTTGAAACCAGTCAAGAGTAAATAAAATTATTTTCTAAAATCTAATTGAAATTTAATAATAAAATAAAATAAATCACAATGCCTTTTAAATCATATTTTAGACTAAATAAAAAATTTCCCTTATCTCTATTCTGTGTTCATAAGATTAATCAATCCAATATTTTCATAACCCCCTTTTTTAAAAAACAATGAAATGATTAAGGTTTCTTTCAAACCCCAAATAATCTAATTCTTAATTTTTTGTTGGTTCAACCTCAAGCCTTATTTATGTTAAATTTCAATTAATTAAGTAGCGTAGTTTTAGTTATTTTATATTTTTATTAGAACCAAGTGAAATAATGACTTGTTTGGGGCCTTTTAATACACTTTTTATAATTGAGGAGGTGTTGAATTTGTTTAAATAAAAAACACTATTCAATAATGGAATGTCCCTCAAAATTTGATAA
The DNA here is from genome assembly GCA_963277665.1 of Viscum album. Lineage (NCBI taxonomy): Eukaryota > Viridiplantae > Streptophyta > Magnoliopsida > Santalales > Viscaceae > Viscum > Viscum album. The sequence goes on along the minus strand of OY728155.1, from coordinate 213,068,601 downwards.
ATAATGATTTTTTTTCATAATATTGTTTGAAAACATGTCAAATTAAAAAAATATTTTTTAAATATTTCGGTCCATATTCATAAACTTTACTCCTTTTACCATATTATTTTCACCTTGGTAACTAGACCATTTTTAATTAACATGGTAATTTACTATTTTAGACAATATTTAAAATGATAATTGTTAATTAATATTTACCCAATAATAAAAAATACCAAACTATATTTATTAATAAATAATCCAACGAGTCTTTAAAATTAATTTTGACACATGTGTATCTAACACGCAAAAAATAGTTTTAACCATAATATGAGAAATTTAACGTAATTAGTTAAACTATGATTTATGAATAATAATTAATTTGAACTTTAAATATATATAAATTATAATTATTGGAAATATAGAAACCATTTGATCAAATTCAAATCACATAAGAGGCCTAAATTGATTTAAAATAAACCCCACAAATGAAATGAAAATGGTTTTTCCAAAGAGAAAATTTTCCAATTTATAGACATTTAAAAAAAATTATTTTATTAATTGATTTTTGTGGAATAAATTTGACGAGTAAATAGATAATTTTTCTAATTTCACTTTTAAAACCATTTTAAAATAAATTGTAACTTGTAAATTCTTTAAATGAAAATATTTCTTTTAAAAAATTAGTATTTTTTTACTAGTCACCGAAAATTTATGCATTTCAAAAATTTATCAAAACATCACTCAAATATAATTTTGACATGTAGATTTAAAAAATTAAGTTTATTATTTAGAATACATTTTATAAAAATCACCATAATTAATATTGTTATAGAAATAATTTTTTTTAGAAAATAGTATTTTCAGAACTTATAAAGAATTTAGAAAAAAATTATTTCCTTTTTTAATCAATAGGATTGGATTAAATAATTTTTTATTAATAATTAAAAATAAAATGTTACTATTCATACAAACAATTTTAATGTATAGGATTTGATGGCCATGTTTATATAATAATATTTATAGTACATCATCATTCGTTAAAACTCATTATTGCGTATATCGCAACCTATTGAAGAAATTAAATTTATTTAAAGAAATAATTAATAAAATATCTTGATTTCCCATTCTAAACCTCATAAAATTAAAATTTTCATTCAAATTGTATAACATTGTAAAAAATTACTATGGATTTTTTCCTCATTACATCCTTATATTACCCCATAGCATCCTCAAGCTGGTGGTTTCACCAAAAATCATTGTCTTAGTGATCAGTCTGGTTTCATAACACGTTTTATATATGATCTAGAATATCCACTAGTTGTTACAAATAATTAATATCAATCTCTATAAATATGACCTCTGAGTTTATTACATTTGAAGGATCTTGTATGTAATTCCTCAGTAGATATGAAAAGACCACATTGTGGACATGACAGAGGTGCGGTGGAAGCTCCATGTGATAAACTATGGTTTTAATGTTATCATGAATTTAAAATTTATTAATATACCAAGGTATTATAATCACCTTCTCTGAAAATATCATAACCATATTCAATGGTGAAATTCATATATACACATTATCATAAACTTCAAATTCCAAATCACATTAGTGATTATCAGTATAAACTTTGAATTGAATTTTTTCTTCTATTATGTGTTACTGAATGAATATATAATTCATACCATTTAATTATCTATATCTAATTCAAATAACATTATTTCTATAACATCATCCCAAAACATAGTAATTTGACACTTCTTTCCTTAGGGAACTTCGTATAGAGAATCCTAAATTATTGACTGAATGCTACTATTGTATAAAAACTCAATCAGAGTATGGTATTGATTGAAACCACCATTTAAATCTATCAAACATGATCACAATGTGTCATTTATTTGTTGGGTTATTATCTCAGACTAAACATCAATATAAGGATGATACACAGTGATAACAGTTGACTTTTTATCCATAGCATATTGAATTATATGCATAAACATTGAGGTAATTCACACATCCCAAAAATATAAAATATATAGAGATACTCCATGAAAGAATACCTATTACTTAAGTTATATCCTAGAATATGATACATTGATAAATGTACACTGAGGTTGATGATTTTTTTACTTTGAAAGGTGAATAAATATAAACCATATTGCATTATTTCCTCTATATGTTTTCTATGTCTAATGATAAAATCAATGGTGATGTTTTCTAATTTTCATTATGGTATGTATAATGTTTATAGAATACCCTTATACATTTTTCTCTTACCCTAAAAATTCTGACACACAATGAACTGAGATAAAAACTCATGAATATCACTCTTTATTCCATCTTACTATAAATACACTTTCAAATATCTATAAATCTTCGTAATTCCAATATAAATAGACAATGAATAACATTGAGCCACCATTTAAATATCATACATTAAAATTATTTATTAGGGGACCCAAACAAGGTTTATACATGTTATTACTACAAAACAATTTTTATTAAACACGTGGAAATTTCGATCATTCTTCTACATTTCTACATCATCTTATATACCACTTAAATCATCACATGTTCATACTGTTGACCAATTGTTTTTGAAAGATATTATATATAAAATTAAGATAGGATTTATAGATCTATTCATTTCAAATCATGATATATTAGAACTTTTTTATCCCCATCAGTTATACACTGGGTTTTTCCTTTCGACCCAAATAATCTTTCACCTTGTTTGGTAATGTATTGATAAATCATAATCACTAATATTCTATAACACTATTTTATGGGTTATTTTCAACTCCTTCTATGTTATTATGTACAGTAAACATTTATGATCTGTATACATATCATACATTTCTCCATAAAATAATTCTTCCATATCATTGTTGAAAAAATTAATGAATGTTACTCCAAAAAATGATTTGGCTAATTTTTTTCATGAACCATTAATTTTGTTGAGGAAAAATATATGAACATTTTAATATTCATTAAAACACATGTTTATCACTTCACTTATACATTACTATATATTTTAAAACCTTTAATACTCTAGGATAATGTATTCAGATGTGCACTGAAAATTATTTGATTCAGTTTCTTGAAATTTTACTCATATTCTTCTATCTGGAGGAACTTGATTATATTTTGACGAAGCCTCATTATGTTAAATAGATAATAATGATAAATTCTCTACAAAATGTTTACAATAACAAACCAAAATAAGAAAACATTACATCATAGTTTTTAAATGAATTATATGAAAATATGTAATGGCATTCATCATTGATGGATCCATCTATATAGAACCACATGAGATTATATGACCGAAAAATGAAACCTTTTTTATTAAAATTTAAAGTTTGTCAATTTTTTATTTGGTTTCTCCATTTATAAAGACTTCACCAAAATAATTATGTGATCTTCATTTTAATCCATTATCTTTAATAGATATGAATATCATCCAAAAATATTACCACAAATTGATCGATGTATTCTCTCAAGAATTTATACAAGAAACACATTAAGATATCGGGGGAATTAATAAGTCCAATTGTTGTCACATTAAATTCATAGTGTCCACAACATAAATGGAATGTTACCATGGGTATATCCTTATTCTAGACAATCTATTGATGATATAAATAATGGAGGTCAATCGTAGAAGAATATAGAGATCCAAAATTTGATCAAAAATCATTATTACGGGGTAGAGGATACTTGTTATGTATTTTAATATTATTCTGTTCCATTTGATCCATGTAGTATAAGAACCTAATCTTAAGAATTACTTAATCTTATGTTAATTCAATAAATTTACTTTCAATCACATTGATGAAATTTTCAAGTTTATAGCTTTATTGAATTGGGCCATAACTATTACATAACAAAAAAATATAAACACAATGTGGAAAATTCCAACTGTATATGTTTGTTCCAAAATAGAAATTTTTTAAAAAAGAAACATGGTTTCCTTTTTTGTTTAATAAACATATATTTTCATTGATTTTGTCCTTGGCACTATTATCCTTTAAATCCTTTGATAACATTTAAAAACATGGGATCAGAAAAAAAATTTCATTAAGGGACATAAATATAAAGAAAAACCGCTAGTCTAGTTATAAGCTTTTTATTCCAAATTTCATATAGGTCCAGAATTGGGATGATAAAGAGCAACATATGTATTCGGAAGGGAAGGATAAGATTTCCTGACCCAGGAGTCAAGTGCACGCAATATTCCAAGGATGCACACAAACATCACTCTGGCGTGCAATATCTTGCGCAACCAATGTGATGTTAATGGCATGATTCTGTGACAACCCCTCCGAAACTGCCAGAGGTGATGGCGTGCAAGACCACAGAGTTGTGTGCTACACTTGTCATGGCAGGAAAAATATTTCACGCCCAATGCGATGTAACAGGGTCCTTTGTGTACCAGTGTGCTCAAGAATAAGTAAGGATCAATCATTTAGGTGATTGGTGGTGCGTAAAATATTTCCTACCCAATTCGATGTCAAAGGAATGCTTCGTCGACAACCCACAAGAAACCGCCAAAGACATCAATGCGAAAACATTCTTCCATCATGAAACCACTTCTGTTCCAAATACGACATCAAATGGCCTTTTACGCACAATACCCCTTTCCTTCCACCTCTAAGGATATTGGATATAAAATGAAGAGTACCCTCCACCCTTCGGGGATGGTGATCGAAGAAGAAGCGACGCTCTGCTACGTCATAGTCACCACTTCCGTAACCACGCAAAAATCATGATGGAATCAAGGTATTGGATCTTGCGTGACAGGTCCCCCAAGGGTCCTCCTCTATGTGGGCCTTCATGGGAATGATCCTCGTCCATTTCCTTTTACCCCAAGTCATTTTCATGCAAAATAACTCTATTGTGTGCATGTAACCCCCTACATAGGACCTATTTTGGGTACAATCCGTCCTTCATGCGTGCATCCCTTAATTTTCCACGAACCCTTCCAGCTTGCGCACACACCTATCACATTGCACACACCCTCCCGGCATTTATTTACACCTTACATCTTGTACACAGCCACTCATCATTTTCACCACCCTCCTTGTGTGCTCCATGTTATGTCCTTACATTAAGGCACCTCGACTGAGCCCCTCTTATGTGAAAAAAACATGTGTCACGTGCCCTTTTCCTGTACGACCCTCTAGGTTTGCACAAAGTAATTTCATGATCCCTTCGTTGGTTCTTCCCATTGTGTGGATTAGCCTTATTATTCATTGCATAGGAAAGCTAACGACTAATGCCTCTTCGCATAGCCACGCTAATGTGGACCCCTATTAGGATCACTTCATGACAGCCCCTAACCACAGAATATGTGATTCCTTCCCTTCCCCATGGGTGGGTGGGTATCAGTTATGTATGTAATAGGGATACGGAGTCATCCCACCTTGTCTGAGCTATATGAGGTTAAACTACCAAGCAACGTCATCCTCATCACATGAATTAAATTATGACCTCACCCTCTGCATCATACGTGGGGTTCCCAATCTTGGACATTCTCTACACCTGCTTGTCTCAATGGGAGTGTGATCTTCCCCATATTCAATGAGATCCTCTTTGCTTGAGCAATGTCTGCCCGAGGGGAAAAGTGCAACCATCTTAGTATAAGCCCCTAGCCTTTCTTGAAAGAAGTTGTACCCTTACTCCTCCTTTCTTCTTCTATTACAAGGACCATAGGGTGGGATGGGAATTGAGACCTTCATCATATTTTCCCTCTGCCTCTCGTCTTTGTCACCACTAGGGCTTTATCATGGAGTAAGTCACAATATCTATCTCCTGGGCTATGAACCACACTTATGCCCCTATTTCCCTTTTTTGGGCTTCTAACCATGGGTAAGACCCATTTCACTTCCCTGGATGAACCTTTTGCGACATTGTTGTTAAGTATTTTCTACCTCTTGTTTCTCACACCGAGCATGACTCATGTAAGATTAGAGTAAATAGTGGACATGACATCCTTCCTGGCCCGCCTTATTGAGTAAGAGCCAAACCTATCCCGAACTATGTGGACATTCATCCATGTCAAGGAAAGGTATGTAGTAAGCATCTATGACGTTCAAGACCAACAAATATTGGTCTTGAATCACTTATCATCAGTTCAACCACACCTAGCTCGGACTATGTTGACTTTGATCCCTGCCAATGCAAGGTATGTAGAAAGCCTTCCTAAGGTTCAAGCCCAGCAACCGTTGTTCCCGACTCCACTCACATCAGTTCACCAACACCTATCCCGAACTATGTGGACTTTTATCCTTTCCAAGGCATGGTTCATAGGAATCATCCATGAGGATCAATCCAAACAAACCTTGGTCCCATCTCCCTTCACATTAGTTCACCAACACCATCTGAACTAATTAGACATTTATCCTTGCCAAGGCAGGGTACGTCTGAAGCCTCCCATAGGATCATGCCTGACACCTACTGGTCCCAACCACTTCATGTCGGTCCACCCAGGTCATGCATGACATGAATCTATATGCCTCTTTTGTCCCACATGCCACTACGTTGTCCCCTATTCAGTGGTTAGCTGTTTTCAATCACATTCAGTGGTAAACAATTGTCACCACCATTCAGTAGTAATCTGTTGTCAATCCAATTTAGTGGTAATCCCTCATCACCCCCATCCAGTGGTAAGTCGTTGTCAATCCCATCCAGAGGTAAGACGATGTCACCCCATCCATTGGTAAGATGTTGTACTCTGCAATTGATGGTATGATGTTGTCATCCCTTTTATTGGGACCTGCATTTCTTCCCTTCCCTATTGGTGTTAGACCAACTCGGCCTGCTAACCACACCTATGCCTCATTATATCGTCGAGTCGATTTCCACTGTGCACAACCTATTATTATTCCCCATTATGGACAATGTGTGTATTAATCCCTGCCAAGTCAAGGCGCGTAAGACACCTCCCTGAGGATCAACCCCATCCCCCTTGTCTCATCCTGGACTTTACGTCAAGCCTATGTGTTTTAGGAAGGTCACACACAAACCCGGAGGTTCCAATTCCTCCGGCTCCCATCCATATGGGTCGCCTAATTAGGTGTCCCATCGCCTCACTAAACAACATGGACTTTGTATCCCTTCCATAGGGATATATAGGAAGTATCTACGAGGCACAAGCCCAATTCTATTGTCATCATAGGGATGGTTCCGTCTCATTTCCCCACCACTTCACTCAAATCTCAACCACCCATCCTGATTCTTACTCGGGACACCATACCCCCACAGAGATCATTCCCTTAACCTCTTCTATATTCCCTCTAGAAGCAATTGGGTTACTATCCATGCGTTAACCCTGTCATCAGTGTTCCCTACAGGGGTATCACCCACATGATCCACTATAGTCAGTGTTCTGATCAGTCTGATCCATCTCCTCTTAACGTTAAACCTATGGCATACCATGTGTTAAACATGAGAATCCGAGGAAACCCATAGAGACAGGCCCATGGCATATAATTCCTTGCATTAAATGTGTGATTCATCAGGCTTCCGCACCATCATAAAGACCCATCGTAAGTGGAATAAACATAGATGCGGCAGTGTTCCGTGGTCCAGACACACCAGAGAGGTCCAACATGACAACTCCCCTGACTGAAGGTTGCTGCCCGGGCCAAACCACTTGGAATTTCCTGACAGAAGCAGTTTGATTAACTGGAATCCATGATGATATGGAACTGGGAAGAGTATCATGAACACTGTATTAATTTACAATGGAGACCCAAACAAGGTAATGAGTTCTGAGGAGGAATCCGTGGAAGGAAGAACCGCCATCCCATCACCCTGTTTCAATCAAGGAGAAAGCATCTCAGAATAAGCGACAAATGCTGCTCACCTTTGGAAAGCATGAATATAGGGTAACAGTCAATGCATCCTCATCCTCAAAAATGGATGGATGCACACGCCCCAGTGAATGTTTCAGAAATAGAAATTGTGAACCCGATGTGATATACTTCTCCTCAATGAAGAGATTAGTAGTGTTCAAGACATCAATGGACAAGTGTGTCCTTGGATCCAAAACTCCAGCTCTGAGTCACGCCTAGAAAATAGAGGGCCTAGCATGATAATCACTAGAATTTGGGGAAGTTAAAACATTTGACATATCGATAAACGATGTTTTTAGCATGGATCCTTCTTCCCAATCACGGAAGATAGAATGAAACTAGGGCACTGTACGTTGATTTCCTTTTTGCAGCTATAATTTTTTAGTCCCCCTACATTACAGGACACATGATACTGCAATAGGAAACCAATCTCCACCCATCCATCGTTGTAGGGGCAGGGGTAATTTCAATGTGGAGACCCCGTGTTTCTCCACTACTTCTGCGACAATCTTCACAACCATAGTTGTTGGGTGCCCATGCCCCATATCCATTTCTGAATTCATTCAACAAAGGGTGATAAACGACCTCGTCTGTCAATAAGAGGAGGAGGGGATTATCCCAACTTCGGATATGAACCTCTAGGATTGAGAGTCACTTGTGCCTCATTGTCACTGACTCCACCAAAGAATGTAAAGGGAGCCACTCCTCCCCACCCCAACATAAAACTGTTTCGAGATCCTATCCCCAGAACGCTTCGATGACTCCCTACCCTACACTGATGAGGTTTGGTATGTTTGTGCCATCCCGTCGGGATCCCGTTTTAGGGGTTCCCAAGGAGGCCATGCTCTAGGCCACACCAGCACCGCCACCCAATCCCACGAGTCAAGGAGTAGGTAAGCCATGCGCCTGCACCACTAGTCCCAGTCTGGCTGACCTGTCACCATCATCGGGTACAAGTCGAGTAGGATGCCTGCCGGGGGCGTCAACGTTAGCGACTACCATTACTCAAGACATTGTCGACATATATTATCATCCCTCTATCTTTTCTGAGAATAGGAACTCATATTCCCGACCTAGTATTAGTCCCCAATAGCCCTACAAGCAGGCTGGGACGACTCTCCTGGATGCCGGTGCAGGGAGCACCCACCGCAGACCGACCCGCGACAACGAAACCCAGTGGGGAGGTCCCCATCATACTACTACCATATGGAACATGAGTCCTCCCCTCCTTCTGGATCAATGTGGAGGTCCGTCCTATGTCACCTTCAATCCATATGAGGGTCCTCCCCACTGTAGTTACACTTGGTTTGGAAGCCTCTTCCACGCTCATGGCATCGGGTATGGGGAATTCCTCCTACCACATGCTGTCGACTTAGAGATGTTACATATTCTATAAATATCTAGTGTGGGGGCCTCCTCCATTTCTTTAAAACAGCCGACAAAGGTCCTCCTCACCCCAGAAATTAATAGAGTGAAGGTCAGTCTCGATTACTTAGTTCTCATCATGGAGGACCAACATGTGTTCGTCTTGACCTATACGAGGACCCTCCTTGTGTTGACACGAGTAGGGGAAACTAGTAAGGATGTCCTACCCATGCTCCTACCAGCTATAGCAGAGGTCCTACCAACTCCAGAACCTCCAACAGAGATTCCCTCTGCTCATCAGTTAGTGGACGTAGAGGTCCTCCCTGTGTCCCCATGGAGATCTATCCATGTGCTTCCAACACCCCAACTCACTCAGGTGGAAATACTCTCATCCCCAGCACCAGTATATGCAATGTTCCTCCTCTTTCCAGAAATATACCATGTATTGAAGAACCATATCAGGGAAGAAGGGAGGGTTTTTGCTTCAATAAAAATAATGCTGGGAAGATTTAGACCAAGATTAAACCAGTCGGCTTCTCATATTATGTGGCAGTATACAAATCAGTGATGGAACCCTCACCATGATCCTCCGTGTCTAGAACGAGGGTAGGAATGGGGAATTTCATCCTCATACTTCCATAATGTGAGGTCTATCTGATTCCTACCTCACTATGCATATACATTTTAGAGGATGATAATTTGGCATCTCCCCAAGGTCCATCTATGAAATCTCGAACATAATCACCAGAAGCATTCTCTACCTCGACTAGAGATCATGAAGAGCTATTCTGGGGACGAATGGCAGACGAGCAGTAGTGTGGTCCACCTCCATCATCTGTAGTTCATGCGCCATGATCTATGGTCACCATCCCATATAATCGTGATGTGGTGACTAAGTCACTACACTCTTCTAAGGATAGATCAGGATTCATCATTTTGTTAGCTCGCTTGCTGTATTCTCCACCAGACAGCTCTCCATCTCAACAGTCTGCTTCAGTACCGCTACCGAATCCCCACCCACCATTTTTGACAAGTAAGGAAATAAAGGGATTGACCTCAAATATAGACCATGGAACTTGTGGGATATTCTTATAGCAGACCATTTCACACAGTTTTTTGTCCAGTTCCAACATCGGATTTCAGTGCGCATTAAACACTCACATAGGAGGAGATTGGATTCTTTCGCCAGACCCTCTATGAGACTCATTTCAATCATCATCATCGACGAGTGGCCTACCCCATGAGTCAGGGGCACATATAAGACTTCGGCCAACAATGTCATTTGGTTGATTTGTCTGCACTCCATGTTGGACAACGCCCTGAGTAACCATGTCGCCATAAGACCCTCCAATAATAATGCATCCTGAGAATTAAAGTGCTTCACATTATGATCATGGAGGCTTCTTCCCATGTGAAAATCCATGGATGGGGGATGTATGGGGACCTCCAATTCAGTTCCATCTAGAGCCAGCCCGATTTTTCAGGTGACATGGAGGATATACCTCCAAGCAGGGTTGTGGTAAATAAGGCCGACCTGATGGGGGTGAGAACAAGATAGAGCTTCTTAGAGATGGCATACCCAACTGAGGGAGTTTCACACTACATGAATCTATTGGGAAGGATAACTTGTTAACCGATAAATCTACTGGGTCTTTTCATGCCCACCAAGGCATTGGTCCTCAGCCAGAATCCCAACAAGGGTAGGGGACATCTCAGAGCCGTCAAACCCTACGACCCATATAGCTTAGTGTAGAAGGTTGAATATTAGCCCGAAAAAGATGATTTGCATCAGAATCTCACATAACATAGGATTATAGTTGATGACCTCCTTGCTGAATGCGTTGTGGGATGACGACCAGACTACGATGATCCTTGGCCAGTTCCTCAGGGGCAGAAACAACTTCCCCCCAAAGGATTTTCTATAGGTGACCCTGGCTATCCTGCCCATGTATACAAGGCTGAGGCTGGAACTTGTAAATATATGGCATGGTATGTGTCACTAAATCCACTAAATCGGTGAGACAATCTCTATGATCCTGGTTAGATTTCCCCAGTTCCTCTGCAGGTCATCCCGCCAGCCGCTCCACGAGTCGTCGGGCCTACATATCGAGTTGATGAACTTGCCAAGGCACTGGTGGCCAGCGATCCCCAAAAAGATTGACACCCCTTACCAGATGATCCAATGGATGCAGTAATTTCATTCATTGAGGCGTTGGAGACACGAAAGGTGGAAATTCCGCGTGATGGAAAGCCGTATCCTATGTGGGTGGATGATATACTAGCACCCTTGGGTTTTTGAAATCCCACCATTTCCCCCTTCAACGTGATGGGTAACCCGCTGTAGCATCTGGCCCAATTCATCTCAAGGTGTGGACCCATGATGGTAACTCCGACATAGAAGGAGGCTACCAAACTCTAGTGTTTTGTGTAGACATTAGAAGGAAATGTGTTTGTCTTGTATAGTCAGTTATCCATTTGACCAGTAGCAGGTTGGAAAGATCTTCGCAGGAAATTTCATTACCAATTTAGTTCCACCACTCAGAGGACGAGCATTACAGACCTCTTAAAGGTCATATATTGGCCTGATGAGCATGCCACATACTTTGTCGCCCAGTGGAAATGGTTCACATACTCTCATGAAATGCCACTAACTATGGAGAAAATGATGACCATGTGAGTAGGGAATGTCACGACAGAACTGGTCCCCACTCTAATATCCCATAACTACCCCAGGGGATTCCGAGATATCACTGATAAGGACCAACGCCTAGAAAAATCCTTGAAACTTTTCATCCATGCATGTTCGTTTCCTCCTGCAATCCCCGCAAGAAGGGCCACCTAGGCCGAGCCCACCATGGTGGCTCAAATAGAGTCCCCCAGGAAACTAGAGTTGTTACCAGTCGAGCCACCTCAATAGCCTCTTACAGGTCCTGCACCTCTGGTGTAGCCTCTAACCCATCGCTCCCACCTCATATTTGAAAGGTTCCCCCAGGAAAAGTGATGCCACCGCCTTGGCGAGATAACCAGGCTCCAACTCCTCGATAGGTTCATCCAACCCCTCATCAGGGTCAGGATCTCAGGGCTCCCATTCTGGACAGAAGGAACTGGAACTATTCGTTCAATGGGGATCCAATCCCCAGTTATTTACAAAGTGCATTGGAATAGGGGATTGTACATTTTCGTGAATGGAGGAATCCAGATGAGGAAAACCTCACTAATCTCTCTAATTACTTCCACAATCACCAGATCCTGGAACACACCGTCAAATAATTATTTGTGTTTAAAGGTTGGCTTCAACACCAGGGGGATAACAACATAGTCTGGTTAGGCCCAGTTCCGACACAATTGGCTTGTTTCTTCGTGAATCCCGACAGCAGTAATGACATAAAAGATGAGTTGCCATGGTTTTCTAACCAAGGGTCCCATAAGTATGAAGATTGGATAGTGCGTGAGATAGTCGCATGTAACAATGGTATTATCAGTGCATGCCTGAATTGGTCTAAATCATTAGATGTGGTTTCACAATACACCACTAATACCTATTTATTGTCATATTATTTTTCCACTTCTCAGAAGTGAAAACACACACCGAAAAAGGGAAAAAAATGCACCCCGCCAATGTCATCGTCATCCTATAATCCTAGTGATTTCATACCCCCATAGATGGAAATTCATCCCAAAATCTTCTCAGTAGTAGATAAACCTTTATGTTATGGTCAAGGGTATGCCTCAAATAATACCATTGAGATTGTAAACCCCTACATGATTCCTAATGATGAGTAGAGCCTAACAGATCCTCCCAAAGTCCCTAGTCATCGCCAGCGTCGGTAGAGCCGTGGCTATATGGGTCGTCGGAGTTCCTTGTTCAGTAGTTCTAGACAGGCTGTTAATGCTACCAAAACCATGCAGTAGGCCATTGCAGAGTTCATATTGATCATCCTTCTCATCTGTAGTTATCAGGTCTTCCTTTACTGTTGTTTGTGATGTTGGATCAGCCAGAGCCACCTCGGCCCTGTTGGGACCAGCCACACTTTGCTACGTGCTGGTCTCAATCATCTAGCACTCATATGGTAGTCAATCCACTGGATTAGGCAAGTGAAAATTGGGGTATTCCAACCAAAAGTCAACCTTCGGTCCAGCTTTCAAGGCCCTCCATACCTCCTATCATAGCATGACCTCGTATAAGTAGAAATTCAATCTTTGTACGAAAAAATGATCTCCTAGATAACATTTCCAGCATTCCAGCAAGTCTCTCCATGCTTGAGGCTCTTCACTTATTAGTATATATGTGTGAAGCCCTTTCCAAGGCTTCACGAATCACCCTTCTATTCGAGACGTAGGTAACAACCACAGAAGCCTTCATTGCTGAGGCAGTCAAGCATGCTAAATGCCAAGCCATTATCTCTTTCTATAGGGAAGTGATGAATCCCCAATTCAAGGCATCATTTTCCCATTGTACATAAATGGCTAGTTTAATCTTGTGGAGTTTCACCACTGTCTTGTCGACATAGGCTCCAGGATCAACCTAATATCGACTCAGACACTACGAAAACTAGGGTTTTTCAAGGATGATCTAAGTCCCTCTGACATAAGAATCCAAGGTTTTGATTGGATGGAGCAGACACAAGTAGGTATCATCCACTAGAAGATCTAGTTCCATGTCCTAGTTTCCAGCACCTAGTTTATAGTTGTCTCCCAAGACACCTCCTACAATGCATTGATGGGTAAGCCATGGCTCCACCTACATGCATCGATTCCTTATTCTTATCACCAGTTCCTCAAGTACTCCCCTAATGATCAAGTGGGAATGCTTCATGGTGACGCAACCCCCTTTTCCTTTTTTCAAGCCTTCTATCTAGATGTCGACTATTACAAGAGCAAAGAAATACAGATTCTGGAAAACGAGGTTCAGCATCGCATAGATTCAACTGACCTGTTGACAGGTCTATATGATACCTACATATTCCCAATCCAACGATTACATGATATAACCATGGACGTGGGACAATTCATCTTTATTTCTAGAATGAGGTGGGAAAACATTCCCAATTCTTTCCAGTTCTGGACGATCGCCTCATACTCCTTCATGAATCAGGCTCAGGTGATCCCATATCCTCCTACACCCATAAGGTATCGGGATACCCGCCCCAAGGAGACAACAATACGTCATACTTCCTTGTTCCGACATGATGGTATAAACCAGCTCAATAAAACATTACATTATTTCTTTGATATCATCAAGTATGTCCCTCTAGGTTGAAGACCATATGGGATTGGATCAATATCCTCCATCTCTATTTTTTCGGCAGCACACGAGTCTCCCGATGTTGTGTCCACTATCGCTATGGCTGGTACTAGCCTCCCATTGAGATCTATCGACATAGTGGAAACTCCTCCCACCAAGGATCCCTCTTATATATGTGAAGAATAGTATTTAAAAGATTTCCCCAACCTTGGAAGAAGGTTTCCCTACCGTGGTCGATGAATTGGTATAGGTGAACCTCAGTAGCGAGGCAGGCCCGAAACCCACAGTTTTCAATGCTACTATGCCCCTCAGGGAGAAACAATAGTACCTGGACATACTCAAATAACATCATGTTGTATTTTCCTAGAGCTATTATGAGATTCTAGGACTAGATTCTCATGTAGTCATCCACCACTTTGATATCCCAGCAAATCATCATGGGTTTTAGAAACCTCCCAGAACTATGAAACCTTCTCATGGTGCCATGGCCGGGGAAGAATTTGATAAGATCCTCAAAGATAATTTCATTAAGGAGGTCCAATACATTAAATGACTTGCCAACATTGTGCTAGTCAGGATGAAAATCGGCCATATGAGAGTCTACATCGACTTTCATGATCTCAACTGTCAGTGTCTGAAGGATGATTTTACCCTTCTTGTGATGGAATTATTTATCGAAGCTACAACTCGGTTCCAACCCCTCTCATTCATATATGGGTACTCCGGGAATAACCATGTTGGAATGGATCCTGATGACGAGGAGTCTATGGATTTCAGGGCACCACAATGTATGTTTTTTTACTCAGGCAAGGCCTTCTATCTAAAAAACATAGTTTCCACCTATCAGAGGGCTATGCATCTCATATTTTGGCCATTCATTTGGATGTTGGTGGAATATTACGTGGATGATTTTTTGGTCAAATATATCCAGTGTCAGGACCATCACAATGACCTTGAGAATGCGTTCAGCTTCCTTCATTCACATCACCTAAAGATGAATCCATTGAAGTGTGCCTTTGGGGTCAAATCTGGAATATTTATTGGCTTTATTGTCAGATACAATGACCTCGAGATTGACCTAGATACGATCAAGGCCATTAGTCAGATTTCTCCTTCGAGAAACCATCGATAGATTTAAGGTTTCCAAGGCCACTTGGCCTATATATTCCAATTCATAGCGAATTTGGTAGGAAATTGTAAGAACATTTCTTGGCTCCTGAAGAAAGAAAATGACTATGATAGGGACAATGAATGTCAGACTACTTTCCAGGAAATCAATCAGTATCTGTTACAGCCTCTGTTTCAAATGCCACTAATTTCTGGAAAGTCATCATTCATTTATGTGACTACCTCGGAACAATCCCCCAGTGCACTTCTTGCTCAGAAGAACAATAGGGGAATTGAGAACAGTCTCTATTATCTATGTTGCAGGCTCCACGATATGGAGACCAGATAATCCCCTATAAAAAGAGCTTCCTCACACTTTTATGAGAAGTATGGAAATTACGACATTACCTACAGCATCATGGGATATAGCTAGTTTCCAGGGTGGATTCACTGATGTACATCCAAAATTTCCCAATGTTGACATGGTATCTAGCTCTATGGGCAGTGATTCTTCAACATTTCGATATCAGGTTCGTTACTCAGAATACTATTAGGGTAAAGTGTTGGAAGACTTCCTTGCCTCCCATCCAGCTCCTACAGACCAATCTATAGACCTTTATTTTCTCAATGAGGTGATTCTCTCAGCAGAACAATCCAGTCCATGATGGAAAATGCACTTCAATGGTGCTTCCCAGAGCCCCATGGCCAGAAGACTCAATGACCCCATGCCCAACCGAGTAGGTATGTGTATTGCCTTCATTACCCCAACACAAGCCATACTTCCGTATTTATTCCTATTGTTAGAAGGTTGCACCAACGATGAGGAGGAATATTAGGCTCACATCACTGGCCTTGAGCTGGCCCTTGAGATTGGTGTACCCCAATATCATGTGAATGGGAACTTAGAACTAGTCATCAAGCATATCAACAGTGACTATATCGTTAGGAAACCAAATCTGGAACTATTTCTGTAATGCACTCTCCATCTAATAGATGAATTCCCATCTCATCCAGAAGTTACTCATGTTCCTTGATCCCAAAATGGTCAACCTGACACCCTTGCTGGCCTAGCTGCATCCCTTGCAGAGCCTGAACAGGATGATTTGATTATCCACATGGCACACCAAAGAGTCATTGATCATTTAACTTTAGATGATGATGATAGCCCCCAGGTGACCCACCTTACTACAGGTACCTCCACGTCGGGATGCCCAGGTCCCCCAAATGTTGTGATTGAGGTGACTACTTACTAGAGAACCTCAATTGTTGAGTATCTCCAAAACGGTAATCTCTCAGTTGAATGGGCTGAGCGTGAGTGAATCTAATGTCACATGTTACAGTTTACCCTACAAGATGGTCCTGGTCTTGATCAGATCCTCTACAAGCATGTGTTTTAAGGGGCTCCCCTCTATTGCATTCATGGAGTTGTGATTTATCAAGTAATGTAGGAGGTTCATGATGGTTCCTGTAGGGATCATCAGACTGGGCCAAAACTATCTCACCAGATCTGGAGACTAGGGTATTTTTTTCCCTCCATGATCAACGACAACATCGATTTCACCAAAAGGTTTCATACATTCCAAATTCATGCCATTTTTATGCATCAGATACCAAAGCCTCTCCACACTACCAAGTATTCAAGGACCTATGCGGTCTAGGGACTCGATGTTGTGGGACTATATCCATTGGTTACAGCTGACCAGTGCATGTTCATCCTGACCGATACCAATTTATTTCCATAGTGGTCATAGGTTGTTCAACTCAAAGAGGTGAAGTCCCATTCCATCATTGACTTTTTGATCTCCAACATCATCTACCGATTTATAGTCTCTAAGGCCATCCTCATAGATAACAACACAAACTATTAGGCAGCTAAGCTAAAGAAATTGTATTCTAGGTACAAGATCCGGTCTAATCATACATTCCATTATCATGCATTGGCAAATGTACAGATCAAGGAAGTCTAAAAAAATACTCTCAAACATTCTATAGAAAATGGTTGGACTGCACAAGAATGGTTGGCCAGGAAAGCTCCCCAACACCCACTTGGATTATCAGACGACGACTCATAATTCTACATAGGTGACCCCATATTCCCTGGTGTATGGAATGGAGGCCATCCTTCCCATAGAGATTCAGTTTTACCCATTGTGAATAGCTGTCTATGATCATCAAGCACTAGATAAAGTGGCTAAAATCTGTCTGGATGGGTTGGAAGCGCATGATGAAAACAGGCTCTATGCCCTTAACAATTTGGAAAGGAATCAGAACAAGACAGTTAGAGGTTTCAACAAGAAATTTATCCTCCATTCAATTGTTCAAGGAAAAATGGTTTTGGCCCTAAGAACAGCAGTGATACATGGCTGGAATCCACCCAAGTTGGAGCTCAAATGGGAAGGAACAAAAATCCTTCACAAGGTTTACTTCAATGGCGCACACTCCTTGGTTACCATGGATTGTGAGTGTATAACTCCTCCAACTAATTCCATGTTTCTCAACAAACAGTTTTCTTAAGAAGGGCCCTACATGACCTTAATCAATCCCGTCATACATTAACATAAACTATAAAATGTCCCACATGAATTTAAATTGTATGTCATCCCGCATGATGTAAAACTTTATATTGTCCTACATGACATTAAATTGTATATTGTCCCACATGAAGTTAGAAACTATGTCATCCTATAAGATTTTAAACCATTTTTCATCCTACAAGATGTTAAACTGTAAGGATTATTTATGTATTCATTCCCATCATCACGGGATACATAGGTATTCTCAGACGCTTCGTCTTGAGTCCATCCCAAGTTTCCTCTTTAACTATCGCCCTTGGTATAGTTCTCTTGGAATCACTTACATGGTGTCATGTAGGCTTCTTTGGACCAACTCATGACAGGATTATGATGATTGAACCATTTTCCACTCCGCAATCTTCTATTAATCCCTTGTCCTCACCACATGATGTTAAACTATATAAACTTCAAGAAATATGTATGTATTGATTCCCATCCTAATGGGATACGTATGAATGCTTGGGAATTTTGATTCTTTCCCCATGCCCAACATTAAAATATCCCCTTGGGTTGGAAATCATGGTGTGGTGCTACATTATGCTCTCTTTTATGACTGATCCACCATGATTGTACCATATATTCCATTCTCTGGAGATCTCCACTTCATTCACCATCCTGTTGGATGTTCAATATCACGGTCACATTTATGCTCCACAAACTTCATACCTTAGGTTTCAATCAACTTTTATATCCTAAAGAACCTCTGAATGTTGTGGATAGTTAGCCTAAGTGCTCTCCTTTCGTTTTAGGCCAACATCCTCAGGGACATCGAACGAAAAGTTGATATAAGTCCCGCTTTGTGAATATGGTCAGCGGTTGATGTTCATTTGTTAAAACCATTTCAGGTCACGTGATATAGATGTTTTGTTTCACACCTGGTCAATAGCTATCCTTTGGCATTTTCACCACCCCCCATATGTCCCAAATATTGTGTGTAGTGGTTCATTCTGCCCCATTGTCTCTTCATGCTTCATTCTACCTCAGGTAGGGTTGTGAGTCCATGCTTCATACACCTATATGACAGGGAGAGTCCGGTCCTACCCCTTTTTCCAACACCGAGAATTTCTCATGTGGGATTAAGAGCTGAGAAAATGTAATACCTACAAGAGGGATCACATGGCTGAATTAGGTCGGGGCTCCCATCCTCATGTCCCTGGACCCTTTCATCACGCTATCCTGAGTTCTAATCTTGGATTGTGTTGTTTGTTATGGGCACACATCCTCATTCATGTCTGGATATTTATCCATGCCACAAATATTCCCTTGAGACATCCCTCCTCCATTTATCATCCTTTCTGTGAGAACAGGTCTCCCCATTCTTCAAGTTCCCCATCACTTGGGGTTCCATCATCTTTTAAATCCGAAAGGACCCCAGAATAGTGTAGAGTTTTATCCCCAGGGATCTTCTAAAAATTCAGACTAACAAACTCAATTATTACAAGAAACATATTGATACATGTCACGTGTTGTGAATGCAGTCAATAGTCGACAATCAATAGTTTTCCCCCGACCTATGGTAACATTATTATGGATATTGTGTTATGAATATGGTCAATAGATATCCTCTATCATTTTTTCCATTTCTTGGTCTTCCACAAGCCCAATGAGTCACCCTCTAAACTTACTTTTCCGATACATATGACATTAATCTAGGAATATATGGTCTGAACCCTATGACCTTAATCTTATAGCAGCATCGTCCTTACTACAATACATAAAAACTAAAAATTGGTTGGGACATCCTTTTTCAGGTACCTCAACCTTTTAGTCCCATTGGACCAAGTGTTCATTTGGGATTGTATGATGTGGGATAAGCGTATGCCCTCATTCACTAGAGGCTACTCATCCTGTCATATACATCCACCTTTGGAGTAACTTTCCCCTATTTGAGTCATTGATTCATGACTATAAACTACACAACATCCTTCCTTAGAACTTTTTGTAGCTTGGTTCCCATAATTATGGGATACGTCGAATTTCCCGATGTCTAGTCTTCGGGTCTAGCCCCATAGCTTAGAAACATATTTATCATTCTGGCCTCTTGGCCTAAGTCCTTCCAAGGGAGGGGTGGGCAGTTTGGTAGGGGCTTGTGTCCCCATTCACATATGGTTTGTAACAACAACGCCACATACCTATATCTTCTATGCACCCTTTTCTCCCTTACCCTAGACTCATCTTCTTGAGTTGGCCGCTCTTATGTTCCGTCCCTCAACTCCCTTCGGTGATTCACCAATATGCCATGGAGTACTCTGGTCCATAACCTAGACTATCTGATTAATCTTGGACATGCTTTCCCCATTTTTCAGGTTTTTTGTTACCCTTCATTTAGGATTTCATTATCATTCAGATCCGAAGGGATCCCCAAATGGCATTGATGCTCGGCCCAAGGGCTCTCCGACTATTATAGGCCAACTTCCTTGAGGGTTTTGAAAAAGAAATTGATACATGTTATGCATTAAGAATATGGTTGGTGGTTAACGCTGATTTGTTGTTCCCATTTCAGGTAAACATGATATGGATGTTGTGTTTCGAACAAGGTAAACAGTTATTCACCCTCTTCATGCTAACACCATCAAGCCTTAAATGTCGGTTGCATGATTCACATCACTATCAACTCCATCATGACCAAGTGGTATTTCTACACTCTTAGTATGATCTCTCAGTGTGCATTTGAACATTAGGAGGATGATGTCGCGGTAACTTGTCATTCAGGGATCCTTAGCGACTTCCCTTTTAAGTGTATCCCATGTGTTGCAAATACTTAATCCACCATTTTTCCCATAACAGGTTTGGCTCACATGGGCTTATGGACCAGCCCAAGGGTCAGCTTTCATAGAAGAGTTCCGCTTCTTCATGGTCTGAGCTCTATGACTTTAAACTAATATCTCCTTATACGTCCTACATGACATTAAACTGCACTATCAAATCTACATATTTATTGATTCCCATGATTATGGGATATGTAGTAATTCCAGGACATCTCTTATTTTGGTCCAGCTCAAATTTCACTAATTATTTAAACTATTCGGCCTTTTAGGCCCCAACCCGTATAGGATTGCATGATTTGGTGTGTGTGGACTTATTCCTTCATTCACGTCAGGTTTGCTAGATCTATACTAGATACTTCCCTTCTGAGTACTACTATATCTTTCCCCATATTATCTATCCTTTTCTGGCCCCTTTGCATGAGTTTTAATTCTTAGAATTGCGTGTAGTGTGATTCGGACCTTGTCATCATTCATGTTGGGTATGCTTCATCACGTAGTTCACAACCCTCTTGATCCCCAAATGATTTGTATATGTATGTTCCATATGACTCTAAACCATGCTGCTATTAGTCTCACATGACATTAAACTATTTCATCTCTACTGCACAATGTTAAAATGCATGGATGGTCCTACCACACAACCTTAAACTATGGCATTATCATCCTGGCCACACTATGAGAAAACTACATTTCATCGTGGTTCCCTCATTTGAGAGGAAATCATGTTTGGTATCAGTCACCCACAATACTATTTTCAACAATTGTATATGGCTTCATTCTTGTGGCGATGCCTTGACTCTCTATCCTAGGTCCATCAATTCAAAAAAAATTCATTCATCCTAAATGAAAAACAATATCTATCAGATGTCGCCTCTTTTCGTGCGGAGGACCGACTCTCACGACCATATTATCCCTAGCACTGGTATCTTACCATTCCACTTTCTGATGTATGTATGGATTTATTCCCATCTTCATGGGGTACATAGGATAGCCGGGGCACATTGCCTCAATCCCATCTTAACTATCACTTTTGGTCCTCCTAACATATATGTTTCCTGCGGAGCACATTGTGGTGATACAAACTCCTTTTGTACTCATTCAAATCGGGATTATTAATTATTTCACTAGGTGTATCCCTCCTTCAGTTCCATATCTGGTCTGAGATCTATGACCATAAACAAAGACCACTCCGTGTCCTTTCCACAAGATGTAAAACTTCATGACATCTTCCATAACTAATTATGGATTTATTTCCATGCCCATGGAATACATAGGATCATCCAGACATTCAGTTTGTAGGTCCATCCCCATGAATATAAAATCATGCCCCCTCTCTTTATCCCTTGCCCCAAACTCTTTTGGGAACAGGTGGTTTGGAGACTACCTCTTGGATTATCATTCACATCGGGTTTTTTAATGGCCACAAAATTTTCCTTTCTTGTCTTTTCACAAATTTGTTCTGAGTTCTATGACCGTAAACTATGATCTCCCTATTGGAACTATGTGCCTGGTTTTTCTACTTAGTTTCCCTACGCACAGTCTATTAAATCAGTCCCCTTACTCCTTAATGCCCCATCCTATGACCTTAAGCTGGAAATGTGCAAGCACATGACCCTGGTCCCTGGAGAGGGACTCGACTCCCATTATCTAAAACTTCATATATTCATACATAGGTGTATTTGAAAAGTGATCCTGAAGTATGGAATTTTCACTACAACATTCCCTCCATCCGTATCCAAGATTCTTGAGCCCGTTATTTGGGTCCTCATTATATTCCACGCTTGAAGGGACCCCCTTTACATCCTAATCTCATGCCGCATTGTCTTACCTACCATCTTGGGACAACATCCCTGAGGACCTCGGGCGACATTTGAAATTGGTCTCATGTTTCAAACATGGTTTATGGTCGACCCTCATTTTTTTGTCCCCATTCTAGGCTATCATGATATGGATGTTGTGTTTTTTAACACAGTCAATAGTTGTACCCTATCGTCACACCACCATCATTATGATGCAGATCTAGAGAATCATGATTCACATTTTCCCACTTCCTTAGGTTCGTGTTGAATTCAAACATACTCGGCATTACCCCTCCATGCATCCAGGCACGTTAAGTAGGCATGTCAGCATTAGGGGGCGTCATTCACCTAGCATCCCATTTCTGATAACATGTGGCTTCTTGTGCTAGGAATGTCCCATCACCACACATTTTTCCCTCATTGAGAATGACTCACGTGGGATTTTTAGTTTTGTTAGGACGTATACTGGCACAACCATGACATAATTTCCCTTCATCATCCTGGTTGACGTTAAACTGCATTCTCAGAACTATGTGTGGCTTGATTCCCATTCTCATGGGGTACGTAAGAACACCCAACCACATTGCATTGGGCCCAGCCTAACATTCACTTTAGATCCCCTAGCATAATGAACATCCTTCGGGGATGCGTGGTGTGATACAGACTCCTAATGTCCTCATTCACATTAGGTTTATAGTTACCACATCACAACTACCATCATGGAATCTCCCCATTAACTTCTCGTCCTATCGTATGACGTTAAACTGCATTATCCCACATGTCATCAATGCATGATACTAAACTACGGTTCTACCCTGAATAAGTTCAGGACGCCCAATGTTAGTCATGGGATTCACCCAATCCCTTGTTAGTGAGGATTCCACCTACCAGCAGAGGTCTATTTCAATGTTGTCCTGAAGAAATATGTTTGGATTTATTTTCATCCTTATGAGATACATAGTGGCGCCCAATAATTACACCATGGGCCCAGCACTAGGGTCATTTACCCATCTATCCCCTCATCCCAGATCATGGTCTGGGCAGTATGACCTTTAAACTCTTTTTAATGACCTAACTGTACGATGATAAAATACATGTATATCATCCACATTGATTTGAAAAGAATATATAGATCCTTCCATGTCCTTAATAGAGAGGTCATGTTCAGAAGTATGATTGATCCTTGATCAGAATGATACACCCACCAGATGTATTGGACTCCATTCTAACAACCCATCACTCTACCCTCTATGTTTTTTGTTCCCTTTACTTGGATCCCCATATTATTTCTTGTCCAAAGTAATCCCCTAACATTATGAATTCCCGGCCTTTGGATTACCTAATGTCTTGGGCTAGCATTCCAGAAGGCTAATGGATGACATTTTGTGTCAGCCCCATGTTTTGAACATGGTCATCGGTATACCCTCATTAGTTATCACCATTTCAGGATAACATGATAAAGATACTATGTTTCGAACGTGGTAAATAGTTATACATCATTTTCAGTCCTTCCATACGATGTTCTGAGTCTTTTGTATCATGATTCACAACTTCCACTCCCCTATGTTTGGATCAATTCCATTTCCCCTAGTGTTGACCCACTCATACACTAGAGTATGTTGGGAAGGTGATAATTTGTCAGTTATGAGAGCCTCATTCTCCGGTCTGGCATACCCCTTTCTTATTGGGATCCTGGAGGGGTCATTTATACACTAGATGCCCAATATTTGGTTAGAGGTACCACAGTAAAACGACGTGATGATGTGACTATCCCTTGTTTCTCACATCAGGCACGACCCATAGGATCTTAGTGATGGATCGCTAATTATTTCATGATTATGGTTGTAATGAATTAAAATGAATAGGTAAGAGAATAATTTGTTCATGCATGCATTTCAGGACAAGTGGCAACAAATAAAAAATAAGTTTATGTCTTCGGCCAAAACAGGGCCCTTAAAATCATAGTTTGCATGAATTACTCCAGTATTTCCACCATCTGGTTTGTGTCCTCCAACAACGCTTCTGGCCCTCCAATATCCTTTTCTTCAACAGAAGTGGCAGGGAATAACTAATTATCCCCATCCTGTTCCTATGATTGTTTAGTTTGGAGCTCAATCATTTTGTTATTCGCCTATACTATCCGCTCTGGAGCATCCGCCTGCTGGAACCTTAATCGCTCGATGAGCTCGTAGTGGTTTGCAATAAATTTTTATCTTGATTTATCTTGATCATCAAGTCTTTGGACATTATTATCTTCCTCTATGAATGGTTGAGTAATCTTTGACTCTTTTTGGGGTTATAAAATTTTGGAGCATTGGTTGTTCTCTCATTTCTTCTCATCCAGGTAATCATATATCATTAGGTGATGATGGTGAGCATCTACCCCTCCAGCACATAGAAAAAATAGTATGGTGCATAGAGACCCCATCTAGCTTAGTCATTATACATGTGTCTAGCTAAGAAATAATTGGATGCACTTCCACACCTTTTGTCATGTCATATGTCTCTCCTCAACACCGTCCGAGTCAGAAGCGTCTCTTACCACATGGTCGACATGCTTATATTTGGGGAAAGTAGCAAGGCGTTCAGTGGTAGGGTATTCTTCAGGAGCTCCTTCTTCGTCAACTACTTCACCCTCATTGGGCTGGAACTCCACCCCAGTAGCATTACTGCCTGTTATTTCAATATATGGCTTGTCAAGTACCAGGGTAGGGCCACCTCGAATGGTCGCTTCTACAAGAGCTGATGTGGTCACCAGCAGGGCTCCTGCAGATTTTCCAGACCTAATGGTCTACCTAGCCTCAAACCTTGCAATCACTACACTGGGGATAAATGTCTTGGTTAACCGAAGTGACCAACAAATAGTATTTCCAATGAATATAAAGGCATAAAGGATCCAAGCACAATAGTGTCCGACGCCTGTGTCATAGCGGGAACCGCCACCACAGGGATCCTTCAGCACATGTTAACTCAATCACTGGTACCATCTCCTCCAGGACCGTGGGGATGGAGGGAAGATCATAGGATACCATTTCATCTAATCCATCAATTTCATTTCATCTTCTCCCAGACATAACTATTTCACCACCTTTTTCGGTTTTGGGGATAGGTTCATGAAATATTCCCTTACATCCATAGGTGTGTCTTAATCCCGTACGGCGAAGGCTTCCTGAGAATCCTCAACCATTTGATCCGAAATTGGACAGAGTGTTATTGATAAATTTGTATTTTTTAGGAGATAAAAGCCTATGGAGATAAGAGTAAGATTCACCTCAAGCCTCTCATCTAGTTCTATGTCAGAGTATTCAATTTTTCTTTTCTCCTAAGAGATTCACTATTGAGAAGGAGAATATGAGGGTCCCTCACCACTAGGACCTTCAACATGGTCCTCCACATCCTCTTATTCATCTCCACCTTATTACTCTACTTCCCCATCTTCTTGACCTTTATCTTCTTCTTCATCCTCTATACATTCATCCTCGGATGGCATATTTTTTGAGTCATGTTTCGGGCCAATCATAATATTCACCAGGAGATTCAGATCTTCTTACGAACCCTGCAACCATGCATACAAATCCAAAGGTGTAAGGTATTCATGCCAGTAGGGAATGTTTACCCTATCCATCATCTGGATGATACCTACATCTAGAAAATCTATCTCAGTGCATACCAATCCCTTCCATAATTATACAGTTGACATAGACTTTCGTAGAATTCCCCAGGAAGACCACATAGAATAGAAGATAACATCGGAAGTCAGATTTAAGATATACTTGTGTTGCAATCCTGAAAGTTACCTAGATGGCCCATGAGGCCGCATGTGGGACCACCCTTCCCCCGAAGGTGGAGTCACGTTTGTGGCTTTTGATGTTCCTACAAACAAAGTACTGGCCTTTTCCATGCTTTCCACCTAACCAATTCTATTCCTCTCCTATCCTGTCACACCTCTTCTACTTCCCTATTCTTCGAGCTATGCTCTGGCCACTTTGATTTTCCAGATGTGTTTCCAAATAATCACCTCATGATAGGTTTTTTCCTGTGTTCAGTATACTCTACTGACTGGTCTGCACTAACGTCGGTGGGCAGAAGAGTAATGATATCACCCAAGAATTCTTTCATGAACATAATCCATAATTGGTGTAGAATATCAGGATTTTGTTCCTTGAAAATCTCTATATATAATTTCTTCAACATCCATTGTATGCACCTGTTCTACCTAGGGAACCAGGTAGGCAAGTATGGTTCACAAAAGATTTTACCGTCAATCCAGGATACTAGTACACTTCCCTGGATGCATTGTAGGTGCTCACTCTTCTCTAATGCCCCCTCCCATCATATTCTATTTGACCCACATGGGTTTATAAGGGGTGGAAGGAAAAGTGGACGTGCCTGCAGATCTTGAGAATGATCCCCTATTATCCAAGAATCAATGGGCGGATTCTGAAAATGTTTAAGAGGGATGGCCGCATACTGTTAACGGGGGGAATGGAATTTGGGAAGCCATAACTACACAGTGGGCTGCAACCCAACCATAATGAAACTGGAATGGTCTACATATCCTCTTGGACATAATTCCCCTCGAGATACACACCAAAATATTGTACAGCCTGACCAACACTGGCAGCCCCAGGTTATCCTTCTTCTTCGGCGCCATATTTCGGCCCATCACTAGTATCCCTGGGCGGACCCCCATCATTGTCTCCCTCACTGGAAACAACCATCCCTTCAATAACGCATCAAGAAACCTGAAATATCATTATTTTGGGTCTCAAAAATCATTTATGCTAAATCCTCATGATCGGTACCCTCCTACCTCCATAACACTATAGTATGATCCTAATTTTCCCCTCTCAAGTGTGTTCGGGAATTGGTTACCTCGACATGTAATTTTTACAGTGGTGTCCTGCATCAGGAAAAGACCAAACCACTCTAAATAGGATATATCCTTCAGGTTATATCTTATTTTCATCTCCTCATTAGCCAGCTCCAGTAGGTTCAATGATAGGATTGGGGTGTGTGTCCTATCCCACTAGACATTCCCCATCAGAAGGAACTCATCATATTGGAACCTCTCTATGGGGATTCCACCAATGCAGTGGACATCCCACAAACTGATTCCTATTTCCCCCTGGTGGTGGTGGAAAGTATTTGTATCAGGGGACCATCGACTGAATAACACATCTACAAAATCTTGTTGTTGGTAGAAGTTTAATTGTGATTTCAAAATGGCTTAAAAAAGACTAATGGACCACAGTATTGGCCCAAATACCTTTCATGTCTGACATACCAAGTATTACCATGCCCATTCATTGTTGATTTTCCCCTAGATCTGAAATCCCATTCCTACCGACCCTTCGTCTTGTCAGTAATACTACATCTAAAAGTAGTTTCATAAAGAGAGGGAGATTCCTCAGGAACCAGATCAATTCCCACAACCATCCTAGTATTTGAATTTAGGACATTGATGGTTTTGTTCAATTTTTCCCTTGCAGGGTGGCCATTGTTTCTAATATGGATCTTCCAAATTCTATCCTCGTGTGTCACCCATGACTGCGGAGTAACCGTCTCAAAACCGAGCATCAACACCTCCTCTAGAAGGATGATGTTCCACAAGGGATGGCTATTTTTCAAGAAATAATCATTTTGAGATTGCGTAAGAATTCCAAAAATAATCTGGTATTAGACACAACCCTCCTCACATGATGAATTTGAGGGCTCGTGATCATCTAAGTCCCCCTTGTAGCTGTAGCGAACTCCCACTCGACATCAGTCTATTTGGTGGCCATTTTTGAAATACTAAGGGGAGGGTGTGAATGAATGATGATTCAATATGCAAAATATTTTGCAGTGTGCAAGAGTGTTGATCTGTTTCAAAAAGGTTGTACAACTCGCAATACCTGGAGTCAACTGCGGAAACTTATGTGTGGATCAGAACTGTTTTTGCATGTAAGAGTAAAGCGTATGTCGTGTTGAAAAAAGTCAATGTAGGGGACTATGTGGGGGGCCCTAGCCTATTTATAGGTCCGATGGTGCCTTATGTACATGAAAAAGAGGTTTTCATTCACAAATCACATTCTTGCATGCACCAAATGAGCACTTCCGCACACTTCGTCATGACCCTCAGAATCCGACCTTCGTGTCCACCATCAACTCTGATTCTGAGGGGGGGGGGGTAAATTTTTATGCCAAACTACGGATGTGGCCAGAATCGAGATTATAAAGAGAAATAGGTGTATTCAGAATATAGGGAGAATATTCATGCAACCCGGGAGGCAAGTGTTGGAAAACATCCCTATGGCTTGCAAAATATTGTCGTCCCAATGTGACATCAAAGGAAAGCTTCCGTGAAAACACCTTCAAAGCTGCCAAAGGCCCTAGCGCTCATGATAATAGAGTTGGGTGCAACACTTCTTGTGGCACGAAAAATCTTACATGCCCAATGTGACATCAACATGGAATTTTCACGTGGACGTGCTGAAGAATCAGTTAAGTCCTGAGGGAAAAGGTACCCAGCGGCATGCATAATCGTGGATGCACAATTCAACGTCAAAGGAAGGCTTCTGCAGTGACCCCCAAAAAACTACCAAAGGCACCGTTACGAAAAATTCCATGGGGCATGAAAACTTTACTTTGGCATGAAAAACCTTGTGCACCCAATGTCATGTCAAATGGCCATTTGCGCGCAGCACCCCTTGCGCACCACCTTCAAGGAATTATCCTATAAAAAGAAGCATACCCCCCTCCCTTCGGGGATAGTGACAGAAGATAAAGCGACAATATGCTGCGAGAAAGACACATTTTCAACAACCGCGTGAAAAACAAAATGGCCTCAAGTTACTGGATCATGTGCGATAGGTCCCCTAAGGGACCTCCTTCGAGTGG
Organism: Viscum album; assembly: GCA_963277665.1. Classification (NCBI taxonomy): domain Eukaryota; kingdom Viridiplantae; phylum Streptophyta; class Magnoliopsida; order Santalales; family Viscaceae; genus Viscum; species Viscum album. The sequence continues at coordinate 213,039,023 of OY728155.1, read as the reverse complement.
GCCCTCTTGGTCATGATTCTCCTTCATTTCCATTTACCCCAAGTCATTTGTGCATAATAGATCTCTCTTGTGTGCAAGTCTTCCCCTAAATCAGACCTATTTTCCACGTAACTGTTACTTCCTATGTGTAGCCTCTCATTTTGTGTGAACCCATTCGGTTTCTATGCACACCTATCACTTTTCATGCACCCTCCCAGCTGGCACGCACACATTCTATATTGCGTTCATCTTCTCATCTTTCATGCTACCCTCATTGTGCACTCCATGTTCTATACATTACTTAAGGAACTATGTCTGAGCCCCTCTTAGGTGCAACACACCTGTGTCACACACCCTTTTCTGGTGCGACCCTCAAGAATAGAATGAATTAATTTTGATATCCCTTGGGTGGTGCTTCCAATTGTGTTGCATCGCATTAAGATTCTTCGCATAGGCATGCTAACAGCTATTGCACTTTCACATTTCCTCACTAATGTGGAACCCTCATTGGATCACTCCACACCACCCCCTAACCACAGAATTTCTAATGCCTTCCCTTCCCCAAGGTAGTTTGGGTATTAGTAATGTATGTCATGGGGGTGAGAACTGAACCCACCTCATCTGAGCTGCAGGATGCTAAAATTTGAAGAACCATCTTCCTCATCACATGACATTAAAATATGACCCCACCCCATGCATCATAAGTGGGGTTCCCCATCATGGATATTCTATACGACCGATCATCTCCACAGGAGTGTGATCTTCCCCACATGGAAATAGATCCTCTTTGCTGGAGCGGCATTTGTCTACAGGGAAAAGGGCAGCCATCTTGGAATACGCCCCTAGCATTTCTTACAGGATGTAGTACCCTTACACTTTCTTTATTCATCCATGCTAAGGACCAGTGAGGGGATGGTCACTATGACCATCATCATCTCATCCCTCTCCCTTTGGTCTTTGTCGCCACCAATCCACCATCTTGAATTAAGTCCCAATCTCCATCTCCATGGGCTACGAACAATGTGTAAGGCCCTATTTCCCTTTTTGGTAAAATAACCATGGGTAAGACACATATAGCTTCCACAGACGCACCTTTCGCAACGTGAAAGTTAAGTCTTTACTGCGTCTTGTTTCTAACACCGAGCATGACTCACGTGAGCTTAGAGTATATAGTGACCTTGACATCCTTCATGGGCTGCCTTAACGTGTAAGACCCAAACCTATCCCAAATTACATGGACATTGATCCTTCCCAAGGCAAGGTACATAGGAATCCACCCTGAGGTGCAAGCCCAACTACAATTATCCCCAAATCCCATTACATCAGTTCACCCACTCATATCACGAACTACATGGACTTTGATCCTTGCCAAGGAAGGGTATGTAGGAATCCTCCTTGACGTTCAAGCCCAAAAACAATTGGTCTTAACTCCCTTGACATCGGTTCACCAACACATATAAAAATCTACGTGGACATTGACCCTTACCAGGGAAAGGTATGTAGGAAGCCTCTTTGAGGTTCAAGTCCAACAACTATTCGTCCCGACTCCCTTCACGTTGTTTCACCAACACCTTCTGAACTATGTAAACTCTGATCCTTTCCAAGTCATGGTATGTAGGAAGCCTACCGATGTTCAATCCCAACAACTACTGGTCCCAAACACTTCATGTAGGTCCACCCATGTCCTGCATGACATTAAACTATGAACACCTTTTTTCCTGCATGACACTAAATTGTCCTCCATTCAGCAGTATGTCATTATCAATTCCATTCAGCAGTAAGTCGTTGTCACCCCCATTCAACAATAATCTATTGTGAATCCCATTAAGTGGTAAGCCATTTTCACCCCTATCCAACGGTAAGCTGTTGTCAATCCCATATAGTAGTAATCAATTGTCCCCCCATTTAGCATTAAGTGGTTGTACTCTGAAATTGATGGTATGTCATTGTTGTCCCTTCCATTGGGAATCACATCTCGGATCTACCCCAGTGGCGTCAGACAAAATCAGCCTGCTAACCACGCATAAGACCCAATATATCATCGAGTAGCTGTCCTCTACCCACACCCCAAATCTATGCGCCATTTTGAACTATGTTGACTTTGATCCTTGCTATGGCAAGGCACGTAGTACAGCTCCCTGATGTTTAATCCCATTACCCATGTCTCATCCTGGTCCTCCCCTCTAGCCTATGTATTTCTGGAAGGTCATACCCCATCCCAGATGTTCCACTTCCTTCGGGTCCCATCCATACGTGTCGCCTCCTTAGGTGTCCCATCTCGTCACTGAACTATGTGGACTTTTATTCCCTTCCATGGGTATACGTAGGAAGTCTCTTCGAGGCACAAGAGAAAAACTACTATCACCATCGTGATGGTTCCGTCTCATTTCCCCACCACTTCCTTCAACTCTCCATAAAACATCCTGATTATAACCTGGGCTGCCACTTCCCTGTGAGATCATGACATTCATCTATTCATTAATCCATCTTACTGAAATCGTGTTAGTAACCATGCCTTAGTCCCATAATCAGTGTTCCCTTAAGGGTTTTCACCCACCAGATCCACTCCTGTTAGTGTTCTGATCAGTCTGATCCATCACATCTAGATGTTAATCCTGTAGCATACCCTGTGTTTAATATATGAAGCCGAGGAAATCCTCAGAGACATACCCATGGAATATATTTACCCACATTCGATGTGGGATTCATCGGTCTTCCACGCACTCAACAATCAATGTCATAAGGGGAAAACCCATATGAACTATTGTTCCAGCACCCAGTCATGCCAGTGATGCCCAATGTGACTACTCCCCTGACCAAAGGATGCTTCTCTTCCCGAACTCCATGGAATGTACCAAGATAAGATGTGTAATTAACCAGCATCTACGAAGATATTGTAATTGGAAGAGTTTTAAAAACAACTTAATTATCTATAAGGGAGACCCAGAGTAGGTAACGACATCTGAATAGGAATATGTAGAAGGAGGAACCGACATCCCATCATCACGATTCAATCAAGTAGAAAAGGACCCTAAATAAGCGAGAGATTTCGCCCGCCATTGGAAAGAAGGAATATGTGGAAACATTCAGCGCATCCTCATCCTCTAAAATGGAAGGATCTTCGTGACCTAGAGAAAGAATGCGAAAAAAACTGATATCACATTCAATGTTCATTGAGAAGATGACACAATAATTTTCTCCATGAATAATAGTCGTATTTTTGCCCAATGAAAACCCCTTAAACTAATAGTATGCAGTTAAAACTCTTTTAGGTGAATTTGATAATAATATACATAAAACCCTTTCTAACATCTTCCAATTGGAATAAAAATTTGGTTTATATCCAAATTGGAGATCTATAATGGGTATCACCCATCTTATAAGCTATATTATGCTCAACCATGAGCTATAATGGGGATCAACCCTTCGTATAAGTTATTTTGGGCTCACCAGTGATCAATAATGGGGATCAACCCTTCGTATAAGTTGTTTCGGGCTCACCCATGAGCTATAATTGGGATAAAACATTTGAATAATCTATATTAGACTCACCTGTTTCATATCATTATCATGTACCGTTCCTTTAATAAAACATTTTTGTCACAAAACCCCTTTTTTGAAAGCATCTTCTCATCCCATATGAACATAATTTCTCTATAAAAATAAAGTTTTTATTTAAGAACCTATTTTCAATACAAAGATACCCATATAAAGGAATAAGGGATTAATTGTCATTTTAAAAGACATGAAATCTTATATAGGAATCCAAATATTAAATAACGGTTACAGTGGTGGAGAACTCGTTTTCGCCGTATGTGATAAAAAACATCGCTTTCAAATTTTGTAAGAAAATTAAAACACATCATATAAACAGATTCATTTTGAAAAAATTGAATTAAATTTAATATTATCATAAAATGTCTTTTATATTCCTTTTATACCCATCTAAATAAATATGTAATTAAATATCATGAAGAAAAATATTAGAAAACTAAATCATTAAATGTTCAATGTGTCCCATACCACTTTGATAATTTAAATATTAATATAAATTATTTAATAATTTACATTATTATAGATAAAATATGGATATAAAATGTCATATTGTCTTTAAAACATATTATAAAACAGCAAAGGATCATATTCTCTAGAAATGCCTCAATCAATGGAAATTAACACGAAGTCTCTTTCCTTGAGTCTGACTTGTCTTGTTCATTATTTAATTTCTTGAATAATAAAATTAGGTTAATTTATAATTTCATTAGAGTTTTTGTAATGTTTATTATTTATTTTATATCACTTATTACCATGTCATAGAAATTACATAATTATATGATTTTATATCAGATGTTTTGTCGATGTTTAGTATTTGAGTTAAAAATAAACTTCTTTTGATGCAAATTATCCATGTGGTCATTAGTCAAATATCCCCAAACAATTATTCATGATTTTAATATCATATATCTATTATCTATTTATTGATAATATTCCATATCATTTTTATATAAGAAATGAAATTTACTGCTCATGGAGACGGTAGGTAGTACGCACACATGAATGATAAATTCATTTCATTTTCATATTAAAGGAATAAAAAATAAATGATAGAAAGGTATATATTAATTCTAGTATATTATTTATATCATATATGTTACATAATTTCATTAATTTCAGCCTTTATTGATTCAATTTATGGCATGAATGATCCATATCACTTTGAGGGGGGGTGGTATTCCACACTACCTCAAATGAAATTATCATATTTACACATTATGGAAAACATAATGGTATCCTATATATAAAAACTATAAAATAATAGAGATAATTTGAAAATAATATATCTCATATATAAATATAGTTTCACCATAATTTCCACCAAGATAGGTGGTCGGAGAATATTGAACAATCATCATTTTTTGAGGCAGTAGTTCTCAGTACATAGAAACAATATGATCTATATCAATTACATAGAGGTGTTTTAAAGTGTAGGTCAAACCGTTAGCATAAAAACCAAGTATTTTGAGGATACTGTTTTTTTATAAAATAATGGAATAAAGATAGTTTTCTTTGTTATATGAGGTAAATAAATGAAAGGAGCTTGAAAGAAGAAGTTACCTCCAAATCGGATAACTCATTAGGATTTTAGCCAAAATGATTTGATGTTATGAATTCCTCCCAATGTGAGGAATTTATGAGTTATGGAGGGATGTTAGGAGCTTACTTGAGTAGAATTTGGATGATTCACGTGGCTTGAGACTTTTGAGTAAGTGTGTAGAGGTGGTGTAATTTTATACGAGGGAGGTGGGGCACTTAGGAAGGTCTTGAAATATTATTTTATTATAAATTATTTTTCATATTCTAATAGATTCAATGTGATAAATTTAGAGAAAAATATGAGGATGGGTTGAAATCCTATTTACCAATAGGATTTAGACATGTTTAGGTCACAAAATTAACCCTATATTTTAGCTTTAACCCTTAGTTAAAAACACTAACTCTTACCATGTCATCATGTGTAAACCATATTTTCATAATTCTGATGATACTATTCATTCATGAAATTCCAACGGATAGGCTATAACTGTAACATTTATATAATAATATTTAGTTTTTGGTCTAAGATCATTGAATCGTATCATGTATGCTATTGGACATAGAATTTCATTTTTAATACTAGAGATGTTACATGAAGAATAAAATTGATCTATCATTCTTAATAACGCAATAAACTAGTTCACCCCTCGGTTAAAAAAAGGTCGAAATGAATCACTTAACAAACATCTCCTAGATATTCTTCATTAGTAATTACAAATTGATCGGGTAAATTGTTTTGGGTGTCTTTATATAGGTCTTGAACCTGGTATGAGTTCTATTGGGAACATAAATTCAAATTTTAGTGGAAGACTTGGAATCTCATTTGGAATAAATAAAACAAAATACCACACAATAGTTATATCATCAATATCAAGTTTCTCCGCAAAAACATCATATAAACATAACTTTTTAATCGTAATGAAGACCCATGCATTGGATGTGGCCACTATCAGATGTTTATGTTTATCATCACACTGATTGATGATAATAGGGTGGTTTAGAATAGAAAATATGACTTCCCTTCCCTGACAATGGACATGGGATTTCTATAGATAATGACAATTCATTCAAAAGAAAACATCAAATTCAACCAAATGGGGAATAATAATATCTTCATGAAGCAAATTCCAACAAATATCAACTAGGGAAAAATCATTAACTCGATATGAGAACACCAAAAAAGTATGGGATTTCAATACTAATTTAATATATAATTGTTTGCGATATGAATTTACATTTAATGAGAAATTTTAGGATTTACATATCTAATAAAAAATAGTGTACTTTAATATTTGATCATAGCTATTAGTACCTCAACATAAGTATTCTATCATCCATTCCATTCAAAAACCAAAAATTTAGGCATGACATTCATGAACCACAAATCAGATTGATTAATCATGAAAAAATAATTCAAATGAGATGTAAATATTGAGTCATTTTTTCAATATATTTTACCTTAGTTATAATCTCGGTTAACTATGGTCATCATCGATTCAAGTTCATTAATATAGTTTATAAAGTATTTTTGAATTTCCAAATCATATCGCATGGTATTATTATGTCAGGTGTTTAAAAAATAAAATTAATATGCATGAATTAGGGAATAAATCTATCTCATTGATCCCTTTATTAAGGTATCAACCTTAGGTAGAAAATATCTATTGAAAAATCGACATGTAGTATCCATATTGGGATGTAATTTCATGGAAAAAACTCACTCTATCCTTCAAAAAAATTATAGTATATCTTCATATAGATAGACTTATATATTCAGTTATCCATAAACATATACATTGACCCATCATGACGGATCTCAATATTTTTTCTCATCCTATTTTTTAGAGGTTAACTAAAATGTTTCTTTCATACCAACTATAATAAAACAATATTTTCCTTCAAAAATATTACTACTTGTTCATGTGAATTTTCAATACATCTAAAAAATGAATACCTGTAAATTGTAATGGTTTACTATCACTGGAGAATAATTACACAATATTTTTTTTATTATCTATATTAAACATATCCCATGAATATATTACCATTTATTACTTTTTATAGACATACACTAGATAAACCTTTCATTATAAATTGTGCATAGGAAATATAAGAATGGTTGAGATCATATGTTGAGTATGGGTAAGAATAGAATATATCAATCATTGGTACATGAAATCATAAGATAAGAGTACAGGTTTTATATTTTAAATATAATATATAAACTTTGTACCCAATCTATCATGGATTTTACAGATGATCCATTGCATAAAACATTATCATATACAAATATATAGACCATAATAGTAGAAAATCATAAAAACTAAATCATAAAAACAAGTACATTTCCAAAAAGTGTGTCCCCGTCATATGTATATAAAAATTTTCATATTTCATATTTAGAATCCAATAACCTAAAAAAAATTGTTCAAGAATCAACTCGTGGTTACCATTTCATATGGGATCAGGCATCATCATCTATTTCATACTTCATAGCATATTAGGCATCATCACATATTTACAATTGTAGATCATGCTCATCATGCTATTTCCCATTGTAGATCAATCACATTTCTTTGATATCCATCATTGTATCATGATACATTCAATATTACATAGTTAATTGGATGGATATATAGGCCCAAAATATCATATCTTACATACATATATCTTTAGCATGTTCATAAAACATTAATCATATAAGAACACATTAAATGAAAAGTGTTCCAAAAATATTTCATTATGGATTAAGCAATGTAAAAGAAATAGGTTTCATAAAAAATCCATCATTTCAATGCTTCAAAACCCATAAAAAAGTTACATGTTTCACAAAAAGTTTATATTTTCATCAAATCAAAACATGTGGAAAATAAAGGGGCATCATTAATATGTTGACATCACAATACTAAACCATTAAAAGATAGAATATGAATATAATAATTACTCCATATTCCCATTAAATATTAATTAACATTATTTAATGTCTTATTATATAAAAACTAATTTTTATTAATCAATTAGAACATTTCTTGTGGAAAATAACATTTTTACTTTGAAAATAACCTTTTTAGATATAAAATAACACAAAAATTGTTATAAAAAATATTGAAAAAAATATTTGAAATTTATAATGTAATATTAAAATAATCAAGTTATCATGAAATCATAAAATACTTGTTTTTTCATACATATTAAAGCAGATATTCCTTTTTCATTGACAAAAAAAATACAAAATGTAATTTCATAGAAACTGAGAAGAATATTCCTTTTTAATCATATTTTAAAAATTTAAACATTTGTAAATATTTCATTCATTAATCATTGTAGATTATTAAATACATTCATTAAAACAATTTTAGAAGACATAGATATTGTAATAACTATATTATTGACCAAAGAAAGAAATAATGTTGATATTTCCTAGAAACATTATATTGGACTCATGAGTTCATAATGAGATAAAAATGGAAGGAAAAAGATTATATTAATTAATTAAAATATATTAATAAAATAAAATAGATTATTTATAGGTAGGTCACAATATTTCATCATTGGATATTTAATCATAAACAATTATAGTAAACAATGAGATTGTAACAAATAGCATATACCTCTAGGTTATCTTTTAAACCTAAGACAATTAAAGAATAAAATTAAATTAAAAATTATATATCATGATTATAATTATATATATTATATTATTTATAATATGGTATTCATATATACTTTATAATATATGATATTTACATAACATAACATATGTCCTAGTGAACACAAATTGATATGAAATTCCATTATCGCTTTGGAAATATTTGGAATATTAATCCCCTGTCAATGAATAAAATCAAGTTAAAATATAAAGATAATGAAAATAATGAAGATAAAGATAAAAATGTTTAATTATTTATTATATACAACCCAAAAAAACAAGTGGTGATTTTTGAAAATGTCACCAACAAATAAAAGATGTATTAAAAAACATAACTTAAGTCACCACATTCTTCGTACATGTTCAAAATTACATTATAATATATATTGATTTATTAAAAATTTATTATCAATCCATAATTATATATAAAGTCTGATATATGTTTTACTTATCAATTTTTAAACATGTTTATTAACAATTCATTGTAAAAATCGTGATTCAAGTAATAACATCATTTCTCTTCCTATATGTTTTGGATAGGTATTTTTTTGTCCTATTATATAGATCATGGACCCATAATACCTATAATTATTTCCTTCTAGAAAATATAATATATATTCATTATGTATTTATTTATAGTAATCTATAAAATTAAGAGAATGAAAATTAATTATACGATTCATTAAGAATGTATGGTGTATGTATGAATGAAATTTATTTCCATTTTTTGACACATCAGAAAATAAATAAATTATATATTAACATCATAGAATAAATTATATGTGATATATAACACATATATTCATTAATTATTCACATAATACCTTCCATGTAATGTATGTGTAAAGAATGAATCACTTCTTTTCGTGAGACATTAGTTTTCTGTTCGCAAGAACGCCATTATCATAATCCCACAAGGTTGAACATAATCATTTGTTTGTGAAATTAAAGATCATTGTTGAATTTTTTTTAAATAATTTCATATATCTATGTTAAATCTACCATTATATCACGATGGAAGTGGTTTGGATGGAAAATAATTACATCATTTCGTATAGTGGAAGGATAGAATACTCATGATTGGAATTTTCCCCACTAAAAAAAGGATATAGATATTATATTTCTATCAACCTAATAAAAAATTAGTATTATGTTGATATTGGTTTAATTATAATGTAATTATTAGGACATTAATGAAGTAGGTAAGGTAATACCTTAAAACAATGTTTTTAGTGAATACAATTAACATATGTTATAAAAACATTCTTTAGATATCTTATTAAGGTCGATGTATTGTTCTTATAAGAATAATATAACATCTATAATGTGGATAAGGATGTTGGGGAGATATTTTTTTACTTTTTAGTCAATCTGAGAGCCTTATGATGTGTAAATAAGTTAATGGAGAACGTCCCCTTTTATATTTTAGGTATAGTGATATTTTTATGTATATACAAAAATATTAAATATTGGGAATTAACTATAGAACAATATGATTGAGTTAAACTATAATTTAATGTGTTTTCATTTATTAATAGAGACATGGTTTATTTAACTCAAATTGTTACGAATGATTATGGATTTTAGAAAATCCCTGAGGAGAAATTCTCATCACATAACAATTACATGGTGTGAATGTGTTGTGGAAATATTCAATGAATAATTTCCGTAGCCTAAGAACAATTCAAGTGTTGTAAGATATTGATTTCATGCAATAGAATCGCCTTTGGTAATTATTATTTCAATAAAGATAAAACTTAGGTGATGTGAAATTTGAAGGTACTGGCATCAAGATATAGTCAGAACTTGAATGTGGTTTACCCGAGTAAATCTGGAGTCTCGGGATTCGTTTCGTGAATTCTTCTGATTAATGGCGTCCGAACTCTAGTGACATTGAATCCATGAGCAGATGTGTTTGGAATAATATGATAGTGTTTTCTTAAACCATATCATATTGGATCTCCATTTTTCCATTTGATTGGAACTATAGATAGGTGTCCTTACACACGAATCTATGGGTTTTGAATTTTTTTTGATGAGGAATTCATAGATTTTAGAAATAGAAGAGGGGTAAATGTTTAAATAAATGAAATCATATTGGTTCCTTTCACCTAGTCATATTACAGTAGGTGGATTCTCTCCCACTATTCCATTATTTAATCTTTTATGTTGATCTTTTCTAAATCATGTTTCTATTATAATATTAATATTAATATAATTTATTGTAAAACTAAACATGATGTGATTTAAAAGGGTGGGTTTTTTAAAATGTGATTTTGTTAAATAAATATTTTTATGGAAATTAAGAAATAATGTTTTTATGTCTGTTCACATTTTTTGGGATGAGTAATTTTCAGTCTTCACACCATCATATATTTAAAATTTGGGATGGTAATGGTAAGATGTACCACTTCCAAATAATGGTAATTTTCTATGTATCATGGTCAGAAGTACAACCATCCTGTTGGTAACCATTATATGGCTTGGTGATAGGATGAATCACAACTAACATGTATAGAGTGGTCCATGGATTCTTGCAATGTGTGTGTGTGTGGGTATGATACGGGATGGTTATTCCAATGAAAATTAATAAGTTTTTAATGATTTAACACTATAAATTATTATATGATTTCTTTTTATGGTCAGTCTCTTTTTTCATTCAAGATTCACCCATATTTTCTAAAATATGTTGACCAGTTCTTCTCTATGTGGCATCTAATGGAATATATTTGGGGAAATCCTACTCAGTTTTATACTCACCACATTTTTAAGAACTTGTTTTCATTTCAAGAAATCATCTACTGATATATATGGATGTTTCATGATTCATACATATCTAGTAGTGTTCCTCAACATCATTGTTTGGTTACTAATAATGGAACTTGGGAGTGTCTTAATCTTGTCCTGGGATGGTTCTACTATGATGTAAATTTCATTCTACTTTGATTCTTAGCCTAAAGTTTTATTTCTTTATTTTCTATACTCTAATTTTTTTATTGTTTTCATATTGAGTTATGTGACTTATTATAATGAATCATTTAATATATACTAGAATTTTTTGATCTCTTGGAAATTTGTATATTCATCAGGGAAAATCATCCCCTAAATTCATCTAATTCCATTGGAATTTATTTCCATCCATTGGTGTCCAAAAAATGTCACATTAGGCCATTATCACTTCTCCACTTCACAAGCCAATTGGGTGGGTTAGGGAAATTTTCATTGTTTTCACTAGAAATACTATTTTCAAATACATATTTCATTAATGATACATTAACATTAGTTAATAAAGATTGATGTATTACCTTTATATGTTTGATTTCGACATGATATTCACACTTGATAATGGAATTGTTTTGGAAATTTAATCTAGTTGGAAATTATTTAGAGAATTTGTCTAAGAAGATCATTAAAAATGAATGTTTATCATCATGATTTCTGGTATGAATTTTATTTGTATTACAAATTCTGAATATAATGTTCCAATTAAAGTATGTATTGTTCCATACACAGATATGTTTTGTAAAATAATCTCAAACATCAAATTTTAATTGAATCACCAATTGGTAAATTCTATTTAGTGAGGATATTCTCGATAATTTTCAAATAGATGAAAACGTTATGTCACATTTTCATAAATGGATTTTAGATCCCCATTCATTAAATAAATATCTTCTTTCATCATATCACCATTCAAAATATTCTATTAATATTGGTGTTTAGAAAATGTAGAAGGTAATGAAAGTGCATTTTTAGTGGAATGGAATGAAATTGGGGAACACAAGGTATGTGATAAAATCCATAACATATCAACACATTAAAGAATACATCAATGTATGGATGGTATGCTACATAATATTCCTATATATGTATATAAATTGGCGAACATTATAATAGATGTATTCATAGGCCTATCGATCACGTTACACAAACTTGAATCCATATGTGTAGTAGAAAATTGAATTAATAAGTGGAAAAATAGTATTCCTATTCAAGAATCCAATGAGGTAGATGAATTTTATAAATTATAAATCTTATTAATGGTTAGGTTACAATAATTTCATATTCAATTTCTTCTAATAGAGACTCACACATATGTTCCCGTTTTTATTAATCATTATAATAGGGTCTGGGAAGTAAACTATAATTGGGAATAGTATATCTTCAATATATGGATGGATAGTCAGAATTTACTATTAAGAAATTAGATTATATTATTATAAAATGTGTTGTTTAATTTAGAAGTTTATGGGAGTATCATATTCTATGGGTTGATGTAACTTATAACATTAGTTACCATAGAAAAATTCTGATCACACAATTTGAGGCTTTTTAAGGCAGTCATGTTCATTCTCTTATAAGTTGGGTTGAAATAGGAAATCTAGATTTGATTGAACCATGTATTGTGCATGATACTAGAGAGAAATACATATGATTTTGAAATGGATGTTAAATATGGAAATTAGACATATGTAATATGTGTATATTCATCACTAAGAGTTATATTTTGATTTTAGTATACATGATTTCTTGAATATGACTTTAAGACATATCTACCAATGCTTGGGGAAATGAGGGATGTTAGTGCCAAGTTATTTGAAACCATTCCTAGTTATAGAATGTATTGGAAATATTTTTTAGTAGTTAGCATCACCACAAATATTCATTTTTTGTTTACAACATATTTTATGTTTATCAACTAATGAAGTTCCACATAGATCAATAACATGTGCTTAGCTAACATAATTTTACACTTGATCTAGGATTGAATTTTATCCATGAAGTAGTATGTCTTTTGGACCTCCAGGGAATGTCACTTCGACAGAGATCCTTTCCCTTGGTGTGAATGATATGGAAGAAATGTCATGTACAAGAGGAACCATTGTAATAATAAATGTTTATGTAGAATAAATGGGAGGATTAATTCTAGATTTCAGAGAATAGAAATCTTAATGGCGAGGAGAATGTATCAACCCCTTTTAAGGTACATTGTAGTTGGAATCAATTTCTTTTCTTCATGGATTCTTTTTTTATTTAACTATTGTGTTTGGAATGAGTTTGTTTGTTGGAATATCCGACAAGAAAAATTCATGTCATGTAGCATTTATATGATGTTAATGTGTTGGGGAAAGATTCCACAAATACTTTAAAAGGAGTGAATACCATTCACATCTGTATATATATTCACATTCTATAATAGACACATTTTGTATAGTCGGTATTTTCAAAAAAAAAATACTGACGTGATGATTGTTTTTGCGTAAGTGGACCTATGATAAATTTACAATGGTAATGTTGTTTGAATATCATGTAAATACCAATTACATTGACTTTATATAAGAAAAATGAGTATTTATTTTTCAGAAAACATATTTTTCCATCTCAAATCGCATGTTTTCTATAAGATAATTAAAAAAATTAACATCCAAACACTGGTGACATCAAACCATTAAGCGCGTTTTTGTGTAATCAATGTTTATAGTCCCATCATATCATCTTATGTTTAATTTAATAGTGTTGGCTTGAATGGAACCATAAATCAGTGTTTTTATACCCAAATATATGGGATTAGAATTTTCTGATGATATCTTCATAGATTTTTATAATGGATTTTGAGGATGTTTTTTAATCCTGGGAATCATCATGAATCCTTCAATCTAGTCATATCGAGGTAGGTGGGTTCACACCCACTCTTCCATTCCTAAAAATTATTTCATTTTCATTTCAAAATCATTCATCTTATATGTTTTAAAACTTTTGTGGAATTTATTGGAAACCCCATACTAATGTGATTTCAAAAGTGCGGGTTTTGGAAGATTGGATTTTTTAAAATAAAAACATTACTAGAAAATATTGGCATAATGGAATTGTGTGCATTCATGTTTATCGATGACATGTAATGGTTGGAAGTGACATTATCAAATAATAGAAATTGGGATGGGTATATGTCATAAGTACTAATATCAATTAATGATAAATTGTGATGGATAATGTCCAAAAGTACCAACATAAAATTGGTAACTAAATTCCCAGATTACTAATAGCATGAATCACAAATCATGAGTGCAGGGAAGTCCATAGATGTATTATTAGTCTGTGTTTGTGTTTTTTAGATTTGATTATTTATCCAATTGAAATAAAATGGTTTTGAATGGATTATCCTGATGTTTTATTAAATTAAATATCTTTATGGATTTTCTTATTTTTATTAAATATTTCTCTCATTTTTTATAAAATTTGATAACTGGTTTTTCTCATAGTGGAATATAATATGATGTTATTAGTGAAATCCTAATGAGTGTTATACTCACCCCCTTTATGGAAATGTTTTTTCATTTATATATGTCATCTACTGAGATATATGCAAAGGTCATGCAACATATATCTATAGTATTGGTCCTTAAATTCATTATTTGGTTACTAGATATGGAGTTTGTAACTGTCTATATATTGGTTTGGGTTTGTTCCAATATGGTGTTGATGTCTTTCTACATGGATTCATAACCTTTCTCTATTATTTCTTTTTCTATTATATTTTGATGTTATTTATTACTAGTATCATATTGTGTTTTGGGTCATATTCTCATATATTATTTATTCTTTCATGGATGTTGTTTATCACATTATGTGTTTTCTTTTATTTAGGGAAAATTATCCCACAATGTCCTCTAATTATATTTTTTTCTCGATCCTTTTGTTTCTTGGTTATGTCATATATGGCTAGTATCACTTTACATCTTCACAAACCAATGAGGAGGCGCAAGGTTTTATAGTGAGTCCTATTCCCCTTGGATACAGAGATAGAAAATAAAAGAGTTGAGGGAAACTATGATCAACCAACATATCTATAAAAAAACACAAATTATCAACATTGTTTCCGTTTATCTCAGAGTTTACTCACCTTTATATTTTTATATCTCACTAAGGTAACTAGTCTGTTGTTATTTATGTGGTTAATTTCTCCTATAAGGATAAAATTAATATGATAAATATGAGAAAATTTAGACCTTGTTATTATAATTTTTAAATACAATTTAAAAAATATATCTCTTATTTTCGATTAATTTTTTTTTAACATATGAATATGTGACACACAAAACCTCAATTAAAAAATTACCACTGTATTAATTATTTTTACTATTAATTATGATGAAAAAAATATTTCGATATTTTTTACAATATAAATTACTATTATTTAAATATATGGACAATATTTTTAAAATTCATGTCTAACAGGTGTTTGAATGTTAGTTAATCTAAAACCTGTATATTTACTGATAATGTTGGTTTCCAAATAGAAACATTTCTTATGTATAGAAATGTTTAATTTTAATATTCAGATATAAATTGATTTCAATTACCTAAATTGGACTAATCAATATATAATTGGACTAATATTAAATTCAAAAGCATAATAAAATAAAATGGGTATTTTAGATGCTTTAAAAAATATGGGTTTTATTAGAATAAATTATTTCATTACTATTCATCCAAAACTTAAAATATTCATACAATTTTATGAAAATTTATAAATAGAAATTCTGAAATTTATATTTCAAAAAAATATGTTCTTTTTTTCATATTCATTTTTTAAATATAGAGGGAATTACTTTTATTATTAAAAAACTTGTTGAGAAAATAGTATTTTCAAAACACATAAATATATTATAAAAAATTAGCTACTTTTTAATAAATATTTAATAATTACATAAAAAATTGGTACTTGATTTTTTAATGTGTTTATTCATTCTAATATCGACAATTATAATTTTCTGGTTTTAAAAGTTCTATTTATATAATAATAATATAATTATATTTTGGTTCGTTAATACATGGTATTTCATATTCCACAAGATATCGTAATAATTAAATTTATTAAAAAATAATTTTTTATAATATATATGGTTGTTACATGGGAGGGAGGGAGAAAATAAATAAAATTATCAAATGTAAGAATAGTCATTTGATCTAATATAATGAAATTTCGAAATCATATATGGTTTTACTACACAGTCATCCAAACCATACTCCAAACATGTAAAATAAGACTTTCTTATTATATAATATTTTTCTTGATTATCACATCGTTTAGAAAACATATGTTAGATATGCGCTAGAATGATCCCATATAATGGAACCACACATATTTACACCTATTTCTCTCATGGTCTTCTCCAAACCATGCATTATCCATGAATATTAACTATACATTGTAAAACATTAACTGAAAAATCTCATATTAAATTGTTCCCACAATGATTCCCATAAAACGTTAAATTAAATTTTTTATAGTGGAAATTTTATAATTTTATGAAAAATTAATAAGAAAAAAATATAAAATATAAAATTACTTTCATATATGGAAAAATGTTATAAATAATAATCTATAGAGATATTTTGGAGTCACAATATTCTATAGGGATGTTGAATAAAGACACAATCAATGAATCTGTACCAACAATTTATATTCAAAGAACAACTATTTATTTCAAATATAAGTTTATAGGAGGTACTAAATGACTCTCATACATCACTTATGGTAGTCCATCATAGATTTGGTATGATTTATCATATAATGAGATATCTATTTTCATTATTAGTTTATTTTGGAGTTAAATAGATGTTTATTTTTAGTGGTATCATATTTTTATTATACAAAGATTAAGAATTAGGATCATGTGAGGTTGTTATATATATTGGATGTACTATATTTGGATTTAACTAATACATATATTTTATTTGAAATAAAGTTCCCCATTATAATATTAATAAATGTTGTTATCTAAGTAGTGTTTCCCTAAATGAATATTTAATCATTTTTACATTCCAATAGGGAAGGTGAGTTTGGTGGAGTATATATCATAGTTGTATTCCTAATAGGTGGTGATAATGATGGTGTATATCGTTAAAAAATATTTAATCATGATGTTATATTTTTCATTACATTAATTTAATATTTATTGTTTTGATGAGTGTATTTATTATATAATTACATGATAAAATAATTAAATATTATTAATAATTTATAAAACATTTTTCATCACCGAAGAACAATGACACAATCAGCTATAGTGTCCACACACACATCCTTGTGATTTTTTATTAAACTATTTTACTAAGAAATAATTAATCAATATTTTCATATTAATTTAATAAAATTTAATGACCCATAATTTGAGGATTCATCAATGAATGTTCCAGAAAAAGATGATGGTGAGGGTTATAAAAATGGTTCCACTAAAGGGGTCTTGGACCATGGAGGTTCAATTCATTGATCTCAATTATAGATGTTATTCATTTAATTTTTAGAATAGATCTGGATTCACTATAATTATAAAAAGGTTTTCGTATCCTACATCTAAAGAGGTAACCATTAGCGATAATTAATAGCCTCATCGATAACGGTTGGGGTTTTGTTGTGCTATGTCATGGGAGGGGGAGTTTTATGGGGAAGAATTTTAAGAGTTAAAGGAGGGTCATTATATCTTATAATAATATAACGGTGTAATGTTATGTAGGTATGATACATTGGGATGTATTTTAGGTCAAAATAGTTGAATTAGATAAAGCTACTATATTAATGTAACAATTCCTATGATTTTATAATATATTAAGATAGATAAATGCCTAACATTAATTATTGAGAAATTTGAGGATATGTGTAGTAAATCACAAATAAGAGACATTCCAAGGAGGTATCTGTATAGAAATATTTATGCATTAATTTTCATTATCTCTCCTCTATGCAAAATTACACCACTGCCCGTATTTTGAAATTAATTAAAATACTAAGTAATTACTAAAAATTAAATAAATTTTTGGTTGATTTATATTTTAGGAATATAAATGTTTTACATTAATATTTTTTTATTATAGATACAAGTATTGATATTATAAATGGTAATGAGATATCTTATAGGGAGGTTTTAGATGTTTTTTATTTTATATAATTTTTTAAAATGAAATCCATATTTTAAAAATTATAAGGGAATCCATTTAAAAATTTTATTTGGGATAATGTAAATGTCCCCTTTTTAGTAATTTATTTCTCATATATTCATATATTATTAATAAAAATTTTAAAATTTTAGACAAATAAATAATCAATTGATTTTTAGAATAATATTTATCTCTACGTAGTCGTTAAATTATACCATATTTATGTAATAAGTATAAAATTATTAGATGATATTGATATGTAAATAATCCTCTATGAAGGAGATACTTTGTTGAGAGGATGATATGTGGGTTGTTTTTTGAATTATTTTCTCTAGTATTCACATATACCTTTAATGGATCACCTCAATACTCCTAAAAATGAATCATTTATTGAGAATGATTTCTTATCATTCATCATCATCATATGCATATATTTATCCACTATTCTATTATTTCATCATTATATTTTCTGATATATTGGGGTAATTATAGCTTATTTTAGTTAAACCATATCCCTAAAATGGGATTCGACATAGTGATATTTGATGTGAAACAAATCACATGTAATCTTCAAAAAATGGAATCCTCTATTCAATTAAGAATAATATGACTCTACATTACCCTTAAATATGGATTGAAACCCCAGATAAAGTGTTTCATGTGGGATGAGTTTCATCAGGAAGGTGTTGTGTTGTAACATAACTATCTAAGTTTCCACTATAATGTGTGATCATCCTCAATGATTTTTCTGATTGAGGAAGTGTGTTGTGACTTTAAAGGATTGAAATGTTAAACCACAAATGAACTTTAATTGGGGAATTTGGAGTTGGTTATATGACTTCTAGATAATGGCTATTTTTAAAACTATATACAATTAATGTTGGTGTTGTTTTATAGTGGATTAAGGAAACATTTTATGGGACCATCATTTGTTAAAATTTTTTTCATTATTGATCCCATGATCAATTAAATCATTCATTTTTTCCCATTCAATTTATTTTTGTGCATTTTTTGTAATCATATGCTTCCCCCACAAAAAATAAATTCACATCATCAAAAAAATGAGATCTTATTCTAATGAATAAATGGTTTCCTAAAAGTCATTTCACGGTTCAATGAGTGGATGGTCCATCTCTATTCAATCAATATTTAGACACCTTATTCAAATATGCTTCACAATATGTTCTTTGAGATATTCCAAGAGTTTGTGATCATGGCTGTGTATCGAAAATAAACATTTCTTCAAGAGAGATGGTTTTATAAATCATAAACAGGATACTCTGTATTTTTTATCTATTTTAATCATTTCCTTATGTGAACATACCATATCCCTGTAGTTCACCATTCGGATAAAGTATTTCCTTATGGGGATAAAATAATTATATTTTATACCTAATAATTTTCAACTCTTTATTCTAAAAATTCAATCTAACTCACTTAAATATATATAAATTACATTAATTTAAATAAAATTACTCTATAATGAAATATTTTCACTAATAGGGAAAAGATAACAACCATAAGAAAATATAATTTTTCCCAATTCATTGAAATTCATCCAATATTATCATCGAATATTTTTGATTCTCATGGGAGAAAGCCTTTATATATTTTTCAGTAATGAATATACTACTAATTTATGGATTTTTTCAACCACATGATCTTCTAATCCATACTACTCCTCTCAAGAACCACCATGTTATGTTGACCAACCATCATGGGAATTATGGTCGTGAAAATATATTAGATAAAGGGTACTACATCCGAGAAGCTGGTCACTCTTGAGTTTATTTGATGGACTATAAAACCAAGAAACTATAATATAACTATATATGGTCATCTATTGATATTCATAATTATTGGTCAATTTTAAAGAGACCCATATTGGTCCATAGGAATGGGTTGTCACAATGTGGAATTATTTTCCTTATAAAAACATTTTGAATGAAACTGGGATGGCCATTCTGGGTGGGACTCTATTGTATTTAATTTGAATGGGAGAAATAATATATAGGTATTTATAAATACCAATGTATTTTCATTATATTATAACATCAAATAATTATATCCTCATATATTTTCATCTAATATGGATACAAAATAATAAATTATTTCATATGTTTCACTGAGATGTCCTCATCAGTATCTAAGATGATCATATGATAACAAGAGGCATGGTTATGGGAGGATATGAATAATGAATACTTTTCAACTATTTCAGTTTGAGAATACCTATATAGGACCCCACTATTTCCATATTATTTTTTCATTATAAGAAAAATAATATGGTGGAGGGACTTTGAACATGGTTTATTTTTACATTCCATGATATGGAACAAAACATTATTACAAAAAAAATATTGAACTAGATTTTATTTGACCTAGTACATGTTCAGCCCATAATACATGCATACATCTTATGCATACTTTGTAACACATGTCGAAGTTAGATATGATAAGTATGGTCTGATACCATCTCACGGAGTTGATCAGCATGTGAGCCTAGAAGACGTTCTGGCTACCTGCTGCATGTATATTATAGTAAAACAACATTCAGAGTTTGGAAATTCATAAAGGAAGACCATATAATGATTTCACATTGCATCAATTGAGGGGGTAAAGTTTTATACAATCTATTAGTTTTCATTAATAAAATCCAGTGAGGGAATGCACCCTTCAGTATAGTATTTATGATTTATGATTATAGTGGGTGGAATATAGCTTATATGGGGGTTTATGGATTCATAATTATAAAATTATTTCTAGAATCCCACAATGGGATGTATCTTCAGTTCATTAGTGGAGTTTAACCATCCATGTTAGACATATAGGACATAACGAATAAAATACCAACACGATAGCTTTATCTTAAAACCATATTAATTTTTTTTCTAGAACCCTAATGGATAATATGTCTAGTGAATATGTAGCATAATAATTCCTCATTTCATAGAGAAATGGAATACTAGTTATATAGGTTGATAGGTTGAAAAATTTATAAGAATATTCAGCCTTTTTGTTTGGGTAATATTTTTTTATATACAAAATATTTCCCACTCCGCCAAACAGACAATAGGCATAAAATAATTAAAATTTTTAATTTCAAATTTAGATCATGTTTACATGATAAGAGACATATATTCACATTTTACTACCACATGTCAATGTATGGACTATTCTTGAAAAAACCAAGGCTGAATATTGGATTTCATTGTACCCAAATGGGTACTCTCATATCGAATTCCTCAAATAAAATGACATAATTAGTCAAGGATGAATTTATGGTTGAACGGTAAGTTCTATTACCAAATTTGGAGACATGGAGGCCTTATATGTGAATAATAATGAGGAACACACCAACGTCATATATAAAGAGGAACCTAATCATGTGGTTAGTTTATGCATCCCAATAAATTAGGGTGTCCCTTCTAGTAATGAGGTTTCTTCTTCTATATATGTTCCTCTTGATTAATTATTTCTTAATGCATGAAAATAATGAGATTTCTAAGTAGGTCATCGTTTAATAATAAACATTGGGAAATATTTTTAATTTTTGAATTTTAATAATATAGTTTTATCATATGATATTATGTAACCTCATATCATATATAGATCATCCTAGAGAGGCGAGAACCAATCATAAGAATGTTTAATCCATAATATTACCCTTTCTATGTAGGATGTTCTACAGAGATTGGGTCCATTATATGGTGACTACATAGTGAATTTATCTTAAATAGGATTATAGTACCTCTCAAGGGAGGAAATATAACTATTAACACCACACTATGTTGTTATCGTTTGGTGTGATCAGCTAATCCACCTTTAATTTCATTGTAGGAGTTCGATTGAATGAACACTACCATATATTATTTAGTACATTATCTAATAAGAACTACAATCAATTAGAAAAATTATTTGAAAAAATTAGTTGAAGGTGATGGTTCCCCTTAAATTGAGGAACACATGTACGAAATAATTGATAACCATGAGTGAGAACATTTATTTTCTACACTGCCTATTATTTCTTCTTTAACACTACCTTTTTGGAGGTCACCATGTGGGGGTGAAAAAAACTATGGTAAAATGTATCCATTTTTGTTTTGAAAGTATAGTTTATTGTTTGTTACCAATAATTATGATAATTATTTTAATGTCATTAATGTCACATTTTGTTTAGAGTTTTTCATGGGATCAAGATGTCTGAGGTTAGCATCAACCAGTAGACAAAAATATAATGTTCTTTAAATGGTGGAATCTAAATGTTTTGTGGTGGTGTATATGAAGATATGATTTATCCCAACTGAGAATACAAACTTATCAATTATATACTCCATGCATTCTTTGATAAAGGGTGAGTCCACATGATCTATAGATTCTATTATATTTTCCATATGTAAAATTTAACTTCATTTTTAGAAAATATATAACTATGGGGGTATTAATAGGTTAATAATAAGTGAAGGAATACATTTTTATCATATCCCATAACCTATTGAGTCAATGAAATTCCATGATATAGTTGGGGAATTAGATACATGTGCATCACTTCTCTAAGAAAACAATGCCTCTATCTATAAAAATGGTTCCACCATAGGGTCCTGAGTAGTTGATAATAATGGAGTTAAATAATTAGTTATTAAAATTGAATCAACTTTAATTTCTCCATTGAATTCATGAAAAATAACTTACCAGATAATGGTCTTATATCTAGTCAAATACATGGTCTCTAATTAATATTTAATCCATGTAGATAACTATTAATGCTATTGACAATGAATATTTTTTTAATTTTTATATAATTTCACTAACATATTACTAAACTTTTTTTCTATCATTTGAAAGATTTTATTCTGCTATGATTTCGTTAGACATATCTCTTGGGTCTACTATTCCTATAAGAATGAAGGTTCACATTGTGATGGATGTAGTCTCTAAGACCCCTTAATGGGAATCCATGATATTGGTTCAAGACATTGCACCAACTAATATAGATAAAACTATTATGGGTATTGGTAACCCAATAGATAATGGTGACTATTTATTTTCACGGTAACTATAATTTTGTTAATTTTTAACATTAATTGAAACACCAATTATTTCAATTTCAATAATATGGGAAAAATAAATTAAATTTCTAGTTTATTTTTCATATGTAGCTCATAGAATGTTAAAACATGATAATAAATCAATGGTCGGTTGATCCAATATATGGTATCAAGTCTAGAACACCACTATGTGATTTAGTACCTGAATATTTCATACCTTTTGAAATTGAATTTGAACCCGCCCAAGAGACTATTGATTTATTATGTGGAACCAATCATCACATAGGAAAAAAATGGAAACTAATTACTAAAATCAATTAGGTGGAAATTTAGGGGAATATACATACATTTATCACATGTACATAATGAACAAGTAAGGTTAATTTATCCATAACACTCTCTAAAAATCCATAAAACATGTTCATTAGTGTCATGAATTTTAAGATTATTTACATAGTATCTATATTTTCTAAATTTTAGTAGCACCATTTTTCTTGTGAGATGAATCATCCATATAATAAACCTATTATACAATTGTTTCATTTGAATAATGTAATATATCTACTAAAGTTTATATTAAAATACATTACTTTCAATAAGAATTTGATACTTCTAAAAGAAAAATGACAATATTTTCAAGCTAATTTAAGAAGATAATTCCCAAAAGGTACTTTTGATATTAGGGTAGAATATTATCATTCTGATGAAGAACATGAAGCCACAATGCTATCCAGTATACAAAATGGCATTGAGGAAGCATGATAGTAAATTCCCCGGATCTGATATTATACTAAGGGTGTTTTTTAATTTGCAATTTTTTAAATGGATAATCGACTTTCTATAATTTATTCCACATTTAAAATAGTGGAATAATGATTGAGAACACATTTTTTTCTAAAATAATCTCTAATTTTCATCATCGTTATTTCAAATTAATATTTTTGGGAAGTATCATATAAATTTTTCAAAGGTTACTATTACGGTAAAAATAAAATAGAATATTGAAATGGGATTGATAATTTCATTAAAAAATTACTTAACACTTGAGTCTAAGATCTCTACTCTAAGGATTTTAACATGTATGGGTATCAAAAAAATTTTATCAACATATAATAGTATAACGTTCTTAATATATGAAGTGGTCTCATCCTAAGAAAGGAAATTTTATTGGTATAGTCATAATGTTTTTCACTGTGCACTAAATTTGGTCCATTCAGATATGGAATGAGATGAATCAATGTGATAAGGATCATGAAGGGGAGATGTTTGGAAAGATGTTTCACATATTCATTGGGGTTAGTCCACCCAGTCTTTAATCATTAATTAATTTCAAATGGATTATAATAAAAAATATGTGTTAGGGGACCGAGGTATGTAACACAGATTATCAAGCTATGAGGATGTAACACAATTCTACATTTTCTTAAGATAATATTATGGTGCCCAAAAAAAATACCCCAATGTCTAGTTTGGTCAACAACATGAATGGAGATAACATTACATGAATGTAGACTCATTGCTATTAAATTTCAAGATAGGTGAACTTATATTATTAGTCTTAGTACTCAAATACATATAGATTATTCATAAGGAATAAAAAATTTCATCAAAATGCTATGTATTATAGGAAAAAGGGTGAAGAAAATCCAACGTGAATTGGAATCCCAAAGCTAATATAAAAATATCATTGGTGGTTGACAAATTTTAAGATCTTAGTTATTAGTCCATTTTGGATGATATTTTTAGTCTAACAACTTTAGACCAAAAATGTGGAAGTCTATACTATTCAGGGAATAGGAAAACCAATGAGAATTTTAAACATAATGGAATAATATAATTCCTATGTATATTTACATAAATTATTTTGATAGTTCTCAGACTAATATTTCATGAATTTTAAGGACAATCGATGAGCACAAGTAATGTTTTTTGGAATGAAATTTCACATGAAGTTGTATCATCATAGATATAAAATACACATGACTAACTTGGTTATGTGATGGGTAAATCACAACTATAATAGTTTGAATTAAGTCTGATGAAATGAAACATTTATGCTTGGTACGACAACAAACAATATTTGAATGATGAGTTCTACTTCAATAATGATAGGGTGTACGGAAATTGATGGCTATAATCCTTAGGACAGAGCACTTCAAGTTGAATGTCCCTATTAGGGGTGAATATTTAGAGTCATATTGGATTAATACTTGAATGTCTAACCAAAAGGGTCCATTATATTTTAATATGATCATTACGAATAACCATGGAAGGTTTGATTATATTTGAATTCTTCAAAGATGATCTTTCTTAATGGAGAGTTTATACTAAGGAATGGTTATGGTAATATGAATGTTATTTTTATAGTGTAATATTAACATTATCAAGGATAATGGATATGGTATGTCACTACACTAAATCATTCTTATACCATAGTATCCATCATGCAGGAATTAGCTTTTGTGTGTGTCATATGGTGGGCCTAATAATCATTGCACCAAATTTCAATATACAGCCTAATTTTTTTCTATTCCCATAAATTGTAAAACATAGTGACGTGAGTGTTGAAATTCACATAAGATTTACTTTACATGTACTTAAGATGATAATATTTACGTATCTTTTTTAATTAACATTTTATTGTATTGTGATTTGGTCCCTTGTAGCTATTATTTACTGACATACATGTTTATCCAAAGAGGATGAGTTTAACATTATCTATCATTGACCAGGGTTTTTCATTTTTATTCACTAAAAAAATGAGATATTATAGCTAGTGTGATCATGGTAAAACCAATTTTTAATGATTCGTTTACTATCAATAATGATTTTCTATAGAGTTATGGACACAGTTTGGGGACATGATGTGTAGATAATAACCTGAAGGGAAATTAAAAATATCAATATAGATCCGTATAAAAGTCCATGAACATTTCAATAACATTAGAATAGGTGTGAAGTGATAATATAAATGAAAAAGATGATGTTTTCATATCAATATTAATGCTTTTGGATTTGTACAAAAGGGATAACAACATAACATATTAAAATGAAAGGGTCATGTTTTGTTCTTTGTTGGAATTAAAATGAAAAAATATATCCTCCTCATGAGGTAATAATAAAAAATCGGTTTATTTATGAAGGTTTATATACAATTACATCTAAGGGTGGAATGGATTTATATTTTAGTATAAGTGTGCTTTGGATTTTAATATGCTTATTACCAACTACAATGAATTATTTATGACAATTTAAGACCCTCGGGATGTGAAGTATGATTAATATACTAGGTATGTATAAATGAGCATGTAGATTTGATGATGAGATTAATATTTCATTCCATGGTTATTATGGCCAATTTAAAAAGATTATAAAAAGATTATGGTGGTGGTAAAGAAAATCAATTTTTTTTGAATAAGGAAACATATTTCCCTGATGTGATACCTCAAGTATCATGTCTTT
Source organism: Viscum album (assembly GCA_963277665.1). Classification (NCBI taxonomy): domain Eukaryota; kingdom Viridiplantae; phylum Streptophyta; class Magnoliopsida; order Santalales; family Viscaceae; genus Viscum; species Viscum album. Next base: position 213,011,852 of record OY728155.1, on the reverse strand, counting down.
CCACATAGATCTGGCTATCAAGAGAAAGAGTTTTATTATCTAGTAGTAGAAATATTTTGTTTTTTATATTAATAAAATATGGATGATGTTTCATTTAGGTATATTTAATGGTAAAAGGACTCATATGTTGTGCCACATTATAGAATTCTTATTGGACATAGATATCATACTGTATAACATCATGAGAAAATGATTAAAATTCCATGTATATTAATTCTATGAGACAATGAACCTTATGTCATGACTATTACGTTTGTGTCATTTTCATGTGAGATTAGATAGTCTCTCCTTATATAATATCCTCATGGGTTATATACTAGGATGAATCCTAAAGAATATAGGATCATTTGAGACATGAAGTTTAGACTACGATATATAAATCATGTATTAATATGTATCTTTCAGTGATGGGAAACAATCCACAACTATTTATTGAGAAACCAAAATCGATATCTAAATCATATAATGATGAGATGAATTGGGTTTCACAATAACATGGGGTCATTGAGGAGACTATATAGGAAAGGATGGACAAAACAATTATTGTGAATGGTATATTTTTTGGTAGAATTTGTAATTTGGCCAAGGATTAGGGATCTTGGAATCAAATTGTACCCCTCAAGAATATTATCATTCAAAATATAGTTACTCTCATTTATTCACACTAGGAGGACCCACTAAGACCATTGATCTTAGAGAATTTATGTTTTCTAGGATAAATAATAGATGACTTCAGAATATACCAATTATCTTGAGAGTTCAAAATATGGGAGATATAAAAATGAAAAGGTATTTCCTATTCATATTTCACAAGTTATATATTATATTATATGGTTATTATCATAATATTAATTATTATGTAAGATGAATTGGAATATCCCATATATATGAAATAGGGTTCATCCCACCTTGGATTGGGCATTGGTGGTTTTCTCAATGGTATCAATAGATTTTTATGAATAATACTAGTTCTCCATTTTGGAATAAACGGTAAATATATAATTACATATGGTGATGAAAAATGAGGGAGATTGATCATTAATATTAATAACTATCTTTATCCTATAGAAAATAAAAAATAGAGTTGTTTTTGAAGAATAACAGGCTGTGGATTAATATGCCCATAAAGAATGCATGAGTTTGTTAAGACATGAATTTTATGTTATTGTCCTCCATCTTCTTCAGTATATTTTACAATTCCATATTTAAGGCATATATCACCCCATTTTATTTTGTCCTAATATCATGTAGATTGGATGTATTGGATGTTTAATTACTATTAAAGAACTTTTTACCATGAAGTAATGTATTTGGTATCATTTTCCATTGATATTGTGTAAGGGATTCTAAATCTAGTAATGATTTCTATAATAATGAATTTGATGGTATCCTTCATCCTAAATTACATGAGGGATATTTCCTCAACTAATATTGATAATAATTTAGCAGTATTAATGATATACATGGAATGCCTTTCAGTTTCCATGGGAATGGTTCCCAAGAAAAATATTCACCAAACCAAAAAACGCCATGGATATTTAGTACTGTTTTGTATCAATAAGGTCTGATGAATGAAATTATCATTTCTCTAGAATGAATATAACAACATGGTAAATTAAATTAAATCTTCATAAATAATTTTCCACAAATATCCAAGAAAAGGAATTTTGATGACTGGTCGTAGACACTCAGTATTCTGGTGCGCGAGAGATTAAATTTTCTTATTTAATAACATTAAGGATTTATCATCATTCAATAAATATATGCCTGACAACATCAAAGAGATTCCAATAGGGTAAATTTTTTGAAATATGTTCATTATATTGAATGATGTTTTATACCCATCATTAGATCTAATTCTCTTTTTTTCGGTACGATGGGAGGAACTAAAATTTGAGATCGTCCACTACAAGAGACATAAATCTGAATGATTAATTGGTTTATAAGGATATCATATCATCATTTTTAGGTTGATGATATTAATTATTTAATCAATACCACTAATTATTACCTGGGATGTAACTTGAAAGTGTTCTTAATTAATAGTTATCGGAACCAAAACAATGTCAGCGACGACCATATATGAATTAGTCAATACAGTAGTGTTAAAAATAAATAAATGAGGAATATTATTAAGTGTTTCATTGAAATTAAATTGTACTTATAATCATATAACATAATCTGGAACTGGAAAAATATCCCTTCTTAATAAAATATTAACCATCCATCTATTTGATCATGGGTTGTAATAAACATTTTCACTCAAAGGGGACACCTAAAACTATATGTCTAATTCAAAATCCATGATAAGTGATTTTAATTCTATCACATATTTGGTTAAACCCTTGAATAACATGAATGATCATGGGAATACTATCATCACTACGGATGTGAGGAATATTCATTTGAAAACTTTGTCAGTATTAGGTTCTACATTATTTCATCAATAAGTATTCAGATGGAACTATTGAGGTACACATATCATATGTGAGGAGTGTTTAGAATAGATATTATTTCTCCAACAATTTCTTTATTCACTTGGAAATTTTCTAGTGTGGGTTGTGTTGTAATGAAAGTGAGTAGTTCATAGACTTTTATTTCACTTTTGGGATATGAACAATAGGTTAAACTATAAAATGATAGCTACACATTGATCCAAGTGTTATGTAAAATTTGATAGTTGAAAATGTACATGAGACGGTCAATGAGGTTGACTAAATGGATCTCATGGTTCTGCACACTATTCATCATCATCTAAATAATGAATGTTAGTGAAAATAAATCCTTGTTGATTTCATGTACTGAGTATAGGTATATACCATAGTTCTACTAATATTTTAAAGTCAAATTTTCCCAACTTCATTCATTTTAATATAAATGGAACTGAGTGATTGTTCTGTGGATTTCACATACAATATGACAGGATTTACTTCAATTGGATGAATGCATATTTTTATTCATTATAAATATTAAATGGTATTGTTGAAAGGTTCTTGACAATCATCATCCCATCGATAGGTGAACCCCTTATTCATTAGTTTAGTTAATGAGATAATTTACTATTTATATTGGTGATGATGTTACTAATATATTTGTGACAAACCTAAATCCTTTTAAACTCTTTTATATTTTGAGGATTTGGAATATTAATAATTACTTTTGTAATGTTGGGTTCATTATCAAATCTAGTATGGTTCACAAGGAAGTATACAAATTTATATTATGTCCCAATAGAGAAAATTTAATGGGATATATATCCATACATTTTTTAAACTATTTTTTGAAATTCTCTTCAGGGTCCGTAAGACAATTTTACGTTTTTTGGTTCTGAACCGCTAAATTATCAACATAACATTCCAGGATCATCGTTATAAGAAGGTTAATAATTTTTTTGTTGTATTATAGTATGTTATGTTATGATTATAAAATCAAACATTCATTACTAGATATAATTATATACCTTTATGTTTAATAAAAGAGGTGGCCTCTTCATCTTCAGAAGCTATTTTGATCTGGTTTCTCATAGAATATGGATACTGTAGGTAATTCACTTTGTATATGAATAACATATCAATAAATAATTCTATGATATGGGTTGGAAATTCATTTTATAGGTTATTCGCATTGAGGAAATTGATATTTAATCATACTCAAATATATCAATTTAATTTCATGAAATACATTATATATGAAACTCGTTTTTTATACTAAATATCTAGGACAAAATTATCTATGAATAGATTATAAATATTATCATCTATTAGTCTCTTATGGAAACATGAGGAGGGTGTAAATCTGGGTGTGATAATTTTAATCCATTTTTTATAGTATTCCTCGATGTATTTTAATTCCACATAGGTCAGAACCATATTCAAACAATTTATTTTATCATTAATAAACTTCTCACTGAATTCATTCAGGATAATACAAAAATATAGATCATGAAATGATTCTAATTTTTAAATGGTTCACACATAGTGTTCTAGTACAAGTGGAATTATTCCAATGATTTTTTATTTCACTCAATTTCAATAAAATCAATATTTTTTTGATTAAAATTGTTTTCGTAAATTTAAACATGTTTTTATAGTAGATAAAGTTCTTATAGGATGCATTAATATCAATAAAGGCTTTCTACCCTTTTCCCCATCTTTTTGAACGTCTTTGTGGTAGGACAACATGGGATCACAGCTACTTCCCCCGAATTTTCTTACTAAACTGAATTAGGAACCCATCCACAATTTATATACATACCAGTTTTCATATCCATAATATGGGTGAGGATGAATGCAACATTATTTATTGGTAGGTACACTACTGAACATCTTAGATCTTTTTCATTGAGATTTTATTATGTTCTATATATGATTCTTCTCTAATTCCTTCTAGAATCATACTATAATGTCTTCATCACATAATAACACAATCATAATTACCATCACATAGAGATCCCCCTCCAAAATAAATTCATTATTCTTATTTTAATATTACCTATTTATGATGGTACTAGATCCAACTATACATCAGGATTCATTGTGTGTGATTATTATTTTTTGAGGGTCTCTCATGTTAGGATTATTGATGTGGATCAAAATATTTCATTAATTTAAAATTTATTTTGATTCTCACAATGACCATCACTTTTTTTACTAATGATGTTTATTTATTTTAATTTTATAATAATATTTATTAGTGTATTTATTAAAATTTCCCTATAATTATAGAATATAATAACTCTTATTATAGATGATTTTTTTAATATAATGTAATTTTAAAGGTTTTATTTTCCTAGAATCATTGTTTAAAAGTGTTTTTGAAACCAAACAATGTTATCCAACCCAATGTTCATTGTAAAAATTACATTTAAGAACCTAATTTTGGCTAAAAATATTTGATTTTTATGACAAATTATATGTTTGAGAAGCTAGGTTTTGATATAAATATTACGTATCAATAAATAAATTGGAATTTACCATTAGTGATCCGAAGTTAAAATTTTTTATGGACCCAATCAGAGAGTATTTAATGATTGGTATTTTAAATGAATGTTTTGATTCTGACACATTTATTGAACCGTTCTTTTTATGTTTCCCTCACATATTACCACCCTAAATTGAATGAAAAATCTATATGATTTCATGTTAGGGTATCTTTTAAGAATTATATTACTATTTATCAATAGAAACCATATCATTATAATACATTAAAATAATGTCTCATATATCTTCAAACACGTGTTAAATCATTCAAATTTATAAGTAATGTGATGATTTTTTATGGCTGAATAAATTAAAATATTAGATACAATGAGTTTTTTGAAAATCATGATTTATCATGAGATGTTTTTATATTTTCACTAATAGGATAAAAAATTGAATTTATTATTTATTCTCAATGTTTTTTTCCTGGTAATATCAGTGATTCGAATATTTTTTTAAAAACTCTCTACTTATATGATGTTTTGTAATTATAATTTCATTATAATTTCATTGTTACCTTCAAAGAATATGTCTACTATAACGGCTATTATTTCTACACGATTTTAAAAATTTGAAATTCATTAAACTCCAATCTTAGGACTAATATACTGGTTTATACATTTCTAAAATGTTATTATACATTATGATTAAATTATGTAGATTTGATGTGTCTATTTCATATTAATATTTTCAATAGAATCATGAAGGAGTTTTTAGAGAACAATTTTGTAAATAATTCCTATATTTATATGATGATATCTTATTTTATCAGCTAATGTATAATCCATGATCTGAAAAAACTCTCCAAATATTACATATTATATATATTCTAATAAAATTTCAATTACTCATACAATGATGTGTATGATGATGTTTTCTATAAAATAATACAATTACTTATAAAATACATTTTTTGAGGTGTCTACTGAACACACTATGTTTCCAAAAAGCTAGAATACAAGAAGAATTTTGTTAAAAATCACCATGCTAAGGGAGATAGAATTGTTTCATGGGTCTAAGGGATATTGTTTCCCAAAAATCAATAAAAAATAATTTTTTAATTTTTTTTATTTCACTGCATAATTTATTTTGAAATTATAGTAATTTCATTTCATCGAAATCAAAAAGAGGGTTTAGTTTTTAAATTTTCCATGTGTTATTTTAAAAAGGAAACAATTCACCCCAATTTCAACTTAATTTTTTATTACATTATAAAAATCATAATAATATGAGTTACTTTAATGAATTTTGTTGATCTTTAGAATTATTGTGTTAAATGACTCTCTGAAAAAAGAATTAATGTTATACCTCAAGGAATTCATGTTGTCGATAATGGATCCATGTCTCAAAGGAAAAAACAATAGTCACTAGAAAGTATATATGGTCCTATATTTGATGATTATTTGTTATAAAGTTATTATATGTGTTCTATAATTATTTTTAATCCCCAATTACGAATAAAACTAATGGAATACTACCAATGAATTTGAATTTAATATATATTATAACTCCATGAATGTAATATCTATTGGTAATGTACCATTAAAAATTAATTATGTTTCTCAATGTCCTATTTGTTAGGACACATGGAAGAAAATTGTAGTTCCTTATAATGGAAGAGATAATGAAATTTAGTTGAGTTATAATAGATAAAAATTAAAATTTGATACATTCATAATATTTAAATTAAAATATTTACCTAAAGTGTTTAGATGATTGACTGAAATAGTATATTATTTCTCCACCCTTTGAATTAATATTAACGAACTATATCAAGAACTTTTGTCATGTAGATTTTCTCCATATATGTGGAATGGAATGTTGAAAACTATCATAAAATCCACACCAGTTAATGATTTTACAATTATGTAATTTAGGGGTACTCTAATGATGTTTGAAGCTAAAATAAAAGCTGATAATATAGATCATAAATTGAACTTTAATGAGAAACAAACCTCAATTATTATATTTCAAAATGTTAAATGAAGTCTAAGATAGCTTTCATATCATTAAATTAATATTATTTTTTCAAAATCAAGAGATTAACTGGGTCACATAGTAAGATGATTCAAAAAGTCATAAAAAACTAAATTCATCGTTATATATGACAATATTTCCCATAAGAATATATATGGTTTGAATATGTTATAATGTCATGAATGAGTGTAGTTTTGGAATTTCATACCTGATTTCTCATGTCTTAATGAGATATGAAAATGGAGAATAAATAGAAAAATATTAAAATAAAGGAATATTTTGAATGAATGGGAAAAAAGTATACGTTGGATTTCTAGTTATATTTTTGAATACAATAGTATCTATTTATTTTATTATTTCATATATGATGATTCAAATATGACTTCTAATATGTGATTGATTTTCAAGTAGGAGAAGGTATAATCTTTTAATTATTCTACTTTTAAATTGAAAAATGTTCAAATTTTAAATTAACAGAATAATGTCATAGTATTGAAGATAAATTAGAATCCCATAAAAATTCCTTAAAAATATAATATTATTTTCTCAGTTTTAAATGATCCAACATTAAAAAACACCTAAAATTAAAATGAAAACCCACCAAACATAATTAATAAATAATTTTGCGTGAAAAAAATAAATTAGAATAATGGATATAGTATAATTATTTATGTGTATTCCTAGAATGCTTAAAAATGTATATTAATCCATAAAATGATTCATATAATTAATGGTTGAAGAAAAGATTTATACGATATTTGAAATAATGGTTAGTATCCCATGAAATGTTGATATTATTTTTCCCTATTTCAAATAAACATAACATGTCAAGTGTTAAATATTTTTCCTATTGTATTAGAATGAATTATTTCCCAAAAAAATAGATTAAAAATTCCTTATAATATTAGTAAAAAGGGATTTTGTTTCAAAATAATTTTCTAACATTAATCCTCAATTTTTTAAACAGATATAGTTTCCTATATACCCACAAATATTTTGGTACTAAAAAGAGATTTTGATTTATTTTTTTGAATGTGAAGATCCACAATGACAAATATTAAATAGTGTATATATAAAATGGATGTTTGTAGAAAATATGTGGAGACTAATAACATTTTAATTTTCTATAAAAAGTATTAGGTGGGTTAGTTACCATGATTTATAATGAAAAAGGAAAGGAGATTTGAGATATATCGGTTGGCGGTCCAAAACCAGTATTGATAAAATAATGTTATATATGGTCAACTCTCAATGAATAATATGATAGGATTCTCTAAAATTGATGATGATTACATTTATTTTGACATCACTTACATGTCATGTATTATTTTTAAGTATAAATTTCTTAATTTTGAATTACACATAACAAAAAACATATAAACATTAGACCTTAATTCATGATGTGAATAAATAGTGAAATTTTTATGTAATAAAATACGCTAATTCATGATATAGAATATGTGACTATGATTTTAAAATACATTGTGTATTTATTTTATTAAAGAAGAATTTATTTTATTTTTTTATTATTCTAATGATTGATGAGAATATACTTTGTGATGCATTCCAAATTGGGATGAAGAATATGTAAACATTAATTTTAATTAATGAACATCAAAAATCTAAACTCTAGAATATATCAACATTGTTTTTTTGACACACTAGAGTGGAAAACATGGAATGCATATTTATTTTTAATTATTATAACTTCTTTATATTTACTTGGGATTAAAAAACTAAAAGAAAATCCTTTAAAAAATTTCACAGTTTTTGTATATCTTCGGAAATTAAAAAAATTCAAAATAATCTAATAATGAATTAATTAAGGAGGATAGTTACTTAATAATGATATTTATTATGTTTTCACAACCCTATGTATTAAATATAGTTTTTCTACTCTAATAATGCCTCAAAATAATTGAATTGTGTATAAAATAATTATGATTATTAGAGAAGTAAAAATAAATATGTTATATTTATATGGTTTACCTATGTATTTCGGGGAAGAATATGTTAATATAGATTTAAATACCATGAATACAATTTTAATTTAAACATTTCAAAAATAGTCAACTAATGATTAATAAAATAATGGAAACATAATTACAAATATGTTAATGTTTTTGGATACATCATGCATAACTTGAATAATAAGAAAACCCAATGTAAATTTTATCTGAAGGCTGGTAAAGGATTTTTAGTAAATATTCTTCTTATATGAATGTTAGATTGTTCAACAAGAATTAAAGGATAGTTAATGAATATATTCATGTCATTTTCTTTGAGTGGGATCCATTATAACATAATATATTTCAAATATATAAAACTAATTATTTTAGGAATAAATTTATATTGGGTTGATCTAATGATATGTTTTTGGAGTAAATTAGAATATGATAAGAATAATTCTAATTTTTATGAATATGAGTCTATGAAAACAGATAGTTCCTTACCTATAAATCCATGATCTTTGAATTTAAAAACACTAGAGACTCAAATAGGAGACCCAGATGTAGGCATTAATACTAAAATATATTTTTGAAATATAGATGAGTTTTTTCCATCCTATTCCAATTTTAACATAAAACTATAGATTAATACATAGATGATGAGAGTTGGATTTCAACTCGGAAGGAATAACTAATCCAATATAATAGGAACCTAGTTTAGTAATTAATTGGTAGGGCCTAAAACCATCTTATGGTTGAATCTAAATTTGAATTTTGAAATAGAAAACATGTTACTGATAGAATTACAAGGAATAATGATTGAAATTTATTTAAGGGTTACAAATATGAGGATAGAATAAACTACGATTAATTAATTTCCCTTTTTTCCTGAATTTGTTTGGACCACATTGGTCTATACATCTAATATAATCTCTATATTATTCTATATGGATATTGAATTTCAAATTTATTGTTTTTTATTATATAATATTTATGTTCAATATCCTGTAGGTTTTTAGAGCCCTAATATACACAATTATTCCTTAAAACATATCATCTACCATAACTACTTTAAAAAAGTACCATATAATTGGTCGGAATGAATGAGTTCATTTCTTTTTCTAAAATGGGTTTTCAATTGGATTAGTTCATCATTTTTGTAACGACCCAAAGATTCATTAATGGAAAATCCGTCTTGATACAGTTAAAAGTTCTTTATGAAAAATGTTTTTTTATAAGATGTCAACTTCGTTAGTTTTATGTTATGATTTGTGACCATTACTTTTATAGTCGTTGAACAGTGATCATCTGAGTAGTATAAATATAAGGCTTTAACGAAACCATTTCTACCCAGACAAAGGAAGCGATGGCCTCATCCAGTAGAATTGCCCCTTACGAAGCCCATTTGTCGGAGCTCGGAAAAGAGGTGGCATCTTTGGGCTTTGCGCTTGACCAAGACCAAGCTGAGCTTCATCAAGTCAAGCTCGAACGTGATCGTCTACGGGAAAAATGGAAGTTGATAGAGATTACCACTCGAGCGATGTTATCCGAGCAACCCCAAGAGTCTGTCACCATCGCACACCTTACCCTTAGGTCTTATGCGGCTATTTTAAGGGGTTATGTAACAAATAAGTAGCACCATGTTCATGTACATTATTTTTTTATATAATAATGAATATAATTTCTAGTCATTTTTGATACATTGTAATTAGTTTTTAAAGTACAAACGGTGTTTTTAGTTATTATTTAATTAAGAATTATATTTTATTAAATTAAAGGATTTTTGAATTAAATAATATTTTAATAAAATATTATTTTTAATATTAAATTAATTTTTATTAAATATAAATGATCTTATAATTTTATGAATGCAATTAAAATTTTTATTAAGGTTTGAAAGCCATTTCTGTCAAAACCCGTGAATTTTTTATTAATGTCGGTTTTTATTTTAAAAGTGAAAATTCACATATTTAGAAAATTATTTAGATAAAATAAATATTATTTTTGGAATCAGGACGTCGAAATTATCCAACGGTGAATTTTTCATAATTTTCTGAGATAGTCAAATTTTTGGGTAAAAATTAAATACCATTTAAATATATAATGTGTTTTATGACATCATAATGACCCAATGGTGATGTAATAAAATACCATAATCCTTATGTTCGGCCAATATGTGTTTTATCATTAAAATAATGAGGTTTTGGGTTTGTTTGACTCACTTTTCAAAGCATTAATGGAGCCCTCAAGACTTATTCAACACTTTGCCTTTTTAAATTAATTTCCATTGGAGTGTGACTCACCTCCACATAAGCAACCCGAATTTTTTAATAAGTTCGGAACTTGGCCTTGTAAAATATTGTTTTCGTCTTTCCTTTTCCAGAAACCATGGGCAAATACCATGGGATGGTTTGTGGTTTGGATTATTTTAATATAAGGGGTCCCAAACCTAAATAATAAAGAATTCTCTCACCTTTCCTATATAAACCCACCCAAGCTCCCACTTCCTCCTCACCCAAATCCCTTGAAGTTCGTCCAACCTCTACCCTACTCTCTCTAGAATCCTCTCAAGTTTCCCCAAGATCCCAAGAAGCCTCTCACAAGCCTCTCTCTAGCCTTTGGAAGCACACTTCCAAGTAAGGGTTTTTCTTCCTTTCTCTTTTTTTTTGTCAATTTTCTTTAAGTTGTATTGCCCTTTTTATTTCAATTATGAATGTTGGGGTATGGTTTCACACCTCCCCCATACTGCCATCTTATTGTTTTAATGATGGGATAACCCTTTCTCTCTCATTAAATGCCTCCCATGTACACCCGTTACTATGCCGAAATTCCGAAAGGAACTTCTCTCTCTTCTTTTATATTCAAGCAATAATTTTGTATCATGAATCTAAATTCCATTTTTATTGTTGGGACATGTATATATATGATCTCCTTACTGTCCATTACATGTAAATATGATGAGGAACCCCTTTCTCTCTCATCAAACTTTTTATGAATTCTTATGTCACGCCGTTACGCTGCCGAAATCGCACCGATTTTCTAAGACAATGTCTTTGTGTAGTGAATACGATGCCCATTTCTCCATCAAGGGTATTCACCTTTATGCACATTTACATATTGATTATAAAGTTTCATGTATGAATTCCACATTCCTTTATCGTGGAAGGAATGATTATTTTTTTTGAATCCATGTTTTATGATCCATGTGGCACACTTATGCATGAAATGAAATGTTTAAGAACGGTGCGCCCTTTATAGCGCTCCAATGCATTGGGTAAAGTATAGTATCATGATACTTCATGTGCAATGAGTGTTGACTCATTCTAATTCAAGTGCAACGAGGGTTTACTCGTGCTTCAAGTGCAATGAGGGTTTACTCATGCTCCATGTGCAATGAGCCTTGGCTCATGCTAATTCAATGTTAAGTGTTGTTGCCACATTTCCATGTTATGATTATCATGCTTTATCATGCCTTTATGATCATGTATCTCTTATGATCTATTGATATGACTATTGCCTAACATGTATTGTACTCCTCATGTTATTCATTTTGTACTCCCTTACTGGGCTTTATAGCTCACCCTTTTATTATGCATGTCCTCAGGTTATCCCATGCAATGCTAAGTACGAAGGAATGTAGTGGTCATGTAAAGGAAGTTTTCAATAAAGATGTTGTATTTCAAGTTTAAAGTTTTTATGTAATGATCCTAAGCCCCAAAGACACTAAACATCTCGATCTTATTTGTTGGATAAAGTGAAGTTTTATGTAATAAAGCATGTTTAAGTTGTAATAAAAAGCAGGGTTGTCATAGTTGGTATCAGAGGATAGGTTTAGTTATTTTTGGGATTAAGAAATCCTAGTAAAGCCTTAGATACAAGACTAACCATAATAAAAACATCCCTAAGTTTTGGTAAATACTAAGTAAGTGGTTTATCAAACAAATACATCCCTGTCTAGATACGAGCAGGTAGAGGCGGCTCTGGCACAGATGTATCCTAGGGGTAAAACCCGAAAACACCGCTTTGAGCTAGAATCGAACGGGAACTGGTGAACGAAAACGGGCCTTGCTGCACTCTTGGTTACGACACTCCCAGGGGATATGTTTTGATAAATTCATAATCTTAGTATGAACCCTTATTAAGGGAAAAATGCCCCTAAGAATATATGTTAGAAGGAAGATCATGAAAATCCTGGATTGAATCATATCGACTCATGAGTTAAAGAGATTAAAGTTTATTTATATGTCATCAACTTTTGTCTTTGGATTACCCTTTATGTGTTACCCCTAACTTTCCTTTTATTCCAGCCAATGGCCGGTAATAGGAGAACTCGGGCTAACAACTGTTGTGAAGATCAGTGTGATGATTGTACTTATGAGATGCCCAATATAATGGGAGCGGGAATCGCGAACTTTGTCACGCTTCTCTCTCAGCTAACTCAAGTTTTGAATAGAAACACTGGTCAAAAGGAACGTTCAACCCCACCTAAGAAAGAACAAGTCGCTATTGAAAGCTTCATGAGACAAAGGCCTCCTACTTTTAGTGGATCATCCGATCCCACGAATGCTGAACAATGGATCAACTCCATTGAAAAGATATTTTCCATCCTCCAGTGCTCTGAAAAAGAGAAGGTTCTCCTGGCGGCTTATCGTATGGAGGGTGAAGCTGATCAATGGTGGACATTGATCAAAAATACGAAGCCTGAGGAGGAGATCGAGGCTTTGGAATGGAAGGTATTCCGGAAGATGTTTTTCGATAAATATTTTCCACGCACCCTCCGTCTTAAGATGGATAGGGACTTCCTTTCCCTCAAGCCGAATGATGAGGAATCTGTGGGAGCGTATGAGGCAAACTTCACAAGGCTTGCACGATACGCTTCCGGCTTTGTCGTTACCCCCGAATGTAAGGTTGACCGCTTCTTTGGTGGGATGAAGCCTAGCTTGCGGAAAGCATTAGAGATTCGTGACTTCGACAGCTATGAGGAAATTGTCTGATGTGCCCTCAAGGTTGAAATGGAGATCGGAGAATCACATGGGTATCATGGGGAAAAGAAGCGGAAGGTGGACTTCAATGCTGGTGGTCCGATGGATAAATCCAACGGCGCTAAGAAATTCCATCACCCCACTTGCCAAAAGTGTTGAAAAAGCTCCCTGGAAATTGCCTTAGGGGGACAAGAAAATGCTTCATGTGTGGAAGAGAAGGGCACCTAGCTCTTAACTGTCAGCAAGAAGGACCCGCGGCTGCGATGGAGGGGAGTAACGCTCCGTTCGAACCTCAACGCGTTGTTCAATGCTTCAAATGAAAAGAACCGGGTCATTTTGCGAATCAGTGCCCTAATCCAAGGGTTATCGGAGGCAATCAACAACCTCCAAGACAACAAGGAAGAGCTTTTGCCATCACTTCTGCCGAAGTGAACCCCGACAATGAAGTGGTGACATGTACGCTAGTTATTCATTCAAGAATAGCGAATGTACTTTTTGATTCAGGTTCTACGCATTCTTTTTTATCTCAAAAGTTTAGTAGAACAATCCCTGCACCACCACAAATCATGGAAGTAAAGATGTCGGTGAGTACGGCAAATGGGGAAATCATTGCATCCTATGAGTATAAGTCCTCCCCTGTTATAATCTGTGGATTGAATTTCCTGGAGAACCTCGTCATACTCCCTTTGGTGGAATTTGATGAAATTCTTGGCATGGATTGGCTTTCCTTATGTAGAGCCAACATAAATTGTCGGGAGAGGGAAATCACACTCCATAAAAAGAATCGACCCCCGATTCTTTACAAGTGTCAGGAGGAAGATGAATCTCCTTTAGATCCATCATCTCAATCATGGATATTACTACCTTATGAGAACGTATATCTGGCTCAAATGATTGAGTCCAAGGAAGAAACCACCCTTGAAGAAATGACTATTGTGAGGGAATTTGCTGAAGTATTTCCCGAGGAACTTCCTGGTCTTCCTCCAAGAAGATATGTTGAGTTCTCAATTGAACTTATACCTGGGGTGCTACCAATATCCAAGAATCCATATAGAATGGCTGTGGTTGAGCTTGAAGAACTGAAGAAACAACTACAGGAGAATCTGGATAAAGGGTTTATATGCCCAAGTGCATCACCATGGGGTGCACCAGTCCTCTTCGTCAAGAATAAGGATGGGTCAATGCGGCTTTGCATCGATTATCATGAACTTAACAAAATCATGATAAAGAACAAGTATCCTCTCCCAAGAATCGATGACTTGTTTGATCAGCTGCGTGGAGCACAATACTTCTCCAAGGTCGACTTGCGATCGGGATATTATCAAGTAAGGGTGAAGAAGGAAGATATCCCCAAGACTGCTTTTCGTACAAGGTACGGGCACTATGAATTCATAGTAATGCCTTTTGGACTCACCAATGCTCCAGCAATATTCATGGACTTGATGAATATAGTCTTTAGAGATTACCTAGATAAATTTGTGGTAGTCTTTATAGATGATATTCTAATATACTCCAAAACCAAGGAGGACCATGAGGAGCATTTAAGAACTGTACTGGAGACTTTGCGCCAGGAGAAGCTCTATTCCAAGTACAGCAAGTGTGAGTTCTGGTTGAAGGAGGTCTCATTCTTGGGACATATCATCACAAGCAATGGGATATCTGTGGACCCCTCCAAAACAGATGCAATTGAGGGATGGCCGAGGCCAACATCGGGAACTGATATCCGTAGCTTCTTGGGGTTAGCTGGATATTATCGACGATTTGTGAGAAACTTCTCACGATTGTCCAACCCTCTTACCAAGCTAACTCGAAAGGGAGTAAAGTTTGCTTGGAGTGATGAATGCAAAGAAAGCTTCAAGGAGTTGAAAAGGAGGCTTATCACTGCACCTGTGCTCACTTTACCCACAAGTGGGGAGCTTTTTGTGGTATTCAGTGATGCTTCGAAAAAGGGCTTAGGATGTGTGCTGATGCAGAATGATAAAGTGATATCCTATGCCTCAAGACAGTTGAAAATCCATGAGTGAAACTATCCAACACATGATCTAGAGTTGGCGGCGGTGATCTTTGCCTTGAAAATCTGGCGGCATTATCTCTATGGAGAGAAATGTGAGATATATATTGACCACTAGAGTCTTAAATATATATTCACACAGAAAGAGCTTAATATGCACCAGAGAAGATGGATAGAGCTCATAAATGATTATGACTGTTCAATACATTACCACCCTGGGAAGGCGAACAAGGTGGCGGATGCCCTAAGTAGAAAGGATCCAGCAATTCTATCAATGATGAGAATTGAGAAGGATCCAATCTTCTTAGACTTGATAAAGATGGACGTGGGTATCATAAAGAAGGGAACATCATCAATCCTTTCACAAATGATTGCTCAACCATCTCTTTTGGAAAGGTTAAAGGATGCTCAAAAGGATGATGCGAGAATCCAAGAAAAAGTGGAAGCTATCAAAAAGGGAAAATCCTCAGAGTTTAATGTTAATGAAGAAGGAATTGTGCGGTTTGGGAAAAGACTATGTGTCCCATCAAGTTCGGAGCTGAAGAAGGAACTTTTGGATGATGCACATAGTTCAAATTTCTCTATTCACCCAGGGAGCACAAAGATGTATCGAGATCTCCGAGAAAACATTTGGTGGGATAATATGAAGAAGGAGATCGCCGAATATACATCAAAGTGTCTGGTGTGTCAGAAAGTGAAGGCAGAGAGGCAGAAGTCTAAGGGGATGATGCAACCATTGCCCATACCAGAATGGGAATGGGAGAACATCACCATGGACTTCGTCACTGGACTTCCAAGGACATCCAAAAGCAACAATGCAATCTGGGTTATTGTGGATCGTCTTACAAAGACTGCACACTTCATTTCTATTCGAGAGGATTTCTCTTTGGATCAACTGGAACGGATATATATCAGGGAAGTGGTACGGTTGCATGGAGTACCACTATCTATTGTGTCTGACCGAGATCCAAGATTTACCTCTATGTTTTGGAAGAGTCTTCAACATGCTCTGAATACTGAACTGAACTTCAGTACGGCCTATCATCCTCTAACTGATGGCCAATCCGAGCGGACTATCCAAACACTTGAGGATATGTTTAGAGCGTGCTCAATGGACTTTAAAGGAGGATGGGATCAACATATTCCTCTATTTGAGTTCTCTTATAATAATAGTGTCCACTCGAGCATCCAAATGGCACCATATGATGCCCTGTATGGGAAAAGCTGTAGAACACTGGCATGATGGGATGAGGTCAGTGAACATAAGCTGCTTGGACCAGAAATGGTCGAAGAAATGGTGGAGAAGGTGAAAACCATTCAGCAGCATATCAAGGCATCCCAAAGTCGACAGAAGAGTTATGCAGATAATCGTCGATGAGACCTTGAGTTTAAAGTCGGAGACATGGTATTTTTACGCATATATCCGTGGAAGAAGGTCATGAGGTTTGGAAAGAAAGGGAAGTTAAGTCCAAGGTACATCGTCCCCTTCGAGATTCTTGATCGTGTTGGGGTTGTGTCCTATCGACTAGCACTTCCACCTACTATGGCCAAGGTGCATGATGTCTTCCATGTATCCCTCTTAAGGAAGTACATACCAGACCCTTCACATTTACTCTCTTCTGAGGTGGTACAATTAGAAGACGATCTTTCTTATGAGGAGCAACCAGTGAAGATCCTGGATCGTAGTGAAAAAGTTCTACGAAATAAGACAATGCCCCTCGTCAAGGTGTTGTGGAGAAACCACAAGTTTGAAGAATCAACTTGGGAGTCGGAGGATATGATGAATCTAAGTTACCCACATTTGTTTTAGTGTGGGAAAAGGAAAAATTTCGAGGGCAAAATTTCTTAAGGGGGGAATGTTGTAACGACCCAAAGTTTCATTAATGGAAAATCCCTCTTGATCCAGTTAAATGTTTCTTTATGAAAAATGTTTTTTTATAAGATTTCAACTTCTTTAGTTTTATGTTAAGATTTGTGACTGTTACTTTTATAGCCATTGAACAGTGATCATATGAGTAGTATAAATATAAGGCTTTAACGAGACCATTTCTACCCAGACAAAGGAAGCGATGGCCTCATCCAGTAGAATTTCCCCTTACGAAGCCCATTTGTCGGAACTCGGAAAAGAGGTGGCGTCTTTGGGCTTTGCCCTTGACCAAGCCCAAGCTGAGCTTCATTAAGTCAAGCTCGAACGTGATCGTCTACGGGAAAAATGGAAGTTGATAGAGATTACCACTCGAGCGATTTTATCCGAGCAACCCCAAGAGTCTGTCTCCATCGCACACCTTACCCTTAGGTCTTATGCAGCTATTTTAAGGGGTTATGTAACAAATAAGTAGCACCATGTTCATGTACATTATTTTTGTATATAATAATGAATATAATTTCTAGTCATTTTTGATACATTGTAATTAGTTTTTAAAGTACAAACGGTGTTTTTAGTTATTATTTAATTAAGAATTATATTTTATTAAATTAAAGGATTTTTGAATTAAATAATATTTTAATAAAATATTATTATTAATATTAAATTAATTTTTATTAAATATAAATGATCTTATAATTTTATAAATGCAATTAAAATTTTTATTAAGGTTTGAAAGCCATTTCTGTCAAAACCCGTGCATTTTTTATAAATGTCTGTTTTTATTTTAAAAGTGAAAATTCACATATTTAGAAAATTATTTAGATAAAATAAATATTATTTTTGGAATCAGGACGTCGAAATTATCCAACGGTGAATTTTTCATAATTTTCTCAGATAGTCAAATTTTTGGGTAAAAATTAAATATCATTTAAATATATAATGTGTTTTATGACATCATAATGACCCAATGGTGATGTAATAAAATACCATAATCCTTATGTTCGGACAATATGTGTTTTATCATTAAAATAATGATGTTTTGGGTTTGTTTGACTCACTTTTCAAAGCATTAATGGAGCCCTCAAGACTTATTCAACACTTTGCCTTTTTAAATTAATTTCCATGGGAGTGTGACTCACCTCCACATAAGAAACCCTAATTTTTTTATAATTTCGGACCTTGTCCTTGTAAAATATTGTTTTCATCTTTCCTTTTCCAGAAACCATGGGCAAATACCATGGGTTGGTTTGTGGTTTGTATTATTTAAATATAAGGGGTCCCAAACCTAAATAATAAAGAATTCTCTCACCTTTCCTATATAAACCCACCCAAGCTCCCACTTCCTCCTCACCCAAAGCCCTTGAAGTTCGTCCAACCTCTGACCTACTCTCTCTAGAATCCTCTCAAGGTGCCCCAAGCTCCCAAGAAGCCTCCCACAAGCCTCTCTCTAGCTTTTGGAAGCACACTTCCAAGTAAGGGTTTTTCTTCCTTTCTCTTTTTTTTGTCAATTTTCTTTAAGTTGTATTGCCCTTTTTATTTCAATTATGAATGTTGGGGTATGGTTTCACACCTCCCCCATACTGCCCTCTTATTGTTTTAATGATGGGAGAACCCTTTCTCTCTCATTAAATGCCTCCCATGTACACTCGTTACTATGCCGAAATTCCGAAAGGAACTTCTCTCTCTACTTTTATATTCAAGCAATACTTTTGTATCATGAATCTAAATTCCATTTCTATTGTTGGGACATGTATATATAAGATCTCCTTACTGTCCATTACATGTAAATATGAAGAGGAACCCCTTTCTCTCTCATCAACCTTTTTATGAATTCTTATGTCACGTCGTTACGCTGCCGAAATCACACCGATTTTCTAAGCCAATGTCTTTGTGTAGTGAATACCATGCCCATTTCTCCATCAAGGGTATTCACCTTTATGCACATTTACATATTGATTATAAAGTTTCATGTATGAATTCCACATTACTTTATCATGGAAGGAATGATTATTTTTAATGAATCCATGTTTTATGATCCATGTGGCACACTTATGCATGAAATGAAATGTTTAAGAAGGGTGCACCCTTTATAGCACTCCAATGCATTGGGTAAAGTATAGTATCATGATACGTCATGTGAAATGAGTTTTGACTCATGCTAATTCAAGTGAAATGAGGGTTTACTCGTGCTTCAAGTGCAATGAGGGTTTACTCATGCTCCATGTTCAATGAGCCTTGGCTCATGCTAATTCAATGTTAAGTGTTGTTTCCACATTTCCATGTTATGATTATCATGCTTTATCATGCCTTTATGTTCATGTCTCTCTTATGATCTATTGATATGCCTATTGCCTAACATGTATTGTACTCCTCATGTTATTCATTGTGTACTCCCTTACTGGGCTTTATAGCTCACCCTTTTCTTATGCATGTCCTCAGGTTATCCCATGCAATGCTAAGTACGAAAGAATGTAGTGGTCATGTAAAGGAAGTTTTCAATAAAGATGTTGTATTTCAAGTTTAAAGTTTTTATGTAATGATCCTAAGCCCCAAAGACACTAAACCACTCGATCTTCTTTGTTGGATCAAGTGAATTTTTATGTAATAAAGCATGTTTAAGTTGTAATAAAAAGCAGGGTTGTCATAATTTTATACTCAAAGGGAAAGTCACATAATGATATTAGATATGATTAAATTATTATATATGAATTTATTTGACATCTAACTAATAATGTAAATTATAATGAATTAAAAATATTAATAAAAAATAATAGGAAATTATAATGATTGGAGAATTAATTTTCATTCCTATATTTAAAATTTATCAAAAGGATTTGGGAAAATAATTAATCAAAAATATATATTATTGAAATATAGAAATTTTTAGACATCAGAATAGTATAACTAATGAGACTACCATGTATAATAATGTAACAAATAATTTTTATGAATAAAAAAAGTTATGAAAATGTGATATAGATGTATATTAGGTTGTTTGATATACCTTACTTCTAGTAGATAAAAAATAATGTTTTCTATTTTCCCTTTTACTTGATCTTATTTAAATCAAAAATAATACAGTCTATTGTATGTTTAATGATTTTTAGATAGTTAAATATTATCTGTTGTTATACCTTTGAAATATCTAAATACCTATGTTTTTCTTTTATTTTTATATTTAGATACTGATTTTGGAGTTTGTCCATTATATATAAAAATAATTTCATGTAGTTTTCAAATTTTGTGAATGTATTAAAATATCACAATATTCTAAAATTAAATATTCAAATTCATTGTTAGTGGATAAGTATTAATACATATCTTCTTGTAGTTACAGTGGATAAATGTTTTGGTTGAAACATACACTAGTAGAATTTAGACATAGTTTAACTCATATTCTTATTTTATATGGTAATAATTTCTATATTAACATATCAAGAAAATAGTGAGTCATTATAAGACAAATCATATTTATATAAGATGCAATTTTCAATGGGATCATATATAGAAATAATTTATATCATTATAATTTGTAAATATTGATTTTTAACTTGATGATATTTTGAATGACCGCTTTACACATCAGTTTTTATAATATTAAGCGAGTGATATGTTTATTTAATTATATCTAATAATTTCATTTAAAACTATCTTATTTTAATAATTAGTGATATTAAAATGTTTTTGTTTTAATGTTCTATTTAGTGATATTGATTATTTGGTTTTTAAATTTAATAGATTAAAATTTCATATTATATTATATTATATTATATTATATTATCATTTTAAAAAACAATAATGATTGTAAGGTACAAATGGCTCAACAAACACAATCATCACCTAAAAATATCATAGTTTACCCTTCTCTCATTCTCTTACCTTGGAATTTATATATATTGATTCACTAAATCCCTTAACCACATTAAAACATACATTCAATTCCATAATCCTTATAAATATCTTAATGGGAAATTGTTAGAAGGAAAACCTGGATGGTCAATGTTATATGATGAGGAAGTTATCATAAAAATTATCAAGGAATGTGTTGAAATGTAAAATTATGAATTTATAATTATTGTTCTTTATGATTTTTGATAGGGAATTTATTTTTTTCTTTTGTTCGAATAAATTTATTGTATATGTAATATAGATTATAATGATGAGAAATTGGGGATGGAATTTAATGTGAAATATCATTCCTATTTTGTTGACAATGAGGATTTCATTTCCTAAAAATTAGATGATAATAAATTTTCTATTTCTCTAATTGTGATTCCTCGGTTCTTCAAGTACACTCATAAAAGAGTTTTTCATTTGAATAATTTATCCATTTGGGATATTGGTAAGAAATATCTAGACATATCATCCTTCCATTTTGAAATAACTAAAATCTGTAATATGTCAATGAATGATGAAGAGGATGATTGAAATGTTCTGTTAAATTTTTTACACACAATAGTTCTACATATGAAGGACAAAATTAGAGTAGATTCTATTTCTAGACATGTACATTATGTTTTAACAACGATTAAAATAAATATAAAAATCAATATTTAAAATATTAAGGTATATGAGTCAGTAATATCAGACAAATATTATATAATAATTCTATCCCTATAAGAGGTTGGTGAAACCTTTTCATTAGAAGATATAATTATTGATGACATGAAAATAGGCTAAAGATGTCATCAAAATAATTTCTTATCCAAAGGTACACTATAGAAATTTTGTATCATTTTGTATGTGATAAAAAGAAAGATGATGAATGCAAGAACTCATAATGAAGAAGAATCAAGTGAAAATGCTAAGAGAATGACATTATCATTAATTCAACTAATAATACAAGGTCTTAAACAAATTATTATGGACTATCTAGAGTTGAAGAGGGAGTTGGCTTACAACTATTGGTTAGAGGTATTGATGATTGATCAGTTTTTGGTGAAAATGATACAATCAGCACTAGATGTAGGAATGTTTTATTAGAAAATATTACTTTACGGTATAGAATAACACTTCAACATCATTGAATTTATTATAGAGAAAATACTAAGGTATATATTGAGACATTATTGGTTCCAAATACATGATGATTATAAGATCATGAATCAATAGATAATAATCTATATTGTGATTTAGGAAGGATTTAAAACATGATATTATAGTGGAAAAAAAATGAAGAAGTTGGTCTTGGTGGAGAAAATCTAATTTATAAAACTAATATCTCTTTGGGATCTTAAATAATGAATGAGAATCTTGTTGAGGAAACACTTTCTATAGAGTAGGTGTAACACCTGAGACTTTTATGAGAAATATTTTGCTTTTATGTTATATAAATCGTCAAAGGAATCTTTCACTACACACAACACTAGCTTGGCATTCTTTACACGCAATCGCGGCCATCCTCGATAGCTTGTGTCGTACGCAATACCGAGTTTCACTAAACAGGGATATGTTATTAAAATATTATTAAAACTAGCCGTTATGAATAGTAATAACAACTTTTTGAAAATTTATAAATTTTATTTTTCAAAATGGACTTCATTTTTGGATTCAAAATATCGAAATCTTCTTAGGGTGAAATTTTGGTACTTTTCGGATAACATTCATATTCTGATGAATAGTGAAAATTATTACATTTTATTTAAAAACACCTTTTTTAATAAAAATAATTAATAGTGATAAAATTTGAGTGGTTTTAAATTATATTTAGAATATATTTTTACAATTTAATTAAATGTTGTTCATTGGATGTAATTTCACATTTAAACCAGACATAAACAAGTGTCAATCTTTTGATAGTTATTATCTTTTAAAAACACGCTATTTGTTTTGACGATGTGAATTAATTTTTAAATTAGTTAATGTAACTAATATGTATTAAATTTGGAAAAATAAACATCATTTTTGAATTCATAATATCAAATATAGATTAAGCCTAATTTTTTGTATTTTTCTCGAAACATTTATTTATTTTTGATGAAAAGTGAAACCACTAAGTGGTAGTGAAAAAAACTGAATTTTTCATAAAACATAATATTACCGCTTCTGTGGGTAGAATTTCGAATGTCCAAGAGACACGGTTAATATCAAGGACTAAAATGTGGTTCAATTAGATGAAAATAATTTTTGGCGAATAGTAACTTTTTACTTTTATTTACCATGGTTAAAAGTAAATAGGGTAATTAAGGGTAAAAATGATATTATTATTACCCTAAAACATGTCCTAATAATATTTGATAAGTTTAATTCTACCAGAGACAACCGTAGGAATAAAATATGACCATTTAGGCCCACTTGGATTAGATTAGGACATTTATTATCAATTTATTTGAAGAAGGGTTAAAATAGTTAAAATCAAAGTTTAATAACTAAATAATTTTTAATATAGAGTTATACATAATATAAATTTGACTATAAATATTCATTAGAAATATAAAAAGATTTCAAACATAATGGTATTTTATTTATAATTTTTAGACATTATATAATTTAATTTATTTATGACACAAGGATGATGCAGTAATTATCTTATTAATCAAATATTGACATAATTGATGTTATAAATACCCAAATAAATGTAATTTGAGAATTTTAATGAATTAAAATAATTTTATATGTTAATATAACATATTATTATTGATTTAATTAAATTTTTTCGAAATAATAATTCTGTTATGATTTTCAAAAAATTCAATTACCAAATAGTGTCAAAATTGACATAAAATTGTTTTTAAAACTAATACTATATTATTAATTGTTATTTTATTCCTAAAAATCTAAGGTTCGGAAAAATGACTTATATAAGGTTATATATATAAATAATAAACAATTTGGGGTTCGATTGGCTTGATATAGTATGTTTATTAACATTATAGTGTAAGAAAACAAGAAGACACGGTAAATGTTAAATTATCTAACTTAAAGTTAAATCTAAATGATAAGGTTAAAATTAATACCTAAACTTGTCTAAATTATATTTTATGAGATTATTTCGACCCATACCCACCTTATCATAGAAATATATAAATTTGGAGCTATTAAAACCGAATTTGACTTTATAATAAAATAATATTTTTTGTTATTCCAAAGGTGCCCCTCTCCTCCCTTATAAAAGGGAACCTCCTCCCCCTCTTACTCACACCACTTTGAGCGTTCACGCTCAGAAACACCCTGCAAATTTCTTATCTCCACTTCCCTAGAGAAATCCTAGAGGTCTTGTTCTTCTTCAAAGACTAATTTTAGTGCCCTAAAAGGAGGGCTCAAAGAAGGCCTTCCAAGAAGAGGTAATGTCCGTTACTGATTCTTTCATCTTTATTTCTTCTTCCACATCACCTTCATTAGTTGTTTCATTATGAAGTAATAACATCAGTATCACTCATATACTGATATGTTATTATACGTATGAAACAACCCTATTTCACCATCTATCCATCCTACGGAAAATGAAATCACCACGCGTGCGTATGTACAGAATACCATCTCCACGCCGTGGTGTAATCTATTTTCCACCACCAACTTACTTAGATGGGTGAAATGGTGTAAAGAATGAATATATATTATTATTGTAAATTGATATTAATTTTTAAATAGTATATATACACTTCAATACAATTCCACGATCATGGGAACGATATCATCACTCGTGCGTACGTACGGAATACCGTCTCCATGATGTGATGCGACCTTTTCTACATGATCATCATTGAATAATGATTATATAAATGAATTGAATGAATTAATATGATATATATTACACTAATACCATTTTTTGGAAATTAGGTATCTATAAACTATAAAGAAAAATAAGAATTTATTCGACAAAACACGCATAAGAACAAAAAGTAATAAACACCCGAATAATAAGTAGCAATGAACTATTACTAATAATAAGCTAAGAATATGACCAAATATGATATTATAACAATGCATATGATTCTATAATAAGTCAATGACATTATTTAAATCATTATACAGGAAGTTCGGACACTTACGAAGCAAATCGGACCTAAGGTAAGGGAAAATATCACAATCTCATTTTATCCGAGATTGTTTATACTTTGGTATTTACTGGGGTGTATTTTATCATCCACATACATGTTTTCGCAATATGAAATATTTTTACCATCGACCTACAATTGTTTAAATCTAATTTAACCCTTTGTTGAGTTTTTAGTAAAAGATATGAAAGGAATCTTTTGGCGTTTTTCATACGAGGTACTTTTTGACTTTTCCGACAAAAGTACGAGAAGAATGTTTTTTTAACTAATACGGCATGAATGGAATTTTAAAACATTATTTACAGGAATATTCCTTTACATGTTTTCAAGTTAATTTTTAATCAACTTCTTTTAGTTTAAAATTCTATGACATGTTAAGAAAGGAAAAAAATTTTGAAGTAGAAAGGATATTTTCCTCAAGAATGGAGTTCAAGTGTATTATCAAAATTATTTTCCATCTAAGATAATATAGGGTTCTTTTTATATCCATATTATTACATTTATTTTATTATGTTGTGATGGAATTATTTTTATGAATTCCTTTATCTTATATGAATTGTTTTATGATGTCACGTTGTTTAAGAATCCCATTTTTATTACATGGGTTATGCAATGATGTATGATTTATGATTTTGTGGAACACATAAGAATGGTATCATTATGAGATGGGTGGGACCTATATCTCCCTCCAATGAATTGGGTAAAGATTTTATATCTCATGAGATAGACATGGCTGGAATGACAGGTTAAACCGGTTCAGTGAAACAGGACTGAAACGAGGAATGAACTCGTTTCAGAAATGGACTTTTTCCACTAAGATAGTCTTGGAAATGAGTCTTGACTACTAAGAAATGATTCTCTATTATTATGTGTGTATGCCACAAAGCTTCATGTTTTAAGTTATGATTATTGGGATTACATTTCACTACTATGATTTTTCTCATGTTATGAAATTATGATCTCTTTTGCAGGTTAATATTTCCAAAAGTTACTTTATTATGTATATAATGTGATTGATATTTCTTTTGTTTACCCATACTGAGCATTTGAGCTCACTCTTTTGTATGTTTTATTTACCCAGGTCAGTAAGAAGGTTATTAAGTAGGATATGCCAAATGGGACTCTAGATATGATGAAATAAATGGGAGCCAAAGTAGATGCCTTATGAACCAGTTGTTTATGTTTCCTAGTTTCTAAAGACTCTATACCTATACGGTCCTTTCCTGGTTTTGTTATATGTTGTAATAAGTGTGCTTCAATTTTGAAGTAATAACAATGTATGTAAAGTGTGGGTCGTTATATTTGGTATTAGAGAAAAGGTATAGTCAACCTTTGAAAACGAGGATGTGAAAGCCTTAGTAAGAACCCTAAGGATAAGTCTAAGCATAGAACACAATCATAGTGTTTTAGAAATGGAAATGAAAATCCTAGGATAAGACCTTAACTGTGAAATTTTATTCTTGATTATGTGGTTTTCCTATTATAATTAGTGTTGCTCACACTATTATTTTGGTTTTAGTCAATGGCTAGAACCCGAAGGAACCGTGTTAATGTGGAATGCGACGGAAAATGCAATGATTGTCCCCCTGAGCAACCAAACGTTATGGGAGCTGGAATGAAAAATCTTGTAGCCATGCTCACACAACTTTCTCAAGCTATGAATCATGCAGGACTTCCAAACGAGCAAAGGAAGGAGCAAAATTCTGTTGAATCCTTCATGAGGCAGCGTCCACCTTCTTTCAGTGGGTCTACAGATCCATTAGTTGCTGAACAATGGATTAGTACTACTGAAAATAAATTTTCTGTTCTTCAATATTCTGAACATGATAAAGTCATCCTAGTCGTGTATCGTTTGTAAGGAGATGTTGATAAATGGTGGAATCTTATTAAGAATACGAGGCAAAGGGATGAAATTGAGTCCATGGAATTGGATGACTTTAAAAACTTATTTTTCAATAAGTACTTCCCTCGTATTCTCCGAACAAAGATGGAGAAGGAGCTTCATGAACTAAAGAAAAAGGATGATGAATCTGTTGGTACGTATGAAGAAAATTTTACAAGACTTGCAAGGTACGCTTCTGGTATTATTATCCAAATTGGGAGTAAGATCAATCAATTCTTTAGTGGCATAAAACCAAGTCTTCGAAGGGTGTTAGCCATAAGGGACTTCAATAGCTATGAGGAAATCATTCGATGTGCTCTCAAAGTTAAGATGGAGATTGGAGTAACCCATCAGTCATATGGGTTTGATAAGAAGAGGAAAATGGAATTCAAAGGAAAACTTAAAGAGCACACTGAAAAGAAGATGAGCTTTCCCTTATGATCAATGTGTGGAAAGAAACATGGAGGGGGTTTTCTTAAATGGACAAGTAAATGTTTCAAATGTGGAAAGGATGGTCATCAGGCATTTCAATGCCGCAATGATGGGAAGAAGATGTCTAATGATGCAAACAAAGGAAGGGATACACATAATGAACCTACTACACTTCAATGTTTCAAGTGCAAGGATATGGGGCATTATGCCAATCAATGCCCACATCCAAGTGTCGATGATGATGGTCGACGTCAACAAACTCTTATGGCTAAAGCCAAAGGAATGTCACATGTGATTTCTATCAGCGATGTGGAGTATGACAACGATGTGGTGAAAGGTACACTTACCATCCACTCTAAAGTAGGAAATGTTTTATTTGATTCTGCATCCAACCGCTCTTTTATTTATGATGATTTTTCTAAGGGTATCACTGTATTACCTCAACAATTAGATGTTGAGTTAGCTTTGACAACACATAATGGAACAACAGTCACATCAAAAGTTTATAATTCTTCTCCGATTGAAGTTTGTGGGAAAGTGCTTCTTGCAAATCTTGTGATCCTTCCTATAGTGTAATTTTATGTGATTCTTGGCATGGATTTTCTTTCTTTATATGGATCTCATATCAATTTCCAAATAAGGGAGGTCACATTTCATATTCCAGATCAATCTATGATCGTCTATCGATGCAAGGATGAACATAACCTTCCAGTGGAAATTTCTTCCATCTTTTGGGTCTTGATTTCACTAAATGAAGGTTATTTATCTCAAATGGTTGTTGAGAAACTCATGATTAATAATATGACCATTGTACGGGAGTTTGACGTTGTCTTTCCGGAGGAATTTCCGGGTCTTTCACAAAATTGTGAAGTTGAGTTTTCAATAGAACTCGTACCGGGAGCTTTAACTATTTCAATGAGACACTATAGAATGGCCCCAATTGAGTTGCAGGAATTGAAGAAGCAACTCCAAGATAATCTTGATAAGGGGTTCATACGCCCTAGTGTGTGACCTTGGGGAGAACATGTTCTGTTTGTTATGAGGAAATATGGATCAATGAGACTCTGCATTGATTATTGAGAACTTATCAAGATCACTATCAAGAACAAATATCCTCTTCCACGCATTGATGACTTATTTGACCAACTACGTGGACCTCAATTGTAACATCCCAGGTAAATAAAGAATATGACATTTCATATTTATCCATATTTGTGAATAAAATATTTAAATTACTTTAAAGGGGACGCTATGCTCGATGGCGTACCCAACACGCAACAACGAGTTTCTTGGGAATCTTACGTTGCACTCTAATAATAAAATAATATTATTTTAAATGGTAGTTAACATGTAGCCATTGTATTGGCGGGAATGGATAGAAATAACTAAGATATGATTATATATGTTTTTATATGTTTTTACATTTATCCAATAAAGGATAGAGGCTTAAAATACGGAAAGAATTCAATTTTAGGCGTATATGCCCTAGTTTTCACTAAAGGTTCACTTATCACCTTTTGATGTTGAACGATAATTAAATATAGTTTTGTTCACTCATAAACATTATTTTGGACCAAATAAAACTCTTACTAAGAATCGGGACATCAAATTTTACTTTGTGTAATTTTTTGGTATCTTTCCGATAAGGTTCATTTTTTTTAATGAATAGTGTAAAATGTTGTATTTTAGTTCAAAACCACTTTTTAATCTAATTTATTTATATGATTAGATAATATTTTGAATTGTTTTTAAAGTGAAATTTGAAAATATTTTTACCATTAAATCCAATAGTGGTCTTTGGAATTAATTTCACTTTGAAATCAGACGTAAACTAGTGTCAATCTTTTGATACTTATTGTTTTATGAAAACACGCTATTTGCGCTGACAGCGGGAATTAATTATTAAATTAATTAATGTGACTAATATGTTTTGAATTTTTTAAAATGGACTTCATTTTTGAATTCGGAATATCAATTATAGCTTAGGGTGAATTTTTGGTAATTTTCTGAAAAACTCCAATTTTTGATGAATAGTGAAACCACTAAGTGGTAATCAAGCAAACTGATTTTTTTTCAGTTAAATGAAATTTTACCACTAATGTGTATTGAATTTTGAAAATCCGACATACATGGTTGTCATTAAGAAGTAAAATGTGGTTCAATGAGATTATAATAATTTTTTTGGTGAATAGTAACTCATTAAGTTCTTAATCGCGATTAGTGGTAATTAGTGTAGTTTAAGGTAAAAATAATGCTTTAATAAAATGAAATGAACATGAAACATGTCCCAAACTCATTGGTTGTGTCATGGCCGACCAAGACAAGCCATGGGTCAACTTGGGGACCCCATGGATCCACTTTCGTTGGGAAATGACATAAATAACATTTTATTTAATGTAAAAGAAAAATTGGCACAAACATGATATGTTTTACTAAAACAATTTTTAAGTGGGGTTACACAAGTCCAAATTTTGATTATAAATAGTCATTGGAAAGCTAAAAAGATTTCCTACATCATAGTATTTCTTTTATAATTTTTAGACATTAAATAAATTAAATTAGTCATGACATAATAATGATTTAACGATGACATCATTATTTGATGATTTAAATAAAATGGAAAGATAATGTAACATCTATGAACTACACATGTCCAAAACCAATTGGATGAGTGTCTTTCGAAGCCTTATCACCGTATCCACGAATTCTATCAATGTGGGACCTTTTGAAACCGAAACACATTTTCAAATAATGTAATATTTCTTTACTTTCCAAAAGTGCCCCTCCTCTCCTCTTATAGAAGGCCCCCACCTCTACCTCATTCCATACACTTCTCAAGCCTTTGGCTCGGCCAAACCCTGCCCATTTGCTCTCTCCACATCCCTCTCCTCATCCTAGAGGACTCCCTTTGGGCAGAATCCTTTCAAAGGAAGCCTTTAGTCTTAAATCAAAAGGAGTTACACTTTTAAAGGTAATTCATTCTCTCATGTTCATTTGTTTTATTTTGCTTCTCCAACCCCCTAAACTCTTTTTATTTACTTCTTTTGTAACAACACCAGTATCTTCAACATACTAGGATGTTGTTATAATATTTATTTGAGCTACACTCTCACACAACTGCATCAAATGGTTAAAGAACATACGGTTTCCGTGGATGGCGAAATTCTGCCTCCCGAAATGATGATTGTTCAATACTCATTTAACACCTTCAAAGGTGGCCAGTATGATGTCACTATTTTTATATATGATATATAATATGTTTATGTTATATTTATGCTTCTGTATTTTTCATTTTTGTCTTACCTTTATGGCTTCCATTATGGGTATACGCGATATCTTCATTTAAGGAAGTGCGGACTACCGCCCCCTCAAAGTGATTTGATTCGTTAAATACCGTATGTGGGATGTATAAAGGATGGAAATATGATATTATATATGATTTTATACTGGAATTATAATATACATTTATATCATTATTATTCCATTCTATAAAATACGAAATAGAAATGAAAGTAGCGTTCATGCGTACGTACGGCTTACCGTCTCCATGAACGGTGCATTTCATTTCTTACCTCTAAATGATTATGTAATGTTATAAATGCATGAATGTACTGGATATATATGAAATATATGATATCTACATAATGAATACAATTATGGATATAATAAACATTTGGCCACACGAACAACATGTAATTGTAAGAAGACCACTTTCGACTTAAGAACCAAATATCGGCAAAACAAATATTATTAACTTAAATGATTACATAATGTTTGTGACATGGTAACAAGTGGTATAAAAGTAATAATGAACTTGAAAAAGTGTTCTTAAGGAATTAGAAATTAACTCAAGTTTATTATTCAGGAGATTAAAGAACGATCGAGTCAAGTCGGACCCGAGGTAAGGGATCCTACACCTCTCTTTCTTTTTAAGTACACTCTTTTATGTAATTTCTTTTAAGCTCATCTTTCTTATGATTGGGATGTTATTTTATATTACTCCAACTGTACTTTTTATGTTCATGTGATGAGATACCCTATTCTCTCTCATCAATCCTTTTTGGAAGTTTTATGTGGCGCCGTTAGGCTGCCGAGTTTTCGTAAGGGATTTTTCATCTCACTTTTATTCCCGTGAGATTTATGCTACATTTGCCACAATTTCCTTTGAGTGGTGTATGTGCTGCCCATTATTCTACTCTTTGTGTAATATACTTTAGTTTATGAGTATTTACATCAATGATTTATTTCCCTTCTTTCATGGGGTGTATTTTTGAAAGATACCCAAGTCGGTAAGGGAACCTTTCACCTTCCTCTTTTTTTAAAAGACTTCTTTTG
Source organism: Viscum album (assembly GCA_963277665.1). Lineage (NCBI taxonomy): Eukaryota > Viridiplantae > Streptophyta > Magnoliopsida > Santalales > Viscaceae > Viscum > Viscum album. Next base: position 212,979,441 of record OY728155.1, on the reverse strand, counting down.
TTGGGTCTTTTAATTTACACATTGTTATGTTGGGATATGTTCTCATATATCCTTATTGATGTAAATTTTATGTCCAAGTGATAAGATACACTTTTTATCTCTCATCAACTCATTTTGATATGATGCCGTTAGGCTGTCAAGGGAACTTTTTAACCCTATTTCGATTTCTTTGGGTTCAACATGTAGACATTGAATATGCCGTCCATTGAATATGTGTGAATGACCTTTTATTGTTTTACACTTAATATCCACTTATATTGGGTGTATTTATTTTTGTCACACATATTTTTGAGATTTATTTGTCCTTAATTTAAGGATACCTTCTCTATAAGGGATTTCATCACATTTGACATTTCTATTGAGGGTTCATTGTTGTTATGCACCAATTCACTCTTATATGGTGTATATACTGTCCTTTGGAGTATTATATCATGAATCCTTTTATTCTCATGATATTATAAAGTTCTTACTAAATGTTATTCCTCAATTATTGTATTCAAGTGTCTCTAATTTTGGTAAAACCCCTTTAACCAAAATATCGTTTTAAATACTTTAATTATTTGTTCTTGTTAATATCCATGTTTTCAAAATGGTTTTAAGGATTTATTTATATGGATATTAATGGTTTAAAATTTTAAGCTTCAAGGTGGTATGTGACACTTTGATTCAAAAATCTCTTCATTAAATGTTTTAAATGGTTTTGGAAATGGTTTCTTTTTGAATGGATTCATTATTTCAATATCCTAAAATGCTATATTGTGATTGAAATGTGGAAATGTTATGTTTCCTTTATTCATGTTTTATGTGATACGATTATGTTATGGTTCTTGGGCATTGTTATGAAGAACGGGTAGTTCCGTGATAAACTAAGGGCGGGTGAGCCCGATATAGCTCTCCAATGCATTGGGTAACGCGAAGGAGTGAAACGTTAAGGTTTCTCCGAAGAGATTTTTAGGGAATATACTGTGATGGGTATTCCAAACGTAACCAAGAGGGTTACTCCCTACGTAAGAATGTTATGAATGCCTCATGTTACCTTTATGTCTTATGTTTTCTATGATTTATTCATGATTTGATATGCCTATGTTTTATGGGTAAAGCATGATTTCATTCTTATGTATTTATGAACTCATGTTTTTATAACCCTTACTGGGCTTTTTATGCTCATCCCATGTTTTTGAAATGTTTTTCACAGGTCAAGGGAAAGGTACATGATGTGATGATAGTGTCAAGGATGTGTCAAGAAAGAATCCGTGTTTTATTTTAAATAGGTTTCCGTTGATGGGAAGAATGAATATTGTCTTTTATGTAACCACTTTGTTTAAATGTGGAATGTAATGCAAGTTTCATGATCTAATTCTCTAAAAATCTAAACCTGAAAAGATCCTCAATGTGTAATCTTGTAATAACTCAAGATTAAGTAAGGTTTAAGGCTGGGTCCTTATAGTTGGTATCAAAGGTCGGTTTAGATAACTTTAGAGGTTAGGGTACTCTTTAAGCATAAGTGACATTACCATAATGGTTAGGATTTCAAAAAGAGTCCTAGTTTTAGATAAAGTAAATGAGTAAGTATATCTTAGTGTTTACCTTCCTCGTTAGTACATGATGGTTTTGTTGATATACTCACACTGACCTTTTTGGTTTTAGTAAATGGCTGGATCTAGCTGGTACCAATGTGACAATGGGTTTGAAGGAAACTGTGGTGGTTCTCTGATTAAGAGACTGGATGAGATGGGGGATTCAATGAGGAATCTCATGGTTGTTCTAAACCAACTATCAAGGAGTCATGATCAACCAATTCAACCTTGGTGAGTTCTCTAATGCATCATGTACGAGATGGCCAACTCGATGTGGAAATTCAGGTAATAATTATTAAGGTAACCATTAGGGTTTATATGATCCTGACTTTTGAGGTAATTATGGGTTACTAAATGTTATGATTGAAGTGGAAGGCATGAGATAAAATTGAGGTTAAAATATGTAGTGAATATTTCTGAAGATTTTATCTAGTTTTGGGGAATTTTTTGAGAATTATATAGTTTTGAAAAAAGGACAACACGCAGACCGTGTGACAACCCATCGCGTCGGACAAAGCTGCGAGAATCGAACCCACAACCAAAGTGCGACTGTTATTTATCGCCTACCACTGGACTACGTGAAGTCCCTGGTTAGTTTGACTGATTCTTTTCAGTTATATGATTTTATGAATTAAGAGTAAGTTGATTTTGGGTTATTTATGAAAATGATTAACCTATCATGGAGGATATGTGATTAGGTTAATTACTTTCAATGCGAGACTTTAAGAGCAACTGATTTTGTTTGGAGATAAATGTTACGATTTAACATGGAAGACTATGTGACTAAATCCTTCAAATATTTGGGTTTCAATCTTATATTGGTTTACTTTGAAGAATTTTATGGACAAATTGTTTATCGGATGGTCCTCGTTGAACTTTGGGTTTTGTTGGACAAATTTTGGATATTAAGAATAGATTTTCTTTTTATAAGGGGTTATCCTTTTCTGGATTATCTGATCTTGTACTATCCTTTTTGGTTTTGGTTCTGGTTTAGGCCTAAAGACATAGGATGTACATAGTTCTCTTTTGTGGATTAGGTGATCCTCTAGAAGTTGATTATAGTACTCTTAATGTGAACAAGTCTTCCTAAATACTCGTCTTTTGGAGAAAATATGAGTTTGTGTAAGGAATATAATAAAGGTTGAAAGTAAATATGATAAGTGATTCTGTTTCCTTATGAATAAATTCCTCAATAAAAAGTAACTTAAAACAAAAATGTTGTATATTAACTTTTTCTACTGGGGAATCGAATACCGTTTAACCCATCACAAGTTTGTGATTTTCTCATTGTTAACTTTCTCCTAAACATGTTTTCTATCACTCTCCATAAGAACATGACCCTATGTTTTCTCCTCCATGTCCATATTTTCATACTTGGAATCCTAGTACGGGTTAACTCGGGTGACCTTTGAACTTATCTTTCTTTATTTTAAAGTGTTTGTTTTACCGACTTTTGTTCCGATGTGAGACTTTCAAGGATGTTTCCAAGCGCAATTTTAAAATTGCGAGGACGCAATTCCCAAAAGGGGGGAAGGATGTAACATCCCAGGTAAATAAAGAATATGAAATTTCATATTTATCCATATTTGTGAATAAAATATTTAAATGACTTTAATGGGGACGCTATGCTCGATGGCGTACCCAACACGCAACAACGAGTTTCTTGGGAATCTTACGTTGCACTCTAATAATAAAATAATATTATTTTAAATGGTAGTTAACATGTAGCCATTGTATTGGAGGGAATGGATAGAAATAACTAAGATATGATTATATATGTTTTTATATGTTTTTACATTTATCCAATAAAGGATAGAGGCTTAAAATACGGAAAGAATTCAATTTTAGGCGTATATGCCCTAGTTTTCACTTAAGGTTCACTTATCACCTTTTGATGTTGAACGAAAATTAAATATAGTTTTGTTCACTCATAAACATTATTTTGGATCAAATAAAACTCTTACTAAGAATCGGGACATCAAATTTTACTTTGTGTAATTTTTTGGTATCTTTCCGATAAGGTTCATTTTTTTTAATGAATAGTGTAAAATGTTGTATTTTAGTTCAAAACCACTTTTTAATCTAATTTATTTATATGATTAGATAATATTTTGAATTGTTTTTAAAGTTAAATTTGAAAATATTTTTACCATTAAATCCAATAGTGGTCGTTGGAATTAATTTCACTTTGAAATCAGACGTAAACTAGTGTCAATCTTTTGATACTTATTGTTTTATGAAAACACGCTATTTGCGCTGACAGCGGGAATTAATTATTAAATTAATTAATGTGACTAATATGTTTTGAATTTTTTAAAATGGACTTCATTTTTGAATTCGGAATATCAATTATAGCTTAGGGTGAATTTTTGGTAATTTTCTGAAAAACTCCAATTTTTGATGAATAGTGAAACCACTAAGTGGTAATCAAGCAAACTGATTTTTTTTCAGTTAAATGAAATTTTACCACTAATGTGTATTGAATTTTGAAAATCCAACATACATGGTTGTAATTAAGAAGTAAAATGTGGTTCAATGAGATTATAATAATTTTTTTGGTGAATAGTAACTCATTAAGTTCTTAATCGCGATTAGTGGTAATTAGTGTAGTTTAAGGTAAAAATAATGCTTTAATAAAATGAAATGAACTTGACACATGTCCCAACCTCATTGGTTGTGTCATGGCCGACCAAGACAAGCCATGGGTCAACTTGGGGACCCCATGGATCCACTTTTGTTGGGAAATGACATAAATAACATTTTATTTAATGTAAAAGAAAAATTGACACAAACATGATATGTTTTACTAAAACAATTTTTAAGTGGGGTTACACAAGTACAAATTTTGATTATAAATAGTCATTGGAAAGATAAAAAGATTTCCAACATCATAGTATTTCTTTTATAATTTTTAGACATTAAATAAATTAAATTATTTATGACATAATAATGATTTAACAATGACATCATTATTTGACGATTTAAATAAAATGGAAAGATAATGTAAAATATATGAACTACACATGTCCAAAACCAATTGGATGAGTGGATTTAGAAGCCTTATCACCTTATCCACGAATTCTATCAATGTGGGACCTTTTGAAACCGAAACACATTTTCAAATAATGTAATATTTCTTTACTTTCCAAAAGTGCCCCTCCTCTCCTCTTATAAAAGGCCCCCACCTCTACCTCATTCCATACACTTCTCAAGCCTTTGGCTCGGCCAACCCCTGCCCATTTGCTCTCTCCACATCCCTCTCCTCATCCTAGAGGACTCCTTTTGGGCAGAATCCTTTCAAAGGAAGCCTTTAGGCTTAAATCAAAAGGAGTTACACTTTTAAAGGTAATTCATTCTCTCATGTTCAGTTGTTTTATTTTGCTTCTCCAACCCCCTAAACTCTTTTTATTTACTTCTTTTGTAACAACACCAGTATCTTCAATATACTAGGATGTTGTTATAATATTTATTTGAGCTACACTCTCACACAACTGCATCAAATGGTTAAAGAACATACGGTTTCCGTGGATGGCGAAATTCTGCCTCCCGAAACGATGATTGTTCAATACTCATTTAACACATTCAAAGGTGGCAATTATGATGTCACTATTTTTATATATGATATATAATATGTTTATGTTATATTTATGCTTCTGTATTTTTCATTTTTGTCTTACCTTTATGGCTTCCATTATGGGTATACGCGATATCTTCATTTAAGGAAGTGCGGACTACCGCCCCCTCAAAGTGATTTGATTCGTTAAATACCGTATGTGGGATGTATAAAGGATGGAAATATGATATTATATATGATATTATACTGGAATTATAATATACCTTTATATAATTATTATTCCATTCTATAAAATACGAAATAGAAATGAAAGTAGCGTTCATGCGTACGTACGGCTTACCGTCTCCATGAACGGTGCATTTCATTTCTTACCTCTAAATGATTATGTAATGTTATAAATGCATGCATGTACTGGATATATATGAAATATATGATATCTACATAATGAATACAATTCGGGATATAATAAACATTTGGCCACACGAACAACATGTAATTGTAAGAAGACCACTTTCGACTTAAGAACCAAATATCGGCAAAACAAATATTATTAACTTAAATGATTACATAATGTTTGTTACATGGTAACAAGTGGTATAAAAGTAATAATGAACTTGAAAAAGGGTTCTTAAGGAATTATAAATTAACTCAAGTTTATTATTCAGGAGATTAAAGAACGATCGAGTCAAGTCGGACCCGAGGTAAGGGATCCTACACCTCTCTTTCTTTTTAAGTACACTCTTTTATGTAATTTCTTTTAAGCTCATATTTCTTATGATTGGGATGTTATTTTATATTACTCAAACTGTAATTTTTATGTTCATGTGATGAGAGACCCTATTCTCTCTCATCAATCCTTTTTGGAAGTTTTATGTGGCGCCGTTAGGCTGCCGAGTTTTCGTAAGGGATTTTTCATCTCACTTTTATTCCCGTGAGATTTATGCTACATTTGCCACAATTTCCTTTGAGTGGTGTATGTGCTGCCCATTACTCTACTCTTTGTGTAATATACTTTCGTTTATGAGTATTTAAATCAATGATTTATTTCCCTTCTTTCATGGGGTGTATGTTTTGAAAGATACCCAAGTCGGTAAGGGAACCTTTCACCCTCCTCTTTTTTTAAAAGACTTCTTTTGTTGGGTCTTTTAATTTACACATTGTTATGTTGGGATATGTTCTCATATATCCTTATTGATGTAAATTTTATGTCCAAGTGATAAGATACACTTTTTATCTCTCATCAACTCATTTTGATGTGATGCCGTTAGGCTGTCAAGGGAACTTTTTAACCCAATTTCGATTTCTTTGGGTTCAACATGTAGACATTGAATATGTCGTCCATTGAATATGTGTGAATGACCATTTATTGTTTTACACTTAATATCCACTTATATTGGGTGTATTTATTTTTGTCACACATATTTTTGAGATTTATTTTTCCTTAATTTAAGGATACCTTCTCTATAAGGGATTTCATCACATTTGACATTTCTATTGAGGGTTCATTGTTGTTATGCACCAATTCACTCTTATATGGTGTATATACTGTCCTTTGGAGTATTATATCATGAATCCTTTTATTCTCATGATATTATAAAGTTCTTACTAAATGTTATTCCTCAATTATTGTATTCAAGTGTCTCTAATTTTGGTAAAACCCCTTTAACCAAAATATCGTTTTAAATACTTTAATTATTTGTTCTTGTTAATATCCATGTTTTCAAAATGGTTTTAAGGATTTATTTATATGGATATTAATGGTTTAAAATTTTAAGCTTCAAGGTGGTATGGGACACTTTGATTCAAAAATCTCTTCATTAAATGTTTTAAATGGTTTTGGAAATGGTTTCTTTTTGAATGGATTCATTATTTCAATATCCTAAAATGCTATATTGTGATTGAAATGTGGAAATGTTATGTTTCCTTTATTCATGTTTTATGTGATACGATTATGTTATGGTTCTTGGGCATTGTTATGAAGAACGGGTAGTTCCGTGATAAACTAAGGGCGGGTGAGCCCGATATAGCTCTCCAATGCATTGGGTAACGCGAAGGAGTGAAACGTTAAGGTTTCTCCGAAGAGATTTTTAGGGAATATACTGTGATGGGTATTCCAAACGGAACCAAGAGGGTTACTCCCTACGTAAGAATGTTATTAATGCCTCAAGTTACCTTTATGTCTTATGTTTTCTATGATTTATTCATGATTTGATATGCCTATGTTTTATGGGTAAAGCATGATTTCATTCTTATGTATTTATGAACTCATGTTTTTATAACCCTTACTGAGCTTTTTATGCTCATCCCAAGTTTTTGAAATGTTTTTCACAGGTCAAGGGAAAGGTACATGATGTGATGATAGTGTCAAGGATGTGTCAAGAAAGAATCCGTGTTTTATTTTAATTAGGTTTCCGTTGATGGGAAGAATGAATATTGTCTTTTATGTAACCACTTTGTTTAAATGTGGAATGTAATGCAAGTTTCATGATCTAATTCTCTAAAACTCTAAACCTGAAAAGATCCTCAATGTGTAATCTTGTAATAACTCAAGATTAAGTAATGTTTAAGGCTGGGGCCTTATATCAATACTTTTCCAAGATTGATCTTAGTTTAGGGTATCATCAATTAAGGGTAAAAAAGGAGGATATACCAAATACGGATTTCCGTACAAGGTATGGACACTATGAATTTATAGTGATGCCATTTGGTCTTACTAATGCCCCTGCTATCTTCATGGATCTGATAAATAGAGTCTTTAGAGACTATCTTGATCAGTTTGTGGTAGTTTTATTGATGATATTCTTGTATATTCAAAGGGCAAGGAAGAACATGAAGATCACTTGAGAATTATATTGAAGACCCAAAGAAAGGAGAAGCTTTATTCCAAATTTACCCAGTGTGAATTTTGGCTTCAAAGAGTTTCATTTTTGGGCCACATAATCTCAAAATAGGGCATCTATGTGGATCCATCAAAAATAGAGGTTTTCGAAAGATGGTCGAGACCAACAACAGTAACTAAGATCCGAAGTTTTCTTGGTTTGGATGGATATTATAGACATTTTGTGAAATATTTTTCACGATTATCTAATCCACTCACCAAGTTGACTCAGAAAGGAGTTAAGTTTGTTTGGACGGAAGAATGTGAAGAGAATTTCAAGGAGTTGTAAATAAGGTTATCCAGTGCACCTGTGCTCACATTGCCTTGTAGTGGACAGAGGTTTGTGATCTATAGTGATGCATCTAAGAAGGTATTGGGATTTGTTCTTATGAAAAATGATATGGTGATAGCATATGCCTCACGACAGTTGAGAATCCATTAGAAAAATTACCCAACTCATGATTTGGTGTTAGCTCAAGTAATATTTGCATTAAATATTTGGAGGCATTACTTTTATGGTGAAAGGTGTGATATTTATACTGATAATAAAATTTTAAAGTATATTTTCACACAAAAGGAGCTGAATTTGCACCAAAGAAGATGGTTAGAGATGATTAAGGATTACGACTGCTCAATCCATTACCACCCTGCGAATGCAGACATGGTGGCAGATGCATTAAGTCAACAAGACCATGCCAGTTTATCCATGATGAGGATCACAAAAGATCCAATATTTATGGATTTACAAAGGATGGATCTGGGAATTATAATGGAAAGGAAAAAATCTTTTCTTTCTCAAATGAATTTTCAAGAATTTATACATGTGAAGATTAAAGAGGCACAAAAAGAAGATGTCGAGTTACAAAAGAAGGTGAGAAATGTTCCTGAATTCAACCATGATTGTGATGGGATAATAATGTTCAGGAATCGAGTTTGTGTTCCTCCCATTCCCGAATTAAAGGAGCTGTTGGATGAGGCTCATAGTTCATCATTATCTATTCATCCTAGAAGCACGAAGATGTATAGGGACCTGAAAAAGTACTTCTGGTGGGATGGCATGAAAAGAGATGTTGTTGAATATGTCTCTCAATGCTTTGTTTGTCAGCAAGTTAAAGCTGAGAGACAGAACTCCAAGGGGATTTTACATCCATTACCCATACCCGAATGGAAATGGGAAAACATCATTATGGACTTTGTCACAGGACTTCCTAAAACTTCCAAAGGAAATAATGCTATCTGGGTCATAGTTGATCTTCTTACAATGACCGCACACTTCATTGCTATTAGAGAGGATTTCTCTCTGAATCAGCTTGCCAGGATATATGTGAAGGAAGTGGTATGATTTCCTGGAGTACCACTTTCTATTATATATGATCAGGATCTGAGGTTTACCTCAATTTTCTATAGAAGTATTCATCATACTCTGGATACAGAGTTGAGTTTCAGCAATGCTTATCATCCTCAGACAGACGGTCAGTCTGAGAGAACAATTCAAACACTAGAAGATATGTTGAGAGCTTGCTCTATGGATTTCAAAGGTGGTTGGGATCAACACCTACCTTCGGTGGAATTTTATTATAATCATATCTTTCACTCCAGTATTCAGATGGCTCTTTATGAAGCTCTCTATGGAATGAAATGCGGGACTCCAACTTGCTTGGAAGAAGTTGGGGAAAGAAAGCTATTAGGACCTGATCTTGTTGACGAGATGGCAGAAAAGGTCCGATCTATTCAATAACACATAAGAGCAGCTCAGAGTCGACAGAAAAGTTATTTTGACAACCGAAGAAAAGTCCTAGAGTTTGAACTGGGTGATAAAGTGTTCTTATGAATATCTCCCTGGAAGAGGGTCATGAGATTTGGAATGAAGGGGAAGTTGAGCCCTAGATATATCAGTCCTTTTGAAATACTGGATCGTGTTGGAATAGTAGTTTACCGATTTGAGCTTCCACTGAATCTCTCTCAAGTTCATGATGTGTTCCATGTATCTCTCCGGAGAAAGTACATATCCGATCCTTCACATGTACCCATCTAAGAAGTTGTACAGCTGGAGCATGATCTTTCGCATGAAGAATAGCCAATAGATATTCAAGATCATAGCGAAAAATTCCTACGAAACAAGACCACTCACTTGGTGAATGTTTTATGGAGGCACCAACAATTAGAATATGCTACATGGGAGCTTGAGGATATGATGAGGGAGAGGTACCATCATTTTTTGTTACAATGTGACGAATTTCGAGGGAGAAATTCATTTTAAGGGGGGTAGAATGTAACAACCGAGACTTTTATGAGAAATATTTTGTTTTTATGATATATAAATCATCAAAGGAACCTTTTACTACACAAAACACTAGCTTGTCTTGCTTTACACGCAATCACGTCCTTCCTCGATAGCTTTCATCGTACGCAATACCGAGTTTCACTAAACAATGATATGCTATTAAAATATTATTAAAACTAGCCATTATGAATAGTAATAACCACTGTTTGAAATTTTATAAATTTTATTTTTCAAAATGGACTTCATTTTTGGATTCGGAATATCGAAATTAGTTTAGGGTGAAATTTTGGTACTTTTCGGAAAAATTTCATATTCTGATGAATACTAAAAATTATTAAATTTTAATTAAAAAGAACTTTTTTAATCGAAATAATTAATAGTAAAAACATTTGAGTGGTTTTAAAGTATATTTAGAATTTATTTTTACAATTTAATACAATGTTGTTCATTTGATGTAATTTTACATTTAAACCAGACATAAACAAGTGTCAATATTTTGATAGTTATTATCTTTTAAAAACACGCTATTTGTTTTGACGACGGAAATTAATTTTTTAATTTATTAATGTAACTGAGATGTATTTAATTTGGTAAAAGAAACATCATTTTTTAATTTATAATATCAAATATATCTTAGGCCTAATTGTTGGTATTTTTTTGGAATCTTTCATTTTTTTGATGAATAGTGAAACCACTAAGTGGTAGTTAAAAAAACTGAATTTTTCATAGAACATAATTTTACCGCTTCTGTGAGTAGAATTTCGAAACTCCGTGAGACACGGTTAATATCAAGGACTAAAATTTGGTTCAATGAGATGAAAATAATTTTTGGTGAATTGTAACTTTTTAATTTTATTTACCACCGTTAAAAGTAAATAGGGTAATTAAGGGAAAAAATGATATTATTATTACACTAAAACATGAAATAATTCTATTTTATAAGTGTAATTAGACCAAAACCAACCTTTGGAATAAAATAGGACAATTTAGGCCCACTTGGATTAGATTATGACATTTATTTTCAATTTATTTAAAGAAGGGTTAAAATAGTTAAAATGAAAGTTTAATAACTAAATCATTTTTAATATGGAGTTATACATAAGATAAATTCGACTATAAATATTCATTAGAAAGATAAAAAGATTTCCAACATAATGGTATTTTATTTATAATTTGTAGACGTTAAATAATTTAATTTATTTATAACACAATGATGATGTGGTAATTATCTTATTAATGAAATATTGACATAATTGATGTTATAAATACCCAAATAAATGTAATTTGAGACTTTTTATGAATTAAAATAATTTTATACATTAATATGACATTTTAGTATTTATTTAATTAAACTTTTAGAACAAATAATTCTGTTATGTGTTTCACAAAAATCAATTACCAAATAGTGTCAAAATTGACATAAAATTGTTTTTAAAACAAATACTATATTATTAATTGTTATTTTATTCATAGAAATATAAGGTTCGGAAAAATGACATAGATAAGGTTATATATATTAATAATAAACAACTTTGAGTTCGTTTTGCTTGATATAAAAAGTTTATTAACCTTATAGTGTAAGAAAACAAGAAGACACGGTAAAAGTTAAATTATCTAACTAAAAGTTAAATATAAATGATAAGGTTAAAATTGATACCTAAACATGTCTAAATTATATTGGATGAGATTATTTCAACCCATACCCACCTCATCATATAAATATATTAATTTGGAGCTATTAATAACTGAATTTGACTTTATAATAAAATAATAGTTTTTGTTATTCCAAAGGTGCCCCTCTAATCCCTTATAAAAGGGAACCTCCTCCCCCTCTTCCTCACACAACATTGAGCCTTAAAGCTCAGTCAAACCCTGCCAATTTATTCTCTCCACTTCCCTAGAGACATACTAGAGGTCCGGGTCTTCTTCAAAGACCATTTTTAGTGCTCTAAAAGGAGGTCTTAAAGAAGCGCTTCCAAGAAGAGATAATGTCTGTTACCGATTCTGTCATCTTTATTTCTTCTTCCACTTCTCCTTATTTTGTTGTTTAATAATGAAGTAATTACATAAGTATCACTCATATAATTATATGTTATTATAAGTATAAAACAGACCTATTTCACCATTTATCCATCCTATGGTAAATGAAATCTCTGCGCGTGCGTACGCACGCAATACCGTCTCCACGCCGTGGTGTAATCTATTTTCCACCACCACCTTACTTGGATGGGTATAATGGGGTAAATAATGAATATATATGATTATTGTAAATTGATATTTAATCTGAAATAGAATATATACAATCCAATACAATTCCACGATGATGGGAACGATATCATCGCACGTGCGTACGAACGTAATATCGTCTCCATGATGTGATGTGACTCGTTCTACATGATCAAAATTTCATAATGATTATATAAATGAATTGAATGATTGAATATGATATATATTACACTAATAACATTGTGGAAATGAGGTATCTATAACCTAAAAAGAAAAATAAGAATTTATTCGACAAAACACGCATAAGAACAAAAATTAATAAACACCCAAATAACAAGTAGCAATGAAATATTACTAATAATAAGCTAAGAATATCACCATATATGATATCATAACAATGAGTATGATTCTGGAATAAGTCAATGACATTATTTAAATTATTATACAGGATGTTCAGACACTTACAAAGAAAATCAGACATAAGGTAATGGAAAATATCACAATCTCATTTTATCCGAGATTTTTTATACTTTTGAATTTAATGGGGTGTATTTTATCATCCACATCCATGTTTCCTCAATATGTAATATTGTTTCCATCCACCTATAATTTTTTAAATCCAATTTTACCCTTCGGTGATTTTTTAGTAAAATATATGAAATGAGTCTTTTTTCATTTTTCGTACGAGGTACTTTTTGAATTTTCCGACAAAAGAATGAGAAGAATGTTTTTTATTAACAAATACGACATGATGGATTTTTAAAACATTATTCTCAAGAATCTTCCTTTACAAGTTTTCAAGTTTATTTTTAATCAACTTCTTTTAGTTTAAAATTGTATGACATGTTAAGAAAGGGAAATGTTTTTGATGTAGAAAGGATATTTTCCTCAAGAATGGAGTTTAAGTGTTTTATCAAAATTATTTTCAATATAAGATAATATAGGGTTCTATTTCTATCCCTATTATTAAATTTATTTTATTATGTTGTGATGGAATTATTTTTATGAATTCTTTTATCAAAATTGTTTGACGATGTCATGTTGTTTAAGAATCCCATTTTTATTACATGGTTTATGCAATGATGTATGATTTATGATTTTGTGGCACACATAAGAATGGTATCATTATGAGATGGGTGGGACTTATATCTCCCTCCAATGAATTGGGTAAATATTTTATATCTCAGGAGATAGACATGGCTGGAAGGGCAGGTTAAACCGGTTCCGTGAAATAAGACTGAAACGAGGAATGAACTCGTTTCAGAAATGGACTTTGTCCACTAATATAGTCTTGGCAATGAGTCTTGACTAATAAGAAATGATTCTCCATGATTATGTGTGTATGCCACAAAGAATCAGGTTTTATGTTATGACTATTGTGATTACATTTCACTACTATGATTTATCTCATGTTATGAAATTATGATCTCTTTTGCAGGTTAAGATTTCCAAAATTTATGTTCTTATGTATATGATGTGATTGATATTTATTTTGATTACCCATACTGAGCATTTGAGATCACCCTTTTGTATGTTTTGTTTCCTCAGGTCAGGAAGAAGGTTATTATGTAGGATATGCCAAAAGGGACTCTAGATATGATGAAATAAATGGGAGGCAAAGTAGATGCCTTATGAACCAGTTGTTTATGTTTCCCAGTTTCTAAAGACTCTATAACTATAATGTCCTTTCCTAGTTTTTTTATATGTTGCAATAAGTGTGCTTCAATTTTGAAGTAATAAAAATTTATGTAATATATGGGTCGTTATAGTTGGTATCATAGGAAAGGTATAGTCAACCATTGGAAACTAGGAGGTGAAAGCCTTAGTAAGAACCCTAAGGATAAGTCTAAGCATAGAACACAATCATATTATTTTAGAAATGGAAATGAATAACCTAGGATAAGACCGTAAGTGTGAAATTTTATTCTTGATTATGTGGTTTTCCTATTATAATTAGTGTTGCTCACACTATTCTTCTTGGTTTTAGTAAATGGCTAGAACCCGAAGGAACAGTGTTAATGTGGAATGCGACTGAAAATGCAATGATTGTCCCCCTGAGCAGCCAAACGTTATGGGATCTGGAATGAAAAATCTTGTAGCCATGCTCACACAACTTTCTGAAGCTAGGAATCATGCAGAACTTCCAAACAAGCAAAGGAAGGAGCAACATTCTATTGAATCCTTCATGAGGCAGCGTCCACCTTCTTTCAGTGGGTCAACAGATCCATTAGTTGTTTAACAATGGATTAGTACTACTGAAAAGATATTTTCAGTTCTTCAATTTGTTGAACATGATAAAGTCATCCTAGCAGTGTATCATTTGGAAAGAGATATTGATCAATGGTGGAATCTTATTTAGAATACGAGGAAATGGGAAGAAATTGAGTCTATATAATTGGATGACTTCATGAACTTATTTTCAATAAGTAATTCCCTCGTATTCTCCGAAAAAATATGGAGAAGGAGTTTCTTGAACTAATGTAAAAGGATTATGAATCTGTTGGTACCTATGAAGCAAATTTTACAAGACTTGCAAGGTATGCTTATTGTATTATTATCCAACCTGAGAGTCAGATCGATCGATTCTTTAGTGGCTTAAAACCAATTCTTCTAAGGGTGTTAGCCATAAGAGACTTCAGTAGCTATGAGGAAATCGTTCGATGTGCTCTCAAAGTTGAGATGGAGATTGGAGTAACCCATCAGTCATATGGGTTTGATAAGAAGAGGAAAATGGAATTCAAAGAAAAATCTAAAGAGCACACTGAAAATAAGATTATCATTCCCTTATGCGCAAAGTGTGGAAAGAAACATGGAGGGAGTTGTCTTAAAGGGACAAGTAAATGTTTAAAATGTGGAAAGGACGGTCATCGGGAATTTTAATGCTGAAATGATGGGAAGAAGATGTCTAATGATGCAAACAAAGGAAGGGATACACAGAATGAACCTACTACACTTCAATATTTTATGTGCATTGAGATGGGGCATTATGCCAATCAATGCCCAAATCCAAGGTTTGATGATGATGGTCGACATCAACAAACTCTTAAGGCTAAAGAAAAAGGAAAGTCACATGAAATTTCTATCAGCGATGTGGAGTATGATAACGATTTGGTGAAAGGTACACTTACCACCCACTCTAATGTAGCAAATGTTTTATTTGATTCTGGATCCACCCACTCTTTTATTTCTGATGATTTTTCCAAGGGTATCACCGTATTACCTCAACAATTAGATGTTGAGTTAGCTGTGACAACACCTAATGGAACAACAGTTGCCTCAAAAGTTTATAATTATTATCCTATTGAAGTTTTTGGGAAAGTTCTTCCTAAAAATCTTGTGATCCTTCCAATAGTGGAATTTGATGTGATTCATGGCATGTATTGAGTTTCTTTATATCGAGCTCATATCAATTACCAAAGAAGGGAAGTCGCATTTCATATTCCAGATCAATCTATGATCGTCTATCGATGCAAGGATGAACATAACCTTCCATTGGAAATTTCTTCCATCTTATGGGTCATGATTCCACTAAATGAAGGTTATTTATCTCAAATGGTTGGTACGAAACTCACGATTAATAATATGCCCATTGTATGGGATTTTGATGATGTCTTTCCGGAGGAATTTCCAGGTCTTCCACCGAATCGTGATGTTGAGTTTTCAATAGAACTCGTATCGGGTGCTTTACCTATTTCAAATACACCTTATAGAATGGCCCCAATTGAGTTGCAGGAATTGAAGAAGCAACTCCAAGGGAATCTTGATAAGTGGTTCATACACCCTAGTGCGTCACCTTGGGGAGCACCTGTTCTGTTTGTTAATAAGAAAGATGGATCAATGAGACTCTAAATTGATTATCGAGAACTTAACAAGATCACTATCATGAAAAAATATCCTCTCCCGTGCATTGATGACTTATTTGACCAACTACGTGGTGCTCAATACTTTTCCAAGATTGATCTTCGTTCATGGTATCATCAATTAAGGGTCAAAAGGGAGGATATACCAAATACGGATTTCCGTACAAGGTATGGACACTATTAATTTATAGTGATTCCATTTGGTCTTACTAATGCCCCTACTATCTTCATGGATCTGATGAATAGAGTCTTTAGAGACTATCTTGATCAATTTGTGGTAGTCTTTATAGATGATATTCTTGTATATTCAAAGAGAAAGGAAGAACATGAAGATCACATGAGAATTATATTGATGACCATAAGAAAGGATGATCTTCATTCCAAATTTACCAAGTGTGAATTTTGGCATCAAGGAGTTTCATTTTTTGGGCCACACAATCTCAAAAGAGGGAATACCTATGGATCCATCAAAAAGAGAGGTTATCAAAAGATGGTCGAGACCAACAACAGTAACTAAGATCCGATGTTTTCTTGGTTTGGCTAGATATTATCGACATTTTGTGAAATATTTTTCACGATTATCTAATCCACTCACCATATTGACTCAGAAAGGAGTTAAGTTTGTTTGACGGAAGAATGTGAAGAGAATTTCAAGGAGTTGAAAAGAAGGTTATCCAGTGAACCTGTGCTCACACTTCCATGTAGTGGAGAAAGGTTTGTGATCTATAGTGATGAATCCAAGAAGGGATTGGGATGTGATCTTATGCAAAATGATATGGTGATATCTTATTCCTCACTACAGTTGAAAATCTGTTTGCAAAATTACGCAACTCATGATTTGAAGTTAGCTGCGGTAATATTTGCATTAAAGATTTGGAGGCATTACCTTTCTGGTGAAAGGTATGATATTTATACTGATCATCAAAGTTTAAAGTATATTTTCACACAAAAGGAGCTGAATATGCACCAAAGAAGATGGTTGGAGCTGATTAAGGATTACGACTGCTCAATCCATTACCACCCTAGGAAAGCAAACAAGGTGGCAGATCCATTAAGTCAACAAGACCATGCCAGTTTATCCATGATAAGGATCACAAAAGATCCAATATTTATGGATTTACAAAGGATGGATCTGGGAATTATACTGGAAAGGGGAAAATCTTATCTTTCTCAAATGAATGTTCAACCATCTATACATGTGAAGATTAAAGAGGTGCAGAAAGAAGATGTCGAGTTACAAAATAAGGTGAGAAATGTTCCTGAATTCAACCTTGATTGTGACGGGATAATAATGTTCAGGAATCGGGTTTGTGTTCCTCCCATCCCCAAATTAAAGAAGGAGCTGTTGGATGAGGCTCATAGTTCTTCATTATCTATTCATCCTGGAAGCACGAAGATGTATAGGGACCTGAAAGAGTACTTCTGGTGGGATGGAATGAAAAGAGATGTTGCTGAATATGTCTCTTGATGCTTGGTTTGTCAGCATGTTAAAGCTAAGAGACAGAAGTCCAAGGGTATGTTACAACCCTTACCCATACCCGAATGGAAATGGGAAAACATCCCTATGGACTTTGTCACATGACTTCCTAAAACATCCAAAGGCAATAATGCTATTTGGGTCAAAGTTGTTCGTCTTACAAATTCCACACACTTCATTTCTATTAGAGAGGATTTCTCTCTGGATCAGCTTGCCAGGATATATGTGAAGGAAGTGGTAAGATTGCATGGAGTACCACTTTCTATTATATCTGATCGGGATCTGAGGTTTACCTCAAAGATCTGGCGAAGTCTTCAGCATACTCTGGATACAGAGTTGAGTTTTAGCACTTCTTATCATCCTAAAACACACGGTCAGTCTGAGAGAACAATTCAAACTCTAGAAGATATGTTGAGAGATTTCTCCATGGATTTCAAAGGTGGTCGGGATTAACACCTACCTTTGGTGGAATATTCGTATAATAATAGATTTCACTCCAGTATTCAGATGGATCCTTATGAAGCTCTCTATGGAAAGAAATGCAGGACTCCAACTTGCTAGGATGGAGTTGGGGAAAGAAAGCTATTAGGACCTAATCTTGTTGATGAGATGGTAGAAAAGGTCCGATATATTCAACAACATATAAGACAGCTTAAAGTCGACAGAAAAGATATGCCGAAAACTGAAGAAAAGACCTAGAGTTTGAATTGGGTGATAAAGTGTTCTTACGAGTATCTCCCTGGAAGAGGGTCATGAGATTTGGAAAGAAGGGGAAGTTGAGCCATAGATATATCGGTCCTTTCAAAATACTTGATCATGTTGGAATGGTATCTTATCGATTGGCGCTTCCACCGAATCACTCTCAAGTTCACGATGTGTTCCATGTATCTCTCATGAGAAAGTACATCCTGATCCTTCACATGTACTCAGCTCAGAAGTTGTACCGCTGGAGCAAGATCATTCTTGTGAAGAACAGCCGATAGAGATTCTTGATCGTAGAGAAAAAGTATTACGAAACAAGACCACTCGCTTGGTGAATGTTTTATGGAGGAACCACCAATTAGAAGAAGCTACATGGGAGCATGAGGATATGATGAGGGAGAGGTATCCTCATCTTTTTGTTACAAAGTGACGAATTTCGAGGGAAAAATTCATTTTAAGGGGGGTAGAATGTAACAATTGAAACTTTTATGAGAAATATTTTGTTTTTATATTATATAAAAAATCAAAGGAATCTTTCACTACACACAACACTATCTTTGCATGCTTTACACGCAATCGCGGCCTTCCTCGATAGCTAGCGTCGTACGCAATACCGAGTTTCACTAAACAATGATATGCTATAAAAATATTTTTAAAACTAGCTATTATGAATAGTAATACCCACTTTTTGAAATTTTATAAATGTTATTTTTCAAAAGGGACTTCATTTTTGGATTCGGAATATCGCAATTATCTTAGGGTGAAATTTTGGTACATTTCGGATAACTATCATATTCTGATGAATAGTGAAAATTATTAAATTTTAATTAAAAAAAACTTTTTTAATCGAAATAATTAATAGTGATAAAATTTGAGTGGTTTTAAAGTATATTTAGAATATATTTTTTCAATTTAATACAATTTTGTTCATTGGATGTAATTTCACATTTAAACCAGACATAAATAAGTGTCAATCTTTTGATTGTTATTATCTTTTAAAAACACGCTATTTGTTTTGACGACGAGAATTAATTTTTAAATTAGTTAATGTAATTGATACGTATTGAATTTGGTAAAATAAACATCATTTTTGAATTCATAATATCGAATATAGCTTTGGCCTAATTTTTGGTATTTTTCTAGAAACTTTCATTATTTTGATGAATAGTGAAACCACTAAGTGGTAGTTAAAAAAACTGAATTTTTCATAAAACATAATTTTACCACTTTTGTGAGTAGAATTTAGAAAATCCGAGAGACACGGTTAATATCAAGGACTAAAATGTGGTTCAATGAGATGAAAATAATTTCTGGTGAATAGTAACTGTTTACTTTTATTTACCACGGTTAAAAGTAAATAGAGTAATTAAGAGTAAAAATGATATTATTATTACCCTAACACATTTCCTAATTCTATTGGATAAGTGTAATTCGACCAAAAACAACCTTATGAATAAAATATGACCATTTATCCCCACATGGATTAGATTAGGACATTTATTATCAATTTATTTAAAGAAGGGTTAAAATAGTTAAAATCAATGTTTAATAATTAAATCATTTTTAATATAGAGTTATACATAAGATAAATTAGACTATAAATATTCCTTAGAAAGATAACACGATTTCCAACATAATGGTATTTTATTTATAATTTTAAGACATTAAATAATTTAATTTATTTATGACACAATGATGATGCAGTAATTATCTTATTAATGAAACATTGACATAATTGATGTTATAAATACCCAAATAAATGTGATTTGATACTTTTTATGAATTAAAATAATTTTATATGTTAACATGACATGTTAGTATTTAGTTAATTAAATATTTTAGAACTAATCATTCTGTTATGATTTTCACAAAAATCAATTACCAAATAGTGTCAAAATTGAAATAAAATTGTTTTTAAAACAAATACTATATTATTAATTGTTATTTTATTCATAAAAATCTAAGACTCGACCAAATGACATAGATAAGGTTATATATAATAATAATAAACAACTTGGGGTTCGTTTGGTTTGATATAGTAATATTTTTAACCTTATAGTGTAAGAAAACAAGAAGACACGGTAAAAGTTAAATTGTCTAACTTAAAGTTAAATCTAAATGATAAGGTTAAAGTTGATACCTAAACTTGTCTAAATTATATTGTATGAGAGGATTCCGACCCATACCCACCTTATATTCGAAATATATTATTTTTGAGCTATTAAAAACCGAATTTGACTTTATAATTAAATAATATTTTTTGTTATTCCAAAGGTGCCCCTCTCCTCCCTTATAAAAGGGCACCTCCTCCCCCTCTTCCTCACACCACTTTGAGACTTCAAGCTCAGGAAAACCCTACCAATTGATTCTCTACACTTCCCTATTTACATCCTAGAGGTCATGGTCTTCTTCAAAGACTAATTTTAGTGCCCTAAAAAGAGGTCTCAAAGAAGCCCTTCCAATAAGAGGTAATGTCTGTTATCGATTCCTTCATCTTTATTTCTTCTTCCACTTCTCATTATTTAGTTGTTTAATTATGAATTAATAACATCAGTATCACTCATACACTGATATGTTATTATAAGTATAAAACAACCCTATTTCACCATCTATCCATCCTACGGAAAATGAAATCACTGCGCGTGCGTACGTACGGAATACCGTCTTCACGCCGTGGTGTAATCTATTTTCCACCACCACCTTATTTGGATGGGTATAATAGTGTAAAGAATTAATATATATGATTTCTGTAAATTGATATTGACTCTGAAATATTATATATACACTCCCATAAAATTCCACGATCATGTGAACAATATCATCCCACGTGCGTACATACAGAATATCGTCTCCACGATGTGATGCGACTCGTTCACCATGATCATCATTGAATAATAATTATATAAATGAATTTAATGAATTAATATGATATATATTACACTAATAACATTCTGGAAATGAGGTATCTATAACATAAAAAGATAAATAAGAATTTATTCGACAAAACACGCATAAGAACAAAAAGTAATAAACACCCGAATAACAAGTACAAATGAAATGTTACTAATAATAAGCTATGAATATTACCATATATGATATCATAACAATGAGTATGATTATGGAATAAGTAAATGACATTATTGAAATCATTATACAGGACGTTCGGACACGTACGAAGCAAATCAAACCTATGGTAAGTGAAAATATCACAATCTCATTTTATCTGAGATTGTTTATACTTTGGTATTTACTGGGGTGTATTTTATCATCCACATACTTGTTTCCTCAATATGTAATATTGTTTCCATCCACCTACAATTGTTTAAATCCAATTTTACCCTTCGGTGATTTTTTATTAAAAGAAATGAAAGGAATCATTTGTCGTTTTTCGTACGAGGTACTTTTTGACTTTTCCGACAAAAGTACGAAAATAATGTTTTTTATTAAACTATACGTCATGAATGGATTTCTAAAATATTATTTCCAAGAAGCTTCCTTTACATGTTTTCATGTTTATTTTTAATAAACTTCCTTTAGTTTAAAATTTTATGACATGTTAAGAAAGGAAAATGTTTTCGAAGTAGAAAGGATATTTTCCTCAAGAATGGAGTTAAAGTGTTTTATCAAAATTATTTTCCATCTACGATAATATAGGGTTCTGTTTCTATCCCTATTATTACATTGATTTTATTATGTTGTGATGGAATTATTTTTATGAATTCCTTTATCTTAAATGAATTGTTTTAAGATGTCATGTTGTTTATGAATCCCATTTTTATTACATGGGTTATGCAATGATGTATGATTTATGATTTTGTATCACACATAATAACGGTTTCATTATGAGATGGGTGGGACCTATATCTCCATCAAATGCATTGGGTAAAGATTTTATATCTCATGAGATAGACATGTCTGGAATGGCAGGTTAAACCGGTTCAGTGAAATAGGACTGAAACGAGGAATGAACTCGTTTCATAAATAGACTTTGTCCACTAATATAGTCTTGGAAATTAGTCTTTACTAATAAGAAATGATTATCTATGATTATGTGTGTATGACACAAAGCTTCATGTTTTAAGTTATGATTATTGTGATTACATTTCACTACTATGATTTATCTCATGTTATGAAATTATGATCTCATTTGCAGGATAAGATTTCAAAAAGTTATGTTCTTATGTATATGATGTGATTGATATTTATTTTGTTTACCCATACTGAGCAATTGAGCTCACTATTTTTTATGTTTTATTTCCCCAGGTCAGGAAGAAGGTTATTAAGTAGGATATTCCAAAAGGGACCCTAGATATGATGAATTAAATGCGAGGCAATAAGATGCCTTATGAACCAGTTGTTTATGTTTCCCATTTTTTAAAGACTCTATACCTATACGGTCCTTTCCTGGTTTTGATATATGTTGTAATAAGTGTGCTTCAATTTTGAAGTAATAACAATGTATGTAATGTATGGGTCGTTATAGTTGGTATCAGAGGAAAGTTATAGTCAACCTTTGGAAACTAGCATTTGAAAACCTTAGTAAGAACCCTAAGGATAAGTCTAAGCATAGAACACAATCATAGTGTTTTAGAAATGGAAATGAATAACCTAGGATAAGACTTTAAGTGTGAAATTTTATTCTTGATTATGTGGTTTTCCTATTATAATTAGTTTTTCTCACACTATTCTTCTTATTTTTAGTCAATGGATAGAATCCGAAGGAACCGTGTTAATGCGGAATGCGACGGACAATGCAATGATTGTCCCCCTGAGCAACCAAACGTTATGGGAGCTGGAATGAAAAATCTTGTAGCCATGCTCACACAACTTTCTCAAGCTATGAATCATGCAGAATTTCCAAACGAGCAAAGGAAGTAGAAACATTTTGTTGAATCCTTCATGAGGCAGCATCCACCTTCTTTCAGCGGGTCTACAGATCCAGTATTTGCTGAACAATGGATTAGTACTACTGAAGAGATATTTTTAGTTCTTCAATGTTCTGAACATGATAAAGTCATCCTAGAAGTGTATCGTTTGGAAGGTGATGTTGATCAATTGTGGAATCTTATCAAGAATACGAGGAAAAGGGATGAAATTGAGTCCATGGAATGGGATGACTTCAAGAACTAATTTTTCAATAAGTAATTCCCTCGTAATATCCAAAAAAAGATAGAGAAGGAGTTTATTGAACTAAAGAAAAAGGATGATGAATCTGTTGGTACCTAAGAAGCAAATTTTACAAGACTTGCAAGGTACGCTTATGGTATTATTATCCAACCTGAGATGAAGGTCGATCCATTCTTTAGTGGCATAAATCCAAGTCCTTGAAGGGAGTTATCCATAAGGAACTTCAATAGCTATGAGGAAATCATTTGATGTGCTCTCAAAGTTGAGATGGAGATTGGTGTAACCCATCAGTCATATGGGTTTGATAAGAAGAGGAAAATGGAATTCAAAGGAAAATCTAAAGAGCACACTGAAAAAAAGATGATGTTTCCCTTATTCTCAACGTTTGAAAAGAAACATGGAGGGAGTTGTCTTAAAGGGACAAGTAAATGTTTCAAATGTGGAAAGGATAGTCATCGGGCATTTGAATGCCACAATGATGGGAAGAATATGTCTAATGATGCAAACAAATGAAGGGATACACAGAATGAACCTACTATACTTCAATGTTTCAAGTGCAAGGAGATGGGGCTTTATGCCAATCAATTCCCAAATACAAGGGTTGATGATGATGGTCGACATCAACAAATTCTTAATGCTAAAGACAACGGAATGTCACATGCAATTTCTATCAATGATGTGGAGTACAATAACGATGTGGTGAAAGGTACACTTACCATCCACTCTAAAGTAGAAAATGTTTTATTTGATTCTAGATCCACCCACTCTTTTATTACTAAAATTTTCCTAAGGGTATCATCGTATTACCTCAACAATTAGATGTTGAGTTAGCTGTGACAACACCTAATGGCACAACAGTCGCATCAAAAGTTTATAATTCTTCTCTGATTGAAGTTTATGGGAAGGTGCTTCCTGCAAATCGTGTGATCCTTCCTATAGTGGAATTTTATGTGATTCTTGGCAAGAATTGACTTTCTTTATATAGATATCATATCAATTTCCAAATAAGGGAAGTCACATTTCATATTCCAGATCAATATATGATCGTCTATCGATGCATGGATGAAACATATCATTCCAGTGGAAATTTCTTCCATCCTATGGGTCTTGATTCCACTAAATGAAGCTTATTTATCTCAAATGGTTGGTGAGAAACTCACAATTAAGAATATGCCCATTGTACGTGAGTTTGACGATGTCTTTCCAGAGTAATTGCCCGGTCTTCCACCAAATTGTGAAGTTGAGTTTTCAATAAAACTCGTACCGGGTGCTTTACCTATTTCAAAGACACCTTATAGAATGGCCCCAATTGAGTTGTAGGAATTGAAGAAGCAACTCCAAGAGAATCTTGATAAGTGGTTCATATGCCCTAGTGTGTCACCTTGGGGAGCAGCTGTTCTGTTTCTTAAGAAGAAAGATGGATCAATGAGACTGTACATTGATTATCGAGAACATAACAAGATCACTATCATGAAAAAATATCGTCTCCCGCGCATTGATGACTTATTTGACGAACTACGTGGAGCTCAATACTTTTCCAAGATTGATCTTCATTCAGGTTATCATTAATTAAGGTCCAAAAGGGAGGATATACCAAAGACGACTTTTCTTACAAGGTATGGACACTATGAATTTATAGTGATGGCATTTGGTCTTACTAATGCCCCTGCTATCTTCATGGATCTGATGAATAGAGTCTTTAGAGACTATCTTGATCAGTTTGTGGTAGTCTTTATAGACGATATTCTTGTATATTCAAAGATCAAGGAAGAACATGAAGATCACTTGAGAATTATATTGAAGAAACAAGGAAAGGATAAGGTTTATGCCAAATTTACCAAGTGTGAATTTTGGATTCAAATAGTCTCATTTTGCGGCCACATAATCTCAAAAGAGGGCATATCTGTGGATCCATCAAAAATAGAGGTTATCGAAAGATGGTCGAGACCAACAACAGTAACTGAGATCCGAAGTTTTCTTGGTTTGGCTGGATATTATCAACATTTTGTGAATTATTTTTCATGATTATCTAATCCACTCACCAAGTTGACTCAGAAAGGAGTTAATTTTGTTTGGACGGAAGAATGTGAAGACAATTTCAAGGAGTTGAAAAGAAGGTTATCCAGTGCACCAATGCTCACACTACCTTGTAGTGGAGAAAGGTTTATGATCTATAGTGATGCATCCAAGAAGGGATTAGGATGTGCTCTTATGCAAAATGATATGGTGATAGCTTATGTCTCATGACAGTTGAAAATCCATGAGCAAAATTACCCAACTCATGATTTGGATTTAGCTGTGGTAATATTTGCATTAAATATTTGGAGGCATTAACATTATGGTGAATGGTGTGATATTTATACTGACTATAGGAGTTTAAAGTATATGTGCACACAAAAGGAGCTGAATATGCGCCAAAGAAGATGGTTGGAGCTGATTAAGGATTACAACTGCTCAATCCATTACCACCCTGGGAAAGCAAACAATGTGGCAGATGCATTATGTCAACAACACCATGCCAGTTTATCCATGATGAGGATCACAAAAGATCCAATATTTATGGATTTACAAAGGATGGATCTTGGAATTATAATGGAAAGGAAAAAATCTTATCTTTCTCATATGAATGTTCAACCATCTATACATGTGAATATTAAAGAGGCATAGAAAGAAGATGTCAAGTTACAAAAGAAGTTGAGAAATGTTACTAAATTCAACCTTGATTGTGATGGGATAATAATGTTCAGGAATCAGGTTTGTGTTCCTCCCATCCCCGAATTAAAGAAGGAGATGCTGGATGAGGCTCATAGTTCTTCATTCTATATTCATCCTGGAAGCATGAAGATGCATAGGGACCTGAAAGAGTACTTCTGGTGGGATGACATGAAAAGAGATATTACTGAATATGTCTCTCGATGCTTGGTTTGTCAGCATGTTAAAGCTGAGAGACAGAAGTCCAAGGGGATGTTACAACCATTACCCATACCCGAATGGAAATGGGAAAACATCACTATGGACATTGTCACAGGACTTCGTAAAACATCCAAAGGCAATAATGCTATTTGGGTCATAGTTGATCGTCCTACAAAGTCCGCACACTTCATTGCTATTAGAGAGGATTTCTCTCTGGACCGGCTTGCCAGGATATATGTGAAAGAAGTGGTAAGATTGCATGGAGTACCACATTATATTATATCTGATCAGGATCCGAGGTTTACCTTAATGTTCTAGTGAAGTCTTCAGCAATCTCTTTATACAGAGTTGAGTTTCATCACTGCATATCATCCTCAGACAGACGGTCAGTCTGAGAGAACAATTCACACTCTAGTAGATATGTTGAGAGCTTGCTCTATGGATTTCAATGGTGTTTGGGATCAACACCTACCTTTGGTATAATTTTCTTATAATAATAGCTTTCAATCCAGTATTCAGACGGCTCCTTATGAATCTCTCTATGGAAAGAAATGCAGGACTCCAACTTGTTGGGATGAAGTTGGGGAAAGAAATCTATTAGGACCTGATATTGTTGATAAGATGGAAGAAATGGTCTGACCAATTCAACAACACATAAGATCAGATTAGAGTAGACAGAAAAGTTATGTCGACTTCCAAAAAAAGACTGAGAGTTTGAAGTGGGTGATAAAGTGTTCTTACGAATATCTCCCTGGAAGAGGGTCATGATATTTGGAAAGAAGGGGAAGTTGAGCCCTAGATATATCGGTTATTTCGAAATACTGGATCGTGTTGGAACGGTAGCTTACCGATTGGTGCTTCCACCGAATCTCTCTCAAGTTCACGATGTGTTCCATGTATCTCTCTTGAGAAATTACATACCTGATCCTTCACATGTACTCATCTCAGAAGTTGTACCGCATGAGCATGATCTTTCTTATGAAGAACAACCGATTGAGATTCTGGATCGTAGCAAAAAAGTCCTACGGAACAAGATCACTCACTTTATGAATATTATATGGAGGAACCACCAATTAGAAGAAGCTTAATAGGAGCATGAGGATATGATGAGGGAGAGGTATCCTCATCATTTTGTTACAAAGTGACAAATTTCGAGGGCGAAATTCATTTTAATGGGGGTAGAATGTAACAACCGATACTTTTATGAGAAATATATTGTTTTTATGTTATATAAATCATCAAAGGAATCTTTCACTACACACAACACTATCTTGGTTTTCTTTACACGCAATCGCGACCTTCCTCGATAGCTTGCATCATACGCAACACCGAGCTTCACTAAACAATGATATGCTTTTAAAATATTATTAAAATGAGCTATTATGAATAGTAATAACCACTTTTTAAAATCTTATAAATTTTATTTTTCAAAATGGACTTCATTTTTGGATTCGGAATATCGAAATTAGCTTAAGGTGAAATTTTGGTACTTTTCGGATAACTTTCATATTCTGATGAATAGTAAAAATTATTAAATTTTAATTAAAAACAACTTTTTTAATCGAAATAATTAAAAGTGATAAGATTTTAGTCGTTTTAAAGTATATTTAGAGTGTATTTTTACAATTTAATACAATTTTGTTAATCGGATGTAATTTCACTTTTAAACCAGAAATAAACAAGTGTCAATCTTTTGATAGTTATTATCTTTTAAAAACACGCTATTTGTTTTGATGATGGGAATTAATTTTTAAATTAGTTAATGTAACTGATATGTATTTAATTTGGTAAAATAAACATCATTTTTGAATTCATAATATCAAATATAGATTTGGCCTAATTTTTGGTATTTTTCTGGAAACATTCATTTTTTGGCTGAATAGTGAAACCACTAAGTGGTAGTTAAAAAATGAATTTTTCATAAAACATAATCTTACTACTTCTGTGAGTATAATTTCGAAAATATGAGAGATACGGTTAACATCATGGACTAAAATTTGGTTCAATGAGAAGAAAATAATTTTTGGTGAATAGTAACTTTTTAATTTCATTTACCACGGTTAAAAGTAAATAGGGTAATTAAGGGTAAAAATGATATTATTATTACCCTAACACATGTCCTAATTCTATTTGATAAGTTTAATTCGACCAAAAACAACATTAGGAATAAAATTTGACCATTTAGGCCCACTTGGATTAGATTAGGACATTTATTGTCAATTTATTTAAAGAAGGGTTAAAATAGTTAAAATCAAAGTTTAATAACTAAATCATTTTTAATATAGAGGTATACATAAGATAAATTAGAATATAAATATTCATTAGAAAGATAAAATTAATTCCAACATAATTTTATTTTATTTATAATTTTTAGACATTATATAATTTAATTTATTTATGACAGAATGATGATACATAAATTATCTTATTAATGAAATATTGAAATAATTGATGTTATAAATACCCAAATAAATGGAATTTGAGACCTTTTATGAATTAAAATAATTTTATATGTTAATATGACATTTTAGTATTGACGTAATTAAATTTTTTCGAACTAATCATTCATTTATGATTTTCACAAAAATCATTTAACAAATAGTGTCAAAATTGACATAAAATTGTTTTTAAAACAAATACGGTATTATTAATTGTTATATTATTCCTAAAAATATGTGTATCGTCCATATGAATTATATAAGGTTATATATATTAATAATAAACAACTTGGGGTTCGTTTGTCTTGATATAGTATGTTTATTAACCTTGTAGTGTAAGAAAACAAGAAGACACTGTAAAAGTTAAATTATCTAACTTAAAGTTAAATCTAAATTATAAGGTTAAAATTGATACCTAAACTTGTATAAATTCTATTTTATGAGAGGATTTATACCCATACCCACCTTATCTTCTAAATATATTATTTTGGAGCTATTAAAAACCTAATTTGACTTTATAATAAAATAATAGTTTTAGTTATTCCAAAGGTGACCCTCTCCTCACATATAAAAGGGCACCTCCTCCCCCTCTTCCTCACACCACTTTGAGCCCTCAAGATCGGACAACCCCTACCAATTTATTCTCTACACTTCCCTAGAGACATCCTATAGGTCATGGTCTTCTTCAAAGACCAATTTTAGTTCCCTAAAAGGAGGTCTCAAAGAAGTGCTTCCAAGAAGAGGTAATGTCTGTTACCGATTTTTTCATCTTTATTTCTTCTTCCAATTCTCATTATTTAGTTGTTTCATTATGAAGTAATAACATCAGTATCACTCATATACTGATATGTTATTATATGTTTGAAACAACCCTATTTCACCATCTATCCATCCTACAGAATATGAAATCACCGCGCGTGCGTACGTACAGAATACCGTCTCCACGCCGTTGTGTAAACTATTTTCCACCACCACCTTACTTGGATGGGTATAATGGTGTAAAGAATGAATATATATGATTATTTTAAATTTATATTATTCTGAAATAGTATATATATACACTCCAATACAATTCCACGATCATGGGAAAGATAACATCGCTCGTGCGTACGTACGGAATACCGTCTCCACGATGTGATGCGACTCGTTCTACATTATCTTCATTGAATAATGATTATATAAATGAATTGAATGAAGGAATATGATATATATTACACTAATACCATTCTGTAAATGAGGTATCGATAAACTAAAAAGAAAAATAAGAATTGATTCGACAAAAAACGCATAAGAACAAAAAGTAATAAACACCCGAATAACAAGTAGCAATGAAATATTACTAATAATAAGCTAAGAATATGACCATATATGATATCATAACAGTGATTATGATTCTGTAATAAGTCAATGACATTATTTAAATTATTATACAGGAAGTTTGGACACTTACGATCCAAATCAGACCTAACGTAAAGGAAAATATCACAATCTCATTTTATCCAGGATTGTTTATACTTTGGTATTTACTGGGATGTATTTTATCATCCACATCCATGTTTCCTCAATATGTAATATTGTTTCCATCCACCTACAATTTTTTAAATTCAATTTTAACCTTCGGTGAGTTTTTAGTAAAAGATATTAAAGGAATCTTTTGTCGTTTTTCATACGAGGTACTTTTTGACTTTTCCGACAAAAGTACGAGAAGAATGTTTTTTATTAACTTATACGGAATGAATGGATTTTTAAACATTGTTTCCAAGAATCGTCTTTTACAAGTTTTCAAGTTTATTTTTAATTAACTTCTTTTATTTTAAAATTTTATGACATGTTAAGAAAGGAAAATGTTTTTGAAGTAGAAAGGATATTTTCCTCAAGAATGGAGTTCAAGTGTTTTATCAAAATTATTTTCCATCTAAGATAATATAGGGTTATGTTTCTATCCCTATTATTACATTGATTTGATTATGTTGTGATGGAATTATTTTTTTGAATTCCTTTTTCTTATATGAATTGTTTTACGATGTCATGTTGTTTAAGAATCCCATTTTTTATTACATGGGTTATGCAATGATGTATGATTTATGATTTTGTGGCACACATAAGAACGATATCATTATGGGATGGGTGGGACCTATATCTCCCTCCAATGCATTGGTTAAAGATTTTATATCTCATGAGATAGACATGGCTGGAACGGCAGGTTAAACCGGTTCAGTGAAACATGACTGAAACGAGGAATGAACTTGTTTCAGAAATGGACTTTGTCCACTAATATAGTCTTGGCCTTGATTCTTGACTAATAATAAATTATTCTCTATGATTATGTGTGTATGCCACAAAGCTTAATGTTTTATTTTATCATTATTGTGATTACATTTCACTACTATGATTTATCTCATGTTATGAAATTATGATCTCTTTTGCAAGATAACATTTCCAAAAGATATGTTCTTATGTATATGATGTGATTGATATTTCTTTTTTTTACCCATACTGAGAATTTGAGCTCACTCTTTTGTATGTTTTATTTCCCCAGGTCATGAAGAAGGTTATTAAGTACTATATGCCAAAAGGGACTCTATATATGATGAAATAAATGGGAGGAAAAGTAGATGCCTTATGAACCAGTTGTTTATGTTTCCTAGTTTCTAAAGACTCTATACCTATATGGTCCTTTCCTGGTTTTGTTATAGGTTGTAATAAGTGTGCTTCAATTTTGATGTAATAATAATGTATGTAATGTATGGGTCGTTATTGTTGGTATCAGAGGAAAGGTATAGTCAACCTTTGGAAACTAGGATGTGAAAGCCTTAGTAAAAACCCTAAGGATAAGTCTAAGCATAGAACACAATCATAGTGTTTTAGAAATGGCAATGAATAACCTAGGATAAGACCTTAAGTGTGAAATTTTATTCTTGATTATGTGGTTTTCCTATTATAATTAGTGTTTCTCGCACTATTCTTCTTGGTTTTAGTCAATGGCTGGAACCCGAAGGAACCGTGTTAATGCGGAATGCGACAGACAATGCAATGATTGTCCCCCTGAGCAACCAAACGTTATGGGAGCTGGAATGCAAAATCTTGTATCCATGCTCACACAACTTTCTCAAGATATGAACCACGCAGGGCTTCCAAACGAGTAAAGGAAGGAGCAATATTCTGTTGAATCCTTCAAGAGGCAGCATCCACGTTCTTTCAGCGGGTCTATAGATCCATTAGTTGCTGAACAATGGATTAGTACTACTGAAATGATATTTTTAGTTCTTCAATGTTCTGAACATGATAATGTCATCCTAGCAGTGTATCGTTTGGAAGGAGATGTTGATCAATGGTGGAATCTTATTTAGAATATGAGGCAAAGGGATGAAATTGAGTCCATGGAATGGGATGACTTCAAGAACATATATTTCAATAAGTAATTCCCTCGTATTCTCCGAACAAAGATGGAGTAGGAGTTTCTTGAACTAAAGAAAAAGGATGATGAATCTATTGGTACCAATGAAGCAAATTTTACAAGACGTGCAAGGTACTCTTATAGTATTATTATCCAACCTGATAGTAAGGTCGATCGATTCTTTAGTGTCATAAAACCAAGTCTTCTAAGGGCGTTATCCATAAGGTACTTCAATAGCTACAAGGAAATCGTTCGATGTGCTCTCAAAGTTGAGATGCAGATTGGAGTAACCGATCAGTCATATGGGTTTGATAAGAAGAGGAAAATGGAATTCAAAGGAAAATCTAAAGAGCACACTGAAAAGAAGATGAGATTTCACTTGTGCTCAAAGTGTGGAAAGAAACATGGAGGGAGTTGTCTTAAAGTGAGAAGTAAATGTTTCAAATGTGGAAAGGAATGTCATCGGGAATTTGAATGCCGCAATGACGGGAAGAAGATGTCTAATGATGCAAACAAAGGAAGGGATACAAAGAATGAACCTACTACTCTTCAATGATTCAAGTGAAAGGAGATGGGGAATTATTCCAATCAATTCCCAAATCCAAAGGTTGATGATGATGGTCGACGTCAACAAACTCTTAAGGCTAAAGACATAGGAAAGTCACATGCAATTTCTATCAGCGATGTGGAGTACGATAACGATGTGGTGAAAGGTACACATACCATCCACTCTAAAGTAGAAAATGTTTTATTTGATTTTGGATCCACCCACTCTTTTATTTCTGATGATTTTTCTAAGGGTATCATTGTATTTCCTCAAAAATTAGATGTTGAGTTAGCTGTGACAACGCATAATGGCACAACAGTCGCATCAAAAGTTTATAATTCTTCTCTGATTGAAGTTTGTGGGAAAGTGCTTCCTGTAAATCTTGTGATCCTTCCTATAGTGGAATTTGATGTGATTCTTGGCATGGATTGGCTTTCTTTATATGGATCTCATATCAATTTCCAAAGAAGGGAAGTCACATTTCATATTCCAGATCAATCTATGATCGTCTATCGATGCAAGGATGAACAAAACCTTACATTGGAAATTTTTTCCATCTTATTGGTCTTGATTCCACTAAATGAAGGTTATTTATCTCAAATCGTTGGTGAGAAACTCATGATTAGGAATATTCCCATTGTACGGGAGTTTGAAGATGACTTTCTGGAGGAATTTTCGGGTCTTCCACCAAATCGTGAAGTTGAGTTTTCAATAGAACTCATACCGGGTGCTTTGCCTATTTCAAAGACACCTTATAGAATGGCCCCAATTGAGTTGCAAGAATTGAAGAAGAAACTCCAAGAG
Source organism: Viscum album (assembly GCA_963277665.1). Classification (NCBI taxonomy): domain Eukaryota; kingdom Viridiplantae; phylum Streptophyta; class Magnoliopsida; order Santalales; family Viscaceae; genus Viscum; species Viscum album. The sequence continues at coordinate 212,945,637 of OY728155.1, read as the reverse complement.
AATCTTGATAAGGGGTTCATATACCCTAGTGCGTCACCTTCGGGAGCACCTGTTCTGTTTGTTAAGAAGAAAGATGGATCAACGAGACTCTGCATTGATTATCGAGAACTTATCAAGATCACTATAAAGAACAAATATCATATCCCGCGCATTGATGACATATTTGACCAACTACGTGGAGATCAATACTTTTCCAAGATTGATCTTCGTTCATGGTATCATCAATTAAGGGTCAACAGGGAGGATATACCAAAGACGGCATTCTGTACAAGGTATGGACACTATGAATTTATAGTGATGCCATTTGGTCTTACTAATGACCCTTCTATCTTCATGGATCTGATGAGTAGAGGCTTTAGAGACTATCTTGATCAGTTTGTGGTAGTCTTTATAGACGATATTATTGTATATTCAAAGAGCAAGGAAGAACATGAAGATCACTTGAGAATTATATTGAAGACCCTAAGAAAGAAGAATCTTTATGCAAAATTTACCATGTGTGAATTTTGGCTTCATAGAGTTTCATTTTTGGGCCACATATTCTCAAAAGAGGGCATATCAGTGGATCCATCAAAAATAGAGGTTATCGAAAGATGGTCGAGACGAAAAACAGTAACTAAGATCCGAAGTTTTCTTGGTTTGGATGGATATTATCGACATTTTGTGAAATATTTTTCACGATTATCTAATCTACTCACCAAGTTGACTCGGAAAAGAGTTAAGTTTGTTTGGACGGAAGAATGTGAAGAGAATATCAAGGAGTTGAAAAGAAGGTTATCCAGTGCACCTCTGCTCACACTACCTTGTAGTGGAGAAAGGTTTGTGATCTATAGTGATGCATAAAAGAAGGGATTGGGATGTGTTCTTATGAAAAAATGATATGGTGATAGCTTATGCCTCACAACAGTTGAAAATCCATGAGCAAAATTACCCAAATCATGATTTGGAGTTAGCTGCGGTAATATTTGAATTAATGATTTGGAGGTATTACCTTTATGGTTAAAGGTGTGATATTTATACTGATCATAAAAGTTTACAGAATATTTTCACACAAAAGAAGCTGAATATGCGCCAAAGAATATGGTTGGAGCTGATTAAGGATTACGAATGCCCAATCCATTACCACCTTGGGAAAGAAAACAAGGTGGCAGATGCATTAAGTCAACAAGACCATGCCAGTTTATCCATGATGAGGATCACAAAACTTTCAATATTTATGGATTTACAAAGGATGGATCTTGGAATTATAATGGAAAGGGAAAAATATTATCTTTCTCAAATGAATGTTCAACCATCTATACATGTGAATATTAAAGAGGCACAGAAAGAAGATGTCGAGTTACAAAATAAGGTGAGAAATGTTCCTAAATTCAACCTTGATTGTGATGGGATAATAAATTTCAGGATTCAGGTTTGTGTTCCTCCCATCCCCGAATTAAAGAAGGAGCTACTGGATGAGGCTCATAGTTCTTCATTCCTTATTCATCATGGAAGCACAAAGATGTATCGGGACCTGAAAGGGTACTTCTGCTGGGATGGCATGAAAAGAGATGTTGTTGAATATGTCCCTCGATGCTTGGTTTGTCAGCAAGTTAAAGTTGAGAGACAGAAGTCCAAGGGTACGTTACAACCATTACCCATACCCGAATGGAAATGGGAAAACATCACTATGGACTTTGTCACAGGACTTCCTAAAACATCCAAAGGAAATAATGATATCTGGGTCATAGTTGATCGTCTTACAAAGTCCGCACACTTCATTGCTATTAGAGAGGATTTCTCTCTAGATCAGCTTGCCATGATATATGTGAAGGAAGTGGAAACATTGCATGGAGTATCACTTTATATTATATCTGATCGGGATCTGAGGTTTACTTTAATGTTTTGGGGAAGTCTTCAGCATACTCTGGATATAGAGTTGAGTTTCAGCACTGCTTATCATCCTCAGACAGACGGTCAGTCTGATAGAACAATTCAAACTCTAGAAGATATGTTGAGAGCTTGCTCTATTGATTTCAAAGGTGTTTGGGATCAAAACCAACATTTGGTGGAATTTTCTTATAATAATAGCTTTCACTCCAGTATTCAGATGTCTCCTTATGAAGCTCTCTATGGATAGAAATGTAGGACTCCAACTTGCTGGGATGAAGTTGGGGAAAGAAAGCTATTAGGACCTGATATTGTTGATGAGATGGCAGAAAAGGTCCGATCTATTCAACAACACATAAGAGAAGCTCAGATTCGACAAAAAAGTTATGCCGATAACTGAGGAAAAGACCTAGAGTTTGAAGTGGGTGATAAAGTGTTCTTACGAATATCTCCCTGGAAGAGGGTTATGAGATTTGAAAAGAAGGGGAAGTTGAGCCCAAGATATATGGGTCCTTCCGAAATACTGGATCGTGTTGGAATGGTAGCTTACCGATTGGCGATTCCACCAAATCTCTCTAAATTTCACGATGTGTTCCATGTATCTCTCCTAAGAATGTACATACCTGATCCTTCACATGTAATCAGCTCAGAAGTTGTACCGCTGTAGCAAGATCTTTCTTATGAAGAACAGCCGATAGAGATTCTGGATTGTAGCGAAAATGTCCTACAAAACAAGACCACTCGCTTGGTGAAAGTTTTATGGAGGAACCACCAATTATAATAAGCTACATGGGAGCTTGAGTATATGATGAGGGAGAGGTATCCTCATCTTTTTGTTACAAAGTGATAAATTTTGAGGGCGAAATTCATTTTAAGGGGTGTAGAATGTAACAACCGAGACTTTTATGAGAATTATTTTGTTTTTATGTTATATAAATCATCAAAGGAATCCTTCACTACAAACAAGACTAGATTGGCTTGCTTTACACGCAATCACAGCCTTCCTCGATAGCTTGCATCGTACGCAATACCGAGTTTCACTATACAATGATATGCTATTAAAATATTATTAAAACTAGCCGTTATGAATAGTAATAACCACTTTTTGAAATTTTATAAATATTATTTTTCAAAATGGACTTCATTTTTGGATTTGGAATATTGAAATTAGCTTAGGGTGAAATTTTGGTACTTTTCGGAAAACATTCATATTCTGATAAATAGTGAAAATAATTAAATTTTAATTAAAAACAACTTTTTTAATCAAAATAATTAATAGTGATCAAATTTGAGTGGTTTTAAAGTATATTTAGAATATATTTTTACTATTTAATACAATTTTGTTCATTGGATGTAATTTCACATTTAAACCAGACATAAACAAGTGTCAATCTTTGATAGTTATTATTTTTTTAAAACACACTATTTGTTTTGACGACGGGAATTAATTTTTAAATTAGTTAATGTAACAGATATGTATTGAATTTGGTAAAATAAACATCATTTTTTAATTCATAATATCAAATATATCATAGGCCTAAATTTTTGTATATTTCTAGAAATATTCATTTTTTTGATGAATAGTGAAACCACGAAGTGGTAGTTAAAAAAACTGTATTTTTCAAAAAACTTAATTTTACCGCTTCTGTGAGTAGAATTTCGAAAATCCGAGAGACACAGTTAATATCAAGGACTAAAATGTGGTTCAATGAGATGAAAATAATTTTTGTGAATAGTAACTTTTTACTTTTATTTACCACGGTTAAAAGTAAATAGGGTAATTAAGGGTAAAATGATATTATTATTACCCTAACACATGTTCTAATTCTATTGGATAAGTTTAATTCGACCAAAAACAACCTTAAAAATAAAATATGACCATTTAGTCCCACTTGGATTAGATTAGGACATTTATTATCAATTTATTTAAAGAAGTGTTAAAATAGTTAAAATAAAAGTTTAATAACTAAATCATTTTTAATATAGTGTTATAAATAATATAAATTCGACTATAAATATTTATTATAAATCTAAAAAGATTTCCAACATAATTGTATTTTATTTATAATTTTTAGACATTAAATAATTTAATTTATTTATGACACAATGATGATGCAGTAATTATCTTATTAATGAAATATTGACATAATTGATGTTATAAATACCCAAATAAATGTAATTTTAGACTTTTTATGAATTAAAATAATTTTATATTCTAATATGACATGTTGGTAGTGATTTAAATAAATTTTTCGAACTAATAATTCTGTTATGATTTTCACAAAAATCAATTACCAAATAGTGTCAAAACTGACATAAAATTGTTTTTAAAACAAATACTATATTATTAATTGTTATTTTATTCCTAAAAATATATGGATCGGCCAAATGACTTAGATAAGGTTATATATATTAATAATAAACAACTTGGGGTTCGTTTGGCTTGATATTGTATTTTTATTAACCTTATAGTGTAAGAAAACAAGAAGACACGGTAAACGTTAAATTATCTAACTTAAAGTTAAATCAAAATGATAAGGTTAAAATTGATACCTAAACTTGTATAAATTTTATTGGATGAGATTATTTCGAACCATACCCACCTTATGTTTGAAATATATTATATTGGAGGTATTAAAAACCGAATTTGACTTTATAATAAAATAATTGTTTTAGTTATTCCAAAGGTGCCCCTATCCTCCTTATAAAAGGGCACCTCCTCCCCCTCTTCCTCACACCACATTGAGCCTTCATGATCGGCCAACCCCTGAAAAACTCTTCTCTCCACTTCCCTAGAGACATCCTAGGGGTCCTGGTCTTCTTCAAAGACCAATATTAGTGCCCTAAAAGGAGGTCTCAAAGAAGCGCTTACAAGAAAAGGTAATGTCTGTTACCGATTCTTTCATCTTTATTTCTTCTTCCAATTCTCCTTCTTTAGTTGTTTCATTATGAAGTAATAACATCAGTATATCTCATATACATATATTTTATTATAAGTATGAAACAACCCTATTTCACAATCTATCCATCCTACAGAAAATGAAATCATTGTGCGTGCGTACGTACGGAATACTGTCTCCACGTCGTGGTGTAATCTATTTTCCACCACCACCTTACTTGGATGGGTATAATAGTGTAAATAATGAATATATATGATTATTGTAAATTGATATTGATTCTCAAATAGTATATATACATTCTAATACAATTCCATGATCATGGGAATGATATCATCGCTCGTGCGTACGTACGGAATACCGTCTCCATGATGTGATACGACTCATTCTACATGATCATCACTGCATAATGATTATATAAATTTATTGAATGAATGAATATGATATATATTACACTAATACGATTCTTGAAATGAGGTATCTATAACCTAAAAAGAAAAATAAGAATTTATTCGACAAAACACGCATAAGAACAAAAAGTAATAAACACCCGAATAACAAGTAGCAATGAAATATTACTAATAATAAGCTAAGAATATGACCATATATGATATCATAACAGTGAGTATGATTCTGTAATAAGTCAATGATATTATTTAAATCATTATATAGGATGTTCGGACACCTACGAAGAAAATCGGACCTAAGGTAAGGGAAAATATCACAATCTCATTTTATTCGAGATTGTTTATATTTTGGTATTTACTGGGGTGTATTTTATCATCCACATACAGGTTTCCTCGATATGTAATATTGTTTCCATCCACCTACAATTTATTAAATCTAATGTTAGCCTTCGGTGAGTTTTTAGTAAAAGATATTAAAGGAATCTTTTGTCGTTTTTCGTACGAGGTACTTTTTGACTTTTCCGACAAAATACAAGAAGAATGTTTTTTATTAACTTATACGGCATGAATGGATTTTTAAAACATTATTTCCAAGAATACCTTTTTTACAAGTTTTCAAGTTTATTTTTAATCAGCTTCTTTTAGTTTAAAATTGTATGACATGTTAAGAAAAGAAAAATGTTTTTGAAGGAGAAAGGATATTTTCCTCAATAATGGAGTTCAAGTGTTTTATCAAAATTATTTTCTATCTAATATAATATAGGGTTCCATTTATATCCCTATTATTACATTGATTTGATTATGTTGTGATGGAATTATTTTTGTGAATTCCTTTATCTTATATGAATTGTTTTATGATGTCATGTTTTTTAAGAATCCCATTTTTATTACATGGGTTATGCAATGATGTATGATTTATGATTTTTTGGCACACATAAGAATGGTATAATTATGAGATGGGTGGGACCTATTTCTCCCTCAAATTCATTGGTTAAATATTTTATATCTTATGTGATAGACATGGCTGGAACTGCATGTTAAACCGGTTAAGTGAAAGATGACTGAAATGAGGAATGAACTCGTTTCAGATATGGAATTTGTCCACTAATATAGTATTGGAAATGAGTCTTGACTAATAAGAAATGATTCTCTATGATTATGTGTGTATGACACAAAGCTTCATGTTTTATGTTATGATTATTGTGATTACATTTCACTACTATGATTTTTCTCATGTTATGAAATTATGATCTCTTTTGCAGGTTAAGATTTCCAAAAGTTATGTTCTTATGTATATGATGTGATTGATATTTATTTTGTTTACCCATAATGAGAATTTGAGCTCACTTTTTTGTATGTTTTATTTCCCCAGGTTAGAAAGAAGGTTATTATGTAGGATATTCCAAAAGGGACTCTAGATATGATGAAATAAATGGGAGGAAAAGTAGATGCCTTATGAACCAGTTGTTTATGTTTCCCAGTTTCTAAAGACTCTATACCTGTACGGTCCTTTCCTAGTTTTGTTATATGTTGTAATAAGTGTGCATAAATTTTGAAGTAATAACAATGTATGTAATGTATGGGTCGTTATAGTTAGTATCAGAAGAAAGGTATAGTCGACCTTTGGAAACTAGGATGTGAAAGACCTAGTAAGAACCCTAAGGATATGTCTACGCATTGAACACAATCATAGTGTTTTAGAAATGGCAATGAATAACCTAGGATAAGACCTTAAGTTTGAAATTTTATTCTTGATTATGTGGTTTTCCTATTATAATTAGTGTTTCTCACACTATTATTCTTGTTTTTAGTCAATGGTTGTAACCTGAAGGAACCGTGTTAATGCGGAATGCGACGGACAATGCAATGATTGTGCCCCTGAGCAACCAAACGTTATGGGAGCTGGAATGCAAAATCTTGTAGCCATGCTCACACAACTTTCTCAAGATATGAATCATGCAGGACTTACAAACGAGCAAAAGAAGGAGCAACATTCTATTGAATCCTTCATGAGGCAGCGCCCACCTTCTTTCAGTGGGTCTACAGATCCATTAGTTGCTGAACAATGGAATAGTACTACTGAAAAGATATTTTCAGTTCTTCAATGTTCTGAACATGATAATGTCATCCTAGCAGTGTATCGTTTGGAAGGAGAAGCTGATCAATGGTGGAATCTTATTTAGAATACGAGGCAAAGGGATAAAATTGAGTCAATGGAATGGGATGAATTCAAGGACATATTTTTAAATAAGTAATTCCCTCGTATTCTCCGAACAAAGATGGAGAAGGAGTTTCTTGAACTAAAGCAAAAGGATGATGAATTCGTTGGAACCTATGAAGCAAATTTTACAAGACATGGAAGGTACGCTTCTGGTATTATTATCCAACCTAAGAGTAAGATCAATTGATTCTTTATTGGCTTAAAACCATGTCTTCGAAGGGCGTTAGCCATAAGGGACTTCAATAGCTATGAGAAAATCATTCGATGTGCTCTTAAAGTTGAGATGGAGATTGGAGTAACCCATCAGTCATATGGGTTTGATAAGAAGAGGAAAATAAAATTAAAAGGAAAATCTAAAGAGCACACTGAAAATAAGATGAGCTTTCCCTTATGCTCAATGTGTGGAAAGAAACATGGAGGGCGTTGTCTTAAAGAGACAAGTAAATGTTTCAGATGTGGAAAGGATGGTCATCAGGCATTTGAATGCCGCAATGATGGGAAGAAGATGTCTAATGATGCAAACAAAGGAAGGGATACACAGAATGAACCTACTACACTTCAATGATTCAAGTGCAAGGAGAAGGGGCATTATGCCAATCAATTCTCAAATCCATGGGTTGATGATGATGGTCGACGTCAACAAACTCTTAAGGCTAATGACAAAGGAAAGTCACATGAAATTTCTATCAGCGATGTGGAGTACGATACCGTTGTGGTGAAAGGTACACTTACCATCCACTATAAAGTAGCAAATGTTTTATTTTATTTTTGATCCACCCACTCTTTAATTTCTAAAGATTTTTCTAAGGGTATCACTGTATTACCTCAACAATTCAATGTTGAGTTAGCTGTGACAACACCTAATGGCACAACAGTCGCATCAAAAGTTTATAATTCTTCTCCAATTGATGTTTGTGGGAAAGTGCTTCCTGTAAATCTTGTGATCCTTCCTATAGTGGAATTTGATGTGATTCTTGGCATGGATTGTATTTCTTTATATGGGGATCATATCAATTACCAAAGAAGGGAAGTCACATTTCATATTCCAGATCAATCTATGATCATCTATCGATGCAAGGATGAACGAAACCTTCCAGTGAAAATTTCTTCCATCTTATGGGTCTTGATTCCACTAAATGAAGGTTATTTATCTCAAATAGTTGGTGAAAAACTCACGATTAAGAATATTCCCATTGTACGGGAGTTTGATGATGTCTTTCCGGAGGAATTGTCAGGTCTTCCACCAAATCGTGAAGTTGAGTTTTCAATAGAACTCATACTGGGTGCTTTACCTATTTAAAAGACACATTATAGAATGGCCCCAATTGAGTTGTAGGAATTGAAGAAGAAAATCCAAGAGAATCTTGATAAGGGGTTCATATGCCCTGGTGCGTCACCTTGGGGAGCACCTGTTCTATTTGTTAAGAAGAAAGATGGATCAATGAGACTCTGCATTGATTATCGAGAACTTAACAATATCACTATCAGGAACAAATATCCTCTCCAACGCATTGATGACTTATTTGACCAACTATGTGCAGATCAATACTTTTCCAAGATTGATCTTCATTCAGGGTATCATCAATTAAGGGTCAAAAGGGAGGATATACCAAAGACGACTTTCTGTATAAGGTATGGACACAATGAATTTATAGTGATTCCATTTGGTCTTACTAATGCCCATGCTATCTTCATGGATCTGATGAATAGAGTCTTTAGAGTCTATCTTGATCAGTTTTTGGTAGTCCTTATAGACGATATTCTTGTATATTCAAAGAGCAAGGAAGAACATGAAGATCACTTGATAATTATATTGAAGACCCTAAGAAAGGGGAATCTTTATGCCAAATTTACCAAGTGTGAATTTTGGCTTCATAGAGTTTCATTTTTGGGCCACAAAATCTCAAAAGAGGGCATATCTATGGATCCATCAAAAATTGAGGTTATTGAAAGATGGTCGAGTCCAACAATAGTAACTGAGATCCGAAGTTTTCTTGGTTTTTTGTGGATATTATCGACATTTTGTGAAAGATTTTTCCCGATTATCTAATCCACTCACCAAGTTGACTCGGAAAGGAGTTAAGTTCATTTGGATGGATGAATGTGAATAGAATAACAGGGAGTTGAAAAGAAGGTTATCCAGTGCACCTGTGCTCACACTACCTTGTAGTGGAGAAAGGTTTGTGATCTATAGTGATACATCCAAGAAGGGATTGGGATGTGATCTTATGCAAAATTATATGGTGATAGCTTATGCCTCACATCAGTTGAAAATCCATGACCAAAATTACCCAACTCATGATTTGGAGTTAGCTACGGTAATATTTGCATTAAAGATTTGGAGGCATTACCTTTATTGTGAAAGGTGTGATATTTATACTGATCATAATAGTTTAAAGTATATTTTCCCACAAAAGGATCTGAATATGCGCCAAAGAAGATGGTTGGAGCTGATTAAGGATTACGATTTCTCAATCCATTACCACACTGGGAAAGAAAACAAGGTGGCAGATGCATTAAGTCAACAAGACCATGCCAGTTTATCCATGATGAGGATCACAAAAGATCAAATATTTATGTATTTACAAAGGATGGATCTTGGAATTATAATGGAAATGGAAAAATATTATCTTTCTCAAATGAATGTTCAACCATCTATACATGTAAAGATTAAAGAGGCACATAAAGAAGATGTCGAGTTACAAAAGAAGGTGAGAAATGATCCTGAATTCAACCTTGATTGTGATGGGATAATAATGTTCAGGAATCGGATTTGTGTTCCTACCATCCCCGAATTAAATAAGGAGCTGCTGGATTAGGCTCATAGTTCATCATTCTCTATTCATCCTAGAAGCACGAAGATGTATATGGACCTGAAAGAGTACTTCTGGTGGGATGGCATGAAAAGAGATGTTGCTGAATATGTCTCTCGATGCTTGGTTTGTCAGCAAGTTAATGATGAGACAAAGAAGTCCAAGGGTATGTTACAACCATTAACCATACCCGAATGGAAATTGGAAAACATCACTATGGACTTTGTCACTGGACATCCTAAAAAATCCAATGGAAATAATGCTATCTGCGTCATAGTTGATCGTCTTACAAAGTCCACACACTTCATTTCTATTACAGAGGATTTCTCTCTGGATCAGCTTCCCGGGATATATGTGAAGTAAGTGGTAAGATTGCATGGAGTACCACTTTCTATTATATCTGATCGGGATCTGAGGTTTACCTCAATGTTCTGGTGAAGTCTTCGGCATACTCTGGATACATTGTTGAGTTTCAGCACTGCTTATTATCCTCAGACAGATGGTCAGTCTGAGAGAACAATTCAAACACTAGAAGATATGTTGAGTGCTTTCTCTATGTATTTCAAAGGTGGTTGGGATCAACACCTACCTTTGGTGTAATTTTCTTATAATAATAGCTTTCACTCCAGTATTTAGATGGATCCTTATGAATCTCTCTATGGAAAGAAATGCAGGACTCCAACTTGTTGGGATGAAGTTGGGGAAAGAAAGCTATTTGGACCTGATCTTGTTGATGAGATGGCAGAAAAGGTCTGATCTATTCAAAAACACATAAGAGCAGCTCAGAGTCGGGAAAAACAGTATGCAGACAACCGAAGAAAAGACCTAGATTTTGAAGTGGGTGATAAAGTGTTCTTATGAATATCTCCCTGAAAGAGGGTCATGAGATTTGGAAAGAAGGGGAAGTTGATCCCTTGATATATTGGTCCTTTCGAAATACTGGATCGTGTTGGAACGGTACCTTACCGATTGGCACTTCCACCGAATCTCTCTCATTTTCACGATGTGTTCCATGTATCTCTCCTGAGAAACTGCATACCTGATCCTTCACATGTACTCAGCTCAGAAGTTGTACCACTGGAGCAAGATCTTTCTTATGAAGAACAGCCGATAGAGATTCTGGATCATAGCGAAAAATTCCTACGAAATAAGACCACTCGCTTGGTGAATGTTTTATGGAGGAACCACCAATTAGAAGAAGCTACATGGGAGCTTGAGGATATGATGAGGGAGAGGTATCCTCATCTTTTTGTTACAATGTGACAAATTTCGAGGATGAAATTCATTTTAAGGGGGGTAGAATGTAACAAACGATACTTTTATGAGAATTATATTGTTTTTATGTTATATAAATTATCAAATAAATCTTTAAATACACACAAAACTATCTTGGATTTCTTTACACGCAATCGCGGCCTTCCTCGATTGCTTGCATCGTATGCAATACCGAGTTTCACTAAACAATGATATGCTATGAAAATATTATTAAAACTAGCCGTTATGAATAGTAATAAACACTTTTTGAAATTTTATTTTTCAAAATGGACTCCATTTTTGGATTAGGAATATCAATATTATCTTAGGGTGAAATTTTGGTACTTTTCTGATAACTTTCATATTCTGATGAATAGTGAAAATTATTAAATTTTAATTAAAAACAAATTTTTTAATCGATATAATTTATAGTGATAAAATTTGAGTGGTTTTAAAGAATATTTAGAATATATTTTTACAATATAATACAATTTTGTTCATTGGATGTAATTTCACATTTAAACCAGACATAAACTAGTGTCAATCTTTTGATAGTTATTATCTTTTAAAAACAAGCTATTTATTTTGAAGACAAGAATTAATTTTTAAATTAGGTAATGTAACTGATATGTATTTAATTTGGTAAAATAAACATCATTTTTGAATTCATAATATCAAATATATCTTAGGCCTAATTTTTGGTATTTTTCTGGAAATATTCAATTTTTTATGAATAGTGAAACCACTAAGTCGTAGATAAAAAAACTGAATTTTTCATAAAACATAATTTTACCGCTTTTGTGAGTAGAATTTAGAAAATCCGAGAGACACGGTTAATATCAAGGACTAAAATGTGGTTCAATGAGATGAAAATAATTTTTGGTGAATAGTAACATTTTAATTTTATTTACCACGGTTAAAAGTAAATAGGATAATTAAGGGTAAAAATGATATTATTATTACCATAACACATGTCCTAATTCTATTGGATAAGTGTAATTTGACCAAAAACAACCTTAGGAATAAAATATGACCATTTAGGCCCACTTGGATTTGATTAGGACATTTATTATCAATTTATTTAATGAAGGGTTAAAATAGTTAAAATCAATGTTTAATAACTAAATCATTTTTAGTATAGAGTTATACATAATATAAATTCGACTATAAATATTCCTTAGAAATCTAAAAATATTTCCAACATAATGGTATTTTATTTATAATTTTTATACATTAAATAATTTAATTTATTTATGACACAATGATGATGCAGAAATTATCTTATTAATGAAATATTGACATAATTGATGTTATAAAATATCCAAATAATTGTAATTTGAGACTTTTTATGAATTACAATAATTTTATATGTTAATATTAAATGATATAATGGATTTAATTAAATGTTTTAGAACTAATAATTCTGTTATGATTTTCTCAAAAATCAATTACCAAATAGTGTCAAAATTGACATAAAAATGTTTTTAAAACAAATACTATATTAATAATTGTTATTTTATTCCTAAAAATATAAGGTTTGGCCAAATGACATATATAAGGTTATATATATTAATAATAAACAACTTGGGGTTTGTTTGGCTTGATATAGTAAGTTTATTAACCTTATAGTGTAAGAAAACAAGAAGACACGGTAAAAGTTAAATTATCTAACTTAAAGTTAAATCTAAATGATAAGGTTAAAATTGATACCTAAACATATCTAAATTCTATTGTATGAGAGTATTTCGACCCATAACCACCTTATCTTTGAAATATATTATTTTGGATCTGTTAAAAACCGAATTTGACTTTATAATAAAATAATATTTTTAGTTATTCCAGAGGTGCCCCTCTCCTCCTTTATAAAAGGGAACCTCCTCCCCCTCTTCCTAACACCACATCGAGCCTTCAAGCTCGGCCAAACCCTGCCAATTGCTTCTCTACACTTCCATAGAGACATCCTAGAGGTCCTGGTCTTCATCAAAGACCAATTTTAGTTCCCTAAAAGGAGGTCCCAAAGAAGCGCTTCCAAGAAGAGGTAATGTCCCTTACCGATTCTTTCATCATTATTTCTTCTTCCACTTCTCCTTCTTTAGTTGTTTCATTATAAAGTAATAACATAAGTATCAATAATATAGTGATATGTTATTATAAGTATTAAATAACCCTAATTCACCATCTATCCATTCTACGGAAAATTAAATCACCACGCGTTCGTACGTACGAAATACTATCTACAGGCCGTGGTGTAATCTATTTTCCACCACCACCTTACTTGGATTGGTATAATGGTGTAAATAATGAATATATATGATTATTTTAAATTGATATTGATTCTGAAATAGTATATATACACTCCAATACAATTCCACGATCATGGGAATGATATCATCGCTCGTGCGTACGTACGGAATACCGTCTCCACAATGTGATTCGACTCGTTCTACATGATCATCATGGAATAATGATTAAATAAATGAATTTAACGAATTAATATGATATATATTACGCTAATAAAATTCTGGAAATGAGGTATCTATAACCTAAAAATAAAAATATTAATTTATTCGACAAAACACGTATAAGAACAAAAAGTAATAAACACCCGAATAACAAGTAGAAATGAAATATTACTATTAATAAGCTAATAATATGACCATATATGATATCATAACAATGAGTATGATTCTGGAATAAGTAAATGACATTATTTAAATCATTATACAGGAATTTCGGACACTTACGTAGCAAATCGGACCTAAGGTAAAGGAAAATATCACAATCTCGTTTTATCTGAGATTGTTTATACTTTGGAATTTACTGGGGTGTATTTTATCATACACATCCATGTTTCCTCAATATTAAATATTGTTTCCATCCACCTAAAATTTTTTAAATCAAATTTTAACCTTCGGTGAGTTTTTAGTAAAAGATATGAAAGGAATCTTTTGTCGTTTTTCGTACGATGTACTTTTTGACTTTTCCGAAAAAAGTATGAGAAGAATGGTTTTTATTAACATATACGGAATGAATGTATTTTTAAAACATTATTTCCAAGAATATTCCTTTACAAGTTTTCAATTTCATTTTTAATCAACTTCTTTTAGTTTAAAATTGTATGACATGTTATGAAAGGAAAATGTTTTTGAAGTAGAAAGGATATTTTCCTCAAGAATGAAGTTCAAGTGATTTATCAAAATTATTTTCCATCTAAGATAATATAGGGTTCTATTTCTATCCCTATTATTACATTGATTTGATTATGTTGTGATGGAATTATTTTTATGAATTCCTTTATCTTATATGAATTGTTTTACGATGTCATGTTGTTTAAGAATCCCATTTTTATTACATGGGTTATGCAATGATGTATGATTTATGATTTTGTGGAACACATATGAATGGTATCATTATGATATGGGTGGTACTTATATCTCCCTCTAATTCATTGGGTAAAGATTTTATATCTCATGAGATAGACATGGCTGGAACTGCAGGTTAAACCGGTTCAGTGAAACAGGGCTGAAACGAGGAATGAACTCGTTTCAGAAATGGATTATGTCCACTAATATAGTATTGGAAATGGGTCTTGACTAATAAGAAATGATTATCTATGATTATGTGTGTATGCCACAAAGCTTCATGTTTTATTTTATGATTATTTTGATTACATTTCACTACTATGATTTATCTCATGTTATGAAATTATGATCTCTTTTGTAGGTTAAGATTTACAAAAGTTATGTTCTTATGTATATGATGTGATTGATATTTCTTTTGTTTACCCATACAGAGAATTTCAACTCCCTATTTTGTATGATTTATTTCCCAAAGTCAGGAAGAAGGTTATTAAGTAGGATATGCCCAAAGGGACTCTGGATATGATGAAATGAATGGGAGGCAAGGTAGATGCCTTATAAACTAGTTGTTTATGTTTCCGAGTTTCTAAAGACTCTATACCTATACGGTCCTTTCCTGGTTTTTTTATATATTGTAATAAGTGTGCTTCAATTTTTAAATAATAACAATGTATTTAATTTATGGGTCATTATAGTTGGTATGAGGGGAAAGGTATAGTCAACCTTTGGAAACTAGGATGTTATAGCCTTAGTAAGAACCCTAAGGATATGTCTAATCATAGAACACAATCATAGTGTTTTAGAAAATGCAATGAATAACCTAGGATAAGACCTTATGTGTGAAATTTTATTCTTGATTATGTGGTTTTCCTATTATAATTAGTGTTTCTCACACTATTCTTCTTGGTTTTAGTCAATGACTGGAACCCGAAGGACCCGTGTTAATGCGGAATGCGACGGACAATGCAATGATTGTCCCCCTGAGCAACCAAACATTATGGGAGCTGGAATGCAATATATTTTAGCCATGCTCACACAACTTTCTCAATCTATGAATCATGCAGGGCTTCCAAACGATCAAAGGAAGGAGCAAAATTCTGTTGAATCCTTCATGAGACAGCGTCCACCTTCTTTCAATGGGTCTAAAGATCCATTAGTTGCTGAACAATGGATTTGTACTACTCAAAAGATATTTTCAGTTCTTCAATGTTCTGAACATGATAATGTCATCCTCACAGTGTATCGTTTGGAAGTAGATACTGATCAATGGTGGAATCTTATTAATAATATGAGGCAATGGGATGAAATTGAGTCCATGGAATGGAATGAATTCAAGAACTTATATTTCAATAAGTACTTCCCTCGTATTCTCCATACAAATATGGAGAAGGAGTTTCTTGAACTAAAGCAAAAGTATGATGAATGTATTGGTACCTATGAAGAAAATTTTTCAAGACTTGCATGGTACGCTTCTGGTATTATTATCCAACCTGATAGTAAGATTGATCGATTCTTTAGTGGCTTAAAACCACGTCTTCGAAGGGAGTTAGCCATAAGGGACTTCAATATCTATGAGGAAATCGTTCGATGTGCTCTCAAAGTTGAGATAGAGATTAGAGTAACCCATCAGTCATATGGGTTTGATAAGAAGAGGAAAATGGAAATCAAAGGAAAATCTAAAGAGCATAGTGGAAAGAAGATGAGCTTTCCCTTATGCTCAAAGTGTGGAAAGAAACATGGTGGGATTTGTCTTAAAGGGACAAATAAATGTTTCAAATGTTGAAAGGAAGGTCATCAGGCATTTGAATTCCGCAATGATGGGAAGAAGATGTCTAACGATTCAAACAAAGGAAGGGATACACAGAATGAACCTACTACACTTCAATGTTTCAAGTGCAAGGAGATGGGGAATTATGCCAATCAATGCCCAAATCCAAGGGTTGATGATGATGGTCAATGTCAACAAACTTTTAAGGCTAAAGACAAGGGAAAGTCACATACAATTTATATCAGCGATGTGGAGTACGATAACTTGTGGTGAAAGGTACACTTACCATACACTCTAAAGTAGCAAATGTTTTGTTTAATTCTGGATCCACCCACTCTATTATTTCTAAAGATTTTTCTAAGGGTATCACCATATTACCTCAACAATTAGATGTTGAGTTAGTTTTTTCAACACCTAATGGCACAACAGTCGCATCAAAAGATTATAATTCTTCTCCGATTGAGGTTTGTGGGAATGTGCTTCCTGCAAATCTTGTGATTCTTCCTATAGTTAAATTTGATGTGATTCTTGCCATGGATTGGCTTTCTTTATATGGAGCTCATATCAATTGCCAAAGAAGGGAAGTCACATTTCATATTCCAGATCAATCTATGATCATCTATCGATTCAAGGATGAACATAACCTTCCAGTGGAAATTTCTTCCATCTTATGGGTATTTATTCCACTAAATGATGGTTATTTATCTCAAATGGTTGGTGATAAACTCACGATTAAGAATATTCCCATTGTATGGGAGTTTTATGATGTCTTTTTGGAGGAATTTCCGGGTCTTACACCAAATCGTGAAGTTGTGTTTTCAATAGAACTCATACTAGGTGCTTTACCTATTTCAAAGAAACCTTATAGAATGGCCCCAATTGAGTTGCAGGAATTGAAGAAGCAACTCCAAGAGAATCTTGATAAGGGGTTCATACGCCCTAGTGCGTCACCTTGGGGAGAACCTGTTCTTTTTTTTAAGAATAAAGATGGATCAATGAGACTCTACATTTATTATCTAGAACTTAACAAGATCACTATCAAGAACAAATATCCTCTCCCACGCATTGATGACTTGTTTGACCAACTACGTGGAGCTCAATACTTTTCCAAGATTGATCTTTGTTCTGGGTATCATCAATTAAGGGTCAAAAGGGAGGATATACCAAAGACAGCTTTCTGTACAAGGTATGGACAATATGAATTTATAGTGATTCCATTTGGTCTTACTAATGCCCCTGCTATCTTCATGGATCTGATTAATAGAGTGTTTATAGACTATCTTGATCAGTTTTTTGTAGTCTTTATAGACGATATTCTTGTATATTCAAAGAGAAAGGAAGAACATGAAGATCACTTGAGAATTATATTGAAGACCCTAAGAAAGGGGAATATTTATGAAAAATTTACCAAGTGTGAATTTTGGCTACAAAGAGTTTCATTTTTGGGCCACATAATCTCAAAAGGGGGAATATCTGTGGATCCATCAAAAACAGAGGTCATCGAAAGATGGTCGAGACCAAAAATAGTAACTGAGATCTGATGTTTTCTTGGTTTGGCTGGATATTATCGACATTTTGTGAAAGATTTATCACGATTATCTAATCCACTCACCAAGTATACTCGGAAAGGATTTAAGTTTGTTTGTACGGAATAATGTGAAGAGAATTTCATGGAGTTGAAAAGAAGGTTATCCAGTGCACCTGTGCTCACACTTCCTTGTAGTGGAGAAAGGTTTGTGATCTATAGTGATTCATCCAAGAAGGGATTGGGATGTGTTCTTATGAAAAATGATATGGTGATAGATTATGCCTCACGATAGTTGAAACTCCATGAGCAAAATTACCCAACTCATGATTTGGAGTTAGCTGCGGTAATATTTGCATTAATGATTTGGAGGCATTACCTTTATGGTGAAAGGTGTGATATTTATGTTGATCATAAAATTTTAAAGTATATTTTCACACAAAAGGAGATGAATATTTGCCAAAGAAGATTGTTGGAGCAGAATAAGGATTACGACTGCCCAATCCATTACCACCTTGTGAAAGAAAACAAGGTGGTAGATTCATTAAGTCAACAAGACCATGCCATTTTATCCATGATGAGGATCACAAAAGATCCAATATTTATGGATTTACAAAGTATGGATCTTGGAATTATAATGGAAAGGGAAAAATCTTATCTTTCTCAAATGAATGTTCAACCATCTATACATGTGAAGATTAAAGAGGCCCATAAAAAAGATGTCAAGTTACAAAAGAAGGTGAGAAATTTTCCTGAATTCAACCTTGATTGTGATGGGATAATAAAGTTTAGGAATCGGGTTTTTGTTCCTCCCATCCCTGAATTAAAGAATGAGTTGCTGGATGAGGCTCATAGTTATTCATTATCTATTCATCATAGAAGCACGAAGATGTATAGGGACCTGAAAGAGTACTTCTGGTGGGATGGAATGAAAAGAGATGTTGCTGAATATGTCTCTCGATGCTTGGTTTTTCAGCAAGTTAAAGCTGAGAGACAGAAGTCCAAGGGGATGTTACAACCATTACCTATACCCGAATGGAAATTGGAAAAAATAACTATGGACTTTGTCACAGGACTTCCTAAAACATCCAATGTCAATAATTCTATCTGGGTCATAGTTGATCGTCTTACAAAGTCTGCACACTTCATTTCAATTAGAGAGGATATCTCTCTGGATCAGCTTTCCAGGATATATGTGAAGGAAGTTGTAAGATTTCATGGAGTACCACTTTATATTATATCTGATCGAGATCTGAGGTTTACCTCAATGTTCTGGCGAAGTCTTTAGAATACTCTGGATACAGTGTTGAGTTTCAGCACTGCTAATCATCCTCAGATAGACAGTCAGTTTTAGAGAACAATTCAAACACTAGAAGATATGTTGAGAGCTTGCTCTATGGATATTGAAATTGGTTGGGATCAACACCTACCTTTGGTGGAATTTTCATATAATAATAGCTTTCACTCCAGTATTCAGATGGCTCCTTATGAAGCTCTCTATGGAAAGAAATGTAGGACTCCAACTTGCTGGGATGAAGTTGGGGAAAGAAAGCTATTAGTACCTGATCTTGTTGATGAGATGGCAGAAAAGGTCTGATCTATTCAACAACACATAAGAGAAGCTAAGATTCGAAAGAAAAGTTATGCCGACAACAGAATAGAAATCCTTGAGTTTGAAGTGGGTGATAAAGAGTTCTTATGAATATCTCCCTGGAAGAGGGTCATGAGATTTGCAAAGAAGGGGAAGTTGAGCCCTAGATATATCGGTCCTTTCGAAATACTGGATCGTGTTGGAACGGTAGCTTACCGATTGGCGCTTCCATCGAATCTCTCTCAAGTTCACGATGTGTTCCATGTATCTATCCTGAGAAATTACATACATGATCCTTCACATGTACTCAGCTCAGAAGTTGTACCGCTGGAGCAAGATCTTTCTTATGAAGAACAGCCGATAGAGATTCCAGATCGTAGCGAAAAAGTCCTACGAAACAATACCACTCGCTTGTTGAAATATTTATGGAGGAACCACCAATTAGGAGAAGCTACATGGGATCTCGAGGATATGATGAGGTAGAGGTATCCTCATCTTTTTGTTACAAAGTGACGAATTTCGAGGGTGAAATTCATTTTAAGGGGGGTAGAATGTAACAACTGAGACTTTTATAAGAAATATTTTGTTTTTATGTTATATAAATCATCAAATGAATCTTTCACTACACACAACACTTTCTTTTCTTGCTTTACACGCAATCGTGGCCTTCCTCGATAGCTTGCGTCGTACAAAATAACGAGTTTCACTAAACAATGATATGCTATTAAAATATTATTAAAACTAGCCGTTATGAATAGTAATAACCACTTTTTGAAATTTTATAAATTTTATTTTTCAAAATGGACTTAATTTTTAGATTCAGAATATCGAAATTAGCTTAGGGTGAAATTTTTGTACTTTTCGGAAAAATTTCATATTCTGATGAATAGTGAAAATTATTAAATTTTAATTAAAAATAACTTTTTTAATCGAAATAATTTATAATGAAAAAATTTGAGTGGTTTTAAAGAATATTTAGAATATATTTTTACAATTTAATACAATTTTTTTCATTGGATGTAATATCACATTTAAACCAGACATAAACTACTGTCAATCTTTTGATAGTTATTATCTTTTAAAAACACGCTATTTGTTTTGAAGATGATAATTTTTTTTTAAATTAGTTAATGTAACTTATATTTATTGCATTTGGTAAAATAAACATCATTTTTTAATTCATAATATCAAATATAGATTAGGCCTAATTTTTGTTATTTTTCTGGAAACTTTCATTTTTTGGATGAATAGTGAAACCACTAAGTGGTATTTAAAAAAACTGAATTTTTCATAAAACGTAATTTTACCGCTTCTGTGAGTAGAATTTCTAAAATCCGAGAGGGACGGTTAATATCATGGACTAAAATGTGGTTCAATGAGATGAAAATAATTTTTGGTGAATAGTAACTTTTAAATTTTATTTACCATGGTTAAAAGTAAATAGGTTAATTAAGGGTAAAAATGATATTATTGTTACCCTAACACATTTCCTAATTCTTTTGTATAAATGTAATTCGACCAAAAACAACCTTAGGAAAAACATTTGACCATTTAGGCCCACTTGTATTAGATTAGGACATTTATTATCAATTTATTTAAAGAAGGGTTAAAATAGTTAAAATCAAAGTTTAATAACTAAATAATTTTTAATATAGAGTTATACATAAGATATATTCGACTATAAATATTCATTAGAAATCTAAAAACATTTCAAACATAATGGTATTTTATTTTTAATTTTTAGACATTAAATAATTTAATTTATTTATGACACAATGATGATACAGTAATTATCTTATTAATGAAATATTGACATAATTGATATTATAAATACCCAAATAAATGTAATTTGAGACTTTTTATGGATTAGAATAATTTTATATTTTAATATGACATGTTATTAGTTATTTAATTAATTTTTTTTGAAATAATAATTCTGTTATTATTTTCACAAAAATCAATTACCAAATAGTGTTAAAATTGACATAAAATTGTTTTTAAAACAAATACTATATTATTAATTGTCCTTTTATTCCTAAAAATCTAAGGTTCGGCCAAATGACTTAGATAAGGTTATATATATTATTAATAAAAAACTTGGGGTTTGTTTGGCTTTATATGGTAAATTTATTAACCTTATAGTTTAAGAAAACAAGAAGACATGGTAAAAGTTAAATTATCTAACTTAAAGTTAAATCTAAATGATAAGGTTACAATTGATACCTAAACTTGTCTAAATTATATCAGATGAGAGTATTTCGACCCATACCAACCGTATTTTCGAAATATATTATTTTGGGGCTATTAAAAACGGAATTTGACTTTATAATAAAATAATATATTTAGTTATTCCAAAGGTGCCCCTCTCCTCCCTTAAAAAAGGGCACCTCCTCCCCCTCTTCCTCACACCACTTTGAGCCTTCAAGCTCGGCCAAACCCTGCCAATTTATTCTCTCCACTTCCCTAGAGACATCCTAGAGGTCCTGGTCTTTTTCAAAGACCAATTTTAGTGCCCTAAAAGGAGGTATCAAAGAAGCGCTTCTAAGAAGAGGTAATGTCTGTTACCGATTCTTCCATCTTTATTTCTTCTTCCAATTCTCCTTATTTAGTTGTTTCATTATGAATTAATAATATATGTATCACTAATAAACTGATATGTTATTATATTTATTAAACAACCCTATTTCAACATCTATCCATACTACGGAAAATGAAATCACTGCACGTGTGTACGTACAGAATACCGTCTCCACGCCGTGGTGTAATCTATTTTCCACCACCACCTTACTTGGATAAGTATAATGGTGTAAAAAATGAATATATATGATTATTTTAAATTGATATTTATTCTTAAATAGTATATATACACTCCAAATACATTTCCATGATCATGGGAACGATACCATCTCTCGTGCGTACGTACGGAATACAGTCTCCACGATGGGATGCGACTCGTTCTACCTGATCTTCATTGCATAATGATTATATAAATGAATTGAATGAATGAATATGATATATATTACACTAATAACATTCTGGAAATGAGTTATATATAACCTAAAAAGAAAAATAAGAATTTATTCGACAAAACACGCATAAGAACAAAAAGTAATAAACACCCGAATAACAGGTAGCAATGAAATATTACTAATAATAAGCTACGCATATGACCATATATGATATCATAACAATGAGTATGATTCTGGAATAAGTCAATGACATTATTTAAATCATTATACAGGATGTTTGGACACTTACGAAGCAAATCGGACCTAAGGTAAGAGAAAATATCACAATCTCATTTTATTCGAGATTGTTTATACTTTAGTATTTACTGGGGTGTATTTTATCATCCACATCCATGTTTCCTCAATATGTAATATTGTTTACATACACATACAATTGTTTAAATCCAATTTTACCCTTTGGTGAGTTTTTAGTAAAAGAGATGAATGAAATCTTTTGTCATTTTTCGTACGAGTTACTTTTTGACTTTTCCAAAAAAAGTACGAGAAGAATGTTTTTTTAACTTATACGGCATGAATGGATTTTTAAAACATTATTTCCAAGAAGCTTCCGTTAAAAGTTTTCATGTTTATTTTTAATCAACTTCTTTTAGTTTAAAAGTGTATGACATGTTATAAAAGAAAAAAAATTTTGAAGTAGAAAGGATATTTTTCTCAATAATGGAGTTCAAGTGTTTTATCAAAATTATTTTCCATCTAAGATAATATAGGGTTCTGTTTCTATCCATATTATTACATTGATTTTATTATTTTGTGATGGAATAATTTTTATGAATTCCCTTATCTTATATGAATTGTTTTATGTTGTCATGTTGTTTAAGAATCCCATTTTTATTACATGGGTTCTGCAATGATGTATGATTTAGGATTTTGTGGCACACATAAGAATGGTATCATTATGAGATGTGTGGTACCTATATCTCTGTCCAATGCATTGGGTAAAGATTTTATATCTCAGGAGATAGAAATGGCTGGAATGACAGGTTAAACCGGTTCAGTGAAACATGACTGAAATGAGGAATGACCTCATTTCAGAAATGGACTTTGTCCACAAAGATATTCTTGGCAATGAGTCTTGACTAATAAGAAATGATTCTTTATGATAATGTGTGTATGCCACAAAGCTTCATGTTTTATGTTATGATTATTGTGATTAAATATCACTACTATGATTTATCCCATCTTATGAAATTATGATCTATTTTGCAGGTAAAGATTTCCAAAAGTTATGTTCTTATGTATATGATGTGATTGATATTTCTTTTGTTTACCCTTACTGAGAATTTGAGCTCACTCTTTTTTATGTTTTATTTCCCCAGGACATGAAGAAGGTTATTAAGTAGGATATTCCAAAAGGGACTCTAGATATGATGAAATAAATGGGAGGCAAAGTAGATGCCTTATGAACTCGTTGTTTATGTTTCCCAGTATCTAAAGACTCTGTACCTATACGGTCCTTTCCTGGTTTTTTTATATGTTGTAATAAGTGTGATTCAATTTTGAAGTAATAACAATGTATGTAAAGTATGGGTTATTATAGCAGGTATGTATCATTGTTTCCACAACAACTAATTTTTTTGGAGATCAATCATTTTCATTTATAGAAAATTATATAGAGAGGACTATAGATGATGGTGAAAAAGATATTTAAATTAATAGTGAATTATCATAGTATTCTAAGAAAGGATTAAATAATCATGATCTTAAATTAGTGGAAGAAGGAAAGACTTATATAATGTTTAAGAAAATACTATTAGAATTTTAAGATGATTCCAAATATGGAGAAAAGGTTTAAATTTTTTCAGAATGAATATTATCAAATTTCATCCAAATTAAAGTGAAATGATGATATTTCTAGAAGAGCATAATATTTATTAAATTTTAGTTTATTATTTACAAATTTCGTATATTATTATAATAGTGATTGATTATCTTAAAAATTTGCAACATTTTTAATTGAAAATATAATTTCTAAGGAAGAAGTTAATTATTGTAGACAATATCCCTCTAACCAGTTTGTCGGATTAAAGAATTAATATTTTTATAATCTAATTTTATATTTTAATAAATTTTAAAAAATATTGTTTCAATGTTTTTATGTTAAATAATCATGTCAGGAAAATAATTCTATATTCAACAGTACAAGTGATATATTTGTGTTGATGAGAATATAGTTTTTTCTTAGATAATCATTATACCATTTATATTTTATTTAACATATATTTTTTGATATTGTGACCCTTAAAAATATATTGGAAACTCAGCAATATTTTGATCGGATTCTAAATTTAATAGAGTTATGAGTCAGAGTTTTCAACAGCTAGTTGGGTGTCATGATGGAAAGATATATTCAGCCTTTTAAGACTATTATAACTTTTCATATTGAAAATATCATTTAACTAATTATATTGTTGTAGTAGTTGAAGTGTATAATGGAGAAATGTGAATTCCCAAGAGACACTAATTTCAAGCAGGTGATGGATGAGTGGGAGGATGGAATTAGAAAATATAATATTCATTAACCCTAGATTCTTCATCATTAGTTAAGAATGAATATGTAGCTATATATAAACTTGAACAATAAAATGATTATCTGATTTCAAAACATAATTATAATATAGGTAGTCTTATTAAATTACATAATTTTTTTGTCTTTATCATTATTTTCTGAGATTATTCATTTTTATGATAGTTCATTTCTGGATTATATATCATTCACTTTCTAATATATTATACAATGACTGTGTTTTGATAAATATCAATAAATCCATTTTTACATAGAAGGTTGGGAAATTTGTATAAATATAATATTATGATATTTCATTTGGATAAATATTTGTTTTTATTATTAAATAAATTATTTGTTTTTTTTGTATTTATATGGGTTTTATGATCATTAAAAGTGGAAGATTGATTTGAATAATAATTTCTACAAACTATACCCTTGATTTTTCATTGATTTTAAGGCTAAAAAACACTGTCACTGATTTAAAATATGTAGTTTCATTATCATAATTTTAGAATTGTATTTATTAAAATATTTCATTTATTTTAACATGAATTCTATAAGTTATTTACACTTATTTTAGTAGAATATTTATTCTACAATGTATTTTGGACGTTATAATGTATTCCTGAATCACTTTTCAAAGGTTTTTTTGTGTCAAATTATTTTAATCCAACAAAAAATTGATGATAAAAATTAGCTTCGATAAACAAAAGATTTGTAAGAAATGTTATATTCGGAACCATACATTTGAAGAAAACATTATGTTTTGGAACCTAATTTTTTTTGAATAACCCTACATTTATGTATCATACATTTGACATGATATCCTAATTCTTGTTATTGAGTATACATTTTGAACCATATATTTATATTTCTACTTATAGATAGAAACCCTACATTGAATCAATCCTCTGTGGGATTTGAATTGTCAATATTTTATAAGATCTCTATTTTGAATTTTTAGACAAAAAATATCTACAAAATCCATTCAATGAATTTTAAAGGATTCCCAATAAAGTATTAAATATTTCATATTTTTAATTGAATTTATGATATTCATTGGGGGATTAAATTCATTGTTTAAAAAATCTGATCATTTAGAAAACAGTGACTTATATGGATATCTTATCAAATAATATTGTAAACAATAAAACTATACTTATTATATATTCCTAGTGGATTTATCTAATTAATTTATGTTATTCTACTATATTTTAACAACTCAATTGTTATTTTATATTCTTCTTGTTCAATATATTTATAATTATTTCATGAAACTCTAAACTTATTTCTACTTCAAATAATTTTGTAATTTTCAAGTATTAATCATATATTGCAATATATAGTTCATTTTCAAGACTACTATATTTTTTATACATATTATATTTTTTGGTATAACTACTATAGAGTTGTTTTTATGTGTCCATTTAATTGGAATATTTTCTATATAAATCGAATTGTTCTTTTGAAGTTGTGTTGTCTAATGTATTTTTGATATTTTTTGAATCTCTATTATTTTGTTTGTTTTATATGTAATAAATATTTTAAATAGTTTCCACTAATATATATCTCATTAATTTCGTTTTTTAATTTTATTTTCACATTCTAATAACTCACCATATCTCCATCAATGGAATATTGAATATTGTTTCTCCCTAAAATTTAAATTCCAAAAATTAATTTATCTTTTCCTCATTAAAAAATATTGGATTTATGATTCTTATCCCCTATTTATAATATAATAAGAATATAATCGATGGAATTGAATTAGTACACATTAATCATTCTCAATATAGTGAATTTTGAAATTTTAATATCATATTTAAATCATAAAACACCTATCTTGGAATTTTTGTTTAAAAAACATCCATCATATATCATTTTATTGAGACATTTTCCATCTATATCTCACCATGTTCCACTATTTTTATAGTAAATTTAATTAATATAAATATTATTTGACCACATATATTTTTCTAGATTCATTGATTATTTTATGGAACATTAATTAAAACAGAAGATAAGAAATAAAAAACATCACCATAATGATTAAAATCAGCATTGTAATCCTATTCCCCACAATTTCAGTTTTTTTATCTATATCAATATACTCAAATTTAGTGGCACATAAGGCCACGGTATTTTTCCCTTATTGTTCTAATAAACACACTTAATTACTTGGAAGAACTCACAACCAGATATAGACTTATGATAATTGATGTTTTTATCCAACCTTATATAGTCTAGGGTGTGGAGAATAAGATAAAAATTTCCATTATAATGAAAATGATAATATATATTATCTTTGATATACCTACCTATTATATTTTTTTAACTTAATTGTTACTATCATGACCACATTGAAACTAGACACACTATATCATAACTAATATGACGTCGGGTTTGAAAGTTGGAATGTACACAAGGTTTCTATTAAATATTCTAAAAAAAATTTATTTATGTATTTTCCTTGATCATCATATGAAATTTGAATCCAATATTCATGGTTTTTCCCACATCAATTTAGTTCACCATGCTGAACCACTTCAGATAATCACAAGAAACAGTCTGTTGGAGATATAAAAACATAATTTGATCCATATAATATTTCTATTTTTATGAACATGTTAATCTCTATGAGCACTGGAAGTTCAGACATCATAATTATTTGAGAAAATAGTCTTCTATAAAATATCTATATTACCAAAAATATTATTCCATCTATATAAAAATAATTAAATTATTTTTTCGTGTTTCATTCGAATATAGGTATTTAGTAACATTCCCTTATCAAACATTACCTCATTAAAAAAATTAATTATCTTATAATTCAAAGCTCTTGGATCCTAAATCAATCCATACAAACCCATTCGTAGTTTTCTATCACATGATATATCATTTTCAAATATGAATCCACCTTGTTTATCAATGTTGACTTTATCTTCCATCATACCATTTAGGAATGTCTACTTAATATCCCTCTAATAAAATATTCATTTTAATTGATCTACCAATTTAAAGAATATTCTAACATTTCATATCATATATACGTGATAAAATTCCTCCTTTAAATCAATCTTGTAATATATCTTTGAGGGAATTAATTTTTCTCCATCTAATATACGATATCACTATTTGATTCATAGGTAGAGATTCTAAATATCAAAATAAATAATACAATTTTATTCATCATATATTGAATAATATTATCAAATTAGGATAGTAAAGGATGGTTTCTCATTGGCTATTAAGGAAGATGACGATAACAATAAAAATCATCCAATGATGATTAATTTTGGTTTAATGATATTTCTCTATCAATAAAATGGTTTCCCAAGTCTCCCATGAATATTATTTGGATTATACATTTTTTATCAACAATTATAACTATTGAAATTGAATATAATGAAATATTCCAAAATATTATATAAATAAATAAATAAATTATGGGAATTGGTTTTTAAAATTTATATTACTGGGAAAATTACCATAATTTGTTGTAGATGGTGAAAAACATGAATTACCATCAGTTTTTTCCATTTTAACAAAAAATTTATAATTTGATGACATGTAGTGTCCAAATTATTTTCTAGGGAATAAATGATTACCTTGTTCACTAACTTAGTAGTTTTTTTCACAAATGCATTCGAATATTTGAAATTATTATACATGTTGGGAATAGTTTTATGATGGATAAAAATGTTTTTATACACATGAGAAGAATTATCCATAATATATATTATGATATAAATAATAGGGTAAAGTCCATCATTGAATTATATAATTACAAATTAGTCATTTAAATATTTTCAAGGTAAAGTAATCCAACAGAATTAGAACCACTAATAGTATTCATGATGGGTCCAACTATTGGATTTACTAATAGACAAGTATTATAGTTATTTTATTTTATGAAATGCAGAATAGATTTATATATTTTCATTTATATTTATGAAAACAATTTTTTTGAATAGAAGATTTATTTCCATCCATGGATTATAACATTGAGAAGGAAGGGGATGGTCTTGAGGTTTTTAGGCTCCTTGGCCGCTACCATAGATGTCAGGAATCAACACATGATTCATAAACCGATAAATTATTTATGTGGGGAATTGTAAAATAATAAATTGAAATTTTGTAGGTGATGGATAATGTATTTTCTCATCTCAATGATAACTAAATTCTTGGACTGTCAAATATGAATACATTGAAACATCTTAGTTAGGGTAAAAAAATAGAGAAAAATTATTTTTATATTTTCTTATAAATTCTGTTCTTATTTCAAATATTTATAAATGTTTCATTAATTATAATAATTTACCATTTTTGTTTTCCCATTATGGTTTCCCACATTTCTTAATGGAATTGTTCCACTAGAGGCCTCAAAAAATTATAAAATAAATTAAATTAATCAAATTTTATACAATTTATCCACAAATTCTCTTAAATATTAATGTATCAAATAAATATAATTAGTACAATAATTATAAAAGAGGATAATTAGGGAAAAATGGATGATTCAGATAAAAATATAGATGATAATGAAAATAATAGAAAATATTATACTATTTTATTAAAACATATGAACCAATGTTATGAGTTATATAATTAATTAATTATATTTCTGGAGAGAGGGTATGAAAAATGTATAAAATAAAGTTCATGTAGAAAATTTAAATATCTATGAATTTAAATAATAAATAAAAAAATTAAAAAAAAATCAAGTGATCAATGGATTTTTTTATTAATAAGATTGGTATCATGGGTGAAGTCTATTATCATTTTTCATTAAATCATTGAACAAAGTTATACTAATTTATTAATAAATATAATGAATTTATATTAATGTTTAATATAATATTTGATTAAAAATTATTTATTTTCTATACAATAAATGTTAAATTGGAAAAACTATAAATACTCAAATAAATGATGAAAGATGTTATTATGTGTAAGTATAATTAGCACATATTCCCCATAGTGATGAAAAAATAGGTTACATTCTTATTATAAAAAAATAATTATATTGTTCTATCACATTTTATAATATTGAATGAATCGTATTCATTATTCAATTGACTCCTTAAACTATTAAAAATGATATCGTGTTTCCTCTATGAAAGAGAATATGTTGAATTTATAGGT
Source organism: Viscum album (assembly GCA_963277665.1). Taxonomy (NCBI): domain Eukaryota; kingdom Viridiplantae; phylum Streptophyta; class Magnoliopsida; order Santalales; family Viscaceae; genus Viscum; species Viscum album. Next base: position 212,915,253 of record OY728155.1, on the reverse strand, counting down.
ATTTTTGTATTCTGAAACAAATATTACTCTATATTATTGAGGAAGAATGTATAACATAAATAAAAAAATTAAATATGGTAAAACTAAATATAATCCCTTTATTCTCATCAACAATTTATTAAATTGATAATTTTTTTATTTTAATCGTTCATTTAGAGTGTTGAAAATTAAATTTGGAAGTCCATAATTTCTTGTGTGGGTAACATAAATAAAATTTTCATATTTCTATTTAAATTTCATGTATATTTTTTGTGATAGTTTTTTGAAGAACTGGTAAAATTAATTTTTTTGGTTTTGATTATATTTTAAGGGCATTTGAAATTGTAGACTAAATCATGATCTAACTTGGGCTAAAAAGGAAAAAAATGATCATGGAAAATCAACTGAATAGATATTACTTCTCTATGGTAACCTAGGTGATATGATATAAGATTATTGGTGGTATCACTTAGAAATCCAATTAATGGCCCACTAATGTTTTCGATATAATTTTTATAATTTAATATATACTTTTTATGAAATTAATCTTAACCCATTAATAGTAAATGGGATAAAAGTCTAATTGATATTCTCCCCAAATATCTCACTTATTACTAACATTATTAATCCTTGAGTTCCTCCACTGCATTGACAATAATCAATTTTTCAATACTATAATAATTTTTTTATAATGAATAATGTTTGAAACCCATTAATTTTATGTCTCTATATCTATTTGAATATAATAAATATAAATACAAATTTTAATAATTTTTTGTGTCTTTTGACCCTTTTCTGAGTTCATTTTAATTTTTAATTTTATAATGTCTTCGTTCATTTGGTTGAAGGTTGGTTTCCTTTGAACTCCCAAAATATTACAATTTAATGTAAAGTGTATGAGGTTTTGTTAGGATTAAATACATTGATAACATAGAAATGTTTTTAAAACAGAACTAAAATAAATAATAACACATCTTAAAGGGCATTATCGATCACCACAGTCATATGATATGATCTTGGGAATAAAACATAATTTATATAGAATGATTTTATAGTAATAATTACTCATAATGGTGAGAATTATGTAAATAAAGTGTAAATAGATAGTATACAAAACACTCATTACGTTAAATATTCTACAAGTAGATATGTAAAAGTCACAAAAATGGTCAATCAACAAATGTAACCACAAAAAATAATGATATCATCCCTAGAAATACCAATAACAACTGGATCATACACTCCTTTTTCTCTACCAACTATCAGTGATTTACTACTAAGAACACCCCCCACAGTGGTGTATTTATTTTTCATTTCCTTGAACCAACATAAATATTTCTAATTATTATCAGCAACAATATTTTCCTTTTATAAAAAAGAGCTAAGGAGGATCCCACTAATAATTACATAAGAAATCCACATCAAATAAACCAAATACTTTCAATATTAAATAAATATTCTCATGGTAATATTTAAAATTTTCATAATAAATAATTCCATTCAAAACATTCGAATAGAATGTATAAAGATGTTGAAAAATGAATACCCATTAAAATAGGCATTAGTAGGAAGTTTGTTTAATAAATGGATTAATATAAATTAATATAAAAAATAATCATTTATAAATAATATAAAATATATTAATATATTATAAGAATCATTGGGTATTGATATTATAGGGATTCACACATATCTCATTGAAATATGGATCAATATGCTAAAAAATCTCTATAACTTTGACCAGGGGGTCATAGAATTCCCCCTATAATAGAATCCCTTTGTAGCAACATGAGTTTTTATAAATTAATTTTTTTAATGAATTAAATTTCTTTGATGTGTTGTATTGAACACCGTACCAATTTATTCTTTATTTAATAAAACAAAAAAGACAATATTGAACAACAAGAAACACATGTATGATATTTTGGTACACACATAAATATTTTTGTCTTGTGTTATACAGAATGTTGTGTTCCTTCGATTGCTTACATTACACAGATGTCCATGTTTTACTGAACTACAATATACTATGAATGTTATATTAAATAAATAATTATTGTTATCACCAATATATTATAATAGAAGATATTAAAATGTTTAAATAAATTATGAATATGTGGTTTATAAATGTTAATGCAATTAATTCATTGGTTATCAATTAATTATAAATGAAAAACACCAATTTAATATGAAGGATGTGTTTTTATGAAAAAAATAAATATTTTTAAACTATCATTGGAATCTTATATTAATCAATTAATTTAATAAATATTATTGAAAAATATTATTTTAATTTATATATTTAAATTTAGAAGAAAATATGGAATTCATCTGATATGTTTGATAGTAATAAAATAAGATCAAATCCAAATTAATCATAAAAAGTTGTGGTTTTTAAAAGACAATTTTCCACCATTTAATGGAAGTATTGTTTTAAAATAAAATTTCAATTCCTTTATAATTTTTATATCAAAAAATAAACATCTATTTTTAAGGATAATTCTAAAAATTTAATTTGGGATATTTTTTTTGTATTTTTCTGAGAAGTTTTATTATTTAATGAATAGTGAAACCATTGAATTTTAATTGAAAACTACATTGTGGTCTAATTTATTTATATATTTAAATTATAATTTATTTTGGTTTAAAAGTTTAATTGATTAAATTATACTTCAATAAGTTCAATTTAGGTTGTTTTAATCAATTTTACATTGATTTTGGTCATAAAAGCATTTTACAATTTTAAACTTTTTACATTAAAACCCCATCATTCTGTCCCATTAGAAGGATTAATTTTATAATTAATTATGCCCCTTATTTTATTGGAAGATTGGATAAATGTATTATTTATTTGGAAAAAAACATAATCTATAATAACTATTCAGGTTAACATTGTTTTTTACTAAAATATTAGGGATTATAATTAAAAAAATGACAATGATTAAGGTAAAAATGAGTTCACTCAAGGGTTGTACTTTAAACATAAGGAATCAAACAGACCTAGACACTTGAACAAAACTCGTTATCTAGTAATATTTTGACCACATACACTCTTCTTTCTAAAATGGTTCATTATTCATAGAACCTTAGTTACGTGATACCTCTTAATATTTATAACCTTTGGTATTTATATGAATGACAATCCTCCTCCACAACAAAAGGAAACTCACCCCCTCACTTATTCACACTTATAAGGACATTTGGCTCATCCAAACCCTACCAAAAATAACTCTAAAAATCCATACTCCCTATCAACAATCCATCCTGTGGGAATAAGAAAACCATGTATATCATTTGGGCAAATAAAAAGGAATTTTCTAAAGAATATGATGTTTTAACAATTACGACGAGAGTCAGGACTTCAAGTAAGTGTATTTCTCATCTCACTTTGATTTTTATGAGACTTATACCTTATCAAAAACACATTTATATTTTGTGGTGTATATACTGAGCTTGGAAATTTTATATTGTTAATTTCATTTATTTCCAGAAACTCAATGTTTCAATTGATGATAATCATTGATAAGATTACTGATTCGAAATTTAATGAAATAGTATTGGATTTCATTCTCACTTTTATTATCATGGAGACACAATAAACGTTCTATAGATATTTATTGCTTTCGATTTTTATATTAACTATTGATATTTTATGATTATTCTATTGATAATTATTTTCATTTACATACCAAATTGAGGATCTATCTTTCATGGGGTTTACAGTTAAAATGATTCTAAAGTAGTAAGGGAATTTTGTCTCAATTAGGCTTCATTGAGACACATGTTTTTATATGATCCAATATTCTTTTTGGACGTGTATATAATTTTCATTTTCCATGTTATATCCGGAATATAATTCTTTTAATTATATTTTATACTTCATGTAATGTTATTCTTTTAAAGGGATTGTAATTCGATGTCCCCATAGTGGTGAATGTTGATTTCTAAAATCTATTTAGTTATCTAGATTATTTACAAGCATGGTTCTATTATTGAATTTATATGATCCACACCTCAATAAATCTAATAATGTTTCATATCCTCTAATTATTAATAATAAAATTTAGTAATGGTAAAATTTCTACACACTTTTGAACATAAAATAATTAATAAATTGTTTTATAAACATTATACTTTTTTTATCTCTTCAGTTGGAGATCTATTTTATTCAAAAACAGTGTTCCCTAAAAATGATTTCTAATTTATTTTTAATTGATATTTTGAGGTCATTTTAAAATAAAAATTATGAGAAGTTTTATTATGTTTTATAATGTGTTTCAATGATTATTTTATATGTTTTCACGATTATTTTCAATGAAACATGATTTCAAAAGGTGTAATGTTTTAAAATTAATTTTTCAAATAAAAACGAATATTTTCATCATGAAAATATTTAAAATTATATATTAAAATTATTTCCCATATATGATGGAATCCATTGATATAGTTTATTCTTTATTAGGTTCATTATCTATAGAAACCATTCTTACACTATTTTTGAATGGTTTATGTATATGAGGTAATGATGTGTATTAAACCCATTTCTCATCAATGAGTTCTTACATGAAAAAATGATTATAAAAACCAACATCATTTCATGGGTTATTATATTGTTAAATTTTTAGGAGAGTTGATTATTTTTAATGGGTTATGATAATATGATAATTTTATTTCATGGGGTATGTTACGATGTTTGTGAAATGCATATCTTTTTATGGGTTATGATTTGATGAATATTTTATTATCTTGTTAAACATGTTTGAATGATTTTATTTTTTGATGGGTGAGAAATATATCTCCCCTGAATTCATGGGGTAATGATAAATGCTTATGGGCTTAAAGGTTACACGGTTTGTAGCCCAATATTGAAAACAAGAGGGTATATGGGTTGTATCCCAATATCAAAATCAAACGTGTTTATATATTGTACCCCAATCCAACAAACAATATGTTTTATGAGTTGTATACAATTCCAAAAAACAATTTGGTATATGTTTTGTATCCCATGACCAAAAACAATATGGTATAAGGGTTTTATCCCACACCCAAAAATAAGAGGGTATATAGGTTGTATCTTATGGTATACAATAAAAGGGTACATGGTTTTTATCCCAATACTAAAAACAAGAGGGTATATGGGGTTTATCCCAATAGTAAAAACAAGAGGGTTCGAAAGCTATAGCACTATCCCAAACAAAATAGTGTATATATATATAGTTTTTAGCCCATGCCTGAAACAGTTAGATGGATAGTCATCCTAAGACTAACATGTAATTACTGTCTTGGTGGAAATCCTTGGAATAATATTTTATATACTTATTTCTATTCCACAAGTCTATTTCTTAGGATAATATTTTTATCTCATGACTTGTGTTAATTTTTCAATATGATTCTTGTCTTATAAACACTCTTTCATTATTCTATGACTCATGATTATGATCATTGATACTCAGGGAATGTTTTTATAATGTTATACTGATGATTTGATATGTCTAGGTACATGTTATGCATATATATCTCCTTTATTTACTCTTACTGAGAATCTAAACTCACACTTTCTAATATTTCGTTTCAATTTGATTATGATAAAATGCTTTTTGTAAGAGTAAAAAAGGGGGAAAAAGTTAAGGAAAACATTTAAAATATTTGACAGGAATAGAATACTTTTTTGAATTTTTATAAATGACATAATCTATTATGGTCCTTTGGAATATTTTTTTTGTAATGCAAAAACATTCTTCTAAAAATATAGCATACACATTTATGTTAAGCGTGGTTTTATATATTATTTATCCAAAGAAGGGTTTCATAAACCTTTGAAAATAATAATGAGAAAATATTAGTGACATCTTTAGGTGTCTTTTTATGGAAATTTCTAGGGATTTCACTAATAAAAATTACAACAATGAGTCAAAGTATTGGAAAATGTGCTGGAATTTTGGTAAAATATAGAGAGAATCATTTCCTAGATATAAATTCCATTTTGGATAAAACATGTTTAAGTGACCGTGGAATAGATGTACATAATAGAAACTAACCTAGAAACACTGTATTGATATATAATCGATCAAGAACTGGTGTAAGATAATGGCCCTTTCTACTAACCTATTTTTAAGGACCCAGGTGATATACCTTGGATGTTCACAAATACATTATGAACCATTATGAATGATTTAAGAATAAGATAACTATTAATGAACTAGGATAAACATATGTAATCATATCTTAATGAATGTGTCATTATTTTTCCTACATATATGTAATTTACCATGATTTTGTACATTTCCACTTTGATTAGTATTTCATACAATACACATTATGGTTTTATTCAATATTTAAACTTCAAAGAAACTTGGTTAAAATTGATTTTGAAGGAAATATTTGTGATGATAATCCAAAGGGGATGATAATTGGAGTAAATGATATTTTTATCATGTATAATTAGTTTTCAAAGAACATGATTACCAATGGGTTCCAAAACCAACTATCAGACTCACCAAAAAATAAAATGAAGTACTTTTCTTAGAGTTTGGGTAATAGAGACCGTGTGGAAAGAAAATTTATTTTCCATTTTGTTAAGAATGTGGAAATATGAACCCAAGTTGATATCATAGAGAAATAAGAATATGTTTTGAATATGGAAAATAAGGACATAAGCATTTTCACTACGGAGGGGATATGAAAATTTTTGTCAACATAATGTATAATAACAATGGCCTCCCTAACATCTCATCATACATTGAATGATTTAGATTTGTAAATTACAGTAAATTTTAAAATTGATGTCCGATGTTGAAGGATCATGAATGTAATTAGAATTGTGGATTGATTAATTTTTATATTTATTATGAAGAAGTGACTACATGTGAAATGTGAAAGGAATGTGGAATTATGGGATAAGTTGATGAAGGATATTTAATGGATTGTGAATGAATTGGGATGGTTGTAGTTTATATGTATTTTAAATCAATATTAATGGTATATGAATGATACATTATATATTTTTCATTTAGAATATGAAAAAATATATTTAATAGTGATGAAGACCATGAAATATGATTCAATGGAAATGTAATATTTTTATCAAAGGTAGGTAACCCTTATGGTGTTTCTGATGTTGAGAAAATTGTGTTAATAGAGGGAAAAAAGATATATGATATTGTTAAAGTTAACGAGATCGAATTAGTGTTCTTTGAATAGATAATGTATTTTCTATAAATTCATTTATGATATCATTAATGATGTAGAAAATATATTTTTATTTATGTAATATATCCAATAATCTACATAAATTATTATGTATGCATGAATTTTTTTCAGTGTGGTAATTCAGGTTAATGAAATGATTCAATGATAATACATGATAATAGTTTTCACAGATTTGGTATGTGATAATAAATATCTATATTATTTTATACGGTGGTTCAATGCTACACTGATTTGGAGAATGTTAGAGACATTATTTCTAATATATTGGAACACTATCTTTCAAAAGTGTTTCAATGTTAACCATATATGTAATGCTTTAAGGTAAAATTTTGATGTGGTTTTTGAAATTAATGTATTATCTTTCCATATTAGGATTTATTCGTATATGATAAGTTGTCAAAACCATTTTTTATGACAACTAATGATATAATAAATGAGTTAGCATTATAATAATAGATATTATTTTTTGTTAGTGTTTCAGGGATAATAAATTCCACTTCATTTCTTTTAGTAAGAGATGATGTGAGATTGATGAAGGTACAATGAATGGGTAAGATTGTTCATATGAAATGGAATGAAGTCAGTATGAATATAAACTTGTGAAAATTATTCAATATTCAAAAAAGGGACTTAAAATACAATTTTGTCTTCTTATAATTATTTATGAAGTTATAAATTATGTTTTTCAGTACTCATTGGTTTATGACTTTATAGTCAATAACATTCTCTTTAAAATGTTTTTTTCACCCATGATTATTATTTAGGTGTTATTTTTTTCTTTCATGTACATGATTTCACATTCCAGCAATGTTTTCTTATCTGGAAACCTAGTTATGAGTTACTTTGTGTAACTATTATGTTTTTAACATCCCATTTGAAAGGATGTTTTATTATTGGTCTTCATGATGGGGGACTCTTTGAAGGTAACATTAATTTATTAAAAATATGATCACCTAAATGAATTTATAGGGGGAAATTCATTTTAAGCGGGGTAAAATGTAACACCCCATTTTTTTGAACTTATTTTGTTGAATAAATTAAAATTAATTGAAGGATTACATTGTACAAAACTCAAATTTATTAATTATTTATATACATCACTAGGTTAAGATTTCACTAAATGAAAAATTTATATTAGCATGTGGTACAAGAAACACTATGTTTTTCTTCTGTTATGAAAAATGTTGATTTCCTTTTATATCTTGTGTTACATGCGAGACCATGTTTTTTTGAAAAACAATATACTGATAATATTATTATTAAACTACTATTTTTGTTATCACATACATTTTGGAATGGATGATATGAATAAGATTAAGTAAGTAATTAATGTAATGTATAAACATGATTATATAGTGAATTCATTGATTAATAATTAATTATAAAGGAAAATATAAATAAATTGAATATGAAGGATGTGTTTTTATAGAAAAACTATTTTTATACACAAAACGTGTTTTATATTAACAAATAAAGTTGATCACTATTAGTAATATATCGCAAATAATTTTATATATTATAAATTCATCCAAATTTTTAACATTCATCAAATGTGTTTGATAGACCCAAAATAAGAACATATCCAATTTTAGGTATAAAAACATGTATTTTTCTAAAAGGTAGTTTTCCAGTATTTTATTGGAAGACTTGTTTTAAAACAAATATTTGAAAGTATTATAATTTTTATTGGAAAAAATAAAATTAATTTTTTAATTTTTAAAATCAATATTTAAATTGGCTTAATATTTGGTATTTTTTGAGCATCTTTTAATGAATAGTGAGGATATAATGATTTAAATAAAAATTTTATTTTCATGTAGTTTATTTATATATATTAATTAATTTATAAATTGGTTTTAAAGTATAAGGGGACCAAATTTATATAAATTTATTAAATTTAGATATTTGGAATCCATTTCACATTGATATTGAATATAAATATTTTTTGTACTTTTGAATTTTTTTTACTATAAATTGATATATTTTTTACAATGTCTCTATGATTATATTTAAAGTAAATTCTACAACTTCTATTATTGGAATTTAGAAAAACTAATTCTATATATGGAATCATAATGTATTATAATTTCTTGTAAGGTCAAATTATGTTTTTTTTCAATAATATTAGTAAATTAATTAAAATAAAATAAAATGATTATGGTAAAGGAAAGTTTACTTAGATGTTAAGAATTAAACATAAGGGAAAACCGATCTAGGCACTTATCCAAAAATCATTTTATTTACATGTTTCTACCATATCTCATATTTATCAAATGTGGTTCATTACTTGAGGCATATAATGTAAGGGAGACATGAGAATAGTGTTTATCATTTATTATTTACCAGAATTCCACTCCTCCTACTCTATAAAAATGCACTCAAAACCCACACTTCATTTACACCTCTCAATACATTCAGACCTTCAAACCCTTACTCATGTCAACTCCCAAAATTGATCAACTAATAATAGATTCTTCACATTGGAAATAATGTAAACCAATGAATCCATTTGGTGTAACCTGAAATGAGTTATTCAAATAAAATGAGGTTTAAACAAGTACACTGAGAGTCATGACATAAAGAAATTGGATTTATAGTCAATATTTTTAAGAGACTTGTGATATATCCACCACTCATTTCTTTTAGGTGGTGTATATACTTACAAATGAAATTTTATATAAAAAATTAAATATGATTCATGATATTCAATGTTTAAAATTTTGATATTCTTTCACATGGATCATGAATAAAATTTTACTCATGTGGTAAGATATTTTCATCTCAATTTTATTTTTCATGAGACACAATACATGTTCACTACCTTTTTATTTCATGTGGTTTTCTATTATACCCATGAATGTATAATATGATCTTTATAATTTTAATTATTTTGATTTACATATCGATTTTACAATCTGTCATTCATGGATATTACATTTTAAATTTTACCAAAACGGTAAAAGAATTTTTTTTCAAATTTACTTCATTATGAAACATGTGTTCCATGCACCTATATTAAATTTTTGACGTGTATATAATAACATACTATCTAGTTGTATCATGAATATACATATTTTAGTGATACTTCATTCTTCATGTAATGTTATTATTTCATACGGATTATGATTCAATGTCATCAATGTGGTAAGAGTTTATTTCTACAATCTCTCTTATTATTAGGATTTCTTACAACTATTATCCCATTGAATAAATATTATAATTAATCTATAAAGACATATCAAATATTTTATTCTCCTTTTTTAGTCATTATATATTAATGAAATGGTTCCATTTTTCACTCTTTGATTCTAATAATAATTAAGAATATGTCTTTTTCAAAATTTGACCTTATTTCTCTCTTCATTCTGGGATTTCATTCAATTGAATAAATTTTTTATAAAAAAATTTAAACAAGTTTCTAAATATTCATTTAAAATATTTTTTTAAAAAAATGTATTCTAAAAAAGTTTTATTTTTTCAAAATAGTTTTAAATGAGTTTCAAATATACATTTATATGTTTTAGTGTTTTCATTCAAATAAATTTTTTTTCAAAATGTGTTAAATTTTGAAAAGATATTTGAAAGTAGAAAATTTATTTTCATAATGAAATGTTTTTAAATGAACTTTTCAAATTATATTCCTTTTAATATTACATCTTTTGATATAGGTTATTCTTTACTTGGGTTATGATTCGAGGGCACAATTATTATTGGTTTTTAAATGGTATATATTTAGGATGACAAGTTGTTTTTAAAACCTGTTTCTCTTCCATGAGTTATACCATGGTGAAACACTACATAAACATTATTAATTTAACATTTTATTCTATAGCGAAAGTATTGTGAACATATCTATTATCCATAGGTTACGATATAATGAAATGTTTCATTTCATGGGTTATGATAATATGTTTATTAAAAAAATCTCTTTTTATGTGTTGTGATGTGATGAATGTTTTGTTATCTTATGGAACACGTATGTATGATTTAGAAAAGTGATTGGTGGGAACTAACATGAAACATGTTGTAATGAGAGATGTTATATGATTTAAGAGGGTATATGGGTTGTAGAACAAGCCAAAAAACAAGAGTGTATATGGGTTTTAGCCCAAATCCACCTAAAATAATGTTTACAGGTTATAGTCCAATACTAGAAAAAAGAGGTTATATAGGTTATCTCCCAAGACCAAAAAATAGGGTTTATGGGTTGTATCATATGTCAATTGAAATATGGGTTCATGGGTTGTTTCCCAATTACAAAAAAAAGATGGTATACCAGTTATAGCCCAATCCCAAAAAAAAGTGGATACATGGGTTTGTATACCAAGAATGAAAAAGGAGGTTATACTGGTTTTAGACAAATCCCAAAATGAAGAGTTTCCACATGTCTTACCTGATGCTATAAGATTAGTTTTCATATATTCCTGTTATATCCCAATCCTGATATAGTTACATATATGGTTATCCCAGGCCTAATATGTAATGAATGTCTTGGTGGATAGCCTTGGAATAATATTTTTTATGCATGTGTCTACCCCACAAGTTTATTTCTTATTCCGATATTATGATCTAAGGACATAGGTTCTTTGATTTTATTCTGATTCATAACTTATTAAATGGAAATATTTATTCCATGACTCATGATTATGATATTTTATATGCTAGGAATGGTATTCAAATGTTACGCTAAGTTTCTCATACACTTATGTTCATGTTATGCATATGTATATCCTTTATTTTACCTTAATAAGCATCTGATATCAACCATTATTATGGTTCCTTTCCCTGGGTTATTAATATTGGTTTTAATTAGGAGTACAAAAGGGAATATCATTATGGACGAAGTTGAAGATCATTCACTAGAACAAAATATTACGATCCCCATTTTAAAAGGCATTATACTATTTGGATCCTACATCACATTTTTGTTCAACGAAATTACTGCTCTTTTAAAAAGATGAAATATCGATGTATGTTAATCCTTGGGTATTATACCATTACCTCAAAATAGTGTAGATAATTTTCTAGTTTTTATACAATTTACAAGTAGAGAAAATACAAGTCTATCATGGGTTATTGGACCAGACATTCCAGCCACCCATAATATCGGAGGAAATCAATCATGTAAGAGGATATAGTTTTTTTCTATATTTATTTCAAATCATCCCCAATTTCACATTTAAAAATATTCAATTTCATTTTATAAAATAACATCAAATAGATTCTATTAAAACTTATAACATTCATATAAATAATTTATTATTATGAAACCACTAATCAGGCATGCCATATTTCCTCATAGAATCATCTTTATAATCATTAATGAAATCATTCATTTGTTTAAATTTCTTATTAAAAAAATAATAACATTTTTTTAAAATGGTTACAAAATAGGTTCAAATCACACAGAAGATTACTTTTAGTGAACTATAAATTTTAAATTAATATAAATAATTTAAAATTAATTAGAAATACAATTTAAAATAGAATCACTAGTTTTAATTAATAAAAAATAACATATGAAAAAACATACATCAATAAAAATATCATTAAACAATGATTAGGGGGTACACAATCTATAAAAAAGATAAACAATGAACATTAAGAGATGTTCCAAAACATTATCAATGGAAGATCCTCTAATCACCATAAAATGATCACTAGCAAAAAACCATGAACATAGTCTAGGGGAACTAAATCAACCTAATCAAAATAGGAATGTACCAATACCACTTCAAGAAGACACCTAGTCTGACATTGATACATATTTGTTGAGTAATTTTTTTTAATATTGATTAAGAGTGTTTAAAGTCTCACTATATAATTCCATTAACATTCAACATTGTTGGAGTTCCCATCTTTGGGAATGAAATAACTATTTGGTAATTTCAAAATTTAAACCCCTGTCAACATTATCTAGTGAACTCCACAGTGAAAAATTAGAAGTATTTTTTTCCTAGAAACTTCCTCTAATATACCATTTGGAGCCTTGTTGTTCTTATTGGATATGGAAACACCCACCAGGACAAGCCAATGACATCTCCCAGGACTATGAATGATGGCCATGTCATTTTACATAGGGATAACCAAGGACGAAAAATGCTTGGACCATTTCATGATTTACACCATTATATATCAATAAAATCACAAAATCCACTTATATGCTGTAAAAGGAAACATATATATCATAAAAACATTAATAAAGTACTTATCGATAGAAAAAAAATACAAGAAGAGATATTTCAATTCTCCACAACATAAAATCATTATACCCCAATGAAAAACAGCCATGAAGACTGCTCTAGAATAATATAATGCCACTTATCTCACATCAGTGTATAAATAAGTGATTCCTATAAAATTCCAATATATGTAACCAAAAATACTTATCCAATTGTATAGACCTACCATTAAGAACCTTCATCATAGAATTAAAAATCTCTAGTTGGTTGTTAGTTATGTTAATATGAACATTTTATATCTTGGTCCTCCCAATTCAAGACATGAGATGTGTATGAATGATATACAATGATATTAGATAAATGGAAACATCAAAGGTTGACATTTCCATTTGTTGAAAATCAAAATTTACATCCACCATCCCAATCCACTCAAAAAAACTCAACATGTATCACATATCATTGATTTAACATCACACGTTTACCAAGTCATCAGTGATCAAATTGATGAATGACTGTAAAAAACACCATGTCTCTAACTATGAAATCCAATGTACGTGACATATAATCAAAATAAGACTTATATAGACTCAGTTCCATTACGTTTCACTAAATAATTTTTGGATCATTTTTTTCTTCTCTAGTACTAATCTATACATCACAAGGCATGCTTCACTATTCTCTGACCAGTACAACATATTTTGAAAAGTATGTACATAAATTTCCTTAAAGGGTTCCATTTTAATAAATTATTAGAAGCTCTTATTATATTGAAATGTGACTAGTATCAAATCAAAATACTAGGGTGGTACAAAATAAACGATTCAATCATGAAGAATTTCCTCAATAATATGTATACCTTGTTGAATATAACCATCTATATGGTGAGGATATAGTATGCTAAAAATAAAATGTGGCATCATCCCCTCAAACTAGATAGTGAATTGGGGGTCCCTACGGGAAACGATGGTATATGGAACACCATTAAATATAAGTATCACATATACATATAATTTACCTATGTCCACATTGTTGTTTTATAACAGGAATTAGAATAATGTGACCAATATAGGGAAATGGTCACTCACCACCCTTATCACATTCATTCCATGATACTTATTAAAAAACTAAATCACAATTTCTGTCAAAATCCAATTCCACTTTGAATTCATCACAGTAATTGGATGAAGCAAACAAAAATGATCCTAATTCTTGTAAATTACCTATTGAAATGTATAACAATTAGAAACAGAGCATCAGATGTTATATTACATATTGTTCCCCAGAATTGGAACCTCGTATCATAAAATATCTTAATTGTCAAAGGGTGAACCACCCATACGGAATGAGTACAATACACTATCACCACCTTCCTCTTAGCCTATGGAATAATATAACAAATCATGGAGAAATTGATTCCCTATAAATCTAAAGACAACTCACTAATTTTATCCCATGCATATAAAGAATCAATAATCCATTAAAAATATTCATCAAGCATCCTCTCCCAAAGGATCATCTTGAGATGAGATGATGTCATCTAAAAAATAAAAAAACATTAAACTTAATCAAAAAAAACATGTAACTCGCATGATCCAATATAGATTTATGGTTCCAATCCTTATTATATTATTTCAGGGAAAATGTTGGTAGTTTTATACTCAAAGTATCATCATCAATATTACCCCTAATAAGGATATAGACAATTTCACTCTTAATAGGTTACAGTAACTCACCCATCGTCGTTGGTGAATATTAAATTATTTTTTTTGAGAATATATAACTATTGATCCTATGAAAAATGTAAAACATATTTCATTTTATAGAAATTTAATTACTCTATGTTTGAATATTGTTCATAATATACTTGTGTTTGAGATCATGAATGGTAAATTGCCTCTCATGAGTCCATAAATTAAGAGAACCATAATCCACCATGGAAATAACCTATAATAGAGCATATTCCAACCCTAAACCGAATGAATCAAAAAAGAAAACATAACCCCGAACTACCACTATAAGAGATAATAATGATGATGAAGTTAAAAAACACTTCAAATCATCAAATTATTCAATGAAGTTTTAATCCCCTATAGACATCACCCTCAAAACTAGGTGCGGTCAATAGAGATTCCCATATATAGATTACATTAATGAACAGATATACATACACTAATAGGGGAAATAATCCTTGAATATCAATTTCATTATAGTGTTTCACTCATGAAATAAGAGCTTTCCAAATCATTAGATACACTATGATACAATGTTCTGAGACAACATTCCAAATGAACAGTAATCTCCAATTCCTAAATTACCACTTGGATAGCTTGAAATAGAATCAATGATTCTTCAAGATGGGCTGAACATCACTCAAATAATTCACATGATACTCCTCTATTTTATAATAATCCAATAAGTAATCCATCGGTACTATAATGAATTAATTGTTAAACTGGTGAAAAATATTCTTCATCAATGCCATAAACACAAAAAAAATAGAACTAGTTAGACCATATGCTATACCAAAATACCCATTATGGATATAACTACTCCTAAAATCTAACACTGGTAAATTATACTCCTTGATGTTATATTGGTGGTGTCTATACAGAATATCAATATTATAGAACCGATTCTCCCCTTTTATCAAACCCAATAAGTTTTCATTTTTACATAATATATAATCTTCGTGATCATAACGTTGTTGATTTTTTTTATTCAAAACACAAGTGATTTTTTCAATTGTCCTTCTTAGAAAAATGAATTGACATTTCCAAATGATACACACTAGGTTAAATAATGAATTTGAAAATAAATTAATATATCATAAACTAAAGTCAAATAGTTTGTCTAGTTCCATATATTAAAATTTAATAGATAGGAGATGAGTGTGATGAACCAATTTATTAGAAAAATCATGATACCAAATTAGTCTGAATATTTTATTAATGAAACACAATGTGAAACTCAACATAAACTAGAGTAAGGTCAATAAATAAAGATTTTTACCCTAGTTCAAAAACATACAATGATATTATAGGATCTAACTATTAAATAGGTTCTCTAAATCATCTATACGATGGATCACATTCTCCCTAAAACAAAAAACTCACCTTTATGGGAAATAATGGAGAACCACATAAGAGGAAACTGAATCATGTTTTTATTTACATCAAATGAAACCATCCAAGGAATATTATCTATAGGATTCATTTCCTAAACCCAAAAATTTCTAAAAGTTATCAATTTTTTGATTATGAAATCCCACAAGAGGGGCATCAGAGACATTCTCTCCCTAATTCCTAAATTTAATATCATTTTCCATTAAATATGGAAGGAGATCTATAGAAATATTTATTATCTTCTAATGTAGGTTGATATGAATTAATGAAAGGTAGTAATATAATATAAATCAATAATTAAAGATGATAAAATAGAATAGTATTTATTACTATCATTGGACCCAAATAAATTCCCTTCAGATACTCATCAATTTTTTAAAGAATATTGTTTCATAATGAATGTGCCTAAAACCCAATTATTCTTGAATATTATGGCTATGCTGAAGATCCTTTAATTTTTATTGAGTTTGTGCCATAATGTGAAGAAGTATAAACATTGAAAACCCAATCAATTGAATGGAGTATTTGTATGGGTGTTGATACCCCCAAATAAGCAACATCCAATTCACAAAGGTAGAAATACATGGATATGGGTATTATTTCCCCCAAAAAATCAAAGGAAGGAGAAGGTGTCCAATGACCAAGGATCACAAAATCCTCAAAGAGACTCATGATTATGTGACCATCATAAGGTGACATAAAAGAACCATGCACATTTTATTTCATATAGCAGATCCTATGGAGCCCTACTAGACATGTCATCTTGCTCTGGAGATGGCTCTTTTGACGACTTGTGGTTATGAGGTGTCATCCACATAACCTCCCCTAGGGAATGCAGATTGTCAACCCACATACACTTGAAAACCCATTAAAAAATCCATCGTTGATTGGAGAAAAATATCCAAATGATGGATGTAAGAGATATCGTGGTTGTAAAGCACTTTTAGTGATGTTGGTGTGTTTTCATCACAAATTTACAAGACCCCCAAATAGACAGTCATTATCTAATGAAGTCGAACTAACTAGTCAGCTATGTCTTGAGAAGCCTTATATTCGATTCACGTGATGAAAAATAAAGACCTCCGAACAACCATATTGATCTCACAAGAACCCTGAGATATGTCAAAATGACACCAAAAAATTACACTAGCATGACCGTAAGATAAAAGAGAACTGATTAATTAGTAATAATCTAAAAATAGTTGTGTTTATAGAGTAGTATCATGGTTAGAAAATATTAGGCAACACCCTTGGAGAAATCCTTGATAGAGACTCATGAGGATGTGGGATGCCAGAGCCCTTTGCCGACTCCAACATGGATCTAAATGAGTTAGTCCAAGCAAAGTGGAAAACTAATGGGGTAGGGAAGAAAATAAATTATCCACACCATCCTAAAATAAAAGGATAGTAAATAGTACACGTATTGAAGAACACTGGAAACCACTCACCAGTGCTATAGAATATTTCTTATAGTCGTTGTTCTCACAACCAAAATAGATTACTATTAGGTAAAGGACCAGTAATTCACTGGAGAGATCATGCACCATGAATAAAGAACATTATGTGATCACTCATTGTTCATGGAAATAAATTATCATAAGAATCATTGGATATATCCTGAACATATTCTAGATCAAATATGACTTAAAATAAATTTATAATGAATAAATCTATGAAATTCACAATAAAAAGATAAAAAATGTTAAAAGATGAAATAAATGGGTGAAGAAAACATATTTCGACAATCATGTGTTTTGCATGACCCATCCATGATATGTGACAACACCAGTATATGTCACACAGATCGTGAAATGCTCATTTGGTGTACTATATGGGTCATGAAAAGTCTTATGGACATGTTGAAGAACGTCACATGGTTCCCCTTTGGTATTCCACCCAAGTTTCATGAGACCCTTTTGTTTAGAAATTTAAATCCTATGATATCATTCAAACAAGGGGAATGACTTATTTAATGGAAGCCATTCATGTTAGCTGAGTCTCATTATAGAGTTCAGTAATGTCAAAAGCATCTTCAGACGCCCTCTACACAAGACATTTAGGTCTCACGATGCCTTCTAGACAAGTCATCCAAGACATGTTTCACCATCCGAGTCATGTCATAATTAATATTATGAAGCCCTGCATATGTGTCATCCAGCACATTTAATGACACATGGTTATGTAATTCAGATCATATAAAATCCTCTATACATATCATTCTGGGTCATGAGAGGGATTCTAGAGTAATAAAATCCATGTTTTTCTATTTCAATCATATGATTGTTCCCAGTTCGTGTAATAATCCTCACACACTCCCTAAATGATACATGTCATCCCATGGACAATCCAGTTGGATCCTGAGCTTATCTTGGGGGAATGTTAGGTAGACATTCTCTAATATTTCCAGAATAAAATCAAGTAATGTCAAGTGGAAAATCAACATGTATCGGGCATGCAATCCGGATAGGTCACCAACAGCATATTAGGACAAGATCACTTTTCTCATCCTCAGTATATAATACCCAATGATAAGGGAAACCTAACTATGAATGCTCAAAAAATATGAGCTATGAGAACATCTATTCCTACTATAACCAAGATACAGAGGACACCATCCTCTGGGCTGAGCTCTATATGAAACCCCCATAGGTTATACTAGTACATAAGTCATCCATGAATAACTAGTCAAGCTAATAATTTTCCATTACATGTTTCCCACGTAGAGAAAATATCACGTGGAATTATGGATTTTCAATGATCATATCTTTTTCCTCATAAATATTTACAAGTAAGAAATGGAAACATTAGTGTGTAAGCCCCAATTATAAGGGGAACCTCATCGTGTAATACCTAAAAAAGTTAACTACTAGAAATATGATTCCTACAATAACGGGGATATGTAGGACACATTCTGAAGGCCTAAGACCATATATATATCTCTTTATATGTAAACACTATGTATCCAATATTTAAACCATCGGGACCTAATAATGTCCTTTGATATGATCATTCTACCTTATCCTTTGGGAAATTGCAAAAATAAATGAACTACGATGACTCTGATCTCTACCATATTCAGGATATGTACGATATGTCTCCAAGACCCAATATCAACATTAATTATCCCATAGTATGTCCCATTGAAAAGCCTCACATCCACATAACGTGAGTATGGTCACTTATAAACCCTTGTTTTTCACACTGATCATAGCATAGGTGGGCTTACAGAATTGCAACAAACAACTCATTGTCATCATGAATTTTCACTACCTAGGGAAACCCCCTAATGTAAGACCTAATGATTGGAATGATATAAACCTCCCAAAAATGTGTAAAAATACCTTAGGGTCAGCCCCAATGGAATGAATGAACTATGAGAACTATGATTCCTTCAATAACTCTGATATATTGGATGTATCCTTGAGACTCGATTTCAAAAATTGGGCACCCAACATCCCACACATATTTCCGTTCTTCATTATTCTAAATGGAATATGTTTTAACAAACTATGTGATTTTGATTCTTGTAATAACCATGATATGTAGGATGACTCAAAATGGATCAATCCTCTCCTTACAATATTAATCAACTCTCAATGTGATAGGAAATTCTGAAGTATTTTTTTCTATAAATTCAGCATATAAAGATGCTACTCATTTCTAGAAAATGGATAAATAATTATAAATACATATAGATGGATTCAATATTGAGAGTCACCCTTTATTTTATGAAAAATTGAGACTTGACATTTAATTTTTTTAGGGTTACCGGTCACATATCAGAATTGGTAATAGATTCTTGAACATATCTTAAATATATAAGAGAGTCCTATAGTAGTCAAAAATTCACCTAAAAAATGTTAATGAGCCCGACCTCCCATCCCCTCAACTAATGTGATCCCATAAGATTCATTGGGATTGAAATGCCCATTTGACACATAACATTGACAGGTTGGACATTACCCAATTATGGATATGGTATCTATTTGGAGTTTCCATCTAGAATGATAATGGTATTCCAATGTTAATGACTATGAAATAAATGAACGGCCCACAATCAACCATCAGACTAGACCAAAAAACCACAATGGTCACCTGATTCCTAATATTGATATTAAAATTTCAAACCCAATTTGAATCTCTATAATAAATTTTTTTGAATTATAATCATTCAGAAGTTTTTTCCCAATATATGGAAATACAATTTAATCTGACGCTAATATCTCAAATGAATGGATAATCATGTAATGGTCGACATTATTTTCTATAAACTATAAAAACAAAGCTATAATCCAAAATGATTCTATAGGTGATTCTTTCTAATGAGGATTCTCAAAGATTAATTATATTATTTTTTGGGTAATACCACGTTAGCAGAATGTTCAAATTGGAAAGAAAAGAGAATTTTTTTAACCATACTTATCTAATTGAGCATATTATTACTATGATATTACACTAATTGGTAACCATGTTTGTTGACATATTCACAACTCTAGATAATTATCTCATCATCTAGATTCAATATAATGAATTCATCATCTAATGACCACTCTTGTAAATTACTTGCAGCGCCACCCCATGAGGGTATCAAAATTATTGCACATTCTCAACATATTCTATGGAAGGTGTTAAAACCGATGGTCTAGGAGTACCACATACATGGTACGATCCTGACTTTGGAATCTTCCCATTAGGTCCTCCATGCATGGAAATCAAAAATTCCACATTTCCCATAGAAATATGGAGCTAAGTATGTGGAACTCGTTACCACGACCAACCACTTCGGGAGCTTATCCCCGGAGCGTGATATCAATATCCTTCGATATCTAATGAAGATGTACTAGGAATAAAAATATGTCTCCCATCTAATTCATATGGCATCGAAGATGGAATCTTTCAAACTTAATTACCAACATCATTTGTCTAGTACCCACCAATCACTTATTGAGGGCACCACCTGACATAATTCATCCTCTAATAGCCATGAATGGGAAACAAGGAAGGATCATCAGGAAATTAATGTTCTGTACACCCATGATTTTGATAATATCCCCACTCCCACTAAATATTCTTGCAAGCTAATTCATTCAATATACCGTTATAAAGTATGTATCCCAAATCACTCAAAACAAGTCTGTGGGCATATTCCCACTATAGTCATGGGGGAGGCACGTATCCGTACATCCATGCACGAAGTTCATCATTATATTCAAGTGGAACAAGGAGGAAAGAAGTGGGATCATATCTCTATTTCAATCAATTATTTCTGATAGTACATAATAGATATGGACATTTTTTAGGCATATATGCATGAATATACTTTCCTAAAATGGAAATATATTTTAGAAATATGTGAAGAACAATGATAGTATATTCTTACACTGCTGAAGTTAATGTAAATGGTGTATAGTCTTATCCATATAGACATAAAATATCAACACTTTTAACATTAAGAACATGTGTTTATAGTGAATAAAGAATGCATTCTTTCTCATTTACATTCTTATTATCAGAATATTGCGATAAAGGATGGGAAACAGACTGTTCTCATCCTCCTTTTCCAACTATCACCCTCTTGGTTAGTGATGCACATGCATTGGGATATGGGCACATTCCTATTGAAGAAGTATGCACGCATAGTCCAAAATACCAAGATTAGGCTCATACTCATGTTCTAGATGGGTTTCAACATGTGAGGGGGGAAAAAGTCCTGGGACATGTTCATATTTATGTCAAGAAGTCCAATGACATACTCTAATGGCCCAAGATCAGGCATATATACATTTTTTGGACGAGGATGATAAGTGAGAATTGAATATTACTCAAGAAAAGTTCATATTACTATCATATAATCTACCTAAAATATTCTAGACGATTATGGAATCCCTGCCCATATTCCTACTTCCACCAATGAACAACTAAACCATCATCATTCTAGGTAAATATAGGAGGAGGACTGTATCCCTTGTCCAATTCTGGTGATCTATCAGTATATTCATGAGGGGAATACATAATCGGACCATGATCGTATTCCATCTCTAATCTGGACTCACCATTTTAGTGTAGAACAAGGATCGGGGTAGGGTCAGACTCTTAGAAAGAAGACTAGAACCATATTGCAATGGATCAGGATTGGGCTCACACTTTCTTCATGACTGAGTCTCAACAAGTGATAATGGAACACGACTTTGAACATGATCATATCCATGTTAATAATGAGTCAAATTATTTTTGTATTCTAGCAGCTTCACAGAAGAATGATCCTACTCATATGTAACCAAATAGTTAAGTAGAGATTCTAAAAACTCTCATACAATAATCTCATATCGCTGAACAATTCTAAAAAAAGGTCTCCATATTTTGACCACCAAATAAGACATGGCCCATTTCCCTAATATTTTCAATGACAGTGTCCTTGAGGTCCTTCTAGACACATTCCCACCACTCTAAGGTTCTATAAATTTGTCCAATAAAGAAGAAGACAATTGTTACCATGATAGACCTACTCCTAGATGTATGGATATGGATCAAATGGAATCTACTCATAACATCCATCATGGTCAACCTCCACATGAAGATGTATCTTATGGACACTGAAATCCTCTCCTTGTCCAAATACCTTTATATAGAGTGGTTTTAAAATCTCATACATCTTTATATGTGGAGGTTATCAAATCTTTTACAACATCATATAGATATGTGTTTGAATCATTAGGCGAACCCCATATAGTTTCCCATCAAATCCTAGCACCACTCTCCTATAGTTAGTTGGTGAACCTCAAAATCAACTTCTATTGTTTGACCGAATAGAGGCATCTATGTTTGATGAAGAGGAGGCCGAAATTGATATTTAGTTTACCTAAAACAACCTCATATCATCTTCTAAACCCTAAATACATCTTGTTATGATATTTCTGCTGAGAAAGGAAAAGAGTTCATTCCATATCTATAACAAAATATAAGGGATACTCCTCAGCGGATGATGGATAGACAACTCCTTTATCCAGGATATGAGGGTTGTATGAATATAGATCTTATTTTCAGGAATTTATCTTGTTTTCAGGATATTTTGAGGAAGCAGGATGAAAATATTCATTTTTTCTAAGTACACATTGTGCAATTCTAAGTATACATTGTGTACATTGAATCCCACATACAACTGCGTTTTGACCATGTAACGGTCGATTACATGGTCGTGTGGTGACCTAAGAGACCACTTAATTCGGGGGTCGGTTAAGGATACAACATGGACTATATTTTTAATGAACATGTTGTGATGTTTTTATTTTATTTGATATATTATAGAAGGTTCACATCTCAGGTTCGGAAACACTTCTTCCACCCATGTATGGTATAATAGAACTGTGGAACGATTGATGAATTCTAAACATCTCCTGATTCATTGTCTGAGCTCCGATCGAGATACTACAGGGTGCGTTGGAATGCCATAGTTGAGTTATAAAAACACCTAGATCAATTCCCTCTAATTCATTTTATCTTAATAGTTATTAAAGGTTGTTCATTTTTCACAGTTTTGTAGATCTACCATGATTTATGCTGATTCAAGGGCCGAAGTTCTAGTATATCAATTGTATGACATCAAGGTAGCCGGTTTGTTTCATTCCTTTTTTCTCTTTGGATTATATATGCTAAAAGTGACATATAACCATATTTTGGGTATTTATTTATCTGTAATTAAACTATGTTATTACCTTCTAGGTTTGTTTGATTGATAATGGTATATTGCTTTAGCATAAGGTTGAGTAAATTGTTAAAGGGACACCCCATGTGTGTGTTTCCATTGAGTGATTTCGTAGGGTGGTTTGGTCTACAATTCCTATTAGGTTTTTCTTGTTTTCCCTGCCTTTTTTTATAGTATATATTTATTAATTATATGAAATGAATGTGATATATATTTTGAATGTTTAACCATGTGGTAGTTATAGATTAAGTGAGATACTTTGTTATGATTTCTTCACTACAGTATATTTCCAAAGGACTGTGGGAGTGTTGGACAAGGAAGACTGAGGGGACATCGAAATTATTTATATAGTTCACTATGAGACCCTTAGAATATGATGACTTAGGGGACATCCAATTTATTTACTTTGGACTATGAGAGCCTTAGTGTAGATATTTGATCTCTGGGGATTAGACCATGAGATCTTTCCTGGATGTTCGTTATATTATTCATGATACAATGTTGGAAAAAAGGGGTTATTCCATGAGATATTGCCCAGTGGGTCATTTTTTAAATGAATTGACGCGGTTATACTATAGGGGTTAGACCGTGAGAGAATTCCCAGAGAGTCATTTGTGAATGATTGAATGATTGTGACATGTATTCCAAGCCAAATCACCATCATGGATTCTATCTTACATTATGTTTAGATGGACTTATGATAAATTTTTTGTGTTACATTACATAGGGGTATAGATATTGGGATATATCATAGGGTTACATGAATCAACATATGAATAATAAATGTTAAATGAATGTAATTGAAAACTGTAGGACTATTTATTTTTGAGTACATCATATTTTATGACTTCATCCATAAATATTACCTGCTATATATATTTAATGACAGTTAGGCATAGTCATTTTTGTGGTTGTCTACTGGGATTCATCTCACACCCTGTTTGGGTCTTGCTTTTGGACCCAAAGAGATTATATTATTTACGGTATAGAAATGGAAAGCGACTATCTTCATCCGGTATTTGATTATTGTTCATTCTGGAGAGCATTGGACCAAGTTAAGGCTTGCGATGTGGTTGGAGTTTACATGATTTTTCATTTTATTGGAATTTATTGTATTTCCATATTTGAAACATGTTTAGGATGCATTACTACAGAAATATTCCCTAAATTATATATATATATATATATATATATCTGTGTGTGTGTGTGCTCTATCAGTTCATTTACTTTCAGTCTTATACTGTTAATCCTATTTGGTATTATTCCTTCCACTATTGTTCACTATTATTTTTCTGCTATGTATACTCTTCCAATGAGGGAATATATTCCCCAATAACATATCTTGGCTCTCACTACTAGTGGGTGGACTCTGGAGTTTGGGAAAATACACTTGAGGTCATGTAACCAACCAGGTTTGGGGCACCTTTGGGAAGCACCTAAATCCAATATGTTACAATATGGTATGAAATGAACATTCTTTCCATATTTTTATTATTATTTAGTAACATAATAAAGGGATAGCCATGAAATGGAGTTTGTTAATAATCTGTGTCTAGGAGTAGCTACTCAGGGTATATGGAAAATTCAAATTACCATGAATTGTATGGTAGTTTTTTGGATTTTTAACTATTACAGTTGATTCGATTACACCATGGCATGACACACTTGTTTTGTGTTATTAGTATTGATATCATTTTGTTTATATATTTTTTGATACCCCATTAGATGGGGGTATGCCCTCTCATTCATCAATTAGGAACATTCTATAGTTTACTTATCATGCACTCTTGTCATGCCATGTAGGGTGAATTACTGATTGCATGATGTTGATATAGATGTTTTCCTAGATATGTACGATGTTTTCATAGATGTTCTATAAGATATATATATTGTTTTGATAGATTATTTGATTGAAATAAATAATGTTTTGATAGTTTATTGTTATTAGTAAACTTTAATTTGGATGAATGCCAATATTTGGCCCCTAAGGAGTTTTGGGCCCTCTTAGATTGGATTTTGGTGGATAATGTATGAACATTAATTGAATTATGTAAATATATGAATATAGATTAAAAAAATTTATTCATAGGTATTATGGGCTCTCACATATTAGAACATGGCATTCCCTGGACAAATTTTATGATTTTAAGGGCTCAGATAATATCCAGAGGCTAACTATCAAGAAAACCTCAAAAACATGGCATGTGATGTTTTGAACACATGTCATGTGTCCTTCTATTTTGGAAGAAATTATTTTTCATAAGTACACATCGTGTAACGTATGTACATGATGTATAGTTATTGAAAATGTGACTGACTCTGTGAGAAGAGGCATGGGGTTGGTAAATGTTTGGTAGAAAGCTCCTTGTATTTGGGAGTACACATTGGGTTTTAGTCGACCATGTATATAGTCATGTGACGAACAACATGGGTGGATGGATTTTTTTTGTACACACCCTGTCTAAAATAAGAAAGTTCTGTTAAGTTACAGAAGGAGATAATGTTTAGTTCTATCCATGTTGAAGTACATGGGAAGGACTGAATATTCAATTTTGTGTCGTGTCTCAGGAGGAACATTTTGTGTGCTGGGAGTGTTACAAGACCATGTTGGTAGAGGCACACACCCATTTTACGGTTTAAGGGAACATGCCAAGTAGTGTTTCTACATGCCGTATAAACCTATTTTGAAAAACATTAATGTGTTCCTTCCCCTATTTCATTCATTCACTTCAGGGTTACAATTCTATTAATTTTGTACTGAGGTGTGTGATTGACCATGCAGTGTCATGCCACCAAGAGTTCCTTAGATTGTATACTAGGTACATGGTGATGATCAAACACCGAAAATAGTAGATCAAGGTCTTTCAGAAGATCTTCCCATCATTCCAATCTTGGAATCAACTGTTATACTTGAAGTAGGTGTTGATTCATAGTTTCATGAAGGATTTATGAGGATGATTAATACTTTTGAAGAAGACCCATATCCATACTAAATTATGGTATATTTGATGTGGGTGTTCCAGTATTAACATCCTCCAACATTTTTTCGGGATTGAGGACAACATGCTATAGAGTCACGGTTGGAGGCCATGATTTATATCTTCGACCATCTGGATATTCCTCCTGGGAGGATAGTATATCGTGTGACTTACATTCTATATGATTCCTCCATGAGATGGTGGAATGTTATCTCATATGTGGGATGCCATTATTATATGACTTGGGAAGTTTTTTAGAGTGCTTATGTGATATCTTCTTCCCTGATATGTTGGGGGAAGATTGATCCTTGGAATTCATGAATTTAGAGCAGGGAACTCTTTTCAGTGATGGATTACTCTTCTTAGTGTATAGATCTTCTACACTTCACTCATGTACTGGGGTGACAGAGTTGTCATTGGCTATGCATTATGAATATGGAATCAAGTATGACATTTGATCGCTGGTGAATGTTTTTAGGTTTCCCTAGGTGACTACTGTAGTAAACCAGGCACTGATTACTAATCATAATCTGAGGGAGTTTGTAGTGGGGATTTAGTGTGGTTCAACATCAAGGGTTTGTACATCTTCGACTAATAGCTGAAACTGTCACATGGAGCCTTCATGTGTTGATTTCAGTTGCAGGTATGTATCCTCAGTTATCCAGGTGAGGTTCTACCAGTACATAAAGAGTTGTCACATGAGACCACAGTGCCCGAGAGACCCAGTTGAGTGTCGATCTTACAGCAATATGGGACATCATTAGCACTTTTTTAGGATGTTATCACCAGCAGCTAGTGAGAGGGGATCTTGTATGACTCCATGTATAGGGGAGGGGAAACCATTTCCTCATCAGACTAGCAACCAATGATCTTCAAACCATTCAGGCCGATGAGATGGTTGTGTTCGTGGTATCCAGATGACATGTTTTCAACAACAGTAGGGTGGATCAGCTCAAGGTCTCCCGATAGGGTCACATGGATGAGGTATATGTTAGAAATTTGACATATATATGAATAAAAAGAGTAGGATCTAGGATCCTCTATTGTTTGAGGTACGATTCTATTTTATTTGGTTTTACCATCTTCTTTTTTGATACAGGGTAATCCCATTGTTTTATATATGTTGTTTTTGTGGAGGGAATTGGGCTCTCTATTTTTACTTCTGATGATTTACTGACGCTAGAATCTCCATTGGGGATTAGGGTGACAAGTGAAAATCAGTGCAAGGAGTTCCCTCTTGTGATTGGATGGTGTAACCTATTATGGGACCTCTATGTCTTCGAAATGATAGGCTTCGATGTCATGAACATAGTGTACTGGTTGGTCTACATTCCGGCCTTTGTTAAATGATATCACCACAGAGTGATTTTCTCATCACCAAAGGGAAGATCTTATATACACAATGGTGAATGGGATGTCTCGGTGAGATGAGTAGGAGGAGAGCATCATTGGTTTGGATGAATTATAGGACATATTTCATGTTTATATTTTTATGACTATGGGATTTTATAGATGGAATTTCATCTAGTGGTGGATGTTTTTTTGGGGTCTTCCAAGATGACTTTTCATGTTTACCACTAGAGAGAGAGAGGTGGTTTTCTCTATTGAGATTGTGCTTGGAGCGGCATCGGTGTCCATTCATCCATATTTGATGGCTATGAACAAGTAATAGGTGCTCGAGAAGCAGTTAGATGAGTTGCAGGAAAAGGGTTTCATCTAACCCAAACATTCCTTGGGTTCACATGTCCTTATTAAGAAGACGGAAGACAGTACCCTTAGACATTGTGGGGATTATCATATGCTGAACCAGTTGACACTCAAGAACAGATATCCCATATCGGGTATTGATGATATATTTGATAAGTTTCAAGGATCTCATGTGTTCTTGGATATTGACTTGAGATCTAGATATAATCAGTTTCATGTTAGAACATAGAATATACCTCCTACAGACATTAAGAGTAGGTATTGTGTATATGATGATTTGGTTATGTCATTCAGTCTCACGAACACAATGAAATTTTTCATATCATGGATGAAGTAAGTGTTCCATTGTTACTTGGATTCATTTTTGGGTGTCTTCGTGGGAGATATCTTGGTGTACTCTAAAGCACGACACCCCCGTTCCATCAATCTTCAGACCATATTTAGTAGACTCAGAGAGAATCAATTATATGCTAACCTATCAATGTGAAACTTTTGGATGGACGAAATTCATTTAGTAGTCGATGTCATCTCAAGGATTGGAGTATCAGTATACCTAAAAAAGGTGAGTGTAGTAGTGTCTTGGGAGAAACCAAAGAATATCATTGAGGTATGATTTTTTTGGGGATGTCTGGTTAAACCAGACGATTTATTTGGGAATTTTCATGCTTAGAAGCACCACTAAGAGGCCTGACTAAGAAGTTTTTGATGTACACGTGTAGAGATTCTTCCAATTCATCCATTCCATAGATGAATTGAAGATTTAGTACAACACTGATACTAATATTTATATAACCATGTAAGAGTTACACCATCTACTATGAATCATCTAGTATTGATCTAGGATCAGTGCTTATGTATGGGGAAAGATTCATTGTGTATAGGTATCATTAGTTGAGGCCAGAGGAGAGGAACAACCCTATGAATGATCTCACATTAGCTATCATATTGCCTACATTTCTCTTTTGGAGACATTGACATTTGGGAGAGGATTTTGTAGTGTACAAGGACAAAAAAAATCCCCAAATAAATCATTAATTAGTATGATCTGAATTTGAGACCAAAATGGTGGGTTGAGTACCTTCAGCCTTTTGACATTGATCATTCCTACATATCTGGTAAGGGAAACGTAGTGGCTGATGTGTAGAGTATGAGGACTCTGATTCAGACAGTTCATGAGGATAATAGTGATTGGTATCATATCGATCTATTATCTAAGATGAATTCGGAGGTGCAACAAAGTGATGTATAGTCTTTTCTTTCTTCTTTAGATGTGAATTATACCATCTTAGAATAAGTGAGGATGAGACATCTATGAGATTATGAAGGTGTAGTACTGTGGGATATTGTAATAGGTGAGGATCCACCTTTTGGTTGGATGGTAGGTGATGTCGATAACTTGAGTATCCATGGACATTTTTGGGTTCTAGTGGAAATGTATGATGAGTTTATACGGGAGTTACATGATTCAATAGTGGAAGTGCATCCCATAATTACCAAGATGTACCTTGACTATCATCATTAGTACTGGTGGCCAGGTATAAAGAGAGTGGTTGTTGGTTTTGTTACGAGATGCTCCACCTATCAACATGTGAAGTAAAAACATCAGCGACCAGCAAGGATATTACAACAATATACATTTTTAGTGGAAGTTGAAGGATGTCTTGATGTATTAAATGATGTGTTTTCCAAGGTTTCCTCGAGGGAATTATGTTTTATGTGTTGTTGTTTAAAAACTCACAATAGTTTTATATTTCCTTCAGATAAAGGAAACCATCAGAGTTGATGAGATTGGAATGTTGTACATTTGAGAGGTAGTAAATTTTCATGGGGTTTCTCACTCTATCATTTCAAAAAGGGATTCTATGTTTACATCTCATGTTTGGATGGGACTACAGAGGGATTTCAGTACATAGGTTCTTATGAGTACTAATTACCATCCCTAGACAGATGCCCAGTCTAATCGCACGATTCATGTTTTGGAGGACATTCTTCGAGCATGTGTCGTCAATATTGGGGGATCCTGGGAATGACACATACCCTTGCTGGAATTTTCTGAAAATAAAAATATTTTGGTAATGATTCAGATGGAACCTTATGAGGCTTTTTATGATAGGCCATTCTGATCACCACTATATTGGATGGAGGTAGGAGAGGCTACTATGCTGGGACCTTATCTTGACCAAGAGACCACTGAGTAGGTAGATTTGATTCGAAAAAGGATGAATACTACATAGTCTCTCCAATAATATTATTCTGATTTACGGAGATGACCTTTGTAGTTTGATGTCGAAGATAAGGTTTTCTTTCATGTCACACCTTGGTTGAGACACATGAGGATTGGGAGAGTGGGGAAGCTTTCACCAAGATACGTCAGGTCGTTTGAGGTTTGGGAGAGAGTCGGGTCAGTTTCCTATCATTTTCGGTTACCTTAGAGGTACCGAGATATGAATGAAATCATTCATGCTTCTCATCTACGACATTGTATTTCAGACCCATCTCATTTTTTTCAACCCATGGAGGTTGAGTTTGAGGTGGAGGTATCCTTTGAGGAGAACACTATTCAGATTGTGGATTACAACACAAAGGTTCTCTGTGACTAGTCTGTTCCTCTAGTACGGGTGCTATGGAATTATGGGAGAGTGCAAGATGGGACATGGGAGAGGGAGGATGATGTGTGATCGAAGGGGCCAGAGTTATTCACAAAATCTTCTTCACCACACTTGGATGGAAAGTTCAGGGGAAAATTGCCTTAATGAGGGATGTTTGTAAGAACGCAGATCTTCCTTTTAGATATGGACCTTGATTATGGGTTATTTTGAGGAAAAAGGAATAAATAGGTAAATTTTTTATTAGTAATCATCATGTACTTTTGAGTGTACTCTGTGTACCTCTAATTCTGCATACAACCACATTTTGATCGGGTAACAGCCGAGTACATTTAGTGTGGTGACCTAGTAGACCGCATAAATCGGGGGCCGGTTACAGCTACTATATGGAATTTAGTTTTAATGTAAACACCATATAGTTTATCTTTTTTTTGATATATCACAAAGGGGTCATTTCTCATGTATGGAATCAATTTCATCGACCTTTTTTCATATAAGAGCACTATAGAATGACCAACAAACTTTGAAACTCTCCAGATTCTCTGTCAATGATCTGATCGAGACACTTTTGGTTACATTGGAATCTCACTGATGAGTTCACAAAAACCATAGATCATTTGTTCCTAATTCATCTTCACTTTTGAGTTATTCATGGTTGGTATTTTTCATGTTTTTTAGATATATAGCGATCTAGGCCGATTCAAGGGCTGACGATCAAGTATATCGATCTTACGAAATAGAGGTAGGTGGTTTGTGCCTTTTGTTACTTATCATTAGATTAAATTTTCTAAACGCACACCATACCCAAATTTTGGGTATTTCAATATTTACAATTAAACCCTCTTATTTCCTGTTATGGTTTGGTTGATTGATAAAGGGTTGTTTCTTATGAATAAGGTTAAATACCTTTTTTGTAGGACATCCCATGGGTGTGTTTCCCTTGAAAGATTGGTTAGGGTCGTTTGGTCTAAATTCCAGTATGGATTTACGTGTCTTCCATGCCTCTTTTTTATAGGATAGAGTTACTAGATATATAAAATATTGTGATATACACTGTGATGTTTATGCATGTTTTGGTTATAGATTACATGAGATTCTCTGTTATGATATTTCCACTTTTATTTTTCCAATGTACTGTGAGAGCCTTAGACCAGGAAGACTGAGGGGACATCCAGATTGTTTTTCCAATGGACCAATGGACACTTAGACCAATAATATTGAGGGGATTTTTAGTATGTTTACATAGGACCATGAGATCCTTGGTATAGATATTTGACCTGAGGGGATTAGACTGTTAGAGATTTCCCAAGTTGTCATTTATAGTTTTGTTCATACTATGTTGGATCAAAGGGGATAGCGTGTGAGAGCCTTCCCATAGGGTTGTTATTTAAATAAATTGATGCTATTAGACTAAAGGGGTTAGACTGTGAGATCTTTATCCAAGGGTCATTTGTGAATAATTGAATTATTTTGATGGGTCATCCAAGACAGTGCAAAAGCACGGATTTGGTCTTACATGATTGATAGAGGGTCTTCTAAGACATCTATTTTGTTACTTTACATTGGGGATACATTGCGTAGGCTAGATCCTAGGGTTACATGATTCAACGGATGAATAATAAATGTTTACTGAATGAAATTGAAAACTGTAGAATTGTTTAATTATGAGTACATCCATGTTTATTGCTTTATTCATTCATATTACCTGCTATATATATTCACTGATAGTTAGGGATAGATCTTTTGGCGTTTTCCTACTATGATTCATCTCACACCCTATTTAGGTTAGCCTTTTTGACCCAAACAGATTATATGATAGTAGGTAGAGAGACGGGAAAGCTCCCTTCTCCATCAGGCACTTGAATTTTTTGGTGCAGGAGAAAATGGGGCCAAGCTGAGGCATGTGAGGCTGTTGGAGTTTAATTTAATTTTATTTTGTATTATATTGTATTTTATTTCTATCATTGTGACATGTTTCTGCTGATTTCCAAGAAACACATGACATGCATCATATATATATATATATATGTATGTATATTCTCTTGTTTTCATTTTACATTTAGTCTTCCATTGTTACTCATGTTTGGTATTATTACATCTACTATTGTTTACTATTTTTTCCTTTATGTATACTCTTCCAGTATGGGAATATTTTCCCCAATATCCCAAAATATCCCACGATGCTAGTTAGCAACCTCTGGGATTTTGGAAAGGCTAATGAGCTCACGTTACCAACCGGGTTCGGGGAACCATTGGGTAACACCCTGAACCGGGACGTTACATGGTTCACCGTCATTCCATCAGAATAATAAGTTGTTAGATGGATCTGGATGCTATTTCTATATCCCTAGATCCAAAACCGGAAATGAAAAGTGTGAATCTCTAGCACGCTTGTCGCTATTTCATAACAACCCATAAAATATTATCTTGAAAGCCAAGCCATGCATCTTTATTCAAGGATGGTGAGATAATGGAGCATTCCACTTTTTGGAACACCTAGAACAAAAAATCCCCATAGACATGGTATCATATAATGGTATAGCTACCCAAGAAACTAGGTGACTATAAATCTCTTGTTCCATTTGGCCACTACAATAGAATTCCCCAGCTTCAATGGTTCACAGAAATCATGATCAAAAGTACCTGATAGACAAAATATCATCATACTAGGCCCCATAAAGAAATGGGAATGATTTTCTCACATGGAGATGAAAGTTGTGATCCCCATGAAACTTTTGTGTAATTAATGGTTCTCTTCATGGGGTGAAATTGCATTTAGCTCCTACGTGAACACATCTACAATACATCAAATGAGAAAAAGTAGTAGCATCCATATTAGCTAGTTAGGATAAGACCTAGCTCATCATCCTAGGGGAATTTCTATCATCACCTCCACCTCTCGGATCATCAGTTCCTGAGAGGATTTTGAACACATCATCATCATTTTAAAAAAAATTCCATACCACTGGTCTGGGAGAATTTATATCACAATCACCATCACCAGGTTCGAAATCTTCTTTGAGGGTCCTGGGGACATCAATAGTGATTCAATATTGACCCCAATCAACTGGAATGAGGGCATTTATATCTTAATATTCATCCTAGGAATTAAAAAATTCTTGAAAAAACCATTGGATCCTTAGAAACATTACTAACCAATGCATATTGTGGCCCCATATAACCCTGACCTCAAAGGGTTGATGAAATTTTTATCATCATTATAACTATAATGAGAATATGTATTCTACAGGTTGAAAAGGAAAATTCAATGGTTGAGATCTCACATTTTCCTCCAATCATAATAAAAACCTCTACTACTAGGGGGTCACTCCCCAATCCAGATAACAAACTACCTCAAATTCATTGTTCCTAAACAAAGAAAAGAGGAGCATTGGGAAAATTATATCAGCCCCCTTTAGGGATGACAACCAAAACAGACCAATATGGAAAAATGTATAAATAGCTACACCAATGAAAGTATTAGAGAATTTTCTAGTTGTGATGAAATTAATTTCATGAAAAACATTTCCTGATATACCTTTTTGAATTTCATCACTATTAATACGATAGACATCGGTAAAGATACAATATGAAGAGGGATGCAGCCTGTAAAATGTATGATGAGAGGAGGATAACATAGATGCAACAACCGAGTGTGCATGCACTCATAACTAGAGAAGCATCCAAAATCTAATAGCTTTGAATACCGAGTTTCCACCTCTATGGATGTACATTTACAAAGGGAACATTATGGTTACATCCCTATCACTAACACAAAGATATGATGTTCCTTACATAGAGGAATAGTTTTCAAAATATGTGACTGTGATATGAGCTCTCAAATTGCTCAACAAGGATATAATCGGAGGAAATTTTACCACTGCATATCATCATCATGTAGAGATTAATATTCTACCACCTATATCATGTCCTCTAGAAATAGTGGTTTTTTGAGCATCATACTGGCTCTATATCCATGAATGTAGTATATATAAATGAGTAAGATGAAAAAAATCATGAATTGCGTCAGTTGTGGCAACAACATCTCCCTCATCAAAGATTTCATTCATTAATTGGTTGAATCTAAAATACATTGGATATAATGGTGGGGTCACATAATCTAATCATTCCCTCTCCCTACTGACAAGAGATGTCTCAGACAATAGTCCCCCCGGATCTTCATAACATTCTATAGTCCCTAGCTACGTGAATGGATGCAATGGAAGGGCGATGTGAACATGTTCTGTCTTAGGGGAAGCCACATCCAAAATGGGAGGATTACACATTTCCTCCACCCAATTTTGGAAATACTACCTTCTTTACTTTTGAAAGTGTAAAAGACCCTAAAGAAAATTTCACAAACTTTGTTTCATAATGTGGGATGATGTCAGGTTCTTAATATCAATAGGTGGAAACAAAAATGATATTTTTCATAAAAACCATAACAAGGCATTGTTTTTTATGTTATAGTAGTCTACTGTCATGATCCATTGAAAAATTCGAAGGAATTCTTCATCAGTTCTTTTATCAATTGAGCTCCATTATTTGGTAAAAATAATCCTCAATCTAATGAACTTTAAGAAACAAAAAAAAGAGAAATCATCCCAATTTATATCTAGATGGAATGGTTTAACCTATTCTCTTAGTATCAATATCTCACAAGAAAAACTGATTGACCTCTATGGTGATAATGTGTTGGATGACGTGAAAATGCTTCAAATATCAATGAAGTATCCATGTGGATTCTATGAGTTTTATGAAATGGAACAATATCTTGATGAATTAATTCAATTATCCAGATACCAAACTAGTCTCATTCCCATAAAACGAAGAAAAAGGCTAGGAAAATAAGAAGTTGTAAATATCACTCTCAATATAGATGCATTTACCATACAAACACTGAGGCAGGTCTCGAGCCACCCAGAACCTCCTATTGAGCAGTGACAACCAGAGAGTCACCCCAATAGAGAAGCAAATAGAAATAAATTTTCGCATGATTTGAGTTAAGTGTAAACAATTTATACTCATTATGAAATGGAAAACACTCTTTTATTTAATGGAATCCATTGACAATAACCTGCTCATGCTTCCATATCCCTAGATTCCTGATGAGGTCAACCTATCCAACCATCCAGGTTACTACCCTTTCAAAACAATTATGCATCATAATATCCAGGGCGACATCATCTTCAAATAAATCCTTCAAGGCATGACCAATTCATTATTTGTGGTTTTAGATAATTCGTCCAATAAAGTGGCCTTATAATGATCTAGGATTAACATATTAATATATTACATCATTTTAGACAAATATTTAGTCTATTGAAAAAAATGACCAAGGTCGTAATAGTGTACTTTCTTTGGAAACATGGAAGGAAAATATTCTATCCTGGTGAACGATATTCTACATCTCCCATAAAGATTTAAAAAAATTAATTATACATAATATATTTCTTCATACCATGGGGAAAGGAATAATAAAAGGAGTAAGCTAAAATGCTCAGTAAGGGTAAATAAAAGAAATACATAATTATAACATAAACAAAAAGGTATGGAACTTGTGGATAACATTTTATGTTAATGCCCTGCATATTAGAGAACATAATAATGAAATTCATTCAATAAGACATGAATCATAAGAAAATAAATAACATAGGAAAATGAAGCATAATATAAGAAATGACATGGAATTTGTGGAATGCACATTGGTTTATAACGTCCCGAACATGTAAAAGTAGAACTTGGTTCACTCATTTCATTAAGGACATGAAATCAGGACCCAACATAAACATTTGGACATGCAACCAGGTCCATGAAAAAGAAATTTCATCATGTAATCAGGTTCATTCAGAATATTGTGATCATGTAATCATGTTCACACATGAACATATGGAAATCCAACTAGGTACATACATTACATTGTGAACATGTAATCAGGTTCACACATTACCTTATTGATGGGAAACTATGTCGATTCATAAATTTGTGAACATTTAATAAGGTTCATGCATTATATAGAGACCCAATCCTTTTACATATAACATTACATGATTTTATGTATAATTATACATCAGAGTACAAGATAAGGATCGTTAAGACTAGTTTCGTGGAAGACTACGTACATATAACATAAAAATTTGGGCTAAAAAACATTTCTTTATTTAATCTCCATAAATAGATCCAAACTTCCATTGGTCCCTTACATATGCAGAGGGTACCTTGTGGAACACATGAACAAAGTGGTGTGCTGAAAGGCCCAGTAAGGGATTTAACATAAGGATACATCATAAGAACATGAGTTAGGAGCCGTGAAATAAACATATTCAAAGCATGGAACATATGAAATAATGTCATATAAGAATGAGTTCATATAAAATTAGAATCATATAAATTTGGGGGAATCATAAAAAATATCTTTGGTATGGTTCAATGATAACTGCCAATCCCTTTTCTCATTTTAGTATAGGTCAAGTCTAACCGCCAATCATGTTTCACATCGCATCTCATGAGACTTAACCTTCCCTAATGCATTGAAAAACTATCTAGTAACACCCATCCCAACATTTCCATGAATATGCATGCCACATAAATAATATTACAACATAAATAATCATACATAATCAACCATACATAAACATAAGGGTACCCGTGGTAAATTGGGTACCACAATCAAGACAAAAAGCATAACCAATGGGCGGACCATGAAAGTGTCCATGAAAGAAATGGATTATAACATAAATGGACGTTAATAAGGAAAAATAGGAATAAAAAAGGTATGTGGTGTCAAATAGATGTGAAAACATATTTAAAATGTATTGGAGAAACATTAGCATTAAATCATTTTTGTGCGGTTTTAAGGAAAATACTATAGAGCCTTTAAAATAGTAAAGAGGACATTATTTTATATAAAACCAGAATTGAAAAAATAGGGTTTTCTTAATAAAAATACCAATTTTATAAAGACAATGGTGCCTTAAATAATATGATATAATTAAATTGAAATTGGGAAAAAAATC
This sequence comes from Viscum album, assembly GCA_963277665.1. Lineage (NCBI taxonomy): Eukaryota > Viridiplantae > Streptophyta > Magnoliopsida > Santalales > Viscaceae > Viscum > Viscum album. The sequence continues at coordinate 212,876,752 of OY728155.1, read as the reverse complement.
TGGAATTTCTTATAAAACGAGTGTGCTTATTGGGAAGTATCATAGAGGGATTCACTTAAAAGAATGTATATCCCTCAAAAAATTAGAGGCGGATCTTGTAACATGAGTTTGGATAATATAAACATGATTTATATTTTTTGAATAAAATTAGAAGACAACTATATTTTTCTAAAAAGAATTATAGGGCAACCCGAAGGATTAAAGGATGTTTGGGTAGAATTCACTGTGGTTTATCGGCACTGTATTGAGTGTAACTAAGAGGGCTTGATGAGAGAGAAAATGGGTTTCTCATCACATCGAAATGAAGTGGAACATATTGGGGAGGAGTGAAAAAATACCTCATAATTAGGTATTACACATAAAATGGCATAGCGAAGAGAACAAAATTGATTAAAGAGAGAAATGGAGAGGATCCCTTACCTTAAATCTGTTTGGGAGTCCACTACTTTTTATTAGAGACCTGAATAAAAAAAATTCAGATTATTAAATCAGAAGTCCAGAACATATTTTATATTTATTTGATTTATGATAACAGTTTTTAGTTAATTCACGGTCTTTTGAATTATTTATAATGTTCAATTTCGTTGTTCGGACTTGTTTGTTTACTTGGTTTTGAATGATCGATTCACTTATATTCATGTTTGGATATACCTAAAAGATGGAAGTGGGTGTCTTGAAATGAATTCATATGATATTAGTTAACACCCAGGACTTTACATGGTTGTAAATTTAATTTTGTTTATTATATCAAAGTCTAACTATTATATAAAACCATTGTGATAACCGTTTTAGTTAATCGGTGGATTTGATTACGAAAAACGTCTTTTTCTTTATGACATAATACAATTATTACCAAAGGACTAAAAAAGTAAAAATATGATATATTACATATATAATAATATGGTTCAGACATGACATAAATGATTTGATGACCATAATTAATGATTATAATATAAATTGATAAACCATTGTCCTTGAATGTGCTAAATTAGCACATCTCAAACGGTGCATTCATTACTTTCAAATAAAGGGTGGGGAAAGGAGACAAAATAATGAAATATCCCATTAGCGTGAAACAATTATAGTACATGTATGTTACTAGATTTATCATACTATTTGGGTGAAGGGATGTGAGTAAGGGAACAAAAAATAAAAGAACTTAAAAGAAAATAAGAGATTGGAAAGTGGAATTTACCACTTCAGACTTTTTCTTTTGAGAACCTCTTTAGAGGAGCAGTTTTTGTATTTTGAAGAGGCTAAGAGATTTTGGAAGTGGGGGAGGACCTTGGGGAGAGATATGGGTATACTATTGGCAAGGAACAAGGCTTTAGAGGAGTGATGTGAAGAGGGAGTGAAGGGTGTTTTTATAGTGGAGGAGAGAGGGGATTTCTAGACAAGGAATAATAAGTCTTCCTCGTCCAACAATAGTAATTTTATTATGCAATCCTGAACCAATTGGTCTTACATCAGCAGAACATCATCAATGACTCAATAAATACATTATTTAGCATTTATTATAAAGTATATTGTTTTTACTATTCATCAAAAAATTCATGTATTTCAAAAAAAAATCAAAAATTCACCATAAAGATTTTTTGACGTTTAGAATCAGAAAATGAAGTGCATTTTTCAAATATAGTTTTCTAAATATAATAATTTAATATTTAAATAAAATCATAATTTATTATCAAATCCATTTTTAAAACATACATTTACTCAGTCTAAAATATACGTATATCATACTTTCAACTTGAATAATAATTGTATACTATCATAGGTAAGGTTACTATTTAATAGGGTATATCACTATTCAAAGGTTTAAGTTACTATTCATTAGGGTATGTTAGTAGTCACCAAAAATATGTTTTCCTTATCGGACTCAAAATAACTAACTAATTGAAACCATGTAGGATGGATTTTTGAGATTCGAAACACATAAGTGACAATCTTATGTTTAAAAGTTACGTAGAACATAGTAGTTCATTATGTTTTGTTTTCATGTGATATTAAGACATCATTATGAGAAGGGAATACAAATTGGGTCATTACATTCATCCCCCCTTATGAAATTTTGTCCATGAAATTTATATTTTCAATCGAGGCAAAAAATAGGGGAGGGTACTTTTCCTTTGCTGCTTCCTCCAGATCCCATTTTCCTCTGCATACTTATGGTTTTTCCATAGTACATTGACCAGATGAGCAGTCTTATTGGGTAGAAAATTTTCTCTACAATCCATGATCTTCACTGGCAGTTCCTAATAGGAAATAACATCCCCCAACTATACCGCATATGAAGAGAGTAAATGTGAAGGGTCTGGTATTTACTTTCTTAAGATAGATACATGAAAGACATCATGTACTTTCGACATGGTAGGTGGGCGTGTCAGTCGATAGGCCACAACTCTAATTTGATCAAGGATCTCAAAGGGTCCAATGTACCAGGGACTTAACATCCCTTTCTTTTTCAACCTCTTGACTTACTTCCATCGAGATATCTGTAGAAATACCTTGTCTCCAACTTTTAACTCAAAGTCTCATCAATGGTTATTTGCATAACTCTTCTACCGACTTTGGGATTACTTAATATGATGCTAAATGGATTTCACCTTCTCCACCATTTTTTCGACCATTTTAGGTCCTAGAAGATTACAATCAATGACATCATCCCAACACACTGGTGTTCTATGCATTTTCTCATAAAGGGCTTTATATGGTGCCATTTTGATGTTCGAGTGGAAACTATTGTTGTAGGAGAATTCAACCAGTGTATGATGTGTTGGATTTGGTGTCCTAGAACCTAATACTTTGTACATAATTCATTAAATAAATACCTTATCACATCTTGATTATTCTTCTACAAGACAATACATGTGATAATGTCCCAAAGATAGTTGTTGGATTAAAGGGTCATAGCAGATCCCTATAATGATGAGAACCCAGAAGTCCCATAACACTGTTCTTGAATATATGGTCAATGACCGAATGATGTTAATTTAGGCACACAAATAATACAGGCACCTAAGTGTGAAGACTCATAAAACATTGAGGCACCTTCTCATGGTGTTCTCCCTTGGTAATATCCATGAGGATATTATGAGAACAGGACCCGCCAGTAGGAAATCCACATTTCAAAGTGTCATAGATGATCCTATCTACCGATGTGTGTATTGGTCCTTGGACTCTATGACTATTATTAATGGGTATTACAAATCTGACCCTTAGATGTGTTGGCAAAAACTTTTACAACACAATGTTCGCAGTGAGGTAGGATATGTTGGGTGCATCACGAGTAATACTGCATTAATAGATAATGTGATAAATGTTTTGTCTATTCTATTCCATAATAGATGTAGATATATCAGGCCCTTCGATGGAATTGATATAGCCTAAATAAATCCATTTTCATGGTATGTAATGGACGAGTTCAATTCCAAAAAGTCATAGAACGAATAATCGAGCACATGGGTTGATGGAACTTGCATGAAACCCGCTAGATTCGAGATATCTTGAAAAAGGGATTATATTACATGGTAAGCGTTTGTATAAGGTGACACGTCATTGCGGAATTAACTTCTTTCTCTATAGGTTCATTGGTGTGTTGTTAGATGCTAACCTTGGACTTTAGGCAGGCTCTGCCTAATTCCACTGACAAAGAGGCCTAGAGTGTCACACACTAAGTGTAACAATGTATCTCAGTTAAATATTAATTTAAAAAGTTAAATAATGATTATTCCAGGCTATGGATTAATAATTATTTAAGAATTTTGGACGAAATTTATTTCATCACTAGTTATTCGAGAGAATATACTATGGGAGAAACAATATAAATTTATTAGTGAGTAATGTAGTTACATTTATTTAAGAAATAAATAGCCATTAATCAAGTTCTAATAAATATGGTGGAGGATATAAAGAAAAATGAAAACAAGATAAAAATGATGTGTACATTGAATGTACACTCCATGTAGTTTTCATTGAAAAGAGTACACGCTGTGTATTAATGATTACAAGCCATGTATTTTTTCTAGTCGGGATTTTGAGGAAATAATATCTTTTTATTAAATGATATTTATTATAATCAGCATGGGTTCATGTCAAGGAATTAATCATTTGACCTGGGGGTTTTCAATCAAAGTTAATGAAATAAATAGAATGTGTGATGTGTATATATATTTCCATAAATCTATAACCTCAAATCCAATTATAAATATCATCACAACCCAACCACTATTATAGAGAGAATTGTTGTGCACAACAATTCTGGGGAATTCTCCTAAGACCGAAAGAACTCCTTCATCCATGAATTCTTTCAAGACTGAGAGAGATCCCCCTCCATCGGATCAAGGCGATCTAAGGAGGAAAACACAAGCAAAGTCTTCTACATGATATCACTCGGAGATTCTTTTGGTCACATCTAGAGATACGGGGTATACATGTGGATCACCACTAGACGAAGTCTACACATGGATTATATGACACAACGACAAATCACATCGGATTGTGGCCGGAAATCATCAAAAAAGAAAGAATTACATCAAGGTAATTCTTTCAATTACTTAAATTAATTATAAAAAATATATGATGATCCTCTCGATTGTGTGGGACTCTTCTCTTTCTTCTATTTCATCATTCTATTCCGAAGATCCGACATTTTATAATCATGAAAGATCTCGGACGGAACGTTGTATAACACTGAAATTAAAGTTGGGAAAGCCCACCAACGCACTTCCGTTGAGCCCAAAACATAAAAGTGGTATCAAAGGGGTCATATAGTTGATTAAAATTATTTAGGTATTCGTTTGTGATATTAGAATTTAATAATTTAGATGTTTCAAATCAAGTTAATCGTTGATTAAAATATGAATATTGAGATCTGTTAATCCCCTCTCGTTTCTCATTCACCTCACAGAAATGAATTTTTCTTTTAATTTTGATTAATATAAAATAGAGGAACTCATCCGGAGGATCCAAACATTATTGGATGTACATCACAAGAATAAACAGCATGTATTCCGAAGTAAACTCTGTGTATTCTAGGTTCAATGCATCGGACTTGTCCGCCAAATCAGGCCTTGTTTTGGAGTATACCTAAATCATAAATGACACCATGTGTTGACAAAGAATAGGAGGCACACAGTTTCCGGATTACATGTCGTGTGGTCTACGGAACACAACTTGTAGTCCCTTTGGTTTAGGGTTGGACCGTGTACCCCATATAGGACTTGCCCTACTAGAAACCATGTAACGTGGATACTACATGGCATGGGTCCCACTAAACATTCTGTGTACTCCAAAAATTTCCTAAGTACATCTACATGCCATGTTCTGAGAATTTACTTCGGATGGACGGTGAAAAAAAGTACACGTCATGTAGTCAAAAATACACGCTGTGTACTCATCCAAATTTGGCAGATTTATTAATGTTTATTATTATATTATACAAACCCTTGAGACGTGTACCATAGTTCTGACATAAAGCTGAGAAACAACACGTGATAAGTGTTTTATATATATGTGTTTAATTTAACATCTGCAAAATGAACAATAATTCTTCGGGATGCCTCCAGGGTACTAGTTACGTACAAAGAAAATTTTAGATAAATTTATTTGTTTAAAATTATGATGGATGAGAATATCAAAAAAAATCAGGAATGGGTTTAAGATAAAAGGATTGAATAATTGAAGATAATTAATTTTTTCGAGCTAGATTTATCTTATGAAAGAACATTTAACGAATTTAATCCTAGTTTTATTTCTGTGTAAATATCATTGCATGTATTGATGATTGTAAGATAGACCATGACATTTGTATGTGAATGGTTTCTTTTAATTTATTTATTTAAGTTAAATTTGTTGGAATATGAGCCTTCTCATCATTTAAATGTAGGGCATGCACTCCCAAATATTATTTTATGTAAAAAACCTTTTTACCCCTCACCTACATATGAGATAAATGCATATGTAATGGATGGAGCACCCAATCTAGTGGAGGCAGCTCAAGTTAGGAGCCAACGTTAATCCAATCCAAGGATATTCAAAGGTGGATAGGTGGAAAGATGTAAACATGAACCTAAAACGTTCAAGGTGGTTCTTTCCTAGGTCTTGGGTTAGTTTACCAACCACTAGATAAACTAACCAATAGATCATGATCATGATAATGATAATAACATTTATTTTATTTCTTTCAGTTTCATGGTTTATTTACTGTGGGTATGTTGTCATGATCACAAAATTAATGAATTAAACAATCAAGCAAGATGGAACTAAAATAAGATCGGATTATGCGTAAATATTTTATACGCCATGGTTAATCACTTACGTATATCCCACATAATATTAACATGCATGTAATAAATGATAATAAAATGGAAATTTACGTTTAATGAAAAAATCCCTCAATGAAATATTAAGAGGGTATATCCTCCCATAATCATGGTTTTAATCGGACCATAGTTCAAATTTCTTGACCAAACGTAGTTGGGGTGCCTTCAATTATCGAGGAATTATATTTCATGGTCTTGGGTTGACTTGACTTGGTTCGCATCAAGGGTTGAATACCACATCAGGACTTGGTGTGACCAAGAGGAAAAGTTGAGGAAATCCAAAATAAAATGTTATTAGGATAGGGGAGTCCACACAGTGGATCAAGGAGATGCGAGTTAATGCAATTGGCATTTTGAATGACTACCTAAAACCCTTCATGTTTCATGACCTACTCTAGGTGGGGTAATGCAAAGGGAAATATGGATCCTTGCCACAAGAATATTCATGAAACATAATATTCTGAAGTCAATGGAGAGGGATATGGGACTTTTATAAAAATGTGGGAGACTAATAATTATTAATTTATTTTTTTGTCTCAGTTTTGTAACAAAGTACTGATCCTTTTATCATATTAATTTGTAGAAACGGGAAGAAAAATGACATCAATAATATCATTGTGAACCATACTCGAGAAAGAAAAACCTTCTCAACGACACCAATTTCCAAGAGTGGCAGAGGCGTTTTCACGTCATCCATCACCACGAAAGGAAATCGTATGTACTGGAAGAGCATGTTCATGTTTCACCTAGGAAAGAGGCCAGTGATGAGGAAATATCTATCTATGTCAAACATATGGATGATGCCACATATTTATAGTGTTTCAGGATATCGACCATGTCTAATTATCTCTTGAATCAACATGAAAACATGGACACGTATAGCATGATGTCTCACCTTAAGGATCTCTACCAAGAGAAGGCGGGACAAGAGAGATATGAGATCTCCAATGATTTGTTTAGAAATAATCTTTGAGATTCTATGCCAGCTAGGCATCATGTTTTCTAGATTATTGGATACATTGAACGTCTGGACATCTTAGTGATTAAATTCTCAAATGAGTTTCATATAGATCTGATCTTATCGTCACTGCCAAAGTCCTTCTCTAGCTTCATTGTCAATTTTAACAAGACCAACAAAGACAAGTGTCTATAAAAACATATGATCATAACTCTTCTAAGGTAGATAAGGATATGGGGCATGAAAAACCCACATTCCTTACGGTGAATAAGAAATGGTAGGATATGGAAAAGGGGAAAAAGACTTATAAACGGTCTGAAGCCCCCGATCGTCATCCCTCCATGAAGGGGACGATCCTATGGCAGGGAAAGGAATGGGAGGAAGTATTTTTTTCATGTGGAAACAACGCCACTGGAAGAAAAACTACACACAGAAGCATGGGGACACTAAAGGTGCATTCATTATGGGGTGTAATTTTTCCATTTGTACACATTGAGTTTTAGATACAGCTTGTGGGGCACACATATATATTCAAATGCAGGAACCAAGAATAATTACAATGACTTATAGAGGAGTGGAGGATCTTCGAGTTGCCAATGGTGCATGTCTGGCTACGTTGGCTATTAGAGATTACCACCTCTCATTGCCAACTTAGATGATTTTGGTTTTACATAACTGTTATTATGTGCCTAGTGTTACCTAGAACCTAATTTGTGTATCTTGTTTTCATATGGAAGGATTTATTTTCATGCTTGGAAAAAAGGGTTTTCTCTTTTATAAGAACAACATATGTTATGGTATGGAACATTTAAACAATGGTTTGTATGTATTAAATTATGAAAACCAAGTATTGAAAATCGATAATGAAACAAACTCCCATGACTCAAACATTAATCGGTTGTGGCATCACTGTCACGGTCATGTAGATGAGAATCTCTTGACAAGGCTCTGCCAAGATGGTTATTATGACTCTACTGAGCTAAAACCACTTGATTGATGTCACTCTTGTTTACAATGTAAAATGACCAAGCCGCCTTTCTGTGGACTGGGTGAAAGGGCCACATAGCTCCTAGGATTGGTTCACGTGGATGTGTGTGGACCATTTCTAGTATAATATAGAGGTGGATATTCTTACTTCATTACTTTTACAGATGATTTGAGTTGATATGGATATGTTTACATAATGAGGTATCAGTCAGAATACTTAGATAAATTTCGGGAATTTAAGAATGATGTAGGTAATCAGCTTTGTATAAAGATAAAGAAGCTCTGATCAGATCGAGCTAGAGAATATCTGAACCAGGAGTTCATCGATCTTCTACGAGAGTCTGGGATTCTATCTCAGCATACTCCTCCTTATACACCATTGTGGAATGGTGTTATTGGAAGGAGGAAACACACCTTGTTGGACATGGTGAGGTTGATGATGAGTCATGCAGATCTTCCATTATCATTTTTAGGATATTCATTACAAACTATAGCATACATATTAAATCGAGTACCAACTAAAGAGAAAAATGGAATTCCATCCATGTTATGGAATGGAATGAAATACATTTTGTCGCACACACGTGTATGGGGATGCGAGACATATGTTAAGGCCTTATCAGGAAACAAAATAGAACCCTGGGGCTTGTGGGGTATCTTTATAGGATATCCCAAGGAAACAAAAGAATATTACCCACATAAACCTTAAGACATGAAAGTGATTGTCACCAGACAAGCTGTCTTTCTTGAGAGGGAGCACATCCAAAAAATGGATAGTGCAATAAATATTGACTTCAATGAAGTTGATTCTCATGATACACAAGAGTTGGTATAGAAAAAAGTTTTATAGGTCCCCATGGAAGAGGTTCCAGATACACAAGTACTGGTTAGGAGCTCATGAGAGGTAAGGGAACTAGAGCGATTTGGTTTCCTAGTCACTAAAGATGGTGAATCATTATTGTTGGACAATGATGAACCTCTCTCCTACAAAGAAGCAGTAGAATGCTCAGAAGCTACAAGATGGCTATAAGATATGAATTCATAGAAGAATTCCATGTATCATAACCAAGTTTGGTTGTTGGTTGATGAGTTATTTGATGTAAAGCCTTTTGGATGCAAATAGGAATTGAAGATAAAACTCGACATGGAAGGTCATGTTATCAACTATAAAGCAAGGCTAGTGGCTAAAGGATTCAGAAAACATTAAGGAATTGACTATGATGAAAACTTCTCGCCATTTTCCAGTTTTAAATCCTTAAGAATCATAATTTTCTATAAAAGATTACCGTGACTATGATATTTGTAAAATGTATTCCAAAATAGCATTCCTTAACGGGATCCTTCAGAACGATGTCTATATGACACAACTAGAAGGGTTTGTGACACCAGGTGAAGCCAACAGAGTTTGAATGTTACAGAAATCAATTTATGGATTAAATCAAGCATCTAGGTCATAGAACATTTGATAAGATGATTCCATAAATGAATTTGGTTTCATTAAGAACAAATGTGAGCCATGTTTTTATAATCGTTTTAATAGGAATTCTATCGTTATCCAAGTAGTATATGTTTACGACATATTTCTTATTGGAAACGACGTACCAGTCTTACAGTCTATTAAGGACTGCTTGAAAAAGTGTTTCTCAATGAAGGACTTGGGTGAAGCAACCTACATTCTAGGGATCAAGATAATTACTGATATATCTAAGAGGCTTCTTGGACTAAGTTGGGGTACATACATTGACGAGTTCTAAAGAGATTTAGTATGCAACAATCCAAGAGGGGATTATTTCTAGTGTCACATGGCCTACATATTTATATGAAAATGTGTCCACATACAACACATAAGAAATCTATAATGACTAAGATCCCATAGGCTTCGGATATACGATCCATCATGTATGCCTTGTTATGTACCAGGCTTGATGTTTCCTATGCACTGAGCATGGTAGGAAGATGTAAAGAAGATCTAGGAGAACATCATTGGAATGTTGTTAAAACAATACTTATGTCTCTGAGAATAACTAAGGATATGTTCCTGGTGTATGGAGGAGATGAGGAACTTCTCATTAGAGAGTATACTAATGCTAGTTTCCAGACATATCAGAACAATCTGAAGTCACAATCTTGATATGTTTTCTATCTCAATGGAGGAGTTGTGAGCTGGAAGAGTTCAAAGATTCCAGCTGATTCCAATTCTACAGGGGATTCCGAATATATATCCACTTATGATGTAGCTAAGGAAGCCATCTGGATTCGGAACATTGTCCAAGAGCATGATGTGGTTCCTAAAAGTAAATATCCTCTCACGTTTATTCTTATAATACTATAGCAGTGGATCTTACAAAAGAACCAAGGTCACATCAATGGAAAAAACACATACTCCAAATGTATAACATATTGAGGTATTTCTATCAAAGGGGTGAAGTTGCAGTGGCCAGAGGCTCCACAAAAGGCAACGTGGAAGTCCTCATGACTAAAGGCCTATCTCAGTAGAAGCATTAATATCATCTAAGAGGTAACAGGTTAAAAGTTGTCAGTAGTTGGCACTTGTCCTAGTGGGAATCTATTGGAGTTAGTGGCTTAAAACCAACTACTTTTTACGTTATTCATTAAATAAACACCTTATCACATCTTGATTGTTCTTCTGCGTGACAATTCATGTGATAAAGTCCCATGGATAGTTTTTGCATTAAAGGGTAATAGCAGATCCCTGATATAATGAGAACCCAAAAGTTCCATAACACTATTCTTGAATCTATGTTCTATGTTTGGACGATTTTAATTGAGGGACACAAATAATACATGACATTAGGGGTGAAGACTCATAAAACTTTGAGTCACCTTCTCATGAGGTGCGCCCTTGGTAATATCCAGGAGGATATTATGTGAACAAGACCGACCAGCAGGAAGACCGTATTTCATAGTGTCATTGGATATTCTTATGTGCGGACATGTGTATTGGTCCTTGGACTTTGATATTATTATTTATGGGTATTAAAAATTGCACACATAGTTGTATTGATGAAAACTATGATGATACACTATTCGCAACGAGGTTGGACACATTGGTTGTGTCACGAGTAATACTACATTAATAGATAATGAAAGAAAGGATTTTTCTCTTCTTTTCCATAACAGAAGTATATATCTCATGCCCGTTGATGGAATTGATATATCCTAAATAAATCCATGGACATGGTATGGAATTGGTGAGTTCAATTATGTAATGTCAAAGAAAGAATAATCGAGCACATGGGTTGATGGCACTAGAATGCAACCCACTTGATTCGAGATATCGTTACAAAGGGATTATATTACACAATAAGCATTCATATGAGGTGACAGGTCATTGTAGTGTTAGCTTCTTTCTCTATGGGTTTATTGGCATGTTTCTAGATGTTAACATTAGACATTTGGTAGGATCCACTTAATGCCACATATAAAGAGGGTTAGAGGGTCACACACTAAGTGTGTCAATGTATCTCAGTTAAATATAAATTTAACAAGTTAAAAAAAATATTCTTCCCGACTATGGTTTATTAATTATATAAGGATGCCTCATCACATTTATTTCGAATGTATTTATTAGAGAGAATATATTGTGGGAGAAATAATATATATTTATTAGTGAGTAATGTAGTTACATTTATTTAAAAAATAAATATCCATTACTCCAGGTCTAATAAATGTAGTAGAATAAATAAAGGAAAATAAAAACAAGATAAACACTCTATGTACATTGAATGTACACGTCGTGTAGTTTTCATGGAAAACGAGTACATGTCGTGTATTAATGATTACATGCAGTGTAGTTTTTCCAGTCGGGATTTTGAAGAAATAATATCATTTCATTAAATGAGATTTATTATAATCAGTGTGGGTGCTTGTCATGGAATTAATCATTCGACATGCGTATTTTCAATTAGAGTTAATGAAATAAATAAAATGATTAACACGTTTATTTATTATCATAAATCTATAAACTCAAACCCGATTATAAATATCCTCACAACCCGAACACTTTTCTAGAGAGAATCGTTGTGCACAACAATTTTGGAGAATTCTCTCAAGAATGAAATAAATCCTTCCTACAAGAATGCTCTCAAGACTGAGAGAGATCCTCCTCCATAGGATCAAGGCGATCATAGGCAGACAACCCAGGGAAAGGATTCTCTATGCTAGCACCTAGAGATTCCTTTGCTGACGTCCAGAGATATGTGGCACATGTGTGGATAACCACCAGAGGAAGTATACACTTGGATTCATCGACGCAATGACGAATCTCATTGGATCATGACTGGAAAACATCAACGAAGAATTAATTCCATCTAGATAATTATTTTTAGTTAATTAAATTACTTATAACCAACATATGATAATCATTTCGATGGTTTTGGTACCCTTATCTTTCTTTGATTTCTTTGTTCTATTCCAAAGATCCTTCATTTTATTATCATGAAAAATCTCGGATTGAACGTTGTTTAACGCTAAAATTAAGTTTGGGAAAACCCACCAACATGCTTCAGCTGTTCCCAGAACCTACAAGATTTTGGTCCCCTCCTCCTTTGAATTCCATATTAAACGCTCTCAACATTTCTTCCAATGTTTGAATAGTTATCTTAGATTGGCCATCAATTTGAGGATGATAGGTCGTACTGATGTTCGGTTCAGTGCTTAGAGCATGTTCGTGACTTTTCCAGAATATCTGGGTGAATCTCGGATCACGATAGGATACAATAGATAGTGGTACTCCAAGAAGGCTTACCACATCTTTGATGTAAATCCGTGCAATTTTATCCAATTAGAAGTCCTCTCGAATGATGATAAAGTGAGATGTCTTTGTAAGATGACCCACAATGAGCCATATAGCATTATTTCTTCTGGATGTCCTTGGATGTCCGGTGACATAGTCCATAGTAATGTTTTCCCACTTCCATGTTGGTGTGGGTAGTTGTTTCATATTCTCCTTAGACTTTCGTCTCTTATCCTTCACTTTCTAGCATACCAGGCACTTTGACTTATATTCAGCAATCTTCCTTTTCATATTGTCCCACCAAAATTTTTCTCATAGATCTCGATACATCTTTGTGCTTCTCGGGTGGATAAAAAGGACGATCTATGTGCGTCACCCAATAGATCCTTCTTTAGCTCTGGATCATATGGTACACATAATCATGACCCAAATCATACAACTCCTTCCTCCTCAATTTTGAAATTGTAGGATTTCCCTTTTTTAACAGCTTCCACCCTTTTCAGAAGTTCCATATCCCTTTGTTGAGAATCCTTTATTATCTCTAAGTGGGATGGTTAGGACATAATTTGAGAAAGGATTGATGATGTTCCCCCCTTAATGATTCACATGTACATGCTTTCTAATCTAAGAAGATCAGATCCTTTAAAATTATCATCACTGATAATGATGCTTGATCCTTCTACATAGAGCATCCACCACCTTGTTGGACATACCAGGATGGTAGTGGGCTGAGTAGTCATAATCTTTGATAAGCTATATCCATCTTCCCTGGAATATATTAATCTCTTTCTGTGTGAATGTTTATTTGAGACTCTTGTGGTAAGTATATATCTCATACATCTCCCTAATGATATAATGTTTAAAGATTTTCAACGCAAAGATCACAACCGACAACTCTAGAACTTGTGTGGTATAGTATTTCTCATGGATTTTCATCTTCCTTGATGAATAGACAATAAATTTAACCTTTTTCATTATCCCACATCCAAATACTTTTATGAATCATCACTATAAACCAGAAAAGAGTTCTCCACGTGACGTGAGTATGAGTACTAAAATAGTGATAAGAATCTTTTTCAACTCCTTGAAACAGTCTTCAAATTCATGTGTCTATAAAAAAATTACTCCCTTCCCTGTCAAATTGGTCTTCAGTTTTGACAACTGTGAAACGTTATTCATAAATCAACGGTAATACCCAGCTAGAGCCAAAACGATTCGGATCGCTGTTATAGATGTTTTCCTGAGCCACTCTTTAATTGAATTTTTATTGGAAGTGTCCACAGATATCCCTTTGCTGGTGAAAAATTTCACAAATATTGATATTTCAACTATCTAGAACTCACATTTACTATACATTTCATACAACTCTTCCCTTCAAAAAGTCTTTAACATAGTATTAAAATTCACCTCATGTTCCTCCTTGCTCTTGGTGTATATCAGCATATCAATAATGAAGTCTAACACAAATTTGTTGATGTAATATCTAAATACTCTATTAATTAAATCCATGAAAATTTCTGGACTATTAGTGAGTCTGAAGGGAATCACTAAGAACTCATAGTGTCCATACCTCATTCGAAAGGTAGTATTGTGATATTTTCTTAAGGAACAAATTATTGAATAGTGAAAAATAAAGGAGGGTTACATGAGTCTGAAATATGGAATCTTATTACAATGTTTTTCACAAAAAAAATCAATTACCTTCGAAAATCATTCAACCATGTAATGCCCTGGTTGACTCCCTAATTGGAAATACCATCAGCTACCATATTTTATTCATGAATAGAATGAGGGATAATGTTGTTGGTTTCTAAATGCAGAGCAAGACAACCCATCCAACAAAAATTAAGTGTCCATGCAGGATGCACCACACCCTTATATATAGATTGGAAAATAGTGGTTGAGTCACTTTAAAAAAAATATTGTTCCAACATTTTTCCTTAGCAAAGTAGATAGCATAGATGACCTCCATTATTTATACTTATATAGATGAGGTTATACCATATCCACCAATGATGAATCCATGTCAGTGCCCAAGATTATCTCTGAAGATATAACCACATGATACAGGTCGCAGATTGCCTTTGGGGGCACTATTGACATTCAGTTTGATCCATCCCAGAAGCGGGGCTTTCCAGAATACTTCAAAAGATCATCTAGTTTGCCTATAAAGACCAGAAATTAGGTGACAATGTAGAATTTGAATGTCTTCAACGGTGTTGTCAGGGTTGGATTTCTGAATCGAGGCATTATCTCGAATGGAAATTAGAATCCCTGCCTTACATGCATTAAACATAAATGAATAATTATTGTGAAGAATATTATTTCTATCATACCAGATAACAAGTAGGAGATCTCCAACAATGGTTAAGATGATATTTTTAATTTTTTGAGAAGCTTCAGAAAAACCCAACACTGCAGCTGGGAGTTGATGGAATGAAGGAGTAACCATCTAAACCCAAAGATATCAAAAATAGTTTTCCAAATATCTGAAGCTATAGAACAAGACAAAAATAGATGGTTAGTACCTTTTCTTTATAGGTTACATAGGGGGCATTTAGAGCAATGTTGGTTCCCAAAAAATGCAGGAAAAATTCAGTGGGGACTTTGTTATGCACAATGAACCAAACAAGAGTAAGCCTTGCGGGCTTAATCAATGGTTTTCTAAAGGATTTCAACCATATAACCTAGAGTCCACATTTATGAAATTACGATAATAAAAAAAAATATGTAGTCAAGGATACCATTACAAGTGGGTTACTAGATGAAGAAATATTCATAGATGAAATATGGGTAGTTATCAACGAAACTTCTAATGGTGTCAGGAAGGGGTATGTTATTGTAATTTAGAACATCCCTTAGAGTGTAATTATTTTTTTCAGGGAAGGAATTTTGTGGATGAATGGAATCTAAAGGAGCACCCGTCCAATTGTCAAACTGAAAGTTCATAGATGATTTAGAGCTTACCATTAATCTAGTGTTGTTCATAATGTTGGAATAGGATTTTTTTAATGGTCGAACAGATGAAAGAATTGATGTAGTTAATATTTCCACTCTTTAGCTTAGAAGTGAATCGTTTTTTATGAAATCAAAATAGTCTGAATTATTCTTAAGAAACATCCAAGAGAGTCTCTCCCAAAGATCATCATTAAATAGACTCATATTTTTTATTCCAATACCACATTTTTCTTAAGGTTTACAACATATAGCCCAGGGTATGGTTACAGGATTCCTTTCAAGCATGCTTCTTATCTAGACAACATTTTTAATGAAAACATAATTTTTTTTAAGATATAATAAGGCCATTTGTAAACCATCATTGAGTAGACCATTTTGGAGGCAATAATATGTTTGACATGAATGATTATTATATCCATTGAGAGGGATTTACCCTTCCATGAAGCAAGTTTATTTATAATTTGATCCCCAATGTTGGAGAAGTAGCTGGACTTATGTCTTCACCAAAATATTGGCACACCTAGATAGGGGAAAGGGAATGATCCTTCCGTGATGCCTAAATAACTGATGATATTACCTTTTCTAATAGAAGAAAAAAATTCTTTAAGAACATAAAGGATTTTTCCTAGCTAATAGTTTGACCAAAAAATTATACAAAATGAGGCAGATTATTCTTTAGACTTTGGACGTTTCTTTTATCCACTTGTATGAACAATATGATTTCATCCACATAAAAAAGGAGATTCAACAAATTTATGTTTTTGGAATCCTGAATAGGTTTAATCTTGGTTTGATCCACATGGAATGTGAGGAGTCTACTTAATTAATCTTCCATAATTGAAAAATGACTGGCAGAAAGAGTGTCCCATTGTCCTACCCATTTGTTTCATTTAAAGAAACCCTTGGGGTTACAATTGAAAAGTATAGAGAAGAAGGCCAATTGGAATAAAGATTTTATCATACTAATGAATTAGTCATTAAATCTGAAACTTTTGAGGATATTCAAGATGAAACTAAAATAAATGGTATCAAATGCTTTCCTAATATCATGTTTAATTGCAACATTACCACCTCTTGTAGTTTTGTTAAGGATATTGGTGAGTTCATATGTGAGAAAGAGGCCATCTTGAATATATCTACAATTTATTAAACCAAATTGATTTCGGGATACAATTATATTACATATTTTATTAAGTCTTCTAGTTGGTGATATCCTGACTAAATGTCCACCTTAGATAAATAACTTACCCCAAGAAGTTGATTGAACAAGTCATCTTAGGGAAATTTTTCTCATAATTCCCATGCTCCTTGCTGTTGTAACACCACAACACAGGATGAGTGTTGATTTAAACCTTACATTATTCTTCTGCATTAGTGGTATTCTTCATATCCCAGCTGTAGTTCTTGGCCAGATGACCAAACATTCCACATTTGAAGCAATTCATGGTTTTCTTTAGACAGTTACCAGGATGCTTCTTCCAACAATTTTTTCTAGGGGAAAATTCAGAATTCATTCGATCATGGGATTTGTTCGATGAAACACCCATGTTGTTGTCCATTTTCTGATTCGTTTCACTGGTCCCACGAGACCACTGAGAGTCTCCAATATCCATTTCAACCATGTGGGTACAACAAAAAATATCCTCATATCATTCAAAGTCTCGAATTGCAGAGTCTTTTCATAGACATGTCATTAGTCCACTAAAAAAGTGATTGGCCTTTTTCGGTGTTCATGACAAAGCCACAAGAGTAGCTTATAAGGCTTGTAATGTTTGCGTCGTATTCCCCTATAGACTCATATTCCTTCTGATTGAGTCTGAGGTACTCTATTTCCATCTTGAGAAGGAGGTTTCGAGGAAAATATTTGTTGAAAAACATCCTCTTGAATTCCTCCAAATCCATGGAATCAATTTCATATTTGGATATTTTATTCTTGATGAGTGTCTACCACTGATCAGCTTCCCCATCAAAATGATATACTTCCAGTACATCCTTATCTTTTTTTAGAACTGAATGAAAGATAATATCTTTTCAGTGGAGTGAATTTATTGTTCAGTGAGGATGAGATCAGAAGTTCCACTAAACATGGGAGGCCTTTTCTGCATGAAGTATTCCACAACAACATGCTCTTTCCATGGAGGAGGATTTCATTATTCCTGATTCATGTTCTTATACATAACCCAATCTAGCTGAGAAAGTACTATAATGATGTTTTGAGCACCCACTCCTGTCATACCAGGTATATAATTTATGAAATCATCACATTTCCTATCACATTTGTTTTTGGAACACGTTCTTCTATTTCCATCAATTAACTAAGTAAAAGAACATACAATTTGAGGTCTTGAATACTTATTTATTAATATTAATAAAGGAAACATTCAACATTAAAGGATAAACTAATAAAGAAGTAGTATATCGTAACTGGTGATTCCTTTGGTTTAAATCTAGGTTCTCCTCAATCTATTTTTTAACGTATATTCTTATGGTACTTGTTTTCCTTTAATAATTTGTTGTACTAAGATTTTGATTCTACCAAAGAATATACCCCGGGAGTCTCGTAACCAAGTGTGTAGTAAGGCCCATTGTCAGGCACCGGTTCTAGTTTGATTCTAGCTTAAAGCGCGGTTTTCGGGTTTTACCCCTATATGAATCTGTGTCAAAGTCACCTTTACCAGCTAGTATCGATATAGGGATGTATTTTCTTGATAAACCACTTACTCAATACTAACCAAAATTTAGGAAATTTTTCTAATACTTAGTCTCATCCCTAATCTTCTCACTAAGGCTATATATTCCTAATATCCAAAAATAATTACACCATGCCTCTTATACCACCTATTGCGACAGAAGCCTTTTACATAAAACATCACATGATTTTAAGCCAAATTATACATCAGAGTACAAGCCAAAGATCGTTAAGTATGGTGTTTTGGAAGATTAGGTACATATAAAATAAAACATCGGGATAAAAAAACTTATTTATTTAATCTCCATAAATAGATCGTAACATCTTTTGATCCCTTACATATACCTAGGGTTCTTGGAGGAACACATGAACAAAGGAGTGAGGTGAAAAACTCAGTAAGGGAATGAACGTAAGGATACATCTTAAGAACATGAGTTAGGAGGCATGAAATAAAGATATCCAAAGCATGGAACATATAAAATCATATCATATAAACTTGGGTTCTGTAATACCCCAAACATCCATAGTACACTTCTCTTTGAATAATACAATAGCATGTGTTGTACGCACCTTCGAGTTCTAACACACCACAACCAATCAAACTAGCCGTTATGAATAGTAATACCTGATTTTTGAAATTTTATAAATTTTATCATTCAAAATGGACTTCAATTTTGGATTTCGAATATCTAAATTATCTTAGGGTTAATTATTGGTACTTTTCTGATAACTTTCATATTTTGATGAATAGTGAAAATTTCTAAATTTTAATTAAAAATAAGTTTTTTAATCGAAAAAATTAATAGTGATAAATTATGAATTTGAGTGATTTTAAAGTATAATTAGATTTTATTTTTACCATTTAACCCAATGTTGGTCATTGGACATAATTTCACATTTTAACTGGACATAAGCAAGTTCCAATCTTTTGATAATTATTATTTCTTAAAATCATGCTTTTTTGTTTTGACAATGGGAATTAATTTTAAATTAATTTATGACACTTATGTGTTTTGAATATAGAAAAATGGAATCCATATTAATAATCAGTAGGTCTAAATTGTGTAAATATTTATCTTTTATTTGTACACATTATGAATAATTACTTCAGTAAATATTTTATTTACCATGGTTAAAGGGTAAATCCGGTAAATAAGCGTAAAACAAAAATGTTATAATAATAATAAATTACCCTAAAACATGTCCTAAACCAATTGGTTGATACATTTACGACCATGGGCATCTTTGGGTCTATTTAGGGACCCCATGGAGCCACTTGTATGTGGTAATGACACTTTATATTAATTATATTAAAGTAAATACAAAAATGACATAAGCATTTATCTTTTAGAAAAACAAATATTACATAGGGTTAAATATGATATATTTTAGACTAGAAAGATTAATTAGAAATCTATAATTATGAAATACATAATGGTATTTTATTTATTATTTTTAGACATTGAATAATTAAATTTATTTATGACACAATAATGATGGAGCATTTTTTTATTAATTAATGAAACAAATAATTGGTATTATAAATGTTAAAATAAATAAACTTTGAAAGTTTTTATGACATCCACGAATTTTATGGGTTAATATGACATGCAAGGATTTCTTAAATGAGTTTTTTGTTTGAATTAATAAAGTTTTTATGACTTTAACAAAAATCAATTATTACATAGTGTCAAAATGGAAAAAATTGAGTTTTTAAAACAAATATTATATTATAAATTGATATAATAGTCCTAAAAATATAGGGATCATTCAAAGGACTTATATAATGATAGGTGTATCATTAATGAACAACTTGGTGGTCTCTTGGAAGTTTATAGTAAGCTTATTAACCATATAATATAAAAATACAAATAGAGATGGTAAATGTTAAACTAAATAACTAAGAGTTAAAACTAAAAGATAAGGATAATAAAGTGACCCAAACCTGTCTAAATCCTATTGGTTGAGTTGTTTTCGACCCATAAAAACCTTATCCTCGAACTAAATTACTATTCAGAAATTAGTAACCGAAAATTATTTTATTATAAAATTTTATTTCTAGCTTTTCCTAAGGTGCCCCACACCCCTCTTATAAAAGGGAACCCCCCCTTATCTATAATTCAGACCTTAAAAGTCATTTTTCTCAGCCAAACCTAGCCCAAATATCTGCCCAACTTCCCTCAAATCAACCTACTGGCCTTATTTGGATCAGAAAGCCAACCTATGGATCCCTTTGGATCAAATAAAAAGGAAGAACCCAAAGAAGAGGTAATAATTTCACCACCCTCTTTCAAGTTATTTTCTTCTTCATCTTCATCATTCTATATTATTTCCATTAAAAAATAGTAACTCAAGTATCTTCTATATAATATGATTTTATTATAAATATGGTACAACATTATTAATTATTCTATCCATCCTTTGAATGACATGTCACCATACGTGCGTACATACGCATTACCGTCTCCACATCGTGGTGTAATTGTTATTCAGAAAATTATTATTTTTTTGAGTATAATAATGATGTGTAATTAATATAAATAATAAATATAAATTGATAATTATTCTGTATATGTGATATAACATCCAATTATATATTATTTTAATATTAAAATAATGATATTGTCGCTTGTGTGTACATACGAACAACCGTCTCCAAGAACGAGATGAGATGCATTCCCCATCGTATCCATTCAAAAATAATTTTGATTTGATTGTTAAAAATAATGTATCATGACTTAATATCATTTCTATATGAATAAGATACTTCCCAGCGAAAACAAATATGGATCGCATAGCAAATAATATAAAGGAAAATGAATCGGTTAACACCTAAAACAACGGTAATGCTAAGATATTATTAACAAATCAATTTTAAAAGATCTTATATGATATCATATTAATGTATATTATTTATGTATAATTAAATAAAAATTATTTCACTATTATAAATGAGGTTAACCTACCCTCGACCATGGAAAATGTTCAATGTAAGGGGTTTCTTATCTCACTTTTAATTCCATGAGATTTCCATTGTTCACCACTTATTTATTTCATGTGGTGAGTGTACTGCCCATGATTGTATTAATTTTGTAATGTAATTTAATTTATTAATATTTAGTTCATCATTGTATGATCATTCTTTTAATGGTGTATGTTGAGTAAGTTACCAAATCAATAAGGAAATTTGAAATTTCGATTTCCACTAATTCGGCTATACGCATACTTCATTGATTATTTTACCCCAAGATAATTTGTGGAATCACAATTAATTTGCTTATGTCATAATTTCCACTCCACATTATGTTGATATACTTTTGATACACATACTCACTACATTTATAAATTATCAAGTCATCGATATCAACTTGATAAGAGTAATTTTTACTCAATCTACATCAATTGAGTTAAATATTCAATTCTTTGGTGTTGTTTTTACAAGAATATGTGAGAATGTCCTATGAATGATTTACACTAAATATCTAATCATATTGAGTGTATTTATATTTTTCACACATAATTATTCCATTGATTTATTCTTAACCTAAGGATACATTCTTTATAAGATATTTCATATCAATTTAAATTTCTTTGAGAGTCCTTTGTTTTTATACACTAAATCACTTTTGTATATTGTATATAATTTACTTTAACATAGTATATCATGGATCCCTTTATTCTCATGATATTACAATGTTTTGATTACCTCAATTATTTGTATTCAAGTGCCTCTATTTTGGTTAGGATCTCTAACTAAAATATCATTTAACATTATTTAATGATTTATTATTCAAAATATATCTCATTAATGTCCATGTTTTAAAAATGGTTTTAAGGATTTATTTATATAGACATTAAAGTTTTAAAAATAAAATTCCTTTTAAAACATTCAAAGTGGTATGGGAAAAATTGATCAAAAATCTATTTTTAAATTGCTTCTTGAAAAATAGTGTTACTTTTAAATGATTTAAAAAAAGGCGGTTATTTATCTCTAATTATGTTGATTATTTTTTTCATCTATGTCAATATCCTTAATTATTCATCATTGAGGTTGATATGATATAATACAATCTTCCATATTGTAACGAATGAGTTATGATTGACTGTAGATGTGCTATTTTTATACCATTCATGGTTTGTGGAAAACGTATTGACATTTTGTATGGTAGTTTTAATATAAATGATTATGTTATGTTTCAACCATTTCATATGAGTAATGCATTGGACTTAGTATTTGACGGTTGGAGGCCACTATAGCTCCTCGATGCATCAGTAGGTCTCATGAGACAAACTAGTTTCTTAGAACAATGCCTTGAAAAAATATTATTTGTAGTCTTGGCACAAGTCCTTGACTATGTGGTTATGATAGTCTGGAATTATGCATTATATCATTATAAATATGGATATTGAGATTACATGTGATTATTCAACTATTAGAATATCCATGTGAATAATTAAATGGAATTATTTGATTTTATTTTCTCTATATTATGCTGATGTTCAAGTTTAAAATGCTTTTTTTCTAGTCTTATACACTGTCTTAAATAATTATGCTTATTTATGAATGTTTCTGCTATAATTTTATCTTTATTGAGCATCTGAACTCACCTATTTCTAGGTTTTATTTTTCCCATCATGGAAATAATTATATAATTATTGTCCTCCAGGGATAGTCTATGGGATCTCAGTATTTTCTATGGAAACAATGTTGTTGTAATTTTCCATTTTATGATGTAATGTAATCCTTATGAATGTATCTAGTACATCTAAGGATACTAAAATAATTGGTTTGTCAAGACATGATCTTTTACGATCATTCTAATGATACGTAATAATGCACCGACTATTGGATTCTGGGTTTGGGGTGTTACAGTTTGTATCAAAGGATTTTTATTACAATCCATGGACGGTAGATTTAGATAATCATTGATTAGAGCACATAACCCTAAGATAGACATTGAGGATTACTATAGAATAAATTCAAAGATTTTTTGTATTGTAGGGATTTTGTAAGTTTTCAATGAAAAACATTCTTGTCAGGATATGAACAGGTAGAGTCGGCTCTGACATAGATGTAACTAGGGGTAAAACACGAAAACAACACTTTGAGAGAGACTCAAATGGGAACTGGTGCATGAAAATGGGACATGATTCACTCTTGGTTATGACAATCCTGAGGGCTATTCTTGGGAAAATTTACATTTTCTTTACAAACTAATTTGAAGGATTTTAATATAAGATGTGAATAAATGGCCTTATTTAATCCTATGGTGTTTCAAATTATGAATAAAGTTTCATGGTATTCATTCAATGATTTTATGACTACTTTTACACAGACAATTCCTTCTAGTTTTAATCAATGGATGGATTCCAATGTAGTCATAGTAACTTTGAGAATGATGTACAAGGTCGGAACGGTGGTGGAAATGAGAAACAAAATGGAATGCTGATAGGCGTTAAATATATCGTGTTCATGTCAAATTAGTTTTCTAAAAATTTGATCAGCAACATATATATTACCCAAATCCCATACTCAACAAATAAGAGAAAGGTGATGAATGATAAGAGCTCCAGTAGTGGATACTATATAGAAAAGAATCCTCAATTTCTATCAAGTTGGAAATGTGGAAGGTGACACCCAAGAAAGTGTCTCAATGAAAGAAATAAATGCTTTACATTTGGAAAAGAAGGGCATAAAGTGATGAATTGCTGAGGAACAATTATGAGTATTATGGAAGAAAATAAAAATTGTCCCAAGAATCCATTTATTGTCATTTTCTGTAAATTTAGGGGACCTGGACATTACCTGAGTGAATGAACTTTTCTATATGATATTTTATTGGTCAAATAAAATGTTATGTGGATATTAATGGGTGGAGAAATGTTTAAAATTATTAGTGATCATTGTTGATGGGATTACTTCGGAATAATTTTCACTTGTATTTGTAACCATAAAATTTTCCATGTGAGAATGATTTTTGAGGAAGACTTATATTTTCTCTTGTGGAGATAGTTATAAATAACCATTTGGTTTTTTATGATCACTAGGTTTGAGTCAATTAAAAGTTATTATATTTTGGGATGAAAATGTAAGGTGTGAGAAAACATTTTTGGTTAAATTATGTTATGTTATTTTGAGAAATTTATCTCATTTTTGTATTTTTATAAAATATAGTTTTTGAAAAAGGGTAACATGCAGACCATGTGACAACCTATCACGTCAGACAAAGCTGTGGAAATCAAATCCACACCCAATGTGCGATTCGGATTTATCGCCTACCATTGGACTATGTAAAGTCCCTGGTTAGTGTGACTAATTATTTTTTGTTAAATGATTTTATTGATCAATAATAAGTTGATTTTGGATCCTATGTCATATCAAATGAATATCCTTAGTATAGAAAAATGATTTGCTGATTAAGTGATAAATGTTATTTTGGAAGACGTTCACTATATTGGGAACACAATATTCCAAATAAAAATAGAATACTATGAGATTACATTTGAGAAGAAATGAGGGATTTTTATATTTGTTTTTATTGTGGTTTTATAGTGATATTGGTTATTTATGGAAATGATTAACCTATAATAGAGAATATGTTATTAGGTTATTTACTTTCAAGTTTGTGACTTTAAGAGTAGTCAATGTCATTTGGAGAATCAATTTAATGTTGAAGACTACATAACCAAATTCTTCTATGTTTTGGGTTTCAATATTAGTTTGAATTATATTGAGGTATTTTAAGGAAATTTGTTTATTGAATGGCATTTGTTTAACTTTGGGGTATTGTTGGTTTAAATTTAGAAATTCATATTAGTTTTTTTTCTGTAGAGGAATATTTTTTTGGGGTATCATCTGATATTTTAATAACAATTTTTGTTTGGATTAATCTCTAAATACAAGTTAAATATATAGTTTATCCTTTGTGAATCATGTGATTCTCTAGAAGTTGATTCTAGCTCTTTCGGTGTGACCAAGTCTTCTAGAATACTCATTGTTTAAAATGAATTTGTTAGTATTAGAAATTTATTTAAGAATGAAACTATACAGAAAAAGTAATTATATCTATTTATATTCTTGGTCAATATCATAAATAAATTCCTCATCATTATGAAATGTATCTAAAAAACGTTGTTTGTTTACTTTTCCCACTATGAAACTAATAACCATTTGTCCCATAACAAGTTAGTGGTTTTCTTGTAGTTAACTTTCTCCCGATCATGTTTTTTTCCCTATCCATCAGAACATGACACATATTTTATCATCCATATCCATGTTTTTCTACATGGAATCCAAGTATAGGTTATCTAGGGTGACCTTTATACTTCTATTTCATTATTTTAAAGTGATAGATTTATTGAATCTTTTTTTGATGCGGGACTTTCAATTATATTCTGAACCCAATTTTAAAAATTTAGAGGATAAAATTTATTTAAGGAGGGGAGAATGAAACACCCCATTCTTCCACGGTACTCTTCTCTTTGAATAATAGAGTAGCATGTGTTGTACGCAACTTCGAGTTCTAACACACCACAACCAATCAAACTAGTAGTTATGAAGAGTAATACCTACTTTATGAAATTTTATAAATTTTATCATTCAAAATGGACTTCATTTTTGGATGTGGAATATCTAAATTAGATTAGGGTGAATTTTTTGTACTTTTCTGATAACATTCATATTTTAAGGAATAGTGACAATTACTAGATTTTATTTAAAAACAACTTTTTTATTAAAAATAAATAATAGTGATAAATTACGAATTTGAGTGATTTTAAAGTATAATTAGATTATAATTTTACCATTTAATCAAATTTTGGTCATTGGACATAATTTCACATTTAAACTAGACATAAGAAAGTGCCAATCGTTTGATTGTTATTATTTCTTAAAATCACTCTTTTTATTTTGACAACGGGAATTAATTTTAAATTAATTTCTTCCACATCTATGTTTTGAATTTAAAAAATGGATCCCATATTTATAATTAGTAGTTCCGAATTTTGTAAATATGTATCTTTAATAATTATACATTTTGAATTACTATTTCATTAAATATTTTATTTACCATGGTTAAATGGTAAATCCGGTAAATAAGGTTAATCAAATAATATTATAATAATATTAAATTACCCTAAAACATGTCCTAACCCTGTTGGTTGATACATGTCTGACCATGGGCATCGTTGGGACAATTTTGGGACCCAATGGAGCCACTTTTAAGTGATAATGACACTTTATATTAATTAGGCTAATGTAAATACAAAAATGACATGAGCATATATCCTTTAGAAAAGAAATTTTTTATATAAGGTTATATATTTTATATTAACAACTATAAATATCTCTTTTAAAGCTAAAACTATTTTCTAGTTAATTATATTTTATTTATAATTTTTAGACATTGAATAATTAAATTTATTTATGACACAATAATTATATAGTAGTTTCCTTATTAATTAAAGAGTCATATTATTGGTATTATAAATGATAAAATAAATATAATTTTAACGTTTTGATGTCATCTAATAATTTTATTGGTTGATACGAAATATTTTCATTGCTTAAATGAATTTTTTTTTAAATTATAAATTTGTTTTTATATCAATAAAAATCAATTAATAAATAGTGTCAAAATTGACATAAAGGAGTTTTTAAAACAATTATTATATTATAAATTGATATAATATTCCTAAAAATCTACAGTTTGGCCAAATTACTTTTATAATAATAGTTTTATCATTAATGAACCATTTTGGGGTCACTTGGAAGTTTATAGTATGTTTATTAACCGTAAAATATAAAAATAAGAAAGAGACATGGTAAATGTCAAACTAATAACTGAGAGTTAAAACTAAAAGATAAGGTTAATAAAGTGACCCAAACCTGTCTAAAACCTATTGGTTGAATTGTTTATAACCCATACCCACATTAACATATAAATAAATCTATTTGGATCCATTAGACACAGAAAATTATTATATTACAAAATATTATTTCTATCTTTTCCTAAGGTGCCCCTCCTCCTCTTATAAAAGGGCACTCCCCTTATCTCTAATTGAAACCTTCAAAGCCATTTGGCTCTACAAACCCCTGCACACATATCATTTAAACATCCCTCACTTCAATCTAGAGTCCTTATATTTATAATTACTCTAGCCTAATAAGCCCTTTTGATCAAATCCAAAGAAATAACCTGAAGAAGCCGTATTAATTTCACCTCACTCTTTCATGTTATTTTCTTCTTATACTACTTCTTTCCTTGTTATTTCCTTTATAAAATAATAAATCCAGTATCATATATATACTATGATTTTATTATAAAAATGTTACATCCATCTTCATTATTCTATCCATCCTTTGAATGACATGTCAACAAATGTGTGTACATACGGATTACCGTCTCCACGTCATGGTGTAATTGTTATTCAATACATTACTATTTTGATGAGTATAATATAGATTTGTAATTCATTTAAATAGTAAATGTATCATGATAATGATACTGTATATATGATATACCATCCAATTATATATTATTTTAAAATCAAAAGAATGATATTGTCACTCGTGCGTACGTACAGACTACGGTCCCCACGAACGCGATGAGATTCATTCCCCATCGTATCCATTCAACAATAATTTTCATTTGATGGTTAAAAATAATTTTTAAAGACTTAATATCATTCAAGATATTAATAAGATACATCACATCCATAACAAATATGTCTCACATAACAAATAATATAAATGAAAATGAATCCATTAACACCCGAAACAAAGATAATACTAAATATTATTAACAAATCAATGTTAAAAGATCATATATGATATCATATAAATGTATCTGATTCATGTATAATTAAATAAAAATTATTTCACCATTATAAATGAGTTTAAACAACCCTCAACCAAGGAAAAAGTACAAATTAATGGGTTTCTTATCTCACATTTAATTCCATGAGATTTCCAATGTTCACCACTTATTTTTTGCATGTGGTGTGTGTGCTGCCCATGATTGTATTCATTGTGTAATATACATTAATTTATGGATCATTAAATCATCATTTTATGATACTTATTTCATGGGTTTATGTTTCTTAAGTTAACAAATCGATACGGGAATTTGAAATTTCAATTTCCACTCATTCGGCTTTACGCATACTTCATTGATTATTTTACCCCCAGATTATGTGTGGAATAACTATTAATTTGATTATGTCATAATTTCCACTCCCCGATCTGTGGATATACTTTTGATTCACATAATCAATCCATTGATAAATTCTCAAGTCATCGATATGAATATGATAAGATTAATTTTAACTCAATCTCCATTTGTTGAGTTAAATATCCAATTCATTGGTGTTGTTTTTACAATAATATGTGTGAATATCCTATGAATGATTTAAACTGAATATCCAATCATATTTAGTGTATTTATATTTTTCACACATTATTATTTTGTTGATTTATCCTTAACCTAAGGATACAGTCTTTATAAAATATTTCACCTCAATTTACATTCTTTTGAGAGTCCATTGTTGTTATACACCAAATCACTTTTATATAGAATATATAATGTAATTTGACATATTATATCATGAATTGCTTTATTCTCATGATATTACAATGTTTTTATTACCTCAATTATTTGTATTCAAGTGTCTCTCTTTTGGTTAGGAACACTAACTAAAATATCATTTTAAATGTTCTAAAGATTTATTATTCTAAATCTATCACATTAATGTCCATGTTTTAAAAATGGTTTTAAGGATTAATTTATATGGAAATTAAAGTTTTAAAATTAAAATTACTTTTAAATTTTTCAAAGTGGTATGGGACACTTTGATTCAAAAATCTATTTTTATATGGTTTTTTGACAGATAGTGTGATTTTCAAAAGATTTGAAGAAAAAGTGGGATATTTCTCTCTAATATTTTTGATGTTTATTTTAATCTATATCAACACCCTTAATTATTATCGATGGATGTAAATTTTATACAGTAAAATAATCCATATTGTATCTAATGAGTTATTTTTGACTGTAGATGTTCTATTTTTATACCATTCATGGTTTGTGGATAATGTATTGACATTTCTTATGCAAGTTTTAATATGAATATTTGTGTAATGTTTCAAACTTTTAATATGAGGAATGCATTGGACTTCGTAAGTGACAGGTGGATCCATCTATATCTCCTCAATGAATCGGTAGGTCTCATGAGACAAACTAGTGTCTTGGTAGAAGGCTTTGAGAAAATCTTATTTGTAGTCTTGGCACAATGCCTTGACTGTGTAGTTATGATAGTCTGGCATTATGCATTCAATCATTATGAAAGTGGCTATTGATATTTCATGTGAGTATTCGACTACTAGAATATCCATGTGAATAAGTAAATAGAATCATTTGACTTTATATTTTTTATATAATGGTGAAGTTCATGTTTAAAAGGACTCTTTTCTAGTCTTATACACAGCCTTAAATGTTTATGCTTATTTATGAATGTTTCTGCTATAATGTTATCCTTACTGAGCATCTAATCCCACCCCATTCTATGTTTTATTTGTCCCAGGATGTAAAGAAGTATATTATGACTGACCTCCATGGATAGTCTATGGGATCTCATTATTGTATATGGAAACAATGTTGTTGTAGTTTTCCATTTTATGATGTAATGTATACCTTATGAATGTATCTAGTACTTCAAAGGCTACTAAACTAATCTGTCTTTCAAAACATGATCATTTATTAGCATGCTAATGATACGTAATAATGCACCGAATCTAGGCTTCTGGGGTCGGGGTGTTATAGGTTCATATAGACATAGAATCATATAAATGTGGATGAATCATAAAACATTTATTTGGTATGGGTCAAGGATAACCTACAATCATGTTTCCCATTATAGTACGGGTCAAGGCTAATTGCCAATCCCATTTCACATCGCATCTCATGAGACATAAACATACCCAATGAATTGGATCACTATCTAGGTGCATCCCTATCAACATTTACTTGAATATTCATTCCACATAAATAATCATACCACATAATTAATCATACATAATCAACCATACATAAACATAAGGGTACCCATAGAATGAATCGGGTACCACAATCCTGACATAATGCATAACCAATGGGCAGATCATGAAATTTTCCACGAATGAAAGGGATTAGAACATAAATGGATGTTAATAAGGAAAAATAGGCATAAAAATGGTTAGTGGTTTCAAATATAAGTGAAACGATAGAGGAAATATATTTTAGAAACATTAGTGTTAAAACATTTTTGTGCGGTTTTAATGAAAATACAATACATCCTTTAAAATAGTAAAGAAGACACTATTTTATATAAAACCGGATTTGAACCAAGAATTCTCCCATAAATAATTCTTTTATAAAGATAATTTTGTCTTAAAATAGAGGATATAGTTCACTTGAAATATGGTAAAACTTCGGGAAGTTCCTTTAAAAAGAGCGTTCTTATTAGAAAGTATTCACGATGGATTCATTTAAAAGCATGTATATCTTAGAAAGTGATTGATAGATGGATCTTAGAACATGATTTTGGAGCATGAAAATAGAATTTATAAGTATTAAATAAAAATAAAATACAAATACATTTAGGTAAAATGAAAGATAGAGAAACTCGAAGGATTAAAGGATGCTCAGGTAGAATTCATTACAGTTTATCATCATGATATCAGGTGTAACTAAGAGGTATTGATGAGACAGAAAAGAGTTTTCTCATCACATAGAAATAAAGAGATAATTATGGGGAGGTGCATAAAAATACCCCATAATTAGGTATTACAAATAAAATGGCATATCAAAGAAGACAATATTGATTAAAGATCGAAATAGAGAGGATCCCTGAACATAAATCTGTTGGTGTTCTCCACTTGTTATTAAATACCCAAATAAACAAATTAGGCTTATTAATTCATAATTACAGATCCTTTTATATATGTAATTGATTTATTATAATAATTTTTAGTTCATTTATGGTACTTTTGATTAGTTATAAGGTTCAATACCAATGTTCGGGCTCGTTTGTTTACTTTTTCTCAAAAGATCGGTTCATTATATTCAAGTATGGATAAACATGAAAGATGGAATTTGTTTTCTACAAATGAAGTTATATGATTTTAGTGAACATACTGGATATTAAATGGTTTTAAATTTATTTTGGTTACTTGGATTGAAGTGAAATTATTACATAAAACCATAGTGACAACCATTTTTGTTAATTGGTGGATTTTATTACAAAGAACATGTTTTGTTTTATATCATAATAACATTTTTACAAAAGAATTACAAAACTAAAAATAGGATATAATACATATATAAAAATCAGTTTCAAGAATAACACAAAGGGATTCATGACCATAATTAAATATTATAATATAAATTGATAAATCATTGTCCTTAAATGTGCTAAATTAGCACATATCAAACGGTGCATTCATTTGTTTCAAATAAAGGGTGGGGAAAGGAGAGAAGATAATTAAATATACCATTAGTATGAAAACCTTCCATTAAATGAATGTTAATGGATTTATTGTACTATTTTTGTGAAGGGAGGTGAGGAACGAAACAAAAAAATAACTTAAAAGAAATGTAGGAATTGGAAAGAGGAATTTACCTCTTGAGATTTCCTCCTATGAGAACCTCTTAAGTGGGGAGGTTTTGGTATTTTTAGAAGGCCGGGTGATTTTGGACATGGGGGAGTGCCTTGGGTATATATTTTGGCAGAATATTCTCATGGAACAACGGTTGATATGAGTGAATAGAAGAGGGAG
Source organism: Viscum album (assembly GCA_963277665.1). Taxonomy (NCBI): domain Eukaryota; kingdom Viridiplantae; phylum Streptophyta; class Magnoliopsida; order Santalales; family Viscaceae; genus Viscum; species Viscum album. The sequence goes on along the minus strand of OY728155.1, from coordinate 212,844,271 downwards.
TGGAGGGTGATTTTTATAGTGGAGGAGAGAGGGGATTTATCCATATAAATTACATTAATTTATTATTTCCCCACAAGACAAGGAATGGCGAGTATTCCTTGACCAATAATAGTAATGTTAACTTGTGATACTGAACCAATTGGTATTACATTAGCAGAACATCATTAATGACTCAATAAATTCAAAATTTAGCATTTATTGTTAACTATATTATTTAAACTAGTCATCAAAAAAATTATTTTTTCTGAAAAATCTCAAAAACTCACCCTAACCATTTTTCGACATTTAAAATCCAAATAGAAAATAAATTTTTCAAAAATAGTTTTTTAATATGATTATTTTAATATTTAATTAAAATCATAATTTATTATCAAAACTAGTTTTAAAACATTCATTTACTCATTCTACAATATAATCTTATCATACTTTCAACATGAATAATATTTATATACTATCATATATAAGGTTACTATTTAATAGTCTATGCCACTATTCCTAAGGTTATGTTTCTATTCATTAGGGTATGTTACTATTCAGAAAATATTAAGTTTTTCTTATCGGACTCCATATAACTTACTGATTGCAACCGTGTATATTGGATTTTCGAAATTCCAAACACTATGTGAAAAATTTATGTTTAAAATTCATTTAGAACTCAATAGTTCAATATTTTTTGTTTTTATGTGAATTTATGGCATGTTTATAATAAGATAAAAACATTTGGTCGTTGCACATTACCTTCTGGACATAAAACCAAGTCCATGCATAACATTTTGGAGATCTAATCGGGTTCATGAATAACATTTAGAACATGTAATAAGGTTCAAACATAAACTCATGGACATGTAACCAGGTCCAAAAATAACATTGTGAACATGTAATGATGATCACTCATAAAATTGTTAACATGTAATCAGGTACGTGCATAACATTGTGATCATGTATCGAGCTTCAGGCATAACATTAGGAATAGGTTACCAAGTTCATGCATAACATTCATAATCATGAGTTGTGCCTCATTAAACAATTCTTTTGAGGTTGATATATGTCCCACCAAATTTATAATAATATTATTCATACATTTTCCACAATATAATAAAACATAATTCATATCATGCCCATAAAAATATATAGGTTTTATAAACATGAAATCATAACCCACGAAATGAAATGTGTATTATTAAAATCTCATCACATAATAACCTATGGAAAAGAGATAGGATTCATAAGAATTTCATCAAAGTGTAACCCTTTAAAATAAATGGGTTTCATAAACATGAAACTTGTGGAAGAGAAACATATTTCATAAACATATAACTCACAGAAGAGAAATGTGTCTCAGTAAGATCATGACATTAAGCACAAACCATTCATATAAATGATATGAATGAAACCTTTATATCATATCTTATAAGGATATGAGTAAAATAAATTGATTTTATCTTATATGGAAAATAATTTCTATATATCTTTCAAAAACATTTCTTGAATAAAATATCCTTTCTTCTTTGAATACTGCTTTTTAAACCTAGATCCTTTTGAAAACATTTTTGTATGAAAATAGATTTCAAAACATATAAATTAATATTTTAAAAATATAAAACATTTTAAAAATCCTTTTTTCTTGCATATAATCATCAATTATCTTTTGAAAAAAAAATTAAAATATTTTAAAAAACATGGTTTTGAATACAATTGATTTTTGATCGAAGAGAGAGACTGTTAGATTTTAGTAAAAAATAATATTTTACTTACCAAAGAGTGAATAAATAATAATAAAACATGATAATATATTTCAAAAAACTTATTATAAGGATATTAAATAATAATTATGATATGTTTATCATAATATTTCATTAAAGTAATAAAAATGATAAACAATCATAAAAACTGATGAGATTGTATCAATAAACTCTTATTATATGGTATCTCGAGATCATACATTCCATGTAATAAAAGAAAATTAATAGAAGATTTAAATATCATGAAAATACATATATTTAATATAATACATGTGAAATGGATGTATATACACCTCGAAAAATGTGTTTAGGTGCATAACAAAACATGAGTCTCAAAGAAGGTAAAATGAGAAAAGAAATGTTTTAACGAATTGGTACCATTTCAAACATAAAATCCATGAAAGAAGGATAATAAAATTGACATTTGAATACCCATATATTTATGTATAAGAGACATATAATACAATAATGGTCTATAAATATAACACAATAAATAGAAGAGTGGGGGACATAACATGGATCTCACGAAAATTAAAAGTGAGATTAAATCTCATTACCTTGTGTATTAACTCTCCCTGTACTCATAAAAGCATCCTATATAAAAAATATATATTTTTATACATATTTTATTGAACCATATTATTATATGTAATACCATATATGGGATTTTATGACATTATATTACCCTCTTGTTTACGATCCTAGGTTAATGTTTCACTTCGTTTAATATTCTCTTTGTTCTTCACATGCATCTTAATCTGACATATCATTGGTTCTTATAAGTATATAATGATTAAAAAAATTAAAGAATAATATAAATATCATGTATATACGTTATTTTAATATTATAATAATTTATATCATAATGAATTATTAAATGGAAGCATCGTTCATGGGGATAGTAATCCATACGGATGGATGAAGGTTGTTTTTGTTTTTATTGTCATATTTAAAGTATATATGGAAATAAAATATGTGATTATATATATATAATTATTAAATTATTAGGAATAAATCATATAAATCATATAATTTCATTAAAACCATCCTTAATGCACAGTTTGTTTTGGGTGAATTAATCATATCGCTTTTAGGGGGCAGTAGTCCACACTTCCTCAGAAAAGTTTATTTTATTAACACCAAATCAAAATATAAAAGTATGTGTTTCAATAAGTAATATATAAAAATAATTAGATAATAATTATTATATATAACATATATAAATATATTTTCCATCATAACTTCGACCATGATTCGTGGTAATGAAAAACCGAACAATCGTCGTTTCGGGAAGCAATAGTTCTACATCCACATAAATAGTGTGTTTGTTATCCCTTAGATAGAGTTATATGTAATTTTATGTAAATGAATTAAATACATCTTATTATATGGTATATACTTTTTTATTCACACAATAAAGGAATATGGAGAGTGGATTGGGTGGATAATGTAATAATGTGAGGGATCTTGAGAGAGTCTGTTGCCTCTTATTCGGGTAAATCCTTTTGGTTTATTCCAAAAGTCCACATTGAGAGTATTTATTACATAATGGAGGACTAAAGATATATGTTAAGATTTTTGGGATATTTATTTGTGGGTATTGGCCAAACATAAGTGTTTTTAGATGTGTGTTAATTGGGTGGAGCTAGTTTCTTTTATAGGGATGGAAAATGCCTCACTTGAATTTTTTAGTAACATGTTTCTTATGAACATTTTCTTACCTAAAAAGAGTCCTAAAAAACCAAAAAACCACAATAATGGATGGTTTATGGATGAAATGTGGACATAACATGGATTTTGGTCAAGTTTCATGGTTATTTTGTCCCTTGATTTGATGTTTTAGTCCTTAATTATGCTTAATTTAGCCTTAACCACATTGATTGATATTAATCGGTTTTACAAATAATTTCGGCCAAAAATTTACATGAAATTGTTATAATATATATATTATAGTGAATAAAATTTTTTATGATGGATTTTTTAAATTCAATTCACAAAAATCAGAAAAAAATAGTTATAATCCTATAGATGAGACGAAATAACGTGGTTTTAAAGGACGAAAAAGTTGAAATGCATGTTAAGATTTAATATTCTATTTTAAAGTAAAATTGATAATAATGAATTAAATTTTATTAATAGATTTTATATTTATCTAATGTGATCATAAAAAATATTTATAAAACCATTTATCATTAATAATTAACTAGTCAAAAAGATAGTTTTTAACTAAAATGTTGTTTTTCACTATTCATCAAAAACTTATGTTTCTCAGAAAAATACAAAAAATATCCATAAGGTAATTTATACATTTTCAGTAAAAAAATAATGTTTATTTTAAATAATGAAATTTATATATATGTATAAAACTAATTTTTCATGTTTTAACAAAATGGAATTAATAGTTGTTCATTCGAGAAAACTATTTTTTAAATAACAAAGAGGACTTTACCGAAAATAATATCTCTCATTATCAATATATTTTATTTATACAAAAAAATTATATAAAATTTTTGAAAATAATTTAATACTATTAATATAAATATGATTAATGGATATGTTATAATCAAGTCAAAATAATAATAATAATAATATCTTTCATAGAAACTAAGTGTTGTGTGAATCATATGCCATGTCATTGTTGCCTATAGTGCAAGCCATGTTGGTATTTCATATAGAACAAGACAAGTATGTATTTCATGATAAAGGAATATGTAACTTAGTTAATTCCATGATATAAATGAATATTTAAATTTATTTTAAAAATATATTTATATAAATACTAAAGGTGTTACATTCAACCCCCTTAAAATATAGTTCACCCTCAAAATTTATATGGGTTATTAAAGGTTTAATACTTGAATTTTTCGTTCATAGTTACCCACATCATAAAAATGAATACTAAAACTTCTCTTAAAAATGGAAATTTGGAACCATAATGTTTACCCAATGTAACATAACATTGTGTTTCCACATAAGATAACATATGATCGGAGGGAAAATTTTACATGGAGGAAAATTATAAATATTAGTTGGGAGTGATTGATGTCAGAAATAAAAAAAAGGAATGATCAATAGAATTTTATGTGTATAAAAGTCATAAATCTGTGATGATTCGAGGATCCATTGGTTCATTAAAATTTATGCTATTAAGAAAACATTTTTGGATTCAAGATCATTTTTACTAAGGTTAAATAAATTTCATTCAAATACATACATGAAAGATTGCTATAAAATATCACCTTTTATTATTTTTTTGATCCAATTAAACCCTTTCTCTAGAAATTATGGTGTATTTTTAATTCTTAATGTACTAATAGATAAGAATATCCATGATATTCTATCCCATTTCTTATCAGCTATCCTCAACAAAAATAAGTTTGCAATGACTATCTGATATATAGAAATACTCATATGGAGAGATAACACATTAATCATACCAAATTCTTCTGATGTTTAAAATAAAAATTCCATAAATGGTTAACCTAATTACCCTTATGAAGGATGAAAAGCTAAAAATTTAGAGAAAAAAAATTATCTTAACATTGATCCCCCATATATCACAAAGTAAAACTTGGTTATCACATTCATAATCTCGGAATACCCCCTAATATATTATCTTCAAACATGGTAATAAGCTGATGTACAATAAATCCTTTTGAAAAAAATGAATGCTTCATTAGTCTAAATAATACTAGATATATTCCTTAAATCCAAGATGTTTTAAACTTCATCCTTGTTGACATTGAACACTTTTTCAATAATCACATCTAGGGTAATCAATACCATCAAATTTATAGATTATTATCCATCATATATTTATCTATACATCATTATCTCAACATCATAAATTAATTATGTATTACTTTCCTTTAAGAAAAATATAGTCATTCAATTAAATAACTTTTCTATGTATCCATAACCATTAAACATATAATTTTCTATCCATAATGAAAAGTTATTCATTTAATAAATATATATTTCTTTATTCATATAATATAATAGTTCAATTCATAAACATAAATATGTATGAATTTTTATATTCACTAGATGATTATTTCTATATACACTAATAAGATAAGAATCCAATAAATGGGTTTAAATGATCACTAAACAAGGTATTTTTATAGATATCGCTGCAACAATGTTTCAGGTATTTGAATCTATTTTCTAGAAAACATATACGATATAAAGGAATACGTTAAACCAGATTCAAAGATATATTTTTCTATTCATGAGTGAATGGAAGTGTACATTGTACCACTTCTTTTTTCAGGATCAACTACAATAGTAGTGATGGTATAATATTTCCCCTTCATTGTTGGATTTGGTGTTTAGTGATACAAATTTCCCTAGAAAAACCATGATTTAGTGAACTGGCATGTTTAGTTCCATTTTTCTATATATTTTATGAATTAAACAACAGATAGTGCATTGGGATGTTCCGACCTTTCGTGAATCATGTATAGAATCTTTTCCTTGTATCTTTGATATTCATGAGCTTGGTGGAAATATTTCCCAAATTTAAATAATTTTAGAATTCATTTGTATCAATTCCAACTATTCCCTTACCTATATTCTTTACATGTCGGTAGTTTGATAATATTTCCTCCTTTTTCATTTGACCAACCAAAATGAAAATCTATTCTTCTCTTCTTATCTATATGTCTAAATGACCAATCTACGAACGTCATATCTACATTGATTGAACATCAGAAAAAAATTTAGAACTCCCAATGAATTGGATTTCTTGATACATTTGAAGGTGTGGTTTTAATTGAATAAAAATATATCTATTATTTTATCATTGATGATAAAAAATCCCATGTAATATCATGCATAACATTTAAATATTTCATCACATGTCATGATAAAATCACCTTGCTTTTTATTTTGCAACACAAATTCTATCACCATGTTTTTTCATATACCTTGAGGGAAATACATGTTATGAACTATTTTATTAGAGAGTTATAACACCATCTCATCTATTTCAACCATAAACATAGTGTTTTTTTATTAATTATCACCATTGATCAGTTTAAATATCTAAAACCTATATTGTCAAAGTCACCTTCTCCTTCTAATAACCATGGATCATAAAAAATATCTTATATAAATTGGGAACCCACTATTTAGTGTCATGTATAACGGAAGGTCCAACAAAAATTAGTTTTATTTAATATATAAACGATTCCATGGTTAATATATCCTTATTTGGTGAATAGAGATGTTTTTTATACATTAGGTTATTTTTAATACCATAATACATCGAGGTAAGCATCATCATAATGTTTTGAACATCACCTAGAATTTCATTGGTGATGCCATTCAAAAAATCAATCTAATATCACCCACACATTACATTCATCTAATTTCAATGTGATCCCATTATTTTCTAAAAGATAATATGCATGAAGAAAATAATTTATCTACATTATATGAGTAAATAATTTATTTCTTTTTGAAAATAATGTCTAAATTTATATCTTTAGGGATTCCTTTGTTTAGACTTATTATAAAGAAATGTTTCTATTATTCTTAAATATACTTATACAAATGATAACTGTTGTTATATGAATTTTTAATATTAATTCCAAATTTAATAAAACCTTATTTCTAATTCCAACTATACAATCCCTACTTTTTATTATATGACTATTACATAATTCTAAAGAAAAAAACATTATAGGAATACATTTAAGAATCAAAATGTTTAGTATCTTGGGAAAATTAGAATCATACAACACATATATATAATAAAACATAAATAAAATAAAAATCCATATTATTTATCAAATTAACATCTATCATGTTCTCTTTGGTATTTCTAGTGACCTATGGTTAAACATAAAATAAAGGTGTGAGATAAAATCACGTTAAGGGAATGGATAACTATGAAGAAATAAGGGATATGAATCAATATTACTTGGGTGATCATAATCATAATGGTAATTTCCTTAGAATGGGTTCACTATAAAAATTTTGAGGAAGAAATTTTATAATTTAATGGAATATGAAAATTCAGAAAAATGAAACATAAAGTCATAATGGTAAAATACCAGACATTGATATATACAAAGCTAGAATCATGTTCATGAATAACAAATGTAAAAAAATCATAATGTTTTAATTGTAAAAAAAATCAGCATTATACTTACCCAAAATACACATAATTGAAAGAGATACATCACATTAACCATTTCATTGGTGGTGATATATAATTTCGGTCCAACCCAATAAATCATCATTTTAATATTATCATGCATTCCATAGAGAAGATATAACAATCATAGTCCATAAATGGCCAATGGAAGGGAGTGGGTTTTTTAAATATTTAATGAAGAATAATATCATGAATAAAAAAAGTGTTTTACAAATTAATAATTGAAATCATATTTGGAAAATGCTTCATTATTTATGAGAAAAGAAGAAATAATTCCACAGTATAAAAATTTTGAATGTAAAAGCCTTGTTAGAAATTTTATTCCATTAATATGAAAGTGGAAACATGCCGTTACATAAAAATAAATAAGAATAATAGTAAAATTGTTTTTAAATAACATTATAATAATATACATACTAAGGATATCATGAAATTGGAAAAATCCCATTGAAAATAATTTGTGTTCAATAATCCCATTACTATAATTCACTCTTTATTTCATATCCTTTTTGCCTATTAAATTAAAAAAATTACTTTATTTAAAAAAAAATATATAAGTTAATTATGTTAATTTAGGTGAATATTTATTAAATATTTTGATATTATTACATTTTCTCATTTTTTATTGACGTTGAAGCATTTTGATATCATGATTTCCTTAAAAATGTCTTGTTTCACATCGATTTGTTCATTTTCAAGTTCATTTATGAATAAGTAGAACTAATTCTAGAAGAATAATATATATATATATATATATTTAAAAATTTATGTATCAAAAAAAATTTATTATTAATATCTGTTGGATGTGTTATAAGAAATTAATTGACAAATTCTTCATTGGATGTGAATCTATCGTTACTAAGACATGGCCAAAAGGGAGGGAATGGGGAGTATGCCTATTTAATACATTATAAATACAATACTTATATTAAGTTAACATAAATAATATAAAATTATTTTAATAATTAAATATTCTAATAAGATGTGGTTGTTAAAATGGGTAGAGAAAAACAGAATGACGATATGAGAATGAGATGAAGAATTGGTGAGTGCTTACCCTGTTCTCGGTGTTGCTTCTTCTCTATTACTCTAAACTCCTTTAATACATGGAGTTTTTTGGATTAAGAAATGATAAAGGATTTATTTGTGTCTTATGATAGTGGATTTTAGTTGTGAATTGGATTTGTATACTGAGGGTGGATTGTTTTTCTAAGGGGATAGAGATGGGTATTTTTGACTAAAATATTAAATATAATACAATATCTATGGTCAATTTTTTAATAGTGATTATATCAAAATATATATAATTTATCAACATAATATATTGTTATTAGTAAATAAAACACATTTATAGTTCCTATTAAAATTGATTACAAATAACAGGATTTTGAAAAAAGTATATTTGTTATTTTAATGGTTCACTTTTTTATTTATTCTTTTGAAAATGGTTTTTAGGTTATGAAGTCATATTTATTCTATTTTAAATAATAATTTATGAAATTAAATATTAATTTTTCTGATCCTCATGCTCTTCAAATAAAATGTTCATTATTACCTAATGAATGATGTTCTTTTTTGATACACTAAATAAAAAAGCAATAATTTTTCTATTCATTAAATTTTTTTGATATTTTAGATAATTTCCTTGAAATCACCCTTAGAAAATTTTGATGGTCAGATTTTAAAAAATAACTTTAATTTTTTCAGAATTATTTTCTATCATAGGTTATTTAAAATATTAAAATAAAAAATCCTAATTTTTATGATAATAATGAATATTCTATTTATAAAAAATGTAGTTATATTTTATTTTATTTTATATATTTTCTATTTATTTTATAGAATTATAATATATGTATATTCTTAAACTACGCATGATAAATATTATTTAAATTATATTTTTTTTGTACATTTTATAATTCTAACAATAACATTACTATTCAAATGGTCATATTAACACTCCAATACTCATATTACCCTTTATAAATTCCTCTTCATTATTTCATTAAACATTAACTATAATTTCTATTAAGGTTAGATATTTTCTATAAAATATTGATATGTTTATTAATATTTTGTTTATTTTAAATCGTTTTGTTCATGGGAGGGATGATACCATGTGATTTGGGAGATCCAAATATTCAAATTTTAGTATTTTTATTTTCTATGTTCTTAGTGTATTATTTTTCATTTTAATGGGTCTTGTATTCCATTAATATAATTAATTTAAATAGTGAATTAATGTATATGTAGTTTCTCTATAATATATTTGTGTGTAATACTATATTCTATGATAGAAATTTCTTCATGAATCAATTGTCACTTAAACATATGGGTCACTAAAACCCATCCCACACCATAGTGAAAGCATCCATCTCATTTGGTCTGAATATGGCTTCCACCACACCCTTGTGGAATCGTTTTTTGTTATTTTAACTATGTAACAACCCATCTAGCCATGTATCAAAAAATACCAGATCTGGGTGTTTTGTATTAGAACATTCACATAGAGAACACACAGATGAAAAAAATCATGGAAAAATTTGAGTTTAATCCCTTTATATACTATTGTTTCCATCAAAAAATGAAACTTTGTTAGGAAACATAATGTTCTAACGGAGACTGTTCTATACATCCCATTAATGTTGGGAATGAGATAACTTAGTTAATTGGTTCACATTGGTCTCACCATTTTTTCCCTAGAATGTGTCTTATTGTAAGGAATCATTATTCCCATAATATTTCCAACTAATTTGATTATGGAAGTAGAAACACTCAAGGGCTATATATCCAAATGGACCTACATTCCAATGGCCAGTGTTCATTAGGAATTTAGACCTATGAATCTTAAGAACATGCATTGGTTGAGATTATTATAAGTTAGGATTATCCCACCCTTTTTGAGGGATTTATTTCATACTCCATGACTCTCTTAAGGATTTAAGATATGTTCACGAGTCCTTAATTTATTCTTAAGTATGAGGTAGGTCATCCCAAGATTGGCAGTCAATTATCCATATATATAGAATTTATAATCAACAATTGTATCTGATTTTATTCATCAATGGAGAAATCTATATGTGCCATACTTTTTCTATAAATGGTATACTATTTTATAAAACTTAGATATTATTTAGTTGTTATTATGACGATGTTGGTTTTCAAGACACCCAATGGGGTGCCTAGGAATTGTTTGTCATCTAGGTAGAGAAAAGTCACTGTAGAATTTAGTTTCATCTAGGTTGGTAGAGTATACTCTAGAATACATCATCATCTAGGGTGAAAAAGTTGTTTTGATGATGGAACTAAACCCATGGATGGGCTACCAATATATTTGTGTAAATGGAATCATAAACCAAATAGTTCACTACCACTTAATGGGACACATCATAAATTTTAAGGTCATATGATAAAGACCCAATTATAAATTTAAGCATCACGACTCATGGACCTCTAGATGAAAGGTTCATATTCAATGTCTGGTGTGGGACATATACTAATGAAACCTATGGAACATTGAAAGGATATGAATTTTCAAATTGGATTAGACCTGGTTGGGAATCTAGCTTAGTGAGAACATGGTTGATTTGGGATGTTGGGATTGAACATTAGGGAGGCCTCATATGTATCCCACATATATGGGAATCAAATCCCATGTAGTGAAGTTAATACCAAAGGGGATTATAGCACATTTAGAGGATTATTCTGGGGAATACTCCCAATAATGATTCCATTATAAAAGTTACATTTATTAAAATTATAATTCAAGGTGACATGGGGGGTTTAACTTGGGGAATACCGCTAAGGAATATGTCTACATTACGTGAATTGAGATTGGGCCATACTCTTGATGAGTATTCCTAGATTAAATGGTATGATTTATAATTTAATAAATGAGATGATATGGATCTCAGGCCTAAGGAGGGATTCCTATATATCCTAGTTTTTGTTGGAATTAGAGTTCATGTAGTTAATTCTTTTAGGTCAATCATATAGATATTGTGATCATCACAAACATCTAATCCTTTATAATTCATGATCGGTGTGAGAAATAACTCTACGTGAAATATTAAACAATCCATATGAACATTCTCCTCTTATAGTGGAAGTGGTTAGGACTATGATGGAAGAGGTATTGGCGATGGTGGGAGAGGTCATGGGTATGTTGGGAGAGGACGAAGCAAAGAACCTTCCATCTCATTACATTACATTGTACATGTGTCCAAATGTAAGGAAGGATTAAAGGTGGTAGAGGTATAGATGATCAAGACTACAACCTTCTACATGAATGGAACTAGTATGGTTTCCCTAAAATTGGTCCCCTTATGGGGAGATAGGGTTTTTTTATGTCAATGGTAAAAGAAATTATGATCCTCACTCTCCCTACAAGGGGCAGGATGCTCTAGGTCTTAGAGACATAAACGAGAGGACAGAGTCATATCCCCATAATCAAAGACTATGATATCCACAACATTGTCTCAAGGGTATGGGTCCACATGTCCATGGATATACAATCATACATTCATCACAATGATTTTGACCCCCTTATAAGACAAATTTAGGAAACATCTAACCCCAAAAATAAAAACCAAAATGCGGAATGCCTTTATGTACCTTTCCCAAAAGTTTGATAAATTATGAGGTCTTAGTGGATGTTTCAACATGTTACATTTAAAACATGGGATCCAATGAAGGATAAGTCTTGCCTTTAGTGACTTAACAGTTTTCTTGAAGGATGGATCACATAGATCATGGGCACTGGTGGTCCACATTGGTATTCCATGTAGGTATGTCGCACAGATCCAATGAGGAACTAAAAAATGCTTATCATATAGATAATATGGTTGTGCAAGCATGATATTCCTTAATCTATGAACTGATGGGGTAACAAAACATGGGTGAGGTTTTAACCTATGCACTCTGAGTCACCCATGGTGTCTTGGGAAGATCCTTACACATGTTCTTCCTTAATAACGGTGTCTCACATAGGTGGATTCTTATTAATTCGTGATCAAATTTTTTGTAACTCACACTCTGAATTGACTTTGATATTTCTTGTCCCATTTAATACACTCTTATCTCATGTTTTATAGAGATACCATTGAAATATCAAAGTACCTAGGCTAAGGTTATTTGTAATGATAGCTTTGGGAGTTTTTTTAGATTTTCAATTATTGAAATGAGGAACCCAAGGTTCATATTTATGAGCAAGAATGGGACATAGCCAGATGAATTGTTCTGTATAGGTCCACAGCGTAGATGTCTCATACATGGTGTGGAAAAACATATGGGCCTTTATTATCGTAGGGATATGTGCCTAGAGTACGTGTACCTTTGATGTGGTAGGCATAGGTTCTCAACATAGGTGTACCGTGCAGGGGGGCTACTCCTTCGGGGCGACGATAGCATATCCTACTTTTGCATACCCCATGGGATGTACCCCGGAACCCCTGTTCAGGATCACTGTCAGGATACTGTCCGTCCACATCAATATTTTCCTTTTGAAACTATAAATAAATCCCATTATGAATTTATAGTCACACTATGATCTTTTTTATCCAGATCAGGCAATTTTTTTAATTTCAACACTTGCAACTCCTCTTGTCACCTTCTTCTATTAAGATGAATTTTACTCAAAATTATTATTTGTGTGTAAGTGATAATCAGAACATCAATTCTATAGAAAAGTACATAGGCCACATTTTATGATGTCAAAAACAATGAAAATCTCAAGATAACTCATTTAATTCTCTTAACACCATGTAATATTTTCAAAATGGGACAAAAAAAATATACTCAATAGAAATATTACAACATAACAAAATTAAAATGTATTGATGTTATAGTATGTCATATATTTATGGTTTCCTTATTCCATTAGTCCTAATGAAAATTCATGTAACTATATTTTAAATTCTTATTCGCCTTCGATTGAGGTGAATGAGTGGTTATCCTTGATGTGTTTCTCTTAATTTTTGATTAATGGAATTGGAGGATATATATGTGGATTAAAATATTTTTCCATGAAAAATACTAAATAGTGTATTATCATTATTTATTTTTCACATCCCCATGCGCCTATGGTCAATGGGTTATAAAATTAATATACTTATATCATCCTATATGTACAAATATCATGGGGACGATTCTTATGTTATATAATAATCTTTTTCTAAAATTCTAACAATGTCCATGTTCTGTAATATCAACCACTATTGTATCATGATAATCATAATGTTTTTTAAATATATTTATTAAATGTTTAAAATAATCAACTACTATTTTTCTGTGCCACATATTTAAACATGAATTCATTTTTTATTCATTAAATATATTCCATTCTTATTAGGGAAATATCAATACATTTTTTCCTCAATAAATTTATTTATAATTTTCATTTACAATATGATTCCTTATTTAATGATATATTTAGTTTCAATGGGCCTACATGTATTCGTTGATCAAGGTGATTAATATATACTTGATATAAATTTGAATAATAAGATGATAAACATGCTAATTTTAGATGGTTATCTATCTATCTTTCTTTTTATAAGGGTAACACACTTTATATGATTGACTAATGAAACAATATTATTTATATTTTATGTAATAATTTTCTGATATATCTAAAATAAATATAAAATGTTTTTATGTTTATTTTGATTAAGAATAAATATTTATTTAATGTTTATAAATTCAATTGGAATCCTATTATTTGATAATTATTTATTTCATATTTTTTTATTTATTAATATATATTAAATTTTTATTTATGATATATTGAGGGTAATTCTCCGTATTGATGTATTTATAAACCTCTAAGTCTTGTTAATAACATTATGTATTTAATGAGCTTGTGGGTGGTAATGTTTTGACCCCGAGTTGACCTATATATCCTATAACAAATTGAAGTGTTACAACTAATGTTAGTTCCCACTATAATAATTACATTAATTTTATTATAATGTTTAACTCATTCATTAACGAATACATGTTATCAATGTTCTTATTTTAGATAAAACATTCCAAACTAAATAATGAAATACATCAATAAATCACTAGCTTTTACAAATAAGTATCATTTATGGAATGATCAATGGAAATATTTTTATAAAAACATGAAGGATTTCACATATATTCATCTAATAGTATGGTATATTCGAATTGCATGGTTTCTGAAAAATTGAAAATGGAAAATTGAAGTAGGAATAATCACATGAATATATAACAAATATTTAATTGTTTTTTATTCATTTTTTATAAAATCAATTATCAAAAAATTAAATAGGTGATAAGAAACACAATTTCAAACATGTAATTAAAATTTATAATCAGTATTGAATAATAGATTCTTGATATTACATCATGTTTTAATTATCAAATTTATCTCATCGAGTTTAGAATAACAAGGGAGAGAATAATTATAATATGAAAAATTAATATTATATAAAATTCTAATTTCTCTTTATATGGACAGAGTCCATAGATAATAAGATAAAGAAAATATTTTATTGAAATTAGTCAAACAATTAACTAGAATGATGTCAAATGCATTACGTATATGGTAAAAAATCTTTTAATATAATTTCATCAAATTAATATAAAATTTTACGGAAATTATTACTCTTATTAAATTATAATTAAAATAATTATATTTTTTTAATTATTAATTTTCATTTAAATATAAATTTAATCATTGAAATTTGATCTTACTAGACCATTTATGTCTCATTTAGTAATGTTTAATGAGTTTTGTTTCATATAGAAATTATTTTTATTTTATGAATCAATTAGGAATTATCATTTTGGATTCATATTCTTGGTTAGATTGAGGAATTATATCCCCTTTAAATGAATAATACCAAAAAATAAAATCATCAATTCTGTTTCATGTTGATAATTTTATCTAAAAAATTATAATATGTAATAAATTTTTAAATAAATTTAATTTATTTCAATTTTATTCATGGAACAAAACATTATATAATTCTAAAAATATGTCTTCAATACCAATCATCAATATATTTTTATATATAATATATTTTAAATATAAATTCATGTTATATTAATACGATATTCTCCCACAAAGATAATTAGATTTTAAATTAAATATTTTAAATATTTTTTAATATAATTTATACCAACAATAAGTAAAATTGAAATTTAATTAAATCTAAAGTAATAAAAAAATTAATTTAATTTTTCCAATATATTATTATTATATTTTAAATTAAAAAATTGAAATTTTTACTTGGATATGATATTATAACTAGATTATTAGTCTATAGTGAATGTGAGAAAAAATTACATTGGATATTGAAATGGATCTTGCATGGATTCTGGTTAACCATATTGGAATTTAAACCCAATATAAAAAATAAATAAATGATGTATTGTATCTTTATAATGATTTTATGATATATATAATGGATGTAGTGGGACATTATAAAACATAGAATTTAATAATCATTGGTTATAGACCTATATTCAAGTATAAAAATTACTATAGTCTTCTAAGGGAAATATATATAAAATAAAATGTTGATAATATCAAATAAAAATCCAGATATGATATTACATATTTATGTATTCGTCAAAAAAATTATAAAAGATTTTGGGATTTTTACATTGTAGTAGGGGAATTTTAATATAATAATAATTTTTATTCATCAATTAAAAATTAATATTTACATGGATCTATATTGCAATAAATGTCATATTTTTTTGGATAATTATGTTAATATTATTTCCATCAAAAAATATTTTATTGAAAAAGTGATTAAAATCCATCACTGTGTCAAATAATTTCATATAAATAAAAATGTATATGATGATAAAAAATCCTTAAGAATTTTATTTTCTGTTAAGGGCTTGTATTTAGGATGATATAGCCCATAAAATTCAAAAAAAAAAGAATGGAAATATATGAATTATATATATTCATCCGTATGATATATTTAAAATAAAAATCATCATTAAATATAATTTTGGCCTACTAGAAAACATTTTATATGGTAATTTAAATATATAAATATAATAAATTTTATTTCATTTAAATCGTATCTACTCAATAGTAAAAGAGTGTTATTATATCATGATTTATCTTAAGTTGAAATGATCCATAAAATGTTTAATATAGAAACATGGATAATCATGATAAGTTGAAACAACTAGTTATTATGTAATAGTTGATTTATGTGACTGAAAATAATATATGGTTTTAATGAAAGAAATGAATAAACAATACCCATGAATGATTTCATAATTTGATGAATTTTAATATTTTGATGTTTGAATATATCTAAAATAGGGGTTTATAACACTACCTAGTATATTTTTATTTCTCCCTTACTAAACATACATATTTATCAAGAATAAATTTAATTTAATTTTCTTTAAAAAAAATAAATTTTGTATGGAATAAATTCATAAATAAAAAAATATGTTTTAGAATAGTATTGTAATTCAATTATTTCAGAAACAAAATGAAAACAATACATTTTATACATGGATTATAACTAAAAATATTTAAAAAATAAAACCAATAAAATTTAAAACCATCCTTTATAATTGGAAATATTTTGGATCATAATCACTATAAAATATGATTTTTTAAAATCAAAAAAAATTGAAATAAAAATTATTATCGATGTAATATAAAATTCCGAAAATAAATATATAGAGTAAAATGATGAATTGATGAGTTTTTTTGGGGAGAAAATAACATGTTTTTGTTAAAGTAAATAACATTATATTAAATATTAAAAATTAATTCGACCCCTAAAATCGTAATTTATTCATTATTAGTATTATTGATAATTTATTAGTTAAACTAAATCTTTTAATATTTTAGTATTTTTAATAATTATTTTATGTTTTTGTGTATAATTAAATAAATATTATAGAAAATATAATTTTGAATATTTAATCAATAATAAGATCACTTTGATAATTCATGAGGAAAAATAATAAATTCTACCTATTTATATGTTGAATAGAAACAACATGATTTTTAATGATTAACAATTAAAGATTATTGGGCGGTATTATGAATAAAATATTGGTATGTCTGAATGAATGATGGAATTAATGAAACATTGTGGAATAATTCAATCATATATTGACAATAATAATGATAAAATTATTCTAACAGATCAATTCATTAATATATAGAATAGGTTCAAATATTATTTGTTTCCCAACACATGGAATTAATATTTGTGGAATATAATCCATATTTGATCAAAAATGATGATTAATAAGATCTCTTACTCATTCCAATATTAATAGAGAAACAACACTAATTTTTTAGAAGTGATGAATTACTGACATTGTAGAAACATGTCACACTACTATTGGAAACACATAAGAAAAATATGTATAGTAATTTTGAAATCATACAAAATTTAGGATTGTGAAAGAGTATCAATACAACATAATTATCTATGAACAAATTATCAAGGTAATCAAATATTTACAATTATTCCCACCTTGATACACAAAACAATGAGATGATGTATTAGAGTAATCCTTTTAATGATTTTTTATCTCGAATAAATTTGATTATATCTTAATGAGATGCGCCACAAAAATATACATTTGGTAAAAACACAAACTCTGTTATATAATGGTGATTTAATTGTTAATATCATAGATGTGGACAACCATAGTGTCCAAAATATACATCGACATTGGAGGTGAGATATATATGAAATTAATCATGATTCCTCCCGTTGTATTGAAATGAACATCACACAATAAAAGGTAGTGGATATAGTACTCAATTTGTTATGAGGAATAAAAATATTTTTTACTTGAGATTCAATAACTACAAAGCTTTAGTTTTTCATTGACAACTCATCCCCCTTTACAAGGTGTGATGTTTGAAAACATTTACAAAATATTCATGGTATGAATGATTTTATAGAAGTAGAATTATATATTATGTTTCAAAAAAATTAATTGATACTAATCACACCAACCCAATTTTATTCGACATTTATTAATTTATAATAACCATAAAAATTTTAATGATGAAAATACTAATATTATAATTATATAAAAGGGAAAGTTTTATCATCATAAGTATGACAAATATATGACATGAAAATCATAAATTATCAACATGTAGGATTCAATCTAGGTTTTTAATGTCCTGGGTCCAAATAGATTGTAGAAACGCATTTGAAAAAAACAACTAGACATTTTTTTGATACCATATATAACAATTGAACACTCAAAAATACATTATTTAATGATTTTTAACCCAAAATTCATTGTAACACTACACATAAATCTAAAGGAATATTTTATTTGTGTTATAAAAAACATAATATAGAAATATGAAATTAAACGACCGCAACATTATATTAATCTACAAAATGTGGAGAAAAGTTCATTTTCTCATATTTTACTACAACGATTTTAATGGTTATATATATAAATAAAAAGTTATGTTATAAATACTACGATGGAAAAATTTAAGATCGTGATTTTTAATATATGAGTCAAGATGCATAAAATAATATCCAAAAATGGAGGAAATATATATAATCATGTGAAATTATTTCCTAATGAATATGATATGATAAGATTATGGTATTATACTAATCTAGTAGAAACATAATGCACCACATCATATGCATATATCAAGGATCACCATAATGACAACATCAAATATAATTCTTGTCTTATTTCTTAGGCACTAAATATGGCATCTCATGACATGAAACCATCATCTTCTTCATTTAGGGATAATAAAATTGTGGAAACACCCCTAACATCATAATATATACAATAATATGTTAGAGATAGAGGGAAATGAAATCATAAATTATGAAAAATCATGAGAGAACCCATTAGTAGGTTCAAAGTTACATAGTTTTTTCGCAAAAAATATTCAAGTGATATATAAAAAATATTCTCAATGAAAGAGGGAATTAAATTTTATAGATGTTTATAATTGAATAAAGAAGCATAATTCATTCTTGTGTATTTTATGTAATTAATAGGTCATATGAAAAAATTGTGACTTTGCTGTAGAAATGAAAATATTATATGATACATTGAAAAATAAGTAATGATATATTAATAAATGTAATAACATATAGTTATCATGAAAATAAGAAATGAACCAAATTATTTTTCTATTAAATATTGATTAATGTTTTGTAATAATGAAATGTTAAACCAAATATTTTACAATTACATGAAATTATATAAGAAATAGAGAAGATCTCATTAGTTGGGTATTATTAAAAAAATAATTTATAATTGAACATAATATTTTGTATATTCCAATAAAATACATGGATGATTAACAAGGTATATCAGTACAAAAAATATATAGAAAACATAAACTATATAAATGTGAATTAATGATGTAAAATGATAATTATTATGATATGAATCCTAACCTAAATTATAAATATGGTGGTTGGGGGGTTTCCCCATATTAGGTACCAACTCTCATGTTATGTTAATCTAACATCATAAATAATTTAATCAAATATAGTAAAAACATTATACAAAGATGTGTTCATATATATTTCACTTATAATTATTATTTTAAATTTGATGATAATAATTTAAAATACATTATATTTGTTTTTAGAATCACGGGGATGATTTTATCAGGTTTCCAAGGCAACATCTATTTAGAAGTAATTATTGATTTTCATTTCATATGAGTAGATAACCGGAGATGTGAAATAGAATGAAGTTAATGCCTTTATGGAAGAATCAAATTTGGTACATATTTATTATTCTTAAAAAATAATTTGGGTTCATTGATTATAAATATTATATTTTATTAGTAAATTCATTTCTATGTGTTTTTACACAATTATCAAATAAATTACATTAATATAATATTAATGTTTTTTTACCATTTTTTTGAATATAAAATAAATTATATTATAATTATTAGGTAAATATTTCATATTAACTTTATCATAAAAAATATCTAGAAGTGTGGAAGTGGAAGAGAACTATTTCATCCATGGAGGTGGAAAATCTACAATAAAATCGGTGACATAATCATTTTAAAATAAATGAGATGAAGTTAGATATCTACTATTACATTGATATAATAACATTTTAATTATACTTATTGTACTTATTTTATTATATTAGGATATTATAAATACATTTACATGATTTATAATAAGAGAATAACTGAAAGGATCTCAGTTGAGATAATTACCACCACATATGGATGTCCTCCATTAGTATGGCACCTGGGTTAAGGGAACATACCATTATTGAGGAAAAATCCCCAAGAAAAATTATATGATATATTTTGTGTTATTTGGACATGTAGAGGTAATTTTAATGTGATGATAAATTGGTTGAAGATGTCAGTATGTCAAATATGAAGAGAGTGGTGTTATCAGCAAAATTCTAGTTTTTTCAATATTTAATTATGAGGATAAATATTGATTAGTCTCTAGAATATAAAAAATAATTACTGCATGTCAGTGTGATATAATAATAACTTATATTATCCACAATGCAAGTAATAATTAAATTAAACTATAATTAATAAATATTTATTTTTTCTTCTTTTGTAACTAAATAAAATTATACTTCGACAAAAATACCATTAAAAACTCACAACTAATTTCTACAAGAAAATTCGAAAAGCTAAATACATTTCATCAACATAGTTCTTTAAATAATAGATTTTTAGTTTATAAAAAAAATAATTTTTTTTAGAACATAATTTTTCTGAAACAAAAAAATTGCAATTCCTTAGATAAATTACATATGATTGTATATGATTATTTTTCTTGGAAATTAATTATTATTTTAAATTTTTTTATAAAAATAATATTTTATTATATTTTCAGAACTTTATTATAAAAAAAATTATTTTATTGAAAAGAAAAAAAATTACCGAAAACCATGGTATTTATTCCTTTTATCAAACATTTATTTAATCATATTTAACACTTTAATTTATTTGACTTATAATATATGTTCCTTAGAGTTTCGTATTATTACATACCTTAATATTGTAGTACTAATCCAAGAATGTTTTTATTATTTAATAGTTAGGTTACAATTCCAAAATTAATAATTCAAATAGTCATATTGGTTTTATAATTCATATAAATTCAACTGATTTTCTTCCATCATCATTCACATCAATTTTGTCAATGTTATCTTATTTATTCAAAAAATATTTATTTTATTATATATATATTTATTTTTATTATATTTCCCTTGATTGTTATTATTCATGGATTCTATGATTATCCAAATTTCCCTTTTCATGTTAATTTATTACTGTTTTTTAACATAATGTACTATTATTAATTATTTATGATTTTTATTTTGTAAATTTAATATTATAAATTAATAAAGAATTATTTTACTTTTTTATTATATTTTATATTAAATTAAAATTATGAAATTTATTCAGATGTAAAATCCTCTATGTAAAATTATAGTTCAATACAGTTTATCCCCATTAAATATAGGATTAATTTTCATTGGGACTATGAATTTCTTTTCAGAGTTATAGTTTGACCTCAGATAGGATCATTATATTTCATATTGAATTAATCCATTATCTATTATATATAGATTGGAATAATTGTAAATAAACTATCAATGAGAATATGAAAATTGTATGAACAATAATATTGAAGAATATTCATAATAGATAAGACATGAAATTTGGTAAGATCTTACAATTGATAATATAAGATGATAAATCATTAATAATTTATTGTAATAAATGTATATAAATTATATTTATATTTTTTATAAGTTTCCAGCATAAAATTCGTTTATAGGCTGTGATAAACATTCATAAATGGTATTACAAGGTAATTATTTTCTCAAATTAAGAATCACAAGAAACAATCTGCAATGAAATTTTCAATTTAATATTTTTGTTCATAATAGATCTATAATAAGGAATCATATAGTCAAGATATATGAAAATTAGTTAGTTAAATTATTAATAATAATGATATAGATTTGTAAATATCTTTTCAAAGAAAATTATGTCCAAAAAATCATTATTTTAAAAAAATTATTGAAGAAAATGGAAAAAATGCAATTTATAAGAGATCTAAGATAAGAAATGTCATAAAAGATATGATCATTTCACTAAAAGAAAATTATGGTCTTAGATTAAAGGAAAATAATATTTAAAATTTAATATAATTTATATAAAAATAAAAATATACCAGATGTTCATGAATGATAGGTTTGGTTAATCATTATATATTATAATGATAAACTACTTTCATTTGAAAATACGAAAAATACTTTGAACATGAATTTTATATAGATGGAAGTAAAGTGGAAAAATACAAATATAGTTCAAGTTAAATATCAAAAAGACCCTAAGAAATGAGGTGAGACAGGAATATTTCAATTGAAATTTATAATGCCTAAACACCACATTAAAATAAAAATAATGTAATTAAATCATCTGTAAATATACATAATATTGGTTAAAAAAAATGGTAAAATATTGTGAACATAAAATTATTTGTACAATATCAATATTCATAATTTTTTAGTTTTAGAATATATTTATTGGAAGACAATATGGTTTGTGAAAATTATGTAAATCCAACAACTATATCAATGGATCCTATGTGTGATATCAATATTTTTGTTACCCAAATATTCAACACCCCATTATTATAAAATAATAATTTCGATTTTGATAGCTTGAATTCCACAAAACACCAAGATTATGTATCCCCTGAAAAATATTTCATTAAATTTGATATATTCAATAGCTTATAAAAAATGTAACCCAATGTATAAAAAAAAGATAAATATGGCGTACCTTTATATCCTAATCATTAAATGGGTTGATATTAATATTCTTAATTAAATGATGAATTTTAGTTTTATGAATTGATTACAAAAAAATATTTTCATTTAAAAGAAAAATAAATGATTTATAAAAATCTATATTTTTTCTAAAATTTAGTTTATTTTTGGTTTTTAGATAAAATATTAAATTATTTTTTTCCAAATTTGGACTTTTTTTTAAATTATAATTTTCATCATTTAAATAATATTCCAAAAATTAGATTAATGTGATTTTTTGGGATTTCATTGAAAATATTCATTTTTGATGAAGAATGAATAATACTAAATTTTATTTTAAAACATCATTACCATTTAATTAATTTATAAAGTTATATATTATATTCTAAATTAGATTTAAAGTAAAACAAAAAAAATTATTTCAAATAATTCAAATTTCATCATTTGAATAATTTTATTTTTAATGTTTGATATAAAAACATAGTAAACATTTGAAGATTTTCTCTTTATCATCATGTCTATGGGATTAATTTTTTATTAAAACATTCCTATTATGTGAATAAAAATTAGAAAAGTGGATTCCATATTTTAAATCATTATATGTTATATTATCTATTAATAGAAAATAATGTTTTGAGAAATATGAATAGTGAATACAATTAAAAAAACTACCAAGGTTAAGGTAAAAATTGGTTTACTATAGTGTTAATCTATAAAGACAATGGTTTAAAATGACATAATAACTTATTAATATATTATTATATTGAATTATTTACACATTGTACCATAAAAATATAGAGTCTTGGTCAATTTATTGTTTTTTCAAATGAACTACATCAACAATTTGGATTCTTTTTGGGAAATTTCTATGTAAATTCCAAGAGGGTTCCCTTTCCAAAATTATAAAAGTGACAACACTTGCATCCAATATCCCCACGTTAAAAAAATTAGTTGAATTAAATCCCGGTTCATTACCTCCTAAAAACAATTAAGAAAATTTTATAGCTTCTTCTCCACCCCAAAGACAATCCTTAGTGTCCTTAAAAGGGGATCCACACGAGGTTTATCTTGAAAAATGTAATTATTAAAATATATCTCATTCATTTTACTTATTTTTCCCCTACTTAAATTATTTTTTAACACTTACATTATAATAACAACATTAATTCCAATATAATTACATTTTATTATTTTTTTGAAATACTATTTATCCTTATCTAATTTTATTAAATGGGAAATGGAATTATTGATTATGTATATGGTGGACAACTACCTCGCGAACCGATGTTTATTGTTTTCTATCACCTACTTCAATGGATGAATATAATTATTTTTAAAAAAAATTATATTATATTTATATTATAATTAAAGGTCTGTAATTTTACATTCACATATACATTTTTATGCTCCATTAGATTTAAAATAATATAATGTCGCTCATATTTATAGAGGACTATTTCCTTATAAAGAGATGTGATTCATTTTTCAATTAAAATTTACAAGTACTGTTATAATTATAAAATTAATGAATATATGTTTAATATATGAGAGGAATTTGATTCTATAAATTTAATAAATCTCTCACATGAATACACTTTTATGCAGTAAGGGAGTGATATCATCACTTGTGCATACATATGACCTACAATCACCACGAAGAGATGTGATTCATTTTCCATTTTCAACAATCATAAATTCTTATAATAATGTATAATTTTTTTAAATATTATATTTATTTGATTAATATAATTCATAATATTATAGATATATTATATTCTAGTGAACCTAAGCATTCATGACAAAACACACATGAGAAAACAAGGCGATTAACAACAAAAATAACGAAAATAAGGCAATACTAATAAATAATGGGTGGTAAAATGTAATAATTGGATTATATATGATGTTATAAATATGAATGTGGTTATTTTATAAATTAATAATATTATTAATACTATTTTTGAGGTTATAAATTGATCAACTAAAGTAATACATTAGGTTAATGGATATTATCTAAATTTATATTCCATTTAGACCAATTGATATTATGCACTAATTTTGTTATATATGGTGTATATACAACCTCATTAAAATTTAATATCACGATTCATTCATAATTCAAGTTATTATAGGTTAAAAATGAAGTATTTTATCAAATAATATTGACTTGATAATAACCATGTTGTAAATGTTATTGAACATTCTCACTTTCATTTTCGATTGTTAATCTTCTTTTGAAACACTAAATTTCTTATGGTAAATTTTCATTATAAATTAAAATTATCTTATATTTACATATTTGTGTATGATGGATAATAAAATATACTAAACTATATAATATTTTTACATATAGTGCTTACTTTAAAAGTTAACTCATTATCACGATAAATGTTGATAAATTCACATCCTTTACTAAGTATGTATATTTGATGATGTAGATTAATAAATGATTAACTAAATTAATTATAATATATTTTTATAATGCTTTGGACCTACACTGGATAATGG
The DNA here is from genome assembly GCA_963277665.1 of Viscum album. Classification (NCBI taxonomy): domain Eukaryota; kingdom Viridiplantae; phylum Streptophyta; class Magnoliopsida; order Santalales; family Viscaceae; genus Viscum; species Viscum album. The sequence goes on along the minus strand of OY728155.1, from coordinate 212,818,054 downwards.
GACAAATGTTATATAATCCCTAAATGAATTGTTCGGTCTAATTAGACAAATAAATTATCCAAATTAAATATGTTTTGACATGTAGTTTAAACAATCTTGTGAAAGGTATTGATAGTAGAACTATAATGAAGAATGAGATCATGAATTAAAATAATTAATTATTAACATAATTATGTATTCAATTATTATTATACATTGTATTTTTATAATGATATTAGATCTAGATTCATTTTATTTTTTTTTTATTGATAAATGGAATGTGTGCTCAGTTATTTAACTAGACATATAGTTTGTTATTAATTTATTTATGAATGATTGCATTGTCTTAACCCATAATGAGTATTTGGTCTCTCCATTTTATTTTTCTCCATCATATAAATAATTTATTATTGAATTAGTTTTCAAGTATATAGTTAAATTTTTATGTAATGTTTTATTTTCTATAAACAGTGTGAAATGGCAATCATGCATGTATCTAGTTCACCAAAACATGTAAAGTGATCTCTACTTTGGGATTAGAATCATTTTATAAACTCGAATGTAATGATGAAGACAGCAGCTCCTAGATACTTGGTTCATCCCTCTTTTGTTCATATTAGAGAAAGTATAGTAGAAACAATGCGAAATAGATTATGGAAAATACAAATTAGGGAATACAAATACAATATTGATATTTAGGATAAGTATCGAATAAAATCCTAAAGTTTTTTAAGGAATATATAATTTGGATTTTATTATAGATATATCCAACTATTAATACTATAAGTGGATGTAGTTCTTAAACCTAGGTAATTAGGGATAATTTCACAAAAGGGTGAATTACACTAGACCTGATGATCACCAAATACATGAAAATGGGCCTTACTATGAACTGAGTTCAAAAAACCTAGGGGTATGTTTAATATAATTCATAACCTATTTACATAAAATTATAATGAATATGTTTGAAAATATATCCTTAAAGAAACAATGTTTAAGATTATGATTTTAAGAATGATTAAATATGAATTCATTTAACATGTTGCACTATATCTGGAATTACATATTATGATTTAAAATAATAATTTATTGAGATAATGTAGTAAAGTTTAGTGTTTATAAATTTCACCATGAAGGAAGAATGGTGTCAATACTCTTGGCCAATGCAAATATTTACCTTACGAGGAATCAAATAAAGCCAGTATTTTAACAGATATAATTATTGATACATTAGGGAAGCAAAACTATGATATGAAATATATACATTTCATGTTATCGAAACATATTCCAAAAATTTTTATCCTATGATGGATTTATTTATGAGATGAAATACCCCATGATTCGGTGGGACTACAAATCCTGTAGTATCCCAGAAATAGATTCAGTATCTAGAAATGATAATTGTAGCCTTAGTATGTGGTCAGAAGAAATATGTTAATCTTCTTGTGTATTTTCTTGAAGAAAATAGTAATAAAAATTGACATTATTCTAGAATACAAGAGATGTAGATTTTATAGAACTCATGGAATGGAAGGATTTTATGGGGACATTATTTGATAAATAATTTCCTCATGAGTGACAAACTGAAATGAAGACAACGTTCTATAGACTAAAGTAAATGTAAGAAGAATGTTTTTATGAGTATGATGATACCATTACAAGTTTAATTGCGTATTATATAGATTATATATACAACACAGAGTGTAATGTTGATAAATTACATGAAAGGATCAATATAATTCTCTAAAGGGAATTGGACACTCAAACGTTTCATATTATAATAAAATATTTTTACCTTCTTTCAAGATAGATATAAATTTTTTTAAGTCGTATAGAAAAAAAAGGGAAAAATGATAAGAAGGGTATAAAAAATAAAATTATATAAAGGGATGAAGGGAATAAATTATTTTTTGACATGCGATAGTTGTGGAAAGAATAAACATTATACTTTATTGAAGGGAATGGGACATTGATAGAATTGTGGAGAGAAAGGAAAAAATACTCATGTTTGCAATGGAGATTGTTAAATTACCAACATGAAATTATTAATATTTAATTAGATAGTTAATTTAAAAAAATATTTCCCCAATAATAATCGCAATATAGCTAAGAACATGCAATGAGATTAAGGTCATGATTATGATACTGATACAATCGAAATGGAATGATTAATTTTATTGTGTATTTGGATCCATAAAATATTTTTAAATGTATTTTACTGATGATGTTATTATTATAGGAATTATGAAACATATAATGTATTTTTGGGATATTATATTTCTTAATGTATTTGAAGGAATGTATCGAATGGTACAATGAAAAGTGATTTTGTGGGATGATAAATGTTTTGGAAAACAAATTTTTATTGAAAGATAACACTTAATATGTGTTATATAATGCGATGATAATAAAAATGATATAATCATCAGATAGTAATTTTCCCATGGAATTTACTAGTTATTGTATTGTTTATATTATCTTTTGGTGATTTTATTTCATGTATAGATCTATGTAATATATTAGGCTACCTGGGATTTTATTTTTCAATGAACACTATTTTTATTAATGTTTTATGGGGGTCAAGTTAATCACATAGTATAAATGTTACACTAATAGAAATTTTATATTATCATCATTGTATAATGTTGATTTAGTGGCCTTCCTTATAAATTTCTTCAGACGTAATTTGTATGAGCATTAAGTTCATCTTTTTATGAAAGGGATAAAGTTAATATTTGGGTGTTAATTGGATACATTTTGCAACCTAGTTGGGTTTTATTAAAGATAATAAGAATATCTTATTACTTTTTTTTGGATTTATGAGTCTAGTAAATGTAAATTCTAGTTCTCTAGGGAAAGGAATATTTATTTTTGAAAATATTTCTTTAGAGTAAGATAATCTGTGTAAATTGATCAGGGCCCAAAAAATTGATGAAATTGTGCATATTAATTAAGAATATATCAAGTATGTATATTTAATTATATTGATAGTGAGTGTAATAACTCATCAACTATATTAAAAGGACATTGAAATGATTTTTTTTTTGCTATTATAATCATTTATATTTTATCAAGGACATTTTCTATACAATAGGTTTACGTCTTTATGGTAACTAACTTCCTCCGGACCATGTTTTCTAAGACACTCCATCGGTATTTTGGAGTTATTTTACCTTATATGTCCATGTTTTCAATTCACAACAAATTTATGATATTTTGAAACAAAATATGAATTAATATATAGGATCTATGTTCATCCATTTCTCTCTTATTAATTGGATATATTATTGACCACTTTACGATGTGTGTTTTTAACAATCAGATTTTAAAATATCAAACCATTAATTATGGAAACCATGTTTAAATTGCATGGGCACAATTTATTCATTCTTGTTAGAATATATTTGTTTGTGATTTTATATTAATATTAATTAATTTAATATCATTTTTGATTTTAAAAACCAATATTAAACACTAATGGAAAATATTTCTTTGAACATAATTTCTTCGATAGATTATAGAACTCGAAAACCCAAATATAAATGAATATTATTATAATATATCCTTATAAACATACCATAAAATTATTGTGTTTGAATAGTATTAAATAAATTTCAATAATTATGGTAATCTATTAATTATAAATATAATACGAATCATTAAAAAGAAACTGATTTTTTTAAAACAATATTTTTCCAAAAGATTCTTAGGTGATACATTGTGAAATAAAATTTAAATTAAATGTTCCAAATTTTATAAAATTAATTTGAAAAAATAGAAATCAATTTTTCAATTATAATACAAAAATTTCATTATGTTTAATATTTGGTGTTTTTTAGAAAAGTGTGACTTTTCGAGGAATAGTTTAAAATAATAAAATTTATTTGAAAATTTGCCTTTTGATCAAATAACTAATAATGTTAAATTACATTTTCTATTGATTTTTATGTGAACTTAGTTCTATTGGATATCAATTATTCAAATTTAGGTCATTTTAGTAGTTTTAATATTGGAATTTCATAGAAATAAGTTTTATACTTTTAAACATTTTCATTTTAAAACACAACATTTTCATCGCATCTATGGGAATAATTACAAATTTTTTTTCTAATTCTATGAATGAAACAAGGAAAATGTATTCAATATTAGGAATTAGGAATATTTATATTATCTAATAATGTAAAAAAATTACCCTAACTAATAGTGAAAAAATTAAAAATAATACTCCATGATTAATTTTAAATTTAGTTTATGATAGGGATAATAAACAACGATAATGAGAAACAATAAATAACATTTTTTTAAAATATTATATTATAGAAATATATCAACCTTTTCCTTCCCATATTTGAATATATAATCATTGGTAATATTTTTTAATGTGAATTATTTTATCATATTGGATTCTTTTCAGAAATATTCATATTATTTCAAAGTGGGTTCCCTTTCCCACATAAAAAATAGAACTCTCACCCTTCACTTATTGAAACGTAAAATGATTTTTTTGACCAATAAATGAAACATTCCATCCCCTAAATAATTACAAATATCATATGGTTTCCATTACTCCCATAATTCCATCCCTAGGTTACATAATAAGAGACCCATATGATGTTTCTCAAAAAGATGGTAATTGTATTAGCAAGTATATTTCATTTTATTTCTTCTTCTTCGACCATCAATTATGAAATAACACATGTATCATAAAAAATATTTTATATCCATTATATTTAAATGTTATTGTATTTATTTCATTCAATTTATCCATTTACACTTCAATTAAATGAGAAATGAAATCATATATATTTTGTTTGATGGACTACCGCCTCAGGAACAAATGTTGTGCATTCCCCATCACCAACATTCTAGGATGAATATAATGATGAAATTAAAAAATATATATGATATATATGATATCATTGTACTTATATAATTTTAGTATCACATATACTTTTTTATATTCCTATCTATCTAAAATAATATAACATTGCACGAGTTTACGGAAGACTACCGCCTTTCAAAGTGATGCGAATAATTTTTAAATAATGCTTTAAATGGAATGTAATAAGCATAAAATTAAATAATAACTGTGATATATATGATATTTTATTTATTATTTAAATTTAATATATATCCCAATTCATTTCCCATTCACTCAATAAAATATTTTTATCATCGCACCTTTGTACATACGACCTTCAGTCTCTACGAGGTGTGGAGATTCAATCTCCACGACCAGATTTCATAAATGTATAAAACATTAAATCAATTGAGAAACTATTATATTTAAAATTTTATTTTAATTTTTGTTATTATTGACATATATTATATGAAAATTTATTTGAACTTTCATGATAAAGGTTTCAAGAGAAAAAAATGTAATTTTCACTCAAAATAAAATAATAATGAATCATTGTTAAAAAATAAGTTGTAAAATGAAATAAGTCAGTACTATATGATATTATATATATAAATATGGTTCATTTGTAAGAAATAACATCCATAAAGAATTATATATATATTTAAATCACATTCAACTAATGTAATGCAAGATGTAAGATATTTCATCTCAATTAGCATTCAATTGAGACTTATTTGTTATTACTCACTGATACATAGTAATATTGTGTATATACTACCCATTTGACATGTAATATTGTGATTCATTCATAATTAATTGTAGTCTCAGTTTAAATTTTAATTATTTAATCAAAGATAATATTACTCAAAAATTAGAAATTGTTAAATGTTATTGAACAATATCACTTTCTTCTATGATTGTAATCCTTCTATTAAAACAATTAACTTCTAATGATCAATTATAATTTGATATTAAATTTAAATTAAATATCCATATTAATGTATGGTGAAAATTATTATAACCTAAACTAAATACCATTTTAACATATAGTGTTTACTTTTAATTTTTTTGATTAATTATGGAAATATTGATAATTTTGAATCTGTTACTTTTTATAAATATATAACAATAATGAATATTGATTAATTATTTAAATTTATTACAAGACATTCAATGAATGGCTTGTACAAATAGTGAATGTTGGGGAACAACATTATATAACCCATATATGCATTAGTACTTCTCAATAGAAAAATCAATTGGCCAAATTAATAGGGGTTCTGCCTTTAGTATAATCATTATTGTGAAGTGTCTTGACTCTATAGTTATCATGATGCTAGAGATCATAACATAAAGTAATAATAATTTCCTTTATCAATAACTCTGTATATATATTATCTATGAGATTATCACAATTATATCATTTGTGGATTCATTTCATTCATAGTTTATTTATTAAATGTCATGTGTGTTTAGTTATGTACCTTACCATGTTGATTATTCCTTATCTACAAATATTGTAATGTTATTTAAATATAATGTGTGTTCAGTAATTTTTATTAATAAAATTATTATGCATTACTAAATTATGATAACCTTTGCATTACATAATTCTTACTAATCATTTGATCTCACCATTATTTTCGTTCCTTTTACAAGGATATGAGGAATAGATCTTTGAATGAGTGTTCAAGGTTGTAGTAAATTTTTGTATTTAATTTTTATTTTCTTTTAAAAATGTAAAATTAGTATCATGTATATATATATTGTTCTCCAAAATTGTTAAGTTGATCAGCAATTCAAAATTTGATTCATTGTGTCTATAAATATGTAATAATGAATACATTGAATTTAGGATAATTGGCTCATGGTTGTTAAAAAAATATTCTCAAATATAGTATTATTTTATTCAAATATTTCAATCTAATAAAGTATTGCAAATTAAATTTCAATTGTTAAATTATTTATTTGTTATTTATATTTTTTTCTTTGGAATAATTATATGCTTATTGGTTTTTGGATAAATATATCAATTACTAGAAGACATAAAATTATTATAACAAATGGGTGTGTAAATGAATTCATTAAATATAGTGTTGAGTAACGGAAATTTATATATATTAAAAATTTTATATATCTATAAATCTATAATATATTGCAATGAATGGAATATTTTTATACTCTAAAAGATAATAGAATCCAATGTTATCAATTATGTTGGTTTAAAACAACCAATCATGTTACATATTCTATTTAAAAACTGTAACATAAATAAAATTTATGAAATAAGTAAGAGTATGTGAGTTAACCATTAGTAATTTGAAAATTGAATCAACTAAAAAAACACATAGAAAAAAGAAGAGAATAATGTAAAAATAATTTCTATTGAATGATTATATTATGTGAAAAGGGACACAAAATTATTTTCAAATAATAAATGAGTGTACAACTAGATAGAAGTATTGTGGAGTAAAAATGGAGAATAATTCCATTAATTAAATATATGTATATATTTTTTCGGATTCATTTAAAAATATTAAGAGTAGGGTTTTTAAATTTCATGAAATTTTACCAAATTATTGTATATTATATATTTATGAGAAGTCATGTATAAGATCTATGAATTTTATATTTTTATAATTAAAGGATAATTATACATAGAGTGACTGGAATATGCATACATTACTATTACATCATTTTTTAGATATCTAACCTTATAGGGATAATATCAATGATCTAATGTATTGGTATCTTGGGAAAATTAGGCGCATATATTACTTATACATAATAAAAGTTAATCCATATTTAAATAATTATTAATTTTCATCCTATAATCCATTTAACACCCATTAACACATTTAATCAACTAATGTAACACATCGAATAATGGGGTGAGAAAAAAACCTAGTTAGGGGAGGAATAAGGGAAAAGATTCAATATTACATATGAGAGATTAATCAACATCATCATATAATAAGTATTGGAAAATCAAAATTATAAGGAGGTAAACATTTGAAAAATCATGGAATAATTTATATTCATATTAATGAAATATTTTAACATAGTGAACAAATACTATATAAATTTGTGAAAAAATATAACATCATGGTCACACATTAAATTGTTTCATAAATAGTAATATCATAATTATGAAATATCTATAATCATGTACACAAATAATACTCATAATATCATGAGATATATAAGATTAAAATTGAATTTAGAACGATATATATTTGTACCCAACTATCATATCATATAATGATCATAATCATGAAATCAATTTAGAACATAGTACAATCATACACATGAAATGAACCCCTGAAATTGAATGAGATTAATTGGGATATCATATGTCATACTCCATGGAATTAACATTTTTGTTCCAAAAAGAATAATGTAAATATATTTTAGAATCAAAATCATCATTCTTGAGTGCAAAAGAAACAACTCAAGGGGATTCAATCTGATGTTTTTGAAAAAATATTTCCATTTTCAAGAACCCAAATATTAGAAAAGAAATCTTATATATACTGTAATAAAATATATATCCATATAAAAAATGGGAAGGATAGTGGAAATTATTTTTCAAAACATTATAGGAATATCCAAAATAATAATAATTTGAAATAGATTTGACCCAAAAGATGGTTTTGGGTTTATGAATCCCCTTAACCAAAATACAGCTTTATTTCATCAATTTTCCACCTACTAGATAATCAACATAGGTTTAGTAAAACATGATATAAGAATTTAATTATATTCATTAATACCACCATAGAACTGTTATTTTTATTGGATTTTATTTTATAATATTCATTATCAAACATAAATTGATTCCATGTCATGTTTCCAATACATTGTCTTTTTTTGTTTTTGTTTTTCGATATTTCTCAAATACATTTATATATAATTAAAATTAAATATATATTATTATAATTCATGAAATTTCAAATGTATATATTATATATAATTAAAAATATCCATCTATAATTGTATTTGTGATCAAAGAGTCAGAATTATCTTCATTAGTGGTTAATCGACTATTGAAGGGATTTTGTCAAAAGTTGAGAAAGGAAAATCATGTCATTGAAATATGACATAAATATAGTCATTAATTTAAATTACCGTCAATAATATAACATAAAAAATGACTCAATTAATAATATAAAATATTTGTTTTAATGTAATTGATAATAAGAGGAAGAGAATTGTAAAATTAAAGAAAAATTTAGGACAAACATATCCAATTCTTGTTGTTACATCTTTTATATGGAATTAAAATCCATTTATTCTCATATATGGTTTAATATTAAATTTCCTTATGGATAATATAATTACCCATACATTAAGTACATTGTTAATACATCAGAATTGAATTATATTTGTTATAACATAAAACAAAACCATGATAGAACTGTATAGGTATAGTGACTCTAGAAACTGGGAATCATAAACAACAGGTTCATAAAACATCTATATTGTCCCACGTTTATTTGATCATATCTAAACTCCTTTTTGGAATTGCATAATTAATACAATTCCTCCTAACCTATGGGAACTAATGATAAAAAAGTGTGAGCTCAAATTCATAGTAAGGGTAAACAACTGAAATTCCAATAATATCATATTCTTAAAGTCATAATGTTTGAAAATCATATCCTACATAAGAGTTCATAATATTATGTCATGGGATAAATCATAGAACTGAAATGTAATCCCAAAAATTGGAATATAACACATTAATATTTGTGGTATACACACATAATCATGGAAGTCATTTCGTATTAGTCAAGGCTCATCCCCAATACCATCTTAGCGGAAAAAATTCCATTACTGAACCGAGTTCAATACTCGTTCTTTCCCAATAATAATAACACAGATTTACATGTCATTCCAGCCATGTCTATCACTTGAGATACAAATAATTACCCAATGCATTAGAGGGAGATATTGGTCCCACCAATCTCATATTGAAACCAATTTTATGTGTGAAAACAAATCAGAAAGCATACATCATATCATAACCTTGGTAATAGAATGGGATTCTTAAACATCAAGCCATCATAACATAATACATATCTAATAAAAGGTCTTCATAAAAATAACTCCATCATAAAATTATAAAACCAATTTAACAATATCGATAGAAACGTAACCCTATATCATCTAATATGGAAAATAATTTAGTTCTTGAAGAAAATATCCTTTCTTTTTCAGAAAACATTATCTGTTCTCAACATATAATGTAATTCTAAAATAAAAGAAGTTAATTGAAAATAAACATGAAAACATGTAAAGAAATCTTCATGGAAATAACTTTCTATGAATTTATAGAAATCTTTTCATGTCGTATATGTTAAAAAACATTCCTCTCGTACATTGGCCGGAAAAGTCAAAAAGTATCTCAAATTAAAAACAAAAAAATATTCCTTTCATATCATTTACTAAAAATTCAACAATAGTTAAAAATGGATTTATACAATTTTAGTAGGATAGAAATAATATTACATATTTAAGAAACATGTATGTGGATGATATATATTCCATAGTAAATACCGAAGTATGAACAATCTCAGATAAAAATTGGGATTGTGAGATTTTCCCTTACCATAGGTCTGATATGCATTATACGTATCCAAACCTATTTTTCTAAATAGTTTCCTCGAATTATTACAGAATAATATTCATTATTATGATATCATATGTGTTCATATTCTTATCTTCTTATTAGTAATATGTCACTGCTACTTGTTATTCCAGTGTTCATTGATTTATGTTCTTGTGGGAGTTTTGTTGAAAACATTTGTATTCCTCTTTTTAGGTTATAGATACACCATTTACAAAATATAATTATTATAATATATATCATATTAATTCATTCTATTCATTTATATAATCATGGTTTAATAAAGATCAAGTAGATTGAATCACATTACACCGTGTAGATGGTAAGCCGTACGTACGCACGAGCGACGATATCTTTCCCATAAATATGGAATGGTATTGGAGTGGATGATAGAAAAGCATATAATTAGTATCATGTTATAATAATCATATATAGTTAATCTTTATGCCATTATACACATCCATGTAACGTGGTGGTGGAAAATAGATTACACCCCGGCGTGGAGATGGTATTCTGTATGTACGCATGCACGGTGATTTCGTTTTTTGTAGGATGGATAGAAGGTGAAATAGGGTTGTTTCATATTTATAATAACATATAAATATATTAGTGACACTGGTGTTATAACATTATAATGACGAAAATTAAGAAAATTAAGTTGAAGAAGAAATAAATTGAACGAATCGGTAAATGATATTACATCTTCTTCTACGCGTCTCTTCAAAACATCCTATTTGGGGACTAAAGACGGTCTTTGATGAAAACCAAGACCTCTAGTATGTTTCTATGGAAGTGGATAAGATAAATGGACTGGGTTTGGCCAATCTTGAAGGCAAAAAATTTTGTGAATAGGATAGGGAGGAGGTGCCCTTTTATAAGAGAGGAGAGGGGCACCTTTGGAAAACTCAAAAATATTAATTTATAATAAACTCAAACCCCATATAAATAATTCCAACAAGACTCAACATAGAATATTATATGAGTTGAGTTTTAATATCATCAACCAATAAAATGTAGAAATGATGGGAATTTATTTTAAAAATTATCAACTAGATTTATCCTTATTTAATCTATTTAATTTTATTTGTGGTAATAATATTCTAAATTTTAATGTGTTATAAATAATTACATATTTTTTGTGAATTGTCCATGATTTCATACATTATAATATTTTCTATCAAACATATTTGAATTTATAATTTTTAAATATTTCATGATTTTTAATCAATTTTATTATATGTTATTTTTATAAAATAACAATAGTGTCAATTTTGAAACTATTCATTTATTTTCATTTAAATAAAATCCACATAGATAATATATTCAAACAAATATTTAATATATTCCTAACATGTCATATTCATCTAGAAAATTTGTTGATAACATTAATTAATTCATATAATATCTATTTTAATGTTAATAAAACCTTTTATTTGATATTTCAATCAATAATATAATTTCTACATCACTATTGTGTCATCTATAATGATAATTATTTTATCCCTAGAAATTCTAAGTAAATTATCATGATGTATATAATTTTATTATATTTCGTGAGGCTATTTATATTTGATGTCTTATGAATTTTATCACTAAATTAAAATTATTAAACTTATAAGATATGTGATAGTGACATGTTGTCACGTTATTTGGTTTTAATAATAATTATATCATTATCTTGGTCAAAAGACCATTAAATAAATCTATTCCGACCCTTAGGTGATATGGGTTGTCTTTAATTCATCCAATAAAATTTTGGCATTTGTTAGGGTAATTTTATATTCTTATTTTTACCCTTAATTACCCATTTTACCTTTATCAGTAACAAATAATAATTACCGTAGTTACAAATCATAATAGAAAAAAAAATTAAAACTAACATATTAACATAATTTGGACCCACTAAATACAAATATGGAATACATTTTCCAAAATTCAAATCACAGAAGTTGAAGTAATTAATTTAAAATTAATCCCACAGTTATGAAAACATGTTTTAAAAGATAAAACATTGTCAAAGATTGAAATGATTTTACCTATTAATTCAATGTAAAAATAATAGTAATGACATACATTATATTAAATGGTAAAAATATATTTATTTATACTTAAAACCATTATATTTTTTCATTTAACCATATAAATTATCTTGATGAAAAAGTTGTATTTATGAAACATTTAGCGTATTTTTACAATTCATCAAAATATGAAAGTTATCAGAAAAGTATTAAAAAATAATCCAATGTAAATTTTTATATATTGATTCAAAATAATAAGTTTATTTTGTCAAATTTAACTAATAAAATTTTAAAAAATTATATTTAAAATCGGTGCGCCATCAAAAGGCTATAAAACTACATTTATGAAAAAAAATAAATCTTATATCCAAAAAATTGAATTTTTTTCTAAGATCATATGTAAGATGATTTCTAATGTTATATAAAATTAAAAATATGGTTAATAATATTTTTAATGGCTACATTATATAACATTTTAATAACATATCTTTGTTTAGTGAAACTCGGTATTACGTACAACGCAAGCTATCGACGAAGGTCGCTCTTGCGTGTAACGAAAGCCAAGCCAATGTTTTGTGTAAGAAAAGATTCCTTTGGTGATTCCTATAACATAAAAATATCCCTCATAAAATCTCCAGGTGTTACATTCTACCCCCCTTAAAATGATTTTCCCCCTTTAAATTCGTCACTTTGTAACAAATAAGTGAGGATACCTCTCCCTCATCATATCCTCATGTTCCCATATAGCTTCTTCTAATTGGTGGTTCGTTTATAAAATTTTAACCAAGAGAGTTGTCTTGTTTTGTAAAAAAATTTCACTATGATCCAAAATCTCTATCTGCTGTTCTATATAAGAACGATGTTGCTCTAGCAGTGCAACATCTGAGTTTAGCACATATGAAGGATCATCAATGTACTTTATCAGGAGGGATGCATGGAACACATCATGATATTCAGAGAGATTCGGTGGAAGCGCTAATCGGTAAGCTACCTTCCCAACACAATCCATTATTTTGAAAGGACCAATATACCTAGGGCTCAACATTCCCTTCATTCACAATCTCATTACTCTCTTCGAAGTAGATATTCATAAAAACACTTTATATCCCACTTCAAACTCTTGTTTTTTCTTTGGTTCTCGACATAATTTTTTGTCGACCCTGAGATGATCTTATATGTTGTTGAATAGATCTGACGTTTTATATCATCTCATCAACAAGATCAGGTCTTAATAGCATTCATTCCCCAACTTCATCCTAGAAAGTTTGAGTTCGACATTTCTTTCCATAGAGAGATTCATAAGGAGCCATCTGAATACTAGAGTGAAATCTATTATTATTAGAAAATTCCACCAATGGTAGGTGTTGATCCCAACTACCTACGAAATCCAAAGTTCAATCTGTCAACATGTCTTCTAGATATTGAATTGTCATCTTAGACTGACCGTTTGTCTGAGGATTATAAGCAGTGCTAAAACTCAACTCTTTATCTAGAGCATACTAAAGACTTCGTCAGAACATCGAGGTAAACCTCGGATCCCGATCAGATATAATGGAAAGTGGTACTGTATGCAATCATACAACTTTTTTACATATATCATGGAAAGATAATCAAGAGATAAATCCTCTCTCATAGAAATGAAGTGTGTCGACTTCATAAAATGATCAACGATAACCAAGATAACATTATTTCCTTTTGATGTTTTGGGCAGTTCGATGACAAAGTCCATAGTGATGTTTTCCCATTTCCATTATGGTATAGGTAATGGTTGCAACATCCCATTAGGATTTTTCTTCCAGCCTTAACTTGCTGAAGAACCAAGCATCGATAGATATATTTTGGAACATCTCACTTCATGCCATCCCACCAGAAGTACTCTATCAGGTCACTATACATCCTCATGCTTCCGCAGTGAATAGATAATTAAGATCTATGAGCCTCATCCAATATTCCAGTATTTAATTCTGGTATGTGAAGAACATAAACCTGATTCCTGAACCATATTATTTCATCACAATCAATGTTGAATTCAGGAACATTTCTCACAATCTTTTGTAACTCTACATCTTCTTTCTGTGCCTCTTCTATATTCACATGTCTAGATGGTTGAACATTCATTTGATAAATATAAGAGTTTTTTCCCTTCCATTATAATTACAAGATCTATCCATTGTAAATCCATAAATATTTGATCATTTTTTATCCTCATCATGGATAAGCTATCATGGTCTTGTCGAATTAATGCATCTTCCACCTTGTTTGCATTCCCAGGGTGGTAATGAATTGAGCATTCATAATCCTTAGTCAGCTCCAGCCATCTTCTTTGTTGCATATTCAGCTCCTTTTGTGTGAAAATAAACATTAAACATTAATGATGATTATAAATATCACACCCTCCACCATAAATATAATTTCTCCATATTTTTTATGTAATGATTACCGCGGATAACTCCAAATCATGAGTTCTGTAATTTTTCTCATGGGTTTTCAACAGTTGTGAGGCATAATCTATCACCATGTCATTTTTCATGATAACACACCCCAATCCGTTCTTGTTTTCATAACTATAGATCACAAACCTTTCTCCACTACAAGGCAGTGTGAGAATAGGTGCACTAGATAACCTTCTTTTTAACTCCTTGAAATTCTCTTCACACTCCTCGGTCAAAACGAACATTACTCCTTTTTGAGTCAACCAGGTGATCGGATTAGATAATTGTGAAATATCAGTCACAAAACATCGATGATATCCATCCAAACCAAGAAAACATCAGATCTCAATTACTTTTGTTGGTCTCGACCATCTTTCGATAACCTCTCTTTTTGCGGGATCCACATATATCCCCTCTCTTGAGATTATGTGACCCAAAAATGAAACTTTTTTAAGCCAAAATTTACTCTTAGTAAATTTGGAATAAATATTCTCCTTTCTCAGGGTCTTCAACACAATTCTTAAGTGACCTTCATTTTTTTACTTTCTCTTTTAATAGACAAGATTATCGTCTATAAAGACTACCACAAACTGATCAAAGAAGTATATAAAAACTCTATTCATTAGATCCATGAAGATAGCATGGGAATTAGTAATACATAATGAAATCACTTTAAATTCATAGTGTCCATACTTTATACTGAAATCCTTCTTTGGTGTATCCTCCTTTTTGACCCTTAATTGGTGATACCCTGAACGAAGATCAATCTTTGAAAAGTATTGAGCTCTGCGTAGTTGGTCAAATAAGTCATTAATGTGTGGGAGAGGATATTTGTTCTTGATAGTGATCTTGTCATGTTCTCTATAATCAATGCAGAGTCTCATTGATCCATCTTTCTTCTTAACAAACAGAAAATATTCTCCACAAGGTGATGCACTAAGGTGTATGAATCCCTTGTCAAGATTCTCTTGGAGTTTCTTCTTCAATTCCTGCAACTCAATTGGGTCCATTCTATAAGGTGTTTTTGAAATGGGCATAGAACCCGGTATGAGTGCTATTGAAAACTCGACTTCACAATTTGGTGGAATAACTGAAAGTTCCTATAGAAAGACATCATAAAACTCCTCTAAAATGGGAATATTCTTAATCATGAGTATCTCGCCAACCATTTGATATAAATAAACTTAATTTATTGTCATCAAGACTGATAATATGGAATAAATTTCCACTGGAAGTTTATATTCATCCTTGCATCGATAGATGATCATATATTGGTCTGGAATATGAAATCTGACTTCCCTTATTTGGAAATTGATATGATATACATACAATGAAATCCAATCCATGCCAATAATCAAATAAAATTCCACAATATGAAGGATCAAAAAATTTGCAGGAAGCACTTTCCCACATACTTCAATTGGAGAAGAATGGTTAACTTATGATATGACTTTTGTGCCATTAGTAGTTGTCACATACAACTCAATATCTAATTGCTTATGTAATATGGCGATACCCTTTGAATATTCTTCATAAATAAAAGAGTGGGTGGATCCAGAATCAAATAAAACATTTTTTACTTTAGAGTGTATAGTAAGTGTACATTTCACAACTTCATTATCGTACTCCACATCGCTGATAGAAATTCCATGTGACTTTCCATTGTCTTTGGACTTTAGTGTTTGTTGATGTCGATCATCATCAAAAACCATTGGATTATATAATTTATTAGCATAATTCCCCATTCATTGCACATGTAACATTGAAATGTAAGAGGTGAATTCTTTGTTTCCTTTTCTTTGTTCGCATCACTAGACACCTTTTTCCAATCACTGCGGCATTCAATTGCACGATGACCTTTTTCCCACATTTAAAACATTTACTTATCCTTTTAAAACAATTCCCTCCATGTTTCTTTCCACACTTTGAGTATAAGGGAAACATAATATTGTTTTCAGTATGTTCTTTAGACTTTCCTTTGAATACATTTTCCTCTTCTTATCAAAACCATATGACTGATGGGTTAATCAAAACACTATCTCAACCTTAAGATCACATCGAAGAATTTCATCGTAGATATTGAAGTCTATTATGGCTGAAGCCCTTCTAAGACTTGGTTTTAAGCCACTAATGAAATGATCGATCTTACTCTCAGGTTGGATAATAACTCTGGAAGTATACCTTTCAAGTCTTGTAAAATTTGCATCATAGGTACAAACCGATTCATCATCCTTTTGCTTTAGTTCATGAAACTCCTTCTCCATCTTTCATTGATGAATACGAGGGAAGCAGTTATTCAAAAATAAATTCTTCAACTCATCCCATTCATGGACTCAATTTCATCTCTTTTCCTCCTATTCTTGATAAGATTCCATCGTTGATCAGCTTCACCTTTCAAATGATATACTACCAAGATGACTTTATCATGTTCAGAACATTATAGGACTGAAAATATCATATCAGTGGTACTGATCCATTGTTCATCAACTAAAGGATCAGAAGACCCGCTGAATGAAGGTTGGCGCTACCTCATGAAGGATTCAACCGAATGTCGCTCCTTCCATTGCTTGTTTGTAAGACATGTATGATGCATAACTTGAGAAAGTTGTTTGAGCATAGATACAAGATTTCTCATCCCAACTCCCATAATTTTTTATTTCTTAGGGGGACAATAATTTCATTTCCCATTGCATTCAGCATAAACATGGTTCCTTCAGGTTCAAGCCATTAACTAATACCAAGAAGCATAGTGTGAGCAACAATAATTTCAATAGGAAAACCACATAATCAGAAATAAAATTTCACACATTAGTTCTTATCATAGGTTATTCACGGCCATTTATAAACACTAGGATTGATTCCTATTCGTAGACATATCCTTAGGGTTCTTACTAAGGCATTCACAACCTTGTTTCATATGGTTAACTGTACCTTTCATCTGATAACAACTATAATGACCCATACATTACATACATTATTAATAAATCAGAATTGAATTATATTTATTACACATATAAAAAAACCATGACAGGACCATGTAGGTATAGTGTCTTTAGAAACAGGGAAACTTAAACAACTGGTTCATAAATCATCTACAATTTCTCCCGTATATATGACCATATCTAGACTATTTTTTAGGATATCATATTTAATACCCTTCTTCCTGACCTGTGGAAAATAAACATAAAAAATGGTGAGCTCAAATTCTCAGTAATGGTAAACAAATGAAATGTCAACTATATCATATTTTTATGATCATGACGTATGAAAATCATATCCTGCATAAGAGGTCAGAATATTATTTCATGGGATAAATCATAGAACTGTAATGTAATCTCA
Organism: Viscum album; assembly: GCA_963277665.1. NCBI lineage: Eukaryota > Viridiplantae > Streptophyta > Magnoliopsida > Santalales > Viscaceae > Viscum > Viscum album. The sequence continues at coordinate 212,799,796 of OY728155.1, read as the reverse complement.
AAAATCAGAATATATGACATGAAAATTATTGGCATACACAAATATTCATAGGAAATTATTTCATATTAGTCAAGGATCGTCTCCAAGACCATCATAGCAGACAAAGTCCATTAATGAACCAAGTTCACTCCTTGTTCAATCCCTGTAATACTGAACCAGATTTACTTTTCGATCTATCCATGTCTATCTCATGACATATGAATATTTACCCAATGCATTGGTGGTAGATATAGGTCCCACCCATCTCATAATGAAACCATTCTTGTGTGTGACACAAAATCAGAATGCATACATCATTGCATAACTCACGTAATATAATGGGATTCATAAACACCATGCCATCAAAACATAATCCTATTCAGATAAAAGGAATTCATATAAAAATTCCATCATAACATAATAAAAACAATGTAATAATAAGAATATAAAAATAACCCTATATCATCTTAGATAGAAAATAATTTAGTTCCTGAGGAAAATAACCTTTCTTTTTCAAAAAACGTTTTCTGTTCTCAACATGTCATGCAATTCTAAAATAAAAGAAGTTAATTGAAAATAAACATGAAAAAATTTTAAGGAAGATTTATGGAAATAATTTTCTATGAAAGCATAGATATCCATTCATGCCATAGAATTTAAAAAAACAATCTTCTCGTACTTCGGCCGGAAAAGTCCAAATTATCTCATACTGAAAACGACAAAATATTCCATTCATATCTTTTAAATAAAATTCAAAAATAGGTAAAATTGTATTTAAAAAATTATAGGAGGTTAGAAATAATATTACATATTGAGGAAACATGGATGTGGATGATAAATATTCCCTAGTGAATACTGAGGTATAAACGATCACAGATAAAAAATGAGAATGCATGATTTTACCATACTATAAGGCACCAGCCTTAAACCTTACTTAATCTTGAGTTATTACAAGATTACACATTAATGATATTTTCATGTTTAGAGTTTTAGAGAATTAGATCATAAAAGCTACATTACATTCCACATTTAAACAAAGTTGTTACATAAAAGATAGTATTAATTTTTTCCCATCAACGGAAACATATTTAAAAAATAAAACATGGATTCTTTCTAGACACTTCCTTGACACTATCATCATATCATGTACCTTTCCCTTGACATGTGAAAAAAAATTCAAAAAAACATGGGATGAGCATAAAAATCTCAGTAAGGGTTATAAAAATATGGAAAAGAAACATGAGTTCATATATACATAAGAATGAAATCATACTTCACCCATAAAGCATAAGAACATTAATACACCTCGTCAAAAAATGAATAAATCATAGAAATCATAAGACATAAAGGTAACTTGAGGCATTCATAACATTCTTACGTAGGGAGTAACCCTCTTGGTTATGTTTGGAATACCCACCATAGTATATTCCATAAATCTCTCCAGAGAAACCATAACGTTTCACTCATTCGCGTTACCCAATGCATTGGAGAGCTATATCGGGCACACCCGCCCATAGTTTATTCACAGAACCACCCTTCTTCATAATAATGCCCAAGAACCATAACATAATCGTATCATATAAAACATACATAAAGGAAACATAACATTTACACATTTCAATCACTAGATATCAATACAACACATTGATATAATAAAAACATTATGAAAACCATTTTCAATACCAAAATAAAAGAAAAGTAAAACATGGTATTTATTTTTCATAAAAAAATAGTTTTGCTTGTACCAGAAGCTGAAACACAAATAATAGTCACAGCGGCGGAGAAGTCATTGTTGCCGCATACGTATGACAAAAACATTCCCTTTTGTCGTTTAGTAAACGCTTTGTAGAAAAAATATTCCTTTCAGATAAACGTAAAAGTCAAAGGGTTTTATACACCATATAAAAGAAGTTTGTGTATAAAACAAAATATGCCTCAATGAATGGAAATTAAGAAGAAGTCCCATACAAAGTCGGTATCCTTGGATTAAGGATAAATCAATTACATAATTATGTGTGACAAACAAATACACCAAATATAAGTGGATATTAAGTGTAAAACAATCACAGGACCTTCACACATATTAATAGTATGATATATTCAAGGAGTAAAAGTTTAACCCAAAGAATCAAAATTGGGTTAAGAAGTTCCCTTTCAAAAATTCGACAGCCTAACGGCATCACTTCGAAACCTCCAAAATGGATTGATGAGAGAGAATAGGGTCTCTCATAATATGAACATAAAAATTATAGTAAGAGTAATATAAAAGAATTTCTCAATAACAAGAAAGATGATATTTAAAATGAATGATATAAAGGAGTGTGATTAAAAAGAAAGAGAGGAGTAGGATCCCTTACGAAAATTCGGCAGCCTAACGGTGCCACTCAAAACATCCAAAATGGATTGATGAGAGATAATAGGGTCTATCATCATATGAATATAAAAATTACAGTAAGAGTAATATAAAATAACATCTCAATTGCAAGAAATATGGGCTTAAAAGATATTACATTAAAGAGTGTTCTTAAAAAGAAAGAGAGGAGTGGGATCCCTTACCTTGGGTCCGACTTGACTCGAACGTTCATTAATGTCCTGAATAATAAACTTGAGTTAATTTATACTTGATTAAGAACACATCTCAATTTCATTATTCCTTTTATATCACTTATTTCCATGTTATAAACATTATGTAATCATTTATGTTAATAACGTTTGTTTTGTCGATATTTGGTTCTTAAGTCGAATGTGGACTTCTTACAATTACATGTTGTTCGTGTGGTCAAAGTTTCATTATATACAGAATGATATTCATGATTTGGATATCATATATATCATATATATCCATAATATACATTTATTTATAATATTACATAATCATTTAGAGGTAAGAAATGAAATGCACCTTTCATGGAGACGGTAAGTTGTACGTACGCATGAACGCTACTTTCATTTCTATGTCATATTAATGGAATAAAGACTAAATGATATATATATATATATATTATAATTACTGTATAATATATATGTTATATAGGTCACATATGTTCATTAATTTCATTCTTTATACATTCCATGTATTGCAAGTACGAGTCACATCACTTGAGGGGGCGGTAGTCCACACTTCCTCATATGAAATTATCGCATTTACACAACATGAAAAGAATAAAGGTACGTTTTAAATATAAAATAAAGAAGAATATAGTAAATATAAATACCATATATATCATATATAAAATACAGTGACATCATAATGGCCACCTTTAAAGGTGTTAAAAGAATATTGAACAATCATCTTTTCGTGAGGCAAAAAATTGCCAACAACAGAAACAGTATGTTCTTTAACCGTTAGATGAATGTGTGTGTAAGTGTAGCTCTAATACGTTTTAAACAAACATCCTAGTATATTTAAGATACTGTATTTGTTACAAAAGAAATGAATAAAAAGATTTTAGGGGGTTGGAGAAGCAAAATAAAACAAAATAACACAAGTGAAGACATTACCTTAAAATCATGTAACTCTCTTTGATTTGAGCTCAAAGGCTTCCTTGGGAAGCCTTCTGCCCAAATTGAGGCTTCTAGGTGTAAGATACGGGTGTGGAGAGACAAAATTGTTAGGGGTTGGCCGAGCCAAAGGCTTTGGATGTGTGGCTAAAGAGGTAGAGGTGGGGGCCTTTTATAAGAGGAGAGGAGGGGCACTCTTCGAAAGTAAAGAAAAGTTGCTTTATATAAAAATGAGATACGAATTTAAGAGGTCCCACATTGATATAATTCGAGTATAAGGTGATAAGGGTTAGAAATATACACATACAATAGGTTTTTTACATGTGTAGGTCATAGATTTTACATTATCTTTTCATTTTATTTAAATCCTTTATTAATGAGGTAATCACTGCATCATCATGATGTCATAAATAATTTAATATATTTAATGTCTAAAAATTATAAAAAAATATCATGATTTAGTAAATCTTTGTATATTTCTAATGAATACTTATAGTAAAAAATATGACTTGTATAACCCCATGTAAAAATAGTTTTAGTAAAACATTTCATGTTTGTGTCATTTTTACTTTAACATTAAATAAAAATTTATTTATGTCATTTCCCATCCAAAGTGGCTCCATGGGGTCCCCAAGTTGACCCATGTATTTTCTAGGTCGGCCATGACACATCTAATGAGGTTAATACATGTTTCAAGTTCATTTCATTTTATTAAAACATAATTCTTACCTTAAACTACACTAATTACATCTAATCGCGATTAAAAACTTAATAAGTTACTATTCACCAAAAAATTATTTTAATCCCATTTAACCACATTTAACTTCTTAATTAAAACCATGTATGTCAGATTTTTGAAATTCAAAACACAAAGATGGAAAAATTTCATTTAAACGGAAAATCTGTTTTTATAAGTACCACTTAGTGGTTTCACTATTCATCAAAAATTGATGTTTTTCAGAAAATTACCAAAAATTTACCCTAAGATATATTTGATATTCCGAATTCAAAAATGATGTCTATTTTACAAAATTCAAAAAATATAAGGTTCATTAATTAATTTAATAATTAATTCCTGCTGTCAAAACAAATAGCGTGTTTTTATGAAACAAAATGTATCAAAAGGATGACACTAGTTTAAGTCCGATTTCAAAGTGAAATTAATTACAATGACCACTATTTGATTAAATGGTAAAAATATATTCTAATTTCACTTTAAAACCAATTCAAAAGATAATCTAATCATATAAATAATTTAGATTAAAAAGAGGTTTTGAATTAAAATACAACATTTTTCACTACTCAATAAAAATTGAACTTTTTTAGAAAAATACCAAAAATTTACACAAAGTAAATATTGATGTCCCGATTCTAAAGAAGATTTTTATTTAGAAAAATATAATACATAAAATTTTCAAAAATTGGATTTAAAAGAGGTTCGCCTTCAAAAGGCGGTTAATCAACCTTTTAAAGAATATTAGAATGTTTACGCTTAAAATTGGATTCATTCGCATTTTTAATCCTCTAACATTTATTGTAAAAAGTAAAAATATTTGACAAAAATATATAATAATTTTTTAGTTAGTTCTATTCATTCCCATCATCACAACATATAGTCGTTAACTACCATTTATAATAATATTATTTTATGATTAGAGTGCAACATAAGATTCCCAAGAAACTCGGTGTTGCGAGTTGGGTACGCCATTGAGCATAGCATCCCCTTTAAATTTATATTAATATTTTATTCACAAAATATGGATAAATGTGAAAATGTCATATTCGTTATTTACTTGGGGTGTTACATCCTTCCCCCCTTTTGGGAATTGCGTCCTCGCAATTTTAAAATTGAGCTTGGAAACATCCTTGAAAGTCCCACATCGGAACAAGAGTCGCTAAAACAATCACTTTAAAATAAAGAAAGATAATTATAGAGGTCACCCGAGTTAACCCATACTAGGATTCCATGTAGGAAAACATGGACATAGAAGAGAAAACATAGGGTCATGTTCTGATGGAAAGTGATAGAAAACATGTTTAGGAGAAATTTAACCACAAGAAAATCACAAATATGTGATGGGTAAAATGGTATTCGATTCCCCAGGGGGAAAAGTTAATAGACAAATTTTTTGTTTTAAGTTACTTTTTATTGAGGAATTTATTCATAAGGAAACATAATCACTTATCAGGTTGACTTTAAACTTTTATTAGATTCCTTACACAAACTCATATTTTCTCCAAAAGACGAGTATTTAGGAAGACTTGTTCACATTACGAGTACTATAATCAACTTCTAAAGAATCACCTAAAACTCAAAAGAGAACTATATACTTCCCATGTCTTTATACTTTAACCAAAAGAAAAACCAAAAAGGTTAGTACAAGATCAGATAATCTAGAAAAGGATAACCCTTTATAAAAAGAAAATCTATTCTTAATATCCAAAATTTGTCCAAAAAAACCCAAAGTTCAACGAGGACCATTCGATAAAAAATTTGTCCATAAAATTATTCATATTAAACCAAACTAGGATTGAAACCCAAATATTTGAAGGATTTAGTCACATAGTCTTCCATGTTAAATCATAACATTTATCTCCAAACAAAATCATATGCTCTTAATGTCTCGTATTGAAAAGTAATTAACCTAATCACAAATCCTCCATGATAGGTTAATAAATTTCCATGGATAACCCAAAAACAACTTACTCTTAATTCATTAAATCATCTAACTAAAAATAATTAGTCAAACTAACCAGGGACTTCACGTAGTCCAGTGGTAGGCAATAAATACCAGTCGCACTTTGGTTGTGGGTTCGATTCCCATAGCTTTGTCCGACGCGACGGGTTGTCACATGGTCTGCGTGTTGTCCTTTTTATAAAACTCAAATAATAACCCTAACATGTTTTAACCTCAATAGTTTCCTTATACCTCTCATTTTCATCCAAATTCGTTACTATCACAACATATTAATTCTTGAAGTCTTATTTCACCACTATTAGATAAAATAAAATGATTCCAAAAATTAATAACATCATACCTTGATCATGGCATCCACTCAGTTTCATCATCATCTTGCTCACGTAGGTAGAAGTCACATGCATTAAAAAAATGATTTAGAGATATTTCCAAATCATTTGCTTCCTCTATCCAAATACACCTTGTACAACATGGGTCAAATAGGTGTTCACAGAAAAGTAGTTTTGGAAAGTAATCATGTATGAAATATAATTCCAAAACACCTGATAAAACATGATTTCTATAAAATAGTCAGACAGAATTTGAGTTGAAACTTTCTATTATTGGTCCTTTTAAAATTCAATAAGTATGGGCTGAGAGACTATATTTTAAAAGCAAATATAAATAAGTTGCGCAAGTGTCTCCTTCCTCAGCACCATTTTTAAAATCATAATATGCTTCAAATTCTTGTGATAAGGTAAAATATTTGAAAATACCTTGATAATATTTACCTTTCGTGAAAATATGAGAATATTGTGAAAATAATATTTGTCTAAAAACAACCCATGATCCACGATGATAACGAGGTATAGTGGAGGTGTTTGATATCTCAAACAACTGCTTGCAAGTGATTTGTATGGTAGAAAAAGTTTCACAATCATCCGAACATGAATTTGCAATAATTATTACAAGCATGTCATCAGGAAGAGATAAGAATGTCATTTGAGATCCTTCTCCTTCCATTCGTAACCAACTTTACTTGACTTGAAAAATGTTATAAAACAAGGATTTAACTGAAATAATAGACATAGGGACTAATCATGTGTCTAACAAAAACTCATAATCCCTAAATCTTCCTAAACCAACCTTTGATACCAACTATAAGTCCCCATCCTTATACCTTCCTTAATCTTGAGTTATTACAAGATTACACATCGAGGATCATTTCATGTTTAGAGTTTTAGATAATTAGATCATAAAACTTGCATTACATTCCACATTTAAACAAAGTGGTTACATAAAAGATAGTATTCATTTTTTCCTATCAACAGAAAAATATTTAAAAAATAAAACATGGATTCTTTCTTGACACATCCTTGACACTATCATCATATCATGTACCTTTCCCTTGACCTGTGAAAAACATTTCAAAAAAACATGGGATGAGCATTAAAAGCTCTGTAACGGTTATACAAATATGGAAAAGAAACATGAGTTCATATATACATAAGAATGAAATCATACTTCACCCATAAAACATAAGCACTTTAACATATCTCATCAAAACATGAATAAATCATAGAAATCATAAGACATAAAGGTAACTTGAGGCATTCAAAACAGTCTTACGTAGGGAGTAACCCTATTGGTTACGTTTGGAATACCCACCACAGTATATTCCCTAAATCTCTTCGAAAAAACCATAACGTTTCACTCCTTCGCGTTACCCAATGCATTGGAGAGCTATATCGGGCTCACCTGCCCATAGTTTATTCATGTAACCACCTGTCTCATAATAATTCCCAAACACCATAACATAATCGTATCACATAAAACATAAATAAAGGAAACATAACATTTCCACATTTCAATCACTAGATATCAATACAACACATTGATATAATAAAAACATTATGAAAACCATTTTCAATACCAAAATAAAATAAAAGTAAAACATGGTATTTATTTTTCATAAAAAAAAGTTTGGCTTGTAGAGGAAGCCGAAACTCAAATAATAGTCACGACGGCGGAGAAGTCATTGTCGCCGCATACGTATGACAAAAGCATTCACTTTTATCATTTAGTAAACGCTTCGTATAAAATATTTTCCTTTCGAATAAACGTAAAAGTAAAATGGGTTTATACACCGTATAAAATAAGGTTGTGTATAAAACAAAATATGCCTCAATGAATGGAGATTGAGGCGAAGTCCCATACAAAGACGTTATCCTTGGATTAAGTATAAATGAATTACATAATTATGAGTGACAAACAAATACAACAAATATAAGTGGATATTAAGTGTAAAACAATCATAGGGTATTCACACATATTCATAGTATGGCATATTCGAGGAGTACATGTTTATCCCAAAGAATCAAAATTGGGTTAAGAAGTTCCCTTGCAGAAAATCGACAGCCTAACGGCGTCACTTCAAAACCTCCAAAATGGATTGATGAGAGAGAATAGGGTCTCTCATCATATAAACCTAAAACTTACAGTAAGAGTAATATAAAATAATATCCCAATAACAAGAAATATGAGCTTTAAAAGGAATGACATAAAGGAGTGTGATTAAAAAGAAAGAGAGGAGTAGGATCCCTTACGAAAATTCGGCAGCCTAACGGTGCCACTCAAAACATCCAAAATGGATTGATGAGAGAGAATAGGGTCTCTAATCATATGAACATAAAAATTAATGTAAGAGTAATATAAAATAACATCCCAATCACAAGAAATATGGGCTTAAAAGAAATGACATAAAAGAGTGTACTTAAAAAGAAAGGGAGGAGTAGGATCCCTTACCTCGGGTCCGACTTGACTCGATCATTCTTTAACGTCCTGAATAATAATATTGAGTTAATTTCTACTTGCTTAAGAACATATTTCAAGTTAATTATTCCTTTTATATCACTTATTTCCATGTTATAAACATTATGTAATCATTTAATTTAATAACGTTTGTTTTGTCGATATATGGTTCTTAAGTCGAAAGTGGACTTCTTACAATTACATGTTGTTCGTGTGGTCAATGGTTCATTATATCCAGAATGGTATTCATGATTTGGATATCATATATGTCATATATATCCAGAATATACATGTATTTATAATATTACATAATCATTTAGAGGTAAGAAATGAAATGCACCTTTCATGGAGATGGTAAGCTGTACGTACGCATGAACGCTACTTTCATTTCTATGTCATATTAATGGAATTAAGACTAAATGATATATATATATATATTATAATTAAAGTATAATATATATGTTATATAGGTCAAATACGTTAATTAATTTCATTCTTTATACATTCCATGTATTTCATGTACGAGTCACATCACTTGAGGGGGCGGTAGTCCACACTTCCTCATATGAAATTATCGCATTTACACAACATGAAAATAATAAAGGTATGTTTTAAATATAAAATACAGAAGAATATAGTAAACATAAATACCATATATATCATATATAAAATACAGTGACATCATAATGGCCATCTTTAAAGGTGTTAAAAGAATATTGAACAATCATCATTTCGTGAGGCAGAAAATCGCCAACCACAGAAATAATATGTTCTTTCACCATTAGACGAAGGTGTGTGTAAGTGTATCTAGAATCCTTCTTATAAAAACATCCTAGTATATTTAATATACTGGATTTTTTACAAAAGAAATGAATAAAAAGAATTTAGGGGGTGGGAGAAGAAAAATAATACAAAAGAACACCAGTGAAGACATTATCTTAAAATCGCGTATTCTATTTGATTTGAACTCAAAGGCTTACTTGAGAAGACTTCTGCCCAAAGTGAGGCTTCTAGGAGTAAGAGAGGGATTTGGAGAGACAAAATGGGCAGGGGATGGCCGAGCCAAAGGCTTCGGAAGTGTGGGTAAAGAGGTAGAGGTGGGGGCCTTTTATAAGAGGAGAGGAGGGGCACTCATTGAAAGTAAAGAAAAGTTACTTTATTTTAAAATGTGATTCAGATTTAAGAGGTCCCACATTTCTATAATTCGAGTATAAGGTGATACGGTTTCTAAATATACCCATCCAATTGGTTTTTGGACATGTGTAGGTCATATATTTTACATTATCTTTTCATTTTATTTAAATCCTTTATTAATGAGGTAATCACTGCATCATTATGATGTCATAAATAATTTAATATATATAATGTCTAAAAATTATAAAAAAATATCATGATGTTGGAAATATTTTTATCTTTATAATTAATATTTATAGTCCAAAATATGAATTGTATAACTCCATGTAAAAATTTTTTTACTAAAACATCTCATGTTTGTGTCATTTTTAATTTAACATTAAATAAAAAGTTATTTATGTCATTTCCCAACCAAAGTGGCTCCATGGGGTCCCCAAGTTGACCCATGGATTTTCTTAGTCGTCCATGACACATCCAATGAGGGTGTGACATGTGTCAAGCTCATTTCATTTTATTAAAACATTATTCTTACCTTAAACTACACTAATTACCTCTAATCACGATTAAAAATGTAATAAGTTACTATTCACCAAAAAATTATTTTAATCCCATTGAACCACATTTTAATTCATAATGAAAACCATTTATGTTGTATTGTTGAAATTAAAAACACAAATATGGAAAATTTTCATTTAAACGGAAAATCAGTTTTTATAAGTACCACTTAGTGGTTTCACTATTCATCAAAAATCGAAGTTTTTCAGAAAATTACCAAAAAATCACCCTAAGATATATTTGATATTCCGAATTCAAAAATGATGTCTATTTTACAAAATTCAAAACATATAATTTGCATTAATTATTTTTATAATTAATTTCCGCTGTCAAAACAAATAGCGTGTTTTTATGAAACAAAATGTATCAAAAGGTTGACACTAGTTTAAGTCTGATTTCAAAGTGAAATTAATTCCAACGACCACTATTGGATTAAATGGTAAAAATATATTCTAATTTCACTTTAAAACCAATTAAAAAGATAATCTAATCATATAAATAAATTATATTTAAAAGAGGTTTTGAATTAAAATACAACATTTTTCACTATTCATTAAAAATTGAACTTTTTCAGAAAAATACCAAAAATTTACACAAAGTAAATTTTGATGTCCCGATTCTAAAGAATAATTTTATTTAGTCAAATATAACACATAAAATTGTCAAAAAGTATATTTAAAATAGTTTCGCCATCAAAAGGTGGTTAATCGACCTTTTAGAGAATATTAGAATGTTTACACTTAAAATTGGGTTCATTCGCATTTTTAATACTCCAAAATTTATTGTAAAAAGTAAAAATATTAGACAAAAATAGATAATAATTTTTTAGTTACTTTTATTCATTCCTGCCATTACAACAGCTAGGCGTTAACTACCATTTGAAATATTATTATTTTATTATTAGAGTGCAATGTAAGATTCCCATGAAACTCGTTGTTGTGTGTTGGGTACGCCATTGAGAATAGCGTCCCCTTTAAAGTTATATTAATATTTTACTCACAAATATGGATATATGTGAAAATGTCATATTTTTTATTTAACTATGGTGTTACACTTACCATGGGTCTGATATGACTTGTACATATCTGAACCTCCTATATAATGATTTAAATAATGTCATTGAATTCTTACAAAATCATATTCCTTGTTATGATTTCATATATGGTTATATTCTTATCTTCTTATTAGTAATATTTCATTGCTACTTGTTATTCGGGTGTTTATTGCTTTATGTTCATATGCATGTTTTGTCAAATAAACTCTTACTCCTCTTTTTATGTTTTACCTACATCATTTACAGAATGGTATTAGTATAATATAAATCATATTTATTCATCCAATCCATTTATACAATAATTGTTTAATTAACATCATGTAGAACGAATCACATCGCACCGTGGAGACGGTAAGCCGTACGTATGCACGAGTCACGATTACGTTCCCATAAGTATTGAATGGTATTTGATTTGATGACATAATATATCAGTATTATTTTCATGTTATGATAATCATATATAGTTATTCTGTATACCATTATACTCATCCAAATAATGTGGTGGTAGAAAACAGATTACACCATGGCCTAGAGATGGTATTCTGTACGTATGCACGCACAATGATTTCGTTTTCTATAGGATGGATAGAAGGTGAAATAGGGTTGTTGCATATTTATAATAAATTATCAGTATAAGGGTGATACTGATGTTATTACATTATAATGAAACAAATAATGAAGAGGAATTGGAAGAATAAATAAATTTGTATGAATCTTTAAAGGATATTACCTCTTCTTCAATGCGTCTCATCTAAACCACTTCTTAGGGCACTAAAGTTGGACTTTGAATAATACCAGGACCTCTAGTAGGTTTCTAGGGAAGTGGAGAACAGAAATGGACATGTTTTGGCCGTTCTTGAAGTCTCAAAATGTTGTGAATAGGAGAGGGAGGAGGTTCCCTTTTATAAGAGAGGAGAGGGGAACATTTGGAATCCTCAAAAATATTAAATTATAATAAACAGAAAAGCAACATAAATACTTCCAAAATGACTCAACATAGAATGTTAGATGATATAGGGTTGTAATATCATCTAACAATAAAATTTATAAATGTTGGAAAATATATTTTAAACCTTATCATCTTGATTTATTCTTATTTAATCTATTAAACTATATTTGTGGTAATAATATTCTAAATTTTAAATTTTTATAAATAATTACTTATATGTGGTGAATTGTCCATAATTGGTTACTTTATAAAATTTTAGACCATTTAAATTTCAATTTATAAATTATATATTTTTTTAACCTATTTTATAAAAAAAATTATAAAATAACAATAGTGTCAATTTTGACACTATTCATTTATTGACATTTAAATAAAATCCACACAGAGATTATAATCGATCCAAAATATTTAATTTATTTACAACATGTCATATTCGTCTGTGAAATCTGTGGAGAACATTAATTAGTTCAAATATTATTTATTTTTTTATTTTTAAAACCATTTATTTGATATTTCAATCAATAATATAATTTCTACAACACTATTGTTTCATCATTAATGATAAATATTTAATGCATATAAATTATAAATAAATTCTCATGATGTAGATAATTTTATTATATTTTGGGATGATATTTGTATTCGATGTTTTATGATGTTTAAAACTAAATTAAAATTATTACACTTATAAGATATAAGAGAGTGACATGTTTTCACTTTCATTGGTTTTAATAATAATTATATCATTTTCATGGTCAAAATTCCATTAATTGAATGTATTCCAACCCTTAGGAGATATGGGTCGACTTTTATTCATCCAATAGATGTTTTTTAGGTGATAGGGTAATTTTATAATCTTATTTTTACACTTAATTACTCGATTTACTTTTAACTATATTAAATAAAAATTACCCTTGATAATATTAATAATATATAAAAAAATCAACATATTAACTTAATATGGAACCATGTAATCCAAATATGGAATCCATTTATCAAAATTCAATGCACAGATGTTGCAGTAATTAATTTAAAATTAATCCCATTGTTAAGAATATAGGTTATAAATGTTAAAATATTGTCAATGATTTATATGATTTTACCTATTAATTAAATGTAAAATGAAGGGTAATGACATAAATGATATTAGATGGTAAAAATTTATTTTATTTATACATTAAAAAAATTAAATGTTATCATTTAACAATGAAAATTATATTGATGAAACAAGTTGTTTTTATGAAAAATTTAGCATATTTTTACTATTTCTCAAAATATGAAAGTTATCAAAAAGTATTAAAAAAATCCCAACGTAAATTATTATATCCTGATTCAAAATAAGAAGTTTATTTTTCAAATTAATATCATAAACATTTCAAAAAATAAATTTAAAATGGGTGATCCATCAAAAGATGGAAAAGATGAATTTTTAAATAAAAAAATAATTCTTTTATCTGGAAAATTGATTTTTCCCTCGTATCATATGTAAGATGAATTCTTATGTTATATAAAATAAAAAATGTTGTTATTACTCTTTTTAGAAGCTAGTTTATATAATATTTAATAACATATCGTTGTTTAGTGAAACTCGATATTGCATACAACACAAGTTATCAAGGAAGGTCTCTCTTGCTTGTAACGCAAGCCAAGCCAGTGTTGTGTGTAGTAAAATATTTTTTTTGTGTTTCGTATAACATAAAAAAATATTTCTCTTAAAATCTGAGGGTGTTACATATTATAAGTGGATTGTTTTTGGGGATTTTGGAATAACTTTGGATTTTTTTAGTTGATCTGATGTTCTCTGGAAATGGAGGATTGGCGGTAATTCATACTATTGTGTAGGTGTCTTTCGTTGTTATAAAAATGAATAATATATTATTTACAAGGTAAACTATTAAATAGTAATATTTTTGAAATTATGAAATATATTTGAATCAAATAACTTTAATATTAATATTTGAAAACAGATTATATTCCTTATTTATTTGATTAATAAAAATTTAAGGTGCATGAATGAAATAATAGTTTTTAATGGAAAATATTGATCATAGACTTTGTGAGGTACATTTTATATTTTGGAAACATGATTTTTGTTAAAAAATGAAATTGATTGTAAAATTAAAATATTTTAATGGTTGATCTAAAATTTCATGAAATTTTTAGTTCATTATAATATCAAAAATGGTATAAATTAAAATACACTAGATAAGAAAAATCTATATTTTTTACAATTCAACTAAACATTGATGAATATATAAAAATTTAAAAAAAATTACCATTATGAAAACATTTATATGATGATTCATAAATTTTTATTAATTTTATAAAAAATATTCTATCATAGTAATTTATAATTTTTAATATATTTTTTTGACTATTATGAAATAATTAAAAAATCATCATATTAAAAAAATTATATAATTAAATTGAATTTATTAATAATTTTTTATTAATTTTATTTTAATACATATTATTCTTAATTAACATTCTATATATTTTTTAAAATTATATTTTACTTTTTTTTGGAAATTACAATTTTAATGATCAAGATTCTATTCCGAACAATTAGTCAGAAATTTCAATTTTTGATGTTATTATTCTAGTGGTCACATTACTATTATAACTACCACATTGAGTCCAATAAATACCACTTCATTAATTTATTAAATTTTCACTAAATGTACTATCATGGTTTTATATTTCAATTTTATGACATTTTGATTGATTGATTTATTATTTTATTTTTTAATGATTTTACCATGAAGGTGAAAACTCTAGTAGATTGGATGATCTAATTTTTCCCTTTCTAATTATGCAATTTATTTTGTTTTCACGTGATAACATTTTTAATTTTTATGGATTTATTTTATAACTAATTTAACAATCTAATTTATAAAATAATGTGTTATCCGTGTCACTATGAGATGTGTGGGTATAATGTTATATAATACTACAAAAAATTATTAAGGGAAAAATAAAATTTATATAGTATAGTTCAATACATTCTCCCCCGTTAAATATTTCATCCATGAATTTTCAACTGATAGTATTGGTTGAGAATATTTGAGGGTACTTATGTTTCTCCATATACACAGTATCACATATCACCTCATTATGTTTTTTCTATTGTACTTTAACAAGAAAAGATGTTTTATTTTTTAGATCATTGCCAATATGGTCTAATATCCTCCCTAAATTCCATATATAATAGTGGTTATTATCTATATGTATCACTCTAGATTTATTACAGATGACAGATAACATATGTGCTTCCTCAGGAGTGGTACATAGAACATATCTTCAACATATTTCTTATTTTGTGAAATTTATAGACAATATGATACTAATTAAATACAATCAAGGATCTAATTGGGTCCAATTTACCTAGGACTATGATTCGATTTCAATGAAAATTTTCTAAATCTATTCCATTTTGATTTTTAAAGGGGAAAATAATATCCATCTTCAATCTCTTCGTTTCTATAATGGTTCTCAATATATATCTTCCACTGGCTTTGAAAATCATAATTAATTTATTTGATAGAAGGAACCTTTTTTGTCTCTCTGGTACAATATTTAACCCATGTATAATTCATTCACCAAATTGATTACAATAATTATGATTTCTCCATCACATCCCATACAGAGCTTCATGTTGGGAAATTTGAAGATTTGATTAGAAGTTTCAGTTGTATGGGATCTCAAATATTGGGAGATGTCAATACTGTCCAAATTCAAAATACATTTATAAGATATCATCATGTCATTAAGATTCAAAAATTTTCTTTTAGATTATAAATTCTTTTAGTGGTGAATGGGATTATTGAACTCGAATTCATTATTTAGGTCATATTGAATACATCCATATACTTTTTAAGAGAATGTTGGATAACAATAAATTATGACTAAAAGTGTTCACCATATTACCTCATCACATTTTACACATATATCATTTCATATTTTTATCTTGTAAATATTGTTGAATAATTATAAGGGGGATAGTTTTGGGGTGTCAATCTATCACATAAAACATGGCATTGCATCCATTAGATGTCTTCAGGAATCCATTGAAGATTACCTTAGTGACGTTCTAAAATTTCCATATTGGTATTAACAATGGTAGAGTAATGGAAATGGTCTTCGGTAAGTATCCATTATCTTAATGACATATTTACCATTATAAGGAATAATCATCAATTTCCTACTTAATGTTTTCCCACCTGAATCATCTCCAAGATCATGGTACATCTTAGTTCTTCCATGATGGATGTTGAAAGGTGAGCTATGTGCATTATCAAAAAATATTTCCTTATCTCTAGTGATATATCAAATAAATTTATAGTTAACAATATGATTTCATAATATTAATTAATGTGGAATTCATGAAACTCCCCCCCTTACATAATCAAAATTTGTTAATCTAGATGTGATCACATTGTGTCTCCTTCATCTTATCTTGGATAGATGTCTGATAAATCATTTGGGCCAAAAAATATATATTTCATACTATTTATATTTCAATATACATCCCTTTAGTATCCATAATGGTATTGTCTTCTTAAATATATATATTAAAGATATAGTTGAATGTTCTTCATTTCTAATAGCATCACCAATCTCGTTTTCCTTTCTGTGATGATAGTTAATTGAGAGGTTTCATTCATTGATAATTGATAACCATCATCATTAATTCATATTCATATCATTATATATTAATATATAATTTTTTATATTCTAATAAATATATATATATATATGAAATAATTCATCCCATATAGGTAACACAACCAAATCATCACGGCGAAGACAATACATACTAACTCAAGACTGGGCAGTAGATATGACTTATCATGGATCATCATTTTTGTGATGATTATTCTATCACATTATAAATACAAATGATTAAAAAACCATTCTATTTAAGAATATATTTATATTGATAAAAAGACCTCACCAGAAAGTATTGTGAGTACAAGTGTAGTGACTAGAACCTTCTTATACACTAATTATTTCATCAAATTCCCCAAACTGGACATAGTTTTTCTCTTTCTATGATTATTTAGTTAGATATATATAAAATAAATATAATTTTCTGAAAAAACATATTTTTTACCCATATAAGACAATAAAAATATGTATTTCAATGACACATAGGGGTCAGGCCCATTCCTCAATTTCCTTTTTCATTTATTCATCCATACAAATTACATTTCATGTGATCACATGCCCCATGAAAGTGACTTTATACATCTAAAATCATAGCATCAATAGAATAACAAATATTTTCTCAATTCTTAAAATCAACATCCCAATAGATAAATATTATTCATGTTCCTCATTAATATTGGATTAAAGGAGTATATCATGGATAAAAACACGAAAAAAATTGTCTATTTTGTCAATAAAACACTATTCATAAAATTTATAATGAGTAAAGTGGTGTTAAGTAGTCTGAATAGAATAAATATAGACACATAGTGTCCAAAAAAATAAAGATATTTTTATTCAGAATATCAAGCGTTTTTACCTTCAATTAGTGAAATCTAGAATGAAGATACACCATTTAGTGGTCTTGGGATCTTTATAGTTGATTGAACAATTCATCAATCCTTGTTAGGGGATACTAATTCATTATTGACATCATATTGAGATATCAGTAATTGATGCACAACTACATTGATGTATCCATTTTTTGAAAAATATAACTGGTGGAATCCAAGAAGATGCACTAGGGAATATGAAACAATTTATCAAATTATCTAGTAGATTCTTCTTTAACTCATGCATTCCGATAAGGGATTTAATTTAGGGTAGTTTGGAAGAAATATCACCTCTATTTATAAGATAAACTGAGAAATATAAATCAATATATTTTGGATTTATGGGTATATCTTTGGAAAATACATCATTATATTCTGTTATAGTTGTAATTTCATAACTTTTGATACTATCACTCAACACAATAATTTTGGAAATGTATATTATTCACATGGTATCAACAAACATATCATTTAGAAATTATTGAAATGATATTCATGGTCATACATAATTCTTTGGAATAGAACTTAATGGTAATAAATATTTGATGAGTAATCCTTTACATGATATTTGATGTGATCTCTACATAATTACAGACAATCGATGTCCAATATAGCATCAAATTTCTCCAATAGAATAATTACATGATTCAATGGATGAATTTTCCCATTTAAGATAACATGATAAGTGTCTAACACATGTGTTTAATTGATCAAAATAGTATATATATTAATATATAAGTATACATCAATGAATTGGGGTATTTATTCAAATGATCTTGAAAACATACAACATATATATGTTCCTCTCTAAGAATAATCAAATTAATCATTTTCCATTGATGAGGGAATAAGAATTGTACGTTGAATGACTTCATTTTGACACTCCAAAATAGAGGTTGTGATTCTATATTTTTTCAATTCTATTTGAAGTTTGGTGGTCTTTTATACTTATTTCATTCAAATACACATGGTTTAGAGAACTAGCATGTATTGTTCACTTGTTCGAAAAAGATGAAACATTGTATCATGGATGGTGCATCCTGTTAAACAAACGTGTTTAATTTCTTATTAATTTCTTCTAAAAATTCATGATCATAATGGAATTTTCTACCATATATGAATTTTTTCCCATTCACTGTGTTTTATTTACACTAACAACTCTTCGAATATTTTTGAAAATTCAATTGTTGGATTTTCTTTCAAACTTTATCATTTGATCAGAAGAATCTAATGTAAATTTTTATCTTCTTATATACAATACAATTAGATAATTATATAAAATACATATATAAGTTAAATAAACATCTAACAACTTCTTCATAACTCCCTAATACACATATAGCTAGATTTATTCGAAGATGTGGGTTGATACCACTAATATATATTTTAATATTTATGTCTTTATAGATGAAAAAACTATGGAATATCATGGAATCCTTGTGAATGTTTCACTATAATCTATTAAATATTAACCCACCTTTTTATTATGGTTTATGAATTATGTCATCATATTTATTTAATGTTTTCCAAGGGAATACTTTTTATTTTATAACTTCTAAAATTATTCATAATACATATAATCTATTTCAACTTTATTCTTAATGTTTTATCAATTACTACCATTTATCAACTTATCCATCTAATTGATTGAAGGATAAGGCGATCCTCTCCCTCTGAGAGTAGATGATACAAAAATATATCATATTCATTATGTTATGCCAATATTCCATGACAAGTGGATTAGAATATATTCTATGAATTAGTGGTCCTTACCATATAGAAGATTTTATGGAATTTAACTCATTCTATGTTGAAGGTTGATATTCATCATAGATCTGGTTGTTATTCATATCCTATGGTATCCAATAAATATTCTTGATATAATTTTGAACTCGACTACCCATGGAAATTCAGATGTCTATCATCCAATAATTGTAATGTACTTCACATGGGTTGTTTGAATGGATACCCCTAGTTCCCACCATTTTAGAAATATAATAGTTTTGAACAATTTTTAATTAAGAAAATATTGAATAAATGATTTATTCTTGTTGAAAACATCCATAGAAAGTAACATATAATGGGATCACTACATTAATCCTTCTTTTCTTACAATTCTTTATGGATCATGCACATTAATCCATTATGAACATTAAAAGAAATTATTACATTAGATTGGTATCTTTCGTAATCATTTGTATATAATTTTTTGTCTAATATATTCATATCCCATATGAATATCAAACAATGTGTGTGTCAAGGCCTATTATTCTGGTATCAGGTGATGATCGATTTAATACCCAATTCTCCATTTTCATAGTTATTACCCTGAGTAAAAAAAACTCAAGATCCAAATCCTCTTATAAAATTCAAGTAGGAATTTAATTACATGGAAAACATGTGTTTTATATATTATAAAAACATTGTATTTTTTCTTACACATAGAAATAAACTTATGGGTTTAACAATCATATATAAACCATGTATCCAAAAAAATCTAAACTATGGTATAATACAAACTATAATGTCCAAACATGTCGTACACTACCATTAAGTAATTTTTAAAATAAAAAAACATTTAGGTTATATTCTAGGAAATAAAGGTTTAGTTTCATTGGAAAATTAGGCACACACATCGGTTGAACCTAATAAAATTTTAACTATTCGTAATTATATGATAAGTATCCTCCTAGAGTCTCTCATATTATCCTAATCACATTTAACAACCTTTTTATATACATCAATGAAATATGTGGTCTAAAATCTTATTATGGTGGGGAATAATGGAAATGAATATATAATAAATGGGTTTTCACAATCCATATCATCATATCAAAAGCAATGGAACATCATCATAAAAAATTAGATAATTTTATAAATTCCTATAATGTGGAATAATAATAAGAATGGAAGATCATAATAATTTTTTCAAACACCACACATAATTTTCAACCAATTATGCATTATATTCACGCATAAAATATATGCATACAACATAATATCATAATTCTGAAAAATGATTGAACAATGTTATTTAATAATACATATATTCTCATGTGATATATCACTTCATCCATTACATTGCAGGGCTTATAGTTCTTGTACCACCTGACACATCGTAAAAAATATCATAATTATGCATGATAGATAGAATGTATAGCAGTCATAGTTAATAAATAATATTGTGGAATGGAATGGATTTCATATGGATTTACTATATCATACTTGAAGGTGAAAATTTATGTGTTCAAAATTGTATAATTTATATAGTAGTTATATATAAAACCTTCCCATTCTTGATAAGATAACAAATAGCTCAATATGAGGCAATTCAATCTTTTGGAAATATAAAATATTTTTTAAGAATCCCATAAAGGGGATTAGAAATCTAATTTATTGGGTTAATACATATATATGTCAAAATGTAAATGTAATGGAAAGTGAAAATTAATTTAAAGTACACTAAAGGGATATATATACTGATATAGAAGTGAATGATGGATTACCCAAAAATATACAGTTGTGTTCAAGTGTCCCCTTCTAATAAACCCTTCTTTATTTTGGTAATTTTCTACCTCATATATATTATGGATTGGTTTATTTAAATATTTAAACAAAATTGAATGATTTTCAATTTTATCACTATTTATCCATTATAATTATTGGATTCTATTTTCATAAATTCATTATTAAACATATTTTTGTGATATCATCAAATCATTAAATTACCCTGACAGTTTTCTTTTTTTTATATTTTTTCAAGGTATTGTAAAATTAATTATTTAAAAATATAAAATTTATAATTAAATATGTATGTATATATATTATCTTTAATTCATACTATCCATCAATGATGGTGTTGGTTATCATATAGATGGCTATGTATTTATTGGAAACTATCTGACCATTAACAATATACTGTCAACTGTGAATAAAAGAGAAGATTGAATAATAAATATGTCATTATATAATAATTATTTTTATTTTAAATACATAATATAATTTTGAGATACTATTAAATTAGTAATAGGGAATTTTTGTTTGAATTAGATGGGGAAAAATAGAAGGAGAAGAGGAAAATGAGGGGATAATCGATAAAACCATACCAATTTCTTAGTGTTTCTTCTTATATATAGCACTAAACACTCATAATGCTTGGTTAGTTTTTATAATAATGTACCTAAGAATTTCAATGGCATAAATAATTGTAATTTTAGAATAACATTTAATTTTTTATTTGAAAGTGGCCTAGTTTTCCTAGATAGGCGTTGGGGATATTTGTACTACCATAGCAGGGTACTTTTGAGGTATAAAATTAAATAAAATATTATATCAATGGTAATGCATTTAATAAATATTATTTTTAAAATATGTAATATATTTGAAATAAATAATTGGACTATAAGACTTAAAAACACATTATAATCTTAATTTATTTCTTTTTTTTTTAAAAAGGTTAAAATTTGACAAAATATTATTATAATAGAATACATTATACATTAGAAATTTGGAAATATGTTTTAGACATAAGATTAATATTTATATCAACTTAGAATAAATTGGAGTTGATTTTTAATTAGTTCAATGGTTTTAAAGCACAATTACGATTAATCTGGTCCTGAATATGAATAATTTGATGTTCTGTATAGTAATATGCAATAATTAATTTTACTTAAGATAACTTTAGATGTTAAAGAAACCACATATTGGGAATTATATGACCATATATTTATATTAGAGTATATTAAATATTAATCACACATTCCATTAGTAAAATATCATATACTAAATATACTATAAATTGAATTCTAAGTTTATATTTCTATACATAAAAATGTGGATATTTTCTGAAGATTCATGATTTTATATTTTAAAATATTTGTATAGAATGATTTCTATCTAAATTAATAATGAAAAATGATCAACGATTTTCAAGAATATATATTTAATAGTTTTAATTAGATACCATAATGACACATTTTATATCAGTTTCCAAAATAAAATTTGGAACTATTTCCCTTGTTACTATGGTGATACTATAAAGATAACATGAGTAAATAAAACAAAATACAATGAAGAAGGGAATATTGAGTGACATACATAAATGTACTACTTCTATTAAATGACTTATGAATTGTGGTTCATTTATAATTAAGATAGAAGTTATTATTCAAGTAATTTATAAGGCTCAATATTCAATGAAGGAGAATTCAATGTGTGATTTAATGTTGTGAAAAATGAATTGATCACCAAAAAGGTGATAAATATTAGAATACTACTTTCAATACTGAATATTTTATAACATTATGGTTTGTAGAAAATTATAGTTAGTATTTTATTGTTGTACGTATTATTTATCCTTTTATAGTCAATATTTAAAATATATTACATCATAAAGAGTTAGGATATTCTTCTATGATCCCATAATATTTATGGGAATGACAGGATGGGTGAATTATAAATTTTCAAAATATCATTGTAATAATAAATAATTTACAATTTTTTAAATAATATAATAAACCTGTTAAATAGTATAACATATATATTATAGAGACTATAAAGAGTGTAATTGATATAGATAAATAATAAAACTAAATAATTTTTTAGTAAATCAGATTCAGATTATTTTACTTATACTCTTCATTATTTCAATCCTAGAGAATATATATGAACTATAACATATCCGTTAAGAGGTAAAAAACATGCATACCCTTTTACAATGTTCAAAACTAAATTTTGAAATTTAAAAAGCATAGGAAAAACCCATCATTTGTATTGAAGTAGTAAAAAAATTAAATTATAATGAGGAATCCTAACAGGTTCCTTTAAATTGTTATAGAACAAACTACGTACATGCATTCTGAGTATGTGATCTGATGTAACATACTAAATTTTTATTATAGTATATCTATTGGTGAATAAATTTAGATGATGAAATACTGTAAAACTGAAATACTATAATAATGAATCGATTTAACTACTGAATACATTCTGTTATTTTAGAAATATTGATCATTAACCCATAAAATATATGTTAAATAATTAAGAACATTATAAACAATTAAAAAATCAGAAATACATATGAAATGTGGGTAAACTAATTTCCCCTTTGAATGTTTCAACATTTCACAATTTATAAATGATTCATATCATATCCTATATCACGTCTGAATAATTTATTATATATATTTAAAATATTCATTATCTAATAGTCTTAAAAAATATTTTAAATATATCTCCACTTTTATTTTTTATGAGAACTATCATTATCCTAAAGAAACAATGATTTGATATAAAAATGGAAATATAACCTTTTCCATTGTTTAAAAATTAAACATATTCTGATTGGTGTAGTATTTTGATTCCAATTCATAAATATTCTTCTTATATTATGTAATGTAAAAATGTTTTTTATAATATAATATATTAATAATATCAGTAAAATGTTAATTAATATGGTTCTATACATGAATCTTTTCTAGATGGATCAATTCATGTTAATTTACTTCATTGTACCATATTCAATTTTAAATCTCATAAATACATTTACCGTGACATAATCTTAACAATATCATCATATAAATTAGGAAATTTATTAAATATCTAATTAAATCCAATATAAACCACATTGAATAAACATTAAGTAATATCAACATCACTAATGACAGATTAAAATTTTTACAATCTTCTGTGAAACAAATAAAACATCTTCAGTATATAATAATAGTAACATTATGAAGAAACTGGGTGTCCCAATTAAACAAACATTTTTCCAACATCTTATTCTCATGTTATTTATTTGTAAGATGTTTCTATAATCATGATCTCTACATTTAACATGATTGAGTATTCATTAGGAGAATCCATAAAATGATTCATAAAAGGATCCATTCTTGATTTGACCTAACATTCAGTTCTAACTCAAGATTCTATTCTTCAATGGTTATAGAGTAAGAAATTTATATAGTGTCTATTTTTTTTGAAAATTTAACCTCATGTATAAGCATTGAGATATAATATCATTTGATATTATCAATTATTAATCAATTATTTCCTTAAATACCATAGTGATCTATCAATTAATAACAGACACATATAAATAAAATAATAATCACAATACATTTAGTAATAAAATTATTGAAAATTTATAAGGGTAATGTAATTATCAAGACAAAAATATAAAAAGGAAACATGCCACTAAACATTATCCTATTATTTTATAGTAAAAAATTTATTATTCCCCACATATTAATAAGTTCAAAATGTATGTAAAATTAAGAGAAGTTCATGAAAGGAAACGAAAACAAAAGAAAGAGAAAATTGGGGCATAGTATAAGTTATAAATATTTTCCACTATGTTAAACAAAATTGATAGGAAAAAATAATAACCCATGGAGTAAGGATTAATACATAAGTAGTATTAAATGGAAATTTCATAATTGACTGTAATACAAAATGTTATATTATAATTTTGAAATAAAAACTCCCCAAACATTATTCAAAATTAAATATATATATATATATATATTATATTGTCCATGTTAATAAAAGATTCACCCACATGAAAATATAGATCTATGAAATGTCTAAAATTCAAATCATTTTTTAAATGATAAAAACACACTAGGAGCCACAAAATGATTCTTGATATTTAATGAATTAAATAGTAACCACAATTTATAAATAAGATACTAAATATTATAATACTATTATATAAGAATCATCACATTTTAAAAAACAACTCACATGTATTCTCATTAAAAGACACAATGAAATATAAATATAGTAGGTATGCATGTTAAATATAAAAAATATATTACCTAGGTATGAAGAGTGGTTTATGTTTCACCAGATTCTTTGAAGAACCTTTAGGAACCAAAATAGAGTGAATATTTCAAACATTAGAACTCAAAAAATATATATAATAATTTTATTATTTAACCAATTTGGATTTCCCAAACATTCAAAACAAAATGAAGAATAATGACCATTTAGCCAATATTATAGCAACTAACATTATAATAATAATATGTTACCTTACACCTATCATCACATTTCTTATAAAGAACATGATTATTTATATTTTCCTTTATAATAATTAAAATAAATATGAGATTTATAAAAAAATATTTCTTATATCATTATAAATATGCCACAACTCATGTTTTTTTTTCTTTTTGAACAACATCATGATCATTAAACAAATCATAATATGGTATGAATAAGTAATATTTGAAAATACATTTTCATTAATAACAAAGTAATCTAATTTACTTTACGTAAATAATAATCAATTATATCCTTGAGTTTCTAACATTCAAAATTATCATATTTTTTGGAGATGGTGTAGATTTTAGATCAAATCGAAGGCATACTGATTGATTATGTGAGTCTAATTATATTTTAAAAATCATTCACATCAGTAGGGTTTATCAATTGAAATACCAAATGGATCACATTCCTGTAATGAGATACAGTCCAACATTTTCAAGTGAGGCTGGAATTGGGATTTTGAATTGTTGATAAATATCAATGTGTAGTCAAACATATCCATTCAGAACATGAATAAAAAATATTGTTTTTATAATACTACACTTTGTAATGTATAATCATATATAAAGGAAATACATGATATAATTTAAACATTGGATATGGGTCATAATCCTCATAGAACAATCTTATGTATCTTGTAGGACAAGAATTAGAGTCACCATTGTTTTAATGTTGTGGATATGTCATAAATGGTGTGACAATATTGATTTTAATGTGACAAATGAAAATATAGGGGTTTCTCTACGATATTTTTTTGAGAATATAGAACTCAAAAATTGATAAAGATGTAATCAATATTATATATATGAATTTGTGACCATATTAGTTGAATTTTCATCAAACTAAAGTAATATTCATCACTAGTCTTTATTCTCACTTGATACTTCCTCGGTGAGAGAAACAAGACATAGAAGAATGCTGGACACACTGAATGGGATTTTATGATTATTGTTTACAAGGATTTCACATTAAGGATATATTGAGATTAAATATTATGTATATTTCCATTTTATGAAAATTTAGATATGGTTGGGATTATACCTAATGAGGAAATGTTTTTTATAGATATTTTGGTATCAACCTTACACAATGATTATGCTAGGTTATTTTAGTGGGATAGAAAAATCGATGTTACCATGATATTTAATTGGGGATTACACACTATGGTCTCCAAGATATTTTATTAGGTCTTAAAAACTAAGGTTTTGCTGATATTTTTATAGGGAATACACATAGAGGTCTCCCTGATAATTCATTTGGAATATATCCCTTTAAGGTAAACGTTGATATAGTCAGGGCTTACACCAAGGGAGAATTCTAGTATTGGAAGATTTTATTATTCTAAAGGAATGATCCCTATGAACCCCTATGCCCATGTAAGTTATGCTTAATGTAATAATTTAGAGTCATTTGTAAATCAAATGAATTTTTTATTTGTAGGGGACTTAAATATAGAGGCATCTAAAAGGTAACATGATCATACGTCCAAGGTGGATTATTTAGCATGTGTTTTAAGATAGTAATTAGAATGTGAAGTCAATACTAAAGAATTATTGTCTTCAAAATGTGTTTTTCTATATGGATATATCGAATGAAGATATTTTTCATATATAGACCCGACCTTATAAAGGAATCATATGTATATAAATTATAATATGAATCCGATTTTATGAGAGTTAATTTTGTTTCCGAACCTATTATTTGACGAGTAAAGGTAATTATTATTTATAATGATTTTTATATTATAGTTAATAATTTTTTTAATATCATTGGGACTTGAATCAAGGATGAAACATTAAATAAAATGGATCATATGATTTTGGAATCGTGATGCAAGATAAATCCGAATGGAGACATCATTAATTAAGATATTTTGAGATCATGGTAAGTGATTACAGCAAAGGTTATGCCCATATATGAACCCATTTCTCACCCTCTACTAGATGAGGAATGATGATAGGCTCATGGGAAAATTTGATCCTACGAGATATAATGAATCGTAACATGCACCAAGTGGATTTACATATCACATATTTATTCCATTTCCTATAACAGATGGAGATATATTATTAAAATGGTAGTATGGAATATAGGCCATTATGGAAACATGTGATAGTAGAGGTCACCCCATCTTCTCCACCAGGTATTAGGTGTTTAGATAACCAATAAGGGGCCACTGAATCTTGTATTCTCAAGTGGGTCACACACAAATATGTGATCCCATGACATAACGATGATAACTTAGCCCCATAACCCCAAATGTAAATTGGATTTCATAGATCCATGGGTGTATAAAACTAGTCAATTATGGAAAAAAATTGTGTAATTATGGTTCTCGTCAATGTGATCATTAGTGATCCGCATGGACCAAACAATGTTGGCTAGTGCAACATTCCACCGCATGAAGTGATCACATCCAAGAGCATGTGACCAAGACAAAAGGAAAATGTCACATAGTTCCATTGAATTACTATGAATTTTCATGGAAATGGGTTTCCCATAACACTATAATATTTTTATCCTCAATGAAAAGGGAACATTTCAATAGCCTCATTACATTTCCCATATGATTACATTATATTACCTTGTGAATGAGGATGATTGAATAACATGGAAACATGACCAAAATACCATGTCAAGAACACATAAAAATATTACATACGACCATCTCCAGAATTCTTCACATGAATAGAGTGGTCACTGTAATAAAAGAGATCATGTGATTGGTAGGTCATATAACCATTGGTATGGTTACGGTTTTATTTTTGATGAAAAATAAACTGGGTCAAGGGATAAGGAGTCTCATGTCCGAGGCTAATGTCTTATACTAGTATAGATGATTCACATGATCAGCGGTACATGCATGCATCATGTAACTATATATTCATGATAGCTCCTATCATAAATAGGGTGAATCTAAAACAATACATGATCATGGATTCATGATTCATGAAATAAGGGATAATGTCAAATGAGTATGAGGATTCCAACACCCCAATTATGATAAATTCATCAAAAGAATCAATTTACCTGATCAATTGTGATTCATGACCAAGGATTAAAGGCTCGGTGATTCATGTTCTCACATGAATGGGATACATAATCAATAATTCATGAGTTTAATATTTTATATATGGTTCACTTGAGGGTGTCACATGATGTTAAATTAATCATGTGATCATGTAAGTGTTAATTCATTGGTGTATCATGTAATATATGGTACCCTGGAGTGTCAAACTGAATGAAAAAAATTATACCTCCCTTTCTTTCTTCACTATGCATCAAAACTTATCCTACATGTTTCTTAATAATGAGTTAGAGAGTTTATATAGGTAATGGGGGATGGCAATTTTGATACATTTCAGGGAGATTTTTTCATGTGTATCAGCTCGTGGTATTTGATGGAGCATCTTAAAAACTCTAAAACAATTTGTGTTTTTCACACACATGAAAAAATTAGGTCTTCGTGTGATCATATTCGCATGATATAATTTACCTGATTAGTATCACATGATTAACATTGTGGTGAATATCAATCTAATAATAAATATAAGGCTGTCTAATATGTGAACCTCTTATACCCATAGTTATTCATGAGATTTCGATGTTTGTTTCCCTCAGAATTCGGGGATGACCTCCTGGATGGGAGATTCAAACGTTCCGATCAGTTTCTAACGGGATTGTTCGTAGAACCGGAAACATCCAATGATTCCACATCCATTTGGACCTACATTCCAAAGCTAGGTGCTCATTAGCTTGTGGACTGATGAGGCTTAGGAATTTGCATTGGTCGAGAGGATGGGAGGTCGAACTCATCACAACTTTTTGAGGGGAATTATTATCTATTCCGGGACTCTCTTTATAGATTTAAGTTATGTTAATGAATCCTTATTACATTTCCATGTATAAAATGATCTTTCCTTCAATTTTGACAATCAATGATTAAATATGTATGAAATTTAGAGAATCTTTTATATGTATTTGAAGTTCTTCATCAATAGAGAATCAACTATATCTATTTAGAGATTCTTGTTCAATGGTATCCTTCAAAACATATATATAAAAGTCTCTTGGTCATTATGATGACCATGCTGGTTTTAAAGCCACTCAGTGGGGAACTTGATGTTTATTGTCATTCAGAAGGACATGGATTATTTTAGAGTTGGGATCGAACCCATAGATGGGATTCCTACGTATCCTTTGTTTTGGAAAAGGAATCAGAACCCACGTAGTTCTAATAAGGGAGTATAATGTTTATGATTGATGGCTCAAAGAAGGATGTCATAATTACTTTTACTCTCTAAGCTCGTGTGAGTCATGCTCGGTGTGAGAAACAAGAGGTATTGGTAATAAAATAGACAATTGGGCCATGAAAAATGTAATCATAAGAAATGGTTTGGGGCTTATGTATATATGACTGCCCAGATAAATGAAGGTTAGGATTTACATTAGGGAGAAAATCCCGGAACAGGGTCCATAAAGGTATATGTGCTTCATGGAGATTTGAATACTCTAACTTGGGACTTATTCCGGAATAGGAGACCCAAATTAAGAGAGGATTGATAACTGGGTTTTACTCTTGAGAAGGAATCCTAGATCAAACGTAAATTAGGACTGGTTAAAGAGAATTTAAGGGACTTGGGGCTTATTCCTGAAAAGGAAGCCCAAATTAGAGGATCTGGGGCTTACTCCTAATAAGGATGCCCAAAAAATTAGGGACTTGGGGCTTACTCCTAAAGAGGATTCCCATATTTATGACTGAGACTTATTCTTGAAAAGGAGGCCCAGGTTAGGGGAATTGGGGCTTACTCCTGAAAAGGAAGCCCAAGATTAGGACTGGTACTTATTCCTGAAAAGGAGACCCAGGTTTAAGGTATTAAGGTTTGGGGCTTACTCCTGAGAAGGATGCCCAAAAATTAAGGGACTTGGGGCTTACTCCTAAAGAGGATGCCCATAATTATGACTGGGACTTATTCCTGAAAAGGAGCCCCCGGTTAAGGATTCTCTCATCATAAAGGATGAGGTTGAATGAATGAAATCTCCATATTTGGTGACATAAACATATTTAAATCACTAGGTTTTGAGAGATATTCCACAGAATTCATTTCAGATAAGGAAGTCAAATCAAGAAATCATGCCATAAATGGATTTGAAGAGTGTCTTTAAGACTGAATCTAGAAATGTAAAGGTTTGGTGGCTTAAGAGAGGTTAAATGGTCAAGAAAGGCACCCAAAAAGGAATGGGTGTGTATGTCTTGGAAGGCGCGCAGGTACTACGGGGGCGCGCAAGTATTGGTCGCGCAGGTATACCTTCGCGACATGGTGGGTACTTGCGCGATATTCAACCAGTATTTGAAATACTTGAGCGACTCTTCATTAAAGCCTTTAGAATCCTCTTGAGGTTCTTCCAAATAAAGGGACGTGCAAGTTCTATCGAAGGAGTAAGGCGGCGCGCAAGTGTGACCACTTCCATTAAGGGCTGACCACTCAGGCGTGCAAGTGTTGATGAGTTTCAACACTTAGGCCTTACTCCCTCTCTTTAGATATTCCGTTCAAGGTAAGAAATTACCTTAGAAGTGTTCCGGAAGCTTTGAAAAGAGACTTGGGCGTCAGGATCTTCAATCCGAGTTTCTGAAAAAAAAAAGATCCTCTTGAATGGGGGGCCCACATGGTATATTTGTAGGCAGGAGAAGACCCTGGGCGGTTACCGGGCGGTTATCAATTAGGTCGCGCAAGTCACTTGCGTGCCAAGTTGCGTCGTGCAAGTCCACTTGCGCGACCATTAAGGAACTTGCGTGGCCTATGGGAAAAGTTTTCCTTGTTCATCCCTTTGTCTATTTTTGATGTTTTCTTTAAAGGTTGAATCACTTTGAGCTCAGATATTCCCCTTTTTCGATCTTTAGATTCTCTAACGAAAGGAGTGTCAACAAAAGTCCCCCTCAGAGTTCGATCCGGAGAGAAATAGAGGATCTGGCTATGAGGAAATCGAATACATCGAAAGGAAAAGGGGGCGCGCAAGTCTTGATGGTGCAAAGGCGGCGCGCAAGTGCGCATCGCGCAGGGATACAACCCTCGATCGTGCAGGGTACGACGCGCAGGGTCCCGGCCGCGTCTATAAATAGAGGGCCTCACTTCTGTACAGGCATCCGGATTTCCGGACTTCATACCTTCAAGCTCTCACCGCATAGGTCACCTTAGCCTCGTAGGTTGCTCTGTTTTCTAGTGTTTTCCTTGATGTCGCTCTATTGTAAAGTTATTTGTACTTGTTCGGTTTATACTTGCGCGTCAAAAACTAGCGCGACACATGAATACTTACGCGCCTTAATTCCTTAGCAATTTTTTCGAATTCTTTCACAAATTTTATGAAAAATATACCTAGTTAAGAGTTTAATTTATTCAAATTTTGGGCAGATTCAATGGATCCTAAGGGAATTAAAATGTCTGATGAAATGGATAGAAAGTGGATTGATGACATTATGAACATCATTGGCCATGATTACTATGATATCTGCAACAGCACTCTCCCAGATTTGGATAATCACTCGAAGAAATATCATCTTAATTTCCCACAGAGCATCTACCTGCCTCTATATGGTCATAGTCACCTGCAAGGAGTCAATGTTCCGGTTGCAAAGAACTATACACATGAAATGCAGCTATGTTGCTACTCCTTCATTTCAGTTATGCTGTGCATTAAGAGAAACAACAATGGTGTGAACTTTCAAATTCTTCCTCCATGTCATTTCCTTGAAGATATGGAAATGAAAAACCAATGGGATGAAATGTTTTCCACTACCGGTTGGTGGAGAGAAGACAAACATGGTATTAGAGAAATATCTGAAAATAATACTCTCTCTAAATGGCTCTTTACTTCCAATGCTCCATTCTTAAATCCATGTATCCATCTTCCATGTCTCTTGGACAGAAACAGAGTCATTGTTTGATCAGCAAAAAATTTTCTCAAACCGCAATCAAGAACATCTTTTACAATTGTTCCAAGAAGATTTGGTATCACTACATCTCTTGTTGTATCCAGTTGAATGAATTAATTCCAGGTGGTTGCTGATAAAGCTCGGGATGCCGTAAATCAAATTATGTGTTATGTTGAAAGCCACTAGTAATTCTTGAAAAAGAGAAGAGACTCCAGTCTTTGGATGTCCTTCTAACTCTTGTGTATCAATGAATAACACGTTCATCTTCAATCATTTGTACCTGAATTCTTTCACTACCTGCTTCAAATTTACTTCAACCAATGGGCCTAGTAACCATAGTTTGATTTTTACTAGGATTATTACAAATAACCCTACAAACTTTGAACCTTTTAATTGATCAATATTACCTAAATCATAAAAAATGTATATTTAGTGAGCTGGAACATGACTTCTATTCAGAGTTCCTTTGTATTTTGTGGGCAGTTTAAAGTCATGCATGCCGGACATAAGGGGGCTAATGTTTAAGGTTGAAATATATTTGACCAAAATAGATTAAAATTGATTCAATTCCTTGAAAATTTATCTGAAAACATATTACCATACTCAAGTATGAGAGAAAATATGTAAACTATGGCTTAAGAATATTTGAATCTGAGGAATGATATGAAAAAGAGCTAAAAGGAATTAGAAGAAGTAGTTTCCAAGAATGAAGTTACTATTATTTAACAAAACTCGTTAGGGGGTTGAATTATGTAGGGCCACCTAAGGGCATTGGCTGCATGGTCAAATAAATAACATCTTTCGGATGACATGTCTGTTATGTGGACTGTTTATGCAAGGCCACCTATGGGCACGTTCTACATAGTCAGGCAAAAGAACTCTCAGAAATTTACTTTCCTAGTGCTAAAAGCCAGTGAAAGTTTATGGAGATTCAAATTTTCTAAAGTATAGAGTTTGCTGTATGGAAAGAGGTACTTGAATATGGAGAAGATATTTCCAGACAAGATTATCGAAGAACTGGATGAATATCACTCCTACGAAGGTCTGACCCAAACGTAGGGAAGAAGAACAAACCATAGACTTGAATACTTTTAGATCATGAAAAAGGATATGGGACAAATATGTTAAGGAATGATTTTTTTGTGGATCCCTATATATTTTTGTTTAAGACAAATAAGGACAAAATAGGTATTCTTCCCAAGAATGAAGTGACCATCATTTAACAAACCCGTTAGGGGGTTGAATTATGCAGGGCCACCTATGGGAATTGGCTGCATAGTCAAATAAATAGTATCCTTCGGCTGACAAATCTATTATGTGGACTGTTTATGCAAGGCCACCTATGGGCACGTACTGCATAGTCAGGCAAAAGAATTCTCAGAAGTTTTGACATTTTTGTGACTAAAAGTCATGAAAAGGGTTATGAAGATCTGAAAATATTTAAGGTTAGGATTATAACACATAAATATGGGTATTGTCCAATGTATATAGAGATACATAGGTCAATGATAACCATAATCATGTTGTGGCTGGGTCCTGAATTGAAATTTTGGACTTCACTACGTATCTCATAAGAATGAGAATCAAGCCATATGTAGTTCTTGAAATTCATTATAACGTCGTGCAGGACGAAAGTATGAGAGATCTTAGTTTAGGGTCATAGATTTCAGACTGTAATAATGAATACATAGTGTGTGTTTTCATGAGGACTTTTCAGCCAAGGGACTGAAAGTGAAATTTGGGGTTAGGACCAAAAGACTTGGGGCTGGATTCGAGGGATACTCGAATGTTCCTAAGTATCCCATAAGGATGGGAATCAAGCCCACGTAGTTCTAGAACTACCCTTTGTACAAATTTGGTTCGTACATGTGAATGGTGAAAGGGGACTTTAGTGCAATGATGGTTTAACCTGAGATAAAATGTTTAGGCATTACCGTGTATGCACATTGTCTTTTGAAATGAAACATGATTGAAAAATCAATGTCAATAATAGTTCTCTCTCAAATGAGTAAATCAAAGAGTATTGTAGTTTATTGTCGTACCGGACAAAAGTGTTCCATAGTTTAACGTCATATAACAAGGAAGAAAGTGAATCAATGTAAAGATATTGATTCTAGGGGTGGTTTCACAAATCAACATCATATGGTGGTTAACCTATGTGAAGAGATTTCTTTTGTGCTTGAACCTTGGGAGGTTGCCTATGTACCCATCCTCGAAGGCAAGGATCAAAGTCCTTGTAGTTCAATTAAATAATGAATTATTGATCAAGTTGTTCTTGGGGATGATGATCTAAAAAAATGTTGTTGGGACTTATACATGGTTAGCGGCCCAAATAGAGTGTTACAGTTGAGGTTTTCTCTAAGCTCACGTGAGTCATACTCGTTGTGAGAAACAATAGGTAACAACAACCTTAACGATGCATAGTTTAATGTCATGTAGGACATATAAATGGACTATGCAGTTTAAAGTCTTGCAGTTAGGACTATTGGTGCTGCGTAGTTTAGTGTCATGTAGCAGGGACAATATACAGTTTCATGTCTTGTAGGATGTATTATGAACTTTCTGTACAGTTTAGCGTCATGTAGTTAGGATGATGGGAACAATAGAGTTTAACGTCTTTCTGGACGTAAGGGACTTTTATACAGATTAGCGTCATGTAGTTAGGACGTCATAGTTTAACGTCTTTCTAGACGTAAGGGACTTGCAAATAGTTTAGGGTCAAATGCATGGACCATTGATGATGCAGTTTAAGGTCATACAGGACCTAGTTGTAGTCTAAGGTCATACTGGACCATTTAGGGAACGTTTTCACAGTTTAACGTCGTGTGGGACGAAGTTTCAGTTTAAGGTCATACTGGACCATTGCTGTATAGTTTAACGTCATATAGCAAGGACGAACTGGTGCTGCACAGTTTAGTGTCATGTTGCAGGGACATCTTGTGAATACTTTGTATTTTATACAAAATATTTCTTCCAAAATCTGGCACTAGTTGGAGTAGTAATGAGATCTCCATCCATCGAGATTAATGAATAAGCTCCATTAGAGTAGACCCTATGTATTGAATAAGGTCCTTCCCATTTTAGCTCAAGCTTGGGAGGTTTCTTTCCTGGTATCATTGGTTTTCTAAGAACTAATACCAATTCTCCCTGAATTAATGAACGAAGACGAACTTTTTTGTTAAAAGCTCATGCTATTCGATTCTGATAGATTTCCAAGTGGTGCAAAGTGCACAATCTTTTCTCATATAACCATTCCAACTCATTCAATTGCTTTTGGGATTGCTCATCTGTAGATAACTGATCACAAATGGCTACTCTGAGTGAGGGAAATTTAACTTCAATTGGAAAGACTGCTTCTGTTCCATATACCAATGAATATGGAGTTGACCGCGTTTCATTGCGGGTGGTAGTCCGATAAGTCCATAAAGCATGAAAGAGTTTATCATTCCATGACCTCTTATCTTTATCCACCATCTTTTCCAGTATATTTGAAAGAGTCTTGTTAAAGGCTTCTATTTGGCCATTATCTGCCGCATGATACCGAGATGAATGGTTGGATTTAGTGTTATAATCTTGATACAATTTCTTCACCTCAGAAGAACAGAAGTTGGTGTCATTGTCCGTCAATATGGTATGAGGGACACCAAATCTAGTAATGATGTTAGACTTGATGAATCTAACAATGCATTTAGAACTGACTTCATTGAGAGGTACTACCTCTGCCCATTTAGAAAAGAAATCAGTAGCAGTAAGAATGTACTTAAACTGCTTGGTCGTAGCTGAAGGGTAAGGTCCCACCACATCCATTCCCCATGTGGAAAATGGCCATGAGTTTTTAGCTGTATGAAGAAACTTTGGAGGTTGATGAATGAAGTTGGCATGTACTTGACATGAATGACACTTTTTTGTGAAATAAACACAATCTTGTAACATTGAAGGCCAAAAGTATCCAAGACTTCGAATTTGATCAGACAATCTATGTCCAGACTGGTGGGCACCACAGACTCCTTCATGCACTTCTTTCATGATAGCCATTGTTTCTTCACCATCAATGCATCTGATGAAAACTCCATCAAAACCACCTTTGTAGAGAATTTTCTCTAGGTGGTTTGGGTCATCATAAAGAGTAAAATTGACCACATGTCGCCGGATTTTTTCTTTCTCGGCTCTATCAAGTGGAAGTGTTCCATTTTGAAGGTATTCCCTGATAGGTGACATCCATCCTTTAGTATGACCATACGGTTCAGGAATGCGACTAATTTCATTAATTTCCTCTATTTTGGCTTGAACATAAGGTGAAATTGCTCGACGGTGGGCAATACTGATGGTTGTCTCATCCCGATTTGGATCTGCTAGAGATATGGCCATATTAGCCAGTGCATCAGCTTGAGCATTTTGTGATATTGGGACATAAGAAAATGTTGGTTCTGAAGGGAATTCTGCCATTAACTTTCTGACGTAATCATACAAAGGGATTGACTCTTCTTTTCTGATGGCATAATCCCCATTGACTTGTTTGATTACCATGTCTGAATCACCTTTCACCTTTAAGTGATACACTTGTGCTTGAAGCACTAACTCCAAGCCTGTGATAAGAGTTTGGTATTCGGCTTCATTATTGGTACCACCTTCCCACAATAAAAAGGAATAAGGTAACAATGCCTTATCTGGAGAAATGAGTACAATTCTTAAACCAACTTTGTTGAATTTAGGATTTTCCATTTTCTTCCCTGTTGGACTTCTGGAAGCGCCATCAAAATACATTTCCAATGTTTGAGGACACTCTTGAATAGAAAAAATTCTTCATTAGGGAGTTCTACATCTGAAGACTTGTCCTCCATTGAAGGATGTTCAGCCAGGAAATCAGCCAGAGCTTGACCCTTTATTGCCTTTTGAGATACATACTG
The DNA here is from genome assembly GCA_963277665.1 of Viscum album. Lineage (NCBI taxonomy): Eukaryota > Viridiplantae > Streptophyta > Magnoliopsida > Santalales > Viscaceae > Viscum > Viscum album. Next base: position 212,761,705 of record OY728155.1, on the reverse strand, counting down.
AATGTCAAACTGCTGCAAAACAACTTCCCACCTTGCTAGACGTCCTGTAAGCATTGGAAGACTAAGGATGAATTTGAGCGGATTATTGCGAGATACCAATAGGACCTCATGATGTTGCAGGTAGTGTCTTAGTTTCTGAACTGCAAAGATTAATGTCAGGCAACACTTATCAATACTTGAACACCGGGTTTCTGCTTCAATCATAGTTCTACTGAGATAGTAGAGACTATTTTCATTCCCAGCATCATTATTTTGAGCAAGAAAGGCACCCAATGATCGCTCTAGAGCATTCACATTGAGGATAAGTGGTCTACCTTCAACAGGTGGCATGAGTACTGGTAGACTCAAGAGGTATTTCTTGAGAACATCAAACGCTTCTTGGCATTCTTCAGTCCACTGGTAAGTGACTCCTTTTTTCAATAATTTGGTAAAGGGTAAACTTTTTCCTGCCAAATTGGAGATGAAACACAAAATATAGGCTAAGTGTCCTTGAAGTCCTCTTAATTCTTTCAAATTCTGAGGAGGTGACACACCAAGGATTGACTTGGTCTTCTCAGGATCGACTTCAATACCACGATGGCGTACAACAAAGCCGAGGAATTTTCCTGAGGTTACCCCAAAAGCACATTTTATGGGGTTCATCTTCAAATTATGTTGTCGAAGCTTGTAGAATATGACTTCCAAATCAGCCAAGTGATTAGAACGTTGTTTGGATTTAACCACCAAATCGCCTACATTGTATTCAACAAACTTCCCTAAGAAAGGTTTGAAGATACGATGCATGGCACATTGATATGTTTCACCTGCATTCTTTAAACCAAAGGGTATCACCCGGTAACAAAACACACCTTGAGGGGATCTGAAGGCTGTAGATTCCTCATCATCTGGGGCCATTCGGATCTGATTATATCCGGAATATCCATCCATGAAGCAAAGTACATCATAGCCAGCTGTCGCATCAATTAAGAGTTCTGTAATCGGAACTGGGAAATCATCTTTAGGACAATACCGATTAAGATATCTGAAATCAATGCAAACCCTAATTTGTCCGTTCTTCTTATTTAAAGGGACAATATTATCCAACCACTTGGGATACTGAACTTCTCTGGCGAAGTTAGCTTTGATCAGCTTATCCACTTCAGCTTCAATTTTGGAAGCATAAGTTGGGTGTGTTCTTCTCGCGGCTTGCTTAAATCCTAGATGTTCTATTGGTAAACCCAAATGATGAGTAGAAATATCAGGATCAAGCCCAGGCATTTTGTATAGTTCAATGAAAAAATATCTTCATTTTTCTTTAGAAAATAAGTATACATTTCTTTCTCTTCAAGGGTCATGGCCACACTAATTAAAGTGGGGCGTGGATCTTTCTATGTACCCAGATTTATTTCTCTGAGTTCATCCACAGTGGTAGAGATACCCTCTTCAAATGATGGAGGAGCATCTCTAACATCTTCCTCTTCCTCTTCATCATGTTCTATTTCTTCCGTTTCTACTTGCATAGTAGATGACAAAACGAAATTTTCATGAACAGAAAAGATGTCAAAATTTACACATTTTGAAGAAGAAGCTTCCATTTCCGACCCTATTGATGATAAAGGGCCTTCTTTGGGAAATAAAGAGGAGATTATGGATTGAGAATTGACATCATTTTTCACCTCCAATGTTGCTATAACTTCTTCTGGCCTGATTGGTGAAGTATAGACCTGTTGGATTTCAGCAGATGAAATGAAGATGTCACCACTTGTGCTTTCATCACTGTTTGGTAGGTTACCAATTTCTCCCATGTTGTCTGGCTCAATTGCCATAATTAAAATTATGGATCTTTCCATAAGAGTATTTTGATTTGGGCCTATTTTGTCAATTTGAATGATAGGTAACACATAATCTGTACTCACATGTGTAAATGGATTTATTGAAATTTTCTCCAAACCATATGGAGCATTAACTTTGGTAATTTCCTTCATTGTAGATTTCTCTCTTCCCTTCATGTGATAAAATTACGCCTCAATGTACTGAGATTCACATGTCAATAACGAGGCCTTATCACCATACAATGTTCCAACTTTACTATTGAAACAGTATTTGAGACATTGATGGTATGATGAAGGGATAACCGCATGCTGATGTAGCCAGGGTCTTCCAAGCAAGACGTTGAAATCTGAGTCCTGATCAACAATCATGAAATCTGAATTGGATACAAGATCTCCAAACTGAGTTCTGAGTGTAACATCACCCATTGGTTCTTGTTCATTTTTATCATATCCTTGTAACATCATTGTAGAAGGAGATAAATCAGATTCTGTAAGGCCCAATCGACGAAGTGTACGAATGGGCATGAGGTTGACTCCTGAACCATTGTCAATGAAAGCTCTTCGGATATCTACACCATTGACTTTGCCAGATAAGTACAGAGGTTTTATGTGCCCATTCACAACATCATCTTCATCTTTATCAGTAAAATATATCACTGCATTACATTCTACAGGATTATTCTCTATGTGATAGACTTCACCTGCAGCAATTTCAGCTTCAAACTCCTCAGTACTTGACAAAACTTCGATGAGTGCTTCTCGAAGAACTTTTGATAGATTCAAATCATCCAAAATTGATAACATGGCTGGTACATGGGCCAAGTGTTTCAATATATCATACTTTTGATCTAAAGGTCTGCGTTTCCCAACAGGAATATGAGGTTTAGCAGGTACCTTGGAAGTAGATTCTTTGGAAGCTGATGCATCTTGTATTGGGATTGAAGTTGGCAACATCCTTGGTTTTGGAAGATTAGACCAATTAGATCCATTTACTTGCTGAGATAAAGAAGATGGAACCTTTAATCGGTCTTCTAAAATAATTGTGCCAAGACTGAGTTGGCTATTAGTAGAAAAACCTGATTGTTCTTTTTGAGCTCACTGAAGGGCTTTACCACGAGTTTCTGCTGCATACACATTGATAGTAGGGGTAGAATTGGAGTAGTGGCTTCAGAAAGATCCTTGTCTTCCCCTGTATCCTGAACCTCGGGAACTTCCTCGGATTCCATTATTTGATACAGGGAATTCAGGCTCATCAAAATTGAAATTATGACTGGAATACGGATCTGTTAATTGTATCATATTAACAGAACAGAAGATTAACTCTTCATCTAGTAAAGACTCTTCCTGACTAGCCTGTTTAGGTTGTTCCATTTGATTGGGTGGTGCCCGTGGTTTTGAAGTAGATGGAATAAGTCTTCCAGAGTCAAAGACAATTTAGGCTTTGACACATACTCATCTTCTTCTGATTCTTTTTTCTTCTTTGAATCAACCCGTTTCTTTGAGGAGTATCCCCTTGAAGAAGAGGGTTTTACCACAATATTCATGGCAGAAGACACAATTGGTTTCTTTAATTGTGTTCGCAAAATGGAATGAGTCCGGTTGATTGTCTTTCTGACCATCCAATCATCACACTTCTGTGCATTTTTTCTTTTGACATCATTCCATTCACCTTTCTCCTCTGGAACTGTAGTAGTAACACATGCTACCTGAGTCGAAGAACCTTTCAACTTGACTTGTCCCAAGTCGACCATCTTTTGCAGGAGGACTTTAAAGACCAAACACTCCTGGATAGGATGCCCCAACATTTGATGAAAGGGACAATAATTGGGACGGTCTTCGTCTCCTTCCTTGTTTGGCCTCTTGGGTACTGGTAATTGAACCAAATTATTTTCCAGAGCTGAAATGAAGTAACCAGAAACTTTCTCATTTCGGAAAGAGTATGTTTTACTCTTTAAATCCTCAAATTGTTTTCGTCGTTGATCTCTTTGATCAATTGGACGAAACGGCCTTTGTTGTTGGCGTTCAGGAGGTGGAGCCCTTCGAGAAGATAAAGGTTTTGAAGTAGAAATAGGTACATGCGCTTGTTTAAGCATAACTGTAGCAGTTTCTGCTTTACCCATTCTCCTTCCTGAAGCTGATGGAATTGCATAAGATTTAACCTTAGCCTGTATAAGTGAATCATCAATCTGCTGAGCGATTGAAGTAAGGTCTCGAAACCCTCCTGTGTATTTCACAGGGATCAATGGCGTGCGTAATTCGTCACGTAAATTTGCCACACAGATTGGCAACAGCTCTTCCTGAGGGAGTTCTAAACTCAGGGAATACGTTAATCCATTCCAGCGAGAAATGGAATCAGAGACTCTTTCATTCTCCCTTTGCTTGCAGTTTGTAAGATCGAAAACTGTCGTTTTTGGAAAAGTTGAGCTGAACTGAAGAAGGAATTTTTGACGAAGATCTTACCATCCGATGATTGACCGGGATTGCAAGCTTGTATACCAGACAAAAGCTGGTCCTAGCAAGGTTCGCATGAAGCATCTGAGTTTCACTGCTTCTTGCTGCTCTCGAGTTCCCACCATAGGATCACAACAAGACATGTAATGCATCAAATGTTGTTCAGGATCGCCTAATACATTGAAAATAGGGGAAAAAGGGTTTCCAAAACTAGATGGAGGAGAAATTGAATCTACCCATTCAGGGTAAACTTTCTTTTCTGGTTGAACTTGCGCCCGTTTCCCTTCAATAGTTTCTAACCGAGCTGTTAATGACTCAATAGTAGTTATTAACTTTTGAGAAACATCAGGTTGAATTGGGTCTTGGGTAGGTGCGATGAATGGAGCTTGGACAGACGTGGTGATTGGTGCTGCAACTGATGGTAGCACTGCCAACCGTTGTTGCGTTTGACCTGTAGGATTAGACCTCTGAGGGTGTACTCATAAAAGAGGATATTCCTGATCCATATCAGTAGCTACAAAAAATTCCTTCTGCTGTCGGACTTCAGCATTCTTAAGAAGAAGACTACTCTAAAGTAGTTCTGCATTCAACCTTCATAATTCTTTCATTTCTTCCTCTTGTTGTGTAGAGCTTTGCTCTAACGAGAGCGATTGACCTCTCCAGAGGAAGGATATGTAACCTGATTCTTTTTCCTACCTTTGTTGGATGCTTTTTGGAGAGAAGGAAGTTGATTACCTAGGTTCTGAGTAATCCTTTGACTTTGTGTATGCACACCTTCTTTATTTGTATCGGTGCGTAGATTTTCTTGAGCAGGATGCTCTTCATCTGAGTCCCCTGAGTGAGTCTCCTCTGGTGGATTAGCAACAACGCCATTGATGACATTTATTGATGTATAATGCATCGCATCCCTTCTACCAACATTTCTATGATATTGCCTTCTTTCATGTCATTGATGAGACATTGCCTTTTGTTGATTTAATCATTTAGGAACTTCTTGACGAGCTATAACTTGGAGGGTATCTCCTGATAATTTGGCTCTTCGTTCCTCTTGGGGCTTCTTCCCCAATCGAGAAAAGACCGATATTCTCTGAGAAGGGGATTGATGATTTGAAAGAGTCCCCAGTCTCGAGAACTGGGGATGTTCCTGCTGCTTCTGCTCAACTCCTCGAATCCCATTTGTTGACTCTGAGGGTTAGGTTAAAGGATTCCGCAGTCTGACAAGCTGGGGTGGCTCTTGACATGCTATGTCTGAGACCTTCTTAAAATCTATCATCATCTTGCAAATCTTAGTTCGGAAATTAGCTGGATGCATTAGCCTGTATCCACTTTTATCACCTGGTTTAGCAGACTATTGGATGATTTCCGAAACTTCTGTCATTTGATGATGTGTTTTCTCTATACGAGAGGCTTGTGCAATATTCTCGCATGATTGATGTAGGATCAATTCAACAACTTGTTCACTATATGCTTGATTTTGAGAGGAACTTGTTGAAGCATGTTCTTTAGAAATCTTTTGATTATGAACAAAGCCCATTGACTGTGGCCGGTCATGGGCAATAACATTGCATGAGACCATTTTCGGCGGGCTTTGCTGACTGGAAAGCACTGTGAAATGTAGTTCTCCATGAACTCCCCATCCTCTGATATGAGAACCAGATGGAGCATTTGAAATTAACTGACGCAATTTTCGTAGTGCGCCAAGGCATGAACGTTGAAGGGTTCCCTGCTGCTTTTCAGCGTTCGGATACCAAGATACTGATAGAGATGCCAAATCAATCTGATGTTGTAGCCCTTCTATTATCATAAGATGATTTTCATATTCATCATAAGATAATACCTTCATCTTCAATTGACAAAGAGTTTTCCATATGTTGAGACGAATATCATGGACTCCATCTTCCGTCAACATCTTTGGAATGTCATACTGGGGGTCAGCAAAAGGCCAAAACATGACTGGTACCTCACTTTTTTCCAGTGTTTTCCTCATGTTCAGCATTTTATCTTCATCATTAAATGAAGATTCTTCTACCTGTTTTGACCAGAGTTGGTGTTTCCTTGTTCCTTCATCGGATTCAACAAGATTGGTAGAGAGATCATTGATCAAACAAGAAGATGCATGACTTAGTTGTGGTTCGGAGAATGACCTACACCTTGGGCTATCTTCTGATTGAGAAAGTATTTCACTTGCTAGCGATAAAGAATCAGACATGACTGGTTTTGCATTTGCAAGTGCCTCAGGATAAGAGGGCTTTCTCGGTACTACATTGTCCACTGGAGTATTTTCCAGGCAATGTGAATCACTACTGCGGAGAGGACTTTCGCAGCGAAATCCATCATCATGGGGAGGACCACCAAAATGGGTTACAGCAAAAGATGAGATCTCTTTCTCCTTGGTCTTCTGACCACACATAGGGTTCCTGTGGCTCTCATCTGAAGAAGAAACTTCAAGATTGAACGAATTTTCATGAAGCAAGCCTTCATGAGGAAGTGTATGTTGGTGACTTTCAGAATTAATGTTCCCATTATTGGGAACTGAGGGAGTACAATCTTGAATTCCCACAGATAAATGTCTGGGGTCTTCAAGAACTCTAGCATCAAGCAAGGCCTTATTACAGATTGGCCTTTGATCTCCTAACTGTTCTGGGAGAATCTTTTTCTTAGATGCCTTCTTACTCGCTTTGGAAACCACTTGTTGACGAAAGTGGTTAATCTGAGCAGGTGTATGTTCATGATCAGGAAATATGGTCAGGTTAGGATGACGATCTACACTCAAATCAGGTGTATGTTCCTGACTTGGTTGTTCGTATGATATGGGGGAGTATTCCCCATAACCCTCTTGGACTGGAACAGATGTGTGTGTCTGTTACGGAGTGAATCGTTGATGTGTCACTCAACTACTAGGGATAGATTTATGTGTCTTCCCTGAGATGATGCTGAAGCTATTATGATATCCTGGCAAGCATCCAGAATATGAGCATGAATTTTCTTCTGCTCTTTCACCATTGAAAAAATATGTTTGGTGACTTCAGCTGCCGGAACGGGGATATACGTCCATTCCGGGCTTGAAGTAGGGGTATGTGCCCGCTCCTGTCCTCCTTTTCTTGTCAGTGAATCCTGACAGTAATCAAGTGTGGAGGCAGAGAGTTGATTCTGCCTCCTGTTTGTCGTCGGAGCTTTCCGACTGACTTCTTTGTGCGCTACCAAACGAGAGTATTGGTAGGCTTGATTAGTACTAGAAGGTGTATGTGCCTGCTGATTACACTTCGCCAAACGCAGTTGACGAGATCAATCATATGTAGTCAGGTGAGCCTGTTGACTAACTGATGATTTATAAGCAGGTGTATGTTCCTGCCTATAGTACTCCGCCGGAATTTCCTGGCGGGATTGGCTTGATGCTGCCAGACGAGTCTGCTGGACAATGGAATTAAAACGGACTGGTGTGTGTGCCTGTTCGTTGTTCTCCACCAAGTTAGGTTGGTGGTCTTCTCTGGATATGGATGGGATGAAAACCTGCCCATTGTAAACCGGATTCCGTCTCTGGCGGTTCATCTTGCCTGCTCGGGTTCGAGGAACCTGAGCTGAATTTCTGGAGTCGGTACCCTTATCATGTTGAGGGTGCACTGCCGCACGAGTCTGGTGGCGATTGTTGATGGAATCCCTCGGGAAGGACTCCAATCTTTTTGAATTAAGGCCCTGAGGGACCTGCTCATTCACTTCCTCAGAGTAAGGGAGCGAATGGAACTTGCGTTCCGGGGATAACGACCCGAAATATATCAATAAGAACTTGAATAACAACCTAAAGATATGAGTAATTTATGAAGAGTATTATCATAATGAAAAGAACATGAAAAACAACATGAATATGTGTTTACAACATTTCATTTAGACATTCATGAACATATCACTAAGGTCCATCCCCATGGTGTCATAAAAATTACCAAGGTTATTCTCCATGGTATCTTGAAACTTGTCATCTCAAGAGAATAAATCATTACCCAATGAATTTTAGTGCTATCATAGAGCACCATTAATATGTATTTAAGTACATGTTCTCCACATAGATCATATTCAAACATTCCATAAATAACCCATAAGGAATATAAGAAATGGGTTTCATTTCAAAATTGTGACGTTTTAACGGTACTCCTTAACCAGCGCATTTGATACCCAGCGTTGAAGACGCTGAGTAGGTGATGTCATCCTCAGAGCGGATGACGATCCAGTAGGAATAGCAGCAGTGGTATTTGCAGTAGCAGTATTCACAGATGTGAATTTGAGAGCAGCCATTATAGAAATACAGAAGATCTTGGAAAAGAGTGCATGTTTGATATAACAGACGTAATCAAGATAAAATTCATCCACATCATCCTTTGGATGAGCACACATGTCAATGATTGTTTTTGTTAGCCCTATTATTGATTTTTAAATATGGGCTTAACAAAATAGGTAAAACATCATTTTAACATTGGTTAAGGATTCACATCGGGTTCACTATTTTTTGTTTCCCTCAGAATTCGGGGATGACCACCTGGATGGGAGATTCAAACGTTACGATCGGTTTCTAACGGGTTTGTTCGTAGAACCGGAAACATCCAATGATTCCACATCCATTTGGACCTACTTTCCAAAGGTAGGCGCTCATTAGCTTGTGGGCTGATGAGGCTTAGGAATTTTTATTGGCCGATAGGATGGGAGGTCAGACTCATCACACATTTTTTAGGGGAATTATTATCTATTCCGGGACTCTCTTTATAGATTTAAGTTATGTTCGTGAATCCTTATTACATTACCAAGTATAAAATGAGCTTTCCTTCAATTTTGACAACCAATGATTAAATATGTAAGAAATTTACAGAATCTTTTATATGTATTTGAGGTTCTTAATCAATAGAGAATCATCTATATATATTTAGAGATTCTTGGTCAATGGTATCCTTCAAAACATTTATATATAAGTCTCTTGGTCATTATGATGATCAGGCTGGTTTTAAAGCCACTCAGTGGGGCACTTGAAGTTTATTGTCATTCAGAAGGACATGAATTATTTCAGAGTTGGGATCAAACCCATAGATGGGCTACCTACGTATCCTTTGTTTTGGAAAAGGAATCAGAACCCACGTAGTTCAAATAAGGGAGTATAATGGTTATGATTGATGGCTCAAAGAAGGATTGCATAATTACTTTTACTCTCTAAGCTCACGCGAGTCATGCTCGGTGTGATAAACAAGAGGTATTGGTAATAAAATAGACAATTGGTCCATGAAAAATTTAATCATAAGAAATGGTTTGGGGCTTATGTATATATGACTACCCAGATAAATGAAGGTTAGGATTTACTTTAGGGAGAAAATCCCGGAACAGGGTCCATAAAGGTATATGTGCTTCATGGAGATTTGAATACTTTAAATTGGGACTTATTCCTGAAAAGGAGACCCAAATTAGGAGAGGATTTTGTAGAGACCCTAAGCCTGACGTACATAGACTTTACATTACTTTTTCGGAATACTTAGTACATAACAAAACACACACACACAAGGATCGTAATAGTTTAGTGTCTTTGGAAACTCGGAACGTAATCTTCTAATCGTGGTGAAAGATCTTCAATATCTACCATAAAGATCTTCCCTTTTTTTTACCTAAAACCTTTCTTTATATCCGGGGGAAAAGAAAACATAAAAGGGTGAGCTCAAATGCTCAGCAAGGGCAAATAAAGGAAATAAAAATCATATCATATCTTTTTGAAAATCAAAACCTGCAAAAGAGATCATAATATCTTAACATGGAATAAATCATAGAAGTGAAAATGAGATCCCCATAATCATAAAATAAAACTTGAAACTTTGTGGCATGCACACATAATCATGGAAAATCATTTCTTGTTAGTCATGACTCATTTCCAAGACTATCTTAGTGGACAAAGTCCCTTTCTGAACCGAGTTCACTCCTCGTTTCAGTCCTGTATCACTGAACCGAAATAACCTTCCGTTCCAGCCATGTCTATCTCATGAGATATAAAATCATTACCCAATGCATTGGAGGGAGATATAGGTCCCACCCATCTTATAATGAATCCTTTCTTATGTGTTCCACATAATCATAAAACATACATCATCGCATAACACATGTAACAAAAATGGGATTCTTGAAACATCATGACATCATAAATCAATTCATATAAGATAAAGGAATTCATAAACATAATTCCATCACAACATAGTCAAATCAATGTAAAAATATGGATAGAAATAGAACCCTTTATTATCTTAGATGGAAAATAATTTTGATAAAACACTTGAATTGAATTCTTGAGGAAAATATCCTTTCTTCTTCAAAATCAATTTCTTTTCACAAAACATCATGCAATTTTAAAAGAAAGAGATTTTATTGAAAATAGTCATCAAATCTTTTAGAGGAAGCTTCATGAAAATAAGGCTTTATAAAACAGTATAAATCCGTTCGTGCCGTATAAGTTAAAAAAAACATTCTTCGTACTTTTGTCGGAAAAGTCAAAAAGTACCTCGTACGAAAAACGACAAAAGATTCCTTTCATACGTATTACTAAAAACTCACCGAAGGGTAAAAATAGATTTAAACAATTTTAGGTGGATGGAAACAATATTACATATTGAGTAAACATGGATGTGGATGATAAAATACACCCCAGTAAATACTTACGAATAAACAATCTCGGATAAAAATGAGATTGTGATATTTCCCTTACCTTAGGTCCGATTTGCTTTGTTCGTGTCCGAATCTCCTGTATAATGGTTTAAATAATGTTATTGACTTATTCCAGAATCATACATATTGATATGAGATCATATATGGTCATATTATTAGCTTCTTGTTAGTAATATTTCATTGTTACTTGTTACTCGGGTCTTTATAACTTTTTGTTCTTATGCGTGTTTTGTCGAATAAATTCTTATTCTTATCTTTAGGTTATAGATAATTAATTTCCAGAATGGTATTAGTGTAGTATATACCATATTCATTCATTCAATTCATTTATATAATCATTATGAAATGAAGATCATGTAGAACGAGTCGCATCACATCGTGGAGACGGTATTCCGTACGTACGTACGAGTGATGATATCGTTCCTATGATCGTGGAATTGTATTGGAGTATATATATATATTATTTCAGTATCAATATTACTTAATAATAATCATATATAGTTACTCATTACACCATTATACCCATCCTTGTAAGGTGATGGTGGAAAATAGATTACACCACGGCGTGGAGACGGTATTCCGTACGTACGCACGCGCGGTGATTTCATTTTTCCGTAGGATGGATAGAAGGTGAATTAGGGTTGTTTCATATTTATAATAACATATCAGTACGTAAGTAATACTGATGTTATTACTTTATCATGAAACAACTAAAGAAGAAGAAGTTGAAGAAGAAAGAAATTGAAAAGATCGGTAATGGATATTACCTCTTCTTTGGAACGCCTCTTTGAATCCTCCACTTAAGGAACTAAGATTGGTCTTTGGAGAAGACCAGGACCTCTAGGATTATTCTAGGGAAGTGGAGAGGAGAAAATGGCAGGGGTTGGCCGAGCTTGAGTGCTCAAATTGGTGTGAGGAGGAGGGGGAGGAGGTGCCCTTTTATAAGGGAGGAGAGGGGCACCTTAGGAATATCTCAAAATATTATTTTATATTAAAGTCAAAATCGGTATATAATGGTTCCAAAGGGTCTTATTTCGAAGCTAAAGTGGGGATGGGTCGAAATACTATCAACCAATAGGATTTAGACAAGTTTAGGGTATTATTTTAACCTTATCAATTAGATTTAACTCTAAGTTAATTAATTTAACTTTTACCGTGTCTTTTGTTTTCTTTCACTATATGGTTAATACACTTACTATAACATGCCAAACGAACCCCAAATTGTTTATTATTAATATATATATCCTTATCTAAGTAATTTGGCCAAACCTTAGATTTTTAGGAATAAAATAACAATTAATAATATAATATTTTATTTAAAAACTATTTTGTGTCAATTTTGACACTATTTGATATATGATTTTTGTGAAAGTCATAACAGAATTATATGTTCGATCTAAGTTGATTAAATCAACACTAATATATCATAGTAACCTAGAAAATTAGTTTAATTCATAAAAAGTCTCAAATTACATTTATTTTGGTGTTTATAACATCAATTATGTCAATATTTCATTAACAAGATAATTACTACATCATCTTTGTGTCATAAATAAATTAAATTATTTGATGTCTAAAAATTACAAATAAAATACCATCATGTATTAAATCTTTTTAGCTTTCTAATGAATATTTAAAATCGAATTTATCTTATGTATAACCCCATATTAAAAATGATTTACTTATTAAACTTTGATTTTAACTATTTTAACCCTTCTTTAAATAAATTAATAATAAATGTCCTAATCTAATCCAAGTGGGCCTAAATGGTCATATTTTATTCTTAAGTTTGTTTTTGGTCGAATTACACTTGTCCAATAGAATTAGGACATGTGTTAGGGTAATATTGATATCACATTTACCCTTAGTTACCCTATTTACTATTAACCGCGGTAAAAATAGTAAAAAGTTACTATTCACCAAAAAAATTATTTTCAACTCATTGAACCACATTTTAGTACTTGATATTAACCGTGTCTCTCGGATTTTTGAAATTCCATTCACAGAAGCGGTAAAATTATGTTTTATGCAAAATTCAGTTTTTAACCTACCACTTAGTAGTTTCACTATTCATCAAAAATTGATGTTTTTCAGAACAATGCCAAAATTTCATCCTAAGCTATATTTCATATTCCAAATTGAAAAATGAAGTCTATTTTACCAAATTCATAACATAAAAGTTGCATTAATTAATTTTATAATTAAATCCCGCTGTTAAAACAAATAGCGTGTTTTTAAGAAACAAAATCTATCAAAAGATTGACACTTGATTATGTCTGGTTTAAATGTGAAATTACATCCAATGAACAGTATTGTATTAAACTGTAAAAATATATTCTAAATATACTTTAAAACCACTCAAATTAATGATTTATCACTATTAATTATTTCGATTAAAAAAGTTGTTTTTAATTATAATTTAGTAATCTTCTCTATTCATCAGAATATGAAAGTTATCCGAAAAGTACCAAAATTTCACCTTAGGCTAAATTCGATACTCCGAATCCAAAAATGAAGTCCATTTTGAGAGTTAAGATTTCTAAAATTTAAAAAGTGGTTATTACTATTCATAACGGCCAGTTTTAATAATATTTTAATAGCATATCATTGTTTCGTGAAACTCAGTATTACGTACCACAGACGCTATCGAGGAAGGTTGCGATTGCGTGTAATGCAAGGCAAGTCAAGGATGCGTGTTGTGCAAGCTCATTTTGGTGTAGCGTACGACACAAGACATTAGTGAAATAAAAAAGAATATTTTTCATAAAATCTCGGGCTGTTACAGATTTATAACTGGGTTTTACTCCTGAGAAGGAATCCCAGATCAAACGTAAATTAGGACTGGTTAAAGAGAATTTAAGGGACTTGGGGCTTATTCCTGAAATGGAAGCCCAAATTAGAGGATCTGGGGCTTACTCCTAAGAAGGATGCCCAAAAATTAAGGGACTTGGGGATTACTCCTAAAGAGGATTCCCATAATTATGACTAAGAATTATTCCTGAAAAGGAGGCCCAGGTTAGGGGACTTGGGGATTACTCTTGAAAAGGAAGCCCAAGATTATGACTGGGGCATATTCCTGAAAAGGAGACCCAGGTTTAAGGTATTATGGTTTGGGGCTTACTCCTGAGGAGGATGCCCAAATATTAAGGGACTTGGGGCATACTCCTAAAGAGGATGCCCATAATTATGGCTGGGACATATTCCTGAAAAGGAGGCCCCAGTTAAGGATTCTCTAATCTTAAAGGATGTGGTTTAATTAATGAACTCTCCATATTTGGTGACATAAAGATATTTAAATCACTAGGTTTTGAGAGATTTTCCACAGAATTCCTTTCAGATAAGGAAGTCAAATCATGAAATAATGCCATAAAGGCATTTGAAGAGTGTCTTGAAGACTGTATCTTGAAAAGGAAAGGTGTAGTGTCTTAAGAGGGGTGAAATGGGCAAGAAAGGCACCCAAAAAGGAAGGGGCGTGCAAGTCTTGGAAGGCGCGCAGGTACTACAGCGGCGCGCAAGTATTGGTCGCGCAGGTATACTTGCGCGACATGGTGGGTACTTGCGCGATATTCTACCAGCAATTGAAATATTTGAGCGACTCTTCATTAAAGCCTTTAGAATCCTCATGAGGTTCTTCCAAAAAAAGGGACGCGCAAGTTTTATCGAAGGAGTAAGGAGGCGCGCAAGTGTGACCACTTCCCTTAAGGGCTGACCACTCAGGCGCGCAAGTGTTGATGAGTTTCAACACTTAGCCCTTACTCCCTCTCTTTAGATCATCCGTTCTAGGTAAGAAATTACCGTAGAAGTGTTCCGGAAGCTTTGAAAAGTGACTTGGGCGTCGGGATCTTCAATCCGAGTTTCTGAAAAAATGATCCTCTCGAATGGGGGGCCCACATGGCATATTTATAGGCAGGAGAAGACCCTGGGCGGTTACCGGGTGGTTATCAATTAGGTCGCGCAATTCACTTGTGCACCAAGTTGCGTCCCGCAAGTCCACTTGCGCGACCATGAAGGAACATGCGCGGCCTATGGGAAAAGTTTTCCTTGTTCATCCCTTTGTCGATTTTGGATGTTTTCTTCAAAGGTGGAATCATTTTGGGCTCAGATATTCCCCTTTTCCGATCTTTAGATTCTCTGACGAAAGGAGCGTCAACAATGTGACATATAATGGATTTATGAAATTGATTCTTGATTATTTATTAACTATAGATGAATCTAATATCATAAATGATAATTTATACATTAATATCTCCTATAATATAGACATATTAATCATTAAAATAGATGTATTAAACATATCAATTTCATCATGGGGGATGGATGTGATTAAGGAAGTAATTCCCAGAAACACATAATAAGGTTATGGTTCAATATGATCACTTGTATTGATCAAATGGATTAGATATGGATTATCATGATGATGAGGTTACATGGACATTGTTTATATGGATGAACAACATAACAATAATAGTCCATCAAATATTTTAATTTTGATTGGATAAGTTATTATTAACAATAGATCATTGATCTGATTACCTATAGAAGTGAGTACCAGTGTATACAACCAATACTCATTAGACAAAGCATTTATATTCCGGATTCTATACTATGTTCCCAATCCATTGTGTGGCATTATACCTCTTGTGTGTGAAACTATGTGCATACACACCCATGCCTCCTTGCGTTCTAGTTATCCTTGATCCAAAGGATTGTTATGGTGACTCCCATATGTTACATGGTTTAGATTACTGACTAAATAGAAATCAATGAATTTTTTTAGGATAAGAATACGTAAAATAATAATCTAAGTAAACAATATGTCACTTTTGAACCAAAATTTTTGCTACTAAAAATCAAAACCATTGATATTGTTTGATAGAATTATATTTCCAAATTTCCTAACATTCTAATAAGTCCTTCATAAAATTACTATATTTTTCATGTGATTTATATATAAAAAATCCCTAATTAGAAATTTCATAGTACATAAATTGCAGTGCCATAAAATGTACCATTATAATTAATTTCATTTTGAATGACGTAAATAATATTTTATAGTAAAAATAGGTCTTAGTTCCATAGATTGGTGAGTATATTATTGTATTATTTATCTAACCCTGTGAAAGGATTAATTAAGGGGACTGTATTTATTGAAGGATCAGGGGTTTTATTCGGAGGGCAATAAAGATAATTATTGAATGGTGTATCAAAATGGATAACCACTTTATTAAATTATGGATAATAAAACCAAGGAAATGGGTTTCTAAATAGAATAATATTGGATCGGGATGTGGATATATTGAATATATATATAGGTAAAAATTCTAGTTTATAAAATAGAGTTGGATGGAAATGAATAATTATTAGGTTCTGGAATAAGGGACCTATACATCAATAAGTATCCCAAAATAATTTGAATCAAGCCATATATATTTACGTGGATGAATCATATGTTGGTAAATATCAAGAATAGTTGAAAAAGGTTCATGGGTGAAAAATAATATAATGAATGGTCATAGGAATATCTGGTTTTATGTAGGAGATGGGATGTTATCATTTATGGAATAATAAAATGTTGGAACCTAGGTTTTAATGAGGATATTTCATAGCGATGGCACACAATCCATATGTTTTTCCATATAGTGTATTCCACTCTATGATGTTTTAGTTCATGAATGATATTTTATGTCTCATGTTGTTCTAAGGAATAATAGTACTGGGTACCCTAAGATGTTTCCTAAGGAATAGGGCCACACTAAATTATTTACATACATGAAGAGATATAGAGAGAATATCTCAATTATATAGGTTTAGATAATGGTGCCCAAAAGGATTATATCTCCTTTTCTAATTTCACATATTATTATCAATGTCTCATATGTCGAAATATTAGTGTGTTCGCACTTGACTTATTCTTAGTCCGCACATTATTAGTTTTCATCCTAATTATTTTCCATTATAAATAAATATATATATGTATATATATATATATCTAATTCCCAATTTTTCATAGTCCATATAAAGTGTGTGTCAAGAGAGAAGAGACTTGACTTTATCCTATACTTACATTATTATTTTCAACCACACTAGTAATTTGTCTCATTTAATTAGTTATTTACTGACTTATTATCAAAACGGTGGAGGTTCTATATTTTTTGATAAATTACATTGATCCTATGTTTCATTTGTTTGAGGTCATATATCATGGAAAATATATGAATTTATATTCTAAATAATTGAATTGGGTTATGAATGGAAAATATTTATGAATGGTCATGGGACCCGGTATCCCTTCCTGGTTTATATAGTAAGAATATTCATTAAGGGGTCTGGTATGATGCCTAATAGTTTGGGATATGATGCATGTATATTCATTAAGAGTTATTGAATTTTTCTATACCCATAAATTCATATGTAGGTTATGAATTTTGGATATTCATGAAATTATCCTGAAGGGTTCTAGGACATTGTATCTTTATTTAGTTTATGATGGAAGGGTATTCGAGAAGGTCTCTATCACCATGCATCCATGTTTGGGTTATTAAGGATGGGTATTCAGAAAGATTTTAGGTACCCTATATCATTATTTTGGTTTTGATGAATGGGTATTCATGAAGTGTTTTGTAAAATGTATATTTTTTGTTTTATGTGGTATGAACATTAATAAAGGGTTGTAGAACACTTCATCCTTGCTTCAATTTCCCTTGGAAAATAGTGAAAAGATTTTATCGAGGTTAATTTAACCTAGATAGTTTTATTATTAAATTTGATAATCATGCATCAAGAAGAATTAATTGATGTGGATGAGATAGGGATGAGACATTACGGATACTCTCAAAACATACCGAGATGTTGAGTTCTACAGTGATGTCATCATTACTTTTACAGATCAAATGTCCTATCATTAATTGATTTGAAAATACTTGTTGAATGTTTAAGGCCCCTATGCATGAGCCGATATGGTCTTACATGCATGGTCATGAACAGGGGTCCCCACACCTTTCCAATGTCAATTGTAATCATTATAACATTAAAAAACATGTATATTAATGTGATTTATAAGGAAAAAATGTACATGGATGGTTCTAGAATAATTGGAGAAGTTCTTGGATGATCCTAGAATATACGGAGTTTATTATATGGTTGGCAATCTCAGAACCTATAGCACATGGTTTAGGATCATATAATTCTGACCACAAAAATTTATATGAATGGAGATCCACATTCAAAATTTATGAATGGTTAGAATACACATTAATGTGACATAAAGGATGTAAAATCCAGTTTAATTTTTTTGTTGTTGGTCTTATAAACCATGATATTATAATATATTATTCAATATAAATTGGATACTATCATGAATAGGTCGACCATTCAAAGTGGTAGTGAATATTATCGCACATAGTATAGATAATAACACATAGGTTTTAGGTTGACTGTTCCTATAGAACAATAAAATCCCCTATGAACAAACTCTTATGCATTGTTTTATTCCCTATTGAATCCTAGTAAGGTACTTTACTTAAGTTAGTATATGAATCTGATATTATATAGATAGGAGAAATAAAAATGAATCAAGGCATTGGAATTATTATATAGTTATATCAACTAATTTTATTTCATGGTATTAACTCATATTTCACATACTCGAATATGGATTATGTAATATTCAATGTAAAAGGATATTTTTAGGACCCCAATAGTTATATCACCGCAAAATAAACATGTTAGAAAAGTAAGGTAATGTGATAAATAATATCAACATTTTTTATGGACCAACTGTGTCCAAAGACAATGGATTAGATTTTACGATGGTCATAATATGGGATCTATGATCATTGAGAATATTTATTTATGGTATTTATTTTTACTAAACATTGATGAAAAATAACATCGATGGTACATAAATATCTTTTTCAAAAATGAAACTTTGTTTGTTTTAGTCCTATAATATTTCTTGTCTCTTTCACTAACTACTTAAGTCCTTTCTATCAATATGAGTAAAGGGGAAAATTTTAATCAATAGAAATTTAAAAAAATATCATGATGTTTATGGTCAAAATGATTTTACCCTATATTAGGTGAGTCCTGTACATTATCCAAATTAGGTTACCCAAGGCCAATAGTACTTCAAAACCATATTGAACAATTAATGAATGTGATAAAAACTATGGATCATGGTTCATGGAAAAAAAATTTGGTATGAGTTTCCAATTATGAGATTTATTCTGAATCACAAATGGGTGAAGATTTATATTATAATGTTCTTAGGGATCATAAGCATTAATATACTTTTTCATTTTAATGACACATCTATTTAACATCCCATGGGCTCATATGTCGGAGCCATGGCCAGACATGGATATTAAAAAATTTGTATCTTGAATTAAGAAGTTCATCTAGAAGGGTCATAGATCATTTTTTTAAATCCAATACATTATAGACACAAAATTTGAATTATGGTTTTAGGATCTCATAAGTATAATGGGATAACCTTGAACTATTGTTGACCATTTTCAAGATCTTGTGGTCAATTGATAAAGTGTGATGGTGGATGCTGAGTTGTGTAGTTTAATGTCCGGTTGTATGATGAATTTTTCTATCTCATTAATATCTTGTGTCAAGGTATTAATACTAAAACATTAAACATTTTTCATTTAGGATTAAGGTCATGTAGTTTACTATTAGGTAACCAAAAACATGAGAAATGATTTGAAAATAATGGATTATGTCATTAGAGACACCTCACTTCGATTGGTGGAATTACCATGATGGAGGGATATTTGTCCCTTCATGTTCTTACAAGTAGATAGACATATTCTGGATCCCCTTTTACATAGATCTAACACATATGCAGTAAATAAATTGAATCATGTAAGTTAAACCTAGTGGATTTTTTTAACTTGAAATTTCAAAAGTATTTTAGGGTCACTCATGGTGGACCATATATTCATTCCATATTTTTTAAAAATACATCCATATTTTTAAATATGATATTTATAATCCTATATGAAAACATAATTTATGCTCTATGTGAGATACAAATTGTTATCAGGGAGTAACCTATATTATGTTGGATAAGTGTCCATTATAAAGAAAGCAATTGGTATGAGTGTAGAGAATGGATAAGGCCCATTACGAGTGGATTTTGAGGTGATCGAGAAAAATGGTGAGGAAGGATAATATGAAATTTATATGTTTGGTCTTTCTATATGTTTCACTATGCATCTAATGTGGATGTAATAAATCTATAGTATTATTTTCCAAATAATTCTCTCTATATAGATAGAGATCATATTCCAAAGGGGTATGATGTATTGGAAATTTTCATTAGGCCTAGATAGGATGGTCCATGAGTTAATAATATTCATATATATATAGGAATAAATTATAAAATATCTTGTTATGAATATGTAAATAGATAAAACTAATGCCTATAGGGAATGTGATTTTTATCAAGTCATTCAAAATATTCATGGGTCCTACACTACATAGACTTGATCAAATTATATAATAACCTAGTGAAAATACATTGGGGATGTTAAGTGTGTAATAAAAGGATTAAACACTATTGTAGAAGATGGGAATATAGTTTTTGAAATATTTTTATAGGATCGGTGGTGAGTGTTTTCAGTGTCACTATGTACTCAAAATGGAGAGTTATAAAGAAATTTATAGTTATTAAATTTAAATATCCCCTATATATATATATATCATGTGTAGAGAAGATGAAACGTTTTTTACCATGAGACATGACCATTTAATGAGGTGAAATTGGACTATACAGTAGGATGAATGGGGGATCATCATGCTTTATTATTCTAATGATAACATGAGTAGTTGCAATCCATTCTCCCCAAACCCATATGTAAGGGGAAAACATATTTAGTATTATCATTCATATAATTATTTTTCATGCCTTCAATGATCCATTTCGGTGTCACAACATATAATGTGATGATAATAATAAATTCATACATGGGATTGGAAATGATAAGGGTCCCCTATATTGATCGCACTCAAATACAGAGGACATGGAATTTCATTTCTATGACATATTCCTAAATTAGAAATCACATTTCCAAATATATTTTGTGGACCTAACTCATTCATGGGATGGGGGAAATGTTATTATATTTATTATGAGAATAGTGACTGGGTCTATGGTAGAGCACATGAATGTTTCTACATTTCCCACAATGGTTGGAGTCTAGAATCATGTATTTCTTCATGTTACTATCACCCAAAATGATCTGGATATTGTGTATCTGTTAGGGGCATGTTAATACTCATATGAAAATTCACCAATAATGGTTTGGGTGAGATATCATGAAGTTTCAGTGATTCCATCAAGGGGATGGTCTCTTATACTCGTAGAGTCTTTCACTGTTGTTGGAATAATTATAGATTTTGATCATTTTTTTTAATTAAATATCTGCCAAGAATTGGGGAAGGTTATAACTGTGTAAAACCTATGACAGTTTATATAAAACTTTATCTACGCATACAAACCTATCATGTATGTTCATGAATCAAGCTACATGTAACTCATAAGGAAATGGCCCCCACATAGATTTGACTCATATATGGGAAAAGAGATATTTTATTCATTAATTGTATTGCAATATGGACAATAATAAGGGAATTTATATATTTTATCAAGACCCAAATATAAAATTTAGAGAAAAAACCTTGAATTGGGTTTTCAAATATGAAGGTAAATGTATTTTTTAAAAATTTTGGTCGGGACCATGATTTGGAAACCAGACATCACTACATATCCCATGTTTATGGGAATCAAGACCCAAAAAATACTTTCAATTTAATTTATCTACAATTATTTTCCCTGTATAAACATAATATTCGTCATGATGATATCATGAAAATGAATATCGTGTCACAAAGACTTTTATATTGATCTATCACTCATTTTGGGGGAAAAAGTAGCCTAAGAATTGATATATTCTAAACAATTAATATTAATGCTTGTTTGACTCCCACATAACAATTTTATTACATATTTAAAGAATGATGACCCTAAATATTATCATCAGGGGGTAAGAATGTGTGGGATTTCAGTGTTCTCATCACATAGCAGTCATAATGATTTAATATATGTTGAATAATGATTAATGCATCGAGATAAAGAGGAGTATTTAGTATTTCTTATTAATAATTGGTACACATATTTATGTTTTCATTTCAGAATCCATGGTTAGGAACAATGTAAAATATAAATATATCCCTATGTATCTCATGGAATAAAAATCAAGGAATGGGTATTTCTTTTAGAATATTGTATTGTTATATATATTGTTAATCTAATGAGAGATGGGGAATCATTAACGAATGGAGTCAGCTCCAATGAAGGTTACATGCCGTCATAGGATGGCTCACTCTATGAAGATAATGGTCTTCAACATTGAACAATATATTTTCTACTTAATCAATGTTCGACCAAAATGTTGGTGTCATATAGTTCATGGATTAGTGATGGGGACCTGGTGGATAATGTTTTATGGTCGGGTAGCTTTGAAAAAATGGGGTTGTATAGATGGATGGATAACTAAAATAATTTCATTCCTAATTGATGATATATACCATGAATTGAAACAGTACGAGAACAAAATGTTAGGGTTATTCTTTAATAATTGATACAATGCATAGATGTGTAATATCAAGGGTATTTGAATCCACATGAATTGTTGGGTTATGGGAAGTATAAACCATAACCCATCAATATATTTTTCAATGATAATTTCATTCTGGTCTATATAGATTGACTATTAGTAATGTTAGAAGCCCATAACACACACCTTTGGTACAATAACATTGTGGTTTAAGGTATACCAGTCTTCTGGACCAAAATCATCTGCTAGGTATATGATCTGAGGCATTTTTTTATTCACCATAAAATTATAGTGGTCTCCCTTTAGAAAATTATGTACATGATACCAATATTCTACATGGGAGTATATATTTTATCTATGTGCAGGTTAATATAGAATACCAAAATAATATGAAATAGTGGTATCATTTTTTATTAACTCTCATATCAGAGAAAGGATGTTGGTTCATGGATAATGTAATATTTGATAGGTGTTCTTGAATCATAATTTTTACACTAATTTGTATTTAACTCATTCCCAAGTGGGTGGAATTAAATATGTTAATCTTTAGTACATAATCATCAGATATGATAATATGTTCAGCATAAAAATCACATGTCATAATGTTTAAAATAATTATATAATGATAGAGTTATATATATATAAATAATTTTCATCATAAAAATGCTTGTATAAGAAGCCATAGAGGTTAAGTAATCTTATAATTTTTATTCTATACATGAGAAACATGAGATGACTTGGAATTCGGTTGATCCACATGAGAGTTAATTATAGGGAACATGCATGGAAATTCACATTTTAATACAAGTAATAATCTCTATGAATGTAAAATTCATTGAGGGACATGTTGAAAAATCATGGATGCTCATAAAATATGATTCAAGTGGTATTTTTTATCCCATGGTAAGGGTATAAATACAAATGTTGTTCTGTAATATGTTTCCTTATACAGATATCTCTCTCATATAAGGATGAGGGAATTCCATTTTTTGGATAGATCGACCTCATCAAAAGGTAATTTCTAAGTAAAAAGTACCTTAAATATAGAAAAATATAATCCTAACATACATGTAGTTCCAATTCTATAATTTAATGGGACTTATTTTTTATCATGTAGTTTTTTAGGATAAAAATAATCATGGGATGGTAAAACCATATAGTGGTAGTGTTTTATACAGATCTGGTTGAATCATATAATGGTAGAATTGTACTACATGGTAATCACATTTTGGGAATTTTATAGCCTTGTGGGTAGGACCACAATAAAGGTTAATGTCATCCAATTCATACTAAATATTTTATACATTCTAAATTAATGTAGCTAATATGATTTCATGATATTTTAATGCCATTTTTTAAATATATAGGTTCCCATTCATTTATGGTATATCGATGGGGAAATTTGGTGACCTTTAATATAATGTCTATCCACCTTGACCTAGGTATGAAGGAATAGGACACTGGTGCAACAATTATCTGTCATTAACATTGAGAAATTGATGAAGTAAATCATGTGTTTCTTGTCAAATGAATGTATAATTATATGATTAATTCCACTATTAATAATGGTATATACCAGTTATGTGTTTTTAGAGAAATAACTCATGGGGTTAATGGGGAGCCTTCCAATAGGACCAAAACATCACCTTGATACATTCTTTAAGTTAGTATTTTATTACCCCAAAAATACTATCGGGGTCCCTTTTGATCATTATGTTATCCTTACCAACATGTTTCAAGTGATAACAATGTTTATGTGGGATCATGGTCAATGAAATTTAAATTTAATATGTGGTCATGCTATCAGATGAATCACACATGAAAATGGGAATGAATTAAATTTTTGGAAAAGAGGGTCCCAAAAGGATTTAGAATAGTTTATGGATATTCCTTCTTGTGTTAGGACATATGAAAATTTATAATGGATATCTAGACATTAGAGTTTGAGCATTGAACCACTGTAATTTTTGACATGGGTCATAAACTCAGGAAAATTGGGTCTTCATAGAAGAGTGATAACCCATAATGAAACGGTAACAGAATATGATGTTATAATATTTAATGGACAATGAGTACAATTCAAATATGTGTAACAGCTTGATTATTTGTATATTATTGAATAATATAGATATGGTATGTGGATATCATACTCTATGAATATTGGAATCATGGGTATGTGGAGATTCGGGGGTATAGGTCATCTATAAGTAATGACAGAGTCTCTATCATATTTAGTTAGGATAATAGATCCTTGTATTATGGAAGGCTCTCTTATAACACCTCAATATTGAATAGAAACAATCATTATGGATTTGTGTTATTCATCAATCAATCCTAGTAGGGTTCCTTCAGATTAGTTATTCTCTATTAACAATATGGTTTAGTGGAGAACCAAGAGAATGCAAGCTCATGCGCCTTAAAATTTCATGGGATTTTACTCCCAAAGAATCTATTAATATTAAGTCACATATTTGTTTTTTAAGTGCATTCATATAGAATATAATATTTAACAATGAACATATACTATTGTGATTATGTAAATGAGTATTAAACACATTTTTAGGGTTAAGGGATAAAACACGTAGTTCGTGTGTAAAAAATCATTAGAGGGGAACATCGATTTATTGTGAATATTTTTTGTTCACATAGTTTCAATTAATGAAATAAATGTTTTAGTCCCATTTTTTAAATAATATACATCTCAAACTAGTTATTTGGAGTGAATTTCCATTACCATTAATCTCACATGAGTCATTCTCAGCATGAGAAAACATATTTTTTGGGATGCTTATTAAACTACATCGGATTTATTAATAGAGAACATGTGGGATAATACACAATTTTATACAAGTATGAATCCCCAAACATATTTTATACTCATCATGGTACAAAATTTAATGAAATTATGATTACATTCTAGTCCTGAAATAGGAGATCGAAGCATCACTAAATATCCAATTAGTATATGAATCAATCCATACATAGTTCTTATATGAGTTCCCCATATATATCATACTCTTCTATTGTAACATCCCAAGTAATTAATTAATTATAGATAGTTTTATCTATGTCTATTAAGGATTAAGATAGTGTTATAGAGGCTTAAAATGAAAATAAATACAATC
This sequence comes from Viscum album, assembly GCA_963277665.1. Taxonomy (NCBI): domain Eukaryota; kingdom Viridiplantae; phylum Streptophyta; class Magnoliopsida; order Santalales; family Viscaceae; genus Viscum; species Viscum album. The sequence goes on along the minus strand of OY728155.1, from coordinate 212,736,010 downwards.
TTAGGCATGGAATACACTAATATTCTTAAAAGATTGTTTTACTACCTTTTGATGGAAAAACCTTTTTAAATCTATATTTTGACAATTTTATAAGCTATTTTTGTCAAAATAAACTTATTATTTATGATTGGGACATGAAAATTTACTTTGTGTTACTTTTTGGTATTTTTCCGATAAAGTTCATTTTTTAATGAATAGTAAAAAATGTTGTATTTTAATTCAAATCCTCTTTTTAATCTAATTTATTTATATGATTAGATTATCTTTTGAATGGGTTTTGAATTTAAATTAGAATATATTTTTACCATTTTATCCAATTGTGGTCATTGGAATCAATTTCACTTTGAAATTGGACTTAAACTAGTGTCAATCTTTCGATACTTATTGTTTCATAAAAACACGCTATTTGTCATGACAGCGGGAATTAGTTATTAAATTAATTAATGCAACTTACATGTTTTGAATTTTGTAAAATAGAAATCATTTTTGAATTCGGAATATCAAATATATCTTAGGGTGAAGTTTTGGTATCTTTCTGAAAAACTTCAATTTTTGATGAATAGTGAAACCAGTAAGTGGTAGTTAATGAAACTGATTTTTTGTTTAAATGAAACTTTGCCACTTATGTGATTTTATTTTCAAAAATCTGACAAACATGGTTTTCATTAAGAATTAAAATGTGGTTCAATGAGATTAAAATAATTTTTTGGTGAATAGTAACTTTTAAGTTCTTAATCGCGATTAGTGGTAATTAGTGTAGTTTAAGGTAAAAATAATGTTTTAATAATATGAGATGAGCTTGACACATATCCTACCCTTATTGGATGTGTCATGGCCGACCAAGACAATCCATGGGTCAACATTGGGACCCCATGGAGCCACTTTGGTTGGGAAATGACATAAATAATTTTTTATTTAATGTTAAAGTAAAAATGACACAAACATGAAATGTTTTACTAAAACAATTTTTACATGGGGTTATACAAGTCCGATTTTTGATTATAAAGAGTCATTGGAAATCTAAAAATATTTTCTACATCATAGTATTTTTTTTAATTTTTAGACTTTAAAAAAATTATATTATTTATGACATCATGATGATGCAGCGATTACCTCATTAATATAGGATTTAAATAAAATGAAATGATAAGGTAAAATCTATGAACTAAACATGTCCAAAATCTATTTGATGGGTGGATTTCGAACCCTTATCACCTTACCCTCGAATTATATCAATGTGGGACCTTTTTAATCCGAAACTCATTTTAAAATAATGTAACATTTCTTTACTTTCCAAGAGTGCCCCTCCTCTCATCTTATAAAAGGCCCCCACCTCTACCTCCTTACCCACACTCCCAAAGACTTTGGCTCGGCCAACCCCTACCCATTTTGTCTCTAAACTTCATTATATTACTCCTTGAAGCCTCACATTGGGCAGAAGTCATCCCAAGGAAGCCTTTGAGCTCAAACCAAAGGGAGTTACCCGATTTTAAGGTAATGTCTTCACTTGAGTCCTTTTGTTTTATTTTGATTATCCAACCCCCTAAACTCTTTTTATTCATTTTTTTGTAACAAATTCAGTATATTAAATATACTAGGATTTTTTTATAAGAAGGATTTGAGCTACTCTTACACACACCTATATCTAATGGTTAAAGAACATACTTTTTCCGTGGATGGTGAATTTATGCCTCCCGAAACGATGATTGTTCAATATTATTTTAACACCTTAAAAGGTGTCCATTAAGATGACACTATATTTATATATGATATATAATATGTTTATGTTTTCTTTAAGCTTATGTATTTTTCATTTTGGTCAGACCTTTATGGTTTCCATTATGGGTAAACGCGATATCTTCATTTAAGGAAGTGCGGACTACCGCCCCCTCAAAGAGATTTGATTCGTTAAATACCATATGTGGGATGTTTAAATGATGGAACTACGATATTATATATGATATTATACTAGAATTATAATATACCTTTATATAATAATGATTCCATTCTATAAAATACGAAATAGAAATGAAAGTAGCGTTCATGCGTACGTATGGCTTACCGTCTCCATGAACGGTGCATTTCATTTCTTACCTCTAAATGATTATGTAATATTATAAATGCATGCATGTACTGGATATATATGAAATATATGATATCTACATCATGAATACCATTCTGGATATAATGAATACATGAAAAACATGTAATTATAATGGGCTTATTTTTGACTCAAGTACCAATGATCGTTAAAACGACAATTATTAACTTAAATAATTACATAGTGTTCATGACAAAGAAATAAGTGATATAAAAGAAATAATGAACTTGAAAAGGGCTATTAAACAAGTATAAATTAACTCATGTTTATTATTCAGGAGATTAAAGAACGACTGATTCATGTCGGACCCGAGGTATGGGACTTCGTCTCAATCTCCTTTCATTGAGGCATATTTTGTTTTATACACAACCTTCTTTTATACGGTGTATAAACTCCTTTGACTTTTACATTTATTCAAAAGGAATATTTTCTTATACGAAGTGTTTAATAAACGACAAAAGGAAATGTTTTTGTCGTACATATGCGGCGACAATGACTTCTCCTCCGCCGTGACCATTATTTGAGTTTCAGCTTCCTCCACAGTCCATACTTTTTTTAAAAAAAGAAAAATAAATACCATGTTTTACTTTTCTTTTATTTTGGCATTGAAAATTATTTTCATAATGTTTTTTTATCAATGTGTTGTATTGATATCTTGTGATTGAAAGGTGGAAATTTTATGTTTCCTTTATACATGTTTTATGTGATACAATTATGTTGAGGTTCTTGGGCATTATTTTGAAGACGGGTGGTTCCGTGATAGACTAAGGGCGGGTGAGCCCAATATAGCTCTCCAATGCATTGGGTAACGCGAAGGAGTGAAACGTTAAGTTTTCTCCAAATAGATTTAGGGAATATACTGTGATGGATATTTCAAACGTAACCAAGAGGGTTACTACCTATGTAAGAATGTTATGAATCCATCAAGTTGCCTTTATGTCTTATGATTTCTATGATTTATTCATGATTTGATGAGGTATATTAAAGTGCTTATGTTTTATGGGTAAAATATGATTTCATTCTTATGTATATATGTACCCATGTTTCCTTTCCATATTTTTATATTCCTTACTGAGCTTTTTAAGCTCATCCCACTTTTTTTTGAAATGTTTTTCACAGGTCAAGGGAAAGGTACATGATATGATGATAGTGTCAAGGAAGTGTCATGAAAGAATCCATGTTTTATTTTAAATATGTTTCCATTGATGGGAAATAAGAATACTATCTTTATGTAACCACTTTGTTTATAGGTGGAATGTAATGAAAGTTTTGTGATCTAAATCTCTAAAACCCTAAACCCGAAAAGATCCTCAATGTGTAATCTTGTAATAACTCAATATTAAGTAAGGTTTAAGGCTGGGGCCTTTAATTTGGTATCAATGTTCGGTTTAGATTACTTTAGGAGTTATAAATCTATTAACTGATTATCCAAAAATATTTTTTTTATGGTCAAATTGACGTGATATAGTATTTTAAGATTACCATGTTGCTTCAACAAAGACATGTTTGTTCAGAATGGTTTTCCACAGAGGAAAAAGGGAAGCAGTGCTAGGAAGGCATGCAGAAGGAAATAACCTTCTGAATCAGCATCCTGAGATGGTTGGAATTGGAACTGAACAGTTTGTTGCAGTAATGGCACAGTTGACTCAAGCGATAAATGGCGGTGGTATCCATACACGAGATCAGCCAGATCAACTGCAGAGGAACATGTCAGTGGTGGAACATTTCATGAGGCAGCATCCCCCATCATTCAGAGGATCATCTGACCCTGTGTTAGTTGAAGGGCGGATTAAGGCACTGGAGAAGATTTTCGATGTCAAGGGGTGTTAATACAATCAAAAGGTTAGTCTTGCTATTTACCGTTTGGAGGGTGAGGCAGATCAGTGGTGGTCTATGGTTAAAAATATCAGAGACGCCGATGAGATTGATGCTATTGACTGGGATGAATTCAAATGTATGTTTCTTGAGAAGTATTTTCCTAAGTCTGTTCGACTTAGTATGGAAAAGCAATTCTTGAAATTGAGGCAAGAGGAATACTCAGTGGCTACCTATGAAGAAAGGTTCACTCGATTGGCATGGTGTGCTCCAAATTTTATCTGAGACCTTGATAGTAAAATCAATCGTTTTTAGTCAGGATTAAAGCCAAAATATCGAAGGGAATTAGCTTCTCGTGAGTTTAAAAGTTATGAAAATCTTGTTCGATGTGCTGATAAGGTGGAAATGGAGTTTTCTGATGATCAAGTGTTCTATAACAACCAATAGAAGAAGAGACCGAGGTGGCAGGAGAAAGGTAAGAATTCTTCAAAAAAGTCTGATGGTAAGAAAACTATGTTTCCAGTTTGTGATAAATGTGGCAAAAGGCATGCTGGAGAATGTCTTCTGAATTCTAGAAAGTGCTACTGATGTGGTAAGATGGGACATAAGACTCGTGATTGCACTGAAAAGTATCAAGGTGAAGGAAAGACCATTTTTGATTTACAGTTAGAGAAATGTTATAAGTGCAATGAGATGAGTCACTATGCAAACGAGTGTCCGACAAAGAGCTTGAGTGATGGTAAGTAGTTAGACTACAAGCAGAAAGGGGTGGTGAAATCCTTTGCAACTACTTCAGCAGATGTCGGGCCATCAAATGAAGTTGTATCAGGTACTTTTTTTGTTTTTTCAGATTATGTCAGTGTGTTGTTTAATTCGGGGTCTACACATTCATTCATCTCTGAAAAATTTTCTAGTAAAATCGGAATACCATCTCAAGAAATGACTCCTGAACTTTTGGTAAAAACACCAGGGGGAAATGTTGAGGAAAAAAGAATTTATAAGAATCTTCCTATCCTTATATGTGGAAAGAACCTACTTGCAATCCTTATTGTTCTACCTCTAGTAGAGTTTGATTTTATCATGGGTATGGATTGGATCTCTATTTACCATGATAAGATTGACTGTAGAGAGCTAAAGAAGTTCCTTTTCAGAAAGACTTTTAGTTTGTATACAAGAATGAACTCTTACTGTTGATAACTTATCAAGAGTCCAAGAAACTTGTAAAAGATGGAAATGAATGTTACCTTGCCCACATCGTTGAAAACAAAGAAACTGTTTATATTAATGATGTGCCAGTGGTAAATGAGTATCCTGATGTTTTTCTTGATGAGTTTCCTGGAATAATACCAGATCGGGAAGTTGAGTTTACTGTTGACTTAGTTCCTGATGCTAAGCCAATTTCAAAACCCCCTTATCGAATGGCTCAAATTGAACTTTTAGAGTTGAAGGAGAAATTGCAAGATTTATTAGAGAAATGTTTCATTCGACCTGAAACATCACCATGGGGTGCTCCTATTTTATTTGTTAAAAAGAAAGATGGTTCAATGAGACTTTGCATTGATTATAGAGCCTTAAATAACAGCACTATTAAGAACAAATATCCTTTGCCTCATATCGATGATTTTTTTGATCATCTCCAGGGAGCTCAGTATTTTTCAAAGATTGAATTGAGATCGGGGTATCATCAGATGAAGGTAAAGGAAGAAGATGTTCCGAAGACTGAGTTTCGTACAAGATATGGCCATTATGAATTTGTAGTAATGTCATTTGGGCTAACCGATGCACCTACTGTATTCATGGACTTAATGAATAGAATTTTCCACGAGTTCTTGGATAAGTTTGTGGTGGTTTTCATCGATGATATTTTGGTGTTTTCTAAAAGTAAAGAGGAGCATGAAAGGCATTTAAGGGTTATATTCCAAACCATAAACGAAAAGAAATTGTATGGGAAATTCAGCAAGTGTGAGTTTTGGTTGCAACAAATTTCTTTCCTTGGTCACATTGTTTCTAAAGATGGGATAACTGTTGATCCTGCAAAAACAAAAGTTGTGGAAGACTGGCCAAGACCAAAAAATGTAACTGAGATTCGTAGCTTCCTTGGTTGGGCAGGCTATTACCGAAGGTTTATTAGAGATTTCTCATGGTTATCTATTCCAAAGACTAAGTTAACTCGGAAGGGTGTTAAGTTTATCTGAACAAAATAATGTGATGATTGTTTTCAGGAGTTGGAAAGAAGATTGGTGAATGCTCTAGTTTTGGAACTACCTTCCAGGAATTGGGAGTTTTTTATCTACAGTGATGATTCATTGAAAGGACTTGGTTGCTTCCTAATGCAGAATGATCAGGTAATTGCTTATGCTTCACGACAGTTGAAAACTCATGAGGTAAATTACCCTACACATGATTTGGAATTAGCTGCTGTTGATTTCGCTTTAAAAATTTGGAGGCATCATTTGTATGGTGTAAAGTGTGAAATATATACTGATCACAAAAGTTTAAAGTATATATTCACTCAGAAAGAGTTAAACATGAGACAGAGGAGATGGCTGGAATTAATCAAGGATTATGATTGTACAATTCATTACCATCCGGGAAAAGAAAATAAGGTGGATGCTGCTTTGGGTCGAAAAAGTAATGGTTCATTAGCAATGTTGCTTTTGGAACGTGATCCTTTGGATAAGGATTTGATGAACTTTGGCATAGAAGTTTTTGGCGCAGGATGTTCTTCTGTTTTGATTCAGGTATCAGTGAGATCATCTCTATCTTATAGAATCAAGCAAGCACAGAAGCAAGACAGTGAGTTGCAGAAAAAGGTAGAGCTCGTTCAGAAAGGTAAGTTGCCTGAATTCAACATTGATAATGATTGTGTTTGAGATTTGGGAAGAGATTGTGTGTGCCTTGGGATTCACAGTTGACGAGAGAGTTGTTATGTGAAGCTCATAGTTCTCCGTTTTCAGTTCATCCTGGCAGAACTAAAATGTACAGAGATGTCCGAAAGTATTTCTGGTGGGATGGAATGAAAAGTGATATTGATGATTTTACAGTGAAGTGTTTGACATGTCAACAAGTTAAAGAAGAGTGGCAGTTACCGAAAGGGATGCTTCAGCCTTTACCTGTGCCAGAGTGGAAATGGGAGAATATATCCATGGACTTTGTTGTGGGATTACCGAAGACATATCGAGATAATAATGCAATCTGGGTTATTGTTGATCGCTTGACTAAATATTCTCATTTCCTTGCTATAAGAGATACTTTTTACCTAGATCAAATTTCCCGATTGTATCATAAAGAGATAGTCAGGTTGCATGGAGTTCCCCTCTCCATTGTATCTGATCGTGATCCCAGGTTCACTTCTAACTTTTGGAAAGGCCTTCAGAAGTCGTTGGGTACTGAATTAAATTTTAGTACAACTTTTCATCCTCAATCAGATGGTCAGTCAGAATGAACAATTCAGACCTTGGAGGATATGCTACGAGCTTGTTCGTTGGATTATTAGGGAAGTTGGGACCAACATCTTTCTTTGGTTAAATTTTCATATAATAACAGTTTTCATTCTAGTATACAGATGGCACCATTTCAGGAATTATATGGGAAGCGGTGTCGAACTCCATCTTTCTGGGATGAAGTGGGTGAAATGAAGTTGATGGGACCAGAATTGGTAGAAGAGTTGGTAGAAAAAGTTCAGCTGATTCAGAAACACATGAGAACAGATCAGAGTAGGCAGAAGAGTTATGTATACAATAGGAGGAGGGATCTAACTTTTGTGGTAGGTGATCATGTTTTTCTCAAAGTCTCACCATGGAAAAGTATGATGAGATTTGGTAAGAAAGGAAAGCTGATTCCAAGGTTCATTGGACCATATGAAATTCTAGAGATAGTTTGATCAGTTGCTTACCAAGTGGCTTTACCTCCGAGTTTATCTCAGGTACACAATGTTTTTCACGTTTCGATGTTGAGAAAGTACAAGCAAGATCCATCTCATGTTTTGAGTCCAGAGGTAGTTCAGCTGGAAGAGAACCTATCTAATGAGGAGTAACCGGTCCAGATTCTTGACCACAGGGAGCAAGTGTTACAGAATAAGGTGATTAATCAGGTAAATGTTTTGTGGAAAAAACCACATGATGGAAGAGGAAAGATGAGAATCTGAAAATGCAATGAGGGATAAGTACCCCCATTTATTCGATAAGTAAATAAATTGTGGGGATGCAATTTTCTAAAGGGGGGAAGGATGTAACATCCCAAGTAAGTAATTAATAATAGATATTTTTATCTATGTCTATTAATGAACAAGATAGTGTTTTAGAGTCTTAAAATGAAAATAAATACAATCTTATGCATGGAATACACTAATATTCTTAAAAGATTGTTTTACTGCCTTTTGATGGAAAACCCTTTTTAAATCTATCTTTTGAAAATTTTATAAGCTATGCTTTTCAAAATAAACTTATTATTTATGATTGGAACATCAAAATTTACTTTGTGTGAATTTTTGGTATTTTTCTGATAAAGTTCATTTTTTTAATGAATAGTGAAAAATGTTGTATTTTAATTCAAAACCTCTTTTTAATCTAATTTATTTATATGATTATATTACCTTTTTAATTGGTTTTGAAGTGAATTTAGAATAAATTTTTTCCATTTTATCTAATGGTGGTCATTGAAATCAATTTCACTTTGAAATTGGACTTAAACTAGTGTCAATCTTTTGATACTTATTATTTCATAAAAACACGCTATTTGTCATGACAGCAGGAATTATTTACTAAATTAATTAATGAAACTTAAATGTTTTGAATTTTTGTAAAATAGACATCATTTTTCTATTCGGAATATCAAATATAGCTTAGGGTAAAGTTTTGGTATCTTTCTGAAAAACTTCAATTTTTGATGAATAGTGAAACCACTAAGTGGTAGTTAAAGAAACTGATTTTTCATTTAAATGAAACATTTCCACTTCTGTGATTTGATTTTCAAAAATCAGACATACATGGTTGTCATTAAGAAGTAAAATGTGGTTCAATGAGATTAAAATAATTTTTTGGTGAATAGTAACTTTTAAGTTCGTAATCGCGATTAGTGGTAATTAGTGTAGTTTAAGGTAAAAATAATGTTTTAATAGTATGAGATGAGCTTTACACATGTCCTACCCTTATTGTATGTGTCATGGCCGACCAAGACAATCCATGGGTCAACTTGGGGATCCCATGGAGCCACATTGGTTGGGAAATGACATAAGTAGTTTTTTATTTAATGTTAAAGTAAAAAATGGCACAAACATGACATGTTTTACTAAAACAATTTTTACATGGGGTTATACAAGTCAGATTTTTTATTATAAAGAGTCATTGGAAATCTAAAAACATTTTCTACATCATAGTATTTATTTATAATTTTTAGACTATAAATAAATTAAATTATTTATGACATCATGATGATGCAGCGATTACCTCATTAATAAAAGATTTAAATAAAATGAAATGATAATGTAAAATCTATGAACTACACATGTCCAAAACCTATTTTATGGGTGAATTTAGAACCCTTATCACCTTATCCTCCAATTATATCAATGTGGGACCTTTTGAATCCGAAACTCATTTTAAAATAATGTAACATTTCTTAACTTTCCAAGAGTGCCCCTCCTCTCCTCTTATAAAAGGCCCCCACCTCTACCTCCATACCCACACTCCCAAAGCCTTTGGCTCGGCCATCCCCTGCCCATGTTTTCTCTCCACTTTCCTCTCTTACTCCATGAAGCCTCAGTTTCGGAAAAAGTCTTCCCAAGGAAGCCTTTGAGCTCAAACCAAAGGGAGTTACCCGATTTTAAGGTAATGTCTTCACTTTAGTCGTTTTGTTTATTTTGCTTCTCCAACCCCCTAAACTCTTTTTATTCATTTATTTTGTAACACCTCCAGTATCCTAAATATACTAGGATGTTGTTATAAGAAGTATTTGAGCTACACTTACACACACCTACATCTAATGGTTAAAGAACATACTGTTTCCGTGGATGGTGAATTTATGCCTCCCAAAACGATGATTGTTCAACATTCTTTTAAAACCTTCAAAGGTGGCCATTAAGATGACACTATATTTATATATGATATATAATATGTTTATGTCTTCCTTAAGATTATGTATTTTTCATTTTGGTCATACCTTTATGGTTTCCATTATGGGTACACGTGATATCTTCTGTAACACCCCAAGATTTTATAGTGTGTTATTTCTTCAAAATAATTCAATAACTTTAATTACACGCAACACCGATTTCAATTACACCATGACATACCAAACAAGCCATTAAAAAAAGGTTATGAATAGTATTAGATAAATTTTAAAGTTTATGTAATCCTTATAATTTTAGAATCCATATTATGAGTTTCTTAGATATAATGCAAGAACAAATTCATTTTCAGTATTGCACTTTTATCAACTTTTAATAGTGAACCATTTTTAAATACTATATTTTAAACTTTTTGACTAAATGGAGACATCAAAAAATTTAGAATGAAACATCCCAAGCTTCCACGGTACGCTTTCCTTTGAATAAAACAGTAGCGTGTGTTGTACGCAACGTCGAGTTTTAACACACACCACAACCAATCAAACTAGCCATTATGAATAGTAATACCTAAATTTTTAAATTATATATATTTTATATTTTAAAATGGACTTCATTTTTGGATTCGGAATATCGAATTTAGCCTAAGGTGAAATTTTGGTACATTTCGGATAACTTTCATATTTTGATGAATAGTGAAAATTACTAAGTTTTAATTAAAAACAACTTTTTTAATCAAAATAATTAATAGTGATAAATTATGAATTTGAGGGGTTTTAAAGTATATTTAGAATATATTTTTACCATTTAATATAATGCTGGTCATTGGACATAATTTTACAATTAAACCGAACATAAACAAGTGTCAATCTTTTGATAGTTATTACCTCTTAAAAACACGCTTTTTGTTTTGACAGCGGGAATTAATTTTAAATTAATTTCTGCCACTTCTGTGTTTTGAATTTAGAAAAATGGATTCCATATTTGGAATCAGGATGTCCAAATTGTGTAAATAGGTAACTTTTATTTTTAGACATTTTGAATAATTACTGTGGTAAATATTTTATTTACCATGGTTAAGGGTAAATCCGGTAAATAAGGGTTAAAAAATAATATTATAATAATACAAAATTACCCTAAAACGTGTCCTAACCTTATTGGTGGACACATACCCGACCATGAGAATCCTTGGGTCAATTTGGGGACCCCTTGGAGCCACTTGTATGTGGTAGGGACACTTTATATTAATAAAGTTAAAATAAAAATAAAAATGGCATAAGCTTACATCGTTTAGAAGAACAATTTTTACATAGGGTTATACATGTTGGATTTTCGATTATAAATATTAATTAGAAAGATAAAAAGATTTCCTACATAATGATATTTTATTTATAATTTTTAGACATCAAATAAGTTAAATTATTAATGATACAATAATGATGCAATGTTTACCTCATTTAAATAAATAAGATTATAATGATTAAAATATTATCTAAAACCTGTCCAATTCTTATTGGTTGATGTTATTTAGAATATTAGTCATCCTATCTTCGACATCAATGATTTTTGGACCATTATAAACCGAATATAATTATATTATAATGTAATACTTTCACTCTTTTCTAAAGAGCCCCTCTTCTCCCTTATAAAAGGAGACCACTTCTACTCATTACTCACACCTCTCAAGCCACTTGGCTCGTCCAAACTCTGCCCAACTAAGCTCCCCACATCCCTCTCCTCCTCCTTTAAGCTTCCCCTTAGGCAGAAATCATTTCGAGAAGTCCTTTGGTTCCAACCAAAGTGAGTTACCTAAATTAAAGGTAACGATTTCTCTTAAATTATTTTCCTTTATTTTGCTTCTCCAACCCCCAAAATCTTTTTATTTACTTTCTTTTGTAACAACACCAGTATCCTAAATATACTAGGATGTTGTTATAAGAAGAATTAAAACTACTTATACACACAACTCCATCTAATGGATGATGAACATAATGTTTCTGTGGATGGCAAACTAACGCCTCACGAAACGATGATTGTTCAAATACATCTTACCGCCTCTCATGGTGGCCATTATGATGGCACTGTAATTAAATATGATATTAATGATATATATTTTATATATAATCTTCTGTAATTCCATTTTATTTCATACCATTATTCGTTTCATGTTGTATATACATACGATAATTTCATTTGAGGAAGTGCGGACTACCGCCCCCTTAAAATGATATGACTCGTTCATACCACACATGGAACGTATAAAGGATGGTGTTAATGAACTTAAGTAACATATATAAAATATTATATTATACTGGAATATTAATATACCTATGTATCATTTGGATTCAATTCTTTTAAAATAAAAATTAAATGGAAGTAGCGTTCGTGCGTACGTACGGACTACCGTCTCTACGAACGCGGTGAGATCCATCCTCCATCATATCCATTCAAGTCTTATTCTCATTTTAGGGTTAAAAATAATGTTAATATCATTCTGATTATGAATAAGATTTAATCTATCCATTACAAACATGTCTTACGTAACCAAACATTTAAGAAGAACGAATCGATTATCACCTGAAACGACGATAATACTAAGATATTATTAATAAAGCAATGTTAAAAGATCATATATGATATCATATTAATGTATATGATTCTTGTATAATATAATAACAATTATTTCACCATTATACAGGAGGTTAACCGACCCCAACAAAGGAAAAGTACAAGGTAAGGGTTATTTCACAATCTCTTCATTATCCGAGGTTGTTTATACGTAATAATCTACTGGGATATCTTTATCATCCACATCCATGTTTCTTAAAAATGTATTTCAAAACATTTTTTACTATTTACAAGAATATGGGTTATAGTCATTTATACCCTTGTTTGACTTTTTATAAGAGGTTTATAAAGGAATCTTTCCGTCGTTTTCAAAACAAGGTCCTTTTTAACCTTTTCGACAGAATTGAGGTAAGAATGTTTTTTTTAACTTATACGGCGGGTGCGGTTATTTTACGCCTTTATAAAATCTTCAAAGCTTTCCTTACAAGTTTATAAGAATATTTTCAAAGAAAATGTTTTATTTTATATGGATCTTAAATGATTTCAAAATAAAAGGAGATATTTCTTTAAAAAGAATTTTGATTTCATCTACGTCAACATCCTTTGATGGATTTTAAGATTATTTGAAGTTGATTTATTATGATACAAAACTTCTATATTGTATTGAAGGTTTTGTGATATGTTTGACTATGGATGTGATATTTTTATACCATTCATAGTTTATGGTGAAATTATTGACATTTCGTATGCTAGTTTTAATATGAATGTTTATGTTATGTTTAAACCTTTTCATATGGGAATGCATTGGACTTAATAAGTGACGGGTGGAGCCCGCTATAGCTCCTCGATGCATCGGTAGGTCTCATGAGACAAACTAGTGTCTTGGCACAAGGCCTTGAAAAAATCTTATTTGTAGTCTTGGCACGAGGCCTTGGCTATGTGGTTATGATAGTCTGGCATTATGCATTCCAACAATATGAAAGTGGTTATTGATTTTTGCATGTGATTATTCGATTAGTAGAATATCCATGTGAATGAGTAAATGGCATTATTTCATTTTATTTATGCCATACCATGTTGAAAGTTCATGTTTGAAAGGATTTTGTTTTAGTTATACATTGCCTTAAAAGTTTATTCTTATTTATGAAAGTTTCCGCTATTTTGTTATCCTTACTGGGCATTCGAGCTCACCCCTTTTATATGTTTTATTTTTCCCAGGAAGTGAAGAAGTAAATTATGAATGACCTGCAGGGATATTATGTGGGGATATGAGTGTGGATTATGGAGACATTATGTTGTTGTAGTAGTTTTTCATTTTATGATGTAATGTAAAACCTATGAATATATCTAGTGTTTCCAAGGCTACTAAACCAATCGGTCTTTCGAGATTTGATCTTTCTTGTGATCATGCCAATGTTACGAAGTAATGCACCGACTCTGGGTAGCTGGGGTCGGGGCGTTACAGTTGGTATCAGAGGAAGTTTAGTACAAACCTTGGAAGCTAGATTTAGATAAACTCTGATTAGAGCACGTAGACCTAAGATGAACTTTGAGGATTAGTATAGAAGAACTTCCTAGAATTTTGGTATTGTAGAGATTTTGTGAGTTTTCCGAGCAATACATCCCTGTCTGGATACGAGCCGGTAGAGGCGGCTCTGGAACAGATGTACCTAGGGGTAAAACCCGAAAACACCGCTTTGAGCTAGACTCGGACGGGAACTGGTGCACGACAACGGGCCTTGCTGCACTCTTGGTTACGACACTCCCGGGGGATATGCATAGGATAACTCTCACTTTCTTTACAAATCATTATGAAGGGTTTATGAGTATATACTTCCTCAAAGAAAACATATTTATGATTATGGATTATATCCATAGATATTTCAATTTATGTTAAGTGTTTTATAAGTATGGGATTATGTATTTTTATTCATAAACTGATCTAGTGTATTCCATTGTTTAAAAATGGCGCCCAGTAGAAGGAATGAGAACTCCAGAAATGCACATGATCCAAAGAGAAGGAAGTATCATATCTTTCATGGTCTTAAGCTAGAATTTATAAGATAAATAGTCTCCCATGTATTATCATCATATGAAGAAATAATATCATGTGTTGATAAGATAAGTAAAGAGTTTACTGAGTCCTATGGCTTTGAAGGGAATCAAGAGAAGAAAAGGATGGAAGAGAGAAAGATGGATAAAGGGAAGAGGGAAAAGAATAATTTTCCCATATGTGGTAACTGTGGAAAGAAACACCCTGGAACTTGCCTGAAAGGAATGGGAGTTTGTTATAAGTGTGGAGGAAAAGGGCACAAAGTACGTGACTGCAAGGGTAAGAAAATGGTTTCAAATGTACAATGCTTCATTTGCAAGGAGTTTGGACACTACGCGAACCTATGTCCCAGTCATCAGACTATGATGCAAATGATGCTATTGGATAATAATCAAGTTATGATACTACCACAGATGAAGAGGAATGATTAGAGTTCTTATGTTGATTATGTCAATTGAGTGTTGGATCAACAATGTACTTGTTATAATAATTATGGAGTATATAAGGATTGTACTGCAGTACTATTTCATTAAGGACTTGAGATTGTGTGGAACAAAGAAAGGTGAGTCAATAGCAGGATAATTGTTTTGGGAAAATATATGGTTGAGAGAATGATAAACCATAATATAGTTCTGATACCGAGTTAGTGATTTTGGAATAATACATGATTGTTTTGGATAAATTATATTGGATATTCTTGACTACCTTGGAACTGATTAATGATCTGTATATTCCATTATTGTTGTGGTTTAAAACATTTTTGGATTGATGAGGTATATCCAGCATTCTATATGGAATAAGGGAGCATGAATGTAATCAATAAGGGATATAGTAATTCAGGATGTTTCAGTGTATTAAAAGAATACATGATGAAGGTATTCATATGCTATTACGTGGTAAAAAGGATCTACATTATGTTTACCTTCCTTATAAATGTTGGACTGTGAGTTTGGACATAAGTATTTTGGATAGTTCTAGTTTGGATTATTTTGGATTGCCATAAAAGGACAACCCGGAAGTCGGGCGGCAACCCGTCGCGTCCGGCAAGGCTGCGAGACTTGAACCCACAACAGAAGGGCGACAAGGGTGTATCACCTACCACTGTCCCACGAGATGTCCTGAATTAAATAATGTAGTTTTTTTTAAAGATCTGGTAGATGAATTATAATTCATTTATTTTGGAACCCTGTACGAATAGTATAAATAGAAAAAAAAATTACGTTCTATTATCTTTTAGAGTGAAAGATGAGTTTGTGGTAGAAATTTATTAATGGGTAAAATTCTAATTATAAAGTAAGTATATATCCTTATTATCTTATCCAATCTCATAAATAAATTCCTCAACATTAATAATAGAAACTTAGAACAAAAATGTTTTCCTAGATGGTACCTTAAATCATCACTAATTTATGGCTTTGGGATTGTTGGCCTTTTCATAGCCATGTTCTCTACCACTCTCCATCAGGTAATTGATGGTTATATTTTTCTTCCATATCCATATTTTCTTACACAGAACCCTAGTATGTGTTATTTTCGGTAATCTTCATACTTTCCACTCTTTATTTAAAATAGAGGCCTCATTAATTAATTTTTCGATGTGGGATTTCAACTAAGATATTTTGAAACGTCAAAAATGTGTTATCCCAATACCCTATGTTTTGTTGAACCGATGGTATTTCAAATCATCATAGATTGATGATTTTAAGGACCTAAATTTTATACTTGTTTGTGATTGATGACCTCAATCACTACCTATAAATATTTACGTTTTCCCTCCAATTATATGTCTCTAATTGCCACCAATGTTCTCCTAATCGAGATCATAATTTGGTGGTGACCCTTTCATTTCTCTTTTCCTCATATTAAGAATAAATTTTAGTAACCCAATTTCCGATGTGGGTTTTCCCATAAAGATATTTTTTATTTTCAACCTTTTATTTTCGAAGAACAATTTCAAATTGCGAGGACGCAATTTATTGAAGGAGGGGAGAATGTAACACCCCAAGATTTTATAGTGTGTTATTTCTTCAAAATAATTCAATAACTTTAATTACACGCAACACCGATTTCAATTACACCATGACTTACCAAACAAGCCATTCAAAAGAGGTTATGAATAGTATTAGATAAATTTTAAAGTTTATGTAATCCTTATAATTTTAGAATCCATATTATGAGTTTCTTAGATATAATGCAAGAACAAATTCATTTTCAGTATTGCACTTTTATCAACTTTTAATAGTGAACCATTTTTAAATACTATATTTTAAACTTTTTGACTAAATGGAGACATCAAAAAATTTAGAATGAAACATCCCAAGCTTCCACAGTACGCTTTCCTTTGAATAAAACAGTAGCGTGTGTTGTACGCAACGTCGAGTTTTAACACACACCACAACCAATCAAACTAGCCATTATGAATAGTAATACCTAAATTTTGAAATTATATATATATTATATTTTAAAATGGACTTCATTTTTGGATTCGGAATATCGAATTTAGCCTAAGGTGAAATTTTGGTACATTTCGGATAACTTTCATATTTTGATGAATAGTGAAAATTACTAAGTTTTAATTAAAAACAACATTTTTAATCAAAATAATTAATAGTGATAAATTATGAATTTGAGGGGTTTTAAAGTATATTTAGAATATATTTTTACCATTTAATATAATTCTGGTCATTGGACATAATTTTACAATTAAACCGAACATAAACAAGTGTCAATCTTTTGATAGTTATTACCTCTTAAAAACACGCTTTTTGTTTTGACAGCGGGAATTAATTTTAAATTAATTTCTGCCACCTCTGTGTTTTGAATTTAGAAAAATGGATTCCATATTTGGAATCAGGATGTCCAAATTGTGTAAATAGGTAACTTTTATTTTTAGACATTTTGAATAATTACTGTGGTAAATATTTTATTTACCATGGTTAAGGGTAAATCCGGTAAATAAGGGTTAAAAAATAATATTATAATAATAAAAAATTACCCTAAAACGTGTCCTAACCTTATTGGTGGACACATACCCGACCCTGAGCATCCTTGGGTCAATTTGGGGACCCCTTGGAGCCACTTGTATGTGGTAGGGACACTTTATATTAATAAAGTTAAAATAAAAATAAAAATGGCTTAAGCTTACATCTTTTAGAAGAACAATTTTTACATAGGGTTATACATGTTGGATTTTCTATTATAAACATTCATTAGAAAGATAAAAAGATTTCCTACATAATGATATTTTATTTATAATTTTTAGACATCAAATAATTTAAATTATTAATGACAGAATAATGATGCAATGTTTACCTCATTTAAATAAATAAGATTATAATGATTACAATATTATCTAAAACCTGTCCAATTCTTATTGGTTGATGTTATTTAGAATATTAGTCATCTTATCTTCGACATCAATGATTTTTGGACCATTATAAACCGAATATAATTATATTATAATGTAATACTTTCACTCTTTTCTAAAGAGCCCCTCTTCTCCCTTATAAAAGGAGACCACTTCTACTCATTACTCACACCTCTCAAGCCACTTGGCTCGTCCAAAATCTGCCCAACTAAGCTCCCCACATCCCTCTCCTCCTCCTTGAAGCTTCCCCTTAGGCAGAAATCATTTCAATAAGTCCTTTGGTTCCAACCAAAGTGAGTTACCTAAATTAAAGGTAACGATTTCTCTTAAATTATTTTCCTTTATTTTGCTTCTCCAACCCCCAAAATCTTTTTATTTCCTTTCTTTTGTAACAACACCAGTATCCTCAATATACTAGGATGTTGTTATAAGAAGGATTCAAACTACACATACACACAACTCCATCTAATGGATGATGAACATAATGTTTCTGTGGATGGCAAACTAACGCCTCACGAAACGATGATTGTTCAAATACATCTTACCGCCTCTCATGGTGGACATTATGATGGCACTGTAATTAAATATGATATTAATGATATATATTTTATATATAATCTTCTGTAATTCCATTTTATTTCATACCATTATTCGTTTCATGTTGTATATACATACGATAATTTCATTTGAGGAAGTGCGGACTACCGCCCCCTTAAAATGATATGACTCGTTCATACCACACATGAAACGTATAAAGGATGGTGTTAATGAACTTAAGTAAAATATATAAAATATTATATTATACTGGAATAGTAATATACCTATGTATCATTTGGATTCAATTCTTTTAAAATAAAAATTAAATGGAAGTAGCGTTCGTGCGTACGTACGGACTACCGTCTCCACGAACGCGGTGAGATCCATCCTCCATCGTATCCATTCAAGTCTTATTCTCATTTTAGGGTTAAAAATAATGTTAATATCATTCTGATTATGAATAAGATTTAATCTATCCATTACAAACATGTCTTATGTAACCAAACATTTAAGAAGAACGAATCGATTATCACCTGAAACGACGATAATACTAAGATATTATTAATAAAGCAATGTTAAAAGATCATATATGATATCATATTAATGTATATGATTCTTGTATAATTTAATAACAATTATTTCACCATTATACAGGAGGTTAACCGACCCCAACAAAGGAAAAGAACAAGGTAAGGGTTATTTCACAATCTCTTCATTATCCGAGGTTGTTTATACGTAATAATCTACTGGGATATCTTTATCATCCACATCCATGTTTCTTAAAAATGTATTTCAAAACATTTTTTACTATTTACAAGAATATGGGTTAAAGTCATTTATACCCTTGTTTGACTTTTTATAAGAGGTTTATAAAGGAATCTTTCCGTCGTTTTCAAAACAAGGTCCTTTTTAACCTTTTCGACAGAATTGAGGTAAGAATGTTTTTTTTAACTTATACGGCGGGTGCGGTTATTTTACGCCTTTATAAAATCTTCAAAGCTTTCCTTACAAGTTTATAAGAATATTTTCAATGAAAATGTTTTATTTTATATAGATCTTAAATGATTTCAAAATAAAAGGAGATATTTCTTTAAAAAGAATTTTGATTTCATCTACGTCAACATCCTTTGATGGATTTTAAGATTATTTGAAGTTGATTTATTATGATACAAAACTTCTATATTATATTGAAGGATTTGTGATATGTTTGACTGTGGATGTGCTATTTTTATACCATTCATAGTTTATGGTGAAATTATTGACATTTCGTATGCTAGTTTTAATACGAATGTTTATGTTATGTTTAAACCTTTTCATATGGGAATGCATTGGACTTAATAAGTGACGGGTGGAGCCCGCTATAGCTCCTCGATGCATCGGTAGGTCTCATGAGACAAACTAGTGGCTTGGCACAAGGCCTTGACAAAATCTTATTTGTAGTCTTGGCACGAGGCCTTGGCTATTTGGTTATGATAGTCTGGCATTATGCATTCCAACATTATGAAAGTGGTTATTGATTTTTTCATGTGATTATTCGATTAGTAGAATATCCATGTGAATGAGAAAATGGCATTATTTCATTTTATTTATGCCATACCATGTTGAAAGTTCATGTTTGAAAGGATTTTGTTTTAGTTATACATTGCCTTAAAAGTTTATTCTTATTTATGAAAGTTTCCGCTATTTTGTTATCCTTACTGGGCATTCGAGCTCACCCCTTTTATATGTTTTATTTTTCCCAGGAAGTGAAGAAGTAAATTATGAATGACCTGCAGGGATATTATGTGGGGATATGAGTGTGGATTATGGAGACATTATGTCGTTGTAGTAGTTTTTCATTTTATGATGTAATGTAAAACCTATGAATATATCTAGTGTTTCCAAGGCTACTAAACCAATCGGTCTTTCGAGATTTGATCTTTCTTGTGATCATGCCAATGTTACGAAGTAATGCACCGACTCTGGGTAGCTGGGGTCGGGGCGTTACATCTTCATTTAAGGAAGTACGGACTACCACCCCCTCAAAGTGATTTGATTCGTTAAATACCATATGTTGGACGTATAAAGGATGGAACTAGGATATTATATATGATATTATACTGGAATTATAATATACCTTTATATCATTATGATTCCATTCTATAAAATACGAAATAGAAATGAAAGTAGCGTTCATGCGTACGTACGGCTTACCGTCTCCATGAACGGTGCATTTCATTTCTTACCTCTAAATGATAATGTAATATTATAAATGAATGCATGTACTGGATATATATGACTTATATGATATATACGTCATGAATACCATTCTGTATATAATGGATACATGAACAACTTGTAATTATAAAGGGCTTATTTTTTACTCAAGTACCAATGATCGTTAAAACGACCGTTATTAACTTAAATAATTACATAGTGTTCATGACATGGCAATAAGTGATATAAAAGGAATAATGAACATGAAAAAGGTTCTTAAACAAGTATAAATTAAATCATGTTTATTATTCCAGAGATTAAAGAATGACCGAGTCAAGTCAGACCCGAGGTATGAGACTTCGTCTCAATCTCCTTTCATTAAGGCATATTTTGTTTTATACACAACCTTCTTTTATACGGTGTATAAACCCCTTTGACTTTTACGTTTATTCAAAAGGAAAATTCTTTTATACGAAGCGTTTACTAAACGACAAAAGGGAATGTTTTTGTCGTACGAATGCGGCGACAACGACTTCTCCACCGCCGTGACCATTATTTGAGTTTCAGCTTCCTCTGCAAGCCATACTTTTTTTAAAAACAGAAAAATAAATACCATGTTTTACTTTTCTTTTATTTTGGTATTGAAAATTGTTTTCATAATGTTTTTATATCAATGTGTTGTATTGATATCTTGTGATTGAAATGTGGAAATGTTATGTTTTCTTTATATATGTTTTATGTGATACGATTATGTTGAGGTTCTTGGGAATTATTATGAAGACGGGTGGTTCCGTGATAGACAAAGGGCGGGTGAGCCCGATATATCTCTCCAATGCATTGGGTAATGTGAAGGAGTGAAACGTTAAGGTTTCTCCGAAGAGATTTAGGGAATATACTGTGATGGGTATTCAAAACGTAACCAAGAGGGTTAATCCCTACGTAAGAATGTTATGAATGCCTCAAGTTGCCTTTATGTCTTATGATTTCTATGATTTATTCATGATTTGATGAGGTACGTTAATGTGCTTATGATTTATGGGTAAATTATGGTTTCATTTTTATGTATATATGTACCCATGTTTCCTTTCCATATTTTTATATTCCATACTGAGCTTTTTATGCTCATCCCTTGTTTTATTGAAATGTTTTTCACAGGTCAAGCGAAAGGTACATGATATGATGATAGTGTCAAGGAAATGTCAAGAAATAATCCATGTTTTATTTTAAATATGTTTCCATTGATGGAAAGAAGAATACTATCTTTATGTAACCACTTTGTTTATATGTGGAATGTAATTTAAGTTTTATGATCTAATTATCTAAAACTATAAACCCAAAAAGATCCTCAATGTGTAATCTTGTAATTACTCAAGATTAAGTAAGGTTTAAGGCTGGGGACTTATATCTATAGTGGTGGGGAATTTTATTATCTACACATATCTTGATAATTCTTAGTAATGTTCTAATGAATATGTATGATATGTTGCGAAAGAATGGATTCTTATGTGGATGATGTTTCTATTCATGGATAATAGAACAACTACACTTTACATTAGTATGGTTGTTGGGAATCATTATGCCTAAAATGGTAAATCGATACACTAGAAACCTTTAATACATATTTACCTCAAATGTAAAAGTGGATTTCTTCACATGTGACAATCACCTGTTAAGTAGTTTAAGGACTTTAGAAATAGTCTACTGTGTATCTTGACATCATATATTTGAAATTATAATTTCATATGACAAAGATCTATTCCTTCTAGTTTTATCATCATCTGGTATAGATGTCTTCCATGATGTCTAATGTCATAGAGTATGTATTTTTTATATTGTGTAATGTAATGAAGTATGGATGTTTAATGACATAACATTTTAGGTGGGTTACTTTTATAATGGAGTAAGTATGCATCATATTTATGTTGCTTGATTTTAGGGATTTTGATACTCTACAATTCTTCATCTTCATTATTACGGAGAAAAAATATGAAAGAAATGAATACATAAATCATATTACATATGAATCTATAGTGATTAAAATAATTTATGTAGTAACTCAAGGGTGCCTCCTGAGGTCTCATGGACCTTGGGAGCCTGATAAGGAAAAGATCTACTGAACATGAAAAGTATGTAGCCATATAATCATTTATCACTGAAAGACATGCATCCTATATTTGGTTTCACAATATGTATATTCTATTATGAATCCTCGGAAGATAATAGTATATATTTTACTGTCAGTGTATCCAACATCATCTCATATATTTTCATTTTATTCAAGTCCATACATTTAACGAATGTGTATTTTATGTCTGAGACACCAATTTTAGGAACAATAATTTCTATATATTTTCAACAGACCATATATTGATTTATTCATTTTTTGGTGTCTATTCAAATCAGTAACCATTTAATGTAATAAATTACAAGATAAATTTTTTATATAGATTGAAATTATATTTACTTATGTTTAATTATGAGATTTAAAACCCCACATCTCCCCATTTGGGCCACATATACCTCCCTTGGTATGGGAACCTTGTTAATTTTAGAATCATTAATGTAGAAGACACATTTTTTTTATCAATTATAGTGATGTTTCTGAGGCATTATGGGTCACTAATTATGAATATTATTCAAATATATTAGTTGAATTTAACACTCCATAATATCTTTTGGAGACTATTGAGGTTAGATATTTTTTTAAGTACACTAGATGAGTGGGTGGAAAATATGGAAATGACATAATCCCTATTAGATGGTGTCTTTAAAATTTGAAAATTACCAAGAATTATAGGCTGGGTTAAGGTGGAATAATTTCTTATGTTCACACATTAAAAGATGATGTATAATAAAATCACCCAAAACTATGGGTTTGTGATGTTTAATTTAAAGAGAACCACTCCGGGAGTGTGAAAGTATATCACCTCAGAGAGAAGATCTTAGATGCATTCCCAAAAATATTACATGGGTATCCCCATTCTCTTATAGAGCTGACAGATCTTTTCTAATAGAGAATGTTTTTTTCATCCTGTTGGAGAAAACTAGCATAATTCATGATGACACCATTTCACTTTTCAATGATAGTATTAGAGAATAATGATGGAAGTATGAATGTAGTCCCTAAATACAAAATATTTTGTTTCTATTTGAAAGATTTCCCATTCTTTTGTACATTGTGGATTCAACATGGCTAATAATGCCTTCTGTTGGTGCAAGAAATGTATCATTGAATCCTTCTTCCCCAATACTTGGGATAGTAGATGTGACAACCAAATATGGATTTGATGACTTTATAATGGATTAATTATTCTCAATAGGATATTTATCATATAAATCCAGTTATTTTCCCTTCAATATAGATCATTTCATGTTGATAGAAACATGGGTGGTATATTTTTCATCTTCAGAGAGTATCTCATTTTTTGGGTCAATGAATTACATATTGTTAGGTGGGATGATACCCATTTTACTATTTGGGGGAATGGTTCTCATATTGGAGATTATTCTAGGGTTACAAATTATAAAAAATCCATTAGCCTTACACAATAGTGTTCTCCTTTGGATTCTATTTTATCTAATCCAATTTATGATGTGGTTCAATGATTTGGACTGTAGTGATCTAGGAATGATTCTATGATACTATTAGAATATGCTGATGGGCCTTATATGCATTGTATATAGTAGGGATCTATGCTTACTCAGTATTTTGATAACCCATGGGGGATCTTAGAATGGATCTCCTAGTTTGAGTTATTCATATAAAAAATATTCATATGAATCTTTCTATGGAATTGATGTAAAAGGCTGATAAAATTAAAAAGAGTGGATTGGATCCATACTAGGTAGACTCTATGTGTATTTGTTAAGATGTTGATTTCCCTCTACCACCTCTATGAGATATGGATGATATGTATTGTTTCGCACTAGGGATAATCTATCAATGTTATTGGACATGGAATCATGGGATTCTTTCTTCACTGTAACCAATCATGGGAATTATAAAATGTTGTCATATATCCACTGGTTGATTTCATGACCTACTATACATGTTGGGATATATGTATTGTGATGATACACTCAGACTAGGACATTCACCGAATGAAACTAGAGGTGATGGGTTGGAGAAAAAAATATATCGAGTCCTCGGGAAATGATTTTACGTAGGATGAGGCATGTGATCAGTTTATCAGCTAGTTTTTCATTTTATATGATATTGTTCTATGTAAATTTATATATTTTTCAAGGATCATAAAATTCATTGGCACATTTGGTGGTTCTATTTGGATTATAAGGAGTATCTGTTAGGTCTAATAGGCTAGATACCCTGAGAAATGGGTGAATTAGGGTATGAAAAATTAAAACAACTGCCCCTTTTGATCTTGTTTTTTTGTTATACAAACCCCTCTTCTATCTCTCCTTCCCGTTACAGAGTATAAAAAATATTATAGCATGCATATGTCACAAAAATTTTACTTGGTTCACCCTCCCTAGGAAAAGACCAAAGACAATACACATGTGACATGCTAATGGACCAAATACTCTATAAACATGCTTATTATTACTTGTTTGAAGTGGACTCATTATCCCTCCGGGTTTACAACCCCTCACAATTTGAGAACTAATTGCTCTCTCAACTGGAGTGAGCTCATTGCTTCTTCAGAAGATCCACTAACAGTTTATAGACATGTAGGTCTCTTTATTATCACTAATTATTACATCATCCACTATATGTAGATTCTTTATTGATGTCAAAATTCCATCCACTGATGAATACCCATTGTCCCCTAACCACTGACCAACATCCCTAGGGAAATAACATCACAAATAACCCTCCTTCGTGATGCTCCCAATTTCGTGAAGCTTAAACATTCCTTCATGAAGTCCCTTCCTCTTCGCAAAGTACACACATTCCCAGAGATCATTGACTCGCGGAGTACACTACTTCACAGAGCTCAGACACTTGCAATGCTCATGCCTACATAGTGCTTATGTCATTGCAGAGCTTAATCTGTCACAAAGTGACTACCTTCACAAAGCACACTGACCCAACACAGAACACACCACTTACACGAATCTATATTAGCCAACGCGACCCTCCTGTCATCTGTGAAGAACACTACCATTGCAAACCTCCTTCAGGATTTGAGAGAAACAAATTTTTCTTGGGAAACTCTCTGCTTCTCTAGTGGGGGTCGAGGCCTGTTTATAGGCATTTCCACTGACTTGATAACCTTCCAGGAGACATTTGCACCATGTCCACTTACATTGTGAAGCTACGAACATTCTCAAGAAATTATATCTATATCACGAAGCACCACAAAAGTTTTCTGATCATGGAGATCATCATAATCGCGGATCATTCCATCAATTCCTTCACAACACCGCCGAAAATCATTTCTACAATGATCTCTACCTCTGTCGTTCTCAATTCTAGTCATAATTGTGATGATGGCCATAAAATTTCTTCATGTCTTTGGAAAATACAATTCATGAAGCCCATATTCGTGAAATGCAAGTCATTGCCTTATTTTCATGAGATCATCAATGAAATCCACATTTCACGATGCTCTCCAAACTCAAAATTTTGGACCCCAGAAATTTGGAAAACACTGGAAAATAGTGCCACCATATATCTGTTCTTTTTGTACCGCCTCCAGATTATCCATTCCATTTTCATGGTTCATTGTCAACATTAAATGTCAAAAATTATATGAAGCTTGACAATTCACCATGAAAATATACATTGTCAAAAAACACAACCAACCCGAAAATATTACAATGTTACCTTGAGAGATTTTTCCCAACAATCTAACCCTTTTGGGATTGTTGACAACTGCTCTCAAATTCATTCTCTTTACATTGATACCTCATTTAATCTCTTTATATATGCTACCACCATTCACCAATTGTGATTCAGATAGAAACCAAAGATTTAATCACAATATACTCTAGGACCACATGAGCAATTCTCGACATGAGAAACAAGATTATATAAACATTTAATAAATGAAACACATCATTTATGACCCCAAATATATATACCAATTTATGATCATTGGAAAACATCTGACACCATTAAAATGTTACTCTTCTACATTTATCATGATCCTCAGCTGTTGTGATATATATTCTTTGATAGGTCACTTCAAGCATCATCATATTTAAAATTCATACTCCCCTTATCTTGTATCCCTCCCCCTATCTTGTTGCTCCACCTATTAGTGTCTCCCCATGTATTTGACTAAGACATTTTCACCCTTACTTAGCCATAATTTCTCCCCCATTAGGAGTCACTCTTTCTCCCCTGTTTTCAATGAAACCAATGGTCACTCCTTTTTTTGTCGGAAACATGTGAAAGATCACATATTATAACCCTACGGAAAAACATACCATACCTCAGGGAGAGGGGGTGGCCTCCCATATCCAAACTATTTCATGTGATGGAAGTCGACTAAACTCCAAGAGCGAGTCGATGCCTCTCATAAGCTCCTTGGGTAAGGCCTTCATCAGAATGTATGAATCCTATAGTTTTGTAGGAATATACTCCAACTTCATGATTCCCTCTTCAACCATATCCTTGATAAAATGATGGTTTATCTCAATGTGCTTTTTCATTGAGTGATGGATGATATTTTTTCTGAGATTTATTTCACTTGAGTTATCTTACTGAATTCCAATCATAGACTTCACTTCAACTCCCATATCATCAATCTGCTACGTCATCCACAAAAATTTTGTGCATGATTAAGTGGAGGAAATATACACAACTTCTACGGTTTTCAATGAAATAGAATCATGATTCTTTTTTAGACCTGAAATACACAAACCACAATGATAGAAAACACATACTGATGTTGATTTACTTTCATCCTATGAACCGGCCCAATCTGCATCAGTATATCCCAATAACTCTATCTAAGATTTATAATTATATTTGAAGCAAAAATCCATCGTGCCATTGATATACCAACGTATTCTTTTCAATATATGCATGTGTATTTATTCAGGATTACTCTGATATTTTGCTAATATGAATGTGGTGAATACAATGTAAGACCTTGTCGTGGTCAAGTACAACAAATTTACAATGATTTTCCTGTATTATGTGATATTAACTACCTTTCCATCCTCATCTCTAGATAGTTACATCCAGGTAGAAACTTGAGACTTCATCCCCTTGGAATTGTCTATTCCAAATATCCCCAGAACATCCTTTGCATATTTGGATTGAGAAATTGAAGTAACATTCATTTCTTGTGACACCTGTAAACCAAAGAAAAATTCCATCTCTTCAATCATTTACATTTCGAACTCACTTTTCATGAATTCACAAAATTTTATGCACTGAGCTTCATCTTATCCAACAAATATTATGTCATCAACATAAACCAGCACCATAATCTTTTGATTACTATCATTGTGAAAATAGATATTGTAATCAACTCCTCCATACTGGAAACCATGCATCTTCAAATACTGATCAAGCATTGAGTACCATGCACTTGGTTCTTCTTTCACCCCATAAAATTCCTTCTTCTGTGGAAAAACCTTGTTCCCATCCTCATGAATGAGATAACCATCTGGTGTCTCAATATACACTTCTTCCTCCAGAACCCCATTCAAGAATTCCAATTTTACATCCATATGGTACACTTTGAACTTTTGATGAACGGTAATGGATAAGAATAATCTAATTGTCTCCATCTGGAAATAGGTGAAAATGTCTCATCAATATCTATTCCCTCATTCTGTGAATATCCATAGCACACTAATCATGATTTTTTTTCAAATCATTGTTCTGTAGTCATTCATCTATTTTCGATAGACCCATTTAGTCTTGTTGACATTTTTAGGTGATGGCCACAAAAAATATGACACGTCCGATTCTTCTCAATCGGATCTAGCTCTTTATTCATAGCCAGAACCTAGTTTCATTTTCATCTAAATTAGA
Source organism: Viscum album (assembly GCA_963277665.1). NCBI lineage: Eukaryota > Viridiplantae > Streptophyta > Magnoliopsida > Santalales > Viscaceae > Viscum > Viscum album. Next base: position 212,707,355 of record OY728155.1, on the reverse strand, counting down.
TAAACATTTATGCTCTACCTGAGATAGGAAAGAAGTATGTTATAGAGATTTCATTCTTCATGTCGGAAATGGCACTGACTAATCCCCAATGTCATTCTTCCTATCAATTTTAGCTTCACTCCTTGCCTTCTGTGTGGATATAGATTTTACTTCCTCATTCTCATCATCAGTATCTTCTTCTGAATCAGCATCAGTCACTTCTTCTCCTCCAGTGTTACTTTCCACTTTATCACTTTCATCAACATACTATTCACTATGATGTAGATTATTCTCTTCATTTTCAACAACAATGACATTATTTCTATCAACAACTATTCCCATCCTCTTGTTAAATCATTTGTATGCTTTTTTCCCTGATTAGCCAAGGAATAACCCTTCATCTTCACATGACTCAATTTTTTTATATTTCTTTTGGTTGAGAATAAAGAACATACAATGATTTGAAAGTATTTAACTCTTGGATTCTTTCCATACCACATCTCATATAGATTCATTCCTTCCTTTTGACATAAAATAGTTCTGTTAAAAATATAGACTGATGACAACGCGACTTCCATCTAGAACCTCTCAATTAGGTCTTTTCCTATAAGCAGCGTTCTGACCATGTTGTTGATGATCTAATTCCACCTTTAAACTACTCCATTCTATTGGGGATCTCTCACTGATGAAACATGATGCCTTATCCCATGTTTCTCAAGATAGTCCTCAACATGACTCTTTGTGAATTCTGTATCATTATCAGTACGAAACATTAGAATTTTCCATCCAAGAAACCTTTTCACTCCCTCTGGTATAGTTTCATGTAGCTGAACACATATGACTTATGGTAAATAAGAAATCCCCATGACATTCTGCTATATTCACCAACTGAAAGTAAGTAGTACCTCTTTCCATCAATTTCTATTGGTGTGATAGACCCATAAACATTAGCATGCACCAATTCGAGCACTCTCGTTAACTTCTTTTCCTCCGCCTTATACGTCATTATAATGAGCTTCCATTATTGGAATGAATTTCATGTATGAGTATGATCACGTGATATCTTAGGGAGGTATCATGCTACATCACAGTTTACTAGATCTTCCAGGGATGGTTGGAATTGAATACCAAGTCTTTTATGCCACTGCATGTTTTCTTCCTATCATGACAGAAAGTACATATATTCTTCTCCACATACCAGGTAGAGATTTACCTTTTTCTTCATCTCGGTAGAATCATTTCCACATATCTTCCTTTGACGATACACATATCCTTACTAAATCATATAGAATGTCCAAGACACATTGTTGACTGACCTTGATAAAATTTGGACCGAGGGCTTCTACTACTAAGAAATCTGCACGTCCTATCTCTTTTCCCCCAAACCTGGCCTTTCATGAGTCAATAATTTTTAGAACTTCATCATTTCCAAACTTCAAAACTCATTCATTGTCATATGTTATTCCTATAACAATATATTTTTTACCTTTTATGTGAGATGTGAAATCGGTATCAACGAACTACACAGCAGAACAGTCTGATGCTTTAAGGGAAATTTCTGCCACCATTTCCTTATCATCCTTTTCCTTCATGGTCCATATTTTTTCCTTCACAAGAAAAATAGATAGAGACTTATGATCTTTATAATAGTATGATGGGCCGGTCTCATATTACAAGTCTGTAAATCTATTTTTCATTTTCAACTCAATTGTTGGTTCATTGATTTGCTGCTTGTGAACATTTTGATTCGGCTTTGGCACATTCCTCTATAAGATAGATGTACAGTATCTAACCATTTTACAAAATCCATTTCACCAAAAATAGGTTCCTTCAAAATAAGTTCAAGAGATCCTTTTTTTATTCCACATCTATTATTTTTCTCTTCAATATCTCTTGGTTATGGAACACACATACTGTGAATGATTCATCTTTCCACAACAATAAGACCTGATATAAGGTGAATTCTGTCGTGTCACTTTTACACTGCTAGTTTCCCCCGGGTATATATGAATATTCTAATTCTAAATTGTTCCCAAATCAACAATTAATCTCAAAATGGGTGCTTGCAGTCTGAAATCAATTTTCACAACCTTTTGTTTTCAATCAAGCCCCCTATCATCCATAGAATATGAACATAATTACTACTTCCTTTCTTCTGAACCAATGTCCCACTTTTAGCTTCTCCGTTTTCTGAGTGATCTACTTTTATGATGTCTTAGCATGAGTCTAGAGTTATTATTAATCCTTATCCTTTTTTTGCAAAGCAAAAACATCTCATTCAAGTTCTTCAATACTTTTGATTTTATCTTTCCTTGTGTTTTTCAACATATCGAACTCCCGTTTCTGTTCATAAAAATTGAGTTTATATTCCTCAACCATTTCTGAGTTATCTGGCCAAGAAGACATAAGGTTATCAATTTCATTTATCAGCTCAAACTTCTATTATTCCAACTATTTCATGTAGAGTATGACATCATTTACCACCTTATTGGATTTCATTGTTTCTTCTCTCCAAACAAATATCTCTTCCAGAGCTCTTTCTAATTCTGCTTCCGTGTAAAATCATTCTTCAATTTATTCTTCTTCGACATATGTGTTGGTTTATTACTTTTTCTGAGAACTATAGAATAACTACAACCATAGCATTCTCTCTGCGATCTGTGCAATTCTACATCTCTTATAAAACTTCAACCTCAGACTCATCTGAACTACCACATTTTTGTGAAAGAAGATTCTTTTTATTAAATAAATTTCTCTTGAATTGTTTCAATACATTCACATAGTCTGATGTCTTCTTCTTAGGTGTTTTGATTTCATCTTCATCTTCTTGAATCTTATTGGTGATCCTTGGGGCAAGGTGACCAACTTTTCCACATCTAAATAAATCAAGCGGAAGTTTCCCTTTGAACCTTCCTTTTCTTCATTGCAAATCAGGGGAAAGGAATGAAGGACATCACATCATATGTCTCTTCTTCTTCCTAAGAATCTTTAATAGTGAGATTCTTCTTGTCCTTGAATGAAAACTCTTTGGATTTACACTTTTTCACAACATCGTTATCATTATTTCTCATTTCATATGCATCATGGGTGTTGTGCAGTTTGTCCAATGTCAGCTTTTTTGGGTATTTATCTTCTAATATAGAAACGTTTGGATTGAACCAAGGTGAATGTTTCCTCAAGATTCAGTTCACAACATTTATGTCTTCAATAATTTCTCCAATACCTCACGTGTCTTCCACTACAACATTTACCCTGTCAACGAAAGCATCAACCGACACATTCAGATTCATTCTAATATCTTCATACTCAACACTTGCGGTTTTTCTTTTCTGACCATTGTATCTCTTTCATATATGTTCAGTAGATTTTCCCACACTACATGTGATTTTTTTCATTCCATATCCATTATATAGATATCATTGTATAGGGCCCCCTAAATCATTGATTCCATTGGCATCAGCATTCAATTCCTTTTGGTCGACATCTGATAATGCACCAATTATAAAATCAACAGTTATGCCATGCATTGCTATTATGAACAAATCCATCCCAGAAGATCAGAAGTAGTGTTCCATATGACATCACATGAGACTCAACCTAGTTTGTGTGGAATTTATTAGTGCATCTGGGAGAACCAGGATCAAATCCAGGATGAGGGTAATTTGTTGGTTCTGTAGCAGAACTGTAGCAGGTACTGTAACAACACTATAGCAGGAATTGTGTGGTACTACAGGTCTTCAGGACACCGTATAAGGTGGGAATATTCCCTTTATTAGGCCTTCGGGCCACCGATTTGGTCCTCGAGTACTTTAAGACCTTCAGGCCAACCTGGAATTTAGGTCAGTAAGGCCTTTGGGCCATCTCAAGTCCTTCGGGCCACCATAAGTGCAGATGCGAACATGAAAATATACAAGGAACAAGTTTCAAAAGGAGGATGAGAAAGGAACATTAACCATAGAATAATATAAAAATACTTATAGAATGAGAGGGTATGGATCCTACCATCGGGACAAGCATGTCCATGCATGGGAAAGCCTAGCCGAATATCCATGCGAAGGTGGAGACCTGATTTAATGATAAAGATGCTGGGGAGGAGTAGTTTCGGGTAGTTATTCTAGGTTGTATATAATGTTTGAAGTATATGAGCATTGAATTTTTCTAAGGAATACGGGTCATGTAATACTTATGCCAATGGTCCTTGTAAGGTTTTCACCTCACCCCTTGAATGGTGGATTAACAAAAAATCAATAAAATACTGAAGGCCTTCAGGCCATTGGAGTGTTTTATATGATTCATCCATAGTTGGAAATTGTTCCTATCAAATATCAAAATCACATTGTGATTGATGACATCTACTTGAGTGAGAAAAAATGATATCAACCTTTCCCTTTGATACCAAATGTTTGGTCAAATAAACTAGATCCCCTGAGAGGGGGGTGAATCAGGGTATGACAAATTAAAACAACTTCCCCTTTTGATGTAGTTTGTCGTTAGAAAAAAACATCTTCTCTCTCTCCTTCCTGTTGTAGAGTATAAATGAATCTTAAATAACCTACAAGACATAGGAATTTTACTTGCATCACCCTCACTGGGTTACATTCAAAGAGAATACACCAGTGATGTGCAGATTTACCAAATCCACTATAAGCGCACTGTTATTCACAAGTTTGAAGCGGATTCATTGTCCCTCAAGGTTTAAAACCACTCACAATTTGAGAACTCTCTACTCTCTCAACTGAAGGGAGCTCACTGCTTCATCAGAAGATCCATTCAATGTTTATAAACCAGTAGGCCTCTTCATTATCACTAGTGAATGAATCCTCCACTGAATGTAGAAGGTCTGTTGAAGTCCAAATTTAATCCACTGATGAATACCTATTTTCCCTTGACCACTGATAAAAAACTATTATGAAATACCATCACAAAGAACCCTACTTGGTGAAGCTCTCAATTTTGTGAAACTCAATCAATCCTTCGTGAAGTCCATGCCTCTTCGCAAAGCACACACCTTCCTAGAGCTCACTAACTCATGGAGCACATAGCTTTGTAGATCTCAGTCCTTCGCAAAGCTCAATCCTTCACAGATATTAGGTCACCATAGAGCTCACGCCGTTACAAAGTGACATCCATTTCAATGCTCAATAAAAAAATGCAGAACACTACACTTTTGTGGAGTTAGATTTTCCACCGCAAAGCTCATGTCCTTCATGAAGCACATTGCCTTCACAACCCTCCTTTGCGATTTCAGAGAAAAACATTTTTCATGGAAAACTCTCTATATCTCTCTAGGGGGTCAAGGACAACTTGTAGGAGATTCCACCAACTCGAGAACCTTCCACGTGACGATAGTGCCACATCTGCTCAAAACATGAAGCTCTAAAATTTCTTGTATAAATTCTCTCTATATCGCGAATCACCATGGAATTTTTCCTATTGCAGAGCTCATAGTAAACACAAATCATTACATCAATTCCTTTTCTCTGCCGTCAAAAATATTTTCTACAATCCTCTTCACAACTTTTTTTCAATAATCTTATCATAATTGCAAAGAACATCGTCAAATTTCATCATGTATTTGATAAATACAATTCATGAATCCCATCATCATGAAACTAATGCCATTTTTATATTTTTATGTTATCTTCAATGAAATCCACATTTCAGAATTCTCACCAAACTCCAAATTTTGGACCCCACAAATATGGAAAACACTAGAAAATGACACCACCTTGTATCTATTTTTATGTAACTCCTCCAGATTGTCCATTACATTGTCCTGGTTATTTTTCAACATTACAAGTCAACAACATATCTGTAGCTCGAGAATTAACCATAGAAACCATAATTTTCAACAAACACATCCAACCCAAAAATGATGCAATGTTACCTTGAGGGATGTTTCCCCAAAAACCTCTAAAGGATTGTGGAGAAAATAAGACTCTATTAGTGAAACATTTCCTATATATGTATATGTTTGATCTAACACATTCAAAATTAAAGAATGTTGAATTTTTCCTTGTTTGTCATTGATTTTTTTTCACAGTTGAAAAATTCAAATTTGGATCACCATTAATACAGTTCTGATCCACACAAAATGACATTATGGGATCTCAGCAATCGATCTGCCTTTAGCTATAGGATAGTAGACATAGTAAAAGGTATTATATATGGTTTATGATTGTTGATTTGGACCAGATGTGTAGAATTACTCTTTATTGTGATATTATTAGTATAATTTAAAAGTATTTCATCTTGGTGGGATGTATTTGGGGAAACAACCATTGTTTCTCACAGTCTTTATGAATATCCAACCAAATTTTTAGTGGTAGAAGGTCATTGTGATTTATTACTAACAAAACATTTGAAATCATATTGGTTAGGATAGTGGGAGTTTAGGCTCATCACACCCCATTAGGGGGGAATTTTTTCTTAATCATTGAAACACATATATATTTAATATAGGTTTATGAATCCTTCCCACATCCCAATATGGGACTGGTTACCACTGGTCCAACGATTTTATCCCAACCAAAAATTGAGGAGATAAGCATTATGTATCAATTATTATCTAATATTCCCTTATTAAATTGTGATACTCAATTTTATAGTCACTATTATAAAATATGGAACTTTATCACCATCCACGGAAATGGTTTTTGTTGTTGGATTGAGACCAAAATTTGAAGAGGCTTCCTACAAATCCTGTGAGAATAGGAATTATAACCAATGATGTTTATATAAGATCATACTATGTAGTTTATCATCATGTAGAAATTTTTTACATAAGTGATATTGAACATTAGATATCAGGATTTAGCCATAGACATAAATCCTTTATACCTTTTGAACACATGAATCGGTGTTCATATAGTTCTTATGAGGATTCTTTGTCATCAATGATCAGACATGTGAGGTTTTAATGAGACATAAAAATATTGGTTTTTCTTTAGATATATCAATGTTAATATGACCTTATAATGAAATATAATATGTAATTGGACTTACATTAGAATGGTGGCCCATTGTGTGTAAATTCATATCATGTTGATGGTACGATTACTACTGGTATCAAAATGATATGGTTCATTGTATGTGTGAGAAGCATGAGATATCAGCATATTGGATAAATAGTATGTGATAATAAGATAGTATTTGTACATGTCTTATGAACTATGTATTCCAATATACAATTCATTGGAAATATAGAACATTGAATAAAATAGATGTATGGATCACAGTTATATCTAAGGAGGATTCCCATATTGGTGAAATTATTACATGATTCATATAAACTGAGTTCACCCTGATATTTAATCAGATCATACACACTACGGTGGACACCTCTATTATAGTAGGCCTTACACAATCTGGTTTCAATTAAATTTAATTAGGGATTGGACAATAAGTTTTATCTGATATATGGGAAAATAATACATACTATGATCACCCTGATACTTTATTGGGAATATTAATGACTGAAAATTCTATTTTTATTGATTTTTAAAACCGCCTTTTGGGTCAGCGAGAACAATAGACAGAATTACCAAATCATTGAAATCCAAAAAACATGTAGAAGAAATTCACGTTTGTATAAAAATTCAAAACTGTGGATTGTGAACCACCTCAGGACACAGATCCACGATTAGCCGCCTCCAGCCGCACCCTCGACACCATCATCACTGACTTACCATCAACAGAACATTGAAAAACATCATCACCTTGGAAACTGTTGTCGTCGGCGCCCATCTTCTGAGACGGTGACCAGAACAAACAAACAGTAGAAGAACTATTCAACCTCTAAAAACATCCTTCATCATCATAGCCCTTCCACCGAACTCATTCCATCACTAGCATCACACATCAACCACAGAGACCGAACATAGCATCCATCATCACCGCTAAAGTGAATTCTGCATAAGGTTTCACTTGATCCAAGAGGTAGATAAATGATCCGCAACTTGACCCAGTAGAATGGAAACATTTTCAAAACAAAATCCCCATAAGGACTTCAACGGCTACCAAAAATACCACAGTGGCCACAATGCTGTAGTAGACCAACCACAAACCACACTCCCAAATCCAAACCTCGAGCAGAGTCACATCCAAATTTCATATACAAGATCAAAAAATATAGACCAAGGAACAAACAACACAAACCATCATCGTAAAAGGATCACCTGAATGGAAAACAAAATAGGAAGAAGCCTGAAAAAACCGAAAGAAGGCCAACCACAAACCTAAACTACAGTCCCGTTATCACCATCTCGCCCGCACACGACGACCAGATCCACCCAACTCACCAACAGACGATGCCGAAATGAGACGGAAACCTCACCACAGTAGTCGGAAACTCAAAAGATAGATCCTAACTGTGCCTCCATGAGAGCCCATCAAATGGTGAGATCTAAATGATGTTCAATCCCCGCAGAGATGATTAAGTCACCATTGGAGAACCGCTCACCACAAACTCACCATGAGGAAGCGTCGAGGACTGGGATGCCGATCTGCATGGAGAGACCGTCCAAAGGGAACATAATCTTAGGAGAATATATGATATGGGACCATGTGTTTCACCAATTTAATTATAAGGTTAATTCCATATGGTTTTATTAATGTCCCCATTTTGAGTATGTAAATGTTCAAATAGTTGATGAAAATGGTGTTGGATATGGATATCAGTCCTTAGTAAGGTGTCTTACATATCTTTTTTATCAAAAAATCAGATTCCTCATTGTTTATCTGTTTTCCTAACCCATAGATGTATGATGATATGTAATTAGAACTCATAAGGATTATTTCCATAGATTTTGGAAATACTTTAATTTCATATGGAATTTTGACAAGGTCAAATTGAAATTACAATTAACCTATAACATGAATCTTTGTTTGGACACATGATGTGTGATATAACCTAAGGGGAAAACATGGTTTTATTCGATTGAGGGAATGTTCCGAGATTATACTAATGGGAATGATTTTGTATGAAACTATGAAAAACTTAGTTATGAATGAGGAAAAATTATAGACCCATTGTTGAATTTGGTAGCATGATTAAGAATGATTGGGGGCTTACACTATGTTGATACCCATGTAATATATTCATTCATTATCCAATGACAAATGAAGAGATATGATTACCATTATTGTATGGAAGGCCCTTTTGAGATATTCCTATAATATAACAAACCCCCTCCCTATAAGGGATTATGAATTAACATGACCAAATAGAGTTCATGTAATCATGTGACTTAAAGGGGTGACAAACTCATAAGAGAACTCATGACATTGGGCACATGACAATCGGTCATAAACTAATCTAGAATAGGGTTGTAATGACCCATGGGTTCATTAACCAAGTGAATTTTGGATAAATATATCATGAATTTGGTTCAATTACAAAGGATCGTTGGTGAGATTCATTGTCTATGATTTCATGGATAGTTTCACACATCAATTATTAATGATTCATTGTCCAAGGGAATATAAATAGGCACTATAGATAGTGTCTCATAGTGAAATTTCTTTACACGGATTTTTCATGGATAGAGGTTTCTCATCCCTTTACCTGATTAGTTATCCATAATTCTAGGGGATTATTTATAAGGACTCATCACTCATGCTTCATGATCATTCTTTCATGTTACCACTTCATAACAATGGTTGTTCACATGATATGATCGAATGTAAATTGTCTCATATAAAGGATTCATAAAGAGTGTCACGTAACTAAATAGTGTGTATTATTTTCAAGACTACTAGTTTACATAATGATGAAATATAGTGTGACTATCTGATCATTTCTAGATTATCAATCCAATGATATGGCCAGGCATATATACTTGATGGGTCATGAAGAAATCTATTTAACAAATAGGATCATGTCCAAGGCTGATATCATCCATAAATAAAGAGTATTATAATAATAATGGGTGTATTCAAGATTTGGGTAACTGAGATATCATGATCACTCATCACATTAATACGGAACATGTCAAAAGGTACATAAATTTGGGATTCAAGTTACATGAATTGAGGGATCATGTCATAGTTTTATGAATATGTCAAAAACCTAGATTGGATGAATGCATCATTAGAATTGGTTTTTTTATCAAGAGAGACACATGACCAAGTGTTAAAGTATTTATATTGCAAACAACATCATAGGTTCATCATAAAACCCATTCCACATGAAGGTTTTCTATGACCAAAGGATCACATGAGACAATATCTTGATGATAAAGTAATCATGTGGTCATTTATGTGGGTCACATGATAGATTTTCATGTGAAGAGTGGATTCAAGGAGAATTTCTCCAATGGAAATAATATGTTATCCCTTCTCTCCTAATCTGGGATTCTCTATTAATCCTCATTATTTTTAAAGGAGGTTGGAGATGGTTTTTATTGGAAAAAAGGGTTGATTATTCCATTGTACTGTATAGAGTGGTCACATTAGAACTTTATTAATGTGTTGGATGATGTATCATCAAAATGATGAGACACAGAGTTTTCATTATACTCGTGTTATAGTGAGGGAATCAGATGAATGAATTCACTTTACCAAAATCACCGGATTGACATTGTGAGAGAGTTTAATAATGTAATTCATTCAAGTCTATCTAATATGAGATATTCTCATTAAATTTATTCTTCAAATGATGCATCCAAGTTATGTGATGCAATGGTCTGATGAATCCTTTTTAATGGGAGAATACTTGTTGAATCTAAAACTATGATAGAAAATAGATACATGAATTAATATCTTGTGTAGGTCTTTTTAGTCATTTGAACAAACTCATTTCATCTTCTTTTTTTTAAAAAAGGGATATCTAATAGGATAGAGTGAACACATATAAAACATTTACATTTCAATGGATAATGATGATCTCATGTGTCGATCGAACATCTCTGATCAATTTGATCAGGGAGATAAGATTATATATATTTATTTTAGTTGGATGAAAATTTTATCATGAATTGTTCATACCACATATAACATTTGATTTTATGGGATTAACATAATAACATATTTTGGTCCAAATGTATGCATTTAATGAGTAAAAGGTTTTAATCCTGATTTTTATCAGCGCTGACCCATGCCAGTATGCTCAAATGCAATGCTTCTGACCGCCATCATGGATTTTATCATCTTCTATACCATAATGTTTCACATTCAATAGTTCTACTATGATATAAGATATTTATGTCTCCCAATCATGGTTGACGTGACTCCCACATGAGCCTTGGTTGACTATCTAGATAGTGATGTCCAATTTATTAGTTAAAAACACATATTTTAAAATTATATATAAAATGTGTCACAAGATCACTAATAATGTTCCATTATAATGAAAATCCCAAGACCTTATTCATAATAATTCTTCTTCCAAACCACCTTATATTCATAGAATTCCATCATTCAATAGATTATTTTTTCATGGGATAAAAAATTATCAAATCTCATTCACTGAAGTGAATAATAGAAATTTTAGGCTGTAAAAATGTATATAAACATTTCATTATCTTATTTTACATTCTCATTTTATTCCATAGGATTTAATACATTAAAATTATAATTATTTATCTCTTTAAGCACCATCTTGGCTTGCTTACTCATCATTTTGTATATTGTTGAAAGATTTTAAATTTAGTCAAGATACTTATGAGAAACCTCATTTAACTCCTCCACACATAAGTTATAAAAACTAGTTTCATTATTAGAATCAAAATCAAAACCATAATAAGTTACCACACTTATATCTACCACAAAATATATATTACCATTAAATCTTCCCCTTATATGATGAATTAGATTAATCAAAACCAACAAATTTATTCCTTCTGTTATCCATCCCCTTTCTCTTATTATTTGGACACTGAACCCTAATTTTCCTATAAATTCTATATTAAAAGATCATATTTTCTCAATTGTATGAAAATTTCCGTATAAAAAATTTCATTAATTTTTCTTTTAAAAACATATTATATCCCAGTCCATTAAAAATAAATTATATTATGTCATATATAAGTGAAATGGAATGAGAGGGGATTAATTCCCCATTAATATTTACATAGAATACAATCCTTGTTTAAATTTTTTTAAAACGTTTAGTTAAATTAAAACATTCTATATATAATAATGGTATAAAATTATTTTAAATGAAATAATAAAATTAATTATAGTATAACAAAGGTGAGAGTAAAATAAATATCAATTCATGAATAAATTGATTAGACATATATTGTTTAAAAATAATAATATGAAATTAATTATTAAAAGTGATAAATTATTAAATTTAGAAATTAAAGTGAAATAATATATATGGTATGTATTTCCATAAATTGTAGCTGATGGTACACCTACATCTACCACCATAATCAGTTAAGAAATTAATGTATTAGTCTCACGGATTTACTGGATAGGTAGGTGCCAAAACTAAGAGTTATATTGAAATTTATAGTAATAAAAAATATGAATTATGTTTTTTCTTCTCAATAGTGAACCAAGAAACCATAAATAAATACTATGTTTACATAGAGATAATTTATATGAATAAATTACTTTTTAGATTTTTCTTAATAATCTAAATGAGTTTGATAAACACAATGAATGAATGAGAATAAAAGAAGAGTTTTGTTTTGATATTATTATTAGTTTACAAAATATAAAGAAAAAATTTGACTTAAAAAAGCAGAACATTGAGAGAAATTGAGAACGATGAAGACTGTATATGAATGTTGTTATACAATATTTATGTAGACTTCTAAGTCCTCCAATGATCTATATTTTTAGGATCTAAATACTTTAGTAATATTATCATATCTAAATGGGGTCTTATCATTTTATACATATTGGTTCAGTTTATTTTTTCCATCATTTGTTCATGCCTACCAAATCCCTTTAAAATAATTAGCTCAACACATCAATAGAAATAATCAAGAGTTCAAATTCTAAAAGAGAATTAATGTTATTTTAGAATTATCATAAATGGAGAAATAGATTATCAATAACACCATCATCTGAATTTAATACAAATTTGGAAGAAAATGGTAAAAAATACATTTTTGAAGATTTAAAAACACATCAAAAAATTCATATGTAAAATGAAACACTCAAATACTACATAGTGTTTCCTTTTATAATATTCATAATTTTAAATAAAAACTTAATGACATATTTAAGCATGAAAATATAAAAAAAGTTAATATAATGAATTAAAAATATTAAAATATGTTTAAGAACATTATTAAACACACTACATGCCTTTTAAAAAATTAAAAATATATAATTTAACTAAAAAATAGTATAAAATTATTTGAAACATTTACTGAACATTAATGTGTAAATGAACAAAAATATTAATAAAAATATAAATTTGACAATAAAAAATTAAAAACACTTGGTATATGTTCTATATAATTCAAATTTATTTAATGGATACTTAAAAAATCAAACATTATTTCAAATCATGATGTAATTATACATATAAAAAATATAAAAAAAAATAAAAAAAAAATTCTAGGTTTTAAAAAAAATATAAGGGTAAAATTACATGTAATAGTAATTGAAATATTAAAATTATAAAAACACATAATGGTATACTAAAAAATATGTAACATTTGTAATGGTTGTACAACATACTGTGTAAGGATAAAAAATATTTTTCACAGCTCGGGTGAGGGTAAGCATAATGTTTTTTAAGTGTTATTAGATAATATTTGGAATAGTATATGGTTAAGGTATCATGAGGTATAACAGTTGATAGAAATTCATATTAGATGCGTAAAGGTAGTTAACCTGCTATATAAGGGTAAAAACATGTTACCTTCAATGTATAAAGGTAAATTGAAATGTAACTAAGGGGTAGTAACATTATTAGTAGCTTGTGTAATGGAAAGAATAATTTTATTAATATTTTCCATATGTAAAATAAATTTTTTGTATGGAATACAAGTAAAATAAAATGACTTATAGGGCTACATAAAAATATATTATCATTGAATTAGGGTATCATTAAACATAGATAATGGTAAAAGAAAACAAATTTTATTGTAATAAAATGATAAAAAAATCTACATATGGGTAAATAAAAACATGATAAAACTATTTGTTCTCAAGAAAGAATTATAAATAATATTATTTAATAATATGAACAATAAAACTAATAGATATATAACAAGGAAACAATTAAATTTTAAAAAGTAATTATTATTTAAAAAATTAATAATTTTAATTACAATATATATATATATATATCAGTATGTAATTTTCAAAAAAATCTATATTTCTGAGGATCTACTCAAAAAAATATCTCCCAATAGTTTTACTGTCCAAAACAAATTATTTGACCCAAAATGGATATAAATAATAAATATTATAATGAATATAAATAATCAGTGCTCTAAAGGATATGATATGATTAAAACTGATTGGTCAAATAAATTGGTTGGGAAATATATTATTGGTATTGAATTTTAAATAATAAAATAAATATAGTAATAAAAACAATAATATATAATTTAGTGGAATATATTTTTAAACAATCCATAAATCAAAAATGTATGCAAAGTGTGAAGAGTGTATATATTAATGTTTAAAAATAAAATATTGTACATTTATATTATTTAAGATCTAAAATTATTTAAATATACTATTAACATTCTTAATTAGTTTAATATATTTCCACTATGCTATAGAAATTCATTAGTATTGAGATATCATAACATATTACAAGGTTACATATTCGTTAAATGATTTTGGTAGGTACATAAAAACCTCATCCTTTTTATAGAATCATACCCGTCATGAAATGATCTGTAGTTTTTCCAATATATTCCTTCAATTATTTTCATGGATGACGTATGTAATTACTTATTGGTTAGATGAGAGGAACCAACTCATTACAATTTAACAATTGTACAACTGTTGTTGAACAATTTTATATTAAAAAAAATTCATTATAATTAAAATAATAAAACATAAACCAATTTAATGTTGTAAATGAGTAATTCCCATAAAAATGTTTTTTTGAACCCTTATAAAATTCAGGAGAATAATTAAATTTTAGGTGAAATAAAATCTCTACCATAATTTAAATTAGCATTTTATATAATAATTCAGCATTTATATCTCATAATAGTATAGTAATGAATCATTTCATGTCATGTATCTTGCTTCATTTGCTGAGAAATTGTACATAAAGACAATAATTTTTAATAAAATTTTAATAATATCAATAAAAAAATTCATTTGACTGTATCAATAAAATAATTCTCAACCTATAGGATAAACAGTCAAAAAATACCTTGAAATATAATCACCACCAATGTTTAAATATATTTTTTATTCTGAATAACTTAATTTCATGCTTCCATTTCATTGAGTATTCACATAGTTAATGTAATCTTAAAATGTTAATGATAATAATTTTTATAAATATATACTCCTAAAGTTAATTAAAATAGGTTTATTCATACAATGCATCCTTATTGTTTATATCTTGTGAATACGTGTCACCATATCTTATTTATACACTAACACTCAATAAAATATTTCCTATGATATATTCATAAAATTCTCATAATAATTATTAGGACATACATTAAGTGAATTATAAATACATATCAAAATCCACGAAACTACAGTGACTAGAATTATTATAGTTTATGAATAATTAAAAAACATATAAATAAAAACAAACCAACCAATATAATTTTTAGTGGGTAGAAATATAACAAAAAGGAAGAAATAGAGAATCACATTGGAAATTATATTTCACAAATTTCATATTCTATTATTATTCATTAAGATAATATTAGCATCATTTTGAAATTTATTTTTATCATAAATGTGAATTCACGAGACGATATAAGTTAAAACATCAAAGTAGGATCTGTTTTTGAAATAACATAACCTTCAAGTTAAGCTCAAGAAAGATTTTTTTATGAACTGTTGTGTTGTAAACTATAACAACATCATTTATTGAAAAAATTGTGACCTAAACTCTACGATTGAGTATGATTTTTCTTTTTATTTTTATTAATTTCAATGATAACCTTCCTTCAGAAAACTAGATTCATATTTAAAGTAATAACCCACTTATATAATTCAAAAAATAAAAAAACAGGCAAAAATAATGAAATAATATTTAATAGATAGAGATACTAAAATTATCGAAACATAAAAATGTAACAGGATTCTCACAAAATCTCTTAAATAAGGAAGATGTAACCTTAAGTCAATGGTAGAACATTTTAATTTTTCATTTTAAAAAAATGGATCATGGATAAATAATCTATCAAGTGATAATATACTATGAGGAAATAGTTTTAAGTTGATGATAATACCCTCCATTTATTATTCATTTTTATGATATTTTTGGAATAAATATGTATATAAATAGTACAAGATTTATCTCATACATAGATACACAAAAATGGGTGGTATCATGTAATGATATTATGTTGTTATTTCAATATTATATTTCTATATTTCTAGTTATAATACTTAAGTATTGTTAGAATTAAAAATTATCTATTTAAATGAATTAGTTTCTATTAAAGGAAATAAATTAAAGATCGTTCATATTTTTATATTTATCAAAAATATAGTTTGATAGATAAGGAATTAAAAATTAAATAATACAATAATTTTTATAAATTCATGTACATCCAATAATGTATACGGTAATAGTCAACAGTGATCAATTATTTTGGTGTTTTTGAAAATGATAGTCATGTACAAGAATATAGACTACTATATTGTATTATTATATTTTGTCATTATAATTGGAGTACATATTTACATTCAAATTGAATATCAAATACAAATTAGAAGTAATTAATAAAAAATTTAAAATTAGAGCACTATATGGAGAACACAAATGATTTACATGTTAACTGTTTATAATAGTTCCCCATTATTTCTATTATGATGACATATTTTTTGATGAAACTCTTTAATGAAAATATAAACAATGGTCACATGATCTTATAGAGTTGATCAATGGATCTTTATTAATTTTATAGAAGAACCTGTTATATTTTTTCGTGCTTACTTTTCCAAATGTGAGTTGAATCAAAATATCTTCTTTATTAATTTTATATTCTGTAAGGTGAGAACCATTTGTTCTATTTTAGTGAAAACCATGGGTTTTTCTTGTAAGATGTATAGGCCTATAATACATATGGGAATATTTTATAATATTATGTATTTACTTTCATTGAACATTCGATGTCTCGGAAAATGGACCTATATAGTGAAATTCACTAAGCCATCTTAGAGAGAGTTGGTGTAGTGGACTATGTGAACATTATTCCCTGAACCACAATAAGTTATCTATGTTCTACAATATCTCATATATATATTTATTTCATATATAAATTTGAAAAAATAATATTAATGAACTGTATACTGGATAATAATAACTACTGTTAAAATATGAGGAATTCAATTCATCCCCCTATGGAGTCATTATATAACTGTTTATGGGTGAAAATTGCTTTCAATTATAGAGACACATGGGTTATAAAATGAAAAAGGTTTAATTTAGACTAAACATTTTCATACAGATGAAATGGATGAAAATCTTGAATGAATTTTAAATTTTAGGTCTTCATATTTAAATATAGATAACTAAGAGTACTAGAAAGGATGATAGATTATTTATCTACTTTTTTTCCAAATGCTTTGTTTAAAATTTGTCAAGAACTATAAAATTTGAAAAGAAAATCTGTGAAATTGGATTCTACTATATATGTTTTTATTACCGAATTTCAATGTCTATGAGTGCTATTATTTGTGCATTGGGTTATCACGAGTTCGAACGAGTTTCAGAATGTGATACACAACATGATATGTGTAAAACTATATATGTTGTTTTGGATGGTACATATAATGTAATGAAACTAAAATATAGTAATTTTATGATATATCATACATCATTTTGAATTATTTATTTTTAGATAATCAATTAGATTAATTGAAGGATAATTGATTTTTTTAATGTAGCTTGCTTAGAATATCTTATTATTGAAACTGTTCAATCTCTAATTGTACTCAGAGTTTTAGGTTTCATGTGCAACAGAAGCCCATGGGTGGATGTTCCCAAATTTAATTTTTCCATTAACAACGATCAATTAAATATCCATCATGATGATAAAACACTGGATCTTCTTAATAAAATGATGAAAAAAAGAAAATAGGGTAGTAATGGAACCGTTAATAGGATCGTCATATGTTGGTTATAATTAATTTAATTAAAATACAAGAATTAATGTGATGTAATCCTCTCTCTGTGGAAGTTTTTTGTCATGATCTAATGTGATACATTTTGCATCATAGAACCCAAGTGTGGGATATCTCTAGCCACAGTCCACACATTATCCAAATATCTATGTACACCATTGAAGAGATATTTGGGTGCTATCATGGTGGGGACATCTCTTACGATGTCCACTTTCGATCACCTTGAGAGTCGCATCTGAATTGCACTCCTTGATCTGGTGGATGATGATCTCTCTTGTAACATGAAATAATTCATGGATGAAAAGAATTCTATCTTGGCTTGAAAGCTTTTTCCAAATCTGGTGTACACAACCTAAATAATGTCTAGGCTAATGAGAATAGTTTAATTTTGGATTTTATTAATTAGAATAATAAAATGATTTAACTACTAGAAAGAATTTATTCATTTCATTTTATTCATTGTAAGACCCCATGTCTAATAATAGTAGTTGACTATTCTTATCACCTGACATGCACCTAGTGAATTACACCTAATATTATTTAATTAAATAAATAATATTATTTCTCACAAATCCCCAGAAAAAATACATGGCTTATAAATTAATATACACGGTGTGTATTTTTTCATTTTAATTTACCTTATTTAATTCACCACATTAATTAGACCTTAAATAATGACTATTTTTTCATAAATAAATATCCCAAAATTACTCACAAATAAATATATTATTTCTCCCACAATATATTCTCTCGAATAAATAGTGTCGAAAAAATGTGATCACGAATCCTTGAATAATTTTTAAACCCCAACCAGGAATAATAATTACTCAACATGTGAAATGAATATTTAATTGAGATACTTGGACACACATAGTGTATGACCTTCTAGGAATCTTTCTCTGTGGAATTAGGTGGATCCTTCCTAAATTCTAAGGTTATCATCTTGAAACATGCCAAGGAACCCATAGGGAAAGAAGTTAACACCGCAATGATGTGTCACCTCCTATGAACATTTACCATGTAATGTAATACATTTGTCTAAATATCTTTAATAATGTAGGTTTCATGTTACTGCCATCAACCCATGTTCTCGATTATTAATTCATTGAATTTTTTGAATTGAACTCATTCATTCCTCACCCTGGAATTGATTTATTTAGGCTATATTAACTCCATCGAGTGCCATATATATCAATTCCATTATGGAACATAAGGGACAAATCATTTCCCACATTATCTATTAATGAAGTATTGCTCGTGACGCAACCAATATATCCTACCTCATGGTGAAAAGTATATCGTAAGAGTTCTAATCAATACATTAAAGTGAGAGAGTTGTGATACCTGTTAATAATAATCTTAAAGTCTATGGACCAATACACACGTCTGCATATAGAAATATCCAATGTCACATTGAAATTTGGATTTCCTAATGGAGAGCCTCATTTTCATAATATCCTCCGAGTTGTTACCATAGGCACACAACATGAGAATGTGCCTCAACGTTTTATGATTCCTCACCCCTAATGGCATATATTATTTGTGTCCCTAAAATAACATTATCCGGCTACAAAACAAATATTATATAATTGTGTTATGGCAATTTGGAGTTCTCATCATAGCTGGGATCCACTATGGCCTTTTTGTGTGACAACTATCTGTAGGAAATTATCACATTCATTGTCACAGAGAAGAAAAATCAATATGTGATAAGGTATTTATTAACAAATAATGTAAAAAGTTGTTGTTTCTAGGCCACCGACTCCAACAGACACCAACATGGACTAGATCCAACTACTAACAACCTTTATCCCACTATCTCTCACATGATATTCCTACTTCATCTAGGATAGGTCATTAGTCATGGGGTCCACATTATTCACTTCCATGGAATCTCTGATCACTACAACATAACCCCTTTTAGAGAAATCCATTAAGAGTTGATATTTCTAGAGAATGTACATTATTTTTTGATGTGACCTTGTTTCTTTTGCTGGAACCACCACTTCAGTATTATCACAATAAAATGTGATTGGATCATTACTATTTGGCACCACATCAAGATATTAGACAATGATATGATACTAGATAGATTCCTTGGGTACATCAGATGCCACAATATATTCGGACTTCGCTGTATAATCAGCTAAAAATGGATGCTTTGAACTCTTCCAGCCGCATCTCTTTTATGGGTATAGAAAACATATCCTGATTGTGACTTCAGATCGTTCTGATCTTTCCGAAAACCAACATCATCATACCCTTTGATGAGAAGATCCTCATATCCTACACCAAAAACATATCCTTAGTTATTTTTAGATACTTGAGGATGGTCTTAACAATAGACCAATGTTGTACACTTGGCTTTCTGGTTATCTTCCTACCATGCTCAGTGCATAAGAGGCATCAAGTCTAGTACATAACATGGAACACATAATGGATCCAATATCCAAAGAATATGGGATATTACTCTTCCTATATTAATCATTTTGGGTGTGAGGACACATTTTCTTAGAAAGATATACTTCATGTGGCACTAGATCCAATCCCCTAATAGATTATCCAATAATACATTTCTATAGTATCCTGTCAAAGAATATAAACTAACAAATTCCATGAAGCCTCATGGATATATCATGAATGATCTTGAATCATTGAATGTAGGCTACTTCACCTAAGTCTTTCATGGTGAAATAGTTGTTAAACCTGTAACTACTGTAAATGGAGGATATAGCAATGGAAATTTTCCAACGGTTTTCATAAATCATTGGAATAGGGGTGTGGAGAGATTTTTACCCAAATGTTTTATCAAACCATTGGGATGTATGAGTTTTAAGATGAATTTAACCAACTATTTGATAAAATCAGAGGGATATGTCAATTTTAGGAAGGCTTTCCCAACTGTTTGTCTAACTATTGGTAAACCACAACTTTACCAATTGTTTTCTAAAAATGGAGGGATAGTTTTCCCCTAAATTTCCAGTGAACCTGATCTACCATTTACACGATTGAAGTGATAAAGCTTATACTTAATAGCTCTCTCACTCCGAAAATAAATCCACCAGATCCATCTTCAATCAGAAAGTTGTTTTTGTCTACAATTCAAATATGTAAGTAGTACCTTGTGTTTAATATTTTGCATCTATTTTTTTGTTCTATGTTTTGATTTGGAAAAAACCCAAGGTTTGTGCAATATGCTATACCCAAAAAATTAAATTTAATTTGTTTTCAATTTATGTTATTATGTTATGTGTGATTAAATTTTTTGATGTGAGGGGGTACGGGTGGTGTGAGGGTTTGTGGGTGGGGGTGCACTGGGTGGGGGGAGGGGTGTGCTGGTGGGGGTGGGGGTTAAATGAGTGAATGTGGGATGTATAGGTGGGATTGTGTAGTTGGGGGGAGTATGTTGCTAGTGATGGGAGGGGGAGGGGGTTACACGGTGGGGGTGGGGTGGGTTGTGCAAGTGGGGGTGAGGGAGGGGGTTGTTCAAGTGGGGGGTGTAGGTGGAGGGGGTGATGTGAAAGTGGGTGGGGGGAGGGGAGTGTGCAGGTTTAGGGGGAGGGAAGGGATGGTGGGAGTATATTCGGGGTGAGGTGGGGCAGTGTACAAGTGGCGGTGGGGGTGGGGGTTGTGAATGTGGGGGTGTAGGTGGGGTGGGGGGTTGTGCAAGTGGTTGGGGGAGGAGAGTGTCTAGGTTGGGGGGTGGGCTGGGCAGGTGGGAGTATGTTGAGGGGTGAGGTGGGGGTGTACAGGTGGGGTGGTTGTGGGGGGAGGGGGAGGGGGTTGTGCAGGTGGGGGTTCAGGGGGGGAGGATGTGTAGTGGGTGGATGGGTGGGGGGATGTGTATGTGGGGTGGTGGAGGGGGGTGTGCAAGTGGTTGGGGGGAGGAGAGTGTCTAGGTTGGGGGGTGGGCTGGGCAGGTGGGAGTATGTTGAGGGGTGAGGTGGGAGTGTACAGGTGGGGTGGGGGTGGGGGGAGGGGGAGGGGGTTGTGCAGGTGGGGGGGGGGTGCAGGTGGGGGGATGTGTAGTGGGTGGATTGGTGGGGGGATGTGTATGTGGGGTGGGGGAGGGGGTTGTTCAAGTGGGGGGGGTGTTGTGTAGTCATTGGATGGGAGGGGGTAGTGCAGGGGGAGACTAATGGGGGTGAGGTTTGGAGGGGGTCATGCAGATGAGAAGTCATCGCTTCCATAGATCACCAATAAGCACTGATAAGTCATCATTTCTATAGTTTTTAATAGGCTGTAGGCCTCTTTGCTATTGGTTCTTGTCTAGTCATCATGATGACTAATGCATCACATTATCAAATAGTGACATCAACTATATTGGATGAATTCCTTCTTCGACAAAACATTTTTCTAGGAATAATATATCCTTGGAAGGTTGTGGGAGCCTTTTAGAATCCAATTACCTAACATTTTCCCAATAGAAAACTTGATACCATCAAGTTTTAATGTCACTAATCCTACCAAATTATATTTTCACTAAAAAATACAATTCTATTCATTAACACTCATCAATTTTTTTCATAACAATAATGACAACCCAATTAAATCTCATATCTCTCAGTCACACCCCCGTGGATAGCCCACCCACCCCTCTTTACACACCTACCCACTAGACACCCCCTCCACCCTTTTGGATACCTCGTCCACCCCTTGGACTCCCCGTACCCCCTAGACAACCCCACCACCCTCATGGATAGCCCGCCCACCCCTGAAACCCCCTACCCCTCTTGACACCCCTACCCACTAGACATCCCCTCCACCCTCGTGGATAGCCCGTCCACCCCCCTGGACACCTCGTACCCCCCCCCCCAGACAACCACACCACCCCCATGGATAGCCTGCCCACCCCTGAAACCCCCTACCCCTAGAAAGCCCCCCAACCCCATGGACAGACTGCCCACCCCCTGGACAGTCCCCCCTCCCATCCCCCAAACACCCCAACCCCATGGACACCTCATTCCCCATAGACAGCCCCCCCCCCCCTCGTGGACAGGTCTCCCACCCCCTGGACACCCCACCCATGAGATTGTCCACACCACCCTCATGGACAACCTGAACTCCCCGGAAACCTCGTACCCCCTTGGACAGCACAACTACCCCTATGGATAGCCCACCCTTGATTACACAAAAGAAGATAATTCTGCATTTCCCCAGATTTCTAGAAGCCCCCGCGATGGGGAACCCCAACCAGAGGTCTTCCATCTGATTAGCTGCAACTCCCCCATCCATGTTAGACTCCTTCAACCTCTTCCCGAATACAGACATAGAAGCCCCCATTGAGGTAATTGACATGGTTGGTGTGTTGTCTACCAAACTTTGTTACCTAACATGGTGAATTGAGGTATATTATCTATTTCTAGTGTTTTTCATCCCAACTATGAGCTAGTTATAAGGATGTCCTTAAATTCTCAACCATTCTCCATTTATTACACTATCTAGAAAGATCATCTCATTATTCCCTATTTCTATGGATTTTGGAAAATTTTATTATTCACGCTATTTGATATTTAATCCATGACTAATACGTGATTGGAAGATGTTTGTGAGTATATAGAAGAAGGTTTATAAACTATCCCTTAAAAGTGTCACTGTTTTTTGTTCATTATGATATGTACTATCATTGATATACTTTATTATTAATATAATATTTAAAAATAAATGTTTTTGCTTATATTTTATGAAATTAATCCACATTACGCTCCATGATGAACCTGTTAGAGTATAAGACTAAACATTATCCACCCATGGGGTCTTCTTGGCTTGGGGATATACTTGGGTGATGAAAGGTATGACCATAGGGGTGACAAGAATGAGTTATGGAACATGCATGAATGATTTGGGAAGCCAATAACACATAATGGGAACTATGGCATGTGCATCTTATATGAAACCTATTTTAAATGAATATAGATAAATTTTAATTTAATTTTTGAGTAATCGTTCTTTGATTAATGATTTGGAATTCCTTGAAGAAACCAACTATGGTTTCCCGTTGAAATCATAGCTTTTAATTACATTTGGAAACCCCCTTTGATTCATGATTATTAGGTTTAGAATACCATTGGGAAATCTACCTTGTATTCATAGTGATTATGATTTAGGATGCCTTGGGGGATTCCCCATTGGAATCTAAACTAGAGGCCTCTCTCTTTACATAGGCTGGGAAAAGGAAACCTCGAGTTAAGGAGTGGGTGAAAAGTGAAAAAGCAAAAAAGGATAAGGTTGCAGTGGTCTGTATGGTTTGGGAGAACTGTTTGGTAGACCATGCGCTAACCTTGTAGATTCTACTATCTCAAATCCTCAAGACACATGGTTTTCCTGGATGGGTATCATGGTTTGGGCTGGCCATGAACCAACCATGCGAAGGGTACTGTCAATGGTATCTTCTTTTGCACAGTTTTCACATAGTTTGGATAACTATCAGGAGACCGTGTGGGTTGCCTATGTCATTGATATTACTGAACTCTCTCATCCATAATGTATATTACTTGATCCAGGTGACTCCATTCCAGCATAGTCAGGGGAAATGGGTATATAAGCCTCCAATTCCCTTCTAAATCTCCAAAATTCATAGACTCCGGGCTTTATCCTTTGGTGACCAAAAACAATGATCAAGGTATATAAAAATTGTGAAATTCATGAAAACCGATCCACAAAAACCATTTTATATATATTTATCCATGTGGAAATTCATTATGAACAGTAGTGCATCAGCCGGTACCACTCAAAATGTCTCTTTTTTTAAATGGACATCATATTAAGTGAAAACAAAAAATAGCATACGGAAAACTGACCAAACACATTCAGATTCTATTGATACATTAGGAAAAGTATCCATGGGTTATATGTGATGTGTATGTGTCAACCCCACCCCAATCCGAGGCATGGTGTGGCCGGTATAACTCATAGTTTCTTTCTTTTGTTTAAAATGGAAACCCTTTTAAATAAAAACAACTGGCACACGGAAAACTAACCAAACTTATTCGAATTGTGCTGATACTTTAGAACAAGGATAAATGGGTCATTTATGACTTGTATGAGTCAACCCCATCTCAATCAGTGTAACAGTGTGTCTGGTACCACTCAAAGTGTCTCATTTTTATTTTAAATGGGCATCATTTTAAGTGAAAAAAATGGGCATACAAAAAACTGACCAACCGCATTGAGATTCTATTAATACATTATGATAATGGTCCATGGGTCATTTGTGATGTGTATGAGTCAACCCCGCAACAATACGATGCACAGTGTGGTCGGTATCACTCGAAGTGTCTTTATTTTGATTAAAATGGACACTCTTTTATGTAAAAATAACTGGCATAAGGAAAACTGACCAAACATATTCAGATTCTTTTGAGACATTAGAAAAATGATCCATGTGTCCTTTGTGACGTGTAAGTGTCAAACCCTCCTCAATTCGAGGCATGGTGTGGCTGGTACCACTCAAAGTGTCTCACTTTTATATGAAATTGACAACATTTTAAGTGAAAACAACAACTGACATATGGAAAACCAATCAAACTCATTCAGATTGTCTTGATACTTTAGGACAGTGATCCATGTGTCATATGTGACATGTACGAATTAACCCCGCCTCATTACGAGGCACAATGTGGAAAGTATCACTAGAAGTGTCTGTCTTTTTTTAAAAAAAAAATGGACATCATTTTATGTAAAAAAAACTAGCATACGAAAAACTAAACAAACATATTCAGATGGTGTTGATACTTTAGCACAAGGATCCATGGTCCAA
The DNA here is from genome assembly GCA_963277665.1 of Viscum album. Taxonomy (NCBI): domain Eukaryota; kingdom Viridiplantae; phylum Streptophyta; class Magnoliopsida; order Santalales; family Viscaceae; genus Viscum; species Viscum album. Next base: position 212,681,371 of record OY728155.1, on the reverse strand, counting down.
CCTCACACAATCCAATTATCATGTGAGGAAATCCTACCCCTATTGTAAAACACAAGAAATTTAATATGCAAAGGACAACAACATTCCCTAATTCACACAATCTTATTGATACACACCCATTATCATCATCAGTAAGTTCATAGACACCCTCCCCAAACCATGGGACATTATATTTGTGATTGGTTGAAGTCATTTATCGATTTACTTATTTTGGGTTTATTAGCTTCTAATTTCCGAATTCAATTGTTCATGTGTTATACAAAATGAAATTTTTATTGTATTCTTAATTTTATATAACACATATAATTACGTATTCAGTTTTTTATGTAATTTATTCAAAATTGATAATTAAATTATGCATGTATTCAATTTAGTATTCAATTATGAATTAAATTCCAGATTGCACATGAAATTGTAATATCAATTATGAATTTAATTCTAAATCAATTATGTCTGTTTATAATTACCTTATGAATTATGTTTTTATTTTGTATGTGTATAGTTTCATGGTGCATTATGTGTTAAATCTCTATGAATTAATTGTGTATATGTATGAATTATAGGTGGTTATTGTAGGTAATTGGAGATGGGAAGCTAAAAATGGAGAAAGGGCAGCCTGAAGTAGGTTTCTGCCTGAATTGCTCACAAAAGCCTATGCCAATGGTTCAAAACCGTTTTCATAAGGCTACGAAGGGGATTTTACCAACGAGTATATGAAAACTATTGGTAAAAACACTTTCCCAACAGTTTAAAAACAATTATGATATAGTGAGATGTTCATCCTTTACCAATAGTTTACACAAACCATTGGTAAAAAGCTATAAAAACCACATTCCAACGGTTCGAAACTGTATGAATAGTATTTTTACCAGCTGTTTCAAACCGTTGGTGAAAAGTCATACAAATGGTTTGACATAACAGTTGGTATTTTGTAGATTCCATAACATATACCAACAGTTTTCTAGAAACCGTTGGCATATGTATTTCCTTATGGCTTACTTCCCTGCAGTTTGGGAAGTGTTGTTATATAATATACCAACAATTATCTACCCTTTACAAATTGTTTGGTACCATTGGTAAATTGTTGATTTTTAAAAGTGAGTCCTTAACTGACTGTAAGACCAGTAAATCATTTCTTATAAGTAATATTTTGTCGGCATATTATTCTAGGATAATGACCACATTCCCATTAAAGCACATATAAACACATGGATCACATTCTTTCTTAATGAAACCAAGTTCCTTTCTGGATTCATCAAATAAGATGGTCTAGGACCTGGATTCATTATTTAATCCATAAATGGATTTATGCCACCTGAAAACACTTTTGGGTTCACCTAGTATAACAAACCCTTATAGTTGTGTCATATAGACATATTCAGGAAGGTTCATGTTAAGGAATGCTATTTTTACATCAATTTTCAAAATCTTGTAGTCATTATAAGTTTCAATGGAATGTTTGATTATTATGGATTTAATCAAGGAAATTGGGATGAAGGTTTCATCATAGTCAATTACTTGATGATGTCTAAATTCTTTAGAGAATAGCCTTACTTTATAAGTGCTAACTTTATCATCCATGTCCATATTTATATTTAATACCCATTTTCATCCAACAGGATTTACATCAATCGGGTTATCAACTAGAACCAAAACATGGGTTTTATACATGGAATCCATATCATAATTCATAGCTTCTAAACATCTTGCCACTTCTGAACTCTCTACTAATTATTTATAGGAAGTAGGTTCATCATTGTCCAACAATATTGATTCACCATATTTAGTGACTAGGAAAACAAATCTCTCTACTTCCCATATCTCTCTTGAGCTCATATGTAGTACTTCTGTTTATGGAACCACTTCCACAGGGACCTATGGAACTTGTTACTATACAAATTCATGTGTATCTTTAGCATCAAATTCATCGAAGTAAATATTTTTCTCACTGTCCTTTTTGAGGATGTGCTCCCTCTTAAGAAAGACGTATTTTCTAGAGATATTCACTTTCTTTTCTGAATGATTATATAGGTAATATCCTTTTGTTTCCTTGGGATATCCTATAAAGATACACCGTGTGCGATGGGGTTCTAGTTTGTTGCCTGAGAATCCCTTAAAATATTATGTGCATCCTCATACACGTGTGTGTAAAAAAATAGGTTTCTTTCTATTCCATATCTCAGATGGAATTCCATTTTTCACCTTAGTTAGTCCACAATTTAATGTGTATACTGAAATTTTTAATAAATATCCCAAGAAGGATAATGAGTGATCTGAATGACTCATCATTGACGTCACCATATCCAAAAAGGTGTGTTTTATCCATTCAGTAACGCTATTCCACTATAGTGTGTATTGAGGTGTGAGTCGATTCGAATCTTATACTCGTGTAAAAGGTTTAGGAACTCTGTGTACAAATATTATCCACCTCGATCCGATCGAAGCTTATTTATCTTCTTACTATGATGATTCTCTACTTCATTCTTGAATTCCATAAATTTCTCCAAGTATTCTGAATTATACCTCATTAATTAGATATTACCATATCTACTGAAATCAACAGTAAATGTAATGAAATATGAATATTAACCTATAGAATCTACATGAAATGTTCCATACACATCCATGTGCACCAATCCTAGAGGCCTTGTTGCCCTTTCACCCTATCAACCGCATGACGGCTTGGCAATTTTACCTTGTAAACAAGCATGACTGCAATCATGTGGTTTTAGCTCAATAGAGTCTAAATAACCATCTTCTAAGAGATTTGTCAAGTGATTCCCATTAAATGACCAAGAGGGTGATGCCATAATTGGGGGTTATATGAGTCATGTGAGTTTGTTTCCTTATTGATTACCAATACTTTGTTTTCATAATTTAATACATACAAACCATTATTTAAATGTGCCATACCATAACAAAATTTTTTCTTATAAAAGAAACAACCCCTTTTTCCAAACATGAAAATAAATCCATCCATATCCAAACATGATATATAAATTATGTTCTTGGAAAAACCAGGGACATAATAACAATTATATAAAAACAAAATCATCATAGATTAGAATGAGAGATGGTAATATCAAGTGGAAAATGCATCCAACCTCAATACATTGGTAGCTTGAAGATCCACCTCTCCTATGGGAATCATCTTATATTTACTTGTTTCCTAAATTTTAGTACAGATGTGATCCCCACAAGATGTATTTGTTACCCAATGTGTTGAAATTGAATGATTACACTCAAAAACGAACACAACTTTTGCATCCCAACACTTCTGGGGGAGTTTCACTTTCATTGTCCTGGATTGCCACATGAAAAACACACTGCCTCTCATTCCATTCCTTGCCTCTGGATCTCCCCCTACATAGAGGGATGGTGTTTGGGGGCTTCAGACCATTTATTAATCCTTAGCCCCTTTGCCTTGTACTTACTCTTATTATTCACAATAAGGATTGATGATTTTTCGTTCCCCATGTTCTTATCTACATGGAAAATAAAGGCCATAAGTTATGATATACTCCTCTCATTATTTTTCATGTTGTAATTGAAAATGAAGCTAGAGAAGGTCATCGACAGTCATGGTAGGATGAGATTAGTATGCAAGTCATCTAGGAACTTAATCCCTATGATGTATAAGAATACAATGTAGCCAATAAGCATGACCACATGAGGCTTAGCTTGTCCAGACTCTCAAAGATTACTTGTGAACAAAGTGTTGGCACTACGAGAAAAATCATTATTTGTGACAGGTTATTTGCAACAGGAAAATTTCCCCATCGCAAATAACCAATTATTTCCGATGGGATTTCGTCTCCTGTAACCAATAGTTTAGAGCGAACGGTGCACCAAACCACGTGAATATTATTTACGACTGGGTGATGTCTTAGTTCGAAAATAGTTTGGCGCGACTTTCGCTCCAAACAACGCAGGAGTATATGCGATGGTGCCCATCGCAAATACTTGGTGACGGTTAATAGCTTTTTGCGACGGGATGTCATCCCGTCCCAAAAAGAGTGTCGGCTGGAACTATTTGTGACGGGCCCCATCGCAAATATCAATTTAACCACCGACAGTAATTAATGTGGGCGAGGGTATTTGAGATGGGGCCCGTCGCAAATACCTCTATTTGCGACGGGTGTCCCATCCTAAATAACTCAGTCGCAACTAATCTAACCTATATATACTCCAACCTGTTTTTTCCCAAATCACTCAGATCTTCCTTTCCCATTCTCTTTATTTTTCAGTTTCAAGAAAAAAAATTACATTAGTTGAAATTTTTTAAGCGAGAGCAATTGGAAGGCGTCAATACATTCAGAATATCGAAGTTTAAGGTATTTATATTTTATTTTTTAATATTTTTTTTATCTTAATTATAATTGTTGTTTATTAGTTGTAATTTAATTATATTTCAATTTATATTTATTTATATTTATTTTTACTATGAAATTGATATTGTTAGTGATAATTATAAATAATTATTCATAATTAATATTTATTAGATATAATTATTATTAGTAATTAATAGATATAATTAGGAATATATAGATATAATTAGCAATAAATAGATATAATTAGTAATAAATAGATAAAATTAGATATAATTAGTAAAAATATATATAATTAGTACTAATTAGTTATAATTAGTAATAATTTGATTTAATTAGTAATAATTAGATATAATTAGTAATAATTATATAAAATTAGTAAAAATTAGATATTATTAGTAATAATAAGATATAATTAGTAATAAATAGATATAATTAGTAATAATTAGATATAATTAGTAATATTTAGATATAATTAGTAATAGTTAGATATAATTAGTAATAGTTATATATAATTAATAATATTTAGATATAATTTTTAAAAATAGATATAATTTGTAATAAATAGATATAATTTGTTATAAATAGATATAATTTGTAATGAATAGATATAATTAGTAATAAATAAATATAATTATTAATAAATAGATATAATTAGTAATAATTAGTAATAATTAGTAATAATTAGTAACAATTAGTTGTAATTAGTAATAATTAGTAATAATTAGTAATAATTAGTACTAATTAGTAATAATTCGTAATAATTAGTAATAATTAGTAAAAATTAGTAAAAATTAGTAAAAATTAGTAATAATTATTAATAATTATTTATAAGTAGATATATTTAGTAATAATTAGTAATAATTAGTAATAATTACTAATAATTAGATATAATTAGTAATAAATAGATAAAATTAGTAATAAAAAGATATAATTAGTAATAAGTAGATATAATTAGTAATAAATAGATATAATTAGTAATAATTAGTAATAATTAGTAATAATTAGTTATAATTAGTAATAATTAGTAATAATTAGTTATAATTAGTAATAATTATTCATAATTACATATAATTCGTAATAATTTGTAATATTTAGTAAAAATTAGATATAATTATTAATAAATAGATATAATTAGTAATAAATAGTTATAATTAGATATAATTAGTAATAATTAGTAATAATTAGTAATAATTAGAAATAATTAGTAATAATTAGTAATAATTAGTAATGATTAGTAATAATTAGTAATAATTACTAATAATTAGTAATAATTATATATAATTAGTAATTATTAGTAATAATTAGTAATAATTTTTAATAATTAGTAATAATTTGTAATAATTAGTAATAATTAGATATAATTTGTAAAAAATAGATATAATTAGTAATAAATAGATATAATTAGTAATAAATAGATATAATTAGTAATAAAAAGATATAATTAGTAATAATTGGTAATAATTTGTAATAGTTATTAATAATTAGTAATAATTAGTAATAATAAGTTATAATTAGTGATAATTAGTAATAAATATGTATAATTAGTAATAAATAGGTATAATTATTATTAAATATGTATAATTAGTATTAAATAGGTATAATTAGTAATAAATATGTATAATTAGAAATAAATAGTTATAATTAGTAATAAAGAGTAATAATTGATAATAATTAGATATAATTCATAATAATTAGATATAATTAGTAATAATTAGAATTAATTAGTAATAAGTAGATATAATAAGAAATAAGTAGATATAATTAGTAATAAATAGATATAATTAGTAAAAAAGATATATTTAGTAAAAAAATAGATATTATTAGTAATAATTAGTAATAATTAGTAATAATTAGTAATAAATAGATATGATTAGTAATAAATAGATATAATTAGTAATAATCAGTAATAATTAAATATAATTAGTAATAATTAGTAATAATTAGTAATTATTTGTAAAAAATACGTATAATTAATAATAAATATATATAATTAGTAAAAATTAGTATTAATTAGCAAAAATTAGTAATAATTAGCTATAATTAGAAATAATTAGTAATAATTATCAATAATTAGAAATTATTAGAAATTATTAGTAATAATTAGTAATAATTAGAAATAATTAGCAATTATTAGCAATTATTAGCATTAATTTGCAATAATTATTAATAATTAACTATAATTAGCAATAATTAGTAATATAAAAAATTATATTATCAATATATATGAAAAAACTATATTAATATTATTAAAATAATAAAAATAATATAAAATATTAAAATTATCAATATTCGCAATAGGGTTTGCTCTATTCATAACATGTTCAAATCTCAAAGGGTCCCCAATTGTCAGGTCATGCGCAATAAAAATTCTACGTCAGCCATGTCCAATGTAAACTCTATAATTGTCCTTGCATGGTTGATCACCTCGCAAGTAGAGTTGCAATAGGACAAAGCCTTGGTGATCGTCAACAGAAAAATAATATTGATGTTTATTTGAAACCATTGATTGATGAGTTAAATGAATTATGGAGTGATGGGGTTAATACATATGATGTTGCTGCGAAACAAAATTTCATATTAAAAGATGCATTGATATGGATGATTAATGACTTTCCGACATATGGAATGTTATCTGGTTGGAGTACACATGGTTCGAAATCATGTCCTTACTGAATGAAAGAAAACAAAGCCTTTATGATCATCAATGGAAAAAAACCTTTATATTTTGATTGTCACCATAGATTTCTACCAACAGATCATCCTTTTCGGAGGAATAAATCACATTTCAGAAAAGGTACAATTGAAAGAGATGAACCTCCAATGATGATTTCAGGTAAAGAGTTAAAATAAGTTGTATTTCCCTTACCCCCATCACATTTTGACCAACATTAAGCCAACAGAAAATTCATGGCTTTGGGAAGGGACACAATTGGTTAAAACATAGATTTTTTTGGGATCTTCCGTATTGGTCTGATTTGTTGGTCCTCCACATGTTGGATGTTATGCATATTGAGAATAACTATTTTGATAATTTAGTTCATACAGTTTTGGATACACCAGTTGAGACCAAAGATACTATAAAGGCACGATTAGATCCTGCCAAAATTTTCAGGCGATAAGAACTTGAACTATTCAAAAATGTCATATCACATAGGTTAATGAAGCCAAAAGCAGCTTATAAACTGTCCAAAGAGAGTCGCTCTGTATTTTTTCAGTGGATTGCAGATTTGAGACTTCCAGATGGCTATGATTCTAATTTGGGTAGATGTGTTAAGAAATGTTATATTACTGGATTAAAAAGTTACGATTTTCGTGTTATAATGGAAAGACTCTTGCTGATTGGATTCAGTGGTTTGTTGAATTCTATGATTTGGAATTAGATAAAAAACATATCATATTATTTTCAATACATTTGTGCAGCGACAACAGACTAATATGTACTATGAAAACTGGAAGAATATGTGGCTGTAATTATATGTAAACAGTAAATAATCTTTCTGCAGGCTTTCATTGACTCAATGGAACATCTAAAATTACATTTTCCACATGATTCTAAATGTGGTGGTCCAGCACAGTTCTGATGGATGTACCCATTCAAGAGATGCATGTAGAAATTGAAGAAAAAACTATGTAACAAAGCATTAGTGGAAGGATCAATTGTTGAAGCTTATTTGGAAGAGGAAATTACTTTTTTCTGCAATCAATAGTTTAAATCTCAATATCCCTCAAAACACAATCTCATGGGTAGAAACGAGGGGAATGTTAATGAAAAAATGGACAATCAATTAATAGTTTTTAATTAGCCAAACCATGGTTTCAGTGGAGTTCATGAACGATGGATTTCAGATGATGAACATCACAGAGCTCATACATACGTTCTTCTCAACATTAAAGAAATGATATCATTTGTCATGTGAGTGCTTCTTTCACTTATTCTATACTTTATGTTACAATATTTAAAATTATTTTATTTTTAGGTTATATGTTAATCATATCATGAAACAAATTCCACAAATTACAGCAGATGCTCTTGAAGAACGCAGACAGATTTTTTTTTCTCAATGGTTTCAAAAATTTGTAAAATAAATAGTTGATGGTTTAATATCAATTCAGTTTATTATTTATTATATTGATAATTGTTTTACAAATTTTCAGGTGTCACAATATGTTGATAAAATTGATAATATACTGTGTATAATGAGTAACCCACCATCCAAAATGGTTAAATATTATAATTCATATGTGGTGAATGGTTTTCGATTTCGTACACATACATACGTGGAATCAAAAAATCATTGAACAATGGAGTTTTCTTGAGAGGATCACATAATAGAGAAACTGAAGTTGACTTTTATGGAATTTTGGATTAAATTATTGAGATGTGTTTTCTTGGATAGAATTACATAACAATATTTATATTTCGGTGGTTGGATACTGAGAGAGGCTTGCATGTTCATCCGACTAATGGAATCATCGATATTAAATTTAAATTCTTCTTGCTGTAAATGAAACATTTTTACTGGCTCAATAGGAAAGTCAAATTTATTATGCAAAGTACTGTGCTACTTCAAGAGACTTGAGCGATTGGTGGAGCATAATAACAATGAAATCATGGGGAAATCAGTTTACTCAAAATGAATGTGGTTCTACTGAAGTGGAAGGAATTGAAATGTTTCTAGAGACTGCTCAAAATCCATCTGATTCACAAAGAAACGTGAATATCGACGATGACACCCCAAAATTAACAATCGATGGTGATAAAGATATTAATGATGTTACAAATGATTTTGAAATGACAAGAGATGCTGAAACATAAACTCAGATGGATATCGATGATGTTGAGGAGGTAGATGAAGACATTGACATTGATAGTTATGGAGAAGATGATGAATCTGAACATTTACATAGTTAAATTCTGATTATAATCATAACTAATATATATCTAAATATAATATTTATTTTCAATATTCTGCTAACAACAATCATTTTGTGTTTCAGATGGACCCTAAACTATTTCTCGAGTTGAAGGAGGTTGACCTACCATTGGATGTGGGGGATTTTGGATCATTTACCCCTTAGCCTACGGGCAGTTCAGGGGGTGGGTGGAGGGGGCACATTCTTGCATGACTGATGATTCTCGACCCTATCCTCGAGCGACGTCCACATCTTAGTTTTGATCCACACACACTGAGGTATGGTAACCTATATATTTTAGTTAGATTTTATTTATTTATTTATTTATATAATAATTGTTTGATAATTTATTCATTTTTCACAATTTTGTTCATGTAGCTATTGGACAGGGGAGCTCTATGTTGTGAAATTATTTTTCTCATGCATGGATCAAATGGGAACAGATTATCGTTGATGTGTGACGTGATATGTTCCATAAATGGCTGGTGCGTAAATAAATAATATTTATTTTGAAATTTATTTTATGAAAAACGTGATATTATAAATTATTTTTAGGGTTTATGGTATCATATCAATGATAGCATGCGCGACGCTATGCACGTGGCAAGATAGGTTTCTATGAGTGACCGTTTCTATAAGTTTTTGCACAATTTAAGAAGGACAACCATTAAGAAAGAAGGGGTGAAAAAATTTGATGATTTTTGTAGATCCCATCGACCTGAGTACATTTTATATCATGTTTGGGATGGATTATGTTTACACTGGTTGGTGGTGGATTTTGGAGGAGATCTTTAGTAGGATGATAGAACCGGGGGAGACAGGAGGTGACGCATCGAGCTAGTAGCCATACATTCAGTTCACATAGAGAGAATCTGGTAAGTATATTTTTTAAATATTTTATATAACATTAAATATAAAGAGTTTATTTTATATTTTTGTAGGCAGTTAAGAATCCTGATATTACAGAGTTTGATGTTTATCGGAGGATGTACAGTTTTCAATCCACTGGAGAGATTAGAGGTGATCGCCAGCATCAGATTGTGGTTTGTATTATTTTATCAGTTTGAAAATTAACATCATATATTATTTTTACAATTATAATTTAAAATTGGAATTGAAGGAGTCATACGAGGCTGCGACCTCTCAGACACAGGTTGATGGTCAGGACGAGACGACTGGGAAGACCAGTGATCACCATTTTGATGAGAAGGCATGGATGCAGGCGACTCAGTATGGATTCGAGAAGGGAAGAGTAGTTTGTATCAGCTGTCATTTTACTCTTGGTACTTATTATGGTGCTACTATGACGTTGGCGTCTAGCTAGAGAGGATCTCGTGGAGAGGCATCATCTTCTGGCTCACAGTATCAGGAGCAGTTGAGAGCTCAGGCTGAGCTTATAGAGACTTTGCAGAAGAAGTAAAAAGAGATGTGTGGGCGGTAGTAGCAGTAGGAGAAGAATTATGAGCAGTAGATGCGTTGATGGCAACAACAACACCATCAACACCATGAGGAGGAGACACATAGATGGTAGCAACAGCAGCATGAGCAGATCGAGTACAAGCGCCATCTGACTCGTAGTTTAGGATTGGAGTCTCCTCCACTAGCTCCTTCAGCTCCCCCACCTCCTCCAGAAGACGACCCCCAGTGATTTTTTTATATTAAAAATATTTGTATATAACATTTTTATAAGAATTATTTATATTTTCTGTCTTTTATATCAGTGAAAATATTACATAATTAAATTTTTTATATTTTTTTGTTTTTTATATATTTGTTGTGAATATTACGAATTTTAATATTTTTTTTTATTTCTTTAATAATAGTAATATTTTTTTTCATTAATCATACTTTTATAAAAAAAATTAAAATTAATTTATTATTTGCGATGGGACCATTTGTGATGGGGTCCCGTCACAAACAGTCTTACTAAATATTTTTAAATACATATTTGTGACGTGGCTACTTGCCCGTCACAAATACTTTGTTGTGACGGGCCCATCACATAACGTTATATATATATATATATATATTTTGCGACCGTACAAGTGCCCTTCGAAAATAGTTTTTGCGATGGGCCCATTGTGAAAATGATTATGTATATATAATGCATATAATCAGAGACTTATTTTCGACGACGATGTTTCCCGTCGGAAATAATATTTTTTGCGACGGGCCCGCCGCGAATAATTTATTTGTGACATCGTTATCTACAACGGGCTATTTGCGATGAGACCCTGTTGCTAAAGCCATTTTCTTATAGGATTACGCATCAAATAACCCTTCGTAAATACCAATAATTCTAATAGAGTGGAGACCTCATATCTCTCATGTCTCACCTACTTTTTATAGAGATCCTTAAGGTGAGACATCATGCTATATGTGCCCAATTTTTTATGTGGCTTCAAGAGATCATTATACATGGACTACAGAATGAAACATTGGTCATGTGTGGCATCAACCATATGTTTAATATATAGGGAAAGGTCCTAATCACATTCCTCTTTTCTAGGTGTTACTAGAATTGGATCATCCACTACATACAATTTCATATGGTCGTGAAGGATAACACGAAAACACCTCTTATACTACTAGAAATTTGTGCTAGTGAGAAGGTTTTACTTAATTATTATCATTCTAAATGATATGTTTTTATTCATTTATATTGTTATTTTTAAAAATTAATATGAGAAAATATTTAGTAATTTATCATGATAAAACTAAGACAAATAAATAAATTAATACTTGTTGTCTCCTACAATTTTATCGAAATCCAATTGCCCTCACCATTGGTTTCAGAATATTCTGTTTCCTGAATATTATAGTGGAAATATTGAACTTTTTCTTTACGTTACCCCAAATAGGTTTTTTCAAGTATGTTAAATGGTTTTAGGTAGTAAATTTGAATGCCAACTGCATTAACTCATAGTTCCTTGATCTGCTAAGTGGACTCCCCAATCTGAAAATACATTTATTTTGGATTCCCTCATCCTTTGCCTTTTGGTCACACCAAGTCCTGTTGTGGAAATAAACCCCTGATGTGATCCTAGTTATGTCTAACCAAAACCATGAATTAGATTTCCCCGATAAATGAATGCTCCCCAACTGGGGTTGGTCATGAACTTTGAACTATGATTCAATTATAACTATGATTATGGAAGGCTATATTGACTAAATATTTATTTGAGGGATTTTATTCTTATACATATATTTCTATTTTATTATCTTTCATTCATGATTTTTAATATTAAGTGGGATATACATAAGTGATTTATCATTTCTATGATAATATTTTCACATAAGCGAGTCTTATTTTTTTTTTATTTGCATGATTTCCAATAATTTGGTGATTGTGAAAACACCCCCAAATAAATAAACCATGAAACTGATTCAAATAAAATAAATGACATGATCATGAGGTTTTTCTATTGGTATGTTTGTCTAGTGGTTGATAAACTTACCCAAGACCTGGTGGATAAACACCTTGATCCTTTTGGGTTCATGTTTACAGCTTTCCACCTATCCACCATTGTATCTCCTCAGGTTGGTTTCACCTCAGATCCTAACATGAGCTACCTCCCTTCATTGGGATCTGCAACCATAACATATGTGTTCTTTCTCACACTAATGTGAGGGGAGAAAGGGATTTTACAAAAAAGTAACCTTGGGCACATAGGCCCTACATATTAATGAGGAGAAGGCTCGCAGACCAACAAATTTAATTTAAATAAATAAATTTAATGAAACCATCCACATAAAAAGGTCATGGTCTATCTAATGATCATCCATACGTGCAAAGATATTTACACATAAATAAAACTATCATTCAATTCCTTAATCATTTGTCTTCATGATAAATCATGCTCGAATCAATTAATTACAAATAATTAACTAATCCTTTTATCATAAACCCTTTTTTGAATATCGTTGATATTCTCATCCATCATAATTTTAAAAAAATAATTCATTTAAAATTATCTTTCTATATAACATGTACCATTGAAGCATCTCATTTAATTCCCATTCATAACTACCTAATGAGGAGAAATGAAAATTAAGTATATGTTAAATTAAATACATATATATATAACACTTATCATGTGTTGTGCCACATATTTACACCTGCGCAATGGTACACGTCTCAAGGGTTTTATAATATAATAAAAAATTATAATAAATCTATGTAATTTGGATGAGTACACAGCATGTTGTTCCAACTACATGGCGTGTACTACCTTTTACTGTCTATCTAATGTACATGCCTGGGGATACAGTGTGTATGTGTAATTCGGAAATCCTCAGAGTATATGACGTGTCCAGTGGGAAACACGACGTGTAGTATCTGTGTTACATGGTATCCAGTAGGGAAATTCATATATAATGTACATGGTCCAACCCTAACCAAAATAGACTACACGCCGTCTCTAGTGGGCCACACGACATGTAATCTGGAAACTGTGTACCACCTATTTCTGGTCAACACACAGACTCATAAATATTTAAATAAACTCTAATGACATGACATAGTTTGGCAGACCAGTCCTGATGCATTGGACATTGATATATGGCGTGTTAATTCAAATAAACTTCGTGTATTCTAGTGTTGTACATCCATGAATGTTTTTCACCTCCAGATGAGATTCATAATTTTATTTTTATAAAAATTAAAAGAAATTTTTTTTCTATAAGATGAACAAGAAACAAAAGAGGAGGAACATATCTCGAGATTCAGATTTATTGAATGATTAACATGAATTGAAATAACTAAATTATTAAATGAAAAAATTCATCAATTGAAAAATAAATAATTATAATCAATGATATAACCGTTCTGATACCAATTTTCTATTCCATACAAAGAGGATGAACATGGGTGGGTGTACCCATCTTTAATTTTGTCATTAACAACAATTAAGCCACGATCTGTCATGATGATAAAATGTAGAATCTTCAAAATATAATGAATAATGAAAGAAAAGTGGAGATTCCTAGTACCATGGATATGATCATCATATGTTGGTTATAATTAGTTTAATTAAAACAAAATAATTACATTGGTAGAAATTCTCTCTCTATTGATGTTTTTGGTCACAATCCAATGTGATATTCCATTCCATCATAGTAGCAAAGTGCATGATTCCCCTAGCATTCATCCATATGTGCTCCATGTATATCAGGATTCCACTGAAGGGATATTCGAGTTCTATCATGGAGGGGCCTTCCCATACAATATCCTCCGCGGATCACACTATGATTCACTTCCAAATAACTCTCCTTAATCTGGAGGAGAAGGTTCTCTCCTGTAACATGAAAGTGTACTTAGTGGAAATGAATTATTTTTTGGATTGAGAGTATTTTCTAAATACATTATTCACCACCCATAGAATGGCTAGGATAATTATAATAATTTAATTTTGATTTCATTATGTAGAATAATAAAATTAATTAATTACTCGAAATCATTTATTCATTTCATTTAATTCATAGTAACACCTCATGTATAATAATAATAGTTGACCATTATAATCAGTTGACATGTGCCTATAGAATTACATCTAATATTATTTAATTAAATAAACAATATTATATCTCTGAAATCCTCAGAAAATATACCTGTAGTGTATATTAATATACATATCATGTATTTTTGTTTTTCTAATTTCTTTATTTCCTCCACCATATTTATTAGAACATGAATAATGAATATATATTTCTTCTATAAATTTCATTACATTACTCCCTAATAAATATATGATTTAAATCAAATTATATTCTCTGGAATAACTATTGTCGAAATAAATTCAATTAGGATTCCATGATTTATTAATAAACCACAATCTGGAAAAAATAATTATTAAACTTCTTAAATGAATATTTAACTGAGATACTTGGACACACTTAGTGTGTGACCCTCAACGCCTCATTCCCAGTAGAATTTACTAGAGACAGCCTAAAGTCCAAGGATTTTGTCTAGAAACATGCCAAGGCACCCATAGAAAAATAATTTAATGTTGCAATGATGTGTTACCTCATACAAACACTTATCATGTAATGTAATCCCTTTTCCTCGATATCTCAAATCAAGTGGGTTGAATGTCAGTGCCATCAAAAATGTGCTAGATTATTCTTTCATTGGTTATCTAGAATTGAACTCGCCAATTCCTCACAATTTACATATATTTATTTAGTCTATATCAATTCCATCAAAGGGCCTGAGATATCTACTTTTGTTATGGAACACAGGGGAAAAATCCTTTCTCAAAATATCTATTACTGCATTGTTACTCTTGATGCACCCAACATATCCTACCTCACAGTGAACAATGTGTCATCATAGTTTTAGTCAATATATCGAAGTGAGAGAGTTGTAATACCCATTAATAATAATCATAAAGTATAGGGAACAATACACACCTTTGCAGATAGAAACATCCAATGACAATATGAAATGTGTATTTCTTAATGGAGTGCTTCGTTCTCATAATATCCTCTTACATGTTACCATGGGCGCACACCATGAGAAGGTAAATCAATGTTTTTTGAGTCCTCACCCATAATAGAATATATTATTTGTGTCCCCCAAAAACCATCATTCAGCCATAGAACATATATTCATGAACTTTGTTATGGAACCTTCGAGTTCTCATCATAGCAGTGATCTGCTATAACCCTTAGGTGCAACAACAATCCATAAGACTTTATCACATGCATTGTTACAGAGAATAAATATCAAGATGTGATAAGGTATTTACTAATTAATAATGTACAATGTAGTTGGTTCTAGGCCACCAACTCTAACAACAGTTATACCATCAAAAAGTTGTGAAATTCAATGATCAATTAATAAGTCTAATCTCATGGATAATTTTTAAATAATGTATCTCATAGTAAAACAGTAGTTGTATTAAGTTGATATTGAATTTGAATAAAGAAAATATAACATTATAAAAGTTTCAATGATTCATTAAATGTACAATTTAAAAATATTTGAAGAAAAAATAAATTAAAAATTATCATGCACATCTAATTGAAGAACTTCAAAAAACCCAGAGTCATGTAATGATCATTCACCATATGTTATCAAGATCATTGAAATAAATAATTATATAATAGGAATAATAAATCATTTGAATGTCATAAATTTATTTTTATAAATACCTTATAGTTAAGTTTCTATGAGTGACAAAAATATTGGGATCATCAATCATGATTTCCCATAGCATATAAATAAAACAATTTATGATAAAATGATTAAGAATATACCAGACAATATAAAGAATAATAATAAAATGAAGGCTAATTTTTGTACCTAAATGGAATCTATTTAGGGCTTCAGTTAATACCCTAAAGAGAAATTATCTGATCATAAATTATATATGTTCTCCATGTAAAAAATTTTTAATGTAGAACCTGTTAATTATTAACTTTAGAATGTATCTTTTAATGTTCAATTTAATATTAAAATATATTAAATGGTTAATTTGTTGTATTATTATAACATAATGTGTTTGTGAATAAAAATTAAAAGTATATTACGCAATAATATGATGTTTTTGGAAATGAAATCGTGCTTTTAAAAAAATACATTTACCAACTAAAATAAAAACAAGATAATTCTTCTTCTTATTTTATTAACCATGAAAGAAAAGTAAATAAATTATAGAAAAATGTGAATAATGTAAAGGATTATTCTTGTATATTCTGTAATGGTGAGAGTTACTCAAATAAAATCATTATTAAGAGAAAATTACATAAAAATATTAATTTTATAAGAATTAATGGGGATACACACCTGTTTTAAAAAATTATCTTTTACCAAGTTTTCATAATAGAGTCATATCAAACATTACGTGTTTAAAATTTTTCAGATGTAGTAATTTTGAAAATTATGACATCTTAATATCTCCATGGATATTTGGAATAAATAATGAAACATTTTCATGAAATTTATCATATATTATTTTAGAAAACTATATATATTCATAAGGGTATAATATTATGGGATATATTTTGCATTGTTTCCATAATATTAAAATGTATGTTGTTGGAAATACACCTCATGTGTCCCAGTAATATTTTTATTCAATCATACAAACATGTTAGAATAATTATTATCCTTGTAATTGGGTGATCCAAGTTGATCTATGGAACATTATAACACCACGAATAATACAATATCAATATTGATGAATGAAACATGGAATATTGATGATGAATTTATATAGTGGTGGGAAGATAATCATAAAGGATAAAGAAGGTATATCGACTACTTGATGTAATTTTGTTCCTAAAATAATAGTTATGTATGTTTTATAATATAAATGTTTATCCCATTATTTTAATGGTTCATGATTCATTGATCCATCTAAGGATAAGATTTTGTATTAATAAAATAATGAGAGAGACAATTAGGGGTTATGAAGTTACATAAACTTGATTAATCTTCCCAAAAATGATTTATATACTTCAGTGGTTGTCATTATAAAAAATATCATACAATGATTGTCCTTGGTGCCTTTTGAAGCTATAATATCCACTGAATTTGTCACACTATTCCATATTTTTAGTATGTTTTCTAGGATTTTTATGTGTATCTTGAACCTTCAGATGTGGTATGTGATGGACTAGGTGGTGGTTGAAATATAATTAATAAAGGTATTGATAATTGAATATCCAATTTCAATAATGGAAATTGTAATATTATTAGATATGAGAACCTCAAGCCCATTAATAATGGAACTCACCAATGCAATGAGTGAAAAAACTCATACAAAGATGTTACTGTTGTCTACAATAACTGATCCTCTATAATCATTACCCCTCCTGGCATGATATCTAGAAAACATTATCTATAAACATTGAATTTAAAATTTTCAAAATGGGTTTCAATGAACACATCGACCTTGAGGAGACAACCTCTGGACATATAGAATTTACCCCCTCTTTCCATAAGCATCCTCAATGAGGGTCCATTCTGACAATGTTTTAGGAGTCAAACCATGTCCAATACTAAACATGTAGACCAAACCTACATTTACAAAGCTAAGCTGGTGATTCCTTCTAAAATGTCCTCATTTCTGGATTTCAATGACCATCAGCATTCTTCAACCAATAGGATCACACTCACATTTGTCCCCTTGTTACTTATACCCACACTAGGGAATCATGACTATAAAAAATTAGTAATGGTGTCATCATGTGATCTGACCCTAGGGACATTGATAATGTCGCTCCATATAGTGGCTACTCTCTCTCTATAAATGAACAGTTGATCAATGAATTATTTAATAGAGTTAAGATATCATATGAACAAAGCTAAAAATAAATTCCCTCATATATGATCTGTTAATCCCCCAATAGAGTATAACTCGTTCTATTCCAAACTATGATATTATGATTAGAGTGTATTTCTCTTCCACAGAGTGTTTCACATCATTATATCTTTTGAAATGTTTATTGTTATTTTTTCATGATTCATTGGACAAGATGTAATCCATCAATGACACCATAAAAATTATAGGTCTTTATTATATTTCAACATTATATATTTGAAGAACTCATGATTCTACTAATTAAAGATAGTCTAAAGTAAGGATGGGTAAGTGATTTATTAATAAAGATAACAATTTGTGGTTAGAAATCCCTGGAAGCCCATTATGATTCCTTCCCAATTTTGGTTTCCAATAATCAGTCGCTCAATATCTCATGATCATCTCTGAATGGAACTATTGCTCTATAATTTTATAGCACAATTTCTTCCATAAAAATGAGTAATATCATTTGGGGAATATACTCTCATCCCATATTTCCTTACATATTATTACCCTCTAAACTGGAGCCATCAAAAACCACCCATTCCAACATATTATGAATAATTTTCATGGTTCCCACCATAATTATTAGGATTATTTTTCAAGCATTCGTAGGCTTAGACATTTTGGACAACAATTCAAAAGGGATCATTACTTTTCTATGTATATCCCAAATAATGGATTTCATGATATTCACTTTATTCCATAGAAAATATTCAACCCCATGGGAATGTATATAACA
Source organism: Viscum album (assembly GCA_963277665.1). Taxonomy (NCBI): domain Eukaryota; kingdom Viridiplantae; phylum Streptophyta; class Magnoliopsida; order Santalales; family Viscaceae; genus Viscum; species Viscum album. The sequence goes on along the minus strand of OY728155.1, from coordinate 212,662,076 downwards.
TGTATATGAATTGAACTGAGGATGTAAATTGCATGTGTGATATAGTCCCTAAATGATTGGAATAAGATCTAAAAATTATTAATATTGCTAGAAACATTTTCAATGAACCCTTATAGTTATGAATATGTAGTCTCTCATATTATAGTGGAGATCCTAATTAATCCTTCGTAAATCATCTTATATTAATTCCAATGTCTTACTCTATTATTTTACCTATTCTCTCTATGTAATGATTTGAAATGAATACACTAATTTTATTGAGATTGAAAATATTCCCACTCAATGTTCCATATTCCTTTGAAATTTTTTTGAAACTAAGAATGTATATAATTCTATCATTGGAAAAGAAGAATATATTAGTTGGGAAGAGGATGTGGTAAATTCCAATTACAAGATTCCAAATCTATAATTGGAGGATGGTAAATTTTAAAATGCATCATGGAAGGGAATTTTTGAAGTAATCTTATACAAGAATGAACATTCATGGTTTCCAATAATCCCCAATCCTTAGCCTCTTGACAATATAAATTAATATTAAATTAATCCTTATAAAATTGATCAACAACCAAGGGGAGATGTATAATCTAAAAATTTGACCAATCACCCAACCAAAAAATTCATTGATATCCACCACCATTAAAATTAACCACAGCTCAATCCATTATACCCATTTTAGTTTTAATTTTGATGGAAATGTTTGATCAAGTATTATTATTCATAATTCCAACAGTAATTGCTTCAGCTTATACAATGGTAGCCATGGTAGAAATTTATCTGATGAGGTCATGATTCTCCATATTAACCCATTGATGGCGATAAATCGAGAGCCTCTTCACTAAAAAATATGATGGACCTTATAAGTAAATATTTTAATGTTGATTGGTCTATAATGATTATGTGATGATGTATTGTTCAATTTTTTTATTATAATCAATGTGGTTGTATATGCTACTTGAGGTATGACACCTTCCTAGAAAATATAATGAAATGGTTCTATAAGTTATCTTATATAGTGTTCCTTTGACGCAATATAAAACGATCCAGGGAATCCATGTCATCAATGAGAGAAATTTTTCTGGGAAGAGTGAACTACATCCCATATATCCTTATCCATTAGGTTTAATTAGAGTAATTAGTGTATTGGATTAGACACCATGCCAATTTTGGATTAAAACAAGTCATCGTGGCCCCTTAGGTTTCAATACAACAAACAAGGTTTAGCATCATTGAGTAACTATTTGAAATGATCCTCATTCATATCACCCACCACTTTAGGTTCATTAGTGAAGTATCCATCCTCCATGAGTATTTTAGGTATGGTTCTCCATTACCTATGTTATAAACTTTCCTGAAAACAATAATGTGGTCCTATGTCCCTCTATCATCCAAGTACATTGTGATTATTCATAGTTGTCTCTCTCTAGTTCCAGGAGCATGGTATTTAAGTTATACATATCGAAGGAAAGTTTACTAATGAGTTCTTCATCACTCTCCCAAAGTATATATTTGGGTTTCTCGATCAAAATTTCAATTGATTCCAACTAAATAAATTGTAATATTATGATGTTGGTCTATTCAAGAAGATCTCTACTTTGTAATAAAATATTATTTTGATACCTTCACATGAGCTTTCTTGAATGGGTTTTAAAAATGATGTGTGTTTCAAAGGATATTACTGATGGGCATAGCCACACCAAATATACAAGAAGTAAAATCAACTACCAGCACTTATGGACTCCAAATTAACATAGATAAAAGGGTGATTGAAATTATCCCCAAATAGGTGAGTGAATTAATCATTTAGGAAAATATATATGGCCTGAATATTAAAAAATTAGAGATTAGTAATGAACTCGGCATGTACATGACACATTTTATTGTTTCACCAAGTTTATTTATTATGTGAGACACCCATGTGCAAGATCCCCTTCCATGAGACAAAAGAGGAAAATATTATGTGTTCTTCTAGGGATAGATACCTTATAAATTTCTTCTATGGAATATCATATATATTATGAATTTAACTTATAACTAACCCGGATATGTCTCATGGATTGAATCATTCAAGTTCATACAACATTTTTTCTCTACCCCATGCGTCACTTTATCTTAAAAATAAAAGTGAAGAAAAATTGAAGTAGAATTGAACATAGTATATATATACTTTTATGAGACATCTATCAAATATAGTGGAATATAATTGTTATATAAAATATACTTATGGTTCATATAGTATTATCTATGAATTCTGTAATAGAAACCAATCATATGTGATTATTCACTAATACTGGAAGGGTACTGTTTAGGTTCTAACTCTACAACTAGTGAGGACTTTTGATGAAAATGATAATTAGACAAGAATTATATATTCACCATGGATTATAAGCCATTGAAATTATATATGAAGAGATAAATCATGAAATTAGGTACCACTAGGAATTGGACATTGATTTTTATGACTTCCTTATAGAGGTAAATGACTTTTGATGCATGTTTTTGCTGAGATTCTGTGAATAAATTAATGGGACAAGAATATAGAGCACATAAAAATAAGGTTTTTTCATCCAGCACACCTGACAGTAAATTATTTCTATTTGAGGGAGGGAAGGATAATCTTCTTAAGAGATATGCATATAAAAAAGGGAATAATGGATGAAATCGGGAAAATTCCACCTTCTATCCACAATAGAGAGGTATTAATTGGTTATTTTTATCAAATCCATCCAAGAGACGAAGTCTTGTCTTACCTATAGGGAACAAAAACTATACATGGGAAACTGTACATATTAGAGGTAGACCATGTTAGAAATACCTTCCCTAAAGGATAAGAGGGTGGTTTTGAAGGAAGATGTGGACTTGTTGGAGCTTCCTCAACCCTGACATCAGACACTAGATCTATAGAAGACAATCTAGGTTATAAATATTCTTCACTATCAATTCTAAACCAAAATAACATCCTTATGAATGATTACAAAATGAGTTGTTTGAAAACATATTTTCATAAGATGATAAAGAGAGTCCATAAAGGTGACACATAACAAAACTAATATGTGGATTAAAATAATAGATTAAGTGACCAAGAGACTAAATCCCTATGTTGGATATGTATTCACAATAGTGGGGGTTAAAATAGATCCCTTACGACCTAACATATATTCATATAGGAATATTGAAGTTGAAGACTGTACACATTCATGAAGTTGAAAAGAACTGAGGTAATCAATAATGTCTTGAAGAAATGATAAATTGTGGAAGTTGAGAGGTAAGCCTTATATAATGATCCACACTACCACTAGATTGGATTATTAAGATAGTTTAACCTCCATCATCAAATAAGAGAGATAGAATCCCTATCTACATACCTATTAGGAGATTTTGAATAAGTACCACTAGAAAAACTCTCTCAATGAATGAACCACATGATGATATTTTTTATTAAACATCAAGGCCATAATCAGAGCCCCCAAACCCTGGGATATGATGATTTTTTAAATAATTGATGGGGTTGTTTTCCAATGATGACCCTCACTACAAACGTCCACCAATTGAATGTTTTTGAATCCTCTATAGAAGTGTCTTGAAAGTATATAACTCGAAAACACTCCACAATTATTGAACTAAGAAAAACCATTGAGTCATCAGGAATATGGGGATACAAAAAACATTGGAAGGTTATAATTCATAAATTAATGTCTTTTATGTATGGTTGTTATGATTTCACATTATTCGAAAAATGAGGAGTTAGATCCATTAAGGTCCTGAGCTGCAAACCTCCAAGAATGAAGGAATTATGTGAACTTACTATAACTATGTCATGGGGGGTGGCGACACTAAGATCATGGTTTCAATAACAATGGAAAAAAATATGAATGTTTGACACATGGGATGTGCATAACATAAATTATATAAAAAATATTGAATAAGTATTTTCCCAGATATACCTATTTCATTTTTTATTATCCAAATTGGATTTTATATCATAATTATTCATCACATGATGAGATTCTAACCAACTATTAGACATCATGAGTGTAGTTTTTTCAAATTTTTATCTTCAAAGATAAACATAGATGTAGTATAAATTGTTTTGTAATTTTCTATTTTTGGAGGAATATATAATTTTCATAATAGCTGAAATGGAATGGTTATTTTCATTCAACACATATTTCATTTTTTTCATGGTGAGTATAGTTTGTGTCTCATTATGGTATGATTCAAAACATTTATGTTTATTGGACTCTGAGGAATGAAAAATAAAACCATTAACACCAGTGTTTTAAATTATTTTTTTCAATTACCAGTGATCACCTTGGGTAGTAATGATATAATAGAGACAATGTGTATTCATACCATTATGGATCAATATTCTTTTGTTTTATCTAAAAATCACATCATGTTTATTAATATAAATTTATTGTAATTATTGATAGTTCAGGTTAAATGAAATATATTATTTCACTCACAACGTATTGAATGGTACCACCAAAATTTATGGAAATGATGGTCTATTTTGAATAATGGGAATGTAAATACTTCAAATGAAAGAGAATAAATCCTTATCCTACTCTATTTAGTTTTATATAAAATGTTGATGACATTTTTGGGCTCAATGTTGATTTTCATAAACTGAATTTGTCAATAATAAGGAATATATTACATCTTCTGTAAAATTATGTACTTTTTGGTTAAGTGAAATGTGGCCAATAGTTTGCTAAAATTGTTATATGGTCCAGGCCTCTAAAAATTTGAGTTAGAAAATTGTATATTATAATGATAAGATTCAAGAGTTATTAAATTTTTTTGGAATATTTATTCATTCCATCTAGCATTAAAAATGAACGTGAAGTTTTATTGGAATCAGTTAGTCATTTATTTTAGTGGTACATATACTAATTAATTTTATTATTTTACAATGAAATTATCATGTTTTATCAAAAAAATATACTTTGAAAATCGTTTAGATGTTCTATTAAACATTTTCAAGGTCTACATTAATATGAAAAAATTATTTAAATGTAATTTTTGAATAAATGATGTGTATTTGATCATACATGTAATATTAGAGAATGACATATATGTTGACCATAAAAAAGATAAAAGTTGTTGTATCTTTGGGAAAAACATTGAATGAATTTGAGAAAAAAAGAATTATTGGATTAATAGGTTTATATCATTTCTTCATTAGAGATTTCATAGGACCCACATCTCGTAGGAAATAACTAATACGGAAGGGGACTACATTAAAGTTTTGTGGAGATTTTTAGAAAATACATTTTAGAGAATTAGTGTAAGAACATGTATGAACTAATTATTGACAATCTAGAACCTGGTAATAGTTATACGGCCTATTATAATGCATCATTATCTATACTTGGTTGTTTTCTAATTCAAGGAGATTTTGTTTTAGATTATGTATCATGCAAGTTTTGAATTCATGAAATTAATTATCTAACCACTAACTTGGATTTTTTTTGTTCATGCTATGATAACATGGAAACATTATATTAATAGATCAAATTTCACTACATTTGTAGATAATAAATGATTGAAACTAGTATTTGAAAAATGTATTCTATTTTTAGATACTAATGGTGTATGAAATATGTCCTAATTTTTTACTCTTATTCGGTTTATACATCAGAAATGTGAAATTTCTTGGAATATGATTTGAGAAGAAGTTCCTTTAATAAAATTTTCTCATATGCACAAGAGAACTTGCAAATGATGAATATGATTGGTGATATACATTTGGATTTTACAAGGAAGAATTAATTTATATTCTTTATCATGATAACTTTTATAAATTATTTATTTTATAAAGTAAATAGTTTTCAAAAATTATATCCTTGTTGCTTTACCATTTATCAATAAAATGATGATGATATAGTTGATAAATGTAAATATTATGGGTATACATTGTGGATTTTTCAAAATCAGATAGAATTTCTACCATCCTATCAAGAACAATGTTTTCTTCTTATCAACATTCTATGGAGATGATTCATCTTGGAATACAAAAAATGTATAAGGATATCCCAGGCAACATTTAGTGGTCACATATGAAATAAAATGTGGTTGATAATGTTTTAAACTACCTAACACGTTAGTAGGTAAAAGATGAGCATCATCAACAGGTTATAATCCTAACAAAAATTCCTAAACCTATAGATAAATTTAAAAAATTTGGATTTTACACATGTTTAGTGTCAACTATTGAATATAATTATTCATTATGGGTGATTGGAGACCAAATCACAAATCCATACCACAAAATTCTAAATCATAAATCTAATATAGTGGAAATAATTGTAAATCTCTATAATATTAAATACGTAAAATTACTAGGAATTAACATTTCAATAGTATCAAACACATATCAATATTTTACCAATTAACATAGAGCATAGTATATAATCTTAAATCTAATGGGATGTCATAAAAGTTTTTTAAAGATGAGAATATTTTTTGTGTGATAGTGTTATAGATTTTAATGTATCTTGGGTGGATAATTTTAACTCTATAGAGTTTCCATATAACAATTATTATTATTAAATGTTACAAATGGATCAATTTCAGACATTTTATATTCATATATGATGATGTCCTCATTAATTTATAATGATAAGAGATTCATTTTTCATGAGACCAATCCTTGTTCCAGAGAATAAAATGAAAATTTATAGTATATGGAAATTATTTGATCCCATAAAATTTAATAAAAAATATTATCTGGATAATAATCATTGACCATTATCTCTTTACATATGAGATCATGTATTGATGAAATTCTCTCGAAGTCTGTGTCATCATCATTGGTTATGAATTCAATTTTTCCTCCTTAGTATATTTGAACTATGGACATACATAAAAAATATTTTGATCATTTATATCAATTGGATTTACCACCAAGGTTCACATAGTTTCAAAATTTCATAAATTTACATCAACTAACAAAATACTAGCCCAATTTGAGAAATTTTCATTGAGGGGATGAAATTTAAATTCAACCCGATGTAATAATTTTTTAGAAACTGAGTTGTGTCCTGGAAAGATAATATAAATTCATTTATGGGATATTAATTCCATTGTTTTGAGTTTCATAGAATCATGGGATGACTTAATTTGAGACATGGTAGCATGTGAAATAGATACTGGGAAATTATCTCTAATTATTCCATAAACACCCCAAATCTCATTCTTCACAAAGAAACAAATCTTAATGGTGGGGAGAATATAACACTATTGGTTTGAGGTATATCATAAATTTCATCAGTATATTAATGATATATATGTTTTGGGAATTTTTTTTGGAGATTTTGTTTTTTGATGTGTTTATAAGTCTTTTTATGTGTCCATGGTATGAATAATTTTAGGTTAAACCACAAATTCTCTCTAGGATGATTTGGATGAATTTATTGGAGTTACAGGGAAGTCTCAAGATTGGAAAATATTTTGGAAAAACCATGTAATATAGGTATTTCAACATTGAATTTGGTTTACACGGTTGGTGCATGATTTTTTATACCATATGGCTGAACAATGTGACCGACGAGGAATTTTCTTTTATCACCCACAAGTTCGTCACAAAGTATTTTAAAAAATTTGGTAAAAACATGAGATGTGAATTAATATATCCAAAAATAAATTTTACACCATTTTTGACGTGAAAAAACTCATTTATCTCATGTTATCCTAGTATTTTTCACTATTAGATTACTTTAAGAATTCTTTTAATATCCTCTCCCACCAAAATCCATTATTTTGGTATCCAATTATGTTGGATCAGGGACATTGATGGTAATATTTATTTCTCTCTATATTTTATTCTCTTTCAAAATCCAACATTTTTTTTCGAATAGATTTAGGGATCTGATATTTTATGAATATATATATATATAATATGATTTAATTTTATTAGATCATAACTTGAACTATTTTTGTAAATGAGATTTTTGATTGGATCTAGATGATTCATTGTGCCATTCATCATTTCCATCACTTATTATAGGTAATTGGCATATATCTCTTATCAAATTGTTCTAGAACTTAAATTAATTGATAATTAACTTAATTTAATTAAATACTATAAGAAAAATGTACTTATTTCTTATTGGAAACCAATTTTTATGATAGTCTTCAAATCATATTTTGTATAATTTATTTAAGACAAAATTTATTCTAATTCATTAATTGTGAATTTATGATGATGTATGAAATGCGTTTGATTTATAGATTTCAATAAATGTTTTATTTATGGAACTAATTATAATGGTAAAATTTCATATATTGGTGTGTTTTCAGCAGTTTATAGAACACGGACATTACCATATCTTCTTCAAGTTAAGATACTGACTAGAGGCACATGGAGTGTTGTAACCTATTGTTTAATAGGAAGATCAATGATTAACATGTCACATGTAATTAACTATCACATGTAATTAATTTTTCTGTGATTTTGGGTATGTAGGATGGGTATGAAGAGTTGAATTAATTAATAAATTAATTCATAATTAAATATTATTTTATTTAAATGGAAAAAAATATTTTTGTTCATCTATCTAAATTAAAATATAATTTTGAATTTTTAGATATATTGTTCATTTCTTCATAGAATATATGGGAATATTGTGGTGGATTTCCTTTTTTGTATGATAACTTACACAATAAATATGTGCTTCAGTGTGTATGTAGATGTCTCTTTCCATTCTATAGGAATTTGAATGATTTTTTATTTCTGTAGTGGATCCTCTTAAGGTAGTTTTATAGATATAGTTTTATAGATTTGGTCATTCCCTTAGAGTATGGGGGGTTTCACCTTGGTTCCGAAGCCATTAATTACATAGAGACTTTTGTTTTGGTTTACTATTATCAATTTTACAATAACGTTTTTGTTGATTTTTTTCATTTTAGATGTATTTTTTACACCTTAATATTAATATATATTATTATGGGTTTCTTATTTTTCTTGATATATTGTGTTTGTTTTCTAAATATTAACGTTTCCCCAAATGTTTACATGCTCCGTATTAATTTATTTCAATCCTTCATTATCCTGTTGAAATCACTTAAGATTAGTTGAACCTCAATTATTTCCTTGATAATGGTTATGGTTAGGATGTTATTGTCTTCCTTTTTGATTTTTTTATATAGGAAAAAACCACCAACACAACAATAATGGATATTATATGAATAGTGGTAGTTCATGAAATATGAGTGGAGGATTTTTAAACAGTCACTCACCCTCTAAAATCGATGGAGGATACGTAACATAAGGTGATAATGCCCAAGGAAAAAATATTTATGTTAGATATATTACACATTTCAAATATTTCCTAATCAATAATGTTTTCTATGATGAAATATTAATTCACAACCAGGTATGTATTTATCAAAACAAAAATTATGAATATTCGATTTATTTTCTTAATGATTCTTGTTCCATTTTTAAATATCTGTTACTTAAATATTGTTCCACAAGAACTAAAATGTATACATATTAGATATAAATTCATTTTAAAAAATAAAATATATTAATGATAAAAATAATTAATAATGGACATTACATATAAGGATTATTCATTATAGTATTCAGTCACTAAATAAATTTTCAATCAAAATTATTATAAATGATTTCCCAAAATAAAACTTTCAAAAAAGAAATAATGTGATCCATGACCTGTGGGAAAGAAACAGAAATCATATTTAAAACAAATTATAGATGTTATGTCATCCATAGTACTTTAACATATTCCTATGGATATTTTTGGAACTTCCTAGATAGAATTTATTCATAAGATATCATTTTTTACATTATCGTGGATTATTTTTAAAGATTTAGTTATATTCATTTTCTAAGAATAATATGTGAATATTTTAATGTTTTTATTAATTTATTTTTTAAAAAAAAATTAAAAGGCCTATAAAATATTAAAAATTATGTGTGATCAAAGTGGATAATTAGATATTCTTGATTCTAAAAAATTCTATTCAAATTATAGCATTAGGCATTCCATTTCAACCACTAGAAAACATAATTAAGATGTTCTTGAAGAAATGTGAAACATGTCCACACAATAAATTCATAGGAAATTATTGTGTGAATATATCATTACATCAATTTTTTAGGATGAAATTATTTAAAATTATGTTATGTTTTCAATAATGATCAAATGAAGAATATGATAATGAAAAAACACTACAACCAATGAATTAATAAAAACATACTTGTTTGATACATTATCATTTTTTATGAAAAATTTATATCATGATAGTGAAGGATAATCAAGTAATATTTGATCAAAAGTATGTTGAAGAAATATTCCTTGGTTATTTTACTACTTCTTATTCATATAGTGCATTCAATACAAAAACCATAATAATTTGATGATAAATTCATGTAAATTTTTTGGAATATGTTTCTGTTGATCATGAATAAATATAAAGTTGTGAATTGTGTACCTCAATGGATAACATGATACATAATCCACTCATTTATAGAAAAAATATAATGAATTAGTACAATATCAGGAATAATTCAATAACAAACTAAATTAAACTAATAAACCTACATATGTGTTTCAAAAACAACATAGGACACTAAAAAGATATATCATGTAATAGGAATCTACGTTGAATTAATTAGTACTAGTGGGTGTGTATGAAACCATCCTCAGGATTCTTTTTTCTATTCATAGTTAGGACCTAAAACCTTAAAATAATATTTAAATAAGGATGTTGTCTAGTTCTGTGTTCGTAAAAATAAACTAATTAATGAGAATAAAAGTTTTTTATTTTATTTATAGACCATATGATTATCCTATTATTGGAATAAAGTGGGTATTTAAAAATAATAAGGATGATCATTGAGTGGTCACTATGAATAAAGAAAGTTTAGTTTTCAATGGTTATAACAAAGAAGAATGAATTGATTATAAAGAAACCATTACACATATTTTTATGAAATAATCCATTATGATCTTTATTGAATATACACCTAATTTAGAATTTAAATTATTTAAAATGGATGTAAAATAATCTTTCATAAATTTATTTTTAATATTGGATTTATATGTAGGATAAAAAAAGCTTTTGAAGACGAATAATTTGAAAATATTTTATTCATATATACTAAAAACTTCTATGGTCTCAAACAAGAACAAATTTCTTGTAATAAAATAGTATTCCAATTAGTGGAATCAAATTGATCATTATTAGGATAGGAATTCCACACATTAATTAAATCAAATCGTCAAATGATATTTTAAATGTTGAAATCTATGATGATGATGTCATTTTGGTTTTATAAATCCAAAATCATGTAATATTTTTTCAGAGAACATGAAAAATAATAATAATCAAGTATAAAGAGTTTTTTGAATTGTTTACATTTATTTTTGATTTAGAAAAAATATTGTTGGGAATTATTTAAACCATTTAAAAAACATTGTATAATTCTTTAAAAGAATTTTACTCACATGAAATAAGATATTATCTAATATTATTAGATCCAATACTAAGAATGACATCGATAATTCTAGGAATCATGTTAATATGAAGTTGTATAAAACAATAATTACGTTATAATATTATATAACTGATAGAAGACTAGATTTAATGTTTTTTGTTTCTTTATACGAATGATTTATAGAAAATCAAATAAATTATTATTTAATATATTCCAAAATATTTTATGGTATTCAAATAGAAATATTTATATATGATTATATTTTTTAAAGACATTTTTTTATTTAATTTCTTATCATGAATCTGATATTATTGGTTGTTGACAATATAAAAAAACTTCATTTGGAAGCTCTCACATTTTTCAAAAATCTCTAGTTTCATAGAAGAGTAAAAAAAATCAAATATATATGGTAAGTATATTTCACATGATTGATGTTATGCTTAGGTGTTTTGGATGATGCAAAACATAATAGATAGAATATTAAATTTTAATCACGATCTATTAAAATTTAGTAAATGTAGTTATATTATAAATACTAACAAACCTAATAATACATTGGGGATCAAAATAGAATAATTTAAAATTTCATTTCATTAGAGATCAAACTCAAAAAGATGATAATTTCTTGAATTTAATTTTACTGAATATAAATTAACAGAAATAATTATAGACACATTATTTGTAGATTCATTAAATTTTGTTAAAATTATAATAATTTTATTTTATTATAATTTTTTTCATATAAACTTCAGTTTTAAATATAATTTTAATTTCTTATATTTTTATGAATTTATATTTTTCGAAATAATTTAATTTTCAAATTTATGTTTAATGTTCCAAATTTATTTGTCATTTGCTAATTATATATGGGTTATTTACATATATTTTAAATTAATAAATTTATTTTATCACATCACCAAGTAAGATGAAATAACATATTCTATAGAAAAATACTCAGTCAAACCTTGAAAATTTTTAGCCATAGAGAACCTTTGAAGAACTTATATACCAAATGTAAACACTTATTCCTCTAACAACTCATTTTGATCCCCAATACTTTTTAAAAAACCAAGAATGGTATATTTTATAAGAGACAAAGATAATTTATCCAAATTTTAGATAAATGAGAATGTTCTGTGAAATGTTTGAATAATAAAAAATATATATAAATCATGGAGAACAAACTAAAATGTTTTCAGAAAATGGTTTCGCATTTACATGGTTTTGAGTTTTTTTTACTAAAAGGTGGAATGATTTCAACTATTGTAATGATGGTAGATATTTCTATGAGAATTTCAGGTTCAACCTATGTCATTCTATATATTTTATCATATCAAAATTAAATGTGATGATAATGTAAATATCATTAGTGGAGGATTATGATGATCTTTATTTCCCACAAGAAAGAATCTGTAAGTATAACTCATATATCATTTATACAGATGATGTGCATCATACTAAAATAATTACTTATTTATTTTAATTTCTCATCATTAAGGAAGAAATAGTCATGAATTTAGAATCTGAATGAAATATAATCCTAATATTTATAAAAAATGGGATCACTCAGAGAACTATGGATGTTTTCAAAAGACCTTAAACCATATTTTCATTTTCTATATATAATCAATGTTTAAAATAAAGTTATCATACTGATGTAAATCATCAGAGATATGTTAAAATGATTCGTTAATTATTAAGTATTTTCTCATCTTGGGGGAATTATTAATTTTCTACTATGGAAGGTCAGAATAAAGAGAAGTGAAGTTATTGCAACTAATATTTATTGGATGAATAATCATAGAGAATTGATTCTTAATAAGATAAGATAAAATATGATTCACTATATAAGTTAGTTTATTCCCATAAATGAAAAAGATATAGAGGAAATACTTACTCTTATTGAGGTGGATAATCCTTTTAAACCTTTTGTTTTTTGTTGAAGATGAAATTGATCGCTATATGGATGATGAGTTGATGGATATAAAATGAATTGAATTTATTAGTATCCAAAAAAATTTATTCTCCCATTATTCATTCAGTTATAATTTAGATGTAATTTAATGCCTGAAATTCTATGAGATTTTATGATATATTTCTCATTAAATAAATTTGATTTATATGATATCATGGTTTAAACATAATAATGAGTATAAAAAATTGAGATATATTATTGAGATATTATTATTTCATAAACATGGGATTAGATTATATTAATAATGAAAAATAAATTATGAAAAATTATTTTTTATATATGTATAAAATTTATTCATTGGTTATCAACTGAATATAAATGAAAATATACATATTTTAACCTAAGATACAAATTTTCCTTGAAAATAGTAAATATATGGGAAATGTGTTTTTATTTGAATAAATTAAATTACACATTTTTAAAGGATGATTTTAATTTAATAAATATATTACATCTCTATTAATATATTTTATAATTCATGTAATTTCTTTTTCTATGCACTAAATAAGAATAAATCCTTATTTATAATTTTTTTCTAAAATCATTGTTCATCGTGTGTTACATAAATATTTTAAAATGGACTTCTTCCACATCTATGAATTTTAACTAAAAATTTAGATTATATATTTAATTAACAGGATAAAATTTGGTAAAAAAGTTGAGTTTATTTTCGTTAATTATTAATATAAACCATGGTAATTATGTGTCACCGATGTAAAGGTAAAATAGGTATTACATCCTAACAATAAAAGGATAAGGTTTTATAATTTCAAAGAAACAAGCATTTATACTATTTTATGAGTGGATTTTTTTCAATGATCATCCATATTTTGATAATTTGGTATTGTGGTTCCATTTTTTTAATTTTGACCACTATATTATTTTAGAAAAATGATATATACAAATATCACTCTTTAGAGCTTAATATCATTAATATTTATTCATCTGGGAAAAATGAATTTCATTTATAATGTAAAAAATATTTTGAGTGATAAATTAAATATTTTTTCATGGAAACATATTTTAAATTTTTATGGATATAAAAATAAAAATAAATTATTATGCATTTTCAATATAATATATTCTCATGTAATAGAAAAAAATATATGATTTTAAAAAAATTAAAAATATTACAATATGTATGAATTATTGAGTTCAAAATATAATATAGATTAATATAAAATATTACTACTCTATAAAATATTCTATTATAATTCTATTTCAATTATTTTTATCTAAAGAAAAACATTTTGAATATTCCAAAATTTTGTTGTATTGTTATCTGAGCATCAATAGTATTTAACAAAATGAATTGAAATTACTAAAATTAATATCTTTAAAAAGAGAGTGGGATATGGTAAATAATAACAACCATTTTACAATTAACGTTCACTATTCACTTTTTTATTATTCTTGACCACTAAAAAATAAAACACTTTGATGTCATGGAAATTTATAAAAGGGTTAACAAGGAGGTAAAACTAGGAGATAAAAGATAAAACGTCACCAGAATTGTAATTAATAATTTTATAAGAGCAGATATAAACTAATTTTCAACCTATATTAAAAATATACTAATTTAGAGCCACTTCATTCTCAAAATAAATATATATTACATTAATAGATTATTTAATTCTAAGGGTTCTCCCTACCATCTTTTAAAATTTCACCACATCTCCTTTTTATTTAAAAATGTTAATCCATCAATATTGTCATATACATTTTATAATATCATCCTATCATCTATATCCAAATCCTATAACTTTTTTTTATAATAGAAATATTATCCTTTCAAGTCTTAGTGTTATACCAAAGTAGGTTTCTCATCGATGAGCTTGCTTACACACATACAAAGAAAGACGCGACTTTAGGTATGTGGTTTATATTTTTATTGAATTTTAATTATTATTAAAAAATAATGAACATAATTTTAGGAAAATATATTATTATAATATTATAAATACATAAAATGTTCATCTCCTCATTCTTTTTTCAAAAAAATTAGGTTTTAGTTACACTTTCATCTCCATGGTACAAACAATGTTTTAGATATTGTTTTTGAAAAAGAATATTTACCTTTTTCTCCTCTTTATCTCAGAAAACCTTTTTCCTATATATCCATGTTTTTTGAAATATTTTCTGAAATCTTTTTGACTCTTATAAAATGATATTTCAATGTTATTTTTAACTATGTTTTACTATTTATAAAAATGATTAAAATGAATCTTCTTTTCATTTACTAAAAAAAAAATTTCTACTATTATCATGAATAGAATAATTATTTAAAATTGTAAAACAAGATTATAATTTCAAACCATCATGAAAATTTAATAATTAGAAACATAATTTATATGTTTTCATGGTTCTTTTCAAATAAAATATTTTGAATTAAATTTTGTAAATTTATAGTATTTTAAAAATTGGTTTCAAAATGAAAAGGGAATTTTCATTAATAATTAAACTATTATGTATTCAGATATATTTTTAATCTATGATATAATATATTTATTTTTCTTATGTTTTATAGTTATTTTATCCAATGATATAATCCTTATTCATTAACTAGAATTATTTTGACTATGATGATGAGATAGAAACATAAACCATTCATTTCTCATGCTGTATGATATGATGAAATGATGAAATGTTTATGATATGTGTTTCTTTTCAATATGATATAAAACGGTGTAATAATGGAAATTTTATTATATAATTGAAAACTATTGTATGGTTTTCATTATGTGATGTTTTTGGCTCTTAAATACCTAAAATTTATTTGGGTAATGCATTATGCATCATCATATAATTATGGGAAATGAGTTTATTTCATCCTTGTATTATGAAAAGAGGTAATTATATATGATACACTATTTTATGAAAAAAACTTGTAGAAATTCCTGATCCATATTGATATCTGAGGAATGTGTTTATACGTGATCATGTATGATGTGATGGCCTCAATATTTATAATTGAACAGTAATATGATTTCTATGTGTATGATTGAACCACATGCTTTTGAAATGTTTCTATTTATATGATTTCAAACAATGATTTAGAATTGATTTATTATGATTAATAACTATTATTTTTAATATATTTTATAATGAAAAAGTTTCATACAATGAATCATGATTATAATATATGCAAATATAGTTTGTGGACATTGTATGTTAGGATCATGATCTCATACATACATATTATTATTGATTGATATCTCCTATATTTACCCCAATTAACCATCTATGATCACCCATTATTTTATTTCCATTAAATAGTTCATCATGAATGGTTTTAATTATTTTATTCTAGAATGGGAATAGTGTGAGTTGTTATTAATGAGATATTATTAACATTATTCCAAAATAATATGTTTGGGTATCTTGTCCCTATGTACACTAAACCTTTACTATTATGTTGTGTTTAATGTTTGCATATGTATACATAGTTCCTCAAATTTGATGTAATAAATTTTTATGTGTTGGTTGGTCCAACAGAATGGGTATTGATTAGGATTTAGTTAAAAATTGGAGAATAATACTAGGAAAATTTATTAAATCCTATAGGGATATTTCTATGTATAATAGAATGTATTATGTGATGGTAAACAAAGGAAAATATATTTCCTCGAATATGCATCCCTGTCTCAGATTTAAAGTCATTATATTACAAAATCATATATTCTCATGTATTTTAATAAAACATAAATATGGGAATTGGGTATTATCTCGATATTCACTGGTTCATGATTTGTGTGGATAAAATATTGAACCTTCCAAGACCATCTAGGGAACATTATTGGGATAATTCACATATTCTTTATAAAAAATTTTGAATGATTTGGATAGATAATGATTATGAAGGAATGGGGTTAAACCTAATGTTTCACTGATTAAAAATGTGTTCCAAGGGTTAGAATTATTATGAATGACTTATCACAATTATTATATTTCTCTCTCTGATTGTTATATCTTTCTGTTAACAGAATGATTTTATATTTAAGTAAATTTCAAGATACAAAGAGAATTCTCATAACAATGAAAGTGGTTTAAAATTAAATAATTTCCCTCAAAATAAAATCAATGTTATGGTTATTGGAATAAAAAATCTTTTTTCTATGGTCATCCATGTTTATCATGCAATAAATCATTTTTTTCTTTATAATGATCAATGGAGATAAAACAAAATATTGTGTCTTTCAAAAGGAAAAATATATTTTTTTGTAGAGTTTATTTTCATCTACTAGTAGTTTATTGATATAAGTATTCCACTATGAAAATAATTTATGATTTTTAGTTCTCTATGAATTAAAACACTATCATATCCATTTAGCGTTTGGACGGAGAATCAGATAAATAGTTTAATATTGTTAAGAATGAGAGGAAAGGGGAATAAATTAACTCCCTATAATGGGATAAATTGAAGAGATTATTTTCTAATAAGTACATCCCCCATATTATATAATAAAAACAAGATGTAATTCCTTGATATTAACTAGAATAATTATGAATCCATTGTTACATATGAAGAAAACATTTCTAGACATGCATGGTATGGATCTCGTTTAATCATTATCTCTGAAATAAAAAATGAATGACTCTTTGGAGGCATTAAACCATGTATCAGAATTTAATTATTTCTTAGAGACATTCATATTTATGAATAAATTTAATGATCTTCACACAATTTAGAAAATTAAAATGGATATTCCCATCATTTTCATGGATTTCATAATAAAATGAAGGAGTCTTTTGAAAACTAACATAAATGACATAGTTGAAATGAATACTGGTAGCCATAATTCAAAAAATCTGTGGAGTATCAATAATGGAATTTCATGAATTTAAATGGTAGGTAGTTTTAATATGTAGTATATTGTCATAATTATTTTAAAATTAAACAGGTGATAAAATGGTAATTAGATACAATAGTAGAAATAACGTCTCTTACTAATATACCACTTGTGATCCAATGCATTAAATGAATGGAGTATTAGAGTAATACCAACATGTTAATGAATATGAAGGGTTTTTATAATGATCACAATAAATAAAATCCTAATACAAAATCATTTTATTATCCCTATATATGTATTGTATATGATCTATTATAAATTGTATTTATTTGCGTAGATTCAATTTCAATTTATGATGTAGGGATGTCACATTTCATATTTCAAATAAACCTTTGATTGTTTATCTATGATAGGATAACTAAAATATTCCATTGGAAATTATTGTTTTCTTATGAAACTTAATTCTTATACATGAAGGGAAATAATCATATATCTTTGGGGGGGACACAACATTGATGAGAGTATTATTGTATGTGATTTTGCTAATATATTTTGAAAATAATGTTATAATACTCATCTAGATTATGAATGTTTTTACATAATAGAAATCATACATAGTGTTACACCAATTTCAAAAAAATCAATATAGAATTGACCTTATTGTGTTTCAATAATTGGAGAAGAAACTCACAAAAATTATATAAAATGGATGCATACACCAATGATTATTTCCATGGGATGCACCTGTTCTTCCTGTTAGGATAAATGATGGGTCAATTCAACATTGTATTGATTATCGATAACATAGTAAGATCACAATAACGAACCCATATTATTTACCCCATATCATAGATATTTTGATCAATTATGATGATTTAAATACATTTCAATGATTTTAATTCATTCTAGACATCTCCAATTATTGTATTTGTAAGGATGATATAACCGTTTATGATTTCGATATGATATATGGGAATTATGAATTTACAATGATTCTATTTTAACATGTCATGAACCGTCCCCCAGGGCTCGTATCGTGACTACCCCAAGCCCTCCTTCCATAGGCCATGGGATAGAGACTAGCACCAAAGGCATAAATCCCTAAGACTAGGAAGGCATTGCCTTTATAACTGTAAAAAACACAACCAGTGTACAAGAGGAAGAAAACACTAAGAAAAAACTATATAACATGTATGTTGAAAGTAAAGGGGCCAGAAATACAAGCCCAACTGTAAAGTACAAGGAAAGGGAAAATAGGTACAAGTAAAAGACAAACAGATGGATGGTGTCTAGTAGCTCCTGGATCATCCACCATGGATCCTACCGGAAGGGTAGGTACATATAGCATCCTTAGTGCTCTACCTCAATATGACTCCTCCAGGTACCGACTCGTTTTGAGGTCCACCTCTAGTAACCGTCCAGTCCTCGTACACTCCACCTCGGTCAGCGCTGTCCATCTTCTGCATCCAAAACAACGTGGTGCGAGCAGAACATGTTCTGGGGTGATTATAATGATACTGAGTTGGGACCCCGAGACCCTCAAGGTCTCAAAAAATCCAACAAGTATAAAACACAATGTATTATTCCAACGTATAGCCATTACTTATGTATATTCCCATACATATACCTAAATTATCAGGTAAACTATCTCAATCAAGAGGTAAACACAAAAGTCATTGACTCAGCTTAAACCAGGATTTTTAATTTTTAAAACCACAACTACTAGAGAACTGCTTATCTATCATGTACAGTGGGCCTGTTATGAAATCGAGGCACTTCTCACTATCCTTGGATTGCTGAGGTACTCCTCTTGTTGAGTACCGCATGTCTGCTGCCAACTACAAGGTGCTCCGTCTACTATGGGTATGCCGCCAAATACCGGGCTTACCCCCTAATAGACAATAGTTATAATCCTCCTCTCAAGTACCATGGGTATTCTGCCATCAACTAGGCAATCCATCCGACATGGGACTGCCTCCAAATACTAGGATCTCCCCACTATGCATGTCGAATCACTTCAATTAAAATCGGTCAAGCAGTCGTCAGGTCTGTCAGTTACTAGGTCTCCACACTCTGTCAGCTCTTCTCCGGGAGGATCATATAAACAATATAATGTTTGATTCTCCATGTTTTTCTAATTATCACATGGAATTATCTCAAAGCACCCCCACACCATAGGGATCTCAACGCAACAGACAGTGTGTCAATCGGACGCCCGGTCTGTGAGTTATTGACATTTCTGTTCCAGGGGCCTGGTTTGATTTTAGGTTTAAACCATCCTGACCATTCCGCAACTCTGTCCAAACCTTGAGTGGGGTATTCCAAAGGAACCATCTCACTCTATGCCTTCCATCACCGTAGACAATTTGTTGATCTGACACATGTGGCCCATGATATGGGGGAAAAGGTGTAATCGGGCCATGGCGGGTCCGAGTCCAGTACGACCGAGTCAGACCAACCAGGCTCAACCCGGTCCATGGGTCATACGTGTTCTAAGGAAGTGGCCCAACCCTAGTGGTCGGCCTGGCCCCAGTGGGCGTCCTCCACTGAGGGGGCGGCCCGACCGAGGGTGGCCTTGCCCGGCCCGACCCGTTGCATCCTGGCCTGAAGGTGGCCCGGCGAACCAGTTGGCATGGCGGCCCGGAGGGGGTCCGCCTTATCTATGAATAGGTGGAACCATGTGACCCTCTTCTACGGCCCGACCTGGCCGCGGCCTCCTACTGGACTCTGCCCAGCGTGACGGCGTTGCACTCCTCATCCGATCGTGGTGGCCCTCCTGGCCGTGACCCTTCCTTCTGGAACAGTGTGACGGCGTTGCGCCCCTCCAGCACTGTCACGAGCTGCCTGGCCACTGCTCGGTTCTTTGTGCGGCACAGTGGTTCCATGCCCTTGTGGCGACCTAGTGGCCTTGAACCACCGACTTCTTCATGGCCAACTCATTTCCGTTCACAGCGAGTACCACCTTCATCGTCAACATACAAGAACAAACAAAAGGGGAGGGCTGGGCTGTGTTCGTGCGGTCCAAACCCTCCTCGTTCTGGTGAAATCATTCGATTCTCATACAAGAAATTTGTACGACAAATAATGAGTACAAATCAATTCAAACTCCCTACCTCGATTTTCACTCGTTGATGAAGTCACGGGAAGCGGAGGTTGTTCCGTTGACATCGGGTAGAAGGCAATGAAGTTGAGGAGGAGGGATTCGGGGAAGACGAGTCGAGATGACTTCTTCGACATTCTTAGTGGATGGAAGTGTTTTCTCTACTTCATCCGGTTGAAGAGGGAGAAGACGGTGCTCATCGTTCTTCGGTGGAAGGAGCATTTTTTGCGTTCTTCATTGAGGGGATGAAGTTCTCACTCATGTCCCACCTAGAAGAATTTCCAACCAGATGAAATAATAGCTTTGTCTATTGTTTAATCATTGGATTGAATTTAAAAGAATTCAAAAGGTGGTAATTAATTAATTGGATGGGTTTAATTAATTAATTGTGAGAGATTTGTCACATTAAAGTAATGGGGGAAGGTTGAGAGTTTTACCCACATAAATGGGGAGTTAGATGTGTTACAATGTTAAATGGGAGTTAGAAGAGTTATGAAACTCGTGTGGGCCCCACTAAATAAAATCCTCCCAAGGGATGTTATGTTCGGGTGGCCCCCACCACTAATATATACTTGGAGGTTTCATCCACCATAAAATAAAAATAAGTTAAGTCTTCTTTTTATTTTGTTTTATTTAATAACCCCATAAACTATCTTCCACTCTCCTGAAAATGCAACATCAGTGAAGGCCTCACTAAGCAATCACCGACACTGTGAGTTCAACGGTGCGCTCAAGTTTCAGTTTCAAGCACCAGTTCAAAAGATATAAAATCTCGCTCGTATGTTTACTGAACGTACCTAAACAAAACATCAGAAATTGATTCTCAGAACACAGGGCCTCAAAATCAAGTGCTTTCATAAGCTACCGACTCATAAAATTCCTATGTAATGAAAAAAAATCCAACGGGAAATACGGGACTTTATATTCTCCCCACATCAGGGCTTTACGTCCACATAATCTACAACTCGAACTAAGGGAACAAATGGGGGTACTGAGCACGTATCTGAGCCTCCCGCTTCCATGTGCTCTCCTGGAGGTTCCCGTGCTACCAACAAATTCGCACCAGATGTATCAAACGTCCATGTAGGACCCACTCCTATCAATCCTCATTCTCTATCGGAACCTCCGTCAACATTGACCTATCATCAATGGCCAGCTCTTTATGGTCGATGATGTGGGAAGGGTCGTGCACATATCTCCTCAGCTGAGATACGTGGAATACGTCCTGTACTCGGTGCAACTGAGGTTGAAGAGCTAAGCGGTAAGCCACCTTGCCTACTCTGCTGAGGAACTGGAAAGTTTCGATTAATCACGGAGATAACATGTCGCCTTGGCCAAATCTATGAAGACCTCATCGAGGTGAGAACCGTAGAAAGACATGGTCACCATCCTAGAACTCCAGAGGTCTCCGTCTACTGACATTATACATCTTCGGTCTGCTCTGTGCAGTCTTCATGTGCTCCTGGATTATCTGCACCCTCCCGGTGGTAGCCTGTACCATCTCTGGTCCAACTAGTTTTGACTACCTTGGGTCTGTCCAGCACAATAGCGATCTGCAAGGTCGATCATACAAGGCCTCAAAAGGTGTCATACCGATGGAGGAGTGATATCAGTTGTTGCAGGAAAACTCCACCAAAGGTAAGTGGTCCTCCAACCTGT
The DNA here is from genome assembly GCA_963277665.1 of Viscum album. Taxonomy (NCBI): domain Eukaryota; kingdom Viridiplantae; phylum Streptophyta; class Magnoliopsida; order Santalales; family Viscaceae; genus Viscum; species Viscum album. Next base: position 212,639,085 of record OY728155.1, on the reverse strand, counting down.
GACCAAACTCATGGACACAATAATGAAGCATTTCCTCGAGGGTCTGGATGGACCTCTCAGTTTGACCATCAATTTGAGGATGGTAGGCGGAGCTCATGTGAATCTGTTTCCCGAAAGCTTCCTATAACCCCTTCTATAAACGAGATGTAAATAGTTCATTATGGTCGGAAACAATAAGAATATGGTACTCAATGTAACCACACAATATCCTACACATAGAGGCATCCCAAACACTCTATTGAGCCCTTATCTCTGATCGGTAGGATGTGGGCCAACGTGGGGAGTCGGTCGACGATTACAAAAATCAATTTGTGACCCCTGGATGTACGTGGATGACCCGTCACATAGTACCTGGATATCCCATCCCACTTCTACTCTGGGACCTATAATGGGTTAACCAAGTTTGCTGGTACCTAGTGCTCTGCCTTCACTTGCTGACAAGTGAGGCATAGTGAGACAAAATCTGCTACCACCTTCTGCATACCTATCCACCAATGCTTTCGTTGAAGGTCCGGGTAAATCTTCTCCACTCCTGGATGTACCGCTAGAGGGGAAGTGTCAAACTCCTTCAACACATCCTCCTAAAGTGAAACTAGTACTAGGGTACATCCGTTGAAGAGGATGACATGCTTCCCAACTTCAGAAAATCCATCAGCTGACTGCCCTGTGGATATCTGAGCACATCTCATCTCACAGTCAGCGTCTTTATCCTACGCCTCCCTGACTCGCTGAAGAAGTGGAGGAGTGACTGTTAGAGAATGAAGATATGCTACTCCATCCCTATCCACAAAGGATATCTGTAAGGCAGTTAGGTGATATGTCGCCTCTCCTAGCATTTGAATGCTTGATCCCATGCTGAGATCATCCGCAACAACTTTCCCCTCCCCGAGAGTATAGAAAATCACATAGTCATACTATTGTAGGAACTCAAGCCAATATTGATGTCCCAACTTAAGGTCCTTCTTAGAGAAGATATACATGAGACTCCTGTGATCAGAGTACATGGTAAAACATTCACCCATTCGATTGTTTCACCACATCTTCAAGGCGATGTCCACTACTTCTATCTCCAGGTCATGGGTAGCATAGTTCTTCTCATGTTATCTCAGCTACCAAAAACTATATGTGATCACTGTACGCTCCTACATCATGACTCACCCAAGTCCATTCCCTGATGCGTCGTAGTAGACTACGTACCCTACGCCTTCCTCTAGAAGCCTCAATATGGGGGCACTAGTCAGCCTCTTCCTTATCTCATGAAAGCTCTGATGGAATATCTCCGACCACATGAAGGGTTTCCCTTTCTTCAACAAAGATGAAACTGGTGTTGTGATCTGGAGAAGTCTGGAATGAATCTCCTATAGTATCCATCCAACCCCACGAAACTCCGAACCTCTGTCAGACTCCTAGGTGGCTCCCAAGCAAGAAATACCTCAATCATTTCTAGATCCACAACAAATCCAGCCTCTGATATGACGTGTCCCATGATGTGATCCTTTCAAATCCAAAACTTGCACTTCGAGAGCATACTATAAAGATGGTTCTCTCAGTGGGTGTCCATATAAGGACTCATCCTTAAACATTATATAATCTTGAATTAAATTAATAATTCACATTGCAGATCTTTTCATAATTAGAGTTTTAGAGAATTAATATATAACTATTACATAACGACTTGAATATTTCAAGTAGACACTACTACTCATTATCCATTTTTTTATAAAATAAAAACTCTTAAAAAGAAACTTTTCTAGTTCCATGTTTTAGAAAGCATGTCTTTTTATTCATCCCATACTTGAACCTATTCATCTTTAAGTCCTATGGAAAACATTTCAAAAACATGGGATGGGCATAAAAAGCTCAGTAAGGGTTATAAAAAAATAAAGGAAAACATTATCCCAACAATAAATACAATCCATGAAACCATAATTTTCAATCATAACATACCTTATGAAATCATAATATTTATGAATAACACACACAAATCTTAAATTATAAATGTTACTTATGGAATCCATATCAACCTTAAATTGGAGATTTCATAGCTACGTAGGGAGTTAAACATGGAATACCCATCACATTATATTCCTTAAATCTCTTAGGAGAAACATCACATTTACCTCTGTCACGTTACCCAATGCCTTGGAGAGCTATCTCGCGCTCACTCGCCCTAGGTTTATCACAGAACCACCTATATACGTAAACAATCACAAATATCCATAACATAATCATATATTATAACACATGTATAAAATAAATATAAAATTTCCACATTACAATATATCAAATCAAGACACTGTTTTATCAAATCATTTTCAAAACCATTTAAAAAAAGATTTCTGAATCAATGTGTCCCATAACACATTGAAGCTTTTCAATGAATTATCATTTGAAAACATTAATGTCCATATAAAAAAATCCTAAAACCCATTTTTAAAACATTTACATTAATGATAAATTTTAAGAAGAATAAATCATTAAAACATTTAAAACAATATTTTAGTTAACAAGTTTTTAACAAAAAGAGAGACGCTTGAATACAAATAATTGAAGAATAACTTTTAATAATAATATTATAATATCATGAGAATAGAGGTATTCATGATATAATATTTAAAAGGAAATTATATGCAACATATAAGAGTGAATTGGTCCATAACAACAGTGAAGTCTCAGTGGAAATGTAAATTGGGATGAAATCTCTTATAATGATGGTATCCTTAAATTAAGGATAAATCAATCACATAATTATGTGTGAGAAATATAAATAAACCCAATATAAGTGGATGTTAAGTGTCAAAAATTAAGAGGTAATTCAGACATATTAATTGGATGACATGTTCAAGAAGTACATGTTGAACCCAAAGAATTGAAATTGGGTTACGAGGTTCCCTTGTAAAAATTCGACGGCCTAACAACGTCTCTTTAAAATAAAAAAAAGAGTTTTTGAGATAAAAAAGGGAATCTCATCACTTGGATATAATTTTTACATCAATATGGATATATAAGAACATATCTTAACATAATAATTTGTAAATTAAAAGTCATAACAAAAACATGTCTTTTATAAAGAGGAGGGTTAATAGTTCCTTTACAGATTTGGTAACTTACAAAACATATGCCACATGTAATAAGGATCATAAAATGAAGATTTAAATACTCATAAATAAAATTATATTCCATAAAGAGTACAATCATGGGTAGTACATACACTAAAAAAAGGAAATAGTGGAAAATATAGCATGAATCTCACGAGAATAAAAGTGAGACAAAACCCTTTACCACTTTATAATCAACTAAGTCATTTGACCAAAAGTTAATAACCACCAAAAAAATCATAGAATACCATGAATATAATGAGAATCATGATAATATATTTCAAATGATAGAACAAAATACACCACATGCAATGAATAAGTGGCAAACAATGGAAATCATAGGGAATTAAAAGTGAGATAATAAAATCCCTTACAAAAATTTTGCAGCCTAACAGTGCAACGTAAAAATTATTAAAATGAATTTATGAGAGTAATAGAGGGCGTATCATCATATAAAAAGAAAAATTAAAGTATGTTGAATATTAAATAACATACTCTAACATAAGATCATGGAGCATAAAAGAAATTAAATAAAAGAGAGTACTTGAAAAGAAAGAGAATGGTCGGATCCCTTACCTTTTGTCCGACTTGCCCCGTTTGTTCATTAATTTCCCGAATAATAAAATAATGATAATTTATACTTGATTTAAACCCTTTTTCATTTTTATTATTCATCTTCTGTCACTTATTATCATGTTATAATCATTACGTAGTCATTTATGTTAATAGCGATCAGTTTGTCGATATTTTGTACTTGAGTCGAAAATGAACTTCTTATATTTACATGTTGTTAATGTGGTGAAACATTCATCATATCCAAAATCATATTAACGATTTAGATATCATATATATAATATATATCCATTATATACTTGTATTCATAAAATTACATAACATTTAGTGTTAAGAAATGAAATGCACCGTTCATGGAGACGGTAAGTCCTACGTACGCTTGAAAGCTACTTCCATTTCTATTTCATATTTTAATGGAATTAAAACATAATGATTCATAGTTATATTATAATTCACGTATTATATCATATATAATATTATTAAATCCATCCTTTATATGTACCAGATAAGGCATTAACGAGTCATATCACTTTGTGAGGGCGGTAGTCCGCACTTTCTCTTATGAGATTATCGTATTTACCCATTATGGAAACCATAAAGGTGTGCTATAAATTATAAGCACAGAAGCATAAAAAAATAAACATAATATATATCATATATAAATACAGTTCCATCATAATGGCCACAATGAGAGGTGGTAGGAGATAATTGAACAATCATAGTTTCGTGAGACGTTTGGTTTCCATCCACAGAAACATTATGATCTTCACCCATTAGATGGAGGTGTGTGTAAGTGTAGTTCAAATACATCACATAAAAAATCATAGTATATTTAGGATAATATTGTTGTTACAAAATAAAGAAATAAAACGATTTTAGGGGTTGGAGAAGTAAAATATAAGAAAAATATTTAAGAGAAACTATTATCTTTAATTTGGGTAACTCCCTTTGGTTTAAACCAAAACGAATCTTGAAGTTCCTTCAGCCTAAGGTAAGGCTTCTAGGTGGAGGAGAGGAATGTAGAGATATTAATTGGTCAGATATTTGACGAGACAAATTTCTTGAGAGGTGTGAGTAATTGGATTTAAATGGTCTCCTTTTATAAGTGAGAGGAAGGGATCTTTAGGAAAGTGTGAAAACTTTATTTTATTATAAACTTATCTTCGGTTTCAAAAGGTCCAAAACAAATTAAAGACGAAGATAAGATTACTAATATTCTAAATAAAATCATCCAATAATAACTGGACATGTTTTTTATAATATTTTATTCATTATAATATCGTTTATTTAAATGATTTATTAATGAGGTAAACACTACATCATTATTGTGTCATAAATAATTTAAATTATTTGATGTCTAAAAATTATTAAAAAAATACCATGATGTATGAAATAATATTATATTTACATTGAATATTTTTTGTCGAAATGATAATTTATAAAACCCCTTCTAAAAATTAATTTACTAAAAGATATTATATTTTGTCATTTTTGTCTTTATTTTAAGTTAATTAATCAAAATTGTCCTCATCTCTCCAAAGTGGCTACATGGGGTCCATAAATCGACCCAAATATTTCCATGGTCGTAAATTACTCAAACAATAAGGTTTGGACAAGTTTTAAGGTAATTTTAAATTATTATAATATTCTTTTATCCTTGAATTACCCTATTTACCTTTAACCACGGAAAATAAATATCAGAAGTTAATATTCACCAAAAATTATTTTCATCTTAATGAACCAAATTTAACTTCTTGATATAAACCATGTATGATTTATTTTCTAAATTATATTCACATAAGTGGTAAATTTTCATTTAAATGAAAAAGTTGACTTTTTTAACTACCACTATGTTGTTTCACTATTCATCAAATATTAATGTTTTTCAGAAAAATACCAAAAATTCAGATTAAGCGTTATTTGATATTCCGAATTCAAAATTGATTTATATTTTTCCAAATTCAAAACATAGAAGTGGAATTAATTAATTTTATAGTTAATTCCCATTATCAAAGCAAATAGAGTGTTTTTAAGAAACAATAACTATCAAAAGATTGATACTTGTTTATGTGCAATTTGAAAGTGAAATTAATTCCAATAACAATCATTGGATTAAATGGTAAAAATATATTTTAGTTTCACTTTAAAACCAATTAAAAACATAATCTAACCACATAAATAAATTTGTTTAAAAGTAACTTTTGAATTAAAATTAAATATATTTCACTATTCATTAAAAAATGTACTTTATCAAAAAAATACCAAAATGTTACCAAAAGTAAAATTTGATGTTCCAATTCTAAATAAGGTTTTTATTTGGTCAATTGGAAGGTATTAAAGTTACCAAAACTATATTTAATAAGGTTTCTCCATTAAAAGGCTGTAAATCAGCCTTTTAATGTAAATTATGCTTAAAATTATATTCATTCACATTTTAAGCCACTAAATTTTATTGGATAAATGTAAATACATTTAAAAAACATGTATAATCATATTATAGTTAGTTTTTTTCATTCCCCCCAATACAACGACTATGAGTTATCTATCATTTAAATTAATAATATTATATTATTAGTGTACAACGTAAGGTTTCAAAGAAACTCGTTGTTTTGTATCGGGTACACTATCGAACATAGAAACCCCTTTTAAGTAAAATTAATATTTAATTCAAAAATATTAATAAATATGAAATATGTCTTATTCTTTATTTACAAGGGATTTAAAATCCTTCCCCCATGTTGGAAATTGCGTCCTCGCAATTTTAAAATTTGGGCTCGGAAACATTATTAAAAGTCCCATATCGAAAAAAAAGAGTCAGTAAAACTATCACTATAAAATAAAGAAAGAGAAGTACAATGGTCACCCGAGTTATCCCATACTAAGATTCCATGAAAACATGGATATGGAGGAGAAATCAAAGGGTCATGTTCTGATGGAGAGTGATATGAAACATGATTAGGAGAAAGTTAACCAGAAGAAAATCACAAACTTATGATGTGTGTAAACGGTCTTTGATTACCCAATAGGAATTTTAAACCAATAACTTTTTTTTATTACGTTTCATTTCATAATTTTGAGGAATTCAAATTCTACATAGAATAAAAACTTGTGAAAATATACATGCATTCAAGTAGAGTTTCATCTTTTAATAAGTTTCTACCAAACCTAATAATTTCCTTAAACGAAGAGCATTCAAAAAGACTTGGTCACTTCAAAAGCACAAGAATCATCTTCATGAGAATCACATAATACACGAAAGGAGAACTATCAAATTACCTTGTATTTAAACATCAACTAAAACCAAAAAGGTTAGCACCAGATCGGATAATCCCCAAAAGTACAATCCTTTATAAAAAGAAATACTACTCTAAATCACCAAAATTAAATAAAAAGAACCCAAGGATCAAGAAATAAAATTAAATAAATAGTTATCATTACAATTTTTCAATGTAATCCAAACTAGGATTGTAAACCAACTCTCATATGGATTTAATTACATATAAATTCAAGATACATCTTAACATTTATCTCTAAGTAACACCAATTACTCATAGAGTCTCATATTGAAAAGTAATTAACCTAACTACATATTCTCCATGATAGATTAATCATTTTCATAAATAAATAAAATCAACATGTGACCATAATAAATAAATAGATTATTCCAAACTAAAATTTCAAATATTATTCCAAAATTGAAATCCCATAGTATTCTATCTTCCTTAGGCATATAGTGTTTCCTCAACAGAGAGAACATCTTCCACAACAAACTTTTATCACGTAATAACAAAATCATTTTCCAATACTAAGTATACCCATTTGATAAAACATAAGTTCCAAAAATCAACTTATTATCATTCTATTAAAACATTTTACTAAAATATTAAGTCAAACTAATCAGGGGCTTCAAGTAGGATAGTGGTAGGTGATGCTCCCTTGTCACCCTTCGGTTGTGGGTTTGATTCCTACAGCCTTGCCGGATACGATGGGTTGTCACCCATCCAATGTGTTGTCCTTTTATAAAACAAAAAAATAACCCTAAGATGTTTTAACCTCAATGGATTCCTTATACCTATCATTTTCATCCAAATTCATTATGATCTAAACATATTAATTCTTGATGACCTATTTCACCACCATATGATCAAATAAAACAATCCCCAAAATGAAGAACATCATACCTTGATCATGGTGTCCATTTGGTTTCAACGTCATATTGTTCACGTAGATAGAAGGTCCACACATTGCAATAATGATTTAGAGATTCATAAAAATCATTTTCTTCATCCATCCAAATACACCTTGTACTACATGGTTCATATGGGAGTTCACAGAAAAACAGTTTTGGAAAATAACCATGTATGACATATAATTTCAAGACATCTGATAAATCATGATTTCTATAAAAGAGTCGAACAGAATTTGAGTTGAAAATTTCGATTAACGCTCTTTTTAAAATACCATAAGTATATGCTGAGTGACTATATTTTAAAATCAAATATAAATAAGTTTCAAAAAGGTTCTCATTCTTCATCAACTTTTTTAAAATCATAATATGCTTCAAAATCTTGTGATAAGGTAAATGATTTGAAAATGCCTTGATAAAATTTACCTTTCTTGAAAATATGAGAATATTGTGAAAATATGATTTTTCAAAATACAATCCATGATCCACGATGATAAAAAGGTATAGTGGAGGTTTTTGATATCTCAAACAATATCTTTCAAGTGAGTTGTATTATAGAAAAAGTTTCACAATCATCTGAACATGACTTTGCAATAATTATTCCAAGTAAGTCATCAGGAAGGGATGGGAATTTCATTTGAGATCCTCCTCCTTCCATTTGTAACTGAAATTCCTTGATATGAAAATGTTATAAAACAATTATTTAACTGAAATAATAGATATGGACTAACCATATGTCTAACGAAAATTCATAATCCCTAATGTTGTCTAAACCGACATCATATGCCAACTATAAGGACACGACCTTAAACATTATATAATCTTGAATTAAATTAAAATTTCACATTGAGGATATTTTTAGGTTTTGATTTTGAGAGAAATAGGACATAACTATTACATAAGAACTTGAATATTGCAAGTAGACACTACTACTCAGTATCCTTTTTTTTATAAAATAAAAACACTTAAAAAGAAACATGTCTAGTTCCATGTTTTAGACCGCATGACTATTCCTTGATCCCATCCTTGAACATATTCATCTTTAAGTCATGTGGAAAACAATTCAAAAACATGGGATGATCATAAAAGCTCAGTAAGGGTTATAAAATAAGTAAGGAAAACATTAGCCCAACAATAAATACAATCCATGAACCATACTTTTCAATCATAACATACCTTCTGAAATCATAAGATTTATGAATAACACACATAAATCATAAATCATAAAGGTTACATATGGCACCCATATCAAACATAAATTGTAGCTATAATAGCTACATAGGGAGTTACACTTGCAATACCCTTCACAGTATATTCCCTAAATCTTTAGGGAGAAACATCACGTTTACCTCTGTCATGTTACCCAAGGAATTAAAGAGATATCTCGGGCTCATCCACCCTAGGATTATCACAGAACCACCCATTTATGTAAACAATTCCCAATAACCATAACATAATCATAAAATATAACACATGTATAAAGTAAAGATAACATTTCCACAATTGAATATATCAAATCGAGACAATGTTTTATAAAATGATTTTCAAAACCATTTAAAAAGATATTTTTGAATCAATGTGTCCCATAACACTTTGAAGATTTTAAATGAGTTATAATTTAAATAAATTAATGTAAATATATACAAATCCTAAAACACAATTTTAAAACATGGACATTAATGAGAAATATTTATAATAATAAATCATTAAAACATTTTAAACAATCTTTTAGTTAACGAGTTTATAACAAAAAGAGAGATGCATGAATACAAATAATTAAAGAATAACTTTTAATCATAACATTGCAATATCATGAGAATAGATGGAATCATGATATAATATTACAAAGTATAGTATATACACCATATCAGATTGAATTAGTGCGTAACAACAATGAAGTCTCCGTGGAAATGTAAATTCAGATGAAATATCTTATAAATATGGTATCCTTAAATTAAGGATAAATCAATCACATAATTATATGTGACAAATATAAATACAACCAATATAAGTGGATATTATGTGTAAAACAATAAGTGGTAATTCACACATATTCATAGGTTGACATGTTCAAGATGTACAAGTTGAACCCAAAGAATTGAAATTGGGTTAAGAGGTTCCCTTGTAAAAATTCGACAGCCTAACGACGTCACATTAAAATTATGAAAATGAGTTGATGAGATAAAAAAGGGAATATCATCACATGGATATACTGTTTACATAAATATGGATATATAATAACATATCCAAACATAATAATATGTAAATTAAAGGACATAAAAAATATGTCTTATAAAGAGGAGGGTGAATAGTTCCCTTACCGATTTGGTAACTTGCAAAACATACACCACCGGAAAGAAGGATCATACAATGAAGATGTAAATACTTATAAATGAAGTTATATTACATAATGAGTACAATAATGGGTAGTACATACACAACAAAAAATGAAATAGTGGCAAATATAGCATGAATCTCATGGGAATAAAAGTGAGACAAAATGCTTTACCACATTGTAATCAACTGAGTCATATGATCAAAAGTTAATAACCACCAAATGAATCATAGAATACCATGAATATAATGAGAATAATGGTAATATATATCAAATGTAAGTTCAAAATACAACACATACAATGAATAAGTGGCAAACAATGGAAATCTCATGGAATTAAAAGTGAGATAAGAAAATCCCTTACAAAAATCCGGCCGCATAACGACGCCACTAAAAAATCATTAAAATGAATTTATGAGAGTAATAGGGGGTATCTCATCATATGAAAATAAAAATGACAGTATGGTTAATATAAAATAACATTATCCAACATAAGAACATGGAGAATAATAGAAATGATATAAAAGAGAGTACTTGAAAAGAAAGGGAGAGGTCAGATCTCTTACCTCGTGTCCGAGTTGACCCATTTGTTTGTTAATTTCCTGAATATTAATGTAAAGTTAATATCTACTTTCTTAAAAACCTTTTTCAAGTTAATTATTCCTCTTATATCACTTATTACCTTGTTATAATCATTACATAGTCATTTATGTTAATAGCGAGCGTTTTGTTGATATTTGGTACTTGAGTCGAAAATGAACTTCTTATATTTATATGTTTTTAATGTGGTGAAAAGTTCATCATATCCAGAATGATATTCATGATGTAGATATCATATATTTCAAATTAATAAAGTATATACTTGTATTCATAAAAGTACATATCATTTAGATGTAAGATATGAAATGCAGAGTTCATGGAGATAGTAAGCTGTACGTATGCATGAATGCTACTTCCATTTATATTTCTTATTTTAATGGAATTAAAAAATAATGATACATAGTTATATTATAATTCTCGTATTATATCACATGTAATATTATTAACTACATCCTTTATACATACCATATAAGGCATTAACGAGTCATATCACTTTGAGGGGGCGGTAGTCCGCACTTCCTCTAATGAGATTATCATATTTACCCACTATGGAACCATAATTGTATGATATAAATGAAAAATACAGAAGAATAAAGAAAAAATAGACATAATATATATCATTTATAAATACAGTTCCATCATAATGTCCACCATGAGAGGTGGTAGGAGATAATTTAAAAATCATCGTTTCGTGAGGCGTATGGTTGCCATCCACAGAAACATTATGTTCTTCACCAATTAGAAGGAGGTGTGTGTAAGTGAAGTTATAATACTTCACATAACAACATCCTAATATATTGAGGATGCTGGTGTTTCTTCAAAATAATGGAATAAAAAGATTTTAGGGGTTGGAGAAGTAAAATAAATGAAAACAATTTAAGAGAAACTATTACCTTTAATTTGGGTAACTCTCTTTGGTTTGAACCAAAAGAACTATTGAAGTTCCCTATGCCTAAGTTAAGGATTCTAGGTGGAGGAGGGGAATGTAGGGAGATGAATTTTCCATAGAATGGACAATCCAAATGGCTTGAGATGTGCGATGAATTGGATAGAAATGGTCTCCTTTTATAAAGGATATGAGGGGCTCTTTAAGAAATTGTGAAAACATTATTTTATCATAAACATGTATTTGGTTTAAAAAGGTCCAAAACACATTAAAGTCGAAGATAAGATGACTAATATTCAAAATAAAATCATCCAATCATAATTGTACATGTTTTGGATAAGAATATATTCATTATAATCTCATTTATTTAAAATATTTATTAATGACGTAAACACTACAACATTATTGTGTCATACATAATTTAAACTATTTGATGTCTAAAAATTATAAAACAAATACCATGATGTAGGAAATAATTTTATATTTCTATTGAATATTTACTGTCTAAATTATAATTTATAAAACCCCTTCTAAAATTTAATTTACTAAAGGATATTTTCTTTTGTCATTTTTGTCATTATTTTAAGTTAATTAATCTAAATTGTCATTATCTCTCCAAAGTTGCTCCATGGGGTCCAATAATCGACCCAAAGATTACCTTGGTCATAAATTACTCAACCAATAATGTTTGGACAAGTTTTAAGGTAATTTTAAATTACTATAATATTCTTTTAACTTTTAATTACCCTATTTACCTTTAACTGCGGTAAATAAAAGTCAAAAGTTACGCTTCACAAAAAATTATTTTCATCTAAATGAATGAAATTTAACTTAATGATAACAACCATGTATGTTGTATTTTCTAAATTCAATTCACAGATGTTGTAAATTTTCATTTACATGAAAAATTCAGTTTTTCTTAAGTACCACTTAGTGGTTTCACTATTCATCAAAAATTAATGTTTTTTACAAAAATACAAAAAATTCAGCTCAAACATTTTTTGATATTCAGAATTCAAAATTGATGTCTATTTTTTCAAATTCAAAACATATAAGTGGAATTAATTAATTTTATTGTTAATTCCCGTTATCAAAACAAATAGCGTGTTTTTAAGAAACAATAACAATCAAAAGATTGATATTTTTTTATGTCCAATTTCAAAGTGAAATTAATTCCAATGACCAAAATTGGATTAAATGTTAAATATATGTTTTAATTTCACTTTAATACCAATTAATATGAAAATCTATCCATATAAATAAATTAGATTAAAATGCACTTTTGAATTAAAATACAATATTTTTCAGTATTCATTAAAAAATGTACTTTATCATAAAAATACAAAAAAAATTACCCAAAGTAAAATTTGATGTCCCCATTATAAATAAGGTTTTTATTTGGTCAATTATAATGAATTAAAGTTACCAAAACTATATTTAATTAGGGTTTTCCATTACACGGCAGTAAATCGGCCTTTTAATGTAAATTAAGCTTAAAAATAGATTCATTCACATTTTAAGCCACTAAATTTTATTTTATAAATGTAAATATATTTAACAAACATGAATAATCATATTTTAGTTAGTTTTGTTCATTCCCTCCAATACAATGGATAGGAGTTAACTACCACTTAAATTAAAAATATTATATTATTAGTGTGCAACGTAAGATTTCAAAGAAACCCGTTGTTGCGTATTGGGTACGCTATCGAATATAGAATCCCATTTAATATAAAACTAATATTTAATTCACAAATATTAATAAATATTAAATATTCCTTATTCTTTATTTACCAGGGATGTAACATCCTTCCCCCCTTTTGGAAATTGCATCCTCGCAATTTTAAAATTTGGGCTCGGAAACATTATTGAAAGTCAAATATCAGAAAACAAATAGTTAGTAAAACTATTACTTTAGATGAAATAAAGTGAAGTACAATGGTCACCCAAGTTAACCCATAATAATATTCCCAGAAAACATTGATATTGAGGAGAAAAAAAGGGTCATGTTCTGATGGAGAGTGATAGGAAACATGATTAATAGAAAGTTAACCACAAGATAATCACAAACGTATGATGTGTGTAAATGGTATTTGATTACCCAAAATGAAATGTAAAAAAATAAAGTTTTTTAATGTTAATTTTCATAATTTTGAGGAATTAATCTTCTACATTGAATAAAAACATAAGGAAATATACTTACCTTCAAGTATAGTTTCATCTTTTAATACGTTTCTACAAAAACTAATAATTTCTCTAAACTACAAGTATTAAAAAAGACTTGGTCACATAAAAAGCACAAGAATAATCTTCAAGATAATCACATAATCCACAAAAGGAGAATTATATATTTCCCTTGTATTTAGACATCAACTAAAACCAAAAAGGTTATCACCAAATCAGATAATCACCAAAAGTACACTCCTTTATAAAAAGAATTACTAGTATTAATCTCCAAAATTAAACAAAAAGAAACCAAGGTTCAAGAAAGACCATTAAATAAACAGTTATCCTAAAAATGCTTTATATTAATCTAAACTAATATTGTAACCCAAATCTCATAAGGATTTAATTACATAGTCTTTTAAGATACATCTTAACATTTATCTCCAAGTAACACCAATTACACATAATGTATCATATTCAAAAGTAACTAACCTAATAACATATTCTCCATGAGAGGTTAATCATTTTCATAAATAAATCAAATCATCTTGTGTCTATAATAAAAACATAGATTCTTCTAATCTAAAATTTCAGACATTATCCACAATTGAAATCCCATTGTATTCTTTCTTCCTTAGTAATATAGTGTTTCCTCAAAAGAGAGAACTTCTTCCACAACTACCTTTTATCACATAATCACTAAATCATTTTTCAATACTAATTATATCCATTTGATAATACAAAAGTTCCAAAAATCAACTTATTCTTGTTCTATTAAAACATTTTACTAAAATATTAAGTCATACTAACCAGGGACTTCAAGTAAGATAGTGGTAGGCGATGCGCCCTTGTCGCCCTTCAGTTGTGGGTTCGATTCCTACAGCCTTGCCGGATGCAACGGGTTGTCACACATCCAATGTGTTGTCCTTTTATAAAACTCAAAAAATAACCCAATCATTTTTTAACCTCAATGGTTTCCTTATACATTTCATTTTCATCCAAATTCATTATGATCTCAACATCTTAATTCTTGAAGTATTATTTCAACACCATATGATCAAATAAAAAATCCACAAAATGATGAACATAATACATTGATCATGGTGTCCATTTGGTTTCAACGTCATCTTGTTCACGTAGGTAGATGTTCCATGCATTACATCAATGATTTGGAGATCCTTCAAAATCAGTTTCTTCCTCCATCTAAATACACCTTGTACAACATGGTTCATATAGGTGTTCATATAAAAAAGTTTTGGATAATAATCATGTATGACATATAATTTCAAAACATCTGATAAAACATGATTTATATAAAACAGTCCAACTGAATTTGAGTTGAAACATTCAATTAACGGTCCTTTTAAAATACCATAAGTATGTGGTGAGCGACTATATTTTAAAATCAAATATAAATAAGATGCATAAGGGTCTCCTTCTTCATCAACTTTTTTTAAAATCTTAATATGCTTCAAAATCTTGTGATAAGGTAAAATATTTTAACATGCCTTGATAATATTTATCGTTCTTAAAAATATGAAAATATTGGGAAAATAGGATTTTTCTAAAAACAACCCATGATCCACGATGATAAAGAGGTATAGTTGAGGTGTTTGATATCTCAAGCAACAAATTTCAAGTGATTTGTATGATATAAAATGTTACATAATCATCCGAACTTGACTTTACAACAATTAATGCGCGTATGTCATCAAGAAGAGATGGGAATGTCATTTGAGATCCTCCTCCTTCCATTTGTAACTGACTTTCCTTGATCTGAAAAAGTTATAAAAAAAGTATTAAAATTAAATAATAGATCGGGACTAACCATATGTCTAACGAAAATTAATAATCCCTAAAGTTGTCTAAACTGACCTCATATACCAAATATAAGGACCTGACCGTAAACATTATATAATCTAGAATTAAATTAATAACTCACATTGAAAATATTTTCAGGTTTAGAGTTCAATAGAAGTAGGCCATAACTATTACATAATAACATGAATATTACAAGTAGACACTACTACTCAATATCAATTTGTTTATAAAAAAACTCTTAAAAAAGAAACATGTCTAGTTCTATGTTTTAGACAGCATGACTTTTCCATGATCCCATCCTTGAACCTATTCTTCTTTAAGTAACGTGGAAAACATTTCAAAAACATGGGATGGGCATAAAAAGCTCAGTAAGGGTTATAAAATAAAGAAGGAAAACATTAGCCCAACAATAAATACAATCCATGAAACCATACCTTTCAGTCATAACATACCTTATGAAATCATAAGATTTATGAATAACACACACAAATAAAAAATCATAATGGTTACTTATGGAATCCATATCAAACATACCTTGTAGCTATCACAGATAAGTAGGGAGTTACACTTGGAATACCCATCACAATATATTCCCTAAATATCTTAGGAGAAACATCATGTTTACCACTGTCACGTTACCCAATGCATTGGAGAGCTATCTATGGCTCACCCGCCATAGGTTTATCACAGAACCACCCGTATATGTAAAAACTTCCCAATAACCATAACAAAATCATAAAATATAACACATTTATTAAATAAAGATAACATTTCCAAATTTCAAATATATTAAATCAAGAGAATGTTTTATCAAATCATTTTCAAAACCATTTAAAAAGATATTTTTGAATCAAATTTTCCCATACCAAATTAAAGATTTTAAATGAATTATCAATTGAAAACACTAATGTACATATAAAAAATTCTAAAAACCATTTTTAAAACTTGTACATTAATTTTAAATATTTAGAAGAATAAATATTTAAAACATTTAAATCAATATTTTACTTAATGATTTTATAACAAAAAGAGAGACGCTTGAATACAAATAATTGAAGAATAAATTTTAATCATAACATTACAATATAATGAGAATAAAGATATTCATGATATAATATTTTAAAGTACATTATATAAACCATATAAGAGTGAATTGGTGCATAACAACAATGAAGTCTCCGTGGAAATGTAAATTCGGATGAAATATTTTATAAAGATGGTATCCTTAAATTTAGGATAATTCAATCAGATAATTATGTGTGAGAAATATAAATACACCAAATATAAGGTAATATTAATTGTAAAACAATAAGAGGACATTCACACATATTCATATGTTGACATGTTCAAGAAGTACAAGTTGAACCCAAAGAATTGAAATTGGGTTAAGAGGTTCCCTTGTATAAATTCGACAGCCTAACGGCGTCACTTTAAAATTCAGAAAATCAGTTGATGAGATAAAAATTGGAATATCATCACTTTTATGTAATTTTTAAATCAATATGGATATATTAGAATATACCCCACCACAATAATATGTAAATTAAAAGACATAACAAAAATATGTCTTTTAGAAAGAGGATGGTGAATAGTTCCCTTATCGATTTGGTAACGTACAAAACATACAACATATGAAAGAAGGATCATACAATAAAGATTTAAATACTTATAAATGAAATTATATTAAATAAATAGTGCAATCATGGTCAGTACATTCACCACACAAAAGTAAATAGTGTCAAATATAGCATGAATCTCACGAGAATAAGAGTTAGACAAAACCCTTTACCATGTTGTAATCAACTGAGTCGTATGACCAAAAGCTAAAAACCACCAAATGAATCACAGAATAACATGAATATAATGATAATAATGATAATATATATCAAATTTCAGTAAAAAATACACCACATGCAATGAATAAGTGGAGAACAATGGAAATCTCATGGAAATAAAAGTGACATAAGAAAATCCCTTACAAAAATTCGGCAGCCTAACCACGCCACTAAAATATTTTTAAAATTAATTGATGAGAGTAATAGGGCGTCTCCCTTAATATTAAAATAAAAATTAGACTATTTTTAATATAAAATAACATCCTCCATCATAAGAACAAGGATCATAAAAGAAATGACAGAAAACAGAGTACTTGAAAAGAAAGAGAGGGGTCAGATCCCTTACCTCTTGTCCGGCTTGACCCGTTCATTCGTTAATTTCCTGAATAGTAAAATAATGTTGATTTATACTTTCTTCAAAAACATTTTCAGGTTTATTATTCCTATTATATAAATATTAACCATGTTATAAACATTACATAGTCATTTATGTTAATAGCGATCATTTTGTCTATATTTGGTACTTGGGTCGAAAATGAACTTCTTATATTTACATGTTGGTAATGTGGTAAAACGTTAATCATATCCAGAATTATGTTCATGATATAGATATCATATATATAATATTTATCCAGTATATACATGTATTCATAAAATTACTTAACATTTAGATGTAAAAAATTAAATGCGTTGTTCATGGAGACGGTAAGTCGTACTTACGAATGATTGCTACTTCCATTTATATTTATTATTTTAATGGAATTAAAACATATTGATACATATTAATATTATAAATCCAGTATTATATAAAATGTAATATTTTTAACTCCATCCTTTATACATACCACATAAGGCATTAACGAGTCATATCACTTTGATTGGGCGGTAGTTCGCCCTTTCTCTAATGAGATTATCGTATTTACCCACTATAGAAACTCTAAAGGTATGATATAAATGAAAAATAAAGAATAATAATTAAAACATAAACAGAATTTATATCATATATAAATAAAATTCCATAATAATGGCCACCATGAGAGGCGGTAGGAGATAATTGAAAAATCATCGTTTCATGAGGCGTTTGATTGCTATCCACAGAAACTTTATGTTCTTCGCCAATTAGAAGGAGGTGCATGTAAGTGTAGTTCAAATACTTATCATAACAACATATTATTATATTTAGTATACTTGTGTTTTACAAAATAAAGGAATAAATAGAGTTTAGGGTTTGGAGAAGTAAAATAAAAGAAAACAATTTAAGAGAAATTGTTACCTTTAATTTGGGTAACTCTCTTTGGTTTGAACCAAAAGGACTCTTGAAGTGCCGTCTACCTATGTATAGGATTTTAGGTGGAGGGGAGGAATGTAGGAAACTTAATTCGGTAGAGTTTGAATGAGCCAAATGTATTGAGAGGTGTGAGGAATTGGATAGTAATGGTCTCCTTTTATAAGGGAGAGGAGGGGCTCTTTAGGAAAGTGTGAAAAAATTATTTTTTTATAAACATATCTTCCATTTCAAAAGGTCCTAAACACATTAAAGTTGAAGATAATATGACTCATATTCTAAATAAAATCATAAAATTTGAATTGGAAATTTTTTGGACAATATTTTATTCATTATAATCTCATTTATTTAAATGATTTATTAATGAGGTAAACACTACATCATTATTGTGTCATAAATAATTTAAATTATTTGATGTCTAAAAATTATAATAAAATTACCATGATGTAGAAAATAATTTTATCATTCCAATGAATAAGTATAGTTGAATTAAAAATTTATATAACCTCATCTAAAAATTAATTTACTAAAGGATATTTGATTTTCTCATTTTTGTGTTTACTTTATGTTAATTATTCTAAATTGTCATTATCATTCCAAAGTGCCTCCATGGGGTCCAAATATCAACCCAAAGATTACCATGGTCGTAAATGACTCTACCAATAAGGTTTGGACAAGTTTTAAGGTAATTTAGAATTATTATAAAATTCTTTTAACCTTTAATTTCACTGTTTACCTTTAACTGCGGTAAATAAAAGTCAAAAATTACTATTTACCAAAAATTATATTCATCATAATGAACAAAACGTTACTTCTTGATAACAACCATTTATGTTGTATTTTCGAAATTCAATTCACAGAAGTGGTAAATTTTCATTTAAATGGAAATGTCGTTTTTTTTAACTACCACTAAGTGGATTCACTATTCATAAAAAATTGATGTTTTTCAGAAAAATAAAAAAAATTCAGCATAAGAATTATTTGATATTCCAAATTCAAAATTGATGTCTATTTATAAAAATTAAAAACATTGAAGTTTCATTAAATAATTTTAAATTTATTTCCCATTATCAAAACAAATAACATGTTTTTAAGAATCATTAACTATCAACAGATTGATATTTGTTTATGTCCAATTTCAAACTAACATTAATTCCAATGACCAAAATTGGATTAAATGGTAAAAATATATTTTAATTTCTCTTTAAAACCAATTAAAAAGATATTCTAACCATATAAATAATTTAGATTAAAATGCACTTTTGAATTAAAATACAATATTTTTCACTATTCATTAAAAAATGAACTTTATCAGAAAAATACCAAACAATTACCCAAAGTAAAATTTTATTTCCCCATTCTAAAGAAGAATTTTATTTGGTCAATTAGAATTTTTTAATGTGACCAAAACTATATATAATGATGGTTCTCCATTAAAAGGCGGTAAATCGGCGTTTTAATGTAAATTATGATTAAAATTAGATTCATTCACATTTTAAGCCTCTAAATTTTATTGGATAAATGTAAAAACATTTTACAGACATGTATAATCATATTTTAGTTAGTTTTTTTCATTTCCTCCAATACAATGGCTAAGAGTTAACTACAATTTAAAATAATAATATTTTATTATTAGTGTGCAACGTAAGATTTCAAAGAAACCCATTGTTGTGTATCGGGTACGCTATCGAACATAGAAACCCCTTTAATGTAAAATTTATATTTATTTCACAAATATTAATAAATATGAAATATGCCTTATTCTTTATTTACCTGTGATGATATAGTCCAGCACTATCTGAAAATGCTAGGCATGCTCCTCCTCAGTAGTCGAGTATATAAAAAGGTCGTCGATGAAGGCCGTGAAAAAGCGATCGAGGTAAGGCTGGAAGATCCAATTCATGAGACTCATGAACACTTTTGGAGCATTGGATACACCAAATGTAATTACCAAGAACTCCTAGTGGTCGTAACAACACCTGATGTCTGTCTCTTGCACATCCTCGTCTTGAACTCTGAGCTGGTGATAGCCTGATCTGACGTCTATCTTCGAGAACCATCATGCTCCCTTGAGTTGATAAGAAAGGTCGTCAATCCTCGGGAGTGGGTACTAGTTCTTCGCGATCACCTAGTTCATGTGACAGTAGTTGACATAGACCATCAGGATCTCATCCTCATTCTTGGAGAATAGAATCTGGGCTGCCCAGGGAGAAACACTGGGCCGGATGGCTCCCTTCCCTTGCAAGTCCTCCAGCTATACCCTCAGCTCGAGAAGCTCAGCGGGATCCATCCAATATGCTGGAGTAGATATTGGTGTCGTCCCAGGGTACAATTCAATTTATAAGTCCACTTATTTGTGAGGATGTTGTCCTGGAGCATCGGCAGGGAAAACATCTGCATATAGGTCCACCACTACAGGATAAGTTGGACTCTCCTCATCAACTACTTCGAGGGTAAGGCAAACCAACTGTTGAGTGATCGGCTGCACCCCCCCTCCATGTATTTCCATCCTGTGCTGCAACGGATCCCTTCTCACCGATGAAGGTGAACCTTATCTCATCCATGCAGACACAATGCACTTTGCGCCTAATACAGTCGATCTGATCATGGACTATCGATAAACAGTCCATACCCAAGATGACTTCGTAAGGCCTTGACGCCAATACGAGGAGATACCAACCGAAGCTCTCCCCTCATAGAGTATTCTCAGAATTCCAGAACGAGTGTTTAATCATCGAGTCTACTCCCATCGGAGTCTCTAGTTGTAAGGATTGAGCCAACGACTCTGTCTGAATCTCTGAGATCCGAATAAGGGTTGTGGCTATGGAAGAGTGATTGCCACCTGTCTCTATAAGAACTGCATCTATGATGGAGTAGACAAGTATCATACCTCGTATCATCTTTGGAGCTCTACGGTTGTACGCTTCAGCTTCATGATGATGAGCTCTGCCCTATCCACCTACTCATTCCGGTCGGGGTGGTCCTTCTAGTGGTGGTGGTGGAAACACCTCAGAACATCGTCCACCATTAGCAGATCGACCAGCTCCTTCTCCATGCCCGCTCACGCCCTGCGGACCGCCTCTATAAAACCACTGCCTCTGCCTAGGAGGTCCCTCAAATGACTGCAGATCATCAATACAGCTAGTCGGATAGTCACGAGCCACGTGATCATACCCGCAGTAGAAGTTACACTTCCCGCTCCATGCATGAATGGATTTTTCTCCACTATGGGTGCCCCGCACAACCGGTCCTGATTCGTGCTGTCGACCACCTGTAGGTCTGGTCCTCTTTGACTTCTGCTTCATCTATCTACTGCCAGCTATAGAAGACTCCATTGCATGTCCACTATTGGTGGGTCTCACTGCTGGAAACTGCTCAACAAGGATACCCTCCACTAGGAGGGCTCTCTCCGACACCCCTGTCTACGACATGATACTGTGGGAGATAACTGAATCTCTGATCTCTTTCCTGAGTCCCTACGTGAAGGACTTTGCCCTATAGAATGGGCCCCACACCATATTAGCGGATTATCGTGGGAGGTCGGTGAACCTCACTAAGTACTGAGCTACCCTCATGCTTCCCTAATGCAGATGAAGTAGCTCATGTATCCACACCACTCGAAGGGTGGCTAGTACAAACTCTTCCTGGAACATTCCCTTTATGTCTTCCCATAGAAGTGTCTCCTCATAATGCATCTGGAGCATCAAGCTCTATCATCTATCTTCTACTGTCTGATGGAGACTGGTAGCAAGGATCACCATGTAGTTTCCTGGTGTCCCTACTAGCCTAAAAACTATCACCACAGCTTCCGGCCAATCCTCAGACGCCATAGGGTCCATCTCTCCCCTGAACATGGGTGGCCTCTGGCACTGGAACTCGTGCAGCACGCTAATGAGGCGTGCACTTTCTACTGCTGGGGCTGGTGGTATTAGTGGCCCAACGGGAAGTTGTACCGCTAGTGCCTCTGCAACTTCCTCAACTAGAAGAGGGACATGTACTAAGGCATCATCACTTTGCGGGCTATCAGTTTGTACAACTCTCGGGGCTCTAGCTGGTCGTTCGCAGGGAGGCATCCTGAAAGAAACAGATGTGACACAGAAAAAAGACTATACCTGGTCAGATGACCATGTTTTATCTGACATAATGAAAACTTTTTAAAACACACACACAATTATTTTTTTCGTGTACTAAGTCAGAAATCACTTGCCAGGGTCCTGGTGTATGGATACTTTGGCCACGGCACCCACATTGGAGTACTTGAACTAAAAACCACACTCAGTACCCTTAACACTATTTGATTACAGAAAAGAAATATCAGAGTCCTATGTTCTACGGTAGAATCGACATCCTCTGACTGCAATTTTTCATGACCCGTCCCCTGGGGCTCATATCATGACTACCCCAGGCCCGCCTTCTATAGGCCAGGGGCTGGTGACTAGCACCAAAGGCATAAATCCCTACGAATGGGATGTAATTACCTTTATAATTGTAAAAACAACAAGCAGAGTACAAGAGGAAGCAACCACTAAGTAAAAACTGTGTAACAAGTATACAGAAAGTAAATGGTCCAGAAATACAAGACCAACAGTAAAGTACAAGGAATGGAAAAACTGGTACAACTAATAGAAAAACAGTTGGAAGGTGTCTAGAAGCTCCTGGATCATCCAACATAGATCCTACCTGAAGGGTTGGTACAGTTAGATTCCTCAATTCTCTACATCGGTCCATCTCCTACGGGTACCAACTCATCATGAGATCCACCTCCGGGTACCTTCCAGTCCTTGTACACTCCGCCTCGGTCAGTGTTGTCCTTCGTCTACATCAAACAAAACGAGGTGCGGGAATAGCCTATGCATGAGTGAGTATAATGATACTAAGTAGGGACCCCGAGACCCTAATGGTCAAACCAAATTCAACAAGGATAAACAACAAAGTACGATTTCAACAGATAACCACTATTTAGGTATATGCCCATACATATACAAAATTTATCAACTAATCCATCTCAATCTAGAGGTATACACAAAAGTCATCGACTCAGATCAAACCAGGATTATTCATTATCGAAAACACAGATGTTGGAGAACTCCTTATCTTTCATGTACAGTCGGCCTTCGCAACACCTAGGAGCTTCTCACTAACCTTGGACTACTGAGGTACTCATCCTGCCGAGTATTGTGGGTCTGCTGCCAACTACCAGGTGCTCCGTCCACCGTGGGTCTGCCTCAAAATACACGGTGCTTCCCCTAATATCTTAAAGAAGTACTCCTCCTGTCGAATATCATGGGTCTGTTGACAACTACCGGGCGCTCCATCCTCAATGTGTCTACCGCCAAATATCGTCTGATCCCCACTAGGCTAGTCGTATCACTCTGAGTCGAATCGGTCAGACAGTCGTCAGGTCTGTCAGCTACTAGGTCTCCACACTCTGTGTTCTTGTCTTCGGGAGGACCCTCTCCACGAGCTACTGGTCGATACTATAAGTTTCATGAATTCTAACATGGATGTATTTCAAAGTACCGCTACATCATAGGGGTATTAACGTAAAAGATGTCGCCTAAATCAGATGCACGGTCGGTGAGTTTATGGCATTTCTGATTCAGGGGCTCGATTGGATTTTAGTTTCAAAACAACCAGTCCATACCTCAACAATTTCCAAACCTCAATCGGGGTATGAAAAAGTAACAATCTCACTCTATGCTTTCTGTCTCTGCAGACACCTTCTAGCTATTTTTCTTGTAGTTGTACTTTTTTGTCCTTTCCTTGTAATTTAAGGTTGTGCTTGTATTTTCGGCCCCTTTAGTTTCAACATACTTGTAATACATTTATTACTTATTGTTTGCTTCCTCTTGTACTATGGTTGTGTTTTTTTACAATTATAAAGGCAATGACCTCCCATTATTAGGGATTTACATCTTTGGTGCTAGTCGCCAGCCCCTGGCCTATGAAAGACGAGCTTTGGGTAATCACGATTCAAGCCCCAGGGGACGGGTTGTGAGAATACATATTAATTCCATTATTACCAACCATTTAATTTTATTAATTGATTTATGAGATATTACCTTGATTACTTTCTAGTAGTGCTTATATATCCTATTATAATTTATTCAATGATTATGAGGAGAATAAATATAATTTGAGGATTGTGATGATGACCGTGAGAAATGGGAATTTATATGATAAATTCACCAAGTGTAATGGGATAAATAATCACATGAGATGGTATATAGTGGATCCTTAGATTATGGATGTTAATAGAAATATAATAGACCAACGACTCTAAATAAAATCCATATATTTTTTATCTTGATAATATGAAGGTTTTGTGATATATTTATGAAGACTATATATTACACTCACAATGTTCACTTGGAAGGTCGTTAAGAACATATTGATAGATGAAAGTGAATCTAATTTTATAGAGTTTATGAGATGTATATACATGAAGCTATGATCATACTACCCTATAACGGAGAAGAATTTTAATCTATATTTATGCATCATTGAAGGGACTATGATGTGTTCTCAATTAGACTGACATGGTTATAGTAAATTCCTCCTTCAAAATAAAAATACAATGAAAAAAATACCCAACTGTTATTTTGGAGAAGGTAGGAGTAATTTTTTTTAATAAGGATATAGATAAGTTATTGATATGTTGAATGGTGTGACATATATATATATAATAAATTTTGAAAGATTATATTTAAACAGAATGATTTGATTATCCACCAATCGATATGGTTTGAGATTATTATGGACTATGAGTTATTAATAAATTGGAATATTAGGAATGGGAAAAAGGTCACTTATGGTCTATTCCAAATGGACCACTCTTGTTTGGCCATGACAACAATTGAAATAAATATAATACTTATATATTTAATGACGATGGACCTTGGAAACCTAAAGAATGATGAAATATAATATCATTATTAGATGAATGTTCAACCATCTATATAAGTGGTGATTATTATGACATAGTAGGAGGATATGGAACCGTAGAAGATAATAAAATATGTTCCTGAGATAAAATAATTTTGTGATGGAATGATAATGTACAATAACTGATTATGTCTCTCAATAATTTCATATTTTAAGAAAAATTTGTTGGATAATGCTAATAGATCTACATTCAATATTCATCTTAGATGTATCAAGTTGTATAGATTTCAAAAGTTGTATTTATTGTGGGAAAACATTAAATGTAATAATGGAGAGTGTGTATTTTAGTTCTTAGTATGTCATCAAATTAATGTTGAGAGATATAATTCAAAGGGAATGTGACTTTGATTACATATACTAGAATGAAATTTGTAAAACATAATAATGGATTTCAATGAATGATTCCCAATACCATCTAATGGGGACAATATTTTTTAGGTTGTAGTCCGATACCTTATGAAATTAGAACATTTCATTTAAATTATAGTTGACTTCCATATTAACCATCTTGTATAGATATATGTTGAGGAACTATTTAGATTACATAGAGTAAAAATTTGTGAACCTTTATTTTAATACATAGATATTAATTCCTAATAGATGTATATTCCTTACATTAAACAATCACAAACCTGAGGCTCATAAATGTACAGTTCTTTTGTAAATGTGGAAATATAACCAAAACATTCATAAGGGGTCTACCTCATCTCCCACTTAGTTCCAAATTACTATAACCTTTCATAGACATATTACATGTAATTATAGTCAACATAACCTAGGGTAATGAAAAATAATTAATGGTGATCTAATATAATGAGTTAGGGTAAGAAAGTGAAATTTAACAACATAACATGACTATAAGTGTTTCACAACATGAATAAATCATATAAGAACAACAAATCACATATCAAAGAAGAAATATATTTAATCATTGAATAATTATTTCAGTTTATAAGACATAATCAATGTAGGAATAAAAGAAAATAAGATATGATAGAATTACATAGTCATAATAGATAACGTTTTGGAATAAAAATAAGCATATAAAATTATTCCCATAGTAGTAAGGTATCATTATAAATGTTATCATAATGGTATGTTTTAAATTCTAAAAATATTATAGTAGTCTATATTCACTTCTAGGAATTTCATAGTAGAAATATTACTTTATTAAACTATTTTCACTCCCTCTTCCATTCATATTTATCTAAAGAGATATCTATATTTACATAGTGAATTAGAGGTTGATATAAGTCCCACAAATAAAAAAATTAAATCCTACATATGTGTGACACAATATCATAAAAATGTAATCATATTATAACACATGAAAATAAATGGGTTTTATAAATATTGCAGCATATTAGAACATACTAAAAAAATATAATTTTTAAAAAAATTTATCAGACTAAACCACATGGATAAATAAATGGGCTTCATAATAATTGTATAATTGGGTAATTCAAATAAGATAAATTTGTTTTATAAAAATTTTATTATGTAATAACCCATGGAAGGGAAATGAGTTTCACAAACATTTTTTCATAATATATATAAACAATTTAGAGAAAACATAATGATGGTATCATTGGACTATATCCTGAGTACAGAATACGTAACAAAAAAGGATGTCATATTAGATAGAAATTTATATTTAAAGATAATATGGAAAATTTCATTGGTGAAGATTCCCTTACACATTGGAAAATATTCTTTTTAAAACATAAATCATTTTCAAAATCATTTTCTTTGAAGCTAATCCTTGATTCTTATAAAGGATGATACTGATATTAAATAGATTTTATGAAGAAATTATTCAATATATATATATATATATAAATAATAAATAAGAATTCATAAATTATAATGGAAAATTTTTTATTGAAACAAATATGAAACTTATAATGGATTTTTTAAAACATTGAGTGCTTATAGGGAAAATATTTTTTGACATGCTTTAAAATATTAAACAAATATTCCTTTCAAATTTTTATTAAAATACAAAGAGGCCTTGTTTAGAAAATAATGGAATATTTCATTCCAAACATTTGAGGAAATTAAAACATTGGAAAAAATCATTTAATAACTCTTTTAGATAATATTAAAATATAACTGAAAATATTTTCGGAAAATATTGTTTGGGAATAAAAATGGGATATTTCATGAAGATAAAAATATATATTATTTTTGTTAAAGATGTTATTTTTAACTCAAGAGTGAATAAATATTGAAAATGAAGGGATAAAATGTAATATTATTAAATAACTAAAATATAATAAATTTTATTTTATTCTTCAAATATGGATCATATGATATCATCATCAGATGCATAAACAGGAATAATCAGGATAAAAGTAATATTATATCATAAACACCATTCTACTTTGTTATCATTTATTCATAATACCCATGAAATAATAACACTAAATTAATATAAAATATCGACAGAGTAATTAAATTCAATATATATTATGTAAAAATGGATTTATAAAAATCACATAAAATATTATTGATTCATAACATAACATATCTTCGAATAAATGCACCTTTATACAAAAAATCACCTACCTCTTTTGTAGATTTTGAAAAATATTATTAATTTTGAGATATAATAAAATGGATACATAAATAAACATAAGTGTATGAGTTATCATTATAAAATACAATCTTGTTGATTATTTATACCATATAAAATAATCATGTGGTGAATATGGCTTTTTTCCCATTGAAGATTAATGTGAGATAATAATCTCTTACCTAATGTATTGACATCCATTTTAAAACATAAAAACTCCATTATAATAAATATATGTAAATAAAAATTATATTATAGAACACTAATTCTATTTATCATCTCATTTATTATTTGATTATGATAGTTTATTACATTATTATCAACAATTCCATGTTAAAATCATGTTTCAGGTATTAACATCTTTTAAAATCATGTATGTTTTGATGTTTTATTTTTGGTACCCTTACATTGATCAAGGTTCCAAAATTTCAATAATTATGACAATGATGTAAATTTAATTTATATTTATTATAAATTTATTTAATGTAATGTATAAATGTTATAGATGAATGTGAAATATTCATTTCATGGGGGAAAAATGTTATTTGTATGCATGAATATCATTTCCAATTTCTAGAACAATTGATAATTTAGAAATTTAATTAATAAATTATTATAATAAATTATTGTTTATTTATTATATTTTACATTTTTTTTAAAATACCCTTGTTACCTTCCATGTAATTCATTTGTGAAGAATGAATCACATCACATTGTGTGGCGGTAGTACGTCGTACACCTGAACAACAATATTGTATTCCAATGGAATGGAAATTAATGGAAAACATGTGATATTATAATCAAATAACTATAATAATATCATAAATATCATATATAAGGATTAAATCTATCATTATATCAAATTGTGAGAGGGTGTTGTTTAAAAAAAGAACTTTGGATTATGAGGCGATAGTCTGTCATACAAACGAATGATGAATTCATATCTGATTAATTGGAAGACGATATAGATAAAAGTTAATAAATTAACCTAATAAAATATAATATTTTAGTATATATATATTTTTTTATCACATTTCTATAATATTTATAGGATTTGGATGATGTAATAGAATATACCCACAAGTTCAAATATTTCACCTCGTCTTCAGAGAGCCTCTTTAGGTTTAAGTGAAATCATTTCTAAATAGTATTTTGGATATAACCAAGGCATATATTATATAGGTTGGTATGTTAGAAATAAATTTGGTTAGGTATTGGATAAAATAAAGTTATTTTTATGTGTTACAAGGAGACAATTGGGGTTTTCAATTTACATGTGAGGTGAGTGGAAAATATGCGATCTTTTAAAATATAAATGTCTACCCATGTTTCTCGTATGCCAAAAGGATAAAAAATTGGTCATTATAAAACTTTATAGGTATTAAAGAAAAAACATTTTTCTAATATGTGTGTTGAAAAAGTTTATAGTTCATTTTAACCTAATCCCTTTAGTTTACCCCCACCCCTATAAACCCTTTTTCACATTAACAGTAGTAAATAATTTTTCACTTATTTTAAAAATTATAATAGTAATAATTTTTTTACCTAATTATAAAATATTAATTATTATGATTCAAAATGATTAATCAATGTTTTAAAATTCCATTTACATAATTGAAAAAACAAAATTTCAAATTACACCCACAGATGTGATGAACAAGTAGTTTTCATAAGGGAAAAGATTTATATGATTAAAAAACTCTATATCAAAATTTTCTATAATAGTTTTTAAAATGAAATAAATTTGAACCATATAAATATAATTGGTATAATTTTACTTTTAAAAACATATGAAAATTATTTTTAGGTCCTTCAAATTTTTTAACGAAAATATAATTCAACGTAAAACCCATTATTTTTCATTATTGCCTACAAATATTATCATCTAAGAATATTATCAAAAAGTAATTACAATATATATAATAATATAAAATTTTAAAAAATATGTTTATGTTTTATAATGAATTTTGTTAAAGTGGGAAAAAGTTATTTCTAATATAAGTTTATAAAATGAGATGGAGCTTCTTTGTAGAAAAATATAGTTTTATGCTTAAAATTTGATTTATTCATATATCTTAGCAAGGAAAAAAATTGTAGAAGAATGTAAAATATATATTGAATATTTAATATATTAATTTTATTAAAATCATCACTAAAAGTTATTTATTATATTAATTATCATAAAATACATTTTTGTGCAAAAAAATAGTTTTAATAGAGAGTCATTTCCTCTATTTTAAAATGGTTTTTATTTTCATTCCTAAAAAATTTGTAACCAAATAATTCATTGTACATATAATTTTGTACATTGATTTTTTATAATTTAGTTCATCATATTCATACCATCCATTCTAAATCATAGGTGATAACTACCAATATATATACTTATATTTTAATATTATGTAATTTTCATTAAAAACATTATTTAGTGTATTGCATGATATAAAAGAAATAAAAATTATTTGGAAATGACTATTTCAATAAATCAATGGCTGTTACAATATATATCCCTTAAATTGAATTTATCCTTCAAAAATATTCACTTTGATGCAAAAAAATTAGGATAATATTGCCTCATTACATCCTCAGGTTCCCACATAAATTCATTAATCTGGTGGTTTCACCACAAAAGATTAACCCAATGTGTGGTCTTGTATTCGAGAAAATATATGCATAATCCAAACATTATCGTTATTATTATTCATATGACATGTCAATCTCCCTTGGTATTAACACTGAGTTCACTACATTTGATATATTAGTTTTTTTCATCCATTTAGAGAAACATATAACACGACATTAAACATAGATATGTTTATTAGAATCACACATCAATAAGATACGGTCGCAGTATGATCACTTATTTTAGAGAGAATGATATAAATAATATTAATTTTCTATTATTTGTTCTTTGTATAAAATTTTACATGAACCTTCTCACTAACAAAAAATTTTATACTTCATCAATTATTATAAAGATAATTTTTCTGTCGACTCTGAGAATCCATGATGTGTTAGTGAATGGATCTGACCAACTATTTTATTTTATTAGCATTCTCAGTACCCAGTAGATATATTTTCCAAATTTAATAAAAAATATTTGGAATTATACAGTTACTCCCATATAGGGTTTCAAAAGGATCTTACATAATTCTACAGTGATATCAATTTTTATATGAATACTCAACTTGAGGAGGTTATTGATTGTTGTCAGTATTGAAATCCATAAAACAATATATCATCCTACTTCCTAGGGTTTGAAGTTTTCTATCAGAAGTAAAATATATCTAAGGATGATATGTTGTAATGAAAATTTGAAATTTATCTAGAGCTTGTTGAAGACTTTAATAGAATAGTTAGGTAAACCTTAGATCCTGATCATAGATAATATAATGTGGTACATCATGTAATCATAAAACATCCATAATGTATATCCTACAAATCATATGAAATGATAATCATTCTCAAATAAAGGTGATGTGTGGTAACTTTTTATGATGATCTACTACTGCTGATCTATAATTATTACCTTTATATGTTTTGGAGAGTGTAACCGCACATCCACTGGAGAATATTTCCCATTTATTATATGGTATATATAATAGATGTAGTATACTTTAAGACATTTGTATCTCAACATTAAATTGAGGAAATAATAATAATTAAGATAAATAATAAGAAATATATATTTATTTATGCTTCCCCCAGAAATAAATTTTCACAGAGGCTAGAGGTAGGAACATTACCCTTGTCATCCTTAGGTTATGGGTTCAATTATTTATGCATACAGTATATGTCTAGTTTTCACCTATTTTGTAGAATACCCTCTTTACAAAACTATATTCAAATTATTAATATAACATTACAAAATTTAAATTACCAATTTTTACCACAACATTAAAGACAATATAAACCCTAATGGTTATCAATACCATTAATATTATGTTTAGAAAATGTCAATTCATTCCTCCAAAAATAAAATTTCCTCTAAAATATATATTAAACCAAATGTATATATTTACATAAATATCTAACAAAATGTAATTATTCATGATTATCACATGTACCATAACACCTTAAAAGGGTTTTATGTGCCATAGAATGTATGATCAACCATAAAATCATAAGCTCATGATGGTATCTATAAATATATTAATAACCCTATATGGAAACATATATTATTAAAAAATTAACAGTATTTTTATATCTTTCAGGATTCCTACAACCCAGATACCTATTAGAAAAAATAATTATACAACACAATACATTAATACAATTATATAGTTACATTAATCCATTCACTTAAATGAGTGACATGGAATTAGAAATTCCTTGGTCAGGAAGTAAATTCATAGGTCAGAGCATTAATTTCGATAATTCCGATGTTCTCTACCGAAATGGTATTTAAATCCTCAATATTGATTCACTATATAACTTTATTTTCCGAGATAGATATCAACTTCCCCTCCATTTTATGTATTTACTTAGGCTCATCTTCCCAACTTCTTGACATGTATGAAGATGAAAATCTAATCCTCTATATAAATTTCTACACAAATGTTCAAAAATGACCATATTCCCTTTAATTTACTTTTTAATAATCTCACTAATGTTCAAATTTTTAATCATATACCATGATAGTTGATTAAGAATAATAGAAATATATTTCTTTTTAGTTATCATCTATTTTGGTTGCACATAATCACTATATTTTTCTTCAGTTTCATTATTAATATGATTCCATATTATTCCATTCATTGAATAAAACAAAAAACATAGTTTGATAAAAAAAAAATCATTTTGGGAAACCAAAAAATCATGAAAAGTAACCTATAGGATTTCTACATAATGACACATTATTTTCAAAATATGGACCCTTCGGTTTAACCATTGTCACTAAAAGTAATTATTGAAATTTTGTATAATGGTTCATAATATATTTTTTATTTTCCCTTAAATATCCTCTATGAATGTCAAACTAGGTGTATAACATGTCTTGTTATTAGGCACTAGGTGATGATCGGGTCGAGTTCAATGTTCTTTTTTCAAGGATATTACCCCAAGGATCCAATGTTCTATATCCATATCCACTTATAGTATATAGACATTGATGTTATTTTTTATAAATCACTATATACATCAATTTCTAGCATTGAAATTCATTTTTATATAAATTGCCTCATCCTAAGAGTTATCCATATATATCCCTAAAAATTTCCATATAAATATTCTTAGGGATCATAGTAATGTTTTTTAATTCAAATTTCAAAATAATAACTAAACCTATCATATGATTCCAATAATGGTGATCTATGATTCCCATATATTATTATTACATCTCACTTGATGAATATTTACTACATTAAAAATCACATATCTACAGATCAAAATGGTATATTTCCATTAGAAATATGGATACTTAAATAATATGTTCATAAGAGTTCTACATGATCTCCCACATAGTTCCACAAAACTATCACTCTTCATA
Source organism: Viscum album (assembly GCA_963277665.1). Taxonomy (NCBI): domain Eukaryota; kingdom Viridiplantae; phylum Streptophyta; class Magnoliopsida; order Santalales; family Viscaceae; genus Viscum; species Viscum album. The sequence goes on along the minus strand of OY728155.1, from coordinate 212,605,292 downwards.
TATATTTCAAATTTAATGACTATAATCATAACAATGGATAACGAAACATATAAAATGGTTGAATCATTTTCACATTATCGTTAAAAAGGGAATATGTAAAGATAATCAAATAATAAGGGTATAAGAACATGATCATAATATATGAATACTATACCTATAATATAAAGTATAAAAATCTTGAGTAATAAAGTATATATTGTCAGTTCATAAAAAATGAATCATAAATAAAAAAAAGAACAGAATATATTAGAACATAACATAGGCATAATACATGGAATAGTGGCGTACAAATAATAATATAAAATCAATTACATAACAGTCAAGGATCATTGTCAATAAAATAATAGTGGGATGGGTTTTGTCCCTAAACCATCATTGTAGTATAGGATCACTCCTAATATTTTCAAAGCCTACAATTATCATTACTGAACTAACTTCACTCCCCATTCCAATCATGTTGTCCTAAGGAGATATTAATCATTACCCAATGCATTAAATTGATATATAGTTTTAACCACTACATAATGAATATCATACATATGTGTTCTAAATAATCATAAACATATTTACCATATCAGGACCCATTTATAGAAATGGTTTTCATAAAAATATCATTATATCCTAAACCATGAAAATAAATGGGTCTCATGAAACATTTCATCATATAATAAACCTATGAAAATAAATAGTTTTAGTAACATTTTATAATTTTATACACAATAGAAGTTAAATCGGATTCATAAACAAATATTCATTGTATAATCATTAAAAGATATTTTTTGTAGATATGTTTTCATATTCGTTATAAATAAATCAAGTAATTAATAATAATGGTATGCTTGGATTATATACCCAATAATGTCTATGTAATATCAAAAGATATCATATTAGGTAAAAAAAATTTGAAATATCACCTAGAACATTTCATGAGAAAAATAGACTTTATAATTTGAAAAAAATCAAAATCATTTCAAAATAATTTACATTGAAAATAAATATTGATTCTTATAACATAAGATGTAGGAATAATTTTAAAATTCATTATGTGGAATATATCTGTTGAAATTTTAAAATAACAAAAATTTCGAAAACTATTTCTGAATTTTCTTCATTGAAGATAATATTTTAAACATATAAATGTCTATTTAACTCATTTATTGGTCACGATGGTGTAAATTAAATTAATATTCTACACATTAAAGAATGAATCATTTCACTATTCTGGTAATGTCCAAACTACCATTGTTTTTAAAATGATATGAATATTCCACCGATAAAATTATATAAAAAATTGAATCTTGAGTAAAAAGGTTTTTAATAAATCATTTACTGAATGTGAAATAAATTTTTTATGACATATTTATAAAAAATTATTTTAGATGAAATTTGTGTTTTGACCCAATAGATAGACAAAGATTTTTATTCTTAACAACTGTATTTTAATGTAATGATTACATAATGTGATGAAAATGAAGAGAAAATATTTAATGTCATGACATAACTAGAGTATACAAAAAATCATATTTTTACTATCAGGTGGACCAATTGATTCCATCATCAGAAGCATATACATTAACAAGCATGATAAATGATGAGATTGTATCATTAAACCATAATAGATTTTGAAACATTGAATCATAAAACCCATGAAAGAATAACATTCAATAAAATATAAAACACAGTAATATTAAATAAATTATTTTTATTACATGAGAATTGGAATTTATATACTCCTCATAAAATATGATAGATGCGTAACATAACATATGTCCCACAGAAGGAAATTTGAGGAAATAATTCTATAATGATTTGGTATATTTTTATCCATAAAATAAAAGAAATATAAATCCTTATATAGTTATTTAAATAACATAAATTTTAATTATATTAACAATAAGATAAATTCATGTACTGTATATAAACCACAAAAAATAAACAATTGGTGAATATGGATTCTGTGTAATATAAAAAAAATTAACAAGAAAATAATTTACCTTAAGTCTCAAATACCTTCTTACATGTTTGAATATACCCTTAAATAAATATATATTTATTATAAATATATGATAGAACTATAATAATATTTATCATACCATATATTATTTATATATGTCCATTTATTAAAAACAATTCCCAAATTTCTTGTTAAAATATTGTTTTAGATAATAACAGGTTTGTTTTTTGGGTATGCTATGATTTCCTGTTATTCTTCCACATATATTTATCATTTTTATAAAATATAAATAGTTATAAACATCAAATAAATATAATATATATTAAGTATATAATTATTTATAGTAATAAATAATATTTATATATAGAAAGTGAAATACACTATTCATTATGAAGGTAGGTTGTATATACACATGAACATTATTTCAATTATATCAAGGGATTAAAATTGTTATTTTTAGATATTATATTATAAATAAAAATTAATAATATTCCATATATATAGTATATTACTACAATATAAAATCTGTATTAACTTTAATATAATTTTTATGTTATGAAAAAATTATGTCGCTTCGTAATGCAGTAGTACATTATACACATGAACAATGTTATCATATTTAAAAAAAATTGAAATTAAGATGGTATATGTTATATTATTATTCCATAATTATAATAATATCATTAATATAATATTTAAACATTAAATGATTCATTAAATTCAGCCTTTATTTGTGGGTGTGGAAAACAAATAACATCAGTTCATGAGGCGGTAGTCCTCTATACACATGAATGATGATTTCATATCATATTTGATAGAACATGATATAGAAATATAATATTCAATTAAAATTATAACATATAATTATAAATAATATACTATTTTTATTTATTTATTATATTTTAATATGAATAAAATAATGTGGAAGAAGAAATAAAACAAAAAATGCAAGATTAATAATATTACCTCTTCATTTGAGAGCCTATCTAGGGTTACCGTAAAAACTTCATAAATTGGTTTTTTGATATCAAAAGTAATTTAGTATGTTTATAGGTAATTAAGGAAGAATATTTTATTTTTTTAATATGATAAATAGTGTATTGGATGTGGGAACATGAGAGGAGAGGCGGTATCCTTTAATTAATGAGGTGAGTTGCACGCTTGTTACTGTTGGAGAGAAAATGGTGTAAATGTGTTTTTTGACATTAAAAAAGGATAAAATATGGTACATTATAAAAATATATATGTGATAAGATCTAAATATGTCTATAAAATAGTAATTGATCTTGGTTTTAGGTCATTTAACCCCTTAATGTTTTCATTTAAACCAATCGTAATCCTATTTTCTCCTAAAATGCGGAAATTAATTTAACTACTTTTACTATTAGTGATGGTAAATATTTATGTTGACCTTAATAGATAATATAAAATATTTTTATTCCATGCATTGAATCCGTTTTTCATATTTTATTCACAAAAGTTCAAAATTTATTTTGAAATTAACCTTGAAGACATTATCTAAAAGTTGTTTTCCAAATAGGAATTTTTTAAAAGGCTAATAAGTTTTTATATGAAAATGAAAAGTTTAATTTATTACTCTGAGAAAACAATTATTAATAGATATTTGATTTAACAAATTGTTATTTTATAACTATATTTATAAAAAATTTAGGACTTTAAAATTTTTAAACGAAAAGACAATTCTTTATAAAAACCATTATATGCATTATTCACTAAAAAAATTAATTTTCAAATATTTTTCAAAAATATAATACAATAAAATTTTCACATGTATAATTATAAATTATTTTTATTCTATCAAATATATTTTATAAAATTTCCAATATTTAATTTTAAAATATGTGTTCAAAATGCCAAAAAAAATATTTTTAGAAAGGAATATTTTTTTAGCATAAATATAGGCCTATTCATATCTCATTAATAGAAAATATATAATAAGAATTATATATATTTTATTGCGTAAATATGTTTTTTATTTTATTAAAATCAATCAAATAAGTGATTTTTTTTGAATTATCGAGGTAAAACATGTTTTTACGCATACAAATCATGTTTTTATAAAATGATATCATTTATTTTAAAATAGATTTTATATTAGTTATTAATTAATTAATAGATAAATAATTAAATTAATATATAGGTAGAAACCATATATTTTTATAATTTATTCAATCTTATTCATACGTACTACTCTAATGGCTAGGTGATAACTATAATATTAAATAATAATATTTGAGTAGTATTTAACATTTCATTAAAAATTGGTGTTATATGTATTGAATGATATAAATTAAGAAAATATTACTTGAAAGAAATATATTTCATAAAATATCATGGCATCACATTCAATAATATATTTTATCTATTTGGGATCCATGGAATATGATGATATTTTGGAAAAGAATTCAGTAGGATCTTTGTATAGAGTTGAATTATGGTACTACATATCATCCAAAAATTGATTTTCAGACTAAGGGATCCAATATAGAATTATAGGGGATGTTAAAAGATAAATTAATTTATTTTAATAGAGGTTAGGATCAGAAATTTCATTTTTTATTATTTTCATACATTAAGGGATTTCACTAGATCATTTAGTAGAATCCACATGAAGCCATTTATGGTAGGATATGATAAAGTCTATCATGTTGGGTTTCTTTTATAGAAATAAAACTATTATTACCAGATCATTTTGATCAAAATGAAGACAATATTAGTGTAACTCATCCACATTCGGGCTACTTAGAGTCACCTAGAATTTTATAATTATAACCTTTAGTGATATATAGAGGTAAAAGATGGTGGAAAATAATCCTATGAATATAAAATTGGTACAATGTTATTATATTTTGAAAGAAGATAAATATGATCCCTATATATATCCACACCCTTGAAGTTAATGATCTTATAAATATTGTAATCTATCGCTTGGATCTTCCTCAGAATCTCTATGAAGTTCACGATATATTTCATGCCTGCATCCAGAGAAAGTAAATAATTTATTCTTAATGAGTGATATACAAAGTGGTCATAATTCTGGAGAAGTATCTCACATATTATGAACAAGTGGTGGTGGTTCCAGATTATAGATATAATGTTTGACAAAAGGAAAACAATCAATTGGTCAGTATTTCTTACTGATCACCTAAATTGGAGGAAGCTACATGGGATCCTCAGGATGTGATATGAAAGAATTGTCCTCAATAAACATTATAATAGTGTTGTAAATTTGAGGGATATCTTTTTATAAGTAGGTAAACTGTAACATCTTGAAATTTGATAAGATAATTCTATTTATATAAATATTATTTCTTTGAAGTATTTATTTATATAAAGAATATTGTTTAAACGAAAAATGATATTCTATTGAAGTATAATTATTTACTATAAATGGGATTAAGTGATATGAAAGGGGATAACTAAATTTTGAAATATTAAGGCTTAAACATGTATAAATTTCAATAATTTCTTACCAATTTAATACACATTAAATTAAATTTATTTGAAATCGAATGAAATGTTTTTATGAAAATCTTTTATTATATGCGAAATAATTTTTTATCTAGATAAATTAAATTATTCCTAATTAATGAATTATTTTTATTATATATATATATATATATATTAAATAATGTATTTTCAATTGACCATATAGTTTATATAGTCATGGGATAAGAATGAATTTAGTTTTTGGTTTATAAAACATTTTTCTAATTTTTTTTATTTTTCACACATGTTTTAAAATGGATTTTAGAAAATTTAAAAACCAAAATTATGAGAAATTAATTTCATATCATTAATCATTAGGGAAATATGTATTTAATATTTCCCTTTTATTATTATCATTATAAAAATAATCCTTTGTAAATATTTTTCACCACATTATTGGTAGAATGAGTAAAACATGGACAAAAAAATTGGATTATTATTTAATATTTCACTAACAGAAAAAATTCTCCTATTAGATGTGGGTTTTTTTCATTTTTCATCCATGTTTTAATTATTTGTACATATGGTTTTATTTTTTTATTATGAACAATATAAAATTTTATAAAATGTAAACAAAAAATTCGATTAAATTGACTTTATTATCTCAAATATTTTTTAATATGTATGAAATGTTGTCAGGTTGGGTTATAAATGATTATTTTAAATATCAATTAATTTTTAAAAATTTTAATTTATTTTAAATTTTAATTTATTGAATAAATACCTTCAATTGTTACAAAACATCCCCAAATAATTGTTCAAAAAATAGAAAAAAATGATTTTTATATTTATTAAAGAAAAATATTGGTGAAAATGTGGCATTCCAAAAAAATGTCATTAAATAAATAATAATGTTATTGTTTTAAATGTTTTTTTTTCTAATTAAATTTAAATAATGTTGTATTCAAGTTAATAATTTTTAAATATTCTTGAAAATTACTTTAATGTTATTTTATGTGAATTAATATTTTACTAAATGAATAAATATTTATAAATATTTTATCATTAGTGATGTGAATGTGATATATTGAAAAATATCCTATATTTTCCTCTTATTTGTAAATCTAACTCTTACGTTAAAATTATTGACCCATAATTAGTGAAAAATTATGATATCACAATAATTGTCAAATGGTTAACGAGTGTTGGGACAAATAGATAAGCATTAAAAAATCACCTAATTAATGTAAATAATGTTTTATCAGATGATTTCTAATTTTCCTCCTCCCAGATTTAAAATATATAAACACAATATATAATTACAAGGTTATCCCTCCCCTCACATATAAAATAGAACATCTTATCCCCCGTTATTCATAATTTTCTAGGAATCTTGTTCAATATGACTTACCCAAGTATCATCATATATTATTTCCCCACATAATATTTAAAATATTATTTCCAATATAACCCCATTTAAAATATTAATGTGTATGATAGTGAATCTTTTTTAATAAAGAGGAGGTTTGAACAAACACACAACAAGATGTGTCTTTAGGTTAGGGATTTACATTTCGATCCCATTTTAATCAGTATTTATTATGGAAGCATTTATATAGATACTTTTATAAGAATATAATCTGATAAATACATATAATTTAATTATCCAACTCTATTATTATTAATTCAGTGGTTTTAGAACAATTTTCTTCTTTTTGGCATTCAAAAAAGGTTCAATAGTTGGTTTTATGAAAAGTTTTCCACATTTATTATATTTTATTAAAACAATTATCCCATATACATGCTTTCTAAATTAATATCAATATTTTTTTCTTTTCTACAACTCTATATTAAATTCATTTTGATATATTATTGGTATTCTAAAAAATTTATTACAGATAATATTGTTTTTAATTTTTTAATAACAACCTTTTTACCAGTGGTGGGAACAGAATGGTGGTATTATTGATTACAACATGAAAATAAATTCATAATTTTGTGAACATTGATGCCTTTAAAGATTCAATTACATGTTTCTATGGATCATTTCAAAGAAAATTTTCACTCTAACACTTATTAATTTATTTATATTTAAATGATTAGCTTCCAAATAAAATGAATTTTCTGCAGAAGAAATATTATAGTGACTTTTTAAAGATAATTTCCTTTTATGATAACTTAAATTGATGTTATATACATATTAATTGGGATATTAAAAAGTTATATTATTTTTATTCTTTCATCATATATTTTATTATTATCATTATGTGGAATTTTGGAATCATCTTAATCTCCAATGGGTTATGGTAAAATGAAATGATGAAAGGTTTATGTTACTCATTTTTCCCATTGGTTAGGCTACAATGAAATTATAAATGTTTTATGATATTAAATAATACATACCTGTAGATTATTTTTTTTACGTGTTCTAAAACCCATATATTTTAGAATATATTTATCTTTAAATAAATTTGATTCATGGATACATTGGGTTACATGACTAAAAAGTAACATTTTTATTTATTTCAAAAATTCCCCATACAAACCAAGACAATAAAATAAACATAATGGTGGTCAAAAATAATATAAACCATGACCATCATTGACTACAAACTTCATCCCCTCCTTCGGAAATGACCCCAAGGAAAAGAAAGAAAACATATCTTGGTTAGATTATAACCTAGAAGCTAGAAAATATGTAACCATATTCCCCTCCCTCTAAGTATGAGCAATCTCCACATTACTTCCCATTAGTGCTTTGAATATCTTGATAATATAACCAATTTTCCAAGGAATATTTCCCTTTCCTATCAATGCAATACACAAGACCAAAGAGTCAGTCTCCGCTATCCGCAACTTAATCTAGTGTTATATGAAACACCAAGTATAAATAAACCATGATTTACTAATAATTTTTTTAACTATTATTTTCATAACATATCCTATATAATTTGTGGGATGAATATGAAGAACCAATTTATTAAAATTATTTATGAATATTTTATTTAATGAATATATAATGGTAAAAAAGTAAAAAAAAATATTTAAGACCTGACATATTTCAAATATTATATAACTTATCACAAATGTTTTTACTAATTTTTGTTAGAAAATAATATAATTTGTTTTTAACAATATTATAAATTTTGTTTAAAAACATGAAATTGATATTTTAAATCATAAAATTAAAATTAACAAACAGTGAAATTTTAGGATTATGTAAAAATATTTATATTTTCATTGTAAGTGGAAATTATAGATTTTTATAATATATTGTTTATTTTCCTTAAAAAGGACCAATAATTTTTGATTTTATACTAAAATAATATAATTATCCTTTTTTATTAAATAAGAAAATTAATTACATATTAATAAATATTATCTACGATCTACAGAATAAAATAAATTTATACTTAAAAATGAATTTTTCCAGAAAATAGTTTTCCTATATTCTTTTAGGTATACATATAAAATTAATTTATTTCAAATAGAGAGATTGAATTTGGTAAAATGACATCCAGATTTTTTATAATATCAATTAATATTATTTACCATGGTCAACATAATTTTTTATAATAATTAATAGTAAAAATTTCAAAATTTAGCACCATGGTAAATGGGTGAATTGAGTAAACAAACATTAAAACGACGTGATAAGGCCACCATTTTAAATCCTAAAACGTATTGGATAAAAATATATATACCCTATTCGCTATTATCTTGATATAAATTTTTTTATTTTAAATATTTTCATGAAAGTTACTTAGGGAATAGTTCATGAAATGAAAAATAAAAAATTTCACATTCGTACTTTTAAATATCACTTTTCTATTCACAATGGGAAAAAGGAAAATTTTGAAATCATATTAATTATTATATTTTGAATAGTTTAAAATTTTCATGGTTTTTATTATATTATACTTTATATTGATTATATGATTTAAATAAAATATTGTGCCACTCTGATGGAATATTTCATTAGTGAATAAAAAATTGATTTTTGAAATAAAAAAAGTAATATAATTTGATTGATTAATAGTGTTTAACATATTTCATAAAATAATAAACCATATTATTGATTTGAAAATATCAATATACCAAATCATTCTTTATCATGATTTATTTAATGTTAAATTTAGTTAATGGTTTAAAAATGAAATTAATGTTATTTTTTTATAAATGATGCTAAATTAAATGATATAAATGTTATAAATATAGAATTTAGCATTTTTATCAAATAAATTTTTATTACATTATACAAATTTGGGATCTTTTAAAGTTTAGTTTCATGAAAAAAGTTACAAACTACCTGAAAACATACAAAAAGTATTCAAAACAAGAAAGTCTTCTTCATTGATTCATCATATGTACTTTTACTACATCTCATGACATCAAGACATACATCAAAAGAAATGGTGAGCATAAGGTCCAATAGGTGAATTACTAAGGGAAATAGTTTCCATGTGATATTGATGAATATCAATAATAACACGAGGAATAACATTATTTCATGAGAAGGAGAAAATGAATAGTAAGATGGAAATGTGGCTACCAAATTTTATTTAGACATTCATTAGCATAGAAACATGTTTAATCAGTAAGGTGTTTTTGAAATTACCAAGGTCATTCACCATGGTATCATATGACATGTAATACTAGAGAGTAAATTACTTACCCAATTCATTAGAGTACTATCAAGGAGCACCGTTAATATTTTGCAATTAAGTTGATGAACATATATCATAATAAAAAAATTCCTAAATAAACTATGGATAATAAAAAAATTTGTTTTATATGATATTCATGGTGTTTCAAAAGGGAATAAAAACGTGATCTTTTTGTCATTTTCAACACATGGAAAATGAATGAGAGATTCATGTATGGTAATCCCATAATAAAAATAATAATTTTCACCTTTTTGTGAATAAACTTGTAAAACAATGGGATTTAGAATTCACAAATTGAAAATTAATAATAATTTCTTGATAAGAAGAGAGAAATTTTAAGAAGTAAATTTAGCAGTACAACAGGTATAAAATGTGGTTTTATAAATTAAAAAATTAGATTGAAAAAGGGTCTCCCACTGATAAAATATTTAAAACTAAGGGTCTAATAAAAATTGATAATATAAATGAGTAAGCATAAAAATTATAATATATATCGGAAAAGAAATTCTCGAATCGAAAAAAGGATAATTCCCTTAAATTTAAATGAAACCGCTAAAACACACAGATTGGGATCTTGTGGGATATTGGAAACTTTATGAGGGCTCCATGGGAGGTAGTAATACCAAATACTCATGTATGATTGATTTTTAGATAATGTAAATAGAGAAATGGGTTGGTGTTTATTGAAAGATCTGATGATGTTTTTAGTACTTTCCAAATACTGGAATTAGAAATCATGGTTGTAGAAAATGAAAAACCTTGTGCATACCCATGGGTTTTCATATTTGAGATCTATTTTATCTTATTTTAATCCCGAAGAGTTTTTCTTTATTTTATACTGCAGTTTTTTCATTGAAAAGTAAATTTTCCTCAAAAATAATGTTTTTAAGGTTTATATTCCCATTTTATACGTGGAAAAGTAAATAAACGATTTCATAATTAATTAAAACTAATTAAAATATATGATAGTAATATAATAACATATTTTATGCTATGGATTTTGTTAAATTAAATATTACATAATTATGACATAATTATTATGTCATTAAGAACACGGAAAACCTCAAAATATATTTATACAATTCATGAAAAAAAATATTTTAGAAAATTATAATCAATTTACACTAACATAGTTTTAATGTGATGACATCTAAAATGTTGTTATTTTATCATCAAAATTCCAAAAATATGATAATTTTAACTATTAAATATATGAATCCTTATTTAGTAAAAATAACATCGTGTTGAAAAGAAATAGTAAAATTTCTAATACGTAAAAATTAAAAATTCACATATCATTTATTATCAAAAAAATTATCATAAAATTTCATTAAAATAAGTATTATTCATTATTATGTTGTTTTTTAAAAATTTCTCTTTTCTAAAAAAGTAAAATTTCGCTTTTAAAAGTCAATTTATCAAATTCCATCTCAATCAAATATATTTTTTAAAAAAACTAATATTAAAACATAATTGATGGAGTAAAACTTTAATTTTTATAATGTCATTGCACTATATGTAACAATTCCTTGGACACATACCCCCTTATTACACCCACATATGCCCTCAGATAATGGTGTGTGGTGGTGGTAGTTTTTTGGGGTGCCCCATCTAATATCTACCAAGTGGTAATATCTAATAACTGAAACATATCATATAAGAGGTTTTTTTAAAGCATCACTTATTGAAGTTCAACATGGGATTTTTCATTTACGAACTCAAGTGACTATTACCCCCTCCCCATTTTAGATATATGGAATTAAAATAGAAGGAATATACTATTTTTGTCTTGTAGAAATTTTCATCACTAAAATATTACTTATAAATAGTAATTATAACATTACATATTTTATCTTGAGTATCGTTACCAGTATTCATATTGTAAAATGGTCATTATTTACTTATGTCTATATAATGATCAAATCTAAATTGTCACATTTCCATTTATATTTACTTCATTATTTTAGATATATTGTTTGGCTTGGTAAAATATAGTATAAAACAAATTTCCAGGATAGAATTAGAATTCCAAATACTTGGATCATTATATTCTTCCCCTAATAAGAAATATTATCCCAAAAATTTAAACATAATCTATTAGGTGAGAAATTTGTGGATACTTCTACCACATTTTCTCCTCTGGTTCCCACAACACATATTCATATATATAGTTCTTCCACAACTTCATGAACATGAGGGTTTTCTTATTTCGTATAACCTTTTCTCTATATTCCAAAATATCCACCGACTGATCCACATTTGACAGGACATGATCAAGTTGTACATCCTCATGATTTAGCACATTTAATGTCCCATCAATGTAGATCCTTAAGAGAGACTCATGGAATATATCATGATCTTTATCTATATTCGGTGGAAGTTCTTTATAATAGGTCCCTGATTTTATGCGATCAGGTATTTCATAGGGTCTAATGTACCAGGTGCTAAGAATTTATTTCCTCCAAAACCTCATGACTTTTTTCCATGGTTATATTTTATGGAACAACTTTTTCACCAACATAAATATCCATGTCCTTTAGACATTTGTAAATATATATATTCCTATAAATCTAAGAATCCATTATATTTTGTTACATATCATTAACATTTTATATCATCTCTTTCCCAATATGAGACCCAATATGATTTATATCACAAACTTCATCCCAACAAGTAGGATTTCTACCTCACTTCCCATATAGAGTTTCATTGGGGGCATCTAAATACTATAATTGAATATTTTAAGTATGAGAACATAAATAATATGATATGTTTATACAACACAACTTTAAATTTCAGTAATCATGTTCTCATCATTTCCTCAACTTTTTTAATATTCCTATTAGGTTGTAGAAATAATTGTGGATGATAGGTCATACTAAAATTCAATTTTTTGACATAAAAAATGTTTAATAAGTTTCCATAATATTGATGTGAACCTTGGGTGAAAACTAGATATGACCGAAATTGTAACCCCATGACACCTCACTGCTTCGTTTATATAATTACAGTAATTATGAACTAGAGATAACTATTCCCATATAGTGATGAAATGATAAGTCTTGTAGAGTATGTCTACTATAACCCATATCAAATTATGTTATTTGGATATTCTTGGGAGACTAGTGAAAATGTACATAGTGTTATTTCCATCTTCCATTTTGGTATGGGATGTGATTTCAACACCACTAAGGATGTTGTTTCCCCTCCTTATTCTTCTAGCATACCATGCACCTTGTACTATAGTTAATAATCTCCCATTTCATGTTATCCCACCAATAATGATCAAGAAGTTACCTATACATTTTTGATCTTCTATTATGTATAGTGAATGTAGATATATGGGAATCCTCAATCAAATCATTGTTTATTTTCTGAATTGATGGAATAAATGGACTTGTTTGAAATTTACATACACCTTCATGATCAATATTGAAATATGAAAACATCCCATTCATAAATTCCTCTATCTTGTCTTATAATAAGGGATCATTTATTTTTTCATTTTTAATATTATAAAGTAATTATGGTTGAGATATCATAAGGGATAGGTTTGATGATGTCCCTGACATTATGATTATAATGTATAGTTTTACTAGGTCATTTATCACTATATCTCCTTATATCCACATTACTGCTATCATAACAACGTCTTTCCTACATAATGCATCGACAACAATGTTTACTATTCTGGGATGGTAATGAATTGAATTATAATGATATCTAAGAATTAAAAAGCATATTCTTTGTCTCATGTTCAATTCATTATGAGTGAAAATATAATTATAACATTAGTGGTATGGGTATATATCACATTTATCCCCATAAATATAGTTCCCATATATTTTTAGAGTAAATCAATCACATCTATAACCGTTTCATGTGTATGATAATTCTTCTCATGAGGAATTGACTGTCGAGATTCAAAATAAATAACCTTGACATTTTTCATAATGATGCGTGAAATATATTTTATAGATATATTGATTAAAATAACCAATCCTTCTTTTTTATAGGGTAGATTTAACACAGTTGTATTAACCAATCTATTCTTCAGTTCATGGAAACTATATTCACAATACATTCTCTAGATTGAAATATCATTTTTCGAATTAACATGGTTAGTGTATAATACTTTCATGAAAATATTTTCACAATCCCTCTATAATATTCTACTAACCCAAGGAAACTAAAAATCTCATTTACTATTTTAGGATGAGCTCACTCCTCTACAACCATTTTCATGGAAGGTTCAACTGAGATTCATCATTTATTACAATGTTTCCCAAGAGAGAAACATGTTATATCAAATATTCAAATTTTCTGAACATCCCAAATTGTCTGTCCTTCCACATATTTTTCAATATAACCCTTACAAAATCTTCATTCTCATCACAAATTTTGGAATATATCATAATATCTTCATTGAAAACTAATAAAATTTTATCAATATAGTTCTTAATGACCCTATTCATTAAATCTATAAATATAGTGGGATAATTAGTAAAGTATAATATCATAAAAAACTCATAATGATCATATCTTGATCAGAAAGTAGCCTATAGAGTGTCTTATTTCTTCATTGACAATTGATGATAACAAGATCAATGATCATTCTTGAATAAGAATTAATCCCCATTAAGATGGTCAAATAAATCATCAATCATTGGGGGTACATGTTCTTAACTGTGATTCGGTTATGTTATCTAAAATAAATTAATAACCACATTGTTTTTTCCTTCTACTTCTCATATGGAATAAGTGATTCCCATAGAGACACACATGGTTGTACAAACCCCTTCTCTAAAAGTACCAGAAGTTGTTTCTTTAATTCCTATAACTCTACATTAACCATTCGATCTGGGTTCCTTGATATCATCTTGGATCTAGGTATGAGTTCAATTAATAACACCACCTCTCATTCTAGGGGTGGTCTATGTAACTCCTCAATAAATACATCACAGTATTCATTAACAGTAAGGAAATTTTCTATTCTTTCATTTTCTTCTTCTTATTCATCAATAATCAATATAAAGAAGGTTATGAAATGTGATTTTAGACAAAGATCATTTTGGGATATCTCTCCATTGAAAATATCATTTATTTTTATATTTAGGACTCATAAGATTTCATTGCCTATGTAGTTGATCCTTGCATTATACTTTTATATCTACTCTATCCATATTATAGTATTGAATCACACTATGGGAATGACTACTAAATTTTAGATAATATTGTACTCACCAAAGTCAATACTAGAGATTTTGTATATAGTTGATTCATGGGTAATCCCATAGGAAGACCTGATGATAACTATTTCTCTTGCTATTTTGGGATCGATTCTATATTATTTTCAAACATAGGGGAAATCGAGGTTTTTGTTGTACCTGAATAAAAAAAAGTACATTCTATATTTGGGAGAACAATAAGAGAACATACCCCCACATCATTCTTAGACTCTAATTCATCCATTATTCTATAAAATGTCCAATCCTTCTCTCTTGGACTATGATAAGTATGGTGGTGGTTTCCCTTCATTACCTAATTATTTGAATGGTGATTTGAAACATTTTGAAACTCTCCAAATTTATATAATTGGACTTCTTGTTGGAATATAACCATATTTCCTTTGGTGTTTGTGTTGATAAGATGATGCTTCACCTCACTATGTCATTTATGAGTTATATAATCATATCATCCACAATTATATCTTTTTACATTTATGAGAAACCACTACACAATATTCTTAATCCAAAATTTGTTGTATGTAAAACGTTTCGCTTGTTTTTGTCTCTTTTGTTATCAACGTTAATCTCTATTTTTGTATTTACTAATCTATTATTTTAATTTGATTTATGTGACCACGATGTCCCATTGAAATAAAGTTTAACATTCATATAACTCCTTAATATATCATCAAGGATTTCATAGTCTTGATTGGAAAAATTACAACATAGGTGGGGTTTTATAAAACCATTAAATATATAAAACATTCTAGTAGTATACATAAAAATGTGTGGGACGTGACAAGAAATACATGTAATGGTCATATTATAGCTTCACATCAATTCATTTTCCTTCTTCTTCATTTCTAGTAATTCATTCTCAATTTTCGTTCGAATCGAACTGGGGAATAATTATTGAAACATTTTCCCCTGAAGTCTACCCACTCCAATAAAATAATTTCCACATTGGATTCATTTTTTTATTGAGTGTCCACCACTGATCTGAGACTCCCTCTAAGTCATATATAGTTATGGTTCCATTATCTTATTCAGAATAACATTTTAAAAAAATACCATTTTTATAGAGTTTATTTATTGTTCTGCAATCAATGGATTAGTAGATCCATTTAATGATGGTTATCATTGTTGCATAAAGAACTAAAAAAATGTATTCCCTTTGAGTTGAATCTAGTCCCTTGGCATGATTCATGTTATTATAAAAAACACAAGTTAGTTAATTCAACATTCTCATGATGTTTTCGATTCCGTCTTCCATCAGAGGGTAATCAGTGCATGGTCAATTTTGCTCATAGTTTATGTGGTTCTTCCAATTTCCCATAATTTTCTGGAAGAAGAAAAACATAGTGAGAAACATGTTTCATTTATGAATCTAATAAATCTAAATTAATTTTATACCCTAATACATTATGCACAATTGTGATAATCATTAACAACAATTACACTTTCTATAAAGCATTCATAATGATTCAAAAAATATTTTTATTATCCAAAACAATCCCCATGGAGTGTCAAAATAATAGTAGAGAATGGATTGTTTGCATGCACCAATTCCTGTTAGAATCTATCTTAATATTGTTTGTTTAGTTTTTTACTTTATATACATCTGTTATGAAGCCATATCCACTTGTTAATATCCAAATATGGATTTATATACTCAGGATCCACATAATTAATAATTTACCAAAATACCATGATGTTTTCCTATATTTAAAATTATTCATATGGTTCCGACTATTTTTTCAAAATCCTAATTTCTACTAATATCTATTTTCCCTTTTATACCAACTTTGGTATCCTGTCTATTTATCACCTAAAATTTCATTACACCGTACACATATAGGATCTTATAATGTTTCAGTTCATGTAAAAAAGGTAGTTAATACATGTAAACATAAAACATTATTCAAGAAGACATTAAATTCTTCTTAATTGGATGATCCAAAGTACTTTTAATGGTTATCATAACCTGGGGACATACATCAAAGTAATGAGTGAGCATAAGGATCAGTAAGAGAATAAGAAAGGGAAATATTTTACATGTGATGTTGATGAATATGAATAAAAATATAAGGTATAAAATATAAAAAATAACATGAATAATAAGTTGTAAATATGGAAACAACATTTTATTTAGACATTCATGATTATATCACCATGTTTAATCAATAATGTGGGATAAAAATTACCAAGGATATTCACCAAGGTATTATATGACATGTCATATCTAAAGATTAAATTCATTAAACAATGCATTGGAGTGCTATAAAAGATCACCCCTGTATAAATTAATTAATTTCAGCCACATATTTCGTAAAAAATAAATTCATTAAAACATTTAGATAATAAAAATGGGTTTTGTATCAAAATCATGGCATTTTAAAAGGTCTTAAAACAAGATCATTATACCATTTTTAACTCATTGAAGGGGAATATGGGATTTATATACGTTAATAAAAAAATAAATTAAATAAATATTATATATAGTTGAATATAATTGGTAGATAAATATTCTTGGTTATTCACATAAATAATAAAAAAGATAATTTAACGAGGAGAATAGGGATATTTTTATAAGTATAATCTACTACATATTGAGTATAAAATGTTGTTTTTAAAAATATTAAAATGAGTGGGGAAAAGAATATCCCAGTGATAAAACATAATTTTATTTTAATGGTATCATTAAAATGTTAATATGATAGATTATATATAACTATTATCTTACATATATGAAAATAGTTTCTAGAAAACAAATGAAGAGAATGATAATTCACTTACCTTGACAAGAAACTCAAAACAATTGTGGATTAGGACCTTGGTGGATTGAGGAAAAATCTAGAGGACACTACAGAAGGTTAAAAACCATTTATTCATGAAGGATTTATTTTTTGTGAAATTGATGGTGAAATGGTTGAGTATTTATAGCAAAATTGGAGGATTTATTTATTAATTTCCAAAAAATGGCATTGGAAATCTGGGTTGTAGAAAATAAAAAACCATGGACCTAAACATGAGTTTCCCCATGCATTTTACCTTTGGGACATATTTTATGTTATTTGATTCCTCATGTTATGATAATAATTTTATATTACTTATTCTATCATAGATAAGTGAATTCTCCTCAAAATCTAATTTTTTTAATGTTAATGTTTCCATTTTAGGAAATGGAAAGTATATTATAGGTTTGGAAATTGATTAAAATCTATTAATTTAAATTATATTTATAAAATAACATATTTTATTCCGTCTAAAAATTTTAATTTATTATTAGATTATTTTGGCATAATTTTGAAGTCACAAAACAAACTGAAAACCTCAAAAAGTATTTTTATTATTCATGAAAGAAAACAAATAAATTAGAATGTTCTTATAAATTCAAAATAACCTAATTTTTAAGTGATGTTTCCAAAAATGATATCTATAATATCATAATATTCTATAAATATGAGTATTTTAAATTTTAAAATTAAAAAAAATTATTTATTAAAAATATAATCGTGTTTTAAATGTATTGTAAAATTGCTGGAACTTAAAAATATTAAAATTTATTTTTTAATTTATATTTAAAAAATTATTTTTATCATAATATTTCATTAAAAAAATATTATTAAAAAATAATTAGTTTATATAAAAAAAATAAGTAATTTTTTTTCCGAAAAGTCAATTTATTAGATTATATATCAATTAAATATATTTTTATTAAGAAAAACTATTCTTAAAAAATTAGTTGAAATTGAAATTTTTTTTACAAAGGAAATAAAATTTATTTAAATAAGGTTTGGAAACCTAACCCCTTCCTACATCTACATATTATTTAAGTGTAAGGTGCGCAATGGTAGTAGCTTTATAGGGTGCCACAGCTAACATCAACAGAGTAGGAATCTCCACTAACTTGTACTTCTGACAAATGATATTTATTTCAAGATTCACTTGTTGAGTTTCATCTTGTTCAAGGTAATGGTATGAACACTATGATGATATCTCCCTCTAATTTTCTAAAATATGGGCTAAACACAGTATGAATCTACTAGTTGAGTCCATTGACACTTCTTTCTATTTTAATTATCACATGTCAAAATTTACTTAGAAATAATAATTATAACATTAAAAATATTATCTTGAGTATAGTTCCCAATGGTATTAACGTATAATTTTCATAAATGAACAATCGTCATATAATGGTGAAATCAAGATTCTCACATTTCCCTTAATATTTTCATTAATATTAAAGAGATTTGGTTTTGTTGTGTATAATATTATATAAGGCAAATTTTCAGGAAACAATTTTCTTTTAAAATGTATGGGACCATAAAAATAAAAACATTCTCTCCAAAAAATCAATTTTAATATATTTAAAAAGAATTATATATGTTCCATTTATTTCTCAAATGGCCTTTTATATTAACTATTAGGGCTCCGAATAAGTAAAAACATTGTCATTAAGATAATTGTCAAAAACTGTTAACATGTGTAAAATTTAGATAAATTTCAAAAATTTATCTCATGTTCTCTAAATTTAATTTTATGATAATATTTATACCTATAATCATAATACTTTAAAAATATATATCATATTTTCTATTTTAAATTGAAAATTAATTTGTTTTAATTTGATTTTAATGAAATTTAAAAAGTGTCACTCCCTTATCTTATAATGGGGAACCTCTTATCCTCTTTATGTAACTAGTTAAAGTACATTTGTTAATGGAAAACATATCAAAATACATTTATTAATTCCCTTACGATTTATAATAGGGCATGTTGTGATTATAAAACCCTTATTGTAAATCATTTTGGTATAAAAGTCTATAGGTTGACAGATGTAGATATATCATTCTTAATCGGACATTTTTGTCATATTTCTTCTTCTTCCACCATTTAGTATTACACTACCATGATGATATAAAAACAGCAATATATAACATATTATGATAATCGAATAAACCAAATCTATCTAATCGTCTATTAAATGATAAATAAAATCTGCATTCATGTGTATGGTGAACTATCGCCTCATGAATTGATGAAATTATTTTTCTATCATCACATGTGAAGGATGGTTTTATGATGGATTTTATGTATATATATTTGATATTACTTATATATTTATCATTATATAAATTTAATATATGTTATATTTTAAAATTGTTCTATTATTTTTAATATGTTTTCTTCTCTTGTAGGTACGTGTATATTGGAAACTATACGAAGAGATGTCACAAGTTTCTATTTATGGAGTAACAGTAATGGTATATATAATTATATTTTAAAAATTAATATTAAATTAATAATATAATTAAAATTATGTAATTATAGAATGACACATACATTGTTTCCATCATGATCTTGGAAAAATCGAAAAATTAATTATGTGTTTATATGACCTACCTTCCTATGATTGAAACATGGTTAATTTTTTTTGACCATAATTCATTATTGTTTTTAAAATTATAATTATTTTATAAAACATATAATTATATAATTATAATTTTCCAGGCTATTAGAATAATGATTTTTTTAACATAGTCAACCGACCAAATTCATTTTTACCATATGAACCAAATATTGTCGAACCATCCAACATGAACTTAATTGATTATATAATTTAATATACCATGTTAATAAATAAAAAATAGAATAATAAACATAATAATGGTTAATATTGATGTAAAATATATCACATATCCTTATTATACATGAATATTAATATATTCTGTGATGAGCCATACTTTAAATAATGGATTTAATCTTAATTTCACTTTATTGAGGCATATTTTAATGATACTCACTGATTTTTTTTCATATGGTTTATACAATAATATTTTACATGTTTTAATAGGAATCCTTCAATAATAATTTAATTTTATGTTTTAATTAAATTTATTTCCTCCAAGTAGATATGGACGGAATGTTACCATGTGGTATGGGGTTTCATAACTCAATTTCTATTTATTTGGTTATATTACTTATTCATTTCCATGGATGTCATTAGATTATCTGTGAAATGAATGTATATTATTTCAATTATATATTTAAATACAATTGTGTTTATTTACATATAATACACATAAAAATTTCATTTTTTAATTATCAATTCAAAGGTCTGATCTATATAAGAGATTTTATCTCAATTTCAACTCAATTGTGGCCTATTTCATATATTGTAGCCAAATATTTTTATGAGCTATTCGTACTACACCATTGATATATTATATCAAGAATATGTTTATATTTATTTAATTTAATTATTATTTTAATTTATTACTTTCATGGTGATTATGATTCAATTATTAAAAAAGTGGTAACTATTTATTTTACAATCACATCTTTATTCAAGATTAATTAGAATTATTTATCAAATAATGGAATTACAATATCAATAAAAATAATCCATATAATATTTTATCCTTCTATTTTTATTTCAATAAATTTATATTTTTTCCTTTCAATTAGCATCCTTTATCTACTTAAAATATCAAAATCATGTTTTTATTGAAAATCATATTATTTTCTACTCAACCAGAGATATTTTTCACTTGAATCCATGTTTCCCTTAAATTTATTTAAGGAATATTTTTAAAATTATCCTTTTATTAAATAATGAAATTTTATCCCATGTTATAGATTTTATATAATGATTTTAATGGAATCTTCATGACGTTTTCTAAAAAAGGAACTTTATGACATTTTACTAAAAATAAGAGATAAATTATTATTTTATTATACAAGCCATAAAAAAATAACTTCCAATCATTATGACTTATCATTACATTGAATCATTCATTATAAGTTTCCATTATTATTTTCAAATAAACATTTCAACCAAATATTATGGAAATAAATAATTTTTTTAAAGAAGATTAGAAAATGGAAATGTTATTTTCCCGAATAATGTTTTCAATGATATTTTTATAATATTTATATTCCTAACTAACATCAAATGATTTATTATTCAATGGGGGTATTTTGTAATTATAAAATATTGAATCTATCTCTGGATGGTTTATGTATAGTTTTAATGGGAAGATATTTACATTTCATATGATATTCATTTTTATTATAATATTTAAATATATTGTGAATTGAATTTTTTATCTCCCCTAACATTTGATTAATGTGTTTTAATTATTATGTGATGGTAGACTACCAATAAATCCCCTCAATTCATAAGTGGGATTCATGAGAGAAAATATTTTTGGTATTTTGTGGATTCCTTTCAAATTTAATTATTAGGCCATTGAATAGGGATTAGATTATAAGTTAATGATGTATGAAATTATGAATTCAATCATTATGAGATCATTTGTTGATATCCATTGGATTATTTCAATAGTTATGATATTCATTTATATTATTCAAATTCATGAGGTTATTTATATATAATTATTTGATCATTATTTATTTTTATCATATTATTGTTCATTGTAATGTTATTGATTAAATGGAATGTTTATGTTGGTTATATACATTTCTATTTTGATTATTCCCTATTTAATACTGATAGCTTCTGATGTATGTAACCCTTAATGAGAATTTTATTTCACCCCATATTTATTTATTTTCTCCTCGATATTTAGAAGGAACAATTCAATGAGTTTAGAGATAAAGAATATTCGCATTAACAAAGTTGTATTATTATATATTTGAATTTATTGTTAGATTGAAGTATGTATCTTGTTTAATGTGACTAATAAAATATTCATTCATTTTGTATTTGATCACATGTATCATTTTCTAATGTGCCAAATTAACCACAAACAGTAGTCTAATGGGGTTAGGTGTGTTATACTTCTTATATGTGATATGTTAATGGGAATACATGGGAACATAATTTAGGAAAACATATATTATGGATCATAACCCTTCTAAACACATTGAGAATAATTATAATTATAGGATAACATCTTTAATTTTGGGTAAGTTAGAGATTTTCAGTCATTTTTAGTAACACATCATGCTCTGGATATTTTAAGAGGATGTTGTTTTGGTACATATTAATATTGTGGTAATAACAACAAATAGATTTGGATGATTATATAATCATCGTCATTATTTTACCTAGTTATTGTTCCCTTACTGGACATCAAGTTTAACCATCTTGGGGGAAACAATTAGGTTAATTCATATTTTTCCATGAACCAATATGATTAAATAAATAATATAACCTATAAAATCATTGGATATTATAAAATGAATAGGATATAGTTAACGTTTCTTAGGATGATATTTCTATGGTTGATCATGTGTTTATTGCCATATATACTAATTTTGAGTTTTGGTGTGATGTGAAATTCAAATGATAATTGATATTTTTTAGGGAATTTATGGTTATACAACCCTTTTCATTAGTATACATATTATTAATAATGACATATTATGAATAATTATTTTTATTTTCAGTAATGGATTACCTTTAGGGTATATATGATCTTTGATGATGAGGTAATTATGGGTTATTTAATTTTTGAGAACATATGTTTTATTATAGTGGTTACCATGATAATGAAATTTGAATTGATGATTAATGTTATTTTTATGGTGTTGGCCATATTTCATGGAATTTTATAGGAATTATATTTATATTGATTTAGATAAGTGACTTATTATGCACGATATGATAAATCAATCAATCTAGAAACAACATATGGTTTTATCTTTCCTGTGAAACTATAAAAGGGTGTTATGCCTAACACTGACCAACATGAGGTTCAAGAAAAGAAAATATTTTTTTAAATTATATTATTTTAACAATAAATATTTTATTCATTTTGAAAATAATATTATAGTATCAAATATTTATAAATATTATAATTTTCATAAAATTAATGAAATTTTAGTAGAAATTTTATTTGGTAGAAATTTAATTCATGTTGATGTTTATTACACAATTGTTGAGGTTAAAGCAATCATTCTTTCTGATGTTATTGAGGTTATTTGAGATATAGTGTTATTTAAAAATGTAATGTTATACTAAAACCGTTTGACTATATTATTCAATATGGTTGAGTAATTAATTTTTTATTCAGCTGATGTTTTTTTAATTTTATTTATTATAATACATTGTACTAACCATTTTTAAATTAAAAAATAAATATCCAATATCATTTATTATTTATGTTATATGTTAGATGCTTATTTTATATCATCAGGGATTGAAAAATTAATATGGATTACTCATCACTTAAAGAAAAATATGAAATTGTGGTGGAAATTGATCAATAGAACAATTTATTATTATAATATAAGTAAAATTCCTTATGATATTATTCAATTTTGTAAATTAATTCTTTAACTCTTGGAAATTAACCTAAAAGAAAATTATTATATTACCTTCATTATCAATGAATTTATGGTCTTTTAACCCATCACCGATTTATAGTTTTGTTGTTATAAACGTTCTCATTACAATGTTCTATATCACACTATATGAGTCCTTGAAAATTATTATTGTCCTACATGTCTATATTTTAACTCATAATAATTTCTCTCTTTTTCTTGTAAATCGAATATGGGATGTGTCAATTATCCATTATGATTTCAAATTTACTATTTTTAAAAGAAAATTATATATTCCAATGTAAGATGTGTATTTTAAACAAAGCTTATAACATTGATGACTGAACTATAATATCATGGGTGTAACATATTTTATGGGATAAAATGTAACACCATGTCATTATAAAATATATTTATCTTTTAAAAAAATACTCTATTTAGATTATTTGTTTCATAAACACTGAGTTTAAATGAACAACGAAATTCAATTGAATTATTTAAATGTAAAAATTATAACCAAGTTATTGGAAGTAGCATTGTGAATATGAATATATATATTTTGAAAGTAATGTTTATGTATTTTTGACAAGATAAATATATTTTTACATTTTTACTCAATTTTTAGTAATTTAATTACATGATTAAAAAATAAATTTTTCAAAACAAATTTTTTTATTACATTGTATAAAGAAATAATATAAATTATATTGTGAATTTAATTAATTATATTATGTAATTTTTTTTAAATCATCATGTCCAAATAAACATAGTGTGAAATTTTTGTATTTTCATAACAATGTTGATTTTTTAGTGAATCGTAAAAATATCTACATTAGTATAACAATCATTTATTTTATCATGAAAATCTATATAATATTTTTATTTTGATCATAGAGTAATATAATTATCATATTTTTATAAATAATTAAATTAATTACAAAATACTAAAATTTATACATCATTTTGGTATACAAATACTTTACTACAAAATAAGTCATTTTTTTATAAAATAGTTTTCAATCATGAATTTCAGGATAATGATAAAATGAATTTCTACCACATATATAGATTTTATTTTGTTAGAATAGATTCCAGATATAGAATCAATTCAGCCATTGTTATTTAAAAAGGTAAACATAATTTGTGTTCATAATTAAGAGTAAAAACATTAATCATTAATCAACCTGGTAATTCGGTAAATTATATTAACCAAAGTATTAATAAGTGATATAGCCACCATTATTCATTGAAAATGTAATGAGAATACTTTATTTCTACCTTATCACCTTGTTCATGAAATTTATACATTTATGTGACACTATTCTATGAAATTTCCCAACATGATAGTCTAATTAATGAAAAATAAAAAATTTCTTTTTCTTACTTTGAAATATATCATTTGAGTTCAAATAGTGAAAAAGATATCTGTGAATACATATTAATTACTATTTTTAGAATAATGATATATTTTTTTGGGTATTATTTTTTCAAATTTATTGTTCTAATACAATTACCTGAAATTCCTTAAGAAACACTAACACAATACATTATTAATTAATTGAAAAATAAAATAAATAAATTTAAAAATATAAAATCTAATGTAATTTTATTTACTTATATTGTTACATGGATTATAGAGATGAATATATCATACTATTACTATATTAATTGTCTATATTTGAATTACTCCTTCATATTTATGTATTTAAAGTCATATTAAATGAATAATATCCAAAATGAAATTACTGTTATTTTATAATAAATAATATTTTATTAAATGATTTAAAATTTTAAAAAATATTTTCATCATGATTGTAATTTTTATATTATTAAAAATGTCACCTATGGGGTAATTTTCCTTTTATAAAAACTATAATATACTCTAAATAGTAAAAACATTGTTATTTGGTAATTTTCAAAAAGGGTTAACATGCACTAAAACAATGGGATATGGCTAAAAAAATATTTTTAACATTTCAAAAATATTTTATTGATGGTATTATTTCTATATATACCATTCCAAGTTTCAGATCATATCTATTTTCATCAATTTAAATAGGATAATTAATTTATTTTAATTTATTATTTTAATAAATTCATAATGTTTCCCTTACCGAACCTTTAAAGGGGAACATCCTCACAACATCACATAACAGTTAAATTTTATTTTGGTTTATACAAAACCTTAAAAAATACCATAAAAACTTCTTCTTCCATGTCCAATATTCATTTTTATTTTCATAAAACCCTGATAGGATGGATTTTTATGTAAACCAAAAGTATTTGTCTGAAGAAGAGTTATCCTTATTAACTAAGTGTTTCTATTTTATTTCTCCATCAACCTACATTAAATATTATTCAAATATTATTATACTATATCATCTATATTTTCCATATATAATGATGTTATTATTTTAATAGAATAACCAACATCTATCTCCTCTATTGTAAAATGGGAAAAATATTATTCATGTGTACAATAGAAAACCACCTCGCGAAACAATATAATTGTTTCCCTTCATCACCTCTAATGTATATTTATTATGATGGATTTGATGTATATATATGATAATAAAGATATATTTTTCACTCATTAAAATTAAAACATCACATGTTTTCATGTCATTCCGTCCATCGAATTATGATAATGTCTCTTGTGTGTACTAGTGGATTATCATCTCCATGAGGAGATACAATTTTTACATTATAGAATCACATGAATAGTATATATATTTTTATATTTAAATAAAATATATTATATTTTCAGTTTAATTATTATTTTGGAATAACAATATAATTCTTACCTTGTTTCCATCCTGACCATTGATAAATGGAAGCATTGGTCATGCGTACTCATGTCATTCCATATCAATTATTGTAATATAGTTAATTTTTCTACATAGACAGAATCCATAATCCTCTTTGAAATGTTTATTAATGGGTGACAATACATTTGAAAATAAAGTGTGCCTAAAATTATGTACACACATGGATTCCTCTTTGACAATATATATATATATATATATTCTTAGGGAAGAAACCCAATAAAAAATATATTAAAATATTTTTTCTAATTAATCACTGAAAAACACAAATCATCCACCACTATATTATCCTCACACCAAGTGTGATTGAATTGCATATTATAATCCAACAAATATATACATGACTTAATCTATTAAATAATGGATTATTGAGGGGAAGACAACCCATAATGAAATCTATATAGAGAGGAAGAATACATTTCAACTTTATGAATTGTGATTTTAAAAGGTTTTCATAAAAGGATTCCACTGGGAAAGACCATAGCCTCATGTAGGAGAGAAAAAACATTTAAATAATAAACTATTAAATATATATTAATAGTTCCCCAACTATTCTTAATCAAAATTCTATCTATCACAATTCCTTGAACAAATGACTTGTTTTCATTATGGTTCCTACCACAAATTGGCTTTTTCTAACACACATAATTCTTGCATCATTAAAGAAAATCATGATGGTGACCTAACTAATATGTGATACATTAGATAATATGATTCATATTACATGAATTCCGTAGACTATCGAGATATTTTATAGTGATTATCACTCAACCTTCATATTAGGAAGATAATATTAACAATAATCAAATGAAAAAATATTTTATAATTCCCAAATAATCCAGCACCCTACTACAATAAGATGACGAAAAGGGTTTAATGATCATGTTTTTCAATATCCTTCATCCAAAATTCCAAAAAAAAACCTTGACAATTACATGCATATAGATCCAACTGCACCCAGCCACCCAACATCTTCCACCTGAAACCCACCCATTCACCTTCTAAAAATGGAAGGGACACATTTTCATCCGTATGGGAGGGGATGCATCTACATCATGAAGGAAATGGATAACATACATCTGAACCACACATTCCATTTGGATAACATGATGATAAATAATCCAATACTAAAAAATTAAATTTATAATAATGTCTTTGGATCATAACATCCCAGATTTGACTACAACATTCTATCCATATTAACTATGTTGGCTTCTATGAATGCCTTCCACCCTAAAATAACATGTTTCATAAGGAACAAAGATACGCCATTCATAGTCATTCAATAATTTTAATTCTACTATTAATAATTTTATTATCACTATTGAGAACCTCTACAATAAATTGAGGCAAATTAGAGGCCACTCGAAGAGTGTAGTTTAGTATGTGACATCCCAGATAGAAGAGAAATCAACTAGACCAATTATGCCTCATGAAATTTCTTACACCCTTCTCCATAAACCACCTCATTTAATGAAGGAGTATTGGAAATTTGAACTTGCATACACATCCCTAGATCCTAATATATACAATGGAATTGTTAATAGAATACATCAAAAAAATTATATTTCCATTGGATGAATCTGGCCCAAAGTGAGTGCACTTCTATGATATCCCATGACGACTTTGTCTGAAGAAAAGAGATTTACTCATCAACATTACTAAAATTGATTCCTCTTTTATTGAATGTCATATCTAGACATATCTAATTTGGAAAATTTAATATACATTCCTTGTGAGAATCCTATATTATAATTTTCCAATGTGATTAAATAGATCTGATTACCAATTTGGGAGGTCGAAGCATAGGTATCACATGAATTATAATTGAGGAATGTATGATGTTAACCAAGATGATCCTTCTACAAAAAGATAAATACCTACTCTTATAGATATGAATATTATATGTAATATGATTCACCAAAAATATTATGGATCCTTGATATACCAAGAGAAATGGGGGCTCCTGAATAGTCCTTATGAAAATTCCTTCGAACAATACCAAATTTATCCTTAATCTTCCTCATATATGGTAAGATATGGTCATAAGATGATAAATGTAACTCTTAACATCATTGATCCTTTAACTACTACATGTAATATAATCATCAAAAATTTAATTGATTCACAATATAGATATTTAAAAACCATGTATGAATCAGAAAACATATCTTCAGAAAAATGTTGTGAGACACACTAGAAAAACCTAACATACCACTATAAGAAAGGACTCCCCCTACACAAGTGATGAATTTAAGTTATTACATATCACATTATGGGAAACAATAAAAAATAAAATGTGATATTGTTTCACCCTGATGATGCCAAAAATTGGAATTAGAGAAATCAATCTTCTTACACTTGATAGTAACTAATAGCATGGGAGACAAGTAACATAAAAAATCCATGTCATAAAATCACTCAGAGAAACAAAAACACCTCATTACATTTATAATTAATCATTATTAAATCTTATCGTACACCTTTTCCATATCAACCTTGATATCATATTTGACCAAAATGACTTCTTAGATATGCTTTCAACAATTTATTTATATATAAAAATATAACCTACGATTCTAATGTTATTAATAAACCCATGCTTCTCTGAAAAAATAATTTTAGGTATCAAAGGAGTAATACATCGATATATTAAACGGGAAAGAAACTAGAATGGAATGTTTCGCAATGAAATGGGATGATAATGACCAAAGGAAGTTATGAATGTCACTATCAAAATTATAAAAATAGTAGTTGCGAAAAACATTCATGTTATATCCACTCTTCCCAAATGAAATATTGAAAAACCACCATCACATCCTCCTTGATAATATCCTAAGATAATGTGCAAAAAACCGTGTAATACATTCATTACCAGGTTTTCATCTTAGCTCATACTAAAAAACCTCATCTATAATTTCTACCTCATTTGAAATCATGATCAACCTATATTAGTAACATACCCAAACAACATGGGAATATTCATGAAAAATCCAAAACCTTCCCTATCCCTCAGAAACCCACATTTAATGTCACATAATTTCCCTAAAAATAGGTCCTAGAAATGAGATATGGTGAAATTAACCACCTTATTCATATCAATATTAGATGAACCATCATCATGCATTAGATTCAAATTCCCACCATACTGGAATTCCTTGCTACATTCATGGAATAAAGAAGTTTTATTACACCCTTATCTTAAACAATGCGATCTCAATCACATCATATCTTTTCTTTCATTATCCAACCTGTAATTAGATATAAACTCTTTTTTTGATTAAATAATTTTAAATAAAACATACTTTCACTTTTCGTATACACTAAGATCGATATGGAAATTGTCATTATTCATATATTTTATAACATCTTTATCCCTTGGAAGAATATTTTTTAAATGAAAAATATCCTCCTTCAATCTGATATGCATGTTTTATAATATATACAATTGTTATCCCTAAAATGACTTAACCTAAGAAGACTAAAAAACATTAATGAAAACAACCTCCTACATACAATGTTTCTCAACGATAAATTGTATACTTTTTCTATTATGATACATTTGACCCATAATTATAGGGGTGTTAATAGATATCACCCTGGTATGATGATAAAACAATGAACTTGATAAATTAACAGTCACTGGAAGTTCCCAATACATCGATAAAAGCCACTCCAAATACACTTCTAGTCACTTTTATTATTACATCAAGTACACATGTTCCCAGAAAAAACCCATATCCATCATATATTTGTTGAATAAAAATTCATTAAATTCGGTCACATATTTTATTCCTCCTCCCTTCTAAAATATATCTATAACATCATGGAAATCCCTAGTAATGAACAATAATAAATCATTTAGATTGAAGAATGAAACAATTTTATATATAACCTCCCACTCCACTATATAAAATCTATAATATAAGAAAGAATAAATATATAATTATCATGAATAACCATTATTGTGATATAATGGTATGAACATTCCACCTTTTTAACAATTATAAAACACATTTAAATAACCCATATATAAGTATTAACGGTGTCGTCATGAAAAATTTAACTCCACCTAATTATTTTCTATTCATATTAATGGAAGAAGTATTCTGTTAAAGATCCATGATTTCACTAAATAAAATTTATAATCTTGAATAAAATTAATGATAATATCTCATTTCTCATGAGCCTTGATTCCCATAGAATTAGAAAACATTAAGGAGATCATTGACGAGAACTATAAGGGAACAACTATTCCATGTAACTAAAAGTCGAAATGGATACCAGATTTGGAATAGAGAAAGATTTTGAATTGGACCTGATAACCATACTAATAAGTGGAGAAAAAAGAGAATTATAACTATAAACCACTATAGTAGGAGAAATATAGGCCCAAAACTCCTCATATATTCTGGAAAATCTTCAAAATAGATGAAATGATGTATATAATGTCCACAAATGATTGGATATAGAAAAGATAAGATCTTCCCACATTCCACTTTAACTACAATGGCAGAGGTGAAAACATGGAATCAATGAAAATGAATACTAGAAAGGTATGGTGAAGCACAAAAATTTCCCCCTTTTGAAAAAATAGGATTATCATTTATTAATGATACCATCATACCTATGTCCAAAGAACCACCAACCTAAACAACATCAACATTCAATGAATTTAAAATAAGTGAAGAACTCAAATCCATTACAACCCCTCAATAAATATAGAGAATAATCTTACACCGCATGATCAACCCTAAAATATGATCCACATGACCCAAAACAACTACTAGTAATATCTAGATGGGCCTTCCATTTAATTAAAGAAACATCTTGCATAGGATGAGAAAGATGCACTGAAGAAGAACTTATAAGATATGATACATGTTGAAGGAATTTATGATGATTAAATGTGTGATGTTGGTGTCCATAATGGTTGAAATGAATATATAATCCATGATTGGAAGAATCTTAGAGCCTCCATCTTTAAATAAAGGAATCACCCACACACAACTCCAAAAAAGGCTTCCAAGGATTTAAGAGTTCCATATCCACAAAAATATGAGCAGATGAAGATTTCCCTAAATGAAATGTTTCTTCATTCACAAATATTATGTTACCTAGGGAATTCATGATTCATTTATGTAGTGAATGGTTGAAAAAATAAGTGTATGATCATGGTGACTAACCCACACTACCAACGAGGGAGAGTCCCCACTAACATGAAGATCCATTTACTATAAGAATAAAAAGAAACTATATTTACCACAACACCAACCATATCAATAAAAACAATTAACAATGTACTATTTAGATAAATATTTTATTCTAAAGGAACTCCTATTGTGATCTAAGATGTACCGATGTAGAGAGAGATCCCAAGAGAAAATGAAAATCCTACTGAAGAAAAAAGACGGATGGTTGGTGATATCCTTGGTCATGAGGGTCTATTGGTGGTATGTTAATGCATTATCCATGTCATATATGAATAATTAGAAGTTAATAAAGAAAAAAATATTATGGGTGTATAATATGAAATCAATGGGATAGTTGGAAGGGAAACTAGAGCATACAGAAACCCAATCCCATAAAACACCTCCATGAAAGACCTTGAACGACCCTGTGATAATGAAGGGTCCAAGGGAAAGGAAACATAAAAAGAAAAGGAATACGAGGAATAATGTTTGACAATAATCTCTCCAATAGTTTTTTATTGAGTTATAAAATTTGAAACTAGAGAGGATCTAGTTGTAACAATGGTAGGAATATTCTAAAGTGGTGGAGGAGTGTCAGACACATACATTGAATGAAAAAGAAGGCTCAAATTTTCAGTTTAAATGTCTCAATGTCAGTTATTAATAACTACAATTATTGAGTGCATTTAGTAGTTTAGATAGCCTTTATAATTAATTACAATGTCATCATTAGAAATCTATAGACATTGGAATAATTAATCATTCAAAAAAACCAACATACAGAATTCGTTTTTTCGTATAAACAAAATTTCAGAAAAATGTACATGAAGAATATAATTTCTTATGTAATTTTTCATAACATGTTAATATGTAAAATAAAATTAATACTATCCTTTAAAAAATTTATAATTAATATAATTAATTAATATAAAATTATTTTTCTGAATGATAAAAAAACATATGTGATGATTCAGACAAAAGGATTGGGATTTCATTTCAATTTCTTTTCAATGAGGCATATTTTAATGTTATGGAACTAATTTATTATATACGGTGTATAAAATACAATTTTATAAGATATATCATGAATCTGTAATCCAACATGGTTTTTTAATTCATGATTTATCATCTATGGGGACATGAAATGAATGTTACCAAATGGGAAGGGTATTCGTATCTCGTTTTATTTTCATTGGGTTATATTAATTTTTCATTTTCAATGATATTATTAGATTATATATATAATAGGTTTTATTTATTTTGTTATTTATTTAAATATTGTTTATTTATATTTATATTTTATACAATTAGTAAATTCACTTATTATTTATCACTTTAACATTGTGATCTTTTTGGGAATTTTCATTTTAATTTCCTCTCCATTGATAATTATTTTTTATTATGACCCTATTTATTTTTTATGTTTTGTATCGACTACCCTATTGATATGTTACATAATTAATACTTTTATAATAATTGTATTTATTTATTCAATTAATCTTAATTTATTTTTTGAGTTGTCAATGAATAATTTCCAAAGTGATAAATGTTTCTTTCATAATCTGAAAATTTTTAGGATTATTTATAAATACTTATTTTATTAAGTGATTAAAAAATAATTATATATTAAACAAAACATATTCCCCTCTCTATTAGTCATTTATTTGAATAAAATATTTTCCTTTAATTTTCAACTCTTTATGTAATCATTATAATTAAATTATTTATTAAGGAAAGCGAACATGTTTTAAAACTCTGATAAGGAAATATTTCATCCATATCCATATTTTCCTTAAATTTTCTAAAATAAGATTTTCAATATTCTCCAATGATGTATTAAATACATGTTTACCCATTATTTACTTTTAATATATGTATTCAAAAGAATATTTTTTCAATTTTCCAAAAATGTTTATTTTGATTTCGTAACAAAAAAAATGAATGAAATAATTGTTTTCACGTACACCCCATGAATTGAATTTTCCCACTATCGTGGTTGTTCTTTAACTTGAATCATACTTTACATTTTTTCACAAATCCTTTCAAGCAATATTCCTTTCCTAATATTCTTTATTTTTTAAAAGTGAATTTATAAATGAAAAGGTTATTTTCCTTAAAAAGTTCTTAATGATATTTTTAATGTTATTTTTATTCATCATCAATAAAAAAACTTATATTCTCTATTAAGGATATATTATAATGAAATCATCATAATAATTTACATATATTGTTTAAGATCAGTTCGGCTAGGGAGATATTTATATTTCATATATAATGTTTCTAAATAAAAGTTTTAATGTTGAATTTTTTTGAATTATTATTCACCCCATTGATATAATGAATGTCTTGGACATACTATGTGATTGATGGGGTATGCTATAGACCCTTGGTGAATCAGTTGGTATAATGAGACAAACTAATTTTGTTAAATAGCTAAGGCATGTCCCATTTATGTATGATGTCTTGGAATGAGGCCATGATGGTAATATAAAGATAACGTACATTATAAATTCATCCAATATTAGATTAGTTAATGAATTACATGTGATAATTTGAATATTTATGATATCTAAGATAAGGTTCATGTTTCAGAGATATTTATATGGCATTATTTGGTCACTAATTTTTCATGCCATATTATTTTTTACGCACAAATTATTTATCAAATATATAATATTTTTCATTACATACATTTCTATGATTACTATTACTTATTTAACCATTATAGATTCTATTGAACATAACATGTACTAATAATTTCATCTAACCCCATATTTTTTCTTTCACCATAATATAAATTAGAAATCATTGAATGATTTCAAAGACAATAAATAATTATTAAACTGTGTTATATTTATTGTTTTCAAATTTAATTCCTGATTCCTATATATATCTAGTTTACCAAGACTACTTAAATATTAATAACATATGCATTTGTTTTTTTTTAACCTTTTATGATTTAATATATTAACCTTTGGATCTGTTATATTGGGGTTGGGGATATTACATATATGTTTCCTTTCAATATATCAAATGGATTGGGTGCATCCATAATCCTCCTTAGATAAATAAGGGATAAACCATGATGTGGTTAATAAACTATAGTAAATTGGTAGGTTTCTCTAACCAATAATGATATGAGAAATAGATGGGTATCCTAATCCACTATAATGAGGGAAATTGTTGTTCATATGCCACTATGTTATGATGGTCTTGGTATTTAACCGTGACATATCATATGGTTTCTATGTATTTGATGGAATTAGACTCTTATGACATGTTTTTGTGTTTATGATTTGAAATCAATGTCAATGGTAGATTTTTGATGATTCCTTGATATTATGTTTCTATTTAACAAAACTATCTTTTATTCCAATGACATCTGATTATGATTAGTATTAGTTTGGGTTTGAATGTAGTAAGTTATTTTAATAGTCTCTATTAATTTTAATAATATAATTTTTTATATGATCATCATTTTATATCTCCAATTGTTACCTTTATTTAGAATCTTATATCACATATTCACATGTTTCCAGTAACTAGGTTGTTATGAATGGATTTAGATGTACTATTTCAAGAATGGAACAACGTGAGATGCACATAATCCTCAGTGCAGTTGGTGAGGACTCCTTTAGTGCATCAAGGAGACTCGGGATAAAATGTAGGAGGAAGCTAATTTATGGTGGCATTGTAGCAGTACTGTAGCAGTACTATTGTGGGATCTGTAGAAGGCATTGTTTGGAACAGTAGCAGCCGGGGATATTCGCCCGTCTGGGCCTTCGTGCCGCCAATTTGGTCACTGATTCCTTTAAGGTCATTGGGCCATCCAAGACATCGGGTGAGTAAGGCCGTCGTGTCACCTTAAGGCCTTCGAGCCACCTTAAGTGCAGATGAAAACCACGAAACATACAAGGAACAATCTTTAGAAGGAGGATGAGCAAGGAATATTTACCATAACATACGCTAAACAGATTTCTAGAATGAGAGGGTATGGCACCTTCCATCGAAAAAATCTTGTCCATGCACGAGATAGCCTAGCGGAACAGTCATGTGAAGGTGGAGAGATGATTTCACGATGAAGATGATGTGGAGAGGTAGTTCCAAGTAGTTAGATTGGGTTTTATGTAATGTTTGAAGCCAAAGGTAAATTAATTCATCTAAGTCATATGGGCCATGTAATACATACAACTACATACCTTGTAAGGGTTCCACCTCACCCCTTGAAAGGTGTATTATAAAAAATCTATAAAAAATGAAGGCCTTAATGCCATTGGAGGAGGAACAATGTGAGATTACCATTGAGAGAGATGATTAAGATGGTACATTTATAACATTTTTATGTGCAATGTCTCCATGTATGGAATCCCTTAATGATGTTGGGGGTCTAATTCAATAATATATAATGAATATTCAAATAAATGGTTGTTGTATTTATATTTGAAATAATTGCGAATACACCTTTATAATGATATAGATTCGGAAGTCATTGGGATTTATTAATTAATTAGATATTGTTTTCTATAATAAGCGATTCTGGATCCTTTACAAGATATTTTCACACTATAAGTAGACGTTAATGTATGTTATATTTAAAAATATTTGTTTATAAAGGTAAATTTTAAATGTTTTCCTTTTTTCTAATATCAGATGTCTAGTGTTCATGGATGTTGGGTAGTAAAGGATACTTTCCTTTCATGTAGATATTTACTATAACATAATTCATCCAAAATGGGATGGATTCGGATATCATATTGTAAGGTATATTGAGAAAAATAAAATTATTAAATATCATCAACCTATTGTAGTGGGAAAATGATGTTTTATTAACATTTCTATGATTTTCAGTTCAAAAGAATAAACTTTTGGGGAAGAATAATTTTTTATAAATAGTATGAAAAGATGATTTCTAGATGTCTTTTTCAATCTCGCCATGTATAAATTAATGAAACACTTATGATGGATGAACCTAAATGTTATAACACTGAGAAATAAATAGAAAAAATTCCTTGTATGTATTCTAATGAATTTACCTCTATGATGTCTTTGATTTATGGGATAAATATCCATGTGGATGATCTGATAGAAAATTTGGTTTTAATGATGTATTTTGATGATCTATAAGAGATTTTAAAATATCAATCTGAGAAGATGAAATATATTCCAGTGGTCTATGTATGTTTTGATCTATAGAAGGCCTTACCTTTACCTAATTCAATCATTACAAGATCCACCATCCTCACTTTGGAAGGCCTTAGCTTTACCTAATTAAATCATCATAAGATCCACATACACCCGAGGGTGTATGTACGGTGTGAGCTAAATCAACATGTAGTATTCCATAATTTAGATTCCTTGAATTTACATTAGGTGAAATATTAAAATGTTAGTTTTGATATGAAATAATTATATAATCTAATTAAAACATTACTTTTAATTAATGTATATATAAAAGTTAGAACAATTTTAATTATAAGTATATAATAGAATTAGAAATCAAGAAATACGTATTGTATTAGGGTTAGAAGGGTCTCAAGATCTTTATACTATGGGTGATAACATTGTAGACACATAGGTCTGTCTCCTTCTCAATCCACCCAATTCCCATTATATGTGATTAATTACTTTTTTTATGTAATCCTTTTAGGGTGACTGGGCCTTGTCCCTACTAAATCATGTATTGTAATATACCTATACTACCATACAATATTTCATTCATTCACATGTTCTCTATTATAATCCCTATATCATATGATATCACCTATTACAGAATTAAAATATCAATAATCAAAATATTAGATGAAAAACAACCAAATACAGAGTTAAATTCATCATTAACCTAATAACACACCCCAAATCCCATTTAAAACACCTTTTACACCACCCACAAAAATTATAAAACCCATTTGAAAACCATAATAAGTGATCTAAAATAATATAATACTGTCAGTGCATGAAAAAACCTACATGTTTCCTAAAATCCTCACAGATATGGGCAGAAACAACAATGTGAACCATGGAGAGACCATAAGGAAGAAAGAAAACACCATAGATATCAAAACTCAACCTAATAAAACAAGATTAAAACCAATTGTGGTCAACATATCTTATATAGGAAAGATAAGATATGAAATTATGAATAATAGAACAAGAAGATTGAAGAATATCGGAATTGAGAGGATCACTTGACGATTTCATAAATAGTCTAGAGAAAATAAACATTATTTTATGTAATGGGGAGGATAAGAGAAGTGGTGGAACCTATGGATTAGGAGATTGGACAAAGGGGGGAAATGGCTGATTGAGGGTTCAAATTGATGATGGGTAGATGAGTAATTTAAATGTTTTAAGGATATAGAAGGCCCCAGGGATTGGCTTCATGAATTTCTAAATAGTGCAGCTAATGTGTAAAAACTATTTTCAAAAAAAAAGATGGTTCTATGGTTTTCCATAAGGGGGTGTACACCCGTTCACCTTTTCATGGACCTTGGAAAGTGCCACTTTCTAGGTAACATGGTATGCCATGGCCGACTTCATTTTCATTCTCTAGGTCATATTCCCTATCCAGTTCCACTTTCTACGGTGTATAGACTACAAAAGGATGTATCTCAGTTTCTAATGATTGTGTGCCAACCATGCGACCCTTTCTACGCATCCCAATACCACGAACAATCTCAACAACACCCATAATATCCATTTAGTAATGTTAAGATAAAAAATAAAAGATAAAATACCTCAAAACAACACCATATATATGAAAAGGCCGCGAATGAATATAATTCTTTTTAAATTTTTTGTTATTCAATTTATTTTTATTTAGGAGAATTCATTTGGATATTCTATGTATTTATTACCACTATAAGAATTCCAGTGTACTACATGTATACTTTTATTATTATTATAAATTTTAGTGGTTTTATATTATATGTGTAATTAAATTTTAATTTTATTCCTAGAAATTATTATAGTTCTAATAAAGACCATGGTTACATACAATAATGGGGTTTTCTTTTTCAATATTTAGAAATAAAGATCACATACAAAAAGAGAGGCTATAGGTTTTGGAATATTATATTTTATCCTGAATATTATACTATATATAAATAATAAAATTCAAAATTTAATATATATATATATAAGAATAAAATAAATAAAACATTCAAATATAGAAATGTATTTTCAAAATAAAGCATACTCCACTTTTTTATATAAAAAAGCTTTTCATTGTTTTTGTGAAAAAGAAAAATTTACTTCGGTTATTATTTCAAGAGTACATAATCTTTATTTGAGACATAATATAGAGTTATTCATTGGATTTATATTTAGTTTTTTATAATATACACTTTTCTTTATCTTCTAGTTGACTCTTAAACCTATGAGCAAACTATGGATCTCTTTTCGAAGACATTTTACGTTTATTAACTGAACACTCATTTCTCTGAGTGTGAAAAGGTTTTAGATAAATGCAGAAATAATTGATATCCCATTAAAATATCATAGATCCATTTTTTATAAGTTTAATTTTCTTCAAAAAAAATATCTAGATCCCCCAAAAAAGGAGAAACATATTTAAATTAAAAATTCTTATAGATAAGTCATTAGATGAGTTGCCTAGGGGATACTGTTTCCTTAAACCACAATAATTATTTTCTATTTTTTAATTTTTCATCTCTGTTTTTCATTCCATTGTCTCTTAGTTAAATTAATAAATAATAGTTTCAAGGATTATTTTAATGGGAATTATATTTGATGATCCATATTCACAACTCCCACGATTCATTTTGTAACTACCTCCAGCAAAAGAGGATGATAAGGATGCAAAATAATTTAAACTTGATATAATATTAAAAAAACTTATATAATTATTTTTGTGTAAGTGATTAGTGTATATGTTTGATGTGTTTAATTCTTTAGTGTCTTATTTTTTACCAATGTCTTAGTGATCAATTTCAATGTTATTAATGTCATAGTGATCCGTGTTATTGTGAATAATATCATAGTTTTAAAGATCAACGTAATAAGTGTATTATGAACTTTAAAATTCATCAATTCAAATGTTAAGGAAAGGTAGTATCTAAAAAAAATTCATCATATTGTTAAAGATAACCTGAAAAATCATATAAATGAATTTGAAATAAGATAATATAGTTCATTTAGATAATTTTATGTATTATCTAAAACAAAGAATATAAAAAAGATGAATATTATGACGGTGTTTAGAGTCTAGTTTCAAATAATAACTCTACCTTTTATTGTAATAAAGAATGGGTTGATATAAAATGTCTACATTCTTGGTTTTCCCAATGTCCCCAAATACATTTAAAATTTCTATGTTTAGTCCCCCTTTATCAGAGATGAATGTTTAGATTTTTCTATTATAAAAAATCTGATGTCTTAACAATTTGCAATATATTTAATTCAACACGTTCATAACAAATCATTAACCTGAAGGTTACTCACAAAAAATTAATCCATATTTTAGAATACTAATTTAAAATAATAATACATTTAACTAAAGAGATATGAAAAATGAAAAATGTATATTTTTATGGAAAATTAATGGAAAAAGGAATAAATAGAGACCATATGGAGTTAAATTATATTCATGTTTACTGTCTTACCTTGTGTCATAATATAAGTGTTTACTAAATATATCAAAAAAATATTTTCCATTATACGATTTCATATTGAAATTGTATGTGGACTTCAAAAAATATATTTTTATGTGATGAAAATTTATTTTATTCATAAATTTTTTCCAATATAGATCTGAAATGATTAAAACATTTGTATATGTCAATATTACTTGTTCGGTCAAGGATTTTTAATACATATCATTTTTTTAATTGAACTATTATACTTATTTTCCCCCATACTTTTGTGTCCTTTATTTTTATAAATATATATATGTGAAATTTAAATAATCATAGGGAAATATTTCTATTGATGTGTAATAGGTAGACGATAGTGGAGATAAAATATATATAAATAAAATAAAATAAAAAAAATTACTAACATTATTTTATTGATTTTCCAAAATAATTTATCTTCTAAACTGTCTAGCCATTATATCCCATAATTATTAAATATTCCTCTTACCCATCTTGATGGATATTTTATATTCTTAATGATCATGAACTATGAACTAATTATGAGGATCATCATACTATTGTTTTATATAAACTATTTTCACCATATTCCATAATTATATTTTTATATTAATTATGATATAAAAATTACCAATTTCACCCATTATAATAGTGTAAAATGGACTGTTATAAATGAAGGATAAAGTGTGAAAATTATAGTAGAAATGGAAGTAGAAGAAATACAATCTATTAATGTATTTTTTATGTTGTATTTGATATAAAAATGAGTAGAATATTTCTGATGGGAGGTATAAGAATGATGTTGTCATATTTTAAGGAGTAAGAGAAAATGAATAGAAATAGTACTATATAGAGGATTTATAATGGATTTTTTCATTAGTACTATAATAAATTTATGCATGTAAAAAATAATATGTCACATAAAATATATCTATCAAATTCCGTCAATAGATAACTAATGCATAATATGAAAAATCCAAATTTTTAATTGTTATTTTATAATTAAATAACATAAATATAAAGAGTATAGGAAACCATTAAATATTGATAAATTAATGTCACATAATCAATCATGATATCCAGGAATATACTAAAGATTTTTTTCCAACTAATATTTCTAATGGTGATGCATCTTGAAGCAGATCATTTTTTTAATTTACCATTTTAAGTATTTATTGATTCGATGGCTTTCTAAATTGATATTTTATTTAATAAAAATGTATTTATCTTTTTCTTGGGAATATATATTAAGATAGTTTTTTTCTATTTTATAGTTTTTGCTGAACTCATCAGTGTTTTTTATAATTCTATAATAATTTCCTTTTTTGGTCCTTTAATTATTTGATCATATTATGTTATTTTAAATTATTTTAGGGTTTAAATAATTCAATATGTCGTTAACCCTATTATATATATATATATATAAATCTTTTATCATCCTTTGACTATTTTATGTTATTTTTTATATTATATATTTTTTTCTATCCTCATTGTGTTATGAAGATTAATTAATAATGGATTGTCATAATTTAATATATATTACTTCAACATAATCATTCCATGATCTATAATACATTTAGAATATCTATATTTTTCTATTAAAAATTTAAAGATATCATTACAATTTATTCATATAGTTATTTAATTATATGATTTTTAGAATACATTTTTCTTATTTAAAGTATTGGACTAATCATGATGACTCTATAGATTTTCCAAACACTTTTTCTAAAACAATTTCATCATGTTAATTTTCAATGGATAAACTTCTCAAAATTATTAGTGAATTTATCACTAGGTATTATTATTTTTTTTATTTTATCATATTATTTTTTTGGAAATATTTATGAATTATAATTATATAAATTGAAATTACATGTTCTCATATTCCTTTAATTGATAAGATGAGTTTAGGATATTCATATATTTTT
Source organism: Viscum album (assembly GCA_963277665.1). Classification (NCBI taxonomy): domain Eukaryota; kingdom Viridiplantae; phylum Streptophyta; class Magnoliopsida; order Santalales; family Viscaceae; genus Viscum; species Viscum album. The sequence goes on along the minus strand of OY728155.1, from coordinate 212,562,142 downwards.
ACTTGTTTTTCATTATAGTTAAATATTTAAATGTAAAATTTGAAATTATTTTATTATCAATATTATTGAAAATATATTTTTATGTTACTCTCATAGGTAAATCGATAAAAATATATTCTTATGAAAATATTAGATAACATTATCATGGAAAATTATTTTGATATGTTTATATCACTACACTTAGTTGATGTTATAATTTTATAAAGATATCTATTTAGTTTAAAACATTTTATTTAATCATAAATAATGAAGTTTACCTCCTTCATAAGAATAAAATAAAGTCTTAAATTAATTAACCAAATATCTAGATTTATAAATATGATATGTAATTCAATAGTGTCGTTCTATTAAGCATAATAGGTTCTATTAAATATCATAGGAAAAATAGCCATATAAAAATATGAAAAGGTACAAAATTATAGAAAATTGGTCTATAGATAGTATAATTTTGAGATTAGTCTATTGAAACATAAATTTATATGTAAAAAATTAGATATTGGGGGATTTATCAAACTAAAATGTTGAAATGAATATGAACATATAGATAACTGAGATTATCTCTTCAAATTTATGGTTTTTGTACTTGTTTTTTGAATCAATGGTACAATATAGAGACTCCATGTATAAAATTTTTTAATATATCATTTCTATTGACTTATTAGATTCTAAAATAAGTTATAATCCTTTTTTAATTTATTATGAATTTAATGACATAATTTGAATCCTATAGTTTTCCCATTTAAATGAAATGTAATGGAAATTGGTAGGAAAACATCAAGGGGAGGTGAATTAAAATTTTATAGATAAAAAACTAAAACTTGAAGACAAAAATTTAAATAATTAAATGAAATTAAATAAATTTATTGTTATTTGGAATACTAAATTCATTATATTCATGAAATAATGGAAATTGGTAAACCATTTATAATTAGATATTGAAATTATTACTTTGGGATTAGGAAATCATGGTGAATGGCCTAAATTAATTTGTAAAATTCGATAAATATCCCCTTGAATGATCTATAAAATGATGGTAATTTGTTCTGATGTGTTTTAATGGAATATGGATGTGATGTGTGGTTGTTGAATATGGGACTCCTTTGTTTGTGGGTTCACGTCATGGGGGTTGTGATTTGAAGCGTTTATGAGGTTGTTCTATGGGGCATGATGTGAGTGGTTTGTGAGATCATGTTGTGGAGTAGAAATGTGATAGAATTATGAGGTATTATATTTTTACTATGATGTGGGGGGGTTATCAGGTCAATTTTTAGGTGGAAATGTCATTATATTATGTAAATGTGTTGTGGGAAGGCGATGATTGGTTTTGATGTGGGATAGTGATGTGTGAGTGATATGTGGTAAATTTAAATTAGTGTCGTGGGTTGGTGATGTGTTTTTATGGTTTTTAGGATATGATATGAGAATATTTATCTTATTCTAGTTCACTTGGCAGTATTGTAAGTAAATGAAATGTTGAGACTATAATGGAATTGGTTAGTTAGTAAATCTGTTTTAAATGGATAATGAAAAAATTAAAATGGGAAGCGTGGTTGAATGTTGTTGTTGATAAATAATTAATGTAATGGTACACTTAAATTAATTTGGAATGTATTATAATGAAAATAGAAAATTAACTCCAAGGGATTATATGGTTTTTTTCATTTAGATGTGGAAGTTAAAGTGGTTATGATGTTCGTTGGTCAATTTTTTTGAACCCACATATTGACCATTTATGTGTCTATATATATACCTTGTACTGCCATTGTGATTTTTATACACACCCCACTTGTGTGGAGCACTAGGTTATGAAATCCATCCACATATAAGGGGGTATTTTTCAAAACATTCATGTGACACTGTAAGATGGATGGTAACACTCTCATTCCAACACTCTCTTCATAGGAGAGTAGATATACATAGGTTTTGTTTACTAAAGAACTTATAACCAACTATTTTATAACCCCAATGTCTTTTGTAGAGAGGTGATGTTGCCATGTTGTGTTGTGGTGGCCATGTTTAATTCATGTTAGTTGTGATGTCAACATATTATGGTGGTTGTTATGGTTGTGGTTGTTCATGGTTGGAGGTTGGAATGAGGTTGATATCCTTAATGTTCACGATATCAGGTTACTCCTGTTATGGTTGTGATGTGATGTCCTAGTTTCCTTTTGGTGAGATGAGATATGACTATGTTGTGGGATGGATTCCCAAGTGTCTTTGTGTGAGAATTGATGATACCATGTTATGGGTGGTGGTATACGATATTCAAAAGAAATGGAAGATCCAAGTTTAAAGATGTTGGGGTGTGAGGGTGGAATGGAAATTTAGTAGGAAAGTATTATGGGATAATTTCTCATCTATATGATTCTTATTATTTTATTATACATGGATGTGTTATTTACTGAGGTATCCATGGAGATGATGGCATTGGATAGTTGGATTTATTATCTATTGTTTGGTTCTTTTGTTTCTCTATTGATTAATTTGTTTTATTCATTCACATGTCCATGAGAGACTTTGGTCTTCTTAATAGGTATAGTTAAGTGCTCACCATATATATATTACCTTATATTCATGTTTCTAATAGTTTTACATGGTTTCTCATGGATAATACAATCTTTGACCCTTATACTACTACTGTTTCAATGCCTTATTTTTATTTTCGGTATTTATATTGGTGGCATTTTTCTGAATGTTTTCACTTTATATACTGAAATTGTTAGACAGTTTTTTATTTCATTAAAACAATTTTAGGTACATTATTTCATTTTATTCATAAAATATCCCAATATTTTTATTATATAGGGTAATTCCTCCGACCAGGGAGATTTTTTATACACTCGGTGATTGTGACCAACAATGGGCCTACTGGTTGAAGGACAAGGGGTGTCATTGTCTCTACCTCTATTCGTTGCAGTATCTCTTGGGGAGGGGTTCATGGTATAGTGGTATAAAATGTGATAGTGGAGGGATATGATATAATATGGTTTTATCCACTATAAGGTTTTCATTGTTAAGTATATAAACAATTTTAGTTTTTCTTGGTACATAAAATAATCTAGGAAAACTAGATACTACATGAAATTTTAAGGCCCCTCATAATCTAGTATACTAACTTTAAGTATATTTAATTTCAAATTGAGGTGTACCGATATTCAGGTTGTTGATCAAGGGGGTACATGAATCGGGATGACATTTATTCATAATTTAATTGGGAGGTTATGGGATGTTAAAAAAATAAAATAAAATAAAATAAATAATATAAATCTTAATAAAATTTTATTCAATCCAGATTATGATGTTCACCCTATAATTGATCATTCTCATCATCCATATATTGATTATGTAGTAGATTTATTATAGTCTTATTTAGTTCATTACCAAAGGGATGATCAATTTTTGGAGGATGATCTGTGATAGAAGGAGTTGTAGAATTTTCAGAGGAAAACTAAGGGGATGAATGAGAGAAGTGTTTTAGATATGGAGATAGATGGTTGGTTAGTGGATTTCGAGATCCGATTCAGTTTTATCTAGTCCCAAACAAGGTACAAGGTCCCTTTAGAAGTTTTTCTCATATGATTATCTACGCATTATAGGTGGAAACAGTATTTTGGTTTTTGTAATGATGAATTTGTTCTATGGGTCAACTTTTTGAAATAGTTATAGGAAGATCTCCTTTTGTCTACTATGAATTTTGAGTAGAGGTATTATCTTCCATCCCATCAACATGGGGATTCTTTTAGAGTGGCTGATGGGAATAAATTTCACGTAACTTATACATTATTCCAAATAAGCTTTTCCAAATGATAAGCCTCATGGTAGAAGACTTAAGGATGAACTTTTTCCTTTGATTCAACATGAGGTCACTCTATTTATGATGTTAAGGAGTCTAATAGTTCAAAAGAAGGAAAATGTGCTTGATCACATGCACTCGTATGTAGTGTTACAATGAGGGGTGATTTAGTGGAGTTCCTCAATTTTTATATTTGTTAGTTATAGGTCCAAGTAACTACATAATTTTAGTTGTCAACTAGGAAGGATTAAACCTCAATAGATTCCATTATATCGTCCATGGTTTGGTGGTTTTCATACTTCTCGTATTGATATCATTAGAGGGTTATTAGTCTATGGGGTTATGTCCATAATCAAAACCACTTCCCAATAGTATTTTTATAATAAAATTGTGGAGATTTATAGATTTAGTATCATATTTTGAAATAGTTTTAGATGAGGTCATTTCAGTAGTTGGGGATACAGGAATATTTTTTTCCAAAAAGTTTTGGGGTTTTTAGAGGCTGACCAGATGATTTCCATCATATTTAGAAACCGTATCCTATTAATGGACATGGACATTAATATTATAATATTTTTAGGGGAGATAAGTGTGATTATTTTTAGGTAGAAGTGGTAGCAATGCTATAGGGGGAAAATGTCATTTGAGTTTATCATAGGTTTTCATCCACTACCCTTTAAGATTTGGTTGATTCAATATCATCACACTCAGCTATTGTTAACACTCTACTATATTATGCTTACTATGCATAGAGATTCATATTCTACTTGTGTAGGCTATGAATGTTAAAGGATTGAACAAAATTTTTGATATGTGTCAGTGGTGTAGACCGGTGATGGGTGAACATGAGTTCCATGGAGGTATGTTCAGTCATGAAATGAAACAATACATCATCATTTATAGCATTTATTAATTATATTATAAGTGTTCTTTTATTGAATTCTTTCGAGTGAGATTCATGTTCATTGATGTTTAACTCCAATGTGTGGATTTTCTTATCAAACATATTTTTTGGGTGGAAGGTCATATTTCAGAGACCCTACATTATTTTATGGATGAGTTATATGTGGAATCAATTGATTCTAGGATGGTTTTGGTTCTTGGGTTCATTGGAGAGTTCAAAGATGATTTTCCTAGTGAGGTTTTCATATTATCCCCTCAAATTAATATTGAGTATGGAATAGACTTGTAGCTCAGTGATTCATTGATTTTGACAGATCCATATTGAATGAAACATTTTTTGTAACGAGATATAAGGTCATAGATAGGTGATCTAATATAGACGGGTTTCATCTTTCCTAGTGTGTTTCTTGTGGGGTTCTCTAGTATTTTCCTCCTAGAAGGTGGATATTTGTGGATAAGTCTATTTCATGCATATATTTTATATTGTTTTATTATAATGATTTTGTAATTAAACTTATAATCTTTGAATATTTTTGATGAATGAACATGTTTTTATTATTTTCGGCATGAAACAAAATTAATTGAAAAGGGATAGAAAATTGGTGGAAAATTAGTCGAAAGACACTTCGTGCCGCTAGGAAAGAGAAGTGTCATTACACCATACTGTTTTAAGGTAATGTAGATCTAGAAAATCAGTCAAAAATTTTACATGATGTGTAATGTCATTATACATCATGACATCATTGGGGAGGAAATCTACTGCAATAAAATTCATGATGAAGATACACGTCGTGATGAACAAGTACACGTTAGGAGTTTCGAATTGATGATGTGACATGAGTCAAAGTAATCAAATGATATTTTCATGAAAACTGCATTTATTTTAATTATGAGAATAAAAATGTGGGCGAGTACATGATGTGAACCCACAGTTCACGTCAGGATGATGTAGACATACATTAAATTAAATACAATTATGCCAAGGTTTTAAAGTGATTGAACTAAAAATACATGCCTTCACTGGACATTATGAAGGTTATGAGCACAACGGAAGTGTGGTTGGGGCAGAACCAAACATTAATTTTTACCGTGATCCATGATTATTTTGGGATCATTATGATGATGAAATCTAGTCTCCATGGAATAGAATCAAGTATTTAGATAAAGAGGAAAGAGGCCTGAAACCTTTAGGGAGGATCTTTCACATCAGGATTATAATTAATTTCATTAATTTTATTATGATAAATAAAAAATGTATATTAGTATTTATCTTCATTGAAGATGTTTATCATCAATAATGAACATTCCATATTATCTTCTTTTACTTTTAAGGATCCAAACTAGAATTCGAATAGTGGTAATCCACACATTCTCTGATGGCCTTTGATCGACACTACTCGTTCTATGGGTGCTAGCGCGGTGAAGCGAGTGTCTTGTGTTTTCATTCTTGATCACTTCAGCTTCAGACTTAAAGAATGCTTCTCATTCTTGAGAGGTTAGAGTAGAGGATTCAAGGGAGAAATGGTTTGGCTCAACAATTCCCAGTTCACTAGGTATGTGTTATCATGTGGTGTCTATCTCAATAGGCGTAATTCTCTATTTATATGCATAGAACATCAGATAAAATATTTAATTGCATAACAGCAATTAAATACATTAATGAACTTAGAGAAAACCCATGATCATAATAATAATACTGAATCATTATTTATGGTGTGCCAACTTGCATATAAAATAATTATAAATCAACTTAGAGGTCACCAAATAATAGAAATCTCATTAGTATTTTAACTTGTGCCAACCAGTTTAATAATTTTTTACTATAATGCAAATAATTATTTTACTATCAGACTGTCCCTGGTCTGATCGAACTCTACTTCCATTTATTGAGAACCCATGAAAATAAATAAATAATTTATTCTCTTAAATAAATATTTTATTTAAAAACATATAAATAAATATTTAATGAATGTTCAATAAAATAAATAAATATCTTTTATTTAATATAGGTCATCATTTTAATGTGAATAAAATTATTCCACAGACTTGAGAATAATATTTATTTCATTAATTAAATTCAAATAGAATTTAACTGAGACCACCAAAAACACTTATTGTGTTACCCTCTAGAATTATTTCGCATTGGTATTTGGTTGGATTGCCTAAAATCCAAGATTACTGTCTAATAATGGTTCAGGGAATCCAATAATAACCACCGAAAGTCTCAACAATGACATCCGTATACAAATGCTAACTGAGTGATATAATCCCTTTGTCGTGATATCTCATCAGGTCGGTTTCATGATAGTGTAATCATCTTTTATTCTTGATATGTCGTTCTTTGACTATCTAAAATAAAATCATCGTCACTCCATGGCCATGGAATTTTTCTTGACGGTTCTATTTCAATATAAGGGCTGAGATATCAACTTCCCGCAATGGAAAATAAAAATCTTTTCTCGACCTATCCACTAATAACATGTCACCTGTGACGCACCAAACATACCCTACTTTCAACCAACTCTCTGTGTGAATTTTTTCATCAGTAAATCAATGTGTGTGAGTCATGACATGTATTAATGATAATCTTAAACTCTACGGGGAATTACACATGCTCACAGATACAAATATCTAATGAATCCAAAACATGACGAATTTCTACTGCCGGGTATGTTCTCAAAATCTCCTATCTTAAAGATTACCAAGTGTGAACTTCATGAGAGGATGTCTAATCTACTTACTAGTACTCGCACCTAATGGTCTTAATGCTATGTGTCCCATCATAGAATGTCATCCAACCACAGATCGATATTTAAGAATATTATTATAGAATTTCAATGTTCTCATCACAGTGGGGAACTGCCATGACCTTATCAATGGAACAAATACTCTAGGACATTATTACACCATAGTCTTACAGAAAAATGGAAAATATGTAATAATAGATTAAATATAAATGTAATCAAAGTAAAACAAAATGGTTCTTGGACACCAACTATTACAAACTCCGATTTGGACTAGAGCCAACTGTCTATGACTTTCAATTTGCAATAACTCACATTGTGATCATGTTTCCACTAAGTCAAGGATTTATTCAAGGGGGTTTCCACGTTGTCTTCCATAGAAATACTTCTAACTGAAACATCACCTCTCTAATAAAATTATCTCATGAGATGATACTTCCAATGTATGTGCTTCGTCCCCTATTGTGACCTTGGGACTTTTGCGAAATCCACTACAGCAGTATTATCACAGTACAATGTTATATGATCTTTAGTGCTAGGTATCACATCTAGCTCTTAAGTGAAGCTTCACATCCAAACTGCTTCTTTAGCTTCCTCTAAGCTACGATATACTCAGACTCTGGTATAGAATCTGGGACCATACTCAGCTTTGAGCTCTTCCAGCTCACTGCCCCACAATTCAATGTGAAACTGAATGTAATTTGTGACTTTATGTCCTCTTGATCAATCTGGAAACTAGAATAAGCATATCCTATGATTAAAAGTTCCTCATCTCCTCCATAAACTAGGAACATATCCTCAGAATGCCTTAGATACTTTAGGATAGTATTAACTGCCATCCAATGGCAGTCACCTGGGTCAGATTGATATATGCCTACCACACTCAATACATAGGGGACATCCAGCCCTGTATATAACATGGCATACATGAATGACCTAATCTCTGATGTGTATGGAGTCCTTTCCAAAAATTTTCTATCCTCATGTCTATAAGGGAACATTTTCATGGAAAGATGAAGGCCGTGAGACACTGGAAACAATACCCTCTTGGATTGTTCCATAATGAGTCTCTTTAGTATTATATCAATGTATGTAATTTGACATAGTACTAGAAGTCTCTTATATCTATAAAAATGGATCTTGATACCAAGAATATATGTTGCCTCACCAATTTACTTCATGGAGAAGCATTTATTCAACCATGCCTTAACATACTGTAAAACTGTTATCTTCTTTCCAATAAGTAATATGTCATCAACATATACTAGTTGGAAAAAAACTAGACTCCATCTAAACCGTTTTTGTACACATTGTCACATTAGTTCTTGATAAAACAAAATTTTGTTATGGATTCACCAAAACAAATGTTTCATGACCTGTATGATTTTTTTAATCCATAAATGTATTTCTACAACCTGCATACCTTATTGGCATCCTTTGGAGTCACAAAACCTTCCAGTTGTGTCATGTATGCATCTCCTTGAAAGTTCCCGTTAATGAATGTTGGTTTGACATCCATTTTACAAATCTCATAGTCAAGGTAAGCCATAATGGAATTTAGAATTCTGATAGATTTCATCATTGCAAATGGTGGAAAGGTTTCATCGTAGTCAATTTCTTAACATTGTTTAAAACCTTTTGCAACCAGTCATTCCTTATAGGTAATGACTTGTACTTCGATGTCCTGTTTCTTTATGAATACCCATTTTTAACAAAATGTCATTAGATCAACTAGAGGATCTACCAAAATCCATACTTGGTTTTGGTACATGGAATCCATTTCAAAATTCATGGATTCTTGCCACTTGGAAACACCTATGCCACTTACTACTTTTTTGTAGGTTAGATGATAATTATTATCAACTAATAAAGATTCACCATCCTCAGTAACTAGAAAATTGTACCATTCTGATTCACTATCCTCTCTTGTAATCATACATAGTACATGGGTCTTTGGAACAAATTCTTCTTCCACGTGGCATTGTGAAATCTATTCTTATATCAACTCTTGTGTACCTTGTGCCTCAACTTCATCAAAGTCTATCTCACTCCCACTATCTTTTCTAGAGATGTGCTCCCTTTAAAGGAATGTCTCATGTATTAACACTATAATCATTTTGTATGAGGGGTTTTATAGGTAATATCCCCTTGTTTCTTTGGGGTATCTTATAAAGGTACACTTTGTGCCTCTGGGAGCTAGTTTGGTACCTGAAGATGACTTAAGAAATGCTTCGCTACCCCACACATGTAAATTTGATAAAATCACTTTTCTTCCACTCTATAACTCTTATAGAATACCATTTATATATTTAGTTGGTACTTGGTTTAGTTTTTTGTGTTGTTGTTTTTAATGCATACCACCAAAAGGATAATGGAATACTTGAATGACTCATCATTGATCTCACCATGCCCAATAAGGTTTTGTTCCTCCTTTCATTTACACCATTACATTGAGGTGTATAAGGAGGAGTGAGTTGGTATATGATCCCAAACTCTTGTAAGTAACCAATGAAGTCCTAATTACGATATTCCCTACCCCATTCTGAGTGGAGTTTCATAACCTTCTTACCATGATAGTTCTCAACTTCATTCTTATATTCCTTAAAATTATCATAGGAATCTGACTTGTACCTCATTAAGTAGATATATCAATACCTTCTAAAATCATTAGTAAAATTTATGATATATGAGTACCAACCCCTTGCTTCAACTGGAAATGATCCACACACATTAGTATGAACCAATTCAAGAATATCTTTATCCCTTTCACTTATCCCAATAATTGGGTCTTTGGTCATTTTTTCACGTAAACATGCATGACATATTCCAAGTGGTTTGAGTTTAAAAGAATATAAATATCCATCTTGATGTGAAAATGTCATGGGTTTCTCGTTTACATAACCTAGCCAGTGATGCCAAAGATGGGTGTGGTATGAGTCATTTGAAGTATATTTTTCATTGATTACCATTACATAGTTTTTGTAATCCAACGCATAATGACTGTTGTATAAATGTGCCCTACCAAAAAAATGTTATCTTTATAAAAGAAGAAACATTCATTTCCAATCATGAAAACAAATCCATCTAAATATTGTCTGGATACAGAAATTATGTTTTTGGTTACAGATGGAACATAAAAACAACCGTTTAACACAAAGATCATCCCAGTTGGCAATGTTAGGTGGTAGTCCCCAATTGGTACAAAAACAAGTCTGGCTCTATTGGCTGTTCATAGATCTACCTCCCCTTGATCAATCATCCTAAATCTACTTTTTTCCTATATTTGAATACATATGTGAGAACCACTAGCTATATCTAATACCCAATTTGTAGAAACATATATATTTCATTCGATAACACACACTCTTAAAGCTTTGCCTTGCTTCTTAGGCTGGGTGTATTTCTTCTTCCAATGGCCCTTCTTGATAAATGTGAAACAAACAGCCTTATGTTCCCTTGAATCCCCTTTCATCATCCTATTTATGGAAGGACGTGGAAATAATTTGGGCTTAAATCTCTTCCCTTTACCTTTCATCTTATTCACTGTATGGACATGAGTTTTTTTGCGCTTCAAATCATTGTCTACTTGGTTAAATGGATAAGAAGATCAGATAGAGATTTATCATTGTTTTTTATATTGAAATGGATAACAATGTTAGAGAAGATCAGAGGGAGTGATGTGAGAATGATACCGGTGCCCAGTACTTTAGGGAGTCTAAACCCTAGAACCTATAGGTGCTCAATGTATCCAATGATCTTTACAACATGAGGCCCAGATGGGGAACCTTTTCCAGGATTACTCTAAAAGAGTTTCATAGATATCTCAAACCATTCTTATATTTCTCTCTCATAGTAAAAACCACAGAGTTTCTCGATCATGCTATAAGAATCCAGGTCTTTATGTGTCTTCATGAGGTAACTAGACATTGATGACAACATCAAACATTGAACATTGACCGCTTATTTTATATGTTTATCACTGTCCAGGAGATCCTCATTAGTTGCCTCTTTTGTAGGAAGATTAGGTAATGCTAAATCCAGCATGTAAGACTTCTGTTCATGGAATAGGATAACCCAAAGGCATCTAAACCATTATTAGAAGTTGCTATCTGTGAGGATGTTGTATTTATCCCGAATTGATCGTAAGGATAGTGTGGTTGATGAGCTTTCCAATTTTTTTTCTACAATTACAAGAGCAGATCATTAGTACTTTCTTGATTACATTTTATGAGAAATAATAAATTTTATTAAGTCTCCCACTATTTTGTCATTTACCAATTGAACTCACCATTTAACTCGTAATTTTCAGTTTCCATGAAATTCTAGAGGAAATAATTCATATTACCCTACTCATAACCCCACCAAGGGTTGGTCAAGATATTAGAAGGTATTTATGTAGTAAGGTATTTTACAACTGTGGGATTGCACCTCCTTGATATGTTGAGTGGACTCCCCAATCCTGAAATAATGACATTGTATTTCCTCAGCTCTTGCATCCAATATTACACTACGCCTAGCAAGGGATACTCCTCAGGGTGTAATATGGTTATGTAAACCTGAAACCTTTCATAAGAGATTCCTGTATAAAAGTAAGTGTCCCATCAAGGGTTGGTCAAACACTTATTTTTATTGTGTTTTTCTGTTATTCAAATAATAGAGGGCTTGGATCGAGACGGTCGTTTCGGTATATCGCACTCAAGGTTTCGGTTTACTTTGAGTTCGGCCGGGTTGGTTCATTCACGAAACCAACCGGGCCTTCGGAGCGGAAACGCTCATATCTTGAGCTACGGACGTCCGATTGACGTGCCGTCAGTCGCGTAGTGTTCCTCTTAGTGAGACGGATCTTTTGGCATACTCCGCCCGAGGTTTGGACGCAGGTGGAGTACGGTCGGGTTGGTTTTGCCTTAAAACCCAACCAGGCCCCGGAGACGAAAATGCCAATAACTCTCAGACCGGGCGTCCAATCGACGCGCCGTCTGTTGCGTTGAGTTCCTGTTGACGATACGGAACTTTTGGATACATCAACTCTGGTCTTCGTGACAGTTGATGTATCAGCCTCTCGGCTTGTGGAGCGGACCCTCCGTACGAGCTTGCTGTGTGCGGGAACCCTAGTGCTGGCTGCGACTGTTCTTCTGCTACGACTGCTACTGTGACTGCGACGACGACAGTACAGAGATCCTGTGTGGATTTGACGACGACAGTACAGAGATCCTGTGTGGATTTGACGACGACAGTACAGAGATCCTGTGTGGATTGGACGACGACAGTACAGAGATCCTGTGTGGATTCGACGACGACGACTACAGCACTCAGCGATCCTACGTGGATCAGTGCTACAGGTTCTGTGTGAGCCCGATCCTGTGTGGGTCCTTGCGCTCAGCGGTTCTGTGTGAGCCAGCGCCTACAGGTTCTGTGTGAGCCCGATCCTGTGTGGGTCTTCTGCGGGGGTTAGTTACCTATCGATCCTTCGTGGGTCCGACGACTTAGATGGATCAGTGATCATCTTTATCGTCCTTGAAGAAGTATACCTGTGTGAGCTGAATCCTGTTGTTTTCCTGTGTGGATTGTGTTGTGCAATCCTGTGTGGATTATATTTTGCTTTCCTATGTGGAATACGTATACTTTCCTGCGTGGACTGAGTTGTACTTGGGCTCGGAGGTTGGAGCGTATTTGAATTGATGACTTAGGTATATGTATGGGCATATACCTAAGCAGTGTCGGTTGTTACTTCGTGATTGTACTTTTCTTCGTGGTTTATCCTTTGTGGATTTGAGAGACCTTCAGGGGTCTCGGGGTCCCTACTGAGTAGCTTATACTCACCCCTGCACGGGCTTTGCCCGCACTTCGTTGTGTTGGTTGCAGACGACGGACAGTGTTGACCTTAGCTGAGGCTTGCAGAGCGGGACGGTACCCGGAGGTGGACCACTGGGCGGGACGTGCTCGGAGCGGACGGCGGGACCCGTGGAGCAGAGGAGCTATCTGTACCCACCCTTCAGGTGGGATTTCCAGTGGACAGCTCGGAGTAGCGGCTTTACTTTTCAGTTGCTGTTTTTCCCTTTTTGAGTTGTACTTTACTTTCAGTTTGGGTTTGTATTCTGGCCCATTTACTTTTCCGCACTTTCAGTCGTACTCTGTTTGCTTAGTGTTTACTTTCCGCTTGTTTACTCTGTGGTGTGTGTTTACTTTTCAAAGGCAATGCCTTCCCTTTTTCCGGGAATTACGCCTTGGTGCTAGTCACCAGCCCCTGGCCTATGGAAGGCGGGCTTGGGGTAGTCACGGCACGGACCCCGAGGGCGGGTCGTGACAAATTGGTATCAGAGGAGTTCGGTTCTACCGCGAACTCTGATCTTTTCTATGAGAAGCAATAATGTTTAGCGTATTGAGTGTGGTTATCAGTCCAGGGAGTCCAGTGTTGGTGCGGCGGCCGACGTATCCGTACACCAGGACCCTGACTTCTGATTTCCGACTTAATGCACGAAAACATTGATTGCGTGTGTGTTTCAAGTTTTCTTTGTGATTACTTGTGTCAGCTCACCGGGTATACTGATCTGCTTTATGAAAGTCTCAAGTTTTCCTTGTGATTACTTGTGCCAGCTCACCAGGTATAATCGTTTGATCGTGTTACGTTGTTTCTTTCAGGATGGCCCCATAACGGCAGCCAGTTAGGGTTCCGAGAGTCGAGCGAGACGACAGCCCACCGAGCGACGAGGCTTCGGTGCAGGGCCCTTTGTCAGCAGTGGCACCGGCAGTAGCTTTACCCGCCGATCCCCCGATGCTTCCAGCAGCAGCCGCTGACGATGCACGTCGCCTCAGCGCACTGCATGAGTTTCAGCGCCAACGACCGCCCAGGTTTCGCGGGGAGACGGATCCCCAGGCAGCAGAGGACTGGCTGGAGGCAGTGGTTCGAGTGTTTAGGCTAGTGAGGACACCAGCAGACCTCATGGTGATCCTCGCTGCGAGCCTACTACACGCAGCAGCAGGACGATGGTGGAGCTTGATGCTCCAGGTGCACGATGAGGCATCTCTTCTTTGGACGGACTTTGAGAGCATCTTCCGCTCGGAGTTCGTCCCAGCCACCCTTCGTGCGGTGCGTATCCAGGAGCTTCTACAGCTGCGGCAGGGCAGCATGACGGTCGCTCAGTACTCGGCGAGATTTACCGATCTCTCGCGCTACTCGACCGACATGGTACGGGACCCATTCTTCCGGGCCCGGACCTTCGAGCAGGGTTTGAGACACGAGATCAGGGCATCGCTGATCTCCCTCAGCATACCGACTCAGACAGGAGTACTGGAGCGGGCCCTTCTGATCGAGAGCTTCCTTGCTGAGTCTACACCAGCACAGAGACCCACCGCAGGACGGCACGTGGCAGAGTCATCTGCAGCTGGCAGTCGGCGAATGACTCAGGGGTCCAGACAGACCAGACCTCAAGGCACTGGCTCAGCAGTGCAGGGCACACAACGCGGAGCCAGTCTTTCGAGTGGAAGACAGTGCTATGCATGCGGCGGGCGAGGCCACATGGCTCGTGACTGCCCGACCCGCCATGCGGAGGAGCAGCAGACGGTTGAGGAACCACCTAGGCAGAGGCAGAGGTTCGACCGTGGCGGTCTGCAGGAAGGAGGCGGACGAGGCAGAGGAGCTGGCTGAGCAGCAGGTGGTGGACGACGCTTTGAGGCTCTACCACCACCACCACCAGGAGGTCCACCCCGACCGCAGGGGAGAGCTCAGCTTCAGGCAGCCGAGGCCTTCGATCATGGAGCTCTGGGAGCCGATGGACAGGAGCAGAACTAGTGGTTACATCCTTTGTACTTCTGGTTCCTTGTTGCTTTTGTGTAGCGTCTTGTTTTACGAGCTGCAATAATAAAAGACGCATACCTTGTGATGTTTTCGTTCCTGTCCTCTATCGTAATGTTACTAAGAGGTTCCAGTTTTGGCTGTTGACTTGACCCTCACTTGTGAGACATCTACTGGAGGAGACCCAGTTACCACACACTGATGCCGACAGTGTGACTCAACCCTTGGAGGCGAGAGTAACGGTTGAATCTCTTAGTAGTAGCGTCGAGGCCTTACGACGTCATCCTTAGTATGGATTAGTATCATCCATGTTAGGATTGACTGTTTTAGGCAAAGAATGTGGTTCATCCAGGGGATGAGACCAGATTTCTCTTTTCGGCAAAAGAGAAATCTTGCAGCTCTGGTGGGACCGGAGATGGTCCGGGCCACGTCAGAGGAGGTCCATGTCCTCCAGGAGCGGGTCCTACATGGGCGATCGATTCCTCTTGTGCGCAACAGATGGCGGCACGGGAATCTCCAGGAGAGCACATGGGAGCGGGAGGCTCAGATGCGTGCTCAGTACTCTCTTTTGGTTTCCCTAGTTTTTGATGTAGCTTTACGGGGACGTAAAGCCCTGAGGTGGGAGTAATGTAAAGACCCGTAAAATTCAAGGAAAATTTTTTCTTAATTTTCTTTAGAATTTTACAAGAGCGCGGTTTCAGACGGCACCTGATTCCGAGGCCCGGAGTGCCCGGAATTAATTTCCAAAGTTTGGCTCGGGTACGTTCAGTGAACGAACGAGCGGGAATTCCTAACTTTTGATCCGGTGCTCGGAATTGAAATCCGAGGGCACCGATGAACTCGCAGCGCCGTTTTTCGCTTAATGAGACCTTTTCGGGAGTTGCGTTTGTTGCGGGTTGAAAGTTACGTTTTGGGGTTTTTCAGTTAAGTTAAATAAAATTGTGTAAAACAAATTTTATTTAAACTTATTAAAAAAAACCTACCTAAGGGGGTTGGAAGTGGGACCCACACCCACTTAACCTCCCTTGGGAGGATTAAGTGTGGTGGGGCCCACACGAACCCCTAAAACTTTTAATAACCTCTCAACTTCCCCCTTAAACTCCCCTCTCTCCCTCTTAATTGTTTGTAAACTTAACATCAAATTAATTACACATGACATGTTAATTAATTAAGTGTTATGTTTGAATTTTGAAGTTTTGAATTCCTAGGCTTGGTAAATAAAATAAGGAGGGACCTTATTTTATTTTGTTAGCCAACTTGTGTGGAATTCATTTGAGAGCTCCTCCTCCATCTTCTTCATCTTGACGAAGAACGTTCATCTTGACGAAGAGCGCTCAAACTCCGACGAAGAACGACGCCTCTCTTCTTCGTCCTCGGTGTCAACAAGAGGGAACGCCACATCCTCCTCGGGCCTTCTTCTTCGGCAAACGAAGATCCGCCAACAACGTGTCGCATCGGACGTAACTCTTCGTCAACGGATTTGACTAACGACGACCGCGACGCCCGACTTCCGCGACGCCGTCTTCCGCGGAACGTAGAAGATTCTTTGAATCTCAAACCAGAGGTAGGGGATGTTATTTATTGATTATTTTATTCCATTCTTGAATCATGGATTTTAGCATGACTAAATGTGAGGCTTTTGGATATTCTTTAGTTATGTTATTAATTAACGTGAGGGGGGTCGGACCGCATGAACACGGCCGAACCCCCCCTCCTTAGTTCTCGTTTTATTCATGCGGATGGAAGCAAGAGGCGTGGTGCCGTCGCACCACGCGGATGAACATGCTTATAATTTCCGCAACACCGTCGCGCTTCGCCGAGGAGAGATTTCAAGAACGCGACGCCGTCGCGCCGCGTTGGGAGGGTTCATGGCACGGCGAAAGGGGCGCGGTGCCGTCGCACCGCGCTGGACGACGAACACCGCGGCCGGTTCCGGGCCGCGGTGAGACGAGGAGACCGCGGCCGGTTCCGGGCCGCGGCGGAAGGAAAGATCGGCGGCCGTGCCGCCGGCGTCGGAAGTCGAGGGCGGGACCGGAAATTCCGGTCCCGTTGGTAAAAACCGGCCGGCCAGCGGGCCGGCCGGATTTCATAAAAACCGGGGGATTAAACCCCCGGCCGGTCCTTCAAGACCCCCCTCTTAATGAGGGGGGCGGTTCTTTAAAGGAGGGGGGGGCAAAGCCCCCCCGGTTTTTGTCCAGCCGGCCCCCATCTGCGGGGGCCGTTTTTATTGCAAGGCACGGCTTTTAGTCGTGCCGCTTGTGAAACGCGGGGCTTAGCCCCGCGTGCCTCCCGCCGCCGCCACGCGGCCCGCCGCCGCCACGCGGCCCGCCGCCGCCACGCGGCCCGCCGCCGCCACGCGGCCCGCCGCCGCCACGCGGCCCGCCGCCGCCGCCGCCACGCGGCCCGCCGCCGCCGCCACGCGGCCCGCCGCCGCCGCCACGCGGCACGCCGCCGCCGCCGCCCCGCGGCCCACCGCCGCGCCGCCGCCGCCGCGCCGCCGTCGCCGCCGCCGCCGGCCGCCGCGCCGCCGCCGCGCCGCCCCCGGGGGGGGTCGGGCCGGGTCGGCCCGGACCCGGACCCCCCGTTTCGGACCAGTTTCGGTTTTTGGCTCATAACTTGAGCCTCGGACCTCCGAATGACTAACCGTCTGCGGCAACGCGATCCTTGGATCGAGACGGTCGTTTCGGTATATCGCACTCAAGGTTTCGGTTTACTTTGAGTTCGGCCGGGTTGGTTCATTCACGAAACCAACCGGGCCTTCGGAGCGGAAACGCTCATATCTTGAGCTACGGGCGTCCGATTGACGTGCCGTCAGTCGCGTAGTGTTCCTCTTAGTGAGACGGATCTTTTGGCATACTCCGCCCGAGGTTTGGACGCAGGTGGAGTACGGTCGGGTTGGTTTTGCCTTAAAAACCAACCGGGCCCCGGAGACGAAAATGCCAATAACTCTCAGACCGGGCGTCCGATCGACGCGCCGTCTGTTGCGTTGAGTTCCTGTTGACGATACGGAACTTTTGGATACATCAACTCTGGTCTTCGTGACAGTTGATGTATCAGCCTCTCGGCTTGTGGAGCGGACCCTCCGTACGAGCTTGCAGTGTGCGGGAACCCTAGTGCTGGCTGCGACTGTTCTTCTGCTACGACTGCTACTGTGACTGCGACGACGACAGTACAGAGATCCTGTGTGGATTTGACGACGACAGTACAGAGATCCTGTGTGGATTTGACGACGACAGTACAGAGATCCTGTGTGGATTGGACGACGACAGTACAGAGATCCTGTGTGGATTCGACGACGACGACTACAGCACTCAGCGATCCTACGTGGATCAGTGCTACAGGTTCTGTGTGAGCCCGATCCTGTGTGGGTCCTTGCGCTCAGCGGTTCTGTGTGAGCCAGCGCCTACAGGTTCTGTGTGAGCCCGATCCTGTGTGGGTCTTCTGCGGGGGTTAGTTACCTATCGATCCTTCGTGGGTCCGACGACTTAGATGGATCAGTGATCATCTTTATCGTCCTTGAAGAAGTATACCTGTGTGAGCTGAATCCTGTTGTTTTCCTGTGTGGATTGTGTTGTGCAATCCTGTGTGGATTATATTTTGCTTTCCTATGTGGAATACGTATACTTTCCTGCGTGGACTGAGTTGTACTTGGGCTCGGAGGTTGGAGCGTATTTGAATTGATGACTTAGGTATATGTATGGGCATATACCTAAGCAGTGTCGGTTGTTACTTCGTGATTGTACTTTTCTTCGTGGTTTATCCTTTGTGGATTTGAGAGACCTTCAGGGGTCTCGGGGTCCCTACTGAGTAGCTTATACTCACCCCTGCACGGTCTTTGCCCGCACTTTGTTGTGTTGGTTGCAGACGACGGACAGTGTTGACCTTAGCTGAGGCTTGCAGAGCGGGACGGTACCCGGAGGTGGACCACTGGGCGGGACGTGCTCGGAGCGGACGGCGGGACCCGTGGAGCAGAGGAGCTATCTGTACCCACCCTTCAGGTGGGATTTCCAGTGGACAGCTCGGAGTAGCGGCTTTACTTTTCAGTTGCTGTTTTTCCCTTTTTGAGTTGTACTTTACTTTCAGTTTGGGTTTGTATTCTGGCCCATTTACTTTTCCGCACTTTCAGTCGTACTCTGTTTGCTTAGTGTTTACTTTCCGCTTGTTTACTCTGTGGTGTGTGTTTACTTTTCAAAGGCAATGCCTTCCCTTTTTCCGGGAATTACGCCTTGGTGCTAGTCGCCAGCCCCTGGCCTATGGAAGGCGGGCTTGGGGTAGTCACGGCACGGACCCCGAGGGCAGGTCGTGACATTTTTCTTTCAATAACATTGTATTCAATTATGATATATATGGTGGTGGAGTCTTGGAAGGAAGATTAATAGGTAAATGTGGTGTGTTATGATCATGGTCATGGTGATACTATTTATAGTTGGATATAGGGTTGATGGAATAAGATGTTGATTCAAGGGAGAATTTTTTTAAATAGTTATTCATCATTGAGTCCTTTTTGTGTTTATTAGATATTATTTTTGGGGGCACCTAGGAGTTTCAAAGATGTAATGTGGCTTGAGGACACACTTTTTTGGACTTCTATGAAAATGGTTGTGGAAGGGTTTATAGAGAAGTGTTTTTTTATAGAAATAAAAAGCAGAGAATAATGTTTCTAGGGGTTTTTTATAGAACATGGATGTTTTGAAGTTGAAATGAGATGAGATATTGATGGATTCCTTTATGGGTTTACCCTAATAATATAGAGGACTCAATGTAGTCTTGGTAATCATTGATAATTTTATGAAATGATGTTATTTCAGAGAATTCATGGAGTCATGCATCATGGATGTTTTGGAAAAGATGTACATCGATGAGATGGTGTGGTAACATGAATCACCATGGTCTATTTTCCTTGATCGATACTCTTGTTTTAATTCATAACTCTAGAGGGGATTTCTGTAATTATTTGAAAATCAATTACTCCTAAATATTTCATTCAAACACCAATTAGTATAGTAGAAGCAGTGGACTATATAGATATTATAGGATTTGTTTGTAGTTTGTATCAAAAATATAATAGGATCATTGGAGTGAAATTAACCATTGGATGAAATTAATCACTAGTCCATATGAATGGATCTATTTGAGGCATTCTATGGGAAATCATTATGTTATATGATGTGTTTGATTGTTTTTGGATAGGAAGATATTCTTACTCCCAATGTGGTGTAGAGAATTAAAGAGTGGTTTCATTCTGTTAGTGATAGGATACAAGCAACAAAACATTTGAATAAATCATATGATAATCATAGGGGGGGAATTAGATTTCAAGGTTAGAGACCAATTATTATTTATAGCCTCCCTTAAACATGGGTATTTATGGTTTTAATGGGTTTAATCATTATCCCCTTCTTGTTGGGCCTTTTATATTGTTGGTAGAGTTGGTGATATAACATATCTGTTGGAATTACCTCCTTTTCTGGAGATAATCTATTATTTTTTCCCTAAATATAATCATTACTGATATTTTCATTATTACTCACATTTAATAGAATGGGTATTGATGAATTTCAAATATGAATTTTTGTTCATGTATTATCCAATGGGGATCCTATATCATTGAGAGAAGTTGCTACATGGATAGACTATTAGCCTAGTTCTTATATTGTAGAATAATGGTGGTCTATAGGAGAGTACATTGGAATTTAATATGATGATGTGTTCCTAGTACTGAAAGATGTTTTATGTTCTTTATTTCTCTTCATTTTCCTTGACGATGTGATGTTTTGTAATTGTTTTTATGATATGTGTTGTTTAATTGATGTAAGATGTGTGATAATGTTCCAATATATCAAAATGGGAAGACCTACTTCTTAATAAAGATGCATTATACTATGATGTGATTAAACCTATGTGATAGAGGAAATGGTTCTTATAGTGGGTAATAACATTATATTGGCGACGTAATTATCTAATATTGGGGTTTGTGGCAGTTTTTTCTATTGGTTATAGTTTTTTTGGTTTGGGTTTAATGTAAGATAGTTGGATTTTTTGAGAATAAGTTTTTTAAAATGTTTCTATTCATTGTAGGTACCAGATGACATGGTATTGTACCTACTGAGCAGTGTTCATGCGGTTGAGTTGCACTATGTTTTTATGGGTGATTTGAGG
The DNA here is from genome assembly GCA_963277665.1 of Viscum album. Classification (NCBI taxonomy): domain Eukaryota; kingdom Viridiplantae; phylum Streptophyta; class Magnoliopsida; order Santalales; family Viscaceae; genus Viscum; species Viscum album. Next base: position 212,540,751 of record OY728155.1, on the reverse strand, counting down.
GTTTTTTGATTGTTGATTTGAGATTGTGCTGTAATTTATGGTATGACATGATCGTTTAGATGTCTCTCGTTATGGGAGTTTCTAGACACCTTTCTCTTCATCATGTTGGGTATTGATTATCAAGGATGATAATCATTTGAGAGGAATATGATGTAATTTAAAAACTTTCTTATCGCATTACACTTCTAATTTTTATGGATATGGGTGATTGTGTGAGATTTTAGGGTGTTCTGGTTATGTTTTCGGTGAGGTAGGAGCTGTAGGAGTGACGAAGGAGGTTGTCCATGATGTGAAGCAATTTTATATCATGATTTGAATGTTTTTGACTTTTATAGGCATATTGTTTCACATATTTTTTATGAAGGAGGATGAATGTGTGAAACATATTAATTTAATTAATGTTAAAATCGGGACATTTAATTAAATCAAATTCAAGGTAAAATAATTTGTAGTAGAAACTAAAAATATGGGAATTCCCTTATAACTACCATCATGGATATATTTCATTACTTTAATAATTAATTTCAATGTTTTAAATAACTTTATATATATATATATTTTATTTATTATTGTCATATCCCTCCCTCTCTTGTTTCTGTTGATCCCTATAAATTTTTTGAGGATCTTATAATCCTCATTGCTGTCCTCGGTCTATTTGTTTCAGTGGATACCAACTATATATTATTGGTATGTTATTCTATTTTTCATAGTGGGTCTCACTTGGTCTTCCCTCACAAGGGGTGTGTTTTTGGTATGTGATGTGTTTGGGTTGTATTTTTCTTATTATTGGGTGTACTTCATGTGTATTTGTTAGTTCCCATGTGTAATTTGGATTTTTGAGAATTTATTCTTCACCCACCAGTTCAAAAAGAGTTGTAAAGGATTATTTTATCTAGGGAACCCCTTGTTTCTAATTTTTTTGATTCATGTGGGATGGGATTACTCTTTTTATCTTTGATGGATGGTTTGAGAATGCCTAATCATGATAAATCAACTTGTTAATGGGAATAAATTGTGGAAGGGGGTTGATTCACATGATTTTAGTTCTATTATATTATCTTAATGTTATGATTTTATAGAATTTATACCCCGATGAAAATTATGTATATTGAGGGTATTTAATTTTTATGGTATTATGTGTATTCTGGATCCCTTGTTGTGTGGTTGTTCTGATATCACTCTAAAATTTAAATTTGATAAAAATGTTTATTTGGATAAAAAAAGGTTTCCTTATGAATGTGGCTTTGGTGAGAATACCATAATTTATATGTGTAATGTTATAGAAAAACTCGTTGATAAAAAAAATTGGTGATGTGTTGTGATGTGTGGTCGTGGTGTGGGGAGGTAATGTATTATTGTGGTTTTTGGGGTTAAGGGGTTTAGGAGGTCATGTATTTGGGTGGTTATGTGAGGAGTTTTGAGGTCATGTTGTGCTTGGGATATGTGATTGGTTTGTGAAAATGTGTTATAGGGTAATGATGTGATGGTACTATGTGTTCATGTTATATGGTAGTGATGTGAAGTGTTTGTGAGTCTGTGCATTTGAGGGATGATGTAATGGGTTTGTGAGGACATACTATGGTGTGCAGATATGAGGTACTGATGATGGGTGGAGAAGTATTGGAAAATTATCACTGATGTGAGGCCATGTTATTTTGTTCTGATATGTTCTTGGGTTATTTTATGAGTCGTTAAATGATTGTATTGTACTAGATTCATAGGCAGTCATGAAATTATATGATGTGTTAAAATTGAAACTGAATGGCTTTTTTAGATGTTGTGTAGGAAATGGGTACTGAAAAATGTAAAATAGGAAGTGTAGTTTAATGTATTTATTTATAAATAATGAAAGGAATTGTAGGTATGCATGAACACGATATGTCATTTAATGATAATTGAACAAAGTGTCTTGGTACTTGTGTGATATAGTACATTTATATGTTGTTCTGAATGTGGTGATGTTGTGAGATGGCCAGTTCCTTGATGTGAACCCATTTTATAGGATTGTGTGTGGAGACGCACACACACACACACACACATACACATATATATATATATATATCATGTATATTCCTTTATTTCCCTATGTACCCCACCCATTACCAACACTGTGTGATGAAACTCATTCACTAATAATTATAGGGTTCTTTTCCCAATATCCTTGTATCTAGGATGGATGGATACACACACACTCTCTCTCTCTCATTATATTCCAAGTGAGTATATATGGAATTTTTGTGATGGGAAATTTTTTAATAGTGAACAAGGGGAATCCCCAAGTGCGTTCTATCAGGATGTGATATTTCTATGCTATGGATTGGTGGACCATGTATCTTTTGGAGAGATATGACGTGACTGTGTTATGGGTGTAATATGATGGGTCACATTCATGGTTGGAGGTGGGAATGAGTACTATGTATTTCATGTGCATTTTAACCAATTACTATGGTTATAGTTGTGTTGTGATGTCCGAGGTGGTTTTCGGAGACATTAGCGTTTGGTCCCTAAACTGAGGCGTACTAAAGGTTAGATTTAGGGGTTGATATATCACTCCATTTACTATTGTTTCCCTTTAATGAACGGATCATTAAAATACTATTAATTGTTGAAAATTTTTAACAACATATTACAAAGTGATATTGAATGTCTTTTTTATATTATTTTTAAATATTCATTATTAAAATCATTTTTAACAGTTTTTTTATCTGGTGGCTTACTCCTATGAAAGGGAAGTGACGGTTTGAATGTTTCTTGATATTATTATATATAAATAAAATATATATATATATATATATAATTTATTTCAAAGAAACACACTTATTAGGATATTTCATTATCATGAAGAAAATAACTTTTAATTTTTATTAGTTTTGGCGAATATGGAGGGATACTCATCATGTTGTTTATATTATAAAGTAACAATCTATGTTAATGTGGTGTGGATTTTTCTTGAACATTTTTGGATCAAGAATAAAATTTAAATATATATATTTGGGGAGTTATTCAACTAGGTTCTACTCACACGTTCAATAAGAATTGCATTTTCCATTCCATTATAATTGGGGTTTAATTGAGGTCGTAAAGGTAAACCTCAAAAAAAATATTTTTCATTACACCAAAATCCATATCCATATGAACAACATGTGTCAACAGTTGATTTATTATGGTCTATATTTGACTTATATCTTCTTGGTACTTCAATAATGCTTCTTTTTTAACACCATGGATTATTATTGTTTCCTCATTTTTTCCCCAAATTTATTTTGGATTTTTTGATAGGATGTGATGACAATAAATTTACATTATAATGATCATTTTATTTTTTAGTATCCAGATATTGAATTATAAGAATTATCTTAGAAAATAATATTTTATTTATCAGACATCATAAATCTGTCTTGGATTTGAATAATCTGTCTTTGTGTGATGTTTGGGTTTGTTTGAAATGGTCATTTATGGTTGGTTTGAATGGTTTTCAAAGAAAAAAACATTTTAATTATCATAGGATTATAGTATTTGGAGACATTGGTGACTATAATTATATATTAAATAATAAATTAGAAATATAACATATATTTAAATAGTTAATTCATGATTTAATGTGGTTTCTGAAGTGTTAAAATACATCATTACACTCCCCATGGTAGCAAGATTACTGTATTGGCCTAAAATAATTCTATTTTCAGTATTTGAAATGGATAATTCTTGAGAATTAATAATATAAATGAAGAATCTAGTTCTAAACTATTAACTCTTTTAGTTAGTATATTCTTTTAAAATTTATTAAACTGAAAATGTTTTATCCCCAATTGATCATTCTGTAACTAGATCTATAGTACTCTTATATTTTAGACAAAATTCACTAAATATAATTAAAAAATAACTTATTTGTTCATGGGGGGCACAAAAACAATGTCTTTTGATTCATTCACAATACTCATGTAAAGATTTTCTTTTGGTTTTTCAAGATCCATAAATATGAATTTTGAAGGATACAGTTCTAGAAAAGGGAAAAAAATATAAAAAAGATATATTTTATTTCATTTCAATCTCATATAAAAGTAGATTTATAATAAAATTAATTGTTTTTATATTTATTCTATATTAAAAGTAAAATATCATTGATTCAATTTATTTACATTAATTAAATCTGTTTATGTTTGGAAAAAATAAATAATATCATGAAGTTATTTATGTGGATCCTTACCTAGTAACCCACCATATTTCGAATGGTTGTGAATAAAAATATATTATATATCAAGGATATTAAGTGAATGATAATATTATAGACTATTTTTTACTATCATTTTAGGATAATGCATGTTCTTTTAGATAAAATTTGTTATAAATTGGTTTCTTTGGTTTAATCATATTTAGTATTTTTTTCATAGTTTTAGACTCATAGTTTGAAAAAATGGAATTTCAATTATCTATATCCATAAATGGATTGGATCAAACAATTATTCAATCTAAATTAACAAACTGGTGTTATAATTTCTCAACATGAAAAATACAATTAAAATAAACATATGAAACCGCTTAGGCAATGAAAAAAATTGAATAATGAGTTTCAATGTCACTTAACCCCTTTAAAAATATTATTCTACTAAAATAATAATGAATAGTTTACCCATATGTTTTATGAAAGGGATATTGATATAATTATGTTTCAAACAATCACATTTGTTTCATTTTTTTAGATAATTACTTAATTGGTGATTCAAGATCTATAATAAAAAATATTATAATAAAATGTTGAAAATATGTTAGATTGAAAATATATCGAATGTAAATATTAAAAATTCTATTTTAATGAAACTATTATTGTAATGGTTGGGTACCTAGGACACCCATTTCATACTTGAAAAAAAATATTATCTAATTATCTTTCAAAATTTAATTACAATGACCATTGATTAAACATCTAAATATATATAAAAACAATACCATGACCTTGCTGTAGGTTTTTATCACCTTATGAATTGATTAAAATTAATGATGAAATATATGTAATGAAACTTGGCCGAACACAGTTTTCTCAATTGAAATTCTATTCTATAAAAAAATAATGCATGAGAATAATTACCTTACATTTAAAAATGGGAAAAAATATCGATCAAATAAAAATAAATAGAATTTGATAAAGAAAAATAACCCTTTAAATAAATAACATGGATCCCCAAAAAATGTCAGATGATACAGTGAAAAAAATATATAATCATAATGTTTTATCCTTTGATCAAATTGTGATAACCTATTTGGAGATAAGTCTAGAATGGATAAATCTACTCGCATTCCCTTGTTTCTCTGCATATTCAAAAAATTACCTCTTTTCAGAGATTCAAACAATAGAACATGACATACATCCATCAACCACTATTATATTCACTAGATTATGACCACTTCTTATGGTGCCATTAATCCAAGAACAAATAGAAAATATTATTTGAATTATATTCCAACTCTCAATCGATTATTGGGAAAATCTATGAATGTGTAACAATAACTTTATAAATCACTCAAGGTGGAAACAATATTGAATTCATCAATCATGTATACGGGAAACTAATTACCATGTACATACAGAATTAAATAACCATGGAATCAACCCATGAGTTTCAAATTTTAATCATCATCAAAAAATTATGCCATAATGCTAAGTCAAGGGATCGAGTGAGGTAAATAAGATCCAAAACTCAATTTATATACATATAAACAATTAATAATTTAAAATATCATAAAGTGAAAAAATTTTGTATGAGAGCTAAATTAACATATAATATTTAAAATAGATCATTAAAAAAAATTATCTCTCATATAATGGATCTAAAATTACTCAAAAGCTCTCAAAACATACTATATAAGTAGGAAAAGTCATATAGGAAATGATAATATCTTATGAAACTCACAAAATTTGATATGATATTGATATTTTAAAAAATAAAACATATTATGAGAATAATTTATCCAATGAATAAAATCTTCATACATGACATATTCATTATATGTGAGGTAAATTATCCTATCATGTAGGAAAAGATAATCAAAAGAAATATATTCCATTATAAAACATAGAATATTAACCTATGAGATTTCAGAAAGCGACCAAATATTCCCATTTGATTTCAGAAATAGAAACATTCATAGGATCTAAAAAGGATAAAACCATGTATTAATAAACAAAATAGAAAAAGACAAAAGTCACCTAATACCAATGAATTGATACATCATCACAATTATTACCAAATTACCATTCAAATCCAAAAATTATGCAATTTATCTCAAAATGAGTAATATATTAAAATTAAAATTTTAAAATACATAGTAAATGTATTTAAAACATTTATTCTTATAATAGGAAAACAAGTTGATTTCTTACTTTTGGGGTTTTCCTCATACTCCCCTCTGTTAGATATTAGTATATGAAAACATCATGAATTGATTTATTCTCCACTAATGAGTACTAATACATAGAAGTCAACATACTATGTGTCCCATAATAGAATTTTACTCGACCATAGGAAATAAGTCTAATAATATTTTCATAGAATATCTAGGTTCTCTTCATTATAGAGAATTAAAATGAACTTTTCCATAAGAGATATAATATATAAAATTATTACATTAATGTAACATAGACCAATTAATAATATATAACAATATATTTATTATTATCTACCTCTTTGAAGAGCCGTGCAATTTAATATACAAAATGTTGATTCTAGGACAGAAAATCCCATAGTAATACACATATTTGCTGTTAAATAAGTATTTAAATATAGAAATTTATTTTATTTTCATGATTTTTATGGAATATTTTAAATCATTAAAAATTGGTTCGTTATTTGTAATTCTAATATGAAAACTATTTAGAATTGAAATTTCATTTTCGTTTAAGATGATTAATTTCTATTTCTCATTAAAGGAATTTGTATTAGACCAAATAAATAATATTAATGAAACAAAAATAGGTATTTCTATTTTTTATTGTCTTAATTTATAATTTAATAAAAGATAAAATATTACAATCATTTTATATTGAAGTTTATATTAATTTTGTTTTAGTGTAATATTAGATATTTTAAGAGATTGTTAATGTTTCATGAATAAATTTTTTTAGGTAGAAGTTTCAAAAAAATGAATTTTATATGGATGGTATATAATATGAATCTTCCATTAATTTAATAAATCATAATATATTCTTCCATATATTTTAAGGTATTTTATTTTTAGTTTATTTCTTCAAATTGTGATTTTTTTGAGTCAAATGTCTCTATATAATAAGTTAATTTGGACTTAAATCCACATAAAAAATGGTTATGTTATAAATAAGTGAGAAAACTTTTATGGCTAATTGACATTAAGATATAATATTTATAAAGTAAAATTAATTATATGTTATTGAAAATTTATTATTATAACATTGTTTATCCATCATGATTTATAAAATAAAAATGAATTGTGTTTAGAAGAATATTTAATAGAATCATGTAAAAATATATCTCACATTTCCTCATTTACAAGGATATTTTTTGTTGAGTATAAGGTTGTGTATAATATATTAAAATATAATTTCACATTATTTTTGGAATATGGCCACAATATACTGGGTAAGAATATATGTATTGTTGAATATAGTTGTAGGGAGGATTGTGTTGGGATGTGGGAAACACAATTTCCAATATAATTTTTGGTGGATACATCTGATAGCCCAATGTCATATAATAACATTATAAAATAGCTTCTTCTATTGTATAGAATGTGTACTTATTTTTTCTGAAACAATGAATAAATGAACAATATAGATATAGAAATATGGTTTCATTATACAATAGTGATTAAAAAATATGGCGGTGAATCTACTAGAAATATAGGTTACTATATTATCTAGGATAAAAGTATATTATTTCACTTTCTATAATATAACTTAGATTAAAATTTATGTATTGGAATCAGATATAATTATATTTAAAATATTATAAACTTTTAATATATATGAAGAATTAGTTATGAATTATGATCATATGTTCTTGTATTTTGTATTAAAATAGTAATTTGATGCACTACCAAAAATAATTAATTTATTGTTATTTTGGGGATATATTATCGATTCTGAAGTATTCATCCAGGTGATGATATCTACCATATATGATAAGTTACATAAAAGAATGTGATGAGGTGGAAAATTTAGAATATTTAGGATTTTATATGGGATCTTTGGAGAGTTTTTACTGATTTTGATTTATAAATACTGAAATTTGAATGAAATTGATATATGGTGGAGTCCCAATAAATGATGGATTTAAAAAACTGTGTAATAAAAATAATAGTAGTGATAAGTGATCCACCAAGTATTTGTTTTGAATGTTACAATATATTTTTAGAAAAGTGGATGATAAAAAAAATTTCATGTAAATGCGAGTATATGTTCAATAAATATTCCATATAGTAAAAAAATTCATATTCAAAATTGTTCCTTTGGAAATATCAAAAAATAATCACATGGATAATAATAACTAATATCATTATCGAGTAAAATTATAATATTGATAGCTATGATCTTTCCATCAAGGTATTATACAATGAAATCATGTCCCTTACATTCAGGGCCTTTTGAAAGGACATATTACAAACCATCAAGGCCTATTTCTATGTCATATTAAATACAATAAATTAATTATTCCAATAAATTTTCATTATATTGTCCAGAATAAATTGAGTAATACCCAATATCTTATATTATGGTAAATATTTATTTATAAAGGGGATATTTATATCTAGTCTCCCGAATAAGTTACATATGTCTAATACAATCATTTTTTATTGAATTATCATTTTAATCTGTACTCATTATTTCATAAAAATAAATAATTTTGTTTATTGAATCAAGAATAGGGAACATTAATGTTCCTATATAATTGAGGTTCCTCTATTAATAATATTCCATTGTCAAACACCTTATATTAAAAAGGAATATGGTTTAGAAAATAATGATCTAATACAGATGATGATAAATATATATCCATGATACTGAAAATATATACATAAATGAGAAAAATAATTTCAATTGAGTAATAGTTAATTATATATAACATTAACATAAGAAAGTGAATGATCTCAAAATAATGTATACATCAAAAATCTATAAAATGTGGTTGAATAATATCAATTTAAAAAAACAGTTATTTTAACAAATCAAATCGTTTATTATTACCAGTTAAAATGGTACTAAAACTATATGAAAAATTTCCATTAATCATTTGTAACATAGTTATAATAATAAATTTATAAATCAATTCCAATATTAATTTCAACATTTTAGAAAATAATGCCTTTTATATTTTTCTATTAATTCCACAAAAAGAATGAATAATGAAAATAAATTTTCCTTAAAAAATCAAGCATTTAGATGGAAATTAATAGTGAATAATGGTCATTGAGGAATATCTTTCCTCCATATATGTTAAAAAAATACTCTCCTAATTTTGTAAAATGTGAATGATGAAATTTTCAAGAAAAAATTAAAATATGCAATTTAAAACATTGTAAATATAGGTCCACATAGTAAACATAAATTTTTCAATAATTGAAATGTAGATAAAAACATCTATAAATAAATTTTATGAAAATTCATATTCAAGAGATAGATTCCAAATAGATAAAGGTAAATAAAGTAGATTTTATTTTAAAAATTGCTTTCATTTATTGAATAACAACAAGGGAAAAATTTAGAATAAAAATATTTAACCTCTATAAATAACCAAATATAAATAAACTAGAGATACAATATTAATTATATGTAATATAATCAGTCCCATGAATACATCTACTTGAATAACCTTAAATATGAATGAGATTTTGAAATAAACTTTTATGACTTCAATTAAATCTAAATAAAGACCCTTAAAAAGAAAAAACCTATGATTACAACATTGAATAAGGGGAATAAAGATTAATTTATTATATAATATATTTGTGGGTCGGTATATACAATATATAAATGAAATTATGTTCACAACTAAAAAAATATATCATCTTATAGTCGAATTGAGATAGAAAAAACATGAAATTTGATTCTTACATGATCAGGAGAATTATATCCCATTGAATAATCACTTTAATTTTATAAAAAAAATACATTATTTGGGACTATATTCATTTATATCCCATCATTTGAAATCTTTTTATAATTATTCTACTACATTTCATTGAATTTTTCTTGTTGATGATGACCACATATGTTTTTTCAGTCAATTTATCCAAAATTAATTTGTCATATTGAACATTGTTAAAGGTGTTAGGAATTTTTTACATCATCTCTAATATTTAAATAAAATATTTAATTTAATTTTTTTAATTTGTTTATTTTAGAATCATCCATGAAATTTGGTATTAAATAAATGAATCACATCGCTTTATAGAGGTAGTAGTCCATTTGTTTGCATATGTGTTGTTATCATTTTCCAACAGATGATACGTTAAGATAGACGTTTATATTTTATATTTATAAAATCATAATTTGGTAATAAAAACAATATATATTAATAAAAATTGTGTTTATATACATCCATATGTGGTGGTTCGTGAAAACAAAGTACACCACTCAATGGAGATGTTAGTCTGTACATACACATAAGAAATGTTTTAGTTTTACATGGGGATGAAAACACATAGATTATGGATGGACCATTAACATAAAAGTATCACATTATGGTAAATATATTTATCTAATTATTTTACTTTTGTTTTGAGTATTTGGATGATGTTAAAAAAAACGAACTTGAATAACCTCGGTAAGTACATATACCTCTTCTTTTTTGTAACCTCCTTGGATTTACACCATAATTATTTTGGATTTATTATTTTTATAACACTAAAACTATAGGTATAGTAAAATAATATTTTAATGGTATTTGGATCGTAAATTTTTGATTTCCTTTGATCAATAATATTAGAGAGGATAGGAGAGGTTGTTTAATTGTATAAGTAAGGTGGGAGAAAAACTTGTTAATACTTGAATCATTTTTATATAATATATGTATTACTAAATCCAAGTGGATCCAATTTTTCATATATTTCCATATAATTAGGGAAATTCTCAAAATTTAAATAATCTATATGATTTATTTTTTTATATTATCTGGAATTAATTTCCATTTATATTATCCCTTTTTATCCCATATCCCCCATTAAGTGAGGTGATAAATTCTCACCACACATTCAATTTATTATTATAAAAATTAATTATACAACATTAAATATAATTAAAAATTATTATTACAAATATGGAATCTATTTTAGAAAATTTCATTCAAATAAGTGGCTTTATTTAATTTTAGTATTTGTTCGTAAAATGCATTAAATAACCAGTAATAAAAAAATAATTCTTAAAGAATAAAAAATATTTTATATAAAATCCACATATATTTTATATTACCATGGAATTAGTTTTACAATTATAAAAAAATTACACTTATTCTACATTCTCACTAAACAAAAATTTAAATTAAACTATTGAATAATTTATTTAAAGAGAAGAACCAAAATTATTTTTGATTTGAAAAAAACTAATTACCTAGATTTATAAAATTATAAAGATAGAGTTATGAGTTAAAAATTATATTTTTAAATTTATTATCTTATATATTACATTTATATTTGGTCAATAAAATGTTTTTTTAAAACTTATTATATTCTTATATACTGTTAATTCCGTAAAAACAATTTTTTTTGGTGAAATCTGTACTTCTCACTATTCCCCAAAAAAATAATTTATTTCAGAAAAATAACAACAACAAAAATAAAAAAACATTCATATAATGAAATCAAAAATTAATTTCATTTTATCAAATACAGTAACCGAATGTGGTAGATAATATTTATAATATCCATGCAGAAATCACATAAATATCATTTCTAGGGAGAATGTTTTAAAAAAATGATTTTATACATATTCTATGACTTGTAAAAAATATTATATTTTGACTAATTTTATAATGTATATATAACAATAAAATTTCGTCAAAATTAATAGTTTATAGTGATGAATTTAATTTATTATTATTAAAATATTTTATGTAATAATAATAGTTTCTAAAAAATATCTCTTTTTTACATCTAATGATTATATCTGAATTTATAAAATTTTATATTAAATATATGATTTATTATTAATTATTTTAAACTTATATAAAAATTATATAAATTTTACAATTGAAATATGATAAATTTGGATTTTAAATTTAAATTCTAAAATAAAACAAAAACTAGATTATAGAAACATTTCATTATTCAATATATTTTACATAAATTACTAATGAATGATATATTATTTCCTTCACATTTAATATTAATAATATATTGATGTTTAACATTATTTTTAAATAATTAATTATTAACTTATTCAATATTTTTAATATCAAATTAAATTGAATAGAATATTTAATTAATAGAAATCCCATGTTATAATCCAATGGTATTATATTCTTCCCCATTAAATAAATTAATCCACATAATATTATTTTATTTTCTTACACTAATTAATTTATATTAACATTTTTATAGTCCCATATATGGATTATAACATCATAATAAACTCCTATGATAATAATAGGAATTAAATATTTACAAAATAATGTTTTTACAATTCTAAGAACCACAATTGTTAATATATATCTATATGAATTCCATGGGGGTAAAAAGATATTTTAATACATATGAATTCATAAATTTATCATCTTATTTTTAGAGTTTGACAATTCTTTGACCATTGAGATATAAAAGCTGAGAACATAGAGTTTTTTTAATTACATTATTTGTTTTTAGTTTGATAATATTTTTATATTTTAATCATTTAATATTATAAATTAACAATACCCATAATGAATAATTAGACATTAATAATGAAATTAAATTTGAATGGATGATAATTTCCATTAAAGAATTATATTATATAACTCTGATCATTATTAACTAACTAAAATAATCAATCTGAGTGTTTTTTAAAACAACATAAAAAAATTGACCTTTAAATATATTATTATAACCAATATAAATAATTTTAAAAAAAATTTAAAACTGTATATATAAATATTTTACTATCAAAATCAATTTAAACCCTAAAAATTTGGATTTTAAAAATGTAAATCATATATAATAAAACTAAATTTCTAATTAGGGAAAATAGAATCTTATTAATAATGGACACCCCAAACAGTATCATTGCAACTAGATTCATATTGTCCATCTTAGTTGAATACTCCTTCCTCAGAGATTCATCGGATAATTCAATATCATTGTGAAAATATAAACACGTATATATATATATATAGAACAAAAAAAGAATGAATCTATGATCAATGTACCAACTATCACTACATAAGGGGCATCAATATCAACTATTGTAATAGCATAATATTTTACTTTCTCTTTCATCCACATATAATGAAAATGACATTAATTATTGAGGTAGTGGTTATAATATAAACCTAACTACATATAGTTAAAACACTAAATATCAGGGATTTATTTCTTCCCCTTACAGTTATGAGTGATAAAATTGTCATATTTTCACTTGTGGCAATATATGTTTTGAATTATGATTTTTCAATGATGTTTCATTGAAAAAATATCAGATTTCTTAATTTTATATCTTCCCTCCTCTTTTTACTCATTTCTTTTACCATGGTACATATTTTACCTTTTATTCCTCAAATTTTATTTTTAAAACAATCTAATTGAATAGTTCTTTCTCTCCCCTGATGCAACATTATACCATTTCATCAAATGGTAATTTTTGTTTGATGTAATAGTTCCCTTTATAGGATTAGATAAAATCCAGAAATTAAATAATAATTACTTCTTTTCATATTATGTTTGTAGTCCTTAAAATTACTAGAATATCATGTAATGATTTTCTCATAGTCACCAATAATATCCATATTCTTATATTATAAATTAAGGAATTTAGTTTCCAAGTCATGTTTTTTCTCTCATGAAAAATATATCTTAATTAAAATCTCCATAAAAGTATTCTATTCAATCTCCTCTATCAAATAATCTTGTTCCTTATCAATATAAATCATTAACCCATAAATATACATGCCTATTCACAAAATTTATGATAATAAAATCATTTTAATTTTCATTATGTCTCTAACACAGAAATATATTTTCAAGGGAGATGATCCATTTTTCAACATAAAATGTATTATAAGTTCTATTAATGGTTTGATGATTTTGTTTTATGTTGTACTCAACATTCATTTAATTGCATGTAGAAGAAATATTTTTCTATATATGAGCTTTTTGATTAGTGATAAAATGGGGGAGATGCATTGAAATAGTCATAATTGGTTTAGATACAATACCACACATATTAACTTACATTATTGTTTAATTGGTACATTTACTATTACAGTTCATAAAATTTATCTTCGGTCTCCTATAATCCATTCGTAAACAATACCAGATGCATAATTATCTCATAAAGCGATGAATATTATTCTAGAACATTAAAAACCTTATAATGTATTGAAATTGTAAAGCATTGTTTTAATTCTTCTTAAATTAATGTTTTTATAACATATTCTTCCCATGAATCCTACTAAACTTACTTTGATACTAACAATAACAACCTAGACTATAATTACATAGAAAATGAGTATACTTTATTTAATTATTACAAGATACATAGGATCCCAGGATTGAATGTTGATTAGTTTACCATTCATTCTTTTCTGGATACATACATGACATCCATATTATATTGGGAAAATAAAATATAGAATAAATAAATAATTTTCATTTTTAAAATTCACATAAATATATCTTACTGATGTCCTGAGGAAAGGGAATATTAATAAATGGTGAGAACAAATTCTCATTAAGGTAATGAAAATAATAAAATATATCATGCTTAGATAAGAAATTTATAATGGGAAATGTAGATAATCAATACATCTACCATAAATACATCTAAAATAAAAAATATATATTAGAGAGAGGGGTAAGGATGAATAAATAGTCAAAGGCATATAAAATATTAGATCCCAAGTTCATCATATCTTACAATATTATGAAATTCATGGTGCAATGATCTAGTGGAATATAAAATGATACATGGGGAAGTAGGAATTTCCTAAAAAGCAATGATGTCATCAATAATATTAATCTATGGACATGTTTTTATAACCCCCAACGTATTATTTAATATATTATTGCATATGTCACCTATATACATTAGTGTCCATCTAATAGAAATACCCCCTTGATGGATCTTTGAAAAATAGATTAATTTTTTCGACCCATTCGAGACAAATACACTTGGAGATACATAATTAAATCCCTCTAATAATATCAATCTCTTAATAAATTAGGTTGTGCTAGTAGACAATGTAATACCTAATGTGAATTGGTTAGATACAATCCATCCTCCCCAAATATTCCCATTGCACATGATCCATCAATATTCAGTTTATGGCCATCAACTGGATGGATATTCTGCATGAAAGGTCCTTGTATAGACTGATTGTGAGTTATGTGAACCTATTCCTACAGACCATGAGACATTTCATAGAGGGAGGACATTCATAATGTATGAGAAGAGGAGAAAACTCAACCATGAGGTCATCATCCATGACTGTAACCACTAGATTCAGGAAATGAATTCTCTCATGCCTATCCCTATTATGAGAATTACATATACTCTATAGAAACCAAAAATTATAAGAGACCTCACATTACACTCATGCATGTTGTTTTTCAAACCATGGAACCAATTCTGATGGAATTTTTTTCCCTTAATCTTATAGTATGGATAGTTAAAGATGAGAAAACTATTCCAAATGGAGGAATCACACTCTCCCTTGAAGAAAAAATGAATACAGGTATCTTCCATTGGAATAATACAATAGCTTCATTAAGAGAAAACGGTAATCCACATATACCTCGCTCCCTTATCCATAGGGAGATTCTAGTTTTTGTTGTGCTAGACAAGTATGTTCAGCTTATTTGGAATATTATTAATTAATTGTAACCCTACCCAAGATTTATTATTAATATTTTCATGAATAGTATGATGGTAAAATCTTTCAAGAAGGACCAAGATCATGCTCTATTAAAATTGAGCCTTTCATGGTCTGAGTTGAGCTCAATGTAATTATAAATCTTATATTATTGGGATTTTAGGGTGGTTTTGAAAAATTATGGAATGGTACTCACTTTCGCAAAATGACAAATATACTTCCAGGAATCCCGGGAAGGCAAACTTATTCCTACCCATGTTCTCATTATATATGTTTATATTTCGACACCCAATATTCCATCTTGAATACTATTTCATAAGGGGAATGTGTCACTGAATAAATCCTCATAGCATAGAGCACCTTACCCTATATTCTCCTGACATCATCCATATATTTTGAAAACAATTTTCTCATAGTGAAAAATACTCCATAAAGTTCCATTCCACCCTCACTTGAATAAGTAAAAATGTCTCAATGAATATCCAGAGCCTAAATCCTCCATTATCAACAACCCTAGAAAACAATTCACTTAGGGGTAGTGATATTTTTCCTCTTCAAATGCATCCGTAAAGAAAGAAGTAACAAAATTTTTAATTCAATACAAGACCACTTGAAGGATGATTAAGGATGACAATATATGTACAAGAATGGATATAACAATACTATTGATCAATATGATGTGGCCACAAAGGGATAAAAACAAGTTTTTCTAATTGAGATTATGGTTGGGGATTTTATCCATGAGACTATAACAGTAATGAATATGGATTCAGTTGGGTGAGATTAGGGAACCAAAATACTCAATTGGAATGGGACTTCTGAGAAACCTTATCTACCTTCAGTTTTCATTCCCCTTCTACCTAAGCATGGTCGAGGGACGTAGACATTACTCTTATTTTGGTTAATAATATGTCTTCTCCAATATTTATATAAATCACTAAAATAATTAAACTCTTGAATAGATCTAGTGTTTCCATTGACTAAGATAAGTATATCATCTATAAAAAATATAAGTGAAATACCATTGATGGTTGGTATAAGATAAAATCATTTGATGCATCCCTTGGAGGGGATTTTATATTTATATATATTGAATGTCTCAGGGATCATAATGATGATTTTAGGGTAATTAATACCCCTTATCATAGACCCCATACTGACATAAAAAAAATGTATTCCCCATGAAAGAGACAATAAAAAAATATGAGAAAATTCCCTTGAAGAATATTTCATTGATCCAAATAGAAAATCCAATGCATCTCAAGAATATAATGATTAAGATCAATTATACCCTTTTATATTACATAAACATATCCAATTTTATATAAATGCTATAAAATGAGACATAATTATTAATATGATCTATAATTTCATGTGACATGAAAATCAAAGATTTGGTAGACCTACCCTGAATGAATCCTCGATTCTCGTCTCAAACCCACTTGTAAATATGGGTTTAGAGTCTTCTAATGATAAATATAGAAATAAAAATATATGGGGAGTTTTACATGCTTATTGGAAGATAATTCTTAAGACACGTTAGGTTATTAATCTATATTATGAGTATATTGGTAGTTTGAAACCCAATTATAAAAATAGTGAGAGTCACCAGTTTATAATCATATCTAGAACAGTATATGGGAATTTTTACATTCTTATTGGATGTTAATTCTTAAGAGATTTCAGTTTATTAATCATTATTATGAGGATAATGGTAGTGGAATAGGCCACTCTGGGTAAGCCTCCTCTAAATAAAAATACATATATGATACTCACTAGGTCATTTTTGATAAGGTTTCTATAGTAACAATATAATGCAATTGAAAACCCATTTGGTCCTTGGGAACTTCTATAATTGAGGGAACAAAAGACCTCCCTGTAATCTAGAATGCTTTCAAAAAATGAATCAATCCCAGAAGAACAAACTGATGGTATGTTTTCAATGATATCATCATGGATTATATGATTGTTGATTATAATGTGAGGGTTATAATCTATGATAAATAATTTAAAAAACATGGTCATACATCCTATGAAATGTGGTTCATTGGTATAGGATCCATCCTCAAGTAGTATATTTTCGGCAATGTTTCATTTCCTTTCTTGGATTCATTCCTGAAAGCGTTTTGTGTTCTTACATCCCTATCAAAGCCATACCACCCTAAATCTTTCCCATTAAATTATTTCCTACTTTAGAAGGAAATCATAAAGTTGTTTTTTCATTAAGACCAATGATCGAATGAGATCACCATCCCAATATTAATCATGGTCCACCTCTTCCATCTCAAAATCCTACTTATGTTTATCAATGTCCAAAAAATTGGATGGATTATGGGACTCATATGAATGAAGGTCATGTTTCATTAATATAAGATTGTATTGGAACCCAACCCAGGACCCTTCACTCATGTACTTTCCCCATTAATTCCATACAACATGAAAATATTATGGTTTATAAAACCACCGTGTATGGTATAAAAAATGATCATTGTGAAAATCACTAGAAATCAGATGAAGGGGAATTAGGGAATGATCCGATATTTCTCAAACCATGTGGTCCACTTGTGCATTACTGAAGGAAGTAATGGACAAAAAATTCGCCAATTATTGGTTCAACCAACACCGTTTACAAAGGCTCCCCTTATGATTGTTACACCATGTAAATCTTTCACCAGTTAACCCTATATCTAATAGGCCATTATTGGGTGTGAAACAGGTTAGGTCATATTTATCCCTTCACAGATAAAACCCTCCCAATTTCTTATTTAACTCCACATTGTGGTTAATGAAGTTACCCCAACCAACCATATATATTCCTTCAGGATGAACCTATAAATTTATTTCCAATGAATCACTCACTCCCTTGTGTCTCACTAAGCATAGAAAATGGAAATAAAAAGAAAAAAACTACATGAAACTATAATAAAAATGATATGTTGGTTAGAGATGAAAACCTTCTCCCCGAAAATGGATCAATCCTGAAAACCCATATATGTTGATTAACGGTCTCCATATGAAAGCACATATTAAAACCCATACTTTAAATTAATACCTTCAATTTAAATTGATGCTACTTATGTTCAAGGATTGAAAAAAGAGGCACCTTCTAATAACTGAGCACATAAAAAATGTAGTCTATCTTAACCCTCACCACTACCTACACATTCAATATGAAAATAAGAATAATTTAATCACATGATTCCTTGATTTGGCCCCTAAGGTCAAGGAATACAAAGCGTTAGATGGTGAGTGGATTTGTTCTAATATGGAATGATCCCTGGTTCAATATTTTTTTAGTAATGGGGAGGTATCAATCACATATATTCTTGAATCGATATGTGATAATATGTTGATACCATTAGATAGACATATTGGAGATGATAAAGAAGATCAAGGGTCACTATTCTTGTGAGGCTGAGGGGAGAAACAATTCCATTCCACAATGACGAATGTTCTCCCACAAACAGTGCGAAACAAAATCATTCAAAAGGGGCGGAGGAAGGATTGTCGAGGGATTCACTATAAAAAAGATGAAGCCTAGATGATAGTGGGGAAAATAAATCACCACATCATAACATTTTCTTCAAGACTCTGGGGGACTCTAGGCTGAAGATTTAATCCTTCATTGAGGTCAAACGTCCAAAACCAAAGGTCCAGACACCCTTTGGGGATCGAGAGCCATCATAGAGGATGTTATGTGTATAGAAACAACCCCAAAGGGAATAAATTTCATATGATATTAGGCATCATTGGATTGATGCACATGATTTGGGGTGTCATTCTAGGACTATTTAATTCTAAAAATTAAGAAATAACAACCTTTCATCTGAAATATCGTATATAAATGAGCATGGGATTAGTAGACCAGATATTGTATCCATAATATAGTATCTCGCACTAAAAGGATGATGTGGTGTAGAAATCAATTGGGAAATTCCATTTAAGTTAAAATTAGTGTAGTGATTACTTCCTAAATATGGATCCTGTGATCATTCTCACAAATGATGTCATCGAGGGTGATTATTATATCATGAAGAAAATAAATGTAGTGAAAGTGGAGGGTAAGTACATTTATATTAAACCATAGCACTAATTGATACAAATCATGATATAAGTGTGATTACATTCAAAATTGGAATTGATTAAATCTCTATTTGTATAATGTTTGAGGACAACAGTTCCATGCCTTCCAGAAATCATCACGGGAACCACGCACCAGGCATAACGCTTATCGATTAAGGGTTGATACATGAGATGGGGATTCAAGCCCAAATAAGGAGAAAAAATTCTGGTAAAGGGGTAAGGTAGGTTTATCTTCCCCAAAACATGCAGCCACCATCCACCAATGGAAGTCAACTACTACTTTGAAGTTGTCTAGAGGGACGTCCATTATCGATTATCTATCCAATGCATCTGCACGAAGATCTTTGATATGAACCACTAGAATCGATAGCAGATGAAACTACCTATATGGTACTGACTGAATGGGGATATTCTTAAAATAGTGTTCAATAAAGACATATTTAACTATAGGAAGGATAGGTGAAACCAATGAAATAAGATATTTCATGTTTTGAAGGGTCGGTTGAGTGGAATGCAACTAGGTTGTTTCTTGAGGATACGATGAATCATTTGGTAAGGTAGGATGAGGTTCAATGGGCATGAAATTTTAATATTGGGAGGCATATGGGTCATCTATTTGGAATGAAAAATACTTTCCACCGCCTTTCTATGATTTTCAACAATGCACCTACATATATCATTTAAGTAATAACTTGAGCATAAACATGTATCCCTAAAAAAATAAATATAGCAATCACATGGATTATCATAACTGAAATCTTAATAAGAGAAATATAAAATGTCATGCCTCATAAAATATTCATAAATTCTTCCTAGAAATACTTCATGAATACTACCATTAGGGCCTTGTCCAAATTAATTTTACAAACTATAAAATACTTGTTCCAAGACATCCTATATACCCTCAATGACTTATTCCAATACCTTTTCATTGAATGTGTTGACATAAGTTGAGTAATAAACATTTTTATGTATCATCAGATCTATATACACATTGAGGGGATATAAATAACAAGGTAGTACCCAACACGTATATATGTACAATTCATTCCACATGTGTTGAATCAAAAATTTATTACCAAATTAATATTCCTTTTCAATAAATAACTATCAATATATAATCAAGATTACAAAAACAAAATATTAAAAGTGTAAATTAAATTTTTGTTTAATAAGAGTGATTCAAACAACACAATATATTATATAGTATGATATTAAAGAAAAATAAATTTAATTTAAATGATATTAAATATATCCATGATACTAAAAATATTAACATGAAAGAAAAAAATAATGTCCAATAAATAATTGGGAGTGATGTAGAACATGATCACAAGAATGTGAATGATCTGAAAATAAGGTTTCATCCCAAATTTATTATTGTATTATTGGAGACCATCAAATAATTATAAATAATGGTTTGAAATAAATGATTTTAATTTAATATATATATTGAAAAATAGAAGAATACTATTAAAAAGTAATATCTATATATGTTCAGTAACAATGTTGTAATAAAATATATATAAATCATATGAAACACAATTAAAACTATTTAAAAAAGTATTTTTATTTCAGTATAATAGATAATAATTAATTTAATGATTAAAAATATTTTCTATGAAACCCCATTATAAATTTTAGAATAAAATAAGTTGATAATTATGATCATGTAGGTAGGAAAATTCATGTACACAATATGCATTAAAAATAATATTTCTATCAATCTTTGGAAACAAATTCAAAGATTCATTATTCAGAAAACATTAACAAAAATCCTTTTAAACATTTTTAAATTACATTATTCCTTGTAAATCGTTTCCTCTTCCAATATTTTATGCATAGGTAAATACTACAATAAATTAAATTTATGTTTATGTATATGAAAGAGAGTGATTTTACGATCCAAAATGGGAAATAAGATCTATTTTTTAAAAACACTATTTTCCTATTTTAGTATAAATTGTGGGAAAAGATGGATGAAAAATTATGAAACTACATAAATTTCTTGGTCATAAGAAAGTATAATAAATTTAAAATTTATGATATTATAATTCTAAAAATAAAAATTTAAACATTTACAATTATAAAAAAGAGTGATATTGTAAAATTATCATTTCTGTCTATAAAAAATTTTAATTAAGAACCACATAAAAGAAAATAATTAAATTAATGAATTTAAATTCATGATATAATATGTAAAATGATTATAATTTATTCTTCATAATATAAATTATGTTTATATTATAAAATATGTCTCATTAGACTGGAATTGATACATTAATCCCATACCATGGATTCTTTCACAATCAGAAGTGTAATATCCACATGAATAAATCAATATATTTTTATTAAATAAGTTATAAAGAATATTATGTATATATGTATTATATTTTTAATTATTTATTTATTTTTCAACATTCGATTTATTTATTATTTCCTATGTTGACCAAATAATGTTTGTGTAGCAATTACAAAAAATTACTTTGATATGTTGACTGTGGTTAAAGAATTTATAAAGTTGTTCACTAATCACTAAAATTGTAATAATTTAATGAATACAACTATTATTCTTTTTATATAATTTTATAATCCACCAATCATGTTGGTAATAGAAAAATTATTCACATCGCTTTATGGTGGTGGTAGACCGCATGTAGGATGGAGAAATATTATAATTTTACAACATATAGTATGGTAATATGGTATATATTATATTTTTTTAGAATAAAAATAATTTTATAAATAAGATATATTATATATAAATTCAAATTTATATCCATTCATGTGATGCGGTGGTGAAAAATTAATTTCACTACTATATTGAAATGCTAGTATATATGTATTCCCAACCATTGTTTTCCATTCGTATTGGAAGTAAAGGTGATAGAAAATGGATGTAAAAATAATATAATAAAAACTTTTTATGGTTTATATAGTAATTAAATTATTTATTATTTTTTCGGATTATTTTTAGGCTGTTTGATAAGAAAAAATATCCAAAATTATTTATTAGAATTTATACTAATACTTTTGGTTTCCTATTTTAATCTATTCATTAAGGCTTATTGATGTGGTATTTTGAGAGTAAAGTATCCTCTAGTTCATGAAAACAAAAATTTTGAGGAATTTGAATAGGTATTGGTTGAGTTATGTCCCTCATTAATTTTGGAAAACAGTATAGAGCAGGATCCCTTTTATTCATGATATTGTTGGAAAACATTTAAAAACATGATATTTTTTATATAATATATATTTCACATAAGTAATATAAAAAAACATTATCATAAATTAAATTATAATGATGATATTATAGAAATAAATTGAACCATTTAAATTTAATATTTGTTTTTTGTTATTATTGAACAAAATCCATTTTTAACCCTTTTGAATCTAATTTTCAATTTTTGATGTCGGTAAAAATTTCCTTGGGTTACTATTCATAATGAATAGAAACTAAGTACAAATAATTTGGTAATATTAATTATAATGAATCCAAATATGGAATCCATTTTTATAAAATCAATATATATATTTTTAATATATACCATTAAATATAAATTCAAAAAACAAAATGAATCTTGTTTTTCTTTCATACCGAACAAAAACCAAAAAGGGACATTATGAATACGTGATAAAAAGAGAAGAACCAATATTATTGATTCTTTGAATAAAATCATTACTCTGGTTTCCAAAATGTTATAAATATATTTTTATGGTAAACATGATATAATTATATCAATTATATTAATTATTATAATTACATTATTTTTATAAAAAATGGTACAAATCTTTTCTGTTTAATCATATATACTATTTATGTCATAAAACATAAATAAATTTTAAAATTACTATTTTTAAATAGTCAACATAAAATCATGTATTTATGATGAATCCAAAAAATTACTTGATTTATTATATATATTGTTATTTAGAAAAAGGATATCAGTTTATGAAAAACATTTTTTAATTTGCCCACATATTATTCTTATATATATTAAAAAAATGTGAAAACCATTTTCAGAACAATTTTTATTAAATCATAAAATTAACTTATTCCCATTCCTTCAATATTAATTACTAATAGATTACTATTAATTTAATTTATAGAATAAATTGTTGATAACTTTCTTCAAATTCATTAATCATTAGTGGTAAATTTAATTTAAAAAAAACTACACACATAAATACATGTTAATTCACAATATATCTTGTTTACCATCAAATGAATTTATCTAACAAGTTTATAATATATTTATGAGAAATAATTCATTATATTACATTTATAAAAATTAATTTTTAAATAAATTAAATACTACATCTTATAGAAATTTATACTATAAATTATGAATATAAATATAGAGAAAATTTATTATTATTAAAAAATGATCCTCTTAAATGTATTTTATATCAATTACTAATCATAGTCGACTTATTTTTATCCCATTGGTTTTATAGTGTGTTGATTCTTATATTGAATTTTATGAAATATAATACTCACTTTAGTTTGTTGTTGTGTGTATCACATGCTATTCGACACTGTGTTTATATATAGGATAACACATAATAAAACTTTTGGGTTTTAGAAGGAATATTTGACTAGGTATGGGATGATCCAATGTCAAGGTAATAAATAACATTGCACTAATTATTTTTTTCTCATGGTAAAATGTTACTCATACAACATGGTATAAATTTAACATATTTTAGACTAATGTATGTTAAAATTTAATGAAATTAGTTTCATACATTCATTTTTATTCTGATGTATCATGGTTGAATGATTGATATGTGCACATTTATTTAAAAAAAGGACCAAAATCCAAAATAATATATTTTTAATAATATTTTAAAACAATTATCACCCTAATTCTCACCCCATGTAATGTTTATTCCTACATACTCAAATATTTGGTCTTTTATTACCACCACATTTAAATAATATTTTGAACTTTATATCACCTTGTCTATTCCATATTATATCCAAGAACAATAAAAATTCATAGTTTGCCTAAATAATTATATGGGTGAGGAATGAAGTGGTCATAGGGTTCAATTATTTTTAGATCCAAATTATTATGAGAATATTAAATATATATATATATATATATATATTCACTACAACAAAAATTCATTCAAGTAACAAAAATTAAACATAATAATGAATCAAATGGAAATTTCAGAAGATATACCCCTAAATTAAGAAAATACATATGTCAAAGAAGGAATGAAAACCTCACAACATCATAGAACAATTCCAATATATCCCTTAGAATTAAACATATTTAAAAAGAAGGAAAAAATATCTTCAAACCCCATGCCCTAATGAAACATTTCAATATTTCATCGGATGGATTCCGAAATGTGTTACATATATTCTAATGAGTATAATGATATTATTTAGATAATGCTCCTCACATATCAAATAGTTCCATCATATCTGATACTTTTCTCATCTTCACATTAATAAATATCAATTAATTGGTCAAAAAATAAGATAATATCATCCATGAATTATTGCTACTAAAAAATATAATTATATAAAATGTACTCTCCTCACGAAAAGACATCATCACATAAATAGAGCATTAAAAAATATGTTGAAATAGTTTGATACGATTTTAATGAAATATTATATTGTTTTAAATAAAACTGAATAAGTATTCCTTAACATGAATTTTCAATCCCAAATGAACAATTTTTTATAATGATTTATGTCTTGGAAAAATAATTGTAGACATGATCTGTAATGAGACCATAAAAATCATATCCCTTGATGATATTTATAAGTATCTAGAAGGTCATTATGAAGAAATAAAAACATTGGAAACCTCTACCTTTTATGAGAAATATCCCAAATATTGTTGTATGCACACTCATAATGATGATTAAATCCTTAGGGCTAAACATGAAACACTCTTAATGAAGGCTATGATATAGATATTAGGAAAGTCTGTAATGATCAATCTATTTCCTGTGTTTTATATTTTTTTTGATGAACTGTAATATAATACCATTAATTGTTGAACATTTCCATTAATCAAGGAGTCCCTTCTACGAGGACCATTTTTCTAAGTTGAGGAACTAAAAATTCAAAATATTTATAACCCAAACAATTTCAATTCAACGTACATTTAAAATCCTGGATTATTTTAGATGGATAATCAATAACCCAACCAACCACATTATCCAATTACAATCTATATAAAAATTCCTACAAATAGACAAATTTAATATTTTTAATCCCAATTATAAAATACTATAATTTATTTCAATCTAATAAAAGAACAACTGATCCAATAACGTAAATATCCCTTTCTGATAAAAACACATCTCAATAAGTTCCATAATTATTTCATAGGAAATCATGTTACAAAATAAAGAAAATTGTTATTGAGGATTTCTTAATATAAATTTAATTTTAGAGAATTAAAACTAGTAATGAACTCATTCCCATATTGTATTCCAATTCATCAACAGTAAGAGGAAAATATAATAAAATAATATCTCATGAACATTTTAATAATATCACAATATTAAGGAGTCGGAAAACCATTTATAATCATGATCAATCAAAAAATAAACCATCATAGTGTTAAAAATATGAAGATAATTCTGAATATCCAAATTTCGAATATGTGAAATCTATGGAGGATAGATAGAAACCAATACCACGCTAATAAATATAATAATATGCACTCTTCCATAAAATAATCAGTGGAAAACAATATCATACTGATTACTAACATAAGGGAAATGTTTTCTCATTTTAAACTCATTTCCCCCCTTTATAGTGAAATCAGAACCATACATTCCTAGTTCATGTACCTTGAGAAAATTTTAATTTCAAAAGGAATATCTCTAAAATAATTGTCTACTTTTTGAAACTAGGGTGAGAACCACCATGAAATAAATAATATATATAGTGATAAAGGGCCATAATTCACATTACATCATGTTATACATGGAGATAAAAAAGATATCTACTCATTTTGTGATTTATGATCCAATGTTACCCTAATTAAGCAATCTAAAAATTATTAGATAGGGAATAAGGACTACCAAACCACATTTGTCTCCATACAAAATTCACTGAATAGTTTTTTATTAACTGAGGGTATCATAATGTATGTCTTGGTTAAAGAAGAAAACATAATTTACCGTAGTTAAATAATTGTATTTTAAAATCTCTAAAACAAATTATCTTCGAAATAAACCTTTATAAATTGTTCTCATTACATCTCAATAAAAACCAGCACAGTCATTTTATTTTAAAATGGAAACATTTACATAAAATTTGGTAACAATATATTTGATATCTACATATAAAATGATTGATATTAAATTATCCATTATGATGAGGTCTATGAGGTAAATTTTTTAGGTTGTGTAAAAATTGACCTAAGGAAACTCAATTAATTGTTGATGGATTTTTATATATAGATTAGATCATTATCATAATTTTAATTTGATTGAAATTTTTCTTCCTAGATTGAATATATAATATCTTATTCCACTGATAATTTTTCAAGAATATGAATGAACACGCCCTTGGGATGAATCATGATCATATACTACATTCCCATTACCATCACGGATCAATCCAATTTGGTGGTTGAAATAATTGATTAAATGAGATCATTATTCAAGTAATTCAAATAATTAAATAGAGTCTAATTCCAACTATCCAATTGTCTCTTTTAATTGTGAACAGTCCAATAATGAAGGAAAATTACTGCGTTCCACACATAAGTTTGAATTATTACTTAATTGTAAAGTTCATAAGGTTTTGATCTATTATTTTCTACAAGAAAAAATGAAAAAATGTTCTCATAATTTATTAGTCATCCATAATAAATAAATTTAATGGATCCATTCTGAAAATTATTGTATTATACCACTAATTATTACATAAATTATTATTCATTGAAAATATTCTAAAAATTCCTCCTAACCACAAAATATAATCAATTTCAATCTAATTGGAGTGGAAAAAATGGAAATAATAATTTTTCAAAAGGTGCTTTATCAAAATGATTTTTTAGAGTTAGTAGATTATACAATTTAAAATTATTAAAAGGATGTTTTTTATTACTATAATGATTAATGAGATCAATAAATACTCCCTAAAGGGTTAATATAGGGTTATTGGTTTTCATAGATTATATGATGTTTAACTCCTATAACAAGAATGATAATTCATATTTAACCAATATTAACTAATTCCTCGAGAGATTAGTGAGGTAAGGGTTCTCCTACTTCTTATACTTGAATTGAAAGTATTATAAAATCATGGTTTCCTTATAAATGTATAAAATAAAAAGAATTTGTTTTTTAGAGAATATTTAGATTTAATAACTTACTGTTTAGGTTCTAAAATGACTTTATAAACATCCACTAGTTCATGATGGGAATTTTCTCTAACACAATAGAAGCATTTATATAAGTATTTTAGGGTATCATCTAAATTATGTAGAACACATTTCAGTGATTTATAATCAATTATATGAGTGTAATTTCTAGATGTGAGTCTAAAACTCTTGTTCAAAATTGATTAAAACACAATTTATGATAAAAGTATTATTCTCCCTCCGGAATACAGTATCATGAAAAGAAATATAGTTCAAAAAGTAAATGGTAAATATTATTCACCACCTTAATTATCTCCAAATTTGAAAATAAATACATTCATAATTTTTCTATAAATATTTATATAAAAGATTCATCACGAACATAAACTCTATTAGACCATACCATTATGCTCTTCTTGTAAAATTTGCTCAATTTTTTATGATTTAAAAAAGTGATAAGACATCTCAATACTAATGTTAATATTTATATTTCTACCCACCAAAAATTATTCTAATTGCAATAATCATTTTCAAATACTGTGTGATGAGGAATATATTATTATATGATTTATCATGTGATAAATACCAAAAAAACTATATTTTTCATTTAATATATGTATGAATATTTTATTTGTTCCAAATTTAAATATTTTCTCACATAAGAGTAATTTCATGATATCTTCTTGGTTATAAAGACATTTATACCCCCTCTATTAGAATATCCCATCACTATATTAACTAAAAATTCAACATTAAAATAAATTTCAATAAAATCCAAAGTACTATTATTTGCGTTATACCTAATATCTCAATAATTTGATATAACCATAAAATACCATAATAGTGTTCAAAATTGTGTACTATATTTCATTTCAAGGAAATAATTAAAATATTACTCATCGCATCATTCGATTTGTAATTCAATACCTGACGAACTTCTCTATTTCATAGTTGATTTCTCATAGATATATATTTTGACAAACAAATTATTAATGAGATTAATTACAATTTTATTAGGAACACAATCTTGTAACAAATACATTTCATACATCACATACTATATGTTTTAATGATCCCATCCTTTATAATATTTACCACAATCAATCCATTATGATATTTTTTTCATAAGGATGAGTAAGAGGATGATCTCAATTTCACTAAAGGACTTCCAATTGGAGGCATATTTTCAACAAATAAAACCACTAAAATGCTATTGATTTTTTTTGTAACCTCAATGCGTCATAATGATAATTTTGTTGATGAATTCCTCAGTGACATCAATAACGTGTCATCACTAAATTGATGAACAATTAATCCTAATATCAATTAAATTATAGAGATTTTTTGTTTTTATAAAATCTATTTTATGGGACCATTCCTAACAACTAGGGGATATCATTAAATACACTTTGATATTAAATAGTTACCTGAATGGGTTGAATATATTCCAAAAAAAATGTAAGGATTGTCAATATTTTGATTCACATAACCAAATAAACATATTTGAATGTTTCTTAATTCATAGTTCTATAATTAGTGAACATAGATTCCATTTTTTGAATCATAATTTTTTAGTACTCATCTATAATCATTATTCTCTCATAAAGTTTTCACTTCATAAAAACCACAAACCAATAGTAAATATTAGTCATAAAACATCGAAATAAATTAAATTCCTTAAAATAAAATCAAACCATCTAGTAAGGATTATTCAATAATGTCTATCAATTATCACTTTGTATATTCTATTCAAAAATCAGTTTTTTTTATTTTAATAGGATAACAAATACATGAATGTAAACATTCATCCTTTACACATCCAAATATTATTTTCGCCTTTAAATGGTATAATCGTTCATATAGGAGCACTACATTAATCAACATGTCAACCCTCTTGGGGCTATTGAAATTAAATATCCAATGAAATTTCATAGTTTAAATTCATTAGATCTACATTGGACCCCAAATTATTAAATATCATATCGTTCCATTGTTAATTAATTCAATTCCTCTTTATTTCCACGTTTACAATTTTTCTCTGACAATAGAATTAGTGTATCAACATTCACCTTAAGTATATGACCCTTAGAGTTATATTTATTCAAGATACACTGATGCGTGTAGACATGTTGAATAATGTATGGCCATCAGTAACTAGATCTTCATATACCTAGGTGAAAATTATGTCTAGATGTGTAATGGATAATATGTTTTCCAAGATTAGATTAATTTTCATTATTATTAATTGATTGTTTTTATTTATCTCTTTATTTGTTGATCCTTTAAATTTTAATTTCATTTATCCAAATTTATTCATGTTTATTAAGGTGTAATGATAACTTATTTCTAGGAAATGAATGAAAAATATCAGATTAATATTAGACCAAATGATTTTTTTGCACAATTTAGACATGAAAATAAAACACTTAATGTGAATGTATATATTTATCTTCTAGTTTTCAAACTCAACGAAACCATTATATTATGGTTTGTATTATATAGAAATGTTGTTATAAATTCCATACATGGACATGAATATAGGGATGGGATTATTAAAATATGGTTTTTTAATCAAAAAATATTTCCATGAGAATTATAAATAGTTTTTTTATTTATTAGAATAAAAAAACACAAATTAATGATAATTATACAATTTTTTAATGAATATAACCTATTTAGATAAAAAATACAAAGATAGTAGAATTTAAAGATATCCACGTGTGTTTTGGAAAGGTCCTATAAAATTAATTCCCCGATAAAAATTGGTATCTGTAGTCATAAAGGTAAAATGAGTTAAATAGTTCCATTAATTGAATCCAACTAGTTGTGGACAATTATTACAACATTAAATAGATTTATAAGAATCCTAGGTAATGTTTTAGAAAAATAAAACAAATTATAGCACTTATTATGTGCCTCTGTTTTTTGGGATAGTTTCCTCCACATACCTCTCCATGAAAATAATTGATAATGAACACTTTTCTGGCCTTGAATGTAAAATTTTAAAGACTATATATTTAAAATACTTCAAGAGGTGTGGATAATAGAACACAGAGTTTTTGGAAATGGAAATCCATTTTTTCTTAAAATTAGTTCATAATAATTTTATAATGGTTCCCCTTACCACATAGTTTTTTTATCTTCATACCACATCAAATATCTCTTAGAATAGAGATTTCTATTAAGTAATTAATAATACATAATAAACATTTAGTATTATATTTTAATCACAACCATTAATGATATAAATATTAAATATTTTAAAACCCATTGTATAATTATTCATTATATCATATTTATTCATGGGAATGAATAACCTAATCAATATAGTCATGGATTTGTTTTTTGTGAAAATGTATTTTAATTATAAATGATAAATGGTAATATTAATGGGGGATCATGAGATATATTATCAAAAGATAATATATTGAAAATACAATAACATGTAATTTGGTTTCAGTGGGTGTGAAGTTGATTATAGACTCATCTAATAATATTCTACCAAAATAAGGGAAAATAAATATTTTCCCTTTACTTGTTCTATGATAGACCCTAAATTAATGTGACCCACATAAAATATTTTTTTATAAATTATGGTTGTTATTAGGATATTTTATGATGGGTGGATAAATATAACATTACTTGAGTAATGAGAGGATTTCATCACAATATTTAGTCAAAATATTTACCCAAAATTTATACAAATCACATATAGACCCTCCCCGAACCTTGTAACCCAAAGTCGGTGCACTATTATATAACATTGAAATAATGAAAAGGGATCAAATTCCCAAAGACCAATTTTTTTAGTATCCTTGTAAGTACTAGATAAATACATAAGATTTACATTACATTATAAAATGAAAAAAACTACAAAATTGTCTCTTTTGAACACATTCATATTCCTTATAATATCTATATAGGTCAATCATAATATACTTCTTCACATCCTGGAAAAAATAAAACATAGAAAGAGGTGACCTCAGATGCTGGGTACG
This sequence comes from Viscum album, assembly GCA_963277665.1. NCBI lineage: Eukaryota > Viridiplantae > Streptophyta > Magnoliopsida > Santalales > Viscaceae > Viscum > Viscum album. Next base: position 212,508,294 of record OY728155.1, on the reverse strand, counting down.
GATAATAATATAGCAATAATATAGATAAATAATCCCAATCATTTAAGGTGATGTATAAGACTAAAACAAAAGCCTTTTAAACATAAACTTCTACATAATATGGAAAAGATAAATCAAATAAATTCATTTTCTTATTCACATGGATACTCTACTATTCGAATAATCACATGTAATATCAATATCAAATTTTATAATGATAGAATGATTAATAACATAATTCATAACCACATAGTCAAGGCCTCGTGCCAAGACTACAAATAATAATTTTTAATGCCTTGTTCCAAGTCACTAGATTGTCTCATTAGATTTACTGATGCAAGAAGGAGCTATAGCAGGCCCCACCCATTACTTACTAAGTCCATCAAATTTCTCATCTGAAATGGTTGAAACATAACATAAAAATTCATATTAAAACTACCATAAGAAATGTGCATAATTTTTCCATAAACCATAAATGGTATAAAATACACATCCAATATCAATATTATAACAAAAACATCAATAAAACTTAGAGGATTTGTATAATAATATGTCAACTTCAAATAAGATTAAAATCCATCGAAGGATATTGACATAAAATGACATGAAAACTACTTGAAATAAATTACCCTTTCTTTTTGAAACCATTTAAAAGTCACATAATTATACAAGAAAACATTTATAAAATAAATATTCTTATATTCTTTCAATTTAAGCTTCTATGGTGTTATAGTGGTGGAAAATAGACGCACCCGCCGTATAAGTTGAAAACATTATTTAATTAATTTTGTCTAAATGTTCTTAAAGGTACTAGTTTGGAAAACAAATGAAGGATTTCATTATTAAAATTTTATTAAAATTCAAAAAGGGTATAAATTACATTAAACTACAGTCTAGGAAATAGTAAAAATGATTTTAAATACATTTTTTAAGAAACACAGTTGTAGTTGATAATGAAGTCATAATAGATACTCACGTATAAATATCCTCAGATAAGGAAGAGATTGTAGAATTAACCCTTACCATATACCTTTCCTTGGTCGAGGGTATGTTAACCTCCTATATAATAGTTAAATAATTGTTATTAAATTTTTATAGAACCACATATCAAATATGATATCATATATGATCTTCTAATATAGCTTTGTTAATAATACTTCAGTAGTATCATCATTTTGGGTGTAAACTGATCCGTTTTCCATTATATGTTTTGTTACGTAAGTCATGTTTGTTATTGAGAAGATGTATTGGATTCATATCCAGAATTATATTAAGTTGTTGAAATTTATTTTTTTAATCATGAAATATAATTTATTCTTGAATGGTAACAATGGGAAATTAATCTCATCGTGTTCTTGGAGAAGGTAATCTGTACGTACGCAAGAGATACAATACCATTCTATTGATGGTGGAATCATATGTAATTGGATTGTATATCATATATAAAGAATTATTAATATTTCATATTTATTATTTACTTCAATTGTACTCATTATTAAACCCATTGAAATAATGAAGTGTTTGAATAACAAACTACACCAAGACATGGAGACGGTTAGTTGTACGTACGCATGTATGGTGACTTGTCATTCATAGGATGGATAGAAAAATTAATATGGTTATACCATATTTATTTAAAATAATAGTATGTATAAGGTAATGTATTTATTATTTTGTTTTTGAAATAAAAATGAAATGGGAAGTGTAAGAAGAAAATAACTTGAATGAGGCGGTGAAATAATAACCTCTTCTAATGGTTCTTCCTTTTGATTTGATCAAAAGGGATCCTTAGGTTGGATTTATGATAAAAGTAAGGAAAGTAGGTCTAATAGAGGTAATTTTGTAGGATATTTGAGCAGGTTTTGGCCGAGACAAATGGATTTGGATATGTGATTTTGAGAGAAGGGGATGTACCCTTTTATAAGACATGTGAGGGTCACTTTAGGAAAGGCTTGAAATGTAATTTTATAATACAATCATATTCAGATTTTAATTTCTAAAAAATGATTAATTTTGAAGCTATGTTGGGGATGGGTCTAAAATATCTAATCCAATTGGTTTTAGATAGGTTTAGGTCACCATATTAATGTTATCTTATATATTTAACTATTTTTTAAATAGTTTAATATTTACCACCTCTCTTTGGATCATTAAATTATACGGTTAATAAACACACTATAAAATGTCATGAGAACCTAATGTGGTAATGTAATTATATATATATATTATTTTATATGTCCTTTCTCTTATCCTTATATTTTTAGTACTATTATATAATTTAATAATTTAGTATTTGTTTTACAAACTCATTTATGTCAATTTTGACACTATTTAGTATTTTATTTTTTAAAAGTCCTATCAACTTGATGACTAAGAAAAAAATTAATTTAATAAACCATAAAAAGTTATATTAACCTATAAAATTCGTGAAATTCATAAAAATCCTCAGTTTACATTTATTTGTATATTTATAATATTAATTATTTTAATATTTAATTAATAAGGTAAAAACAACATCATCACTGTGTCATAAAAAAATTAATTATTTATTATTTAAAAATAACAAATAAAATACCATTATGTTGGAAATAATATTATATTTATTTTTTATATTTATAGTCTAATTTATCTTATGTTTATCCCTAAATTAATTTTTTTTGTTATTTATCTTTCATTTTAACAAGTTTAACTCTTCTTTAAATAAAATAATGATAAATGTCCTAATGTAATACATTTGGAAGAAAGTATATTATTTTATTCATAAGGATTATTTTGGTCGAAATAAACTTATGCAATAGAATTAAGACCTGCGTTATTGTAATTATAATATAAATTTTTTACATTTTATTACCCTATTTACTTTTATCTGTGGTAAATAAACAGAAAAAGATATTATTCACAAAATTTATTTTAATCTTATTGAACCAAATTTTATTTTCTGATATCAACCATTTCTCTTGTATTTTTGAAATTCAATTCAAAGAAGTGGTAAAATTACATTTTATGAAAATTTTCAAATGCGCCGAGAAGGTGGGTAAAAGACGGTAAAAAGATAAATAAATTTTTTTATATGAATTATTTTTATCAAATGACTCCAATGAATTACATTGAACATATATAGGTATTACATAATTATTTTTTACTATAATAAATTTAAAAAAAATAATTAATTATTTAAATAAAATGATGGTTTTAAACATTAACACAGTGTATTTCACTATTCATTAAAAAATGAAATTTTTCTAAAAAATAACAAAAATTCACCCTATGCTAATTTTGATATTCTGAATCCAAAAATGAATTCCATTTTGACCAATAAAATTTATAAAATATTAAAAAGTGGGTATTACTATTCATAACAGCTAGTTTTGTTGGTTGTGGTGTGTTATAACTCAAAGTTGCGTACAACGCAAGCTATTCTATTATTCAAAGACAAGCATATTGTAGAAGCTTGGGGTGTTACAATATTTTCTCCCTCAAATAATTTTTTCCTCGAAATTTCTAGAATACTACTGCATAAAAAAGATTCGGGTGGTTCTTTATCAAAAGTTCCATGGGTTCCCACATTACATCTTTTATCTTATGGTTTCTCCATAGAACTTGTACTAGGTGGGTCATCCAATTTCTCAACATGGGATCTTTGGTATCAAGAATTTTGATAGGCTCTTCACAAAAAGGCAGATCAGGTTCTAGTTCAATTTTATCATAGGTGAGTACATGAGTTGCGTCAGGCATGTATTTTCATAACAATGATATGTGGAACACATCAGGAACTTTGGAGAGACATGGCGGTATTTGCAAATGATAAGCTATAACTACAATTCATTCTAGAATTTTTAAAGGTCCGATGTACCTGGGAAAAAAATTTAAACTTCTTATCTAAACATATAAAACCCTTCCTTGGAGATACCTTCAATAAAAAATGATCACCTACTAGAAATTCCATATCCTTCTTCGGTTATCAGCTTTGATCTTTTTCCTAAATTCAGTCTCATTGATGTGGGTTTGGATAATCATTAACTTTTCCATTGTTTCCTCAACATTATCTAGCCCTACGAGTTTTCTTTCACCATTATCAACCCAACAAGTTGGTGTGTGAAATATCTTTCTGTATAACACTTAATATGGTGCTATCTATGTTCTTGAATGGAAGCTATTGTTATAGTGAAATTATAACAGAGGTAAATAATGATCCCACATACCTTGAAAGTCATGTGAGAAAGATTTCAACATGTCTTCTTAGGTTTTAATAGTCATTCCTAGCTGTCTATCAGTTTGAGGGGTGTAGGTAGTGCTCAAATGAAGTTCAGTATCCAAAGCCTTCTGAAGAATTATCCAGTATCATGATGTAAAATGGGGATACAATTAGAAACAATCGATCATGGTACTCAATAAAGTATTACATCTTTATAAATATGTATTCTTTCTAAACGTTCAAGTGGTAAATCATCTCTTATTGCATGAAAGTGTACTGACATGGTAAAACGATCAACAATGACCCATATTGCATCATTCCTTCTAGGTGTCTTTGGATGTCCCATGACAATGTCCATAATAATATGATCCCATTTCAACTCAAGTATAATAAGAGGTTGCCTGACTAATCTAGGATGTTGTCTCCCAGTTTTCACTTGTTGACAACCCATACATCTTAACAAATAATCATCAATATCTCACTTCATGTTTTCCCACCAAAAAACTTTCTTCAAGCCTCTACACGTCTTAGTTCTACCAGGGTGTATAGAGAAATTGGAGATATGAGCATCATCCAAAAATTCCCTTTTTAGATTAGGTCTGTTAGGAACACAAAGTATCTTCCCAAATTTCAAAATCTCATCTTCATATATGAATTCGTTCAATCTCCCATCATTCACAGCATTAATTTTCTTTTTTAAACTCCTCATCATCAGTCTGAGAACTCTTTATCAATTATAGTAATCATTTTTTAGCTACCATTTACAAAAGTATTGATTTTTCACCTTCCATTATTATTCCCATATCTATCATTACAAGATCCATGAACATAGGATCCCTTTCAACTCTCATCTGGTTTTAAACTCCATGATAATTTCTAATCAAAGCATCTTCCACCTTATTTTCCTTCCCCGAGTGGTAGTGTATAGAAAAATCATAATCCTTGAGTAGCTCGAGCCGTCACCTTTACCTCATGTTGAGTTATTTCTGTGATAAAATATACTTCAAACTCTTATGATCAGTATATATATAACAATTTTCACCATAGAGATAGTGTCTCCATAACTTCAAAGCATAGACTATAGCTTCTAACTCAATGTCATGAGCGGGGAAATTTTGTTCATTCATTTTTAGTTGTCGTGATGCATAAGAAATAACTCTATCTTTATGGATAAGGGCCCAACCAAGTACTTTCATTGAATCATCACTACAAATAAAAAACCATCATTCCTCAATGGTAGGGAAAATATATGAGCATTTACTAATCTTAATTAGTTATTCAAAACATTCTTCAAAATCATTTTCAAAACAAATTTTATTCCTTTATGTGTGATCTTGGTTAATGGGTTAGCCATTCAGGAGAAATTATGGAAGAACTGTTGATAATATTCTGGTAAACAAATAAAACTATGTACCTCAGTTATACTTGTCTATGTTTTCAATTGTTGGATTTCCTTGGTCTTTGAAGAATCAAAAAAGATTCCATCCATAGAGACAATATAGACAGGAAAATAATTTTCATGGTCTCTAAATTCACACATGATAAACTTCCCCTATAATTCATTTCTTTGGAGGGTTTTTAGAATACTGCACAAGTTATTATCATGATCTTCTTAGATTTTTGAGTATACCAAGATATAATCAATAAATACTACTAAAAATTCATCAATAATCTCCTTGAAAATTCTATTAGTTATATCCATGAAAATACATGGTGCTTTTTTCAGTTCAAAAGGAATTACTATAATCTCGTAATGCCCGTACCTGGTTCAAAATGCTATTTTTGAAATGTCTTCCTTCTTCACACATAACTTATGATATCCATATCGATGTTCAATATATGAAAAATATAGAGCTCCATGAAGTTGGTCCAATAAATCATCAATGCGAGGTGGGTGATACTTTGTCGTTATTATTATAGCATTGATTTCACATAGTCAATGCACAACCTCATAGATCTATCTTTCTTCTTAACAAAAAGAACAGGGGATCCCCATGGAGAACCACAAGGGTGAATAAATACTTTATTACTAAATTCCTATTGTTTTTTTAGTTCCACTAATTCCATAGTTTCCATTTGATAAATGGTCTTCAATATGGGCCTTGAACACGGAAATAAATTAATGGAAAACTGAATTTCTTATTTTGGAGGATGTCAAGGTAAATCCTTTGGAAAACATCAACATATTCATTCAAAATAGGTATGTAATCAATTTTAAAATTCATTTTTTCACATATAGTTAATTCATTCTCTTCCTCCCGAATAATTGAATTTAGTAGAGCTACTGGTGGTGGATCTAGATAAAAATCTTGTTCTAATGTTTCTCTTATAAATATGAGGTACTCCTTATCATCATCGAAAATTGTAACCTCCTTTTTATTACAATAAATATTTACATATTGGTCTGATATCCAATCCATTCCAAGGATTATATATAATTCAATCATGGAAATGATGATGTGATCAGCAGATAAAGAACATTTATATGCCCTAATGTGAACTGATTCAGAAAACATTATTTCAATGATACACCCTTATGAGTTTTGATTGAATACTCCCTTGTTAAATCAAATTAGAAATATCGAATTTTTGTAGAAAACTATGAAGATATGAAATAATGCGATGATACAAAAATCAAATAATTCATTGGCTAAACTTGAGGAAACTATTAAATTACCAACCACCATGTCTTTAAGAGATTGAAGCACAACAGTAGTGATCGCATAAGCTTTTACTTGCTCCCTTTGCATTTTATGAGGTAAGTTTCCCTAGAGATTAGAACATTCATTTTCATAATGATCTGTTTCTCTACAATTGTAGCACTCAACACTGACAACCTCTTTCATTCCTTTACAATCAAAAGTATGGTGGCCTTTTTCACCACACTTGTAACATACATCCATTACCTTAAAGAAGTTAGCAGGGTGTTTCTTCCCACATTTACCATAGGATAGATATTCAAATATTCTCTTCTTCCGCTTATTTCTATTTTTGGAGTGTTCAGCAGATCTCTTCTTCTCTTCCGTGGCTTTAAAATCATAAATCATAAAGAATTATTTTTCTGTCTTGATTGAACATGAAAAGATATCTTCGTATGATGAGAAGGATTGTGATACTAATTATATATGGAGAAATGGTGTTAACCGATAAATTAATATATCAATATTACTCCTTGGGTTATGTAAATAATCTTCTTCATGCCTTACTAACCTTGTAAAGTTACCCTTATGTGTTACAACATTCTCATCCTCCTTTTTCCTCATACTCATAAATTTTCTTTCCATATTCACTCGATGGTCATGAGGAATGTATATTTCTAATAGAATATCTTTAATCGTCCTCCATTCCATATTTGATACTTCTTCAACCTCCGTTATGTATTTAATTAATGGCGACCATGGATTTGCATCTACCGTGAGGCGGTAAACATCCATGAATACTTTTTCCCTTTCCTTACTCCACAAAGCATGAAATATATTCTCAATGGATCATATCCATTTCTCATATACAAATTTATCTCTATTACCATTTAATGTTGGTGTTTGTTTTGTCATTAAGTGTTCTAACATTTATCCTCTTTGTTGTGGGTTAAGGTGCTCCATACGGGTAAGGTTACTATTCATAACTGGAGTGAGTTGTCCCAGTATGGTGATAAGCTGATCATCACCAGTTGCATCATTAGCTCCACTGTAATAATCTTTAATAAGAGGGAAATACATACATGGATTACGTGCATTGATATGGTTTCCATTCCTTTTACTAGGTTCCATTTCTAAATAATATCATGAACTATATTAGTTTAGGAATCACAATACATAATTCCAAACTTATAAAACAGTTAACATAAATTGAACAGTTTATAAATATAATCCATAATCATAAAAAAAATCTTTGAGAAAGTATATACTCATAATTTCTCCATAATGGCTTGTAAATAAATTGTGAATGGTCTTAAGAATATACCCCAGGTGTGTCAAAAACAAGAGTACAACAAGGTCCTTTTTCGTGTACCAGGATATCCTGACACATGCCCAGATCTCCTTGTCAGAGTTTTCACATTTAGGTACATCTATTCCAGATCTGCCTTTACCTTCTTATATCCCTAAAGGGATGTATTTATTGTAAAATATAGAAAATATATACATTACAAAAATTCTAGGAAGTTCTTCCATGGTAATCCTCAAATTATATCATAGGGTAATATTCTCTAATCAAAGTTTTTATAAATATACCTTCCAAGGTTTGTACTAAAAATCCTATGATACCAATTGTAACACCCCGACCCCAGTTACCCTGATTCAATTCATTATTACATAACATTTTCATGATCACAAGGGATCAAATCCTGAAAGACCGATCAATTTAGTATCCTAAGAAGTACTAGATACATATATAAGTTTTACATTAAATTATAAAATGAAAAAGTAGATAAACATTTTCCCATTTGAACACATTCATATTTTATATAATTTCCAATAAAGTCATTCATAATATACTTCTTCACATCCTGGGAAAATAAAATATAGAAAGGGGTGAGCTCATATACTCATTAATAATATCAATATAGCGGAAAATTTCATAAATAATAATAAACATTTAAGGTAACGTATAAGACTAAAACACAAGCCTTTTAAACATAAACATCATTATAATATGGAAAAGATAAATCAAATAATGATATTTACTTATTCACATAGATATTATACTTGTTGAATAATCTCATGTAATATCAATATCTAATTTCATAATGATAGAAAGCATAATGCGAGATTTCATAACCACATAGTCAAGGCCTCATGCCAAGACTAAAAATATGATTTTGTCAAATCCTTGTGCCATGACACTAGTTTGTCTCATTAGACCTACCGATTCATTGAGGAGCTGTGGTAGGTTCCACTCATACCTTACTATGTCTAATGCATTCCTCATATGAAAATATTGAAACATAACATTAGCATTCATATTAAAAATTTCATACGAAATGTTAATACTTTTACCATAAACAATGAATGGTCAAAAAATAACACATCCACAGTCAAACTTATCACAAAACCTTCAATACAATATGGAAGATTTGTATCATTACCAGTCAACCTCAAACAAGATTAAAATCCATCAATTGATGTTGACATAGATTTAAGGAAATTTTTTTAAATAAATACCTCTTTCTATTTTGAAACCATTTAAATGTCACATAATTATAAAAGGAAAAATTTATTTTGGAAATATTCTTATAATATTATAAGGGAATATTATAATGTGTTACAACGGCGAAAAATAGCCGCACCCTCTGTATAAGTTAAAAAAGAGTATTTCCTTAATTTTGTTGAAAAGGTAGTAAAGGACCTTGTTTGGAAAACGACGGAAATATTCCATTATAAAAATTTTATAAAAATTCATACATGGGTTTAAATTACATTAACCCATAGTCAAGGAAACTATAAAAATGTTTTCAAATACCTTTTAAAAAACATATGTGGATGATAAAGAATTCCCTGTAGATACTCACGTATAAACAACCTCGGATAATGAAGAGATTTTATAATTAACCCTTAAATTGTGCATTTACTTGGTCGAGGGTATGTTTACCTACCCTATAATAGTTAAATCATAGTTTTTATGTTATTAAAGAACCAGATACCTAAATATTATATCATATATGATCTTCTAGTATAGTTTTGTTAAAACAATTTCAGTTGTATCATCGTTTTCAGTGTTAACTGATTCGTTTTATTTTATATGTATTATTACATTAGTCCTATTTGTTATGAATAAGATGTATTAGATTCATATCCAGAATAATATTATTTTTTCAAACATTATTTTTTAATCATAATATGATGTTTATTCTGGAATGATTACGATGGCGAATGAATCTCATCGCGTTCGTCGAGACGGTAATCCGTACCTACGCACGAGAAATAATACCATTCTATAGATTATGGAATCATATGTAATTGGATGGTATATTATATATATAGATTAATTAACAAGTGATATTTATTATTTACAAAAATTATACTTATTATTATACCCATCCAAATAATCAAATTTTGAATAACAAACTACACTATGACATGGAGACAGTAAGTTGTATGTACGCATGTATAGTGACTTTTCATTCATAGGATGGATAGAATAATGAATATGGTTGTACAATATTTATAATAACATCATATTATGTATATGGTACTTGATGAATTATTTTGGTATGGAAATAACAATGAAAGTGGAAGTGGATGATGAAAAGAACTTGAATGATGTGGTGAAATAATTACCTCTTATTTTGGTGCTTACTTTTGATTTGATCAAAAGGGATCCTTAGGATAGATTTCAGATCAATGTAAGGCCTCTAGGCCGATATAAGGGTAGTTTGGAGGATATTTGAGCTAGGGATGACCGAGCCAAATGGATTTGGAGGATTGATTATGAGTTAAGGAGAAGTACCCTTTTATAAGAGAGGTGAGGGTCACTTTAGGAAAATCATGCAATATTATTTTATTATACCATCGTATTCGGTTCATAATGCCTTTAAAATGATTTATTTCTAGGCTAAGGTGTGGGTGGGATGAAAACCTCTAAAATAATAGGTTTTAGTCAGGTTTAGGTCACCATATTAACCATATATTTTAGATTCAAATCATGGTTAAATAGTTTTCATTTACCTTGTCTCTTTGTATCTATATATTATATTTTTTTTTGAAAGTGACATGAATTGGATTCCAAATTCATGCCAATGGGAATTTATTAAATAAAATGTTACAGTGAGTTATTGAGGTGCAAAGAAATTACACCATCATGGAACAAGGAAAAAAACATCAAAATACAGTGAACATTGGTGTGGAGAGATGTCATCCTTCAAGCTGGACTGCATAAAAAAATATGAGAACCTTCAAAAGCAGCAGGCAACCAGTCTTCAGAAGAAATAATGCTGAAAAAACAGCCCGAGTGAGCTTTAGAATAGAGGCATCAAGATATTCCAACATCAATATAAGAGTACTGCAGCTAGAGACTCATAACCAAGGATAGCATCCATCCAAATCCTCCAAAAGAGATCTTAACATGTCATAAACAAAGTCAAGATTAAGTATATCAGATCAAGCAGAATCCCACTGCAAACATCAAAAGAAAATCAAATCATCATGCTGGAATAAGACATGTCAAACAGCCAGCTAAAGCTTCAGGGCAGAGACTTCAAGTGAGTCATTTTTAGAAGAAAAGATCCAGCAAAAAGATATTATGTGTCTAAGGAAGTAGCTGATCTACATCCCTTTTAAAGATCCTTTTACCAAACATAGCAGCCAGATATCCCAGTCCAGCATTCATAAATCTTGCAACTGATTTTCAATTATAAACCTCACCACCAATTCGAAATGATACTGATCTAGACAGCAAGCTCACAAGATTCAGAACACCACCGAAAAACAATAATCAAACAGAAAGCCAAAATTCTCAAGAACTGTAGAGAAAAAACCATCAAGCCCAAAGCGAAATAACCAGCTATAGAGAAAAAAACAAAACTCTATCCACGTGTTTTATTAATGACATATCTATTATTATATAATTCCTTTGGCTAAACATTAAATTTCTAGGACTATTTTATCATTTAATATGATAGTATTTGTTTTAAAAATTCATTCAATTATTTAATGTTTAAAATTTGTAAATAAAATATCATAATGTAGGAAATAATTTTAGATTTCTAATTAATATTTATAGTCTAATTTATCTTATGTAGAACCCCATATTAAGAAATATTTATTTATTAATCATTTAATTTTACACTTTTAACTCTTCTATAAATAAAACAATAATAAATGTCTTAATCTAATCCATGTGGACCAAGAGGATAATATTTTATTCCTAAAGAGGATTTTGGTCAGAATACACTTATCCAATATAATTAAGACATGTGTTAGGGTAAATATAATATCAATTTTTACCTTTAATTACCCTATTTAATTTTTAATCGTGGTAAATAAAAGTCAAAATTTATTATTCAAGATAAATTATTTCCATCTTATTTAACCGTATTTTACTTACAAATGTCAACCATATCTCTGGTATTTTTGAAATTCAATTCACATAAATGGTAAAATTACATTTTATTCAAATTTGAAAATGTTCCTAAAAGGTGGGGAAAATATGGTAAAAAGTTTAATAAAATTTTATATATCTAATATTATTATAAAATAACTCTAACGAATTGAATTGAACATATATTGGTATAATTTATTTATTTTTACCTAAAATAAATTTATATAGAATAATTAATTTTTTTAAAAACAAAGAGAGATCCTGCTAAGAAAAGCAAGATCCCTATATTATTAGAAAGGAAACTTTCACAAGTTTGAAAGAAGAAGATTTACACATATCCTTCCTATAGAGAAGAAGGAGATCATCTGACACGTGATCCATCCAAAGATAATCATTACCATTCACACCCATATTAGCAAGGACATCTTCCAACACATTTTCCTCTCTGTAGATATGAGTAACAAAGTGCTCCATTGAGTAGAGAGAATCCAGGCATCTAATCCAACGATTAGTAAGATTCCATGAAAGGTGCATGGACATAGTTCGTAAAGCAACTAAAATAGTCATAGAGTCACAATCAATCCAAATCTTGTCCCAACCCCGCACATTCACTTGCTCCACAGCCAAAATAACACCAAGCATATCTGCATCAAGACTGGAGGCAATACCACATGAGCTATGAAAACACCTAAGAGCATTCCCCTGATAATCCCTAAAGATAGCACCAAAACTAGAGGGTCTTGGATTTCCTCTTGAAGCACCATCAGAGTTAACTTTAATCCACCCAAAAATAGGTGTCTGCAAGATGACTTCCATTTTCCCAAGAGGAGGCCAAAAATTACCTTTAATTTCGACCCGGTTCAACACAGATAAATCATGAAATGAATTATAGGAAAACACACCGTTAGGTGTTTCCACCTCACGCACAGCAGTAAGGATACCTGCAAGACTAGCACCAACTTGAAAGGGTTGTGACTCATGTCTGGATTTTTTCCTCAAATACCAGATGAAATGAATAGTTTCCTCCACCGCAACTTGAAAAAAATTTGAGATATGCGGCGAAAATTATAAAAATTCCAACTCTTAATTAATTCATATATTCAATTGGTTTGAGTCAAAAAAACTTCAAAAATATCACCAACCGCCATTCAAATCCAAAAAAAAAGTTTATTTTGAAAAATAAAATTAATAAAATTTTTAAAATGTGGGTACGAATATTAAAATTAGCTAATTTGGTTGGTTGTGGTGTGTTAGAACTCGATGTTTCATAAAACACAAACTATTGTATTATTCAAAGAGAAGCGTACTCTAGATGCTTTTGGTGTTATAGACCCCATAAAATATTTGAAGTTCCTAATGAAACATCTATATAAATGGTTGTTTCTAAGTAATGAACATTATTCATTTATATTTTTTAGACATGGAATCATATGAATGATATCTATATTATCAACCATGATTACCTTACTACATATAATACTATTGATAGAAAACCATTATACATCCATGGGTTACCATTATTTCAGATTTAAATAATGTTTTTTATCTATACATTCATATAAAACCAACACAATATTTCATATGAATCCCATAAATGTTTCCCCAAAAGTTCAAAACAGATCCATATAGACATATATACACTCACCCAATATGAATCATTAGAAGGTAATGGGGTAAATTTACAACCTAATGGTTATGTGTTTGAAGACAACATGGTTTCAGGGATAGGATAATGTTGTTTTTTTCTAAGCATTCTATGGTAACTATTACCTTATTATACCTTGAATACAAATCAAGGATGTGGAAGAACATATGTCTTTCGAATCACTCAATGAAATGGTCAACGACGGGTAAAATATAATGAACATTCTTAGTATATGATAAATTTATATATGTTATTCATACTCACCAACCACTGATTAGACTTTTAGGGAGAAGGTATCCATCCTAAATTCTTATCATAACAATTGTTTCCATTATAGGAACCACTAGAATTTAGAAACCCCCTTCCCATTCAAAACAATAGGGTATAAAATATGATATTTCAATAGCATAAGGATTTCATTTTTTAATAGTTCCATTTGATTATAATTGATTCATATATAGGAGTTAATGAGAAATTATACAAAAAATCCACAAATATAAATAAGTGGTATAATACCAAGGATATCATAACGGGTCCATCTAATTTCTTTATTACAATTACATAAAAAATCAAGAATAATTTTATATTGTTTTTCATTGCGACATGATAAAATAATAGAATTAAGGGTTTTCTTATTCCCTATTAATTCATAATTATTTATATACAGTTATAATTTAAGTTCATTGTTATTTTGGTCGTAATTAACTATGAAATATTGAGAGTACGAAGCATACTCAATTAAAATTTTAGGAATTCTTCAAAAAATTACTCATTTAGAACATATGATTCACCATTCACAATTCTCATATTAGTTTTGGGAATGAGTATAGACTCTATAAATTGGATTTCTCCCAAGGGTTTACTTATTTTTGATCATAAAAATTCATCAATGATATATTTTAATAATATTCAAGACTAGATGAAAATTTTTTAAAAAATGAATTAAGTATATTTACCTCCTCATAACAATTCGATGGTATTACAATGGTCTAATTTCAACACTATATATCGAATTCAACATAATAAACACCACAATAATCATAAAATTGAGAAATTTCACTGTATATAATGAAATTATGGCTCGTCTTTCAAAATTATATAGTAATGATTTCATTCCACAATAGGATTATTATTCAGATAGTTCATCAGAAGGTATATCCAAGGATTATTTTTGTTTATCCATGGAAGATATGTTTTGTTGAATTTCAATGACAAGGGAATCATCTAGGTAAATAAAATTATCATATTTTATGAAAACAACTTTTAAGATACACATTGTTACACAAAAACTATGATCATCGGGATGAAGTGTGATAGATGTGCATTAAAGATCTTCTAGCCCTATCCAAAAAAAAACACAAGGACTTTGAGATATGGATAAAATTTATTCCATTGTCACATTGGTATTTTAAGTGTAATAGCGCGAACAATTTTGGATTTCTCGTACACTTTTTAAGTGAATGGATATACATGATAGATTATTGTGGGTAAAAGTGGTTCCTCAATATTCTATATAGCGTTATAATATTGGAGTACAATATATTTATCATTATAAATAAATTATTAATCCTTAAATGGATTGTAAATTATTGGATTATTTAATTCCATTGGTTTTCAAAATCATAGTTTGTGATACATTTGAGATGATTTTAGGGGCATTTCATTTAACCATATTCTCCAAATAGGGTTTGTTATATAAAAACCTATGTGGGAAATGAGTACCTTACAAAATTTAATGATTATAAATTCAAAACATACTCGTGAAACCATATAATTTATTATCTCTATTTTTCTACCCACGCTACAATAAAAATAGGTTTCCATAGCGCCACCCTTTATAAGCGCTAAAAAAATTGATGATAAATTTGGTGCATTTATCACTGCTAAAAAACATTGTTTAAAGTCACCCTTGATCAGTTCTTTTTTTAGCGCTGATAAAGGCTTCAACTTTATAAGTTCTTTTTTAGTGTTGTT
The DNA here is from genome assembly GCA_963277665.1 of Viscum album. Lineage (NCBI taxonomy): Eukaryota > Viridiplantae > Streptophyta > Magnoliopsida > Santalales > Viscaceae > Viscum > Viscum album. Next base: position 212,492,464 of record OY728155.1, on the reverse strand, counting down.
AATGGGGACCCCTTTATAATCGCTTTTTTAGTACCTCTGATAATGGGAAGGCTTTATCAAGACTTTTTTTCTAGCGCTAATACTATTTATATTTCAAAACAATTATGAAAAAAATATATTGTTATATAGTATATTTATATTGTTATAATTATAATATATATATTTTTAAATATGTTTTAGATAAGTATAAATAGACCATTACGTTTATTATATAATTAATTTACTGAAAATTGCTTTAAAATATTTTAAAAAATATTATTAATTAATAATTTTTCAATTAGCATCGATTAATAATCATTTAATAACAATTTTAAGACACAAAAAGTAAAACAAATTATATAAAAGATCTAAAATAAGTTGAAAATATAAATAAAATTTCAAAGAGCCACAACATTTGATTTGGATATCAATTGAGCTCTACTTCATATCAAATCAAATCTTGTGATGAGCTTTATGCGCTAGTGATCCAAGGGAACCTTTTTTCACATTTTTCAATGCCCCAAAAGACCTAGAAGTCCTCCAAAAAGTAGTTTTTAGTCGATATACCTTGATTTCTTAACATTAGAATATGTATAACATCTGATCCGGATGTCCTCTAGGCATATACCACATATCTTATTGAAGATTTTATCATTTTAGTGGATTTGACTAGTTGTAGATTCGAAAAAGACTTCTGAATTAGATGTTATGGACGTTCAAACATTCTATGGTTGTTCAAATTCACATATATATGTATTTATTCATATATATATATATATATATATATATATATATATATCTATGTCTGTGTGTCTCTGTGTGCGTGGGTGTTGTATATATTTATGTTTTTATGTTCTTATTTATTTATAAACACACATAAAAAACATCTTTTATAAATATCCTGAAAACTAATCTTTTAAATATATATTAATATACACATATATACATATAAACAATTATAACTAATATATATATATATTCACTAATATACGAATAAATATATATATACTAATAGATGAAAAAAGATATTTGTATTAATATAAATAAATATTTTTATATTAATAGGAATCTATATTAATATATAAATACATATAACAATATATATATAAGTAAATATAAATATATATTAATATAAATATAGATAGATATATATATATATATATTAATATATGAATAAATATATATATGTATTAATATAACTAAATATATTTATATTAATATGATTCTATATTAATATATGAATAAATATAACTATATATATATTAATATATATTAATATATGAATAAATTTATATATTAATATATGAAAAAATATATACGTATTAATATAACAAAAAAATTTAAATTAATATTCATCTATATTAATATATGGATAAATATAACTATATATACATATATCATTATATAGGGAAAAAAACTAAATAGCTTAGTGGAAAAGGTGCAGGCGCCCAAGGGGGGGAGGTCTTGAGTTTGAGTTCGGGTGGAAGTAGGGAGGAACGCGCATGCATGTGGGGGATGCACGTGAAAGGGAAGCGCACAAGGGAGTGGGAGGGGGTCCACCTAGCACTGATATGGGGGGGAACCACAATTAAAATCTGCCCCCCTAAATCTATATTCTTTTTAAAAAAAATAATTTTTTATGGCCTTTATATGTGAATAAAAAAGAGCTGATAAAAGTTTCCTTTTATCAGCACTAAAAATGCATTGATAAAAGACCTTTCTATCAGCACTTTTTTTAGCGCTGATAAAAGACCCCTTTTATCAAAGATTTTTTAGCACTGATAAAAGGTGTAACATCCCAAGTAAGTAATGAATAATAGATATTCTTATCTATGTCTATTTATGAATTAGATAGTGTTTTAGAGGCTTAAAATGAGAATAAATCCAATCTTAAGCATAGAATTCTCTAATATTTTTAAAAGATTGTTTTATCGCCTTATGATGACGAAACATTTTTAAATCTATGTTTTGAAAATTTTATAAGCTCTATTTGTAAAAATAAACTTATTATTTATTATTGGGACATTGAAATTTACTTTGGATAAATATTTGATATTTTTCTGACAATGTTCATTTTTTAATGAATAGTGAAAAATACTACATTTTACATCAAAAATTCTTCTTAATTTAATATAATTATATGGTTATGTTATCTTTTTAAATTATTTTAAAGTGTAATTATAATATATTTTTACCATTTAATCCAATGGTGTTAATTATAATTAATTTCACTTTGGAATTGGGTATAAACAAGTGCCAAACTTATCATAGATATTGTTTCAAAAAAACCCGCTATGTGTTTTGACAACGAGAATTATTTTTAAATTCATTATTGAAATTTATATATTTGGAATTTGGTAAAAGTGATTCCATATTTGGAATCAGAAGATCCACATTATTTAATTAAGACCCTTTTGTTTTTGGACAATATAAATAGTAACGACGGTAATTATCTTTAATTATCTTGATTAATTAGTAATCGGGTATTTAAGGATAATAAAATAATATCATAATGAAAAAAATGACCCCAAAATGTGTCCTAATGATACTATTTGTGTCATGTCCGACCATGGTATGCCTTGTTCCAATCTTAGGGACCCCATGTAATCACATTTGGGTGAAAGTGACACTTTATCATTTTATTTTTAAAGAAAGGAGAATATCACTAAAGAATGTATCGCCCGAGTAAAACATTTTTAGTTTTGTCTATGTAAATGATATCTTATACTATAATTATTCATTGGAAATCTAAAAATATTTAATACATCATAGTATATTTTTTATAATATGTAGACATTAAATAAATTAAATTATTGATGACATCATGATGATGCGGCAATTACCTCATTAATGAACGATTTAAATAAAATGAAAAGATAATGTAAAATCTAAGAGATAAACACTTCAAAGACCTATTGGATGAGTATATTTCGAACCCTTATCACCTTATACTAGAATTATATCAATGTGGGACCTTTAAAATCAGAAACTCCTTTTAATATATAGTAACATTTTATAACTTTCCAAGAGTGCCCCTCCTCTCCTCTTATAAAAGGCCCCCACCTCTACCTCCTTACCCACACATCTCAAGCCATTGTCTCGGCCACTCTCAGATCATTTTATCTCTCCACATCCCTCTCTTCATCCTATAAGACTTAAATTAGGTAGAAAGCTCTTCAAGATACCATTTTGGTTCAAACCAAGAGGAGTTACCCGATTTAAAGGTAAAGACTTCTCTAATGCTCTTTTGTTTTAATTTGCTTCTCCAACACCCTAAAATATTTTTATTGATTTATTTTGTAACTACACCAGTATATTAAATATACTAGGTTGTTTTTATAATAATTATTCGAGCTACACATACACACACCTACATCTAATTGTTAAAGAGCATACTGTTTTCGTGGATGGCGAATTTCTGCCTCACGAAACGATGATTGTTCAATATTTTTATAACACCTTCAAAGGTGGAGATTAGGATGTCACTATATTTATATATGATAAATAATATTTTTCTGTTTTCCTTAAGCTTCTGTTTTTTTCATTTATGGCATACCTTTATGGTTTCAATTATGGGTAAACGCAATATCTTCATTTTCAGAAGTGCGGACTACTGCCCCCTCAAAGTGATATGATTTGTTAATTCCATATGTGGGATATATAAAGGATCGATTTAAAGATATTATATGTGATATTATACTATTATTATAATATACCTTTATATAATTAAGATTCAGTTCCCTTAAATAGGAAATAGAAATGAAATTAGTGTTCATGCGTACATATGGCTTACCGTCTGCAGGAAAGGTGCATTTCATTTCTTACCTCTAAATGTTATGTAATTTTATAAATGCACGTATATTATGGATATATATGACATATATGATATCTACATCATGAATATAATTCTGGATATATTTTATATTTTACCACATGAACAACTTGTAATTATAAAGAGTTTATTTTTGACTCAAGTACCAATGATCGAAAAAACGACCATTATTAACTTAAATAATTACATAGGGTTCATAACATGGTAATAAGTGATATAAAAGTAATAAGGAAATTGAAAAAGGTTATTAAGAAAGTATAAATTAACTCAAGTTTATTATTCAGGAGGTTAAAGAACGATTATGTCACGTCGGACCCAAGGTAAGGGACTTTGTCTCAATCTCCTTTCATTGAGGAATATTTTGATTTATACACAACATTCTTTTATACGGTGTATAAACCATTGTGACTTTTACATTTATTCAAAAGAAATATTTTTTATACAAATAGTTTTACTAAATGTGAAAAGGAATGTTTTTTTGTCATACGTATGCGGCGACAACGACTTCTTCACCGTCGTGACCATTATTTGAGTTTTGGCTTCCTCTATAAGCCATAACATATTTTTTTAAAATTAAAAATAAATTCCATGTTTTACTTTTCTTTTATTTTGGTATTTAAAATGGTTTTCATAATGTTTTTATTATATCGATGTGTTGTATTGATATCTTGTGATTGAAATGTGGAAATGTTATTTTTCCTTTATGCATGTTTTATGTGATACGATTATGTTATGGTTCTTTGGAATTGTTATGAAGATGGGTGGTTCCGTGATAAACTAAGGGAGGGTGAACCCGATATATCTCTCCAATGCATTGGGTAACGCGAAGGGGTTAAATGTTAAGATTTCTCCGAAGACATTTAGGGAATATACTATGATGGGTATTCCAAACGTAACCATGAGGGTTACTCCCTACGTAAGAATTTTATGAATACCTCAAGTTACCTTTATGTATTATGATTTATATGAGTTATTCATAAATCTTATGATTTTATGAGGTATGTTAACATGCTTATGTTTTATGAGTAAATTAGGATTTCATTGATTCTTATGTATACATGTACTAATGTTCCCTTGTCGTATTTTTATATCCCTTACTGAGCTTTTTATGCTCATCCTATGTTTTTGAAATGTTTTTCATAGGTCAAGGGAAAGGTAAATGATGTGATGATAGTGTCAAGGAATTATCATGAAAGAAACCATGTTTTGTTTTAAATATGTTTCTGTTGATGTAAAAAAATGAATACTATCTTTTATGTAACCACTTTGTTTAAATGTGGAATGTAATGGATGATTTATGATCTAATTCTATCAAACTCTAAACATGAAAAGGTCCCCAATGTGTATTATTGATATAACTCAAGATTTAGTAATGTTTAAAACTAGGTCATTATAATTAGTATCAGAGGTCAGTTTAGATAACATTAGGAGTTAGAATTTGATTAAATGATTATATAAAAATATTTTTTTGAAATGATATAGCATTTTAAGATTACCATGTTGCTTAATCTAAGACATGTTTGTTCAGAATGTTTTTCCATAGAGGAGACAGGGAAGCAGTGCTAGGAAGGCATGCAAAAGGAAATGGCCTTCCGAATCAGCATCCTGAGATGGTCGGAATTGGAACCGAACAGTTTGTTGCAGTAATGGAGCAGTTGACTCAAGTGATAAATGGTGGTGGTATCCATGCACGAGATCAGTCAGATCAACCGTAGAGGAAATTGTCAGTGCTGGAACATTTCATGAGGCAACATCCCCCAACATTTTGAGGATCATATGACCCTCTCATAGCTGAGGGGTGGATTAAATAACTGGACAAGATTTTCGATGTCAAGGGGTGTTCAAACAATCAAAAAGTTAGTCTTATTATTTACCGTTTGGTGGGTGAAGTAGATCAGTGGTGGTCAATGGTTAAAAATATCAGGGATGCAGATGAGATTGATGATATGGACTTGGATGAATTCAAAGGTATGTTTCTTGAGAAAAATTTTCCTAAGGCTGTTCGACATAGGATGGAAAAACAATTCTAGGAATTGAGTTAGGAGGACTACTCAGTGGCTGCTTATGAAGAGAGGTTCACTCGATTGGAAAGGTATGCTCCAAATTTTATCCGAGACCTTGATAGTAAAATCAATCTTTTTTACTCAAGATTAAAGCCAAAATATCGATGGGCATTAGCTTCTCACGAGTTCATGAGTTAAGAAAATCTTGTTTGATGTGCTGAGAATGTAGAAATGGAGTTTTCCAATGATCATGTTTCCTATAACAACTAACAGAAGAAGAGACCGAGGTGGCAGGAGAAAGGGATGAATTCTTCAAAAAGGTATGATGGTAAGAAAACTATGTTTCCAGTTTGTGATAAATGTGGTAAATATCATGATAGGGAATGTCTTCTGAATTCTGGAAAGTGATACCAATGTGGTAAGATGGGACATAAGTCTCGTTATTGCACTGAAAAAGATCAAGGTGATGGTAAGACCGAATTTGATTTACAGTTATTGAAATGTTTTAAGTGCAATGAGATGGGTCACTATGAAAACGAGTGTCTGACAAAGAGCTCGAGTGATGGGAAGAAGTTAGACTATAATCAGAAATGGGTGGTGAAATCATTTGCAATGCAGATGTTGGGCCATCAAATGAAGTGGTATCAGGTACATTTATTGTTTTGTCAAATTATGCCATTGTGTTGTTTGATTCAGGGTCTACACATTCTTTCATCTCTGAAAACTTTTTTAGTAAAATGGAAATACCATCTCAAGAAATTACTCCTGAACTTGTTGTAAAAACACCTAGGGGAAATGTTGAGTCAAAAAGAATTTATAAGAATCTATCTATCCTATTCAGTGGAAAGAACCTACTTGCAAACCTTATTGTTTTACCTATAGTAGAGTTTGATGTTATCCTGGGTATAGATTGGCTCTCTGTTTACCATGATAAGATTGACTGTGGAGATAAAGAAGTTTCTTTTCAGGAGGACTTTCAGTTTGAATATAATAATGAACACTTACTGTTGATATCATATCAAGAGGATGAGAAACTTGTAAAATATGGAAATGAATGTTACCTTGAAAATATTGTTGAAAACAATGGAACTGTTCAGATTAAAGATGTGCCAGTGGTAAATGAGTATCCTGATGTTTTTCCTGATGAGTTTCCTGGAATAATACCAGATCGGGAAGTTTTATTTACTGTCGACATAGTTCCCAATCCTAAGCCAATTTCAAAAACCCCTTATCGAATGGCTAAAATTGAACTTTTAGAGTTGATGGAGAAATTTCAAGATTTATTAGAGAAATGTTTAATTATACCCAGCACATCACCATGGGGTGCACTTGTTTTATTTGTTAAAAAGAAAGATGGTTCAATGAGAAATTGCATTGATTATAGATCCTTGAATAACATCATTGTTAATAACAAATATCCTTTGCCTCATATCGATGATTTGTTTGATCAGCTCCAGGGAGCTCATTTTTTTCAAAGATTGACCTGAGATCGGGGTACCATTAGCTGAAGGTAAAGGAAGGATATATTTCAAAGACCATGTTTCATACAAGATATGGCCATTATGAATTTGTAGTTATGCCTTTTGGGCTAACCAATGCACCTGCTATATTCATGGACCTTATGAATAGTATTTTCCATGAGTTCTTGGATAAGTTTGTGGTTGTTTTCATTGATGATATTTTGGTGTCTTTTAAAAGTAAAGAGGAACAAGAAATTCATTTAATGGTTATTTTTAAAACCTTAAAAGAAAATAAATTGTATGGGAAATTCATAAAGTGTGAGTTTTGGTTGCAACAATTTTCTTTCCTTGGTCACATTGTTTTTAAAGATGGGATAACGGTTTATCCTACAAAAACAATGGTTGTGGATGAATGGCCATGTCCCACAAATGTAACTGAGATTCGTAGCTTCCTTGGTTTGGCAGGCTATTAGTGAAGGTTTGTTAGAATTTTTCCTGTTTATCTAGTCCAATGACTAATATAACTCGGACGGGTGTTATGTTTATCTGCACAATTTAATGTGATGATTGTTTTCAGGAACTGGAAAGAAGATTTCGGAATACTCCAGTTTTGGAACTACCTTCTAGGAATGGGGAGTTTGTTATCTATAGTGATGCTTCATTGAAAGGACTTGGTTGCATCCTAATGAAGAATGATCAAGTCATTTCTTATGCTTCATGTCAGTTGAAAACTCATTAGATAAATTACCCTACACATGATTTGAAATTATCTGTTGTTGTTTTCACTTTAATAATTTGGAGGTATCATTTGTATGGTGTAAAGTGTGAAATATATACTGATCACAAAAGTTTAAAATATATATTCACTCAGAAGGAATTGAACACGAGACCAAGGAGATGGCTAGAATTAATCAAGGATTATGATTGTAAAATTCATTACCATCTGGGTAAAAAAATAATGTTTTAGAGGCTTTGAGTCGAAAAAGTAATGATTCATTAACAATGTTGCATTTGGAATGTGATCCATTGGTTAAGGATTTGATGAACTTTTGAATAGAAGTTGTTGGTGCAGGATGTCCTTCTGTTTTGTTTCAGGTATCAGTTAAATCTTCTCTCTCAGACAGAATTAAGCAAGCACAGAAGAAAGACAGTGAGTTGCAGAAAAAGTTAGATTTCGTTCAAAAGGGTAAGTTTCCCGAATTCAACATTTATAATGATTGTGTTTTGAGATTTGGGAAGAGATTGTGTGTGCCTTGTGATTCACAGTTGATGATAGAGTTGTTATGTGAGGCTCATAGTTCTCCGTTTTCAGTTCATCCAGGCAGCACTAAGCAGTATAGAGAACTTCAAGAGTGTTACTGGTGAGACAGAATGAAAAGAGATATTTCTAATTTTACTATGAAGATTTTGACTTCTGAATATATTAAAGTAGAGCGACAGTTACTGAATGGGATGCTTCATCCTTTACATGTTACAGAGTGTAAATGGGAGAATATATCCATGGACTTCATTGTGGGATTGCCGAAGACACCTCGAGGTAATAATGCAATATGAGTTATTGTTTACCACTTGAATAAATCTGTTCATTTCCTTGATATACGAGATAATTCATCCCTAGATCAACTTTCCCTTTTGTATCTTAAAGAGATAGCCAGGTTACATGGAGTTCATATCTCCATTATATCTGATCGTGATCCCAAGTTTACTTCTAACTTTTGGAAAGGCCTTTAGAATTCATTGGGTACTGAATTAAATTTTAGTGCAACTTTTCATCCTCAATCAGATGGATAGTTAGAACGAACGATTCAGACATTGGAGGATATGATACGTGCTTGTTCGATGGATTATCAGGGAAGTTAAGACCAACATCGTTATTTGGTTGAGTTTTCTTATAATAACAGTTTTCATTCTACTATACCGATGGAACCATTTCAGGAATTATATGGGAAGCGGTGTCGAACTCTAGCTTTCTGGGATGAAGTGGGTTAAAGGAAGTTTATGGGACCAGAATTGGTAGAAGAGTTGGCAGAAAAAGTTCAGTTGATATAGAGACACATGAGGGTAGCTCAGAGTAGGAAGAAGAGTTATGCATACAACAAGAGGAAGGATCTCTCTTTTGAGGTAGGTGATCATGTTTTTCTCAAAGTATCACAATGGAAAATTGTGATGCGATTTGGTAAGAAAGGAAATTTGAGTCCAAGGTTCATTGGACCATATGAAATTATGGAGAGAGTTGGATAGTTTCATACCGAGTGGCTTTACCTCAGAGTTTATCTCAGGTACAGAATAATTTTCATGTTTTAATGTTAAGGAAGTACATCCCAGCTCCATCTCATCTTCTCGGTCCAGAGGTAGTTTAGCTGGAAGAGAATCTATCTTATGAGGAACAATCGGTACAAATTATTGACCACAGGGATAATGTGTTGTGGAATAAGGTGACTCATCAAGTAAATGTTTTTTTCGATAAACCACATGAGTGAAGAGGCATGGGAATCTGAAAATGCAATGAGGGATAAATACCCTCACTTATTATATAAGTAAATAAATTGCAGGGACGCAATTTCCTAAAGGGGGAAGGATGTAACATTCCAAGTAAGTAATGAATAATAGATATTCTTATCTATTTTAATTTATGAATTAGATAGTTTTTTAGAGGCTCAAAATGAGAATAAATCCAATCACAAGCATTTAGCTCTCTAATATTTTTAAAATATTGTATTACAGCCTTTTGATGGAGAACCATTTTTAAATCTATATTTTGAAAATTTTATAAGCTCTATTTGTCAAAATAAAAATATTGGTTATTATTGGGACATTGAAATTTACTTTGGATAAATTTTTGGTATTTTTCTGACAATGTTCATTTTTTTATGAATAGTTAAAAATACTGCATTTTACATCAAAACATCTTTTTCATCTAATTTAATTATATGGATATATTATCTTTTTAATTGGTTTTAAAGTTTAATTATAATATATTTTTACCATTTAATCCAATTGTGTTCATTAGAATTAATTTCACTTTGGAATTGGGTATAAACAAGTGTCATTCTTTTCATAGATATTGTTTAACAAAACCCGCTATTTGTTTTGACAACGGGAATTATTTTTAAATTAATTATTGCAATTTATATGTTTTTAATTTGGTAAAATGGATTCCATATTTGTAATCAGATGTTCCAAATTATTAAATTAATACTCTTTTATTTTTGGCCATTATGAATATTAATGATGGTAATTATCTTTAATTATATTGATTAATTAGTAATCGGGTAGTTAAGAATTATAAAATAATATCATAATAATAAAAAATGACCCCAAAATGTGTCCTAATCCTAATGGTTGTGTCATGGAAGACCATGGAATTCCTTTTTCCAAACATAGGGACCCCATGGAATCAATTTTGGGTGAAACTGACAGTTTATCATTTTATTTTTAAAGAAAGGAGAATATCACTAAAAATGTATCACCCGAGTAAAACATTTTTAGTTTTGTCTGTGTAAATGATATCTTAGACTATAAATATTCATTTGAAATATAAAAATATTTCCAACATCGTAGTATTTATTTATAATTTTTAGACATTAAATAATTTAAACTACTTATGACATCATGATGATGTAACGATTACCTCATTAATGAACGATTTAAATAAAATGAAAAGATAATGTAAAATCTAAGACTTACACTTGTCAAAGACCTATTATATGATTAAATTTCTAACCATTATCACCTTTTCCTAGAAATATATCAATATGGTACCTTTTAAATCCGAAACTCATTTTAATATAAAGAAACATTTTATAACTTTCCAAGAGTGCCCCTCCTCTCCTCAAATAAAAGGCCCCCACCTCTACCTCCTTACCCACACTTCTCGGGCCATTATCTCGGCCATTCTATGAAAATTTTATCTCTCCAAATCTCTCTCTTCATCCTAGAAGAATTACCATAAGCATAAAGCACTTCAAGAAAACCTTTTGGGTCAAACCAAGAGGAGTTACCCGATTTAAAGGTAAATACTTCTCTAATATTCTTTTGTTTTATTTTGCTTCTCCAACCCCCTAAACTCTTTTTATTCATTTCTTTTGTAACAGAACCAATATATTTAATATACTAGGAGGTTTTTATAAGAATTATTCGATCTACACTTACACACACCTACATCTAGTGGTTAAAGAGCATACTGTTTCTGTGGATGGAGAATTTCTGCCTCACAAAATGATGATTGTTCAATATTCTTCTATCACCTTCAAAGGTGGCCATTAATATGTCACTATATTTATATATGATATATAATATGTTTATGTTTTCCTTATGATTCTGTATTTTTCATTTATGGCATACCTTTTTGGTTTCCATTATGGGTAAACGCGATATCTTCATTTTTGGAAGTGTGGACTATCGCCCCCTCAAAGTGATTTGATTCGTTAATGCCATATGTGGGTCATATAAAGGATGGAGTTAATGATATTATATATGATATTATACTGGAATTATAATATACCTTTATATCATTATGATTAAATTCCATTAAATAGGAAATAGAAATGAATGTAGTGTTCATGCATATGTATGGCTTACCGTCTCGGTGAACGGTGTATTTCTTTTCTTACCTATAAATGTTATGTAATATTATAAATGCATGTATATAATGGATATATATGATATATATGATCTCTAAATCATGAATATAATTATGGATATAATGGATATTTTACCACATGAACAACTTGTAATTAGAAAGATTTTATTTTTGACTCAAGTACCAATGATCGACAAAACGACCATTATTAACTTAAATAATTACATAGTGTTCATAAAATGGTAATATGTGATATAAAAGCAATAATGAACTTGAAAAAGGTTCTTAATCAAGTATAAATTAACTCATGTTTATTATTCAGGAGGTTAAATAACGATCATGTCAAGTTAGACCCAAGGTAAGGGACTTCGTCTCAATCTCCTTTCATTGAGGCATACTTTTATTTATACACAACATTATTTTATACGGTGTATAAACCCCATTGAGTTTTATGTTTAACCAAAAGGAATATTTTTTATACGAAGAATATTACTAAATGAAAAAAGGAATGTTTTTTTGTCGTACATATGCGGCGACAACGACTTCTCTGCCGCCATGACCATTATTTGAGTTTTGGCTTCCTCTACAAGCCATAACATTTTTTTAAATGAAAAATAAATACCATGTTTTAATTTTCTTTTATTTTGGTATTGAAAATGGTTTTCATAATTTTTTTTATTATATCAATGTATTGTATTGATATATTGTGATTTAAATGTGGAAATGTTATGTTTCCTTTATGCATGTTTTATGTGATACGATTATGTTATGGTTCTTGGGCATTGTTATGAAGACAGGTGTTTCCGTGATAAACTAAGGGCGGGTGAGCCCGATATAGCTCTCCAATGTAGTGGGTAATGCGAAGGGGTTAAACTTTAAAGTTTCTCCGATATTATTTAAGGAATATACTGTGATGAGTATTCGAAATGTAACTATGAGGGTTACTCCCTATGTAAGAATGTTATGAATGCCTCAAGTTACCTTTATGTTTTATGATTTCTATGAGTTATTCATAAATATTGTGATTTCCTGAGGTATGTTAACATGCTTATGATTTATGATTATAGTATGATTTCATTGATTCTTATGTATACATGTACTAATGTTTCCATTCCATATTTTTATATCCCTTACAGAGCTTCTTATTCTCATCCCATGTTTTTGAAATGTTTTTCACAGGTAAACGGAAAGGTACATGCTGTGATGATAGTGTCCAAGAAGTTTCATGAAATAAACCATGTTTTTAAAATATGTTTCCGTTGATGGGAATAAATGAATACTATCTTTTATATAACCACATTGTTTAAATGTGGAATGTAATGCATGATTTATGATCTAATTCTCTAAAACTCTAAACCTGAAAAGATCCTCAACGTGTATTCTTGAAATAACTCAAGATTAAGTAATGTTTAAGTCTGGGGCCTTATAAAAGGTGCCTTTATAAGCACTTTTCTGAGCGTTAATAAAATGGACCCCCCCCCCCTATATCTTCACCTTGATTAACAACTCTTTTTTAGTGTTGTTAATTCACTTTTGTAGAACTGATTAAGGTCATATTTGTAGTACTTATAATTTCTCAACTCGAGGCTGTTAAGAATATTATGTAATGTATAAAACTGGTTTTTTTATCGTAGAAGGGTATTTTAGTATTTTGATTTGTTATTTCAATGTATATTTGTAATACATTAGAGGATGATAGAGTTGGGTTTTTGGATTAAATCAATTTATGACTTGTAATTATTTGTGAAGTGTAGGGATTTGGATCCTATAACTGAATGGGGGTATTGATTATCCCTCCAATAGAATTATAGAAGGTAATTCAACCTTGGATTGAAATTTTTTAGGTTGTAAGGATCATATAATTTAATATCATTAGTGTCTAGAGATGGTCCTCCTTTATGGAACTCGTTTATAAAAGGGCAGTTGATCAATTATTTATCATATTGCAATATTTTTCACTTATTGTGATTAAAATGAAAATAATTTGATCTTATTAGAGATTTATATGTTATATAATTTTGATATCCATAGAGATGGATACATGTTTACACTTAAGAATTTCAACATTCCTACGAGTGTTCATCTCTCTATATTTAAGACGTTTATTAAATTAGATAGGGGGGTCCCTTGTTTTATTCTGTTTAGTGAGTCCCCATAGATATTCATAAGTATCATTTAGGGATTTCTTTTTTAGGGTCCTATTACACATAACATTTTTTTAATTATTTATTTTATAAACTAAAAAAAATTAAAAAAGATTCAAATTATTTCTATTATTAAAAAATATCATGAGGTACCATGTTCTGGGTTCCATTTAACCTTTAAAATGATTAATAAAGTGACTCACCATATATTTTAATAATTTATAGATTTTTTTTATGTAAACATTATTTTTGTGGAGAAATTATTTTTTTATCCACATTTTAAATTATAACTAATAATGTATAAATTAAATTCATATATTATATATCTAATTACTATCTTGATCTTGGGTTGAAAAAGTGAATATTTATATTCTATATGACATGATTTGATGAGGGGTATATATAATTATAATGATGTTTTTAATTAATTTGACATAAAGTTAATAATTCTATGATTCCATCACCTGAATTTTGGAATGGTATATTAAGAAATTTGGTTTTATTTTTTTGATTCATTCTACTTGGGTTGTTTTTCTAATTCGTGTAGGGGAATTGGCCCAAGAAGAAATGGGGTAGTCATTCATTGTTTAATCTATGATGAACCTTGTGATATGGTCTACCACACATAAGTTTTTTGTAGAATATCACATGGGTTTATGATTTGGTTATTTTAAAAACTATATATTGAAGTGAAATAAAATTTAAATTTTATTTTTATATGAAATATTTTTTCTATAGTTAGAACACCCATAAGATCATTTGAAAAATGTTTTATTAGTTTATAATATCTATCTAAGTGTGGTAAATAATCTCTGATATAATAGGGAATATATATAAATATATATTTCAAAAAATATAATAGAAATGTGGGTGAGAATAAGTTAATTAAAATATAATTGGAATGATATTTACTATGTTACGTACTTGGGTACCCATCAATTGATCCAATATTTGGGTTTCTGAAATTTTCCCTTTAGGTATAAGAGGATTCATGAAACATAGTTGGGACTATTGTAACCATAGAGACCAGAGATGTGATCGTAACACATCATTATTTAGTATTTTGTTTTACAATGAAGTGTCCAAATAGTTTTAGTGAGTTTATTTTATGAAAAACAATCAATTATTTGAATTAAAAATTTTAATGTGGTTTGTTCAATGATAGGTAGTTTCTAGAGTTAGTTTGATTGATTTTTTCATCATTGTTTAATGTTAATTAACTCATCATCATTCACAAACTTATTACCTATATAATGACATGGATAATAACATATAAACATATGGGATCACATTCATTAACACTCCTAGGTGTAGGATTATACTTGAAATCAAAATATATAATTTTGAATATTGATGATGATAAAGAAGAAAAATAAATCATTGGATTGAACTCTCAAATTAAGGAACTAAATATATGTCTAAAATAAATAAAATTAAATATAATTAAACACATATTAATCCCTAAAATTGACCCATTAGTTTTTTATCTCTATATTGATTGAATTCTCTCAATATAATAGGACAGTAGACTCAATGAAGATGATTTGAAGATATAAAACAATCAAAACCCAATCATTTCCATTGATGTCTGAATAGATTAAATAATTTAAATAAATTATATTAATATGATAAATATATAAATGATTATTATTATTATGAACTAAATATTTTATTTACAAAACAAGGGCTAATTTGGACAACATATAAATGATGAACAACAATACAACGAGAAAAATAGAAACAAAACATTAAATGAAGAATAATAAAAAAAGACTCTTATTTAATATTTTAAAAACACTATTAATAGAAATTTTTGGAATCATTGGTCATTAAGAATATTTTAAAACCATCAAAATGATTAGGGTGTGTTAAAGGGTTTAGGAAGGTGGGTGAAGAAGTCAATTCCTTCAATCCAATGGATGAAAGATTAATTTTATCTCATCTGATTGATGTCCCATAATGAACATAAATATGAGTTAATTATTATGGGTAATAGAAGAATAATATATGAAATAATTTTTATTCTAATATCTATAAAAATTTCAACCCTATTAGATAATCCATTTTTATGTAATGTCCAAAATGGTCAGATTATTTTATCAGTCATGAACTATTTCCTAGAATTTAATCTTCAAATTTTTTAGCATAGATCACATTCCAAATGTATGAATAATGTTGTGCCATTTCATAATTAAATGTTTAAAATGATTTCATTTAAACCCACATTAAATTTTATATTCATTATACTTTTATTATGGGAGCCATATTTCTTTTAGATTCCTAAGGATGAATATCCATTTCCCTAAAAAATCGTCAGAATCCTAATATATCCATATCCTCTGATGAAACATTTATTATTCCTGAATAAAAAAATTATTCCCAAAAATTATGTTACTCTAACAAAAATAATTCAAATTAAAATCATGAATATAGATTGTTGAACAAGATGATGAAATATTATTATCATATTATTACAATTTAATCAAAGATGGATTATTTCATGAGAAATAAAAATTTAAATGTAAAATTCATTATCCTCAACTTTTATGATTTATTATGAGATGAATACTGTATAAATTTTAATAGAAAATATACATTTTTAGTTCCAATTCAAACACACAAAATCACATATACAAAATAAACATAACCAAATACATATAAAAAGTATTTAATATAATATGTTTATTTTATGTTAATTTAATCAAAAAATAATCTCAAACAAACTAGCATAACATATAATCACATATGTATATCTTAAATATGATTATTTATAAAAAATTATAAATTAAAAATACAAACAATCACATATACAGAATAGAAAGCATACATAAACTATAACAAAACTAATTTATTATTGAACACATATATAATAGAACATGTGGATCATCCATGTTTTGAGTTAATTTAAAATAATTGAATTGCTTCTTGATCATATTTATTAAATCATAGTTTCCATGTAAAAAGGCAATGATCCATTATTATTTATTTATGATATATTTTTTTACCATCTAATAGATGGAAACTATTTAATTATTATGGAGATGAATATTTTATTTATTGAATTTATCCTAGTTAACTTACTGGTAGAATATAATTGAGAAATCCATTAGTGTATTTTGAAGTAGAGATATAGACATGGAATTGTTTACACATATTTATATTTAATTAAAGTTTTTACAAATATATTGGTTTATTTATTTTATGGTTATCCACCCTTAATATTAATATTTAGGAAATGATGATTTAAAAGAGGTGTGACCATTACCATAAAATAGTGAAGAATATAGTTATAATAGAATTAATAAAAATAGATAGATTATAATCCTTTAATACTAGAGATTCATAATTAGGGTTTATAAAGGAAATATACGATTCTGTTATGTAATGTTTAATTACCTCGTCTCTAATAAATATTTTTATCTATTTAGATCACTAGTTTTTGTTAAATGTTATAATAGATGGTTATTACGAATATATAGATTATGAGGGTTATCAAGTTATGTTCATGAACTACCTATGAATATGGAATTCATGACTTATTCATTAAATAATATATATTAAAATTTTATGACTCTCATATTCATGATTATATCCCTAAAATTATTTAATATTTTAGTTCTGAAATATTTTAATGGGCTAAAAAAAATAAAATTGATGATGTTCCACATAATTTATTTTTCATCTTTTAATGTTGCACATTTAAGTCTCAAAATAGTGGGTAAAATTAAAGCAATTTTAGGTCTTCTTTGGGTTATTCTACTCACTAGAGGTTGTGTACAATATTATATAGAGGTAATCTTGGATATTTATAAGATAACATTCATTATATAATTTGACCATGGGGTCCATGTTAAAATTAAATGTTTCATACAAAAATAACATAATAAATGGTTGAATTAAAAAAAATATTTTTAAATGAATATGGGTGATATGTTTTGATGTTTTTATTAATAATATTTTCTTTTATAGACTTTTAAAATTTATAAATAATTCACTTAATGTGTGTAGAACTTATTCCACACACAATTAATTATTATTATTTATGTTTTTATTGATTTAATTTTCATCTTTATTAAATGGAATGGATTTTATTAAAAAAAATTAATTGATACAAAAAATGGTATTTTTATGGTGTTTTGATAAATAAAACTACAGAAATATTCAATGAAAAAATGGAATTTTATATTTTAAATTCATATAATTTGTTTTATTGAACACATTTCTTTTATGAAAACTATGGGATTTTCATTAAATTATAAAATGGTGTTTTTATATGAAAATAGATTTTATTTTACAAGGCATTAGTTAATTAATCATAATAGAATTCCATTTTTGACATAAAATGGTATAATTTGTAATGAAATAATCATATATAAGATAAATAAAATTGAATATTAAAAAATGGATATTAGGGCCCAGTAACTCTATAATAAATATGGAGATCTATTGTGAATTGTTTAATAGTTAAATAAGTAACAATCCACTATTGGTAACAAAATGTTAATAAGTAAGAGGTTTTTAGTATATTCATTATTGAATTTTATGATTTATATAACTAATATGAATTATTTTTATTTTTATTTTATGGTTAAAATATACATTTCTTCCCTTTTTTTCAATCATTCTTATATGTTTCTTCATATGATACCACATTTGTATATGAAACATTTTTTCAATTATTTTGATATAACATGATTATATATATTTCAATTGAAATTGGTTGTATGAATTATAATAAATAGTACATGGAAATGAATGATATAGGATCATTGATCTTATATGGTGTAAAGTATTACACACATTTACCCACACATCACAGTGTACATGTTGATATTATTCCCCAAGATATAGGGAATGTGAAAGGTGCCATTTTTATTGTTGATTAATCATTAATTTTTTATTTTGTGAGAGAGGTTTTGGTGTTCTTTGATGCATTATTATATGTTCTTTACTATATAGGATGAATATTAATTGGTCATATATTTTTTGGTTTTTCTGTTTCATGGCTTGGTTATAGGGACTCTAATTCATTATTAGTATATATTTTCATAAAAATAGTCTCTAAAGATAATTGTTTTATGTAAAAAATTATTTTGGAATTAATAGAGTTTTTATTTATCATTGTTGAAAAATAATTCCCAAAATATATTTTTTTAAAACCCTGGTATTTTATATAAAATATTCCTTTCAAACATAATGTGTTCAATAGCTTGGTTCATATGCCACACCAATCCAAAAAAAAGTGTGGAATAATATATATCAATTAACATTTAGCTGTATAATTGGCGATAAAAAATTGATTTTATCGAATTATTTAATATATCAAGAAGTAAAAATGAATTTCATTATTAATATGAATGGGAAAAGTTGGTCCTAGCTCCTTCAAAGATGCTCTCTTATCTAGAAAAGTGAAGGTATATAATTGTATATTCTTCACTACTACTCCATTGAGGAAAGTTCTAAGGAAGGCATAATTTATCAAACCTCGCACTATGTCTACAAGATATTATTTAAAGTTGATAGGCAAGTTCAATAAATATATTTTAAAAATCCTTAAGTAGAGTATGTCATAATTTGAATGGGAAATAGTTGATTATTCCATTTATGGGAATGTCATTTCTTATTATTGAAACATCCCATGTAAATAAAGAATATGATTTTTTCATATTTTTTAATATTTTTGAATTAAATATTAATTTTCTATTAAAAGTGATATTATTTCTAATAGCATACTCAAAAAGCAACAACAGGATTCTCCAAAATCTCATGTTACACACAACGTTGAGTTATACTACAAAATAACATAATACTCTTATAAATTTAAATGGTTTTCAACGCATAGTCGTTGTATTGGTGGAAAAAAATAACTAACTACAATATGATTATAAATTTTTATTAAATGTATTTACATTTATCCAATAAATTTTAGAGGCTGAAAATTAGAATGAATACAATTTTAAGGATTAAATACTCTACTAATTTTAAAAGGCCGGTTTAAAATCTTTTGATGGTCAACCATTTTTAAATCTAGTTTTTGTCACATTAATATATTAAATTTGAAAAAATAAACTTATTTTATAAAACTTGGATATCAATATTTACATTGGGAAGATTTTTTGTATTTTTCTGATAATGTTTCTTTTTAATGAATACAGAAAAATACTGCATTTTAATTCCAAACTGCCTTTTTATATAATTTATTTACATAGTTAGATTATCCTAATATTTTGTGTTAAAGTTTAATTAGGTTATTATAATATCATTTAATCCTAGTTTGGTAATTGGAATTGATTTTCCTTTTAATTGGAGTTAAACAAATGTCAATATTTCGGTAGTTCTTACTTCTTAAAAACACGTTTTTGGTTTTGACAATGAAAATTAATTTTAAATTAATTTTTGAAATTTCTATGTAATAAAATTAGAAAAATGAATTCAATATTTTGAATCATGTTGTCCAAATTGTTTAAATAGGTAACTTTTATATTTATACAATATGATAGTAACTTCAATAATTATTTTATTTACCATGGTTAAAAGGTAAATCTAGTAAATAAGGGTAAAAATAATATTATAATAATATTAAATTATCCTAAAAAATTTTCTAACCCAACTGGATGAGATATTTACAACCATGGCCATACTTGTGTAGATTTTAGGACCCCATGGAACCACTTTTATGTGAAAACGATATTTAATTACTTTTAATTTAATGTTAAGGAAAATATAAACTAAACATGAATCTTTTACTAAACAATTTTTATATGGGGTTATATAATTGATCTCTTCGACAATAAATTTTCATTAGAAATATATAGTTATTTAATACATCTTGATATTTTATTTATAAATTTTAGTCATCAAATGAATAAGTATATTTATGACACAATGATGATGTAGTGATAACCTTATTAATGAATGATTTAAATAAATGAGACTATATGTATTAAAATAAAATTATATTGAAACATTTTATGCCATCCACAAATTTTATTGATGTGTATGACTTTTAATATTTGAATGGTTGATGGTTTTTCAAAAGTATCATGTTCTTATGGAATTTTTTAAAAGTCGTGATATAAATAGTATATAATTTGACATAAATGTGTTTTTAAAATAAATACTACATTATTAAATGATATAATAGTTCTAAAAATATAATATTAGGCCAAATGAATTAGATATGATTTAATATGTCATTAATAAACCACTTATGGTTCTATTGGAATTTTATAGTAACTATATTAACCAAATAGCATTAATACAAAAAAATACATAGTAAGCGTTAAATTAGTTAACTACGGCTAAAGCTAAATGATATGGTAAAATATGAGACCTAGATTTGTCTAAAACCTATTATTTTAGAGGATTTTGACCCAAAAACATCATATATTTGAAATAAATTACTTATTATCCATTTGAAAATGAAAATAATTTTATAATAAAATAATATTTCAATAACTTCCTAAAGTGTCCCTCCTATCTATTAAAAAGGGAATCAATTATAACCCTTACTCACACCTCTCTGATCACCATGGCTCATCTAACATATTACCAAATAAGCTCAAAAAATACTTTTATTCCTTCTATAATCCTCACTTCTGGTAAAAGAAAATTCAAGAAATACTATTATCTTAAATCAAAAGGAGTTACCTGATGTGAGGTAATGTCTTCTCTCAAGATTCTTTCATTTATTTTCTTTATCAAACCCCCTAAACTCTCTTTATTATATTTTTTTATAATGACAATATTATAGATAATATATTAGGATGTTTTAAGGATAATTATTAGAACTACACTTAAACATAACTCCATCTAATGGATACGAACATACTATTTCTGTGTATGGTGAATTAATGCGCCATAAAAATATGATTGTTTGAAATTCCCCTACAACCTCTCACAGTGAACATTATGATCGAACTGTGTTTGTATGTGATATATATTATATTTATATAGTCTTTTTTCTTTTGTATTTTCCTTTTCTAGCATATCTTTTTGGTTTCCATAAGGGGTAAATGAGAAAATTTCATTTCAGGAAGTGCATACTATTTCCCCGTCAAAGTTATATGACATGTTCATTCCATACATGGAATGTATATAGGATTGTGTTAATAAAATTATTTAACATATATAAAATATGATATTATAATGGAATTATAATATACATATGTATCAATTAGATCTTAGCCCTTTATAAATGATAAAGAAATTAAAGTAGCATCCGTGCGTATGTACGGATGACCGTCTCCATGAACTGTACATTTCATTTCTTATATACAAATGTTATGGACTATTATAAATACATATATAATAGATATATATTATTTTTAAATCATGAATATAGATCTATATTTAGTGTAATTTTTTTCACATGGATTAATTGTAATTACAGCAAGTTCATTTTTGACTCAAGTTCCAAATATCGGAAAAACAATCGATATTTTCTTAAATAATTGTGTAATGGTTATAATGTGGTAATAAGTGATATTAGAGGAATATTAAACTTGAAAAATTTTCTGAAGAAAGTATAAATTAACTTTCATTTAATATTTAGGAATAATAAGGTACATAAGTGATGAGTTGGATTCATGGTAAGGGACTTCATCTCAATATCCTTTCATTGATACATATTTTGATTTATACACAGCCATATATTATACCATGTATAATCATAACCTTTATCTTTTAATTTATTCAACTGTTTTTGTACATTAATATTATGTTATATGAAGCATTTTACTAAATGAAAAAAAGAATGTTTCTTTTTAACGTACGCGGCGACAATGACCTTTCGTCGATACGAGCATTATTTGATATTTGGCTTCCTTAATAATCTGTAATGTTTTAAAAAAGAAAATAAATACCATATAATATTTTTACTTATATTGGTATTTAAAATTGGTTTGAGAATGGATTTATTTTTTCAATATCTATTGATGATATATTTTGAATGCTCTATGGAAATATTATCTTTCTTTTATGATTTATTTATGTTTTATGATTACGTTATGGTTCTTGGTCATTCTTTGGGTAGTTTGATGATAATGATAGGGTGGGTGATCCTGGGATAGATCTCCAATGCATTCGGTATTGTGATGGAGGTAAATGTTTATTTTTCTTCTAAATGATTAATGGAATATACTATGATAGGTATTCCAAACATAACTCCCTATGTAACTAAGAAAGCTATAATGTAGGTATGTTATGGATGCCACAATTTACCTTTATTATTTATGATTTATATGTGTTATTCATAAATCCTATGATTTCATGGGGTATGATAAAGAGATTATGTTTAATGAGGGAAAGGTATAATTTCATTGATTTGTATATATTGATTGACTAATGTTTTCTTTCCTTAATTTGTAACCCTTATTGAGCTTTTTATTCTCATCCTATGTTTTAAAAAAATCATAGGTTTTATGGAAGGGTAAATGAAAGGAAGAATTCAAAAATAATTATATGAAGAAAATTATTCTTGTATTATTTATGGAGTTTTATTATTGTGAGAAAATGGATAGAGTGAAAGTGTCTACTTTGTAATATTTGAGATGTAATGTAATAGTTATGGACTAATTCTCTAAAACTACAAACCTGAAAATATCCACAATATGAAATTCTAGACAGAACTCATGATTATATGATGTTTTTGTCTAGGTCCTTACAGTTGGTATCAGAGGATGGTTTAGACAAAATTAGGAGTTAGGATATTATTAAATTAATATTAATAAAATAATTTATGGTAATATTGAAGTAATGTATCAATTGAAGATTACCATGTTGCTTCGTCTAAGATATGTCTGTGTTCAGAATTTTTTTTTGAGTAGGTATAGGTAAGATGTGCTGAAAGAATACATATGGAAATGAGAATCCAAATCATCATCCAAAGATGGTTGGAATCATAATTGAACAGTTTTTTACCATGATGGCTTATTTGACCTAGGTGATAAATGGATGTTGTGTTTTGAGATAATATTTTGGTTTATTTTAAATGTAAATTTGAGCATTAAATTCATTTAAGGGTTATATTGAAAACCTTAAAATAAAAGAAATTGTGTGGGAAATTCATCAAGGGTGGGTTTTGGTTAAAAAAAATTATTTCCTAGGTCATATTTTTTCTAAAGATGTTATAACTATTGATCATTCAAAAAAATTGTTAAAGAATGTCCAAGACCCAAAAATATAACTGAGATTCATAGTTTTCTTGGTTTAACAGGTTATTTATGGAGGATTGTTGAAAAATTTTCATTGTTATCTATCCCACTAACTAAGTTAACTCTAAAAGGTGTTAAATATATCTAGAAAAATTAATGTGATGATTGTGTCCAGAAATTTAAAAGAAGATTAGTGAATACATTAGTATTGTAATTAGATTATATAAATTGTGAATATTTTATCTATTTTTATGCTTTATTTAAAAGACCTGGTTGTGTCCTAATGCATAATGATCGTGTAATTATAGATGCTTCATGCCTGTTGAAACCTGATGTGTTAAATTAACCCACACATGATTTGGAATTAACTTCTATTGTTTGTTCGTTAAAAATTTTGATGTATCATTTGTATGTCATAAAGTGTGATATATATACTCATCATTATGGTTTTAAGTATATATATTCTCTTAGATGGAATTAAACATGATAAATAGGATATGGCTAGAATTAATCAAGGATAATAATTGAACGATCCATTACCATCTATTAAAGTAAAATATAGTGGTCGAGGCTTTGAGACGAAAGAGTAATGCTACATTAAACATGGTACGTTTAGAAAGAGATCCTTTGGTTTTTGATTTGATGGATTTTGTATTGGATGTTGTTGGTGTAGGGAATTCCTATGTTTTGTTTCATATGACAGTGAAATCATCTCTAGTAGAAAAAATAATGAATGCGTAGAAATAAGACAATGAGTTGCAGAAAAGGTAGATTTTGTTTAGAAGGGTATGTTACCTGAATTTATCATTGATAAAGAATTTATTTTAAGGTTTTTAAAGAGATTAAGTGTGCCTTATGATTCCCTGTTGAAGAAATATTTATTATGTGAAGCTCGTAGATATTTTTTTTAGTCCATCCATCCAATACTAAGATGTATAGAGATATTCAAGAGTATTACTGGTGGGATGGAATGAAAAATGATATTGATGACATTACTGTGAAGTGTTTAAATTTTTCAACATATTTAAGTAGAATTATAGTTACCTAACGGGATGATTCATCCTTTTCTAGTGCTAGAGTAAAAATGTGAAATTGTTTCCATGGATTTCATATACGGAATAACAAATACATCTCGAGGTAAAAATGAAATACTCATTATTGTTGATCAATTGACTAAATATGCTCATTTTCATCCTATTCGAAATACTATTTCTCTAGATCAATATAAGAACCCAACCATAAAAATTAATTATTCTTGAGTTAAATCATTAATTCACATTGAGGATCTTTTCAGGTTTATAGTTTTAAAGAATTAGGACATGACTATTATAGTAAATTTCAAAATTTACAAAGTAAATATTTTGACATGGTTTTCCATTTTTTCATAAAATAAAAACTCATAAAAAATAAAAATGTCTAGTTCCATGTTTTAGACATCATGACAATTCCATGATCCCATCCTTAACCCTATTCATCTTTAAGTCCAGTGATAAAAATTCAAAACATGGGATGAACATAAAAATATCATCAAGGGTTATAAAATACGGAAATAAAACATTATCCTACCAATAAATATAAATCAATGAAACAATAATTTTCAATCATAACATACCTTATGAAATTATATGATTTATTAATAACACATAGAAATCCTAAATAATAATGGTAACTTATAGAATAAATAACATACTCACATTTTAGATTTCACGGTTACATAGGGAGTTACGTTTGGAATACCCATCATTTTATATTCCGTAAATATCTTAGTATAAACATTAACGTTCACCAATGTTACATTACACAATGCATTGGGTAGCTATCTCAAACTCACTCACCCTAGGTTTGTCAAGGAATCACCTGTATACTTAAATAATTACCAATTTGCATAACATATACTTAACACATAATACAATCATTAATTAAATATAACATTTCCACATTAAAATCACAATATATCATTTAATGATATTGATAGAATCAATGCTTTATCAAACCATTTTCAAAATAATTTAAAATATTTAATAAAGATATTTCTAAATCAAAGTCTCACATACCACCTTGATGGTTTTGAAAAAAAATTCCAAAATATTCATGTCTATATAAATAAATCATCAAAACCATTTTTAAAACATATACATTAATGATAATTATTTATAAGAATAAATATTTAAGACATTTAAAATGATATTTTAGTTACGGAGTTCATAACCAAATGAGAGACGCTTGAATAAAAATAATAGATTAGTAACATTAATCAATGAATATAATTTCATGAGAATAAGTAGATTCATGATATAATATTTAAAAGGGTTGTCTATATAGAATATAAAATTGAATTTGTGTATAATGACAAATAAGTCTTAATTGAATTTAAATTGAGACAAAATAACTTGCAAAGATAATATCCTTATATTTAGAACAAATCAATGAAATATTTATTCGGGAAAAATAAAATGATTCCCAATATATGTAGATATTAAGGGTAAAACAATCATAATCCATTCACAAATATTCATAAAACATCAAAATAAATAATTATATGTTTAACCCAAACAATTGAAGTTGGTTTAAAAATTTCTCTTACCGAAATTGACTGCTTAACAACATCACTTTAAAATTCAAAAAATTAGATGATGAGAGAGAAAAGGGTCTCTCATGACATGGAAATAAACTTTACAGCAATTAATAAATATAAGAACACATCAAAACAAATGAAAATATAAATTAAAAGACATGTCATAAAAGAAGTCTTTGACATAAGAGTTCAATGAAAGGTTCCCTTACAGATTTGGTAACTTACAAAATGTACAACCCATGAAAGAAGGATTGTAAAATGAAGATGTAAATAAATTAATGTATATTACATATATAATACAAAAATGTTATGTAAATACATCACACAAAACGAAATAGTGTAAAACATATCATGAATCTCACAGGATTAAAAAGTGAGATGAAAACCCCATAACTCAAGTCTGACTTGTCGTGTATATTCCTTTTTCTTCCTGAATAATAATCTTACGTAAATTTCTACATTATTAAGAAACTTTTCCAAGTTTATTATTAATTTAATATCACATATTACCTAGATATAACAATTAGTTAATTATTTAATTTCATATCAGGCATTTTTTCGATGTTTGGAATTTGTGTTAAATATGAACATGTTATAATTACAATTTGTCCATGTCGTCAATAGTACATTATCTTCAGAATTATATTCATGATTTAGATATAATATATATTATATATATACATTATATATTTATTTTTATTAGTCCAAAACATTTTTTCTTATGAAATGAAATTCCCCGTTCATTGAGACGGTAAGTCGTACATACACATTAACGGTACTTTCATTTTTTCCATTTTTAAAGAAATGAAAAATTAATGAAATATATGTATATTATATTTCCGATATAATATTATATTTTATATATGTTACATACATTCATTAACACATTTATTTAAACGTTCCATGTAAGGTATGAATGAGTCGTATCACTTTGCGAGGGTGGTAGTCCACACTTCCTCAAATGAAATTATCATATTTATACAAGATGAAAAGCATAAAACTATGTTCTAAATGAAAATTACAGAAGCATATTGATAAAATTAAATTAAATACATATCATATATAATTACATTTACATCATAATAGACACCATGAGTGGCAGTTAGAGATATTTGAATAATCATCATTTCGTGAAGAAGTAGTTCGTCGTCCAGAGAAACATTATGTTAGTATCCATTAGATGGAGGGGTGTGGAACTGTAGTTTGAGAAAATATCATAAATAAACATAGTATATTTATTATAATGGTTTTTTATAATATAATTAAATAAAAAAAAAGTTTCTGGGGGGGGGGGAAATAAAATAAAATAAAATAACTTAAGAGAAGATGTTGCCTTTAAATCGGGTAACTCCCTTTGGTTTGAACCAAAAGGATTTCTTGAAGTGCCTTATGCATAAGGTAAGGCTTCATGGTAAAATAATGGGGTTTAGGGAGATTAATTGGGAAGATTTTGGACAAGTCAAGGGTCTTGACATGTGTGGTTAATCGGTTAGATGTGGTGGCTTTTTATAAGGGGGGGGGAGGGGCTCTTTAGGAAGGGTTGAATACATTATTTTATTAAAAATTGATTTTTGGTTTCAAAAATTCCAAAACTCATTAAATTAAAAGATAAGATGACTCTTGTTCCAAATAAAATCATTAAATAAAAATTGGATGCGGTTTTTTTTAATTTAATAATCTCATTTATAAAAATCATTTATTAAAATGGTAATCACTACATCATCATTGTGTAAAAAAAATGGTATTTACTTGATGTTTAATAATTATAAATAACATAGAATAATGTAAGAAATCCTTTGATCTTTGAAAATAATATTTAAATTAGAATACATTACTTATATAACCCCATGTAAAAATTGATTTACTAAAAGATATATGTTTATGTAATTTTTTGTCTTTGCGTTAAATTAATTAACATAAAGTGTCATTATCACTCTATGTTTTCTCCATTGGGTCCCAAAATCGACCCATGGATTCCCATGGTCAGAAATGTATCATCAAATAGGATTATGACACATTTTAAGGTAATTTAATATTATTATAATATTATTTTTTTCCCGTATTTACTAGATTTACCTTATAACCATGGTAAATAAAATATTTACTGAAATAATATTCATAATTTTAAAAAATAAAATTTAACTATTCACACAATTTGAAACTCCTAATTCCAAATATGAATCCATTTTCCCAAATTAAAAAAATAAGTGGTAGAAATTAATTTTAAATTAATTCTCGTCGTGAAAACAAAACACGTGTTTTTAAGAAATAATTTCTATTAAAAGATTGACACTTGTTTATTTTCAATTTAAGATTGAAATTACATAGAATTATATAAATTGTATTAAATGGAAAATATATAATCCAATTACACTTCGAAACAAATTAATATAATATTATAAATATATAAATAATTTATATTAAAGTACTGTTTTGAATTAAAATGCAGTTTTTTTTACTATTCAGAAAAATGAACATTTTAAGAAAAATACAAAAAATACGCCCAATGTAAACTTGGATTTCCCAATTATAATGAAGAAAACTATTTTTTCAAATAAAAAATAAAACTGTGAAAAAAACTAGATTTAAAAAGGGTTTGGCATCAAAAGGAGGTAAATCGACCTTTTAACGAATATTATAGTGTTTATGCATAAAATTGGATTCATTCGCATTTTTGAGCTTCTATCTTCTATTTGATAAATGTAAAAAAAATTAAAAAACATGTATAATTATATTTTAGTTAGTCGTGTTCATTCCAACCAATACAATGGATTTGAGTTAATAAACATTTAAAATAATAATTTTATTATATTATTTTTTGGAATAACATAACGTTGTGTGTAACGTATGATTTCAAAGAAACATGTTGTTGCGTATTTGGTACTCCATTGAAACATGGAATCCAATTTAATGTAAAATTAATATTTAATTCAAAAATATTAATAAATATGAAAATTACATATTCTATATTCACCTGGGAGGTTACATCCTTCCACCTTTTGGAAATTATGTCCTCAAATTTTTAAAATAGGTCTTATAAACATCATTAAAAGTCCCACACTGAAAAAAGAGTCAATAAAACTATCACTTTAAAATAAATAAGGATAATTAAAATGGTCAACTGAGATAGCCCATACTAATATTCCATGTAGGAATACACGGATATAGAAGAGAAACTAAGTGTCATGTTCTGATAGAGAGTGAAAGAAAACATGATTAGGAGAAAGTTAACAACCAGAAAAAAAAACATAACTTATGATGGGTTAAATGGTAATTGATTCCCGGGTAGGAAAATATAACATTAAACATTTTATTTATGTTCCATTTAATAATGTTTTAGAATTTATTTATGATACTGAAAAAGTACATAATGAAATATACTAACTTTTCAAGTAGAGCTTAATCCTTTAGTATGTTTTTACCAAAAACTCATCTTTTCTCCAAATGATGAGTATTCAAGATGACCTTGTCACACCTGAAGCGCTGGAATGAACTTCTAGAGAATCACATAATCCACACAAGATGATCCATATATTTCTAATATCATTAGAAATTATCCAAAACCAAAATGGTTACTATAATATCAGATAATCCAAAAAAGGATAATCTTTTATAAAAAATAAATACTACTCTTAATCTCCAAAACAAAATAAACAATACCCAAATCTCATAAAATACCATTCAATACAAAAATATCCTTAAAATTCATTAAAATAATCCAAAATATTTCTGAAACATAATATTTAGAAGTATTTTATAACATAGTCTTCCCTAGTAAATATTAACATTATCTCTAAATAACATCGACTACTCTTATTGTCTAATATTGATGTGTAATTAACCAAATCACATATTCTCTATGATAGGATAATCATTTTCAAAAATAATCTAAATTTCTATATGTCCATAATATAAATATAGATTCTTAAAAAAAATTCGAGCGTTACTCCTCAATTGAAATCCCAAAGTTTTCTATTTTCCTTAGGCATATAGTTTCCAAAAAATAATAAAAGTCTTGCAAAATAACCTTTATTACTTAATCCACAAATCATTTTCTTATACTATGATAACCATTTGATAAAATAGAAGATCCCAAATAAACATATTATTGATCAATAAAACCATTTAACTAAAACGAATAAGTCATACTAACTAGGGACTTTACGTAGTCCAGTGGTAGACGATAAATCCCAATTGAACGTTTTGGTGTGGGTTTGATTCCCGCAGCATTGTCCGATGTGATGGGTTTTCACACGGTCTGCGTGTTGTCCATTTTAAAAAACTATAAAATTTTATATCATTTTCAAATATGAGATAAACTCATCAATAATAACAATAACATGATTTAACCTCAATGGTTGTCTTATGCCTCCCGTTTTCATCCTAACTCATAATGAACATAATACCTTAATTCATGATGTCTTATATATATTGACAATTTTTTTACCTCTATGAAATAACACTATTTCCAATGAAAGATCATTTTACCTTGATCATTTTCCCCACCATCTTTCATCATCATCTTGTGCACGTAGATAGATTGTCCATGCATTGAAATAATTAGTTAGAGATCCTTCAAAATAATCTGCTTCCTTTATCAAAATACACCTCATACAACATGGGTCATATGTGTGATCACATAAGAAATGATTTGGATAAAAATCATAAATGACATCAAATTTCAAAAAATATGATAAAACGTTATTTTTTTTAAAATAGTTGAACGTAGTTTGAGCTTAAACATTCAATCAATGGTCCTTTTAAAATACCAAATGTATGTGCTGAAAGAATATAATTTAAAAGAAAATATAAATTGGTTGTTCCAGGTTCCCCTTCTTCAGCACCTTTTTCAAAATAATAAAATTCTTCAAATTCTTGTGATAAGGTAAAATATTTGAAAATTCATTGATAATATTTACCTTTCATAAAAATATTAGAATATTGTGAAAATAATATTTGATTAAATACAACCCATGATCCACGATGGTATCGAGGTATATCCATGGTTTTTGATATCTCAAACAGTTTTTTGAAAGTGAGTTAAATGATAGAAAATGCTTTAGAGTCATTAGGACATGAATTTTCATTAATTATTTCAAGAAACTCATCCGGAAGAGATAGGAGTGTCATTTGAGATCATCCTCCTTCCATTTGTAATGTGCGTTCCTTGGTCTGAAAAAGTTCTAAAAATTAAGGATTTAATTTATGGAATAGACTTAGATTCTAACCATGTGTCTAACAAAAAATTCCTAATCAATAAAGTTGTCTAAATTGACCTATGATACCAATTATACGGACAGAGCATTATACATTACTTAATCTTGATTTAAATCAAGAATTCACATTGTGGATCTTTTCAGGCGTATAGTTTTACAAAATTAGGCCAAAACTATTACATAACATCTCAAAAATTACAAAGTAGAAACTTCTAATCAGTTTTCCATTTTTTCATAAAATAAAAACTCTTCAAAAATATACATGTCAAGTTCCATGTTTTAGACAGCATGACTTTTCTTTAATCCCATCCATGGCCCTATTAATCATTAAGTCTTGTGAAAAAACATTTCAAAACATGGGATGAGTATAAAAAAGCTCATTAATGGTTATAAAAAAAGGAATGAAAACATTATCCCATCAAAAAAAACAAATCAATGAAACTGTACTTTTCAATCATAACATAACTTATGAAATCATATGATTTATGAATGACACACATAAATCATAAATAATAAAGGTAACATATGGAAAACATAACAAACTTACATTTTTTCTTTCACTACTACATATTTTGTTTCATTTGGAATACCCATCACAGTATATTCCCTAAATCTATTAGGAGAAACTTTAATGTTTACCTCTGTCACATAGCCCAATGAATTGAAGAAATATCTCACTCTCACCCGCCCTAGGTTTATCACAGAACAACCCATATAAATAAGCAATGCCCAATAAGCACAGCATATACATAACATATAAACCAATCACAAAAGGAAGATAACATTTCCATACTATAATCACAATATATCATTTCAAAATATTGACATAATCAATGCTTTATCAAACCATTTTCAAAATCAATTAAAATTTTTAATAAAGAAATTTTTGAATCAAAGTGTCACATACCACTGTGAATATTTGAATGAAATTTTTATTTCAAAACATTAATTTCCATATAAATAATTACATTATTTTTTTTAAAACATGGACATTAATGAGAAATATTTTGAAGAATACATCCTTAAATCATTTAAAACGATATTTTGGTTAAAGAGTTCCTTACCAAATGAGAGACACCTAAATACAAATAATTGATAAGTAACATTAATTAAGGAATATAATATCATGTGAGTAATTAGATTCATGAAATAATATGTAAAATGGAAGTATATACACCATATAATGTTAAATTTCTGTATAAAAACAAATTAGTCTCAATGGAATGTAAATTGAGACCAAGTCCCTTGAAAATCTCATATCATTAAATTAAGGAAAAATCAATGACATAATTATGTGTTAAAAATAAGAATACAACCTATATAAGTGGATATTAAATTTAAAAAAATCAGTGGTCATTCATAGATATTCATAGAACGAAAAAAAAACAAGAATTAGAAGTTTATCCCAAATAATTGAAATTCGGTTAAGAAATTCTCTTATAAAAATATGACAGCCTAACGTCGTCATTTTAAATATTATAAAATGAGCTGATGAGAGAGAAAAGGGTATGTCATAACATGGACAAAAAATTTATAGAAATAATGATATATAAGAACATATCCCAACATATAGAAATGTAAATTAAAAGACATGTCATAAATGCAGTCTTTGACTAAAAGAGTTAGGTGAAAGGTTCCCTAACCGATTTGGTAACGTACAAAACATACATCCCATGAATGAAGTTTCATACAATTAATACATAAATAAATTAAATTAAATTACACAAAAAATAAAATCATGGTCAATACATACACTATACAAAAATAAATAGTGGAAAACATATCATGAATCTCACGGGAATAAAAAGTGAGATGAAAACCTCATACCTCAAGTCTGACATGTCTTGTGTGTTCCTTGTTCTTCCTGAATAATAAAATTATGTTCATTTATAATTTATTAAGAACCTTTTTAAATTTTATTATTCATTTTATATCACTTATTACCTTGAAATAACAATTATTTAATTATTTGAGTTCATATCGAATATTTTTTCGATGTTCGGAATTTGAGTTAAAAATGAACTTGTTATAACTAAAATTTGTCCATGTGGTCAAAAGTAATATATATCCAGAATTATATTAATGATTTATATATCATATATATCATATATATATATGCAGTATATATGTTTTTATAATAGTCCATAACATTTGGACGTAAGAAATGAAATGCATCGTTCATGGAGATGGTAAGTCGTACGTACGCATGAACACTAAATTGATTTTTTTCATTTTTAATTAAATGAAAACATAATGATACATAAGTATATTATAATTACAGTATAATACCATATTTTATATATGTTAAATAATTTCATTAATACCATAATTTATACATTTCATGTATGGTATGAATGAGTCATATCACATTGAGGGGGCGATAATCCGCACATACTCAAATGAAATTATCATATTTATACAACATTTAAAGGATAAAAATTTGTTATATGTGAAATTACACAAGAATATTAATAAAATAAAACAAACTATGTATCATATATAATTACAGTGTCACCATAATGGCTACCATGAGAGGCGGTTGGAGGTATTTGAACACACATCATTTCATGAGTTGTAGTTCACTGTCCATAGAAAAAGTATGTTCGTATCCATTTGATGGAGCTGTGTGGAATTTTAGTTTGAATACATCTCATAAAAACAACCTACTATATTTATGATATTGATGTTTTTATAAAATAAACGAATAAAAAGAGTTATGGGGGGTTGGAGAAGTAAAATAAAAGAACACAACTTAAGAAGAGACGTTACCTTTAAATCGGGTAACTCCATGTTTTGTTGGTCCTTGAAACAAGTGTTCTAGTTTAAAGAATCACTATTTCCAGGTGGTTTCCATTGTATTTATTTATGGAACTGTAAACATCCAAAATTTCATTATCCAAAGTGGACATTCATTCCAAAGGCAGGCATTCGTTAATTTTGAACTTCACGATACTTAAGAACATGCATTGCTCGAGAGGATGGGATGTCGGACTCATCACACACTTTTTGGAGGATTACCATCTACTCTGGGACTCTCTCTGTAGATTTAAGATATTTTCATGAATCCTTATTAATTCAACAAATATATCATAAGTATCCCTTGTAATTTACAAACACTTATTAACAACTGTAAAATTTACAATCATCCGTATGCATTCAAGGTCTTTCATTAATGGAAATATTCATATTTATTCAAGGTTTTCCATTAATGGTATCTTCTAATATGATGCTTAAATATTATTTTAATCATCATTTTGATAATACTGGATTTTAAGATACTTAGTGGGGTACTATAGAATTTATTTTCATCTCGGGAGATGAATGTTTGATTTAATTTTGGGATCATTCCCATAAAATAGGATACCTACGTATCCTTGTGAATGGAATTAGAACCCTCACAGTTCAGTGCTGCTTAATGGGAAACATCATTCCTTTAATGGTTATGTGATAAGGACCTCTAAGAGGAAGGTTCTTGGTAAAACATTAGTGCGTGACTTATGTTGAAGCAGCCCATGGAACTTGCAAAGGATATGTGTTTCCAAGTAAGATCCGACCATGTTGGGAATATGTCCCATGGAGAACAGGGTTGAATTAGGGTATTGGGATTGAACCTCAAGGATAGTTCAAATATATCCCATATGGATGGGAATCGAACCTTACATAGTTCGATAAGTCTCGTAAGAGAATATCGTCCTTTGAGAGAGATATGTTTTTGCTTACTTATTGAAAAGGATGCCTTGAAAACATGCGATTTAATTTTGGGATTATTCCTATGGAGGATGTACAGATTAAAGTAATTAGTGTTGTATTCCTAATGAGGATTTCCAATGATCATGGGCCCTAAAAGGGATTCCTACATATCCTTGTTTGAATAGGAATCATAATTCATGTAGTTCCTTCGATTGTGAAAATATTGTGACCATGAAAAATCTCTATGCCCACGTGAGTCATGATTGGTGTGAGAAACAAGAGGATTTAAATGATTCAACAAAGGAATTCACATATTCAAATTTTTCCTACCCCATTGGTGGAAGAAGACACACCTATGGTGTCTAATGTGAATGAGGTTTAGGCGATCGTGGAAGAGTGTGAGGCGATGAGCCTTCCCTTTATTCTATTTACATCTTACAAGTGACCAGTGTAAGGAGGAAGGGACGATGGTTGGTGGAATACAACAGGATGGATTCCCATGGTGGAAATCCCAATAGGAGAGGGAAATGGATACAAAAGTCTATGTTCCCATCTCTCCTCTGGTATTTGGCACCGATGAAGGGAGGAGAAGCAATGATGCCACCTCCTACAAGTAAATCCAGGGGCCAATGCCAAGATGGTTTCCTTAAAATTGATTATGGTAAGGGAGAGAGTCTTATCCTTTATCATTAAAAGGAAAAAATATGTATGAAACATATCTTTCTCTACTAGAGTCCTAAGGTTCCGGGTCATCTCTTAGAGAAGGGAGAGGCTAGGACCGAACCCTCTTCCAATAGGAGAACTTCCCAACACAATTTCTGGGAGAAAGGTCCATGTGACTGTGGATATACAAACCCAGAGACACTCCAGAAATCATATCCCCACTATGAAAAAAATGTTGGAGGCCTCTAACTATGGAAATACAAACCCATATAAGAGGCACCATGATGTGAATTTCCCAATGTCTTGATAAGTCATGAGGTTTTGGTGGAGGTCTCAACAAAATCCATTTCAGATAAGGGAGCCATTTTTGAAGAATATTTTCCATGAATAGAACTGATGAAGGCTCGATGGCTTGTAGACTGAAGAGAGTGAATAATGTAAGTGAATCAATGAGTGGCTCCCAAGTAGAGAAGGGCGTACATGTATAAGAATGCATGTAGGTATGGGAGTGCATGTAAGGGTTCACAAGTAGGCTTGGGAGACCTGATGTTCACATAGGCGATGAAAATACTATATGGTAATACATAGGTGAGACCATGCTCAATCTTTCCAGAGTATTCACAGGTTATCCAAGAAGTGGGGCGCTCAAGTTCATGTGAGAGGAATGGGTGGCGTGCAAGTATTTCTAACATGGGGAGGGGGTACTTTAGGCACACAAGTGTTATGGTTTTCAAACACTAAAAGTACATAAGTCCAATGATCCCACAATAAATCCTCTTCTCAAGGAGTTGGAGAACTGCCTTGAATGTTTTGGAAGACTGGGGTGATGTACTAGGGTGACGAGAGCAACAATTGGTCTTAAAGAAATTCGAATGTAAAAATGTGGACCCCAAGGGTCTATTTATTTGAAAATAAGTGACCTTGGTAAAAATGAGTTGGGCGCGCATATAGGTTAAGCGACATATGGGGAATGAAAGTGGGTTGTGCGCCAGAGTGTGGTGTATAAGTAGGTTGCACGCCGACAGAGTTTTTCTAGACTAAGGCGGCCAAAAACTTATGCCTTTGAAAATCATGACATTTCTTTATGTATATTCACCCTTTACTTTATAAAGGACACCATTGGTCATATTTTTGGACTCTATGATGGAATGGAGTGTCAAAAAAATCCCCCCTAGAATTGGATCTGGAAATGAAAAGAGGATCCTATACCGAGGTAATGTAATGAAGTATAATGAAAAGATAAATGGGAAAGAATGTATTGGCGCTCAAGTGGACTTGGGCGTGCATGTTTGTAATGCGTAAGATTTATCCATGCAGGGTGACATGTGTCACTTACATATAACTACTTCACATTCATGAAATGTCTCGAAACTTCCATATTTCAACTCTCATCAAACAAGTATTCTTCTATTCAGGCGCTTCTATTTCATCACGCTTCTTCTGTACATTTTTTAGATTAGTTCTATAAGTGGGGTACCATAATTGTGTGCCACATATACTTGTGCGCAATGTTTTAATCTTCTGCGTCATAATTACTTTTCAATTTTTTGTAAAATGACAAAAATGAACTTACTTTTAAAAGATGATCTCTATCTTTTTGTATGTTTAATGGTTCCAAAATGAATTGGAACTGTAGATGTGATCACCAGTAAGAGGTTTGATGACAAGATGAATTTCATTGGTCATGATTATTTTATCATTTGAGAAACCACCCTTCCAGACATGGAAAAATATTTGATGAAGTTCCATTTCAAATTTTCTCAAAGAACCTATCTGCTTTTCTATAGCTATGGCAATTTGCAGGATGCTAAAATTCCAGATCCAAAGAACTATATCCAATATTCCTAGTTTCTGGATTATACCAACTTATCTTCAGCCAATGATTCTATTGGGGGCTCATTTTATAATTTTGGGGTAGTAGAGAAATCTAATATTATGCAACATATCCCGTGTTCTTCATATTTGAAGGCAAACACACCCGCGCTGCAGTCACATTTCTATTCATCCATCCTTAGAGATTTTCAGACAGATCCGTCCAAGGGTTGGAAATAATTGACACTTCTACCCAGGAGGAGATATAAAACCTACATGGATGTGGGCATAATGGATGCAAAATTCATATGCACAATTTTCATATGATTTGAGATTCATCGTGATTTATGAGGTTTCATGGGATTGGAAAACCTACGTGTATAAAAATAGTGATTATGTTCATGAATTATTAATTCATTAGAGCCCATATACAAATTCCTTCCATTTAAAACATATAGAGGTAGGTATTATCTTGTGGGATGTTTACCAGATTTACAGATCTCCAATTCTTAGATACATTTATGATGAGTTTATTCCTCCCAAGGTGACATGAAATGACTCGGAGAAGACAACATATTTGGTTCATGGGTTGATGAAGATATTTAACAAACTCAAGAATTTAACCACCAAAAAAACTCTCACCAGGAGGGATATTCATCTAGAGGAATGAATGGAAATATTTTTAATAAAGAATAATGAAATAGTTCCCACTTACACATGTCTGACTAGTTGTCCAAGTGCAGAAAAAAGAGGCACTCCTCTCACCTTTTGGCCTATGTTGAAGAAATGAGAATTTGATAAATGGGGATATGAAATCAACCCAAAAATTTAGGCAAAGACACATCTATTTTGTTTCATAGCCAAGTGGCTCGACATGTTTCTGTTACCAGCATGAGACTTCAAAGGATGTGTGAGGCTGGGAACCTTTGTTACAGCGGCTAATCTGGCAGAGAAAAGGATTGTATGGTTTTTTACTCTTGTTTTGGCCATGATTCATAAGAGTTTGCTGAAATTTTAAAAAGGGAAGACTCCCTTTAGAATATCGGGACCATTCCAAGTGTTGTGGCGATGGATTGATACTCACTTTAGAACATATGTTGTACAAAGTGGAGTATAGGTTTCTGGAAGTTCTTTACGACCTCATGTTCAGGCCTTTTTAGGTATTTCAACCTTGTCCTTGAATGATTATGACATCAAGGATAGAATGAGTATGCATAAGAAATTCCATTTTTCCTTATGGGAATCCGTCTATAGGGAGATTCATTGATAATAGTATAACCAATTTGGAATTGAGGTCATATGTGCTAGCTTGCAGAGATGGCGTGTAGGACACCAGAACCGATGGATAAATCATATGTGAGGCCTATTCTGCTTATAGATTTGCGCATCAATTCAAATGTCTAAAACAGAATATTTTATCCCTTCCCATTCATGTCATATTAGAGAAACACCCAATGGATACCTAACCACAATGGTTATTGACCTCTACAGAGAATACGAGGGTAGCATTTAATTTACCTGTTACTGATGCCATAAGCATATTGAAAATCTAGAATATTGAAAACAGGGTTGAATCATACACTGATGGGGTATTAAAGCATGCCATCCCTCAAGTGGGTATAAAGAGATGTAGTAGGACAGAAACATGTAGTTTGGAAGATAATTTTTCATAATCAGGGGCCGACTAGAAAGAATCCGCGGGTGGATGTGATGATGCTCCAAATCCACCAAAGAGACCTTGTACCAAATATAACACTCCTGTCAGAATTAAGAGCTCCACTCCTACAATCCCTACCAAAGTCATATTAAGGCGATTTGGTCGCCATCATTCTAAGAAGTCGCAAGTTCCTTTTTCTAATCATTCATCTTTGACTATGGGTCCTGGGAAGAAAATAAAGTCTAAGGTTGTTGGATCCTCCTCACAACCCTCGGAAATACATTTTAAATATATATGACTGAAGGTTGTTCAAACATGGAAGAATATATCCTGTGATGCTGAAACATTGTGGATGGATTTGTGTGAAGGGAAGCATATTCCAAGAGTAAGGGATTTGCGGGCTTCTTATGATATTATTTTTTAGGATAATCCCAATGAATTGAGGACCTACATTCGATATATATAAATTCTCATATATGGAACTGATGAATCAATTCATACCACAAAGTACGTAAAGGAAATGATAGATTGTGGTACCACCAAATAGATCAATCCTTCATTAGATGAATAATGGTGTGACTTTGTATATCCTAAGGATATACGTTTCATTTCTCTCATATTCACTTCCATTTTGAAACATGATATTTATTCAAAAAATTATTAATTAGTAGAAATATCATCTTTATATTCAATTGGGTAATGTAAAAACTACTAAAGTTACTTCACCACAATATCTCCATATAGGCACTGCTATTGGAGCTATTAGGTCAACCCTTGAACCAGGAGAAATATCTCTTGGCCATTATTCCATGGAGGAGGAAATAGGGAGAATACTCGAATTTCCAATACTTTTCTTTATAGATGATGATGAAATCCCTCTTAGAAAGGAGAAGAAGTAAAAGCACCGAAAAAAAGAAGGTCACGGTTATGAACTTTCTTAGCAATGGTAATTCCCCCTAATAATCATGAATTATAGTCTTTATTCATGAAAAAGTTTTTAAACATTATAAGATTACAGGGATTTCATATGTTTCTTCTTTGAAAGATACTACAGAGAAGATTCAAGGACCCGTAGAAGGTGTTGCTAAGCAGACACAAATTCCTGCAAATCCAGTGGTTCTGAAAGAGGTATTGATGCCAAACGAACCAACATATTCTTCCAACATAGCTATAATTCCTACTATCAGAGGATATTATTCTTCTGGTAAATCAATAATACTTTATAAGGAATCAAATAAAACAATAGATAACTTCCATTTGGTGATAATTTCATCACATGCCCCAGAACATCTGGATACAACTGACATTGACCCCACAATTGTTACTGAAGAAGCTACTCGGGGTCAAAGGTTGATGGAGAATGGTTGTGAAGAAAACACACCAAGTGATTTAGAACATTGGCATGTCTTTTGATGAAAATTGGCATGTCTTTTGATGAAATATTTGAACATGTTCATATATCAAATGATTTAGAAGATTTTGGTGCTCCTTGTATAGAATAAAATGGACATGAGTTCTCATTATACATCATGTTAATATTCTTATGATTAACCTACTAACCATGGTTGATTAAAATATTTAGTTCCATCTAATGAAACTGCTTCCACAATGGTACTTGAAAGATGTGTTGATATTAACGCCAACCCCACCAGTGTAGAGACATTGGCTCAGGTGGATAATGAGATAACATGTCTTCGTGCGATTCACTCTGAAAATCCTGAGCATATTAATGATATCACTCATCATGCAAAGACATCAAACAAAATTTCTGAATTTGAAAACATTGGTATGGATACTTCTCAATATGTTGGCCTTATGTTAGTTTAGAGATATTGATATTATGATTGCATTCACTTTTGTTATCTTGTGAATCTAAACAAAACCATAATTCTGGATTTACCATATAGGGTTTTCAACATCAATGGCTAGGTCTGGAGGTGAAGCCTCTGCATCATACCAAATAACATTGGATGTTGGAGCAACCATTTTTCAATAATGAATAGAATAGGGCACTTCTTTAAGTTCATTAGTCCCAGAATATGACTCTCTTTAGGACAGTGAATCCGAATCTGTCCCAGAACTGCATAAGTCTCTATGTCTTGCTCATCATAAATCATGGAAAAATATCTTGAATAAAAACTATGAGATTCCCTTTGAGGAACTACCTTCAAGAAATCCCTGACATTCTTCTCTGTTTATCACATCAGGATTTGGTGGTTTTGAATACCATGAAATTCATACTACGGTGAATGATATTATCCAAGGGAGAGGGATGGAGAAAAAGATTCGACAATACATGAAAAATTAAAATTGTCAATAAATATTGAGGAGTTACTAGAATCACTATCCCAAGCTGAGGCTAATCATAGTACAATGTGGAAGGGACTGAAGTAGACAATTAAAGAAAATATTGTTCATCAACTATGCCTTCAACAAGAGTTTGATATCCTTACATGGGATCTTGACCAGCATCATAGCTCATTAAGAGAAGTACATAAGGAAAGTTCAAAAGCCATTGAAGATGCTAGAGAAGCACTTCATCATGCTGAAAGGTGTGAGGATAGTCAAATAGACAAACTTCAACAAGCATTTGATGGGGTTCAAGAGGCTTTCAAACAAATGAGGAATTAAGTATAAAGACTTTTGTAAATTCTGAGAGAGAGACTATAATTTTTGGTTTCTCCTCTCTGAAAATTTTTCGAAAAGGAAATGTATTTTTTCTATAATAATTTTTGTTTTCACATTGGATAAATGCTTTTGTTTTACCGAGGCCATTAGGCCCAGTAAGCATAGTTTAAATTTTTTTTCTAGGGTTAAATGGATAACCAGGAAAGCATTATATCTCAGGATGTTTTATTTCTCAAAATTACCAAAATCATACAAAAATGTACGTTTAGTGAGCTAGGACTCGACTTTTTTTAGAGTTCCCTTTGTGGGTTCTCAATCTAGTGAGTAACATTTCACTTGTTGTTGGCAGTTTAGAGTCACGCATGTTGGACTATAATGGGATAATATTTAGGGTAGAATAGCTTTGACCATAATCATTGAATTTGATCCAAACAAAACTATATGGCTATAAATTGATTGAATATTCATTAAATATTTTCAACGGGGATCTTTAGATATTATTTTTATCATCACCAAATTTAAATGTTGTATCAACATAAGGGGTGTCTTTTCCAAGAATGAAGTTACCATTATTTGACAAACCCATTATGGGGACTATGTTATGTAGCGCCAACTTGGGAATATTCAACATAGCCAAATAGTGTCATCTTTTGGGTGAAAGTCCTGTTATGTATGAAAGTCATGAAAGGCTGCCTAAGGGCACGTGCATCATAGTCAAAAAAGTGCTCTTTGAAGTTTAACATTTT
The DNA here is from genome assembly GCA_963277665.1 of Viscum album. Taxonomy (NCBI): domain Eukaryota; kingdom Viridiplantae; phylum Streptophyta; class Magnoliopsida; order Santalales; family Viscaceae; genus Viscum; species Viscum album. Next base: position 212,449,323 of record OY728155.1, on the reverse strand, counting down.
GATGTTGATAGACTAGAGAAAATAAGATTTGGGTGACATAAGACCACATTGGGTGGTTTCTCCGTGGAAAGGAATATTAATAATGATAGGGCTATTTTACACCGACATATGTCGTGCATAGGAAAACCATTTCTATAAAAATTTGATGTATGAGTATTGTGCAGCATAAATTCATGTAGTGGGGACATTGGTACTATTCAGTTTTATGTTATTAATTGGGGAAATTGGGTGGATTTATTTTAAGGTCATTATCAATGACCAATGTTATGAAACTCTTTCAATTTCTTGATATTTTTTGAAGCATACTATCATATTCAGGTACGGAAGGGAAAATTGTAAACTGTGATTTGCGAATTTCTGGAACCGAGGTATGATATGGGTAAGGTCTAAAAGAATTAGAGGAATTCTTTTCCAAGAATGAAGTTACAATTATTTGACAACCCTATTATTGGGGTTGTCTTATGCTAGGCTAACTAGGGCATCTACTGCCTGGCCAAATAGTGGCATATTTTGGCTGTCAGGAATGTTATATAGGAAACTTATGCAAGGCCTCCTAAGGGAACGTGATGCTTAGTCGTACAAAATATCTCGTAGAAGTTTGACATTCTATTCCTAAAAGTCGAAGAATGTTTATGGAGATTAATATTTTTTGAAGAATCATGTTTTCTTTACAGAGAAAGGTACCTGAATATGGAAAGCATATTTTCAAAAAAAATTACTTTAGAATTAGAGGAATAAAACATTTATGAATGTTTGACCCAAACATAAAAATTATAATGTCTGTGGTTTTAGGTTAAACACCTATAACTATAAATATAAACAATATACGATTTGTGGCCAAGTGATTTCAAGGTTTTTTAATACTGTATTGAACACATGGTGAGGGAAATGTGTAAACCATGGTCTCGTAGACATTTAGATTCTGAGAAAGATAATTGGACAAGTATAGTTGAATTACTGTTTTAAAATACAGATTCTTGTATATTTTTATAAAATATTAATGGGGACGAAGATTCTATAACCAAGAATGAAGTTACCATTATTTGAAAAACCCCTTATGGGGTTGTATTATGCCGGTCAAACTAGGGCATATTCTGCTAGCCAAATAGTGGCATCTTTTGACTGATAGGCCTGTTATGGATGCAACATATGCAAGGCCACCTAAGGGCATGTGCTGTAGAGTCAGAAAAAAGTGTTCTCAGATATTAGGAACCCAATCACCAGAAATTGTAAGAAATATTATAATCATTTGAAAATATTAAAGATTATGAGTATGAAATAGGGAAGGGGTTTTTGTCCAATGAATCTAGTAAATATTGGAACCAGTATTGGCTATGAATTTGACCTCTAATACATATATCTGACTCATATGTAAAATGGAGGCTTTATTTGTTTCCTTTGAATTAATATTTTGATATGTAATTTAAAGTCATGCAATGAGGACATTATACTATGAAATTTTAATTCATGCAGTGAAGATATTAATAACCCATTAAAAATTGGGACACTTTATTTATATAAAAAAATCATTTTACCAAATTCTTAAGCCAACTTGAGCTATGATTGGTGTGGGAAACAAGGAGTAATAAGGTTTATTTTATAGTGCAATGGTAATGCAAGTGAAAAATAGGGGTGCTATATTTCCATTTAGTTTAAAATCATGAGATAAGGAAAAAGATAAACCGATGTGAAAGGAAAGACCTACTGTAACTGGATTAAGGGATAAAACCCAAGTGTCACTATGTGTCTTACTGGGGAATGAATCAATTCATACATAGTTCTTAAAACATTCCATATGCATATTTGATTCTTATAAATGAAATAAATGTTTTTTCTTATCATAGCTAGTCCCATGATTGGAGATCTAGGAATATCTATGTATCTCATTGGAACTGAGAATCAATCCATACATAGTTCTTGAATAAATCATTTCTCATGCTAATCGAGTTTGATATGCAGAATGGGGGATTTTGACACATTCTGAGACAATGGTAAATCATATACATAAAATGGTATATGGACCAAATCATATATCTTAAGTAAACACTCTATATATAATTAATTCATATACATGAGGAGAAAATAAAATAAAAAGATTTTGTGATTGTGGATGGGCCCAAAATTTTAGATTTGGGCGCCTCTACATATCTCAATGGAAAATGATAATCAAGACATACATAGTTCTTAAAATAAGGTCTCTATGTAAATATGACTTGGACATAAGAAGGAAATGTACTCATGTGCTACTAAGGAGAAGCAATGTTGTTAATGATGTTTGAATTTGGAATATTCTAACGTCAAATAAAGATAATGTTAGTTCTAAATATGATGTCATACCGTTGAACATCATGCGACAAGGATGATGATTATATGAATTTTAACATCATGCAGCATGAATGCTTATGGTTATTATACAGTTTAATGTCTTGTAACAAGGATATGAGGGTTGTGAAATTTTAAGTCTTGCAGAAAAGACATTGTCCTGTGCATTTTAAAGTCTTACAGTGAGGATGATGTATTGTGCAGTTTAAATTCATACAGTGAGGATGATGTGTTGTGAAGTTTAAAGTCTTGGAGTGAGGACATTGTACTATGATTTTCATAGTCTTGTAGTGAGGACTATGTACTATGTAGTTTAATGTCTTGCAGTGATAAAGTTTTACTGTCCAGTTTACAATCTCACAATGAGGGCATTCTATTGTGCAGTTTAAAGTCTTGCATTGAGGATGATGTGTTGTGCAGTTTAAAGTCATGCAGTGAGGACATTGTTATGTGAAGATTAAATACTTCCAGTGAATAAGTAGTGATGTGTACTTTACTGTTTGCAGTGAGGATTAATGTGCACAAATACGAAATGTATTTATTTAAGAATCTCACATTGTGTAGAGTTGTAATAAGCTCTCTATCCAATGATATATAGGCAAAAAATCCATATTAATAGACCTTATGTATGGAATATGGTCCTTCCAACTTTGGCTCATGTTTTGGAGGTTTCATTCTTGGTATCATTGGAGTCCAAAGAACCAATACCAAGTCTCCTTGATGAAATGAATGTAGATGAAATTTCATGCCAAAACTCATGCAATTCTATTCTGAGAGACTTCTAGATGATGCATAGAATGAGATCATTTCTCATATAATTTTTTCAACTCATTGAACCATTTCTGAAACCTCTCATATGTAGACAATTGATCACAAATTTCATCATTGAGTGATGGCAATTGTATTTCAATTTGCAAAACTGCTTCAGTTCCATATAAAAATGAATAAGGAGTTTCTTGGGTAGTAGTATGAGTAGTTGTCCAATAAGCCCATAAAGCATTCAAATGTTTATCTTTCATTGATTTATTTTCATTATCAACCATATTATGGAGTATATTTGATAGGGTCTTATTGAATACCTCTATCTATCCATTGGCTCTCGTATGATAGTGAGGTGAATTGTTGGATTTGATATTATGTTCTTCATATAACTTTTTTACCTCAGCAGAACAAAAATTGGTTCCATTGTCTATAAAAATAGTATGAGGGAAAATAAATCTGGTGATGATATTAGTTTTGAAAAAACTAACAATTCATTTGGATTTGACTTCCATGAGAGGTATTTCCTTGTCCCATTTAGAGAAAAAGTCAGTAGCAGTGAAAATTTACTTGAACTACTTAGCTGTGGGTGGAAGATAAGGCCTTACTACATCCATTCCCAATGTGGAAAATGGATATGAGTATTTTTCTATATATTTAGAAAATTCAGGGGTTGATTTATAAAGTGGCATGCACCTGGAAGTGATTATATTTTTGGTGAAATCTCTACAATCCAACATCATTAAAGGGCAATAGTATCACAGACATTCAATTTAATAAGATGGTATGTGCCCAGACTGGTGGGCCCCACAAACTTCTGAATGTACTTCTTCTAGGAAAGTTTTAGTCTCCTCTCCATTAATACATTTGAAGTGTATTACATCAAATCAAATCTTGTAGAGAATCTTTTGGCTGTTTGGAATATCATGAAGGGTGAAATTGGATACTCATCGTCGGATCTGTTAATTTTCAGCCCAATCTGGTGGAAGTATCGCATTTTAAAGATATTAAATGATGGATGTTCTCAATCCTAAAGTATGACCATATGGTTCTAAAATAGGGATAATTTCATTAATTTCATTCATTTTGGATTGAACAAAAGGTGAGACCACACAAAAATGTGATATGCTGATGACTATCTCATCTTGATTTGGATCTTCCAAGGCTATAGCTACATTATCCAGTGCATCTGATTGACTATTTTGGGATCACAGGGACATAAGATAATGTCATCTATGAGGTTAATTCAGCCATTAACCCTCAGATGTAATACCACAAGGGGATTGAATCTTCTTTTTTGATAAAATAATTCCCATTGATTTTCTTGATTACCAATTTTGAATCACCATTCACCTTTAAATGATCCATTTGAACTTGAAGGGCCAATTCCAAACCTCCGATGATAGGTTGATATTTTGCCTCATTGTTGGTACCACCTTCTGAAAATAGAATGGAATAATGTAATACTTCCTTTTCTGGGGAAATAAGAACAATTCCTAACCCAACATTGTTGAGTTTAGGGTTTTCCATTATTTTCCCTGTGGGAATTCTATATGCACCATAAAAATATATTTTCCATGTATGGGAATTATTATGAATAGAAAATACCTCTTCATCAGGAACTTCATTATTTAATGATGTATCTTCTACATATGGATGCTCAGAAAAGAATTCAGCCAGATATTGCGCTTTAATTTCTTTTGGAGGTACAAAATGGATATCAAACTGTTTCAAAATAACCTCCAACCATGTCAGACACCCTGTAAGCATAGGACTACTCAGGATAAATTTGAGCGGATTATTGCGAGACACCAATTGGACTTCATGATGTTTGAGGTAGTGCCTCAATTTTTGAACTGCAAAAATTAATTCTAGGCATCAATTTTAAATATATTAATATCTATCTTTTTCATCAATCATAGTTTGACTAAGATAGTAAAGGTTGTTTTCACTCCCAGCGTCATTATTTTGGGCGAGGAAGGAACCTAGTGATTGTTGTAAAGTTGCCACGTAGAGAATAAGTGTACTTCATTCAACAGGTGTCATTAATATTGGTGGACAAAAGAGATATATCTTGAGGGTATCAAATGATTCGTGGCAGTCTTCGGTCTATTGGTAGGTTCCTCCCTTTTTCATTATTCTGATAACGAAGGGTTTTTAAGTGGTAATAAAGATTATATGATAGATTGAGAATCGAGAACTTTTTTATTTCTCTAGCATAGATACAATATCTTCTAATATGGTTGAAAAAGTAGAGGATAGTTGTAGTTTAGTGAATTAAATGAAAACATATCCATTTAGGCTTTCATCATTGCTTGGTGGATCAACAGTTTCATCCATGTTGTTAGGATCAGTTGTTGTAATTGACATTATGGAAGTTACTGGATGAGTTCCCCAATTTGGGTTTACCTTTTCAATTTGATTGATGGGTAATACATAATCTGTACTCAGATATATGAATGGATTTTCTAGGATCTTTTCCAATCATTTTTGAGAATTAACTTTATAAATCTTCATTGATATGGTATTTTTTTATTTTGTGTGACAAAACACTACCTCAATGTGTTGTGATTCAAATGTTTTGAATGGAGCCTTGTCACCATACAATGTCCCGATTTGACCATTGAAACAAAACATCAGGCATTTGTGGTATTGTGAAGGTATTGCTACTTGTTAATGAAACCAAGGCCTTCCAAGAAGAATATTGATGGTTTTGACCTGATGAACAACCATGAAATCTGAATTAGACATAAGATCTCTAAATTAAGTTCTATGTGTAATCTCATTCAGTGGTTCTTGCTCATTCTTATCATAATCTTGAAACATTAATGTGAAAGGAGATAAATCAGATTCAGTCAAGACCAATTGATAATGTGTACGAATGAGAATGATTTTTACCTTAGAGCCATTATCAATGAAGGCTAGTCGCATGTATGTATTATTGACCATTCCAGACAAATAAAAAGGCCAGATATGTAAATGTACAACATCATCTTCATCTTCATCTATAAAATATATGACTACAAGACATTCTATGTGATCATTCACCATACAGTAAACCTCAGTAGTAGCAACTTCAGTTTCAAACACTTGAGGACTTGACAAAGCCTAAATAAGTGCTTGTCGAAGATCCTTTGATTGATCCAAAGAACCCATAATTGATAACTTGGATGGTACATGGACCAATTGTTTCAAAAAATCATAATTTTGGTCCAAATTTATGCATTTCTCAACATAGAGATGTGGTTTTTTATGTGATTTGGAATTTGATGCTTCTGATATAGGTATATTCTATGTCGAAGTAGGAGTTGTAAGTTCTCCTGACATTGGTAAATTAGACGGACTAGGTTTATTCATTTGCTGATAAGAAGACGGTTTGACTTCTAATAAATCCTCCAGAATAATTATGTTAGAAAAGAACATGTATTTCATAGAAGAAACTCTTTATTTCTATTGAGCCTACTAAATGGTTGTTCCATGAGTTTTTGCTGCATATATGGTTCGAGTAGGGGTAGAGTTAAAATGGTAGTTTCTAGAATTACATTGTCTTCCCATGTATCATCATTGTTGGCTTCTTCCTATAGTTCCCCAAATAGGTACAAGAAAGTATGGGTCAATATAATCAGAATCAACAATGGCATAAATATATGTTAAATGGATAACATTAACAAAAACAATGATCAATTATTCATCTGACGAAGACTCTTCTTCATAGGTTAATTATGGTTGTGTCGTTTAGCGGGGTGTTACCTTTGCTTTTGAAATAGATGGCATAAAATCTATCAGTGTCATGTAAAACATTGTCCTTGAGACGATCTCTTCTTCTTCTGACTCCACTTTGTCCTTATAATCACTTCACTTCTTTGAGTAACGATCATTTGATGAAGATGTTTTTACTGTGGAAAGAGTAGAAAAAGACACAATCAGTTGTTTTAAATATGTTTGTAAAATGGAATGAGTCTGGTTGATTGTTTTCTGGATTATCCAATCATCATATTTCTGCATATTTTTACTTTTAACCTCTTTCCATTCACCTTCTTCCGCTAGATTAGTAGTTGGAACACATGTTACTTGAGCTTATGAACATTTAAGTTTCACTTGTCCTGAGTCTACCATGTTTTTGTAGGAGTTCCATGAAAACAATACACACTAGAATGTGATTTCCTAACATCTGGTTAAAGGGACAATTATTCATAATATCTTCATATCCTTATTTATTTGGTTTATTCGGTCGTGGAAACTAAATCAAATTGTGTTTTTATGGATAAGATAATGTAACCAGGAACTTGTTCATTTCTGAATGAATAAAATTTATTCTTTAATTCCTTAAAATGATTCTATCTTTGATCTATTTGATCATATTAATGAGGTGGTCATTTCTGTTAATGCTCCGGAGGAGGATCCATTCGGTATAATGAATTTCTTGAAGTAGAAGAAGGTACATGTGCCTAGTTGAGTGTGACTTTAGGAGCTTCTTCCATTCATATCCTTCTCCCCAGAGCTGATGGAATTACACAAGTTTTAGACATAGTTTCTATAATATAGTCTTCTATCTATTGAGTGATTGATTTAAGGTCTTCATACCCTCCTATGAATTTCACATTGATCAATGTTGTTCATGACTTATCGTTCATATTTTCCACACAAATTGGCAGCAACCCTTCTTGAGGGAGTTCTAAACTTAAAGAATATGTTAATTCTTTCCATCGATAAATGATATCTGAAACTCTTTCATTTTCCATTTGTTTACAATTGGTAATTCCAAAAACGGCCATCTTACCTAGCGTTGAGCTAAATTGAAGAAGGAATTTCGGACTAAGATCTTCCCATCAAGTAGTTGACCGCGAATGTAATCTTATATACCATACAAAAGGTAGTCCCTATAATTACTGCACAAAACACCTAAGATTTACTGCTTATTTTTGTTTAGAAGATCCCATAAAGGAATCAAAATGACAGAAAAATGTGTTATGTGTTGTTCCAGATCTCCTGAACCATTAATGATTGGGAATGTGGTATTCACATAATATGGTTGGGGAGGAATTACATCCACCCATTCATGGTAATATCTCTTTTCCATCTGAACGGGTGCACTTATTTCCTTCATAGCATCCAATAGTGTCATTAATGCACTAATTATGTTCATAAGAATTTGAGTAATATTCGAATGAGGTATATTTTATGCAGTTATAGCAATTGGTGCTTCAGATGGTGCAACGATCAGTAAAACCACTAATGGTGGTTCTGATATATGCCTTGGATAACCCACGAGAATAGGTCTATCAGGTTGTATTTGATCATTCCTTGATTTTTACCCATTGGAGGGAATTAATTATCCTCATATTTTGTTACTAAAAATACTCTTTTTTGAGGAGCTCCTACTATATTTTCATGTTGAGGACCTTCCTGGGGAGTACGTCTAGTAGAAATGGGGTTTCCAAGTAACTCTATATTGAGTCTTTTCAACTCCTTCATTTTCACATCTTGCTGCGAAAATCTCTTTTCAATTAGAATATATTGACCTTCTCCATTGGAAAAGTGAGATGTGATCTAACTTTTTCCTTTCCCCTTGTTACATTCCTTTTGGAGAGGTGCATGTTGGTTATTTGAAGTCATACCTAGATTGTTGGTAATCTAATGATTTTGGGTGTGCATAGCTTCTTCATTTGCCTCGGTGTGTACCATATTATGGGCAATATCGTCATCTTCTGATTCCACTGAACATGAATCATTTTATAGAGGATCTTCTACAGTGGTGTTAATGAAATTTACTAAAGCATAATGTATCGATGGAATTTTGTCAGTGTTTTTATGAGATTTTCTTCCTTTGTATATTCCATGACTCATTGTTCCCCTATATGAAGAATTTTTTGGAATTTTTTGGCAGACAGTGACTTAAAGTGAATCCTCGAATAGTTTTGTTGTACGCTATCCTTATAGCTTCATTCCTAATTATGAGAAAACTATATTTTGTTGAGGAGGGAATTGCAGATGTGAAAAAAAACCCATCTTTACAGGCTGGGGTTTTCCTGTTCTTCTTCTTCTTCAAATCTTTTTTCTATGTAGAATGAATTTGATAGTTGAATTAAATTAACCCCCATCATTTCTTGTTGGGGTGATTCTTGAATTACTATAGGTGAAATTCGTGCAACTTATTTTCTGATTTCGCGGATTTTTGTTTGGTCATTAGCGTTGTGCAATATCTAAAACCCACTAAAATCACCTGTTTTGGAAGATCGTTGTGATATTTCAGGCATTTTCATTCACTGACACCCGTAATCCTATAAGTGGGATGCCTGCCCAAAGTTTTCATATACTTGACGTAAAATTAACTCAACAAATTAATTTCATTGGTATTGACTTTGATAAGAGCTAATTGAGTCTTGTTATTGAGTGTACATTCGATTACATACAATATCTATTGATTGGGGATGACCGTGGGCAATAAAATTGCATGGAACCACTTTTAGATGACTTTAATAACTTTGGAGTGCATTGAAATTTAATTCTACATATGCACAATATCCTCTGATACGAACAATATATGGGAAATTTTAAATTAACTGGAATGGCCTATTTAGATAATTGAGACATGCACGTTGAAGGGTTCTCTCCTATTTTTCATCTTTTTAATGTGGTGAAACTAAGAGAGATGCCAAGTCAATTTGGTGATGCAACCCTTCTATTACCATTACATGATTTTGAATTTCATCATTTAGTAATAAATTGGTTTTCAAATGATAATGATTTTTCCATAAGTTCAGGCGTAAATCATGAAAGCAATAATTTATTATCAATTCTGGAATCCTATAATGAGAATTTTACAAAATCAGAAAATGACTGGTATTTCTCCATTGGCCAATTGTTTTCTCATGTTTAACATATCGTCATCATAATTCACTAGAGGTTTCTCCACTTGGTCTGACCAAAGTGAGTGCTCTGTAGTAGAAGACAAATTTCCAAAGGTAGGTTCGGAGAATTAATGTTCCCTTAAGATGTCTTCTGGTTGAGAATGTGTTTCAGATATAAATTACAATGCATTAGAGATGACTGTCTATGTGTTTGTAATTGCATTAAGATAGGAGTGCTTTCTCGTCGCGACATTGTCAATTATGATATTTTCTTGACGATGTGTAATACTACTACAGAGAGGTATTTTTCATCTAATTCCATCATGGGGAGGATCATAATGATGGATTACAGTAAGTGATAAATATTCTTCCTCCTTGGTCTTCTGGCCACACTGAGGGTTTTCGTGGCTCTCATCTGAAGATAATAACTCTAGATTGACCGAATTTCAATAAAGTAGGCCTTCATGATCATGTGTACGATGAAGAACATCAGAATTACCACTAGCTCTCCCATAATTTGGTAATGAGAGGGTAAAATCCTGAGCTCCAATAGATAAATGTATAAGGGATTCAATAATTGCAGCATTAGGAGGAGCCAAATCACTACTTCAATATTGATTATCTAACAGTGCTTGGTGAGACTTCTTCTTGGAAGTTCTCTTATACATAGTTGGAGCCACTTTCTAGGAATAGTGGTTATCATGGGAAAGCGTATGTAACTACCTTGGAGTTGTTACTATAATGGATCAACTACCTCAAATTGTAAAGGCTATATGTTCATGATCTTGTTGTTCGTATGATATGGGGGGTATGACCCATGAACCTCCTGGACTGGAACTGGGGTGTATATCTACTCCGATATGGCATGACGGGGTGTTATCCCATGTGTGGGGATAGAATTAAGTGTATGTTCCCCTGATACTGCTGAAGTAGTTGTTATAATATCATGGCATGATTCTAGAATATGGACAGGGATTTGCCTCTGCCCTTTCACCATTGGTAAGATATTTTTGGTGACTTCAGCGACCGAAATAGGAATATATTTCCATTTAGTATCAAGAGTAGTTGTATGTTCTGGCTCTTATCCTCATTTTCCTATCAATAGGTATTAATAGTAATATTTCATGGGGGTAGAGAGTTGAGTCTGCTCTAAATTTTTCGTTGGAGCTTTCCGACTGACTTCTTCATGTCCTACAAAATGAGACTATTGGCAGGCTTGATGAATATTGGCAGGTGTATGTGCCTACTGGCTGTTACCCATCAAGTATGGTTGAAGTACTTCCATTAATAATGAAAAATGATACTACTTACCAAATTGGTGATTGTAAATAGATGTATTTGTTCTTTACCAGTTGCCACCACATTAGATTGGTGGTCTTCTATAAATGTAATCAAATGAGCCTACTGACTGGATGATAACTTTTAAGAAGGGTTGGGTGCATGTTCACAGTACTCCACCAGATTTATTTAGTGGGATTTGTGGGTTTCTTCCAAATGAAACCTGTTGAGCAAAAAAATTTGGATTGACGTGTGTATGTGCTTGCTCGTTGTTTTCCATCAAGTTAAATTGATTGACTACTCTAGAGGAGTCAGAGGTGAGAATGTTTTCTCTATTTACCAAACATTGTCCCTGGTGGTTCATCTTGCATGCTTCAATCTCAGAGGCCAAGGCCAAATGTCCATAGGTAACACCACCATCATGTTGGGGGTATACTACCACGCTATTCTGGTGGTGATTGTTAGTGGGAGTCCTCAGGAAAGACTCATTCATTCTTGAATTAGGGCCTTGAGTATCTTATTTATACCCCTCCCTGTAGTACGAGATGTAGTTATTATTGTTTTCTAGGGATAAGGACTTGAAACAGTTGAAGACTATGGTTGGCACCGTCTGCTTCTTGATCATTGATAATCATTGGCCAGATGATTGGGGAATGTTATTGACCTGGTGGTCTTGTTGAGGAGAACACAGAGTCGAGATTGTACCATGATAGCGATATTCCATTACCATCACAATAGAGACCCATCGTTGAAGATGTGGGGTTGGTGATGATGTCCTTCCCATGGATGGAAATCCAGATTGATTAGCGGTTGGGATGTTCACAAATTTTATCTTAGAGAAAGCCATTTTTGGAATGAAGGGAATTCTGAGAAGAAAAACATGAAAGAACATCAAACTCCATTAAATAAACATCTTTTAGAAGGATAAATGCGTGGTTGATTCCTTTTTCATTCCTTCCATTATCTATTTATAGGGGCCAAATAGGTGGGTAACATTATTAAATTGTATAGGATTCATGACGGGTTCACCATTTTTGTTTCGTAGTTCCTTGAAATGTGATTTCTAGTTTTTAGAATCAATGTTTTTAGGAGGCTTATAATGGATTTATTTATGGAACCCGTAACATCAAACAATTATTTGTCCAAAGGGGACCTACTTTCCAAAAGTAGGCGTATATTATGTTTGAACGTTACGATACTTAAGAATGTGCACTGATCGAGAGGATGGGAGGTCTGACTCCTCACACCCTTATTGGGGGAATTATTGTCTACTCTAGGACTCTCCTAATAAATTTATGATATTTTCATGTATCCTTGTTAATTCCCCATGTTAATCATAATTATCCCTTGGAATTTACAACCACTTATTAACGTGTGTAAAATTTACAATCATCAGTATTCAATAAACGTTCTTCATTGATGGAATTATCTACAAGTATTAGAGGATTTTTATCAATGGTATCCTCTAATATACTACTTAGAGATTCTTTTCATCATAGTTGTTATATTACTGGTTTTAAGCCACTTAGTTGGGATCTATGGAATTTATTGTCATCCAAGGGGATGAAGGTTTGATATGATTTTGGGATCGTGCCCGTAAATTTTGGCTACCTATATATCTTTGTGAGGTGAATCATAAACCTCATAGTTTGGTGCCGCTTAATGGGAGACATCATACCTTTTATGGTCATGTGATAAGGACCTCTAAGAGGACGGTTCTTGGTCAAAACATATTGTGGGACTTATGTTGATGCAGTCCAAGGAACATGGAAAGGATATGGGTTTCCAAGTATGACCAGACCCTGTTGGGAAGTAAGATCAGACCCTGTTGAGAATATGGCCCAAGGAGAACATGGTTGATTTAGGGTATAGGGATTGAACCTCATGGTGGATTTCTATGTATCCAATATGGATAGAAATCATATCCCACGTAGTTCGATAAGTCTAATAAGAGAGTATGGTACTTTGAGAGAGATAAGTTTGTTCTTACATACTGAAAAGGATGCCTTGATGATTTGGAGTTTAATTTGGGTCTTATTCCTTCGGAGGATGCCCAGATTAATGTAATTAGAGTTGGATTCTTGAAGAAGATGTCCAGTGATCTCAGACCCTGAAAGGGATTCCTACATATCCGGGTTTGAACAAGAATCATAATTCTCATTGTTCATTCTACTGTGAAAATGTTATGACCATGATAAATCTCAAAGACCATGTAAGTCATGCTTAGTGTAAGAATCAACAGGATGAAAAAGATTCACCAAAGGCATTAACACTTTCAAAATTTTCCTCCTCAGCTGGTGGAAGACGGCACACCTATGGTTTCCAAGGTGAACAAGGTTGAGGAGATCATGGAAGATGGTGAGGCGACGAGAATTCCCAATGGTCTATTTACATTGGACAAAGGACTCATGTAAGGAGGAAGGGATTAATGTTGGGAGATTACACCAAAATTTCTTCCCATGGTGACAAAGACCAGTGGGAAATAGAAAGGTCAACAAAAGTCCTTGTGCCCATCTCTCATTTGGACTTTGGCATTGAAGAAGAGAGGATGAGAAATGTTTCCACCTCCTTCAAGAAAATCGTGGGGCTTATGGCAATATGGATTCCCTAAAATTGATCCTGGTAGGGGAGAGTGACTTATCCATTGTATTTAAAAGGAAATGTACGTATGAACTATATCTTCTCCTACCAATGACCTAAGGTTCCAGGTCCTCTCTTTGAGAAGGGAGAGGTCAGGACCCAACCCTCCTCCAAACCAGATAATTCCTAACACTATTTTTTGGAAAAGGTCAATGTGAATGTGGATATAGAAACCCACATACACTCCATGAATCCTAAACCCATTGTGAAAAAAATGTGGGAATCCTATGACTATGAAAATAAAAACCCAAATATGAGACACACTGATGTTCTATTCCCAATGGTTAGATAATTCAGCAGGTTTTAGTGGAGTTCACAATAGAATCCCTTTCAGATAAGGGGGCCAAGGAAGAAGAATCCTTTCCATGAATGGATTTGATGAAAGCTTGATGTCTTGTAGAATAAAGAGAGTGAATAATATAAGTGAATTAAGGAGCAGATCCCAAGTAGAGAAGGGTGTGCAAGTATAAGTGAAAAATTAGGTAATGGAGTGCATGTAAGGGCACACAAGTAGGATTAGGTGACCTACTGTTCACTTTGGAGACGAACAACCTATATGGTAATACTTGGGTGAGACATTGTTCAATCCTTCAAGATCATTCACAGGGGATCCAAGAAGTGGGGTGCTGAAGTTCCTGTGAGAGGAATGGGTGGCGTGCAAGTATTTCTGACATGGAGACGTTGGGAACTTTAATTGCACAAGTGTTGTTCTTTCCAAACACTAAAAGGACTTATTTTCAATGATCCTCCCTTAAATCCTCCACTCAAGGTGTTGACAAAATATCGTGAATGTCTTGGAAGATAGGGGCGATGTACTAGGGTTACTAGAAAATCAATTAGGAATCTAGGAAATTCTTCCATACAAATGAGGGCCCCAATGGTCTATTTATATGTAAATAATTTACCTTGGGTGAAATGATTTGGGCTCTCAAGTACACTGCGTGACATATGGGGGAGCACAAGTGGGTTGTGTGTGATAGTGTGGCGTGCATGTAGGTTGCGCACCGACAAAGTTTGGCTAGACTAAGGCGGCCAAAAACTTATGCATTTGAAAACCATGAATTTTCATTATGTATTTTCCCACTTTTTATTCTAATGGATACCCTTCATCATATTATTAGACTCTTTGAAGGAATGGAGTGTCAACAATTTATTTGGTTTGAATGAAATAGATTTCTTGAAATGCCTTCTCTCTATGGTAAGGCTTCTAGGTGTAGGGGAGGGATGTATGTATCTTAATTGTTTAGATTTTGGATGAGACAAGGGGCTTGAGAGGTGTGGTTAATGCGTTATAGGTGGTGGAAATTTATAAGGGGGAGGAGGGTCTCTTTAGGAATGTTGGAAAACATCATTTTATTAAAAATGGATTTTCTGTTTCAAAATGTCCAAAACATTTCAAATTAGAAGATAAGATGACACTTGTTCGAAATAAAACCATCCAATAAGGATTGGACATGTTTTGGATAATTTTTTTTATTTTATAATCTCATTTTTTAAATCATTTATTAATAAGGAAATCATTGCATCATCATTGTGTCATAAATAATTTTATTTATTTGATGCCTAAAAATTTTAAATAAAATACCATGATGTATGAAATCCATTGTCAATTCAAATTAATATTTAAAGTTGAAGAGAGAACTTATATAACCTCATGTAAAAATTGATTTACTAAAAGATATATGTTTATGTAGTGTTTTGTCTTTATGTTAAATTAATTAATATAATGTGTCATTGTCACTCCAAAGTGCCTCTATAGGGACCCAAAATCGACACAAGTATACCCATGGCCAAGTATGTATCAGCCAATAAGATTAAAAACGTGTTATGGTAAGTTAATATTATTATAATATTATTATTTTAACATTATTTACTAGATTTACCTTTTAACCTTGATAAATAAAATATTTACAGAAAAACAATATTCATAATGTCAAAAAAATAAAAGTTAACTATTCACACAATGTGGACCTCCTGATTCCAAATATGGAAACCATTTTTCCAAAATCAAAACATAGATGTGGCAGAAATAAATTTAAAATTAATTCTCATCGTCAAAATAAAATGGTTGTTTTTAAGAAATAATATATATCAAAATATTGACACTTGTTTATGTTCATTTTAATATTAAAATTACTTCCAATGACCAAAATTTGATTAAATGGTAAAAATATGATAAAATTACAATTTAAAACCAATTAAATGAATATTATTTCTATATATGTAGATTAGATTAAAGGGTATTTTTGAATTAAAATGCAGTACCTTTCATTATTCATACAAAATGATCATTATAAAAAAATACCAAAATTTCATCCAAAGTAAATTTTGATTTCCTAATTATAATAAAAAATATTTTGTTGTAAAATATAACATATAAAAGTGTAAAAAACTAGATTTAAAAATGTTTCTCCATCAAAAGGCATTAAATCGGCATTTTAACGAATATTAGAGTGTTTATGCTTATAATTGGATTCATCCAAATTTTCGAGCTTCTAACTTCTATTGGATAATTGAAAAAACAAATAAAAAACATGTATAATCCTATTTTAGTTATTCCTAGTCATTACCACTAATACAATGGCTATGAGTTAACAACCATTTAAAATAATAATAATATTATATTATTTTTTTGAATAACATAACATTGTGTGAAACGTAAGATTTCAAATAAACCTTTTTTTGCATATCAGGTACACCATCAAACATGAAATCCACTTCAATGTAAAATTAACATTTTATTCAAAAATATTAATAAATATGTAAATTCCATTTTCTTAATTCACATGGGATGTAATAATCCACTTTCTCGAATGTATATTAATGAGATAGTTGGGTTACATGGAGTTCCCATCTCCATTGTGTGTGATCATAATCCTAGGGTTACTTTTAACTTTTGTAAGGGCCTTCAAAAGTCATTAGAAACTGAATTAAATTTCATGATAGCTTTTCATCCTCAATCAGATGGGCAGTCCAAACAAACAACTCAAGCCTCGATGGATATGAAACGTGCTTGTTCACTGGAATAGTAGGTTAGTTTGGACCAACATCGTTCTTTGATTAAGTTTTTTTATAATAACATGATTCACTCCAGTATAAATATAGAACCATTTCATAAATAATATAGAAAGAGGTGTTGATCTGTAGTTTTTTGGATGACGTATGTGAAAGGAAGTTGATGGGAGTCGAATTGGTAAAATAAATGGTAGAAAAAGATCAGTTGATTCAGAGGCACATGAGAACATATCAAAAGAGGAAGAAAAGTTATGTGGATAACTGGAAGAAGGATCTTTCTTTCGAGGTAGTTGATTATGTATTTCTAAAAGTTTGTTCTTGGAAAAGTGTGACGTGTTTTGGTAAGAAGGGAAAGTTGAGTCCGAGGTTCATTGGACCCTATGAAATCCAAGAAAATGTTTAATCATTTTCGTACATAGTTCCTTAACCTCCATGTTTATCTGAGGGACAAACTGATTTTTACGGTACAATGTTGAGAATGTATATGATGGATCCATATTATGTTTTGAGTTCATAAGTAATTCATTTTGAAGAGAATCTCTCATATGAGGAACAACCGGTCCAGATTCTTAACCAATGAGACAAAGTGTTTCAGAATAAGGCAATTCATAATGTAAATGTTTTTTTGGAAAACCCATAGGGTTGAAGAGGAATCAAGGAATTATGAATATTCTATGAGGGATAAAAAAACCACTTATTTGATATGTCAATAAAATTGTGCGGAAACAATTTCCTAAAGGGGAAGGATATAACATCCCATGTAAATAAGGAATATGATATTTTCATATATATTAATATTTTTTAATTCAATATTAATTTTACATTAATGTTGATACTATGTCTAGTAGAGTATTTAAGATGCAAAAATGGATTTCTTTGAAATCTTACATTGCACACAACATTGAATTATATAGAAAAATAATAAAATAATATTATTATTTTAAATGGTAGTTAACACAAAGTCATTGTATTAAAAAAATGAACATAAGTAACTAAAATATGATTATACATGATTGTTAAATGACTTCACATTTATCCAATAAATTTGTAGAGGCTTAAAATGAGAATGAATTCAATTTTAAGCATGAAATACACTAATAATTTCAATGGGATGGATTGCCACCTTTTGATTGAGAACCATTTTTAAATTTCATTTTTGTAACATTTATATAGTCTATTTTAAAAAAAATATTCATTTATAGAATAATGAGATTAAAAATTACTTTGGGTAAATTATTGGTATCTGTCTGATAAAGTTCATTTTTTAATGAATAGTGAAAAATACTCAATACTAATTCAAAACTGACATTTCATCTAATTTATATATATAGTTAGATTGTCCTTTTAATTTGTTGTAATGTTTAATTAGATTATTTTTCAATCATGTAATCCAATTTTGGTCATTTTAAGTGATTTCACTTTTAAATTGAACATAAACAGATGCCAATGTTTTTGAATTTTTTACTTCTTAAAAGAACACTTTTGATTTTTCCCAATGAGAAATAATTTTAAAATAATATATGTAATTTCTGAATTTTGAATTTGAAAAAATTAATTCTATATTTGGAATCAGGAGGTCTAAAATGTGTAAATTGGTATCATTTATTTTTAGTTATTATGAATAGTAACTTAAATAAATATTTTATTTAGCATGGTTCAATGTTAAATTAGGTAAATTAGGGTAAAAATATAATATTATAATAATATTAAATTACCCTAACTTGTGTATAAACAATTTTTTATGAGATATATATGACCATGGGCATAATTGGGTCGATTTTAGTACAACATGAAGCCACTTGTGTATGAAAAAGATATTTATTTTCTTTTTATTTAAAGTTAAGGAAAATATAACCTAAACATGAATATTTTACTAAAACAATTTTTATATGGGGATATATAATTGATATCATTGACAATAAATATTCATTATTAATATAAAAATATTTCCTATATCATTGTATTCTATTTATAATTTGTAGACATCAAATAAAAAAATATATTTGTGACACAATGATGATGTAGTGATTACCTTATTAATGATTAATTTAAATAAATGAGATTATAAATATTAAAATAAATTTATTCTGATAATTTTTATGCCATAAATGAATTTTATGGAAGATTAGGGAATGTTATCATTGCATTAATGAAGGTTTTTCGAAATAATCAAGTAGTTATGAAGTCATGATATGAATAGTATATAAATTGACATTAATGTGTTTTAAAAACAAATACTATTTTATTAAATGATATAATAGTCATAAAAAACATAGATTAGGAAAAATAAATTATCAAAGGGTTAACATTCCATTAAATAACCACTTAATTTTCAATTATCATTTTATTGTAACTATATTAATCATATATAATGAATGCACATGAAGAAATGGTAAGAAATAAATTAGTTAACTAAGGGTTAATGCTAAAAGATAAGGTTATATTTGTGCCTTATACTTCTCTAAAACATATTATTAGAAATGTTTTCGACCCAAAATCATCATATCATTGAAATAAATTTCATTGGGGCCATTTGAAACCGAAAATCATTTACAATAAAATACTATTTCAATACATTCATAAATTGCCCCTCCAACCTTTTATAAGAGGGAATCACCTCAAACCCTTACATATTCCTCACAAGACCCCATGAATCATCCAACCTATACCTAAATAAGCTCTGAACATACCTATCTTACTCCTAAAATACTCACCATGTTTAGAAGGCAAATCATGAAAACCTTGTAGCTTAAATCAAAAGGAGTTACCCGATTTGAGGTAATGTCTTCGCTCATGATTATTTAATTTATTGTCTTTATCCAACCCACTAAACTCTCTCTATTAAATTATTTTATAACAAATAAAATATAGAAAATTGAATCTGACTTCTTTATGAGATGTATTATAACTAAAATTTCACACACATCCATCTAATGGATACAAACATATTGTTTCTATGTATGGTAAATTACTGCATCACGAAAAGATGATTGTTCGATTTTCTTCTACAAACTATCATTGTGCCCATTATGATGAACCATTATTTATATATGATATTAATTATATTTATATTGTCCTTATGATTCTGTATTTTTCATTTATATCTTACCTTTATGGTTTCCATAATGATTAAATACGATAATTTCGTTTGTGGAAATGTGGACTACCACCTCCTCAAACTGATATTTCTCGTTCATTCCATACATGGAACGTATAAAAGATTTAATAAATGAACATATGTAATGTATATAAAATATTATATCATAATATAATTTTAATATAATTATGTATCATTTAGTGATCATTCCTTTATAAATGAAAAAAATTAATGTACGTTCATGCGGATGTACTGTTTATTATATCCATGAATGGTGCATTTCATTTCTTATAAGAAAATGTTATGGACTATTCTAAATACATATATAATGGATATACATGTTATTTAATTCATGAATACAATTCTAGAGATAATTTACTTTTTACCCCATGGACAATTTTTAATTATAACAAGTTCATTCTTGACTGAAGTCCCAAATATCATCAAAACGAACAATATTAACTTAAATAAATATGTAATGTTTATAACATGGTAATATTTGATATAAAATGGAAAATAAATGTGGAAAATGTTTTGAAGAAATTATATATTAACTTAAGTTAATTATTCATAAAGAGCACTAAACATATGTGACGAGTCAAATTCAAGGTAAGGGACTTCGCCTCAATCCCATTTCATTGAGGCATATTTTGATTTATACACGACCTTATTTTATATGGTGTATAATAATACCCTTTTACTTTTATTTTTATTCAACTGTTTTAAAATGTATTATTTTTTATGAAGAATTTTACTAAACAACAAAAATAATGTTTCTTTTTAACATACACGATGACACTAACCTTTCGCCGCCATGAGCATTATTTGACATTTGGATTCCTTAAAAATTTGTAATGTTTTTAAACGAAAAATGAAAACCATATACTATTTTTACATATTTTGGTATTGATACTGGTTTTTAGAATGGATAGTATATGTCAATATCTTGAAATGATATATTTTGATTGAAATGTTGAAATTTTATCTTTTCTTTATGCTTGTTTTATATTTTATGATTATGTTATGGTTCTTCGGAATTTTTAATGTATATGAGTGGTTCCATGATAAACCTATGGTGGGTGAGACCGAGATAACTCTCTAATTCAATGGTTAATGTAACAGAGGTAAACGTTAATGTTTATTATAAGATATTTAGGTAATATATTATGAAGGGTATTCCAAACGTAACTCCTTATGTAGCTATGAAAGATACAATGTAAGTATTTTATGGATGCATCAAGTTAAATTTATGATTTATGATTTCTATGTTTTTTCATAAATCCTAGGATTTCATGATCTATGTTAAAGTGTTTATGTTTTATTATTGAAAAGTATGATTTAATGGATTTGTATGTATTGATGGACTAATGTTTTGTTTCATTATTTTATAACTCTTATTAATATTTTTATGCTCCTCTGTTGTTTTTGAAATGTTTTTTCGCAGTGTATAAGGAAGGTTAAAATAAAGTAAGAATTCAGGAATATTTATATCAAGAAAATAATCATTTTATTATTTAAGGAGTTTTATTATTATAAAAAAAATTGGATAGAGTATAAGTGTATAATTTGTCATATTCGAGATTTAATTTAATTGTTATGGACTAATTCTCTAAAACACTAAACCTAAAAATATCTTCAATGTAGAATTCATTACATAACTCAAGATTATGTAATGTATAAGGTTGGTGCCTTATAATTATGATCTATAATTTTGTGCTTGACGGATGAGGTAAATTCTATTTGTTCGACCCCACCCGTCTCACTTGTACCTTTTCATTTATTTTTAATAAATGTTAAGAAGCTTAGCTCATGGATAGACTTGCTGGATTTTAATAAAATAAATTATTCATTTTAAGAGTATTTTAATTCCAAATTTCAGTAGTAATTGATAGGAAATAAGACTAAAAATATTTCATATTTTAAGAATTTATTTCTCAATGAAAATAGTTTTCATTATATATTATTATAATTATTTAAATATTAAATTCTAAATTTATGGAAATTTTAATTTATAAAATAAAAAATATTCTCGGATTTAACATCCCAATATTAGCATAAGTTGAATTTTGTTGGTTTTTATGAAATAATCAATTTTTTGAGGAATTGTAAAAATAATGTTTTTACTAAAATACTATCATTTATTACTATATCATGATGTTAGTATAACATAAATACATATAATATATTTTTCATGATAAAACCGTTATTTATGTATTGATATTACTTGTGTAAATTTAATATTTTAAATTTTGAAAACTCAAATTTAACTTTTATAAAATGAACAAACTTTTTTCTAGAAATATTGTTTTTAATCACTTATATGAGAAAATTAGTTATCATCACCAGTAATATTTATATAAAAAATGGGATTATATTTTTTGAATTATTATGTCCAAATTAAAAAAAATTATCATTTCTTTTTTGGGATCAAAAAATAATGTTACTTTTATTAATTTAATTTACTAAGATAATGGAAAAACTATTATTTTTATAGATTTTTTATTAACATTGCCTAATTATTATCATATCAAAAAACATAATTTATTATCATCAATAAATATAATAAAAAATTGAAACCTATATATAAATATTTTTTAATATATTTAATTTTTAATAAATACTAAATAATATTAAGAACACTAAATGATAAGAAAAATATTTTTATAGAAAGCACTTTTTTGATATAAAAAATTATATGTATTAAATGTAAATTTTTACATATATATAAGTTGAATTAGATTAAATGAATTTGAAACATAGTTCATCACACACAAATTTTGTAAGGTATTTTATTTTTTATTTTATTTTTTAGATCAAAAATTTTTTAGTTAAAAAAATTTGATTCTATTGTTTAAACCAACATGTAATATTGAAAAACAAAACGGTAACTTAATCAAAAAATTTAAAAAATCTTAGTAACATATTAATTGACTATAATTATCCATATAAAATACATAAAATAATTATTTTAATATTTTGGATCATTTAACACTTTAATAGTAACATATTATTATGGAAATGTATTGGGTACTTCCAAAAATACATTTCTCTTCACTTGTAAAAGCGAAAAAATACCATCAATGCATGAAACACCTACTTCTTCAACATAAATTATGAAATAAATACATTTTATATTCCTAGAATACAAAAAAATTCAAAAATCCTCTAATTTCAATTTGTTAGCCTAAGGCTCCAATTTCAAGCAAGATTTCTAACATAAATCTCAGTTCTTAATGCGAGTGTTAATTACAGGATATTCTTTTTTTTAATAATCATCCTCATATAAAAAATTTCATGAAAAAATATTATATGTAAATCTGAATTATTAATATACTCAAATTATTATTATATTAGTGTATAAACCATGATTCAATCCTTTCTATCCACTATGAAACACAAAACAACATCGATCATGCATATGTGAGGACTATAAATGATAAAAAACTATTTTATTGAATATTTTATTGATAATAAATGATATAATTTCCTCAAATTGTGTTAAATATGTTTAATTGGAAAGTATTTGGGATTAGATCATTCATTTGAATATTTGATGAAAATTCCAGTTTTACCCTTTATAGTTCACTGTAGTATTTCGAAGATAAATATTTTATATTTAATATTGGAATTTGAAATTTTGTAACAGTGTTCATAACTTAATTATCTACAACTTTTATTCATGACATTAGAGCTAAAGAGTTCATTTGGTTGTATAAATTGGGCGATGAAGTAAAAGCTGGGCTGGGCTCGCCTGAATGGAGAAGCTTCTGTATTTCGGCCATAACGCATTCATATGGGCCATTATTGAGCAAAAATTTGGATAGGAGATAGAAGACTCATATCCTCACATTTGATCCTTCTGGAAGGCCGGCCAATTCACGCGTTGTGGTGGTCAAATGGGCGGTTCAATGTGCATTAAAATAGTTGGCCGAAATTCCACATTCACACTTGAAACCACTTGTAACCTCTCCTCCCCTCCCCTATATAAATTGGATTTTTTCACATTTGGAGGGGTTGGGACGTGCATTAGGAGATTGGAGGCAGAGGAGAATTTGTTTCACCCAAATTCTCCAACCATTGTAAGAGGGGTAGCTCTTGAAGCAAGGATCCCTTCATCGAAGCCTTCTTCTCTTCTCAGTGGGTATGTCCAATTCAGGTTGTGCCTAAGAAAACTGGTTTTACTATTGTTAAAAATGAGAAAGATGATTTAGTTCCAATGAGGGTGCAAAATAGTTGGCGTGTGTGTATTGATTATAGGAAACTAAATCAGACCACTCGCAAGGACCATTTCCCCCTCCCTTTTATTCATCAAATGCTCGAGAGACTAGCTGGGAAAACACACTATTGTTTCTTGGATGGATTTTCTAGATATTTTCAGGTTCCTATAGCTCCACAGGATCAGGAGAAGACTACATTCACCTGTCCCTTTGGCACATTTTCCTTCCATAGGATGCCATTTGGACTTTGCAACGCCCCAGGTACCTTCCAGAGATGTATGGTGATTATTTTTTCTGATTTTATTGAGACCTGCATGGAGGTATTTATGGATGATTTTACAGTGTATGGGTCTTCATTTGATGAATGTCTAAGTAGTTTGGGAAAGGTGTTGAATCGTTGTATTGAGAAGAATCTGGTCCTGAACTTTGAAAAGTGTCATTTTATGGTAGAGCATGGCATTTTCTTAGGGCATGTGTTGTCAAAACATGGGATAGAGGTTGATAGATCTAAGGTAGACATTATTTCATCCTTACCCTATCCTTCATGTGTGCGTGATGTTAGATCTTTCCTAGGGCATGCAGGATTTTATCGGTGCTTCATCAAAGATTTTAGTAAGATCGCTCTTCCTATGTCACGATTACTTCAAAAAGATTCTGATTTTGTGTTTGATGATTCTTGTAGGACTTCCTTTGATGAGCTGAAGAAGTGTCTGACCACTCCACCTATCATACAACCCCCACAGTGGGACCTTCCATTTGAGCTTATGTGTGATGCCTCCAACTTTGCGGTTGGAGCTGTCTTATCTCAGAGGGTGGAAGGACGTTCACATGTGATTTCCTATGCATCAAGGACATTGTATTCAGCCCAATCAAACTACACAACCACGGAAAAGGAGTTTCTTGCTGTCATATTTGCTTTAGATAAATTCCATTCATATTTATTGGGCTCTAAAGTAGTTGTTTTTTCTGACCATGCAGCTTTGAGGTACCTCCTGAAGAAGCCAGATACAAAGCCACGACTTATCTATTGGATGCTCCTTCTTCAAGAGTTTGACATCGAGATAAAGGACAAAAAGGTGTCCGAAAACATGGTGGCGGACCACATGAGTAGGCTTACTCACACACTAGAGGGTGAAACCTTGGACCAGGTACCACTTCAGGACACTTTCCCCAATGAGCATCTCTATACCATCTCAGGTAAGCATCCTTGGTATGCTGATTTAGTTAATTACATTGTTGCCTATGAAATCACAGTAAATTTTAAGAAGCATCATGTCCAAAAATAAAAAAGTGAGTCTAGGTATTATGTGTGGGATGATCCTTACCTCTAGCGTATGTGTAGTGACCAAGTCATTAGGAGGTGTATTCCCGATCATGAGTTTGATTCTGTTTTGCATTTCTGTCATACACTTGCTTGTGGTGGACACTTTTGACCCCAATAGACAGCTAGAAAGGTTTTGGACTCTGGATTATATTGGCCTAGATTGTTCCATGATGCCCATTTGTTTGTAAGTCATGCTCTCGTTGCCAACACACTGGGAACATTTCTAGGAGACATGAGATGCCCCAACAACCCATACTATTTTGTGAGATTTTTGATGTATGGGGCATCGACATTATGGGTCCTTTTCCTATTTCATTAGGATTTTTGTATATTTTGGTTGCTGTTGATTATGTGAATAAATGGGTGGAGGCCAAGGCCACCAGGACTGACGATTCTCATGTTGTTGTGGACTTTGTCAAAGCACAGATTTTTTGCAGGTTTGGAGTACCAAAGGCCATCATCAATGACCAAGGGACACACTTTTGCAATAGGAATTTTGCTTCCCTCCTTCGAAATTATGGGGTGACACACAAAACATCAACACCATACCACCCCCAAACAAATGGCGAGGCTGAGGTTTCAAATCATGAGTTGAATCAAATCTTGGAGAAAACCGTGCAGCCAAATATGAAGGATTGGAGCAAGCGCTTGGATGATGCATTGTGGGCTTATATGACAGCATTCAAGACCCCCATTGGTATGTCCCCGTTTCAGATTGTTTTTGGGAAAGCATGCCATCTCCCTGTGGAAGTTGAGCATCAGGCTTATTGGGCCATAAAGAAATGCAACATGGATTTGGCCCAAGCTGGAATCCAAAGGAAGATACAAATTCAAGAGCTTGAGGAGATTAGATTATCATCGTATGTGAACTCAAGGCTCTACAAGGAATGATCAAAAGCAGCTCATGACAAAATGATCCAACAAAGGGAGTTTCATGTTGGAGTGAAAGTCCTTCTCTACAGTTCACGACTGAAGCTGATGCCTGGTAAGTTGCATTCCAGATGGTTAGGTCCTTATGTTGTGACTAATGTTTTTCCTTATGGTGCAGTGGAGATCACACAAGAGGACACTGGAAGGAGCTTTACATTCAATGGGAAACGTTTCAAGAGATACATTTAGGGACTTCCTACTGATGCAGTGGATTTTATCACACTGCATGACCCCTCATCACTTGAGCACATCAGGCTGTTCCTAACCCTTTCACTTTTATATTATTTGTCCTATATAAAAATTCTGCATTTCATGTGCATATATCATCTCATAGGTTCACATTGAGGACAATGCAATATTTTAAGTGTGGGGGAGGGAACCTTTTAGTTTAGTAATTTCAATTGCTTTCCTGTTCAAAAAAAACCAAAAAAAATTTGTGTGTATTTCAAAATTTATGTGTTTATTTTACAATATTTTGTGTGTTTTTGAAACTTTTGGGATGAAATTATTCTCATCACCATTTTTAAATCCATATCAATAAGTGAAACAATTTACCCCTTGAAACTATGCTTAAATGAATGCTGAAATGACTTTGTTTCAAGTTCAAATATTTAGTAATTTCATGGAAAGTACACCGAATTTTGAATCTCATGCCACATATCACTGTCTTTATATTTGAAATCACTTTCCTGTGAGGCTTCTAAACCATTATTTTCATATTCTTTACATTCACCTTACTTTTTGAGAGAACCAAACCATGCTTGATTTAACCATAATTTGATCTATTCCGGTCAAAACTTGGGGGTTTGAGGTACTTATGTTTAAATGATTGAGGCATTTGTTTGGTATTAAAGCCGCTATTTCAAAGAATCCTGTTTTATAATGGACTAACTTGAATATTTAATACTTGAAGCCCTTATAAGCCATGCACATCCTGTTAGGTTAAGCCACATTACAAGCCAATTTTCTCTATCCAACCATCTCTTGAAGTGAAATTGCATAATCTAGTTGAGCTTAAGTGTGGGGGAAGCTTTCTTGTGTTGTGCCACCACATTATGTGATACTTTGGGTGGAAAATTAAATTCTGAATAGATATGTTTACTAATAAATAAAGTCATTATATTGAATGTTGTGCGTTTTCTGGAGCTTTCATGACAAGTGAAGCTATTCCTTTTCTGGAGCTTCTAATTGAGGTGGAAAGTTGTTCCCATCTGGAGCTTTCAAGAAAATCATGCTTGAGAAGATTGACATTTTTTATGCTGAAATGAAGAATGGTGTAAACCATTCATGACTTTTCACGATGATGGATCTGAATTGATACTTTGGGGATTGAAGAGAAGACCATATTTAAGTGAAAATTAGAATAATGCAATTTTTCTTCAAAAGAGTCAAGACCTCCTCATTCAGCCTCAGAGTTTTTCACATCATAATCCTACCAATCGAAAGCCGTAGAACAGACCTGAAAAGTCATCATGATAAAAATATGTTTTTGACTCACATCGGGTAGCGATGTAGGAATCTATCAGGACTATGATGACCCTTGTATGAGTTTGGATGAGAAAGACATTGCAAAAAAAAATTGATATTTGAGTGATGAGAGAAAATTCAAGCGAGGTAAGTGTTTTGTGCATGGGGGGATAAATGAAGTGGAAATATATTGAATGATATAAATGGAGAACTTGAAATAATGTTTTTATGAGGCATGATATCTTTTTATTCTTGGTGGGAAATTGATTGATCTTAAGGATATGTGTTTTAAAATTGGTTTTGATTTGATATTGATGTTTACTTGATATGAGATTTTTCCCAGGAGTGCAAAAGGGTATGTGTGGGGGAGTTGATAATACACTTTTTTATTGAATATTTAATTGAAAATAAATTATATAATATCCTCACATTGTGTTAAATATGTTTAATTAGAAAGTATTTGGGATTAGATCATTCATTTGAATATTTGATGAAAATACCAGTTTTACCCTTTATAGTTCACTGTAGTATTTCAAAGATAAATATTTTTATATTTATTATTGGAATTTGAAATTTCGTTAAAGTGTTCCTAACTTAATTATCTACAACCTTTATTCAAGACACTAGATCTAAAGAGTTCATTTTGATGTTGAAATTGGGCCATGAAGTCAAAGTTGGGATGGGCTCGCCAGAATGGAGAAGCTTCTGTATTTCGGCCATAACTCTTTCATATGGGCCAGTATTGAGCCCAACATTGGAGAGGAGATAGAAGACTAATATACGAACATTTTATCCTTCTGGAAGGCCGGTCAATGCACGCTTTTTGTGGTCAAATGTGCGGTGAAATTTGCATTAAAATATTTGGCCGAAATTCCACATTCACACTTGAAACCACTTGTAACATCTCCTCCCCTCCCCTCAATAAATTGGAGTTTTTCTCATTTGGAGGGGTTGGTACGTTCATTATAAGATTTTAGGCAGAGGATAATTTGTTTCACCCAAATTCTCCAACCATTGTAAGAGGGGTAGCTCTTGAAGCAAGGATCCCCTCATCGAATCCTCCTTCTCTTCTTCATGTTGTAATGATTTTGTTTATGTAATAAACTTCATTGTTCTTATTTTATTTCTTCTCTTTCCTTCTGTTTTGTTTAAATTTCTTCTTCTCTTAATCTTCCCCTTTGGGTTGGAATCAAGAGTGGAGACAAGATTGGGTTATACCCTTTCAGTCCTTTGCTTATGCAAATCGTCTCCACGATGACTACACCGCCCATGGAAGAGTAGTTCTTTTTAGTAATCGGTCGACCTCTCACATTCTTCATTAATTTATTTTGAATCAATGATCTATTGTAATTCACTAAACATGATCCATTAATTTAGTTTTTAATTTAAAATAAACTAAGCAAGCAATTGAATAGTTAACACAAAACAAGCGAGGCCGGGAATTGTGTAAATTGTGAGAGCGCAATCTTAATCGGTAATACAAGACCATACGGGATAAATTTGTAGAGTTAAAATATAATCCCTAAACTCAATTATTCATCATTTCCAGAGTGGTTATGTGCCTTAATTTACCACTGACCATAAGCTAATCTTAGAACATCTATCAAAGCAGGGTGTTGCGATTGCATGTTCTGAAGTTAGCCTAAGGTTAAATTCACTTCATCTTCGTGGTAAAGTTAATTCTCGTAGGGTTCGGGATTTAAAAAATTAAGGGATAATAATTAAGTGAATATTAATTTAAATGATAATTATTAATAAATTATTTAAGAGGTACAGTTAGATCGATTACGACTTTTAAAATAGATTTCTAAAAAAACATCTTCTTGTTGTGTCATTCTAATCGAAACTTCATTTCAAAATTAAAAACAAAAAAAATGCAATCTTCATCCAGAAAACTTCTTCTAGATTTATAAACTATAATAAAACACCACATACTTTCAAGTATTGTTTTTATTCCCTTTTATTTTGTTTCTATAATACCTCTGAAAATTTGTTTTAATTCACTTCCTCCTTTGAGAGTCGACCTTGGTCAGCCACTCTGCTGCACCTAAGTACCCCAAAATCACAATAATAATTTGAGGGCGCCCACGACAGCACTCTATCAATAACCTCCCCAAATCTATGTGGGTCATTTTTCCTACCCACCTATTTGGTATGCTAACAATGATGGATTATATTAATTACTATGTTTCAAATGTTTTAATTAATATTCTTGATGATAATTTATCATATTCTTGTATTCCATCACATTCATTGGAAATTTAATGTTATTCATGTGTATATATTGACCATCTCCTCCATGAATAAAATATTTCATTCGACATCACCACCCTTCGTGGATTTTTATAAGACTGAATTTAATGAACATATATGATATTTATATAATAGTTATTCTTCATATAAATGTTATATATTCATTATATAAGAACTATTTCTTATTTCAAAAATATTTATAACACCCTCATGTTTGGGTTATTTTTACATCCTTCATAAACAATGATATTATATGTAGAGTATACAATATTAATGAAAAATATAAAATTATAATTTAAATAAATAATTGTTAAATAATTGTTTTTAATTTAATCTAAATTTTTGTGCTTATATGTTATATATTTATTAATATATCACCATAGGATCGTTGAAAACAAAAAAAATCTTAACAATTTTCATCTTTACAAACCATAACATTATCATCCAGCAAATGAAAATAGGACACGATGAGTCCAAAAAAATGATTCTATTATCTTGGATAATCTCAAAATAATGAAATTTTTGTTTAATAATCAATATTCCACCACACTATTACATATTTTGTATGAAACAAATATTTAGAGTTTCTAGCACCCAATGAAAAGAATATATGACATCCAAAAAAATATATTTTTATTAAATTATGATAAATTATGTTTATAAAATAAAATAGATATTAATTGGTTATATAGATATGTTATCAATAATTTTTCGTGGTTACAAAAGAATATAGTGTGCATTTCAACTTAGAAGAAATTTAATTGTGGTTTATATTGTGTCATAAATAATTTCATAATATATAATTCATATTATTCATCATTTGTTTATTGATATGTACTAATTATAATCTAATATATGAATTTTACAATATTAATTTAATCTATTATATGGTACCAACCTTAAAACATTACTTAATCTTGAGATATGACAATTATATGACAAGAATTCACAATGAGGATCTTTTCAGGGTTATAGGTTTAATTAATTTGGCCATTATTAAGATATATCATCCTATAAACATACAATAGGATACAATCAAAATAGTTCCTTTTTTCACCAAAGATATCCCTTAAAAACATGATTTCATTTCTTGTTTAAAAACTACTTGACTTCTTACTTTATATTACACATCCTTATGCCCTGTGAAAACATCTAAAAAACATGGTATAAGAATAAAAACACATTAAGGGATAAAATAAAGAAATAAAAAATTAGTCCATAAATATTTATAAACCAATGAATTTATAAGAATCCTGAAAACATCATTGAAATTATATATCATACTGTTATCTTGTCGAATCCAAATCATAAATACAATGTAGATTCCATAGCCACATAGGGAGTAACCTTCAAAGATACGTTTGAAATACCCATCACAGTATATTCCCTAAATGTCTTAGGAGGAATCTTAACTTTTACCTCTGTCACGTTACCTAATTCATTGTATAGTTATCATGGGCTCACCCACCCTTATATTATAATCGAAAAACCCGTATACATAAGCAATTTCCAAGAACCATAACATAATCATAACATATAAACACACATAAAGGAAAACTAACATTTCCAAATTGAAATCATAAGACATCATTTCATAATACTTATATAATCAGTCCATTATCAAACCATTTTCATTCAACAATTACCTAAAAAAGGAATATTGTATTTACTTTTCTTTTTAAAAACATTATATCCTATAAGGGAATCCTAATATCAAATTATGCACATTATGCTGGAAAGGTCACTATCACCTCGAACATTAAAAATAAAAATTCCTTTTGGTTTTTAGTAAAACACTTCATTAAAATATTCTTTTTGAAAATTGTTTAATGAAATTAATATTCAAAGGGATTGATTACACACTGTATAAAATAAGGTCATATATAAATCAAAATATGCTTCAATGAATGGAATTTGAGACCAAGTCCCATGAAAACATATTATCATTAGATTAAGGATAAATCAATGACATAATTATATGTGAAAAATAAAAATACACCTTATATAATTGGATATTTTGAATAAAATAGTCAGAGGTGATTCACACATATATTTGTAAAAAAACCAATGAAATTGATATTTTACTCTTTGATTGGAGATTGGGTTATGATTTCCCTTACCTCAAATCTAAATTGTTTCTTTAGATAATTAATTTCAAGAATAATAAACTTAGGATAATTTTTAATTTATTTAGAACCTTATTAAATTTTATTTTGACTTCATATTACTTATAACCATGATATAACTATTAGGTAATTATTTGAGTTCTTATCAGACATTTTGTCAATGTTTCGTACTGGAGTCAATAATGAACGCGTTTTAATAAAAATAATCCATGTGGTCATAAGTCCATTATATCCCGATGTTTATGATTTAAATATCAAATAAATAAATAATATATATTTATTTATAGTATTCCATAAAATTTGGAGATAATAAATGAAATGCACCGTTCTTAGAGACGGTAGGTCGTACGTAAGCATGTACACTACTTTCATTTCTTTGTCATATTAAAGAAATGAAAAAATGATAAATATGTATATTATAATTCCGTTATAATATATATATTATATATGTTACATAATTTCATGAACTCCATCCATTATACATTCCATGTTAGTCATGAATGAGTCATATCACTTTTAGGGGGTGGTAGTCCACACTTCCTCAAACTAAATAATCATATTTACACATTATAGAAAGCGTAAAGGAATGTTGAAAATAAAAAATACATAAGAATATTGAAAATATAAATATAACATATATCATATATAAATACATTTTCATCATAATGGACACCATGATAAGTTGTAGGAGCAAATTGAACAATCATCGTTTCGTGAGGCAATAGTTCGTTATACATAGAAACAGTATGTTCTATATCCATTAAATGGAGGTGTGTGTAAGTGTATATCTAACCCCTAGCATAAAAAACCTAGTATATTTATTATACTGGTATTTTTATAAAATTATGGAATAAACGAGGTTAGGGGTTGGATGAGTAAAATAAATGAAATGTGCATGAGAGAAGATGTTACCTCTAAATCAGGTAACTCCTTTTGATTTGATCCACAAGGCCTTATTGAACTGTCTTATTCCCAAAGTAAGGATTATAGGAGGAAGGTATTGATTTTTAGAGATTATTTCATCAGAATATGGACAAGCCAGGGGGATTGAGTGGTGTGAGTATGTGGGTATAGGTGGTGCCCATTTATAAGAGAGAGGAGGGGTAGTTTAGGAAAGTCTTGAAATATTATTTTATTATATATTGATTATTGAATACTAAAATTTTAAAAGTGATATATTTCAAGGATAAGATGAGTATGGGTCTATATCCCCCAAATAAATAGGTTTTATTAAGGTTAGGTCCCATATTTAACCCGATATATGTGCTTTATCCATTTGTTAAATAAATTAACGCTTACAATGTATTATTTTATTTTCTCTATATATGGAAAATATGGTTACTATAAAATGACGACCGAACTTTAATTTTATCATTGACGATATTTGTAACATTATCTGTATAATTTTTCCAAATAACATATTTTTATGACTATAATATCATTTAATTAAATAATATTTATTTCCAAACTCATTTTTTAAATTTTAAGACTATTTAGTAATTGATTTTTTTAGACCACAATAAATGATTAGTTCAAAAAAATATGTTAATTCAAATATAAAATTTCATAATAATCCATAAAATTATTCAATGGCATTTAAATTTTAAAATTACATTTATTTTAATATTTATAATATCATTTATTTGAATCTTTCATTAATAAGGTAATCACTACATCATCTATGTGTCAGAAATAAATTTATTTTTTTATTTTATAAAAATTTAAAAAAATATTATGATGTAGGAAATTTTTTTTTTCTTACTATTTAATATTTATATCCAAAGAGATCAATTATTTAACTATAACTTAAATTTTTTTTTGTAAAAACATACATATTTGTGTTATATTTCTCTATAATTTAATTTAATTATTATAAAAAGTCATTTTCACAAACAAGTGCCTCCATGGGGACCTAAAATTGACCCAAGGATGCTCATGGTCTGCCACATCTCATACAATAGGATTAATACATGAGTTAGGGTAGTTTCATATTATTATAATATAATTGTTTATCATTATTTACATGTTTTATCCTTCATCCTTGGTAAATATAAATAATTACTCAAGTTAATATTAATAATATCCAAAAATAAAAGGTAATTATTTACATAAGATTATCATTATGATTCCAAATATGGAATCCATATTTCTAAATTCAAGACACTAGATTAGATGAAATTAATATGAAAGTAATTCTCGTTGGAAAAACCAGAATATAGGTTTTTAAGAAGTAATAACTATTAAAACATTAAAATGTGTTTATCTCCAATTTCAAGGTGAAATTACATCCAATGAAAAACATTGGATTAAATGATAAAAACATGATCCAATTACACTTTAAAACCAATTAAAATTATAATTTAACTATATAAATAGATTAGATGAAAATGATTTTTTGTATTAAAATGCAGTATTTTTCAATATACATTAAAATATGATTTTTATCAGAAAAATATAAAAAATTAAACCAAATAAAATTTTGATGTCTATATTATAAATAATATGTTTATTTTTTTAATATAAAAAAATTATAATTGAAAAAAAAACTAAATTTTAAAAGGGTTCCCCATTAAAAGTTGGTAAAACGTCCTTTTTTAAAAAATTATATTATTTTCTACTTAAAATTGCAATTATTCTCATTTTGAGCCTATAAATTCTTTTGGATAAATGAAAAAACATTTTACAAACATATGAAATAATATTTTAGTTATTTCTGTTTAATTCCCACTAATACAATGACTAGTTGTTAACAACCATTTAAAATAATAATATTAGTATTGTATCATTTTTTGATATAACTCAGTACTGTGTAAAATGTAATACTTCCAAGAAACTTGTTGTTGCATGTCATGTATTCTATCATACATATGGTCCCCTTTAAAATAAAATTAAAATGAAATTAAAAAATATTAATAGATATTAATGTGTATTATTCTATACATAACTAGGATGTTACATCATTCCCCCCATTTTAAATTTGTGTCCCAGCAATTTCATTATTTATCAAATAAGAGGGTGTATTTCTGCCTCATAGAATTTCTTGATTCCCATATTTCCTCTTCAACCATATCGGTTTTTTCACAAAACCATTACCTAATAAATCACTTTATCATGCAACACTTTCTCTCTATTGCCTAGAATCTGTATTGGTTGTTCGTTATAAGAAGTATTCCATTCAAAATAAACTATGTATAGACTCCAAACATGAGATAGATCTGACAAAAACATTCTCAACATTGAATCATGAAAAATATTGTGTAGTTAAGATAAACATGGAGTTAATCCCACATTGTATGAAAATGATCTGACTTTTTTAGGATTTCATAGGGTCCAATGAACCATGGACTCAGCTTTCCCTTCTTACCAAAATGCATGAAACATTTCCATGGAGAAACATTGAGAAAGGAATGACCACCTACCTCTAATGAAAGATCCTTTCACCAATTATATGTATAACGTTTCCACCTACTCTGAGCTGTCCTCATGTACTTCTTAATCAACAGATCTTTTTCTGCAATCTCTTCTACTAATTTTGGAACCATCAACTTCCTTTCAGCTACTTCATCCAAAAAAATCTTGAGTTCAACACTGCTTTCCATATAAATCCTCAAATGGTTCCATTTGTATACTGGAATGAAAACTATTATTATATGAAAACTCAACCAAATAAAGATGTTGGTCTCAACTTATTTGGTAATCCATTGAACAAGGACGTATAATATCTTTCAATGTATGAACATTTCATTATATCTGCCGATCTGGTTGAGGATGAAATTTTATAATATAATTTTATTCAATACCCAATGACATGTGGAGGTCTTTCCAAAAGATAGAAGTAAACCTAGGATGGTGATCAAATATAATAGAGAGTAGAACTCCATATAACTTGATTTTTCTTTAATATACAATTGATATAGTCGGTCTAGAGACTGTGTATGTTGAATTCGATAAAAATGAGTAGATATATTAAATCGATCAACAATAACCCAGATTTCATTATTTCCACGAGATGTATTCAGTAATCCTACGATGATGTCAATTGATATATTTTCCCATTTCCATAATGGTACTAGAAAAGGAAGAAGCATTCTCTTTAGAAATGTCATTCTGTATTCAACTACTGATACGTCAAAAACATCATAGTAAGGAGATCAATATCTATTTTCAGTCCATCCCATCAGTAATACTCATAATGATCTTTATACATATTATTATTTCTTGGATGATCAACAAATGAAGAACTATGACCATCACACAATAACTATTTAATTAACGATGAATCAAAAGTAACATATAATCATTTCCCAAATCTCAAAATTCAATCTTTATCAATAATAATTTAGGTAACATACCCTTCTAAAACAATTCTAAATTTTCCTTCAACAAATTACTTTCTTTATTTTCTTTCAATATTCTGTATAACAACCCATACTTTACATACATTGTTATTACATCAGAATTGAAGCACACTTATTACAACATATAACAAAACCAGGAAAGGACCGTATAGGTATAGTGTCTTCAGAAACTGGGAAACATAAACAACTGGTTCATAAATCGTCTACACTGTCTCCCATTTATTTCATCATATCTATAGTCCCTTTTGGAATATCTTACATAATAACCTTCTTCTTGACCTGGGGAATGAAAAATACAAAAGGGTGAGCTCAAATGCTCAGTAAGTGTAAACAAAAGAAATATCAATCACATCATATTCATAAGAACATAACTTTTGGAAATGTTAACCTGCAAAAGAGATCATAATTTCATAACATGGGATAAATCATGGTAGTGAAATATAATCCAAATAATCATAATATAAAACATGAAACTTTGTGGAAGACACACATAATCATAGAGAATCATTTCTTATTAGTCAAGACTCATTGCCAAGACTATCTTAGTGGACAAAGTCCATTTCTGAACCGAGTTCACTCCTCGTTTCAGTCATGTTTCACTAAACCGGTATAACCTGCCGTTACAGCCATGTCTATATCATGAGATATAAAATCTTTACCCAATGCATTGGAGGGTTATATAGGTCCCACCCATCTCATAATTATACCATTATTATGTGTGACACAAAATCATAAACCATACATCATAGCATAACCCATGTAAAAAAAATTGGAATCTTAAACATCGTGACATCATAAAACAACTCATATAAGATAAAGGAATTCATTAAAATAATTCCATCACAACATAATCAAATCAATGTATAATAGGGATAGAAACAGGACCCTTTATTATCTTAGATAGAAAATAATTTTGATAAAACACCTGAACTCCTTTCTTGAGGAAAATATCCCTTCTACATCAAAAACACTTTCCATTCTTTAACATGTCATACAATTTTAAACTAAAAGAAGTTGATTAAAAATAATCTTGAAAACTTGTAAATGAATCTTCTTGGAAATAATGTTTTAAAAATCCATTCATTCCGTATAAGTTAAAAAACATTCTTCTCGTACTTTTGTCGGAAAAGTCAAAAAAGTACCTCGTACGAAAAATGACAAAAGGTTCCATTCATATCTTTTACTAAAAACTCACCGAAGGGTAAAATTAGATTTAAACAATTGTAGGTGGATGGAAATAATATTAAATATTTAGGAAACATGGATGTGGATGATAAAATACACCCCAGTAAATTCCAAAGTATAAACAATCTCTGATAAAAATGAGATTGTGATATTTTCCCTTACCTTAGGTCCAATTTGCTTCGTATGTGTCTGATCCTCCTGTATAATGATTTAAATAATGTTATTGACATATTCTAGAATCATAATTATGTTTATGATATCATATATGGTCATATTCTTAGCTTCTTATTAGTAATATTTCATTACTACTTGTTATTCGGGTGTTTATTACTTTTTGTTCTTATGCGTGTTTTGTCGAATAAATTCTTATTTTTCTTTTTAGGTTATAGATAACTCATTTACAGAATGGTATTAGTGTAATATATATCATATTCATTCATTAAATTCATTTATATAATCATTATTCAGTGAAGATCATGTAGAATGAGTCGCATCACATCGTGGAGACGGTATTCTGTACGTACGCACGAGCGATGATATCGTTCCCATGATTGTGGAATTGTATTTGAGTGTATATATACTATTTCAGAATCAATATCAATTTACAATAATCATATATAGTAATTATTTACACCATTATACCCATCCAAGTTAGGTGGTGGTGGAAAATAGATTACACAACGGCGTGGAGACGGTATTCCGTACGTACGCACGCACGGTGATTTCGTTTTCCGTAGGATGGATAGATGGTGAAATAGGGTTTTTCATATTTATAATAACATATCAGTATATGAGTGATACTAATTTTATTACTTCATAATGAAACAAATAAAGAAGAAGAAGTGTAAGAAGAAATAAAGATGAAAGAATCGGTAACGGACATTACCTCTTCTTTGAAGCGCTTCTTTGAGACCTCCTTTTGGGTCACTAAAATTGGTCTTTGAAGAAGACCATGAACTCTAGGATG
Organism: Viscum album; assembly: GCA_963277665.1. NCBI lineage: Eukaryota > Viridiplantae > Streptophyta > Magnoliopsida > Santalales > Viscaceae > Viscum > Viscum album. The sequence goes on along the minus strand of OY728155.1, from coordinate 212,410,534 downwards.
TCTCTACGGAAGTGGAGAGAATAAATTGGCAGGGTTTGGCCGAGCTTGAAGGCTCAAAGTGGTGTGAGGAATAGAGGGAGGAGGTTCCCTTTTATAAGGGAGGAGAGGGGCACCTTTGGAATAACTAAAAATATTATTTTATTATAAAGTCAAATTCAGTTTTTAATAGCTCCAAATTGATATATTTAGAAGATAAGGTGGGTATGGTTCTAAATCCTCTCATACAATAGAATTTAGACAAGTTTAGGTATCAATTTTAACCTTATCATTTAGATTTAACTTTAAGATAGATAATTTAACTTTTACCATGTCTTCTTGTTTTCTTACACTATAAGGTTCATAAACATAATATATCAAGCCAATCGAACCCCAAGTTGTTTATTATTAATATATCTAACCTTATCTAAGTCATTTGGGTGAACCTTAGATTTTTAGGAATAAAATACTAATTAATAATATAATTTGTTTTTAAAAAACTATTTTATGTCAATTTTGACACTATTTAGTAATTGATTTTTGTGAAACTCATAACAGAATGATTAGTTCGAACATAGTTAATTAAATCAATACTAACATGTCATATTAACCTAGAAAATTAGTGTAATTCATAAAAAGTCTCCAATTACATTTATTTGGGTATTTATAACATCAAATATGTCAATATTTCATTAATAAGATAATTACTGCATCATCGTTGTGTCATAAATAAATTAAATTATTTAATATCTAAAATTACAAATAAAATACCATTATGTAAAACAAATTATCTTTCTAGTGAATATTTATTATCGAATTTATCTTATGTATAACCCCATATTAAAAATGATTTACTTATTAAACTTTGATTTTAACTATTTTAACCCTTCTTTAAATAAATTAATAATAAATGTCCTAATCTATTCCAAGTTGGCCTAAATGGTCATATTTTATTCCTAAGGTTGTTTTTGGTCGAATTACACTTATCCAATAGAATTAGTACATGTTTTAGGGTAATAATAAAAACACTTTTACCCTTAATTACCCTATTTACTTTTAACTGTGGTAAAAAAAGTAAAAAGCTACTATTCATCAAAAATTCTTTTCATCTCATTGAACCACATTTTAGTCCTTGATATTAACCATGTAACTCTTATTTTCAAAATTTAACTCACAGAAGCGGTAAAATTATGTTTTATGAAAAATTCAGTTTTTTTAACTACCACTTAGTGGTTTCACTATTCATCAAAAATTGAAAGTTTTCAGAAAAATACCAAAATTTCACCCTAGGATAATTTCGATATTCCGAATCCAAAAATGAAGTCCATTTTGAAAAATAAAATTTATAAAATTTCAATAAGTGGTTATTACTATTCATAACGGCTATTTTTAATAATATTTTAATAGCATATCGTTGTTTAGTGAAACTCGGTATTGCGTACGACGCAAGCTATAGAGGAAGGCCGCGGTTGCGTGTAAAGCAAGCTAATCTACTTTTGTGTGTAGTGAAATATTCCTTTGATAAAATCAAAATATTTCTCATAAAAGTCTCGGGCGTTACATTCTACCCCCCTTAAAATGAATTTCGCCCTCGAAATTCGTCACTTTGTAACAAAAAGATGAAGATACCTCTCCCTCATCATATCCTCAAGCTCCCATGTAGCTTTTTCTAATTGGTGGTTTCTCCATAAAACATTCACCAATCAAGTGGTCTTGTTTTGTAGGACTTTTTCGCTATGATCCAAAATCTCTATCGGCTGTTCTTCATAAGAAAGATCTTGCTCCAGGGGTACAACTTCTGATCTGGGTACATGTGAAGGATCAGGTATGTACTTTCTCATGAGAGATACATGGAACACCTCGTGAACTTGAGAGAGATTTGGTGGAAGCGCCAATCAGTAAGATACCTTTCCAACATGATCCAGTATTTCGAAAGGACCGATATATCTAGGGCTCAACTTCCCCTTCTTTCCAAATCTCAGGACCCTCTTCCAGGGAGATATTCGTAAGAACACTTTATCACCCACTTCAAACTATAGGTCTTTTCTTCGGTTGTCGGCATAACTTTTCTGTCGACTCTGAGCTGCACTTATGTGTTGTTGAATATATCGGACCTTTTCTTCCATCTCATCAACAAGATCAGGTCCTAATAGCTTTCTTTCCCCAACTTCATCCCAGCAAGTTGGAGTCCTGCATTTCATTCCATAGAGAGCTTCATAAGGAGCCATCTGATTACTGGAGTGAAAACTATTATTATAAGAAAATTCCACTAAAGGTAGGTGTTTATCCCAACCACCTTTTAAATCTATAGAGCAAGCTCTCAACATATCTTCTAGAGTTTGAATTTTCCTCTTAGACTGACCGTCTGTCTGAGGATGATAAGCAGTGCTGAAACTCAACTCTGTCTCCAGAGTATGCTAAAGACTTCGCAAAAACATTGAGGTAATCCTTGGATCCCAATCAGATATAATAGAAAGTGGTACTCCATGCAATCTTACCACTTCCTTTACATATATCCTGGCAAGCTGATCTAGATAGAAATCCTCTCTAATAGCGAATAAGTGTGCTGACTTTGTAAGACGATCAACTATGACCCAGATAGCATTATTTCCTTTGGATGTTTTAGGAAGTCCTGTGAAAAAGTCCATAGTGATGTTTTCCTATTTCAATTCAGGTATGGGTAATGGTTGTAACATCCCCTTATACTAATGTCTCTTAGCTTTAACTTGCTGAAAAACCAAGCATCGAGAGACATATTCAGCAACATCTCTTTTCATGACATCCCACCAGAAGTACTCTTTTAAGTCCCAATACATCTTCGTGCTTCCAGGATGAATATATAATGAAGAACTATGAGCCTCTTCCAGCAGCTCCTTCTTTAATTCGGGGATGGGAGGAACACAAACCCGATTCCTGAACATTATTATCCCATCACAATCAAGGTTGAATTCAGGAACATTTCTCACCTTCTTTTGTAACTCTACATCTTATTTCTGTGCTTCTTTATTCTTCACATGTATAGATGGTTGAACATTCATTTGATAAAGATACGATTTTCCCCCTTCCATTATAATTCCAAGATCCATCCTTTGTAAATCCATAAATATTGGATCTTTTGTGATCCTCATCATGGATAAACTGGCATGGTCTTGTCGACTTAATGCATCTTCCACCTTGTTTGCTTTCCCATGGTGGTAATGAATTGAGCATTCGTAATCCTTAATCATCTCTAACCATCTTCTTTGACGCATATTCAGCTCCTTTTCTGTGAAAATATACTTTAAACTTTTATGATCAGTATAAATATCAAACCTTTCACCATAAAGGTAATGCCTCCAAATCATTAATGCAAAGATTACCGCAGCTAACTCCAAATCATGAGTTGGGTAATTTTGATCATGGATTTTCAACTATCGCGAGGCATACGCTATCACCATATCATTTTGCATGAGAACACATCACAGTCCCTTCTTGGATGCATCACTGTAGATCACAAACCTCTCTCCACTACAAGGAATTGTGAGTACAGGTGCACTGGATAACTTTCTTTTCAACTCCTTGAAATTCTCTTCACATTCGTCCGTCCACACGAACTTAACTCCTTTTCAAGTCAACCTGGTGAGTGGATTAGATAATCGTGAAAAATCTTTCAAAAAACGTCGATAATATCTAGCCAAACCAAGAAAACTTCGGATCTCGGTTACTGTTGTTGGTCATGCCCATCTTTCGATAACCTCTGTTTTTGCTGGATCCACAGATATCCCCTCTTTTGAGAATATGTGACCCAAAAATTAAACTTTTTGAAGCCAAAATTCACACTTGGTAAATTTGGCATAAATCTTCTCCTTTCTCAGGGTCTTCAATATAATTCTCAAGTGATCTTCATGTTCTTCCTTGCTCTTTTAATAGATAATAATATCTTCTATAAAGACTACCACAAATTGATCAAGATAGTCTCTAAAGACTCTATTCATCAGATCCATGAAGATAACAGGGGCATTAGTAGGACCAAATGGCATCACTATAAATTCATAGTGTCCATACCTTGTACGGAAATCCGTCTTTTGTATATCCTCCCTTTTTACCCTTAATTGATGATACCCTGAACGAAGATAAGTCTTGGAAAGGTATTGAGCTCCGCATAGTTGGTCAAATAAGTCATCAATGCGTGGGAGATGATATTTGTTCTTGATAGAGATCTTGTTATGTTCTCGATAATCAATGCAGAGTCTCATTTATCTATCTTTCTTCTTAACAAATATAACAGGTGCTCCCCATGGTGACACACTAGGGCGTATGAATCCCTTATCAAGATTCTCTTGGAGTTGATTCTTCAATTCCTGCAACTCAATTGGGGCCATTCTATGAGGTGTCTTTGAAATAGGCAAAGCACCCAGTACGAGTTCTATTGAAAACTCAACTTCACGATTTGGTGGAAGACCTGCTAATTCCTCCAGAAATACATCATCAAACTCCTCTAAAATGGGAATATTATTAATCGTGAGTTTCTCACCAACCATTTGAGATAAATAACCCTCATTTAGTGGAATCAAGACCCATAAGATGGAATAAATTTCCACTGGAAGGCTAAGTTCATCCTTGCATCGATAGATGTTCATAGATTGATCTGGAATGTGAAATGTGACTTCCCTTCTTTGGCAATTGATATGAGCTCCATATATAGAAACCCAATCCATGCGAAGAATCACATCAAATTCCACTATATGAAGGATCACAGGATTTTCAAGAAGCACTTTCCCACAAACTTCAATCGGAGAAGAATTATAAACATTTGATGAAACTGTTGTGCCATTAGGTGTTGTCACAGCTAACTCAACATCTAATTGTTGAGGTAATACAGTGATATCCTTAGAAAATTCATCAGAAATAAAGGAGTGCGTGAATCCAGAATCAAATAAAACATTTTCTACTTTAGAGTTGATGGTAAGTATACCTTTCACCACATCGTTATCGTACTCCACATCGCTGATAGAAATTGCATGTGACTTTCCGTTGTCTTTAGCCTTAAGAGTTTGTTGAAGTGGACCATCATCATCAACCCTTGGATTTGGGCATTGATTGGAATAATGCCCCATCTCCTTGCACTTGAAACATTGAAGTGTAGTAGGTTCATTCTGTGTGTCCCTTCCTTTATTTGCATCATTAGACATCTTCTTCCCATCATTGTGGTATTCAAATGCCCGATGACCTTCCTTTCCACATTTGAAACATTTACTTGTCCCTTTAAGACAACTCCATCCATGTTTCTTTCCACACTTTGAGCATAAGGGAAATCTCATCTTCTTTTCAGTGTGCTCTTTAGATTTTCCATTGAATTCCATTTTTCTCTACTTATCAAACCCATATGACTGATGGGTTACTCCAATCTCCATCTCAACTTTGAGATCCCATCGAATGATTTCATCGTAGCTATTAAATTCCCTTATGTCTAAGGCTCTTCGAAGACTTGGTTTTATGCCACTAAAGTATCGATCGACCTTACTCTCAGGTTGGATAATAATATGATAAGAGTACCATGCAAGTCTTGTAAAATTTTCTTCATAGGTACCAACAGATTCATCATCCTTTTGCTTTAGTTGAAGAAACTCTTTCTCCGTCTTTGTTTAGAGAATACGAGGGAATTACTTATTGAAAAATATGTTCTTGAACTCGTCCAATTCCATGGACTTAATTTCATCTCTTTTCCATGTATTATTGATAAGATTCCACCATTGATCAGAATAACCTTACAAACAATACACTGCTAAGATGACTTTATCATGTTCAGAATATTAAAGAACTGAAAATATCTTTTCAGTAGTACTAATCCATTATTCAGCAATTAATGGATCATTAGACCCGTTGAATGAAGGTGGAAGCTGCCTCATGAAGGATTAAATAGAATGTTGCTCCTTCCTTTTCTCGTTTGGAAGTCCTACATGATTTATAGCTTGAGAATGTTGTGTGAGCATGGCTACAAGATTTTGCATTCCAGCTCCCATAACGTTTGGTTGCTCAGGGGGACAATCATTTCATTGCCCACCGCATTCCGCATTAACACGGTTCCTTCGGGATCCAGCCATTGACTAAAACCAAGAAGAATAGTGTGAGCAACACTAATTATAATAGGAAAACCACATAATCAGGAATAAAATTTCACACTTAAGGTCTTATCCTAGGTTATTCATGGCCATTTCTAAAACACTAAGATTGTGTTCTATGCTTAGACTTATCCTTAGGGTTCTTGCTAAGGCTTTCACATCCTAGTTTCCAAAGGTTGACTATACCTTTTCTCTAATACCAACCATAACGACCCATACATTACATACATTGTTATTACATCAGAATTGAAGCACACTTATTACAACATATAACAAAACCAGGAAAGGACCGTATAGGTATAGTGTCTTTAGAAACTGGGAAACATAGACAACTGGTTCTTAAAGCACCTACATTGTCTCCCATTTATTTCATCATATCTATAGTCCCTTTTGGCATATATTACTCAATAACCATCTTCCTGGCCTGGGGAAAGAAAAAATACAAAAAGGTGAACTCAAATGCTCAGTAAGGGTAAACAAAAGAAATATCAATCACATCATATTCATAAGAACATAACTTTTGGAAATCTTAACCTGCAAAAGAGATCATAATTTCATAACATGGGATAAATCATGGTAGTGAAATGTAATCGCAATAATCATAACATAAAACATGAAACTTTGTGGCATACACACATAATCATAGAGAATCATTTCTTATTAGTCAAGACTCATTTCCAAGACTATATTAGTGGACAAAGTCCATTTCTGAACCGAGTTCACTCCTCGTTTCAGTCATGTTTCACTGAACCGTTATAACCTACCGTTACAGCCATGTCTATCTCATGAGATATAAAATCTTTACCCAATGCATTGGAGGGTGATATAGGTCCCACCCATCTCATAATTATACCATTCTTATGTGTGACACAAAATCATAAACCATACATCATAGCATAACCCATGTAATAAAAATGGGAATATTAAACATCGTGACATCATTAAACAACTCATATAAGATAAAGTAATTCATAAAAATAATTCCATCACAACATAATCAAATGAATGTAATAATAGGGATAGAAACAGAACACTTTATTATCTTAGATGGGAAATAATTTTGATAAAACACTTGAACTCCATTCTTGAGGAAAATATCCTTTCTACTTCAAAAACACTTTCCTTTCTTTAACATGTCTTACAATTTTAAACTAAAAGAAGTTGAATAAAAATAAACATGAAAACTTGTAATGGAAACTTCTTGGAAATAATGTTTTAAAAATCCATTCATGCCGTATATGTTAAAAAAAATTTCTTCTCGTACTTTTTTCGAAAAAGTCAAAAAGTACCTCTTACAAAAAACGACAAAAGATTCCTTTCATATCTTTTACTAAAAACTCACCTAAGGGTAAAATTGGATTTAAAAAATTGTAGGTGGATGGAAATAATATTACATATTGAGGAAACATGGATTTTTATGATTAAATACACCCCAGTAAATACGAAAGTATAAACAATCTCGTATAAAAATGAGATTGTGATATTTTCCCTTACCTTAGGTCCAATTTGCTTCGTAAGTGTCTGAACCTCCTGTATAATGATTTAAATAATTTTATTGAATTATTACAGAATCATACTTATTTTTATGATATCATATATGGTCATATTCTTAGCTTCTTATTAGTAATATTTCATTACTACTTGTTATTCGGGTGTTTATTACGTTTTGTTTTTAGGCGTGTTTTGTCAAATAAATTCTTATTTTTCTTTTTAGGTTATAGATAACTCATTTCCAGAATGGTATTTGTGTAATATATATCATATTCATTCATTAAATACATTTATATAATCATTATGAAATGAAGATCATGTAGAACGAGTCGCATCACATCGTGGAGACGGTATTCCGTACGTACGCACGAGCGATGATATCGTTCCCATGATTGTGGAATTGTATTGGAGTGTATATATACTATTTCAGAATCAATATCACTTTACAATAATCATATATAGTCATTATTTACACCATTATACCCATCCAAGTATGGTGGTGGTGGAAAATAGATTACACCACGGCGTGGAGACGGTATTACGTACGTATGCACGCGCGGTGATTTCGTTTTCCGTAGGATGGATAGATGGTGAAATAGGGTTGTTTCATACTTATAATAACATATCAGTATATGAGTGGTACTGATGTTATTACATCATAATGAAACAACTAATGAAGAATAAGTGGAAGAAGAAATAAAGATGAAAGAATCGGTAACGGACATTACCTCTTCTTTGAAGCGCTTGTTTGAGACCACCATTTAGGGCACTAAAATTGGTCTTTTAAGAAGACCAAGAACTGTAGGATGTCTCTAGGAAAGTGGAGAGAAGAAATTGGCAGGGGTTGGCCGATCTTGAAGGATCAATGTGGTGTGAGGAAGAGAGGGAGGAGGTGCCCTTTTGTAAGGGAGGAGAGGGGCACCTTTGGAATTACTTAAAATATTATTTTATTATAAAGTCAAATTCGGTTTTTAATAGCTCCAAATTTATATATTTAAAATCTAATGTGGGTATGGGTCTAAATACTCTCATCCAATAGAATTTATACAAGTTTAGTTATCAATTTTAATCTTATCATTTAGATTTAACATTAAGTTGGATAATTTAACTTTTACCGTGTCTTCTTGATTTCTTACTCTATAAGGTTAATAAACTTACTATATCAAGCCAAACGAACCCCAAGTTGTTTATTATTAATATATATAACCTTATCTAAGTCATTTCGCTGAACCTTAGATTTTTAGGAATAAAATAACAATTAATAATATTATATTTTTTTAAAAAACTATTTTATGTCAATTTTGACACTATTTAGTAATTGATTTTTTTGAAAATCATAACAAAATGATTAGTTCGATCCCAGTTAATTAAATCAATACTAACATGTCATATTAACCTAGAAAATTAGTGTACTTTATAAAAAGTCTCAAATTACATTTATTTGGGTATTTATAACATCAATTATGTCAATATTTCATTAATAAGATAATTATTGCATCATCGTTGTGTCATAAATAAATTAAATTCCTTAATGTCTAAAAATTACAAATAAAATACCATTATGTAAAAAAAATTATCTTTCTAATGAATATTTATAGTCGAATTTATCTTATGTATAATCCCATATTAAAAATGATTTACTTATTAAACTTTGATTTTAACAATTTTTACCCTTCTTTAAATAAATTAATAATAAATGACCTAATCTAATCCGAGTGGGCCTAAATGGTCATATTTTATTCCTAAGGTTGTTTTTGGTCGAATTACACTTATCCAATAGAATTAGTACATGTGTTAGGGTAATAATAATAACACTTTTACCCTTAATTACCGTATTTACTTTTAACCGTGGTAAAAAGAAGTAAAAAGTTACTATTCACCAAAAATTATTTTCATCTCATTGAACCACATTATAGTCCTTGATATTAACCGTGTCTCTCGGATTTTCAAAATTCCAATCACAAAAGCGGTAAAATTATGTTTTATGAACAATTCAGTTTTTTTAACTACCACTTAGTGGTTTCACTATTCATCAAAAATTGAATGTTTTCATAAAAATACCAAAATTTCACCCTAGGCTATTTTCGATATTCCGAATAAAAAAATGAAGTCCATTTTGAAAAATAAAATTTATAAAATTTCAAAAAGTGGTTATTACTATTCATAACGGCTAGTTTTAATAATATTTTAATAGCATATCGTTGTTTAGTGAAACTCGATATTGAGTACGACACAAGCTGTCGAGGAAGGCCGCGATTGTGTGTAATGAAATCCAATCTAGTGTTGTGTGTAGTGAACGATTCTTTTGATAAAAACAAAATATTTCTCATAAAAGTCTCAGGCGTTACATTCTGCCTCCTAGAAAAGACTTCACTAAAACCTGAAACAAAATAAGGGAATTTTCTACACCAACAACGTCCATACCAAAGTTCATGAAATCATTGATCAATGGGTCATGTTCAAAATGTAACATGGTTAATGTAGCATTAATTTTCTATCTCAAAGAATCATCCACTTTGATTACTTTTCTAGGATTGAAACGAATTGTGAAATCACAATCCTTGATTAATTCCATCCATATTCTCTTTCTCATGTTCAATTATTTTTATGTAAATATATAATCCAAACTTTTACAGTCAGTATATATTTTACATTTTACTTCATAAAGATGATTCCACCAAACTTTTAGTTCATAAAAAACAGAATATAATTTCAAATTATGTGTTTGTTAGTTTAACTCATTAGTTATCAATAAATGTGAAGCATAAGCAATTACAAGATCATTATGTATTAAAATGTAGCCAAATTTATTCAATGAAGCATCACAATAGATAACTACTTCACAATTTCTGGAAGGTAGTTCTAAAATTGAAGCATTCACCAATCATTCATTCAATTCTTCAAAACAATCATCATCTTATTTTTTCTAGATGAACATAACCCCTTTTTAGTTAACTTATTCATTGGGCTCGATAATCATAAAAATGTTCAAAAAAACTCCAGTAATAACCTATTTAACCACTAAAACTGTTAATCTTGGTTATATTTTTGCGCATTTTCAAATCATCAAAAAAATTTTTAGAAGGATCCACATTTATGAAATCATTGAAACAATGTGACCAAGGAATGAAATTTGTTGTAACAAAAACTCACACTTTCTAAATTTCCCATATAGTTTCTTTTCTATTAAGGTTTTTAATAAAAACCATAAATTACTTTAATGATACTATTTACTTTTAGAATATAACAAAATATCATCAATAAACATAACCACAAACTGTTCCAAGAACTCACATAAAATTATATTCATAAGATCCCTGAATATAGCAGGTGCATTGTTTAACCCAAAAAGCATAACTAAAAATTCATAATGGGCATATCAAGTATGAAACACGGTCTCCGGAATGTATACTACCATAACATTCCACTAATGGAACCCCGACCTCATGTAAATCATCAAAAAATACTTAGCTCCCTAGAGATGATCAAACAAATGATTGATATGAGGCAAAGGATACATGTTCTTAATAGTGATGTAATTAAAGGATCTATAATCAATGAAAAGTCTCATTGAACCATCTCTATTTTTAACAAACAATACCAGAGCACCCCATGAGGATGTTCTCCGTTGAATGAAACCAATTCAACAGTAAATTCAACTTCCCAATCAGGTATTAAACATGGTAACTTGTCACGTAAAACATCAAGCTACTCATATACCACTATAAGATCATTAATTTTAACAGTTCCATTATTTTAAATAGTATGTTCAAGTTAAAATTCCTTTCTATATTTCTGTAGTTTATCTGCTTCCTGATATGTTCTCAATAGTAAGGGTTCATTCTTGTACCTATACTAAAATTATTTCTAAAAAACATCATTATGTTTATAGTCAATCTTATACTGATAAACGGAAATCCAGTTCATACCCAAAATAACATCAGACTCTACTGAAGGCAAAACAATAAGGTCTGCAGGTATATTCTTTCCAAATACAAGGATGAGAAGGTTCTTATAATTTCTTTTTGTATCAAAATTTCCCCATGTGTTTTTACCATATGTTCTGGATTCATTTAAATAGATGGAATTCTTAATTTTCTAGAAAATTTCACAGAAATGAATGAATGTGTAGACTGGGAATCAAACAACACATTGGCATAATCTGAATAAAAAATAATGTACTTGATGCTACATCATTTGATGTCCCAAATTCTGCCAAATTAGTTACAAAATATTTCACCACCCCTTTCTAATTATTTATTGATTGCTTCCCATCATTTTAGTTCTTCATAGGACACTAATTTACATAATGACCTATTCATTTAACTTAAAACAATTTACTAACTGTAAATCAGATTTGTTCTTACCACTACCTGGAACATTTCAGTGAAATTATGAGCCTTATATCCCATTTTTCAACATCAGAAGCACTTACCAAAAATCAAAAGGCAATCCCTACTGTTCATTTTAAAAAAAATTTCACATATTGGAAAATAAATTTTCTAACCATTGATTTTTTTTTTGAAGAATTATTACATTCCACCTGCCTCCTCGACTTCTTATTCTGTTATAGGTCAAAGAACACTTGATCATCGACAAACATCATTTCCACTTTCTCCACACATCGAGAAATATTTTCATAACCATTGAAAACATGAGAAGCTAATTACCCTTGATAATTTTTCTTTAATCCCAAGTAAAAATTATAGATTTTACTATCAAGATCCCGTATGAAATTTGGAGCATGCATTTTCAGTTGAGTGAATGTTTCTATATAAGTAGCCACTATTTCATCCTCGTGCTTCAATTACAAGAATTGGGTTTCCATACTAAGTAAAACTATCTTAGGAAAATATTTCTCATGAAACATACTGTTTAATAATTCCCAATCAAGGGCATCAATCTACTCACTGTCCCTGATATTTTTAACTATTGAGCACCCATGATCGGCTTCACCTTCAAAATAGTAAATAGTAAGGCTGGCATTTTAATTTTCTGAACACCCCATGAAAAAGAAAATATTTGATTGTGCTCTAATCAACTCTTCAGTTGGTAAGGTTTAGATTATACTCTGAATGATAGAGGATGTGGCCTCATTAAATTCTTTACTTATAACATGTACTTCTATAGTTAATCGGGTTAATCTCGTTCATGGATGCCACCTCAATTTTTAGCCTGAGTCTATTGTGCCATCAATGCATGAAATTGTTCAATTCCAATTCTATCCATCTCAGGTTGCTTATTTAAAATGTGGTTTTCTTATATATGTCGTTGCATCATAGCTCCCCTCATTCCTCTATAGAAAATCATTCTAAATGGAAATATATTAGATGAAAAAACATTGTAATCCTAGAATTATATTTCAGTTAGACCATAAATTATTAATAATTACTGGATATTATATTAACAATATCCTAACATTTAACTTTATCTAAACTAACATTTTATACCAACTATAAGACCCCATCCTTAATACATTAAATAATCTTGAGATAAGTCAATAATTTTACTTTAATTCGCATTGAGGATGTTTTCATGTTTTGAGTTTTAAATAATTACTCAATTATTAATACATATCATCCCCTGGTCATTCAAGAGGATATTATCAAAACAATATCTATTTTTCCACGAATGGAAACCGTTTAAAATATAATTTCTTTTCTTTATAAAAATCATCTACACTTTTCCTTTATCTTATTCATTCTTATACCCTTTAAAACCATTTTAAACACTTAGAATGAGAATAAATGTCAGTAAGGTGTAATATAAGTCAAGAAAAAATTAATCCATTAATATTTATAATCCCATGAATTCATAAGAATTAGGAAAACATTATAGTGAACATAAATCATAAATGTAATGTGTGGAATCTATATCGTAATTACATTGTAGAATATATAACCATATAGGGAGTAACCATCACAGCTACATTTGGAATACAAATCAAAGTATATTCCCAAAATCTATTGAGTGAAACTATAATATTTAACTTTTTCACATTACCCGATGAATTGGGGATCTATAATGGTCTCACCTGCTTTTGTTCTATCTGGGAACCACCCGTAGATATATAAAATGCCCAAAACCATAATATAAACATAAATCATGAACAAGAATAAATGAAAAAGAACATTTCCCAATTAAAGTCATAAGAAATAATTTCAATATATTGATATAATCAATCCATTGTCAAAACCATTTTCAAAAATAAACTGAAAAATTAATGCGGTGTTTGTTTTTTCTTTAAAAACATTACAATTTGAAGAGTTAGACATTTATCAAACAATTCTCACAGTAGTACAAAGGTCATTTACAGTGCGTACATTAAAAAGAAACATTCCTTTTCTCATTAGTAAAATGATTCATAAAAAATATTTCTTTTGAAAACTATTGAATTAAATTAAAATTCAAAAGGCTTTATTATAAAACGTATAAAACAAGGTGTATATAAATAAAAAATATGACTCAATGAATGGAGACTGAGACAAAGTCCTTTATAAATATCATATGATTTGATTGAGTATAAATAAATGAAATAATTATGTGTGAAAAATATAAATACACCCAATACAAGTTGTTAATAAACATAAAACAATCATAGGTAAGTCACGCATATTCCTGGAAAAAAAAAGAAATGGAATGGATATTTAACACAATGAATGGAGACTAATTTAAGATTTCCCTTACCTCGAATATGACATGTCTCGTTAATTATTTAATTTCTTGGATAATAAAAATAGGTTAATTTATCCTTTATTTAGAATATTTTTAAACATTATTATTCCTTTTATATCACTTATTATCATGTAATAACAATTAGTTCATTATTTTACTTCATATCATATGTTTTTCGATGTTCGGTACATGATTCAAAATGAGATTTTTTTGATGGACATTATACTTGTGGTCATATGACCATTATCTCCAGAATGATATTAATGACTTAAAAATCATATATATCAAATAAATATGTATTTATAAGATTCTGTAAAATTTGGAGATAAGAAATTAAATGCACTCTTCTTGGAGATAGTAGGTCTTACATACACATGAACGCTACTTTTATTTCTTTGTCATATTAATGGAATGAAAAAACATACACATAGGTATATTATAATTTCATTATAATATATATTATATATATGTTACAGAATTTCACTAAATCCATCCTTTATAGGATCAATGTAATGAATGAAGGAGCCATATCTCGTTGAGGGGGCAGTAGTTCACACATCCTCAAATGAAATTATTGTATTTACACATTATGGACAACATGAAGGTATGTTTTAAATAAAAATTACATAATAATTGAGAAACTATTACTATAATAAATATAATATATAAATATAGTTCCTTTATAATGGACACCATGATAGGTGGCGGGTGAAAATTGAATAATCTTCATTTTGTGGGGTATTAGTTCTCCGTTCACAGAAATACTATGTTCTATTTTCAATAGATGGAGGTGTGTGTAAGTGTAGGTCAAACCCATAGTATAATTACATCCTATAATATTGATTATACTAGTGTTGTTATAAAATAATGGAATAGAAATATGTTAGGGTGTTGTATAAAGGGTAATAAATGAAAGGATCTTTACAGAAGATGTTGCCTCTAAATCATGTAACTCTTTTTGAATTGAGCCAAAAGGATTTCATGAATTACTACTGACCATGGTAAGGCTTCTAAGAGTAAGCCAGGTATTTAGAGATATTATTTCAACATAATTTTGAGGAACCAAGAGGCTTTGGAAGAGTGAGTATGTGGGTAGATATTGTGGCATTCTTTAAGAGGGAGGAGTTTCACTTTAAGAAAATCATGAAATATTAATTTATTATAAATTGAAATTCGAATAACATTAGTTAAAAATTGATATATATTTAGGTAAATATGTTTATAAATCGATATTTTCTAAACCAATTGGTTTATACATGTTTAGGTAACTAATTCAGCCTTTAAAATGAATTTATGTCAATTTTGACACTATTTAGTAATTGATTTTTTAAATCCATAAAACCAAATTCATTCTATATAACTATATTAACTAAAATATAACAAGTCATAATCATATAGAAAATTATTCTAGGGTATGAAAAGGTAATAAATAGATTTATTTTAATATATACAATAAAATCTATTTGAATCATCCATTAATTTAATCAATGCATCATTATTGTGTCATAATTAATTTTTTTTATTTAATGCCTAAAAATTATAAATAAAATACCATGAAGTAGGAAATAATTTTGGATTTATAAAGATTATTTATAGTTAAATAGATCAATTATATAACCCCACCTCATAATTGTTTTAGCAAAATGATACATGTTTGTGTAATATTTCACTTTACTATAAATTAATCATTCTAAGATGTCATTATCAATCCCATCTGGTTCCATGAGATCCTAAAATCAACCCAAATATACTCATGGTCAGACACTTATCATCCAATATTATTAGGACATTCTAAGGTTAGTTTTATGTTATTATAAAATTATATTACCCTTATTTACCTATTCTGAACATTATCCATGGTAAATATAATTAATTACTGAAGTTACTATTCAAAATGTAAAAAAATAAAAGGTACCTATTAAAACAATTTAAAACATATGATTCCAAAAATGGAATCCATTTTCAAAATTAAAAACAATGAATGGGAATAAATTAATTTAAAATTAATTTTAGTTGTCAATACTAGAATGTGTATTTTTAGAAGTAAAAACAATCAAAAGATTGACATGTGTTTATGTATAATATCAATATCAAATTACATAAAATTTGACATATTTTATTAAAGGATATAAACATAATCTAATTAGACTTTAAATCCAATTGAAAGTATAATATATCTATACAAATAAATTATATGAAAATGTAGTTTTAAATTTAAATACAGTATTGTTCACTACTCATTAAAATACATATTTTATCATAAAAATACCAAAATGTCAACCAAATTAAATTTTTATGCACAAATTACAAAAAATAAGTTTATTATTTCAAATATAACATATAAATTTGACGAAAAGTAAATTTAAAAAGGTTTCTCCATCAAAATAAAGTAAAATGACCTTTTAAAGATATTAAAGTATTATATGCTTAGAATTGGATTTATTCTAAATTTAAGTACCTAAAATATATTTCATAAATGTAAAAACATGTAAAAAATATTTGTAATCATTTTTTAGTTTGTTCTATTTATTCCTGTTGTTTCTTTCGTTCCGTGAAAAGTGTGTTCTAGTTTTACGAATCACTGCTTCCAGGCAGTTTCCATTGGATTTATTCATGGAACAAGAAACATATAGCAGTTCTTTTTCCAAAAGGGACTTGCTTTCCAAATACAGGTGTTCATTACATTTGAACATTACAATACTTAGGAACATGCATTGGTCGAGAGGATGGGGGGTTGGACTCATCACACCCTTTTGGGGGGGAATTATTGTCTACATCAGGACTCTCTTTATAAATTTAAGTTATTTTAATGAATCCTAATTAATTCACCAATTATAACATATGTTTCCCTTATAGTTTGAAATCAATTATTAATATTTGTAAAATTTAAAGTCATCAGTTTTAATTCAAGGTTTTTAATTAATTGAGATATCCATATGTAATCATGTTTCTCCATAAATGGTATCCTCTCATATACTATTTAATGATTATTTTAATCATCATTATGATGATACTAGTTTTTATGCCACTCAGTGGGGCACTCTGGATTTTATTATCATCTAGGGAGGCGATGGTCTATTTTGATGTTGGGATCATACCAATGAAATGTGTTACCTACGTAACATTGTGAAATGAATCAGAACCCTCATATTTCGATGCCTCTTAATGGGACACATCATACCTTTTAACGTCATGTGGTAAGGAACTAACCATATAGTTTAATTTCAAGTGGTAAGGATATATAAGTAAAGGATATTAGTCAAAGATTGGTCTCAAACATATATCGAAACATCCCAAGAAACATGGAATTAATATGGTTTTCCATGAGTGGTTAGACCCTATTGGGAATATGGACAAGGAAGAACAGGTTTGATTTGAAGTGTTGGGTTTAAACCCAAAGGATGCTTCCTACAAATCCCATTTGGATGGGAATCAAATACCATGTAGTTCATTGAGTCTCATAGGAGTGTATAGTCTTTCTAGATCAATGAATATCAGATTACTTTTTAAAAAGGATGCCATGAGAATTTCAGTGTATAATTTGTATCTTATTATTAAGGAGGATGCCCAGAATAAGGAAATTAGGGTTGGATTCCTGGATAGGATATCTAATGAGCCCTGTCCCAAGAAATTCTTTCTATCGATCATATTTTGAATATGTTTCAGAGTTCTCCTATTTAATTCAATTGTGGGTATTTTTTAACATGTTGTAATAATCACGAATATATAAGCCCACGTGAGTCATGCTTGGTGTGAAAAACAATAGGAAGTGAGAGATTAAACAATGACACATACACTTTTCTTCCTCCACTGGTGGAAGAGGGAGCACATACAATAGTGATGGTGGATGAGGTAAAGGGGACTCGGGATGTGTGTGAGGTGATCAGCCTTCCCTATATTCACATTACATTGGACAAGGGTCCCAATGAAAGGAAGAAGGGATGCTGATTTAATGTCTTACACTAGGATGGCTACCCTATAATTTATCCTGGTAGGGGATGGATACTTTTAATTTTCTTGAATGGTAAAGAAAGTCTCAACTGTACCTTCCCTACCAGATACATAAGGTTTCAGGTTTCTTTGAGAAGGTAGAAATCAGGACACAAACCCTCATCCAAACTGGGAGCATCCTTACATTGTTCCTGGGAGAAAGGAACATGTGACTACGGATATACAAAACCCCAAAAACTACATTAATCCTAACCCCATTGTGAATAAAATGTGGGAAACTATTGACTGTAGAAATAAAAACCCAAAATAGGATACATTTAGATGTGCATTTCCCAAGGGTTTGAAAATTCATGAGGTTTTGGTGGAGGCTTCAAATTAGTCCCTTTCCGAAAAGGGAACCATGGAAAGAGATAACCTTCCATGAATTTCATTAAAGAAGGTACTTATGTTGGTATTAAGTCATATACCAAGATCTACCATGTAGGTACTGTGTGCATGTGTGTCGCGTAGGTACCCCTCATTGCTGCGCTGCACAGCTGTACCGTGCAAGTTTTCCATGCTGGTGTGCCATGTAGGTTTGTATGTTCACTGAATAATATGTTTCACATATGTGAACCAATCATATATAAAAAATGTGAAATAATTTCAAAACATGCTTATCCCTTTAATTATCTATTCTATCATACGATATAGAGCTACCTGAGACTATTTCAGGGATCTAGGAGAAAGAGATATGCAATGGGAACGTTAGAGAGTGTTTCAACTTTTTTAGTCATTTAAATGGAGAGACAATGGTCATATTTATAGGAATGAATGGGAACCTGGTCGGAAGAGTTACCCCGCATAGGTCCACTGCCTAGGTCCTCCACGTAGGTCCTTCACGTAGGTCCTCCGCGTAGCTCTTCGGGATAAAATTTCCCGCCTTCTAAGTCTATAACATTTGATCCTTAATTCTATTTAGGTTCTACGAGAAGTCAAATCAATGCTCTTGAAAAGATATAAAATTACAAATATTGATAATACACCAAGATTACCAATATGAATTTCTGAAATTTAATTTAATCAATTGGAAAATTTTCATCATCAATCATGTAAATCCACTGCCTAATCCTCGATGGGATAATCATTCCACTTATTCATCAGTATAGAGAAGTATTTTGGCACATTGAAATCCAGCCTTCATTTTCTTCCTTCATGGTGAAAATATATTTACTCATACATGATAGTTGTTTTATATGTGTGAATCATATCTTCAATCTACCAAAAAGTGCATGGAACATATTTCATGGTGTCTACAAAATCCCCCCAACCTATAATTTTATTCGTTCGAAATGAAAATAATCTTATTCTAAGGTAAAATTAGGGCACTTTGACGCATTGAAACATTTTTTTTAGAAATGGTAGGAAACTATTATTGTTAAAGAAATAGGTTACATAAGTCTAAAGTAAGGTCTTTTGCTTACATCCCGATCATAAAAAGGGATTAATTTAGAGGGAAGATCATCCATCCAATGTAAGACATGAGTAATTCCAAGATTGGAAAGCTCATCAGAAATCCTGTTGGCTTCGTGGAAGGTGTGAGTGGCGATGATGTTAATCCCAATAAGATAATTCAAACATTTCATCTAGCGGGCAATGAGAGGCCAAGGGAGGTGGATGGTACCATTCCAAATGGCCTGAATGATTGTAGTGGAGTCGCACTCTATCCAGATATTGTTCCAGCTATGTAATCTGGAAAAGGTTATGGAATGTATTACCCCCATAATCTCAGCTTCCAAAGCTGATGAATAACCGCAAGAGCCATAAAATCAACTATGAATCTGGTCTAGGTGATTTCTGAAGATGGCACCACAACCCACTGGTCCCGAGTTGCCTTTGGAGGCTCCATCCACATTGATTTTAATCCATCCCAGAGGGGGAGGGAGCTAGAACACTTCAAGAGTAGAGTGAGGGTGAGGGTAGGTCCCCTCCACCCCAACACATCTAAGGATCCCAAAGTCTTGGAAAAAATTGTTGCAGTGAGATTTTTGGATAGAAGCCGCATCGCGAATGACCATGATGATTTTCCTTTTTCCTGCATTAATATTAAAAGAATTATTGCGGAAAATTAATTCATTTATACAATATTAGATAATATGAATAAGTTCTGTGACAGCCTCAACCAAAAGGTTTTTTATTTTTTGAGACATAGACAACTCCATGAAACTCTGAATCTGTATGTTGATGATATCAAAAATCAGCCATCTAAACTCAAAAATGTCAAGAATATAATGCCATAGAGTCGTTGTTGTGTCACAGAAGAGGGAGAGATGATTAATATTATCTCTTTGTTGGTTGAACATACAACATTTAGAACAGAGATTAATCCTGAAATATTATAATAAATTATATGTGGGGATTCAATGATGGGAAACCCGCCAGGCTAAAGTAAATTTTGATGGTTTTATCCAGGATTTGTTGAATTTATCTAGCCAGGGATGAATATTGTCAAAAATGTTGAAAAGATTCTTATAATATACATTGGAGTTAATAATCCCATTGTGAACAGGTTCCCAAATAAGTAAATCATTAATATTAAAAAATTGATAATTATAAACAATTTGAGTAATATTCTCAGGGAGATCGAGGTTATGCATATGGATGGTCGATTCAATTTAATCCTGAAGATAGGGAGGGGATTTTTTGTTATCTATCAAGGAGATTAGGGGAATGCAATTCTAGTTATGAAACCAAAATTTTAAGTTGGATTACTTAGTACCCATCCATCTAGAGTTAGACATAATAGAAATGAAAGTTCTTTTTATGGAGGACCAAATAGAGGAATTAAGGGAGTAGAGAACGATTGTTTCTAAGATATTCAAGGAAACGATACCTGAGGAAATTCATGGAGGAGGATGTATTGTGAATAATGTTCCATGTAAGTCTATCTTGAAGAGCCTCAATGAAATTAGAGAGGTTTTTTATTCCAATACCCCCTTTATAAATAGGTTAGCAGGAAGAGGTCCAGGGGATAGTCACCATAATTCTCTCCAAAGTGCTACCGGTCCAAAAAAAATTTAATGGAAACATTAACGAATTTTAAAATACTTTTTTCCATTTATATATCATCATGGAGTAAACAATTTTAGAAACAATCATGGATTTCACCAAACAAATTTTCCAAGCCATTGAAAGTGTCTTACCCTTCCAGGAGGGACGATGTCTAAGAGTATGGTCAGCAATGTGAGAGAAATAATCCCCTTAAGTTCTACCTAAAAATATAGGCACACTGATGTAAGTAAAGGGGAGAGTGACATCTTTGACACCTATGATATTGGTGATGGAATGTTATCTCCCTAGAGGAGAGTCTTTACTAATGATGATAGAAGATTTATTCCAGTTGATGTGTTGACCAGAGACATCCTGATAGTGGAGAAGGATATCATTAATCATGAGTATGTTTCTTTTGTCTCCCTGGGTAAAGATAATAATTTCATATACATAAATAATATTCGAAGGGACTTGTAAATTATGGGAGGCAGCGATTGGTTTTATGGTCCATTTAGAAATCTCAATGGAGATCACCCTACTCTGGTAATCTTCCGCAATGGAGAAGAGATTTGCAGAGAGAGGGTCTCCTTTTCTCACTCCTTTAGTGTAGTTGAAATAACCTCTAGGTGAGCCATTAATAAGGATGGATATGTAAGCAGAGCTGAATAGAGATTTGATTCAATTAATGAAAATTTCATTGATGTCGAATTGGGAAAGAACATTATACATAAATATCTAATAAATGGTATCAAAGGCCTTGGAAATATCACGATTGATAGAAACAATCCCACCTCTACTATTTTTGTAGAATATTTGTAGATTCAGAGGCCAGACAGATGCAGTCTTAGATAGATCTACCTTTTATGAAACCAAATTGGTTTTATGATACTATTTTTCTACAAATAGAAGTCATTCTATTGGCAATAAATTCGTGATAATTTTGAATAAAGAATTGTTAAAGGAAATGGGTCTAAATCTCTGAATCACATTAGAATTCTACATTTTGGGGATGATAACAAGTAATTGGGAGTTATGACCATGCAGAATAATACCTTTGGAGAAGAAAGCATTAACCACTTGAAAAAATCCTTTCTAAAGAATATCCTATTTTTTTATAGAAGACATTATTAAAACCATCTGGTCCAGGGGCACTGCCAGGATTAAGAATGAAGACATTATCTCTGATTTCATGATTAAAAGTGATGTTGTTCAAAAGAGAGTTGTCTTCCTCAGAAACAAGTGAATGAATGATGTCAGGTTTTAGGTCGTTTTCAATATTATCTCCATTGAAAATATTTTCAAAATAAAAGACTATGTGATTGGAAATTCCTTCATCAGTGTCATGAATTTGGTCCCAATTCTTATGAAAGGATAGGGGTTTATAGGCTTTTCTAATTCTATGGAGAGAAATATAGAATTTAGTATTACTATACATATCATCGAACCATTTGAATTTGAATATTTTTTTTAATATTATCCTTGAGGTTGATTAAGGAAATTTGTTTAGAAGAAACATTGATTTCCTGTTGAGAGTCCCGAGCAATGATTGAAGAATATTTGACATTCTGGAGTTGGTTATGTTCAGTTTGAAGAAGGTTGATATTATTTTCCATTTCATAAACCTTGTTTTTGCACCAACTTTTAAGAATTTTCATTATCATTTTTAACTTCATCGGGCATGAAATTGGGTCAAACTGGCCATTCATCTTATTCCAAGTGTTCTTGATAATGATAATACATTCAGGGTTAGAAGACCAAGAAGTATTATATCTAAAAGGAGTTGACTCATTCCAAAATCATTTGGTTATATTTGGAACTACATAAGGTTATGAAGGTTGCTCAAATTTTTCCTAATTCATAGGGATTACCAAGCATACATTTATTTTTTTCTAGGGTTATATAGGAAACCCCAAACACATTGTATATTTTTATTTATTTTATTTCTCAATGTTACCTAAATCATAACAAATCTAGGTTTACTGAGCTGGGACTCCACTTTTTTCTTGATTGACCTTTTCGGTTTCTTAATCTATGTGTATCATGTCTCTTATTATTTGCATTTTAGAGCCATGCATGTTGAACTATAAAGGGAAAGTTTTTAATGGTCATATAGCTTTGACTATAAATTTTGAAATTGGATCCCAAAAAATACTCTATTGCTGAGAATTTTTCCAATATTATTTAAATTTTTATAAAGGGAATTTAGAGCCATGATTTTTATGGTCATCAAATCTAAAACTATTATAAATAGAAGGTAAGTCTCTTGCAAGAACGAAGTTACCATTATTTGGAAAATATGTTATGAGAACGGTATTATGCATGGCCGACTGAGGCATATGCTACATAGTCAAACAGTGACATCTTTTGACTAACAGGATTGTTATGTAGGCAATTTATCAATGTCTACCTAAGGTAATGCACTTCATAGTCTAGAAAAAGAGATATTAGGAATTTAACATTTTACTGTTGATAGATAAGGGAAAATAAGATTTGGGACACTCAAGACCACAATGGGTTGTTTTTCCAAGGAATGGAATTTTGAGAATAAAGGGTAATCTATGCCAATATATTTCATGAATAAATAAACCATTTTTATGAAAATTTTATGTATGAGTAATGGCTAAAATTTATCAGAAAGTGGAAATTATGATATCATATTTTGTAGTTTTAAGTCATGTAGACATGAAATTATCCTATACAGTTTTAAGACATGTAGTGAAGACATTGCATTGTCTTAATTTAAGGTCTTTAGCTCTGACCATAGGTATGAGAATCTACCAATTTCTTGATAATTTGTTTGGAAACATATTACTATATTCAGGTATGGAAGGGACAATTGTAAACTATGATTTGGGAATTTCTAAATCTAAAGAATGATATGGAAAAGTGAAAAAGGCATTAGAGGAAGTATTTTACAAGAAAGAAGTTACCATTAATTGAAAAAAAATTATGGGGAATGTGTTATGCAGGGAAAACTGGGGAATATTCCTCATAGCTAAATATTGGCATCTTTTGACTGACATGCCCATTATGTAGGCAAATTATGCAATTCCACCTAAGGGCATGTGCTACATAGTCAGGAAAAAGAGCTCACATAAGTTTGACAATCAATTTCTAAAAGATGAAGAATTTTTATAGAGATTATGATTCTCCAAAGCCCAATGCATGGTTTATGATAAAGGGTACCTAAATATAGAGAGAGTATTTCCAATCATGATTTCCATATAATTAGAGTAATGTGATTTCTATGAAGGTCAGAACCAAACATAGGGAGTATGGTGTTTGTATTTTTTAGGTCATACAACTAGGACCATAAATGGAAATAGTATATGATATGTGGCCATGTGATTATAGGGTTATTACATATTGATTTGAATAAATGGAGAGGGAAATGGTTAAACCATTGTCTTGAAGAGTTTTAGATCGATAGAAATATTATGGGAAAAATATAACTGAAAGGCTATTTTAAATTACAGATTCCTGTATATTGTCCTCAATATTTTATGGGGGCAAAGAAACTATAACCAAGAATGGAATTACCATCATTTGAAATACCTATTATGGGGTTTTATTATGCAGGGCCAACTAGGGCATATAGTGCATTGCCAAATAGTGGCATCATTAGACTAAAAAACTTGTTATGTAATTAACTTATGCAAGGACACCTATGGGCATGTAATGCATAGTCATGAAAAAAAGAGTTCAATTTTATTAGAAACATAGTCACCAAAAACTATAAGAATGATTATAAAGATATGGAAATTTTCAATATTAAGAGTGAAGTATAGAAAGGGGTTATGCTCAATGCACATAAGATATATTTGAATAAATATTGGAAATGAGTTTGACATCCTTTACATAGATCTCACCCATATGTAAAATGTAGACCTTCTTTGTCTCTCTTTGAATTGACATTGTGATGTGCAGTTTAAAGTCATGAAGTGAGGACATTGTACTATGCAGTTTTATGTCTTGCAGTGTGGACACTACACTGTACAGTTTTAAGTAATGTAGTGAGGGCATTGATAGACCCATAAGAATTTAAGACACATTATTTATATAAATAATCCTTTTACTATATTCCTAATCCCACATGATCTATGCTTTGTGTGAGAAAAAATAGCAATAAGGGTTTCTTCTATAACAAAAAGGTGACACAAGTGAAGAATAGGGGTGTAAGATTTCCATGAAATTTAATAGCATGTGGTAAAGAAGAAGATGAATCAATGAGAAATAAAGAAATATTGTAACTAGGAATTGGGGATAAAATCCAAGTGTCGCTATGTATCTTTTTGGGGGAAAGAATCAAGAAATATTTAGTTCTTTAAATATTCCATATATAGTTTTGATTCTTATATAAGGAATAAAGGGGGGTTTATATTTTTGATGGGCCCACGATTGGAGATCTAGGTGTCTATAAGTATATCATATAGATGGGAATCAATCTGTACATATTTATATGAACATTCATTCCCACATCAATCGAGTTTTACATGGTAGAAGGGGGGCTTTAACACATTCTAGAAGAATGATTAAATTTAAAGAACAAATTTTATGAAAACAAAATCATGTATTTTAAAGAGCACCCAATATAGATCAAGTTCATATAGAGGAGATGAAAAAAGGAAATAAAAATTTTATGGATATAGTTGGGCCCAATATTGGAGAACAGTCATCTCTACATATCTCAAATAGATGAGAATCAAGCCATATGTAGTTCTTAAAACATTCATTCCTACAACAATTGAGTTTGAAATAGGAAATTGGGGGCTTTAACAAATTTAAGAAGAATGATAAAATTTAAGACAAAATATGGTATTAAAATAAAATCATGTATCTTAACATAGCACTATTTATAGACCTAGTTCATATATAAGAGAAGAAAAAAAATAAAAATTTTGTGGTTGTAGTTAGGCTCAAGATTGGAGATCTAGGCATCCCTACATATCTCAAATAGATGAGAATCAAGCCACACTCGGTACTTGAAATGAGGCCCCTATACAGATCTGATTCACACATATAATGTAATAGGACTCATGTGACTCTAAGCAGTAGCAATTATATTAATTATTCTTGCATATAGATTCTCCTAACGTCAAGTAGATGATATTTTAATCATATGTTTTAATGTCGTGTAATGAAGAAAAATGGTGTTATGTAGTTTAACGTCGTGTGACATAGAAAAGTATGCTACCCATTTTAACATCATTCATTATGGATGTTTATGTTTGTTACACAGTTTAACATCAGGAAACTAGGACTTTGTACTATATAGTTTTTTGTCCCGTAGTAAGGATATGGGGGCTGTGCAGTTTTCAGTCTTGCAGCAATGACTTTGTATTGTACAGTTTTATGTCTTATAGTAAGGATGTATGGGCTCTTCAGTTTTCAGTATAGTAGAGAGGATGATGTGTGAAACTATAAAATTTATTTCATCAATAATCTCACATTGGTTGGGGTTTTAATAAGCTCTCCATCCAATGATATTAAAGCATAATCTCCATTTGAGTAGACTTTATGTATGGAATAAGGTCCTTCCCACTTTGGCTCAAGCTTTGGATGACTCATTCCTGGTATCATTGGTGTCATGAGGACCTATTCCAATTATCCTTAATGAAACGAATGGTGGAAAACATTCTTGTTAAAAGCATGTGCTATTCTACTCTAATAGATTTCTAAATGATGAAATGTATACAATATTTTCTTCTTTAATCGTTCCAGATTATTAATCTATTTTTGTGACCTATAATCTGTAGACAAATGATCACAGATTGCAACTCTAAGTGAAGGCAATTTAATTTCAAATGGAAAAACTGCTTCTGTTTTGTATATTAATGAATAAAGAGTTTCTTGGGTGGCAGTATGAGTAGTAGTAATATAAGCCGATAAAGCATGAAAAAGTTTATCCGGCCAATATTTCCAATTTTTTTCCACCATATTCTAAAGTATATTTCATATGGTTTTATTGAAATACTCTATCTATCCATTGGATACCACGTGATAGTGACATGAATGGTGGTATTTGATATTTTGATCCTGATATAACTTCTTTTCCTCAACAGAACACAAATTGGTGCCATTGTCCATTAATATAATATGAGGGACACCAAATCTTGTGATGATTTTTGTTTTGAAAAAACTAACAATGATTTTGGATCTGTCTTATTTGAGAGGTATTTCCTCAGCCCATTTGGAGAATAAGTTAGTATCAGTAAGGATATACTTGAACTGCTTAGCTGTATGTAGGGGATAAGGCCCTACTACATCCATTCCCCATGTAGAAAATGGCCAGGAGTATTTATATGTACATAGAAACGCTGGGGTTTGATGAATGAAGTTGGAATGCACATAAAAGGGATGTTATTTCTATGTGAAATATATGAAATCATACATCATTGAGGGCCAAAAGTATCCAAGCAATCAGATTTAATCAGAAATCTTATTCCAAGACTGTTTAGCTCTACAAGATCTTTAATATACTTCATTCATGAGAGCTGATGTTTCTTCTCTATCAATACATCTAAAGTGGATTCCAAAACAACCACGTTTTAGGAGGATCAATTGGTGATATGGACTATCATAAAGAGTGAAATTGATCATTATTTTTTGGATATACTCTTTTCCAACCCAATCTGGTGGAAGTACTCCATTTTGAAGGTATTCCATGGTGGGTGTTCTCCATTTTGTGGTATGATCATATGGATAAGATATAGGGCTAATTTCATTAATTTCCTCAATTCTATTTTGAAAAAAATGTGATACCATATAAGGATGAGCTATTTTGATGATTATCTCATCCCAATTTGGATCTTCCAAAGCTGTAGCTGCAATATCCCGTGCATCATCTTGGGAGTTTTGGGATTGCGGGACATAAGACAATGTCAGCTTTGAGCTATATTCAACCATTAACCCTATGAAATAATCACACAAAGGGATTATCTCTTCTTTTCTGATTGAATATTCCTCATTGATATATTTTATTAAAAATTCTAAATCACCATTCACTTTCAAGTGATTCACTTGCACCAGAAGTTCCAATTCCAAGCCTGTGATGAGAGCTTGACATTTTTGTTCATTGTTAGTACTTCCTTATAAAGACTAGAAGGAACAAGGAAATACATAATTTTTTGGGAACATAAGTAACATTCATAACTGAAATTTGTGCAGTTTAGGGTTTTCCATTCTTTTTCCACTTGGAATTTTGGAGGCACCATCAAAGTATATCTCCCATGATTGGGGATTATATTCAATAGAGGAGACCTCTTCTTTAGGAAGTTCATATTCAATGATATTTCTTCTTTGGATGGATGACCAAAAAGAATTCGGCCAAAGATTGGACTTTTACTGCCTTTTGAGGCACAAATTGGATAACGAATATTGCAAAATAACTGCCCATCATTCCAGACACAATGTAACCATAGGACGAATAAGGATAAATTTGAGTGGTTTATTACTATATTCCAATTAGACCTCATGATGTTTAATGTAGTTCCTAAATTTTTGAACTTTATAGATTAATGTTAGGATGCATTTTTCAATACTTGAATATTGATTTTATGCATCACGAATATTTTGATTGAGATAATAATGTTTTTTTTTCATTCCCAACATCATTCTGTTGGGAAACAAAGGAACCTAGTGATCTCTCTAATGCAATCACATAATGAATAAGTGGTCTTCCTTCATCATGTGGCATTAATACTAGTGGAATCAAAAGATATTTATTGAGGGTATCAAATTATTCTTGGTAGTATTTACTCCATTGATAAGTAACTCCCTTCTTCATTTGTTTGGCGAAGGGAAAACACATTCCTTCCAAATTGGCGATAAAGCACTGAATATAGGCCCAGTGTCTCTGGAGACCTTTCAATTATTTTAAATTTTTAGGAGGTGGAATGCCAAGGATTGATTATGTTTTTTCAAGATCCAATCCAATACCACAATGGTGTACAACAAATCCAAGGAACTTTCTCGATGTTACCCTGAAAGCACATTTTAAGGGGTCCATCTTTAAACGGTGTTGCTAAAGTTTATTGAATATAGTCTCCAGATCAGCCATGTGATTGGAACGTTTTTTGGATTTGACTACCAAATCATCCTCATAACACTCATCAAATATCCCAATGATGGGTTTGAAGATACGTTGCATGGAACATTGATATGTTGAACCTACATTCATTAATCAAAAGGGCATTACAAGATAGAAAAACACACCTTGAGGGGAACTGAATGCTATATATTGATCATTATCTTGGGACATATGGATTTTATTATACCCAGAGTAGTTATCCATGAAGAAAATATCTTCATAGGCAGTTTTTGCATCAATTAAAAGCTCTATGATCGGAACTGGAAAGTCATCATTAGGACAAAGCTGGTTAATATCTCTGAAATCAATGCAAACACTGATTTTCCCATTCTTCTTTTTCACTGGGAAAATGTTATCTATCCATTTGGGATATTGATATTCCCTGAAAAAGTTGTCCGTTATATGTTTATCAACTTCTGCATCAATTTTAGAGGCATGAGTTGGGTGTGTTCTTCTTATTGCAGGCTTGAATTTACAATGTTAATTTGGAAAACCCAATTGATGGGTGGAAACATCAGGATTATTTCCTAGAATTTCTGTATAATTATAAGAAATATAACTCTATTTTTCTTTATAAATGATTTATACACTTATTTCACATCAGAAGTCATGGTCTCACAAATTATAGTGGGGTGTGGATCTTCTTTGTACCGATATTTATTTCACTGATCTCATCCACAGTGGAAGGTACACTGTCTTCGAATGCAGGAGGATCATCCCTGTGATCTTCCCCTTATTCTTCATTACATGTTACTTCTTTTGTTTTTTCATTCAATGTATATGACTAAGAAAATATTCCAAAGTCATAGGAGGAGTCATTATTTGAACATCCGGAAGAAGAGGACACCATTTCTGACCCTACTAATAATGAAGGGTCTTAATGGGGTAATACAGAGGAGATTATGGATTGGGAATCAACATCTTTGACATCCATTAGAATTTCCATAACTTCTTCTATTCTGATTGAAAAAGAGGAGTCTTGTTGTAGTTCGGCAGATGAAATTAAAACATCTCCATTTAAAATTTCATCACTACTTTGTTAATCAACAATTTATCCCATTCTATCAGGCTCGATTGTCATAATTGATAATATGTATGTTACTGGATGAATGCTTGGATTTGGGTTTACCTATTCAATTTGATTGATCTGTATCACATAATTTGTAATCAAATGTATGAATGGGTTTGTTGGGATCTTTTGCAAACCATTCAGAGTATTAATTCTAGTTACCTCCTTAGTTATGGACCTCATTCCCATTGTACGATAAAACTCTGCCTCAAGGTATTGAGATTCACATGTTTTAAATATATCCTTGTCACCGAACAATGTCTTCATTTGACCATTCAAAGGGTATTTAAGACATTTATGGTATGATGAATGAATGGATGCTTGTTGATGTAGCCAACGTCTTCCAAGAAGAATGTGGGAGGTTGTGTCCTGAGAAACAACCATGAAATATGAATTAGATACCAGATCTCCAAACTAGGTTTTGAGTATAATATCACCAAAAGGTTCTTTCTCATTCTTGTCATTACCTTGCAACATCAAATTAGAAAGAGATAAGACAGATTCAGAAAGGCCCAATCAATGAAGATTATGAAGGGGAATGAGTTTAATCTGGAGCCATTATCAGTAAAGGACCATTGAATGTCTATGTCATTGACCTTTACAAATAGATACAAGGGTCTAATACTTCCATGAACAACATCATCTTCATCTTCGCCCATAAAGGATATAACTACATGCCACTCTACAAGATCATTCTCTATACGGTAAAAATTCAGCAGCAACAACATTGGTTTCAAACTATTGAAGACTTAACAAAGCCTCAATAAGTGATTCTCAAAGATTTTTTAATATAATTAATGCATCCAAAATTGAAAACATGGTCGTTACAGGGGAAAATTGTTTCAAGACGTCATACTTTTCATCCAAAGGTCTGCATTTACCATCGTAGAGATGTGGTTTTGTAGGATCCTTAGAAGTTGATGGTTTAGATGTAGATGTACCCTGTGTTAGATCAGAAGGTAGAAATACTCATGAATTTGGTAGATTAAATTGGCTAGATCTATTTAGTAGATGAGAGAAATATGGTGAATCTTTTTATTGGTCCTTCAAAATAATCATGTAAGGACTGATTCTATCTTGTATGGAAGAATCTTCTTGTTCTTATTTAGCCCACTGAAGGTCTCTTTAATGATTTTTTTCTTCATATACGTTTCGATCTGGATTACAGTAAAAATAGTGACTTCTATAATTCCCACATCTTCCCATGTATCTTATACCATGGCCTCTTCTTCTAGTTCCCCAGTTACGTACAAGGAACTCTAGATCATTAAAATCATAATCATCATTGGAATAAGGATTCTTTAATTAGATAACATTGACTGAACCAAAGATCAATTCATTATCTAATGTAGATTCTTATTGACAGGTTAGTTTTGGTTTTGCTGTTTGGCTGGGCAGTGTCCGTGATTTGAAGTGGTTGGCATGAAATATGGCAATGTCAAAGACAACATTGGCCTTGACATAAATTTATCTTCTTCTGAGTACACTTTATCCATTTGATCATGTTGCTTCATTGAGGATTGACCTATTGATAAAGGTGGTTTTTATATGGAAGGAGTGGTGGAAGACACAATATTTTGTTTCAACTATGTTCGTAGAATTGAATGAGATTAGTTGATCATTTTCTAGATCATCAAATTATTATATTTCTGTACATTATTTCCTTTCACGTCCTTCCAATTTCATTATTTCTCGGGATTAGTAGTAGTAACACATGCTACATGAGCTGATGAACATTTTAGTTTCACATGTCCAGAGTCTACAATTTTTTGTAGGAGGTCCTTGAAAACAGAACACTCCTGAAAGAGATTCCCCAACATCCTGTGAATGGGACAACAATTCGTAAGATCTTTATCTCTTTATTTGTCTGGTTTCATCAGCCTTTGAAACTGAACCAAATTTATTTCTAGTGCTGAGATGAAGTAAATAGGAACTTTTTCATTCCAAAAAGAATAAATTTTTTTCATTAATTCCTAAAACTACTTCTTCCTTTGATCTCTATGGCCATCTTGACAGGGTAGTAATTTTCTATTGATTCTCTGGAGGCGGATCCCGTCTATATGATGTGTGTTTTGAATTGGAAGTGAGTACAGGTTCTTGCTTGAGTGTAATTGTAGCAGCCTATGCCTTCCCTATTCTCTTTCCCAAAGCTGATGGAATGACACCAGTTTTAGACTTAGTTTCTATAATATAATCACCTATCATTTGAGTAATTACATTAAGGTCATGAAACCCTCATGTGTATATTATAGGGATCAGTGGTGTGTGTAATTCATCACGCAGATTTTCAACGCAAATTTGTAGAAACTCTTCTTAAGGGAGTGCCAGAACTGTGGAATATGTTAATCCCTTCCATAAAAAAAGGAAATATGAAGCTCTTTCATTCTCCGAATGTTTTCAGTTTGTATGCTAAAAATCTTTTGTCCTTGGTAATGTTGAGCTGATGCGAAGAAGGAATTTATCGCAGAGATCTTCCCATCAAGTAATTGATCAAGATTAAAAACATGTATATCGTACAAAAGCTGTTTCTTGTAATAACTACACAAAACACCTAAGATTTACTACTTCTTGTTGTTGGGGAGTTCCCATAATGGAATCAAAACATTAACTGAAATGTTTTAAGTGTTTTTAATGACTTTGAGAACTATTAATGATTGGAAATGAGGTATTCAAAAAAATTGGTGGGGGTGGAATTTGGTCCACCGACTCAGGGTTAGCATTCTTTTCCTACTGAACTGGAACACGTAGTTTCTAAATATCTTCCAATCGATACGTTAAGGCCTCAATTGTGTTTGTAAGAATTTGGGGAAATATATAGATGAGTTGTAACCTATTCAGGTACGGAAACTGGAGCTTGAGCCTGTCCAACAACGGGAAAGACCACTATTGATGATGCTAGTATTTCCATTGAATAACCAATGGGAATAGGTTTATCATGAAGTGATTGATACTTCATTATCTATGTAACCAATGGAGGGAAGTAATTATCTACATACTTATTTAATAAAAATCATCATTATTGAGGAGCTCCTATATGATGTGAAAGTTGAGGATCTGCTTGGGGAGTACGTCTATCTGAAATTCTACATCAATGTAAATGTGCATTGAGTATTTTAAACTCATTCATCTATTCTCCTTGTTGTGAAAATCTCTCTTCAACCGAAAGTGATTGACCTTCTCTAGTGGAAAAGTGAGATGCAATCTGAATTTTACATTTCCCCTTGTTAGATTCCTTTCGAAGGGTTAGGAGTTGGTTATTTAAAGGTATACCATGATTCTGGGTAAGAATCTGATTTTAGGTATGTTCACCATCTTCAATTGACTCATTGTGTACAATGTTATAGATATGAACTTATTCTATGGATTCCCCTAAACTAGACTCATTTTCTGGAGGATCTTATATAATGGCGTTAATGACATTTACTGATGCATAATGATTTGATGGAATTATATGAGTATTTTTTTAATATCATCTCCCGCATTATATTACTTGAGACTCTAATATCTTATATGATGGATTATCAGGAGCTGTTTGGACAACATTAACCAGAAGGGAATCCTCGGATATTTCAGTTGGGTTCTTTCTTTGTGGCTTCTTTCCTAATCGGGAGAAAATTGGCTCTTATTGAGGAGGGGATTGTAGATGTAAAAAATCCCCCAGCCCTGTAGATTGGGGATGTTCCTGTTATTTATCTTCACAACTTTGAACTATGTTTAATGAATTTTATGGTTTAATTAAACAATCCCCCAATCCTGAAAGTTAGGGTGGCTCTAGAACTACTATGGGTGATATTAACTTAGCTTCTCTTCTGATCATACAAATTTTGGTTAAGACATTAGCTGGGTTCATTATCCAACCACCACTCAAATTACATGTTTTAGAATATAATTGTTCTATTTCAGACATTTTTTTAATCTAACGGCTAATATCCTCTATGCGGGAATCATGCTCAAGATTCTCAGATGCTTGATGTAAAAGTAACTAAACTTCTTTCTTTCTTTAGGCCTGACTCTGATGGGAGATAGTTGAGGCATTTTCTTGAATGAATATTTGATTACATACAATTTTTTTTGTAACCAGCTGTGGGAAATAAACATTCACAAAACCACTTTGGAGGGCATTGTTGATTCTCAAGTGTAGTGAAATGAAATGCTCCATGTGCACCCCATTCTATGATACGAACAACAGATGAGGAATCAGAAATTAACTGGAGTAGCCTCTTTAGAGCATTGAGTCATGCATGCTGAAGGGTTCTCTACTATTTTTCATCCTTTGGATGTTAGGAAATTGAGTGATATGAAAAGTAAATTTGGCGTTGCAACCCATTTATTACCTTTACATGATTTTGATATCCATCATATGGTAA
Source organism: Viscum album (assembly GCA_963277665.1). Lineage (NCBI taxonomy): Eukaryota > Viridiplantae > Streptophyta > Magnoliopsida > Santalales > Viscaceae > Viscum > Viscum album. The sequence goes on along the minus strand of OY728155.1, from coordinate 212,375,785 downwards.
AACATAGGTTTTCGAATGATGAAGAGTCTTCAATAAGTTATGCTAGATATCAAGAATGTGGTCTTCTTCCATCATTTCTAGAATGTTATTTTTATGATTTTCCAAAGTACAGAACATGACTTGTATTTCTCCTTTATCCAAGTATTTTTTTCATGTTTATCATATCTTCATCGTCATTTACTAGAGGATTCTCTACTTGGTATGAAAAAAGTGGATACTATGTTTTAGAATACAAATGACCCAAGGGAGGTTCAGATAATTAATGTTCTCTTAATATGTATTCTGTTTGAGAAAGTATTTCACTCGTCAATTAAAAGGCATCATACACAACTGGCTTTGTGTTGGAAAGTTTCTTGAGATAGGAGGGCTTTCTCGTCACTAGATTATCAATTATAAAATTATCTTGAAAATGTGAAATACTATTGCAGAGAGGACTTTCATAGTGAATTACATCATGGTGAGGACCACCATGGTGGATTACAGCAATGGATAAATCCTTGTTCTCCATGGTCTTTTGGCCACATGGAGGGCTGTCGTGGCTCTCATTTGAAGATAATCTCTCTAGGATGAATGAATTTTTATGAAGTAAGCCTTCATGATAATGTTTGTGAGGGGGAACATCAGAATTACTAATAGTACTCCCATAATTTGGTAACTAGAGGGTAGGATCTTGAGCTGTAATAGATAAATTTCTGAGGACTTCAAAAACTCCATCACTATTCGGAGCAAATTAAATAATGACTCTTGTATTTTCAACATTGTTTGGATAGTATTGTTCTTGGATGTTCTCTAACAATTATTTGGGGCCACTTACTGGGAAAAGTGGTTGTCATGGTAAGGTGTATGTGCCTGCCTTGGAGTGGTTACCAGAATGGACCGATTACCTCCATTTGGAAAGGGTGTTTGTTCTCGGTCTTTTTGTCCGTATGATATGGGGGTGTATGCCACATGACCCTCCTGGACTGGAAAAATGGTGTGTATCTTATCTGGGATGGAATACCGAGGGGTCATCCCACGTGTGTGGATATATTACTATGTTTTTCCCTTGGTACTGCTGAAGTAGTTATTATAATATCCTAGCATGATTCCAGAATATGTGCAGAAATTTGTGTCTCCCCTTTCACCATTTATAAGATGTGTTTGGTGACATCAGTGGATGGAACAAGAATATACATCCATTTTTCATCTGGATTAGATGTATTTGTATTCTCTTGTCCTAATTTTCCTATCAATGGGTACTGAAAATACTCATGTGTGGGGGTAGATAGTTTGGTCTGCCATAGATTTTCCATCAGAGCAATTCAGCCGACTTTTTCAGGTGCTGCCAAATGAGACTGTTGGAAGGCTTGATGAAAACTGGAATGTGTATGTGCCTGTTGGATATTTATCATCATGTATGGTTGATGGACATACATCAATACCAGCAGATGAGACTACTGGCAGAAATGGTGATTGTAAACAGATGTATGTTCATGTTTACCAGTTGCCACCGCATTCGACTGGCGGGCTTCTTTTAATGAAGTATGACAAGCCTACTCACTGCATGATAACTTGTAAGTAGTTGTATGTTCATGTTCATGGTACACCACAAAATTTATTTGGCGAGATTGGTCGGTTACTTCCAAATGAGTCAGTTGTATAGAAAAATGAGGATGGATGGATGTATATGTCTACATATTGTTTTCCATCAAGTTAGGTTGATAGACTTCTTTGGAGGGTGAAGAGGTAAGAAAATTTTCCCTATTGACTAGACATTGTCCCTGGCGGTTTGTCTTGCATGCTCGGGTCTAAGAGACCTGGTACAAACATCCATAGGCAATACCCTCATCATGTTGGTGGTTCACTACATTACATTTATTCCCGCGGCGATTGTTCGTGGGAATCCTCAGGAAGGATCCTGCCATCCTTGAATTGAGTACCTAAGTGACCTCTTGATCTACCTACCTATAGTATGGAAGGGACTCATTTTTGTGTTTCAATGATAAGGACTCGAAATAGTTGAAGATGGTAGTTGGGACCATTATCATTTTTATCATCGATCGTTGTTGGTCAGATGATCGAGGATTGTTATTGTCCTGAAGGGCCTATCAGGCAGCCTCAAATGTTGGGATTGTAACTTACCGGTGATTCTACATCACCAACACATTGGTGACCCAGTGTTGATGATTCTAGGTGGGTGATAACATCATTGTCATGGATGATGATCCAGCATTAGTAGTGGTCGGGATGTTCAAAGATGTCCTCTTGAAGAAAATCCATTTGGACTGAATGGAGTTCTGAGAAAAAACACTAAGAACAAAACTAAACTCTATTAAGGAGAAACCTTTTATATGGATAAACACCTGATAGATTCCTATTTCTTGTCCTTCTTTTATCCATTGATATGGGCCTGGCAGGTGGGTAACATTATTAACTTCTTTAAGGATTCACATCAGGTTCACCATTTTTGTTTCATTAGTTCCATGAAACATGTGTTCTAGATTTAAGGATCAGTACTTCCAAGTGGTTTCCATTGGATTTATTCATGGAACTGGAATCATCCGAAATTTCTTTATCTAAAAGGGATCTTCTTTCCAAATGTAGGCATTCATTAAGTTTGAACATTATGATTCTTAAGAACGTGCATTGGTCGAGATGATTAGAGGTCGAATTCATCACACCCTTTTAGGGGGAATTATTTTCTACACCGCGACTCTCTTTATAAATTTATGTTATTTTCTTGAATCCTTATTAATTCATCAACTATAACATAATATTCCCATAGAATTTTCAATCACTTTTTAACAGGTGTTATATTTAAAATCATCAGTATGTATTCAAGGTTCTTCATTAATGGAGATATCCACATGTATTTGAGGCTCTCCACAAATGGTAACCTCTCATATACTATTTAGAGATTCTTTTAATCATCATTATGATGATACTAGTTTTTATGCCACTCAGTGGGGAATAATGGAATGTATTATCATCTAGGGAGATGAAGGATTGTTTTGATTTTGGGATCATACCCATGAAATGGGTTAACATCATATCCTTGTGAAATGTATATGAACACTTGTATTATGGTGCTTATTAATGTTCCATATCATACCTTTTATGGTCATGTGATAAGGACCTATCCATACAGTTTAATGTCATCTAGTAAGGACATCTGAGGAAAATTTCTTAGTCAATGTTTGGTGTGGTAATTATACGGAAACAACCCAAGGAACATGGAATGAATATGGGTTTCTAGGTAATATTCAACCCTATTGAGAATATGGACTAGGAAGAACAGGGTTGATTTGAAGTGTTGGGTTTGAACCTCAAAGACACTTCATACCTATCCCATTATTATGGGAATCAAAGCCCATGTATTTCAATAAGTCTCATTGGAGAGTATGGTACCTTTAGATAAATGAACATGGGATTACTTCATGAAAAGGATGCCTTGATGATTTGGTGGGTTTAATTTGGGTATTATTCTTAAGGAGGATGCCCAAATTAAGGGAATTAGTGTTTCTTTCCTGGGGAGGATATCTAATGATCTTAGACCCTAGACAGGCTTCTTTGTATCCTGGTTTGAATAGGAATCAGAGTTCTCATAGTTGATTCAATTGTTGGTGTTTGTGCACGTGTTTTAATCATCACGAATCTCTAATCCCACGTGTGTCATGATCAGTGTGAGAAAGAAGAAAATGAGAGAGATTAATCAATGAAACATACACTTTTCCTCCTCCACTGGTGGAAGAGGGCACACCTATATCGATGTTGGTGGATGAGGGCATGGGGACCCGGGATGAGGGTGAGGTGAACAGCCTTCCCTCTATTCACATTACATTGGACAATGCTCCAAATGAAAAGAAGAAGGGATGAAGGTTTAGGGGCTTACACAAGGATAACTAACCTAAAATTGATCTTGTTAGGGGAGGGATACATTTCATTTTCATAAATGGAAAAGAAAGTTTGAACCATACCTTCCCTACCAATGACCTGAGGTTATGGTTCTCTTTGAGAAGGGAGTGTTCAGGACCCAAACCCTCTTCTAAACTGGGAAGATCCCAACACTGCTCCTCGGAGAATGGTAAATGTGACTGCATGTATACAAAACCACAAAGACTCCATGAATTATAACCCCATCGTGAAAAAAATGTGCTAATCCCTTAACTGTGGAAATACAAACCCAAAATTGGATACATGATGATGTTCCTTTCTCTTGCGTTTGATAAGTAGGGAGGTTTTGGTGGAGTATTCAACTTTGTTCCTTTCAAATATGGGAACCAATGAAGCAGATAACCTACAATGAATGGTTTTAAATATGGATATAATGTTGGTATGTAGGTCATTTACCATGCTCTAACACATAAGTATCGCAAGAAAGTGTTCAGTGTAGGTACCCGACATTGTTGCACCACGCAGCTGTACCGCATTGGTGTGTCACGCAGGCATGCCACATAGAATTTTATGATAACTGAAGAACATTTTTCACATAGGTGAACCAATCCTATGTAAAAAAATGTGAAAGACATTAAAAACATGCATATACCATTTATTTATATCTTCTCTGATACTTTATAGAGCTACCTGAGATAATTTAATAGATCTGGACAAAAGAGCTAAATGATGGGAGCTTCAGGGAGTCTTTCAACTTTTTTTAGTTATTGAAATAGGAAGCCTAAGTGTCCTATTTATAGGTAATGAGGGAAACCCGGGTGGAGGATTTACCCTACATAGTTCCCCCGCGTAGTTCCTCTATGTAGTTCCTTCGCCTAGAAGTGAAAATGTAACACTTGAATCTTCCACGGTATGCTTCTCTTTGAATAATACAATAGTGTTTGTTGTATGAAACATTGAGTTCCAACACACCACAACCAATAAAACTAGCAATTATGAATAGTAATACCTACTTTTTGAACATTAATAAATTTTATCTTCCAAAATGGACTTCATTTTTGGATTCGGAATATCGAATTTAGCATAGGGTGAATTTTTGGTATTTTTTTGAAAACATTCAATTTTTGATGAATAGTGAATAACACTGAGTTATAGTTTAAACCCGAATTTTTATTTAAATAAATAATTATATTATTTAAATTTATTTTTGGTCAAAATAGATACACAATAACTATATATGTTCAATGTAATTCATTGGAGTCATTTTATAATAATTTTAGATATATAAAAATTTTATTGAAATTTTTACCGACTTTTACCCACCTCCTAGGAGTAATTCAAATTCACATAAAACCTAATTTTACCACTTAATTGTGATTGTTTTCCAAAATCCGATAAACACATTTGATATAAGAAAGTATAATTTGGTTCAATAAGATGAAAATAATTTTTGGTGAATATTAACTTTTTACTTTTATTTACCACGGTTAAAAGTAAATAGAGTAATTAAGAGTAAAAATGATATTATTATTATGATAACACATGTCCTAATTCTATTGGATAGGTATAATTTGACCAAAAATAACTTTAGGAATAAAATATTAACCTTTTATGTCCACTTGGTTGAAATTTGGAATTTATTATTATTTAATTCAAAGAAGATTTTAAAGTGTTAAATTCAATATTTCAATACTAAACCTTTTTTAATATAGGGTTACACATAAGATAAATTAGACTATAAATATTTACTATAAATATAATAATATTTGATAAATAATGATATTTTATTAATATTTTTAGTCATTAAATAATTTAATTTATTTATGACCCAATGATGATGTAGTAATTACCTAATTAATGAAATATTAAAATAATTGATATTATAAATATCCAATAAATGTAATTTCAGACTTTTTATGAATTCCACTAATTTGATAGGTTAATATGACCTGTTTAGGTTGGTTATAAGATTTTTTTTGAATTAATACCGCTGTTATGAATTTAGAAAAAACAAAATACCAAATTGTCTCAAAATTGACATAAAAGAGTTTTATAAAAAAAATATTATATTATTAATTAATATTATATTCCTAAATATCTAAGGATCGTCCAAAGGATATAAATAATATTATATATGTCATTAATTAACCACTTGAGGTTTTCATGTAATTTTATAGTATGTTTATTAACCATATAATATAAAATATCATTGAGACATGGTAAATGTAGAACTATTTAACTAAGAGTTAAATCTAAAAGATTTAGTTAATATAGTGACCAAAAACTATCTAAAACCTATCGGTTGAGTGGTTTCCAACCCATAATCACATTTTCCATTAAATAATTCATCTTTTATCCATTAGAAACCAAAAATGTTTTTATTATAAAATAATATTTCTATCATTTCCTAAGGTGTCCCTCACACCTCTTATAAAAGAGAATCCCCATTCCATAAATATCACACCTTAAAATAATTGTGGCTCTTCCAACCCCATAAAAAATACCCTCTAAACTATCCTACCTTCATACTAGAGGCCTTCCTTTAGTCAAACATTCATCCTAAGGAGCCCTTTTGATCAAATCAAAAGGAAGAACCAGAAGAAGAGGTAAACATTTCATCACCTCTTTCAAGTTTCTTTCTTCTTCCACTTCTTATTTCCTTGATGTTTCCATTATAAAATAACAGCTCCAGTATATTATATATACTATGATATTATTATAAACATGTCAAAACCATATTCATTATTCTATTCATCCTTTTAATAACATGTCACCATAATTGCGTATGTGCGGCTTACCGTCTCCACGTCATGGTGTAGTGGTAATTTAATACATTATTATTTGGATGGGTATAATAATGATTTATAATTGATGTAAATAATTAGTATAACATAAAAATGATTCTGTATATATGATATACCATCCAATTATTTATTATTTTAATATAAATAAAATGATATTGTTTCTCGTGTGTACGTCTGCATTACTGTCTCCACGAACGCGATGAGATTCATTCCCCATCATATCCATTCAAGACTAATATTCATTATATGAATAAAAATAAGTTTTAAAGACATAATATAATTCTAAATATAAATAAGATACATCATATAAATAAAAACATTACTTATGTAACAAAGACTATAAAGGAAAACAAATCAGTTTACACCCAAAATGACGATAATACTATGATATTATTAACAATAAAATGTTAAAAGAACATATATGATATCATATTAATTTATATGATTATTTTATAACTAATAAAAATTATTTCACCATTATACAGAAGTTTAACCTACCCTCGACTATGGAAAATTACACGGTAAGGTTTAATTTCACAATCTCTTGATTATCAGAGGTTGTTTTTACGTAAGAATCTACTGGGACATATTTATAATCCACATTAATTTTCCTTAAAAATATATTCCAAAACATTTTTACTATTTACTAGATTATGGGTTGAATTAATTTATACCTTTGATTGACTTTTTATAAAATGGTTTGATAGGAATCTTTTCATCATCTTCCAAATAAGGTATCTTATGACCTTTTCGACAAAATTAAGGTAAGAATGTTTTTTTATCTTATACGGACGGTGTGGATATATTACGTCATTATAACAATGTTGAATCTTCCCCTACAAGAATATAAGAATATTTTCAAATATAAAAGTGTTTTTTCATAATTATGTGACTTTTAAATGATTTCAAAATAGAAAAAGACATTTCTCTAAAAAGGTTTTGATTTTATCTATGTCAACATCCATTGATGGATTTTAACTTTGTTTGATGTTGATTTATTATAATACAAAACATCTGTATTGTACTGATGGTTTTGTGATATTTTTTACTATGGATGTGTTATTTCATACCATTCATGGTTTATTGATAATGTATTGACATTTTGAATTCCAGTTTTAATAAAAATGTTTATATTATGTTTAAATATTTTCATAAGAGGAATGCACTGGACTTAGTAAGTGATAGGTGGATCCCACTATAGCTCTTCGATCCATTAGTAGGTCTCATGAGACAAACTACTATCTTGGCACAAGGGCTAGAAAAAATATTATTTGTAGTCTTACCACAAGGCCTTGAATATATGGTTTTAAAATTCTGGTATTATGCATTCCATCATTATGAAAGTGGTTGTAGATATTGAATCTGATGAGTCGACTAGTATAATATCCATATGAGTAAGTAAATGGAATTATTTTGATTCATATTATCCATATTATATTGAATTTTATAATGAAAATTCTTTTTTTAGTATTATAAATTGCCTTAAATATTTATTCTTATTTATGAAATTTTACGCTATATTGTTATCCTTACTAAGCATCTTAGCTCACCCCTTTCTATGTTTTGTTTTTACCAGGATGCAAAAAGTTATATTATGGTTGACCTACATGAATTTTATTTGGGATATCAGTGTTTTATATGGGAACAATTTTGTTGTAGTTTTCCATTTAATGGTCTATTGTAAACCTTATGAATGTATCTTGTACTTCCAAGGACACTAAATTAATCGGGCTTTCGAGACTTGATCTTTTGTGATCATGTCAATGTTACGTAATAATGCATCAAATCTGGGCTTCTGGGGTCAGGGGGTTACAGTTGGTATCAATGGAAGATTATTACAATCCTTGTAATCTAGATTTATAAAAATTCTTATTTGATAAAATTAACTTAAAATAGACATTGAGAATTTGTATAGAAGAAATTCCTTGAATTTTGGTATTGTAGAGATTTCGTGAGTTTTCCGTGAAATACATCTCTGTCTGGATACGAGCAGGTAGAGGAGGGTTTTTCATAGATGTACCTTAGGGTAAAACCCGAAAACACAGCTTTGAGCTAGACTTGAATGGGAACTGGTGCTCAACAATGGGCCTTGATGCACTCTTGGTTACGACACTCCCAGTGATATTCTTATGATAATTATAATTTTATATAAAAACCATTTTGAAGGGTTTATTAGTATATACACCCTCAAAGAAGACATTTTTTATGATTATGGATTATATCCATAAATTGTTCAATTTATGTTAAGTGTTTTTCTAGTTTAAATTTATGTATTGTGATTCATAAACTAATCTAGTTTATGCCATTGTTTATAAATGGAGCCTAGTGAAAGGAATGGAAACAGTATCAATACATCCACTCCATGTAGGGATTTCACTTCTAATAAAGATAATTATAGTGGATCTGGTGATGAAACTGGTGTTGATCAGCTAATCACCATACTGGGACAACTCACTCTACTTATAAATAATAACCATACACTTATAAAGCACCATAATCCGTAGTGTGGAGAATAAATTTTAGATCGATTTATGATGAAATAACCAAAAAAATAAATTGGGGTTCAAATCCACTAGTAACTGAGTAATAGATAAATTCCTTAGAGAAAATATTTCATGACCTGGGGAGTAGCAAAAGGGAAAAACTTGTCATGGAAATTTAACACTTCACTGGAGAAGCTGATCAATGGTGGTCATTGATTCAAAACCCAAAGGAATATGATGAAGTATCAAATATGAAATGGAAGGGGTTTAAATATATTTTCATATAAAAATACATTCCTCATGACCATCGAGCAGATATGGAAAGAAAATTTCTAAGTCTGACGCAAATGGAGGGTGAGAATGTCGTAAAGTTTGTACCAAACATTACGAGGTTAGCCAGGAATACTGCATATTATATATGTAACCCAAGAAGTAATATTGATCATTTCATTGATGGGTGAAAACTATTTCTCCATCGAGAATTAGTCTCAAAATACTTATCGTCATATTAATATATTGTCTCATGTGCTATCAAGATAGAAAAAGAATTCTCGAAGTCATACAACATTAAAGAAAAGCAAGAGAAGAAGAGATCAACTAAACAATATGAAAATCGAAATAAGGGGAAGAAAGGAAAAGTTGAATATCCATCCTGCAAAAAATGTGGGAAGAAGCACCCTGGTACTTGGTTGAATGGAATGGGAGTCAGTTACAATTTTGGTGAAAAATGCCACCAAGATCGTGATTGCAAGGGGAATAAAGAGGTTGTCAATGTTGAATGCATCAATTGTAGATAAAGGAGCATTATGTGAATGACTATCATAAGTGTCAGGGAAACTTACCTCTGAAAAGGCCCAATGATCAAGTCCAAGATTATGCTATCACTACTACTAAGGTTGATGCTCTGAAAGGCGTGGTGGCAGGTAATTTAATGGTTTTATCATGTTTAGAAAATGCTATATTTTATTTTGGATCATCGGATTGTATCATATCATCCCAGTTTCTACCAAAATTAGATATTTACAATTTGATTTAACAATGGAGTTTTCAGTGAAAACAACTAAGGGATGGATCATTGCATCAATGTTTTGTGAATTAGTCCCCATTAGGGCATATAAATGGTCTTTATCTGCTGATCCCATCATCATTCCCATGATTTAATTTGATATAATCCTATGTATGGATTTTCTTTCATACCATGATGCAAAAAATTATTATAAGAAGGAGGTTACTGTTTTTTGATGATGATGATAAAGAAAACCGTATCTTTAGAGCAGAATTGTTACCACCTAATTATTATCTAGATCCACCCCCAGTAGTTCAACTAAATTCAATTATTGGAGAGGAAGTGAATTAAATAATTTTGTTTGAGGAAATGAATCTTAAAATAGAGGATGTACATATTGTGAACGAATATGTTGATGTGTTACCAGAAGATTCACCTAGACATCCTCTAGAACAAAAAATTGAGGTGTCGATTTAATTAATTGTTGGATCAGAGCCCATATCGAATACAACAATAGAATGGAAAATGTGGAATTAGTGGAACTAAAGAGACAACTAGAGTAATTGAGTAATAATGGATTTATTCTCCTATGTGTTTCTCCTTGGGGTGCCCCTGTTCTTTTTGACAAGAAAAAAATATGGATCTATGAGGTTGTGCATTGACTATAGGGAGATCAATGCTATAATAATAAAGAAAAAGTATCCTCTACCTTTCATTTATTATTTATTTGACTAACTTCATGGAGATAAATACTTTTCAAAGATTTAACATTGATATGGATATAATCTTTTGTGCATGAACAGGGGAGAAATTCATAAAATAACATTTGAAACTAGGTATGGGCATTGTGAGTTTACAGTAATTCATTTTGGATTGACTAATGCACCCTCTGCCTTCGGTGATCTATTGAATAGAATTTTCATGGAATGTCATGATGACTTTTTAGTTTTATTTATTGATGATATCATGGTATACTCTAAATGATACTAAGATCATGAGAATCACTTGTGCATTATCTTGAAGAGTCTTAGAAGACATGATTATATGGGATGTTTAGAAAGTGTGAATTCTATCTTCAAGAGAATTCTTCTGATGGAAATATTGTCTTTAAGGATGGAATCTCTTTTGATCCTTCAAAGAAAAAGTCAATCCATGAATTTCAAAAACCAATTAGTATAACCGAGGTACATAGTTTTATTGGTTTAACAGGTTATTATCGACTTTTCACCCAGAAGTTTGGCCGATTTTCTAACCCATTATCAAAGCTCACATGTAAAAAGGAATAAATTTTTTTGGACAAAATAGTGTGAAGAATATTTTGAAGAAATGAAGAGAAGAGTATTCAATGATCCTATACAGACTCTACCATTGGAGAATTATGGGTCTGTTATTTATAGTGATGCTTCAAAGAAAAGACTTGGTTGTGTCCTTAGGCCAAATAATTGGGTTATTTCCCATGCATCACGACAGCTAAATATTTATGATCAAAACAATCCTACTTTTGATCTTGAGTTAGAAGCTATAATCCTTTCTTTAAAGATTTGGAGACACTATCTCTATGGTGAAAAATGTGAGATATATACTGATCAGAAGAGTTTGAAGTAACTTTTTTAACAGAAAGAACTCCACATGAGGCAAATGAGATGTCTTGAACTACTCAAGGATTATTATTTCACTATAAATACCACCCAGGGAAGGAAAATAAGGTGGCAGATACTTTGAGCAGAAAAGATCATGGAGTTTTGAACAAGATGAGAGTTGAAAGGGATCATATTTTCATGGATCTAGTAAATATGGATATGGGAATAAAAATGGAAGGTGAAACATAAATAATTTTTCAAATGGTTTCCAAACCATATTTACTAGAAAGGATAATGAGTTATTAAACTGATGATGAAGCATTTAAAAAGAAGATTAACGCTTTGGATAATGGAAGATTGGGTGACTTAGTGTATGAAGATGGAATTTTGTAATTTCGGAAGAGGGTTTGTGTTCCCGATATACCTAATATATAAAGGGAATTGTTGGATGATGCTCACAGTTCTAACTTCTCTATACACCGTGGTAGCACTATGATGTATAGAGATTTCATGGAATATTTTTGATGGGACAACATGAAGAAGGAGATTTCTGATATTGTGTTAAGATGTATGGTTTGTCAACAAGTAAAAGCTAGAAGGAAATTTCCTAGAGGAGTTATTCAACCTCTTCCCATACTAGAGTGGAAATGGGAAAATATTATGATGGACTTTGTCATTGGACTACTTAAGACTCCAAGAACGAATAACGCAATAGGGTTCATTGTAGATCGTCTTACCATATTAGCACATTTTCATACTATAAGAGAATATTTACCACTTGAATGTTTTGCATGACTATATATTAATGAAATAGTAATACTCCATGGAGTACCATTATCAATTGTTTCTGATCGTGATCTACATTTTACATCATGAATCTGGAAAAGTCTTCAGAAAGCCCTGGATAATGAACATTGTTTGAGCAATGCCTACCACCCCAAACTGATGGACAATCAGTACAATCTATTCAAACCATATAAGACATGTTTAGATCCTGCTCACTTGACTTTCAAGGTATGTGGGATCGATATTTACCTCTGGTAGAATTTTTCTATAATAATAGCATCCATTCATGTATTCAGATGGCACGATATGAAGCATCAAATGGAAAGAGATGTCCCACACCAACTTGTTGGGATGATGTTGGTGAATGAAAAATCATAGCCCAAAAATTTTGGAGGAAATGATGGAAAAGGCAAAGGTAATCTAAACCTACATCAAAGCAGCTCAAAGTATGCATAAGAGATATGCTGATTACTGAAGGAAGGATTTTGAATTTCAGGAAGTATATAATGTTTTCTTGAATGTATCACCATGGAAGAGAATTATATGATTTAGTAAGAAGGGTAAATTGAGTCCTAGGTACATCGTACCTTTCGAAATTCTGGAAGGAATTGGATCAGTAGCCTACAGTTTGGAAGTGCTACCAGGTCTCTCTAAGGTTCATGTTGTATTCCACATATAACTGCTGAGAAAATACATTCCTGAACCAACGCATGAACTCACCTATGAGGAATTAGAACGAGAACTCGGTCTGTCATTTTACAAAGATCCTTTCAAGGTTTTTGATATAAGAGAACAACTGCTGAGAAACCGGACGACTCATCTGGTAAAAGTTTTATGGATAAAACATAAGATAGAAGAGGAAACATGGGAACTCGAGGAACATGTGATGAAGAGCCACCCAGGTTATTTTATGTAGTAATATTCTAGAAATTTAGAGGAAAAAATTATTTAAAGGATGGGAGAATGTACCACCCAAAGCTTCCAGTATACACTTATCTTTGAATAATACAATAGCGTGTGTTTTACGCAACTTCGAGTTCTAACACACCACAACCAATCAAACTCGCTGCTATGAATAGTAATACCCACTTTTGAAAATTTTATAAATTTTATCATTCAAAATAGACTTCATTTTGGGATTCAGAATATCAAAATCAGGTTAGGGTGAATTTTTTGTATTTTTCTCAAAACATTAAATTTTCGATGAATAGTGAAAAACACTGAGTTATAGTTTAAAACAAAATATTTATTTAAATAATTATGTATTTTATTTAAATTTATTTTAGCTCAAAATTGAAACATAATACCTATATATGTTCAATGTAATTTATTGGAGTCCTTTTATAATAATTTTAGATATATAAAAATTTTATTTAACACTTTACCGTCTTTTACCCACCCCCTATGTGCATTTTCAAATTTACATAAAACATATTTTTATCCTTTATTTTAGTTGAATTTCAAAAATAAAAGAGACATAGTTTATATCATTAAGTAAAATTTAGTTCAATAAGATGAAAATAATTTTTTCTAAATTGTAACTTTTTACTTTTATTTACCACGGTTAAAAGTAAATAAGGTAATTAAGGGTAAAAATGATATTATTATTACCCTAAAACATTTTCTAATCCTTTTGTATGAGTTTAATTCGACCAAAAACAGCCTATGGAATTAAATATGATAAATATTATCCTTTAGGTCAACTTGGATTACATTAGGATATTTATTATTATTTTATTTAAATAGCAGTTAAAATAGTTAAAATCCGAGATTAATAACTAAAACATTTTTAATACTGGGCTATAAATATTATAATTTCAACTATAAATATTCATTAGAAAGATAAACATATTTCCTACATAATGGTATTTTATTTATAATTTTTAGACACTAAATAGTTAATGTTAATTATGACACAATGATGATGTAGTAATTACTGTATTAATGAAATATTAAAATAATTGATACTAAAAATATCCAAATAAATGTAATTTTAGAATTTTTATGAATTAAACTAAATTTATAGGTTAATATGACATGTCAGTGTTGGTTAGATGATTTTTTTTAATGTTATAATTCTATTATAAATTTAGAACAAATAAAATACCAAATAGTGTCAAAATTGACATAAAAGTGTTTTTAAAACAAATATTTTATTATTAATTGATATTCTATTCCTAAAAATCTAATGTTCAGAAATAGGTATTAAATATTATTATATATGTAATTAATTAACTACTTGAGGTTATCTCAGAATTTTATTGTAAGTTTATTAACCGTATAATTTAGAAACACAAAGAGGCATGGTATACGTCAAACTATTTTACTAAGAGTTAAATTTAAAAGATAAAACTAATATAGTGACCCAAAAATATATAAAACCTATTAATTGATTGGTTTTAGACCAATACCCATAATATAATTTAAATATTTCATTTTTGAGAAATTAGAAACCAAAAATAAGTTTATTAGAAAATAATATTTCTAGTTTTTTCTAAGATGCCTCTCACCCCTCTTATAAAAAGGCACTCCCCCTTCGCTCAAATTCGCACCTTCAAAGCCCTTTGGATCGGCCAAACCCTGCCCAAATACCCTCTAATCTATCCTACCTTAATCCTGTTGGCCTTCATTTAGTCATAAATCCAACATAAGGAGTTGTTTTTATCAAATCAAATGGAATAACTCGAAGAAGTGGTAAACATTTCATCACCTCTTTCACGTTCCTTCCTTCTTTCACATCTACTTTCCTTGTTGTTTCCATTCTAAAATAATAACTACACTATCTTATATATACTATAATTTTATAATAAATATGGTACAACCATATTCATTATTCTATCCATCCATTTGATAACATGTCACCATATATGCGTACACATAGTTTATCGTCTCCACGTTGTAGGGTAGTTGTTATTCAATACATTATTTTTTGGATGGGTATAATAATGATGTATAATTGATGTAAATAATAATTATGACCTGATAATTATTCTTTATATATGATATTAAATTCAATTATTTATTATATTAATTTCAAGAGAATGATATTGTCGCTCGTGCGAACATACGGATTACCGTCTCCGTGAACGCGATGAGATTCATTACCCATCATATCCATTCAAGATTAATTTTCATTATATGATTAAAAAATATGTTTAAAGACATAATATAATTTTAAATATAAATAAGATACATACTATCTATAACAAACATTACTTATGTAACAAACCATATATAGGAAAATGAATCAGTTAGCACCCAAAATGACGACAATACTAAGATATTATTAACAATGAAATTTTAAAAGATCATATAAGATATCATATTAATGTATATGATTATTTTATAACTTAATAACAATTATTTCACCATTATAAAAGAGTTTTATCTACCGTTAACCAAGGAAAAGTACAAGGTAATGGTTAATTTCACAATCTCTTTATTATCTAAGGTGGTTTTTATGTAAGTATCTACGGGGACCTGTTTTTAATCCACATCCATGTTTCTTAAAAATATTCTCCAAAACATTTTTCATTTTTACTAGACTATGGGATAAATTAATTTATACCTTTGTTTGAATTTTTTTTAAATTTTTTTAAGGGAATCATTCCATCGTTTAGCAAACAATATACCTTATGAACATTTCAACAAAATTAAGTTAATAAAATTTTTTAACTTATATGGCAGGTATGACAATATTACACCGTTATAACAACGTTGAAGCTTCTCGTACAAGATTATAAGGATATTTTCAAATATAAATGTTTTCTTTTATAATTACATGACTTTTAAATGATTTAAAAATAAAAAGAGATATTTCTATAAAAAGGTTTTTATTTAATATATGTCAACATCTATTGATGGATTTTATGTTTTTTCATATTGATTTATTATGATACAAGATATCCATATTGTATGGAAGGTTTTGTGATATGTTTGATTGTGGATGTGTTACTTCATACCATTCATGGTTTATGGATAAATTGTTGAAATTTCTTATGCAACTTGTAATACGAATATTTATGTTATGTTTAGACCTTTTCATATGAGAAATGCATTAGACTTAGTTAGTGATGAGTGGAGCCAGCTATATCTCCTAGATGAATCAGTAGGTCTCATGAGAGAAACTAGTGTCTTGTAAAAAGGCCTTGAATAAATCTTATTTGTAGTCTAAGCATAAGGACTTGACAATGTGGTTATGAATGTCTGGCCTTATGCATTCCATCATTATGAAAGTGGCTATTGATATTGCATTTGATTATTCGACTAGTAGACTATCAATTTGAGTATGTAAATGGAATTATATTGAATTATTAATGGCCATATTATGATGAATTTTATTATGAAAAGGCTTTTGTTTTAGTTTTATACATTCCCTAAAATATTTATGTTTATTTATGAAAGTTTCTGCTATATTATTATACTTACTGAGCATCTGGGATCACCCCTTTCTGTGTTTTATTTTTCCTAGGATGCGACAATGTATATTATGACTAACCTGCAAGGATAGTCTATGGGATCTCAGTGTTCTCTATAGAAATAATGTGGTTGTATATTTCCATTATATTATATAATTTAAACTTTATGAATGTATCAAGTAGTTCCAATGCTACCAAAACTAATCGGTCTTTCAAGACATGATCTTTTATGATCATGCCAATGTTACATAATAATGCACTGAATCTGGGCTTCTTGGGTCATGGAGTTATATAAATATTATACTACCATGTTTGTCCTCCACGTAGGTTCTTCAGGTAGGTCCTCTGCATAACTCTTCAGGATAAACATTATCTGTCTTCCGATTCCCTAACTTTTGATATGTAAATCTGTTTATGCTGCGCAACTATTCAAATCAAATCTCTCGAAGAGATATAAAATTATTGATATTGAGAATACACCAAGTCTCCTCAGATAAATTTTGGAAATTGAATTCAATCAATGAACACCTTTACATCATCAATCTTTGAAATCCACTACCTACTCTTAGATAGGGTAATCATTCCACTTATTAATCGGTATGGAGAATTATTTTGGCACTTAGAAATCCAGCCTACATTCTCATCATTCATGGTGAAAACATCTTTACTCATACTTGATAGTTGTTTTCTATGTGAGAATCATATCTTCACTCTATAGGAATGTTCATGGAACACATTTCATGGTGTCTACAAAAGCCCCCGCCCCATAGAATTTGATTCATTCGGAATGAAAATAATCATTTTCTTTTGTAAAACTAGTGAACTTTAACGCATTCCAACATTATTTGTTTATATTTGGAGCAACATCATGTTTGGAAGGTTACTCAAAATTTTTACTAAGTCATAGGGATTAGCAAGTATACTTTGATTTTTTCTTGGGTTATATAAAAAACCCCAAAAACATTGTATCTTTTGATTTTTATTATTTCTCGATATTACCTAAATCATAGAAAATGAATATTTAGTGACACGGGACTCAAATTTTGTCCAAGGATCCCTTTTTGGGTTCTTAATCTAGTGAGTATCATGTCTCTTATTTTTGGCAGTTTAGAGTCTTGCATGTTAGACTATAAAGGTAAATTGTTTAATATCGAACACATTTGACCATAAAAATTTACATTGGATCCCAACTATGACTCAGTGGCAGAAAATTTCTGAAATATTCCTTTAAATATTTCCATGGGGAATCTTGACCCATTATTTTTAAGGACATAAAATCTAAAACATGTATAAATATAAGGGAAGTCTCTTCTAAGAATGAAGTTACCATTATTTGAGAAATCTATTATGGGAGCTGTATTATGGAGGGCCGACTAGGGCATATGCCTCATAGTCAAATAATGAAATCTTTTGACTAACATGCATATTATGTAGGAAATTTATAAAAGTCCGACTATGGGAATGTACTTCATATTCATGAAAAAGAGATATTATTAATTTAACATTTTACTATTTATAGACAAGGGATAATAAGATTTGGGCAAATCAGGACCATAGTGGGTGGTTTTTCTGTGGAATGGAATTTTGAGAATAAAGGGTTATCTATTTAGACATATTTCATGAATAAAAAAACCATTTCTATAAAAATTTGGTGTATGAGGAATGGTTAAAATTTATCAAAAATGTGAATTTATGAGATCTTATTATGCAGTTTTATGTCATGTAGTGAGGACATTATACTATATAGTTTTAAGTCATGCAGTGAAGACATTGTGTGGCTTTAATTTAAGGTCTTTATCTCTAACCAAAGGTATGAGACTCTCCCAATTTATTGATAATTTTCCTGGAAACATACTACCATATTTAGTTATAGAAGGGATAATTGTAAACTGTGATTTGGTAATTTATAAATCTAATGAATGATATGGAAAAAGGGCTAAAGGCATTAGAGGAAGCCTTTTCCATGAATGATGTTACTATTATTTGAAAAAACTGTTACGGGTGTTTTGTTATGTAGGGAAAACTAGGGAATATGATGTATAGAGAAATAGTGGCATCATTGGACTAACATTCCCATTATGTAGTAAAATTATGAATGGCCACCTATGTCACATGTTGGAAAGTCAGGAGAAAGATATTTTAAAATATTCACATTCTATTACTAAAAGATGATGAAACATTATGGAGATTCAGATTATCCAAAGCACAAAGATTCATTTATGATGAAAGGTACCTGAATTTGGAGAGAGTATTTACAATAATGATTTCCAAAGAATCCGAGGAATGGGATTTCTATGAAGGTCTGGCCCAAACGTAGGAGTATGGTGTTTATAGTTTTTAGGTCAGACAACTAGGACCAGAAATGGAATCAATATATGATATATGGCTATGTGATTCCAAGGTTATTACATATTTCATTGAAAAGATATAGAGGGAAATGTGTAAACCATGGTCTTCAATACTTTCAGATCGAGCGATAGATAATGGGAATAATATACCTGAATTTCAATTTTCAAATAAAGATTATTGTATATTTTATTCAATGTTTGAAGGGGAAAAAGACACTATAACCAAAAATTTAATTACAATTATTTGAAAAACCAATTATGGTGGCTTTATTATGCAGGGCCAACTAGGGAATATGGTGCGTAGCCAAATACTGGCTTCTTTTGACTAACAACTCCATTAAGTAAGCTACTTATGCAAGGCCACCTATGGGCACATACTACATAGTCAGGAAAAAGATTTCTTAAGAATTAGAAACATTTTTACCAGAAACTGTACGAAAGATTATGAAGATCTATAAATATTCTTGATTAAGAGTGTGAAATATAGAAGGGGGTTTTGCTCAATGCACATAATAAAAATATTTGAATCAATATTGGCCATGTGTTTAACTTCCTTGACATGGATCTAACCCATATATAAAATGGAGACCTTATTTGTTTCCCTTTGAATTGACATTGGGATGTACATTTTAAATTCATGTATTGAGTACATTATACTGTACAGTTTTAAGTCTTGCAATGTGGACATTATACTTTTCCATTTTAAGTCATGTAGTGAGGACATTATTCTTTGTCGTTTTATGTCAAGCAGTGAAGACATTGATAGCCCCGTAAGAAATTAAGATACCTTATTTATATAAATAATCCTTTTACTCAATTCCTATGCCCACATGAGCTTTGCTCAGTGTGAGAAACAAAGATCATAAAGGGTTTATTTTATAAAATTAATGCATCACAAGCGAAGAATAGGTTTGTTAAATTTACATGCAATTTAACGGCATGTAGTAAGGACGAAGATGAATCGATGTGAAAAGAATGAAATCTTGTAACTGGACTAAGGGATAAAACCCAAGTGTCACTATGTATATTGATGGGGGAAAGAATAAACCCATACCTTGTTCATTAAACATTACCTATGCAGATTTGATTATTATATAGGGAATAAAGGGGGGGGGTTATATCTTAGCTAGGCCCAAGATTTGAGATCAAGGTGTCTCTACATTTCTCATATAGATGAGAATCATGCCATACATAGTTCGTAAAACATTCATTCCCACACTAATCGAGATTGACATGGGAGACGTGGGAGATTTAACACATTCTAGAAAAATGATAAAAGTTACGACACAATATGTTATGAAAATAAAATCATGTATCTAAAAATAGAACTCTTTTTAGATCTACGTCATAGTGATGAGAAGAAAAACAGGAAATAATTTTTTTTGGTTGTAGCTGGGCCCAATATTAAAGATCCATGAGTCTCTACATATCTCAAATAGATGAGAATAATGCCACACATAGTTATTGAATCATTCATTCCCATCACAATTGAGTTTTTAATAGGAGACTGGGGCTTTAACACATCCTAGAAGAATGATTTAATTTAAGACACAAGATGATATGAAAATAAAATCATGTTTCTTAAAAGAGCACTCTTTATAGATCTAGTTCATATATAGGATATGAGAAAAAAGGAAAAAAAATTGTTATTGTAGCTTGCCAAGTATTGGAGATCCATGCATCTCAACATATCTCAAATAGAAGAGAATCAAGACACACGTTGTTCTTGAAATGAGTCCCCTATGAAGATTTGATTTAGACATAGGGAATAAAAGGACTCATGTGCCACTAAGGAGTATAAATTATATTAATGATGATTTCATGCAGAAGCTTTGAATTTCCTGTAGGGAAGATGTTAATCATTTGATTTAATGTCATGTAAAAAAGAAAAATGGTGTCATGTAGTTTAAGGTCATGCAGAAAGGGAAAACATGATATGCATTCTAACATCATGCATCATGGACCTTTATGGTAATTACATGTTTTAACACTTGCAACTAGGACATTATACAATGAAATTTTATGCCTTGAGGTAAGGACATGGGGCTGTACAATTTTTATTCTTTGTGCGAGGACATTGTAATGTGCATTTTTAAGTCTTTCAGTAAGGATGTAGGTGTTGTGCAGTTTTATTTCTTGCAGCGAGTACGATTTGTGAAACTATAAAAAGTATATATTTTAGAATCTAGCATTTGTTAGAGTTTTAATAATCTCTTTATCCATTTAGATTAAGGAATAAGATTAATTTGAGTAGACTTTATGTATTGAAAAAGGTCCTTCCCACATTGGCTCAAGATTTAGAGGATTCCTTCCTATTATCAAAGGAGTCCTGAGGACAAATACTAATTCTTCTTAAATAATTGAATGAAGGAGAACGTTCTTGTTAAAAGATCATCCTATTCTATTTTGATAGAATTCTAAATGAGGCAAGGTATGAAATTCATTCTTGTATAATCATTCCAACTCATTAAACAATTCTCTAGACCTCTCATCTGTAGGAAAATGAACACATATTGCAACTCTTAATGAAGGAAATTGCATTTCAATTGGAAAAAATGATTATTTTGTATATACCAATGAAAAAGGATTTTCTTGTGTGGCAGTATGAGTAGTAGTCGAGTAAGACCATAAAGAATGCAAAAGTTTATCAGGCCAATATTTCTTATATTTATCCACCATCTTCTGGATTATATTTTATAATGTTTTATTGAAAGCCTCTATCTATCCATTGGCCACCACATGAGAGCGAGATGAATGGTTCGATTCGATATTATGCTATTGATATAACTTCTTTACCTCAACAGAGCAGAAATTGGATCCATTTTCCATTAATATAGTATGAGTGAAAACAAATACAGTGATGATGTTAGTTTTCAAAAATCTGAAAATGTTTTTGGCTCTGACTTCTTTGAGAGGTATTTCCACATCCCATTTGGAGAATAAGTTAGTATTAGTAAGGATATACTTTAATTGTTTAGTTGTAGCCAGAGGATAAGGCCATATTACAACCATTCCCCATGTAGAAAATGGACAAGAGTATTTAGTTGTATGTAGAAACTCCAGGGTTTGATAAAAGACATGGAATGCACTTTCCAGGGATGGCATTTCATAGTGAAATCTATTAAATCCTCCATCATTGAAGGCCAGAAGTATCCAAGCCATCATATTTAATCAGAAAGCCTATTCCCATACTAGTGAGAACCATAAGCTCATGAATGTAATTCTTTTATGATAGTTGCATTTTCTTGTCCATCAATACATCCAAAAAGGATTCCATTAAAAACATGTTTCTAGAGGATCTTTTGGTGATCTGGACCATCATAAAGAGTAAAATTGGATGGTCATCTTCTGATTTGTAATTTTTCAACCCTTTCGAGTGGATGTACTCCATTTGAATCTATTACATGATGGGTGTTATATATTCCATTGTACAACCATATGGATCAGAAATAGGTCTAATTTCATTAATATCCACCATTCTGGTTTGAACAAAATGTGAGACCGTATGACGATGAGTTATATTGATGATTGTCTCATCCTGATTTGGATCTACGAAGGCTGTATTTTCATTATCCAGTGTATCATAATTGACATTTTTTGATCGTATGACATAATAAAATGTCATATATAATGAAAATTCATCCATTAACCCTATGACATAATCACAAAAGGGATTAACTATTCTTTTCTGATAGAATATTCCTCATTGATCTGTTTGATTACAAATTCTGAGTCACCTTTCACTTTCACGTGATATATTTTCACCTGAATTGCCAATTCCAAGCCTACGATGAGGGCTTGATATTCATGTTCATTTTTTGAACCATTATCTAATAAAAGAAAGGAATTAATAAATACTTCCTTTTCTGCGTAGATAATTACAATTCATAACCAATCTTTTTGGATTTTTGGGTTTTCCATTCTCTTTCCTGTTCAAATTATGGAGTCACCATCGATGTACATCTCCCATGTATGGGGATTATCTTCACTATAGAAGACCTCTTCATCAAGAATCATAGTATTCAGTGATATTAATTCATCAGATGGAATTTTTGTGAGGAATTTGGCCATTGATTGGCCCTTAATTCCTTTGGATGCACAAAATGGATATCAAAATGTTGCAAAATATCTACCCACCATTCTAGACGCCCTGTAAGCATATACTGACTGAGGATAAATTTTAGTGGGTTTTTTATGAAACACCAATTGGAACTCATGATGTTGCAGGTAGTTCCTCATTTTCATAACTGCAAAGATTAATTTTAGGAAAAAAAATTCAATACTTGAATATAGATTTTTCTACATCATTAATAGTTTTACTGAGATACTAAAATATGTTTTCCTTGACGAAATCGTTATTTAGGGAATGGAAGGAACCTAGTGATCACTCTAACGCTGTCACATATATAATAAGTGGTCTTCCTGCAACATGTCACATTAATACCAGTGGACTCAAAAGATATTTTTTAGGGTATCAAATGCTTCTTGGTAGTCTTTAATCCATTGATAAGTAACTCCATTATTCATTAATCTGGGGAAGGTAAACCACTTTCCATCCAAATTGGCGATAATGAACAGAATATTGTCCAAGATTCCTTGTTGTTCTCTCTATTATTTCAAATTTCTAGGAGGTTACATGCCAAGGATTGATTTTTGTTTTTTCAGGATCAACTTCGATAGCAAAATGGCATACAACGAATCCATGGAAATTTCCTGCGGTTACCCCAAAAGCACATTTCAAGGGGTATATATTAAAACCATGTTACTGAAGTTTATTGAATATAGTTTCTAGATTAGCCAAGTGTTTGGAACGTTTTCTGGATTTGACCACCAAATAATCCACATGACATTCAAAAAAATTCCCTAATAAGGGATTGATGATATAATGCATGAAATGTTGATATATTTCACCTATATTCATTAATCCAAAGTGCATCACCTGATATAAAAACACAACTTGATGGGATATAAAAGATATATATTCCTCATTCTCAGGGCCATACAGATTTGTTTATACCCAGAGTAGCCATCCATGATGAAAAGAGTTACATAGAAAGTTGTTGCCTCAATTAAAAGCTATGTGATCAGAATTGGAAATTCATATTTAGAATAATGGCGGTTAAGATATCTAAAATCAATGCAAACTCTGATTTTCCTATTCTACTTTTTCATTGGGACAACGTTGGATAGCCATTTGGGATATTTAAATTCTCTGAAAAAGTTTCCTTTATATTTTTATCAACTTGAGCTTCAATTTTAGAATCATGAGTTGGGTGTGTTCTTCTTGCTGCCTGCATGAATTCCCAATTTTCTTCTGGAAAACGCAAATAGTGGGTGGAATATCAGGATTCAGTACTGCAATTTCTATATAAATTTAAGAAAATATATATCTATGTTGCTTTAGAAAATAAGTATACACCTATTTCTCTTCAGATGTCATGGTCACACAAATTAGAGTAGGGTGTGGATCATATTTGTACCCAGATTTATTTCTCTGATCTCATCCACATTTGTAGAGAAACCTTCTTCAAAAGTTTGTGGAGCATCCCTGAGGTCGTCCTCTTCTTCTTCATTACCTGTTAATTATATTGATTCTACTTTCTTAGTATATGACTATGAAATACATCTTGAGTTAGTGGAGGAGTCAGTATTTGAAAATATTGAAGAAGAGGCCACAATTTCAGACCCTACTAATGATGAGGGGTCTTCCTGGGGTAATAAAGACTAGATGATGGATTGCAAATAAGTATCTTTTTATTCCTTTAGCATTCATACAAATTCTTCTATTCTGATTGAATAAGTGGAGGCTTGATGTAGTTTGGAAGATGAAATGAATACAACTCCATTTAAACATGCATCACTACCTGGTGAATCAACAATTTCTCCCATTCTGTCAGGCTCAATTGCTGTAATTGACGGTATGGAAGTTACTGGATGAATGCTTGGATATGGGTTTACCTATTCAATTTGATTTATAGGTAACACATAATTTGTACTCAATTGTATGAATGGGATTGCTGGGATATTTTCCAAACCATTCAGAGCATTAATTATGGTAACCTCCATTGTCATATACCACATTCTCATTGTGGGATAAAAATCTGCCTCAATGTATTGAGATTCACATGTTTTAAATTCATCCTAGTCACCATTCAATGTTTTTATTGGAAAATTCAAATAGTATTTGAGAAATTTATGGTATGGTGATGGTATGGTCACATGTTGATGTAGCCAAGGTCTACCAAGCAGAATATTGAAGGCTTGTTTCATGATGAACTACCATGAAATATGAATTAGATACAAGATCTCCACATTGGGTTCTGACTGTAATCTCTCCGAGGGGTTCTTTCTAATTCCTGTCATATCTTTACAACATTTAATTAGAAGGAGATAAGTAAGATTCAGTAAGGACCAATCGATGAAGTATACGAAAGAGAATGAGGCTGACTCCAAAGAAATTATCAAAGAAGGATCATCAAATGTCTATGTCATTGTCCTTTCTAGATAGATACAAGGGTCTAATATTTCCATGAACAAAATCATCTTCATATTCATTTAATAAAGGACATAACTTCATGATACTCTGTAGGATTATTCTCTATATAGGAAATTTCAGCAGTATCATCATCGGTTTCAAACTCTTGAGGACTTAACAAAACCTCAATAAGTTATTCTTGATGATATTTTGATAGATTTAAGGCATCCAAAATTGAAAACATCATCGGTAAATGGGAGAATTGTTTCAAGAAATCATACTTTTCATCAAAAGGTCTCTATTTCCCAGCATGGAGATTCATTTTTTCAGGTTCCTTGGATGTTGATGCTTCTGATGTAGATGTACCCTATGTCAGAGAAAAAGATGTAAATACTCTTGAATTTGGTAGATTACACTAACTAGGTCTATTTAGTTGTGAAGATTAAAATGATGATACTTCTAATTAGTCCTCCAAAATAACTATGTCAGGACCAATCATGTCTTGCACAGAAGAATATTCTTGTTCTTGGTAAGCCTGCTGAAGGGCTCTTCCACGAGATTCTACCGCATATAGAGTTTGAGAAAGAGTAATGTTAAAATAGTGGTTCTAGAATACCCATGTATTCTCTCGTATCCTTGACCTTGGACACTTCCTCTAGTTCCCCAGTTCAGTACAAGGAACTCCAGATCATTATAATTAGAATCATCATTCGAATAAGGATACATTAAGTCGATATCGTTGTTGGAACCAATGATCAATTATTTATCCAATGAATATTCTACTTGACAGGTTAGTTTTTGTCATTCCATTTGGCAGGGAAGTGCCAGTTATTTTGAAGTGGATGGAATGAAATCTACCAAAGTAGAAGAAAACATGGTCCATGACATCAACTCATCTTCTTTGGACTGTTATTTATCCTTCTGATCATGTTTCTTCTTTGACGATTGACCTTTTGATAAATGTGGTTTTGCTGTAGAAGGAGTAGTTGAAGACACAATTAGATGTTTCAATTATGTTCATATAATGTAATGAGTTCAGTTTATTATTTTCTTAATCATCCAATCATCATATTTCTGCACAATTTTTATTTTGACTTCTTGTCATTATCCTTATTTCTTGGGATCCGTAGTAGTAACATGTGCTACTTGAGCTGATGAACATTTCTGTTTCACTTGTCCAGAGTGTACCATTTTTTTCTGGAGGTCCTTTAAAATAACACTACTTAATGGGATGCCCCAACATCTAGTGAAAGTGACAATAATTTATAAGATTTTATATCTTTCTTTCTTTGGTTTCTTCGACCTTGGAAACTGAACCATATTTTTTTCAAATATGGGATGAAGTAAGCATGAACATGTTCATTCTAAATAGAATAAACTTGTTTCATTAATTCCTCAAACCATTTCCTCCTTTGATTACTTTTGTCATCTTGACGAAATGGGTGTTGTTGCTAATGCATAGGAGGTGGAGCCCTACGTTATAATAAGGGTTTTGAAGTGGATGTAGGTACATGTGCTTGCTTGAGTGTAACTGTAGTAGCCTATATATTCTATGTTCTCCTTCCAAAAGCTGATGGAATTACTTGAGTTTTATATTCAGTCTCAATAATAGAATCATTTATCTTTTGAGAAATATAAGTATGGTCTCGAAACCCTCTGGGGTATTTTACAGGGATTAGTTTTGTGCGTAACTTATCATGTAGATTATCCACACAAATTGGAAGAAACTCTAATTGAATGTGTGCCAGATATAAAAAATATGTATATACATTCCATCAAGAAATGTAATATGAAACTCTTTATTTCTCCCTTTGTTTTCAATTTTTACGATAAAAATGTTTTGTCTTTGGTAATGTTGAGTTGGTGTGAAGATGGAATTTCGGACAGAGATCTTCCAATCTAGTTATTCATCGAGATTGCAAACATATATACCATAAAAAAGTAGTCCACGTAATTTTTGCACAACACACAAAATATTTACTACTTATTGTTGGTAAAGAGTTCCTATTAGGGGATCACAACAAGAAAATCAATGTGTTAAGTGTTCTTTCAATTCTCTAGAACTATTTAATATTGGAAATGTGTTATTCATAAAATTTAGTGGGGGAGGAATCAGGTCCACCAACTCAAGGTAATCTTTATATTATTCCTAAACTGGAACACATCATTCCTACATAGCTTCTAATAGATTCTGAAATGCCTCAATTATGTTCATATTCATTTGGGGAGATATGTAGATGAGCTGGATCCTATACAGGTACAACAAATGGAGCTTGAGATGGTGAAATGACTAGAAAAACTACTAGTGATGGTGCTAGTATTTTCCTTGGATAACCTAAAGTAACAAGCTTATCAGGATGTGCTTGATCCTTAACTGACTGTA
Source organism: Viscum album (assembly GCA_963277665.1). Taxonomy (NCBI): domain Eukaryota; kingdom Viridiplantae; phylum Streptophyta; class Magnoliopsida; order Santalales; family Viscaceae; genus Viscum; species Viscum album. The sequence goes on along the minus strand of OY728155.1, from coordinate 212,347,629 downwards.
TAACCAATGGAGGGAATTCATTATCTATATCTGTAGTTACTATATGTCCTATTTGATGATGAGATCCTACATGATGAGAAAGTTGAGGATTTTCTTGGGGAGTACGTCTTGCAGAAATACTGCATCAATGTAACTCTATATTGAGTCTTTTAAACTCTTTAATCTTTTCTTCATAATGTGAAAATCCCTCTTAAAGTGACAGTTATTGTATTTATACAGTGGAAAATTGAGATTCAATTTGACTTTTACCATTCCCCTTGTTAGATTCCTTTCAGAGGTGTGAGAGTTGGTTTTTTGAAGGAATACATAGATTCTAGGTAAGCCTCTCATTTCAAGTACATGCACCATCATTATTTGCCTCAGTGTGTACCATATTATGGATAAGAACATCTTCTTCTGATCCCCTTAAACTAGACTCATTTTCTGAAGGATCATATATAATGATGTTAATGGAATTTAATGACAGATAATGCATTGATGACATTATATTAGTATCTTTGTAATATCATACCCCTCTATATCTTCCATGAGGCTCTGCTCTCATATATGATGAACACATAGGTGATGTTTGGGGAACAGTAACCTAAGGGAAATCCTTGGATAGTTCAGTTGTGAATTATCTTTGTGGCTTCTTCCCTGATCGGGATAAAAGTGACATCTATTAAAGAGGGGATTGTAGATGTGAAAAAACCCTCAAGCCTGTAGGCTGAGGAATTTCTTGTTCTTTTTCTTGAAAACATTGATCTTTTTTAATGAATTTTAAGCTTTAATTAAACGATCTCCCAACCCTACAAGATGGGGTGTCTCTTTAACTAATATAGCTGAGATTCATGCAGCTAGTCTTCTGATCTTAAAAATTTTAGTTCATACTTTATTTCGGGGAATTATCCAACAACCACTCAAATTAAATGTTTCAGAAGATAACTGTGCTATTTTAGGAATTTTTTTTATGATGTCTGACATCCTCTACGCATGAAGCCTTCTTAGGATTCTCATATTCATGATGTAAAAGTAAATCAACTTCTTTCATTATTTGTGCCTCACTCTGATAAGAGCGAATTGAGGCATGTTTTTTAGTGTATATTTTATTACATTAAATATTTGTTGATTGTAACTGGTCATGGGATATAAACTTGAATGAGACCACTTTTGGAAGGCTTTACAGATTCTAGAGTGTAGTGAAATGAAATTCTACATGTGCACCGCATCCTCTGATACGAACACGAGATGGGGAATAAGAAAATAATTGGTGTAGCCTCTTTAGAGCAATGAGGCATGCATGATGAAGGGTTCTATACTGTTTTCAACCTTTGGATGTCAGTAAACTGAGAGAGATTCCAAGATAATTTTTCAATGAAACCCTCTTATTACCTTTACTTGATTTGGATATTCATCATATGGTAATACTTTGGTTTTCAAATGACAAAGAGTCTTCCATAAGTTAAGGTGTATATTATGAACAAAATATTCCTCTATCTATTCTTGAATGTTATACTAATAATTTTCCAAATGATAGTACATGACCTGTATTTCACCTTTAACCAATTGTTTCTCATGTTTAACATATCTTCAACGTCCTTTAATAGATATTCTTATACTTGGTCTGAACAAAGTGTAAACTCTGTATTAGAAGAAAAATGTCCCAAGGGAGGTTCATAGAATGATTGTTCCCTTAAGATATCTTTTGGTTTAGAAAGTATTCCACTCGTCAATGATGAGTCATCAGACTTGACTGGATTTGTTTTGGAATGTTCCTTGAGATAGGAGGCCTTTCTCATCACTAGATTATCAATTATAGAATTATTTTGAAAATGAAAAATAATACTAATAAGAAGACATTTGTAGTTAATGCCATCATGGGGAGGAGCACCACAGTGGATTACAACATGGAATAAATTCTCTTGCACCATGGTCTTTTGGCCACACAGAGGGTTGTTGTGGATCTAATCCGGAGATAAGATTTATGGATTGAATGAGCTTTCAGGAAGCATGACTTCATGATGAAGTGTATGATGGGGAACTTTATAATTACTGGTACTAATCCCATAATTTGGTAATGAGAGGGTAGGATCTTGAGCTATAATATATAAATTTCTGAGGGCTTTAAGAACTCCAACATTAAGAGAAGCCAAATTATAGCCGGACTCTTGATTTTACAACTGTGTTTAGAGAGTATTTTTCGTGGATGCTCTCAAACAGTTATTTGCGTCCACTTTCAAGAAAAAGGAATTATCATGGGAAGGTGTATTTGCCTGCCAGGGAGTGGTAACTGAAACAGACCGATTACCTCTAATGGGGATGGGTGTATGTTTCCAATCTTGTTGTCTATATGATATGGGAGAGTATGCCCCATGACCCTCCTAGACTAGAACGGAGGTGTTTATCTTCTCCAGGATGGCATGACTATGTTTCAACCCATTTGTGTGGATATATTAATGTGTATGTTCCCCTAGTACTGCTTAAGTAGTTAGTATCGTATCCTGGAATGCTTCTAGAATATGGGCAGGAATTTGTGTCTAACCTTTCACCATTGATAAGATGTGTTTGGTGAATTCAATGGATGTAAAGAGAATAAAAAATCCATTATGTATTTGGAGTAGGTGTTTGTGTCTTCTCTTGTCCTACTTTTCCTATCAATGGGTATTGACAATACTCGTGTATAGGGGTAGAGAGTTGGGTCTTCCACAGAATTATCATCGAAGCATTCTGACTGACTTCTTCAGGTGCTCCCAAACGAGACTGTTGGTAGGCTAGATGAAACCTGGAGGTTGTATATTATTATTGGATGCTTCACATCAAGTATGGTTGTTGGTATTCCTTCAATACGGGCAGATGAGACTTCTAGAAGAATTGGTTATTGTAAGCAGGTGTATGTTCATGTTTACCAGTTTCCACCACATTGGATTGGCAGGCTTCATTAAATGCAGTAAAACGAGCATGGTGACTGGATGAAAACTTGTAAGCAGGATTATTTTCTTGTTTATGGTAATCCATTGGATTTATCTGGTGGTATTGGTGGATTTCGTTCAGATGAGTCTGCAGGATAGTAAAATTAGGATGGACTGGTGTGTGTGTTTGCTAGATGTTTTCCATCATGTTAGGTTTACAGACTTTTCTAGAGGGGTAAGAGGTAAGAACATGATCCTTTTTTACTATACATTTTCCCTAGTGGTTCATCATGTATTCCTAGATTGGAGAGACCTACCCCGAACATCCAGAGGAAATACCCCCATCATGTTGGGGGTTTACTACCGCACAATTCTACTGGCGGCGAGTGTTGGTAAGAATCCTCAAGAAGGATCCTTGCATCCTTGAATTGAGTACTTGAGTAACCTCTTCATCTAAATCCATATAGTATGGGATATAATTTTTTTTGGGTTTTGTTGATATGGACCAAAAACAGCTGAAGATGGTATTAGGCACCGTCTTCTTTTTGATCATCTGTCGTTGTTGTCTAGAAGATCATGGAGTGTTATTGACCTGAAGGGCCTGTCGAGTAGCCTCCAAAGTTGGTATTGTTCCATGCTAGCTACAATTCTTTACCAACATGTTGGAGACCCATTTTTGAAGGCTTTGGGTGTGTGATAAAGTCATTCTCGTGGATGAGGATCCATCTCAAGAAGCAGTCGGGAAGTTCACAGATGTCCTCTTGACGAAAACCATTTTGAAATGAAGGGAGTTCTAAGAAAAAACACTGAGAACAAAATTAAACTCCATTAATGTGACATCATTTATATGGATACATGAATGATTGAATCCTTTTTATGTCCTCCCTTTATCAATTTATAGGGGCCCGACAGGTGGGTATCATTATTAACCAGGTTAAGGTTTCACGTCAGTTTCACCATTTTGGTTTCGTTAGTTCCTTGAAACATGTGTTCTAGTTTTAAGAATCACTATTCCAAGATGGATCTATTGAATTTATTCATGTAACTAGAAACATAAAATTTTTCTTTATCCAAAAGGGACCTTCTTTCCAAAGGTAGGTGTTCATTATGTTTGAAAATTACAATACTTAGGAATGGGAATTTGTTGATAGGATGGGTGGTCAGACTCATCATGCCCATTTTGTGGGGAATTATTATCTACACTGGGACTCTCTTTATAAATTTAAGATATTTTCCTGACACCTTATTAATTTACTATGTATAACATAATTTTCTCTTGTAATATTCAATCACTTATTAACAAGTGTAAAATTTAGAATCATTAGTATGTATTAAAGGTTCTTCATTCATGGAGATATATGTATGTATTCGTGGTTCTACATAAATTGTATCCTCTCATATACTATTTAAAGATTCTTTTAATCATCATTATGATGATACAGGTTTTTAAGCCACTCAGTGGGGCACTCTAGAATTTATTATCATCCAGGAATATGAAGGTTTGTTTTGATGTTGGGATCATACCCCTGAAATGGGTTACCTAATTATCCATGTAAAATGAATCAAAACCCTCGTATTTCGGTTCCAATTAATTGATCACATCATAACAATTATGTTCATCTGATAAGGACCTATCCATGCATTATAATGACATGTGGTAAGGAAATCTAAGGAAAGGTTTTTGTCAATGTTTTTTGTGGGAATTATGCTAAAACAGCCTGAGTAACATGGAAATAATATGGGTTCCAATGTAATATTAGACTCTTTTGGGAATATGGACGCAGAAGAACATGTTTTATTGGATGTTTTGGTTTTGAACCTCAAGAAATCATCCTACATATCCCATTTTGGATGGGAATCAAAACCCATGTAGTTTGATAAGTCTCATAAGAGATTATAGTCCTTTTAGAGAAATGAACTTCGGGTTACATCCTGAAATGGATGCCTTGAGATTTGGGGCGTTAATTTGGGACTTATTCGTAAGGAGCATGCCCAGATTAATGGAATTAGGTCTATATTCCTAGATAGGATATCCAATGAGCTCAACCCCTAGAAATGATTCCTATATATCTTGGTTTTAAAAGGAACCAGAGTTCTTATATTTCATTCAATTGTGGGTGTATTTAACATATTGTAATTATCATGAATCATTACACCCACATGACTCATTCTCAGTGTGAGAAACTGGAGGATGTGAGAGATTCAACAATGACACATACACTTTTCCTCTTCCACTGGTAGAAGAGGGTGCACCTACAGTGGCAGTGGTGGACAAGTGTAAGGAGACCCCGGAAAGGGGAGAGGCGACCATCCTTCCCTCTATTCACAATATATTGGACAAGGCACCAAATGAAAGGAAGAAAGGATAATGTTTTAGGAGCTTACACCTGGATGGAAGACCTAAAATTGATCTTGGAAGGGGATGGATAGTTTTCATTTTCTTGGATGGAAAATCAGGTGTGAACCGTACCTTCTCTACTAGAAACCTGAGGATTGTGGTCTCTTTGAGAAGGGAGAGCTCAAGACCCAAACCCTTATCCTAATAGGGTACACCCCAATAACTTTCCTTGGAGAAAGGTCCATGTGTCTCGGGATATACAATCCCACATGCATTCCATACATCCTAACCTTATCATGAAACAAATGTGGGAAATCTCTGACTATGAAAATACAAACCCAAAATAGGAGACACACTTTTGTGCCATTCCCAAGGGTTTGATAAGTCAAGAGGTTATGTTGGATGCTTCAACATAGTCCCTTTTAGATAAACGAACCAAGGAAGAAGATAACCTACAATTAATGGCTTTAAATATTGTACTTGCGTTATTATGTAGTCTGTATACCAAGGTCTACCACGTAGGTGCGATGCACATGTGGTCCACGTAGGTACCCCCCGTTTCTGCGCCGCGCAGTTGTACTGCACAGGTTTGCCGCACGACTGTGCCATGTAGGTTTGTATAATGACTGAAGAATATTTTTTACATAGGGGAACCATGACTATGTCAAAAATGTGGAATACATTTATGAAAAATTCTTATCCTAGTTAATTATCTCTTCACGCATACATTAGAGAGCTACTTGAGACAATTTGAGGGATCTGGGCGAAAGAGCTACACAATGGGAGCATTAGGGAGTCTTTCATCTTTTTTAGCCCTTGAAATGGATATCCCAAGGGTCCTATTTATAGGCAAGGAGGGGAACCTGGGTAGAGGAGTTAACCTTCATAGGTCCCCTACGTAGGTCCTCCATGTAGGTCCTTCACATAGGTACAAAAAATTATACTACCACGTAGGTCCTCCATGTAGCTCTTTGGGATAATATTTGTCCATCTTTCGAGTGCCATAAATTTTGATCCGTAAGTCCATCTTGGCTCTAAGACCAGTCAAATTGAAGCTCTCTATGTTGTCTACAATTCTTGATATTGATAATACACCAAGTATCCTCAGATATATTTCAAAAATTGATTTTAATCAATCGGAACCTTTTCATCATCAATATTGGAAATAAACTACCTACTCCAGGATGGGGGAATCATTCTGCATATTCATCAGTATGGAGTAGTATTTTTTCCCATAGAAATCTAGCCAGCATCCTCTTTCTTTATGGTGAAAACATATTTACTCATACTTTACAGTTGTTGTCTATGTGAGAATACGATCATCACTCTATGAAAAGTGAATAGAACTCATTTTATGGGGTCTACACACTCCAATACAATGACTAGGCTTTAACATAAATTTAAAATAATAATATTGGTATTGTATAATTTTTTTGTCTAAATTAGTGTTGTGTGCAGCATAATATTTTGGAGAAACCCATTATTGCATGCTGGGTATTCTATCGTACATAGTGCCCCCATTAAACTAAAATAAATATTTTATTCAAAAATATTAATACATATGGAAGTGTATTATTCTATAAATACATGGGATGTTTCATATATTGGGTTCTATTACCCCTTTTGTTTTTTCCTTTAAATAGATTTAAATTCAATGGATACCACATTTGTAGATGTTATTTGTCATTTTTTTCCAAGAGACATGTTACATATTGAAAACCATAATTTACTTTTATATTGTTCTCACATACATAATTTCCTTCATTTTAATGAATATATTTCATTTCATGATATTTTAATTTCCATTTCATGGTATCCCTATTATGATCTTTTAATTTTATCTTTACATTTAACAAATGATTTATTTTTCTAAACATTTGATTACATTGAGACATGATTCGTTATGTGAACTATGATTATTTTTATGGAGTACTCATCACATCCTTGACATTTAATATCTTTATTTTCTTTATTCATTATATTCAATTATCATTATTTATATCCTCTTTCATGGGTTTTGATTCCAAAGTTATCAATGTCCTTAGGGTTGCATCTTAACAATTCCTTAATCATGAAAAGTTTTGAGTTACACACCTACCTTTTGTTATATAAAGTATATAATGGATATTTGTCATATTATGTCACATTTCTCTATTTATTCACAATATTAAGTATTTTAACTCATATTCACCATTTTGAACTTTTTTTCAACTATGTCATCATCCATTAGATTTCAATATGTTATAGATGGGATATTTCTTTTTTAACCATTGACCTTATTTCTTGAGATGGATTATAGCCATGTTATCCCATTTATTTTCTGGGAATGTCTTTATGATCCATATGTTTCTATCTCAACATGAAAATTGATTGATTCCTAGGGAATTGTTTTACTAATTATATTAAAACTCATATCATTAATATGCTTAACAAATTCAAATTATAGAATTTATGGGTGGGGCCAGGAATTCCCAATCTCTATAAAGACTTATTTTTCCTCACGAGACAAAAGGTATGGGTATTTGGATTATTTCTAAGAACTGAAAAGATATTGTCATGGATGCAACCTTGATAGAGATGATAATGAATTGTTTGTGTCATTAACAACAACAATAATGTCTTAATTGGGGCGTTGATAGTAAAGAAGATGACTTGTGGATTTTTGAATTCAATCTCTAAAAATTCAATTATTTTTAACCGTGTGATTTTTTATATATTCTTCATCCTTGGAATTGTTTCAACATTACATGGTTATTTTTATATGATTATTTCATCATCATATTCTGTATTCAGAATTATGTATTCCCTGTTTATTCTATGATAGATTCTCGAATATAAATTATCTTGATAATTTTTTATGTTCAACATTTTTATGTTTCTATTTATATAGTTTATGGAGGAAATATTTACATGTGATACAAGGATAATTTTTTATAGATTTTGATGTCTTATTATAGATTAATTATTTTCTTATTTAGTAAAATAAATTAACATTATATGGGAAATTCATGGGAATTGTTAGTTAACAAGTTGTGTTAAATTATCTAAATTTATAAACCTAAATGATCATATAAATCTATGTAATATTATATTTTCATTATTTCATGTAATTATGGGATTATTAAGTATGGGATAACATAATTGGTGTCAGGTTAATGATTAAAATACTTAAGAGGTTTGGATGTTGGTTATGGAAACTTTTATGGAAGAAAAATTCATGTTGATCGTAATTTGAAAGATATAGACATCGTTTTTTATTATTTTGTCGTAATAATTTATTTATTTTGTTTTTAAAGGATTAGGATGAGTTAAAATTGGAGGAAAATCCATGAGTGATTCTATATAGAGGAAAAAATAAAAAATACGGAAAATTATAGAGTATGTGATATCCTATAATATAAATACCTATATCGCTACAACAAAGTGGATATAGATGTTGTAATGATTATCCTTATGGTAATCACCATGAAATGCCTTGGTGAGTATCATCTTGATCTTAATTAGGTGCTTTCCAAGTGGTCTTATGACTACACACTTTTTTGGACAATTCCCATCAAGTATGATTTGAATGTTTCACTTACATATTATTATGCATCATGAAAGATTCATATATATTTTTTACAAATCCTAATATAATAATGATCATGTTTAAGAAAGATTAATATGTAGAGAATCAGATGTTAATATATATATTATATAGAATTATATTTTATATATATTGTTTAAAATTAATTGTTTTGGTAGAAATTTCAGGGATTTTTTGAGTTTAGAATACTATAAAAATTTTCATAGATATTTCAATGTTTTTTTAATATTTAGTTAATTAAAGAACCAAACATATAGAAACATGGTTTGAACCAAATGTGATTTAGCTTGAATGAAAATAATAGTAATCTAACTTGATAGTTTCATACTGTAAGACATATTGAGGTTTAATGTTTTATTAATCCTATTATGATGAAATTATTCATCACTCTTGTCAACACGTTTTGTTTTGTTATGGTTGATGCCTAAAGTGACCATGTTGATGATGGGTTCCATGGATACTATACAAACATTCCTAATGAGAATCCTAATGAGATAATAATTGATTTTGTATATCATATGTTTTTTAAAACTACCAATGTATTATTATGATTAATAAAGTCAACTTTTTCAAGTCTCTAAACACACCAAAGATGAGAAGGATGGAGTCTCATGGAATGTCAGGTGAGGAAGGTGATAAATGAAAGAATATTCAATTTATTTTGTTTAAAAAATGATGTATGAATCCTATAGGTTAATGACTCAAAGGAACTATATGATGATTGGCGTATAGAAAATGAAATCATAAAGGAATACATTTTAATGGAATGATGAATAAATTGGTTAAAATGATGAGTGTAAAAGATGTTTTCCTTCTCACAGCTACGATATTAAGGAAGAAAACTCATTAAAAAATATATCCATTATTGTGACTATATTTTAGATACCCATACCTAATGATAGTAGTGTGTGGTAATTATAATTTATATGATATAATTTATTTAATGAAATTAATGAGAAAACGACAACCATAGAAGTAAAATTATATTTTTAATTAAAACTTAATTTTTTTTGAATGAATGCTTCAAACCAAACAATAAACCACAAAGAACCATATCACAATATATTACCATAAAAATTAATCCATAAAATTGGTTGAGAAAAATATAGGAAAACATATCATGAAATATATATATATATATAATAACAGTCTTTATTAATTTGAATGCATTGATAAATTTAATTAATACATCTTTTTAAATAACAAAATATATTTCCATATTAAAATATAATGATTTTCAATTTTGATTTAATGTGATATATTTTATAATATAACATATATTAAGAATAAAATATATTATTAACATGAATAATATGTTAATATAAAAAATTATTATTAATTTATAAATAATTAATAATAATAATATTTTCTATTTAAAAATGTTATTTTCATTTAAACATAATTTCATTATATATTTATATATTTTTATATTAAATTACTAAATTATTGAAATTAAATTTCAAAAAATGAAATTAAATTTCTGCATATATCCTTTAAATATTATTTTATGATAATTTTTTTTGGATTTTATTGAAATTGTGGTTTTTTGGGTAAATAGTGTAAAAATATAGTTTTTTAGTATATTAACAGAGTTTTTTTCTACATCATGAAGTCATTATAACTTAAATACTTATAATAAAATTTTCATGATAAAAAATAATTTAATGAATGAAATTTTTAATTTAAAAATACTATTCTGACATTATAAAAGTAATGGTTAAGAATTGGAATACGATGTAATATATTTATCATAAAACATTATTCATTCACTAACATAAAAAAATAGTTTCAAGAATTTCAAATAATAATTATAAAAAAATATTTTTTATTTGGAATTAATAAGAATAAATTATATATAATGGACCATATCATTTTTAGGATTAATTTTAATATTACAATTATTAATGTTAATTATTGTAATTACGTAAAAATATTATTTTTACTGAATTCTTTAATAAAAATTGGGTAATTTGTTTCTCTAAAAATATTATTACATTATCAAAAATTAATTTAATATAATGATACAATATATATATATATATATTAAAAAACATTCTATAATGACATGGATTTTCACAATGGTATGGCTCTTATTTTTATTTGAATCATTTTTTTGGTAAAGATGGGAAATAGTCTAAGGAATATTCCAGGAGCGTCTGGGGCTTGTTCAGAACCTAATGTTTTGGAAAATGGTAAAAAATAGTGGTAATCATGGTTTGTTCATGACAAGTACTAATCATATATCTTAACCTTGTAGGTAACATTAATAAAGTAGGTGGAGACACGGTTTTTCTAAAACATTGAGATCCTTGGAGAAGACTTTGTGAAAATAATAAAAATATTGACCAATAAAAATCATAGGGTTTCTACATCGTTTTCAAAAAAATGCGGGGTCCCTCCCTAGGTAGTGATGTGTGCACGGTTGGTGCACTGTTTTGGACAACTGTTTGGCCAAACTCTTTAATCCTATCCTGAAAGGTGAATTTACTATGTTTCCCTTATTTAATTAAATATCTAAACCTTCCTTTCATTCCCCAATTTTCAACAGACAACCTTGGTTATTCTTCTATAAACTCTCCCTCCATCTAAACTAGGTATCATCATGGTATTTCTTTCATTCATACACTGAATCAAGGTCATTTGGAAGCATCATATCTGTATTGATAAGCACTCAAATCCTCTTGATTCCTATTTCAGTTTCTCTTTTGATATCTTGCAATATTTAGGTTAGATCTCATTCTGCCTATTTTCTGGGTTTTAGAAAATTTCACCGATTTCATCTGATATACTTGAAATATAAGGCTTATATTTGATGAGGAGTTGTTTATATCTCAATGGTAGGTTTTCTAGATATTTTTTATAAAATGCCAATTCATTTCATGGATCTTTAATTGTGATGAACAATGAACATTGTCGCATAATTCCCTTTAATTTTCATTATTCCATCATAAATTAATTATTTCATGTTTAGATGTTCCAATGGAAAATATTAATCTGTTAGAGAATTTATACCTCATTCATTTCCATCACTTTTGGTGTGATAAATTACTTTTCCCTAGATTGAATTGTTAAAATTAACAAAAGAATCACCTAAGTGCATGGTTTGACATATAAATGGAATTTCTCTTCGTGACGTACCTGTTTATGAAACCAACAACCTTCTTTGTGAATCCACAATCATTGATTATAAATTTTCATGCCTTCATTAATAAAATATATTGTTTATATTCAATAGAAATGGGTTTCAAGGAAATTCAACATAATTTATAATAGTGGGATTGAGTTATATAAATTGTGAATTCCTTGGATATTTTGCTTTGTAATTAGAAGTTGGAATTTTATGGATTATGACGCCGTTGTTTGTAATGGGGATTTAGGATTAAAATGATAATATGGTGACCCCCAAAGTTGTTTTTGTTGTTATTATTATTATTATTATTCCATGGAAATTAATTATGGAAAGATGGTTGAGGGACATAATGAGAATGATGTTTTAATATCCCTTACACTCGGTGTTAAGAATGATATATCTCACCATTATACTTATACCAGAATAATGGGAATGAGGCTCCTTGTTCTATTGATTTTGAATTTGGGCATGAAATCTCACCCAACCTATATCTATGGTTGATTATAGTGTCACATATTTATTATGTGGTTTAGGTAATGTACCCTATGTTGTAGCCTATATCTCATTAGAATGGTTATATATTCTTAAGTTACACCTAATGTTTAGTCAGCACATAAAATTCATGTATATTCCTATGTACTAACTCATTAACTTACTGAATATATGTGTATAAAATATAAATTCATATCTACATATAAATTTGGTTACCATATATGATGTGGCATTAAATTTTCATTTTTTTCCAAATTTTTTATTAATATTTTCTATCATATATTTAATTAATTTTTGAATATTTTTAATTAATTGATTTTTTATTATTTTATAACTAAATTTTTTATTTATTTATTCCTTATGTATTTATAACCTATAAACTTATTATTTTATCTTATTTAGTGTTTACGTTCTTTTTTTATAGTCAATCTCTATTATGTTTTTATATTCCTTGCTGAATAATTCCAGGTCTTCTTATGGATATTAATTAATTAATTTATAAATCTACATCCTTCAAATAGCTCAAATTTAAATTTAAAATTATCATTCAACATTTAATTATTTTTATATAATCAAATTATTTAAATATATTTATCTCACCATCATTTTTAGTTCTTTTTTTTATGTATTAAAAAAATTATTAATTTAAAATCAATTTTTTCACTACTTTTTGGTTGTATAAATATATGGTTTTATTTTATTAATTAAATAATTTTTTATTTCCTGTTTGATATATATATATATATATGTAATTTAGATTTTAAATTTATGTTTCATTAATTGAGTTATTTTTATTCTTTTTATTTTACAGATCTGAGAACCCCTAAATCACCATGCCCATATTCATCGAAAACCAAATCAGCACGAGCCTTGATGCATTACCATGAAGCAGAGTTGAGGGCGAGCCAACACAGCTGTATCAGAAAGAGCAGGAACTGTGCACGCCATCGTCGAGAGAATAAGAAGCCACCAATGATGTGGTTGGCTTGCACAGCAAACCAGAAACCCCCATCTTTCATGCATAGTAGAAGGGGGGAGAAGTAATTAAAAACATAATAAAAAAACATAATATAAAAATATATAAAAAAATATAAGTTATTAATAATAATTGAAATGAAAATAGAAATAAAAAATAAAATAAATATTTATGTTAGGAAAAAATAATAAATTGCTAATTTTTAGAATAAAATAATATAAAAAATTAAGTAAATATTACAATAATTTTCTTAAAAAATTTAACTAATTAAACTAAATAAATAATATAAAAAACATTAATAATATTTAAATTCAGTAAATAGTTATAAACTAATAAAGTTTAATAAATTATTAAATTATTTCTCTTTCTATTAAAATATAAAAATATTAACTTCTTAAATTTAGAAAAAAATATTAATGATTAGTAAAAATAATTCTAAAATAAAATATTTATCAATTAAATTAATAATAAATAAATTATTATCAAATAATTATTAATAAAAATTAAATAACATAATATTTTCTCAAATCGAGTAATTATATAAATTAATTTATGAAGCAATCATTTATTAATTATTTTCTGATTTAAATCTATTTCAATAATCCCTCTATTTTATGATGCGTAGATGCATGTAGGTCACAGAATCCCATCCAGGTGAATCTCAATTTCTACTGGGATAGTTAGTAATATAGGTCAAGTTAGTACGGCGTGTGTTGCATGAAAAAATTCATGTGTGTGATAATGAATTGAAGAACACATGAAGTCAGAAGAAAATAGTGAGTGACTTGTAGCAGAAGGCATAGGGTACATAAAGTATAGAAAGAGTGAGAACCTGGTATCTAACATTAACTATTCCTACTACTATTCATTAGAGAGCAGAGCAAGAGATGGAGACATGGATAACCACTTCTTGGAGACTCGAGGACTATCAAAGCAACACAAGTGTATTTCATAAGAGAGATATAGTATCTTCAATTATTTTTTCTCTGATTCAAATGTTTACTATAATAGCATATTCATTTGACTTGAACAAGATTGAAGGCTAAATTTCAAAGCTTGGGACTTTTTAAATTCTACTTGTTTATTACATAGATTTATTCACATAGTTTCCTTTATACAAAATCATAATCACTTCGGTGAGATAAATCTTGGTTTTTTTAATTAGATTGTTTTGCACCATCATTTCAGGCTTCAAAATTTCATGATCTTTTGGTGAAATTGATTTTGATTACTTTTCATCAAGCATAAAACTCAAAACAAAATACTATAGAGAGTTGTGTTAAAATTGATTATTTTGTAAAATTCCTTTATAGTTATTTAATCAAAGAGTGGTGAACTCGCAGATTTGATATTTTATGTGATATAACTCCTGGATAAGGTGGTTTTAATATCATTTCATGAGCTATCATTTATTAATTTTTTTTGAATAATTCTACATTTATGATCTATAGTTTTATAAATTTCCATAATTTTTTTGATCTAATGATTCATAGCCATTTTTGTGTCTAACTTCACATTTATTACAATAGTTTTGTCAATTTTCTAGTTTCAAAACTTAGATTTATAGTTCAACATTGTTTTAAATTTTCCAAAAAAATAAAAATTAAAAAAATTATAAAAATGTATCCCCCATTTCCGACCTAATTGGGTTTTGGTAAGTAATCCCTAAAACACTTACCTACATTCCCTATGGTTTGAACTTGCACCATTGTACTAGTGTTGGTATAAAAATTCAATTTTGGGGGTTGTGAAGACCTCTGGACCTATAAAACTTTTGTGTTTCTTCTAGGGAAGGCACGAACTGATCATTTTAAGGGTAAATTTAAAAAAAAATTAACAAAAAGAAAAAAAATAAGCTTAAAAGAACCAACTTCTTGGGTTTTTTCAATATTCTGCTAGTTCTTCTTTAATGTGTGTTTAATCTGATTCTATAACTATTTTTCAGTTCTAATATATTTGTTAGTTATTTTCATTGTTAAGTTTGTTTGAAATCATTTTAGTTGCGATTTTGATTTAATTTAAACAAAAAAATGGGATCTCATTGGGTTTTGGGTCATCAAAATATAATTTATTGTGTCTATTGTATGAATTATGGGCACACTGCATGGTAGTGTGTCTATAATGTACTAGAACAACCCTTTCAATATGAGGAAAAAAATTACGAACATGAACCTAAACCTAAATACTCCATAGAAATACATCAATAGTTGTAAAAATATTTATCTAAATTTGATGAATTTGAAGAAGAACATGTTGTTAGAATGAAAACAGTACGTAATGAAACATGAGATTCATATGAGGACACTAAAAATCAAAAATAATTTGAATCTAGTGATGGTATGTAACACCCCAAGATTTCATAGTACGATATCTCTTTAAAGTAATTTAATTGCTTATATTTCACACCACACCAACTTGGCTTGCGTTATATGCAATATTGTGTTTCTATAAAACAACACATTAGTATTATAATTATTTAAATGATATATTTATTTACCAATTAAAAATTGTAATGTGAATAGTAAAAAATAAATTTTATTTTTTATTTTTAATGTTTTCTAATTAATAAAACATATTTATAATGAAATGTATATGTTTTGTTGAAATAGTTATATATTATGAAAAAACTATTTTCCTAAAAGAACTACTTTTTATGTCCTTTTTTGAATAATAAGAAAATTAATTTTAGACACAACTATAAATTTAATTTGGTAAAATAGGGTTCATTTTTGAAATTGGAATATAAAAATCATCTTTGAGTGATTTTTTTTATTTTTCTGAAAACATTCAATTTCTGATTAATAGGGAAAAAACTACATAATAAATAAAAACTGACATTTTCATTTAACTAAATATTTTTAATTAAAATTTATCTTAAAAAAATGGATACATAATACATAAAATTGTCCAATGTAAATCATTTGAGTCATTTTATAATAAAATTAGATATGTAAAATTTTATTGAACTTTTTAACGTCTTTTAACCACCATCTAGGCATAATTGAAATGTTGCATAAAACACAATTTTTCCACTTATATGAATATAATTTAAAAATTCTGATAGACACGGTTTTCATCAGAAAGTATAATGTAGTTCAATATGATGAAAATAATTTTTAGTGAATAGTAAGTGTGGAATTTTATTTACAATGGTTAAAAGTAAACAGTGTAATGAAAGGTAAAAATAATTTATAATAATATAAAATTACCCCAAAACATATCCTAATTCTATTGGCTATTTTTTTTCCAAAATCAACATAGGGATAAAAATATGATACTTCTTTATCCATGTGGGTTAGATTATGACATTTATTGAATTTTATTTAAAGAAGAGTTAAAAGTGTCAAATTCAATGTTTAATAACTAACCTATTTTTCATATATGGTTATACATATGGTAAATTTGACTATAAATATTCATTTGAAAGATAAAAAAGAGTACCTATGTCATGGTATTTTATTTATTATTTTTATACATTAAATAATTTAATTTATATATGACACAACAATGATGTAGTAATTTCCTTATTAATGAATGATTAAAATAAATGATATTATAAATATTATAAAAATGGGTTTTGAAATTTTTGATGTCTTACATTAATTTCTATGGTGAATATTACATCTTCTTATTTATTAAATTAATTTTTTTTCAAGTTATCGAGTAATTTAACTTTCTAAAAAATCATGTGCTAAATAGTATAAAAATGACATAAATGATATTTTAAAATAAATAATATTTTATTAAAAAATATAAAAGTCATAAAAATATAAGGTTATAGAAACTGAAATTTATTGTGTCGAAATATCTTATATTATCCACTTTAGTTTCTTTTCGAAACTTATAGAAACTATATTAACCTTGTAGTATGATAATACAATAAGACATGATAATAGTTAAACTATTTCACTACAGGTGATATCTAAAAGCTAAGGTTAATAAGTTGACCTAAACATGTATAAAAACTATTGTTTGAGTGGATTTAGAATCATCCTCATCTAATCCTAGAAATAAATCAAATTCTAACTATTATAAAATGAATGGTATTTTATAATAAATTAATATTTCATCATTTTTTCTAAAGTGCCCCTCACATCTATTAAAATAGGGAGGATCCATTTCTTTTTAATTCACACCTCCCAAGACATTTGGATCTACCAAACCCAGCCCAAATATCCTACCAACTACCCTCACATAAGCCTAGAGGCCATACTTTGAACATAATTCCAACCAAAGGAGACTTTTTAATCAAATCAAAATGAAACACTTGAAGATGTGGTAATTATTTTATCATCTCTTTCAACGTTCTTTTCTTCTTCTACTTCCACTTTCATTGTTATTACCAAAGTAAAATAATAACTCAAGTACCATCTAAATGATGAGATTTTATTATAAATATGGTACAACAATATTCATTATTCTATCCATCCTAGGAATGGCAAAGTTACCAGTCGTGAGTACGTGCGGTTTACCATCTCCAAGTCATGGTGTAGTTTGTTATTGAAAACAACATTATATGGATGGGTATAATAATTACTATAATAAATTTAAATAATAAATATAACATGGTAATGAATATTTATATATAATAATCAATCCAATTAAACATTTTTTCACCATCAATATAATGATATTGTGCCTTCTGCGTACGTACGACCTACCGTCTCCACAACGCGATAAGATTCTTCTTTAACGATCACCATTCAAGAATTTTTTTTAAAATATATATATTGATTAAGTATATGATATTTTAAATAATATTGATACTGAAATAATATATATTTATGTAGATAAATATATGTCATTTACTTACTTCCATAATATAGAATAGGAAAACTGAAACAACAATCATGCAAACATATAGACTATCGTATCCTTGAACGGTGTTTACATTTCATTTATCTATCTATTATACATATTTATATTCTGAAAATTTATGATATTGGAATAATTTTTTATATAATTGAAGTATGTAAATCATGATCTATGTAGTACTATCAAGAATAACAATTTAAAACTCGTATGAAAAAAAGATGATTATTACCTGAAATGATACTTTAATATGACAATTATTATTAAATAGGTAGTGTAATGTAATAAGGGAATCATATATGATTTCGTAAATATGAATAAGGTTCTGTTATAATTTAATAACATACTATTTTCATTATATAAGAGGTTAAACGTACCATCAACAAAATGAAATTATAAGGTAAGGGTTAATTTCTTAATCTCATTATTATCCGAGATTGTTAATGTGTAAGTACTTATTGGAACATATTTATCATCAATTAACAAGTTTCAAAAAAATGTTATAAAAAGGTATATTTTATGGTTTTATGTAACGAATAGTTTAATTATATTTTTATTTTAAATGTTTTAAATATTTTTTTTCTAAATATTTTTAATTAATGTCCATATTTTGAAAATGATTTTAATTATTTATTTTTAATGACATTATTGTTTTAAAATTTTAGTTCTTTTAAAATTTTTCAATGTGGTATTAGACAGTTATAGTAAAAAAATTTCTTTTAAATGTATTCCTTTAAAAATATTGTGACTTTTAAATGATTTCATGAAAATGGGATATTTCTCTTCAAGAGTTTTACTGATCATTTTCAACTATGTGAACAACTTTCAATATATATTATTCTTGATTGTGGTTCACTTATTATAACACAAACATCCATATTGTATCAAATGAGTTATAATATGTTTGAATGTAGATGTTCTAATTTTATACTATTCAATATTTAGTGTTAAAGTATTGACATTTTGTATGATATTTTTAATACAAATGTGTATTTAATGTTTAAAATGTTTAATATAATGAACGCATTGGACTAAGTTAGTGATGGGTGGAGACTTTTAAACCCCCCCTAGATTCATAGGTAGGTCTCATGAGAAAAACTAGTGTCTTGGCACAAGGCCTTGATAGAATATTTGTGAATTTAATTGTCACAAGGCCATGACATACTAGTTATTATGTCCGAAATTCTACATTCCCTAATTATGAAATTAGTTATTACATGTGATTATTCGATTGTTATAATATCAATGTCCATTTATATATAGTAGTGTTTGATTTATTTTTTCCATATTATATTCATGTTTTTTTACATGCTTATTTTTTTATTACACATATTTCCATAAAATTTTATAGCTTCCACGGAATTATTTACCCCTTCGGAGCATCTGAGCTCACCCCTTTCTTATTTTTTATTTTCCTAGGATGCCAAGAAGTGTATTAGGATTGATATATGGGATTAATCAAGGGGAATAATGGAGTTATAAATGGATTATCTATGGTTAATTTTATGTTAGTAATTTTAATGTAAAGTTCATATATATAACTCATTTTTGAATACTGCTAAACCGATCGGTCCTTCGAGACATGATTCCTTGAAATCATACCAATGTAATAAAATAATACATCGACATAGGGCTTCTAGGGTTGGGGAATTATAGTTGGTATGATATTATGGTTACCAATAACCTTTGAATTTGGATTTAGATAAACTATGATTTGAGAACATTACTCTAAGATAGACATTAATGATTTATATAAAATAACATTTTAGAATTTTGGTAATGTAGATATTTTTTTTGATTCCAAGAAATATGTCCCTTTCTGGATACTACATGTGGACATTGTTCTGGCATAGATGTAACTAAGAGTAACAACTTTGAAAAGGTGTTTCAAGCATGTCCTAGGGTAACCTGGTACACAATAATGGACCTTACTGCACACCGGGTTTTTCAACCATGGGGGATATGCTTAGTATAATTCACATTTTCATTACAAACCATTATGAAGTATTTATGATTAAATATTTCTACAACGAAAACATTTTTATGTTTATAAGATTAGATATGTATAAAATTTTCAATTTATGTTATTTTTTTTTGAATAATGAATTATATTTCATAACATAATCTAGTGTATGACATTGTCTAGAAATAGTGCCTAGTAGAAGGAATGACTAAACCATCAATACACATGTTCTAAAGATTAAAAAGGATCCTTTCATGCATGGTCTTAAGCCAAAATTTCTATGGGAAATTCCCTCCCATATATTCTCATAATATAAGGAAATTATATAATGTGTTAATTAGTTATGTAAAGAATTATCTGAGTCCTATGGCTTTGAAGGGACGATAGAGACGAAGATGGTGGCAGAGAGAAATATAAATAAAGCCAAAAATGGAAAGAATGATTTTCCCTTATGTGATAACTATAGAAAGAATCCCCCGGGGAAGTGCTTGAGTGTAATGGCCCGGGTTTTTAGGGTCCATTACATTGTGAAAATCTCGTTTTGGGTTTTCTGGTCTGGGAATCACGGTGGTGTAGGTCTACCGGAAGCTCGGTCTACCGGTGGCCGTAGCCTACCAGTAGCTCTGTCTACCGGTAGCTCGGTCTACCGGTAGCTGCAGCTACCGGTAGCTCTGTCTACCGGTAGTTTGTCCTACCGGTAGCTATCGCCTACCGGTAGATGTAGCATACCAGTAGCTGCAGCATACCGGTATCTGCATCCTACCAGTAGCTTAGCCTACCGGTAGCTCTACCCTACCGGTAGCTCGGCCTACCGGTAGCTGCAGCCTACCGGTAGCTCGGCCTACCGGTGGCTGCAGCCTACCGGTATCTTGGCCTACCGGTGGCTGCAGCCTACCGGTAGCTCGTCCTACCGGTGGCTCTGGCGTACCCCGCGGGTTATTTCCAGTAGCACTCCCTTTTGCGCAAATAGGGTTTTAAACCCCATTCTGACTCGTTTATGCGTGTTTTAAAGACCCATAATGTGCATAAATGTTTTAATTCAATACTTAATCAATTCGTGAGTCAGTTTAAACCACCCAACCCCCGTTAATGACGAGTGGAGCCTCTTGGTCAACCCAAGACCCCCGCGCCTTAGGCGATTACACGTTCTCACCTCAACCGTCCACAACTCTTATAAAATAAGGGTTAGCCATGGTTTCTCTTTTCCTCGATCGTGGATTTTCACAAACAGCTTCTGGTGCATCGGGCGCATCGTTATCCGTAAAGTTCCGTGCCCAGCCTAAGCACTGATAGTCGAAGCGATTTTCGTTCAGGCGAGCCGAATCGCTATCCGTGAACATCCTCTATCGGCCTCAGCGTAGATCGTTGATCCAACAAGTAAGGAATTTCTCTTTTGCCTCTCTCTTTTGTGTATCATGTGGGGTGGGAGAGCTTTCGATTCTGTAGAATTGGATAAACCATACCTAATTAAAGATAATGAACGAATTCTTTAAATAAAGGAGGGGGGGTTGTGATCATTGATTATGTCTTATATTTTGATGTTGTTTCTTTTATGACCATCTTGTTGAGTTGTGCTGGCTTATTCCTTCTGAAAATTGAGGCTGTTGGTGGTCGTTGTTTGTGCACTAATGAACCCTGCTGTTGTTTTAAATGGCTTGTTGTGGTTTAAAGTCTTGTTGTGAAAAGGTAAATTGGTTAATCACACATACCCGTCTGAATAAATTGAAAGAACCAGGATCAATCCCTTCTATGCTAACACCGGTTAAATGTAATTTGAATCATGGAGTGTGTTATGTCGTTTAAATCTGAAAATCCCTGACTTGTGTTTGTGGTGGTAGTTGGTTGTTTTCCTTTTGGGCCGATTGCTGGAGATGTGGGAGGGGATGGGATCCCCTGTTCTTTTATACCCTCGGTGGTTGTGTGAACTTTGGGGGATGAGATCTCCTGTTGGTATGGATTCGGGGGTTGTGAGTTTTAAGACCTGGTGGTTACTTATTTATATCACAAATTGGGGTGGAATCCTCTGTTGTTGAAAACCGGGTATGGGCGTTATGGTTGTTGCTTGATTGTTTACCTTCCCGGACCTATGCCTATGCCTACTAGTTTCCCAGTAGTGCTTACACATAAACATTATTACTACGTGAAATAAGAAAGGGGACAAATTGGTTGTTAGCGTGAGTCGTGACTTGAACTTGAGCGCTGTTGTAATCTGTAGGTTGTCTGAAGAAAGACCTAGCTTGGGTGAGTGCTTGTTACCTATATATATATACTTGTAGATTTGTGTTTCTTATTCACGCCCCACCCAAGTTGAGAAATTAGTGTCGAACACCCCCATTTCACGGGGAGTGTGTTTTTACCAACACTATTCTTAGTGGCTGGTTATTAGCTCATTTTCTGCTCCCTTTCCCGGATAGCCCAAATATCTTCGGGCAGGCTGTGATGGCGTGAGGTCCATTATTAGACCAAGAACCTTCGGGTGGGGTAGTGTGGTGGTTGGCCAGGTGTGTGCGGCAGGTGGTTTCCCAAGTGTCTTCAGGATGAGGCCCAGGTGTCTCCGGGCGTGGTAGTGGATCATTTAGCTCGGGTGTATTCGGGCGTGGTGGTGGTTGTTCTGGACTAGGTGATTACAGGCGTGGTTACATGTGATATTTGTAGCCCAGGTGTGTGCGGGTGGGATTCAGCAGTGGGACTGTGTGCGGTTGTGTCCCAGGTGTGTGCGGGCAGGTGTGGCGGTGGGATTGCATTGAGAATGGAGGGATTGGTCTGATGTGTAGGATGTCTCAATAACTAGTGGTAAAGTGGCGTGGGGTACCCAAACATCGATGTGATCTTATTATATATATTACTTGACTTGTGTTATTTGGGAAGTGTACCTTGGTGAGGATTGGGTGGATAGTTTACCCTGTTAGGTGTTTGGTTTACTCTTTTTCTCACGGGACTTATAGTACGTTCCCCCACTTGTGCACGAGAGTATTTGGTATTCCCTACTGAGTGTACTTGTATGCTCACCCTACATATATAAAAGTTCTTTCAGGTTTCCATCAGGACTTCGGGGATCGTGCGGGACCATACTAGCTCGGATCCTTGGAGCAGTTGCAGTTGTCGTTTTTAATTCTTTAGTACTTACCCTTGTAGACACCTTTTGCACCTTGTGGCTTTTACTTTTGAAACATGCATGTGGGAATGGTTTACTGTTGGCTTTACTTTTCTTTTTTACCTTGGTGTTGTTGAGTTTCATCATCTCATCTCTCGATCCTATAAAATAAAAAGGGTAATCCCTTCCATTTGTGTGAAATTTTCATACCCTTGGTGCTAGTCGCCACTCCGGGAACCTATTGAAGGCGGGTTTCAGGGGTCATTATCTCTCCCTCAACTTAAAGAAGGAAGGGCCTGACAATTTACTGACCCTTCCCTCCTTTTGGTGAAGGCGGGTCATGACAGAATGGTATCAGAGGCAGTGGTTGAGAGATAGGATGGAGTCCGGAGTTAGGCACAGTGAGGATTGCATGGGATGGTAAGGCAACAGTGTTGGGTGACCTTGGCGCGTGAATTAGGCCAGGGAAGACCAGCTAGGACATGGGATTTTAGGGCCCCCGTGATCCAATGCAAGGACTCTGGACCGACCGAACGACCAAGTGAGGCCACACTGATTGCGGGGTAGAGACCCTAGGAAAGGTACATGCATCATAAAGACTTGTGTTCTTGTGTTTATGGGATGTCATGGGGATTAAGGATAAATTACTTTTTAAGAAGTTTTAAGAACATTATTTTGCACTACTTGGGCTTAGGAATTCCTTGTTTACCTTGCACCTATGGAACCTGGAAGGTGAACACGTGTGGTACAGGTGATCGAGGACCCGGAGACTTATTTGGCCGATCGACAGAGAGCTGATCGAGAGGAAGAGGACGACTAGTGGCAAAAGACCCTTCGAGCCTTCCAGCGACAGGTCCTCGAGAAGTATGAGGGAAGCACCTCTAATATGAAGACGGAAGGATGGCTAGAGGAGCTAGTTATAGCCTTCGGCCTGATTCGGGCCCCGACCGAGTACTGGGTTCCTCTGGCCATTAGCCAGATGTGGGGAGAGGCACGTCAGTGGTGGATGCTTTACCTGGGGGAGAGGAGAGAGTCTGAGGTGGCTTGGGTGGATTTCGAGAGGGAGTTCCGGGCGGAATTCTTCTCCTCGATGATGAAGTCCGAAAAGAGGCAGGAACTACTCTCCCTACAGCAGGGGAGTATGTCCATGAGGGACCTAGGGATCAGGTTCAAGGACCTCCTAAGTTTTTCTCCGGACCACTTTCCCGACGAGGAGTCTCGGGCAAGACGTTTAGAGGAGGCACTCCGACCCTCCCTCCAGTATGTTGTTACCCCCTTCACCCTGCCGAAAAACATGGAGGTCCAGAAGAAGGCCTAAGTGGTAGAGAGGATGCATGCTCTAGGAGGAGTGTCGCGAGAGGGGATCCAGCTGGGACCATCAAAGGGGAATTCCGTCAGCACCAAGCCTCCAGCGTCAGGACCCTCTAGGTTCCGACCCGCATGGAGCAGGCCGTAGCAGTTTTAGTTTCGATCCCCCAGCCCTCGCCCTTTTCCTACTAGCCCGGGACCACGGTGCTTCATTTCTGGGAGCCCTGGGCATCTCCGGATTCAGTGCCCTGACCGGGTGCAGTACAGTAGTGGCAGTCATCCCCAGCACCCGCCCCATCAGCAGCTTCCAGCCAGACCTTTCTAGCAGCAGCAGCAGGGACAGTGATCTCCCGATCCTCTGAGGGCAGACGTAGGAGGAGGAGGCCGACCTCAGGGCGCTCCATAGGGATCTCGGCCAGGGCGTGGTCAGGGAGGTGGCCGACAGCCGAGAGGCAGGGGAGCTAGGCGTGGACAGTTTCACGCCACAGAGGCAGCAGTTCCAGCAGGGCCAGAGGTTCTTCGAGGTACGATCAGTATGTTTAGCACTCTTGCTTATGCTTTGTTCGATACTGAAGCTTCGCACTCCTTTGTTGCACCCAGTCTAGCCCGTGTCTTGGGTCTAGATGTCGATAGACTTCCAGTGCCCCTGGTGTTGATCACACCAGTCAGAGTTCATACCGACTTGTTTTTCGTTTGTCGGGGATGTAGACAGATGTTAGGACGACATCAGTCAGTTAGGGATCTTCTTCTGCTACAGATTCAGCCATACGATGTCATCCTAGGCATCGACTGGCTATTTTCTGTGTGCACTGTCATCGACTGTTTTCGAAGGATGGTGGTGTTCTCAGACTTGGATAGCCGGCGTGTTACCTTTACTGGCGAGCAGAGCAGTCTGAGGGGAAAAAGAGAGAGGAACCTCTCCTCTCCTTGTTGACCGAGATGATAGTGGAATCAATAGATGCTGAAATGGTGGAAGTGCCAGAGATCGTTCGTGAGTTTATGGACATATTTCCTGAGGAGGTGACGACTCTACCCCCTCGATGTGATATCGAGTTCGGGATAGACCTACAGCCCGGCGCTCGTCCAATATCGATGGCTCTTTACCGGATGGCACCTTCGGAGATACGGGAGTTGCGGATACAGATTGACGATCTAATGAATAGGGGTTATGTTCGTCCGAGTGTGTCACCATGGGGTGCTCCGGTCTTGTTTGCAAAGAAGGCAGATGGTGGTCTCAGGTTGTGCATAGACTACAGGAGGCTGAATCAGGTGACGATCAAGAATCGCTACCCTCTTCCAAGGATAGATGATCTTTTCGACCAACTGAAAGGGGCATGATGGTTCTCCAAGATATACCTGCGGTCTGGGTACCACCAGCTGAGGGTGAAAGAGAGAGACATCCTGAAGATAGCGTTCAGGTGAAGGTATGGACACTTTGAGTTCGTAGTCATGCCCTTCGGCGTTACAAATGCCCCTTCTGTGTTCATGGGGCTTATGAACTCCATCTTCCAGGAGTACCTAGATCGGTTCATGGTTGTGTTCATCGATGACATCCTGGTCTACTCTAGATCAGAGGAGGACCATGCAGAGCACCTGAGGACAGTTTTGGAGGTCCTCCGACAGCACCATCTATATGGTAAGTTATCAAAATGCAAGTTATGGACACGAGAACTGCACATCCTCAGGAACGTGGTGTCCGAGCGGGGGGTAGAGGTGGACCCATCAAAAGTTGAGGTAGTTGTTTCTTGGGCAGCACCCAAGAATGTGGCAGAGGTCTGTCGTTTCCTTGGGCCGGAAAGTTACTATCGGAGTTTCGTACCCAAGTTCTCTCGAGTTGCGGCCCCTTTGACAGATCTGACCACGAAGGACCAAGCTTTTGTATGGAGTGAGCAGTTCTAGTCAACCTTCAGCTATCTGAAGGAGAAGTTGGTCAGTGCCCCAGTGCTGAGATTACCAGAAGAAGGGGTGGCCTATGAGGTATTCTGTGATGCTTCAGGACAAGGCCTGGGATGCGTTTTGATGCAGCGACAAGGGGTGATCTCTTATGGGTCCAGGCAGCTGTGTTCCCATGAGCGTAATTATGCCACCCACAACCTAGAGCTTGCAGAAGTCGTTTTTGCGCTAAAGTTATGGTGGAACTACCTAATCAGGGAACGCATTGTGGTCTTCACGGATCACAAAAAGCTTGAGGTATATCTTCGCCCAACGGGACTTAAACTTGCGACAGCGGAGATGGGTGGAGTTCCTCCAGGATTACGACTTCGAGATCTCTTATACTGAGGGCAAGGGAAATGTGGTGGGTGATGACTTGAGCAGGAGGACGCAGAAGGATGCGGTCTAAGAGTCGGCAGACGCCTGTAAGGCAATAGAAGAGTTGGCTTCCTTACACCTGGATGCGAGGATGGATAGCGTCCGGAGTTAGGCACAATGAGGATTGCATGGGATGGTAAGGCAACAGTGTTGGGTGACCTTGGCGTGTGAATTAGGCCAGGGAAGACCAGCTAGGACACGGGATTTTAGGGCCCCCTTGATCCAATGCAAGGACTCTGGACCGACCGAACGACCAAGTGAGGCCACACTGATTGCGGGGTAGAGACCCTAGGAAAGGTACATGCATCATAAAGACTTGTGTTCTTGTGTTTCTGGGATATCATGGGGATTAAGGATAAATTACTTTTTAAGAAGTTTTAAGAACATTATTTTGCACTACTTGGGCTTAGGAATTCCTTGTTTACCTTGCACCTATGGAACCTGGAAGGTGACCACGTGTGGTACAGGCGATCGAGGACCCGGATACTTCTTTGGCCGATCGACAGAGAGCTGATCGAGAGGAAGAGGATGACTAGTGGCAAAAGAACCTTCGAGCCTTCCAGCGACAGGCCCTCGAGAAGTATGAGGGAAGCACCTCTAATTTGAAGACGGAAGGATGGCTAGAGGAGCTAGTTATAGCCTTCGGCCTGATTCGGGCCCCGACCGAGTACTGGGTTCCTCTGGCCATTAGCCAGATGTGGGGAAAGGCACGTCAGTGGTGGATGCTTTACCTGGGGGAGAGGAGAGAGTCTGAGGTGGATTGGGTGGATTTCGAGAGGGAGTTCCGGGCGGAATTCTTCTCCTCGACGATGAAGTCTGAAAAGAGGCAGGAACTACTCTCCCTCCAGCAGGGGAGTTTGTCCGTGAGGGACCTAGGGATCAGGTTCAAGGACCTCCTAAGTTTTGCTCCGGACCTCTTTCCCGACGAGGAGTCTCGGGCAAGACGTTTAGAGGAGGCACTCCGACCCTCCCTCCATTATGTTGTTACCCCCTTCACCCTGCCGAAAAACATGGAGGTCCAGAAGAAGGCCTAAGTGGTAGAGAGGATGCATGCTCTAGGAGGAGTGTCGCAAGAGGGGATCCAGCTAGGACCATCAAAGGGGAAGTCCGTCAGCACCAAGCCTCCAGCGTCAGGACCCTCTAGGTTCCGACCTACATGGAGCAGGCCGCAACAGTTTTAGTTTCGATCCCCCAGCCCTCGCCCTTTTCCTACTAGCCCGGGACCACGGTGCTTCATCTCTGGGAGACCTGGGAATCTCCGGATTCAGTGCCCTGACCGGGTGCAGTACAGCAGTGGCAGTCATCCCCAGCACCCGCCCCATCAGCAGCTTCCAGCCAGACCTTTCTAGCAGCAGCAGCAGGGACAGCGAGCTCCCGATCCTCTGAGGGCAGACATAGGAGGAGGAGGCCGACCTCAGGGCGCTCCACAGGGACCTTGGCCAGGGCGTGGTCGGGGAGGTGGCCGACAGCCGAGAGGCAGGGGAGCTAGGCATGGACAGTTTCACGCCACAGAGGCAGCAGTTCCAGCAGGGCCAGAGGTTCTTCGAGGTACGATCAGTATGTTTAGCACTCTTGCTTATGCTTTGTTCGATACTGAAGCTTCGCACTCCTTTGTTGCACCCAGTCTAGCCCGTGCCTTGGGTCTAGATGTTGAGAGACTTCCAGTTCCCCTGGTGTTGATCACACCAGTCGGAGGTCATACCGACTTGTTTTTCGTTTGTTGGGGATGTAGACAGATGTTAGGACGACATCAGTCAGTTAGGGATCTTCTTCTGCTACAGATTCAGCCATACGATGTCATCCTAGGCATCGACTGGCTATTTTATGTGTGCACTGTCATCGACTATTTTCGAAGGAGGGTGGTGTTCTTAGACTTGGATAGCCGGCGTGTTACCTTTACTGGCGAGCGGAGCAGTCCGAGGGGAAAAAGAGAGAGTAACCTCTCCTCTCCTTGTTGACCGAGATGATAGTGGAATCAATAGATGCTGAAATGGTGGAAGTGCCAGAGATCGTTCGTGAGTTTATGGACATATTTCTTGAAGAGGTGATGACTCTACCCCCTCGACGTGATATCGAGTTCGGGATAGACCTACAGCCTGGCACTCGTCCAATATCGATGGCTCTTTACTGGATGGAACCTTCAGAGATACGGGAGTTGCGGATACAGATTGACGATCTAATGAATAGGGGTTATGTTCGTTCGAGTGTGTCACCATGGGGTGATCCGGTCTTGTTTGCAAAGAAGGCAGATGGTGGTCTCAGGTTGTGCATAGACTACAGGAGGCTGAATCAGGTGACGATCAAGAATCGCTACCCTCTTCCAAGGATAGATGATCTTTTCGACCAACTGAAAGGGGCATGATGGTTCTCCAAGATATACCTGCGGTATGGGTACCATCAGATGAGGGTGAAAGAGAGAGACATCCCGAATATAGCGTTCAGGTGCAGGTATGGACACTTTGAGTTCGTAGTCATGCCCTTCGGCGTTACAAATGCCCCTGCTGTGTTCATGGGGCTTATGAACTCCATCTTCCAGGAGTACCTAGATCGGTTCATGGTTGTGTTCATCAATGACATCCTGGTCTACTCTAGATCAGAGGAGGACCATGCAGAGCAACTGAGGACAGTTTTGGAGGTCCTCCAACAGCACCATCTATATGTTAAGTTATCAAAATGAAAGTTCTGGACACGAGAAGTGCACATCCTCAGGAACGTGGTGTCTGAGCGGGGGGTAGAGGTGGACCCATCAAAAGTTTAGGTAGTTGTTTCTTGGGAAGCACCCAAGAATGTGGCAGAGGTCTGTCGTTTCCTTGGGCTGGCAAGTTACTATCGGAGTTTCGTACCCAAGTTCTCCCGAGTTGCGGCCCCTTTGACAGATCTGACCACGAAGGACTAGGCTTTTGTATGGAGTGAGCAGTTCCAGTCAACCTTCAGCTATCTGAAGGAGAAGTTGGTCAGTGCCCCAGTGTTGAGATTACCAAAAGAAGGGGTGGCCTATGAGGTATTCTGTGATGCTTCAGGACAAGTCCTGGGATGCGTGTTGATGCAGCGACAAGGGGTGGTCTCTTATGGGTCCAGGCAGCTGTGTTCCCATGAGCGTAATTATGCCACCCACAACATAGAGCTTGCATAAGTCGTTTTTGCGCTAAAGTTGTGGTGGCACTACCTAATCAGGGAACACATTGTGGTCTTCACAGATCACAAAAGCTTGAGGTATATCTTCTCCCAGCGGGACTTAAACTTGCGACAGCGGAGATGGGTGGAGTTCCTCCAGGATTACGACTTCGAGATCTCTTATACTGAGGGCAAGGGAAATGTGGTGGGTGATGGCTTGAGCAGGAGGACGCAGAAGGATGCGGTCTAAGAGTCGGCAGACGCCTGGAAGGCAATGGAAGAGTTGGCTTCCTTAAACCTGGATGCGAGGATGGATAGCGGCAGGGGTTGCCTATATCAGATGATAGTGCAGTCATCTCTGTTTCGACAGGTGGAAGAGTCTCAGTGGGGGTACCCGGAGTGCGAAGTGATGCGTGACCGGGTTGACCAGGGAAATGCTCCCGAAGGATGGACAAAGGATGGTCAGAACCGGATGCTTTTCTAGAAAAGGTTTTTTGTCCCGGAGGCGATGCGCGGCATGGTTCTCAGTGAGTTCCACAACTCACCCCTGGCAGTTCACCCAGGAATTTCCATGATGTAACAGGGACTGAAGAGTTAGTTCAGGTGGCCTGGAGTTATGGGAGCGGTGGTAGAGTTTGTGGCCAAGTGCTTAGTGTGTCAGCAAGTGAAGGATGAACACTGAGTTCCGGGCGGCCTACTGCAACCTATAGCTGTCCTCGAGTGGAAGTGGGATGAAATCTCGATGGATTTTGTCATGGTACTACCCAAGGTCCAAGGAGGTTAAGACGCCATCTGGGTGGTAGTGGATAGGTTGACGAAATCGGATCACTTTCTGGCGATCAGGGAGTCGAGTATTGTGGACGCTTTGGCACGAAAGTACGTGGATGAGGTGGTGAGATTGCATGGAGTTCTGTGGTCTATAGTCTCGGATAGGGATGCATGGTTTACCTTGAAAATCTAGAGAGTATTGCAGCATACGTTTGGCACCCAGTTATGCCTTAGCACTGCTTTCTATCCCCAGGAAGATGGACAAATAGAGCGCACCATCCAGACCTTGGAGGATATGCTATGGGCATGTGTTCTGGACTCAGGAGGATCATGGGTGTGACACCTTCCCCTGGTAGAGTTCGCTTACAATAATAGCCATGAATCTACAATTGGCATGGCCCCGTTTGAAGCCCTGTATGGGAGGCCATGCCATTCACCTATGTGTTGAGCTGAAGTAGGAGAGGCAGGCATCTTTGGCCCGGAGGTGGTGCAGAACACAACAGAGAAGGTTCAGCTCATACGGGAAAGGATGAAGGCGGCCCAGGACCGACAGAAGTTGTATATCGATACCAGGAGGAGGCCCTTGGAGTTTGTGGTTGGGGACCACGTGTTCTTGAAGGTCTCCCGTCGGTGTGGGAAGCGGAGGTTCGGAAAGGGGAGTAAGCTTTCCCTTAGGTTAATCAGACCCTTCGAAGTATTGCGGCGTGTCGGAGAGGTGTCTTACCAGCTAGCATTCCTACCTCCGCTACTGAGGATACATGGTGTCTTCTATGTGTCCCAGCTCCGTCGGTATCTGCATGACGATTCACACGTCCTTGATTGGGGTGAGATGGACATCGAGAACGACGTGAACTTTGTGGAGAGACCAGTGATGATCGAGGATCACAAGGAGAAGGTGATTCATGGGAAAACCATTCCCTTGGTTCGCGTGTTGTGGAGACATGGTGGGCTTGAGGAGAGTACGTGGGAGAGGGAAGCACATATGCATACCCAGTACCCAAAGTTGTTTTGGGTTTTGATCCTTGTTGTATCTGTTGTGGTAGAACGTTTTGTATTTTGGATATGAAATGTACTGGTTTTTCTTCCTCTAGATGTGTGTGAAAATCCCTGGCTGTGGGGGAAGAGGGAACCCGACCCCTAATCAAGACGCATTAAGGTGGATGAGATTAAACCCGTGCGGGCGAGTCAGTGCCCCCCAAAGAGGATAATATCATGACATGGAGGGGGAGACTCCCCAACCCACATGCATGGGCAGTTTGTCATGGTATGTTGCTTGGATCTTGGTAGGGAAATGTTTTAGTTAGTATGGGTTCGCTCCTAAGAGGTATCTTTCGAGGTGGTAGTTCGGACCCTCTCTTCCCTTCTGGTTTGTTTTGATTCTCGAGGACAAGAATCGTTTAAGAGAAATCTGATGTAATGGCCCGGGTTTTTGGGGTCCATTACTTTGTGAAAATCTCGTTTTGGGTTTTCTGGTCTGGGAATCATGGTGGTGTAGGTCTACCGGTAGCTCAGTCTATCGGTGGCCGCAGCCTACCGGTAGCTCTGTCTAACGGTAGCTCGGTCTACCGGTAGCTGCAGCTACCGGTACCTCTATCTACCGGTAGTTTGGCCTACCAGTAGCTACCGCCTACCAGTAGCTGCAGCCTACCCGTAGCTCGACCTACCGGTAGCTAGAGCCTACCGGTAGCTCGGCATACCGGTAGCTGCAGCCTACCGGTAGCTCGGCCTACCGGTGGCTGCAGCCTACCGTTAGCTCGGCCTACCTGTGGCTCTGGCGTACCCCGCAGGTTATTTCTAGTAGTGCTCCCTTTTGCACAAATAGGGTTTTAAACCCCATTATGACTCGTTTAAGCGTGTTTTAAAGACCCGTAACGTGCATAACAGTTTTAATTAAATACTTAATCAATTCGTGAGTCAGTTTAAACCACCCGACCCACTTTAATGATGAGTGGAGCCGCGTGGTCAACCCATGATCTCCACGCCTTACGCGATTACGCTTTCTCACCTCAACCGTCCACGACTCTTATAAAATAAGGGTTAGCCGTGGTTTCTCTTTTCCGTGATCGTGGCTTTTCACAAACAGCTTCTGGTGCATCGGGCGCATCGTTATCCGTAAAGTTCCACGCCCGGCCTAAGCACTGATAGACGAAGCAATTTTCGTTCAGGCGAGCCAAATCACTATCCGTGAACTTCCTCCCCTGGACTCAGCGTAGATCATTGATCCAACAAGTTGGGAATTTATCCTTTTCCACTATCTTTTGTGTATCATGCAGGGTGGGTGTGCTTTTGATTCTGTATCATTGGATAAACCATACCTAATTAAATATAATGAACGAATTCTTTAAATAAAGGAGGGGGGTTTTGATCATTGATGTTTTCTTATATTTTGATGTTGTTTCTTTTATGACCGTCTTGTTGAGTTGTGTTGGGTTATGCCTTCAAAAAATCGAGGTCGTTGGTGGTCGTTGTTTGTGCACTAATGAACTCTGCTAATGTATTAAATGTCTTGTTGTGGTTGTAAAATCCTACTGTGAAAACGTATATTGTTTAATCACGGATACCCGGCTGAATATATTGAAAGCACCAGGATCAATACCTTTTGTCCTAACCCCGGTTAAATGGAATTTGAATCATGGAGTGTGTTAAGTCGTTTAAATCTGAAAATCCCTGACTTGTGTTGGTGGTGGTAGTTGGTAGTTTTCCTTTCGGGCCGATTGCTGGAGATGTGGGAGGGGATGGGATCCCCTGTTCATTTATACCCTCGGTGGCTGTGTGAAATTTGGGGATGAGATCTCTTGTTGGTATGGATTCGCGGGTTGTGAGTTTTAAGACCCGATGGTTACTTGTTTATATCACGAATTGGGGTGGAATCCTCTGTTGTTGAGAACCAGTTATGGGGGTTATGGTTGTTGCTTGATTTTTTACCTTCTTGGACTTATGCCTATGCCTACTAGTTGCCTAGTAGTGCTTAAACATAAAAATTATTACTGCGTGAAATAAGAAAGGGGGCAAATGGGTTGTTAGCGTGAGTCGTGACTCGGACTTGAGCATTGTTGTGATCTGTAGGTTGTCTGAAGAAAGACCAAGCTTGGGTGAGTGCTTTTTACCTATATATATATATATACTTAAGTCTTTGTGTTTCTTATTCACGCCCCATCCATGTTGAGCACTTAGTGCCGAACACCCCCATTTCATGTGGGAGGGTGTTTTTCTCAACACTATTCTTAGTCACTGGTTATTAGCTCCTTTTCTGCTCCCTTTCCCGGATAGCCCAAGTATCTTCGGGCAGGATGTGATGGCCTGAGGTCCATTATTAGCCCAAGAACCTTCGGGCGAGGTAGTGTGGTGGTTGTCCAGGTGAGTGCGGAGGTGGTTTCCCAAGTGTCTTCGGGATGAGGCCAGGTGTATTCGGGCGTGGCAGTGGATCCTTTAGCCCAGATGTCTTCGGGTGTGGTGGTGGTTGTTCTGGCCTAGGTGTTTGCAGGAGTGGTTACATGTAATATTTTTGGCCCAGGTGTGTGCGGGCGGGATTTGGCAGTGGGACTGCGTGAGGTTGTGGCCTAGGTGTGTGCGGGCGGGTGTGGCAGTGGGACTGCGGTGAGAATGGCGGGATTGGTTCGATGCGTTGGATTTCTCAATAACCAGTGGGAAAGTGGAATGGGGTACCCAAACATCGATGTGCTCTTATTATATATATTAGTTGACTTGCGTTATTTGGGGAGTGTACCTTGGTGAGGCTTGGGTGGATAGTTTACCCTGTTAGTTGTTTGGTTTACTATTTTTCTCATGGGACTTTAGTACGTTCCCCCACTTGTGCACGAGAGTCTTTGGTCTTACCTACTGAGTGTACTTGTATGCTCACCCTACGTATATAAATTTTTTTTTTCAGGTTTCCAGGAGGACTTCGGGGATCTTGCGGGACCATAGTAGCTCGGATCCTTGGAGCAGTTGCAGTTGTCGTTTTTCATTCTTTGGTACTTACCCTTGTAGACACGTTTTGCACCTTGTTGCTTTTACTTTTGAAACATGCATGTGGGAATGGTTTACTGTTGGCTTTAATTTAATTTTTACCTTGGTGTTGTTGAGTTTCATTATCTCATCTCTCGATCCTATAAAATAAAAAGGGTAATGCCTTCCATTTGTGTGAAATTTCTATACCCTTGGTGCTAGTCGCCACTCCAGGACCTATTGAAGGCGGGTTTCAGGGGTCATTATCTCTCCTTCAACTTAAAGAAGGAAAGTCCTGGCAATCTGCTGACCCTTCCCTCCTTTTGGTGAAGGTGGGTCGTGACATTGAGTGATCTGGTGTTTATTATTAGTGTGGAGAAAAGGGTCATTAGGAAAAATTATGTGAAGGGATGAAAGAAAAGACTAATATTCAGTGTTTAAACAATAGTGAAATGGGGGTATTACACAAATAAATTTCCAAACTGTTAAGGAAATATAGCTCAAGAGAATCAAAGGGATCAAGGCCAATAAAAATATGTTACTACTATTGACATGGAATAATTAATGTATTTGTGTTTTTGGATTAAATAATTATGTCATGTTAGTTTTGTATCAATGATGTAATGGTTATATGAATTATGGAAATAAATAAGGAATGTAATGTGGTACTATTACATTGTGGATTTGAGATTGTATGGTACTATGAAAAGTGACTCAATAGAAACTTAATTATTTTTTGAAAATACAAGGCTAAGGAATTGATAACCCTTAATGTGGTCCTGATACTGATGCATTGATTTTGGAATAATAGATGATTGATTTAGATGAATTATATTGGATAATCCTGATAACATTAGAACTAATGAATTATTTTATTATTTTATATTTTTTAGAGTTTACAACATTTTTGGATTTAAGGAGTATATCCAGTATTCTAAGAGGAATAAGGGAGCATGAATGTATTCAATAAGCTTTTATTGTAATTCAGGTTGATACCATGTTTTATGAGAATACAAGATGATGGTATTCACGTGTTGTTCCATGGAAAAGATATATCTTCATTATTTCTACCTCCCATATAAATTTTTGGACTATGAGTTTGGACACATGTATATTGGATATGTCTAAAGGTTGGTATGGTGTAATTTGATCACTTGATATTTTTTATGAGGTTAATGTATAATTTAATGGATACATTGACCTAATATTTTTGATTTTAGTAAACATATATATGATTAAGGAAATATTTGTTGGCCTTATGATTTATAAAATGTGATTTAGGCATTAACAAGAAAATTCATTTTGATCATTCATTTCCTTATGTAAGGGATGAGGTGAAAATAAATTGAAGCACAACTAAATGATGAGATAATGATTATGAGAGGTAATGAAATCAAGTATGTTTTCTTCAGTTCTTATCCTGTTAGTAAATTAATCACTCCTCTGGATAAAATAATTTACCTAAAAAATGTGTTAGTTTTTAATACCTTATGTATTTTTTGAACAGATGATATTTTAAATCATCATATATTTATGGCTTTTAGGCCCTCATTTTTCCCTTTATTGTACACATGTTTTTGTTTTATAACCTCAACCAGTCCCTATAAATATTTACATTTTCCCTCCAATTAAGTCTCTCAAATATCTATAAATGTTATCCTATTCGAAATCATAATTTTGTGGTTACTTTTTCATTTCCCTTTCCCTCTTATAAAGATCAAATTTTATTAACCCAATTTCGGATGTTGGTTTCCACAAATGTATTTCATATTTTCAACCTTTTATTTTCAAGGAACAATTTGAAATTGCGAAGATGTATTTTATTGATTGAGGAGTGAATGTAACACTGTATTATTTCATAGTAAAATATCTCTTTAAAGTAATTTAATAGCATATATTGCAGACAACACTGACATGGATTGCAATATACTCTAGATTGAGTTTATGCGAAACAACACATTAGTATTATAATTATTTAAATGATATATTTATTTATAATTTAAATAATTTAATATGAATAGTAAAAAATAAATTTTAAATGTTATTTATAATTTTTTTCACATAAATAAAAAAATATTTATAATTAAATGTAGATGTTTTGTTAAAATAGTTATATATTTTGGAAACCCATTTTCATAAAAGAACTACTTTTTATGTTCTTTTATGAGCAATAATAAACTTAATTTTAGACACTCATAAAATTGAATTTTTTAAAATATAACTCTTTATTGAATTAACAATATCAACATTAGCTTTTGGGGAATTTTTGGTATTTTTGTGAAAATATTCAAAATTTGATGAATAGTAAAAAATACTGCATAGTACCCAAAACAGAACATGTCATTTAAATAAATATTTGTAATTAAAAATTATCTTAAATTAAAAATAGATACATAACACATATATTATTCCAATATATGTCATTTTAGTTATTTTATTATAATATTTGATCTATAAAATTTTATTGAACATTTTAATGTTTTTTACCTGCCTTCTAGGCACATTTGTAATTTTTCATAAAACATAATTTTACCTCTAATGTGATTTGAATTTAAAAAATTTGGTAGACACAGTTGTCATAAGTATGTAAAATTTGGTTCAACATGATGAATTTTTTTTCTGAATAGTCACTTTTGAATTTTATTTACCATGGTTAAAATTAAATTGGGTAATTAGAGGTAAAAATAATATTATAATTATATAAAATTACCCCATATCATGTAATAATTTTATTGTATAAGTGTGTTTTGACCAATATAATCCTTGCGAAATAAATATGATCCTCTTTTATCCACTTGGGGATGACTGGGAAATTAATTATATTTTATTTAAAGAAGAATTAAAAGTGTCGAATTCAAATTTTTATAACTAATCAAATTTTAATATAGGTTTGTACATAAGATAAATTTGACTATAAATATTCATTATAAATTTAAAATTATATACTATTTCACAATTTTTTATTTATAATATTCATCCATTAAATAATTAATTTTATTTATGACACAATGATGATTTAGTAATTCCATTATTAATGAATGATTAAAATAAATTATATTATAAATATTAAAATAAATGTAATTTGAAACTTTTTATGACATACAGTAATTTTATAAGTTACTATTACATGTTAGTATTGATTCAATATATTTGTTTTGATGGAATCATGTTTTTATGAATTTTACAAAAATCATGTATTAAATAGTAACAAAATTCATATAAATGATATTTTCGAATAAATAAAAATTTATTAAAAAATATAAAAGTCATAAAAATCTATGTTTATGCCAAATAACATTTCCCGTGTTAAAAATTCATAAATTATCCACTTTAGGTTCCTTTGGAAACTTGTAGTAAGTATATTAACCTGGGAGTATAAAAATACCAGAAGACATGGTAATTGTTAAACTATTTCACCAAGGGTTAAATCTAAAAGGTAATGTACATATTATGAAATAAACATTTATAAAACCTATTGGTTGAGTGTATTTCGACCCATACTCATCTTTTTATTGAAATAAATCAATTTGGAGATATTAGAAAACAAAAGTTATTATATAATAAATTAATATATCAACATTCTTCCAGAAGTTCCCCTTACCTCTCTCATAGAAGGGCGCATCCCTTTCTTTTTAATTCACACCTCCAATGTAATTTAGCTCGGCCAAAACATGGAAAAATATTCTCCCACCAACCATTACGTAAACCTATATGACTTAACTTGAGAAGAAATCCAAAATAAAGAGACCTTTTTTTCAAATCACGTGGAAACACCCAAAGAAGAAGTAATTAATTTATCACCTCTTTCAATGTTTTTTTCTTCTTCTATTTCTTATTTCATTGTTTTTACCATAATAAAATATTAAATCCAGTACCTTCTACATTATAAGATGTTATTATATATATTTTATAACCATATTCATTATTATATCCATCTTATGAATGACAAAGTCACCATGTGTGCGTACGTACGACTTACTATTTCCACATCATGGTGTAGTTTGTTATTCAACACTAAATTACCGTCTCCACGACGTTATGAGATTCATCTTCAATGATCACATTTCAAGAATTTATTTAAAACAATATATATTTATTTAGTATGAGATATATGAAATAATATTTCTACTTGAATAATATATATTTATGTATAAAAATATATGAAATTTACTTTCTTCCATAATATATGATAAGAAAACGGAAACAACATTCATGCATACATTCAGACTATAGTCTCCATGAATATTGTTTCCATTTTATATATCTATCTGTTATCAATATTTACATTCTTAATATATATTATATATACATATTTTTTTATATTCTTGATGTATGTATATCAGGATCTAAGTGACACAGTCATGAATAAGAAGTTAAAACAAGTACGATAAAGAAAACGATTATTACCGAAAATGTTACTTGAATCTGGAAAATAATACTAAATGGGTATTATAATGTTTTAAATGAATCGTATATGGTTTCATAAAAATGAATAATCTTCTAGTATAATTTAATAACATACTATGGTCATTATAAAATAGGTTAAACATACCGTTGACTAAAGGTAACTACAGGGTAATGGTTAATTTTCTCAATCTCATCATTATCTGATATTTTTTCTTTGTAAGTATTTATTGGGACATATTTATCATCCATGTCCTTATTTCATAAAAATTTATTAAAAAGGAATATTTTATTGTTTTATGGAAGGAAATATATAACAATATCGTCATTTTAAATGGTTTATAGACTTATTTTTCTAAATATTTTTAATTATTGTCCATATTTTCAAAATAATTTTATGGATTTATTTATATGTACATGACTATTTGAAAATATTAATTCCTTTCAAATGTTTCAAAGTTTCATTGGACAATTTTACTCAAAAAATATCTTTTAAATGACTTCCTTTATTAATTTTGTGACATTGAAATGATTTCCTAAAAAAGGGATATTTCTCTCAAAGAGTTTTACTGATCATTTTCTACTATGTCAACTTCCTTTACTGGATATTATTCTTGATTGGGGATGATTTATTATAATAAAAAATTCCATATTGTATTGGCATAGTTATAATATGTTTGACTATGGATATTCTATTTTATACCTTTTATGCTTTAGGGTTAAATTATTGACATTTCGTATGATGTTTTTAATACAAATGTTTATATTATGTTTCAACCATTTCATATGATGAATGAATTGGACTTAGTAAGTGATTTTAGGGGCCAGCTATTTCCACTTGATGCATTGGCAGGTCTGATGATACAAACTAGTGTCTCGGTATGAGGCCTTAAAATAATATTTGTGAATGGTCTTGGCACAAGGCATTGATGTAGTAGTTGTTATGTCTGGAATTATTCATTACCTCATGGTTAAATTCGTTATTACAAGTGATTATCTGATTATTAGAATATCCATTTTCATGTTTATATGGTAATGTTTGGTTTAATTTTTCTATATTATGTTCAATTTATGTACAAAATTTTGTAGTTTTTATTACACATTCTACATTAAATATTTATAACATCCATTGAATTATTTTCCCTTACTGAGCATCGAAGATCAACTTTTTATTATGTTTATATTTTCTCAAGATGCAAAGAAGTGTATTATGATTGATATGTGGGAATAAGATTAGGTAATAATGGAGATATAAAAGGATTATCTATTTTTTATTTTATGTATGAAATTGTAATGTAATGTTCATGTATTTAATATATTTTTATAGATATCTGAACTGATCGGTCCTTCGAGACATGATTTCTTATAATCACACCTATGTATTAAAATAATTCACCAAATTAGGGCTTCTGGGATTGGGGTGTTACAGTTGGTATTAGAGGATGTTTAGAAATAACCTTGGAAACTAGATTTAGATAAACTCTGATTAGAAAAAATTACCCTAAAATAGATTTTGAGGATTAATATAAAAATAAAAATCATAGAATTTTGGTAACATAGATATTTTCTTGTGTTTTCCTATAAGTACATCCCTTTCTAGATACTACAAGAGGACATGGTTCAAGAAAATATGTACCTAGGAGTAAAAACTTGGACAAGGTGATCCGAGCCTACCTAAAGTTAACCTGGTACACAAAAACATGCCTTACATCACACCTGGTTTGACACTCTTGGGGTATAAATTTAGTATAATTAACATTTTAATTAAAAACCATTATGAAGTATTTATTATTAAATATGTCTACAAAGAATCCATTTTTATGATTATGAGATTAGATATGCATAAAATTTTCAATTTATGTAATTTATTTTAGGTGTTTAGAATGATGAATGAAGATTCATGACCTATTAAGGTGTATGAAATAGTTTAAAAATAGCACCATGTAGAAGTAATGACTACCCCACAAGTGCACATGTTCCAAAAATTTAGAAGGATCCTATATTTTATGGCCTTAATCCAAATTTTTTTTGGAAAATATCCTCACATGTATTCTCATCATGTGAGGAAATAATATCACGTGTTAACATGATATATAACGTATTCTATGAGTCCAATGTAAATGAAGGGAATCCAAAGAACAAGATGATTACTGAGAGAAATATGGATAAATTTGAAAAGGGAAAGAAGGATTTTCCCATATCTGATAGCTGTGAAAAGAATAACCATAGGATGTGCTTGAAAGAACTGGGTGTTTTCTATAAGTGTAGAGAAAAGGGTCATTAGAAAAAGTATTCAAATAGAAAAATACTAATATTTAGTGTTTATACTATAGTGAAATGGGGAATTACGCAAATAAATTTCCTAAGTGTCATGCTAATATAGCTCAGATGAATCGAAGGGATCAATGTGAAGCATAAGCTATTACTAACCTTAACGTGGAATAATTAATGTATATGTGTTTCTATATTGAGGAATTATGTCATTTGAGAGGTGTATCAATGATGTACTGGTTATATAAATTAGGTAAATAAAAAAGTATTTTATTGTAGTACTATTTCATTGAGTTTTTTATATTTTATGGTACAATGAATTTTGACTCAATAAAAAGTTATCTTTTTGAAAACTACATGGTTTAGGCAATGATAAACCATAATATGGTCCTCGTAATGAGGTAGTGATTTTGGAATAAGAGATGATTTATTTGGATAATTTATATTGGATATTCATGAATACCTTAGAAATAATTAATTTCTTGTGTATTCCATCATTGTTGTAGTTTACATCATTTTTGGATTTGAAGAATATATCCATTATTCTACAAGGATTAGGGGAGAATGAATGTATTTAATAATGTTTTATGGTAACTTAAGGGAATTACCATGTTTTATGAGAATACATTATGAAGGTATTCTCATGTTATTATGTGTGAAAAAGTGATCTTCATTTTGTTTACCTCCCATATAAATTTTTAGACTATGAGTTTAGACACAAGTATTTTGGAAAGTCTAAATGTTAAAATGGAATAAGTTGAGCACTTTATATTTTGTTTCAGGTTAAAGAAAAGGTTATTAGATATACTTTCCTAACCTTTTGTATTACAGTAAACATATATAGGATTAAGATAATACTTTTGGGTCTTATGATTTATAAAATGTATATTATGAATTATAAATAAAATTCATTCTGAACATTCATTTCCTACTATAAGGGATGAAGTGAAAATAGATCTAAGCACAACCAAATGATGATAGTATGATTATGATAGTTAATGAAATCAAGTATATTTTATAGAGTTATTATCTTGATAGTAAATTAAACCCTACTCTTCATAAATTAATGTGCCTAAAAAATGTGTAATCTTAATACCATATGTTTTTTTTAACCAATGATATTTTAAATAATCATTGATTTATGGCTTGAGGCCCTCAATTTTCCCTTTATTATTCACATGATTGTGATTTATGACATAAATAACTCTCTATAACTATTTACATTTTCCTACCAATTATGTGTCTTTAATTTCCACCAATGTTATGCTATTATAAATCATAATTTGGTGGATATTTTTTCAATTCCATTTCCCTCTTATTAAGAGTAAATTTTTATAACCCTATTTTCGATGTGGGTTTTCCAAAAAGGTATTTTCTATTTTCAACCTTTTATTTTCAATGCACAATTTTAAATTACGAGGATGCAATTTAATAAAGGAGGGGAGAATATAACACCTATATATTTCATAGTACGTCATCTATATTAAGTAATTTTATAGATTTTATTTCCAGTAACACCAACTTAGAATATGTTATACACAAGATTGAGTTTCTACGAAACAACACTTTAGTATTATAATTACTTTAATGATATATTTATGTATCAATTAAATATTGTAATATGAATAGTATCAAAAAATTTAAATGTTATTTATAATTTTTTCACATAAATAAAACATTTTTAAAATGAAATTTATAATATTTGTTAAAATAGTTATATATTTTGAAAAACTATTTTCTTAAAAGAACTAATTTTTATATCCTTTAGTGAACAATAATAAATTTAAATTTATACACTCTTAAAAATTTAATTTTTTATAATAGACTTCATTTTTGAATTCGGAATATCAAAATTAGCTTTGGGTGAATTTTTTGTATTTTTTTGAAAATATTCAATTTTTGATGAATAGTTAAAAATACTACGTAGTAAATAAAAACCGACTTTTTCATTTGAATAGTTATTTTTAATTAGAATTTATATTAAAGTCAAAATAGATACATAATACATATATTAGTACAATTTAAATCGTTTGATTCATTGTATAATAACATTATATATAATAAAAATTTATTAAACTTTTTAACGTCTTTTACCCAACTTCTAGGAACATTTAAAAATTTGAATAAAATGTAATTTTACCACATATGTGATTCTAATTTCAAAAATAAAACAAAAATGGTTGTTATCAGTATGTAATATTTGGTTCAATAGGATAAAAATAATTTTTGATGAATTGTAACTTTTGAATTTTATTTACCACAGTTAAAACTAGATACAGTACTTAAAGGTAAAATTAATATTATAATATTATGAAATTACCCCAAAACATATATTAATTCTATTAGATAAGTTTTATTCGACCAAAATCAACCTCTGGACAAAAATATTATCCTTTTTTATCCACTTGGGTTAGTTTATGATATTTATTATATTTTATTTAAAGAAGAGTTAAATGTGTCAAATTTAAATTTTAATAACATAATAAATTTTAATATATGGTTATACATAAGATGATTAGACTATAAATATTCATTAAAAATCTAAAAAGAGTTTCTAAATCGTGGTATTTTATTTATAATTTTAAGACATTAAATAATTGATTTTATTTATGACAGAATGATGATGTAGTAATTACCTTGTTAATGAAATATTAAAATAAATGATATTATAAATATTCTAATAAATGTGATTTGAAACTTTTGATCTAGTCCACTAATTTTATAGATGAATAAGACATGTTGGGATTGATTAAATTTATTTTGTTACTAAATAATAAAGTTGTTATAAATTTTTAAAAAAATCATGTACTAAATAGTATCAAAATTGAAATAAAA
Source organism: Viscum album (assembly GCA_963277665.1). Taxonomy (NCBI): domain Eukaryota; kingdom Viridiplantae; phylum Streptophyta; class Magnoliopsida; order Santalales; family Viscaceae; genus Viscum; species Viscum album. The sequence goes on along the minus strand of OY728155.1, from coordinate 212,303,392 downwards.
GATACATGAAAATAAATACTGTTTTATTAAATAATATAATTGTCATAAAAAATAAGTATATTTAAACTTACATGGATATTTTTAAACGTTTATAAATGATCCAATTTTGGTTCTTTTGGGAACTTATAGTAACTATATTAACCATGTAGTATAAAAATACAAGAAGGCATGGTAACAGTTAAACTATTTCACTAAGGGTAAAATCTTAAAGATAATGTTAATATGATGACATAAACATGTATAAAACATATTAGTTGATAGGTTTTAAATACATCATCATAATATACTATAAATAAATAAATTTTTTTCTATTAAGAACCATAAATTATTTTATAATAAATTAATATTTCAACATTCTTCCTGAAGTGCCCCTCACCTCTCTTTTAAAAGGGCACCTCCCTTTCATTTTAAATCACACCTCCAAAGTAACTTTTCTCAGCCAAACCCTGAAGAAATATCCTCCCACAAACCCTAAATTAATCTTATATGACTTACCTTGAGAAGAAATCCAACCTAAAGAGCCCTTTATTCAAATCAAAAGGAAACAACTGAAGAAGTGGTAATTATTTTATCACCTCTTTCAATGTTTTTTTATTCTTATACTTCCAATTTCATTGTTTTTACCCTAATAAAATAATAAATCCACTAAATTCTACATGATGATATGTTATTATAAATATGTTACAAAAATATTCATTATTCTATGCATCCTATAAATGAAAAAGTCACCGTGCATACGTACGTACGGCTTACCATCTCTATGTCGTGGTGTAGTTTGTTATTCAACACTAAAATATTTAGATGAATATAATTAATGTAAATGATAATTATAAAATGGTAAGGATTCTGTATATATAATAAACCATCTAATTTAAAACCATTTCACCATCAATAAAATGATAATTTTGCTCGTGCGTACGTACGGCTTACCGTCACAACAACATGATGAGATTCATCTTCAATGATCACCATTCTAGAAATATTAAATATGTATATTGATTAAGTATGAGATATATAAAATAATATTTATACTATAATAATATATATTTATGTACTTAAATACATTTCGTTTACTTCTGTGCTATATGATAACAAAATGGAATCAATGTCCATGCATACGTACGGACTACCATCTCCATTAACAGTGTTTCCATTTCATATATCTATCTATTATACATATTTATTTTCTGAATATATATGATATATTAATCATGTTTTATATTTTTGAAGTATATAAATCATTATCTATGTGATACAATCAATAATAACAAGTTACAACACGTACGATAAAGAAAATCATTATTACCTGAAATGTTACTTAAACATGGAAATTATTATTAAATGGGTAGTATAATGTTGAATCATATATGATATCATAAAAATGAATATGGTTCTGGTATAATTTAATAATATAATATGGTCATTATACATGAGGTTAAATGTTCCCTTAACTAAATAAATGTAAAATGTAATGGGTAATTACTCAATTTCATTATTATTCGAGATTATTTATGTGTGAGTATTTATTAGGACATATTTATCATCCATGTCCATGTTTCATAAAAATGTTTTCAAAATGAATATTTTTATTTTTTATGGAAGGGACTGTTTAACATGATCAATATTTTTAATATTTTTATTATTTATTTTTCTAAATATTTTCAATTAATGTCCATGTTTAAAAAATGACTTTAAGGATTTATTTATATGGACATGATTTTTTTAAAATGTTAATTAATTTAAAATTTTTCAAAGTTGTTTTGAACACTCTGATTAAAAAAAATATTTAAAAAGTCATCCTTTATAAATTTTGTTACTTTTAAATGATTTCATGGGAAACAGATATTTCACTGAATGAGTTTCACTAATAATTTAAAACTATGTCAACATCCTTTACTGGATATTATTCTTATTTTAGTTTGATTTATTATCATACAATCTTCTATATTGTATTGAATGATTTATGATATGTTTGACTATTGATGTTCAATTTTTATACCATTCATGGTTTATGGTTAATGTATTGACATTTTTTGTGCTATTTTTAATAATAATGTTTTTATAATGTTTCAACCATTTCATATGAGGAATGAATTAGACTTTGTAAGTGAAAGGAAGGGCCTTTTATAGCCCCTGGATGCATCATTATGTATCATGAGTCAAAATTGTGTCTTAGCACAAGGAATCAACAAAATATTTGTGAATGGTCTTGGAACAAGGCCTTGACGTTGTAATTATTATGTCCGACAACATGCATTACCTCATTATGAAATTAGTTATTAAATGTGATTATTTGATTTGTTGAATTTCCATGTGAATGTTTATATGGTAATGTTTGATTTATTTTTGCTATATTATTTTCATTTTTATGTTTAAAAGGATTCTATTTTTATTAAACATCATTCCATAAAAGTGTATATCTCCTACTGAATTATTTACCCTTACTGAAGATCTGAGATCACCCCGTTGTTTTGTTTTATTTTCCCAGGATACCAAGAATTGTATTATGAATGATATATAGGATTAATCCAGGTGAATAAAATAGTTATAAAATATGTATCTATGTTGTATTTTATCTTATATATTTTAATATAATGTTCAGGTATGTAACCAACTTTTCAAGACTGCTAAACTGATATGTCCTTCAGGACGTGATTTCTGGTAAAATTACAAATGTATTAAAAAAATGCACCCACATTAGGATTCTGGGGTTAGGGTGTTACATTATAAAAGTTATTGTGAAATATTTAATCATGAAAATGTGAAACAAAATGAGGATGACCTTAAGATACAAAATTTTCTAATTTGAACAATCAAATTATGATAAAGAAAATTATGAAACAACCAACTCACTAGATAAAGAAAAAAATCTGAATAAATCTCAAAGAATAAAAATGGATTTTAGTTGGAAAATTTTAAGAAATTACTTCATAATATTTAATAATAATTCCCTATTATTTACATATTTCCTACTACTTATAAGGTTCAATGTTTTAGGAGTTTTGAAAATGTAATCACTCAGGATAAAGAGAATCATGATAATGAGAAATTGGATGTTAATAAATCTACACACTATTTTCCCAAATTTTAAATAAAGAAAATGAACATAAATGTGGTAATGATTTGGGAGATTATAGTAAAATGGAAACCATTGAATCTAATTTTTTTTAACCTGAACTAAAAACCACTCTTCCTAGTTTAGAAACATTAAACCTATAAATAACTGGAATGATTTTGTTTGAAGTTATTGAGTGAATTATCTTTGATGAAATTTTGACTTATATGATTTCTTTTCCCTATTATCATATTGATTTTTGTTTGAAACATTGTGTACAGAAATTGAAAGAACTTTTGTCATTCCAGGGAAAAAATATTTAAATTTGAACAATATAGAATATTATTTTTTTTGAATATGAATTGAAAAATTATTCCCTTGATATCAACTACCAAGAGCACTCAACAGAAACTATTTTTGATAATGAACTCTTTAAATGTGATCATAAAGGAGAGGCTAAAAACACACATGATGTTTTATGTAGAATTGTTTCATAATTATTTCAAATGAGTTCGGTTGTTAATATTTTTTTAAGAGTGTGAGTGAATTTGGAGTAGAACCATTTTTGTTTGATAATTTATAAACTATACATTATTATCTAGGTAAACCTCTTTGTGAACCTTTTAGGAAGAACCCATCCCCGATTACCCCTAATCATAATTTTTCATTGAATGAGAGAATGTTGGAGAGGTTTAAATTCAAAGACATAAAATTAAATACACCATTTTAACAATATTCATTTCATGAAAATTTTATTTTTTAAAAATTTGAATTTATACATGATGTGGATTGAACTACTAGAAAGATAGACATAGATGTGTCTGAAATAAAAAATATTCATTGAAGAGATTGATGATGTCAATTTATTTCCACCTTAATCTATATATATTTAAAATATTAAACAATGAATTTGAGTGATGAATATGCTACTCAACATGAATACTCTCCAATGAATTTCCATAAGGTTAGAGGGGTTTTATTAGGTATCTTTGTAAGAATAAGGGGATTCATGTTTTACCATTTTTTTCATAGGGCCCATATATCCCAATTCCTTATTAAAAAAATTTGGTCTGTCAATACGTGGTGGTTTATGGATAAGAAACCACACCCTCCTAGTGACTACGATTAATTTCTAGGAGATTCTTGAGGGGAAAATTTAGAACTACTGTTTCATGGGAGGAAACCCCTAATTTTTCTTTTGATTCAATAAAAAAATTGTACTTAAATAAAGTATAACTAAACGCTTTAAAATCAGTGCTTCATTGGAGTTAACCCATTCTTTGGCTTCGTCATTTTTTTATTCATGTTATGTTTTAAATAATATATTGTTTACTTGAATCTTCTTATGCTCTGTATGTGTTGGATATATCTTCCTTGGTCTTCTTGGTACTTATTTTTAGAGAACATTGCTTCTACGGTTAATATAAGAGTTGAATTACCTTAATATAACATTTCTGGACATCATATAAGTTAGGGAAGTTCTTTACTCTTAAATATGAATTAATTTTCTATTCCTCGTTTACTTTTAAAACAATTTTTTGATAAGTCACCATTACATTTTTCAACAACATTTCATTGAGTTACCATTGTATGTGAGTCCCCATTACATTACTGGTGGTGAGTCATCTCAATGGTGACTCACTAACATGTTATTAATGGTGAGTCTGTAATTCCAACTTCAAATTATTCTTTTTTGTATTGATAAACGTTTTTTCATAGGATTGTTACTGGAAATAAAGATTCACTATTTTTAAACAATTTCAGTTCTAGAAATTACTTGTGGGGGGAGGCAATAAATAAAGGTTTATATTATTTTATTTATTAGGCTTTATTTTGTTTGGTGTTTTATCACGTATTTTCTAAGTCAACTAAAATTACCATTAAAAAAATTATTAAACTACTTTACACATTTCAATTGGAAGCAACATGTTCACATTCTACTGTTTGAATATACTTGAATGATTTTGTATCTACCTTAAATGATAAAGCATATAAACCTATTGTCGTGCATTTTTTGTGGAAATTACACCGTTTGAAATTTTCTGAGACCCTTTTAACATTTCATCAATTCGCATTAATGAAAATATATTTTGAGATTTAAAATTATAATTGTGTTTTCTACACATTCGAATTCATCATTGGTGTAAAATTTGGGATTTAAATGTGGGGGAGGGTGCCAAATTATATTAAGCTAAATTGTGCTTAAGGAATCCCTTAGATGCCATTCCGATTACTTTTTCAAACTATTTGTTAAAAATTGATTAAAATTTTCATAATCCATTCACATTTTTAGATTCTTTAGGTTGTTAACTATACATACAAAGTGTCTATCATGACCCATCCTTAGGGCTCGTGCCATGACTACCCCAAGCCCACCTTCTATAGGCCAGTGGCTGGCGACTAGCACCAAAGGCGTAAATCCCTATGCTTATAAGGCATTGCCTTTATGAAAGTATACAAACACAACAAATCATGCAACAAGAAGTAAACACTAAGTAAAACTGAATACAAAAGAGTGTGTTGAAAAGTAAATGAGCCAGCATACAAATCCAACTGAATAACATGTACATGTAAAGGGACAAAAAGTTGAAAGTAAAGAGCAGCTACTAGATCTTCCTCTGGGGATTCCTACCTGAAGGGTATGTACAGATGGCCACCTCAACACCCATGTCTGCTAGTATCCCCCATGTGCTGACTCGTCGCAAGGTCCACCTTCAGGTACCATCCAGTCGTGGTGCTCTCGGCCTCTGTCATCATTGTCCGTCGTCTGCATCCAACACCACGAGGTGTGGGAATATCCCGTGTAGGGGTGAGTATAATGGTACTCAGTAGGGTCCCTAAGACCCATGAGGTCTCACAATATCCACTAAGGATAAGAAAAAGAAGAAAGATACAACCATAGAGTATTAACCAACCCTACATAGGTATATGCCCATATATATACCTATGTTACCAATAATAGTCCGACTCCTACTCATGAGTCCAAGCACAGCACATTCCACACAAGAAGTAACATCAAACACCATGATGATAATGGTTGCAAGACACGACTCAACTCACATAGGTATTCATCATTCTTATAGAGATAGAGATGATCAGTTGTAGTCACTAATTCTTCAAAGTTATCATACCCAATTAGTATCCATGTACAGAAGTCAACACTACCGAACCCACGTAGGATCACAGTATAGTAGTCGTCGCTACCGAACCCACGTAGGATCCTAGTACAGTATTCATCACAGTTGCGACCGACTCTATGGTTCCCGCAAACAGAACGCTCGATTCCAGGAGGGTCCGATCCTTGAGCAAAGTCTTTGTTATATCCTCTATCACAAAGTCCATTGTTGTTGTACACCAAAGTTTTGTCTCATCAAATGGAACCCAACACGACAGACGACTCGTCAATCAGACACCATGTCTGAGAGTTATTGGTTTTTCTGTTCCAGGGGCCCGGTTAGAATTATGCTCTTTCCAAACCTGACCGTTTTACAATGTTGTTAAAATTCACTTAAATTATCTCAAAATGACTGCCTCATCAAGAGGATTCCAGTTCCGTAGACTGAATTTCAATCGGACGCGCGGTCAAAAAGATATTCATGTTTAAGAGAAACGGGCCCGACCCGTCAAGCCCCGTGGGCTAGTTGGTCGGCCCAACCTGGTTTGGTGTGTCCGACAAAGCTGGGGGTCGGCCCGGCCCGGTGGAGCGCAGCCCACCCAGGGACCCATCCCGGTGGGTCTGACCCAGTTAGGGGGTCATCCCGGCCCGGTGGGGCGCATCCCACCCACAGTCTCGGCCTGCGGTTGTGGGCCAGTTCGGCTCACCCGGCGGCGCCGCACCTCCTTGCTTCCCAGCTGGACAAACCCGGCTGGTTTGTCTAGCGCAAGGGGCCCATGGTTGCGGTCCGTGTTTCCTCTGTAGAGTGGTTCCAAGTGGGCGCCACATTTCTCCAGCCCAGCCGCCTATGTCCATCCAGTTCGTCAAGCAATCAGCCCGCACAGCGGGCCGCGGTCTTCCCACAACGCGGTCTTAAGGAGGCGCTGCGGTCCTCCAACCTAGCCGGCTACGGCCTTCGGTTCGCATCGTCCGAGCGGCCCGCACAGTGGGTCGCGGTTTCCCCCACGCATCCGGCGTGATGGCGTCGGTCCTCCACTTCTATGGCGTTCGGATGCCGCCTCCTTCTTCTTCTGTGACCTCCTGGTCGTGGCCTCTTCCTCCGGTGCGGTGCAATGGATCAACACACTTCCGACTCTACCTCTATCTCCAAATAAATCAACAAGAAACAGATAAATGTCAGGCCGTGTTGGTTCGGCTTCCGCCCTCCGTATTATATGAAAACATTTGGCTATTGACGAACCCATGTATTAAATGAAGAATGTGGTACATTTTTTTTCAATTAAAATTGATCATAACACCCTACATATATTTCAATAACATTGCACATAGATGACCTGTGGAATTCAAGCATTGCAAAAGTCAGGCATCGCGGAAGATGGTGTCGTTTCATCAAAATCATAGGGAGAGTCATTGATGTTGTCGACATTCTTCGTGGGTGGTGTCTTCTCCCCTGACACGGAGGAAGAAGAAAGGTAGATGAAGTTCTTTGTGGCACCACCTTCTTTCTTGCCCTGGTTGAAGAAGTGAAGGAAGACGATCGAGTTCCTCATGTTCTTTGCTAGATAGTGTGATATCCCCCATATCCTCCCAAGTTCCACCAAAGAATGTTTATGCCAACAAAATGAGAAGAATGAAATCCCTTTGTTTAATGTTGGAAAAACAATTTCAAATGAATTAAGAAGATTAAATAAATGTGCTATTTCATTAATCTTGATTGTTGGAATTAATTGATAGAAGGTGGAGGGTTTAAAAATTTAATAGAATTGAGGTGAATGGTTTTAAGAGTTAAAGGGGGGTTACAAGTGGATTTGAGATGTTTTTGTTCATGTAAGCCCCAACACACAATATCATTTCGTGGGTGTTTAAACGGGGTGTGGGACCCATCTTGAACTCATCTTTGGAGAAAATAAACACCCCTTAACAAAAATTATGTAACACATAATTTTTATCAAATTTATAAAGAAACCCCAAAATTTACATTCAACCTGAACAAAACGCAACGGCATTAATGGTTCTTTTAAGTGAATACTGGCGTTGTGAGTTCATTGGTGTCCTTGGATTTCAATTCCAAGAATCAGTTCAAAAGTTAGAAAAACCGGCTCGTACATTTACTGAACATACCGAACAACAGTTTAGAAATTGATTTTGGGCACTTAGGGCCTCGGAATCAGGCACCGTCAGAAACAGCGGACTCATAAAATTTCAAAGAAATTAAGAAACAAATTTCCTTGAAATTTTCGGGTCTTTAAAATACCCCATCCTCAGAGATTTATGTCTCCGTAAAGATACAAAAATAACTAGGGAAAAATAAGGGGGTACTGAGAACGCCTCTGAGCCTCTCACTCTCATGTGCACTCCTGGAGGTTCCAATACTGCTAGTAAATGCGCAACAGAGAAATCGACCATCCACATAAGTCCTGCTCCTGTCGATCCTTGATCTCCACTGGGACCTCAGTGAAAGTCACCCTGTCAGCGATGTCCAGCTCCACATGGTTGATGATGTGGTTTGGGTCATGCACGTATCTCCTCATCTGAGATACGTGGAAGACGTCGTGCACCTGGTGCAACTGAGGTGGAAGGGCCAGGCGGTAAGCCACCATGCATACTATGCTAAGGACCAAGAATGGCCCGATACATTGTGGAGATAACTTTCCAACCAATCCAAATCTCCATAGAACTCATCAAGGCTAGACCCATAGGAATACGTGGTTGCTATCCTCGAACTTCAGTGGTCTACATCTCCAATAATCATAAGAATTATGTTTGCTCGGTGTAGTCTTCATCCGCTCCTGGATGATCTGCACCTTCTCCATCATAGCTGGAACCATCTCTGGTCCTAAAAGTGCTGACTCCCCGAGGTCTGTATAGCATAGAGGTGATCTGCAAGGTTGGCCGTATAGTGCTGCATAAGGTGCCATCCTGGTGGTTGAGTGGTAGATGTTGTTTATGCAAAATCCATCAAGGGTAAGTGCTCCTTCCAGCTACGACCAAAGTCAAGGACACATGAATGGAGCATGTCCTCGAGAGTTTGAATGGTCCTCTTAGTCTTACCATTCATTTGGGGATAGAGGGAGGTTCTCGAGAGAAGATTAATTCCAAAAGCCTCTTGTACCCCATTCCATAGCCGATAAGTGAAACGAGAATCTCGATCAAATACGATAGTCGATGACACACCATAAAGTCATACGATCTCTTGAACTTAGATGCATTCCAATCTCTCTACTGAGACATTCTCTCTTAGTCGTTAGGAAGTAGGCCGACTTGGTGATTCGGTCTACGATCGCCCAGATAGAGTCGTGTCCTCTGGATGTACGTGGAAGTCCCATCACGACATCCATGGATATCCCTTCCCAAATAAACTCTAAAACCTACAAAGGATGAACTATGCCATCTTGAACCTGGTGCCCTACCTTAACTTGTTGAAAAGTGAGGCATTGCGAGACAAACTCTGCTACTGCCTTCTTCATACCCGGCCACCGTTGTTTTCATCTGAGGTCATGAAACATCTTCGCCACTCCTAGATGTACCTCAACCGGGGAAGTGTGAAACTCCCTCATCACTTCCTCCTGCAGTGCAACTGGTACCATGGTACATCCCCTAATGAGAATGACGTGCTCCCCTCCTTCAGAAAATCGATCAAGCGCCTACCCTGTGGATATCTGAGCAGGTCGCTTCTCACAGTCAACATCCCCATGTTCTGCCTCTCTGACTTGCTGAAAAAGTGGAGGAGTGAATGTGAGATACTGAATAAAGGCTACTCCTTCTCTATCCATAAATGATATCTACAATATGGCTAGCTGCTCCATGACCTCTCCCAGCAGCTGAATTCATGATCTTTTGCTAAGAGAATCTGCTACAATGTTCCCCTTCCCAAGAGTATAGACTATCTCGAAGTCATAGTTCTAGAGTAACTCGAGCCATCATCACAGTCTCAAGTTCAGGTCCTTCTGCGAGAATACGAACCTGAGACTATGGTGGTCAGAGTATACTGTAAAGAGATCACCCATCAGATAGTGCCACCACATCTTCAAGGCGAATACCACTGCTTCTAACTCGAGGACATGAGTTTCATAGTTCTTCTCATGTTGTCTCAACTACCATGAACTATATGCGATCACTACTCACTCCTGCATCAGGACACACTCGAGTATAGTCCCTGATGTGTCATAGTAAACTATGTACCCTATGCCCTCCTATGGTTGCCTCAAGATGGGTGCACTGGTCAACCTTTGCCTCAGCTCCTGAAAGCTCTGTTGGCATCTCTCTAACCACACAAAGGGTTTCCCCTTCATTGTCCAAGATGAAAGTAGTGATGCAACTCTGGAGAAGTCTGGAACAAATCTCCAATAGTATCCAGTCCGGCCCATGAAACTACGAACCTCTTTCACACTCCAGGGTGGCTCCAAAGAAAGTACTTCCTCGATCTTCACCGGATCCACTACTACCCAAGCCTCCTAGATGACGTGTCCCAAGAAGTGAACCTCTAGAATCCAGAACTGGAACTTCGAGAGGTTACCATAAAGCTGGTGATCTCTGAGTGTGTCCAGTACTACCCGCAAATGGTAGGCGTTCTCCTCCTCAGTAGTCGAGTAAATCAATATGCCATCGATGAAGAATATGAAAAATTGATCAAGGTAAGGATGGAAGATCCTGTTCATGAGACTCATGAACATTGTTTGAGCGATGGATACAATGAAGGGAATAACCAAGAACTCATAGTGGCCATACCAACACCTAAAGTCCATCTTCTGCACATCCTCATCTTGAACTCTGAGCTGGTGATAGCCTGACCTGAGGTCTATCTTCGAGAACCATCGTTATCTTTTGAGCTGATCAAAGATATCATAAATTCTAGGAAGTGGGTACTTGTTCTTCACGGTCACTTGATTTAGGTGATGGTAGTTGATACATAGTCGCAATAACCCATCCGCCTTCTTGGAAAACAGAATGGGGGATGCCCAGTATGAAACACTAGGTCGGATAAATATATTTCCCTTAAAGTCCTCCAACTATACCCGTATCTCACAAAGATCAGAAAGAGACATCCGATATTCTTGAGTAGATATCGGTGTTGTCCCGGGGTACAGGTCAATGTATATGTCTACCACTCTGTGAGGAGGTAGTCCTGGAACATCGTCAGGAAACAAATCCATGTACTGATCCACCACAACAGGAAAACTCGGACTCCGCACATCAACCGCTCTGAGTATGTGACTAGCCAACTTATGTGTGATCAGCTGCCCCCTCCTCTACGTAACTCCATCTTGCTCTGCAAAGGCTCCATTCTCACCGGTGATGGTGAACCTAGTCCCATCCGTGTGGACACAACACTCTTTGCGCCCAAAAGAGTCAATATGAGCATGAACTGTGGATAACCAGTCCATACCCAAGATGACGTCGTAAGGAATTGACACCGCTTCAAGAAGATCCCAGACAAAGCTCTCGCCTCCAAGAGTAAGCTCACAATGCTGGAACCAGTGCGTAATTGTCGAGTATGCACCCATAGGATTCTATATCCATAAGGATCGAGCCAACAGCTCCATCGGAATCTTCGAGCTTCGAACATGGGTAGCGGCAATAAAATAATGACTCACACCTGTGTTTATATGTACTGTAGCAATGGTGGAGTAGAAATTGATAATACCTCGAATCATCTGAGGTGAATCGTGGTCATAGGCCTTGACTGCCTGGAGCTGAGCCTACCTTTGTCCAACAGCTACCTTTGGTCGGGGTGGACCTCCTGATGGTGGTGGTGGTAGTCCCTTGAAACATTGTCCACAACCACCTGTTGCATGGCCACCTCCGCTTCCATGTCTGCCTGCTCCTGGCGGACAACCACGGTCGAACCTATGCCTTTTCCAGGGAGGTCCCAATACTGCCTGCTGCCCATCCGCATGGCGGGTAGGGCAGTCCTGAGCCATTTGACCATGCCCGCCACATTTATAGCACTGTCTACTCCTCATATAGATGGCTCTGTCTCATATGGCCTACCCAACCGTACATGTATCCTGGGTCTCCCACCTATTTTCCTAGTCCTCTTGGACCTCTATGAAATATGTCCCTTGCCGGTTGGAGAAGACTCTGCTATGGTTGGAATGTCCTGCGGAAAGAGCAGTAGCTCCTGATCCCACACAGAGCATATAGTCTTTTGTACAAACTCCACCCAAAAAAGACCCTCAAAGTCTCCATAGGTGAGGGTCACCTCATCGTAAAAATGGAGCATCAGGCTCCACCACCTCTCAGTTGATCCTTGAAAGAGACTAACAGCTATGTACACCATCATGTCAGTGGGTGTCCCAACTCGGTGGAAAACATGTGTTACAACATCTATCCAGCACCCAATCATCTGAAAATCTATCGCGCCTTGAAACCTCGGAGGCCTATATTGTAGGAACTCATGAAATGCACTCAAACGGCATGAACCATCTACTATTGGGGCTTGTGGCAATGATTTCCCACCGGTTAGTGGTACTGTTGGTGCCTCCTCTGTGATGGGGCCCTGTACCGAGGCATCCTCCCTCGGTGGGTTACCATCTCTTACGAAACATGGAACCCAAGATAGATGCCTTTGTGGGGCCATCCTAAAAACAAACAGGTGCGAAACTATTAAAACAGTATACCTGTTGACCTGAGACAAAGTAATCACGATGAAATATTTTTCAAAATAAACACACACACAATCAGTGCCTTCATGCACTAAGTCAGAAATCAGAGGTCAGGGTCTTGGTGTATGGATACGTCGGCTGCCGCACCAACACTAGTTTCCCAAAATTGATAACCACACTCAAGAATCATAACACTATTTCTTCACAGAAAATAATGATCAGATTCCTGATTTCTGCGGTAGAACTGACTCCTCTGATACCAGTTTGTCACGACCCGTCCTCGGGGCCCATGTCCTGACTACCCCAAGCCCGCCTTCCATAGGCCAGGGGCTGGCAACTAGCACCAAAGGCGTAAATCCCTAAGATGGGAAGGAATTTCCTTTATGAAATTATACTAACATAAAATAGAACGCAACATGAAGTAAACATGAAGTAAACTTAAATACGAAAGAGTGTGCTGGAGAGTAAATGTGCCATTATACAATCCTAATTGAAAAAAGTACATGTAAAGGATAAAACAACTGAAAGTAAAGAGAAGCTTGTGGATCTTCATTCAGGGATTCTTACCTGAAGGGTGGGAACAGATGGCCACCTAAGCACCCACTTCCTTCAGTCTCCACCGTGTGGCGACTCATCAGAAGTTCCTCCTCCGGGTACTATCCAGTCATGGTGCTCTCGACCTCCGTCAGCGCTATCTGTCATCTACATCCAACACAACGAGTTGCGGGCATAGCCCGTGCACAGGTGAGTATAACGATACTCAATAGTGACCCCACGACCCGCAAGGTTTCACAATATCTACTATGGATAAGTAAAAGGAGAGAGATACAACCACAGTGTATCAACCAACCCTACATAGGTATATTCCCATACATATACCTAAGTTACAAGTCACAGTATGGCTCCAACTCACGAGCCCAAGCACAACTCAGTATACACAGGAAGTAAAGTCAAACCCCATGATGATAATGGTTGAAAGACATCAATCAGCTCACATAGGTATATATCTTTTATATAGAGATAAATATGATCAGTTGTAGTCACCAATTAATCTAAGCTGTCGAACCCACATAGGATCCAAGTACAGAAGTCGTCGCTGCTGAACCCACGTAGGATCCCAGTATAGTAGTCGTCGCTGCCGAAGCCATGTATCATCCCAGTATAGTAGTCGTCGTTGTCGCAGCCAACTCTAGGGTTCCCACACACATCACACTATATTTTGGGAGGGTCTACTTCTCGAGCAAAGGGGTTGTTACATCAACTATCACGAAGTCCAGGTTTTATGTACCCCAAAGTTTCTTCTCATCAAAAGGTACCCAACTCTACAAATGGCACGTCAATCGGACACCCGGTCTGAGAGGTATTGGATTTTCTGTTCCAGGGCCCGGTTGTAACACCCCAAGTTTCTACGGTACGCTTCTCTTTGAATAATGTGATAGCGTGTGTTGTACGCAACACCGAGTTCTAACACACCATAACCAATCAAACTAGCCGTTATGAATAGTAATACCAAATTTTTTAAATTATATATATTTTATATTTCAAAATGGACTTCATTTTTGGATTCAGAATATCCAATTTTGCCTAAGGTGAAATTTTGGTAATTTTCGAATAACTTTAATATTTTGATGAATAGTGAAAATTACTAAATTTTAATTAAAAACAACTTTTTTAATCAAAATAATTATTAGTGATAAATTATGAATTTGAGTGGTTTTAAAGTATATTCAGAATATATTTTTACCATTTAATTCAATGTTGGTCACTGGACATAATTTTATAATTAAACCGGACATAAACAAGTGTCAATCTTTTAATAGTTATTATCTCTTAAAAAACGCTTTTTATTTTAACAACGGAAAATAATTTTAAATTAATTTCTGCCACTTATGTGGGTTGAATTTGGAAAAATGGATTCAATATTTGGAATCAGGATTTTCAAATTGTTTAAATAGGTAACTTTTATTTTTAGACATTTTGAATAATTACTTCGGTAAATATTTTATTTACCATGGTTAAAGGGTAAATCCGGTAAATAAAGGTTAAAAAATAATATTATAATAATACTGAAATACCCTAAAACGTGCCCTAGCATCATTGGTTGATATATGTTCGACCACAGGCATCTTTGGGTCGATTTTGGGACCCCATGGAGCCACTTTTAGGTGATAGGGACACTTAATTTTAATTAAGTTAAAATGAATACAAAAATGACACAAGCATATATCTTTTAGAAAAATACTTTTTACATAGGGTTATATATGTTGGATGTTCGACTATAAATTTTAATTAGAAAGATAAAACAATTTCCTACATAATGATATTTTATTTATAATTTTAGGATATTAAATAAGTTAATTTATTTATGACACAATGATGATGCAGTAATTACCATAATAGTGAAAATTTAAAATAATTGATTTTATAAATACCCAAATAAATATAATTTGAGACTTTTAATAAATTAAAATAATTTTCTAGGATAATATGACATATTAGTATTGATTTAATTATCTTTTTTCTAAGTAATAATTCTGTTATGAGTTTCACAAAAATCAACTATTGAATAGTGTCAAAATTTACATAAAAGAGTTTTTTAAAATAATATTATATTATTAATTGATATAAAATTCCTAAAAATCTAAGGTTCGTCCAATAGACTTATATCATGATATTTATATCATTAATGGACCACTTTGGGGTCGCTGTTATATATATAGTATGTTTATTAACCATATAATATAAAAATACAAAGAGACATTGTAAAAGTGAAACTAATTAACTTAGAGTTAATACTTAAAGATATGGTTAATATAAGTACCCAAACCTGTCTAAATTCTTTTTTTTGAGTGGTGTTCGACCCATCCCCACCTTAAAATTTAAATAATCCACTTTTGAGCCATTAGAAACCGAATATGAATTTATTATAAATTAATATTTCTAGCTTTTCCAAAGGTGCCCCTTACCCCTCTTATAAAACGGCACTCCTCCTTCTCATTTCTTCACACATTCAAAGCCTTTTGGTTCATCCAAAATCTACGCAAATACTCTCCCAACATCCCTCACTACAACCTAGAGGCCTTAGTTTGATCAGAAAGCCATCCTAAGGAGCCCTTTTGATCGAATCAAAAGGAAGAACCCGAAGAAGAGGTAATGATTTCACCACCCTTTTTCAAGTTCCTTTCTTCTTCCACTTATTCTTCCTTTGTTATTACCATTATAAAATAATAACTCCAGTATCATATATATACTGTGATGTTATTATAAATATGGTACAACCATATTCAATATTCTATCCATCCTTTGAATAACATGTCACCATACGTGCGTACGTACGGCTTACCGTCTCCACGTCGTGCTGTAATTGTTATTCAATAAATTATTATTTCGATAGGTATAGTAATGATGTGTAACTCATGTAAATAATTAATATAACATGATAATGATTCTGTATATATGATATACCATCCATTTATATATTATTTTAATATCAAAAGAATGATATTGTCGCTCGTGCGTACGTACGGACTAATATCTCCACGAACGCGATGAGATTCATTCTCCATCATATCCATTCAAGTATAATTATCATTTGATGATTTAAAAATGATGTTTAAGGACTTGATATCATTATGGATATGAATAATATACAACCTATCCATTACAAACATGGATTATGTAACAAAACATATAAAAGAAAATGAGTAAGTTAACACCCGAAACAATAATAATACTAAGATATTATTAACAAAGCAATGTTAAAAGATCATATATGATATCATATGAATGTATATGATTCTTGAATAATTTAATAATTATTATTTTACCATTATACATGAGGTTAACCTACCCCAACCAAGGAAAAGTACAAGGTAAGGGTTTATTTCACAATCTCTTCATTATCCGAGGTTGTTTATACGTAATAATCTATTGGGATCTCATTATCATCCACATCCATGTTTCATAAAAATGTATTTCAAAACATTTTTACTATTTAAAAGAATATTGGTTAAAGTCATTTATACCCTTGTTTGACTTTTTATAAGAGTTTTATAAAGGAATCTTTCCATCTTTTTCCAAACAAGGTTCTTTTTAACCTTTTCGACATAATTAAGGTAAGAATGTTTTTTTAACGTATACGACGGGTGCAGCTATTTTACGCCGTTATAAAATTGTCGAAGCTTCCCTTACAAGACTATAAGAATATTTTCAAAGAAAATGTTTTATTTCATAAATATAATACTCTTAAATGATTTCAAAATAGAAAGAGATATTTCTCTAAAAAGAGTTTTGATTTCATCTATGTCAACATCCTTTGATGGATTTTATGCTTATTTGAAGTTGATTTATTATGATACAAAACTTCTATATTCTATTGAAGATTTTGTGTTATGTTTGACTATGGATGTGCTATTTTTATACCGTTCATAGTTTATGGTGAAAGTATTGACATTTCGTATGCTAGTTTTAATACGAATGTTTATGTTATGTTTAAACCTTTTCATATGGGAATGCATTGGACTTAATATGTGAAAGGTGGAGCCCGCTAGAGCACCTCGATGCATCGGTAGGTCTCATGAGTCAAACTAGTGTCTTGGCACAAGGCCTTGGAAAAATCTTATTTGTAGTCTTAGCACGAGGCCTTGGCTATGTGGTTATGATAGTATGGCATTATGCATTCCATCATTATGAAAGTGGTTGTTGATATTGCATGTGATTATTCTATTAGTAGAATATCCATATGAATAAGTAAATGGGATTATTTCATTTTACTTTTTCCATGCTATGTTGAAGTTCATGTTTAAAAGGCTTTTGATTTAGTTATACATTGACTTAAATGTTTTTGCTTATTTTTGAATGTTTCCGCTCTATTGTTATCCTTACTGGGCATTTGAGCTCACCCCTTTTCTATGTTTTATTTTTCCCAGGATGTGAAGAAGTATTTTATGAATGACCTGCATGGATAGTATGTGGGGATATGAGTGTGGAATATGGATACTATGTCGTTGTAGTAGTTTTTCACTTTATGATGTAATGTAAAACTTTATGAATATATCTAGTGTTTCCAATGCTACTAAACCAATCGGTATTTCGAGATTTGATCTTTCTTGTGATCATGACAATGTAATGTAATAATGCACCGACTCTGGGTAACTAGGGTCGGGACATTATAGTTGGTATCAGAGGAAGTTTAGTACAAACCTTGGAAGCTAGATTTAGACAATCTCTAATTAGAGCATGTAGACCTAAGATTAAATTTGAGGATTAGTATAGAAGAACTTCCTAGAATTTTGGTATTGTAGAGATTTTGTGTGTTTTCCGATCAATACATACCTGTCTTGATACGAGAAGGTAGAGGTGGCTCTGGAACAGATGTACCTAGGGGTAAAACCCAAAAACACCGCTTTGAGCTAGACTCGAACGAGAATTGGTGCACGAAAACGGGCCTTGCTGCACTCTTGGTTATGACACTCCCGGGGGATATGCTTAGGATAACTCTCATTTTATTTACAAATAATTATGAATGGTTTATGAGTATATAATTCCTCAAAGAATTTTTTTTATGATTATGGATTATATCCATAAATAGTTCAATTTATGTTCAGTGTTTTATAAGTATGGGATTATTTATTTTGATTCATAAACTGATCTAGTTTATGCCATTGTTTAGAAATGGTGCCTAGTGGAAGAAATGGAAACCGTATCAATGCACACACTCCATGTAGGTATTTCCCTCCTGCTCAAGATAATTATAGTGGAGCTGGTGATGCAACTGGTGCTGATTAGCTAATCACCATACTGGGACAACTCACTCAGGTTATGAATAATAACCTTAGCCGTATGGAGCACCCTGATCTGCAGTGTGGATGATCAATGTTAGATCTATTCATGAGGAAACAACCACCAAAGTTCAATGGGAGTACAAATCCCTTAGTATCTGAGCGATGGATATTTTCCCTAGAGAAAATATTTCAGGCTTTGGGGAGTAGTGAAAGGGAAAAAATTATCATGGAATTTTACTGCCTCACTGGAGATGCTGATCAATGGTGGTAATTGATTCAAAATACGAAGGAAGATGATGAAGTATCAAATATGTAATGGTGGGAGTTAAAAGATCTGTTTTTCGAAAAATACTTTCCTCCCGACCATCGAGCAGATATGGAAAGGCAATTTCTATGTCTAAGACAGAAGGAGGATTAGAATGTCACAAAGTATGAGGCTAACTTTACAAGGTTAGCAAGGTATGCTGGAGATTATATTTGTAACCCACGAAGTAAGATTTATCGTTTCTTTGATGGGTTAAAACCATTTCTCCTTTTAGATTTAGTCTCACAATCCTTTTCATCATACGAAGACATTGTCTCATGTGCTATCAAGACCGAAAAAGAATTCTCTATGTCTTATGACTTTAAAGAAAAGCAAGAGAAGAAGAGACCTTCTGATCAATCTGGGAATGGAAATAAGGGGAAGAAGGGAAAGGTTGAATATCCATCCTGTGGTAAATGTGGGAAGAAACACTCCGGTACTTTCTTGAAGGGAATGGGAGTCTGTTACAAGTGTGGTGAAAAAGGCCACCAAGCTCGTGATTTTAAGGGGAGGAAGGAAGATACCAATGTTTGGTGCTACAATTGCAGGAAGATGGGGCATTATTGAAATGAATTTCCTAAGGGTCAGGAGAACTTACCTCAGAAAAGGCCAAGGGATCAAGGCCAAGCTTATGCTATCACTACTACTGTGGTAGAATCTCCGAAAGACATGGGGGCAGGTAATTTAATGGTTTCCTCAAGTTTAGAAAATGTATTATTTGATTCTGGATCATCGCATTGTTTCATATATTCCCAGTTTTCTAAGAAAATTAGATATTTCCAATTTGATTTAACAAGGGAGTTGTCAGTTAAAACTCCTAAGGGAAGTATCATTGCAATAATGTTTTGTGAATCAGTCCCCATTAGAGAACATAAATGTTCTTTATCTGCTGATCTCGTTATCATACCTATGATTGGGTTTGATATAATCCTCGATATGGACTGGCTTTCGTACTATGATGCAATGATTTATTGTAAGAATAAAGAGGTTACAATTCTGGATGATAATGATAAGGAACACCTTATCTTTAGAGCAGAATCGTCACCACCTAATTCTTATTTAGATCCACCCCTAGTAGCTCAACTAAATTCAATTATTGGGGAGGAAGAGAATGAAATAATTGTGGGTGAGGAAAGGAATGTTCAGATAGAGGATGTACCTGTTGTGAAAGAATTTGTAGTTGTATTTCCAGAATATTTACCTAGACATCCTCCATAACGAGAAGTTGAGTTTTCCATTGATTTAATTCCTGGATCAAGGCCTATATCAAAGAACCCTTATAGAATGGCCACTGTAGAATTAGTTGAACTAAAGAAACAACTAGAGGAATTGAGTAATTAGGGATTTATTCTCCCTAGTGTTTCTCCATGGGGAGCCCCTGTTCTTTTTGTTAAAAAGAAAGATGGAACTATGAGGTTATGTATCGACTACAGGGAGATCAATGCTATAACAATAAAGAACAAGTATCCCCTACCACACATTGATGATTTATTTGTCCAACTGCATGGAGCTCAATACTTTTCAAAGATTGACCTTCGATCTGGATACCATCAGTTGTGTGTGAAGAAGGAAGACATTCCGAAGATAGTATTTCGAACCAGGTATGGGCATTACGAGTTTACTATAATGCCTTTTGGATTGACTAATACACCCTATGTATTAATGGATTTGATGAATATAGTTTTCAAGGAGTATCTCGATGAATTTGTGGTGGTATTTATTGATGATATCTTTGTATTCTCCAAAAGCTATGAAGATCATGAAAATCACTTGTGCATTATCTTGAAGACTCTGAGAAGACATGAATTATATGAGATGTTTAGCAAGTGTGAATTCTGGATTCAGGAGATTTCTTTTCTTGTCCATATTGTCTCTAAAGATGTAATCTCTATTGATCCTTCTAAGAACAAGGCAATCCAAGAATGGCCAGCATCTACGAGTATAACTGAGTTATGTAGTTTTATTGGTTTGGCAGGTTATTATCGACGATTTGTCCAGAATTTTGCCTGATTGGATAACCCATTAACGAAGCTCACACGTAAATGGGTTAAATTTGTTTGGAAAAAAGAGTGTGAAGAATGTTTCGAAGAACTTAAGAGAAGATTAGTCAATGATCCTATATTGACTCTACCATCGGGGAATGATGGGTTTGTTATTTATAGTGATGCATCGAAGAAAGGACTTGGTTGTGTCCTTATGCAGAATGATAGGGTTATTGCCTATGCATCACGACAGTTGAAAATTCATGAACAAAACTATCATACTCATGATCTCGAGTTAGCAGTTGTGATCTTTTCTTTGAAGATATGGAGGCACTACCTCTACGGTGAAAAATGTGAAATTTATACTGATCACAAGAGTTTGAAGTATATTTTCTCACAAAAAGAACTCAACATGAGGCAAAGGAGATGTCTTGAATTTCTCAAGGATTATGATTGTACGATACACTACCACCCGGATAAGTCAAACAAGGTGGTAGATGATTTGAGCAGAAAAGATCATGGAGTTTTTAACAATATGAGAATTGAAAGGGATCCAATTTTCATGGATCTAGTGAAGATGGACATGGGAATAACCCGGGAAGAAGAAACATCAAGGCTTTTTCAAAAGGTTTCCAAAACATCTTTACTAGAAAGGATTAAGAGTTCTCATACCGATGATGAAGAATTTCAAAAGAAGATTAAAGCTGTGAATTATGGGAGACTGAGAGACTTTGTGTATGAAGATGAAATTTTGAAATTCAGGAAGAGACTTTGTGTTCCCGGTATACCTGATCTAAAAAGGGAATTGTTGGATGATTCTCATAGTTCTAATTTCTCTATACACCCTGGGAGCACCAAAATGTATAGAGATTTGAAGGAACATTTTTGGTGGGACAATATGAAGAGGGAGATTACTGATTTTATGTCAAGATGTATGGTTTGTCAACAAGTGAAAGCTGGAAGGCAACACCATGGAGGAGTCATGCAACCTCTTCCTATACAAGAGTGGAAATGGGACAATATTACGATGGACTTTGACATGGGGCTACCAAAGACTCCTAGAAGGAATGATGCAATATGGGTTATTGTTGATCGTCTTACCAAGTCAGCACATTTTCTTGCTATAAGAGAAGATCTACCACTGGAACGTCTAGCAAGACTATATATTAATGATGTTGTGAGACTTCATGGAGTACCCCAATCGATTGTTTCTGATCGTGATCCCCGTTTTACTTCAAGATTATGGAAGAGTCTTCAGAAATCCCTAGATACTGAACTTCATTTGAGCACTGCCTACCACCCTCAGACAGACGGACAATCAGAATGGACTATTCAAACCTTAGAAGACATGTTGAGATCCTGATCACTTGACTTTCAGGGTATGTGGGATCAGTATTTACCTCTGGTAGAATTTTCCTATAATAATATCTTCTATTCGAGTATTTAGATGACACCATATGAAGCGTTATATGGAAAGAGATGTCGCACTCCAACCTTTTGGGATGACGTTGGTGAAAGAAAACTTGTTGGTCTAGAACTGGTGGAGGAAGCGATGGAAAAGGTGAAGGTAATCCAAAATCACATCAAAGTAGCTCAAAGTAGGCAGAAGAGCTATGCCGATAATCGAAGGAAGGATTTGGAATTTCAAGTTAGTGATCATGTTTTCCTGAAGGTATCTCCATGGAAGGGAGTCATACGTTTTGGTAATAAATGTATATTGTGTTCCAGGTACATCGGACCTTTAGAAATTTTAGAACGAATTGGGGTTGTATCTTACTGATTGGCAATGCCGCCAAGTCTCTTCAAAGTTCATGATGTGTTCCACGTATCTCGGTTGAGGAAATACATGCCTGACCCAACGCATGTACTCACCTATGAGGAGTTAGAACTGGAACCCGATCTGTCTTATTGCGAAGAGCCCGTCAGGATTCTTGATATGAGAGAACAAGTACTGAGAAACCGGACGACGCGTCTGGTGAAAGTTTTGTGGAGAAACCATAAGATGGAAGAGACAACGTGGGAACCTGAGGAACTTATGATGACTAACCACCCGAGTCTTTTAATGTGATAAGTATTATAGAAATTTCAAGGATGAAATTATATGAAGGAGGGAAGAATGTAACACCCCAAGCTTCTACGGTACGCTTCTCTTTGAATAATGTGATAGCGTGTGTTGTACGCAACACTGAGTTCTAACACACCATAACCAATCAAACTAGCAGTTATGAATAGTAATACCTACATTTTGAAATTATATATATTTTATATTTCAAAATGGACTTCATTTTTGGATTAGGAATATCGAATTTAGCCTAAGGTGAAATTTTGGTACTTTTCGGATAACTTTAATATTTTGATGAATAGTGAAAATTACTAAATTTTAATTAAAAGCAACTTTTTTAATCAAAATTATTAATAGTGATAAATTATGAATTTGAGTGGTTTTAAAGTATATTTAGAATATATTTTTACCATTTAATTCAATTTTGGTCATTGGACATAATTTTACAATTAAACCAGACATAAACAAGTGTCAATCTTTTGATAGTTATTATCTCTTAAAAACACTCTTTTTGTTTTAACAACGGAAATTAATTTTAAATTAATTTATGACACTTCTGTGTGTTGAATTTGTAAAAATGGATTCCATATTTGGAATTAGTATTTTCAAATTGTGTAAATAGGTAACTTTTATTTTTAGACATTTTGAATAATTATTTCGGTAAATATTTTATTTACCATGGTTAAAGGGTAAATCCGGTAAATAAAGGTTAAAAAATAATATTATAATAACACTAAATTACCCTAAAACGTTTCATAGCCTCATTTTTTGATACATGTTCGACCATATGCATCTTTGGGTTGATTTGGGGACCCCATGGAGCCACTTGTAGGTGATAGGGACACTTAATTTTAATTATGTTAAAATGAATACAAAAATGACACAAGCATATATCTTTTAGAAAAACAATTTTTACATAGGGTTATATATGTTGTATTTTCGACTATAAATATTAATTAGAAAGATAAAAGGATTTAATACATAATGATATTTTATTTATAATTTTTAGAGATTATATAAGTTAATTTATTTATGACACAAATAAAATGCAGTAATTACCATAATAGTGAAAATTTAAAATAATTGATTTTATAAATACCCAAATAAATATAATTTGAAACTTTTAATGAATTAAAATAATTTTATAAGATAATATGATATATTATGATTGATTTAATTAACTTTTTTATAAGTAATATGTTTTTTATGAGTTTCACAAAAATCAACTATTGAATAGTGTCAAAATTGACATAAAATAGTTTTGAAAACAAATATTATATTATTAATTGATATTAAATTCATAAAAATCTAAGGTTCTGCCAAGAGACTTATATAATGATATGTATTTCATTAATGGACCACTTTTGGATCTCTTGGATGTATACAGTATGTTTATTAAACATATAATATAAAAATACAAAGAGACATTGTAAAAGTGAAACTAATTAACTTAGATTTAATACATAAAGATATGGTTAATATAAGTACCCAAACATGTCTAAATTATATTTGTTGAGTGGTTTTCAACCCATACCACCTTAAAATTTAAATAATCTACTTTGGAGCCATTAGAAAACGAATATGAATTTATTATAATTTAATATTTCTAGCTTTTCTAAAGGTGCCTCTCACCCCTCTTATAAAAGGGCACTCCTCCTTATCATTTCTTCACACCTTCAAAGCTTTTTGGTGCAGACAAACTCTACCCAAATACTATCCCAACATCCCTCACTACAAAATAGAGGCCTTATTTTGATCAGAAAGCCAACCTAAGGAGACCTTTTGATCAAATCAAAAAGAAGAACCCGAAGAAGAGGTAATGATTTCACCACCATTTTCCAAGTTCCTTTCTTCTTCCACTTCTTCTTCCTTTGTTATTACCATTATAAATTAATAAATCCAGTATCATATATATAATTTGATGTTATTATAAATATGGTACAACCATATTCAATATTCTATCCATCATTTGAATAACATGTCACCATACGTGCGTACGTACGGCTTACCGTCTCCACGTCATGGTGATATTGTTATTCAATAAATTATTATTTCGATGGGTATAATAATGATGTGTAACTCATGTAAATAAGAAATATAACATGATAATGATTCTTTTTATATGATATACCATCCATTTATATATTATTTTAATATCAAAAGAATGATATTGTCACTCGTGCGTATGTACGGACTACCGTCTCCACGAACGCGATGATATTCATTATCCATTGTATCCATTCAAGTATAATTATCATTTGATGATTTAAAAATTATGTTTAAGGACTTGATATCATTCTGGATATGAATAATATACAACCTATCCATTACAAACATGGCTTACGTAACAAAACATATAAATGAAAATGAGTAAGTTAACACCCGAAACAATAATAATACTAAGATATTATTAACAAAGCAATGTTAAAAGATAATATATGATATCATATGAATGTATATGATTCTTTATTAATTTAATAACAATTATTTTACCATTATACAGGATGTTAACCAACTCCAACCAAGGAAAAGTACAAGGTAAGGGTTTATTTCACAATCTCTTCATTATCCAAGGTTGTTTATACGTAATAATCTACTGGGATCTCTTTATCATCCACATCAATGTTTCTTAAAAATGTATTTCAAAACATTTTTACTATTTAAAATAATATTGTTTAAAGTCATTTATACCCTTTTTTGACTTTTTATAAGAGTTTTATAAAGGAATCTTTCCGTCGTTTTCCAAACAAGGTGCTTTTTAACCTTTTCGACAGAATTAATGTAAGAATGTTTTTTTAACTTATACGGTGGGTGCGGCTATTTTCTGCCGTTATAAAATCGTCGAAGCTTCCCTTACAAGACTATAATAATTTTTTCAAAGAAAATGTTTTATTTCATTAATATAATACTCTTAAATTATTTCAAAATAGAAAGAGATATTTCTCTAAAAAGAGTTTTGATTTCATCTATGTCAACATCATTTGATGGATTTTATGCTTATTTGATGTTGATTTATTATGATACAAAACTTCTATATTGTATTGAATGTTTTGTGATATGTTTGACTGTGGATGTGCTATTTTTATACTGTTCATAGTTTATGGTGAAAGTATTGACATTTCATATGCTATTTTTAATACGAATGTTTATGTTATGTTTAAATTTTTTCATATGGGAATGCATTGGACGTAATATATGACGGGTGGAGCCCGCTATAGCTCCTTGATGCATCAGTAGGTCTCATGAGAAAAACTAGTGTCTTGGCACAAGGCCTTGGAAAAATCTTATTTGTAGTCTTGGCATGAGGCCTTGGCTATGTGGTTATGATAGTCTGGCATTATGCATTCCATCATTATGAAAGTGGTTATTGATATTGCATGTGATTATTCGATAAGTAGAATATCCATGTGAATAAGTAAATGGAATTATTTCATTTTACTTTTTCCATACTATGTTGAAGTTCAAGTTTAAAAGGCTTTTGTTTTAGTTATACATTGCCTTAAATGTTTATGCTTATTTTAGAAGGTTTTCGCTATATTTTTATCCTTACTGGGCATTTGAGCTCACCCCATTTCTATGTTTTATATTTCCCCAGGATGTGAAAAAGTAAGTTATGAATGACCTGCAGGGATAGTATGTGGGGATAAGAGTGTGGAATATGGAGAATATGTTGTTGTAGTAGTTTTTCACTTTATGATGTAATTTAAAACATTATGAATATATCTAGTGTTTCCAAGGCTACTAAACCAATCGGTCTTTCGAGATTTGATCTTTCTTGTGATCATTCCAATGTAATGTAATAATGCACTGACTCTAGGTAACTAGGGTCGGGGCGTTACACCAGTTGGAATTACACTCATTCCAAACCCAGCCATTTTCTAATGTTGTCCAACACTCACTTAGAGTATGGTAAAAGGACTCTCTCATCGAGATCATCCCAGTTCTATGGACAACACGTCAATCGGACACGCAGACTCGAAGATATTCGCGTTTAAGAGAAACGGGCATGGCCCGTCAAGCCCATTGGGCTGGCGGGTCATCCCGACCTGGTTAGGCAGGTCCGACCCAGCTGGGGGTCGTCCTGACCTGGTGAAGCGCGGCCCACCAAGGGACCCGGCCCGGCAGGTCCGACCCAGTTAGGGGGCCGGCCCGGCACGGTGGGGCGCGGCCCACCCACAGACCCGGCCCACGGTAGAGGGCCGGTTCAGCTTACTATGTAGCACTGAGCAGCACCACCCCTCCTTGTTGCACTACCGGCCGAAGCCGGCCGGTTTTTCAGGCGCGAGCGGCCCGCAGTTGTGGGATGAGTTTCCTCTGTAGCGCAGCGCCAAGAGGGCGTCTCAGTTCTCCAGCCAGGCCGGCTACAGCCGGTCAGTTTTTCCTGAAAGCGGCTCGTACAACGGGCCACGGTCAACCCACAGCACATCGCCATGGAGGCACCGTGTTCCTCCAACCTTCCCGGTTTTGGCCGACCGGTTAGCTTCGTCCGAGCGGCCCGCACAGCGAGCCGTAGTTTCCTCCACGTGGCCGGAAAAGGCCTGGCCTAGCCGCTGCCTTTGGATGCCACCTCCTTGCTTCGCCACCACCTCATGGCTATGGCCACTTCCTCCGGCACAGTGCGACAACACCGCCCTCTTCTGGATCCGCCTCCATCGCCAAATAAATCAACAAACAACGGAGGAATGTCGGGCTGTGTTGGTTTGTACTGCGCCCTCAGTATTTGATGATATCATTTGTCCATTGACGATCCAAGGTGTTCAAAAACGAACATGGTACATTTTTATTCAATTAAAATAGATCATAACTCCATACATCGATTTCGAGAATGATGCATGTCGATGATCCGCAGATGTCATGTTTCGCAGAAGATAGTGTCATTCCGTCAATGTTGGAGGGGGAGTAATTCTTGTTGGAAATGTTCTTCACTGGCGGTGTCTTCTCCATTAACACAGAGGAATAAGAACGGTAGATGGGGTTCTTTGTGCCATCGCCTTCTTTCGTGCCCTGGTTGAAGAAGTGGAGGAAGACGATCGAGTTCCTCTTATTCTTCGCTGGAGAGTGTGATATCCTCCAAATCCTACCATGTTCCACTAAATAATGTTTATGCCAACAAAATGAAAAGAATGAAATTCCATCATTTAATGTTGATAAAAAATTCAAATTAATTCAAATGATTAATTAAATGTTGCAATTAATTAATCTTAGGTGTTGGCATTAATTGAGAGAAGGTGGAGGGTTTAATAATTTAAAAGTAGGGAGGTGAAAGCTTTTAAGAGTTAAGGGGGGGTTTCAAGGGGAGTTGAGAGGTTTGTGTTCGGGTGGACCCCACCAAACAATATCATATCATGGGTGGTTATGTGGGGTGTGGGCCCCACCCCCAATTCCTCTTTGGAGAAAATAATATCCCCTTTACAAAAATTTTGTAATACATTATTTTTATCAAATTTATAAAGAAACCCCAAAATTACCTTTCATTTGAACCAATCTCAACTGTGGTAAAGGTCCCCTTAAGCAAATATCAGCACTGCGAGTTCATCAGTGTGCTCAGATTTTTATTCCGAGCATCAGTTCTAAAGATAGAAAAACCTTCACATATGTTTACTGAAAGTACCAAATATAAAATCAGAAATTGATTTTGGGCACCCTGGGCCTCAGAATAAGGTGCCTTCAGAAACGGTGGACTTGTAAAATTCCAAATAAATTATGAAAAAAAATTCCATGAATTTTCCGGGTCTTTACAGAGTCTTTTTATGGGAAACTGTTACTAGTAGTTAACAATTTCATTGAATCTGAATCTTTTGAGTGTGAATGAATGAGTGATTATTCATAGTTATTTTATGAATACTTGGATTAAGAACTATATTTGATAGTGATATTGGATACTTAATTTTTGATTTGAAATCATAACCATAAGCATTAGAAATATGAACTTTTACCTACAAGATATACGTTTTAATTATTAAAACAATTCACCAAATTGAGATAGTTTGAAGGGTTTTCATATAGATCTCTTGTAGTTGGCATAATTTGGGAATTTGGGAACCCATTTTGATTCATTGAAAGATTAAGAACTTGGTGTGTTTCTATTATCTAAAATCCTCTATACCATATATGAATAAGCTCATATGCACTGTTTTCAATACATGTTACATGGCTTTGAAAAAATTAAGTAACGTTTATTGGGTCAAAAATGAGTTCAATATGGTGAGTGGAATAATTAAAGCTAGATGAAGAAGAAAAAATTTGTTTATATGGAACCATTAATGTTGTATCAATAAGGTGATTGAAAAAAATAGTTTTTGTTTCTTCTTTCGAACCTAGGTGAAAGTCAAAGTATAATGTTCCAATGGTTATGTTTTTAATTCCACTAATTATTAATCTTGTATCGCACTTAACTCAGTACTTGGAATTGATTTGGAGTGAGTCATTATGTAGTTTCATATATGAGGCAAGACTTCCTCAAAATTTGTAACACTGCAACCCCAAAAGCCCAGATTAGGTGCATTATTTTGTAACATTGGCATGATCATAAATGATCATGTAATGAAAGACCTATTATTTGAGTATCCTTAGAAGTACTAAATACATTAATAAGGTTTACATTACATCATAAAATGGAAAACTACAAAAAAATTGTTTCCGTATACAATATTGAGATCCCATAGACTATCCATGCAGGTCAGTCATAATATACATCTTCCCAACCTGGGAAAAATAAAACACAAAAAGGGGTGAGCTCAGATTCTTAGAGAGGATAACAATATAGCAAAAACATTCATAAATAATCATAAACATTAAAAGAAGTTTATAAAAATAAAATAAAATCCATTTCAACATAAACTTCATCATAATATGGAAAATATAAATAAAAATAATTCCATTTACTTACTCACATGGATATTCTAATCGTCGAATTATCATAAGAAATATCAATATCCACTATCATAATGATGGAATGCATAATGCCAGACTTTCATAACAATATAGTCAAGGAATTGTGCTAAGACTAAAAATATGATTTTGTCAAGGCCTTGTTCCAAAACAGTAGTTTGTCTCATGAGACATACCGATGCATCGAGGAGATATATCGGGCTCCACCCGTCACTTACTTAGTCCAATTCATTCCTCATATGGAAAAGTTTAAACGTAACATAAACATTTTTATGAAAACATGCATTCCAAATGTTAATACGTTATCCATAAACCATGAATGGTATGAAATAACAAATCCACTTTCAAACATATCACAAAACATTCAATATAATAGGGAAGTATTGAATCAAAATAAATCAGCTTCAAACAAACTTTAAATCCCTCAAAGGGTGTTGAAATAGTTGAAATCAAAACCTTTTTAGAGAAATATATGTTTCTATTTTGAAATCATTTATAAGTCAAGTAATTATAAACGAAAACTTTTATATTTTAAAATAATCTTATAAGATTTTAATGGAAGCTTCGACTTTGTTATAACGTCATAATATAGCCTCACCCTCCATATAAGTTAAAAAAACATTCTTACCATAATTTTGTCGAAAAGGTCATAAGGTACCTTGTCTAGAAAACGACAAAAAGATTCCCTTCAACCCATTTTATAAAAAGTAATACAATGGTAAAAATCACTTTAAACCATAGTCTAGTAAATAATAAAAATGTTTTGGAATACATTTTTAAGAAACATGGAGGTGAATGATAATGAGGTCTAAGTGGATACTTACGTAAAAACAACCTTGGATAATAAAGATATTGTGAAATTAACCCTTATCTTGTATCTTTCCTAGGTAGAGTGTAGGTTAACCTCTTGTATAATTCCGAAATAATTTCTACTAAATTATACAATAATCATATACATTAATATGATATCATATATGATCTTTTACCATTTCTTTGTTAATAATATCATAGTATTATCGTCATTTCGGGTGTTAACTGATTCGTTTTCCATTATATGATTTGTTACAAAAGTAATGATTGTTATGAATATTATGTATATAATTTATATTCCGAATGATATTAAGTCATTAAACATTATTTTTAATTATCTAATGAAAATTAGTCTTGAATGGATACGATGGGGAATGAATCTCATCGTGTTCTTGGAAACGGAAATCCGTACGTATGCACGAGCGACAATATCATTCTTTTGATATTAAAATAATATATAATTTGATGGTATATCATATATACTGAATCATTATCAGGGTATAGTTTTTATTTACCTCAATTATACATCATTATTTTACCCATCCAAATAATAATGTATTGAATAACAACTACACCACGACGTGGAGACAGTAAGACGTACATACGCATGTATGCTGACATTCATTTAGAGGATGGATAGAATAATGAACATGATTTAACATAGTTACAATAACATCATAGAATATTTAGTATAATGGAGTTATAATTTTTAATGGAAACCACATGGAAAGAATAAGTAGAGAAAGAAAGGAACGTGAAAGAGGTGATGAAATATTTATCTCTTCTTCATGTTATTCCTTTTGATTTGATCAAAAGGGCTCCATAGAGTGGATTTATGACTCAAGGAAGGAATCTAGGATGATGTTAGGACAGTTGAGAGGGTATTTGGTAAGGTATTGGCTGAGGCAAAAGGCTTTGATGGCGTGAATTCGAGGGATGGAGGGTTCCCTTTTATAAGAGGGATGAGGGGAACCTTAGGAAATGCTAGAAATATTATTTTATAATAATATCATTTTCGCATTATAATTTATAAAAAATGAATTACTTAAAGGATAAGGTTGGAATGGGTCGAAAACCACTCATCTAATAGGTTTTATACAAGTTCTGGGCACTATATTAACATTATCTTTTATATTTATCTCTTAGTTAAATAGTTTGACATTTACCATGTCTCTTTATATTTTTATATTATATGGTCAATAAACATACAATAAACATCTAATAGAACATACAGTGGTTCATTAAGGACATATTGAATATTATTTAAGACCTTCTCTGAAAACTTTTATTATTAGAGATAGAATGTCAATTAATAATATAATATTTGATTTAAAAACTCTTTTTTGTCAATTTTGAAACTATTTGGTATTTTGTTTTTTCTAAATTCATAACAGCATTATTACTTCAAAAAAAAATTATATACCCAACCCTAAAAGGTAATATTAACATATAAAATTATTTTAATTCCTAAAAAGTCTAATATTACATTTATTTGGTTATTTATAATTTCAATTATTTTAATAATTAATTAATTAGTTAATTACCACATCATCATTGTGTCATTAATAAATTAAATTATTTCATGTCTAAACAATATAAATAAAATTCCAATATTGAAAAAATATTTTTATCTTTCTAATGAATATTTATAGACGAATTTATCTTATGTGTAACCCTATATTAAAAATGGTTTAGTTATTAAACATTGAATTTAACACTTTAAACTATTCTTTGAATTAAGTAATAATAAATGTACTAATATAATCCAAGTAAACCAAAGAGATTCATATTTTATTCCTATGGTTTTTTTGGTTGAATTATATTTATACAATAGAATTTGGACATGTGTTATGGTAAAAATAATATCATTTTTACCTTTAATTCCCCTATTTACTTTTAATTGTGGATATTAATAAAAGTAAAAGGTTATTATTCAAAAAAATTATTTTTTCATCATATTGAACCCCAATTTACATACTGATATCAACCATGTCTGTCAGATTTTTGAAATTCAACTCACAGAAGTGGTAATTTTAAGTTTTATGTAAATTTTCAAATGATCCTATGAGGTGGGTAAAAGACGGTAAAAATTTCAATAAAATTCTTATATATCCAAAATTATTATAAAACTGACTCTAACGAATTATATTGAACTTATATAGGTATTATGTATCTATTTTATCATAAAAAATTTATATAAAATAACTATTTATTTTAAAAAATCGGTTTTAAACTATAACATAGTGTTTTTCATTATTCATAAAAAATTGATTGTTTTTAGAAAAATACAAAAAACTCACCCTAAGCTAATTTATATATTCAAAATCCAAAAATGAAGTCTATTTGGAAGGATAAAATTTATAAAATTTAAAAATGTGGGTATTACAATTCATAACAGCTAGTTTGACTGGTTGTGGTGTGTTAGAACTTGAAGTTGCGTAAAACACACACTACTGTATTATTCAAAGAGAAGCGTACCGTAGAATCTTATGGTGTTACATTCACCCATCCTTCAAATAATTTCATCCTCGAAATTTCTAGATTATTACTGCATAAAAAGACTGGTGTTTCTCTATCATAAGTTCCTCGGTTCCCCATTTTGTATATTCCATCTTATGGTTTCTCTATAGAACGTTTACCAGATGAATCATCTTGTTTCTCAGCACTTGTTCTCCTGTATCAAGAATCTAGATAGACTCATCACAAAAAGACAGATTAGGTTCTTATTCTAATTCCTTAAAGGTGAGTTTATGTGTTGGGTAAGGAATGCATTTTCTCAACAGTGATATGTGGAACACATCTTGAACTTTGGAGAGGCTTGGTGGCATTGTCAAATGGTAAGCTACAAACCCAGTTCTTTCTAGAATTTTGAAATGTCCGATTTAACTAGGACTCAAATTACCCTTCTTTCTGAAATTTATAACACCCTACCAGGGATATACCTTCATGAATACAAGATCTGCTTCCTAAAATTCCAAATCTTTCCTTCAGTTATTATCTTAGCCCTCATGTCCACATTGAACTACATTGATGTGGTTTTGGATTACCTTAAACTTTTCCATCATTTCCTCTACATTTTCTGGGCCTACGAGTTTTCTTTCCCCACCATCATCTCAACAGGTTGGTATGTTACATCACTTTATGTATAACACTTCATATGCGACATCTCATTATTTTATACAATGGGTACCATTTGGATAATGTAACCGGATGGTTAGACAATGGATATGGAATTGTTTCAATCAAAACATGTGGTTCATATAATGGGGTGGAATTCAAAAACAATACCTCCATCATATTTATCATTTAATCTATATTCTTCTCAAATTCACACACACAATAGTGGGGTGTGCACTTTTATTCTCCCACCTATTCTTTGGATACCTTCATTAATTTGGGAACCAATTTAAATGTTGATGGTAGGGTTGAAACCATAAGGGTAAGCTCATTATTTTTCATTCTTATTTTCATCATTTACCACAAATCTATGAATTTTAAATCCATGAAAGATATTTTCCACTATTTTTTGTATTTTTTATAAAATCCCAATTTAATTCGTTTTAGGTTCTATTGGAGGCTGATAATCAATGCACAAGTTCCTATGACCATATAGTAAGTGGTTATAATATATTTTATTAAATATTATTGTGTTCTATAGTGCGATATAAAATATTCATATATGTTTTTTTTTTGTGAAACCCTTAAAAAAATTATTGACATTAAATAGTTTATTTTATGTTATGAGATGGTGAAGGGAATGATCCTGCTTCTTTAATTATGTTAATCTGTGTATGGGGCCTATGGTTTGTAAGGTAGGTTATCCTTATTTGTTAAATTGCAAATGTTAATTTATAATTGATATGATATAATGAGTTTTGATGAAATGTGATGGTCAGGGCATGAGTTATTGAGGTGATGATGATCACCATGACTAAGATGATGTGGTCCTTTAGGATGAGGGTTTTTTCAAGGATATATGGGATGGTGTTCCCAATCTTAATTGAGTGGATTTGATCAGTGGATTGAGTTAGATCATAATGGCCATGCAATAAGTGGGTGATAATGATTTCATGTGGAAATGAGATTCTCAGATGGTTTATCATTTGGAATATGGGTGATTATTTCTAACCATTGTTCATCTACATTGCCTTATGAGTCATTTATACATAGTTAAGACTTAATTGAGGTGGTGTTGTTAACTTATTGTGGGTGTTGGTCTCCATAATTATAAAATATTAGGAATATATTTCATAGTCAGTTGTAGAGGAGGTTATCGCAGTTGAAATCTATCAGAGATGTTATTTGAGACCATCAGTTTGGGGTTGAGGTTCGTTGTTTGTATTTGAGGCACATTGTCCAGGATTACTAGAGGATGGATATCATCATTCATTGGATGTTGTATTTTTAATCCAATGTTGTTTCATTATTCATTTGATGATGGATATCACCATTCCATTGGAAATTGGTATATTGAGATGAAATTTAATTTTTAATAGAATTATATAGGTCTTGTGGAATATTTTTTGGTCCTGTCATTGGGACAACAGTTGTACTTGATGCGAGGATGCATGTGGTATTTTTTGGAATGATCATCTTGGGGAATGCATGTGGATGAGACACCAAGGTTCATCCTTAATGTAGGAAAATGGATATATCATTCCTCTGCAACATTATTCAAGGCATGTAAATACTTCCTTCTGACTGTTGATCATGTGAAAAGTAGGTTATGTAATTTATGCATGATTGATTTTTCTATTTCATTAAATTTTCATACATTGTATAATTATACATACAAGACAAGCACACTTTTTTGGTGTCCTATTGATATCATACTCACACCATAAAAGTTCCCATTGTGATGCATATAGATATTATGTGTTTGATATCAGTTCATAGATTAGGTTCATGCTCCAAACCATAGTGATAATGAAAACAATTAGTTGGGATTGATGATAGAGGGACCACAGTGATCCATCACATTTCTTGGAGTTTCTTTATGTATTTTGATTATATTCTTATATTATTTTCAAATATATATTTTTCATGTCTATTTTTGGATAATTATTTTTCTTTTATAATTTATTAGGTATATATGGAAACATGATCTAGATATTTATTATTGTTATCTATTGTTTGTTTAGATGACATCAGTATTAATGCTTCCATTGTGTTTTATATTATCATAACTAATTTTATAGTTTCCCTTATACCACTTAACATACGCTCATTTCAAGTCCGAATCATTTGGCATATAGAGAGGGGATCCTAAGTCCTAGTTGTCCAATAACCTAGAGAATGGGTTTTAAGTAGTTCTCGGGTCATGTCTCTACAGTGATATTTGTAAAGAAGGGAAATCAAGACCCTAGATATGTTAGAAGTTTTGTGATTCATGATTTTGAAGTTATGTTATCTAATTAATTGGCACTACTACATATCTTCTCTTAGATTCATGATATGTTCCATGTATCCATCATAAGGAAGTACATAATAGATTTTTCACATGTACTGATCTCTATGGTCATAACACTATAGAGAGATCATTCTTATGAGGAATTACCAATAGAGATTTTTTTTAATATATATTAAGTGCTAGAAAACATTAACACTGACCTGATCAATGTTTTTGGGGTGAAATAATGAATTTTAAGAAGCTTAATGGGAACGTGAGGATATGATGTGGGAAAATAAATTTCATTTTGTTGAATTAAAATAAAATAATTTAAATGAAAAAATTAATTCTTAATGGGGTATAATCAAACACCGATATATTTCAGGAAATGTTTTTTTAGATAAATTTAATTTCATCGATAGATTTCACTTCATAAAACACCATTTAAAAATAAAAATCAATATTCTATTAAAATATTATTATTTAATATTACAGTTATAACCTAGGAATTAAATTTTTATGTTTTAATAAGAATAAATATTTTTTAAATATTATAATTTTGACACATGTATGAAATAAATTCATTGGTTATCAGTTGATTACAAATTAAAAAAAATCATTTGAATGTAGAAGATATGTTTTTCTGAAAACAAAATTGTTTTTATTATTGAATTTTTTCCCCATAATAAATTAAATAAATCCAATTGGTGAATGATTTTTATAAAATATATAAATTATATTTAATAATTTTTTTATCATTTATTTAATATATTTTCGTAGCATGAGTTAAAACAAAGCCTAAATTTATTCATAAAAACTAAATGATTTCTAAAAAGTTATTTCATTTAATTTTATGCATTTATTATAAAGTTAAGTTTTTCCAAATATAGAAAATTTACTTTAAATATTAACATCATTTTTGAAATCATCATTCAAAAATTATCTTAGACTGAAATTTTGAGAATATTTAGAAAATATTAATTTCTCAATGAATATAAAAAATAATGTTTTTTATTAAAATGTCACATTTAATTTAAATCATTTTAAAGTTTCTATTTAAAAAGATATTTAATATTCATTTATGTACTAATATATTATTATTATTCAAAAAATTTTCACTGTAATCAATTTTTTATTCACATTTTATTTGTCTTTTTTTTATTATTGCTGAAATATTTTCATTAAAAACTTGTTTTTTCATTACATCTCTATTTTCAATTTATATAAAATTATTCCAAATATTTGAGTAAAATTTCGATAAATGGATTCCAAATTTCGAATCAAAATAAATAAAAACATATAATAAGATGAAAAAAATGTTTTCCTAATGATTTCTAAAAATATTAAAAATTTATCACTATGGTTAATGTTTAAAATATTTTACCAGGAGGTTTAATCAATAGAGAGGGGGTCCAATAAACATTTCTATATAAAATTTTAAATTCTGATTTCAACAAATTATTATCCCACCATATAATATATGGCAATTTTATGAATTTTTCTATGGAATTAATTTATCATTTTGTATTTTTGTAGGAAATTTTAATCTGGGTTCTCTCCCACACATATAAAAAGTAATATACTCTTCTCGTCACTCTACTATTAAATATAATTTCTGTTCATCAAATCCCTAGAAAAAAAATAATTTATCACATAACATTTCAAGTCCTATAAACCCTGTTATTTTTTGGAACCCTCTTAAGTGGTCTTTTGGTGCTAACCTAAAGATATTGTTTGAAGAAGATGTATCATTATTAAATGAGAATTTTATTTTATTTCTTCTTCCATCAAATTAAAATAAAATATGTCTACTATGATACAATGATGTAGGTTTATCCAATATTTTTATTTGATATTATTATAATTTATTATCTAATAACCATCTCCACTTCCATAAAATGGGAAAACTGTTGATCCTATGTAAAAAGGACTACAACCTATCGAACCCATGTAATTTTGTTCCCAAAACCTCCTATAATATAAATATATAAGAATATATTTAATATATATATATATATATGATAAAAAATTATATAATTATAATTTTATGACTATAATATAACATTTACCTCTATTCCTTTCATTCTATTTGAAAATGATAAATTCGCTAATATGTGGGTATTACCACCTTTACAAAGTGATGTGATATGTTTTTCATTAAATATTAAAATGGGTTGTAATAAATATATATTTAATGAATATATATGAAAATTATGATATAAAAAATCTTATGGAATGATGAATTATTA
Source organism: Viscum album (assembly GCA_963277665.1). Lineage (NCBI taxonomy): Eukaryota > Viridiplantae > Streptophyta > Magnoliopsida > Santalales > Viscaceae > Viscum > Viscum album. Next base: position 212,265,147 of record OY728155.1, on the reverse strand, counting down.
TTTACCTTGTATTTTTTCCATCTTTTGGAAAATTGAATGTGCATTTCATACATATGAACAAGCTACCATCTCCATGAAAAGTGTAATTCATTTTTTTATCTACAAATTTGTTGATAAATATAAATACATATATAATAAATCTATTAACTATTTATATGATTATTAAAATTTTGGATATGGTGTAACTATAATCTTGTTAATATGTATCAAACCCTTTAAACAAAAACCCTCATGAAAAATTAATCAATTATCACCCATAATAGTAATTTTAATAATAAATTGTTATTATATTTGTGGTAAAAGGTTATGAGTCAGTCATATATGAGTTATATAAATATATATTTCTATTGTTATGTAATATTATTATAATAATACTATATTTATTATACAAGAGGGTCTAATGTGTATGATGAATGTTGAGTCTTAATGTAAGTGATTTTCATGTAACCGTTAATTCTGTGATCCATATTCCATATTCAACACTTATTTCATTTAGGTATTGTATATTCCTTCCAGGAATTTTATTTTTAATTCTTATCATGAATATTATAGAGTAGATATATCCATTAAATATTCAATATTTCATGGGATATACAATTTGAAAGTTGGCAATGTGGTTAGAGTTTTATAAAAATACTCACTTTTATAGGGAATGATTCCAATTTTGATTTTGATGATAATAAAATACAATATTTATCACAATATACTCCTTAAATTTCTTATAATATGGTAATTTAATTAAATTATATGTTTTTCATCTATTGTTTCTCAATTTATGTATATAATATATAGAAAAAAAAATTTGTAATGAAAACATATTTTATTTCATTATTCATCCAAAAATACTTTCTCTTCCATATACATGATTCCTAAAATTGTTTTTAAGAATTTTTATAATATTCTATAATTATTATTTAATTTAATAATTGAAAAGTTATTACTTTTTAAAATGGTTCAATAGGAATGTTATGGTCATTTTATGAAGGATGAAATTTTTGGATTTATTTACCAAATAGTGAAAAGAATGTTTTCTTTTAGCTTATGAAAAATTTAAAGAATCTTACACACCCATAAGTAATAAATTCTTTTAATCTTAAATTAATTTTTTCTATGTTTATATTCAAATGATTTTTTTGTATTAATAATTTATTTTAAATTTTATAGATGTACTGTAAAATAGGAAAGTTTATTTTTTTAATAAAATTTTAATGATCGTTTTATTTAATTTATATTCATTGAATAGAACTAGAACTGTTTTTTCATATGATTTAATAAGGATATAATAAAATGATACCATCTTTTTCCTATATCTTTATGGAATATGATTATGTAAATAATAGGTTGATGAATCAATCTTCTTTTATGTGGTTTATGCTATAATGAAAGGATGAATTGTTTATGAAAGGTGTTTCTCTTTAATAGGATATGCTTTGATGAAATTTTTATGAATCCCTTTTAATTTACAAGTGTAATGATCTAATGAATTTTTTATGATCTAGTGGAACAAAAATAAATGATTTTACTTATTTGAAGGATGGTATCATAATTATACATCCATCCAATGAATTAGGAAAAATCGATATCTCATTAGATAAATAGGATTTGAATAGGATGTGAACCTAGTTTCATGTGGTACATATTCCATTATGATAGTTTTGGTATAAAATCATTAATACTATAATGGCATAGGGGACAAACCCATTCAACTTTCATAGTCTTGGAAATGATCCATGACTATAAGTGAAATGATTTTTACTAATTATATGTATGCCAAAAATATATTTCTTATAAATATGTTATGTCCTTATATATTTTTTTGTGTGATTCTATTATGATTCATACCCAATGAAATTACATTTTTTATTCCCTTAATAAATTTTTTTATACAATATATTTTCGGTATACTTTTCAATTTATTTTCCCATGTTCTCATACCCTTAGTCTCTTGTTATGTTGATATATCCATTTAGTACCTCTTCTGTTCATCTAAAATAATTTTTTCTTATGTTACATTACCCAACTTATTAATAATACTTTTATGTTTAATATTTCTATGAAGAGTTATAGTTATGAAGAACATGGAGGGAGATGATGTAGTGCACTTATAAACTAGTGGATTATGCATACATGTTGATGAAGACTATAGAACAATACTATTCTATTTTTGATAATTATGTTATATAATGAATATTTATATAATAATATTTATTTGTATTTTTGAAAAGTTTGGATTTATATAAATTTTATGTTTAGTTGTATAATTTAAAATTCAGAAGGGTCCTTCTTTTAGATATGAAGAAATGGGAAATTTTTGAAACACACATAACATTTTAAAAATTTTGTATTAATAATAAAGTATAAATGTCCTAAAAGTTATAAAATAGTCGATGAATGATAGGTAATGTTTGAAACACATCTCATATATCTATTTTGATATAATTTGTTATTGAATTAAATATTTTGTTTTTTATATATATCATTTTTCTGAAATTATCTTTTATCCTTGAAATTAATGTTTTACCAATGTAACTAAAATTGATGAAACAATGAATAATATATCATTTAACATAATTTGAACCTTTTGATTTGAAATTGGAAAACAATATTAACATAAAAAAATTCTAATGGTTTTTAATGTTCATTTCTAAATAAACACAACTAATATAATAATAATAGTTATTTTTCGTAAACCATAATTTTTTAATCTTTATATTTATACATAGGATAAAACTATCATATATATTATTTGTAATGATATAATTTGGATTAATCTAAAAACAATAATTGTTATGAGGATTTAAGGTAATGAAAAAATATAAAATGTCACTATCTAAACACATATTATGTAAAAAGGCCAAAAAAAATTTCATTATTGAGGAAACATTTTATTTTGGATATAAAAATATTGGATAAAGGATTATAAGTTCAAATAAAAATCAAAATATAATAAATTTATTCTTTAAATAAATATTTTCTTACATAAATGTTTTCCATTTATCTATGATAATTATACGTAACGACAGAATCATATAATTTATTATTTCGGAAAAAATTATACTTTTCAACAAAAAATATTTTTTTGGATTTTTTTTATAAATTTATACTAGGTAAATTATCATTTTAAAAATTAAAAAAAGAATTTATTTTAGAAAATATATATTCTAAAATTGAAAGTTATATTTTTTAGTCAAATGTTCACAATACATTGAAAATGTCATTTAATGAAAATAATATTTTCGATTTAAATTCATATTAATTATTTAAAATCTAAATATTTAATTTCTTACCATATTAATCATTATCATCTCTTGATCAATAATTTATTCATAATTTCTTGTAGTTTGTTTGTTATTTGGTATAATGTGAAATGAATTTTATCGAACATAACATCATCTTTATAAGTTCTATAATTTCTTGTTGTATGTTTCTACCGCATTAATAAAATATATCCTTGAAAATTCATTTAAAAAAACATGATAGGGTTCTTTTCAATAATAAAATCCTTAGTTTCTAATATAGTATTCTCAAACTTTTTATTCTTCCAAAATATTTAACAAGATATATGGTATCTTTTCATAGAACCTTATCTTTGTGATCAATATTTTCAACTAGTTATTCATTATATGAGAGATTATGTTTCAGTTGCACAACATCTAAATTCAGAACATGATATTGGTTTAGTACATAATTAATCATATGTTATACATTAAATAAATCATGCAATTTGCAGAGTTCATTAGTCTTTATTAATAATTAATAAACATCCTCGACATGATCCCTGAAATGAAGGGACCATTGTACCTAGGGATTTCCTTCCATTTATTCCAAAATATAATAACCCAAGACAAATTATATACTCAGATAAATACCTTGTATCCCAATTAAAACTCTATGTAGCATCTACAATTATATTAAAATTTCTTTTATCGATGGTTTTTCAATTTCCTATGAATGTTTTCAACCTTCTATTTTTTGATAGAAAATTTATTGAACAATCTACTTTTACTTTCTTACTTAATCCCAACATGTTGGAGCCCTACATATATTCCCATTAAAATCCTCATATGGTTCCATATGAATACAAGAATAGAAATAGTTATTATTTGAGAACTCTGCAAAGTAAATACATTGACCCCAATATCATTTAATTTTCATCTAAAAATATATCAACATATCCTCTAGAGTTTCTATATTCCTCTCAATATAACTATTAATATGAGGGTTATCCTTAGTGTTGAAACTCAACACTTTCTCAAAATCCTTATAAACAATTCTATATAATGATGTAGTAATCCTAAAACACTGATCAGATATAATTTAATATGGTAACCGATTTCATCTTACAAATTATCATATATACATCATGGAGAGGTGATCGAGATAAAAATATTCATTAATGTTGTTTAAATGTGTTGACATTATAAGGTGATTAACTATAATATAAATATAATTATAACTCATTACTTTTTTAAGGAGTCCCGCAATAATATATATATAATCTTTTACCATTTTCATAAAGATAAAATTAATGTTTGAAATATACACTTTTATTATTTTCATTCATCATTAGATTATAGGTATACCAAGAATCACAATGTGTGGTACATGATTATCATTTTCATGGTATCCCAATAGAAGTTTTATTGTAGATATATATACATAATTGTATTTTCTATAGTAATATAGAAGTATAAGATATGATAATAATAAGAAAAACATTTTAAATTTTGGTTCCTATTGGACATACATCCATTTTCAATAACATATATCTTTGTATTTTTCCATGTGGACTACATAATACAAACCATCAATTTCTGTAGTTGTGAATCATATTCATAGTCTTCATTAATGTTTCATGAATGGATTTGTTATAGATCATTTAGGGAAGATATAATTTTTCCACTTCCATTAAAAATTCATAAATAATCAATTTCAAATCAATGAGTGTAGACTTATTTTTATTAATAATCATGGATAAGAGAGAATGATCATTACAAATATATAATTCCACACAAGGAATGGACATTATAAATTATTATGGAGTAGGTAATTTTTTATCTTAATCAAGATGATTTCATGTTTGTTATAGTCAATAGAGTTTCCCATTGATCAATAATTTTAACTAATAAAAAACACTTGTTCACCCGAGGTCTGAAAAATAGAGTATACAAACCCCTTATCCAGATTTACCTTCAATTTCTTTTTTTGATTCTTCCAAATAAATTGATTCCATTGTATAAGGACTCACTATTATGGGTTTTGATCTATGTATGTTCTCAATTTAAAATTAATACTAAATCTATATATAAGGATAGGTAGTTCATTCAGATCTACATCTTTATACTTCCATAATAAAGAGATTTCATTATTTTTTACTTAAACCCCCAATCATTTCTGCATTAAGTCCCTAATTTATGTATAATGCTTCATATGTGACATCTCATTCATTTATACAATTTGTACCATTTGGATAATGTAACTAGATGGTTAGAAAATGGTTAAGGAATTGTTTCAGTCAAAACATGTGTTTCATATAATGGGGTGGAATTCAAAAACAATACCTCTGTCATATTTATCATTTAATCTATATTCTTCCCAAATTCACACACACATTAGTGGGGTGTGCTCTATTATTCTCCCACCTATTCATTGGATACCTTAATTAATTTGGTAACCAATTTAAATGTTGATGGTAGGGTTGAAACCATAAGGGTAAGATCATAATTAATCATTCTTATTTTCATCATTTACCTCAAAAAAATGAATTTCAAATCCATGAAAGATATTTTCCCCTATTTTTGTATTTTTTATAAAATCCCAATTTAATTCGTTTTAGGTTCTATTGGAGGCCGATAATCAATGCACAAGTTCCTACGACCATATGGTAAGTGGTTCCAATATATTTTATTAAATATTATTGTGTTCAATAGTGCGGTATAAAATATTCATATGTGAGTTTTTTGTGTGAAACCCTTAAAAAAATTATTGACATTAAATAGTTTATTTTATGTTATGAGATGGTGAAGGGAATGATCCTGCTTCTTTAATTATGTTAATCTGTGTATGGGGCCTATGGTTTGATAGGTAGGTTTTCCTTATTTGTTAAATTACAAATGTTAATTTATAATTCATATGATATAATGAGTTCTGATGAAATTTGATGGTCAGGGCATGAGGTATTGAGGTGATGATGATCACCATGACTAAGATGATGTGGTCCTTCAGGATGAGGGTGTTTCCCATGATATATGGGATGGTGTTCCCAATCTTAATTGAGTGGATTTAATCAGTGGATTGAGTTAGATCATAATGGCCATGCAATAAGTGGGTGATCATGATTTCATGTGGAAATGATATTCTCACATGGATTATCTTTTGGAATATTGGTGATTATTTCTAACCATTGTTCATCTACATTGCCTTAGGAGTCATTAATACATAGTTAGGACTCAATTGAGGTGGTGTTGTTAACTCATTGTGGGTGTTGGTCTCCATAATTATAAAATATTAGTAATATATTTTATAATCAGTTGTAGAGGAGGTTATCGCAATTGAAATCTATCAGAGATGTTATTTGAGACCATCAGTTGGGGGTTGAGGTTCGTTGTTTATATTTGAGGCGCACTGTCCAGGATTACTAGAAGATGGATATCATCATTCCTTAGATGTTTTATTTTTAATCCAATGGTGTTTCATTATTCATTTGATGATGGATATCACCATGCCATTGGAAATTGGTATGTTGAGATGAAATTTAATTTTTAAGAGATTTCTATGGGTCTTGTGGAATATTTTTTGGTCCTATCATTAGGACAATAGTTGTACTTGATGTGAGGATGCATGTGGTATTTTTTGGCATGATAATCTTGGGGAATGAATGTGGATGAGATACCAAGGTTCATCCTTAATGTAGGAAAATGAATATATCATTCCTCTGCAACATTATTCAAGGAATGTAAATGCTTCCTTAGGACTGTTGATCATGTGAAAAGTAGGTTATGTAATTTATGCATGATTGATTTATCCATTTCATTAAATTTTCATACATTGTATAATTATACATAGAAGACATGCACACTTTTTCGGTGTCCTATTGATATCATACTCACCCCTTAAAAGTTCCCATTGTGATGCATATAGACATTATGGGTTTGATATCAGTTCATAGATTAGGTTGAAGCTCCTAACCATAGTGATAATGAAAACAATTAGTTGGGATTGATGATAGAGGGACCACGGTGATCCATCAAATTTCCAAGAGTTTCTTTATGTATTTTGATTATATTCTTATATTATTTTCAAATATATATTTTTCATGTCTATTTTTGGATAATTATTTTTCTTGTATAATTTATTAGGTATATATGGAAACATGATCTGGATTTTTATTATTGTTATCTATTGTTTGTTTAGATGACATCAGTATTAATGCTTCCATTGTGTTTTATATTATCATAACTAATTTTATAGTTTCCCTTATGCCAATTAACATAGACTCATTTCAAGTCCGAATAATTTGGCATATAGAGAGGGGATCCTAATTCCTAGTTGTTCTATGACCTAGAGAATGGGTTTTAAGAGGTTCTAGGGTTGTGTCTCTACAATGATATTTGTAAAGAAGGGAAATCAAGACCCTAGATATATTAGAAGATTTTTGATTCATGATTTTGAAGTGATGTTATCTAATTAATTGGATCTACTACATATCTTATCTTAGATTCATGATATGTTCCATGTATCCCTCATAAGGAAGTACATAATAGATTTTTCACATGTACTGATCTATATGATCATACCACTATAGAGAGATCATTCTTATGAGGAATTACTAATAGGGATTTATTTTAATATATATTAAGTGATAGAAAACATTTACACTGACCTGATCAATGTTTTGGGGTGAAATAATGAATTTTAGGAAGCTAAATGGGACCGTGAGGATATGATGTGGGAAAATAAATTTCATTTTGTTGAATTAAAATAATTTAATTTAAATGAAAAAATTAATTCTTAATGGGGTATAATCAAACACCGATATATTTCAGGAAATGTTTTTTTAGATAAATTTAATTTCATCGATAGCTTTCACTTCATAAAACACCATTTAAAAATAAATATCAATATTCTATTAAAATAATATTGTTTAATATTACAGTTATAACCTAGGAATTAAATTTTTATGTTTTAATAAGAATAAATATTTTTTAAATATTATAATTTTGACACATGTATGAAATAAATTCATTGGTTATCAGTTGATTACAAATTAAAAAAAATCATTTGATTGTAGAAGAAATGTTTTTCTGAAAACAAAATTGTTTTTATTAATGAATTTTGTTTTCCCATAATGAATTAAATAAATCCAATTGGTGAATGATTTTTATAAAATATAAAAATTATATTTAATAAATTTTTTATCATTTATTTAATATATTTTCGTAGCATGAGATAAAACAAAGCCTAAATTTATTCATAAAAACTATATGATTTCTAAAAAGTTGTTTCATTTAATTTTATGAATTTATTATAAAGTTATTTTTTTCAAAATATAGAAAATTTACTTTAAAAACGAACATTATTTTTGAAATAATCATTCAAAAATTATCTTAGACTGATATTTTGAGAATATTTAAAAAATACTAATTTTTCAATGAATATAAAAATAACGTTTTTTATTAAAATGTCACATTTAATTTAAATCATTTTAAAGTTTCTATTTAAAAGGATATTTAAAATTCATGTATGTACTAATATATTATTATTATTCAAACTGTTTTCACTGTAATCAATTTTTAATTCACTTTTTATTTTTATTTTTTTTATTGTTGCAGAAATATTTTCATTAAAAACTTGTTTTTTCATTACATCTCTATTTTAAATTTATATAAAATTATTCCAAATATTTGATTAAAATTTTGATAAATGGATTCCAAATTTCGAGTCAAAATAATTAATTACATATAATAAGATGACCAAAATGTTTTCTTAATGATTTCTAAAAATATTAAAAATTTATTACTCTGGTTAATGTTTAAAATATTTTACCAGGAGATTTAATCAATAGATAGGGGGGTCCATTAAACATGTCTATATAAATATTTAAATTCCCATTTCAAAAAATTATTATCCCAACATCTAATATATGGAAATTTTATGAATTTTTCTTTTTAATTAATGTATCATTTTTTATTTTTGTAGGAAATTTTAATCTAGGTTATCTCCCACACATATAAAAAGTAATATACTCTTCTCATCACTATACTATTAAATATAATTTTGGTTCATCAAATCCTTAGAAAAAAATACTTTATCACATAATATTTCAAGTCCTATAAACCCTGTTATTTTTTGGAACCCTCTTAAGTGGTCTTTTGGTGCTAACCTAATGAAATTGTTTGAAGAAGATGTATCATTATTAAATGAGAATTTTATTTTATTTCTTCTTCCACCAAATTAAAATAAAATAAGTCTACTCTAATACAATGATGTAGGTTTATCCAATATTTTTATATCTTATTATTTTAATTTATTCTCTAAGAACCATCTCTACTTCCATAAAATGGGAAAAACTGTCGATCCTTTGTAAGGAGGACTACATCCTATCGAACCCATGAAATTTTGTTCCCAAAACCTCCTATAATATAAATATATAAGGATATATTTAATATATATATATATATATATATGATAAAAAATGATATAATTATAATTTTATGACTATAATATAACATTTACCTTTATTCCTTTCATTCTATTTCAAAATGATAAATTCGCTAATATGTGGGTATTACCACCTTTACAAAGTGATGTGATATGTTTTTCATTAAATATTAAAATGGGTTGTAATTAATATATATTTAATGAATATATATGAAAATTATGATATAAAAAATCTTCTGGAATGATGAATTATTATTTACCTTGTATTTTTTCCATCTTTTGGAAAATTGAATGTGCATTTCGTACATATGAACAAGATACCATCTCCATGAAAAGTGTAATTCATTTTTCTATCTACAAAATTTTTGATAAATATAAATACATATGTAATTAATCTATTATCTATTTATATAATTATTAAAATTTTGGATATGGTGTAACTATAATCTTGTTAATATGTATCAAACCCTTTAAACAAAAACCCTCATAAAATATTAATCAATTATCACCCATAATAGTAATTTTAATAATAAATTGTTATTATATGTGTGGTAAAAGGTTATTAGTTAGTCACATATGATTTATATAAATATATATTTCTATTGTTATGTATTATTATTATAATAATACTATATTTATTATACATGAGATTCTAATGTGTATGATGAATGTTGAGGCTTAATGTAAGTGATTTTCATGTAACCTTTAATTATGTGATCCATATTCCATATTCACCAATTATTTCATTTAGGTATTGTATATTCCTTTAAGGAATTTTATTTTTAATTATTATCATAAATATTATAGAGTAGATATATCCATAAAATATTCAATATTTCATGGGATATACTGTTTGAAAGTTGGCAATGTGGTTAGAGTTTTATAAAAAACTAACTTTTATAGGGAATGATTCCAATTTTGATTTTGATGATAATAAAATACAATATTTATCACAATATACTCCTTAAATTTCTTACAATCTGGTAATTTAATTAAATTATATGTTTTTCATCTATTGTTTCTCTATTTATATATATAATATATAGAAAACAATTTTGTAAGGAAAACATATTTTATTTCATTATTCATCCAAAAATACTCTCTCTTCCATATACATGATTCCTAATTTTTTTTAATTTTTTTTTTAATAGTCTATAATTATTATTTAATTTAATAATTGAAAAGTTTTTAATTTTTAAAATGGCTCAGTAGGAATGCTATGGTCATTTTATGAAGGATGAAATTTTTGGATTTATTTACCAAATAGTGAAAATAATGTTTTCTGTTAGCTTATGAAAAATTTAAAGAATCTTACACCCGCATAAGTAATCAATTCTTTTAATCTTAAATTAATTTTTCTATGTTTATATTCCAATGATTTTTTTTATTTATAATTTATTTTAAATTTTATTAATGTATGGTAAAAATAGAAGGTTTTTTATTAATATTTTAATGATTGTTTTATTTAATTTATATTCATTGAATAGAACTAGAACAGTTTTTTCATATGATTTAATAAGGATATAATAAAATTATACCATCCTTTTCCTTTATCTTTATGGAATATGATTATGTAAATAATAGGTTTATGAATCAATCATCTTTTATGTGGTTTATGCTATAATGAAAGGATGAATTGTTTATGAAATCCGTTTCTCTTTAATAGGTTATGCTTTGATGAAATTTTTATGAATCCCTTTTAATTTTCAAGTGTAATGATCTAATGAATTTTTTATGATTTAGTGGAACAAAAATAAATTATTTTAATTATTTTATGGATGGTATCATAATTATACATCCATCCAATGAATTAGGAAAAATGGATATCCCATGAGATAAATATGATTGGAATAGGAAGTGAACCTAGTTTCATGTGGTACATATTCCATTATGATAGTCTTGGTATAAAGTCATTAATACTATAATGGAATAGGGGACAAACCCATTCAACTTTGATAGTCTTGGAAATGATCCATGACTAATAGTGAAATGATTTTTACAAATTATATGTATGCCAAAAATATATTTCTTATAAATAAGTTATTTCCTTATATATATTTTTGTGTGATTCTATTATGATTCATACCCAATGAAATTCCATTGTTTATTCCCTTAATAAACATTTTTATACAATATATTTTGGGTATACATTTCAATTTATTTTCCCATGTTCTCATACCCTTAGTCTCTTGTTAGGTTGGTATATCCATTTAGTACCTCTTCTGTTCATCTAAAATGATTTTTTCTTATGTTACATTACCCAACTTATTAATAAGACTTTTATGTGTAATATTTCTATGAAGGGTTATAGTTATGAAGAACATGGAGGGAGATGATGTAGTGCACTTATGAACCAGGGGATTATGCATACATGTTGATGAAGACTATAGACCAATACTATTCTATTTTTAATCATTATGTTATATAATGAATATTTATATAATAATATTTATTTCTATTTATGAAAATTTTGGATTTATATAAATTTTATGTTTAGTTGTATAATTTAAAATTCAGAAGTTTCCTTCTTTTAGATATGAAGAAATGGGAAATTTTGGAAACACACATAACATTTTAAAATTTTTGTATTAATAATAAAGTATAAATGTCCTAAAAGTGATAAAATAGTCGATGTATGATAAGGAATGTTTGAAACACATCTCATATATTTATTTTGATATAATTTGTTATTGAATTAATTATTTTGTTTTTTATATATATCATTTTACCATAATTATCTTTTATCCTAGAAAATAATTTTTTACCAATGTAACTAACATTTATGAAACAATTAAGAATATATCATTTTAAATAATTTGAACCTTTTGATTTGAAATTGGAAAACAATATTAACATAAAAAAATTCTAATGGTTGTTAATGTTAATTTCTAAATAGACACAACTAATATAATAAAAATAGTTTTTTCGTAAAACATAATGTTTTAATCTTTATATTTATACATAGGATAAAACTATCGTATATATTATTTGTAATGATATAATTTTGATTAATATAAAAACAATAATTTTTATGAGGATTTCAAGTAATGAAAAGAATAAAAAATGTCACTATCTAAACAGATATTATATAAATGGCCAAAAACATTTTCATTATTGAAGAAACATTTTATTTTGGATATTAAAATATTGGATAAAGGATTATAAGTTCAAATAAAAATCAAAATATAATAAATTTATTCTTTAAATAAATATTTTATTACATAACATTTTTTCCATTTATCTATGATAATTATACCTAACGATAAAATCATATAAATTTTTATTTCGGAAAAAATTATACTTTTCAACAAAAAATATTTTTTTGGATTTTTTTTTATAAATTTATACTAGGTAAATTATCATTTTAAAAATTAAAAAATGAATTTATTTTAGAAAATATATATTCTAAAATCTAAAGTTATATTTTTAGTCAAATGTTCACAATACAATGAAAATTTCATTTAATGAAAATAATATTTTCGATTTAAATTCATTTTAATTATTTAAAATCTAAATATTTAATTTCTTACCATATTAATCTTTATCATCGCTTGATCAATAATTTATTCATAATGTCTTGTAGTTTGTTTGTTATTTGGTATAGTGTAAAAAGAATTTTATCAAACATAACATCATCTTTATAAGTTCTATAATTTTTGGTTGTATGTTTCTACCGCATTAATAAAATATATCCATGAAAATTCATTTCAAAAAACATGATAGGGTTCTTTTCTATAATAAAATCCCTAGTTTCTAATATAGTATTCTCAAAATTTTGATTCTTCCAAAATATTTAACAAGATATATGGTATCTTTTCATAGAACCTTATCTTTGTGATCAATATTTTCAACTAGTTATTCATCATATGAGAGATTATGTTTCAGTTGCACAACATCTAAATTCAGATCATGATATTGGTGTAGTACATAATTAATCAAATGTTAAACATTAAATAAATCACGTAATTTGGAGAGTTCATTAGTCTTTATTAATAATTAATAAACATCCTCGACATGATCCCTGAAATGAAGGGACCATTGTACCTAGGGATTTCCTTCCATTTATTCCAAAATATAATAACTCGAGACAAATTATATACTCAGATAAATACCTTTTATCCCAATTCAAACTCTATGTAGCATCGACAATTATATTAAAAGTTCTTTTATTGATGGTTTTTCAATTTCTTATGAATTTTTTGAACCTTTTATTTTTTTTGATTGAAAATTTATTGAACAATCTACTTTCACTTTATTACTTAATCTCAACATGTTGGATCCCTACATATATTCCCATAAAAATCCTCATATGGTTCCATAGGAATACAAGGATAGAAATATTTATTATTTGAGAACTCTGAAAAGGAAATACATTGACCCCAATATCATTTAATTTTCATCTAAAAAATTATCAACATATCCTCTAGAGTCTCTATATTCCTCTCAATATAACTATTAATATGAGTGTTATCAGTAGTGTTGAAACTCAACACTATCTCAAAATCCTTAAAAATAATTCTATATAATGATGTAGTAATCCTAAAACACTGATCAGATACAATTTAATATGGTAACCAATGTCGTCTTACAAATTATCACATATACATCATGGAGTGGTGATCGAGATAAAAATATTCATTAATGGTGTTGAAATGTGTTGACAATATAAGGTTATTAACTATATTATAAATATAATTATAACACATTACTTTTTTAGGGAGTCCCACAATAATATATATATATAAACATTTACCATTTTCACAAAGATAAACATAATGTTTGAAATATACACTTTGATTATTTTTATTCATCATTAGATTATAGGTATACCAAGAATCACAATTTTTGGTACATGATTATCATTTTCATGGTATCCCAATATATGTTTTATTTTAGATATATATACATCATTGTATTTTATATAGTAATATAGAAGTATAAGATATGATAATAATAAGAAAAACATTTTAAATTTTGGTTCTTATTAGACATACATCCATTTTCAATACCATATATCTTTGTATTTTTCCTTGTGGACTACATAATACACACCATCAATTTCTATAGTTTTAAATCATCTTTACAGGCTTCATTAATGTTTCATGAATGGATTTGTTATATATTATTTAGGGAAGATATAATTTTTCAACTTCCATTAAAAAATCATGAATAATCAATTTTAAATCATTGACTGTAGACTTATTTTCAGTCATAGTCATGGATAAGATAGAATGATCATTATAAATATAGAATTCCACACAAGGAATGGACATTATAAATTAATATGGAGTAGGTAATTTTTTATATTAATCAAGATGATGTCATGTTTTTTAAAGTCAATAGATTTTCCCATTTATCAGTAATTTTAACTAATAAAAAACACTTGTTCACCCCAGGTCTGAAAATTAGAGTATACAACCCCCTTATCCAGATTTACCTTCAATTTCGTTTTTGATTCTTCCAACTAAATCGATTCCATTGTATAAGGACTCACTATTATGGGTTTTGATCTATGTGTGTTCTCAATTTAAAAATAATCCTAAATATATATAGAGGGATAGGTAGTTCATTCAGATCTACATCTGTATACTTTTATAATAAAGAGATGTCGTTATTTTTTACATAACCCCCAATCATTTCTGTATGAAGTCCCTAATTGATGGGTATCATAACACATATTATATGATTTTATTCACAAGGGATCTAAAAATCTTAAATTTTTCTATATTAGATCATTGGATTGTTGGGGATATTAAAATATATCTCCTTATTTTGATAATTGATATGTTCACTATGTAGGGAGAGATAGTCCATTCCGAAAATCACATCATCCTCAATTAAGGGAAGAAAGAACTAGATTATCAATAATTAACATCCCATAAACATCAATCACAAATATTTTATATATCTTAGATTCTATCATCCAACCATAAAGGGTGTTCGTTAATAATTCAGTACAAATGGTTTGAGGTGGTAAATCAATATTCATAAAAAACATGTATGAGATAAACGAATGTGAAAAACTAGAATAAAATTTATAATTTTTAGATCTATTTTAATTAATTAGTGTACATTTAACCACATAATTACCATGTTCCACCTTAGAATTAGTGTTAGAATATGCTCGGCCAGGATAACATCATTTATGAGGTTGGTTACTTGTTTTCAATTCAATATATCATGTGTTAGCGAATTTATTTTCATAACTGCCAAAATCCTTACATATGATTAATTGATGTGTGGTTGGAAAATTTTTAATATACGTCTAATACTCCATTGTGTTAATCAGACTCTTGGAACTATATTGAATTTTTATTTCAATATGATATTCCCTACCACACATAAAACAATTACCATTTCACTTGAGGTAGTTTCTCATTATCTTCCTATAACATTTTTTAAACATATTTTGTTTTAATTTCATTCCCCGATATTACTTATCACTATTTGGTCCATGATACTCCACCTTTAATTTAATTTCCACTAAATAATTGAATTCCCAAATTTCTATCTCTATAATTACTAAACATAGAATAAAGACCTCATAAAATCCAAAGACCCTTATGCCTAATTCCCCCTGAAATGTATTCATTATTCCACTGAAACTTGTTGATCATTATTTTAGATTGGGATATATAACAAAATTCAACATCATGAATTTTTTTATAGGTGACAATATATTCATACTTCTATTGTTTCATCTCAAATAATTCTTCCTCTATATTTGTGTAAAGAGTTTAATGAATTTTATTTATGAAGAATACATTCTTGAACTTATATGCATCAATATAGTCTAATTAATTATTTTATATTTACATCCTAATTAGAGTCAACAATTAGTTAGCCTCTCCTTCACAATGATAATATACGTAAACCACCTTTATGTGCTCTGATAACTAGAGGTAGAAAATTTATTCTCTATCACATTGATCAATTTATCTATAATACATTCACTAGAATATATATAAAATAATGGTGTATGTTGACGTATAAATGATTCAATTGATTTATACTCCCATTATTGAGTTTGAGTCATCAACACACATATTTTTATTATTCATAATGTGAAAGAGTTTCATAATAATTTTTTTGAGGTTTTGTATTTATACTCTAATCTCATTTGGTAGCTCAAAAATCATTTCATTATCTGAAGAACTCATTTTTAGCTTGGTTCCTCCTTATTCTACTGCTTAATTTAAACAAAAATTTTTTTAGTGATATAAATTAGTAAATATAACAGGGTAAAATAATTAATTTATAATAAATAAAACATAAATGTTGGATGTGTCATTACATTCTAAATGATTTAGTCTACGTTATCCATAAAATGAAATTATATTGTTTAAATTGGAATATATTTCTATGAAAACCATTTAATATTTATTTTACCAAAAAACTAGAATTTTAACCAATACATAGACACATTATTAGAATTCTCACAAAAATTTTTTAAATTAAACCCCAAAATAAAAAAACATTCTATTTTATACTAACTATTGTGACCCATGATAATCATACATAAATAAAACATTTCTATCATGAAATAATTTTTACATTCAATAAATAGTCACACAATCCAAGGTATGAAATGTTTTGTATCTTAGGAACACTATAAACAAACATTATATTTTACAAATCCTATAAACATTTCAATTTAACCATTATCCTCTAGACACTCTTGTGTACATCTCATATGACATAATCGTCTACCTAACATGTGGAATGTAAAAAATGAAGGGAAAATATCAACTGATGTGTATGTGAAAAATATCGCATATTTATAACAATTAAAAGATAAATATGATGAAAAACATTAGTAAGGGAGTAATATCTGTTAAAAAGATCATGATATCATAAGTGATAAAAAACCATATTGATCATTAACAATCATGGAATATGAATATAAGACCATATATAGGTCAACATAATGATGAAATAAAAATATATACTGAACATAAAATAAATTCATAAGATATCATAGTATCTTCAGAATATAGAGTATAAAAAATATATGTCACAGTTTGAAGATAATCTAAATTTTAGATGAATTAGTGGAACAAAAATAAGAATTGGAATGTGTTGAGAAAAATCCACGTATGTTTATCCTTTTCTTTTATTGAAAAATAAAATCATGCAAACCATTTAGTTTTCTGAACAAATCCATGTATGTCCATGCATTATTATATCATGAGATATAAAACAAAAAAATAATAATTCATTTGTAGAAAATATTGGACCCCACCCATCATCTCACATATAAGATTATGACTATACACAGAGGTATCCCCAAGATTAATTTTTTTAAATAGCATTTTTTATAAATAAGCGGTTCTTGCATGTTTGGGATAATTTGGGAGTGAACTAGGGGTTTGGGTCATGAAATTGGAAGAAAATAGGCCAAAAAGTGTGTATGGCATAGTTGATTCATGATTAGTACTAACCATGATCTTGGCCATTGAATATATGGGGCCACAATCCCTCTTGTATAGAAGCAGGTGCAAAAGCAACACATGGTCTTCCAACCCATGTGGGTTTCAATGGGATTGTGTGGATTGGCCCCTCTTTAATAGAGGGAGTCCCAAGGTTGGCACACGATTTGGCCAATCGTGTAGTCGAATTTTATAGACCATTAAAAGTTATAATTTCAGGTTTTTCCCTCTCAGGAATAAAACGTTATCTCCCAAATATCTCCCTAAATTAATCCCTCTATCTTTGTTGATTAACCCCAATCCTTATTGCTCCACCATGGGTAATTAGAATTATATTATTTAGATGTTTTAGTGTAATTTTGTTTGAATTGTTTCTCTATATAAGTATTTATCTATATTCCCACTCATTATTGGAAGGGTATTAGTGTGTGGTTTCCTCTCATTCCAATGCCTTAAACCTTTTTTTTATATTTGTCATTATTTATGGTGTTATAGATAATCTTAGATTGAATCAAGTATTTATTTTTTATAATGTGTTACATACAAACATGAGGAATGTGGTAAAAATGGTTTTTCTTATAGCCATGATGTTTCATACATGTATGTGGTATTTATAATATAATACCATGTCAAGATTAATTTATTTTGATATGGAATGTGTGTTAGGCATTAGGGTGAGATGAGAAACCCATTTAGGACCCCATTGGGTCTGTTTAATATTTGAGATAGGAAATTAGGCTACCCATGGGGTATAAAAAACCCTTCTAAATGGTGAGTTGAATGGGAAAATATTGATATAATGAAATTATGAAAATGAATATGTTGTGACATTTAAATTATATTATTGTTTTTTTAAAACATGGGAAATTGCAATATTTGTAACATAGTTCTGTGAGGTGCTTATGAAGATGTAATATTTTTTGAATGATTTATTTTTTATTTCAATCTAGTTGTGGTTTTAAAATAAGAATATGTTATTCTGAAAGTATGCAATGTTTAAATGGATGCATTTTCTTCACGGTGAGTTATAAAGTTTTTATAATTCAAGATTTCTAAAGTGCCCAGATTAGTGTGAAATCAATAACAGGGGGATGGGATGAATCAGTGATCCATTTAATTTTTTTAAAAATCGATTGTTTTTAACTAAAACTATATATATATTTAAATCCTCGATCCACTCTTCATGTGTCTCTCAGACTTACCTTGAATGATGATGTAGATATGAAGGCCCTAAACACAAGGATTTACAGGGTTCGATAGAAAGACCTTATAGTTGTTGTGATGGTTGTTCTCCCCATTATATATTCTAAACTATAATCATATGTACAATTACAAAGGTCGATACAGAGGCATTTTGTATCTCTCCTTAGTCCCACATGATGTTCTTTATACTGCATCTCACAGTGTTACTAGAGTCATAATACCCTACTCCAGAGTATCACTAATGTCTTCTACTCCTCAGTATCATAGGATACTACTTGAACACAAATCACACTAGAGACTACCTCCTTGAATCATTTTATTAATTGAATATTGATCTTATATTCTTCCCATATGAGCTCACTGAATCACACTTGCTTGTGTATCTATTCAAGAATCTTCAACAACCGTAGGTAAGGTCTATTTTCCTTTCTCAATGATACTATTAACTGGTGCTAATGAGTTTCCTTAGTTCAACAATGCCCAAGAAATTATTTATTCTTTTGATGAAGACCCAACCTCACAAATATGGGTGAAAATGGTGCACACAACATCTTCAAGAATATTAATAAGAAATAATTTCCTTCAAGAATATCATCATAGTTTGTATTATTGATTTCTCATTCACTGTCAACTATGATACAGTATCTCCTATTATTCTGTCTGGCAACATTTTTACTATAATTCACTACATTCATGGATTTCCTAGAATCTATATCCTCATGATTTAGATATTTTATTTGATTATTCTTCATGGATGAAGATTTATTTTATCGAAAACATCTTATTTTGGGTGTCTCAATAAATTCTCTATGTGTGAATGGGTATGAATGAATGCATGCACTGATTCCTTTATTCTATCACAACCAAACCCATTTTCTCCTTCTCTTTCTTCAAATTTCCTTCTTCACATGTGCACATATATTATTCCCTTTTTATTTATTTTTATATTTCTTGTCATGCATATACTTATGTATGCATCAATCTACATGCACTCTTCAATAACTTTTTTCTTACACACACAGGGGATAATTCATTCCTTTTATTTTGTGTGTTTCGTAAATGTGTATGTTTTCACATGATCACTCAAATGGAATGAAATACCTTTTCATGCACACAACATCATATGTATCAATTCATGCATATGACTACATGTGTATTATTCATGCACGTAATACCCACTATGATAGTTTATGTTATTCACCATAGACGCCTCCTACAAATAGTGTATGATACATTAACATGAAAAATAAAATATCTTTCACATGAAATATATAATATTAATGGATAAAAAAAATCTCAATGAATAGTGGAGGAACTGTCTTGTTAGTTTGAATATTACTTGTGAACCATGGGAACTTTTTGGTTAGCAGTTCTTCATGAGAGGTAGGGAGGCGCGTTGTGATATCCCTTTGCTTCACGGATGGTGGTTCTCCCTTAGGCTTCTCAACAGTGCTTCAGAACAATTTTGAGTTCTCATAGGATCCTTAGTGACCTTTGTGAAAGATAATCATGATGGATTCTTTTTTCTGCATGCCAGAAAGATCTATGTGGAACACTCCTTCACGAACTATGGTATCATGATGCTCTCTTCCATTGGATGAGAGCTTTCTAAAATGTTTTTTAACCCCAAATGTCAGTCGAGGGATATTTATTTATATGAAAGGGTCACCATGTTTTATCACCATCAATTCCTTAAAAATATTCCATTTGAAAGACCCATTAAATACCCATGGACCTCATCCATTAAAAACATCCACACTAGTTTAATGAAACATTAAAAAACATGGTGTATTTCTTCATTGTGATTAGGTGACATCTTTATGAGGAACATACAACTTTTATCAAAATATTATTTTTTTTAAAAATATTGAATCATCCATGAAACCCTAATGATCCACCTGGCCTAAGAAAACTCATATTTTTATCCATTTTTTATGTTCTTTATTTCATTGGAAAATGAAAATGTAATTTCATGCATGGTATTGTGACATTCAGATTATCCTCATGATGTTGGTAAAATATTCATCAGTTTAAGGAAACCTGATCATGAAAGGTTTGTCTCCACCCCAACATACATCGGTGTTGGGTGGTCTTAGGTTAAAGGCGACGACATGGAAGATCTACAGTCGCTGGATCGTCTCTTATCGAAGGGATAAAATATGTTCCTGTTTTTAAAATAGATAAATGGATCAAATTATATCCGATCAAAACGTACAATTATTATTGGAACTCGACAAAAATACAGACATTATTCCATACAACTTAGATACTCTCGGCATTTTTTACATCATTTAAATAACAATCCATAACATGAGAGACTCAAAATACTCTTTCCGCCTCTATTGTACCGACCTTTACTGTATTCTCTTACAGGCGTGCTCGGCGCCCACTCTCTTACTTTGTTCCACCACACATGGTGGCTCTCCCCTTTCTCTCCCATTTTCCTCTATGTGAGTTCTCATTTGGGCTTCTTGAATACTACCATTCCATGCTGGCTGGCTAGCTGGGTTGAAGCTCAGCTGCCCACTGAGTGGTGCATGCCGCTTACCTGACTAGTTAGTTAGCCCCATGGGCTGGCCTACTTTTTTGAATAAACCCCATATGAAAAACTCTTCCTAAATACCAAAGTATACATATAATGAAATTAAATATGAAATGAATGGCCACTCTAACATAGAAATCCATGATTCTTCATCCTCTAGAAGAATAAATTTTCATCAATTATTTTTGGAGTTAGAATTCCAAAGTACTTCAAGAATGTGTCCAATTTAAAACTATTTTAGAAAACCTCTTAAACATTTAAGATGAAAAAATTATACTCTAACACATCATCTAACTAGAAACCATTGGATGGATCTTCCAAATTAATCATTAAATCAATCATTTCATGTCCTTATTGAAATTTTGTAGGAAAGTTTCATTCATCGAAACATCTCTTGGATCTTTGCATCAGTTAATCAATTGTCAAAATTCATATGGAGAATGTCCAATAATGAAATCCAATGTCATTTCATGAGTCCATAATAATTATCCAAGTAACATAAGATTTTTAAAAACTTCATCATATTGATAGAAATGATATATTCATTTCTCATTGACCACAATTTCCAACAAATGACAGGTATTAAAAAAATACAACTTAATACAATTGTGGGGAATCTTAACTGATTCAGTAACAATACTTTACGCATCACCACATAAATCATTACCTTCCCATACACATATTGAATTTTTTTGACATGAAATGAAACACTCTTCCAAAAAGCTCTCCCTTTGTATTTTGTTGTCAATATCTCATAAGCACACTGCCTAAGAGTCAATATGTGTTCAAATATTTGCTCCCCTTTATTGGAAATCAAATGAAAAGAGTAATAAAGGACTTTTTCAAGGACATATTGTACTCCATTTAAATAATGTATTCTTGAAAAATTATTAGAGTGGGATTATATCACAAGGTTCACATAGTAATGAGACTTTAGTTAATCAACTATAAGTCATTATGGGATATCATTGTGTGGAAAACAAGATGGATATGACCAAGGTTATCAATGAATTCCATAAACAGCCATGAATGTAAACTCATGCCCATAATATTTCAATTCTTATCCATGTGTTGGTAAATATTAAGATATACCAATGAAATTATAAATCCTACACATAAATCAATAAATATATTAAAATTTTACAATGAATAGATAACGGTCCCCCTATCGTCCAATATTGTCATCAATCAAGCATTACACCTTAATTGACATGATAAATACAATAAAGAATAAAAGATGCATGTGTGATTGGAATACCTCAAGTTTCATCTTCTAGAGAAGATATGAATTTCATGATTTGTCATTAAATAATCCTTTATATAATATCATTCATATCCCCCACCCTCAATTGTTGAAATAAAATTGATTTAGTGTGATGGAAAATATAATTAGATAATCTTCAAGATATTCAGGTTGATAATTTTCCAATGTAGAGTAATCCATGTGTATATCGAATCTATAATAGTGAGTCCAACTTGTTTTCACCACTTTTTTCATTCAATTATCATCATGTTAATGACCATAACTTTTGATTCACTACAATGTAATCAGAAAAGTACGAAAAATGTATAATGGAATAATATGGAACACATGTGAGCTTATTAACAAAAGCAATAGGGCAGAGAATATCCTCTCAACCCCATAAATCCTTTCCATTTTGCTCTAATATGTATTTTTCTCTTCATACTGGAGTCTCTTCTCAATTTAACATTTTTATCTTTTATTTTCAGCATGGACCCTCTACTTCAATTCACCTTCAACATGTGTAGATTGCTCATGCTTACTTCTGATATTAGTGATGTAGTTTCAACTAGTTCATGTTATTCCATTTTCAATATATCTATCTGATCTGGTAAAATTGTAATAAATTTTTTTCATCATTTCTAGCCTATATGAACCTTCTACAAAATACATTTGAGAAACATGAGTTGTCATCGGTTGAAAACCTCTCATGAAATTTAAATTATTCTTTATGTGAATTTTTCCCCTTTTCCATGGAATTAGCCAGTACTTCATTTTCAGCTTTTTTTTGTTCTCTAGAAACATGCAATTGATCAGTCCAAATAACTAAACAGTACATCATAGAATATTCTTGTTTTGAGATACCACATGGGTTCTTGAATGCTTTTATGTTACCTTTCATAGGAAACTTATCAAAATCATATTCCAGAATGTCTTCAATCAAACCTATATTCTCCTCAATTTATTCTCATTTTAATTTCATCTTGCTTACATTCATTTCCATGTATTGTTTACAGTGATCCATGGTATGACCTTTCATTACATCATAGAAGTTTATTTTCTTAGTTGAGATGAAATTCTTGGAATAAATGTTATAATTCTTCATGGGAATACATTGTTTCACTATTTTCTTGACTTCATTATTTTTCATATTCCCAATAAAGACTTTTTAATTATAATTCTATTCTTCAATATTTGTTTTGGATCCTTTTTCTTATCAAAATATGCATGATGTATCATTGGAATAAACCAGAACTCATCATAAATTTTGACCACTTCTATTTCAATTATGACAAAAGTCTTCAAGATATTCAAATATTTTCTTGATATGCATATTCTTATTCATCGGTATATTTTTCATTATCATTATAGGATACATCATTTATTCATATATAAATTTCCAAAATGCAGGCCTCCCAAAATTATCATATGATATCACATTATATAATAAATTAATGTTATAATAGTTAGTTGATTATTTGAGTTCATGTCGGATGTTTTTGTCGATATTTAGAACTCGAGTTGAAAATGAACATTTAATGAGGACAACAGTACATGTGGTTATAAGTACATCATAACAAAGATAATATTAATTACATAATAATAACCTTTATATATCTATTATAGTTTTAAATCTTTTCATTAAATATGGATATGTCAAATTGAACAAAGTTACAATCATGGAGATGGTAAGCTCTACGTATGCATGAGTAACCTTTTCCATTTTTTATTGATAATTATGGAAAGAAGGTAAGTCTTATTTTATATTTCTGTAATGATATTTAAATCCATAATATCATATTATTAATTTATATATTCTTATATATATTATCCATTTTATGTAGTGATTTAAAAAAATTGCATGGCTTCGTGGAGGTGATAGTTCACACGTACGAACAAACGATGTTATCATTTTTATGGGAATGGAAGGTAAGAACATAATTGATATATAATTCTAATATAATGATAAAAATGTCTTTGATGTACCATATTTACATAAATTATATATTTATAACCAGTTCTGGGAGATATTAATACACAAACAAACAATATTGTTTCGCGAGGCGGTAGTCTGCAGTACAGACGAACAAATAATTCATTCTCCATTTGATAAAATCAGAGATTGATTTATGGGATTATATTAAAATAATAAAATATAATTATATTTATAATACAATAGGTATTATCTCATCATGGTTGGAGGAAATTTTTAGGAATTGTAAGAAGAAATAAAATAGAAATCTTAATTAAAAACAATACCTTTTTTAGAATATCACATTTCTTAACACCTTAACACCTCTAAGGAGGGTGTTATGCCTTAAATAAAGCATCAAGATTACAAGGAGATATTATAGTAATGGGCCTGGGTAGATCATGGATGACAAAAAAGCTTTTGGATGTGTATGTAAAAGATATGAATGGGTACCTTTTATAGAAGTAGGGAGTGGAACCCTTGGAATTATTAAAGGTATTAAATTAATATAAATTACATTCCTATTCCAAATGGAACCGAAAATATTTAGTTAAAT
Source organism: Viscum album (assembly GCA_963277665.1). Classification (NCBI taxonomy): domain Eukaryota; kingdom Viridiplantae; phylum Streptophyta; class Magnoliopsida; order Santalales; family Viscaceae; genus Viscum; species Viscum album. The sequence continues at coordinate 212,239,542 of OY728155.1, read as the reverse complement.
GATATGATATATATGGGTAAAATTACTATCATCCAATTAAAATTAGAAATTATTTTTATTTTTATTATCCTTATTTTTTTGTTTTAATCCCATTTAACTATTACCATATTATCATGTAATTTACAGTTGAGAGTTAAAATAATTACCAGATCATACCAAACAAACAATGAATTAGTCATTAATTAAATTTTTCCCTTTTTTCTACAATATTTGGCTAAATATTATATTTTAATATAATTTATATCATTAAATTAATTATTTTATATTTTACATTATAAATTATGTAAATTTTGAAACTATTCATTACTTGACTTTTTAATAAACTAATGATGACATGATTCTTTAAAAATAAATACATTAACTCAATTCTATCATACATAAGAATACATTAAATTCTTCTATGAAATAAAATATTTAAAATTATAGTTATTTTCATATTATTAATTTCATTTATATGATTATTTCATTAATAATTTTATTACCACTTCTTCTTTGTTTCATAATTAAATTTTTAAATTTAATTCCTAAGAATTATAAATAAAATACCACGATATAGGTAACATTTTAAATTTTCTATTACATATTTATTTTTGAATATATAACTTAAAAACCGTATATTAAAATTTTTTTAGAAAAGAAGAGTCATTTTAATGACAAATTTTCCTTTACATTAAATTAAATGTTATAAATGTCACAATCACACCCAAGTGGCTTAAAAAAGTAACAATTTCAGCCAAAGGATTGTCATTTTCGATAATAACTCATAAAATAATATTATAACAAGTATAAGGGTAACTTTATAATATTATAATACAAATTTGAAATTTAATGAAATTATTTATCTTTAACCATGATAAATGAAATATTATATTTACAATTCAACAAAAAAAAATTTGATCATAATTGACTAAATTTTTCATACTGAGTACATACATGTATGTATATTTTTGAAAATTAAATTAATAAAAGTGGTTAAATTAGGTTAAATTATAATCTCAATCATAGATTGAGAAAATGTGTTTTTTAAGTGAAACATTCAAAAGTTTACACAATTCATCTATTTAAATTTAATTTAAAATTGAATCTAATGAACTGCATTATATTATATGTTAAAAAATTCATATAAATATACATTAAAAAAATTTATTAGGATAATCTAACAATATAAATAAATTATATGAAAAGGCACATTTGAATTAAAAGTCGTATTTTCACTATTTCTTAAAATATGAATTTTATCCGAGAAATACCAAAACAGAAACCAAATTAAATTTTGATGTCCCATATAAAAATAATAATATTTTTTGAAATAGTACATATATAAAAGAACAATAATACTTACAAAGGGTTCTCTATCAAATTTTGTAAAACTATCTTTAAAAATATTAATGTATTCGATTCTTTAAATTGGATTTAATCTCGTTTTAAGCCTCTAAATTTTATTAAAACAAGGTAAAAATATTTAATAAACATGTTTAAACTGAATATAGTATGTTCTATTCATTCATGATAATACAATAGTTAGGTGATAACAACCCATTAATATAATAATATTAAAAACACAATTATTTCTATATAACTTAGTCCTGTGTAAAACGTATGATTTTAGGGAAACCCATTGTTGCATATTGGGTATGATATCAAACATAGTGCCCTTTGAAGGTAATATTACCATATAGTACATAAATATTAAAAAATATGAGAAATTATAATTCTGTAAATACCTAGTATGATACAAGAATATTTGGGGTGAAAGGTAATCGTGAACGAACGGAACTAGATGAAACTGATAGAACATCTTTAAAAGTATGATAACTTAAAGTCACAACCCTATTTATAGGATCCCCCAACACACCCTTAAGTATATAATGGGTAAAACCTTTTCATATATTAGTTTATCGAACTTTATTGGAAACCAATGAAGGTAGACATTTCAGTGGAACCTCTAATAATGAACCAACTCGCACGTGAATTATGTCCTATTTTTGTCCACCATCCATTTTTATATATTAAATTTATTTTCATTATAAAAATATGAAATTTTAGAAGAATTATCTTTAAAGTGTTACTTTATTTTTAAAAATTTTATTTATCCAATAAAATATAATCATATTATTTATTATGATTTTTATGATTTTTATTTGAAGATTCGTATTTATCTTGAATCTTAAAGTAGTACTTATTTATTTCATCATAAAATTGTTCTTTAGATTTATTGTTATGATAGTATGAAGAATGAACCTATCCAATACAAGTCATAAGGAGTACCATTTTCTTTTTATACCCAACCTATAAGTTTATAGAAGATTCATTATTTGAACCAGAATAATTTGTCCAAGTAGCCTTCATAAGTTTATTTCCTTATATTTTATAATAATTCCACTAATGTTGGATAAAAGGAATATTAGACTATGTGTGACATTTTTTTATTCATAGAATATGTATTATTTAAGCAATTTGGTGGAATTGTACAAATTTGAAAAACTTTTATCAATATCTTATAAATACTTAGTTGAATCTAAATAAATTCTATTATAGGATTCATACATAGTAGTTTTAGAGTTCCCTCATTATATATGATATAATTTTCATCTTTATGCTACATTTAAACATCATATATCATTAAAGTTACAATCACTTATCTCATTTCAAATTCTTTAACTAGTGTGTATTATCATACAAGAGCAGGTATTCCATTCCACAAAAATGTAATGATCTGAGTACTTTTAACTCTTCATCTGATTATGTGATTGGATATCACATGGAAGAAACGTTATTGAAAACATATTTCAATATATCATTCATATGAGTGATATTTTCATCTATGAGAATTCTAATATTATCCGACATTATATTTAATGTATCGTATTATAGTTGACCAATATTATCAGTTTCGTTTCCAAAAATTTAGTCTTTCACATCTCATTTTTTGTAGAACATTGAGAAACTATATTGAACTCATGAGTACCTAAAAAAATAAAATATAATTCTTTTGTCTTTAATATCCATGTATTATTTTTTACTATCATCATTAACTTTTTCAATATCATCATTAGTAATTTTATAAGGATTAACAATCTTAAAATAAATTCTTATTCTAATATTCTTTAAAATATATAATCATGAAAGCATTAAAGTATTGATAATTATCACCATCAGTGTACGGAGTATAGATCATCAAAATACGTTAATTATGATGATCCATTTATATTTTTCCTTCACCTTAATCATTAAAAAATGCTTGTTTATATAATAAGATGCCATTATTATTACACAAGAGTATATAATATTGATGAACTATATAATGTAGAATAGATTATAAATACATTTCAAAGTAGTATTTAACAATAGAGAAAAAAATGTATATTATATGATGATATCGGGTAGTAATAGAATCATTTACAAGGATTTACAAAAAGAGTAAAATATCAAAAGATACATTCCTTTAATACCACTTGTTAGGTTCGAATGATTATGAATAAGATTCAAGAGGGGGTGAATTTTGATTCTTTAAAGACATTAACATATTTTAAATGTCCCTCTTAGAATATAGTGATTATTTACCTATCTTTATAAAGATTCCTAGGCATATAATATAAATAAAGGAAAATAGTGATTTATAGTGGTTATGGAATCAAAGATCCCCCAGTACACTCCATCAATTATCATTCCATTAGATCAGTGATATTAATTGGTAAGTATTTTTTTTTGGGACTTTCACTATATAGTTTATACAATTACTAATATTAAAACTAATATTTTATAGGGACTTCTAGTTCATTTATATGGAACCTAAAATAGACATATTTGTTTAATAAACTGATAATCATTTAGCTCCATGACTAATCCCAAGAAGTCAAAACCCTAATAAATTAATAGTGATTAATTTGACTTTATAAAACATGTTTTTCATTAAATAGCATCAAAAAATAACAAGTGTTATAATATTCAATAAGGAACAAAAATATAAAATAGGTATTTAAATTATTATAAGATTTTTTTTAAATATTTACAAGGAAAAAATAGATTAAAGAATAAACATGCCTGTCTCCAAAGTGTAACTATGAAAAATACTCTGTCAAACATGAAAAATAATATTTAACAAAAGGGTAAATTATCATTCATGGAAACAAAAGTGAGTCAACTACCAAGATCAAAACATATATGTCCCCAAAGTGTAACTGTGATTTCATTGAAACACAATTATTTTCAAATACACACTGGGCTTTATTTACTATTAATATGTGTTGAGAAGAAAAATCTCTCAGTTTTCATATTTTCCATTGAATTACTCCATGTCAAACCAACTCAAGAAATACTATATAATAAATCATGAATATTTATATTTAAATCATTCAAATAACCCAGTCAGGGTCATAAATTACCATAGATATAGAAATGATTTAATTTGTTGTGTATGATCCATTGAATTATTAGTAAAATATCATTAAAGGGATATATACTTCTAGAGAGAGATTTATAGAAAAAACATGTAATATCACAAATTTAAAAGTCTATTTTTGACCAATTCAACCATAGGGTTCCTTGAGGTAGCGAGAAAGTTAAATATTATGGTCCATAACATAAATTTTTTTTTAAAGTAGGGTTGATGAACCATATTTTTTTGAAAAACGTAGGGTTTCTCCAAAATATAGGGTTGTTGATCCATACTTTTACAACATCATATATTTTATGATCCATACATATTCAACAAATAATTAGACTACGTAACCATATGCTACACTTAAAAAACATAGGTTTTATACAATTTTTACAGATTATATTCAAAAAATTTCCAAAATACATAATAAAAATATATACCTTGTATTCATGAATTGGGTAAGCATCAAAAATATAAATAATTATTCTAACGCATATCGTAATTTTGAAAAAAAAATTACAATCATATTTATTAGTAACACAAATTTCGGTGTTTTTTATCATAAAAATATATAATAATTTAATGAAATTTTTTAAGAATCACTTTGTCAAAAAATTATATTGAACAAATTTAAATAAACACAAGGATTTATAACATAAACCATTATAATAGTATATCTCATAAAAACCCATTGTAGTATTAAAAAAATATTACGTCGTTTCATGATGATATTTTCCAACTTTTTCATTATAAGGATAATAATTCAAACTATCGAAACACAATCAATAAAATATTATATATATAAATATATAAGGAAAATACTAAAATGTTATTCTATAAAACAATATAATATATGAAGAGGATAATATTTTGAGAGGTTTAAAAATTATAGTATGACATAATATTCACTCTCATTTCATAATGACAATCATCACATTTATTCTAATTTTTCATTAAATAATATTGTAACAAAACCAATCCTCTAAATTTATATTTAATCTAAATCATAATAGTAAAATTCATATTTAAATGTAAAGTAAGCATTCATGATTGATTATTTATCAGTAAAGATATAATAAAACACAATATAAAAATATATTTTTTTAAAAATGATGCACATATAAAATATATATTTCACATACTTAATACTAAATACATAATAATTGATTACAAAGGATCATAACAGTTACAATAAGAATCCATATAAAAATTTTCATTTCACATATTAAGGTCATGATAAAATTAATTTTAGCTACGACTTATCATCCAGTAACAAAACCTCACAGTATTATTATTTAAAAAAATTGGAAATCAAAATCCATAAGATAAATTATTACATTTTAATGGTTATAATAACATTAAATATTTTTAACTAGTTACATAATTGAAAAATATTAATTATTTTAATATTTATAATAATAATAAATTCTAAATATTTTTATAAGAAATGTAAAAATATTAATAATTACGTAAAAAATTCTCATATAAACTCAACACAATTAAAAAAATGAAATGAATAAATACATTGAATTTTTTTAACTTAATAGTAACTATTAAATATTTTAAAAACATTGTGAATAATTTATGAAAATAATTAGTTTTAAATACATTAAAGATATTTTATAAATAACATTGAATAAAAATATTATAAAAAATGAAAATAAATATAATTAATGTTTCATGTTATAATAATATATAATTATATTATTAAATATTCTTCTTTTCCCCATTTTATTTTAAAAAATAACTGAAATTATTAGATATTCTAAATCTATATTATTAAAAACGTATTTTTTGTCAATATTGTTCTATAGAAATCATATTTTATAATTATTACTCAAAAAATGTATTTTAATTTACTAATTTTGTTGTTCATATTATAATAAAATTTAAAAAATAATTTAAACCTATAATAATTTAAATTTTTTATTTATGTTCATATTTCTATAAACAGATAAGTAATTCTATTTTTATAAGAAGATAATGAAATTTACATATACAGTTAAGAACTATCCACACATCATATTTCATTTAAAAATAATGCTCACTAATCAAAATAAGGGAGAAAATAAAATAACACATATTTCATATTAATTATTTTTTATTATAGAACATATGTTCTCTCATTTATCCAATAAAATATAATAAAAATTATAAATGTTGATGAACATTACTATCATGGAGAAATCATAATTTTCATAGAGTTAATTTTTCATTGATAAAAATATCATTTATCAATGCTTATACTTATAGAATTATGAAAGAAAATTTTTATTTATATGTTAACAATTCACTTTTTCTTACTCCCTCATTCTAGATTATGTCACATATCTTGACTAATGTAAACATTCATTGATCATTTATTTCCTTCCAAAAATTGAAATCAAATCCATGATATAGGAAACAAATGTTTTTATGTCAGTCATAATGATTTTAGCACTTATTCTTACTTTATGAGTTTTTATGTTGGTGTGTGTGTTTATAATAATTATGTATTTAAATTTTCTATTTAGTATTTTTATATATGATATATATCTTCATTATTTTTATAATATATATATACACTATTTATATTTTTGGGGCTAAATTTTTATTATATACATATTAACCTAATACACCTAATACGTATATCATTATAAACATCTTTACATTGATTGGTATTTTTATGTAAATATATATCAATATGTTTAAATGTATTTCATTTATAATATATATATATATATATATATTATTTTTATAAATTATATATATATATATTTGTTTTATTTTGTGAATGTTTGTGTGTATTTATATATAATGTCTTATTAGAAAAATATATATCTATTAGTTATATATATCTGTTTGTTTCATGATTTTGTTAATGAAATATCCTGATTATGAATAAAAACGGATAGTTTTACATCATATGACTATATGTTTTCTGGAAATTTTGAATGAATTTATCCATTTTTAATTAATCCTGATTTTTAATCTTCTCAAATTTTATGTTTTTATCTGTGGTGTTATTATTTATAGAAAATTGTTCTAAATGAATTATAAAAAAATTGATCAATTAAAAAATTATATATATTTATAAAATTTAGGGAAAAAAATCTATATACTAAGTGAAATGAAAATACATTTCTCAAATTATCTAGTACAAGAGTATATGATGATGTAAATCATATTAAGGAAACAGCAATGGTGGTTTAATATGAACGTATTGACTATGAAGAAATGAATGAGAGATTTAATAAATGTATAAATATTCTACTATGTGACTTTTATGAAATAAATACCACAATTTAAAATAATAATACTGTATAACCTAAGAGAGATCAATATGTGGTACGATGTTAATTCAAGATAGTTTCCTTATCCATTGATTAATATTATTTAAGATACTTATGAGTCAATGTGTTTAAAATATTAAAAATCCATATTTTAGTTGAATCAACATTGACATAAATTTTATACACATAGTTTAGTTGAATGATTTTTTAATTACGATGTTCCTTGAATATCTAATTTTTTCAAATTTCTAAAATAAATATTAATAATTAGGGAAAACATTTATGAGAACTTAAAAATAGGGTTTTAAATTTTAACACTAATAGGTAAATAATTTAATATTATGTTAAATTATTTTGTCATTTTTTTAAAAAAAAAACCATTAATATAATTTTGAATGTCGGTAGGAAAAGTATATCAATATTCCTCAAACTGAATTAATTGAAAACTTTATTTTTCACACATTTTCCATATATAAATTATATTATGAAAAATGAATGTTGTATAATAATTTAAAAAAATATTGAATATTTATATGGATGATAATCCTAGAATCATGTCAATGGAATACATGATTGAAATTAAATATGGTAAGAGTTTATAAAAGTAAATGTGGTGAGATAATAATTAAATTCTACTGTGTATCACACTCTTTAGAGGAAAGATTGATTTTTAAATTTACAAATTTTTAAAAATTCCAATGAATTAAGAAGGTTTTTTTTCAAATATCAAGAATTATGTATCATTAAATGTGACATGTTTATTATTAAATAGACACTCTAAAAATGTCTTACGTGGAATTTATTATATAATTCCAAACCGTTTTTCAATAATTATGTGAAATTATCACATTTCTTCATTTTGGATGTTTTTGGATGTAGATATAAAAGATGTATATATTTTATATTACAATGTTTTAGTTTTGTGATTTAAATGATAGATACTATTTTTTTATTATGATATTTTTGATTTTTTGGAGATGATAAGAATGAAGATTAGTATTGAGGATTTAAGAATTCATGATTGGGCTTACGAACCATTTTAAATCGTATCACATAACATAAAGTTTCATTATAAGAGATATATAATGAATCAGACAATAATGAACTAGGATGATCATACTCAATCTAAACTGCCTTGTCTAAGAATAGATCTGTTCCGCATAAGATTCACATATGTAACATTATTAGGAAAACATTTATCTGTGCGTAATTTATTAGGAATACCACACTATATGTCATCCATAACAACTAACATTGTGTAGAAACCATCTAGAACATCATTAATTATTCTGGTAATGTTATATCATAAAAATGGTCTCTAAAATATCTTTTATGTATTTAGAAACCTTAAAAAATTATGGTTTTTTATATTTTTAAAATGTGGTCCCATTATGTATGACTCTTATTCATTCAGCTTTCTTGATAAAGAAATCATGAATGGTTCCCACTCATCCTCTATGTAACACATGAATCCTATACATTGTCCTCGATTCATGTGCATTGTCCACACAAGATACATTAATGGTGTTCAATCCTCAAATTTAGTTATTTTAAAATTTTCACATATATGATTTATTTTATTATAATATATATATAATAAGTAAATGATAATATAAATAATGAAATAAGTAATTAAATATATTATTTGAAAACAATAATCAATTATATTATTATATCACCACTAATACATAATTAAATAAATATTTCTATAAAACTAATACATAATTATGTCATTAATATATTTATGGCTTTATCATCAATAATATATTTACTATAAGTATTAATTAATAACATATTTAATGAGATAGTATTTAATAGTTATTAACTCTAACATATAACTATAATTATTAATTATTAACAATAAATTAATTAGTTTTTACATTTATTATATTTTTTAATATATATATTTAATAAATTAACATATATTAATTAATCTGTTATTAATAATTTATTATATAATTATTGGTAATATATGAATTTAAGGAAAATTTTATTCTTTGTGTAGTGTTCTATGAAGGAAGATGAAATCGACAGAGTAATACTTTAATATATAATATAATTATTTATTATTAATTAATAATATAAAATTAATTAATTATTTTTTAAAATTTTTGAATTAATAATATTATATTATAACATAATTTAAATATGATTTATTATTTATACACTTAATTACAAATTAAATAAGTAGTAGTGTGGCTGGTAATATATATTATTATAGTAAAAAATAAAATATATATTATTGTAATTAACAAAATTTAATTGTTCATTTATTTATTATATGTTGAAAGGATAATGAGTAACCATAAATTGACACACCAAAGAACTGGAGTGGAATAAGACTTATCCCTCCCCACAATGAATGATAAGTATCCTATGTACATATTTTATTAGAATACATATCCTAACTGGTCAGTGGCACATCAAACATAGTTCTTGGGTGGAACAAAGGCCTATTGGACCATGCACTAAACATAATTTCACTCCTAGATGAGAATCTCAAAACAGTTACTTCCATCAGTCATTAACCACACCTCCATCTACATGATTCGATGCACATGTGGTGCCATTAATGAGTGCTATGTCTCCCTTTTCTAAGTTGTATCATCATGATAGATATATTTGATATTTCAAGGAAACCACTTAATCCTATATTATAATGTGGGAGTATAGTTTGGTGATAATTGCTTACATACCCCTCCCTCTTTCAGGCTTCCCACCCGAAAATTATTCTCTGGAATTTCATAGAACCACTATCCTATTTTTCAAAACTATCAGAGTAACCCTTCTATATTGAGACAACCTATATGGGAACCTATTCATCCCATATTGGTGGGTGTATGGTTGGTAGATAGGTGATACCACACAAATACCTCATTCGAGGTCACCCACCCATTATCTGCATTCATGCAGTACCAGAATGAGACATCGGTCTAAATCATGTCCCTTCCAAATGAATCCATTACCTTCTATTAATGGATAAGGGGATATGCAATAATGTAATGATGGGCCAAGTGGGATGAAGTACAAAAGATTAATAAAATATAATATTTAATTTATAAAAATTAAAAATTATGTTATTATAAATACTATTTATATATTTACTATACAAAAACTAATACATATGTAACAAAATAATGTATTTTATATAATTATTGATTAATAATGTAATTATCATACATTTTATTTAGTTGGTTTTCAAATAAATTTCATTTAAAAAATAATTTAATTTAAAATAATAAATATTATTCAACTTATTATTTATGTTAAATAAATATAAATTAGTAGTCTTATAAATAAAATAAAAATAAGAATATAAAAAATATATAACATCGACCTCTATTAAATTAAATTTGAATAATGATAAATCTATAACTTTGTTCTATGTCCCTATCTTATCTGATTTTTACTGAGACAACCTTATGTATATATAATATATTCATTCTGCATTAATTGATTTTTATGCAGTTGTGTATACACCTTCTATCAAGCATATATTGTACCCTACTCCACAATATTCAGTGTGACTGGTTGTGATTCTAATGTCTTCCTACCCATAAACTATCCTAGATGGTTTGAAAATTTTTGTTTGCTAAAATTCTATTAGCATGGGAATAAGTTATATTCTATGTATTTGGTGTCTCCATACTAGGGAAAATGATAACTAAAACACCCTCCATTCACTAGTAAGCATTGCATCAAAATTTATGAAATTAATGGATATTTAAGTATAATCAATAGAAAATGCATCATAGACCTTTGTATGGATAACATGTTGCTATGGATCATCTATAATATTAAGTGAATGAGTATTTAGATGATCATTTTAGACATCCTCACCATATGACACATAATTATGTGGCATATTCATAATAGGTTACCACCCTAGGGAACATCCATATGAGCTTCATCAAACATAATATCATTAGTCACATCAAATATAGTCCCACAAAAAATTTCACCCATTGTAAAAAGTAACTCATTCAATTATTCTTGAAAATAGGCCGAGACAATTGTTCCTCCCCATGCAAGAATAATGATATTAATTAGCTTTTTAATACATGAATCCAGGGAAAAAATATGTAATTAATGAAATTTATAAAAAAAATATAGTCATAAGTGGGAGGAATAATTATTTTCAACATAGTATTTCCGAACAACTATCTTATTAGATATATCAATGAGCACATGAAGTAACTTGTAATGTAAATAAACTAATCAGATATATGAATCTGTAATTTTTCAAACCTTTGTTATAGAGACTCATAATTTTTTCCCATATATCAATATATCATGCATGATATAACCTATAGTTAATGTTTAACATCACTAAAATATTTTGTGAATGACATGAAATTAACTGAGTTGGTAGTGTTGTGATAGGATATTAAATTTAAAACTACCATATAAATCGATCAATCTAGTCCCATTATTCAATGTGAAAATTTGTTAAATGCATGAAATAAGAGTTGCCACCATTAATCCACGTACAGTGCAGAATGATACTCTAGAAGAAAATCCAAATTTATGGAATCCATGAAATAATGGTTGTTATGATATAAATTTTCAATTAATAAATTAGTCATTGTTCAAAAAACAATTATAATTTCAGTATAAAATTAGTTATCACAATTTGTTTCCAGAAAAATTATTTAAAAAATAATTCTATAATTTTTTATATCCTCTATGGTGGTATCTGAATGAAAATATTCTTTTCTCCCCAAGCATTTAATTTTTTTTTAAATTATTATTTTTTAATAAAAATTTCATGATTGAATATCTATGTAATAATGGAAAATCATACCATCCTCAACATGGGGTGTACAATAAATTGTCATCAATAAAATGTGTGTGCAAATGTGGAGTGATGTGATGGATGTTCCCTTATACCCATATATAGATAAAAATATCACATCTTATCATCTTTACCTTATCAACATTACATGTTCTAAAAAATATCTACATGTATATGAATGAAATGAACACCACTAGTTATACTGCTTAGTCGGGTGCATATCCTCAATTAATGAATGATACATCAATTAGAAAAATATAATATTGTATTTGATGACTATCATTCTACAAATAAAACTCGGAATTAATTCACCTGAATATATCAACATAGTGTTATCAAAAGTATCATCATCTAAATGTTTGATGTTCTCATATATGAATATCATAAAAAAGAAATCTCCTGACCAAATCCCTAACATCATCCTAGATCACAGTGCCTATTATCATGTGTATAAAATAACACCATTCAACATCTACTCCTTAATTTTCATCCATGATATTTAAATGGAGGCCCATTATAAGATATAATCACTTAGTAGCAATCTTCTTCTCTAATTATGGTATATGAATAAAATGTGTATCTAACCCCCATCTATCAATAAGTTCCTCAATGAGATAATGATAAAAAAATTGAATTGAAACATAACAATATCATATATCCATACACATAAAAAATTAGGGATGGAGGTAGTAAGGGGTTCCACAAGATGAAATTTGTGTGTCCTTGATTTAATCTAAGCATGAACAAGATGGCCCTCCATGACAAGATGAGAGAGAAAATAGTCCTAGATTTTGAGTAAATGACTGCCTTCTCTATCTATTTATGATATAATTGAATTTAGTGACAAATGTTTTCCTTATAATGAGAGTAAATGAACATCAACTGTAAATCATTAATATTTTTTATGTGTTTTATTTACTTGAACAAAGAATATTTTTTTATTTAATATATTTTATTAATGTTGTTTGATTGTAATTTGGTTGTTCTTATTAATTTAACTTTAAAATATTTATTTTTTTATGTTTTTTTTTACTTTTTATGGGTATATTTCAACTTTACACATACTGATTTTATAATTACAAAAGTTTATTTTATCAATAGTCAAACATATTAAATTTTATTTTTACCTTTATGTAAACTAACATCTACCTTTATAAAATTATCATCATAATTTTAATGTGAATTTGAATTATCTATTTCAATAGTATTCTAATATTTTTCATTACTTGTTTCTTATGTGATATGATTAATCTATTTTATTGATATAAAAAATAAAAATATATTCGTTTTTGGACAAATTTGAAACATTTCAATCGTATCTAAAATATTAAATATTTATGGAATTAAAAAAATACATATTAGTAATAGAATGATATGAAAGAATTTTTTTTTAGTATTTTCACATGTAAAATTCTTGAGAAAAATAATATTTTTATATAAAAATGATAAAATACATAGAGATAATCATGGTTTACATGAATTGGATCTCCCTCTAACCATATTGGTACATTCTAAATGAATATGAATTCCAATGAGAAAAATAATACATTGTATTCCATGTCTTTATCCATGCTGCTAGTCAATAACATTTCCAATATAAGTAGACTATGGCCATCCTTGAGTATGCCACCACTTAATATCAAGGACCAAATATTGTTGAACATAAGGAATGTTAAAATAATGAAAGTCACCAATAGGTAGTGAAGATGAAATATTAAATTCAACCAGAGTTATAAGGAGATATAATAGATCAAAAATGGGTTATTAGGATATGTTAATTGATTAAAATCATACAATGATATATATGAATGGATATCTACGTTTCTATAAAGAATGATATTCATAGAACTTGTACTATAGTAATACCACAAGTTCATGAACAAAAATTCCTATTAGTTGGTCATTGAACTTGGTTATCTCAAAGAAGCTCCCAAACATTCCCAATCATAGTACATGAAATTTTTTTGTGTCTAATAATATCTTATCAATGTCTATTTTTATGATGTGATAAATGTATATCCTCTCTTTTATCTCATGATAATCTTATTGGGTGTGTACAAAAAATTACTCCACTAATTATTTGAATTCCACCCTTATCAAACATATGATATGTAATTTATGAACACCAATAATGATTCCAATTCTACAGTCGTGAATATTTGTTGTAATATGGCCATATATCCTATCATAATCATATTTCAATGACCATTTATCCACTTAATTATTCATCGTATAATCATAAAAATCATGATTATCCCTTTTTATTCCTTTTTGAAACTAATCATATTTTCCAAATCTTGTTGCGTACTCTAAAAATAGAAGGTTCCACTACATTTAAAATGTGTGAATAAGTTTTTAATATAGAAATTTGTTTAAAAATACATACCCAAATTGAAGATATCCTTTTTTCTAACTATATTGATAAAATTATTATATACATTACTATAAATATTTCAGATATAATATCTATGATAAATATTATGATTTTTACATGATAACCCAAATCTTATAAGGGACTCTTTAGTACCTCTATGAGGATTAGATATCATGGAAACGCCATTCTTTTTTGTAAAATACCTGCACATAATAGCCAAGAACCAACTCAATGGTTTAAAATTATCTGATTCAATAGTAGTTACTGTAAGTGGGAGAGGATCATGATTGTAATCATGTGAAGAATCAATGATTAATAAACATGTAAACATGT
This sequence comes from Viscum album, assembly GCA_963277665.1. Taxonomy (NCBI): domain Eukaryota; kingdom Viridiplantae; phylum Streptophyta; class Magnoliopsida; order Santalales; family Viscaceae; genus Viscum; species Viscum album. The sequence continues at coordinate 212,224,387 of OY728155.1, read as the reverse complement.
TATTAATAAAAGTACCATTAACTTAAATAAATATTATTCAATATGTAAATGCAAAGATACATAACCTACTAGATGATAATAGTATATGGAACTTCATCATTGATCGGTTATGATGATTATCATTATAGAAATACATAAATGTTTCATGGTGATAAGGAACCTTATTTTTGGAAGATAAAAATCATGTTAGCTATGAAAAAAATATTATGTTTTTATCATAATCGGCATACAATTTTACAATTAATTTATGTTTTGTATATCACATATTCTATATGAAATATACTTTTTTACATCCCATACCTTTAATTGTTGGATTAGTGATATATGAATGTTCTAAGACATTCTTATCATCTAAAAAATAATATTTAATATAAATAGTGAATCTTTTGTAAAATTATCATGAGACAACATTGAGTGTGTGCAATAATGTGGGCCATCCAACTAATTTGACTTTTAAAATGAATAAAAATATATCATATATTTCCCACATGTGAAATTTGCATTAAATCTAATATTTATCACAAATATGATGTGTTTCACCTTATTTGGAATATTAACCACAAATGTAAAATGGATCTATTTATGGTATCTCATAACAATATTTATAAAGATATTTTATTTTAAAACACTAAACAAATATAAAGCCTAGTACCAATTAGAGTATATGTGTTACATAAAATTTCATGGAAACTAGTACACTGTGTGATGAAACCACAATCAAACTCATATGTACACACTATTTTCTCCAATGAGGAATTATATAATGAAATATATTTACCATACACTCATACGTTCCAATATTTCAATGGAATCCTAGATGGTTTATTACACATATTGTATTCACCAACATTTTCTCCATTTACACCATAAGAAACATTCTCTCAATAAAAAAGTCTTATTCATTAAATATAGATAGTCAATATCAATGTCTCTTATAGTTCCCTATATATTCTAATCATCTTATTCATAATTAGTTTTTGTTATTATAGTTATATAAGATTACATTGAATAATAATTTTAAAAAGGAAAAACCTAGATAGATGTTCCATAACATGATTTTATAGTAGAGGGTCGCATATAACCAATAACAAAAATATAGACTTATAAATCCCTTAAACCATTATTTCATTGTTTTTTGAATAAATACTATTCTTCCACTCTATTATCATCAATGAGAAAAGTATCTATAGTGTTCCATAAATTATCAACATACTTTAAAAGTTGATATTTGATTGAAATAAATACTTGTTCATCCCTCAGTTTAAAGTGACTATGAATCTTCCCACAAAATTATTCCAATGTGACACATTTATGAATATTAACTAATTGTTTTATAATAAAATTGTAGTTCAATCATTGGTCGTTATATATTTTATTAATGATGTAGTATATAGATATATACATTATTTCCTACAAATAAAATTTATCATATATAAATATATATATATCAATAAAACATTATTAAATTCATTCAATTTTGAATATATTTATAATTAAATAAAATTTATTTACCTTGAGATATTTTCAATAGAGTATTATATTATTATTCAATAAACCAATCAATACCTATAAGGACTCGTCAAGAACCTCCATTGTATTTTATTTCAACAAAAACCTATATCTTTTATGTAATGGTTTGAAAATCCATATTCAAATCTTAATGTCTCCTATTAATCTCCTTTTTACTAATATAACACTAACATTTGTGTTAGGGGTTCTAGGGCTATTCAATGCATAATATATTACCTCAAATTAGCAAGAAATTAGATTCTTCAAGGGTTGCATGACACATAGTTCATAAATGAATATTGATAATTCAATCTTATGAATTATACTAAGAAATAAATAATAATTACACAATAAATTACAATCATACATTGGCCAATCATATCATGATTAGTCATCACTCAACAACCTTACTATCTTTTTTTGAGGATAATTCTTATATTCTGTATATAATAAATATTTAGTAACAATATATGAAATATATATATATATATATATTACAAAATAGTTATGTATGTAATGATATTATTCTAATGTATATAATAAAATTTTTCTTATTATTATAATAAAAACATAGACATATATATATCTAATAATTTCTTCAAACAAGTAATAAAACATTTTACTTTTAATTAATGAATATAATAATATTATATAAATTTATTTTAAATTATATATGATAAATAATAAATATCCCTTTATAAAAATATATTTTTCAAAATAACGATGAATTTATCTTAATGTTCTTTATACGGATTGGATTAGCATTAATCATTAGACAAACCAGAACATAATGGGAAAATCTGTTATCATCAGTTTTCTCAAATTACAAAAACATCCATTATCCTTTTACTAATGGTGTAAAAATAAAACATTGAACATAATCATCCCTTGTGAAGCTTCCTTTTGATATAATACTACACAAAATAAAGTGAGTGGTTTTAGGTTATTTAAAAACATAATAGTTTATTATAGACATGGATGTCTTTACATTCTTAGAAAGATTGATGAAATGTAGTTCGTCAATAATGAATGAAAATTTAATTATTACAAATTAAATTAACATATATAATATAATTATGACAAACTATATCTATTATACATTTTCCTTTCATGTCAAGATCAATCATCACTCAATACTCAGACCAAGTATTTTTATAATAATTCTTATATTCTGCATATAGTAATTATATAGTAATGATATTTTGAAATATAAATAAATTTTTTACTAAATAGTTATGAAAATAATGGTGTATATATATATTTATTAATTAGCTATAAACAATTTCTATTTAATGCTAAATATTATTTTCTTTATTTATTGATATTTTTAGGTATGCTTAAATATAAATTTAAATATAATAAATTATAATATATATATATATAAATAGAAATATATATATATATAGTGAAAATTAATCATAGTTATATATATATATATTTAATATATTATTTTTAATCGAATTTTAGAAAATATTCTAAAAGATTAATTTTATTTATTTATCCAAAATTTTATTTTATTTTCAAATTAATTTATATATAATATAGAACATCATATATAATTATTTTTATATTAAAATGTAATTTTTAATATTTCAAATTATAATTATACATAATCATTTTTGTAAGTAATTGTGTTTTTCTTAATATTGATATTATTATTTTATACTTACTTACTCATACATAAACATATTTAAAATTATCAAACAAATATATTTAAATTTTATTTGTTATTCATAATAATGTAAATAATATTAAAATAAATAACAATTTAATCATACATTCATCCAGTCAAACAATTGAAATAAATATATCACAAAATATAAACCAATTATGAAAGAAAAATTGAAAAATGTTATTTTCCACAAGGATTAAAATAATATTTTCTGAAAGGGATATTAATCAGAAAGAGATTCACTAAAATATAAAAGGTAGAGAATGAGATACATGAGTAGGGATTGTCCTTATATAAATTTACTTCTATATGATGTTTTAGCCACATCCAACAGTTATGTGAGAGAATTTAATTGGAAGAGTTAATGATTTTCACTCTTGATGAAGGAAGATGGTTAAATAGTTTTCATACATCACAGAGAATAGTTTTAAAAACATAATAAATCCTGACATATTTTCTTAACTTATAACTTTCAAATTCTACTTAAAAAGGTATAATAATATTAGTGAAACAAAAGATAATCTCGTGTGTATGTAATAATTACTCAAACTATGTGTCTTTTATATCTTCTTAATTGTTCTATCATATCATAATCCATGACTGGGGTTTTGCATTATGGATGATGTGTAATATATTAAAACACCTCCATGATAGAACCAATGAATATATTATATTCTATAATCTATACATGATATTATCTGATTACGAGGATATGTATATATATATATATAATGGATTAATGAAATTGGAACTTCGGTGCTGATGTTCATGGAAAATTTGCTTGTCAAAGCATATTTATTGGTGTTTTCAATAAGACCTGAAAATTAATTCTTAAAAAAAATATGGTTTACTTATAGTCATAGATAATAATTGTGTACATATACAACTATGGTGGGACGAAGTTTACGATGGTACATTATCAAAGACGGTGGTTTTCTCATTCCCTTTACTCTATTTTTACCCTCTCATTATAGTTTTAATTCATGTTCTCACGCCACATAATATTATATCACATTGAAATGTAGCATCCTTTTTCCATCCCACACACTTTGGATCTGTGACACATCACAAATTCCAAAAAAATGATTCCATAAACTCCTCCCATTTCCTTTAGATCCTAAAAACCCCAGTAGTCTATTTTCCAAACATTTTATAAGTGGTATTATAAATTGAATTTCATATATAAGATTTATTTTCATATGATATAATTTGAAAAATTTGGTAGAATCCTGATATAGTTTTCATACAGATTCCATTATAAACTAGAATAAATAATTGAATATGGGTGAATAATAACTCAAATATTCCTGGAGAAATCATACTATTTGGCCTACATGTTGAACGAATACCTTATGTGAAGGTTTATTAAAGGGTATTTCTAATTATAATAAGTATAGTCATAATATTATTTTTTTCATATTGCTATTAAGTTTTTATATCCATTCATTATATTCCTAAAATAGTTACATTTCATGTTTATAGTTTTTCTACATGAATCTCCCATATTTGATTCTTTATAGAAATTTATATAGAAAACTAACTCAAGACCATGACCATTGGGGAGGTTATAAATTTCAAAAATATTATTACATAACTTTTTACATTTGTTTATTCATATATATAGTAGGAAATTGGTAAGTGATGGTTGGGGTAAGTGGTTTTTAGCTGTCACTACTTACATGTATCCATATTATCATCAATAAAACCTTTTCTTGATTAATTATCTTATCCAACTCCTCATAAGTTGGATTTTATGTCAGTGAGTCATTAACTATATATTCATTAATGGGGTTCTTGATTGGTATAATACATATGGTCCTAAAATTTTCACTAATATATACAATAGAGTATATTGAAATTGGTGTTCCAATGTGGTCATCAATGTACACTCTATACCATTCATGAAATTAATGTGTATAATCAACTAATGGTACTGAAGGAATTATCAAAAATAATTAATACTATTAAAAATAAGAAGAAATGAATTCACATTTCTCCTAGGATCATTACCCATTGCTATTTATACTTTTATTAATTTACCTTCTTTCATTTTTCCCATGTATTCCATGAAAAAAATAAGCATGCTGATAAAATATACTTTATTAAATTTTTTTAAAAAACCTATTAATAAGTAAATTAGGGTAGTGATTAAACACCAAAACCCCTGGAGATATTTCAAGAGTTAGCTCCCTAACTACACTCTAATAGTTTTATAAATTTATAATTAACACCAAAAATATTCAATAAGGTTGGTGATAATTCTATTAATCATTGTTATAACCTAATTAATTTATTTATACTAAAATATTTTCTATATAGCTTCATTTGAGTGTTTTTATGTTCATAAATTGGGTTTAGAGAATGTACTAGGATATAGTTCCAAACTAGTGATTCTAGTAATGGATTCACAATTGGTTAAGGATTTACCCTCTCCTAACATTGCCAGACATTGGCATGTGATGAGTTGGAGGCCTCTAGTTTTATTTTGGGAATATAGAAAATTATAATTTATAATGATCATTGATATTATAGATCATGATATAGAAATAGAAATGAAGTTAATTTTGAATAATAGAAGATGAATCATTATGGGAATCTTGGGAGTAGATTAATTTCAACATTTTCTATTCTTTAATTTTGTTTCATCATACATTTTCATTTATCAATTAATCATTCATTTTCATCATCATAGTACCTTTTTTTTGATTTATTTTTTTTAAAATTTATTAAATTTAAATAAGGAGGAGTATCTTTGAGAATCAACAGTTGGGAGAGAACCATAGTATACACTAATACTACATCCCATGAGTTATGGATGATTATAATCTAGTTGGATAGTATATCTGCTGAAAAATATTGAATATGATTACCCATATTGCATAGTTTTACTCAAACATGATTCCTTTTTCACTAGAGTGGGGGTAGAGAAACAAATTATTTCATCTAGGGACCTTAGAAAAATATATAAAATTAATAACACCAGAGAAGGGATAATGTGGTGGTATATAATACATAATACATTTCACTAAAGGATTTATGATATTTTAAATTATTTCCAAAATATTATAGTAAAAACATCATATGGGTCATTACCCATATATTTATTATCATTTTGGATATTTTTTTTATTTTTATTAAATAAATTAATCTTGTTGATTTTCATTGTAGGTATTCAAGGTTGAAAAAAAATTTAGTTTCATTAAATTTTATATAAATTTATCCATTCTAACAATGAAGTTTTTTTCTATTATTTATTTAGGTTATTTATTTGCTATCATGATGATTTTGTAATATAAAAAATCATTGTTTATCTAAAATAAATTCAATGATTAGAAAAACTGTGGTATGAAGTATGCATCCTATTGATATATTATATTTTTATTTTTTTCTTCGATAATTTTCCTAAGTTGAAAAATAATTTCTAATGTAATTCTTGATTATATGATATTATCTAATATAATTTTTAACTTTCTAAAAAATGATATAATTTTTTTCATTAAAAATTTTTACATTGACTTCTACTCTCAATTATGTACACAGTGTTTTAGAAATTATGTATAATTACTCCCATTGACTGGCTGCCTAATATAAAACAGATATCTACATAGGTAGTCTAAATTGTTTTGAAATATAATTCATAGTGACCACATTTTCCTGAGTGAATATTATGATGTGGGATGAAAGATAGAACTTGATTCAAATGTTTTTCAAAACATTTTTTTGATTGATATACGAGTTAATAGTTTTGAGGAATTATTTTAGAAAAAAATATTTCTGGAAGAAAATATTATTAAATAAAATACTATTTATCCATTATAATACCTGAATGAAGATATCATTGAATCTACCTTAAATGACTTATTCTATCATCTCAACCCCTCCTCTTCATGTCTCTAGAGTATATTTCATAATAATTGTGAAAAGAATGTTCTCTTATTAATTTCCCTTTGGATGTATTCATATTGTTTTGGAGTAAATATATTTAGGTATTCATTTTTATATGGAATGAAAGGGGTCTGAATTCATATTTCATTTCACTATATATTATCCTTCATATTCACTTTAATTATTAAAAAGAAGTAAAAAATAAAATTAAAAAATTAATAAAAAAATTAATAAATTATAAAAAATAGATGAGAGGATGAATTACATCATTGGAATTATTTTATTCAATTTCATTCATTGTGTTTTAAATTTTATCATGCATTAAAATTTATAGATTTTTACCTCCATATTGAGCCCTTATTTTTTACATTTACCCACCTACGCCTATGACTTAGTAGAACCCTATAGTATATGCTTAAGAATTGATTTTTTTTTTGAGTGAAGAATCTTGAATTTTATCTATATTATAAAATCCACACATGGCTTGACATCAATAGTAACTCTAGAAAAATAATTAATCATTTTAGAGAATAGTGATAAATGAATTACCTTGGGATAATTTATACAATGATGAGGAATATATGGAATTGAATTGTTTTTTGATTATTAATTAGAAGATATATAATCAATGGAGTCAAATTATATAAGTAAATCACTAGAATGTCATTTTTGGGTACCAGTCAAATTCTTCTTAGCATAGTCATGGTATTTTTTTCTATTGGGATACATATAATAGATATGGAGTGAAATTTTTATGTGTGAGGGGGTGATAAAACCCAAATTTAAAACTATTATAAATATTAATTAATTTTGGAAATTTGTAACATTTTTTATTAATTAAGGTAAATGATCTTTGATTCCTTTATGGTTAGTTTTGGAATTAAATATAATAGAAACCTTATTCAAGGATTTTTTTTATTTTAATTATTTTTTAATTTAAATATTAGAGTATCGAATATTTTTATTTTTGAGTTTATTTATAAGTGATGATGATGAAAAAATCAATAATTTAGTATTTAAAAATTCATTATCTAATTTAAAAAGAATTATATATCACATAATATGACATGGATGGGTACATCCATGGGATATATCACCTACTAAAAAATAGATCTAATTATATCCAAATTCATTAAAACCAATTTAGATGAAAATAAATCAATATCCAATAAAAAACATATGAATAAGATTATTAGAAATGTTTTTTATGTGGGTAATATCTATGTAATCTGGTACTACATGACTTATTCTATGCCTATATGGAATTGATGATGACTAGAAAATTAAACCATTAATAGAGTGATATTATGTAAGAATGATTTTGATGGAATTTACAGGAATAACATGTCTAAATAAGAATAACAAGAATTTGGAGGGAGATAATATCAATTTCTCCAATCTATCATATCATTGGTCCTGAATGAGGTATTTGAAAAAGCTTATTTAGTATTATTTTATTCCACAATGAAGATGATACTAATGAATGTATCATATTCCATGATCCCACAATGACACAAGATGATTACGAGGCCCTTTTTTGGCGATAAAAAATAGTGGCCATATAGATATATTCTTCAATGAAATGAGAACTTTTGAATTATAATTCAATGAAATAAGGTATTTCAGATCTTATGAGTTGGTGTCATCTAAATTAAATTCTAATCACAACATGAAAAATATAATGAAAATTTCATATATTAGGTAATAGTTATACCATTTGATAAATATGGTACACTCCACTGATGGATCAAAGCTTATAAAATGGATTTACCCTATAATATAGATATCTTAGTTGCTTGACATTGTTTCCATCCATCTGGCATTGAGTAGGCCACCCATAAATCATGAAAACTCCTTCTTAAATGGTATATGATGAACTTGATCATCTATTTCAATATGATAAATTATTGACTAGTGATGTTTCTTCTATTTTCAAAGAAAAATAACCTCAATATTCTCCCTCATATTCTTAATCATTTGGAACACCAACAGTTGTCTATATCATCATCTTTCAACATGGATACATGCATTATATTTCATATATGAGGAATATTTTTATTCAATTTTGTTTTATATATTGTGTATAACACAAATAATGGTCCCACAAGATATCCATCCATTAAAAATAATTTAAACGTGACAGTGGTTGATGATTAAACTAAATAAAATAATTATTGAGATCATGAATATAGAGAAATATAATCCTCTATCCAATTCCTAGAGAACATCCCACGTATAAATGGTTATCAATGTTAAATACCAAAACATAAAATGGAGGGATAATCTCCCCAACATTGGTACTTATCATTACTCTATATATGTCCATTCTATAAAAAAATCATATATGGTTCTATAATTTTATATAGTGATATCCCCTTGGATTCTCATCTATTAAGAGATACCACACCATAGTTGTGGTTAGTCAAATTGTAGGAGATTATATATTCATAATAAGGGTTTTAGTTCATTTCCAATATGAGTGAGTATAATATGTTTTATTTGTTTTATTATATTTCATTCATTCTATTTGTATAATAGTTATAAGGTTAATCTTAAAAATATGTTTTTTATCATACACTAATGATTATGAGACATTAACCTATGTATTTATCCATAACAAGAAATTGTGTTTTCTCTCATGAATTATGAAATTTTAAATATTTATATTCTATTTGAAATTATAGGATCTCAATGGAGACCGTGGATAAGGTTGTTTATGATACCCTTCATCATGGTTTTCTATTTTTTTCATTATTTTTTTAAAAATACATTGTCTTTCCCTTTTCTCATGTATTTTAATATTATTGGTCCATTTTTTAAGTGATGAAATCCATATGGATTTTTCCAAGTGACGATAGTGATATATTTATACATATTTGATATGTTTACATGTCCTAAACCTAGGAGGTACACAATGTGATGTGATTGAGGTCTGTAAATTTATTTTTTATCCCAAAAAAGTGTGAATTATTGATGATCATACACACAATTGTTGATAAATAATGAATTTAAAATTTAATGATTTATAATATAAATTGATGATGAATTTGGTGAACAATAGTAGTATATTTCTTTAATCTGTTTATTGTCTTTCATTTTGATTCATTGGGATATTTCATTTTTTATTTACCAACCATTTTTTATAACTTCATCCCTTTATTTTTAAATTGAAATGTTATTATTTTTTTGAATTAAATATCATAAAATACGTATTAGTTTTGTTGAGTTATTCTCTTTGGGACATATCATTGGTCTTCACTAATACATTATTAAAATAGTTATATAAATATTATAGATAAGAATTTAACTATAATATAATCAATTTAAAAATTATTAAAACACATGACTATTGAGTAAATATGGTTTTCTTATGACTTTTCCATTCCATCTTGTTTTGAAAATCTCAAACATCTTATCTTAAGGAAAACTTCATTTATACTATGTTTTACTTTCTTATGGAAATTTTCCATCCCAATGAAAATTTATCCTTACCATGTTTTTCATTTTTCATTTTTTGTGTAAGTATAAAATTCGATTTCATATCTAAAACCTCATAATCTTATAATACTTAGGTATAGGGAATTCTATTTTCAGGATCTAGGTATAGGTTCTGAATTCTATGAATTTAGTCTCCGAACTCTTCTGAGTTCATACTCCGAGTTCTCTGAATTCAGATTCCAAATTTTAATGAATTCAGACTCCGAACATTATTTGTTCAGAGTCAAAATTCTAATGATTTAAGACTCTGAACATTTTAATTTCAGACTTCAAATTCCTATGAAATCAGACACTGAACATTGTACATTCAGACTTTTAATTCTAATGAATTCAAACTCTCAACATTGTATGTTTAGACTCCAAATTCCTATGAATTCAGTCTCCAATCTTTTTATGTTTAAACTCCGAATTCTAATGAATTTAGTCTTCGAATATTTTATTTTCAGACTCTGAATTCTAATGAATTCAGACTACAAATTATACTGAACTCAAACTATGAATTTCCTTGAAATTGAAAGTACTGAATTCTAAAGATTTCATGTTCTGAATTCTTCTTAAGACAAAATCTGAATATCCTTGTATTACGGACACCGAATGTGTTTTTGATTAGACTATGAAAATTCATTTTTTCCTTACATTATGAAAAATTAAATTTGATAAGAAACCATATTTTTTTACTACTCTTGTTTTGGTTATAAAATGATGTCGTGAATTTAGTTACTAACTATCCATTTTTTGAGTGTCATATGTATAGGTCCCTCCAAAATTCAAGGAAAAATATACCCATTGGTGGAGGAAGCCGACTGTTGAAGATGTGCCTATAAATAGGAGGTCATTTGAAAGAGCTCACAACAATTTGATCAATCTAGAGATTACATGCTGCTGAAGTAATTTCAAGTTAGAGAGACTTTAATGTTTAGTGCGTATTGAACATCCTGTTCAGAATTGCATTGTGCGACTTCAAATGTTGCTGAGTACATTCGAGGGCTTCCGGGGATATGAAGATAGAGGTGTCGACAACCATAATGATCGAGGACTTACTTACTGAGGAAGATATGGGTGTCGACTGGCTTGAAGTTGAGGTCCAGCGGGGATATCAAGATAGACTCTGATCATCGTATCGAGGGCTTACCCTGGTGTGGTAAAGACAGAATTTCTAGAAAGTCTAAATCAAGGGACCATTATCCTAGGTTGTTGGATAGCCTTCTTTTTCGGGTAAAAGATTTAGTAATTGTTACATGTTTGTTTCAAATTTTCTATTGTATTTATGTTTTTGAGGATAGTATAACTATCATATACTTTCTTATACTTGTTTACTCTGATTTAGTAAGACTCTGTATGCTTTAAGGTATAATCGTTACCATTGTAATCATTTATTAAGTTTTATTTCGAGAACCATTTTTTCGGAACATCATTCTCGAAATCATATTTCCAGAATCAAGCAAATTTGTAGAACTATAGGTTTTGTGAATTAACTTGTTTAACATTATTAAACACCACCATATTTAAAAGTTCCAAAGGAATTTTTGAAAGTGTATAGTTCACACGCCTCTTGTATATAGAGCAACATTAGATACTACATACAATATCTATATCTTTTCGATCCTCAAGATGGTATCTAAGGATTATATCATAATCCTTGCCATCTTAACAATTTGTACCAGAGGAGGTCTCTGAAATACTTATATTCACATACAAGTTTTACTTGCTCGTGTTTTTCATTATTCTACTTTTTCCGTATTGAGGAATATTTTCCTTGTTTACAAAATTTTATTAATGAAAAGTTTATGTCGAAAGATATTTTGTGTGATATGGAAGGAATCAATGTTGGTTCCATAGACCATCAGAATATAACTAGACATCCTATTTTTGATTGAATGATTACGAATATTGGATAGATCGCTTGAAGTCATTTATTATCAATACTAGAGTAGACAATTATTTTATTCTTACAGGAGGATATAAAATCACTGACAAGGAAGTTAGTACTTTCACCAATCATGAAAACCCTGAATATCAGCTGAATTATAAGTTATGCAATACATTTCTTTGTTCCATGGCTAGAAATATATATAGCCAAATTTCATCTTATGAAGAAGAAAATTTTATTTGGAAGAAGCGTAAAGTTACACACTTTGGAACTTCAAAAGTCATTGAAACTAGAAGATACATGATCAGAGCTGAATATAATGGTATTTTCTTTCCTTATGGGGATCCCATATGTAAGGTACAACAATTATTCATGAATATAGTTAAAATTTTATATTCTATTGGTGATAAATGATTAGATGATGATGATCTTGTGGAAAATATCATAGACATCAAACCCAATGAGTGGGAATCCAAGAGGGAAGCTATAGATGAAAGTAGAATGTTTACTCAGATTTCTCTTGATGATCTTTTTTGAACTCTTCTTCAATATGAGAATATAATGACGAGAGATGCTGAAAATATTATGAAAAAGAATGGTAATGACATTGTTTCTTTTAAAACTACCTCAAATCATGTTAAGACTCCTTAGAGAGTCACAAGATCTAAATCTAATAAGGTTATTATACAATCCAAATCTAGTATAAGTGAATATTTAGAAAATGAATTAGCCAATATTGCTCAAAGAATGAACAAGATTGTTGTAAAGAAGAACATTCAATACAAATACATGAAGAAATAAAGGAATGAAAAGAAAGATTCTGAAGATACATGTTATTAATGCAAATGATTTGGACACATAAAGCCATATTTTTCTATGCTTAGGATAAAAGAATGAAAGTAAAAACATTCTTAGAGGAATATAAATATGTATTACAAAGCTAATGACAAGAATTTTTTGAAAGATAACGACACCTGGAGTGGCATCGATGGTGACTCTTTAGATGAATCCTCATATTACAAATTTTATGGATAGAATAATACAATGGTTACAGAAAAACATACCCAAGGATAAATATTAATAACGGTAGATTTTAATCCGGGTTTTTGGAGGAATAATTAGCCTCTCTTGGATAGTGAAAAGAGGATATTCCAATAAGAGAACATTGTTGTGTATCATAGTACACCACCAATGCACAAGAATATTATTGTTACTCCAATGCTATAATTACCACACTATATTTCACAAGGAATCATTTTATAGGCCAAAAAAACATCATTCTATGATCGAAGAATAATAAATATTGTAAATTCATTAAAATTTGGATACACAGCAAAAACCTTCATCGAATCACCTAAAATTAGATAAACTAACAATGAATGAAGAATTAAGGAAATAGATATATTAAATATAAAATTAGGTCAACCAAAAATTAGGAATAACCCAAGGTTAATTAATCAACAAACACATATTTTAGAAGGGGTTTTCCTGATACACCCAAAATCATCTAAAAATGAAGAAATCCTTAACAAATGGTGTAGATTTAAATATTACGTGTTAATAGATTAATAACCTCTATAAATACCTCATAATAAATAAATTTGTGTTTCTATTTTTGTTTGGAATGGATCTGTAATGGGATAAGGCATTGGATTCTATCGTATCAAAAATCATGACACTGAGACAACATACACCATGTCAAAACCATATTCATAGTGTTATCAAAAACCCTATGGTTAAATAGAATACCCTACTTAATTTCCCAAAGAACTAAGTCATTTACCCCACACCAATGTACTCTAAAATGGGTGTTGCGTTATTTCATAATCCATGGATGACATTATTTTTTTTCAAGCACCATGACATAGCCACAGCCGGAAAAATTAATTTTCATTTAAGTTTTTAAATATGTACCTTTTACCCCCCATCAACCATGGGAATATAAATCCATTCCATTAACATTTCACTAAATTATCTCAAGGTCTAAAATAAAATATTCTATGCGCGTTTTTTTGGATGTTTTAGATTAAAAAATTTAAAAAACCAATTTAATCATCTACAAGGTACTCCATTCTCAAACGTTTTCCTATGTGTGGGGACACATTGAAAAAATCAAAAGGTAATAAGGGATAAATATTTTAAAATAATGAAAAATAGAATGTGATGGATTAAAATCTCTCCCTCTAAGGACATCTTGTCTAATATAAACATCTATAATAATATAACTTTGTCTACATAGGCCACTGATCATGAATGCATGATTCCTAATCCTATGTCTCCTTCCTAGATTTGTCCATGCTTCCACAAGATCATGAGAAGTGTTACTTTATTTCCTCATGATATTTCTCACTATGGTCCAAATCCAACCCTCTGTTCATCATGATTCAACTAAGCATCCTCATAGTCGATCACATTCTAATGATCTGGAATGTTCGACTAGATCTAGTACATGTGAAATCATCATGAATCCATTGGTAATGTAAAGGAAGATACAAAAGATACACCGCGGGACTATCACAATCAGTGACCTCAAAGGGTCTAACAAAACATTGGGCTAGAATTCCTTTCATCCACAAATTCTAGTGGCATAGTTTATGAGTCACTCTAAAAAATAATAGTCACATATTGATGAATCTACACATTACCACCTATGGTCAACATAACATCTTTGCAAACTCTGTTATATGATCAACCTCTTCAGATTCATCTTCACTCTCTCTATTGTATCTGATACGTAATCAGTACCTACAAATACTTCCCCAGCAGCCTCTTTTTAACAATGAGGTTAATAAAATGGATTACCATAAACATCATAATAACATATTATATGAATTGAATCTTGTTAACTAATTTTTAAAAGAACTCATCCATGTATAAGTGATCATAACATGATATAATAATTTATATAAATCATGATAAAATAATACACTTGAGTATGAAAATCATCCACTTTTACTACCAATCTATCTAGGGATGGTATGTTTTTAAAATTTCAAACTGATTCGCTAAGGAATTCTATAATCATTTAAAAAACTGTGATCTAATATGTGAATCTCATTGTAATATAATGTTCGATGGGACTCTATTAAATCATATGATCTTCTATATATCTACTTTTCTAGCTCCTCTGATGAATATTTATGATCGATGGGTAGCAAAGGAGTGACATTCATTAGCCAATCAGTATTCCCCCAAACAACTTCATGACTCCTCAAGGTCTTGGGTTACCCTATCAAAATTCCCATTGTGAAATCACAATGATTCCAAATTAGTTGTAAATGTGGCTTGATCGAACCAATAGGAAGAATTTGTTTGACCATTAATATCTCATAGGAAAGAAATATGGGAAGAAATCTTGAAATGTATATCTAAATACCCTAGCACAAAAAAATACTAATAAATTCAAGGTATATTGTTTTAATATCATGATGAACCACCTACTTATATTTATGTAATTATCTCATCATATCATCCTTGGTAGAATTAGTGACTATAAATCTCCCATAAATAAGCATCACATCATCGTTATCCAATGACCACCTTGATATCGTTCCACCCCAGCTAACTATTTCAATATCACAACACACTATAGGTCAGATCCCTAACTGTCCATCCTAAAATCTAGAAAAGAATATGTGACTGATAATGGAGAAAAAAATAATTTACTCATACACATAAGTATCTACCATAAAATCTTTTAACAAGCTCATTAGGTTCCATTTTTTCTAAGAATTTTATTCACCAAGCTCATAAGGTACCTATGTCTTATAGATAAGGGTATTTAAAATGAGGTTTTCCACACCCAGTGAATAGACCATTTAAAATTTATTTATTTTTAGGAACTCTACAATGTGCCTCATCCTGATATTTAGGTAAATATTTGTGAATATATATTGGAGGCACATGTTTTCTTTTTAGACATAGAATCCCTCACTGGAGAGATTGTGTTGCAAACAAATCAAGTCATAGACTAAATGTGCTATATCCAAATCATTCATAAGATAATTCAAATGAGGATGTCATAATTTACATGATCCATATAATACAAATCAATACATATATATCAACACTATAACATCCCATCACAATCCTTCAAGTCCGATCAGGAGTTACTCCGGACCTCGTGACCATCTCTTCATATTCAAAATGCTTATCACTAGTAGAGAGGGTCTTTGTCCACCATTGGGGAGAATATATCATTAGTAATATATCATTAAGACAATAAAAAATAATAATCAATATAATAATAAATAAAATTATGTGTGGAAACTATAAAATGAGATTTATAAGGGAATATCCATCTTAAATAAGAATTTAAAGTACTGGTAAGGCTACTGAAATGAAATTAATAGAATATGTCCCTCTCGAACTCCATCTTGGGATTTTTTTCATCCTTGGATCCACATACACTACCGCCCAAAATATTACACATTTCCATTTTTCTAGATTGCTAAGAAAAAAATATATATAAGTGTATTGATAATCCATGTCATTATGTGAGTATAATTCTGAGTAGGATACCACCAGAAACCCATAACAATTTTACAAAATATATAAAACATTATATCATGAAGTATGTTTGGAGTATATATTAAAACCATATATCACACATGTATAAAAATATTATGAGGCATTTGTTATTGGATGGAACCATGATAAAAGAAACCTCATTCATGGGACTGACACAACCCCTCGATGGAATATCCAAAAAACATGTGACATATATCACCAACTAGGATATCCAAGCTAAATACCAACCAATATACAGGACATCCCAATAAATTGATAGTCCAAAGGAAAAAGGAATCATAACCTATGTCTGGAAAAACCCTCTTGAAGGATTGTTCAAAAGTATGTGATAGATCCCATGCATGGAATATCCCAAGTACATGTTGAACAATGTTTTCCACATTCTATATATTTGATATCCCAAATAGTCTAAACATTCATAATCATATACAAATGATATAAGAATAGTACACATGATACATAATGAAAATAAAAGATTAAACATCACAACAAATAAAATAGTATCAAAATCATAACTATCCATATGTATGAAACACAATCCCTAGTCAAGGATAAACACAGACACAGTCCTCATCTATTCAAGTATCATAAATTGATTTTTTGGGACACACATTTTACCTTAAATCATTAAAATAACCAATATAAAACATGAAAAATAAGAGAAGAACATAAAACCTTAATTATAATTATGTTTAATGACTATTTTTGACATCCGAGTTAAATTTCATAACTGAATCCTCGATACCTTTAGAAACATATATATGTTTTAATATCTCCTCGTCAAGGAGAACCCACCATCACTAAATGTGTCTAAATATGAACACTATAAGATAATATATTTAAGAGAGAACCATTGAAATAATAGAAATATTTAATTTATAGGGGGATAGGGGGAGAGTGAGATAGTTGTGAGAGTGTGTTAGAAGCATGAGGGTGGGGTGTAATTCCCATATATGTTTCATAATAACATATTTTTTGTATTTTCCTCCTCTTTCATAAATCATATGATTACTTTTTCAAAATATAATTATTTCCCATAACTCCCTAAATCATGTGGTACACCACGTAAATTTCATGTGTTTATTTATCTAAAACATCTCCTCAATAAATATTTCATCATTCATAAAAAATATATCAAAATTAATCTTTATTTATAAATTATATATACATAGTTGTATATCCATATATATACCCTTACCCCCCCCAAATAAATATATATATATATATTACACTTTTATATACACATTATACACATATACACTACAATATTATATTTCATGATATATGAAAATAATAATAATATTCAATTTTACTATTATAAAAACTCGCTCATCAATACCACCATATAAAATCTAACAAAACAACCATTAAAAATTATAATAGTTATAATATTTTATCAATAAGACATAATTTCACATTTTTAGAATAAGAAATAATATCAACTATAGAATTTTTTAAAAATGAAAATATTCACCCAACTAGTATTATCACCATAACAAAATTATTAATTACATAATTAAATTTTAATTCATATTCTTAGAAAAAATTATTATTAAAAATAAAAAAATTCATTGTTATTATTAACCGCACAAACAAAATTTAGATACCAATTAATTTTATTATTTAATATTATCAAATAATTTTATAATTTCCATCACAAACATATATAATTCATTATAAATAAATATCCTAATGATACAATTAAAAACTAAGGACACTAGTACCTTTACATGTGATTTTACAAAACAACCATGCCTCATGGTTATGTCACTCCTTTAATGAAAACCTCACCACATATTTAATGGTGGACTCATATTTTTCCTCTCGAACACCATTAGAGGCATATTCTATTGTATTGTACAACCACATTCTCATGTTATAATATATTTAATATTTTTATTGTATCAATACAGAGGCTCTCTGAACACCATAAGCTTGTAATTACTCAACGTTTAATGCTTAAAATATTACCTTATTTATTTTAAATTTTTTAAATGAAAAATATTCTATATATTGACATTTATTTTAACCTTATGTAAATAGATTAATTAATTAATAAAATCGATTTTAAAAAAATTGATTTTTCAAAAACTAATAAAGAAACATAAAAATAAAAGAGGGTTCTATTATCGATAAAAGATTGAGTATGTTATGATTATTCCTATATAATTTCTTCTCTTCCCCGTAATGAATCCCTAGTGGCCTTCTTAGAATAACTCATTCCACTAATCGTGGACATTTGAATCCCTTATATAGTCATTCCAGACACTCTTCGCAAGTAGACCCCTAATACAACATTGACGAAATAGATTCTGCAACATGATAGAAACACATCAAAATGTTCTAAATCAATTAGGATAGATCTTAATCCTTCTAATTGATCACATAAGTTCTCCAAGGATTATACCCAATACACTTGTTATACCACTCCTATCACTAATATTATCTCTACCCCAACACATTAGATTACCTATATACTTGTAGAACAACATATATAGTTCATATAATTAATTCTAAATATAGATTTAGCGTACATATTGAAAATATATAAATATCATGCATTGTTTTAAACTACTGAAATAGATAGAAAATTTTAAATCAATTTATTAATGAGTTAATATGCATAAAAAAATAGGTATATACAATCCATGAGAACCTACATTAATAATCATGATACATAAATTTACATGAAATCTAATAAATCACATTCCAACATCAAGTGCATCACCAAAGGTGAATTTTAATCATTGTAAAAATCAAACATAAAATACATAATTTCCGGCTTTATGGGAACTCATTTGTTGACAATGTAGTTATAATCAAACACTTTCATAGTTACCCTAACAATGTCTTAACTACACTAACTCCATTATATACCTATCCCAGATCAAGGGAAAGAAAATAAAGGCAATGTAGTGAGTCTTTTTTTATAATTCCATTATGTAACATACTAACTTGAAACATTTTTCATGAGCTGGAGTTCTACATGACCTCAAACATGTCTCCCCATATGAAAGAGGTCGTTGGATAGTAGTGAGTGTCTAAGTAAACTTGTGGGGATGGAATATGATCAGTATTGTGCTATGAAACAAATAATAGATAATATAAAAATATTATAAAAATTATAATTATATGTGAAAATATAAAATGGACTACATGACATAATAACAAAACTAAACAAGGATCAAATCTACATGTAATTATATTAAAATTTAAGCATAGGAAGACTTCTCCGTCGAACTCTATATAGGAACAACTCTATTATACTGCTCCATATTTTCAACCATCCAGAATAGTGTCATTTCCCTTTATTTTATCCCAATGTATGAAAACTATAAGTGTACCAAAATTCCAAATTACGGTGTGGGAACAGTATTATGTAGGATATCATTAATGTCACTTAACATTAGATCATAAAACATAAAAGTTAAATCCATAAATTAACATGGTACATATATTAAAAAATATACCATTCTAGTATTTTTTTTAATTCATCATAGACTGTCCCTACCTACCTATCATAAGTAGAGTCATGGAGACTATACCTACTAGAAATAAAGATTTTAAAAAATTGTATCCATTAGGTCTGATATAAATCAATCAATAGGATCACTAAAATTTTATCCCATGATTATACATATAAATCATTGTATATACCTCCCAATACTATCTAGGGTATTCATCCTTGCATGTTAGTCATGTTGAAACATCCACAGAAAAAAAACACACACACACACATATATATATATATATAGACACATAACATCATTCATGGATTAATCTGATTAATTAAAATTATATATCACATCAACATGGGAACAAATATAACACACAATCAGAGAATATGATTCTATCCAAAATAGATGTCAAAAATTCGTGTAGTAAATTAAAGAATTGATATAAAACATAAAATAGGTGAATATATGTAATGTAATCTTACATACCTAATCATTAAAAGTGAATTCACCCAAATCCAAAAAAATGTTACTGAAATGGTAAGATATCACAATGGTTTTTTTCATCGGATTCACCAAAACATTTATAGTCCATAATAAAATTTTGTTTGTAGTATATCAACGTAAAAAATTTACACAATTAATTTTTATTAGAGACATATTATCCCTTCCCCAGCTTAGTTTTTTTTATTTATGATGATTTTGGTTTACATGGATTCCTAAGTTCACTTGTATCTAATCAGTTTTCACGGATTACCTAGATGTTCAAGATAAGTATTAAAAATGATAAGGATTTATAGATTCCTTCTAGTGAAACATATCATCCACATTAATATATATATATGGGTAAAAAACTCAATCCCAAATGATATGTTGAGTCCATTTTCTACGAATTTCATAGGTGGTTTTGGTCATCAACATTGGCTATGTAATTTTTCATATAATAATAGGTTTTGATTGAGAATTTTCATTTCTCATTATGAATCCCTCTATGGAATTAATTTTCTATCTACAATGTGCTATGATTTTTCTATATAATGAATGATTTTGGGACATTAATTATTAGATTAAATGGTTGTTAATATTAGAGTCATTAAATAAATCATTAAGGAAGCTCATAGTCAATAGTAATGTTATGTCAACAATCATCAACGAAATTTTGAATTTGAATTTGAGGAGAAGGTATTCCTCTAAATTACTCATTGGAAAAAGGTTAACTGTTTCAGAAATAATGGAAAGATGATCCCTAGGTATATTATTCCCATTTTGTATCTTGATCAAGTAAGCATGATATCTTATCGCAAAGAACATCCACTATAAGTATCCCATGTGCATGATTTTTTCCATTTATCACTATTTTAGAAGAACATACCTGATATATAACATGCACTGAACATAGGTATTTCACTAATAGATCAAGATATTTCCTATGATGAATTACTAGTTGAGATTTTGGATCTTTGGTATAATATTAATTGTAAAAATATTACTCACCTGGTTAAAGTTCTCTAGAGATATCAAAAATTTGAAGAAGCTACATTGGAACCTAAGGAAGTGATATAATAAATATATATTGATTTTTTATCGAATTGATGGATTATTGATATAAAAATTCATTTTAATTAATTATAATGAACTCCCTATGTATTTAAGATATAGTTTTATTAATATTAATTTAATTCCATTCATAAAATTCAATACATGAAAAATCATATCTAAATAAATCGTAATAATGTATACAATTATAAGAAATCTTTTAAAATTTTCTGTATGAATAGGATTAAAAACACAAATAATAATATATTTTAATATTTTATATAATGTTAATTCATTGAAAAATATGTTCTCAATTTTATGTAAAATAATTTTATACATCAAAAATACTTATGTTCAATAATGGTATTTATTTACTAATATGGAAAAATAATATTATATTTAATTTACATTTTTGAGAATTTTATTTGAAAAAATTAGTCTCATTTTTTGATTTCATTGCGCCTAAATTATATTAGAGTAGAATTTTGAAAATTTTCTAAAAAATTTGAATTTTCGGTTAATAGTGAAAAATACAATTTCTTAATGAAACTATATATTTGATTGAAGAATTTATAATGTTTCATTTTATTTTTAAATTATTAAAATGTATAATTAGTTTATTTATATTATTATATTTTAAATTAAATTCAATGTAATAGATTTTATATTATATATTGTTAAAAAAAATTATATTGTACATGGTTTTTTTTAAAACTAATTATCATCGTGTTTTGCATGTCTAATTATAAATCAAAATATACAACTTATAGGAATTGAATTTCATAAAAAAAAATTCCATATTTTTACTCTAAATAACTAATATTATTTATTAATGTCAACATAGTGTTTTTGAATATGAATTGTAAAAAAACATTAAGAAAATGTTATTCTGTTTACGTTTATAATAGGTTATGGGGGGTTAACAAATAGATCGGTGTATATTTTAAATTAAACCATTTATAAATCCTAGTGTATGGAGATATTTCATTCCCATACAATCAAAACATTAAACCAATGTAAGTTTAGATTAATTTTTATCGAGTAATACGTTATTGTATTTTAAAATTTTATAAACATTCAAGTGTAACCTCTCCCCCACATATAAAATTAAACCCCTCCTTTCTCCGCATTACACCAAATTGATCCATATAAATCTACTGAACCCTTCCCATTCAACTTCCCAACTAACCTATCAAAGATTTAGTATTTATCATATTTTAAATATACCATTCCAATGGAAAATAAAAATGGATCTAAATGAGGTATAACATTGAAGTGGTAATCATCTTAACTAACCTATTTCATATTATTTATTCTTATAACTCATCCAAATTGATGGTATTCATAAAAAATTAATAAACTATACATACTAATAAGGACTTATTGTTATTATTATTATTTAACAACCATTATTAATCCTATTTTCCATAAACTTTTATGTGAAGGTATCACTTATGCGTATATGTGGACGACCACCTCCACAATGTGATACAATTCATTTTATGAGATAATATTTATTTTATGGTTATTATGAATGTTTTAATGATTATATAAAATATTTATGATATGACTATATTATATAATTATTATATAAAATTTAGCAATATATATTCTAATATATTGATAAATGATAATGTCGCTCATGTGTATATCTAGACTACCACGTCTATGATGTGACATGATTCATTTTTCATTTATGATTTAAATGGTTGGTAATAAGGATAAATTTAATGAATATATATATGAAATATATGATATAATAATTATTTTATGAAGCTAAATTATCACTCGAAATTATTTAGTTAAATAATTTAAAAAGGTAAAATAATAATCATGTACATATATGGCATACCATCTCCTGAAATGGCTTAAAATCATTTTTCTATCTCTAATATTTATGGATTCATGTAAATATATATAATTAATATATATATGTATATATGTATTATTTATATAATTATTAATATTATATGGAATATAAAGTCATTATGAAAGTATATTTACTGGAATATCTTGAATGAAACTCATATGAATAATGAAAATATTACCACATTAAAACAACAATTTTAATAAATAATTTTTGACAAATTGGTGTTGAAATTTAATAAGCCTATATTATATGATATTATAAGTATTTAATTTAATATTTTATATATTTATTATAAATATAAATTTATTATACATGAGTTTATTAAAGATTTCATGATATTCAAACTTAAGGTATGATATTTTTTTCAGTTTTTTATTTCTTTGAGGCACATGCCATATTAACCGTTTTCTTATTTTATGTCATTTATATTATAATCATTAATGTATTTTATGGTGAATATTATCAAAATTAATTGGAATAATATATCAACATAATTTTATATCATTCATGTGGTTTTGAATTTAATGTTAAAAATTTATTTATGTGTTTTCTGTTACAATGGCATTGTTTACGAAAAAAGTTTATGATTAAGCTTTTGATGATAAACATTTAAGATATACCTCTCAAGAATTTCATTGATTATTTATAATCTAACATTTCATGTAATTTATATTTTTTGATATAATTTTACTAGTTTTAGTTATTTTAAGAGAGTGAGAAAAATATTTTTTATGAAAGCAGTCTTAAATTTATCTCTAATTCATAATTTTATTCTACCATTTATTTTTTCATTAAAATATGTAAAAAAAATATTTCAAATAATATCCTATTAGTTTTATGAAATTTTGTGCATTTTTTTAAATTTTAAAAAAGGTTTACAATGAATATGATTTGTCATTTTCAAAACATTTTATTTTTACATTTTTCCAAAAATGATAAATTAGTCTGGTTTTAACATAAATGACATGAAAATAATTTATTCCCAAATTGAACAATAAAATAATTGATTCTTCTTACCATATTAAATTTAAACTTTAATGTTTTCCTTAATATTTAATAATGTTTTAGATTATAAAAATTAATTTCAAGATAAAAATAGTATTATTTACAAGTTGTGATATAATGATATAATAAATGAATTATTTATATATGATAACATCTATTGATTTTAATTATGAAAACCAGGGGATATAACTGAATGATAAAAAAACATACATTATATTTATATTTAATATTATGATAATGAGTTTCTTATGAAAATAATTTGTATTATATGTTTTTTATTATGATGATATGTTTAAATGTTTATGAAACATGTTTTTTTCCACAGGTCATGATATATGATGAATGGATTATGATATTATGGAACAAATATGAATGGATTATGTTTATGTGAATTATGTGACCATAATTATATATGCTTTTAATTCATTCGGTAGTTATTTGTATTTGATGTGATAATACTTTTTATAATAGTGAGTGGTCCTACAATTGTAAGGGACACTTCTAGCAATGATAATTCTGGAATTGAACCTTGAATAAGGATATTGTGGAATGATGTGTCAATCCAATCCACTATGATAGTCTCAGGACTAATCCTTGAGTAAGAAACTTTTTAATATTATTGTCTGTATTCCATAAATTTATGTTATATTCCAATTATATGCACTTATGGATAATGGTTTTTTATTCTATTAGGATTCATTTCTTATGAAAATAAATTCCTTATATAATTTTTCAATACTATGATCTATGATATGTTTGAAATGGTTTTAAATTTTATTATCATATTTACATACCTTTATTGTCATATTATATTTAAATTGTCATTAATATCTGTCTTATTTAACCATACTGTCTATTCTTTCTAACCATTTCTTATGTTTCCACTCCCTAGGTTTTGATGAATGGGTTTTAGTATGATATTTATTTGAACGACGATATATATAAATAAAATAAAGGTATATGATGTAGATGTCTTATTAAAACATGTTTTATGAATTCAATGTTCCAATGACATTATGCATATAAAATTATGGTGTGGAACTTAAATTTATATGTTTTATATTCTCCTGATATGATGTAATATTTATATATTAAAATCATGGGTTTTTATAGACATAATAATCTAAATTATGGGGAATCCATTTATAAATCCAATGTGCTGTATTTTTCATTACTTTCTATTCACGGGTGATTGAGTTTTTTTGAGATGATCATAACCTTAACAGATCATAAAGTTTAATTTCTAATAATAGTGAAATTTGATAATAATGTAATACTTATTAAACCCCATAATTAGTTTTACACTATTGATTAATTTAAAATTTAATATATTATCAAAGCTAATATAGCTTCCCTATGAGTAATCCTTTGGTGATTGAAGATGAAGATAGAGAATAAAAAAAATCAATACTAGAAGAATAAAAAACTTGATCTTAGGATTATCAATGTTGGTAGAATAAGTTAATTCCTTATCCTTTATCTATATTCCTAAAATAAATTAATTCATATTGAATGGGTTTTAAACTAGTAATGAGTTGTGAAACCATGAAATATTTTGACAAATAAATTTCAATGATGAAGGAATATAAAATTTTGAAAATATAATATCTTTAATTAATAGATATTATATGGAGGTAATGATGAAAAAAAATTCCCAAGGTAAAAAGTATAAGCAGGAAATTATTTTTGAAGGGAATTTCAATGTGAAAGAGGGTAATATATATTTTTGGATAGAAAAAATTGGAGATATTAGAATACAAAATTTTGAGAATATTAATCACTATTTCATTAAGGTGAATGAAATTATTTTTAACCTTACCTATTTTATAGAAACATAAGACTATTTAACCATTGTAAAGAGGAAAATCATAAATTTACCTGATATAATTCTTATATGTGTTTCTTATATGGAAGATATATATTACTTATAAATTAAAAAACTATAAATTTTTCATGCTATATATGAAGTAGGAATGTATCATGTTTTTATACAGAGGATTAAAGAGGAAAAATAAATCAAATTTAAATCAATGAATGATATCAATAACAGAGGGAAGTAATAATTATAAAAATCTAAATATGATCAAGAAATTTATTAAGAGTATCACAGAATTTAAATCTTATATAAATTATCTTTATTAGAGGAACAAGTAAATATAATGGTAATATTATTTTAATATTCTTCAAATATGATGTAATGTGTTATTCTGTGTTAAATTGTCCAAAGAAGAAGATTGATGGTATAGATAATGATGATCAAGAAGAAATTGTTCCAAGAAACAAATTGGAATTAACAAAGAAGGTAGAAACTATAATTATGAATGCACAAATATGGTTGAGAGGGAGTCTTATTTGATGTGATGATGATAATGATGACCAAAAATAATATAATAAGTTTGATTAAAATTTCACTGATGGAAAACAATAAAATTTCATTTCTATTGTTAAATTACTTGAGGTAACATTAACTAGTGATGATTAAGATGGAGAGAGATACAAAGAATGCTCCAACCCATGGTTTTGTCATTTAATATATACTTTATTCTAATATTTTGTCTACATGAAACAACAAACCCAAACAAATATAAACCATCATAAGGTAGAAAATGAATTTATAGGAATGCATAGTGGTAAAAGAATAATGAAATATATATATATTCACATTAATATATATATAAGAAAAAAACATGTTAAACATCTAACTCATACAGTAAAATAATATATCCAATTAAATATAATTGTAATCTTATAAATTATTTAATAAAATGTTTTTCCCATGTTTGATATTTTTATTTTTACCAATAATTTATAAGAATAGATAATATACTAAATATTATTTCCTATAAATTATTTTTTCATAATATTTTATCATTTTATTTTTTTATAATATTTATATATTTTAGGATGTGAATTCATAAAATTTGACATCATATTTTGGTTTAACATGTTTACATAAAAATAATATAAATGATTAAATTTTTCTGTAATAATTTGTTTTAGATTAATAGTGAAAATATCATTTCTGAAATACCAAGGCTTATAATAAATATCCTAGAAAATATCACAAGCTAAAACATATGAAACCATTTTCTTGTGAAAGTATTTTAATTTTATGTAAATATATATATTTGAAAATATAGTTAATATTTTATCAAAAAATGTTTTAAAAAAATTAACCATTAGTATTATATAATTTTTATATCAATTTAATCAAATGAAGTGGATATTAAATTTATAATCAGTGGGACCATAATACCTAATAATGGTCTGTTAATTTTTATTCATCAGTTCTATGTCTTATTTGGTTAATATTTGTTCCCAAGGTAAAATTATTATTTTTCAATAAATAATAGTTTTGGAAAATATTATTTATTTTTTGAATTTAATTGAATAAATTTAATATTGAAGCTAGAATATAATTTTTAAAAATATTTACAAATTAAATAACACAAATTTATCATTTAATCAATAAGAATAAAAAATAATATTTATTAAAATGATATTTTCTTGAAAAAGATAGTGTTTTAAAATTGTAATATGGTTTGATATAAAAGTTAATTTTAACCAATTTAGATATCTAATTATGATAAATGGAGATCAAAATAAGATTTACAACACTAAAATTTTACTATAATATTCATCTTATATTCATATTTATAAAAATATTTACATTATTTATATTTAATTATGAGTAATAAATTATTAAATGAATAATCTACGAGGCTTTAATTTTACAATCATAACATGACCTTTATTCCTTATAAAAAATAATTTTTGGTTTAAATTCACATATACATGTTTTACCATACGTAACTCACCTAAATTACCTATATTATTTTCATATCCCATCCATTTCCATTAAAAACCATTCTTTTCCATCGAATGATCCACCTTCTTTGCTTATTAAAGTTGTGTCACTTCCACCCATTTAATACTACAATCATATTTCTAAATTTATTTTAAATAAATACCAAATTATCTCTTTATAAAGTAATTTACACTACCTTTTTCCATTGGTAACCACATGTAATCCCAAATCATAAAAATTAATCCCTTCATGAAGATGAATTATAAGGTCTCAGCGCTGGAATCACATCTTTCATAATGTTTCATTGAAATTATTTCCTTTCTAAACAATACAGATTAATAGTATAATAAAATACTAAAAATCATAATTCTATTGATATGCTTTAAAAATAATTATCCAAAAAATATTTATTTACATTTATCTATTATGAAAATTTTAAATAAGTATTAGTGTGTGTTCAAATTAAGACCTCTATAAAATAACTCATTTTTAGTCACCACGTCTCATATATGGTCCTTGTGATTATGTTGGTAAATAAATATTACTTATATAATTTATTTATGATTCTTAAATGATCACTTACTAACCACATTCACCACTCTAAATAGTTGAGTAATGAAATGTCTAATTGTGTGTTTTGAGGACTACCTCCTCTATGAAGAGTCGTTTTTAGTTTCTATTCATATTTATCATTATTTATCCCCATCATTTCAAAATATAGTTCACCACTATAATAATGTCAAAAAATATCATTGTGATTATTCATAAATTATATTATTTCAAAGAAATAACTCTTAAACCATACACACTAATTGAGTTAATTATTTTTAATGATTGGGTGGGTTCCACCACCTCTTCGATAATTCAATAAAATTATATAATGGATTATTATAAAAATATCATTTCATGTATAATAAAACTAGCGTGAACCAGGAAATGTAAGTGTAAATATTATTCGTATATTATATGGTTTGATTTTTATAATAAGATTTCTAAATTATAGACTTATAATTTTCAATGTTAACATAATTTTTGGATTCATCGTGTTAAACTTATATTAGGATTCCATTTTGAAATATTCTGAAATGATTAATTTTGTAGTGAATAGTGAAAATTAATGATTTTTATAAGAATGTCATTTTCATTATATTTCAAATTAAATTTATGAACGAAATTTGATCTCAAGGTTAAATATTTAGTCATTAGGAAAAAAAATTTAATTATTGATGTTTTAATAATCGTTTTATCTTATTTTGGATTCAATACAATTTTTTCATAAAAACACATTTTTCATGAATGAAAATTTTTATTGTATTTCAAGGGATTAATTTTGAAATAAATTAAGAAATTTTTTTATTATAAAAATGGATTCCAAAATTTTAATTAGGGTGTCAATAATGATATAATAAGACGTTTTTATTTATTGTTTATATAAATAGACACCATAGTAATTTTGGTAATAGTGGTAAAGTGTAAATTGGGTAAATAAAGGTTAAAAATAAAATGAAAAGCACTATAAAATTTGATTAACAATTGATTACATTTTAGTTATTGAATATTTATCATGAATAATCATCTGGTGGTCAAATTTATGACCATTTGGGGCCAATTTTAGGACATTATAACCTTTATAGTATTTTAGTTAATCAAATTTCAAACATGTCACACTCTTTTTTGAATAAGTGCACTATTTTCACATTGGTGTATAGAATATAAATTATTGACTATAGATATTAATTTGAAATGTAGATGTTTTATCTTTTTCATGGTAATTTATTTGTTTTAGAAATTAATTACTTACCAAAAATGGTTACACAACTCTAATGTAGTAAAGATTCAATTACATTAAAAATGATATTAAAAATAGTAAAATATATATAATTTTTCAAATATAATGTTATTAATGAATTTTATATATGATAATGAAAATTTTCATATATAATAAAATATTTTGTTATTTTTTATGATGTTTTCTTGATATAATCATAGTCAACATAATAAATTGTCCGAAAAATAATAGAGTTGGATAATTTATAGTAAATAGTATTTTAGTAAATGATATAAAATTCTTAAAATTATAATATTTTCCAGGTGATATATATAATGGTTAAAACATTAAAAATTATCTATTTATGGGTCTATTTTCATTTAATATTAACTATATTAACCCTCATGGAGTAAAAATCCATGTTTTCATGGTAAGAGTTAAAGGGGTTAAATAAGGATTAAATTCAAAAGATAAGGGTATAAATATATTCCAAGCTTTACCAATTTTACTTATATGAGGTAATCAGGTCCAATAAAATTTTTTTTTAAATAATTCTATTTTTATCTAATATTAATTGACAATTAATTTACATTAATTTGTTTTCTTGACGTATTCCATGAATTCCCATCACCTCTCTTATAAATGGGAACATATTATTATTAATAATTTACTCTTGAAAACCCATTTTGATTTTCCATAACCAACCAAAATACCATCCTAGTATATCTGACACCATTATAGTGAAATTATATTATTTAAATTCTAATATAATGGTATTCTAAATAGGCCACCAAACTCGTGATTCCAAAGGGAATAAGGAAGCTATCAATGTTCATTTCTACAATTGCAGGGAGATGCGACATTATGAAAAATAATGTCCTAATCATCAGGGGAGCTTACCTCACAAAAGGCCAAGGGATCAAGGCCAAGATTTTTCTATCACTACTGCTGAGGTAGAAGCTCCAAAAGACATGGTGGTAGGTAATTTAACGGTTTCCTCAATTTTAGAAAATACATTATTTGATTCTGGATCATCGCATTGTTTCATATCTTCCCAGTTTGTAAGAAAATTAGATATTTCAAATTTGATTTAACAAGGGAGTTGTCAGTTAAAACTCCTAAGGGAAGTATCATTGCAACAAAGTTTTGTGAATCAGTCCCCATTAGAGCACATAAATGTTCTTTATCCACTGACATCATCGTCATACATATGATTGAGTTTGATATAATCCTCGGTATGGATTGGATTTTGGATTATCATGCAAATATTTATTCTAAGAAGAAGGAGGTTACGATTTTTGATAATTATAATAAGGAACACCTTATCTTTATAGCAGAATGGACACCACTTAATTCTTATCTAGATCCACCCCCAGTAGCTCAACTAAATTCAATTATTGGGGAGGAAGATAATGAAACGACTGTGGGTGAGGAAAGGAATGTACAAATAGAGGATGTACCTATTGTGAAAGAATATGTAGATGTATTCATGGAAGATTTACTAGGACATCCTCCAGATCGAGAAGTTGAGTTTTCCATTTATTTAATTCCTGAATCAAGGCCTATATCGAAGACCCCTTATAGAATGGCCACTGTAGAATTAGTAGTACTAAAGAATCAACTAGAGGAATTGAGTAATAAAGGAATTATTCGCCCTAGTGTTTCTCTATGGGGAGCCCCTGTTCTTTTTGTTAAAATGAAAGATGGATCTATGAGGTTATGTATCGACTATAGGGAGATCAATGCTATAAAAATAAAGAACAAGTATCCCCTACCTCACATTGATGATTTTTTTGACCAACTACATGGAGCTCAATAATTTTAAAATATTGACCTTCGATCTGGATACCATCAGTTGTGTGTAAAGAAGGAAGAAATTCCGAATACAACATTTCGAACTTGGTACGGGCATTACGAGTTTACTGTAATGCCTTTTGGATTGACTAATGCACCCTCTGTATTCATGGATCTGATTAATAGAGTTTTCAAGTAATATCTCGATGAATTTTTGGAGGTATTTATTGATGATATATTGGTTAACTCCAAAAGCTACGAAGATCATGAAAATCACTTCAGCATTATCCTGAAGACTCTGAGAAGACATGAATTATATGGGAAGTTTAGCAAGTGTGAATTCTGGCTTCAGGAGATTTCTTTTCATGGCCATATTGTATCTAAAGATGGAACCTCTGTTGATCCTTCTAAGACCAAGGCAATTCAAGAATGGCCAGCACCTATGAGTACAACTGAAGTACGCATTTTTATTGGTTTGCAGGTTATTATCGACGTTTCGTCTAGAATTTTGCCCGATTGGCAAACACATTAACGAAGCTCACACATAAAGGGGTTAAATTTGTTTGGAAAAAAGAGTGTGAAGAATGTTTCGAAGAACTAAAGAGAAGATTAGTCAATTCTCCTATATTGACTCTACCATTGGGGAATGATGGGTTCGTTGTTTATAGTGATGCATCGAAGAAAGGACTTGGTTGTGTCCTTATGCAGAATGATAGGGTTATTGCCTATGCATCACGGCAGTTGAAAATTCATGAGAAAAACTATCCTACTCATGATCTTGAGTGAGAAACTGTGATCTTTGCTTTGAAGATATGGAGGCACTACCTCTATGGTGAAAAATGTGAGATTTATACTGATCACAATAGTTTGAAGTATATTTTCTCACAAAAAGAACTCAACATGAGGCAAAGGAGATGGCTTGAATTACTCAGGATTATGATTGTACGATGCACTACCACCCGGGGAAAGAAAACAAGGTGGCAGATTCTTTGAGCAGAAAAGATCATGGAGTTTTTAACAATATGAGAATTGAAAGGGATCCAATTTTCATGGATCTATTGATGATGGACACGGGAATAACCAGGGATGGTGAAACATCAATGATTTTTCAAATGGTTGCCAAACCATATTTACTAGAAAGGATTAAGAGTTCTCAGACCGATGATGAAGAATTTTAAAAGAAGATTAAAGCTATGAATGATGGGAGATTGAGAGACATTGTGTATGAAGAAGGAATTTTGAAATTCAGGAAGAGGCTTTGTGTTCCCGATATACCTAATCTAAAAAGGGAATTGTTGGAAGATGCTCATAGTTCCAATTTCTCTATACACCCTGGGAGCAGCAGAATGTATAGAGATTTGAAGGAACATTTTTGGTGGGACAACATGAAGAGGGAGCTTGCTGATTTTGTGTCAAGATGTATGGTTTGTCAACAAGTGAAAGCTGGAAGGCAACAACCTGAAGGAGTAATGCAACCTCTTCCCATACCTGAGTGGAAATGGGATAATATTACGATGGAATTTTTCATGGGGCTACCAAAGACTCCTAGAAGGAACGATGTAATATGGGTTATTGTTGATTGTCTTACCATGTAAGGACATTTTCTTTTCATAAGATAAGATCTACCACTGGAACGTCTAGAAATACTATATATTAATGAAGTTGTGAGACTTCATGGAGTACCCCAATCGATTGTTTCTGATCGTGATCCCCATTTTACTTCAAGATATTGGAAGAGTCTTCAGAAATCCCTGGATACTGAACTTTATTTGAGCACTACCTACCACCCTCAGACAGACGGACAATCAGAACGAACTATTCAAACCTTAGAAGGCATGTTGAGATCCTTCTCACTTGATTTTCAGGGTATGTGGGATCAATATTTACCTCTGGTAGAATTTTCCTATAACAATAGCTTCTATTCGAGTATTCATATGGAACCATATGAAGCATTATATAGAAATAGATGTCGCACACCAACCTGTTGGGATGACGTTGGTGAAAGAAAACATGTATACCTAGAATTGGTGGAGGAAACGATGGAAAAATGTGAAGGTAATCCAAAACCATATCAAAGTATCTCAAAGTAAGCATAAGAGCTATGCTGATAATCGAAGAAAGGATTTGGAATTTCAAGTCGGTGATCATGTTTTCCTGAAGGTATCTTCATGGAAGGGAGTCATACGTTTTGGTGAGAAAGGTAAATTGAGTCCCAGGTACATCGGATCTTTTGAAATTCTAGAACGAATTGGGGCTGTATCTTACTGATTGGCAATGCCGCCAAGTCTCTCCAAAGTTCACGATGTGTTCCACGTATCTCTGTTGAGAAAATACATGCCTGACCCAACGCATGTACTCACCTATGAGGAATCGGAACTGGAACCCGATCTGTCTTATTGTGAAGTGCCCGTCATGATTCTTGATACGAGAGAACAAGTACTGAGAAACCAGATGATGCATCTGGTAAAAGTCTTGTGGAGAAACCATAAGATGGAAGAGGCAACCTGGGATCCCGAGGAACTTATGATGAAGAACCACCCGAGACTTTTCATGCGGTAGTATTCTAGAAATTTTGAGGACAAAATTATTTTAAGGAGGGGAAAATGTAACACTCCAATATTCTACGGTACGCTTCTCTTTGAATAATTCAATAGCGTGTGTTGTACGCAACATCGAGTTCTAACACACACCACAACCGATCAAACAAGCCGTTATGAATAGTAATACATACTTTTTAAAATTTTAGAAATTTATCTCTCAAAATGGACTTCATTTTTGGATTCGGATAATTGAATTTAGTCTAAGGTGAAATTTTGGTACATTTCTGATAACTTTCATATTTTGATGAATAGTGAAAATTACTAAATTTTAATTAAAAACAACTTTTTTAATCAAAATAATTAGTAGTGATAAATTATGAATTTTAGTGGTTTTAAAGTATATTTTGAATATATTTTTACCATTTAATACAATTTTTTTCATTGGACATAATTTCACAATTAAACCAAACATAAACAAGTATCAATCTTTTGATAGTTATTATATCTTAAAAACACGCTTTTTGTTTTGACAGTGGGAATTAATTTTAAATTAATTTCTTCCAATTATGTGTTTTGAATTTGGAAAAACGGATTCCATATTTGGAATCAGGATGTTCAAATTGTGTAAATAGGTAACTTTTATTTTTAGACATTTTCAATAATTACTTCGGTAAATATTTTATTTACCATGGTTAAAGGGTAAATCCGGTAAATAAGGGTTAAAAAATAATATTATAATAATACTAAATTACCCTAAAACATGTCCAAACCTTATTGGTTGATACGTGTTCGACCATGGGCATCTTTGGGTCTATTTTGGGACCCCATGGTGCCACTTGTAAGTGATATGGATACTTTATTTTAATAAATACAAAAATGACAAAAGCATATATCTTTTAGCAAAACAATTTTTACAAAGGGTTATACATGTTGGATGTTCAACTATAAATATTAATTAGAAATCTAAAAAGATTTTATACATAGTGATATTTTATTTATAATTTTTAGACATTATATAATTAAATTTATTTATGACACAATGATGATGCAGTAATTACCATAATAGTGAAAAATTAAAATAATTGATATTATAAATACCGAAATAAAAATAATTTGAAACTTTTAATGAATTAATATAATTTTATAGGATAATATGACATATTAGGATTGATTTAATTGACTTTTTTCGAACTAATCATTCTGTTATAATTTTCACAAAAATCAATTCTCCAAATAGTGTCAAAATTGACATAAAAGAGTTTTTAAAACAAATATTATATTATTAATTGATATTAAATTCCTAAAAATCTAAGGTTCGGCCAAGAGACTTATATCATGATATTTGTATCATTAATGGACCACTTGGGGGTCTCTTGGAGGTATATAGTATGTTTACTAACTATATAATATAAAAATACAATGTGACAAGGTAAGAGTCAAACTAATTAACTAAGAGTTAAAACTAAATGATAAGGTTAATATAATGAACCAAACCTATCCAAATCCTATTGGTTGAGTGGTTTTCGACCCATACCCACCTTAACATTTAAATAATCCAGTTTGGAGCCATTAGAAACCGAATATGAATTTATTATAAAATAATATTTCTAGCTTTTTGAAAGATGCCCCTCACCCCTCTTATAAAAGGGAACTCTCCCTTATCATTAACCCACACCTTCAAAGCCTTTTGGTTTGGAAAAACTCTTCCCAAATACTCTATCAACTTCCCTCACTTCATTATAGAGTCATTCCTTTAGTCAGAAAACCAACTTAAGGAACCCTTTTGATCAAATTAAAAGGAAGAACCCGAAGAAGAGGTAATGATTTCACCACCTTTTTTCAAGTTCCTTTCTTCTTCCACTTCTTCATTATTTGTTATTACCATTCTAAAATAATAAATCCAGTATATTATATATACATTGATGTTATTATAAACATTTTACTACCATATTTCAGTATTATATCCATCCTTTGAATAACATGTCACCATACGTGTGTACGTACGGCTTACCGTCTCCACGTCGTGGTGTAATTGTTATTCAATAAATTATTATTTGGATGCGTATAATAATGATGTGTAATTCATTTAAATAATAAATATTACATTATAATGATTCTGTATATATGATATACCATCCAATTACATATTATTTTATTACCAAAGAATGATATTGTCGCTCGTGCATACGTACGGACTACCGTCTCCACGAACGCGATGAGATTCATTCTCCATCGTATCCATTCAAGTCTAATTATAATTTGATGAATAATAATAGTATCTAAGGACTTGATATCATTCTGGATATGATTAAGATACAAACTATCTATGACAAACACGACTTACGTAACAAAACACATAAAAGAAAACGAGTAAGTTAACACCCAAAACAACGATAATACTAAGATATTATTAACAAATCAATGTTAAAAGATCATATATGATATCATATTAATGTATATGATTATTTTATAATTTAATAACAATTATTTAACCATTATAAAGGAGGTTAACCTACCCCCAACTAAGGAAAAGTACTAGGTAAGGGTTATTTCACAATCTCCTCATTGTCCGAGGTTGTTTATACGTAATAATCTACTGGGATCTCTTTATCATCCACATCCATGTTTCATAAAAATGTATTTCAAAACATTTTTACTATTTAAAATAATATGGGTTAAATTCATTTATACCCTTGTTTGACTTTTTATAAGATTTTTATAAAGGAATCTTTCCGTCGTTTTCCAAACAAGGTGCTTTTTAACCTTTTCGACCGAATTAAGGTAAGAATGTTTTTTTGGACTTATACGACTGGTGTGGCTATTTTCCACCGTTATAAAATCGTCGAAGCTTCCCTTGAAATATTATAAGAATATTTTCAAAGAAAATGTTTTATTTTATAAATATATGACTCTTAAATGATTTCAAAATAGAAAGAGACATTTCTCTAAAAAGAGTTTTGAGTTCATCTATGTCAACATCCTTTGATGGATTTTACGCTTATTTGAAGTTGATTTATTATGATACAAAACTTCTATATTGTATTGAAGGTTTTGTGATATGTTTGACTGTGGATGTGCTATTTTTATACCATTCATGGTTTATAGTGAAAGTATTCACATTTCATATGATAGTTTTAATACGAATGTTTATGTTATGTTTAAACCTTTTCATATGGGAATGAATTGGACTTAATATGTGACAGGTGGAGCCCACTATAGCTCCTCGATGCATCGGTAGGTCTCATGAGACAAACTAGTGTCTTGGCAGAAGGCCTTGGCAAAATCTTATTTGTATTCTTGGCATGAGGCCTTGGCTCTATGGTTATGATAGTCTGGCATTATGCATTCCATCATTATGAAAGTGGTTATTGATATTAAATGTGATTATTCGATTAGTAGAATATCCATGTGAATAAGTAAATGGCAATTATTTCATTTTATTTTTGCCGTTATATGTTGATGTTCAAGTTTAAAAGGCTTTTGTTTTTGTTATACATTTCCTTAAATGTTTATTCTTATTTAGGAAAATTTCCACTGTATTGCTTACCCTTATAGAGCGTTTGACCTCACCATTTTATTTGTTTTATTTTTCCCAGGATTCCAAGAACTATATTGTGATTGATATGCAGGGTTAAGACAAGGGAATAATGGCATTCATAAAGGATTATTTATGTTGTTTTTTATGTTATGAAGTGTAATGTAACATTCATGTATGTAATCTATTTTCCAAAACTGCTAAACTGGTCGGTCCTTTGGGGCTTGATTATATGTAATCATGCCAATGTATTAAAATAATGCACCGACTCTGGGGCACTGGGGTCGGGGCATTACAATCATTATTTGAATCGTGCTATCAAGGTCGTGTTTGGCAAGGACGAGCCATCCATGAACTCCAAAGCTGAGATCGAGTGTTGCAGAATCCCATCGAAGAGTTCTAGAACATTGGGAGAGATAGGGATTTTGGGGAATGAGGGAAGGTATTAAATATACAAGAAGTTGATGAAGCGATGATCACCAGAAAGCAGCGGTGAAGATTCCCCACTCCCCACTAAGGGATGAGGGACCTACTCGGAGGCCATCACCGCCTAGGGTAGTATAGTTACTATATAATTAAAAGTAAACCCTAAATGAATCATTTATGAAATATTTAAACTTTTTATAGTAATTTGGTTTATTTTTATATTTTATTTAATTTTAAATCGTTTAATAAAATATTATTTTCTAGAGTATGACTTATATCAATTTATATACTATTCAATATTTGTCTTTTTTAATGTATCATAAAAACATGATAAATTAGAAACAAAACTTTTAATATATCAATATCAATTTTATGTTACTTATAAAATTCATTGAATTCATAAATGATGCGACATTATATTTATTTTAATATTTATATTATAATTTTTTGATATTTTAATTGATTAAATAATCATTACACCGTTATTATGCTAGCATTTAATTAAAAAATTTATTCCCAAAAAAGTATGAATAAATTATCATGATGAATATAAGTTAATTATATTTAAAAATACTATTTATAGTCGAATTTATCTTCAATATGACCATATGTTAAGAATGATATAGTTATTAAAGATATTATTATGAAATTTTCAACTTATCTATAAATAAAATATAATAAATTGTATTTTACTATCCAAGTGGATAAAAAACTTACTAATTTAGACTTAAGATTGATTGTGGTCGAAACACACTAATTCAGTTAAATTAAGACATGATTTATGAAAATTATATCATTATTTTTACCCTTAATTACATAATTTACTATAAACCATAGTAATTAAAATATTATTAATGTATTATTCATATGATAAAAAATAAATGAAAAATAATTATGTAATTTTTAAATCGTGATTCAAAATATTGAATCCATTTTTGAAAATTCAAAACGTATAAGTTTCAATATTTAATTTAAAATTAATCTACTTGATGGGGTAGAACGGGTTACTAAAGTGTAAACATGAAAAAGATTGAATCATTTTTATACCTGAATTAAATTTAAGATTAATGATAATACCCTACATTTTATCAAATGATAACTAAATAATATATTTATACTTTAAAAACATTCAATAATAAAAAATAATATTATAAAATATTTTGACGAAAAAAAATTCGATTAAAAATTTGTACTTTTATACTATTTATCAAAACATGAAACTTATCGGGAAAATATGAAACTTTTAACCAAATAAAATGTTTATGTCCCAATTTAAAATAATATTATTTTTTAATATATATTGTATATAAAATTATCAAAATGGGATTTAAAATAGGTTCACCATTACAAGGCAGTAAATTTACTTTTATAAAAATATTGGTTTTTATGGGTAGTATTGGGTTTGTTATTATCTTATGCCTATAAAATATATTATATGTTTTTAAAAAATATTACATTGAATATATAACATATATATTTAATTAATATCATTCCCGTGTAGTAGTTAATTTAATTTATTAGGATAAATTTAAATTCTGAAAAAAATAGTTCATCATAAAAAATTTACTACATATAGAATTGGTTCCATTATTCATTTGAAGTTAATTTATAAAAAATTAATTCAGCCACATATTAAATTAAATTAATAGAATTAAAAAAACTCTAACCTATCATCTAGGTTATATCTTATTATCTTAAATTAGAATATTTTAATAATATATCTTTGTTCGGTAAAACTCGGCCTTGCATGTAACGAATCAAAACACATTGTTGTATGTAATGTAAGATTATCCTTGTGTTGTGTAAAATGTAAGATATCAAAGAAATTTAATTTAATTTAGAATATACAAACTATTAAATCATGGGGTGTTACATTCTCCACTCATTCAACAAAATATGTTAACACAATATAAACTCAGAATAAAAAATCTAGGGATTTGACATTTCAAAATATCATTGTTTAAATCCCACTTCGTAAAAAATTTTAATGGGAACTCTACATTAAAATAAAAAAAGTATAGTACGATTTTCAACATAGATAATACATATTGTGGTTCTATGTATGAAAACATGGACATGGAAGATAAATCTAACCATCATGTTCTAATGGAGTGTGATAGAAAACATGTTTAGGATAATGTTAACAATCAAAATACTATAAATTCATGTTCATCTATGAAAATAATGAAACATACTTACTAGATAAGTAGTGTTTAATCCATTAATAAATTTCAAACAAAAACATAATCATTTATCTAAATGAAGAGTATTTTAGATGAATTTTTAATGCATGTAGATTTTAAATCAACCTCTATGGATCATAAAATCCACAAAATAAAAACTATATATTCCTTCCATCATTAAACATTAATGACAAAAAATGGTTAGGATAAGATAAGATAATTACCCAAAAATAATAAAAAAAATCAATAGTAAAACCTAAAGTTTAACTTATATCATTTAGAAAATAGCTATCCTCCCTAGAACATATTCTGGACTAGGATTGAAACCCAAAAATTTGAATGATATGATCTTGTAGTTTTCCCAAATATCATTAATCCCTTTTAATTTTTCTTCTTATAAATATCATAATCTATAATTTTTTAATAACATTTTCATAAATAACTTATGTCACCATATGACAACAATAAAATCATATTTTAATTTAAAATATATTTTAAACTTTTTCCTCAAAATATATGGTTTACCACAATCTAATTGGATTTCAAAAATAGGAAACATCTTTTAAAATAATATTAAACACATAATAACCAAATAATTTTCCCATACCAAGGCTATGATAAAAATCATTTCTATGTTAAAAATTTAAATTTGAGAATTCCATACTAACCTGGACTTCACATCTTCTAGTAGAAGTAACTACACTCTTATCACCCTTCATTTGTGGGTTCAAGCCCCACAACCTTTTTGTTCGTGACAGGTTCTCACCCAGCATGAAGGTTATCAATTTTCTAAAACTATATTAATTTATCTTACATAAATAAATATGACCAACATTATTGAAATAATATTAATCATAATTTCTTTTTATAAATTGTTATAAGTACAACCCAAAAACATAATTACTTTATCCATTTATTTTTACAAAATAAATTTTTTTTGTTCACTAAAAATAGAATATTTTATTCAACAACAACTCATACCTTTATCTCGGTCCTTAGTTTTGTCATATCTCATGATGTGTAAGAGTACAAGAATGCCAGTAGTACCTCAAGTCAAAAACCAAATCTTAAATATCCTATATCAAAATTGAACTTATGTAGTTTCAATGGATATGACGAGGACATTGATATTTATTTAGAAAATTATTAATTTTTGATATACAATATTTTTAATATCCACATGAACCTGACCTTTATAAAATAATATTATAGTTTCATCTTCAAATGTCTCAAAAATTATCATTGATACATCCAAATATATAAATATTTAAAATTTTATAAATGTAAGTAGTTTGAAGGCTACTTTCATCCGTATCTCTTTCAATATTGATGAATGTTATATATGGTATAGTTAGGGTGAATAATTCAAAAATACCCTAGTAATACCTTCCTGGTATGGAATTGTTGGAAAGTAAATAATAAAAGACTCTTTCATATACAAACAATATTCCCTGTAATAAAGAGGTAATAATAGAGTTTTGAGATGACTCACATAGTTTCTTGAAGGTATCTTGGATGTTGGAAAATATTTTAAATCATCCTAGCATGATTGTTAGATTATCCTTGAAATTTAATCCTATAAAGAACCTTGATTTTCATACATATATATTACATAACTTCTACAGAATGCATAAAAAATGATTCAAATATATGCCCAAATAATTTATTAGTTTAATTCCTTTAAAAACATGAAACACATATATTCTATTTCAGTGAATGATCTTCAATGTTTTCCAAAAATATCTTTCACCCTTATTCATTCAAATTAAAAACCATTATTCATTACCATGGGAAAGGAAACATAAGAAAGGGGTAATATCAAATTCACGATAAAGATAAATAAAAGAAATGAGTATGCATATCATGAAAATGTGTTTATATGAATGTGGTATTTATAATTAGAATATCATACCACGCATATCAAAGATAATAAACATGAACATTGGAATAAAAATTTCGACTTCATAATACATAAATCATATGGAAATAAGTAGCATAATC
Organism: Viscum album; assembly: GCA_963277665.1. NCBI lineage: Eukaryota > Viridiplantae > Streptophyta > Magnoliopsida > Santalales > Viscaceae > Viscum > Viscum album. Next base: position 212,181,502 of record OY728155.1, on the reverse strand, counting down.
CATGAAACCATGATATAGGATTAAGATATGGAATGGTGGAATACACATCAATGTATAACTTAGGGAACATGTATACTTTGAAATAGGTTCACACATTAAGATAACAATATGAAATCATGACCTCTCATAGACTTATGGGCATGCAACCAGGTCCATGCATAATGTTGTTAACAAGCAATCAAGTTTCTGCATCACATTGTGAACATGTAAGAATGTTCATGGATGAACTTATGGACATGAAACCATGTCCATCAATAACATTGTGAATATTTAAATAGGTTTTACTAATAAATTATTAATCTATAATATGGTTCAATCACAATATTATGACCAGTTTATTATGTTCACAGATAAACTAATGGACATGTAACCAGGTCCATACATAACATTTTGATCATGTAATCAGGTTCATGGGTAACATTTATACTCATGAGTAATTCATCATTATCCATTTCATTGTAGGGAGATATATGTCCCACCCATGTCATAATTAAATCATACAAGCATACTCTACAAAATAATAATCATATCTTGGCCGTTGAATAATGATGGGTTATAAAAACATCAAATCATATCCTATAAAATGAAATGGGTACCATTATAATTTTATCACATCATAACCTATAGAAAAATATAGGTTTAGAAGTAATTTCATCAAATCATAAACAATAAAAATAAGAAGGTCTCAAAAGAATATAACCAGTGAGAGAGAAACTACTGTAATAAATACCATTCAATCAAAACATGATCCATTTAAAAAATAATATGATTTGGACATTTGGATAATTTCATATAAGGCACTAATAAAATCAATATATGTAATCTTATATGTAAAATAACTTCAAAATATATTTTGAAAGAATTTATTGATGAAAATATACTTTCTTCTTTGAAAAGTAATTTTAAAACATAAATCCATCTAATAACATTTTTCTTTTAAATGGATTGATAAACTGTAATGAAGGATAGAAATAATTTATAAAAAAAAAATCCCTTTAAAAAATATTAAATAATCATGAAAATATTTTGAAAAAAAATTTCCTTTTAAAATTATAATATAATCTTAAAATGTTTTTGAAAACAATTTCTTTGAAAATACGTTTAAAAATTGTATTTTATGCTTGAAAACATTTTGATAGCCAATTTACTTGAAAGCTTATATTATATTCTTGAAAAGATTTTGAAACACATTTCTTTGAAACATAATTTTTAAAAAATATATATACTTAAAAAATAAAATTTTAAACATTCAAAGGATGATTTGTATACATAATGTATGGTAAATCCATACATACCGTAAGAGGAAAATGAACATTCCTTTTTCAAATTAAAATGTTTGGAAAATTAAATATTTGGAATGTGACAAGAAAAATCCTTTGAAAATATATTTAAAAGAACAAAATGGTTAAAAATGTCTTCTAATGATTATATAATAGTAGAATATTATTGTATACCATTTTTAGAAAACATGGTTTTGAAGGAACATGGATTTTTAACTGAAGAGAGAGGTAAATTCAGACTTTCTTAAAAACACATTTTAACTATCTTATGTAAAAAATAAAATCAAATTGGTAAAAAAAATATTAATAAATTATTAATAAATATATTATAATAAAATTAATAAATTTTCTATAGAGATGGATCATAATATTTCATCCAAGTAATCATAATCACAAATGATCACAAAAACCGTTGAGATTGTTTCAACAGACTCTTACCACATGGAAACTTTAAACATAATATATATTTATGAATATTACATTACATGAACCATAAAATATCAATAAAATAATGATATTCATGATATAACATTTAAATTGTAGTATATACTCATAATATAAAAATATAGATACATAACATGGCTCGTGTCTCAATGAAGGAAAATTGATACAAAATTATTTTACCAATTTGGTATATTATGAAATGTAAAAAAATTAAATAAATTTCCAATTTTTTTTCAAAAACCTATATATTTACATAAAATAAATCTATTGGAACAATACAAACCACTCAAATGTAATGAGTGGTGAATAAATAATGTATCTCATAGAAATAAAATGTTAGATTAAATCTCTTTACCATGTGTCTTGACTCACATTGTATGTGTACAAAACACCTATAAAACAAATATAAATTTATGAAAAATAAATAACGTAACTGTATTCATACATATAATAACATTTATGGTTTGATTATTACTTTATATTACTCATTAAATAATTATTCCATGTTAAGGTTAGGCATCAACTAATATTCACATTGTTTTTCCACTTATGTCAAAATATGTTATATATTTTGTAATTATACTTATATAATTATTTAAAGATTATAAAAAATCATATAAAGATTATTTATATTCAGGATATTTTAATTATAATAAACTATATAATATAAATTTATGAAATGGAAAACACCGTAAATAGAGATGGTAGGTCATACGTACGCATGAATGATGTTTCTATTTAATTATCATATTAAAAATAAGAAGGTAGACGAAATATATATGTATATATATGTATAAATATTATTTTTTATGTTTTATTATTATATAATATATTTCATATATTTTCACTAAACCAATATCTAATAAATTCCATGTACTGTGTGAACAAATCACATCGCTTTGAGAGAGTGGTAGTCCACACTTTCCCAAAAGAAAATATTATATTTACACCAAATGGAAACTATAAACATATATGTGTTGAAAGGATTAATGAATATTAAATACATAATAAATATAATATATAAAATATATTAAAATAGAGTGGATCATAATGTCCCCCATGAGAGGAGTTATACAGACAATGAACAATCAATTTTTAGCGAGGTGGTAGTTTTTCATACACATAAACAAAATGTTCATTACCCATTAGAATATTTTTTGTGTTCGTTTAGGTATAATATAATAAAAAAACGTCCTAATATGTTTAGGATAGTTATTTATTTATAAAATAGTGGAATAAGTTTAATTAAGGTGGTGGGGAATGAAAATAAAAGAAAGGATCATCTTAGAGGGTGTAAATTCTTAATCAGGTAACTCCTTTTGATTGACACCAAAGGAATTCCTTGGAATGATATATGGAAAATGGTAGGAGATACCTAGCGATGGAGCTCTCGGTGGCGATTTTCGCAACCGTTAGGGTTCTCCTTCCTCAAATCTTTTCAATGTGATGGAAATTTCTAGATCTCGATTAACATGGAAGGTTTCGATCCGGACTGGGAATGGGAGCTCTCCTGTGCGAAAAATGGGAATTTGGTGAAGAAGAAAGATCTTGCACCGATTGAAAAAAACAAACCGATCTCCTTCCTCGAATCACTTAAAGGCTCAGATCTATGCTCGGACACCTCGAAGAAACCCTCTTTTTCCAAGGAATTAGATGACGGCTGTTTCGTGGTGGAAGCAGATCCAGAGGCGCTGCAGTAACGAACGGATCTTTGTAAGATCTCGGTAATGGGTCGTGTTTCCTATCTGAAAGGTGATAAACCATGGTCGGCCATGGAGATCAAACCGATAATTGTGCACATTTGTGGATTCAGTGATTGGAAGCTTGTCCCTATCGAACGTGGATACTTTCATATTATTTTAGGCTCGCAGGAAACATATGATCGCACCTGGAGGCTTGGTAACATCCAGCTGAAGCCTGGACTCCTCCGACTTTCTCCTTCGGATTTCACCTTCAATCCAAACACCAATAGAAATTCACTGGCACAAATCTGGGTTAGGTTTCATGGGTTGAATTTTTTCTTTTGGCATCCAAAAAGTTTGAGTGATATTGCCTCCTGCATCGGAACCCCGATGAAAATAGACCCTCGAACTCTAAATGCAGATTTGGGGATGTACGCAAGGGTGATGATGGAGGTTAATATGGAGCATAAGCCTCCTGATTCCATGACTTTTAGCAAAAATGACTATAAAACGGAAGTTCTCATTGAATATGAACAACGTCCTCCATTCTGTGAACTATATAAAATTGTTGGTCATTATTTGCTGAATTGTTTTGTGATGAAGAATCAGGTGCGGAGTCAGGAGGTCCAAACGATGAATGATGAATGGACGCAGGTCCGTTGGAAGATGAAATACCCGGCAACTTCTTCTGGCAAGAATAATCCCCCTGTGAAAATAGTTGACAGATTAGTTAAGAAATCACCACAGCTCGGCGAATCCTCTGGTGCTAAATGGTCGGACATGGTGGAGAAGGAGGAGTCTGAGATTGACGATATCAATATGATGGAGGAGATTGAGCTGATGGTGCAAGGTATTCTCATGCAGTCGCAACAAATACCTAAACCCCCTGCCTCATGCACCTATTCTTCGGGTGATAATCTACAGGCAGAGGCTTGTAAGGAAGCCCCTAAAGAACCTGCTTCATGTCAGACACCCTCAAGAGAAGGACTGCAGACAGTGTCTCTTCTGGATGTGCCAGGTGACATAGGTACACATAACATGAACATTGCTGCACGTATATCTCCAACTTTTCTCGAACTGTGAATAAGGACTGCACAACTGCAGTGAATTCACAAATCACTACTGTTGATGGTGAACAATTCAATGGACATCTTACCCAAACTAATCAATCTGGTTTTATTTCTAAATCCAAGGTGATAGAATCAAAGGAATAGACAGTGGCAGTGGACTCTTTGGTCAATGTGACTGTCTCTTCAAACACCTATGATGTTTCTAAACTTGATTTGACTCCAAAACTTTTCTCAATGATCCCAAGTGGACCTGCAACCCCTTCGAAAAAAAATCAGGGTACTGATAATAAAAGTACTTCTAATGTCTCTGCTCTCCCCTCCAAGAATAAATAGGGGAATAAATCCATCCCAGCTTCCTATCATGGACCCAGAAGGCCAGAATGGAAAAAGGGCTCAAGTGGTGGAAAAAAAGGGAGTTCCGCTTCCAAACGCAGGTTTAAATGAATTTTTTATTTTGGAATTTTCATGGTATAGCAAACTCTGACACTTTCATAGTTCTTAAGAGATTTATTTTGACTCACAAACCTAAACTATTTGCTATTACTAAGCCAAAACATAATTTTTCTTCGAATTACTTGCAAATAGGATCTTTTGGATATAATTTTCTTAGTGTTGGTAAGGATGGAACTGCTATTGAAACCCTTTGGATTTTTTACCATTCATCTTTGCAATCTGTAAATGTTGTTAAATTTTTTGATCAAATGTTTACTTGTGATTTTTCTTCTGCTGGGGTTCATACTTTCTTCAATTTTATATATGATAAGAATAGGTATCAAGAGAAAAGAACCCTTTGGAATGACCTTCTTTTCCTCTCTAGATTTATCCAAGAACCATGGATTGTGGTTGGAGATTTTAATGCCATTCTCCTTCCAATTTAAAAGATTGGACCATCACACTCTTCTTTCTCCTCTAGGGAATTCAAAGATTCTATTGAGGATTGTGATATTATAGAAATTAACCTCACTGGGGCTAAGTATACTTGGTATAGAAAGTACCTTAATAGGGTAGTGGCTAGCAAACTTGACAGGGCCTTCACCAATTCTGATGCCCTTGAAAATTGGGTTTCCATCTCTAGTATTACTTTACCTAAGATCAACTCTGACCATCATCCCATTCTTGTCAGCTTTTTCTCCAAGGGTTCCAAATCTCCTATTCCTTTTAAATTTAACAATGTCTGGGCTACGGACCCAGACCGCTTCAATAAGATAAAAGATTTTTGGATCAGCATGCAACATCAAAATGATGCTTTTGATTGCATTACTAAATTAAATCTCCTGAAGAAATGCCTTAAAAGATGGTGCAGCTTTAAAACAAAACAACTTGACAAGGACATATCCACCTTGGAGAATAACCTTATTCGTATCCAAATCTCTAACACCATCTATGATTTTGCTATTGATCCTCAATCTGAATTTACTATGTCTTTGAAGCTCAACTCCTTACTTAAGCTCAAATATAACTTGAGAAATCAAATCTTCAAAACCAAATGGCTTTCGGATGGGGACATGACTACTAAGTTCAACAATTCTCTTCAACGGGTCAGGAAAGCCTATAGGCCCCTTGCCTTTCTCAGAGTGGATGACACTCTTCCTGACACTGAGGATGACATTTCTAATCATGTTGTCAACTACTTCTATAATATGTCCAATGGTCCAGAGTTCTTCAAAGACCTTCTCACTGATATCATTCCTAATATGGTCACGGTTGAGGACAATGACCATCTTTTAAGCATGCCACTGGATCATGAAATCAAGGACACTGTCTTCAGCCTCAACCCTGATAGTGCTCCTGGACCTGATGGGTTCAACAATGGATTTTTCCAACAATACTGGGAAATAATTCTTGTGGGCATGTGTAAATTGGTCAAATCCTTTTTCTCCACTGGTTTCCTTCCACATGGGATAAATGCTCAGTTTCTTGCTTTGATTCCTAAAGTGGAAAATGATGCAGAGATTCATCTTTTTCGGCCTATTTCCCTCATCAACACAATTTTTAAAATTATTACTAAACTCCTTGCAAACAGATTATCCCCCATCTGTAACAAAATTGTTTCCTGGCATCAATTTGGCTTCATCAAAGGTAGATCTATTCAAGATTGTATATGCCTTGCCTCTGAATGTACTAATATGCTGAATAAATTCACCAGAGGAGGCAATGTTTCCATCAAACTTGACATCAGGAAAGCGTTTGACACCATGGATTGGAGTTTTATTTTAAGGGTTCTGAAAATATTTGGGTTTAATGACTCTTTTACCACTATGATTCGCTCCTTATTCAATTCGGCTAATATTTCTATGCTGGTTAATGGGACTCCTAAAGGCTTCTTTAAATGCACCAAGGGGGTTTGGCAAGGTGACCCTCTATCTTCCATCCTTTTTGCTATTTCCAAGGAATACTTAAGTAGAAATCTCATGGGACTTGTGAATCAAAACAAGATTCACCCCATCCAGGCCTCTAGAAATTTAAATGTCCCTACCCACCTTTTATATGCTGATGACATTATTCTTTTTATATGGGTGATAAAAGGAACATTCAAAACCTCAATAGTTCCCTGGATCACTATGAAGATGTCTCGGGCCAAGCGATAAGTTGGAACAAATCCTTCGTTTTCTTTGGAAAAAGGTTTTCCCCCATCATAAAAAGCTATATTATTAATTTTTTAGGCACTAAAGAAGGCTCATTCCCCTTTACATATCTTTGGGTACCTATCTTTTGGGGAGGACCTAAATCCAGATACTTTCACAGTATCATTGATCAAATCTCCAATCAACTCTCTTTCTGGAAGGGTAAATCTCTTTCCTTGGCTGACAGAATTTGTCTTCTAAAATCTACCATTGTCTCCAAACTGGTTTACTCAATGATGGTTTACTCTTGGCCTGCTAGTTGCTTAAGAAAATCAACATTTACACAAAAAATTTTGTTTGGAATGGTAGTACAATTGAAAGAAAACTTGTAAACATTCATTGGGCCACTTGTTGTAAGCCTTTGGATAAGGGTAGTATTGGCATCAAAAACCTTAAGCTTTTCAATGACTCTCTTCATGCTAAGATGACATGGAATCTGATTCACAACAATTCTGATTCCACTGCCTTTCTCAAGTCTAGATTCATCACCAAGCTTAAAAAGGGTAATCTGAGTTACATCACTTCTTCTATCTGGACATCCATTAAACGCTCTTTCTTTAATATTATGAACAACTCAAGATGGATGGTTAGCGCTAATTCCACTTTGAATTTCTAGCTGGATAATTGGACTGGAACTCCTTTGATCTCAATGCTCACGTCCACCACTCCTCCTGGCAATACCAACTCCTCTATTAGGGACGTTCTTAACTCCCAAGACATCACTCTCCCTGATGACATTGGTCAAATCATTGAAAATTATCGTTTCTCCAACACCGATGATTTCCTCATTTGGGAACCCACTTTTAATGGTGTTCTTGATTCCAAAAGTTTCTACAAAAACAATTTTAGAAATTCTGATTCTAGCATGGCCTGGTTGAAATTTTTTAACAAACCTTGGATCAAACCCTCAAGATTTACTCTTATCTTGCGTATTTCCCATAATATGGTTCCCACTGATATGTGCTTACAATCCTTTGGGATTACTATTTGCTCTAGATGTCTTATGTGTAATCAACACCGAGAGGATACTAATCATTTGTTTTTGTCTTGTGCTACAGCTGCCGCTCTTTGGAATTACATTTTTGACATTTTTGGTTGCAGATGGTCGATTCTTGACTCCATCATCTCCCAATTACAATGTTGTGATAATGGGGCTTGCTCCATGCAAATAAAGAATCTTTTTCTGACTGTAGTGGCGGAACTCCTGCATGTAATCTCGTTTGAAAGAAATAATTTACTTCATAACAATTGTTCTTTTAGTCTCAATGCAGGTGAAACGCGTATTCTCATGGCCATAAAGGATGCTTCCTCTCTTCAGAAGGATCATTGTGACAATTCTGTTGGCGATTTTATGATCCTTCATTATCTTAGGATTACGGGATCTTACAGACATCCTCGGTGCACTTTTGAAGTATTCTGGAAAGCCCCACTTCCAGGATGGATCAAAGTGAATGTCGACGGTGACTCGCGAGGAAATCCGGGTCCAGCAGGATGTGGTGCCATATTTAGAGATCATCTTGGCAGGTTCCAGGTCTGTTTCTTTGGTGGCTGTGGTATGGTCTCGGCTCTGGAAGCTGAAATGTTGGGTGTGGTTCATGCGGTGGACTTTGCCAAACAAAAGGGTTGGAACAAGGTGTGGCTTGAAAGTGACTCAATCACCGTGGTGCAAGCTATCTGGAAGGGGGTGGTGCGTCTTGCATGGCCGCTCAATCCTCTTTGGATGCAATGCCTTGCCACGCTCTTGGACCTTAGCTACGTTGACACACATGCTTACCGTGAAGAGAACATGGTTGCTGACAGTCTCGCCAACAAGGGAGTCAACCAGGATATTACCTGGCTTGATGATTTGCCTGGTTATTTCCCCCTCTTTATGATAAGGATTGTAATAAGATTCATTCTTTCAATCTTTTGTAGCTTCCCTATTTTTATAAAATAATTTGTGCCTTGGTCTTTGACTGAGGCACCACCTTCTAAAAAAAATATGGAAAATGGTAGGAATAAGGCAATAATTTAGGTATGTTTAGGAATTTTTTTTCAGATATTGGTATATCCAATACAGCTTTAGAGGTGTAAGTAAGTGAGAGGAGGGGAGGCCTTTTATAGGGGAGGAGGAGTGGTACTCTTGTAAATTCTGGGAATTGGAATCCCAACCTTGTTATTAACATGGAAATTGGATCCAATAATGGTACCAATAAGATAAAAGTTAATATAGGGTATAACTATGGCTATCCAATTGATTTTGGACAAATATTGAGGTCATTTAGTCACTTATGTTTAATGTCTAGTCCTTTGTTATGAAATTTTTTACCTTGATCATTGAAATTAATTTTAATTACAGTCACTAATATTTTAGGAAAAAAACAATGTTTAACTTATTATAAAATATAAATTATTCATATTAAAAATAAGGAATCGATTTTTTGCAATACGAATTCAATTTGTGGAAAAATTTAATAAAATTTAATCTTGTAGTCGAGTCGACAATATAGAGTTTTTAACGTAAAAATGTTCAAAAGTTTGTTATGATTCTATAACCAATTTCAATGGAAAAATAATTAAAATGATCTAAATTAGATTAATTTATAAAAATATTATCTAATTAAACATTTAAACTAGTTTAATATTTAATTTTTTTATTATAAATAATTTTTATGAATAATCAGTTTTGAACTAAAATTCAGTATTTTTCAATATTCATTAACAAATAAAAATTCATTGAAAAATACAAATCATTTAACATAACCTATTTATTATGATAATAATTATAATTTATTTTTATTATTATATATTAAATATATTAAATTCCCAAAAATTTGATTTAAAATGGGTCATCCATTAAAATGAGGTAAAAACGTCTTAATAAAATATAGGTTTTTTAACATAAAATTTGGTTTTGTCTTATCTTATGTCTATAAAATATATTTCATGGATTTCAAGATAATTTGATTGAATATATAACATATATATTAAATTATTGTCACTAAATAATTTTAATTAATTTTGTTTTTTACCTTGAAACAACTTATAATAATAATAATAATATTTTCCATTATATTCAATCGGTTTTCATATCCATTTCTAATTAATTGGTGACCTATAAATTCATCTTAAATTTTTTTAAACCATATAATTTTCATAATTTAGTTAATAATATTCATAACCTAAAACATAATAGATATTTTATATCTTATTATATTAACCACATCATTTTTACAATATATTATTGTTCAGTAAATCTCGGTAATGTGTTTTATGGAAGCCATCAGGGTATATCAATATTGCATGTAATATATGCTAACCTCATTGTTTCATATTGATAAATTTAAACATTTTGTTGCTTATAGTTCATGAAAACACGGTGTTTTGAATATTTCGATCCAATCATAGTTCTTTAATATAAAAAACATTCTCAGTGTTGTGTGAAATGAAAAATATAAAAAATATTAAATTAATTCAAAAAAATATTCACAAAATATCTGGGCGTTACATTCCTCCACAATTAAAATTAACTTTCCCAAGAGTTTAATCTAGGTTATCAAAGGTGTAATACATTAATGTCTCATTTATAGAAACCCACATCATAAAAATGAATCATAAAACATCCTTTAAAAATTGGAATGTTGGAACCATAACAGTTTACCAAAGAAACATAAAATTGGGTTTGGATAAAGAAGATCATTGGTTTGGAGTGAATATTGGACATGGAGGAAAAGAGTAAACAATTATAGTGAGTAATTTATTTAATAAATAAAAAATTAATGATCAACGAAAATGTGGGGTCCTCAAAGTCATAAATCTATGATGATTTAGAAGGCTACTAGTTCAAAAAAATAATGGTATTAGGAAATAATTTTTTATCTTTATCAATTATTGATTAAATATTTTATTTTCCAATAATAAAATTAAATATGATTACTTTTTATAGTTTTATAATATAAATTTCATTCATTAGTTGTTCCTTCATCAATTTCTAATTCTTCCATTACATCAAAAAATTAATGTCTTGAAGTTAACATTGATACCTGAAGTACTAAAATATACTATTAGAAGATCTTAAGGCCTATTGAATAACTAAATGTCAAACTATTTGTCTCTTAATATCCTTAAAAATAAATATCATGTATACATTAATCTATAAAAATAAAAAAGTAACGCCAATGGTTCATTATCAATATTTATTAAAAAAATAATTACACATTAACTAGGACATTTCGTAGGTCAGTGGTAGGAGGGAAACCCTTATAATCCATCAGTAATTGGTTCAAGATGAATAATCATTTTGGACATGACTAGTTGTAACAACATACAGAATGACTTTTTTATTAACACCACATTCATTTTATTTCAAAAATAAACAGGATGGACATCCTTGAAATAAGGATAAATAATAAATAGAATTTTAACTATGGTTTTCAATACAATCTCAATACTGAAAACACGTCTTCCGAATTCTAACATAAAATTTCAATTCAAATTTACCATTATAAAACTTCCAAATGTTTGAAATCCAAATATTTAGAAAACAATTCCGGAAATTAGATTAACAATGATTCCCTATAGAACACAAGGTACCACTAGGCTGTCACATTGCAAACATGTGAATACCTTCATTTTGTATTATCTTGAGACATGTTAATGACCTAAATTACCAAAAAACAATTATTTAAAACATGAATTATTCATTATTACATAGAATTATATATATATTACTTAATTACAATATGTTTTAAACTTCATACATGATGACATTGACCACATTGTCAATAATCAGTTCCACAGAAATCTGCACTACCCAATTAATTATTCATATCCTTCATAACATTATACAAACATCATTATATCTATTTTAGGAATTAATTAAGTGTTTCAATCCCATATTCAAAATATATCATTTATATGAAATCAATATTCTATGTTATCATCACCACCCAAAATGTTTGTTTGAATTCTTAATGAAAACACATGCTGAAAATAATTATATATTTCAGGATGCATATAAAACTAGAATTGAATTACAAAAAAATAAATAATTAATTCAACCATGTTTATTATTAAACCATTACTATGGATTCATTAAATTATTCCTTAACACCACATTCATATCATATAAAATATGAATCATTCTTAAGGATCCTAAACCTCAATCTCATCATGATTCGTATGTTTAATCTAAAAAATACTAGAAGAACATCACATACCATTCAAGTGTCTTTTTTAGACTATTTATATTCCCAATTATAACCAATACATGTACAACCTTTCAGATTCTTATTATGAGATTTCAAATTTTAAAGAGATTTTTTATAATTCCTATACTTTCTAAATATAAAACATTAAATGTGAAACATGTTTTCCAAGTTATATCCATTGACTAAAACCAAAAGGCATAGTGTGAGAAACATTTGTCATATTTGGATACTATATATTCGTGAAACATTACTAATAGGATTCCTATATTATGTATCCAACTTATTTAAAATATGGAACCATAGGTTTATCATAGTTTATTAATTAAAAAATTACCTTAAAATCCTTCACAATGGTTCATGAATAGGTTTCTGAATTCTCAAAGAATATCTCTCGGGAGTGTCAAACCAGGTGTGCAACATGCCTGGTTGTTATTTAGCGGATTACCTTGTGTCAGGCCCATGAAATCATTATTGAATTCATTACCCATAAGAACATGTATACCAGAGCCACACCCACTTCTAATATCAAGACATGGAAGTATTTCTATGATAAGACTCATTCAATCCTTTACCAAAATTATAGGTCATTTTCCTAAATGATAACTCATCCATATAATTAGCCTTAGATACATCCTTAGATATTTATATAGAACCAAACAAAGGGATCTATATAATATTTTTTCATCCATGTTTTTAATGTTTAACTAATACTTTTATCTGATACCAACTATAGAGACCCTCACTTTTCATAATTAGAGATTACATAAATTTTCCAGAATTATTAAAAACAATTTAAAAATAGATGCCTAAAAAATGTATTATTTCAAGGTCATTAGAATTTTGGATCAAAACTATTGTAGCTAATTAAAATATGTTCAATGATTCCAATAAATATATTCCCCTTAGTAATTATAATTAAAACCCATTATTTATAATTTTGGAAAAGGTAACTAAGAATGGGGTGAGATAAAATGATCAGTAAGTGTAGATAAAGGAAATTTGTATGCATCTCATGAACATAAGAGTATGATAATGTGATCATGATCATTGGGAGATAATAATATTAATATCAAATATCATAATCATAAATCATCGAATAGAAATTTATAGTTCATATGAATTGAATCATACAAAAATAAAGAGCATATTACAAGACAGTATATCATAGATATAAGACACGGAATGATGTCATTTACAATAATGTATAACACAATGAACATTTATATGTATACATAAGTTCACAAATTAAGATTAGGAAATTAAATTATTCCCTCTCATACACTTATTTACATGCATCCATGTCCATTCATAACATTGTGAACTTGCAATCAAGTTCACACATAACATTGTAAACGTGTGATCGGGTTCATGCATAAACTTATAGACATGAAACCATTTCCAAGCATACCATTTAGAACATGTAATAATGTTCATACATAACATTATTATTATATTATAAGGTTAAATCATAACATTTTGAACATGCTATGAGGTTCACACGTGAACTAATGGACATGTAACTTGGTCTATAAATAACACTATTAACATGTAATCATGTAAATGAAATACATTTATAATCACCATTCATCCATATTTACCCAATTAATTGGAGGAATATATTGTTCCCACCTATCAAAAAAATGAAATAATATATGCATGTGACACAAAACAATCATCATATAATGAACTATGAAAATATCAGGGTTCAATAAACATCAAATCATAAACACATGAAATGAAATGGGTACAATTATAATTTCCTCACATCATAACCTATGGTAATAGATATGTTTACAAATAATTTCATCAAAGAATAACCCAAGAAAAGAAGAGGGTTTAAAAATAATATAACTCAAGTAAGTGAAATGGGTGTTATAAACAAAATTCAATCAAAACAAGAACCATTAAATAAATAATGTGAATGAATCATTTTGATAATTTCGAAGAAGTGAATCAGTAACATCAATGGATTTTATATTAGATGGAAAATTACTAGGAATTTTATTTTGAAAATATTTATTAATTAATGTATAATTTATTCTATGAAATGTATTCTTAAAACATAAATCCTTTTGAATATCTTTTTTTTAAAAGGTATTGAAATCATATATTGAAGGATTGAAATAATTTTGAAATCCATCTCCCATTAAAACTAATAAAAAATCATAGAAATTTTTTGAAAACATTTAAACTTTAACTTTATTAATATAATGTTAATTTTTTTTAAAAGACTAGAAATTTTAAAATACTTTGAAAACTTACAAATAAGGCTTGAAAAATATTTGTAAACCATTTTCTATGAAATCATATAAAAGGGTATTGATAATGTTTTGAAAACCAATTTGTTGAATTTTTTTTAAAATATATATATTATAATTTAAACATTTTATCATTTGAAAGATTTTTCATAGAAATGATGGTGAGTAAATCTATACATTTCATATAAGGTAAAAGGAACATTCATTTTCATAGTAAAAAGGTTTAAAAATGATTTTTTGGGAAAGTAAAAAGTATATTCCTTTAAAGACAATGGTAAATTGAAAAAGGGTGAAAATTACTTTTAATAACTATAAAGTAGTATAATATTCTTGGAAAACCATTTTAGAATACATGGTTTTTTTGGATCTCAGATTTCTTACTTAAGATAGAATTAAATTCAAACTTAATTAAAAAACATTCATAACAATATTCTATACCAAATAGTGGAAAAATGGAACCAATATATGAGTAAATAGTTAGTAACCATAAGATAAAAATATTCATGAATTTTATTGAGATATGTATCATTATATTTCATCAAATGAAGTATAAACATAACAAATCTTGAAAAGCAATGATATTTTTCATTAAACAGTTACAACTTAGTTACATTGAACCATACTACTCATGTTTAGAAATAAAGTTTCATGAATCTTAAAATATTACTAAAATAATGAGATTCATCATATATCATTTCAATGTCATTATATACATGTAATTTAAATATATAGGTTCATAACATGGCATGTGTCTCAAAGAAAGAAAAATGAGAAAAAATATTTTATGGATTTGGTAAATGTTAAACCATTAATGAAATGAAATAAATGTAATTAAATGTATATTTAAATACCAAAATTTTTAATTATAATAAATCCATACCCGTTATAAAAACAACTCAAAAGGATTTTTTGGTGAATAAATCATGTATCTCATGGAAATAAAAAGTGAGATGAAATTCTATTACCTTGTGTCATTAACCTCATTGTACTCATACAATCCTATTGTATAATAAATATAAACTTATTATAAATATATAAAGAAAAGATATTTTTATATATATTACCATATATTTTCTGATTATGACATTATGTTAACCTCTTCTTAATAATTTCATGTTAAGGTTACACTTTAGGTAATATTTTATTTTTTACATCTTTCTTAATTTTTACTATCCTTCATCCTTATATTTATGTCATGATTTCCAGAATATAAAATATTATTCAAATAGATTTTATAATCTTTATATTGTTTTTATAATAATCTATATAATATGTATGTATGGAATGGAAGACATCGTTCATAGAGATGATAGACCATACATACAGATGAACATTATTTCTGTATAATTGTCGTATTGAAAGAATGAAGGTAAATGAAATATATTCATATATATGTATATATATAATTATAAAGAAGAATTAATATATCATATATATCATATATTTTCATTAATCCTATAATTAATACATTCCATGTGGTGTGTGAATGAAACATATCGCTTTCACTGGGCGGTTGTCCACACTCTCTGAAAAGAAATTATCTTATTTACACCAAATGGAATGTATAAATATATATATGGAAAATAGATTTCAGAAGATTAAATATATAAAAAAATATTTTATATATATATATATTATATGAAAATATTTTCAATAATAATTTCCACCCTGAGAGTTTGTAACGGAATAATAATTAATCATCGTTAAGTGTGGCAGTAATTTATCGTACATAAAAATAGTATGTTCATTACCCTTTATATGGGTTTGTGTGTAAGTGTAGGTAAGACCATAATAGTAAAACAACCTAGTAAATTTATGATTTTGTTTTTTTATTAAATCGGTTAATAAGTTTAATTTAGGTGGTGGAGAAGGAAAGTAGAAGAACGAAGCATGAGTGTTGGTGTTACCTCTTAATCAGGTAACTCCTTTTGATTTTCACCAAATGTATTCATTTCAAGGATTTATGAAAAAACAGGGGATTAAAGGATGAAGAATGGAATTTTGGGGAGATATTAGATCATAATATGGTTGATAAAATGATTCTTTATAGGTGTGATGATGTTGGAGGTGGGTAGGGCTTTTTGTTGTGGAGGAGTACTGCTCTTCTAAATTTTGGGAAAGTGAATTCCACCCCCCATGTGTTTCACATGGAAGTGGATACAATAATGCTGAAAATTATATCTATGTGATTATATGGTTTAAATATGGCCATACATTGGATTTTGGAGTATTTTATAGCTCATTAAAGATATTACGATTATGTTTTTGTCCATAGATAACCTTAATTTTACCATAATTAATGTAATAAATTTTAATTAAATTCAATAACCATTTTGGTGAAATATAAATTATAAATTATTTGAAATTCTAAATTTTTCTGATTAAAAATATTTAATCCATTTTTCCAAATTCAATAACATATGTACACGAAATTAATTCCTCATTAATCCTGCAATCTGGTTGAAAATGCACATTTTAACGAAAAACTTTTCCACAAATTTCAACGTTTTTATATACAATTTCAATGTGAAATTGGTTACAATGACCTAAATTTGGATTAACAGATAAAAATATTATCTATTTATACTTTTAAACTAATTTAAAATTTATTTTATACCTGTCAATAAATTATATGAAAAACCAATTTTGACATAAAATACAACATTTTTACTATTCATTAAAAAATTGAACTTCACAATAAAACTACTTAAAATTTACCCTAATAGTATTCATATGTTATGAATTCAAATATGAAATTTATTTTGACATATTAAATCTATAAGATTGATAAAATTGATTTAAAATTGTATCATTATTAAAAGGGGATAAAAATGTCTTAATAAAATTATTTGTTTTAAGCGTAAAATTGGGGCTAGTCTTATCCAATCTCTATAAAATCAATAGTATGAATATAAAAAATATTTCCTTTAATATATATATTATATAAAAAAGTAATATCACTAACATATTGTAATTACATTAATTAAATAGGGTAAAATTTCTTATAATGATAATAATAATATCATTTCTATTCAATCGGCTCCCATATTCATTTATAATTAATAGGTAACCTATGAATTCATCATATATTTATATAAAATATATATTTTAATAAAATATTTAATACTGTTCATAACCAAAAATTTAACATCATGTATATATCTTAATATATTATGTCATACAAATTTAATAATAAATTATTATTCTGTAAAACTCGATATTGTGCGTTACAGAAGCCATAAAGAACTGTAAATATAGATTGTAATGTACACTAACATTGGTGTTCTATGTATAGAAAGATAAACTTTATTCTATGTGTAGTGAACAATAACTTGGTGTTGTGTATAATGCAAGATAATCATAGTGCATTAATATTAGAAAAATAATTTCATTGTTTAGTTAAATGAAAAAAAATATATATATAATGATTTTGAAAAAAAATCACAAATTCATGGGGAGATAAAAATACCTTGGAAGCGAGATAAGAGTTGGCTTTTAACTTTATCTGTGATTCCCCATACGTTTTTTCATCTAATAATAATATTGTATGGATTTACTTCACTTAATTTACATACTATCCAAACAACGCTTTCAAAAAAAATAAAAACAAGCCATATTTTATTCAATTAATCTATGGGAATGATTACATTAAAATAAGTTCAAAGGAACATTACTAACCTATAATTCTTAAAATTAGACCGATCATCCCCGGAAGACCCCAAATCACGATAAACATGCCATCAAAAAGTGGATTTATTTCAGATCTTCCATGATTAAGAACAATATAACCAGAATCATAGAAATCCTACTGAGCACTATAGGGATAAAGAGAACCATATCCTTTGTCTGTATGATTGTGGTTGGAACGCACTAATCTCGTTTTTATAAGGCCTTAATTCGACCATTACCCTTTTAAGAGACCGATAAATCTCTAATGCCTATAATTTTTTCCATTGGGAATTCATGCTTTTCTATTTTAAAATAATTATAAATATTGGGATTTTTGAGTGTTTTAAGTTAAAGTAATATCATTTAAAAATGGTTGTAATTAAACACTTATTTGGATTTTTTATGGATAAGTTTTATAATGTTTAAAATTTATTTGAAAATACAACTCTTCTGTTTTAATGAAAATCCCAAAAGTGGTGTGCATTATGTTTTTAAATTTGAAAACGTTATTAAGAATAAGTTTTTTAATTAATGGTTTTACTATAATCTTATTTGTGTTATTTGATCTTCCAAATATAAAAATTAAAATTCTGTTTTATATATTCAAGACAATATTTATATAATGAAAATTAATATATTTATTTTCTAGGATTTTATAGTTTATTTAGAATGTTGGGTTTGATAAAAAATATATAGAACCCAAGGACTAGTCCTCTAGTCGGGATGAATGAGGAAGCATGCATTAAGAGACTGAGCGTAAGCCTTCAGCCTCAGCATAGGCCGGCCCATGGGTTTGTGCACGTCACTCAAGCATGCATAGAGAAACCAGGTAGTGTTCCCTCATGTGGGGCGGCGTGACAGCATTCTTGGGTGCAAATCACGCCCACTTAACACTAGTATGGGGCAGTACCGGGAGGGAGGGAAAGAGATTTATGAGCTTAGGCTGGGAGCTCTATCCTTATAAAGGAGTGGACAAATGCGTCATGTTTTGATGTAGGAAGTATTTTTTTAGGCGAGATATGATTCAGTACATCCAATCATGTCCTGTACGATCTGGACCATATAATTGGTCTGATCATCAAGTCACCATAGCTGTGGTTTCCATTCGCATTTTTCTTAGGTCGTATGATCTACCTATGATCAAATCATGACCGTTTGTTTTGTTTTAAATCACTACATCACTACAGGCCATCTAATCAAAATATGATCTAATCCCAACTGTCCATAATTTTCTTAAACCGCACACTCACCCCAACCATCCGATCAAATCTCACTTAATCAGAGCTGTCCATTTCCTTCCCTAGTTTTCTCCTCCATGTCGTCTTCTCCTCCACTCCAAACCAGTGTCCAAAAATTATTTCTTCTTTCTTCTTATTTATTCTTTTCGTCTCCCTTTAGATTCCCAAATGTTTTATAGTCTTTAGGCCCTTGAATTCTCCCCATATGTTCCTCCCTAATATCCATTTTTTTAATTATATTTTATCATTTTATTTTCTTTGCTTTCGGTTTCAGTTTTCAAGAATCTTTATATTTTTATCTATATATTAGAAACACAGACTTACATTGTTTTTTCCTTTAATCAAGATATTGGTTTTGTTTTTTAATGTTAGGGATCAAATCTTTTTTTACTATTTATAACTAAAAATTTATATAAAATAAATATGTATAAATAAAACCTATGTAAATCCAGCTGCACCCATAATTTTCACAGGGTTTCTTCTCCTCACCGTGCCAATATCGCTTGCACAGCCTTTCTGCACTCATGAACACAGTTAAGGGATAAATTTTCAATGATTTCTTTTTTTAAAACTCTTATATCATTTTGTATATACAGATATATATATATATACCTTTCATAATACTTCTAAACCATAACTCACAATGGATTTTTTCTAAGTTCATTTTTGAGTACATAACATGTGCATGGAATTTTAGGCCTTAACTTCTAAATTAAAATCCTTCTCATATATATTCATGTTTCATGGATTATATATGTTCATCCAAACCCATGTTGGAATTTCAAAATTATATTTATACTCATATATATTTGATTTCTTTATATAACAAACCTTTTTTGGTTTATGATCTTTTGAGTGGTGATCTTATGATTTTTTATATTATGTTCCCAAAAACATGAAATGCATATAGGGGATTATATAATCTTGTTTTTAATATGAAAAATCCTTTATTTACAATTATTACATGTAAGGACGTGCATACATGTATATATATATATATATATGTTTGAGTACAACAATGTTTTCATAAAACCAAATCCTCTTTGATTTAAATCATGTTTATGAAGTATACAACATTTTTAAGAATTTATTAAACTTTTTTTTGGTTATGTAGATCCAAAAAATACCCTTTTTGTATATATATATATATATATATGATTTTTCTAGGAAATTCCAAACCCCATGAATGAATATATTTCGAACATGATTTTTCAAGTAAGTGGAATGATGGTTTTCATGTCTAAGAATAAATATACATTCGTGCATGAGTACACATGTGTTAATATTTCATTTTTTCATGAACATTTTAGAAGAAATAATCCATACATTGTATTTAACAATTTTCACAAGAAATGCTTCTAACCATTTATGTTTATGTTTTAATTTTTTATATAACAATTAACACTACTTGGATTGAATGGGTATCTCAATGCCGAAAAATGTAATCATGGATTTTGGAAAAGGAAACATTCTTATGGGTTTAATACAAGAGTTATTATTTCATGTGACAACCCATTATTTTATGTGTACTTGTTCTTACAACATGTGCAAAGGTATGTTGTTTAGTTCATTCACGTCATTGTTAAATCTGAAGCCAACAAGTCTAGTTATTTTTACATTTATGGATAATCCATGTTAGTTATGAACGTGTATGTAAAAATGGGTTTGGAATAATAATGTAAGTATGGGAGCCTATGAATATAAGACCATACTAAGACATATGAGGAATGTATTGGACTTAAATGATGTGATGGGTGAACCCAGAATTATACAGTGCTCTAATTTATTGGGTAATGTGATGAATATCATGAGTTATGTGAAATGAGGTGTGAAAATGATGCTAGATTTTTTTACAACTATATATAGTAATTAACCACAATTATGTTGGGTTTTTACCCGTATGGTCTTGAAGAAAGGCCTCAAAAAATTATATAATTATACATTCCCTCATTATGTAATGGTAAATGATATGCCAAAGGATTGTTTGACTAACAAAATATCCCTTGGAAAATAATCTTCTATGATATTAGTAACGGAGGCATATGGAATAATCAGTTATGAAAATGGAGAGCTATACAAGTAAAGGGTATCTAATTTCCAGATTTTTTGAACTCCATATTAATTTATAATGAATCATGATATGAATATGTTTGATTACTACTATTTTATTAGATTTGAATTGATCAATTTATGAATTATGCACATTCCATGCATTTCCTGTATACATTTGGGCACTCTGATTTAAGTTTTAATTGAATTTTTTAAGTGATCAAATATATCTCAAGCGAATGGCCTTTCTGAAAGATTTTTTCATGTAACCTTTGAAAATATTGATGATGTTCCTCAAGAAAGAAATGTTTTCCTCTTAAAAATATAACGTTTTATGATTTGTTTTATTTTCAAAGGTGGTCGTTTTAAAAAGGGAATTTATTCAATTGTTTTAAAACCCCTTACCAGGACTTCTTTTGCTCACAATACCTTTTAAATTTTTTTATAGTTATTAGTATATTATTCCATGCTTTGAGTACTCTTATGTGTCAAACTCATTATGAGGCTTAACTTTGTCATGTTTTGGATGAATTGTTTTGGCAACATCTGGTTTTCTAGAACCTAAATCAAATTGATCATATTTATTTGGACATAATGTGTAATTTTTGTATATATGTATTTATGGAAATGTTTCACACCATGTTTTTGGCACCGATTCCAGACTTCTGGGATCGGGGTCATGATAGTTGGTATGCAAGGGATGTTTTGAAAAGCATGGAAAATTAAAACAACAATAAAATACTTGATTGTGTCATACTATTAATAAATCCTTGTTAACATATTCATATGGTTGATGAATCACGCCTTCTATCTCTTCCAACATAAGTGTTAAAGACAACAGTGGGATAATCATGTGTTGAAAACTATGAGACTTTTGAAAATATTTTTTTATCATGAAAACACTTATACCATGTATCCAATTAACCTCGTGTACTCCAACTTCACTGAGGAGAAGGCCTCAAATATATTTTTATGATGAATTTTCAATTCCCACTCTATGAACGGAAAGGAAAATACATTGAGGGTTTGTTTATGTGTTTTAATGTGGCCGATAATTTTACATCTCGGGATGACCTCCAAGAGGCTGCACAGGAGGGTGACCTCCGAGCAGCATTTCTTTTCCATCTCATGATCTATAATCTTTGTGGTCTAGTTATGACATTGAATTTCATAAAAATGATTCTATTCATTTAATTTATTGATGTCATTTTCATAAAGATGTTTCTTAACTTCATACACATCATGATTTCCTCACATGGATATTTAGATGTCCACAACTGATTGATCTAAACTTCTAATGCTGCATCTGGACCTAGGATATTGAGGAGTTTCGAACCGCCTTGGGAATCTATTTGACTAGGAATTGGGTAAATCTCCAACACCGGTGAATCTGGCGAAGTTTCATCTTGGAGGACGCCAGTAAATCCATACTACTGTTGTGAGAGTGAGTGAGTAGATATGTAACACCTTGTGTTTATTGACTTGGTATAACTGAATAATTTTATATGTTTTGATACCTTAACATTAATATAAAAACAACGTCTCTATTTTAATATGGTTATGCCTTGATGAATAAAAAATTTATCTTGAAATTTTCATATAGAAGACATGAGTTCACCAATGAACCTCTCATCACTCCTTACCGAAGTAATAGAGTCCATAATCATCAAGACATGTACCGAAGACTATAAAACTTTTTCAAACCTACTCGTGATTTGAAAACTACTCTATAAAGTGTCTCTCAGATCAAATAACCTCTGTTCCTACAGGTCAGAGAGCTATATCAATAACCATATTGTAAAATCTCAATTTGAAGTGTTTAAACAAAGTGGAAAGTACTAAAAATGTTTTTTCTTATGTTTCCCCTTATCCGAGAACTATTAATCTTTAAAAAATATCCATGAAGCTACTTTCTAGGGCGATCATAGAGAAAACTATATGACCCAAATTCTAAGCATTTATATATATGGAATGCTATATGACATCCAACTTTTCGAGCATGATATAGTTTGTGAGATTTATAGTAATATATTCCACTCTCAAATCACTGATCTCCATACCACAAAATCCTTCCTCTACAAACGAAAATGATTTATTCATAGAGATGATCCTAGATTCTCTCGGTGCTCTTGTGTTATTTGGGTTAAATATGTTGAGGGACTGGAAAATAATATTGTGAACTATTTTGTGGTATTCAGACCATTGTCCTCGTTGTCCGACTTTGTGAGGAGATGTTGGAGGTAATGTGTTCCTAGTATTACTGCTGGCTGTGCTCAAGTGTTTTTAGAATTTCCAGGGAAGAATACTTTGACAGTGGGAGGATAATCTGATTCCCCAATCTTTTTTCATGAATTAATTGTACTTTATGGATTTACTTCAATTAATTTTCATGCTATCCAATCAACACTTTCAAAAAATAAAAACAATCCGTGTTTTATTCAATTCAACTATTGGAATGATTACATTTCAAAAAGATTAGGGGACCCTGACTAACCTATAATTCCTACATGTAGACTAATCACGATCATCGGAAGACCCATAGAACCCCAAACATGGCATGAAAAAGTAGATTTCCATTAGATCTACCACGTCTAAGAACAATATAACCAGAACAACAGAAATCATACTAAGCGTTAGAGGGATAAAGATCACCATGTCCTTTGTCTCTGTGTTTGAGGTTGGAATTCCCTAATGTCATTTTTATAAGGCCTTAATTTGACCATTACCCCTTTAAGTGACTGATGATTCTCTGACGACTATAATTAAAGTCGTTGGGATGTCTAGTTTTTCTATTTTAACATATTTAAAAATACTGAGATTTATGAGTGTTTTAAGTTGAAGTATAATTTTTTAAACATTGTTGTAATTAAACTCTTCTTAATATTTTGAAAGGACAAGTGTATTAAGGTTTAAAATTTATTTGAAAATACAACTATTGTGTTTTAATGAAAATATCTAAAGAGGTGTGAATTGCCTTTTTGAATTTGAAAATATGATTATGAATACGTTTATTAATTAAATGTTATACTATAATTTGATATGTGTACTTTGATCTTCCGAACGATAAAATAAAAATAATGTTTTATAAAATTTACGATATTCTTTATATGATGAAATTTAATATATTTATTTTCTATTATTTTATAGTTTATTCTGAAAGATGGTTTTTATAAAACAATATATACCCCACGGACCAGCCCTCTAGCCGAGCCAAATGAAGCATCCCGTTCTAGGAGGTCGAGCCTAAGCCTTCAGACTCATCATAGGTCAGCCCATGGGCTTTTGTACAATCCTCAAGCATACACAGAGGAACCAGGTAGCGTTCCCCCATGCGGGGCAACACATCGGCATGGGTTGGCATAAAGTGTGCCCACAGAACAACAGTATGGGGCTGTACTGGGAGGGAGGGAAGGAGAATTCTGAGCATAGGTCTTGAGATCCATCCATATAAAAGAGTGTATAAACACATCCCATTTCAATGTGAGAGGGGAATATTTAAAAGAGGTACAATCTAGGTCGTCCGATCACATCGTGCGCGATCTGGTCAGTCTGATCGGTCTTATCTTCTATTCTCCACAACTGCGGTTTCCCTCCGCATTTTTTGGGCTGTCTGATCTACCTCTGATCTAATCACGACTATTCCTTATATTTTAAATTTTTCGCGTCAGTCCAGGTTGTATGATCATAATATGATCTAATCCTAGCCATCCATCATTGTATTAAATCACAGACTCACCCCGACCATACGATCAAATATCACTTAATCATATCTGTCCATTTATTTCCATGGTTTCCTCCACCTCATCGTCTTCTCCTTCACGCAGAACCGGTGTCCACCCAATGTATCTTCTTTCTTCTTCTTCCTTATTTTCGTCTCCCTTGAGATTCCCCAATGTTTTATGGTTTTG
Source organism: Viscum album (assembly GCA_963277665.1). Classification (NCBI taxonomy): domain Eukaryota; kingdom Viridiplantae; phylum Streptophyta; class Magnoliopsida; order Santalales; family Viscaceae; genus Viscum; species Viscum album. The sequence continues at coordinate 212,156,091 of OY728155.1, read as the reverse complement.
ATGCCCTTGACTTCTACCCGTACATTCATTCCCGATCTCCTTTATTTTTATTTTATTTTATAATTTTATTATATTTTATTTTGTTTCAATTTTTCATATGCTTTATATATGTATCTATATATGAAAAACACAAACTTACATTGTGTTTTTATTTAAGAAGATATTGTTTTTTTTAAGTCATGTCTCGAGTCTTTGTTTATAATATATGCATGAGACGTTTTATATAAAATATATGTGTATATATATAGCCTATGTAACCCATGTTGCACACATAATTTCAACACGTTTCTTCTCCTCAATGTGGGAATATCCCCTGCCCAACCATGTTTCACTCTTGACGTCAGGTAAGGGATAAATTTTCTATGTTTTCGTTTTCTAAAACCCTTATATCCTTGTGTATATATGGATCTAAATATATATATATTTGTATAACGTTTCATTCTAAATCTAAACCTTAACCCACATTGGAATTTTTGTATAATTATTTTTGAGTACATAACTCATGGGTGGGATTTTATGCTTCAACTTCTACATGAAAATCCATCCCATCTATATTTGAGTTTAACAGATTATATACGTTCTTCATAACCCATTTTAGAGTTTCAAAATTATTTGTGTACTCTCTCACACACACACACACACATATATATATATATATATATGATTTCTTTGTATAACAAACCATTTCGGGTTTATGATCATTTGAGTGGCGATCATATGTTTTTTAGGTTATGTTACCTAAAACATGTAATACATATAGTGGTTTAGTTCACCAGGTATTTAATATGATAAAAACTTTATTTATAAATCAAACATGTAAGTTTTTGTGTGAAAGTCATATGTATATATATATATATATATATATAATTTTGAGTAAAACAATGTTTTCATGAAACATAATCTTCATTGGTTTAAATAATGTTTATGAAGAATACAATAGTTTTAATAATGTATTAGACCTTGTTTTTGGGTTAAGAAGATCCCAAACATACACATTGTTTATATATAGATATATACATACATACATATATATAATATTTTTCTATCAAATTCAAACCCGTATGAATGCATTTATTTTGAACTTGATTTCTCAAGTAAGTGGCATGATGGTTTTAATGTCCAAGCATAAATATACAATCATGCATGAGTACAAATGTGTAATTACTTTTTTATGCATGAACATTTCACAAGAAATAATTCATACTTTTTATGAACCATTTATTATGAGAAATGATTTTGATCATTTATGATTCTGTTTTAATCTTTTATAAAACAATTATTACTGCGTGGATTGAATGAGAATCCCAAAGCCAAAACATGTAAACATGGATTTTATAAAAGCCAAATTCTTAAGGGATTAATGAAACAGTTATTATTTCATGTGACAAACCATTATTTTATGTGTACTAGTTCCTAGTACATGTGAAAAGAATTGTTTTTTAGTTTACGCACGGCATTGTTATATCTGAAGCCAACAAGTCTAGTTATTTTTACATTTATAACATAATACATGTTAGTTATGAACATGTATATAAAAAGGGATTTGGAATAATAATATAAGTATGTGAACCTATAAATATAAGACCATAAAAAGACATATGAGGAATTTATTTTTCCTAAATGATGTTATGGGTGCACCCAGAATTATACAGTGCTCAAATGAATTGGGTAAAATGACGAATCTCATGAGTTAAGTGAAATGTTGTATGAACATGATTCTATATTTATTCCAAACTATGTGAGGTAGTTATCCACAATTATGTTGGTTTCTTACCTGTACGGTCTTGGCGAAAGGACTCAAGAAATTCTAGCATTATATATTCCTTTATTTTTTAATGGCTAATGATAAACCAAGGGATTGTTCGACGAACATAATATCCCTTGGCTAAAAATATTCTATGATATTGGTAATGAAGGTATAAATCTTAATCATTTATTAAAATGGGATGTTATAAAACGAAAGGGAACCTAATTCAAAGGTTATATGAATTTCATTTTATGTGCTAAAGAATTATGATATGAATTCTTATGTTTACAACTATGCTTTTAGAGTCAGATGGATCAATTTATGAATTCTGCACATTTTATGAATTTCTTGAATATGTATGCGCACTGTGATTTATGTTTTAGTAGGTTTTTTTATGTAAACACATATAGTTGATGTGAATGGTATTTCTGAAAGCTTTTTTCATGTAGCCTTTGAAAATATTGCTGACATGCCTCAAGAAAGAAATGTTTTCCTCTTAAAAAAATATTTTATGATTTTTTTTCAAAGGTGGTTGTTTTAAAAAGGGAATTTCTTCAAAAAAATTAAAACCATTTATTAGGAATTCTTATTCTCACCCAATATTTTAATTTATGTTTTTTAGGGACTAGTAGACTATTCCATGCATTGGGTACTCTTATGTGTCAACCTCAATATGAAGCTTAACATTGTCAGATTTTGGAACAAGTGTTTCAGCAGCATCTGGTTTTCCAGAAAAAAAACCAAATTGATCCTCTATATTGGGACAGGATGTGGAATTTTCGTATGCATGTACTTATGGAAAATATTGCACACCATGTTTCAGGCACCGATTACATTTTTCTGGGACAAGGATCATGACATTATCCTTCCTTTTTTAGTCTTTTACTCAATTGAAAATAAAATTTATGGAATTTAAATTTTTCTAAAAGAATATTAATAGAAAATTTAATCTATTCTTGAAAAACATATTTCAACAACATATTTTTTAACAATATAATACACTAGGCTATGTTATGAATTATAATGAATAATTTTAAAATAATAAAAAACATAACATAAATTTAAATATATTCATTACTAATCTCATAATCATAATCATGGTTTACTGGGGGACATATTTACTTTTAAATAATTGCTGATTTTTTATTAATAAAATATTAATTATCTAATGAATATCCATTAGGAGTGTCATGAATGGTGCGTGGTATGGACCATTTCCATGTACCAGGTCACCACAAGTTATGAATATGAAAACCTATTTGATTTTTAACTTCTAGGAACATATTTTCCTGAACCATGTCTATGTGTTGTATCTATGAAAGAATGTATTACTCAGAACACACAAATAATTTCCACCTTACCAAAAATATAATTCATTCTTCTATACTTACCCTCAAAGTATATCATAAGGTTTTTTCCATAATCTTTGTTTTATAAATCCAATTTCAATGATTTCTACTAAACATTCTCTAATACCAACAGTAATGCTACAACCCTAGAATCCCGAAGCCAGTGCATTATTTAATCACATTAGCATAGACACTGGTGTCGAATCCCAAAGGACAGATCTGTTTAGCAATTTGGGATAATATATTATATGCAAGATCCTTACAATACAACTCAAAATCTAAAATATAGTATAGATAATCCTTGAAACATCATGACTCTCATAGATTAACCATTCATATCAATCATAGTATACATCTTCACATCCGGGGAAAAATGAAATATATTAAATGGGTGAGATCATATTCTCGGTAAGGGTATATAATACTGCTAAAGCTATCATAAATAAGCATAATATTTTATGTAATGGTGTATAAATAAAACACAAGACTTTTAAACAAAATATTATGCATAATATAGAAAGAATAAATATAATAATTCTATATAAACATTAACATGTTTAATCTACATGTTCAATAATGAAATGTAATATCCATAAATAATTTTATAATGAGGGAATGCAGAATGACATACATCATAAACATACAATCTAGATTTGGAAAAGAAACCATACATAAATGAGTAGAAACCCAAACTAGCATATCTCATGGGATATACTAATTCATGTAGGGGAAAAAAATGGATTTATCCATCACTTACTAAGCCCACTGAATTCCTTATATAAATGGTTGAAAAATAATAGACCAAAAAATTCATATTAACAAATGTATTTGAAATTTTAATAATTAAACTGTAAACCATGAATGGTATAAAAATAGTTCATCAACATTAAAACTATATCATATAAAATTCAAAAAAATATGGTAAATGAAATCATAATAGATCAGCCTAAATAAATAATATGATCTATAAAATGATGTTTACATAGATAAAAATACTCTAATTAAATCATTAAGACCACTTAATAGAAAAACCCCTTTTTACATTCAAATATACTATTTAAAATTCATTAAATTAAAAAATAAATCATGTTTTAAATAAACTAGTAAAATTGTAAGGGAATATCCAAAATGTTATATCATCATGATGAAGGAATAATCTGCTCATGCTGCATAAGATAAAAACATTTCTTTCAATAAAAAAATCATAAATTACCACCTTGGGAAAGGTTCAGAATATTAATTTCAGAACATTTTATAAAATGTCAAACATCGATAAAATAGAAATTCAGAATTTTTTAGGATTATAATTAAAACAGTTTGGAAACATTTTTTGAAACATGGATATGGATGATATGTATTTTCTAGTAGATAATTTTATATAAATAATACTGAATACTAATGTGATTATGAAATTAACCCTTACCACATTATAATCTGTAGAATCATATTCCACGTAAAATAAATAAAATTATATGTATTTGAAAATACCAAAATCATTAGGATAGTAATCCTAAAATAATTTAATCATTATTATATACATAACAGAAAATAATAAGTAGTGCTTATGGGGTGTGTCCCACAGAGATAAAAGTGATACAAAAATCCCATAAGAAAAGTGTTAGATTTGAATCATGATCCCCATGAAATAATAAAATCAATTTATTTTATTAATATCATTTAAAATGAAATAAATTGTATATTATATCATAGGTAATAATATACACAACACAAATGAACTGAGTGGTGAATATGTAATTTTTCTCGTGATACTAAAAAAAGAGAAGAAATTCACATACATCATACATTTCATTAGTTGATTGTTCTTTATCCTCCTTTTTAATTGTTTAAAACGAGTTACAAGTTTGTACTAGAACCATATCCAGATTTATGATATCATATATGATCCACTAATATTATATTATTTACCATTTTTTAATTATATTTCCCTATTACTCTTGTTTCAGGTGTCAATAACTTCATTTTCTTATTTGTTGTTTTGTCTTGTAATTGCTATTTCGCGTCGATATGATATATTTTATACATATCCAAAATGATATAATTTTTATAAATATTATATTAACTAATAAAATAAATTATTATAATCAAATTTTAATAGTTAGTGTGTAGAATTAATCTCATCGCGTCCTGGAGACGGTAGGCCATACAGACACACAAACGACAATATCATTTCTTAAATGGTATAGTGGTAAGGAATTAGATGATATATTAATTTTATAGAATAAATATCAATTAATATTTATTATTTATATCCATTATATTCATCATTATACCCATCCAAATAATGTTGTTATGAAAAAACCAATCACACCACGACATGGAGACAGTAAGTCATACGTACACTTGCATGTTGGTATTGTTTATTTTAATATTGATAAAAGGAGGAATATTATTTTTACCATAATAATAATTGAATATAAATATATAGATTATACATGAGTTATTATTTTATAATTAATACAATATATGAATAGGAAGTAGATGAATAAATCATTTTTAAGGAGTCGGTATAGACCATTACCACTTCTATAGCGAACAACCTTTGGATCAGCACTTAGGGACACCAAGGTTGGTATTTTGAGAAGAAAATAACCTATTAGATGTGGTTATGGATATTTATAAGGGATATGGATAAGGGTTGGTGAAGATATAAGGATTAATTTGGAATGACGTAGTGAGGGACAAGGTTCCCATTTATAGGTGAGGGGAAGGGTATTTTATGGAACCTCAAAATATAAATATAATATAAATTTATTTTCAATAAAAAATAACTCCAAAGTGGTTTATTTGGAATATAAGATGAGGATGGACCAAAATAATCGCATCCAATGATTTATATACATGATTAGGTGACAATATTAAACACATATTTTGGCTTTAACACTTAGTTATTCCATTTAACTCTTACCATTGAAAATTAGATTTTGTATATTTAGGGTTAATGTAGATACAATAAAATGAAAAAAAAACAAAAATTGATAACTAATGAAATAATTAATTTTATTATATTTATTCGGATAAAATTTAGATTTTTATGAATTTTATATCATTTAATAAAATTTTGATTTATTTTATACTATCATTTATGCAAATATTGATACTATCCAATATTTTTCTTTTTAAAAATATCATTAATACATAATAATATCGAACCAATAATTATAATATATCACTATATTCTATAAGGTGTCAATAATATTTATGTATTTAATTATTTATATAATATTATATTTATTTCAATATATTTAATATTATTTATTTTATATTTTTGAAAATTAAATTGTTACTGCATAATTATTTTGCATTCAATTAACTAAAGTACTTATTATATAAAAATTAAAAATAAATTATCTTGTATCAACTATATATACTAATACTGTCTTTCCTACTACCATGTGTCATGCTAATGTTGATCCACATCAGATTTCTCTTACGTGCCACTTCTCAAATCTTCCACAATGCCAAAAATATCCTCTCATCCCTCCAAATTCGCGGCCGATCTTGCGTTTCTCCCCTATAATCCAATGCCAGTGGCCGCTCTGTATCCATTAGCAAGGGTTCCTGAAACCCCATTCCTCCTATCGCGAAGCCTCCTCACTATTCTGCCTCTTCCACTAGTATTCTTGGTATTATTTCGCCTTCCCTCACCCATCTCTCCCTGCAATCCACCGACGGCATCCTCATCGCCATTTCCCTCTTCCACTCACGTTCTCACTTTTAATTTCCTGTTCTCACTTTGTCGCTCGCAATCGGCCTTCAAACCTCGCGTAGACCATCTAACGCTTGCATTTACCCTCTTAACCTGCTACGGTTTCCGACACATCTGTTCTCCCTCCGCGGCTCGTGTTCTCGCTTCGCCGCTCGCTTTTCTCCTACCTCCACTGCCAAATGCAATTTCCTCTGAGTCATCGTTTCCTCACATTAACCCATCCGCTCCAGCAAAATCGCCGATCCCTGCCCCGAATCCTATATCATCTGGACTGTCGTCTCCATCCATGAAGCCCTATCTCAGTGGGTTAATGAATTTCATAATGGAAGCCAATCATCTCTCCATTAAAAATTATTATATTACGGCACCGAAGATCAACCACATACTCATCCATCTCCTGCATCGGGTAATTTTATCTTCCAATCATCTCTACAACATTAATTTCAGCATTTCAGTATTTCATTACAGTATATTAATACAAAATTTTTGTATTGTAATAAAATATCTGCATTCAAGAATCTGGAATTAGTGGTCCACTTTATTCAGTTTCTACCATCAATAATGGAGTCTAATTCAATCCATGGTCACGTATTTGTTTACCTCTATGTGCATTTACAAACCCTAAAATTTCACTACGCTGCATAAAATGTGTTATGCGTACTCCTGAGAGAATTTTCTCTATGCTATATAATAATCAGTATCCAGGTACTCTTATGATGTTTTTGTAATTTCATACAATAAATCATCTATCATGATTCCAGAATTGGTATTTGTGTGTATGCGTACTCCAAATAATGAATAATAACTGTTCTTTTCAAATTATATGTTTATTATACTCTACAATATTTACATTGTTCTTTTCAATTTTAGTAAATGTTTTTGTTTATTTTGATTTTTTTTCACAATCACCACTATTCAATTTTATAACTTATATAATCCATTATATCTTAATATTATTTTCTATATGCATTATAATGAAGGTTTCTTTAACAATCAATCTTTGGGAATTATGTTTACTAAATATCTCTCTTCAAATTCCCTCATCCATATACTATAGATTCATTAATGATTTTTGTTTCTCAGGGGTTCATTCCACTACTGTTATTCTTTAGTTTCCCTCAGCTGGTTCGAATGCATACTATTCCAGTCAGGGGACCGCGTATCTTGGGAATTTTGATTCTTCTATGTTTGTTCTTCCTTTTTATCATTCTTTCATCACATTATTTTAAGATTATACTACTTTAAAAGAAGATGGAAGGGTAGTTTTAGACTCTTATGGCTTTGGGAAAATTAATATCTTGCAGGTATATTACTTTTCACTATAGTTTATGCATTACTTTGGTTAAACAAATTATGTAATGCCATTCATTGAACTTGGAAATATGCCTATTGATAGTTAGTATTAACATTAATGGTATGAAATTTCTTTATATTGTAATCAACATCCATTTATTTGTATTTTTTTCTGGTCTTGAATGGTATTCATTACTACTTAATGTACAAAATTATGTACTGGTCCCATAAAATTATTTTCATAAATGAAGAGCTTCAATATATGTTTTCCTAAATAAATTGAATTATGCAAAAAATAATCTCCTTTGAGAAATTAGATGATTTCGCAAAGCCAATCTTCTGTGTTTCATCTTCCTTTTAAAAATGGTTTTTTCCCCATCTGATTAGGTTATGTTTCCTGAAAAGAAGTTGCAAGGGATGATTCAGACCCAACTAGCTTTTGAGAAATCACTTTGTTGCAGTTTAGCTGATCCTCACAATAGTTTCGTCATTCTTTCGATTAGATAAATTATATAATGCCTTTCAATTGTCTCAAGATACCAGGACTACAATTAGTCATGCCACTAAACCACATAGTCGAACAAAAGAGTATTTAAACCAGATGACTAACAAATTTTGCTGCCCTTTTCTGCTGCAATATCAAGGCAATACTTCATGTTTGTTTTTTTAATTATCAAATTAGTTTTCATATTTGTTGTTTACCGTAAGAAGTGTATCGTAATATGAAGTTCAACAAATGCAATAATGATTCTTGATATTATTATTACCAATAACAATCTTCATAAGTACTATTAGTATATAAAATAATTTAATAGTTCATACAATAATCTTGGATGAGTAGAGGAAAGTAGTAAAAATATAAGCATTGTGCAAGAATAAATTTTTTTTGAAAGAAACCGGATCAAAACATAATTTTAAATGAAGATGGAACATTGAATCACATGGTTCAACTATTGGAATTTAAAACACACAAGAACCAATGAATTAAATATCTATATGTATTAAAAAACAAATAGATCACCTGAGTCATTTAAAATTTTGTAATTCATATTAGAAAATGTATGGTTTCATACTCTATGAATATTTGAAAAAATTCATTATCACCATGCAATGAAAATAACCACAATGATTTGATAGTGAACCGAATATTGTTGGATTTTGAAGATTATAGCAGTCTACACATCAACACAGTGACTGCAACATGAAGGAAATAAACAAGATGACTAAAAACATCTTTCTTACCTATTTTGCTGCAATATCAAGTTAATACTTCATGTTTGTTTTTTAAAATTTCAAAAAATTTTCTGATTAGTTGTTTATAGTAATAAGTTTAATGTACTATACAGTTCAAAATAACAAGGCAATAATGAATCTTGATTTTTTTTATTATCAATCACCATCTTCATAAGTATTATTAGTATATTAAATTATGATACAGTTAATAAAATAATCTTAGATGAGTAAAGGAATGTGGTAAGTATATAATAATTGTGCAAGAATATAATGTTCATGCATGAAACTGGATCAAAACATGATTTTAAAAGCAGATGGAACTTTGAGTCACATAGTTCTACTATTGTAATTAAAAACACACTAGCACATACAAGGAATTAAATATCTATATTTATTGAACAACACATGGATCACATGAGTCATTTAAAATTTTGGATTCATATTACAAAACGTAGGATTTCATACTTTCTGAATATTTGAAAAAATTCATTAACACTATGCAATGCAATCAACCAAAATGCATTGATAGTGAACCGAATTTCATTGGATTTTCCAGTTTGAAGCACCATACACATAAACATAGTGACTGAAATATGACTTGTGTTAAAATGAATTTAATGTTCTACATTATTTACCCTCAAATATTACAAGTTATAATTAAGTAGTGCTGCAGATTTTGGGATGCATTCATTGTGGAATAGCAGACAGGGGGGTCGTGTTTCAAGATAAAACCTACACCGTTAAGGATGTTAAGGTGAATGTTTTTCATGATTATTATTTGGAGAGATTCACTCCACTGGTGAATTTTATACATCATTATATGGAGAGAAATATATAGAATAAGGTGAATGTTTGTCATGATTACTATTTAAATACCTTCAATCACAAATTTTTAAATTTTTATTATGATTGGTAATGTGCAGAATTAATTTGTAATCTACAGCCTGAATTTATACATGTTTCTCATTCCATGATTATGTGTTATTTTTTTAATCTAGAAATCTTTTCAAAGTTCCATTTCATATGTCAACATCTCTAAATTGTCACCTAGAATTTCAGATCACTCCTCACTTTGTTTGGGACCATTCTTAAGGAACATGGCATATTGATCCACCTTTGGCCTTGAATGACTGTTGAAGTATTTAACAACCCCAGCTCAGAAAATCACGCAATCTATCAACCCCTGGACATGAATTCTAAAAAAAATATTAAGGCCACCATTAATAGTTTATATATGACTTTTATGTAATAATTTTTTGTGTCTCGCAGCATAGGATGTGCCAGTGATAAAATAATGGACAGATAGGGTATTACTATTGCTGAGAGAGATGATGGATAATCCTCTATTGACTAACTATAGGTGTTATATAATCCTTTTCTAAGACTATCTAATTAATAATTTGAGATGCTATTGTAATAAATATTTTAATGTGTCCTTTAATTTTTTTCGACATTATCATGTTGGTGTAATTATGGTGGATGAGGCCCATGAAAGATCCCTTCTAAATATTACTTATTGGGACAAAATAGAAAGGTGATTTTAATGTATGATTAATCTATGTGAAATTTTTCTAGAAACTGAACAATTCATGTGTATCCTTTTTTCACTTATCATCAAACATTGCGGTCCAACATTGTCGACCCGAACTGTGCCTCATTATCTCATCAGCTAAAATTTAAGCAACTCAATTGCTGCTGTTTTATTTAGAGTATGTTTTGTTATAAGGACTAAAATGTGATATAGTTTATATTTTATTTTTGTGGGATTGGTGTTTCTGTTCAATCAAGTTGATCACACCTGTTTTATATATTGAAAATTTGCCGAAAGCATTGAGGAGTGGATGCCCTGGACCATGGAATCTGGGTTGAACTTGTTGTTGCGGATTTGCTGGGATAAACAACGACAGAAACGAGGAAAAACGAAAAAGAAAGAAAAGCACAGGACACGACAATTTACGTGGTTCGGGAAAAATCCCTACGTCTACGGGAAAGGCAGAATTTCACTATGATTCGGGAGCACAAAATTACAGAGGATTTCCAACATGAAACCCTAGCCCGAAATGGGGTTTAAAACAAATGGAGAAAACAATCACTATTCGAAAAGTGGTCGGCGTTGCTATAGTGAACGACAGCTGGCTTTGTCAAAAGAGCTACAGTAAAGTTGACCCTCGAATTCCGCACCACTACAGTGCCAATCGGTGTCGGTCGGTCAGCTCTGCTACAGTGTCATCATTTTCTACAGTGCCGGAAATTTGGGACGGGGCCCTTCGGCCCCCGGACCCCTGGAGCAGGAGCGCGTTGCCCCCTGCAACCCCCAACGAGCTCACCGCAGAGCTCGACCCGCGAAAGCTGCGGTCCACAAGCATTCAGACCAACCGGATCAGGCAACACCAATCCAACACTTGTCATCTTATCTATTGAGGAATGTTGTTTTTATTATTTGATTTTTTTCTCCTAAAATCTTTTAAATTCCCACCCTATGGTGTTTTATATTCCTTTGCCTTTTCTTTTAAAAAACCAAAAAAACATGCTAGAGACCAGTTTGGCGTGTTGTTGTACTGTTTTTTTGACACAACAACAAACATGCCAAAAAACAGGGGTTATCCCTAACAATGGGACCCAACACATGAAAAGGATTTATTTGATTGTATGTGATGTTTGGTCTATTTCGTGAACAACAAGGGTTGTGTTGTTTATGAACTATATTTGGGGTATTGCCTTTTCTTTCATCTTATTTGCACATTTTTGAATGGGTAGTGTCTTAATTATTGTTTTTCATTCACTTTTACCAATAAAATGGTTTTTCTCTTTTTCCACAGAACAACTAATCGGTGATCACGGTTCATCCAGAGGTCATTGAAGGGAGGCTCGGGACAATGTTGATTGAGTCATTCACGGTGGATGTGCCAGAAAGGTACACCAAGGATGACACGAGCTTCATTGTAGAGGCACTGATCATGTGGAACCTCAATTCACTTGCTGGTGTGATGGAGGATTTGGATTTACATAAGCTCACTGATCCAATTGATGGGATTGATTCTGGATGATGCAGCAGAAAAAGGAAAATTTTTATGGAATCATTGGACAAGGTTGGCTGGTATAATATGTTTTTCAATGATTTTAGATTATTTTTTTCATGTTGTTTTGTGGTTGTGGATGAATTTGGTCCCCAATATGGATACAATTTATTAGAAGTGCAGGGAATTCAAAGCAGGATGGTATTGTTTATATTTGACCTTCATGACATTTTCTTGTAAATTAATATGCATTTGCAGTTACTTCCATCCAGTTTCTGCAGCATTCTATGATGATGAGATATATATGGATTTCAGAAATGCATATTAATGGAAACAAATTAATGAATTTATACAATATATAATGTCTCTTATGATTATTATGAATAATGATGATCAAAATTATGTAATCTTAGGTTATAATGTGTCTCAAATCTAAAAGTTATGTGACAAAATTCACACACACAAAACTATAAAAACCATAAACCATGTATAATTATATATTATGTAATCTAAAATCAATGTCAATAATGTGTCTATAACATGAGTTATTTCTAAAATCTGGAATCTCTGCATGTTAACGGTGTGAATATTAATTTAGAATATTTTTATGAATTTTTCATGACAAATATACAAGTTCATCATAACTTCCGTATTTCCTTAAAGATGTTTATAATAACGTCAACTGCATAATATATGTCCTTTATTATTAGTTTTTAATTAATGGGTCTCACATATCATTTCTTATTTCCATTTTTATGCCACATAAAGGGATTTTTTATTCATTCCATTTATATTAACATAAATATATTTACATCGATTTCATGTGTTTTCCATGATGATGGGTGAGTTGGAAAATATTGGCATAATGATGAAAATAGTACTTCAAGATGAAAATCCATTTTGGTGTTTTTCAGATTCAATAAAATGTTTATTGAAAATGGTGAGGGAGGGGGAATTATAATACTACAAATAAAACATCTGACATACATATGTAAGATATCCGGAAGACTCGAACTTTCCTTCTTTTTTACATGGTATGTTTTACCATTTGTTGGAGTGATTCGTCATGAAATTGTTTCTTTCTTGATATTCCTCATATGAAATTATTCATAATCTTCAATAAATGTGTTCTATTAATCATTTTGATGTCTCAATGTATCCATATTCAGCCCTTTGAATTCGTCATTTCCAGAATTTGAATTATTCATTTCAATCATGATTTTATTGATGTATTTAATTTCTATTTCTTGAATGTGCAATATTAACTTCTATTCCTAAAAAAATTTATTAAATTTTTTTTCATTGATGTATATATTTTCTCTTTATCTTTTATTATATTTATGGTGTTGTCTTTATATGAAATTATATTTCTGTTTTACTGCTATTATTACATTTATTGTGATCGAATGTGAAAATAATTTCAAATCTTCTTCCTCAAAATTTAAAAAGTTATATACTTTTACTCCATCCTTTTTCTTTGTTAACTATTAGAATGATGTCTTCATATCATATGCACTCTAGTTCCATTATCATACACCATTACCTTCTAATTAAAATTTATTCAACATTGTTGTTTCTTCTCAACTTTTATAAATATAAATCTCTTATTAAAAAAACCAGTAATCGAATATGTCGTGAAATAGCACGGGCGAGTACTAGTAATATTAATTTTTATCATCCAAGTCATTATTTATAGTCTCAATTATCTTATATATGACCCTATATTATAAATTATTTAGTTATTAAATGTACGAGTAATACATTTTTAGCATATCATTAAATAATGTTTTAAAAAATATCATTTTATTACCCATGTGTCGTAAAAAGGTTATACGTTTTTCATATGGTTTATTTTGGTTGAAACTCACTCATAAAAGTAAATTAGTAATCATTTTAGGGTAATTATATACTTGTTTTACCCAAAATTAACTGATTTTCCCTTAACCATGGTAATGAAAATATTGAAATAATTAATATTAATATTTGAAAAAATATAAGAAACATATTTAAATAACATGGACCCCTATATTAAAAATATATAATCCATTTTCCCAAATTTATTGCAAATATGATTCTGTAGAAAATTTATAATTAATATCGTTGATGGGGTGCGAAAATAGGTTATTAATGTTTAAACATGAAAAAAATTGAAACATTTTTATATCTAAATTCAATGTAAAATTAATTCCAATGACCTGTATTTAATTAAATGATAAAACAATAATCTATATATACATTAAAATAATTCAATTATATAAATTAAAACTATAATTTTTTTCATTAAAAAATTATTTTTATTAAAATATAGTTTTTTGTTTACAATTAACCAATCCATGATACTTATTCGAAAAATTTCAATATTTTAACCAAAGTAACTTTTTATGTCCCTATTTAAAAGAAGATGTTTATTTTTTAAAATAAATTATATAAAAGTGTCAACAATTGGATTTAAAATATTTTCTCCATAAAAAGGTGGTAAAATCTCTTTTATAAAAATATTGGTTTTATGTGTATTATTGATTTTGTTCTTATCTTATTCCTATCAAATCAATTAGATGAATAAAAAAACATAATTGATTTAAATAGCATATATATTTCGTTAATATCATTATATAATAGTAATTAATTGAATTTAGTAGGATAAAATTACCTTTTGAGCATAAAAATAGTTCATTGCATATATTTTTTTATATTCAGTTGGTTCCTTGATTTATTTATAATTAATTTGTAACTTATTAATTCGACCATATAGTTTTATATGTTTTGTAATAATATTCATACATACCATCATAGAATCTATGAAATATCTTATTATATTAAATAATATATTTTAATAATATAAAGCTGTTTTGAAAAACTCAGCCTCATGTGTAACACAAGAAAACTCATTATTGTGTGTAGAGAAAGCTTATCATGATGTTCTGTATAGTATAAGCTATCTAGAAAATTTGATTTAAATAAGAAGTGTCATATCATAAAATATTAGGGAGTCACATTATACCATCCTTCAACAAATTGTATCCTCATAATTTAAACTCAGGATCAAACACAAGGGTTCTGACCTTTCAAAATAACTTTATTGAAATACCACATCAGAAAAGGGGGTAATGAGACCTTTATTTTAAAATAAATAAAGGGAATTATGAATGTCACCAAAGATAAAAAAACTGCAGTTCCATATAATAAACATATATATTAAAGAAAAATCTAACCATCATGATCTGATGGAGTGTGATAGAGATCATGGTCGGGAGAATGTTAACAATAACAAAGGTGTGAATCTATTATGATCTAAGGGACCATCTGATTCACCAAAAAAACAAGGTACTAGGATGACATATTTTTCTATATCTTGTCACTATTGTTTAAGAATTATTTACTTTATATACATATAACATATAGAAACATACTTACTAGATATGTATAGTTTCATCCATTATTCAATTCCCTCCACAAACATATATCTTTCTCCAAATGAGGTGTATTAATGATGATCATGTAGTGATTTTAGATTTCATATAAACCTATAGAGATAATAAAATCCAGAAAATTATAACTACATATTCTTATGGTCATCAAACATTAACCAAAAACATAATGGTAAGGATAAAAGAGATAATCCCTCAAAAATAATAACCAAATGTTAACAGTAAAACCCAAAGGTCAATATATATCATTTAAAAAATAACTATCCTTCATAATAAATATTATAGAAATGGATTAAAACACAAAAATCATAATGATATGATTATATATTCTTCCAAATAACATCAATCAATATTTAAATATTTAATTATATAAATCTCATAATCTCCAAGGTTTGCTAACCATTTCCACGAATAACATGATTCACCATAAGTCCAATATAATATCAAATTTGACTCCAAAAAAATCCATCCTTTATTCCTCAAAATATTTTTTTCCTTAATCGAATAAGACATCCAAAAGGGTGAATGTATTCTGAAATAACATTAATAACTTAATAACTAAATCATTTACCAAACACAGTGTTATGATTAAACAAATTTATTCATTATATAGTTTTACTAAAATAAATATCATGTTATCATGGACATCACATAGTCTAGTGGAAGGTGCTGCATCCTTATTTCCTTTTATTTGTGGGTTCAAGCCCCACAACCTTATCCAATGCGACAGGTTGTCACCTGGCTTGAGGGTAATCCTTTTTCTAAAACTATATTAATAGAAACTAAAAAATATATATGATGGATATTATTGAAACAAGGTTAGTCACTAAGTATATTATATAAAGTAGTTTTTCAATAAATCCCCAATAAATAAATACATTATACATTTATTTCCAAAAAACATTCTTATTTAGATCACAAAAAAAAATTACTCAAAAAAACTCATACCTCCATCTTTGTCTTTAGTGTTGGTGTCAATCATTATTATAAAGGGTCCAAGAATTCTAGTGGTACATTAAGACATCCTAAAAATTTTATATATATTCGTTCAAATTTCAACTAGTTAAGTTTGGATTAATATTATGATTACATTAACAATTATTTAGAAAGGTTTTACTTTTAATATACATTTTTTAACATCCACATGAAACAATACTTTCTTAAATAATCTAATTATGTTGAACTCAAATGTCTCAAAATTCACGTTGATACGTCCAAATATATAAAAACATAAAATTTTATAAATTTTAGATGCTTTAAGGTATCCCTCTTTCACATATATTTAACGGTTGAAGAGTTCTTCATATGGTTTAGTTATAGTGATGAATTCAAAATTACCATGGTTATACCTTACATGCCTAGAATAGTTGGAATACTGAGATATAATAGATTTTTTATATAATAATGAAGATCCTCAAGAAAAAATGGGGAATAATAGAGGTGTGGGATGCTTCTTACTATTTCACGAAGTTGTCTTGAATGTTGATAAACAATTCAAAAAAAAATCTAAGCATGGTTTTAGCATTATAATTGAAATTAAATCCATTATAAGTGAGTGAAGAGTCATCTGTGAACCTTCCCCTTCCATTTTATGGGTTTTCATCAAATAAAAATAAAAATTATGGAATAATGGTTTTACTATAAGAATATACCATGAAAATTCAATCTATTCTTAACAAAAAAATCATTCTAAGAACTATTTCTAAAAAATTCACATAGAAGGCTATATTATGAATCATAGTTCATAATATCAAAATTATTAAAAACATAACATAAATATACATTTATTCATATTTAATCTTGTAATTAAAAAACATGGTTTCTTTGGGGCATAATTAATTTTAAATCATTCATAATTATTTTTAAATAAAATGTGAATAATCATAAGCATTTCACCCAGGAGTGTCAAACTAGGTGCTCAGTAAGGCCTATTGTCATGTACTAGGTTACCCCGAGATAGGCTTGTGACACCTTGTCAAAATTGTTACCCCTATGTACATCTTTTCTAGAATCACACCAACATGTATAATTTAGATAGGGCTTTATTTCATGGAATACACACATAATCTCTACCATACCAAAATTCTAGGATATTATTCTAAACTTATCCTAAAACTCTATCTTAGGGTCATGTTCCTTAATCTTTGTTTTCAAAATCCAATTTCCATGATTTCAAGTAAAATTCAACTCATATAAACTGTAACACAACAACCCCCGAATCCTAGATTTATTTTATTATATTAATAAATTTTCATATATACAAGTGTTGAATCACAAAGGACCGACCCATTTAGATGTTTTGGAAAATGTATTTTATACATGATCCTAATATTACAATTAAAAATATAAATTACAACATAGATAATACATTGAACATCATGATTCCCCTAGATTAAACCTTTATATCATTCATAATATAAATCTTAAAATCATATATGAAATCAAATAAAATAAAGTGTTGAGCTCAAATTCACAGTAAGGGTAAATAATACAGCAGAAGGTATTATAAATAATAATAAAATATTACATAAATGTGTCTAACTATAACACAATAATTTTAAACATAATCTTGAATAATTTTATGTAATGAGTAAATCAGATAATTCCACAAATAAATTCACATAGATATTCTAGTAGTCAAATAATAATATGAACTATCAATAAATTATTTCATAACATAGGAATTCATAATGTGGGATATCAGAAACATACCTTCAAGGCTTAGTCCCAGACACCATACATAAATGATTAAAAACCCAAACTAGTTTTTATAAAAATACCTACCAATCTATTGCGAATATATAATAGGACCCGACCCATCACATTCTATGTAAAATGCATTCTTCATATGGTGGTTTGAAACATAACCAAAAAAAGCATTCATATAAAATGTTTATATGAAATGATAATAATTTAACTAGAATCTATTTATGGTATCAAAATACCACATCCACAATCAAACTAATTCATAAATCATTCATTGAAATATGTTAAATTTTATCATTAGAGATTAACCTCACTCAATAATAACATATAATAATGATGTTTGCCTATATGAAAATAATCTAGTATGATCATTATAAAACTCTTTAACGAACTACCCGATTTATATATTGAAATAATTTATTTAAATGATGTTAAATAATAATAAAAAAAAATTCATTTGAAAATATCCTTTACATCTTGTAAGGTAATCTTCAAAATGTCAAGGTTCTACGATGGTGGAAAAACTTTCCCAAGCTACATAAGTTAAAAAAAATTATTTTTATCAATAATGCCCTAAATAAACACATTTTGAAAATGAAAAAAGATTATTTTAAAACCATTTTATAAAAAATTAAAGAGGGGAAAAATAAGAAATTCATTATTTTAGTATTATATTTAAAAAAAATTGAATTTTTTTTATAAATCATTGACGGGGATGATAAGTATTCCCTTTTAGATACTTACATTTAAAAAAGCTTAAATAAAATTGAGATAATGAAAACAACCCTCACCAAATTATAATCAGTTGAATAATTTTCCCAATTAATGATATAAAATTATACAGATATGAAAATACCATACAATTCATGATAAGTCTCAAAAAATAAATTCATTTCCACTATATACAACACATAAAATAAATAATTTCTGTATAAGGTATGTGTCCAACATTGATAAAAGTGATACAAAATTCCCTTATTACTAGTGTAACTTATGAATCGTGATCCCCATGAAAAAATAAAATAAATTAAGTTTTTAGATATCATTAAAAACTAATTTAATGATATATTATGTCATATTTTAGTATATACACCACACAAAAGAGGTGAGTGGGGAATATTTCATGTATCTCACGAAATTAAGAATGTTAGATGAAATTCTATTACATTTTGCATTCCATGAGTGGAATGTGAATTAAAATATTGTATAAAGGTTTAAAACATGTTATTATTTTATTCCATAATAATATAAATATTTATGATATCATATATTGTGCTCTTATATTAACTTATCACACGTTTGTCAATAATATTTCGTTATTACTCTTGTTATTGTTGTTAACTACTACATTTTATTATGTCGGTTTGGTCATGTATGTCCTTTTTCATATGCATAGGATATATTTTATTCATATCCAAAATCATATTGAGTTCATAAATATTATATTAACTCATCATATTTATTATTATTTTCATTTTTTAATTGTTAACATAGAGAATGTATCTCACCACGTAATAGGGATGGTAGGTCGTATGAACGCATGACCAAAGTTTCATTCCATTAATGGTAAAGTGTTAAGTAATATGATGTTTTATTAATTATAAATAATAAATATCAAGTAGTATTTATTATTTATAACTATTGTATTCATCATTATATACATCTAAAAAATATAGTGATGAAAAAAAAATTACACCATAGTGTGGAGATGGTAAGTTGTATGTACACACACATGGTGATATTGTTTTTCGTATGATAGATAAAAGGGGATATATGGATATAAAATAATCATAATAATATATAATAAGATATATAATAATGTATTTGTTAATTTATAATTTAAACAAAAAATGAATAGGAAGTAGAAGAATAAATAATTTTTAAGGAGTCGGTAAAGATGATTGCCTCTTCTTTAGGGAACCACCTTTGGATGTCCTCTTAGGGACACTAGAGTTGTTATTTTAAGAATAAAAAAACCTATAAGATTTGTCTTAGTGTTTTTAAAAGGGAAATGGGTAGGGTTTTGGTCGATCTAGAAGGCTCAATTTAGTGTGAGGATGTGAGGGAGGAGGATCCCTGTTATAAAAGAGGGGAGGGTCACTTTAGAGAACTCTGAAATTTTTTATTTATTATAAATTTATTTTCTATTTATTATATATAAAGAATAATTTATTTCAAATATATTATGATGATGTGTTTAAATAATCTCAACCAATTATTTTTAGACATGTTTAGATATATATATTAACCTTATCTTTTGTCTTTAACCCTTAGTTAAACACTTCAACTATTTCGATGAATATTTGGTTTTTTAAATTTTAGGGTTGTTATAGTTAATATAAATTGTGAAAAGAAATCCCAATAGACCATTTATGACCTATTTAACTTTTTTATAGTTATTTTTCCTAATGATATATATTTATATATTTTATTTTATTTAATAAAATTTTATTTATTTTAAAATATCATTTATGCCAATTTTGATAAAATTCTATATTTTTCTTTTCAAAAATATCATCACTTGATAAATTTGAACAAAAAATTTTACTGTATCAAAAATAATTATATTTTCTCTATTAAATTAATATATATAATTAATTATGAAAAATTATATTTATTTCAATATTTTTTATATCATTTTTTTGATATTTCTCTTAATTAAAAAATTATCATGACACTATTATTAATTCCATTAATTAAACAATTAATTGTATAAAATATAAAAATAAATTATAATCATGAAGATAAATTTATTATAATTAAAATTAGAATTTATATTTGAATTTAATGTCTGTATAACTCTATTTTTAAATGTGATTTAGTTATTAAAAATATAAGTATAATATTTTTAACTTATCATTCATTAGAATATAATAAATGCAATTTTGATACCCAAGTGGCATAAAATTGTTATCATTTCAATATATGGTTGATTTTTCTCTAACAAAACTCATTTAGTTAAATTAGATATTGTTTTCTGGTAATTATAACATTATATTTACCGTTAATTACCTATTTACCCTTTACTGTGGGAATTAAAATATTACTATAATTACTATTCATATTCCCAAAAATAAAAGAACCCTATTTAAATAATTTGGAAAAATTGATTACAAATATGGATGAAATTTTTTAAAATTAAATACATTAATGTTCCTATTATTTATTTAAAACTAATCCCATTGACTGGGTAAGAAAACAAGTTTTTAATGTTTACACATGCAAAAGGTTGATGCGTTTTTATATCTTAATTCAATGTAAATTTAATGCCAATTATCCCATTTGGATTTAATGATAAAAACATATAGTTATACTTTAACCCCATTCAATTCAATATTTTAACACTATAAATTATTTTGATGATAAATGTTCTTTTCTATTAATTTTTTTATTTATTTACTATTTATCAAACCATGAAACTTACAAGAGAAAAAAAAAATTTAACCAAAGTAAAATTTTATGTAAGTATTTAAAATTATAATTTTATTTCAAATAATGTATTTTAATGTGTCAAAATATTGATTTTCAATACGATCTCTATTAAAAGGCTGTAAAACCTATTTTATAAAAATATAGGTTTTTATGTGTAATATTAGGATTAGTTTTATATTACTCCAATCAGATTAATTAGATGAATATAAAAAACAATTTAACAAATATATAACATATATATTAAATTAATATCATTCTATAATATTAATTAATTTAATATATTAGGATAAAATGACGTTGTGAGCATAAAAATAGTTCATTATAAAAACATTTCCTAAAAATTCAGTAGGTTCTGATATTAATTTATTACAAATGAATTAAAAAATATGTTTTTATAAGTTAATTAATACTATTCATAACATCTAACTTAAAATATATGATATATCTTATTATATTAAATAATAATACTTTAATAATATATTGTAATTTGGTAATACTCATCCTTACATGTAACGCAAAACAACTCATTATTGTGTGTATTATTAGCATATCATGGTGTTGTGTAAAAAATTAGATATAAAATAAACTGTAGATAATTAAAAATATACTTACTATAAAATCATTGGTTGTTACAATAGAACCCCAAATACACCAATATCCAATAACAAAAAGGAAGGATCTCCCCTTCTTCCAATATTGTTATCTCTAAATCTCGGGAACCTATGCTAAAAAAGGTGTCTCCTTGGAGAATTGGGGCTCTGAGGATAGAAAAATTACACATGAATTTAAACCCAGTGATATCCCACTTACCCTAAAATAATAGATATGTGCTCAAATAATCACTAGGATACATGCAATAAGGACATTTAGAGACAACATTATTTTTTTTTGTGTTTATCCTCATCATTGGTGGGCAGTGAATAATTATGAATACAATAGAGGAGGAAGTGAAAAATTAGAATAATTTATTTGAAGCATGAAATATGACCCAAATTTATTCTATATTTCCATAAAACTATTATAGACCTTCAATCCTTAATGAAAAGGAAATTGATGCCGAATTCTTGAGGACTCTCTTATCCTGTTTATCAATTGTCTCAATAATATTGAAGATATATATTTGATCATTGTCCAAAATATCATAGGTTTTGGAGGCATATCATCATTATTGACTAATATTAATATCCATTATCAGGTAGGTGGGGAAACTATTGGTGGGATCAGCCTAATTATGAAGCTAAAATCTAATATTAACTTGCCTAAGAATCCAATGTTCATTAAACTGTAGACAAGATATATGTACTTGGATCATCCCCCACATATTGGGGACCTTCAATTTTAGTAATTCTAGGATCCTACCAATATTCAATTATATTAATTTGGACCTCATTATATGACAATCAAGATCCTCCCATGATAGCATTTCAAATATACAATTCATCCATAGTAGTGATGATCCTAAAATCAAAACCACCTCCATAGGTAAATTTTTTCCTCTTATCCCATTGAACCCAATTAAAAAATCTATCTGAATGATATCCCTATATAAATACAATCATAATAATATAAGTATTCATTATTACTACCTTTGTAAAATTATGATGAAAAATAAAGTGAAATGGAATATATGATATAAATATTTCAATATGTTTTATTCTTCCACTAAACAAAAGGATGTAATATTTCAAGTTTTGGATTTTAGATGAGATACTTCCAACCACTTGGTCCAAACACTTTATACAAATCCCACTAGATGTGATTAGTGCTTCTGAGTATTCCGTAGGTAATCTCCATCAATAGATCCCATTACCATATTAAATATTTGGTACATTACTCTCATAACACTATTTTGATATGTATATATTGTTTTATCATGGTATAATTTATTTTCACTCCACTTACATTACTCATCAAGTGTTTTTATTTAATCCATGGTTGGAATCCATGATATATAGTAGTTATACCTAACCCAATGGAACATGAAGAAAATATATAATTTTATGAGACAATATCCTCTATTATTTAGTGGATCTTATGACCTAGTGGTATCTAGTGGATGGATTAGTTCATTATATATTATATTTTATGTCATGGGGTCTTTATTAAATCAAATGGTAACCATTTAAATTTATCATTTTGAATATACATATGACTAATTGTGAACTTTGGTTATTAATACTATCGATAAATAAAATCTTGATGTCATGGAAAAAGAAACATTTATGTAAAGTTTCCTTGAGAAATATTTCCATAAGTTTGATCAACTCTAGATGAAAATGAATTTATTGCATTGTGGAAAAGGGATGAAAAAACATTATAAATGTAAGAAGAATAATTTTGAAAGAATAGATAGGTTTTTATAAAATTATGTTTTGAGACACAGACCGTAAAATTAATATATTTTACTCTAAATTAATTTTTTTATGAATATCAATATCTTCATGAGAATTTAAAATATATGGGAATGTTTTTTTGTTATGTTGAAAAAGTTGAGAAATTTTTATTAAACAATTATGTGCCTCAGGATGATGAATACAAAATGATTAATGAGGTGGAAGATGATGGGAAACATATATAAAAAACATTTATGTAGGAAAATGAAGTACCCCTCATTTGGTTTTTGTGGTTAGAAGAACCATGGAGAATGTATGGTAAAACAAGGGAAGTGTTACCAATGCGTAATGTTTGGTCACAGAGACCATGACTGTAATGAAAAAAATCCAAAATAATCATAGAATAGGGTTAAATATATCTATCGAGTAGTGAGATATTTTTGTTTTGATGATATGGGTCATTATGATAACATGTACCCGAATTTTGTAACTCGGGCTGGAAATTCATAAGATTAAAGGAAAATAAGTGTGGAAAAATACTTTTTTACCCCAATGGATAATGTTGGTCCACCAAATGGATGGGTGGTAGGTATGTTACGTGGGTATTTGAATAATTCAAATACCATATTAGATTATATATCATTAAAGTATTTCATATTGGACAAATATTCAATAATAATGGGAATGTCACATTATAAAATTATGAAAGAACTTTTGGATAATGATCCAGGTGGAAAATTTATAGCACCCAATATATATATCTCTCTTCTTATTGTTATTAGTGGAATGTTCATTACAATAAATCATATATATATTCCCATAGTAGAGTTTTATATTATTTTGGGTATAGATTTATGTTTTGTATATCATGCTAAAATATATTACTAAACCTATTAAATTATATTCAATGATTTCCAACACTTGATAACTTATAAAGAATCGATGAAATTTTTCAAAAATGGATGTTATTTTTCCTTATATTATATTTTCCAAATGAAAAAAAACTCAAATTAGTGACATTCTAGTAGTTAATGAATCTATGTATGTTTTATGTCTAATTAATGGGTGTTATTCATCTTCCAGATAATTATTTTAATGTTTCCCTTGTGATTGATGATATGCCAATTTTTTGACCCCATTATCAAATAGACCAAGTATAACTATAGTAAGTAAATAATAAGTTTCATTAATTTCTAGAAAAATTATTCATAAATTTAATAACATTACCTAGGGGTTCTCCTCTTATGAATATTAAAAATAAATGTGGTTCAATTAGGATTTTCATTGAATATAAAGTATTGAATAACATCACTATTATGAACAAGTATCTATTGAGTCATATCTATGATTTGTTAGGTCATATCTATGTAGATAATTAAACTTTGAAGATTTATCTTAGTTCATAGTACCATCAGTTCAAGGTAATAGAAGAAGATATGATGCTTACTTTGTTTCAGACATGTTATGGGCACTTTGAGTTTGTAGGTATGCCCTTTCAGTTGTCCAATGAAAATTTTGTATTTATGGATCTAATGAATTGATATTTCCTGGATTTTTTTGTCATTTTTTTAAATTATTTAATCATTTTATTTGGGTATATTTTTAATGTCATAAGGAACATGGAAGACAAATAAATAAATAAATTTCAAAACCTAAAAGAAAAAAAACTATGGATAACATTTTATGTTTGAATTTTTGTTGAAGAAAATTTATTTCCATGAAAACATTGTTTCTAAAGATGGTATAATTATTGATCCTAGTAAAATAATGTTTTTTGGAGAATTTTTACGACCTAAAAATATTATAGCAATTTATATTTTCATAGATTAGTTGGTTACTACCAGTGGTTTGTTGAAAAACATTCTTAGTTATATTGACCACTAAATATGTTAAATTGGAATGGAATTAAATATATATGAATATAATATTTTGATGATTATTTTTAGATATTATGAATAATATTGAATAATGGTCTAGTATTTTATCATTCCTCTATAAATAGTGATTTTTTCATCTACAATGATGCTTCTTCGAAGGACAAGGTTGTGTCCTGATGAAAAGTTATCTGATAATTTTTTATTCTTCAAGTCAACTAAAACCACATTAGAAAAATGATACTACTCAATATTTTGATTTGGGTGTTGTGGATTTTTCTTTGAAAATTTAGTGGAACAATGTATATGTATCAAGATACAAAATATATAATTATATTAAATGTTTGAAGTGTATATTCACATAGAATGTGTTGAAAATGATGTAGATAAGATGGTTGTATCTGATTAAAAACCTTAATTTAACGATACATTAACTTCTTGGAAAGGCAAACATTGTGGGTGATACATTTATTGGTAAATATAATTCAAAATCATCCAAGATAATTTTGAAACGTGAACCTTTTGTTAATGATTTAATAATTTTTTTGTTTGTATTTTTGGATTAAATAACATCCTCTTTTTTGTTGCAGGTACTAGTGAAATCATATATGTAAAACAAAATTATGAAACATCATATGGAAGACCACGATTTATATGAAATGGTAGGGTTTGTTATTTGTTACCTGAAATTAATGTTAATAAAGAATGGTTCTCGATATTAGTAAAGAGATTATGTGTGTCTTATTATTCTCTTGTGAAGATAGAATTGTTTCATAAAGCTCATATTTCTCTATTTTTTCATTCATATTAGCAAAAATATGATGTAAAAAGACCATAATGGGTGTTACTGATGGTATAGAAAGGATATATATATATATCAATGAAAAGAAAATAATGTTTCTATCATGTTAATATGTTAAAGAACAATATAAAATTCCAAATGGGGTGATTTTTTCTTTTCCAGTACTATAGTGGAAATTGAAATACATATCCTTGGATTTATTGCTTAGAATATAAAATTCTTATTGAGTTAATAATGCAATTTTGTTTACTATTGACTGAATCAATATATCTTCACATTTCATACCCATTCATGTTACTGTATAATTAGATATTCTTTCTCAACTATATCATATGTAAATAGTCAAATTACATTATGTTCCTCTCTCTATTTTATCTAATCATGATCCATGGATAAATTATAATTCTTTAAAATCCCATTAATATTCAATGGGAATTAAATTAAATTCATTCATAGCCTTTTATCTTCAGTCTGATGGACAACATTAATGAAAAATTAAGACCTTGGAAGGCATTCTTCGTGCTTGTTCAATGGATTATTAGGAATGTGGTGATCATCATAATTTTTTAGTTGACTTTTCTAAAAATTGATATTTTCATTCAAGTATATATATAACACATTTTGTGGAATTATATGAAAGTGGTGTCAAATGATGTCATTTTTGGAGGAATTATGTGAAATGAAGTTCATGGGATGAGAAATCATAGAGGTAATGTCTGAGATGTCGATGATGATTCATCAACTTATAAGGAAATAATAGAGTAGTTTAAAAAGATATGTGGATAAATAGAGTAAATATTTCTCTCTTGATTATATGATCATGTTTTAAAAAAATTATATCTGTGGTAATATGTTATGTAATTTTGTTAAATATGTTAATTTATGTCCACTATTCATTTGACTATATGAAATCTTAGAGTTAGTTGGATCAATTACTTCTCAAGTGGACATCCCTTTATGTTTATCATAGGTAAAAAAATTTAATCTGTTGATGTTATGAAATATTATTCTTAATTCATCTCATATTTTTATCACAGATGTTGTTCAGCTAAATGTTAAAATTTCATAAAATCTACTTCTTATTGAAATTCATTGCAATATATAGTACATTTTTCGGAATAAGGTAATTCATGAGGTTATTGTTTTTTGGAGAACCCATGTGGTTAATGAAAAATGGGATTATGAAATTTTATTTTATAAAGGTATGAATACCTGTTTAATAACTGAATAAAATTTCAAGAATGTAATTTACAAAAGAGTGAAGAATGTAACAACTCATGAAATGTTAAAATTAATATTTATCATGAATTCTATGGTTTTATTTTTAAATGAGTATTTATGAAGAATATAATTTTTATAATAAAAATGAAAATTAATTTTTTCGATCCATAATGTTAAAATCATTTAAAGATGAATTTTTTAGAAGTTATGGGAGAAGATTAATTTTACTGTGAATAGTGAAAAATAACGATTTTTATAATACTGCCATTTTCATTATATTTAAAATTTACATTATGAATTGAATTTTATATCAAGGAAAATTATTTAATATTTAATTATATATATTCTAGTTAATCAAATTTTAATAATATTTATACATTTTTTTGGTAATAATACATTTGTTTCATAAAACATAATTTTTTGAAAAATAGAATTCATTAAAATTTGCGGGACTAATTTTAAATGAAATTATTCCACAATTTTGTTTTGAATTATCAAAAAATTGATTCAATTTTTAAATTATATGGGTATATATTTATTATGTGGGTAAATTTTATTCTTGTTAATTTGAATATTAGCTTTTATAATTTTTGTTATCACGGTAATGTTGGAGTTGGTGGCCAAGTTCTAAATAATTTATACTTTATGATAAACATGTATTAATAAATACCTTATCACAGCTTGATTCTTCTTCTGTTTGTCAATTCATGTGATATTGTCTTCAGGATATCTATTGCACTAAAGGGTCATATCAGATCCCTCTTATTATAAGAACATGGAAGTGCCATAACAATATTCTTGAGTATATGTTCTATGGTATGATCATGTTATTTGAAGGACTCAAATAATACAGGACATTAGGGGTGCATGATCATAAAATGTTGAGGCACATTTTCATGGTGTGCTTCCATGGTAACATCCACAAGGATATTATGAGATTGAGACCCACTAGTAGGAAGTCCACATTTCTTAATGTCATTGGATGTTCATATATGTGGATGTGTGTATTGGTCCTTAAACATTATGATTATTAATAATTGCAGTTAAAACTCATGCACATAGATTTATTGAAGAAAACTATGATGAAACACTATTCACAGTGAGTTTGGATATGTTGGATGCATCATGAGTAATTCTGCATTAATAGATAAAGCGAGAAAGGGTTAGTATCCTATGTTTCATAATGGAAGATGATATATCTGAAAAATTGATGGAATTGATTTTGCCTAAATAAATCCATGGCCATGATAAGGAAAGAGCATGTTCAATTCTGGACAGTCAAATAAGGAATAATCGGGTGCATGGGTTGATGGCACTAGCATGAAAATCGCATGATTGGAGATATCGTGGCAAATGGATTAAATTATATGGTAAGAATTTATAGAAGGTGACACATCATTGTGGAATTAAAATATTTCTCCATGGATTCCTTACCATGTTTCTAGATGCTAACCTTGGAAATTAGGCATGATATGCCCACTTCCACTAAGAAATAGGCCAAGAGGTTCACACACTAAATATTTCTAAACATCTCATTTAAATATTCATTTAAAATTTTGTATAAATATTATTCTTTATTGTGGTTTAATAACTATTCAAGGATTCCAGATCACATTTATTTTGATACTAATTATGTGAGGGAATATATTGTGTGAGAAATAATAAATTTTTTACTGAGTAATGAAATGACGTTTATTTATGAAATACAATAGCCATTATTCCTGGTCAAATAAATACTGCAGAAGAAATACAGAAAATATAAAAACAAAAATACACTCCATGTTTTTTTAACGGGGATTTGTGAGAAACAATATTATTTATTTAATTAAATATTATTAAGGGTATTTCACTAGGTGCATGTAATGTTATAATAATAGTCAACTGTTATTATTTTACATGGTGACTTACAAAAAATAAAATGAGTAGAATAATTTCTTTTGGGTAATTAATTAATTTTATTACACTAAGTAATAAAATCCCAAATTCCATTTTTTATTATCCTAGCAATATTTTTTGGTTGTTCACAATGGATTTGGGGAAATCTCTCAATCCAAGAGATAATTATTTTCTTCCTAGAAAGCTTTAATGTTATGAGAGAGATCCTCCTACACTGAATCAAGTGGAGCGCTTTGGAAGCGGATCTCAAGAAGATAAAAAGGGGAAATTGAAAATGAAGGATCACCCACGCTAGCACCTAGATATGCCTTTTGTGACATCCATAGATACGTGGATCACATGTGGAACACCACTAGAGGATTCCTACACTTGGCTTCTGCGACAAAAGGATGGATCACATTGGATCATGACCAGAAACATCAATTTAGAGAGAATTCAATTAAGTTAATTCTTGTCCTTTAATTAAATTAATTACAATAAACATTTAAGGATCCTCTCCATGGATTTGGGACTCCCCTCTTTTATATCGTTCTCCGTTCAATTACAATTAACTGTATTTTTATCATCATGACAGATCATAGATTGATCGTTGTAAACAGAATAATTTAAGTTAGGTACACCCATCCACGTGCTTCAGCTATGCCCAGAACCTACATGTGTTATCATAGGGATAATATCATTGATTATAATTTTTTTAATGATTTAGGCATTTAATAATTTAGTTGCTTCAATTCAAA
This sequence comes from Viscum album, assembly GCA_963277665.1. Taxonomy (NCBI): domain Eukaryota; kingdom Viridiplantae; phylum Streptophyta; class Magnoliopsida; order Santalales; family Viscaceae; genus Viscum; species Viscum album. The sequence continues at coordinate 212,125,296 of OY728155.1, read as the reverse complement.
ATAATCGTTCTGAAAATAGGAATCTCGAGATCTGTTCTTCCTCTTTCATTTCTCGTTCACCTTACAGAAATGATGAATTTATTTTAATTTTGATTAAAATAAAATAGATCATCTAATCTGGATGTTCCAATGGTTCCTTGTTGTACAACACCAAAACCTACAACATGTATTCTATAGTACATGACATGTAGTAAAGGTTCAATTCATCAGGTCTGGTCTTCCATATCAATTTGTGTCATTGGAGTTTGTCTGAGTTTTAAAGAATCAGTATTCTGATAAGGAATAGGTGGCACACCATTTTTATATTAAATTCCATGTGGCCAATTGGACATGGTGTGTAGTCTATTCAGGTTAGTGTTGGACAGTGTACCCCATACCCAGATTTCTTGGTTGGATACCCTGTAACATGTGTACTACACAACGTGTTACCAATGGACATGCCATTTACACTGAATATTTCCGATGTACACTCACACATCATATCCCCGGGCATGTATATAGTATTGATAGTGAACAACAGTGCATGAATTTTAGGTGAAACTATACACCATTCACCCATCCTAATTACCCAGATTTATTAAAATTTATTATATATTTAAATAAACCATTGATATTTTTACCATGGTGCGGGCGTAAAGCTGAGGGAAAACATGTGATAAGTGTTTTATATGTAACGCCCTGACCCCAGTTACCCAGAGTTCGTGCATTATTACATAACATTGGCATGATCATAAAAGATTAATTATCGAAATACTGACTAGTTCAGTATCCTTGGAAGTACTAGATACATTCATAAGGTTTACATTACATCATAAAATGAAAAACTACAACAACATTGTCTACATAGACAACACTAAGATCCCTTAGACTATCCCTGGAGGTCATCCATAATATACTTCTTTGCATCTTGGAAAAAATAAAACATAGAAGGGGGTGAGACGAGATGCTCATTAAGGATAACATTATAGCGAAATCTTTCATAAATAAGAATAAACATTTAAAGAAATGTATAAATAAAAAAAGCGTTTTAAACTTAAACTTCAGCATAATATGGAAAAAATAGAATGAAATAATGCCATTTACTTATCCCTATGGATATTCAACTTGATTAATAATCACATACAATATCAATGACCACTTTCATAATGATTTAATGCATAATGCCAAACTATCATAACAACAAAGTCACGGCCTCGTGCCAAGACTACAAATATGATTGTGTCAGGGCCTTGTGCCAAGACACTAGTTTGTCTCATGAGACATTACGATGCATCAAGGAGATATAGAAGGCTCCTCCCATCACATACTAATTCTAATTCATTCCTCATATGAAAATTTTGAAACATAACATAAACATTCATATTAAAACTATCATAAGAAATGTCAATAATTCATCCAAAAACCATGAATGGTATAAATATAGCACATCCATAGTCAAACATATCTCATTAAATAGAATTTGGAAGATTGTATTATATCATATTAACCTCAATCAAGAATAATGAAGGATATTGACATTTATGAAAATAATCATCAAAACTAATAGAGAGAAATATCCTCATTTTTCTTGAAATCATATAAAAGTCTCACTATTTTCCAAGAAGCCATTTAAAAATAGATTTTTGAATCACAGTTTCCCATACCACTTTGAAACTTTTAAAAGGAATTTTAATTTTAAAACATTAATATCCATATAAAAAAAATACTTACACCCATTTTTAAAACATGGACATTAATGAGATATATTTAGAATAATTAATCTTTAAAACATTTAAAATGATATTTAAGTTAGAGTTCCTAACCAAATGAGAGAAACATGAATAAAAATAGTATAGGTAATCAAAATATTGTAATATAATGAGAATAAAGGGATTAAAGATACACTTTTCCAAGTACATTATATACACTATATAAAAGTGAATTGATGTATAATAACAAAAAGGTCTCAATGGAATGTAAATTTGAGATGAAATCTCTTATAAAGACAGTATCCTTAAGTTAGGGATAAATAAAAGAAATAATTATGTGTGAAAAAATATAAATACACTCAATATGATTTGATATTCAGTGTAAATCAATTAGATGACATTCACACATATTCATGTAAAGACAACACCAATGAATTGGATGTTTAACTCAATAAATGGAGTTTGAGTTAAAATTAACATTATCAAGTTCATATCGATAACTTGGGAATTTATCAGTGGAGTGATTAAGTGTGTCAAAAGTATATACATAAAACGGGGAGTGGAAATTATGTAATAATCAATTTAATAGTGATTCCACACATAATCTTGGAGTAAAATAATCAATGAAGTATGTGTAATGCCGAATGAGTGGAAATTGAAATTTCAAATTCCCTTGTCAATTTGGTAACTTACGAAACATACACCCATGAAATAAGGATCATACAATGATGATTTAAATATCCATAAATTATAGTATATTACACAATGAATACAATCATGGGCAGTACACACACCACATGCAATAAATAAGTGGTGAACAATTGAAATCTCACGGAATTAAAAGTGAGATAAGAAACCCCTTACTTTGTACCTTTTCCTTGGTAAAGGGTAGGTTAAACTCCTGTATAATGGTGAAATAATTGATATTGAATGAAACAAGAATAATATACATTAGTATAATTTCATATATGATCTTTTAACATTGTTTTGTTAATAACATCTTAGTATTATCGTCGTTTCGGGTGTTAACAGATTCATTTTCCTTTATATTCATTGTTATGTGAGACATATATTTTATGGATTGGATGTATCTTATTAATATCCAGAATGATATTATGTATTCAAACATTATTTTAATATAGGTAAACATAATTATTATATGTTATTATTGAGTGAGGTTAATCTCTAATGATAAAATTTAACATATTTCAATGAATGATTTATGAATTAGTTTGATTGTGGATGTGCTATTTTGATACCATAAATAGAATCTAGTTCAATTATTAACATTTCATATAAACATTTTATTTGAATGCTTATTTTGGTTATGTTTCAAACCACCATATGAAGAATTCATTTGACATAGAATGTGATGGATTGGGTCGTACTATATATTCTCAATAGATTGGTAGGTATTTTGAGAAAAACTAGTTTGGGTTTTTAATCATCTATGTATGGTTTCTTGGACTAAGCCTTGAAGGTATGTTTCTGATATCCCACATTATGAATTCCCATGTTATGAAATAATTTATTGATAGTTCATATTATTATTTGACTACTATAATATCTATGTGAATTTATTTGTGGAATTATCTGATTTACTCATTACATAAAATTATTCAAGATTATGTTTAAAATTATTGTGTTTTAGTTATACACATTTATTTAATATTTTATTATTATTTATAATACCTTCTTCTGTATTATTTACCCTTACTGTGAATTTTAGCTCAACACTTTCTTTTCTTTCATTTCTTATATGATTTTATGATTTATATTATGAATGATATAAAGGTTTAATCTAGGGGAATCATGATTTTCAATGTATTATCTATGTTGTAATTTATATTTTTAATTGTAGTGTTAGGATCATGTATAAAATACATTTTCCAAAACATCTAAATGGGTCGGTCCTTTGTGATTCAAAACTTGTATATATGAAAATGTATTAATATAATAAACTAAATCTAGGATTCGGGGGGTTGTTGTGTTACAGTTGATATGAGTTGAATTTTACTTGAAATAATGGAAATTGTATTTTGAAAACAAATATTACGGAACATGACCCTAAGATAGAGTTTTAGGATAAGTTTAGAAGAACACCCTAGAATTTTGGTAAGGTAGAGATTATGTGTGTATTCCAAGAAATACAGCCCTATCTAAATTCTACATGTTGGTGTGATTCTAGAAAAGATGTACATAGGGGTAACAATTCTGACAAGGTGTCACAAGCCTATCTCGGGGTAACCTAGTACATGACAATAGGACTTACTGAGCACCTATTTTGACAGTCCTGGGAGAAATGCTTATGATTATTCACATTTTATTTAAATATAATTATGAATGAGTTAAAATCGGAATCTCGAGATCTGTTCCTCCTCTTTCATTTCACGTTCACCTTACAGAAAAGAAGAATTTATTTTAATTTTCATTAAAATAAAATAGATCATCTAATACGGATGTTACAATGGTTCCTTGTTGTACAACACCAAAACCCACAACATGTATTCTATAGTACATGACATGTAGTAAAGGTTCAATTCATCAGGTCTGGTCTTCCATATCAATTCGTGTCATTGGAGTTTGTCTGAGTTTTAAAGAATAAGTATTCTAATAAGGAATAGGTGGCACACAGTTTTTAGATTAAATTCCATGTGGCCAATTGGACATGGTGTGTAGACTATTCAGGTTAGTGTTGGACAGTGTACCCCATACCCAGATTTCCTGGTTGGATACCCTGTAACATGTGTACTACACAACGTGTTACCAATGGACATGCCATTTACGCTGAATATTTCCGAAGTACACTCACACATCATATCCCAGGGCATGTATATAGTATTGATAGTGAACAACAGTGCATGAATTTTAGGTGAAACTATACACCATTCACCCATCCTAATTACCCAGATTTATTAAAATTTATTATATATTTAAATAAACCATTGATATTTTTACCATGGTGCGGGCGTAAAGCTGAGGGAAAACATGTGATAAGTGTTTTATATGTAACTCCCCGACCCTAGTTACCCAGAGTTCGGGCATTATTACATAACATTGGAATGATCATAAAAGATCAATTATCGAAAGACCGACTAGTTCAGTATCCTTGGAAGTACTAGATACATTCATAAGGTTTACATTACATCATAAAATGAAAAACTACAACAACATTGTCTACATAGACAACACTAAGATCCCTTAGACTATCCATGGAGGTCAGCCATAATATACTTCTTTGCATCTTGGAAAAAATAACACATAGAAGGGGGTGAGCTCAGATGCTTAGTAAGGATAACATTATAGCGGAATCTTTCATAAATAAGAATAAACATTTAAGGAAATTTATAAATAAAAAAGCGTTTTAAACATAAACTTCAGCATAATATGAAAAAAATAGAATGAAATAATGCCATTTACTTATTCCTATTGATATTCTGATAGATGAATAATCACATGCAATATCAGTAACCACTTTCATAATGATGTAATTCATAATGACAAACTATCATAACCACATAGTCACGGCCTCGTGCCAAGACTACAAATACGATTGTGTCATGGCCTTGTGCCAAGACACTAGTTTGTCTCATGAGACATACTGATGCATCAAGGAGCTATAAAAAGGCTCCTCCTATCACATACTATGTCCAATTCATTCCTCATATGAAAAGTTTGAAACATAACATAAACATTCGTATTAAAACTATCATAAGAAATTTCAATACTTCATCCACAAACCATGAATGGTATAAAAATAGCACATCCACAGTCAAACATATCTCATTCAATACAATTTGAAAGATTGTATTATATCATATTATCCTCAATAAATAATAATGAAGGATATTGACATTTATGAAAATAATCATCAAAACTAATAGAGAGAAATATCCCCATTATTCTTGAAATAATTTAAAAGTCTCACTATTTTCCAAGAAGCCATTTAAAAATAGATTTTTGAATCACAGTGTCCCATACCACATTGAAACATTTAAAAGGAATTTTAATTTTAAAACATTAATATCCATATAAAAAAAACCTTACACCCATTTTTAAAATATTAACATTAATGAGATAGATTTAGAATAATAAATCTTTAAAACATTTAAAATGATATTTAAGTTAGAGTTCCTAACCAAAAGAGAGAAACATGAATAAAAATAGTATAGGTAATGAAAACACTGTAATATCATGAGAATAAAGGGATTCAAGATATACTTGTCAAAGTACATTATATACACCATATAAAAGTGAATTGGTGTATAATAACAAAAAAGTCTCAATGGAATGTAAATTTGAGATGAAATCTCTTATAATGACCGTATCCTTAAGTTAAGGATACATGAAAGAAACAATTATGTGTCAAAAAATATAAATACACTCAATATGATTGGATATTCAGGGTAAATCAATTATATGACATTCACACATATTCTTTTAAAGACAACACCAATGAATTGGATGTTTAACTCAATAAATGGAGTTTGAGTTTAAATTACCATTATCAAGTTCATATCGATGACTTGGAAATTTATCAATGGAGTGATTATGTGTATCAAAAGTATATCCATAAAATGGGGAGTGGAAATTATGTAATAATCAATTTAATAGTGATTCCACACATAATCTTGGAGTAAAATAATCAATGAAGTATGTGTAATGCCGAATGAGTGGAAATTGAAATTTCAAATTCCCTTATCAATTTGGTAACTTACGAAACATACACCCATGAAAAAAGGATCATACAATGATGATTTAAATATCCATAAATTATAGTATATTACACAATGAATACAATCATGGGTAGTACGCACACCACATGCAATAAATATGTGGTGACCAATTGAAATCTCACGGAATTAAAAGTGAGATAAAAAACCCCTTACTTTGTACTTTTTCCTTGGTAAAGGGTAGGTTAAACTCCTATATAATTGTGAAATAATTGTTAGTGAATGAAACAAGAATAATATACATTAGTATAATTTCATATATGATCTTTTAACATTGTTTTGTTAATAACATCTTACTATTATCGTCGTTTCAGGTGTTAACAGATTCATTTTCCTTTATATTCATTGTTATGTGAGACATATATTTCATGGACTGGATGTATCTTATTAATATCCAGAATGATATTATGTATTTAAACATTATTTGTAACCAGAAAATGAAATTTATTCTTGAATGGATATGATGGGGAATTAATCTCATCGTGTTCTTGGAGACGGCAATCCGTACGTACGCGCGAGCGATAATATCATTCTTTTGATATTAAAATAATATATTATTGGATGGTGTATAATATATACAGAATCAATATCATGTTATATTTAATATTTAAATGAATTACTCATCATTATTATACCCATCCAAATAATAATATATTGAGTGAAAATTACACCATGACGTGGAGACAGTAGGTCGTACGTACGCACGTATGGTGACATGTCATTGAAAGGATGGATAAAATACTGAATATGGTTGTACCATATTTATAATAACATCACAGTATATAGAAGATACTGGAGTTATTATTTTATAATGGAAATAAAAAATAAAGAAGAAGTGGAAGATGAAAAGAACTTGAAAGATGGTGGTGAAATCATTACCTCATCTTCGCGTTCTTCCCTTTGATTTGATCAAAAGGGATCCTTAAGATGGATTTAGGACCAAAGTAGTGTCTATAGGATTAATTTATGGAAGTTGAGAGTATATTTTGATAGGTTTTGTCTGAGCCAAAAGGCTTTGGAGGAGTGAATTTGAGAGAAGCGGAAGTTCCCTTTTATAAGAGTGGTGAGGGGCACCTCTGGAAAAGCTAGAAATGTAATTTTATAATAAATTCATATTTTAATTGTAATTTCTCAAAAATGTATTATTTAAAGGTTAAGGTAGGGATAGGTCGAAAACTACTCAACCAATAGGTATTAGATAGGTTTGGGTCACTATATTAACATTATCTTTTTTATTTAACTCTTAGTTAAATAGTTTGACATTTACCGTGTCTCTTTGTATTTTTATATTATATAGTCAATAAACAAACAATAAACTTCCAAGCGACCCCCAAGAGGTTAATTAATTATAAAAATATAATTTTATAAGTCATTTTTCAGAAATTTCGATTTTTTGGAATATAATATCAATTAATAATATAATATTTGTTTTAAAAATTCATGTATGTCAATTTTGACACTATTAAATAATTGATTTTTGTTAATGCCATAACAACTTTATTAATTATAAAAAAATTTATTTAAGAAATCCTAACATCAAATAGTAACCTATAAAATTCTTGGATGTCATTAAAACTTTCAAATTATATTTATTTTAACATTTATAATACCAATTATTTGTTTATTTCATTAATAAGGAAAATACTGCATCATTATTGTGTCATAAATAAATTTAATTATTCAATGTCTAAAAATTATAAATAAAATTCCATTATGTAGGAAACCATTTTATATATCTACGTAAAATTTATAGTCAAAAATATAACATATATAACCCTTTGTAAAAATTGTTTTTCTAAAATATATATGCTTATGTCATTTTTGTATTTACTTTAACTTAATTAATATAATGTGTCATTATCACATACAAGTGGATCCATGAGGTCCCAAAATCGACCCAAATATTCCCATGGTCGGAAATTTATCATCCAACAGAGTTAGGACACGTTTTAGGTTAATTTAATATTATTATAATATTATGTTTTTACCCTTATTGGCAGAATTTATCCTTTAACCATGGTAAATAAAATATTTACCGAAATAATTATTAAAAATGAATACAAATAAAAGTTACCTATTTATACAATTTGGAAATCCTGATTCCAAATATGGAATCCATATTTCCAAATTCAAAACACAGGAGTGAGAGAAATTAATTAAAAATTAATTCCTGTTGTCAAAACAAAAAGTGTTTTCAAGAAATAATAACTATCAAAAGATTGACACATGTTTATGTACGTTTAAATGTGAAATTGTGTCCAATGACCAAAATTGTATAAAATGGTAAAAATATAATCTAAATATAATTTAGAAGCACTCAAATTCATAATTTATCACTATTAATTATTTTTATTAAAAAAGAAGTTTTTAATTAAAATTTAGTAATTTTCACTATTCATAAAAATATGAATGTTTTCAGAAAAGTACCAAAAATAACCCTAACATAATTTACATATTCCGAATCCAAAAATTAATTCCATTTTGAAATATAAAATTTATAAAATTTCATAAAGTGGGTATTAATATTCATAATGGCTAGTTTGATTGGTTGTGGTCTGTGTAGGAACCCGAAGGTGCGTACAAAACACGCTACTGTATTATTCAAAGAGAAGCGTACCGTGGAAGATGGGGGTGTTGCATTATCCCCTCCTTCAATAAATTGCGTCCTCCCAATTTTTTGATATTGGGCTTCAAAATATAATGGAATATCCACATCGAAAAAAGAGTCAATAAAACTATCACTTTAAAAGAATGATAGAGAAGTATATAGGTAACCAAAGATAACCTATACTAGGATTACATGTAGAAAAACATGGATATAGATGATAAAATAAGTGTCAAGTTATGATGAAGTGGGATAGAAAACATGATCAGGAAAAATTTAACGACAAGAAAACCACAAACTTGTGATGGGACAATCGATCATTAGTCTCCCAGTAGGAAAAGTAAACAAACAACTTTTTTTTTGTTTTAAGTTACATTACTTAAAGATGATGAATTTATTTTTGATATTGAATAAGAAAATAAAGTGATATACTTACTTTTTACGTAGAGTTTCATTCTTTAATAAATTTCTGCAACTGATTCATTTTATTAAATGATGAGTATTCAAGAAGACTTGGTCACACTGGAAGAGCGAGAATAAACATCTATAGACTCACATGATCCACGAAGGATAAAAAATATATTTACCTTATATTTAGAGATTAATCAACACCAAAACAGTTAGTATAAGATCTTATGATCCCCCAAAATGGTATTCCATTAGAGAAAAAACACTTATCTTAATTTCTAAAATTAATCCAACAATAACCCAATGATAAATAAATACCACTCATTAAAAATTGTCCTTAAAATCCTTCAATATAATCCAAACTAATATTGAAACCCAAAACATATAAGAATTTGGTTATGTAGTCTTCCACGTTAAAGTGTATCTCCAAATGACATCAACTACTCTTTAAGTCACATACTTACAAGTAATTAACCAAATCACATATTCTCTATTATAGGTTAATCATTTCCATAAATAACCAAAATCACTATAAATCCACAATAAAATCATAGATAAAAATCTACCATTACTCCTAATATTAAATCCAATAGTATTCTATTTTCATTGGGCATATAGTGTTCCCAACAAAGCGAACATATTCCAAAATAACATTTATCACTTAATCATCAAATCATTTTCCTATACTAAGGGTATTCATTTGTTAAGACATAAGATCCCAAAAAAACTTATTATTGATCAATAAAATCATTTAACTAAAAATAATTAATCACACAAACCAGGGACTTCATGTAGTCCAGTGGTAGGTGATAAATCCCAATCGCACTTTGGTTGTGGATTCAATTCCACAGCATTGTCCGATGCGACGGGTTGTCACACGGTCTGCATGTTGTCCTTTTTCAAAAACTATATTTTATAACATTACCAAAATGAGATAAATTTCCCAAAATAACTATAACATAATTTAACAACAAATTTTATCTCATACCTTGCATTTTCATCCCAAAATATAATAACTTGTAATTTCCTCAAACCCAACGATAAAATAAACCCAAATGGTTATTTATAACTATATCCACAAGTGAAAAGTTAAGTATTCCTCAAATATCATTCTTACATGGAAAACTGGAGGGTTAAAAATACAAGAGAAAATTATTCCAAAGTAATACCATAAAAAATGAGTACTAATACTTTTAAACATTTCACCAAAAATTTATTTCTACATAGCTTCTTCTTTGTCCAAGAATATATCCTATTGAATAGGGAATTCACTCGGGTAATGGCCAAGTCCCATAAATTTACGGAAAATGACTGTAAATGGATTCTTGGTACCATTTTTATTTTCTTCCATAGTAATCTACATTTTTCCTCAGCAATTCATCACTTTATTCCCTTCTTTCCTGCACATAAATCATTTTTTACTTCTATTGAGATACTTTCCTGGGTGTCTCATTCCACATTTCCTGCATAATGGAAATTGATGATTTTTTTCTCCAAGGTCTCCACTACTAGAGCTCTTATCATTCGTCACATTTCTCTTCTTTGTTGAGTACGGGAGTAGGTTAACATATATGTTGTTGACCATATTTTTGAAAAATTGATTTGACATGAACACGATATCATTTACGCCTATCAATATTCCATTTTTTTGCTCATTTCCACCATCGTTCCCACCTTTTACATCATTCTCAAAGTTACTTTGACATCCTTGGAATCCAGCCATTGACTACAACCCTAAATCATTATGTGAGTAACAGTAGTCGTAATATCATTTAGAAAATATCATGACACCATATTATAAATTTTAATGACCTTAGGATTAACCAAGGTCATTTATTCTCATCTTATATTAAAATACTATAAATCGGTTTGTAAAGAAAATGTAAATTATCCTAAGCATCCCGAGAGTGTTGTAACCAAGAGTGCAACAAGGTCTGTTGTCGTGCACATGTTCCCATTTGAGTCTAGCTCAAAGAGGTTTTTTTGGGTTTTACCCCAAGGTACATCTGTACCAGAGCCGCCTCAACCTGCTCATATCTAGAAAGGGATGTATTGCTTGGAAAAATCACAAAATCTATACAATAACATAATTCTAGTATGTTCTTATATACTAATCCTCAAATACTATCTTAGAGATATGTGCTCTAATCAGAGTATATCTAAATATAGTTTTCAAGGATTTTACTAAAGATCCTCTGATACCAACTGTAACTCTCTAACCCCAGTTTCCTAGAGTCGGTGCATTATTACATAAAATTGGAATGATCATAAAAGATCATGTCTCGAAATACCGATTAGTTCAGTAGCTTTTTAAGTACTATATAAATTCATAAGGATTACATTACATCATAAAATGGAAAACTGCAAAAACATTGTCTCCATAGACAACACTGAGATCCCATAGACTAATCCTGGAGTTCATTCATAATATACTTCTTGCATCCGGGGTAAAATAAAACATAGAAGGGGGTGAGCTGAGATGCTCAGTAAGGATAACATTATAGAAGGAACATTCATAAACAAGCATAAACATTTAAGGTAGTGTATGACTAAAACAAAGGCCTTTTAAACGTGAAATTCAGCATAATATGGAAAAAATAGAATTAAATAATGCCATTTACATATTCACATGAATACTATACTAGAAGAATAATCACATAAAATATCAATAATCACTTTCGTAATGAAGGAATGCATAATTCCAGACTATCATAACCACATAGTCAAGGCCTCGTGCCAAGACTAAAAATAAGATTTTTTCAAGGCCTTGTGCCAAGACACTAGTTTGTCTCATGAGACCTACCAATGCATCAATGAGATATAGAAGGCTCCACCCATCACTTACTAATTCCAATTCATTCCTCATATGAAAATTTTAAAACATAACATAAACATTCATATTAAAACAAGAATTTGAAATATCAATAATTTATCCACATAACATGAATGGTATAAAAATAGCACATCTAGAGTAAAACATATCTAACTAGATACAATTTGGAAGATTTTATTGTATCATACTAACCACAATAGAAAATAATGAAGGATATTGACATAGATGAAAATAATCATCAAAACTATTAGAGAGAAATATCGCTCTTTTTCTTGAAAACATTTAAAGTCACACTATTTGTCAAGAAGCCATTTAAAAATAGATTTTTGAATCAAATTGTCCCATAACACTTTGAAACTTTTAAAAGTAATTTTAATTTTAAAACATTAATGTCCATATAAATAAAATCGTTAAAACCATTTATAAAACATGGACATTAATGATATAGATTTAGAATAATAAACCATTAAAATATTTAAAATGATATTTTAGTTAGAGTCCCTAACCAAAAGAGAGACACTTGAATATAAATAATTTAGTTAATCAAAACATTGTAATATCATGAGAATAAAAGGGATTCATTATATATTATGTCAAAGTACATTATATACACCATATAAAAGTGAAATGATGTATAAAAACAAAGAAGTCTCAATGGAATCTAAATTTAAGATGAAATCTCTTATAAAGACTGTATCCTTAGGTTAAGGATAAATCAACTACATAATTATGTGTGAAAAATATAAACATACAATATGATCTTATATTCAATGTAAATAAATTAGAGGACATTCACACACATTCTTTTAAAGAAAACACCAATGAATTAGATGTTTAACTCAATAAATGGTGATTGAGTTAAAATTACCCTTATAAAGTTCATATCGATGAATTGGGAATTTATAAATGGAGTGATTATGTGTATCAAAAGTATATCCACATAAAGGGGAGTGGAAATTATTACATAAATAAATTAATAGTGATTCAACACATAATCTTGTAGTAAAATAATCAATAAGGTATGCATAAAGTCGAATGAGTGGAAATTGAAATTTCTAATTCCCTTATCAATTTGGTAACTTACGAAAAATACACCCAAGAAATAAGTATCATACAATGATGATGTAAATATCCATAAATTAAATTATATTACACAATTAATACAATCATGGGAATTACACACGCAACATGCAATAAATAAGTTTTGAACAATTAAAATCTCACTGAATTAAATGTGAGATAAGAGACCCCTTACTTTGTACTTTTTCCTTGGTCGAGGGTAAGTTAACCTATTTTATAATGGATAAATAATTGATATTGAATTATAAAATAATCATATACATTAGTATTATATAATAAATGATATTTTATCATTGATTTGTTAATAATATCATAGTATTATCGTCGTTTTGGGCGTTAACGGATTCATTTTCCTTTATATTCATTGTTATGTGAGGAATTTATGTTATGGATGGGATGTATCTTATTTATATCTAGAATGATATTAAGTATTTAAACATTATTTATAATATGAAAATGAAAATTATTCTTGAATGGATATGATGGGGAATGAATCTCATCACGTTCATGGAGACCGTAATCTCTACGTACACATGAGTGACAATATCATTCTTTTGATATTAAAATAATATATAATTGGATGGTATATCATATATACCGAATAATTATCATGTTATAATTATTATTTACATGAATTACACATCATTATTATACTCATCCAACTAATAATATATTGAATAACAATTACACCACGACGTGGATACGGTAGGCCGTACTTACACATGTATGGTGACATGCCATTAAAAGGATGGATAAAATACTGAATATGGTTGTAACATATTTATAATAACATCACAGTATATAGAATATACTGGAGCTATTATTTTATAATGGAAATAACAAAGAAAAAAATAGTGTAAGAAGAAAGTAACTTGAAAAAGGGTGGTGAAATCATTACCTCTTCTTTGGGTGCTTCCTTTTGATATGATCAAAAGTTCTCCTTTAGATGGATTTATAACCAAAGTTGGATCTCTAGGATGAATTTAAGGAAGTTGATATTATATTTGTGAAGGTTTTGGATGAACCAAAATGCTTTTTAGGTGTGAATTTTAAAGAGGGGAAGTTTTTTTATAAGAGTGGTGAGGGAAACCTTAGGAAAAGCTAGAAATATTATTTTATAATAAAATCATATTCGGTTTCTAATGGATCCAAAGTATATTATTTAAAGGTTAAGGTAGGGATAGGTCTAAAACCACTCTAACAATATGTTTCAAAGAGGTTTGGGTCACTATATTAACTTTATCTTTTTGATTGAACTCTTTGTTAAATAGTATGACATTTACCTTGTCTCTTTGTATTTTTATATTATATAGTCAATAAACATACTATAAACATCCAAGAGACCTATTAAGTGGTTCGTTAATGATAAAAAAATAATTATATAAGTCATAAGGCTGAACATTATATTTTTAAAAATATAATATCAATTAATAATATAATATTTGTTTTAAAAATTCATTTATGTCAATTTTGACACTATTTTGGATTGATTTTTTTAAAGTCTTAAAAACTTTTTTAATTCAGTTAAAATTTATTTAAGAAATCCTAAGATGTAATATTAACTTATAAGATTGTTGTATGTCATTAAAACATTCAAATTATATATATTTTAACATTTATAATAACAATTATTTGATTCATTCATTAATAAGAAAAATACTGCATCATTATTGTGTCATAAATAAATTTAATTATTCAATGTCGAAAAATTATAAATAAAATACCATTATGTAGGAAATATTTTTATATTTCTAATGAATATTTATAGTCTAAATTATAACATATATAACACTTTGTAAAAAAAATGTTTGCTAAAAGATATATGGTAATGTCATTTTTGTATTTACATTAACTTAATTAATATAAAGTATCATTATCAATTACAAGTGGATCCATGGGGTCCCAAAATTGACCCAAATATTCCCATGGTCAGAAATCTATCAATAAATAGGGTAAGGACACGTTTTAGGGTAAATAAATATTATTATAATATTATTTGTTTACCCTTATTTACCGAATTTACCATTTAACCATGGTAAATAAAATATTTACTAAAATAATTATTCAAAATGTCTAAAAATAAAAGTTACCTATTTACACAATTTTGAAATCCTGCTTCCATATATGGAATGCAGTTTTTCGAAATTAAAAACACAGAATTGGTAGAAATTAATTTAAAATTAATTCCCGCTTTCAAAACAAAAAGCGTGTTTTTATGAATTAATAACTATCAAAAGATTGACACTTGTTTATGTTTGATATTAATTTATAATTATGTAAAATGACCAACAATTTATTAAATGGTAAACATATATTCTAAATATACATTAAAACCACTCAAATTCCTAATTTATCACTATTATTTATTTCGATCAAAAAGTTGTTTTTAATTAAAATTTTGTAATTTAGACTATTCATCAAAATATGAAATTTATCAGAAAAGTACCAAAAAATAAAAATAAGCTAATTTAGATATTCCCAATCCAAAAATGAAGTCCATTTGAAATATAAAATTTATATTGTTTCAAAATGTGGGTATTACTTATCATAACAGCTAGTTTGATTGGTTGTGGTGTGTGTTAGAACTCAAAGTTGCGTACAACACACGCTACTATATTATTCAAAGAGAAGTGTACCGTGGAAGCATGGAGTGTTACATTATATATGTGTGTTTAATTTTACACATTTGTAATGTTCATATATTTTCATTTGGTAGATATGAATGGGAATTCACTGGTTTTCCTCCAAGGTACATGTTATGTACAAATATAATTTTAAATGAATTATTTTTTTTAAATTATGATGGATGAGAATATATAGGAAATTCAGAAAATTGTTTAAGATAATATGATTGATTAATTAAATATAATTAATTGATTCGAGCATGATTTATCATAAATAGGAATGACCATAGAATTTAATAATAGTTTTATTTATGTGTAATTATCATTTCATGTATAGATGATCATGAGCTAGACCAAGACCTTTGTATTTCGATGGTTTATTTTAATAAATTTATATAAATAAAATTTTTTGGTCTGCCAAACGTCCACCGATTAATATGTAGGTAATGTGTTCCAAATGTAAATTTTATATAAATACATGTTTTACCCCTCACCTATATGTGAGAAAAAACATATTTAAGGGCTGAATCTCCCAAGCTAGTGAAGGTAGTTCACATTAAAAGTCTAGGTAAAGAAATCCCAAGGAGAAACAACGATGGACATGTGGAATGATGTAAACCAGAACCCAAATGGTTCAAGGAGTGTCTCCGTAAGGTTACGGGCTAGTTTATCAACTGCTAGATATACTAACCAATAGAAAAAGCTCATGATCATACCATTTATTTTATTTCATTTAGTTGCACGATTTATTTATTATGGGTGTGTTGTCATGATCACAAAATTTATGAATTAATCTACCATGCAAGATGGAACTAAACTAAGACTGGAATATGAATAAATATTATCTTAGAAATTTTTAATCACATAATTATGTCCTTAATTAATATTTAAAATCATTTAATTAAGATAATAACATTGACATTTTTGTTAAAGGATAAAATACCTCAATGAAATATTAAGTTGTTGTAGCCCTCTATAATCTTGGTTAGAATCAAACCATAGTTCAAAGTGATTGTCCAACAGTAGTTGGGGGGATTTTAGTTATCAAGGGATTATAATTCAAGGTTTTGGGTGGTCTCTACATGTTTCATATCAAGGGTTTACTACCACAATAGGACATTGTGTGACCAATAGGTAAAGGATGAAGAAATCCAACATATGAGGATTTCAGGAATGGAGAGTCCAATCAGCGGATCAAGGATATATGAGTTAATGTAGTTTTTATTTGGAATGGCTACCCAAAACTTTTCAAGTTTCTTGACTATCCCTATGTGGGGTAATGAGAAGGGCAATATGGATCCATTCTACTAGAATATCAAGGCAACAGAATATTCTGATGTCAATGGTGAGGGATATTAGATTTTGAAAATTTAGTGGGAGACTAATAAGTATTAATTTATTTATTTGTATCATTTTATCTTGATAAAGTACTAAATTTTTTCTCATATCAATTAATTTGAAAAAAATAAAAATCACTGCAAACATATCATTATGAACTATAAGTGAGAAGGATAACCTTCTCACCGACACCAATTTCTAGGAATGATAGAGGCATTTACATGTCATCCTTCACCACGAGAAGGAATTGTATGTGCTAGAGGATAATGTTCTAGTTGTACCATGAAAATAGTATAGTGATGAGGTAATATCTCTCTATATGAAACATTTGTAAGATGCCACATATTTCCAATGTTTCGTACTATCAAAAATCTCTAATGATCCCTTGAGGCAACATGAAAATGTGGATGTGAGTGGGTTTATGTCTCTCCATAAGGATCTCTATCAAGAGAAGGAGAGACATGAGACATATGAGATCACCAATGATTTGTTCACAATTAATCTTAGAGATTCTACACCAGCTGGGATTCATGTATTCAAACTTATTTTCAACATTGAACACTTGGACATCCTAGAGATTAGGTACCCAGATGAGTTGCGTAAAATTTCATCCTGTCATCACTACCCAAGCCCTTATCTAGCATTATTCTCAACTTCATCATGGTCAATAATGAGAAGAATCTATCGAAATGTCTAACTTTAATTCCGTTTGTAGATAAAGGTGTGGTGTGTGACAAACCTGTAGTCCTTATAGTGAATAAGAATAGGAAGGATAAGGAAAAGGGGCCAAGGATTTTTAAATGGTCTGAATCCCCCGAGCACCATCTCTCCAAGAAGGGGAAGATCTAGAAGCAGGGAAATGAACATGAGGTAGTGTGTTTTTCATGTGGAATTCTAGGCCACTAGAATAGAAGCTGCTCCCAGAAGCATGGGGATGCTAAAAGTGTATTCGTTATTAAGTGTAATCATCCCATTTCTACAGATTGGGTTTTATATATAGCTTGCGGGGCTCAAATATGTATTTATATTCCATAACCAAGTAAATTTAGAAATATTTCCAAAGGATATGTGGATCATGTTGCTGCCAATGGCACAAGGTTAGCTGCATTGTCCATTGGAGATTACCATCTTTCATTGCCAACTAAGATGCTTTTGGTTTTACATAAATGATATTATGTGCCTAGTGTTACCAAGAACATAATTTTTGTATCATGTTTGGATATGGATGGATTTATTTTCATGTTTTGAAAAAAGGGTTTTTTCAAAAATAATAACAACATATGTTATGGTATAACACATTTTAATAATGGATTGTTTGTATTAAATTACGAAAACCATGTTTTCGTAATTGATAACAAAACAAACTCACATGAATCATACAACACCTAGTTGTGGCATCACTATATTGGTCCTTTAAATGAAAACCGCTTGAAAAACCTCTACCAATATGGTTATTTATAATATAATAAGAAAAAACCACTTGATAGATGTCACTATTTTTTACAAGCTAAAATGACCAAGCCTTCTTTCAGTGGATAGGGTTAAAGGGCCATATTGATTCTAGGATTGGTGCACACAGATGTGTGCAGACCATTTATAATAGTAGATAATGGTGAATATTTTTAATTCATTACTTTTATTGATAATTTGAGTATATATGGATATATATACTTAATGATGTATAAGTCAAAGTACATGGGGGAATTTTAGAAAATAAAAAAAAATAAAATTAGTCTGGGATTCTATCTCAACTCACTCCTCCATATACACTATAGTGGAATAGTGTTAGTGAAAGGAATAATCTCACCTTGTTGGACATGGTTTGATCGATGATGAGTCATGCAGATCTTTGATTATCCTTTTGGATATATGTAATACAAATTGTAGCACACACATTATATCGATTACCATTTAAGGTGAAAATTGTAATTCCATTAGAGTTATGGAATTGAAAGAAACCATTTTTTCACACACACACACATGTATGGGGATGTGATGAATTTTTTAAGGCCTTCTCAGGAAAACAACAAGCACCCCGGGGCACAATGTCCATCATTATAGGATATCCTAATGAAAAAAAAGATATTTCATATATACCACTTCAAACAAGAAAGTGATTGTCTCTATACTAGCCAACCTTCCTGATAGGGATCACATCCTCAAATAGGATATTGGGATCTAGATTAACTTCGATGGAGTTTATGCTTAAGATAAAATTGAGTTCTTACATAAACTAGTTCCACAGGTCCCCATGGAAGAGGTTCCAGAAACACAAGTAATGTGTAGAAGCTCAAGAGAGGTGAGGGAACCATATAGATTTTGTTTCCTAGTCACCAAGGATGGTGAATAATTATTTTTGGACAATGATAATCCTATCTATTACAAGGAAGTAATATAGAGATAAAAAGCATCAATATTGCCAAAAGATTTGAATTCTGAGATTGATTCTATGTATCAGAACCAAGACTGGGTTCTTGTAACACCCCGTGATTTTATAGGATATATTATTTTTTAATTTCATTCATATCTTTTGTTGTACGCTACACTAATATTATCTTGTGCTATATGCAACACCTTATTAGCTTGTAGTATATGCAACACTATTCTTGGATCGTGTTACACACAATTTTATGTTCGAATCATTGTGTGTATATATATATATGTATATATATATATTCAATGTATAATTGAAATATGGTTAGATTATGTTATAAAAAACAACAAAGTAGTGTTTCACTACACGCAACTCAGGCCTGACTTTCATTACACGCAATCACGACCTTCCCCGATAGCGTGTGTTGTACGCAATATCCAGATTCACTAAACAACGATAAATGGTTATAATATTATTATAAACAAGCATTTATGAATATTATTAACTAAATTTTAAATTTTATAACATTATTATTTATCTTAAACATTTTCAAGAACATGGTATGAAAACAAAATAAATATTTCAGGTAAAAATAAGTATTTTTTTTAAATGTAGTTTTCCCACCTTTTGATGGCACACTAATTTTAAATATAATTTTTGAAAAGTTTATAATTTAAATTTTACAAAATAAACTTCTTATTTTGAATCAGGATATAAAAATTTACATTGGATTAAGTTTTGATATTTTTCTGATAACATTCATATTTTAATGAATAGTAAAAACAAGCTATATTTTAATCAAAAACTACTTTTTTCATTGAAATATTTTAAATGGATAAATTATAATATTAAATGGTTCAAAAGTATAAATAGAATATATTTTTACCATTTAATATAATTTATGTCATTATCATTGATTTTACACCGAATTAATAGGTTATATCAATTCAATCTTTTGCAATGTTTTAAACAAAATTTCGTTTTTATTCGACAATGAGATTAATTATAATTTAATTTCTGCAACTTCTGTGTGTTGAATTTAAAAATATTTATTCCATATTTGGAATCAGTGGTTCCAAATTATGTTAATAATCTACATTTTCATTGGCATTATGAATAGTAACTATGGTAAATTTTATTTACCATAGTTAAAGGTAAATCGGGTAATTAAGGGTAAATATAATATTTTAAAATTACACTAACACATGTCTTAATATAATTGGATGATTATATTTTTCCATAATCTATACATGGATTGAAATTAAATCTAATGGAACCCAGTTGTATTTGATTAAGACCTTTAATTTATTTTATTTTAAAGAAAGTGAAATATGTCTCACTGAAACTTTAATAATAAAAGTATTTTTAATATAAGGTTTTATAGAATATAAATTCGATTATAAATACTCATTTAAAATCAATTTTTTTTTCGTTATGGTAATTTATTTTTATTTTTTAAGAGATATTTAATTACCTTAAAATCATATACATTAATGATGTAGAAATTATTTATTTAGTGAAAAAACAGTAATATAGTTTTCACTGAAATAATAATATAAATTAAAAGGATCACAAAACTGATCAAAACTTATTTGTAGTGTATATATACACTATAAGTATCCTATGAGATAATATATGACCATTTGGAGTCTTATAAAATTGATTATGAATCTTATATTATTTTATTTTAAATGATGTCAAAGTTGTCACCTTCATAATTTAATAAATATAACATTTTAAAAGATGGGTTTTTTAGAAGATAAATAGGAATAAATGTATTATTATAAAATCTATAAGATTTACCTTCATCTTAGTATTTTATATTTAATTTTTATGCAAATATAATTATATTAAATAATTATTAAGAAAATGTTGTAGTCATTACTTTATTAAGACATATACCAACTAAATGGTTTTAAAAAATTTTAAAATAAATAATATATGATCAAATTAATGATCCCCATGAGTATTTTTTATGAATATGACATTTTAGGAATCTATTATATATTTTTTTTGAAAATTTCTTATGTATGGATTTTATTTAAATTCAAATAAATGAATAGTGTCAAAATTGACACTATTGATATTTTATAAAAATAACGTATTATTAAATTGTTTAAAAATCACAAAAATATTTATAAATTAAAAATTAAAAATTATATGGTCTAAAATTTATTAATGTATCTAATTATTGAAAATTCACACAAATAAGTGATTATTTATAACAACTTAAAAATTATAATATTATTACCAAAAACAAACATAATTTTGTTAAATAAGGATAAATCAAAATGATAAGGTTTAAAATAAAATCAAAACATGTCTAAATTTTATTGGTTGATGATATTACAACACTATCTCATCTAAGCTTTGGATTTGAAAATTTTGGAAGTTTTTAAGTGGGGTTTGAATTTATATTAAATTAATATTTTAGAGGTTCCCAAAGGTTCCCCTCTCCTCCCTTATAAAAGGGAACCCCTTCCCTCTTCTCTTCAAACCCTTTTGAGCCTTGAAGATCAACTAACCCCTGTCAATTCCTCTTCTCATCCTATCTAGTTATATCATAGAGGTTTTGGTCTTCTCAAAAGACCAACTCTAGTTCCCTAAGAGGAAGTTTGAAGGAGGTGTGTTGAGGAAGAAGAGGTTCAGATACATACGAAGCATATCGGACATAAGGTAAAGGATAATTTGGCAATCTCATTTTTATCTGAGATTGCTTATATGTAAGTATTTAATGGGGTTATATTTTTCATCCATGTCCTTAAAATGTTTTTTCAAAAAGTGTTTAATATTCTTTCATGTATATTTAAAGTCATGTTTACCCCTCTATGACTTTTACATTGTGTTATGGAAGGAATATTTCTTTTGTTTACCATACGTGGTACTTTTTGACTTTTCAGATCAAAGTACGAGGAGAATGTTTTTTAAACTTATATGGCATGAAATGATTTTTACGGTTTCATAATGCCTTATTTTCATAACACTTCTTGTACAATATTTCATGATTATTTTCAATAAAATCCTTTTCTTTTAAAATTTTGTTGCATTTTGTGAAAATAAAAAGATTTTGAAAAAGAAAGGATTTTTTTCTCAAGAATTCATTTCAAGTGTTTTGTCAAAACTATTTTCCATCTAAGATGAAATTATTTCATATTTGTATTTTTCCAGTATAATATCTCTATGATTTACATGGTTTCACTCTTATTATGAGGAAATTATATCCATTTGTTTTATATGGATTATGTTATGATGGGTTGATGTTTATGAAACCCATTTTATTCTATGGGTTATGATGAATGATTTATGTTTATGTATTTTCACACGTATGAATGATTTCATTATGAGATGGGTGGGACCTATATCTCCCACCAATTCATTGGGTAAATATTTATATCTCATGAGATATACATCGCCGGAATGACAAGTAAATCATGTTCAGTAATAAGGGCTGGAATGGCAAGAAAACCCAGTTCAGTATTGGACATTGTCCACTATGATGGTCTTGGAAGTAATTCCTTGGCTACAATGGAAATCATATCTTGTGCTTTATGCTTTTCCACAAGTACATGTTTTATTCCCATGTTATGTTATCATGATTGATGTTCCATTATGATCTATGCCTTACGTACAACCATGTTTTATGTCATTGCTCATGATTTTGATGTTTAAACATTATGTTCATGTTTTTAAGTTGAAATGTATATGGTTTGTTTTATTTACTATAGGATTACCCTTACTAAGAATTTTAGCTCAACATTTATATGTCTTCTTTTCCCCAGGATATAAAAAAAATTTAGGTAAGAAAACAAAAGTGAAGATCATTATAGGAGATGTTGAAGATATTTCACTAGGAGTAGAAGATTATGTTCCGAGTTTACAAAGACACAAAACAATTATGGTCCTTGACTGTTGGTTTTTTATGTATATAGTATTCCGAAAAAGTAATGTAATGTCCTTGTATGTAAATTTTTGGATCGTTACAGTTGGTATCAGATGAATGGTTTACTTAACCTTTGGAAACTAGGATGCGAAAACATTAGTTAGATCCCTAGATGATATTTATATGGTATGTCTAGGGATGTTCCTATGGATACGTATAAGTATAGGTTATAGTCCTATAATTATGGTGACAATCTTAGAATTTATTTTAAGATGTTAGATATTGAAGGTACTCCCCCTTGATTATGATTTTGCCTATCACGCTATTGTTTTTTAGTTTTAGATAATGGCTGGAAACAGGAAGATTCATGATAATTGAGGATATGATTGACAATAGAATGATATTTTTCATGAGCAGCCAAATAAAATTGGATCGGGAAGTCCACATATCGTTATTATTCCTAATCAGCAATCTCATAATATGATCAATAATCTCAACTTTGGTATGTTTCCCGACTCATCTAATAAGCAAAAGATGGAGTTTCAAGATGATCATAGAGGAAAGAAAGTTCAATTTACCTCATTTAAATCATGTGGGAAGAGGAATCAGGGAGAATGTTTCAAAGGAACTGGAACATGCTTTGAGTGTGGAAAAGGAAAAAAATCCAATAATTGTACAGGAAAATGATTAGTTAACTCCATGGACAAGGATAATGGTATTGCTAAGACGTCAACAACGATTAAATGTTTTAAATGTGGAATGTATGAGCATTATGCAAACCAAGTACATAAGGGAATGTCTCATGAAGAGAATCAGCATTGTCATATGGGTAGTATTTATGTTGATGATGATGAAGAGACTACAAATGATATATGATATGAAAGAATTTTTAAGCTCGGTCAATGGTTTATGAAGGCAGTGGAATGATTACATGTTTATCCATAATAATGTATGATACTATGGAATAATGAAACATCTAAGGATTATTACAATATTGTTTTTCCTGATGTATCAAAAAGTATATGATGAATCATATGGTACCGGTAACCGTGAAAATTGATTTAAATATTTTTGGAGAGTAGATGACATGCGCTTAATGAAGGGATAAGAAGAAAATGAAATTTTTGCTAGTATTCATGAGATCATGACTGATATAAGGACAAAGTGAGATCATGGTTTGAGTATATAGAATTTTTGGGATTTTGGTATGTGGAAAGAGTTAACATTTGACAGCATTTATGTTTTCACTAATGTTCAATGGGTATTCATTTTTCAAGAGCACACATTATTAATCTATTCACATTTTTTGAATGTGACCAACAAGATATATCCTATGATAAATGATGATATTCACATGCTCGGTAGATGACATTTCTAGTAATCATTTTCTTTATACTATGAGATTGGAATGATGTATTTTGGATAAGTCTAAATATTGGAATGGATTATGGTTTAAATCAGATAGAATTTTTTATGGAAAGAACTTCTTTCTGTATTGTTATAATAGTGTAGTTTTAGAAAAAATACAACCTGCAGGATGGGCGACAACCTGCCGCGTCAGATAAGGATGCGGGAATCGAACCCACAACTGATGTACCACAGGCCTTTATTGCCTACCACTGTACTACATGAAGTCCCTGGTTAGTATAAATTAATTTTATATTATTAAGTGGTATTATAGATGAAGTATAAGTCCATTTTAAAAACCATATACGATGTCTGTATGTTTAATATCTTGTGATATCTTTTTGATGATAGAGATAGATTGAATGACCTACCATTCTATCGCATGATCTGCTAACACTTCACGAATGAAAAATTCAACTTCATTTCATTAAGATATGAAGTGGAAATTGTTCAAGGCATGAACAACGGTGAGATTGTACCAAATCAAGTAAGTATTTCTTTTGATTGGAAAATTATTAAACATTAGAGAAATGATCTTGAAAACCAAAAAATTGTTATCCTAGTACTCTAATATCTGATAAATTAGATTTTACCTTAGATCATTACAATTTAATGTCTTTGGGATTGTTGGCTTTTTACTAGCCTGGTTTTCTACCACTCTCCATCAAAACACGATGGTTAGATTTCTCCTCTATATCCATATTTTCACCTATACTCTCCTATGTGGAAACCCCGTGTTGAGTTTCTTTGGGTGAACGTTATGTTTCTAACATTTCTTTTTAAAATTATGTTGCATTATTTCCTTTTTATGATGTGGGTTTCTATGAAAAAAATTATCAAGTAGAATACCATTTTTAACCCCGGCGAATTTTGAGAGAAAATTCATTTTAAGGGGGGTAGAATGTAACACCCTGATATTTTATAAGATATATTCTATTTAATTTCGTTTATATCTTCTGTTTTATGCTACACAAATATTATATTTCACTATATGCAACAATGTATTAGCTTGTAGTATACGAAACACTATTCATGGATCGTGTTACACACAATTTCATGTTCGCATCATTGAGTGTATATATATATGTATATATATATTCAATGTATAAATGAAATATTGTTGGATTCTGTTATACAAAACAACAATGTAGTCTTTCACTACATGCAACCCTGACTTGGCTTGCATTACATGCAATCGCGACATTCCTCGATAGCGTGTGTTGTATGAAATATCAGGTTTCACTAAACAACAATATATGGTTATAATATTATTATAAAATAGCTGTTATGAACAGTATTAACTAAATTTTGAATTTTATAACATTATTTTTCATCTTACACATTTTCTAGAACATTTTATGAGGAAAAAATAAAATTTTTGGGTAAAATAAGTATTTTTAAAAAAAATGCAGTTTTCCCACCTTTTTATGGTGCACCAATTTTGAATATAATTTTTGAAAAGATTATAAGTTCAATTTTAAAAAATAAACTTCCTCTTTTGAATAAGGATATAAAAATTTACATTGGATAATGTTTTGATATTTTTCTGATAACATTCATATTATAATGAATAGTAAAAACACGCTATATTTTATTTAAAAACAACTTTTTCATCGTAATAATTTATATGGTTAAATTATAATATTGAATGGTTCTAAAGTATAAATAAAATATATTTCTACCATTTAATATAATTTATGTCATTAACATTGATTTTATATTGAATTATATGTTAAATCAATTCAATCTTTTGCAATGTTTTAAACAAAAACATGTTTTCTTTCGACAACAGGATTAATTCTAATTTAATTTCTACAACTTATGTGTATTTAATTTAAAAAAATGGATTCCATATTTGGAATCAGTGGGTCCAAATTATGTTAATATGCTATTTTTTGGCATTATGAATAGTAACTACGGTATATTTTATTTACCATAGTTAAAGGTAAATCGGGTAATTAAGGGAAAATATAATATTATAAAATTCCCCTAACACTTGTCTTAACATAATTGGATGATTATATTTTTTCCTAAATCATACTTGGATCAAAATTGAATCTAATGAAACCCACTTTTATTTGATTAAGTCCGTTAATTTATTTTATTTTAATGAAAGTGTAATATGTATAACTCAAACTTTAATAATTAAAGTATTTTTAATATAAGATTATACATAATATAAATTCGATTATAAGTACTCATTTGAAAGATAATTTTTTTTATTTGTTATGGTAATTTATTTGTAATTTTTAAGAGATATTTAATTAACTTAATATCTTATACATTAATGATGTAGAAATTATTTATTTTGTGAAAAATCAGTAATATAGTTTTCATTGAAATAATAATACCCATTAAAAGTATCACAAACCTGAAAAAAACTTATTGGTAGTGTATATATACACTATAATAATCCAATGAATGAATATATGACCATTTGGAGTCTTATAGAAGTGATTATGACACTTATATTATTTTATTTTAAATGATGTCAAAGTTTCCACCTTCAAAATTTAAGAAATATAACATTTTAAAAGTTGGGTTTTTTATAAGATAAATCCAACTAAATTTATTCTTATGAAAGATATAAGATTTATCTTCATCCTAGAATTTTATTTTTAATTTTTATACAACAAATAAGTATTTTAAATTATTATAAAAAATGTTTTAGTAATTATTTTAATAAGAGATATACCAAATAAATGGTTATAAAAAATATTAAAATAAATAATATATGAAACAATTAATGTTCCCCATGATTATTTTTTATGAATATTTCATTTTATAAATCTATTATATATTTTTTTTGAATATATCTTCTGTATGGGTTTTATTTAAATTCAAATAAACAAATTGTGTCAAAAATTGACACTATTGATATTTTATAAAAATAATGTATTCTTAAATTGATTAAAATTCACAAAAATATTTAAAAATTACAAATTGAAAATTAAATGGTCTAAAATGTAAATATATATCTAATTATAAAAAATTCACAACAAATAAGTAATTATTTATAAAAATTTAATAATTAGATTATTATTAAGACAAATAAACATAAATTGGTTAAATAAGGAAAAATCAAAATGATAAGGTATAAAATAAAATCAAAACATGTCAAATTTTTATTGGATGATGAGATGACAACCCTATCTCATCTAAGATTTGGATTTGAATAATTTTGGAAGTTTTTATGTGGGTTTTGAATTTATATTAAATTAATATTTTAGAGGTTTCCAATGGTGCTCCTCTCCTCCCTTATAAAAGGGCACCCCTTACTTCTTCTCTTCACACCCTTTTGAGCCTTGAAGGTCAGCCAACGCCTATAAATTTCTCTTCTCAACCTCTCTATTTATATGATAGAGGTTCAGGTCTTCTGAAAAAGACCAACTCTAGTGCCCTAAGAAGAAGTTTAAAGGAGGTGTGTCGAGGAAGAGGAGGTTCGGAAACATACAAAGCATATCAGACATAAGGTAAGGGATAATTTTGCAATCTCATTTTTATCTAAGATTTCTTATACGTAAGTATTTACTGGGGTTATATTTTTCATCCATGTCCATAAAATGTTTTTAAGAAAGTGTTTAATATTCTTCCATGTATGTTTAAAGTCATGTTTACCCCTCTTTGAATTTTACTTTGTGTTATGGAAGGAATCGTTATTTTGTTTACCATACTGGTACTTTTTGACTTTTCCAAAAAAAGTATGAGGATAATGTTTTTTTGACTTATACAGCATGAAAGGATTTTTACGGTTTCATAATTCCTTATTTTCATAAATCTTCCTGTACAATATTTCATGATTATTTTCAATAAAATCCTTTTCTTTTAGCATTGCGTTGTATTTTTTAAAAGAAAATGACTTTGAAAAAGAAAGGATATTTTCCTCAAGAATTCATGTCAAGTGTTTTGTCAAAACTATTTTCCATCTAAGATGACATTATTTCATATGTGTATGCTTCAAGTATAATATGTCTATGATTTACATGGTTTCACTCTTCTTATGATGAATTGATATCCATTTTTTTATATGGATTATGTTATGATGGGATGATGT
Source organism: Viscum album (assembly GCA_963277665.1). NCBI lineage: Eukaryota > Viridiplantae > Streptophyta > Magnoliopsida > Santalales > Viscaceae > Viscum > Viscum album. The sequence goes on along the minus strand of OY728155.1, from coordinate 212,096,272 downwards.
TTGTGAAACCCTTTTTATTCTTTGGGTTATGATGAATGGTTTATGTTTATGTTGTGTCACACGTAAGAATGATTTCATTATGAGATGGGGGAACCTATTTCTCCCTCCAATGAACTGGGTAATGATTTATATCTCATTATATATACATGGATGGAACGATGAGTAAATCTGGTTCAGTAATAAGGGCTGGAATGGCAAGTAAACCCGGTTCAGTAATTGAAATTGTCCACTATGATGGTCTTGGTAGTAATTCCTTAGCTACAATGGAAATAATATCATGTGATTTATGCTTTTCCATAATTACATGTTTTATTACCATGCTATGTTATCATGATTGATGTTCCATTATGATCTATGCCTTATGTACTTCCATGTTTTATGTCATTGCTCAAGAGTTTTATGATTAAACATTATTTTCATTTTTTTAAGTTCAAATGTATATGGATTGTTTTATTTTCTCCATTCTTACCCATACTGAGCATTTGAGCTCACCATTTATATGTTTTCTTTTTCCCTGGATATAAAGAAAAGTATTAGGTAAGAAAAAAAAGTGGATGATCTTTAAGGGAGATGTTGATGATCTTTCACCATGAGTAGAATATTATGTTCCGAGTTTTCAAAGACATTAAAATATTACAGACCTTGAATGTGGGTTTTTGTTATGTATTAAGTATTCCGGAAAAGTAATGTAATGTCCATGTAAGTCACTTTTAGGGTCTTTATAGTTCTGGTCTATGATCTAGTTGATGTAAATCTTATTGGATTAAAATACGTATTCAAGAGAAATATGGACATGAATGGTCATGTTATCAACAATAAAGTATGGCTAGTGGCTAAAGGATTCAGATTGCATCAAGGAATTGACTACGATGAATCCTTATTTCCCTTTTCCATGTTCTAATCCATAATAATCATACATTCCATTCAAGTTTACCACGATTAAAATATTTTTCAAATGGATTTCAAAATAACATTCTTTAATGGGAACCATCAGGATGATTCCTATATGACACAACCAGAAGGGTTTATTACATTAGGTGAAGCCAAATGGGTTTCCATGTTGCAGAAATCCATTTATGGATTAAATAAAGCATCTTGGTCATGGAACATTTGATTTTATGAAGCCATAAAGGAATTTGGTTTCATTATGATTGAATGTGATCCATGTGTTTATAATCAGTTTAATGGAAATCCGTTAGCTATCCTTGTAGTATATGTTGATGACATATTACTTATTTGAAACAACATACCAGTCTTACATATAGTTATGGACTGGTTAAACAAGTGTTTCTCTGTGAAAGACTTGGGTGATATAGCCAAAATTCTTGGTACAAAGATCATTCATGATAGATCTAAGAGGTTTCATGGACTAAGACAAGGTACATACATTTACTATATACTAAATAGATTTAGTATTGAACAATCCAAGAGGGGATTGGTTCCAGTTCCACATGGACAACATCTTTCTACGAAAATGTGTCCTCAGACACAATAGGAGAATGATACGATGAGTAAGATACCATATGCTTCAGCTATAGGATCCATCATGTATTCTATGTTACGTACCAGGATTAATGTTTCCAATTCACTGAACATGGTAGGATGATATCAAGAAGATCCAGGAGAACATAATTGGAATACTTTTATGAATATCCTTAATTATCTGAGAAGAACTAAGGATATTTTTTTAGTGTATAGAGGATATGAGGTTCTTGTCATCATAGGGTATGATGGTACTAGTTTTAAAATAGATCAAAATGATCTAATGTCGCAATTAGGATATGTTTTCTATCTCAACAGAGGAGTTGTGATATGGAAGAGTTCAAACCAGCCAGTTGTCGCCGATTCTATAGTGGAGTTCAAATATATAGTGGCATATGATGTATCCAAGGAATCTGTGTTGATTCGGAACATTGTCTAGGATCTTGAAGTAGTTTTTAGTAATAGAGACCCTATGACATTGTATTGGGATAATAATACCATGGTGGATCTTGAAAAAGAACCAAGGACACATCAATGGAAAATTCATATTATTTGGAAGTATCACCTATTAAGAGATTTCTATCAAAGGGGTGATGTTTCAGTGAGTAGAGTATCCATAAAAGAGAACATGGAAGATCCCTTGTTTAAAGGCCTATGTCAGTAGAATCATGAATATCATGTGAGAGATAGCAGGTTAAAGGTTCTTAGAATATGGATATAGTCCAAGAGAAAGTTTGTTGGAGTTAGTGTCCTAGAACCAACTACTTTGTACTTTATGATAAAATTGTATTAATAAACACCATATCATATCTTGATTGTTCTTATGCATGAAAATGCATGTGATAATTTCATAAGGATAGTTGTCACACTAAAAGGACACAGTGGATCCCTTCTATGATAAAAACTGAGAATGGCCATAACATTATTCTTGGATATATGTTCTATGGACGGATGATGATATTTAATGAACAAAAATAATACAGGTCGTTAGGGGTGAGGAATCATAAGAAATTGGGTCACCTTCTCATGGTTTGCGCCCTTGTAATATACCATATAATTTTATGAGAATGAGACTCGCTAGTTGGAAATCCACATTTCATAGTGTCATTGGATGTTCCTATATGCAGACAAGTCTATTGGTCTTTAGGTTTTAAGATAAATATTGATGGGTATTACAACTTGCACACATATATTTATTGATGAAAACTATGATGACACACTATTCGTAGTGAGGTAGGATGTGCTGGGAATATCATGAGTAATATTGAATTAATTCATAATGTGAGAAAGAATTTTACCCTTCTGTTCTTTATAAGAATTTGATATCTCAAGCCCATTGAGGGAATTGATATGCTCTAAATAAATCCATGGACATAAAAAGGAATCGACATGTTAAATTCCGAGAATTCAAAGACAGAATTATCGAGCACATGGGTTGATGGCACTAGCATGAAACCCACATGATAGGATATATTGTGACAAAGGGATTACATTAGCCGGTAAGTGTTCATAGTTAGTGACATGTCATTGTGATGTTATCTTCTTTCTATATGGATTCCTTGACATGTTTCTAGACTCAAAAACTGGACTTCTGGATGGATACACTTAATGAAAATGAGAAAGAGGCCTAGATGGTTACACAGTAATTGTTTCCAAGTATCTGAGATGAATATTCATTTAAATATTTGACTAAATATTATTCCCTCTTGTTGGTTAAAAATTATTCATGGATGCCTGACCAAATTTTATTTTGACACTAGTAATTCGAGAGAATATAGTGTAGGAAAAAATAATATATTTATTAGAGAGTAGTGCAATGATATTTATTTAAGAAATAAATAGTCATTATTCAATGTTTAATAAATAGGGTGGAGGAAATAAAGAAAATGAAAGAACAAAAATACACACCATGTATATTAATATACATGCCATGTAGATTTTTTGGGGATTTGTGAGAAATAATATTATTTATTTAAATAGTTAATATTAGGTGTCATTCATCGGGCACATATAAAGTGATAATAATAGTCCACTATTATTAATAGACATGTGGTCTTACTAATAGTTAAATTAAATGAATAAATTATTTCAGGTAATTAATTAATTTTATTATTCTATGTAATAAAATATGAATGACATTATTCTCATTAGCCTATCCATTCATTATGGTTGTGCACAATAGATCTTGAAAAATCTCTCAATACAAGAGATAATTCTTTTCCTCCATGAACGCTATCATGTTATGAGAGAGATACTCCTCCACTAAATCTAGGAGAGAACTTTGGAAGTGGCTCTCAAGATGATCAAAGTTGGACAACACATGTGAAGGTTCTTTGGCGCCAGCACCCGAAGATCCCTTTGACAATGTACAGAGATACGTGGAGCATGTGTGGATCACCACAAGAGGACTTCTACACATGGATTCTACGATGCAATGAATGATCACATTGGATCTTGACCGGAACCATCAATAGAGATATAATTCAATCATTGCAATTATTTTCTTTTAATTAAGTTAATTATAACCAACATATGATGATCCTCTCCATGGTTCCAGGACACCCCTCTTTTCATTCATTCTCTATTCTATTATGAAGAACTTGATTTTTATTATCGTGATGGATCTCAGATTGATCGTTGTTAAAGGAAAAATTAATGTTGGGTAGACCCGTCCAATCACTTCCGTTGCGCGTATAACCAATATGTAAAGGGTAAATCAGGTTATTAATGGTTAAAAATAATATTTTGATCATAATAAAATTACCTTAACACTTGATTAAATTTTATTGTATCATTATATCTAATATATGATCAGTTAAGTTTGAAATGGATGACCTTTTTTGGACAATTTTATGAGATTATGACATTTATTTTATTTTATTTAATGAAAAGAAAACAAGGAACACTCATATTTCTAATATGTGTCATATTTTTTATTGTTTTTTTATCTATATGAAATGAAAAAAAATATTTTTTAAGTATAAAATATTTTACATTTTAATGGTATTTATTTTTAATTTTATCATATAAACATTTACCATAATTCTTAAGAAATGCTAATGAAGTAATTATTCAATCAATTAGAAAATCATATAAATGATATTAACAATATTTAAATAAATATAATTTAAGATAAAATATCTGATCAAAAAAATTTATATATTATAATGACATCTTATAGACATAATAAAATATTTTGATCTAATTGTTTACATTTTAGTAACACTGTTAATGTCATTGTAATGAATAGTACAAAAATTTTAACATTTGGATAATTTATAGTAAATTATATTTTATTAAATGATTTAATGTTTCTAAAAGTATTACATCTATCCGTGTTTTGATGATAAGGTTTTAAATATCATAAATGGTCTATCTATATGCCTCTGATCATTTTATGATAAATATTTAACCCTCAAAAGATAAAAATCCATATTTTCATGGTAAGAGATAAAGAGGTTAAATAAGGGTTAAAGAAATATACGAGTATAAATATTTTAAAGCCTTATTTAATTTTTTTATGTGTTTATATCTATAAATAATAATATTATATTATAAAAAAATCACCTTATATCCATTTGTAGTTGAAAAATAATTTACATTTATTTTTCATGTTGTGAAAATTCTACTATTTCCCCTCCCATTGCTTATAATAAATCACCTGTTCTTCCAAGTAATTCACACATAAATATTCATTTGGATGCAATGATAATTAAAAATATACCATACTATAATCCATAGTCTCATTATATAGGTCTTTTATTAGTATTAATTCCAATCATAGAGGTTATATCATGTTCAGAATATGGAGTTGTCCAAAGAAAAGGAATTGTTTCTATCTCCATGTTATAGTTTTGTTTATTATTAAACATATATAAAACCTTCTCCAACCTTTATAAAAAAATTATTCCAATATACTACATAAATAATATGTTATTATGTTAGTATCATGAACAATAACAATTTCAACATCCACCAAATTGAAGAATCATTCATTGTATGTGTGCATGGTTAAATTCCACCTCGTGAACCGATTAAATCATTTTCTATCACCATCTATCTTGAATTTCTAAAACGATATAATTTATGTTTATATATAATATAAATGAAATATTTATGATTATGAAAAAATAATATATCAGTTATTTTCTTTATTTTTATTTCACTTATAAATGATAACATTGTTCGTTTGTACAAGTGGACTACCACCTACAGAAATTGATGTGATTCATTTTTTTCAATGACATCACTTTGGTAATATATCAGTATAATTTAAAAAATAATATTATCTCTATTATAACATTATAATTTTTAAGGATAAAATAATATATACCTTCTTTCCATAACGATGATAGAAAAATGGAAACATTACTCTTCCATGCGTATAACCGTCAATATTTTTAATGGTAATGTGGTTTATTTTTCACAACCATATTTAATAAAAGGATTTAAAAGTATAATTGATGTATTATAATAAAAATAATTTTATTATTATTATTCTTTTTTGGTGGAATAATGACCTTATTGACCAATGTCCACATACTCATGTATTTTTGGATTTATGTACCGAATATCCTCATACTATCTGAAATGAACTTAATTAAATGAGTATTTGTATAAAAAATGGTCTTAAATAAAATAAAGGAACAATGATCATGAAAAAGGATATAAAATAACTAAAAATTATTCTATTTTCATTATTCAGGAACATAAACAACGAACATGATGATTCAGAAGCAATGTAAGGGAATTTATTTTAAAAATCATTGTTCAATGTTACTATTTCAACTCTTTTTACAAAAATCTAATTGAAATGTTTTTTAAAAATACTACAAGAGATTACTTATTTTCAATCAAGAACACTTAATTCATTTAACTCTATTTTATTTGATTTATTTGTTTTTTAAAGATGATTTATTTATTATTATCTAATTATTTTTTAAAATTATAAAAATGTATCATTTAATGAAAATGGTATTTTGATTTCCGAATGTGTTATGAAAGTGGGTTTTTATGAATTTTGCGACATTTTTATTCATGTCATGGTACTTGTACATTTATGAAGAGTTGAGCCTCATTATATCTAATGGGTGATCTCATTATACAATATAAGATGTGTGTACCTAGAAAACCATATTATACATTTGGTATTGATTTTTTTATCTTGAGATTTATATTAGAAGAAATTTTTATGGTTATCAAAATTTCTAAGGGTTCTGTAAGGGTTCTATGATTATGCTCTTCCGAGGAACCTAAATGAATTTTTTTCTTTCTAATGTGTTTTCATGGAAATTATTTATTTTTGAAACTTAATATATTGATAATTAATAATGTAATAATGATTCACAATGGATGAAAATTTATTTTTCATAGAAAATTATTTTAATGGGTTTTAATTATTTACAATAGATTAATGGATTTTTTATTTAATATCACTTACTAATATTTGTGTTCTCTCCACACACTGTTCATTGTTTCCCATAGTTTATGTATGGTAATTTGAAAAGTATCCTTGTTGAATATTGTGAGTATTGTTTATGAAATCCAATGTTACATTATTTTAAATGTTTTATGTTATGGAAAATGGATAATATTTTATATTTTTTCACATTGCATACATGTGTTTTCTATATATGAGTTATGAATTAAATCTAAAAATATAGAAACCTAAAATATCACTAGGAATAATATAATATGAATTCTAGTTTAATGATACTAGATTACCAAAAAAACTATAAATATTTAAATAACAAATTTTACTTATTTATTTAAATGATACATCGATATTTATTTTATTAATTAAAAAACACTATTCGTAGGTTGAATATCTCCAAATTTTTTTTTATATTAATTTCATCTTATGGGTTAATGTACCATCCTGACCCTGATGGCACTGAATATTACTATGATCTGGTTGGGTGCAAGGCCTCAGTTATTCCTTCATGTACACCATAGGATGTTGACTGGTAAAGATGGCCTAGGGTGTGAGAGTGGGGAGACTGTGCCCTCAAATTAGATTTAGAAAACATTGGGAATATGTAATTATCATAAAAATCAGTAAAATAGATAGAGTTTATAAATAGTAAATAACTAAAATAGAACATTATGTAACAATAAATGAAAATTCAATACAATCAGGAATAGTTATTCCATACATACAACACTGGTCACCCACTCGACCAACCATACATATAACAGGAGTGAAAATGAAATGTATATAAAATTAGATGGATATACTAAATAATACAAGCTATAAAATGTAATCAGTATCTAGAAACTCTAAAACTATAGTAACCTGATCATAAGAACCACATGTTCATATCCTCTCAAAAATACAACTCTAGTCCTTATCACATCCCACCAGGCATCTCGCGCTGAACCTCAACTGTAGACATAATGTCTACACATACAACAAGGTGCCTTTAAAGGGGTGATAAATCTTCTAGTAGTCCACCCTGATAATGAACATATAAATACACTTCTATATGTTTACCAAAAATTAAACTCCTCATCCTAGTGATATACAACTGAAAAGATAAGTAAAACCAAAAAAAATGAAACCACATATAAACTCAGGTCCCTAATCCTGGGAAACTAGGAATGGTTCATCATAGATTTCCATATCTATGTAAATATACATGTATATTTCCATACATATACATACATATTATATTTGAATATTCATGATTATGTTAATGAAATTTCATATAATCAAATAGTTGTAAATCCTAAGATCCTTTATCCCAACCGCATGAAAATCATGTGCAATGAAATTGAGCTAGACATCCTTGAACTGAAGACATATATCATTCATTTGAAATTTTGGTCCATCATCCTAATTGGAATATACATTCTTTTGGCAATAACAAAAAATATCTCTGAGAAACCTATGACACCGTAGGGGGATACTCATCCTACACATGGGTCCACTCGTACTCACTTCCAATCAGTATAACAATGGATTATATGGAATCTCATTTGGACATCATGTTAATGGTCACTTAGATAGTTTCCACGAAACCCAGGCTATGTAAATATATAATAATTTTTGAGCCCTAGGTATGGGTCAAAATTTGGTAATTATATTCGGAACTCATATAATCGAAAAGGAACTCACCCTTATGATCATCAAGGAGAACTCACTGGTGAGATGATAAACTCATCTACGAAGTCTATAATAAGGGAGAGAATAATAAAACATATCATCCATAAGAGATTAATAATTCAGAGTGTTAAATGATTTGGGACTCCATGCTTAACACCATAGTCAAGTATTCGATTATGGAGAGTATAATATTCTCTATCCCTTAGTAGATATTAGTCATACATGTGTATATATAGATCAGGGAGAGACTAATCATTCCCATCACATATCAAACTGAGGAGAGACGAGCCTCACCATATATCGAAAATGGAGGGAGGAATCATCCATGTAGCACGAGAGAGTGGGATCATCGCCAAATTTAATTACAAGGGATGTCATACTCTTATATCATAGTAGAAGATTAAGAAAGTAGATAATAGGAAATACCTCTGCAAATCCCAAATAGAGAATAATAAAATAGACGACTCAATAACTAAATCATAGGTAGCACCATAATGTATACCTAAAAACAAAATAAATAACAATATAATAATCTATATCACCAGAAGAACATCTATGAATTACAAAGGGAATGAAATATGCATCGTGATAGACTCAAAATCCCACAACAAGGAATCGCCTCTTGATATTATCTCTACATTGTATGTAAACACATGAAATATAAACATAATGAGGGTGGATGAACACCTAACCCCAACACTACATCCATAGAGAACTGGTATAAAAAGTTTAATAGGGGTTCTATAGCGACACTTTCTACCATCTCATATAGAACCCAACGTACTAGATTAGGGGCAGTCAATAACGAGCACCCACTGGGTCCCTCAATTCAAACATTGAGAGGAATCCTACATTAAATACTTGAGGTGTACACAGAAATTAAAGCTACCTATTTAGGATATTTATATATATGTTATGATACTAATACTATATTGGATCCTCTAATGAAAAAATAGAGGCATCCTTCAAGGGATCCTCAAAATGGTATTTAGGAGAAGGTATCCTACACGGGATACTAAACACATTGTTAGAAGATGAGGAATAATATTTTGGATCCTCAGAACAAAAAATAGGTAAAGGGATCCTATAAGGGACTCCATAACTAATCATATAAGCTAATCCATCTGTCAGGGTTTCCTTGGAATGGAAATAAGATAGGGAAAATCTATAGGGAATCATCTAGTTTGGAACATAAGAAGAGGAATCCCATAGGGAATCCTCAGAATAAACAAGTCTAAAGTCCTCTTAGGTTAGAGTGGTAAATATCAGAAGGGAGACATCATCAATGGAAAATCTAGGAAGGGAACAGTATCGAGAGATAGATCATGGATCATCTTTTGTAAAAGTTCTCACTCTCAGAAGACACTGGATTTTATAACTCGATGAAGGACCTCTACATTCCAAATACATCCACCTAGGAGTTTTCAAACCACCCCACAGGTCTCACCATTTCAATATAAATGAATTTTTTTTCTTAATGTAATACTCATGCATCCAATTTTTACTTCTCGAATAAAATATATGAAAACCCCCTCAAACAGTTACAAGGGGTAGTTAAAATCGTGTCCCCATTAGTACTTGATTTATATTTCTAAATCCCCATATAGGACTGTACTCCCACTTTCAAGGGATTATAAATGGAAATGTTACACAATATGTGATTCATGTACAAGGAATTTACCCACACCATGGTCAATTCCTATTTCTCTTAACCAGACAAGCCATGTACTTGGACATGTCATGTACTTTTACACAATATGCTACCCAAATGGGGTCTGGCCTTTTAGTCAGCACATAAATATACCACAAAATGGGTATCCTGGCTGGGTACTCCACTACATGTCATGTAAAGCCTAGCCCATGATGAGTACTAGAGAAAAATATTCTTCCCCAAAGAGGAAGATAATATGGTGTTTCACGCTAAACCACACACCGTGTAACCAATTTGTACCGAACATAAAATCTCTAAAGAGACCTAAAACTCCATTTCCACACCACAATAAATAGATCTAGACACAAGGGTCCACAATAATGAATTCTTCGGGATTAAATCAAGAAAAATAATAATCTATAGGGTTATATGGGAAAAACATAAAATGGAATGCCTTTGGGAGGAAAGCACTGATGTTTTGCTAAAATATTTGGCCCTCAGTATCCATACGCCAATCTGATGCATTATGATCGCTATTATGGTACCCACATCTCTCCATATCTCTCTCTATTTCTCCCACTCCCTATACTCTCTCGATTTCAAGGTGATGGAACATATGGTGGGGCGTATATGAGAAGCATGGAGAAGAAAGAAACACAAGAAAAGGAAAATATTTAAATAATGATGAAAATGAAAAAAATGGGGGCTCAGACTGACCAAGTGGAAAAATCAAAATTTCTTCCAAAACAATGAATAAATATTCATTTTGGATTTTATGAAAATGAATGAATCTCAATCAGATGCTCTATTCAGAAGATAAAACCGAACGAACCTGCGCATATAATTTAATACTTATTTAATTAAATATTAAATATGAATTATTCCACTAAAATTTGAAGGACTCCGATTTCCTCCAAACATTGGTCCTAGGGTAAAAACCATATAAAAGGTCTAATAGAGTGGTTGGAAAAATTATATGAGATAATTTATTGGGGGAAAACCACAATGGTACACCTTAAATGCATTTGAAAGAGAGATATCAAATATTGGCTCAAAATTGTTATTTGAAAAACATGAATCCTTACAATATCCCCACTATAAACATTATCATCAATGAGTATCATTTGTGAAATGTCTAGAATATATAGTCTCCACATGAGAATCCCCATAACTATGATAATTGTGCTGACCAATGGCTAATATTATTGCGCCAACAACAATCTCCTACAAAAAAGACATTTAACAAAGACTTATCTGGTACTCCCCACAATAGGAATACCATTATCATCATCTAAAAAACATTATATAAAAATAAAACCCCTTTGAAAATCCAAAATTAATTGTAAAACATCAATAAACACCCTCAAATGGAAAATGGTGCACTTCCAACAATATGAATTACCTTACATCGCTCCTTGAGCGCAACTTCAATAGGTTCTTCTTCATAACCAAGAATGAAATTTAAATGGAATGAATTTCATCATAGGTAAGATACTATCATTGAATACTAATGGAAAATTCATGATAGAGAATGATCATCTCTAATAGGATAACTCTAAAATTCTATAAAAGTGCATGTACAACGCCCTCTGATCCATGCTGACATCCATTCAATACCTGACAATGATTCATCCACAGATCAACCGTATTATAGTAACCCATTCATTCTCGATGTATCATCTACTATAGTGGATCATTCCAGATTAAAACTAGATCACCAATTCAACCCATCCCTAAAAATTATAAAAAACCTCAGTCCCTGAATCGAATCCAACCTCTAACTGATTTACAATTAAAATGATCCATGAAAACTCAAAGGATCATAAGACCAGGACACATGAATCCTCAGTCTAATTAATCCATAATCTCCCTTGAAACACATATTCAAAATATCAAAACCACTTTTTCCATGATTTATTCCACAACCATTCAATCCATATCTTCATTCAAATAATGAGCATCTACCCACAAGTTGATTAGAAATGAAGTAGTGGAAACACTGATAGACTGGGATTGGAACCGAAAAAGTCATACCCATTGAAGAATGTATTAACACAACAACAACCAAGCCGCATCATCAAATGATGAAATCATCAACATTTTGATAACAAAAAATTCAATCAACTATCGTGCATTGATCTAAAAATGAGCACAAAAAATACTTTCTTCTTTAAAAGAAATCTGTAAACCCAAACCAAACTATCATGTATAATTTTCCATTGAAAACAATTGACAATGTCCTACAATGGTCTATGTCTAACAAAATAACACTATGTCTCCCACCAATCCCTAATGATCAAGTCTCACAAGTAGGTCATTTGTTCTATCCACCTAGCCCAAAAGATCAAACATCTCCAAATATGGAAAATATCACAACAAAATACAAGTTTCATAACATAAAACATATCCTAAAAGGTTCTAGTACTCAAAAAATATACGCAAATGGAAATAAACCTTAGTGGTCAAAATAGAAACATACAAGATAAAATTAACTAACACACTGGGAAACTGTATTCTGTAATACCACATGGAAGTTGAGTTCTCTGGAAAATTCATGTTATGCATTAACATCAAACTCAATGATCATTATAAGTGACCATGAGCTACAAAAACACCTAAAAATCAATAAAATATAATGTAATCTTGTTCCATAACAACCTAATAGGGTCACTACACCACCCATGCATGATGAATGATTCATCAACCTCAACACCAATTCTACAACATCGATCCACATAACCATCCCACAGGATCATATATATATATATATACAGATATATATATATACCTAATTAATTAGGACTCAATCACATGTAAAATCACACACTCTAAGGACTGTATGATTTGAATCATACATTCAAAATATGATTCATGAAAAGCCGTATCATTTGTCGACCATGTGTTAAAATACATCTTTGTGCTCTTTTAAATGACCAAGATATTAATATTTATAAGACATGAAAAAAATCTAAAAAAAACATTGTGTTTTTCTCAAGGAGATATCATATACAACACTAATATCTCATATCAGAACAATAATCACATATACTGGAAACCAAGGCTTGTTACCAAAACTAGAATTATCGACACAGCTTTCTGATTTCCATCACAGGTTATGAAACATTCATAATGGTCCATTTTAGAATATAAAATATTTTAAAGAATAGTAAATAATCACCTATGATACCAATTTATTACATCTTGACCAGGATTTCCCTAAGAAGTTCTCCAACCGGTTTGGTTTCAAGGCCTAGATTATTCCTCCACATACCCTGAAGGCTACCTTATAGGAATAAGGGCCTTTCATATGGTTGTGGGGATTAAAATCCCTCATATTAGAGTATGTTGGAAATATATATATATTATACACAAATTAAGGGAAACAGATTGAAAAAGCACTAAATAACTCAAATATAACATTTTTTAATTATAAAAAAAATTATATAAAATCTCAAACATCTATGGAAAAGTAAAACATTGGTCTTCCAATAGGAATAACATATACATAATAGGAGTTCATAATAAATAAAAATAAAATTATACAGATATACTAGTAACTCTGTGCTTGACCGCCATAATATGCTATAGACATTGTTGAACTGCACCATCCATATCAGAAGAAACACATTATTATCTCTCCTAGAAAATACAACTCTAGGCCTCAACCCTATCCACCATAAAACTCATGAAAAACATGAAAAGTATACATAATGTGTACATGTAAACATAGGTGCATTTTCAAGGGTGATAACTTATCTAAGTAGGAAACACTAAAAATAAACCTATAAATAAACTATAATATGTTTATGAAAAATAAAATTATAAATCCTAGAAGAGACATAATAGAAAATATAAGTCAAACCGTCAAATTTAAATCCATAGATGAACATGGTTTCATAATCCCAGAAAAGTGGGGAAGTTCCAACATGGATTTACATATCTATATATGTATAAATTAGTAGTTTCATACCTATACCTATATACATGATTATGAATATTACTTAGTATGTTAAAGAAATTTCATAAAACCAAATAGCAGTCAATCCTTGGGTTTGTAATCCTGATCTCCTAGACATCCTGTGTAAGGGAATTGATCTAGAAATCATTCCCCAAAACCTGTGAATCATTATATCAATATCTAGGTCTATAATCTTAATAAACATATATATTATTCAGATAACACTATAAAAATATATTTCATAAAGCAACGTCACTATAAGGGGACAAATTTATTACACATGGTTTCACCCGCACTCGCCTCCAATCAGTTATATAATGGATTTTGGGTATGTACATACAAACATACTATAAATGGTCACTTAACTAGATGAAATGATTCTTGGAACTTGTTAATATAGTCAACTGTCTGAGCCATAGGTCTCAGTTTATAGGTGTTAAGTATATTTAGAACATGGATAATCCCCAATGGTCTGACTCTTATATGATCGTCAAGGATAACTCACTTGTGTATTCCATACTACCCCATAGAGTCTCTAATATGGTATATCATAATCATGCCTATCTTCTGAAATAGAATAATAATTATAGGTATCCAATGATTTGATACACCATGCTCAACACCATAGTAAATAACCGATCACAGAGAGCATAATCATCCCTACCTTTTGGGTTATTTAATAATCCATTAGTATAAACAGATTGAGGAGGGTGTAATCATTGACATTGATCAAACTAAATAAAGAGAAATAATCATCATCAAATATCAACATTATGATAAGAACAATCTTTGATACGTGGGAGAGAAGTATCTTTCACTAGTATGATTACTAGGGATGTCGTACATTTATATCATAATAGAAGACTCAATAGAAATATTCCATGAAACACCTACATATATAAAAATAATATTATAATCAAATATATAGTTGATCAACTGTGTCTCAGGTATTATGACTAGGTAGATCAATAAACAGATGAAATGACATGTGATCCTGACATAGTATCCCAAGGTTGCTCAATAATGGGAACCCACTGGGTCCCTTAAGTCAAGCACTAAGGGGATAATTAGGATCCTCAAGGTATTTTTATAAGAAAAGGTACCCAGAATGGGATTCTATGATATAAGGTATGAGAGGAATCCAACATGGTATACTCAAACAACAAGAAACCAGATGCGTCATACAAGGGATCCTCAAAATGCTACATAGGAAAAGGCATCCTACATAGGACCCTCAATATAAATTATGAAGAAGAGGAATGAAACATGTGATCCTTTGAAAGGTACAAAAAACAAAGGTATCCTACAAATGACTCCCTATGTCATAATAGGAGTAATTTTATCATTCATGGGATCCTTGGTGTAGAAATTTGATAGTGGCCTCCTACATGGAATCCTTTAGGTTAGAACATAGAAGAGGAATCCGAGAGGGAATACACAATGTAACTAGTTTGTTGTCCTCTTAGGAGAGAAAGGATTATCTCTTAATAGAGAAATCATAAAAAGAAAATATATAAAGGAAATTTTCGTGAGAGATATCTCACGACTCATCCCAGGTCAAAGGTATCAGACTCAAGAGACACCAAATTTTTTTTGGAGGAATAACATCGTCCTTCATAAAGAATCCACTAAGGATAATCATAAAAAATCATGGGTCTCACCATTTACATAATTTTGAAAACATACACAGAAGATATTACTCATGCATCAAATTGCAACCCCTAGGTGAAACCATATGAAAAACTGTCAATAGGTTACAAGGGAGTAGTACACAAAAAGTACTCATGGGTATATGGAACATGCTCCCAATATAAGGCCACATTGTTAAATGTTACAAAATCATGAGATAAGTCAACAATTTGACATTAATTCACTTTGAGGATATTTTAATGTTTAGAGATTTTGGGAATTATGATATAAATTACACATAACAACATAAATATTACACGTTGATGCTTTTACTCATTATCCATGTAATGTCTCGAAACTCTCTGGTCTATTCCTCTATGAAAATCTAGTGTATGAGGTGTTTCAGGAGGTCAAGGTGACTTATCCCCTACACTTTTCCAAATTTCCATTTTAGAGAACAGTTCCATCGGCGAATACTTCAAACGGTAGACCGTTGTGAACAGTGCATCAGTAACTATCTGTGAACTGTTCCATCAGTGAACGGTTCCATCCGTGAATAGTTCCAATGGTAGAATGTTGTGAACAGTGAATCGTTATCTATCTCTGAACATTTTCGTAAGTGAAAAGTTCCAACAGTAGACCGTTGTGAATAGTGCATCTGTGACCTTCTATAAATAACGTCATCGGTAAATTTAAGTGAACAATGAACAATGACCTTATGTGCACAGTGACATTGGTGACCTTATATGAAATCTATCATTGGTGAACTTATGTTACCAGTTCCATTGGTAACCTCATGTGAATAGTACAACAGTGACCTTATGTGAATAGTGTCATCGGTGACCTTCTGTGAACAGTGTCTTCGGTAACATTATCTGAACAGTACATCGGTGAACTTATGTGAAGAGTAACATTGGTGACCTTATGTGAACAGTGTCATCAGTGACCTTCTGTGAACAGTGACATTGGTGACCTTATTTGAACAGCATCAACAGTGACCTTCTCTAAACAGTCTCATCGGTAACCTTATATGAACAATGCAACAATGAGGTTCCAACGGTGATGTTCCATCGGTTCCCATATTTCCTTTTCCAAATTTTGAGTTTGTGAATAGTGTTTCTAGAATTGTGACGTCCATCAGTAACCTCTATTTCTTTTACCAAATTTCGAGTTTGTGAATAGTGTTTCTAACTTCCTACAGTTTCACCCCTTTGATATTTCCTTTGATGTAAAATAAATCTAAAGCCTCATTTTAAGGACTCTAAGGCTGATTCAATGGTCATAACTAATTTATTAATTTCCCCTTAGGCTCAAGATGTTTTTTTTACATGGTCAAACTGCATGGTTTAATGCTATCGGCTTTTAATGGAAAATCTAGTGTATCATAAACCACTACTCCAATAAATATTCTGAAGGGATGATATATATTCCTCCCTAGTTATTCCTCCATGTTCTCTTGTGTCAGATGCTCGAACATTCCGTTCCATTCTTTAGGAGTTGTGCAATCATACATTCCTCTTAGGATTTTTTCTGCTCTGTTTTGATGAAACCAAGAAATATTGATCAGTCTTTGATATAAGGCATGTTATATCGTCATTATTTTGGTTTCATAACATTCAGTTTCCCCTCTCCCTTTTATGGAATGATATATCCTTGTTCCTAATGGAATTTTCATCAGTGTTGACTAGAGTGGTGGTGTCTCTCCATCCTCGGGTGGATAGAGTTGTCACGAGGGTAGGAGATCGTAACACTTTGTGTGGATCATTCTCGTATAAACATCAAAAACTGTTATAGGTAGGGGATTCATTACATCTCCTTTCTGTTATGTGCAACTATTGTGTTAGCATGTTTTATTCCAGTAGATACAAATGAAATTGGTGTAATAAATATTCGATCTGGATAAATAAATTGAGATCAATCATATGTCATTTCCTCTGGTTTTTCTAGATAGTATTATATCTATGCTTTCTTGCATAGATTTTTTTCGTTCTTGATGGAAATTTGTAAAGAACATAAATCTGGAATTAATTAATTGTTGTTTGGATAAAGATAAAGGGGAATTTAAATGAATCTTGTTCCTATAGTTTAAATTTCAATTTAATCAAATTGTTGTAGTAAGAATGTTTAATTATTTGTGATAGCCTACTAATTAGGTTTCCTGAATTTGGAACCTACTAAAAATAAATCTATTAATCCCAGATGGATTAAGGAATTGGTCGTTTGATAATAGATAATTCAATATAGGGCTCTGAGTTACCCACTTTCATTTTTAAGGGCCATGATCCCAGTTGATATGATTATTTTTTTTCCTACTGCATGTGTTGTGTTCTAAGCCTGGATGGCTATTGTGATGTTTGGGGGAAGGGAGGACACTAGGTTATGGTAGTAGATGTTGCCTATAGTGGAGAGATGTATAGGGTCAGGCATGTGGGTGTCGGAGAGGATACCAGGGATGATAGAATGGGTTGAAAGAGAATTTTTAGATGTTTGATTTTTCTTTGATTGGTTATCTACTTTACATTCCCCACTTCTCAAGGTAGTTTTTCTTTCTTCCCATTCTTCTGAATGTGGAAAAAAATAGGGTATGCCACGTGCATTACATGTCTATCTTCTCAAGGGAGGATGTGTCTACGCTCTTGCTATAGGCGTAAAATACTCAACGGGTAGTTATCAAGTCACGGTGTCAAGCCCCCTGTTTTTAGAGGCATATAATTTTTTTTCTAGAATTCATTGTAATTTTGGAAAGTAATGTTGTAAATAAATAATTGAAGAAATGATGTTAACCCACGAGTTTGGATATTTCTAGGACATAATGCTGAGGATATGAGCCATTGGTGGTGATGCTAATGAAATTTAATGTGGAATTGTTAAGGGTTATTTATTGTTTAATGAATTAATTAACCTAAAGTGGAACTGATAAAATGTGAATGAAGTAAGGAAATAAAGGTTTTTAAATTATTGTGTGCTGGTAGGATACATAGTCTTAGAAGTGGCAGCCGGGAGTCCGAGAGACATTAGCTGCAGTTGAGTCTAAGACTAGGTTATGCCCATAGTGTGGTTGTGAGATATAGTATATTTTTTACTTTTTGTGTATCTATACGCTACTCCACCCTGCCAGTTTGGGAAACTGACACCTCGAGGATTCTATTCCATGGGGAGGGGGTCCCCAACATTCTGGTGGGAGGATGGATAGCTGACTATGCCCTTTAGCCCCGCTCTCTTCTCTTGGTAGTTACTTGTTCTTGTAGGAACAATGGTTAGTTTTCCCCATATATATGTGTAGAGGGATATAACATATTGTGGTTATTCACACACACATATATTCTGGATATAGTATCCTATGTACTACTGTATTTGTAACATGTATAGGTTGTGATGGATTAATTATCCTTACTTGCAGTATGGATTGTAATGGATTGAGGTATAATACATGACATATCATACACATTATCCGAGCTGTGGTGGCTCCCGAAAACTACATGGTAACTTTCTTGTGTGAACGTGGTGGTTTTTTTGCACAAGGTGCATGTTGTGGTGCTTCACCCATGTGTCTACGAGAAATCCTTTTGGAGATAGATGATTAAGACGTGTGACATTGGGGAAAAGCATCAAATCGGTTGGGAAGTAGTAGCGGGGTACCCCTGATATTTGTTATCATATTATATACTCTTGTATGAATTACTTAGTGAGAGTATCCACATTGATGTTGGGAACATAGTATACATGTTTAGGTGATGATTTAGTTTCAATTGTTGTTCACTATGATTTAGCATGTTGTCTTTAATTTTTCATGAGAGGCTTCAGGGATGATCCTACAGATTATACTGTTATACACACTATATGTTTATATAAACTTTTATTACGTTACTTGGACTAAGTTGGAGATCAAGGTGGTTTCTACTAGCTTGGGGTTGCAGGAGCTGTTCAGGCTTGTGGTTACTATTGTTTTTACTTTCATTTGGGTACTGGTAGTTTTCACCTTCCAGTTGTAGTAGTTTTTCTATACATTACATATGTACACTTGGGTTTTATTTTATATTTCATTATGAGTTGGAGTTTGTTGGTGTATATCTTATCTCACTCTTCTTCATGTGTTCTATTATAGGGTAATGCCTCCCATCTATGTGTTTACTATAACCTTGTTGCTAGTGGCCAATCCGTGGCCTGCTGGAGGCGGGACATGGGGGTCATTATATCCCTTATCACATTGCCGCCCTAGGAGGCATGCACTTTGTGGGGAGGGGTCGTGACAAGAGATGTACCAGTGTCTAGGTTAAGGGATAGGATGGAGTTTGGAGTTAGGCACAGGTGAGGTTGCATGGGATGGTAGGGAAAAAGTTTCAGTCATGTTTTTCAAGTGATGTAAACAGTGGATACCAGCTGAGGCATAGGCGTTTAGGGCCCCTAATGATCTGATGTACGGACCATTATGTTTATAATGGCAACAAAATTAGGTGATACATGTTAAAGGGTAGAGACCTAGGAATGGATCATGTTTCATTCTTACTTGTGCCTATGATTGAATGGGTAGACCATGGGATAGTTTAAACTAAAATTAATAAAAGAAAAAATTAATTAATTAATGATGAATCTTCCATATTCCAGGTTTTGGAGATCTAACTGTATTTTATTTCACATGTGTTTCTCCAGGTCGACATCCTAACCAGGATCACATCAAAGAATCCCGACATGTTGCTCTAATAGATCCTCACAGAGTAGAGTCTTACGACGACGACATATGGAAGAGGAAACTCTGAGAGTTTCAGGGCCAGAGTATGCAGAAGTACAAGGGATCTGTTTTAAATGTAGTCACGGAAGACTAGTTAAAGGTGGTCGGGATAGGCTTCAGTTCGATCCGTTCTTGGAAAGAGCATTGGGTGTCCATGATTGTGATTTTGTAGCGTAGAGAAGTTGGGTAGTGGTGGTTCTTGTTCATCACGGATCGCTAGGAGTCATCTATCTCATGGGAGGAGTCCCAAGACATGTTTAAATTCAAGTTTCTTTCCACGATTGCAAAGGCGTCTAGTCGCCCGGAGATTCTAACCCTTCGGTAGGGGAGTTCCAGTGTGATAGAGTTCGGAATCCATTTCAAGAATATTTTATGATATGCTTTGGACCTATTTCCAGTTGAGGAGGCTAGGGAATGGAATTTGGAGGAGGCTTTGCATCCATAGATCCAATGCCATGTTACCCCATTTTATTCTGATGACAAATCTTGAGTTGATCGCAAGGGAATAGGTAATCGAGAGGAGAATGGCCAGAATAGAATCATCATGATAGGAGAGTATTCCTGATTATTTATTAATTATAGATGTGGTCTGGGGTTCCCAGTTTTTAGGGCAGAAGAGTTTTTTTTAGCCGGGGGTAGGTCCCAGCACTCTGCATCTCGTTTCTATGGAGTCAGAAGATCTCAGGAATATTCCAAGGGATCATGTGCTTGTTTTTCTTTTGGTGGTCAAGGTCATTAGTAGAGAGAGTGCCCGACCATTCAATGCAGTCATCGTGCACCAGGTGTTCCACTCCAGGTGCCTCTATTGAGTCAAGTCCAGTAGAGGCAGCAGTAGCTAAGTTTCACCAGTATTAGATCATCAGAGGGTAGATGGGGTAGGCGGAGGACAACCCCATGATGCTCCCCATTTCCAAAGAGAAAAGATTGGCCATGGCAGTGGTCATTGTCAGGGTCAGAGAGGTCGTGGAGGAGGTCTTTGTCAGCATCATGCTTTAGCGTTTCCAGCACCGGGGGAGCCAGAAGTCGTTCGAGGTACCCATTGATTTCATTATACCTTGGTGTATTCCATGTTTGATTTAAGAGAGACACACTCCTTCATATCACCAACCATTTTCCATGCATTGGGACTTAAGGTAGAGAGGCTTCCAGTCCCTTTGGAATTGACTATGCCAGTCGGAGGTCGAGCAGATTTGTTTGATGTATGTTGAGACTGTGAGCTAGGGTTGGGGCATCACCACTCTTGGGGAGATTTTCTATGTTTACGAACACAACCATGTGATGTCATGCTTAGCATGGATTGGTTATATTTGGTGCCGGCTATCATGTATTTATTTTGAAAGAGGGTCTTTTTCTATCATTTGGATGGAGATACGGTCGGGTATGTTGGCGATCGAGATCCTCGAATGGGTCATAGGCATGTTCTATCCTTATCATCTTTTATAGATGAGATAATTTTGAGTATTTCAGAGGTTCAAAAAATGGTGTTTCTTAGGGTCATAGTGGGATACACTGATATATTTCCAGAAGAGGTTATAGAATTACCCCCTCAATGAGAGATCGAGTTTGGGATTGAGCTATAACTAGGAGCATCACCTATCTCTATGTCTCCATATAGGATATTCCCTTCTATGTTAAGAGAGATACGTATATAGCTTGATGATCTGTTACATTGCGGTTTTGTTTGGCCGAGTATTTCATCATGGGGTGCTCAAATTTTGTATGTGATGAAGGGTGACAACAATATGCAGTTGTGTGTCGATTACCATCACTTGAACACAGTGACAATAAAGAATCTACATCCTCTTCGATGGATGAATGATTTATTCAATCAACTGAACGGTGATGGTTCGTTCACAATGATCAACTTGTGGTCATAATATCATTAAATTCATGTAACGGATGGTGATATTTGGAAGACTACTTTCCATTATCGTCATGCTCATTATGAGTGAATTGTAATTCCATTCAGCGTGACAAATGTTCCAGCTATGTTCATGGGAATGATGAAGCGGTGTTCTGTGAGTTCATAGAGAAGTTCTTTGTGGTTTTCATCAACGACATACTTTTGTACTCAACATCTGAAGAAGAGAATGCAGGGAATCTACACTTCATTTTGGGAGTTCTTTGTCAACATCAGTTGTTTGGGAAGTTGTTGAAGTGTGAGTTTTGGGCTTGAGAAGTCTGTTTATTGGGGAATGTGGTCTCTGAATTGGGAGTATATGTGTATCCATCGAATATAGAAGTGGTTGTGTCATGGGATGCTCCCAATTCTATGTCAAATGTGTGATATTACAATGAGCTCATAGGATAATACAGGAGGTTTATAGCAGATTTCTCTCGAGTTGCGACTCCTCTAACAACTTTGAATAGAAAGGAACAAGCGTTCATATGGGCTGATAAGTGTCAAGAAGTTTTCAAGTATCTAAAGGAGAAGATAGTAAGTGCTCTATGTATTTGTCTTCCAGAAGAGGGGGTTGAATTTGATATTTTCTGTGATGCATCACATCTGGGGTTAGGTTGTGTTCTGCTATAGCAAAGATCAATTATTTCTTATGGGTCTCAGTAGTTACATCCCCCGAAACATAACTATGCCACCAGAGATATTATGTTGGAAGCCATAGTTTTTTCTTTGATGTTGTGGAGAAATTACCTCATTGGTGAGAACTTTGTGGTTATCAATGATCATAACATCCTGATGTATGTTTTCTCCCATCATGACATGAATTTATGATAGCTTCATTGGATGGAGTTCTTACAAGAATATGATTTCAAAATGTCGTATACACCTGGAAAGGGGAATGTTGTCACAGATGCGTTGATGCAGAAGTCACGTAGTGAGGTAGTGCGTGAATATGGTGACTCCTTGATAGTATTGGAAGAAAATTCATCATTACATCTTGATACGGGAGAAGTTGGGGGGTAGATGATGTATTTTTCAGTTGACGGTGTAGTCATCTCTGGTGCAGAAGGTGGAATATTCCAAGATACTGGATCTAGAGGTGGAGTTCTGGAGAGACTATGTTGTCTGTGTCGAAGCCCTTGATGGATGTTCTAAGGATGAACAACACATAATGTTGTACCATGGAAGGATATTTGTTCCTCTGACGAAGCGTGAGAATGTTCTCAGAGAGTTCCATTGTTCTCCTTCAGTGTTGCATCCTTTCATGACAAAGATGTACCAAGCCTTGAGGAGCCAGTTTTGGTCTCCTGGGCTGAAGTATGCTGTTGAGGAGTATTTGTCTCATGGTTTGGTCAGCAAGATATTGAAGGTTGTACAATGTGTTCCTGGTGGTCTGCTCCAGTCATTAGATGTTCCTCAGTGGTAGTGGGAGGACATCTTAATGGGCATTGTCACTGTTTTACCTAGAGCTCAGGGAGGACATGAGGCTATTTGGGTGCTAATAGATCGTTTAACAAAACCAGCAAACTTCATAGAAATCAAAGAGTCAATCTTAGTAGATGTTTTGTCGAGGTAGTATCTAGAAGATGTTGTGAGACTTCATGTAGTCCCATGGAAGATAATTTTTGATCGAGATCCTCATTTTACCTCTAGGGTATGGAGAGGTCTCCAACATGCTTTAGGCTTATAGCTATGCCCCTAGTTTTCAACCTCAAAGGATGGTCAGACAGAATGAACCATCCAGACCCTTGAGACATGTTACACTCTTTTGTCATGGATTTTGGAGGTTTGTGGATGAGGCACTCACTCTTGGTAGAGTTTTCATACAAAAATAGTTGTCACTCCACCATCGGTATGGCTCCATTTGGAAACATGTATGGACGACCCTTTCGTTCTCCATTGTGTTGGAATGGGGTTGGAGAGGCAGCAATTCTCAGACCAAAACTTGTGCTGAATAAAACATAGATCATCCATGTGATTCAAGAGAGGATGAATACAACACAAGATCATCAGAAATCATATGCCGATCAGGGGAGGAGACCCTTAGAGTTTGATGTAGGGGATCATGTCTTTCTGAAGGTGACTCCTCATCATGGGTAGCGAACGTTTAGTCATGGAAGTAAGCTTTCTTCCTGGTTTGTTGGGACTTTCTATGTGTTATATCATGTTGGAGATATGGAATATTGAGTAGAACTTTTCCCAATGATAAGTCAGATACATGATGTTTTCTATGTATCAAATATTCTTCGTTATCTTCATGATGACTCTCAAATCATCAATTGGGAATAGATCGATGTTGATGATGATGAAAAATTTGGGAGTGACCTATAGATATCCAAGCATCAAAGTGAAGGCATTGCATGAGCATTCTATCCCCAGGGTTAACGTCTTTTGGAGATATGGTGGCATGGAAGAGAGTATCTGAGAACGTGATTCACATATACATGCTTAGTACTCAGAGTTATTTGATGGTTAACTCTTTTCATGTATCGAAGTAGCCTTTGTGGTTATAAACCATTCAGGTTTATAATATGGATTTCTTTTGTTGTTTATTGAGGATTTCTCTTTTTTGATAGGTATCTCGATTGGTGGTTGTTCGGACCTCGTTTTTTTTCCCTTTAGGTGGGTTTTGAATTATTGAGGATTAAATGTTTTTGAAAGGTATTTGATGTAATGACATGAACCACTCTAGTTTATTCCATTGAAAAGATCAGGTGTATGAGGTGTTTCGGGAGTTCATGGGGACATATCCCCAACACTTTTCCAAATTTCCATTTATGAGAATAGTTCCAACGGTGAACAGTTCCAACGGTAGGCCATTGTTCACAGTGCATCAGTAACAATCTGTGAACAGTTCTATCGGTGACCAGTTCCATTAGTGAATAGTTCCATGGTAGACCGTGGGGAATAGATCATCGGTAACTATCTGTGAACAGTTACATCGGTGAATAGTTCTAATGGTAGACCGTTGTGAATTGTGCATTGGTGACCTTCTGTGAAAATATTCATATGTATCCTTAGGGGAACACAACAACGGTGACTTTATGTGAACAGTGACATCAGTGACCTTATGTGAACAGTTCCATCGGTGACCTTCTGTGAATAGTGTCATCAATAACCTTATGTGAATAGTGCAATGGTGACTTTATGTGAACAGTGCCATCAGTGACCTTCTGTGAACAGTGTCATCGGAGACCTTCTATGAACAGTGTCATCGGTAACCTTATGTGAATAGTGTCATCGGTAAACTTATGTGAACAGTGCAATGGTGACCTTATGTGAATGGTGACATCGGTGACCTTATGTGAACTGTGTCATCGGTGACCTTCTGTGAACAGTGTCAATTGGTATCCTTATGTGAACAGTGCAATGGTGACATTATTTAAACAGTGACATCGATGACCTTCTATGAATAGTGTCTTCAGTAACCTTATATGAACAGTGAAACAATGAGGTTCATATAGTGACGTTCTAACGGTGAGGTTCCATTGGTGACCATTATTTACTTTGCCAAATTTTGAGTTCGTGAACAGTGCTTCCAGATTGATGAGGTCCATCAGTAACCTCTATTTCCTTTTGCAATGTTTTAGTTCGTGAATACTGTTTCCAGCTTCCTATAGTTTCACCCCTTTGACATTTCCATTAATGTAAAATGCATTCAAAGCCTCATTTTATGGACTATAAGTCCTATTAAATATTCATAAATCCTATATTAATTTCTTTTATGGCTCATGATGTTTTTTTAGATGATCCAGCCGCGTGTTTTAATGTCATCGGCTTTTAATGGAAAATCCACCATATCTTAACCCAATACTCCATTAAATCTTCTAATGGGATGATATATCATCCCCCCTAGTTCTACCTCTTTGTTCTCAGGTGTGAGATGCCCAAACATCCAATTCCATTCTGTATGAGTTTTGGAATCAAACTTTCCTCATAGGATTTTTTTATGCTCTGTTTTGATGCAACCAAGAAATATCATCACGGTGGGAGGAGATCGTAACCCATTGTGTGGCTAGTTCTTGTATAAATTTCACGAACTATTTGAGGTAGTTGATTCATTACTTTTATTTTCTGTTACGTGCAACTATAGAATTAGCTTGTTTTTTTCCATTAGATCACGATGAAATTGGCATAATAAATATTTGTTACAGATAGATAAATTGAGATCAATTGTATGTTATTGCCTCTTGTTTTTCTAGATAGTGTGATATATATACTTGCTTGCATTTATTTTTTTTGTTCTCGATTGAAATTGGTAAATAACATCAAGCTAGAATTAATTTCTAATTTATTGGATAATGATAAAGAGGCATGTAAATGATTCTGGTTCCTCTTTTTATAATTTTATGTTATTCTAATTAGTGTAGTAGTAATGTTTAATTATTTGTGATAGCCTAATGATTAGGATTCCTTAAATTGGAACATTCAAAAAATAAATTGGTTAATCCAAGATATATTAAATAATTGGTTGTTTAATAAAAGATAATTTGTTTTATGGTTTTGAGTTACCCTATATCTTGTTTAAGGGCCAAGAGACTAATTTATATAATGGTTGTTTTCCTACTGCTTATGTTGTGATGTGATCCAGGACGGCTATTTTGACATGTGGTGGCAGGGAGACGGATTGGTTGGGGCACCAGATCACACCTAGAATGGAGAGATGTATATGATTATGAATTTTGGTGTCGTAGAGGACACCAAGTATGAATGAATGGGTTGGATGATAATGTTTGAATGATTGATGATTCTTTGATTGGTAATCTACTTTACATTCCCAACTTCTTAGAGTAGCTGGTATTTCAAACCCTTTTTCCGAAAGGGGAAAAGGCACATGAGGTATAACACGTACATTCTGCATCTATATTCTCAATGGAGGATGGGTCTACGCCCTTTTTATAGGAGGAAAGGACTCGACAGGTAGTTATCTACTAACCGTGTTGAGCCCCTTTTGTTTAGTAGTATAGAATTTTTTTTCTAGATTGCCTTGGAATATGGGAATAAAATGTTTTAAATAACTAATTGAATAAATGATGTTAACCCATGGGGATGGACCTTGCTGGGACGCAATGCTGAGGACATCATACTTTTGGGGTGATGATAATGAAATTAAATGTTGAATTGTAAATGGTTAAATAATGTTTAAAATATTTATTATCCTAAAGTGGAACTGATAAAAATGGAATGAAGTAAGAGAATAAATATATTTAAATGGTTTTTTGATTATAGGATACCTAGTATTAGAAGTGGAAGATGGGAGTCCAAGAGATGTTAGCTGCAGTTTAGTCTAAAACTAGGTTATGCCTATAGTGTGGTTGTGAGATATAGTATATTATATAACTTTTTGTTTCTATATGCTACTCAACCCCATCAGTTAGAGAAACTCACACCCCAGGGATTCGGACCCCTAGGGGGTGTTTTCCCAAACATTCTTGTGGGAGGATGGATGGATGACTACCCTCTTTAGCCCCACTCTGTTCTCTTGGTAATTACTTATGCTCATGGGAACAATGGTTTGTTTTCCCTATATATGTTGGTAGAGGGCTGTAATGGCTTCTACATATCCACACACATATATATTCTGGATATTGTATCCTATGGACTACTATAGGTGTAACGTGTATAGGCTATGATGGATTGAGGATCCGTACTCAGGTTATGGGCTGTAATGGCTTGAGGTATAGTACCCGATGTATAATACACATTATATGATCTGTGGTGGATCCTAAAAACATCCTGGTTACTTTCTTGTTTAGACGTGGTGGTTTTTTTGCATGAGTTGAATGTTGTTGTGCTTCGCCCGAGTGTCTGTGGGAAATACTTTTTAGAGAGATATTCATAGTATATACAATGTTGGAGAAAATATAAAACCTATGGGGATGTATTAGTGGGGTCCATCGATATTCATTATTATATTATATACTCTTATGTGTGTTACATGGTGAGAGTAGCCACAGTGAGGTTGGGAACCTAATATACATGTTTAGGTGATGAGTTAGCTTCACTTGTTGTTCACTGTTCATTAACATGATGTCTTTACTTTTGAACAAGAGGCTTTGGGGTAGATCCAAATGAGTATAATGTTATAGTCACACAATGTTTATATAAACTATTTTTTAGGAAACTTAGAGAAGGTTGGAGATCATGCTGGTTTCTACTATCATGGAGTTGCAGGAGTTGTTCAGACTTTTGGTTGCTGCTGTTTTAACATTATTTTGGGTACTTTCTATTTATCCCCTTCCATTTTTAGTAGTTTTTCATGACATTACATATGTGCACTTGAGTTTTATTTTATATTTAAGTCTGGGTGGGATATGGTTGGTGTCTATATTATCTCTCTCTTCCACATGTGTTCTCTTAGAGGGTAATGCCTCCCATCTATGGGTTTACTATACCCTAGGTGCTAGTCACTAACCTGGAGCCTACTAGAGGTGGGACTCGAAAGTCATTATCTACCTTCTAAAGTTGTCGGCTAAAGAGGAGAACACTTTTTGGGAGGGGTTCATGCAAATCCAATTTTTTAATATAACAATGAATTTTTTAATTAGAAACATGGTTGGTTTTAATTTTATGAAGCCTGACATTTCCTTGATCCCATCCTTAACTCTATTCTTCTATAAGAAATTTGAAAAACATGTCAAAAATTGTGATGATTGTAAAAAGCTCAGTAAGGTATTCATAATGATTGAAAATGGTTATTCATGAAAATAGATATAAATCATAAACATTTTATCATAAATTAACACTTTTCACCTTTAAGAAGTAGTAAATATTCCTCACTTAATATAATATCACAGATTACCCTTTTTGTAAAAAAAAGATTACCATAAATCCCATATTACAAAACATATAAAATATAAAGGTAACTTGGGACATAAACATACCTAAAAATGGAATAATGATGCGGTCGAATACCATACAAATCACTAAATGGAATAGCCATACGGGCTGATTCCATACCCAATGCATTAGAGGTTATTACATAACCACTGATTCTTGGTTTATCATGTAACTACCTATCATTAGATTATCACATAACAACCAATATTTGGTTTACCACGTAACCACCTAGAAAATGTACAAGAACCATTATTTAACCATAACACATAAAATATTGCAATTTTCAACATTTCACTCAAAAATATTCACTTTTAATCAATGAAATCGTTTCCCGATATTAAAATATTCAATCTATTTCCAAAACTACTTAAAAAATTTAAAAAATAGAATTTTAAATAAAACAGTCCCATTCCACTTTTAAAAAATTAAAATTAATTAACATTTCAAAACATTCATGTCCAAATACATAAATTGATAAAAACTATTTTCAAAACATATACATGAAATTTATGGTTTTAAATGAATAAATCATTAAAACACTTAAAACGATGTTTTAGATAAATAGTTCCTCACCACTAGAGAACCGCATGAATAAAAATCATTTAGGAACACATTAAATAAAACATTACATATCATTAGAGTATATAAATTCATGATATAACATGTAAAAGTGGTTGTATATACACCTTATAGGATAATAAAGGAGTATAATATCATGATATTCCTCAATGAATGGAGATTAAGATGAAGTCCCTTACAATGATCATATCATTAGATTAAGGATAAATCAATTACCTAATTATGTGTTAAAAATATAAATACACCGAATAGAATAGGATATTTAGTGTAAAATATTCATATCTCATTCACAATTATTCTTTGAAAAACAAAACCAATGACATGGATATTTAACTCAATAAATAGTGATTGAGTTAAGATTTCCATTACAAAGATCATTTTGTTAATAAAAAATTTGATTATGTGTATTTAGTATAAATGGTCATAAATAAAGTATAAATAAATTATAGGATATCAAAATTTATTTCTCACGTAATCATACCATTACATAATCATGAATTATATGACATAACAAATGAATGGAAACTAGGTTAATATATTCCCTTACCTTGAGTCTAACTCGTCACGTACAATTGTTATGATCATGAATAAAACACATAAGTTAAATTATAATTTGTTGAGAACATTTTTCACATTTATTATTCATTATATATAACTTATTTCAACGTTATAAAAATTATATAATTATTTATGTTCATATCAGTGATTTTGTCAATATTCGGTACTTGAGTCGAAAATGAACTTGATTTAATGTAAATTGTCTATGTGGTTGAAATTCCATCACCTCCTAAATATTATTAATTATTTAAATATCAAATTTTTCCAGTATATATGAATTTCAAATAGATCATATCATTTTGAGATAAAAAATAAAATGCATCATTCATGGAGATGGTAGGTCGTACATACACATGAACTCTACATTCATTTCATTGTCATGTTAAAGGAATGAAAACAAAATGATAAATAGGTATATTAAAATTCCATTTTAATATCTATTTTATATATGGTACATAATTTCATTAAAACCATCTTTTATACATTCAATTTTTGGCATGAACAATTCATATCACTTTGAGAGGGTGGTAGTCCACATTTTCTCAAATGAAATTCTCGTATTTACACATTATGGAAAGAATAATGGTATATTGTAAATAAATATTACAATATAACAAAGATAATATAAATATAACATATATTTTATATAAATACATTTTCATCGTAATTGTAACCATGAGAGGTGGTAGGAGAAAATTGAACAATCATCATTTCGTGAGGAAGTACATCGACATACATAGAAACAATATGTTCTATATCCATTAGATGGAGTGGTGGGTAAGTGTAGGTAGAAATAATTGCATTAAAATATCCTAGTATATTTTGGATACTGGTGTTTTATAAAATAATGTAATAAATAGTGGATTGGGAGTTGGAGAAGGAAATTAAATGAAAGGAGCTTGAGAGAATATGTTACCTCTAAATCAGGTAACTCCTTTTATTTGAGAAAAAAGGCCTCCTTGAGATACCATCTTCCCAAGGTAAGGCATATAGGAGGAAATGATCGATTTTTGGATATTATTTAGGTAGAATTTTGGCGATCTAATGGGCATGAGTTGTGTGAGTAAGTTAGTAGTCAAGGTGACCTTTTTTAAGAGGGAGGAGGGATTCTTTAAGAATGTTTTGGAATATTTTTTTTATTAAAATCTATTTTCGTTTTACAATAGCTCCAAAGTGATATATTTATATGGTAAGATGATTTTGTGTCATAATAATCCTAAAAAATAGGTGTTATATAAGTTTAGGTCACAAATATAACTTTATCTTTTGGCTTTAAGCCTTAGTTAAATAAATTAACCCTTATAATGTCTTCTTGTATTTGTACACTATATGGTTAAAATATTTACTAAAAAATACCACCAGAACAAAAAGATGATAATTAATGAACTTTTTTGTATTGTCTATGTTAGTAGAAAAAATTCTATGTTTTAGTAATGTTATATCATTTAATAAAATAGTATTTTTCTGAAAAAATAATTTATTTCAAGTTTAACACAATTTAGTAATTGAACTTTTTGACATAAAAACACGATTAATATGAAAACAATATATTAACTCCAATATAAAATGTAATAATAATCCATAAAATTAATTTCTAGCATCAAAATGTTCAAATTATATATATTTTAATATTTATAATTTCATTTGTTTGAATCTTTCATTAATAAGGTAATCCCTGAATAATCATTATGTCATAAATAAATATATTTATTTAATGTCTAAAAATTATAAATAAAATACCATGATGTCAAAAATATTTTCATATTTTCAATTACTATTTATAGTCATAGATATTAGTTATTTAACGCTATGTTAATATTTTTATTAAAATGATACATATTTAGGTTATATTTCTCTTTACATTAAATTATTCATTATAACATGTCATTTTCACACCGAAGTGGCTCTATGGGGTCCTAAAATCAACCTACGGATGTTCATTGTCAGCCATATCACTTCCAATAGGATTAGGACACGTTTTATGGTACTTTTATATTAAAATATTATTATTTTTTTACACCTATTTACATTATTTAGAATTGAACCATGTGAAATAAAAATAATTATTGAAGTTACTATTCATAATTTACAAAAATAAATACGAACTATTTAAATAATTTAGAATTTCAAATTTAAAATATGGAATCCATTTTTACTAATTAAAAAAAATATTTCTTTAATTAAATTAAAATTTATTCCCATTGGGAAAATGGTAAAATGAGTTTTTAAAATGTAATAACCGTCAAAAGATTGACATGCGCTTATATCTAAATTAAAAGTGAGATTACATCCAATGACCAAAATTAGATTAAATGATAAAAGATTAATCAAATTAAAATTAAAAACCAATTAAAAGTACAATCTAACTATACAAAAAATTTGATGAAATTGCGGTTTTGAATTAATATCCAGTATTTTTCTCCATTCATTATAAATTAAATTTTTCCATCGAAATACCAAAATTCAAAAAATGTAAATTTGGATTTCCTTATTCTAATGAATAATTTAATTATTGAAAATAATACATATAAAACTTAAAAAACTCAATTTAATAAGGGTTCTCCATAAAAAGGTGGTAAAACTATATTTTTTTGAAAAGTGCTTCTTTTATCTGATCAAATTGGATTGTTTCTTATATCCTATATAGAAAAAATATAAGATAAATTTTAAAAACAAAACATTGAATATAAAACATATAAATTTAAATAAATATTGTTATGATTTTATAAACATAATTATTCTATTTTAAATAGGTTTTCATAGAAATACATCCTCTATATTCCATTGGTTTTTATTTCCCTTTATAATTTATTTGGTGACCAGTGGATTATTATTTAAATAAGTGTAAACAATATTTTAATAATACATTTGATAATATTTATTCCCAACATTCCAAAATCTAGGTTATAATAGTAACATTTCAATAGTAATATTTTTTTGTTCATTTAACCTTGATGTAGCGTATAGTGTACACTATTGAAAATAATGTTTCATTCATAAAAATCGGGATGTTACACCCAAAGCCCTACATTGGAATGCAATACGTACATAATGTGAATATAAATATCCTAGTTACACATCATATGAGTTGGGTATACATTGAATATGTTCCATGGGATACATTCTCGTTTCCCTCAACGGGCCTGGCTATGTACTTAGCGAGGCTTAGTACTTTTACATAGTGGGATACTCACACGGGGTCTAGCCATGTACTCCACATGATCATGTACCCCTAATTTGGTATCCTATTTGGGTATTCTACTAAATGGACATGAAAAAGTACATGGCATGTAAACCCTAGTACATGGAGGGTACTTAGAAAAGATTATCTTCCCCAAATGAGAAGAAAACATGACGTGTCACCCCAAACCACATTCTTTGTAGCCTGGTTTTCTTAAATGGAAAACCTATGAAGCCCCATAAACCCATGTTTCCACACCCAAATCTAAAAATCATCCCAAAATGATCCTTAATTAAGAATCATAGTCTATTAAATTTAGAAAATATAAATTTAAATAGGGTTATATGGAGAAAACATAAAAGGCATACCTTTGGGAGGAAACTTCCGAATGTTCACTTAAATCTGTGGTCTATATTTATTCCATGTTGATCCAGTGTTTTGAGAGATACATAAAGGTATAACTATATTTGAACATCATTCCCTATTTATTTCTCTTCCTCTCCTATCTAGTTTCATTGTGAAAGAACCCATATAGGGGAATACATGAGAAGCTGAATGAAGAATGAATTAAAAAAGGAAAAGAAAGAAAAATATAAAGAAAATAAAAAGAAAACAATAAGGGGATCAACCTAGAAATGGATACCAACTCAAATATATTACCTTATTAGGTAAAAATAATCTTTCCAGTCAAAAGCATGAAGAAAAAATATCAATCTGAACCTCCATTAAAATAGAGCTTCAAAAAAACATGGTTTAATAATATAGTATTTAATTAATTATTTATTTATTATTATATATTCTGCTAAAATTCAAATGGCCATATTTCCAAAAAAACCCCTATAATAGGGTAAACAACATATTAATGTCTAACAAAATTGTCATCATTTTTTTGAGATCATCATCTAGTGGGAAACTACCTTTTTACCCCTTACAAGTATCTGAAATAAAAAATTCAAATCTCTGTTCAAAATTACAATTCAAAAAAACATGATTCCTTATAGATAACTAAAAATTTACTCATGAGAAGAAATTAAAATGTATAAAATAATTAAAATTCATCAATTAAAAAAAATTAATGACATTTGGACGAATTAGTAACATTGACACCACTCCTATGAAACACTATCAAATGGTCAAAACTATAACGATTGAAATGTGTAAAATAAAAAAATAAAACTAATATACATATAGATAATTATTATTTTTATTTTTAACTATTTTCGGAATTAATATTATTAAAAAATATTATATTAATACAATTATATTTATTTTACATGAATTTAGAGTGCATTATAGTAAGTACATAATTGTATTTGTTTTCTTTTTATCAGTTAATGGCAGAAAATATTAGAACCTATTCAAAAAATAAATGTAATAGAAAATGTGACAATTTTACTAATGAAATGTAAAATATGATGGTAATTAGAGCTCAAAAGTTCATGATAGTAAATGATAAACTATCTCATGTTATGAATAACAAATTGAATTGTGTGGAACTCCATCATTCTCATAAAAATAGAATTTTTCGGTCAAACCCTTTATATGAAAAGGGATCCTCTATTTAAGGGATATTTTAATACCCTTATCATCTAAAAATTACTTTATGCCATTGAGAAGATATTATATATCCTATATTTATTGTAATAAGTGAATGATTTGTTGGTTTTCAGTCATTTTGATGGTAAAGCCAATCAGTCATGGACAATAATCATGAACATAAATTTTAAAGAGGAAATTAAATCCATGGAATGGGAAGAATTGAATAAAATATTTGTAAATAAATATTTCCCCAAACAATATTTTTTATGATTGAAAGGGAGTTCCATTGAATGGATATAAGGGAAGATGATTTTATCAGGGCATATGAGGAAAACTATACACGGCTAGCATGATATGTACATATATTATTCATGAACAATGAAATCAAGTTGGATCTCTTATTTATAATACTAAATCTAAGTCTATTAAAAGCATTGTGATTATAGATGTTTATTTCTATGAGATTATTTTTCATTTTGTCCGTAATGTTGAAATGGAGATCAGGGAATCTTAGTGGGCTATTGGGACTAGAGATAAAATGTGTAGAATATAAATTAATATTGGAGGATCAAAAGATAAATCCTATTAATGAATTAAATCTCAACATACCTCCTTTCAAATCTCATAGATTAAATATCTATAATCAATATATAGGGAACTGGGAGATGTATCAAATGTTGAAGAGAGGTTTATCCATGAATTTTCAACCTAATGAATTTAAATAATCCCAATAACATGGAAAATTAATGGAAGGTCCAGACCAACAATCATCATGTAGTGTACTGATTCAACATCAAGGAACGTGCTCATTATTTGAGTCAATCACCAAATCCGAGGCTCATCGGAAGCAATCTGAAAAAACACACTATATTGCAAGGAATGACATATTCTATCACTACTACTAAGGTGAATCCTAATAGTTATGTGGTGATGTGTATGGTGTCTATTCATTAAATAATAGAGGATGTACTATATAATTATAGTTCTATAAATTATTTCATATCTTTAAAGAATTATATAACTATTCAATAACCACCTCAAAATATTGAGGTTGATATATCTGTGAGAATAGAAAATGACGAAATTATTTCTTCCAATTTTTATAAATCCTACTTAGTTAATGGTTGTGGATTTAACCTCCTAGAAAATATCATCACAATCCCTTTGGTGGATTTTATATATATATTAGGCATATATAGTTTATAATTATATAAATACTACATTAATTGTCCTGAAAAATTTATCGCTCTTCACATCCCATGAAATCTTCTAATTCTGTACAAGTGTAAGGAGGAGGATAAATCTCTTTCATAATTATCATCTCAATTTTGGATATTATTACCTTAAAAGAAAGAATATCTAGATTGAATAACTAAAAAAGGATTGAATCATGTTATAAGACATTCCCATTGGGTGGTACTACACTGATGTGTTCCCCAAAAAATTGAATAGTCTTACTCATGACTTAGATATTGAGTTGTAGATTGAACTTATCCATGGATCTCTACCCATTTCATAAAATCCTAACAGAATGGCCACCATTGAGTTGGAAGAAATGAATATATAGTAATAATAGAATCTAGAAAACGGTTTTATATGCCCGAGTGCTTTACCATGGGGTTCACCTATCCCCTTCATCAAGAATAAGGTTGGATCACTATGACTCTATACAGATTATCCTGAGCTCAAAAATTCAAGATAAAGAACATATTTCCCCTAAAAAAAGATATGACTTCTTTAATCATTTATGTTTGGAGATGTATTTCTCAAAATAGGACCATAGTTATAGATATTACAAATTAATGATGAAGAAGGAATATATTCTTAGGAATACATTTTGAATGATGTATGGAAACTATGAGATAATTGTAACTCCCTTCAGACTCACTATTTCTGAAGCTATTTTCATATATTTAATGAATATATTTATAGATATTAGCATGAAAAATTTCTGGTAGTCATTATCAATTATATTCTAAAATACTCTAAAAGAAATTAGGAATATAAGGATCATTGTAATATAATGCTATTGACATTCCAAAAGGTAGAATCTAAATGAAAAGTATATTAAATTTTAGTTCTGGGTGGTGGATGTATCAATATTTTGATATATTGTCACAAAAAAGGATATATGTAAACCCCTATTAAACAATGTAAATTGAGTAGTGGTCCATACCAACATCCGTAATTCAGATTCATAGATTTATTGGATTATCTAGGAACTAATGTTGTTTTGTGAGGAATTTATCATGATTTTATTACTCGCTAACTAAGTTGAAATGGAAAGGGGTAGTTATGTTTTGTTGGAATATTGTGAGGAAATATTTAAGGATATCCAGAAGGGGTTAATAACAACATCTATGATCACATTACCCAAACATGGAGAATTATATGTTATACCATGATTTTTCAAAAAATGTAACAGATTTTTTTACTCATGAAGAATGATAATGTTATAGACTACACCTCACAATAGTTGACGTTTCTTTAGAAAAACTATCTGATGCATGATCTGGAGCTAGAAAATATGATTTTGTCCTTGAAAATATAGAATCACTAACACTATAGTGAGAAGTGTGACATATATACTGATCACAAGAGCCTAATTTATATATTTACACAAAATTATATCAATATGTGTCAATGGAGATGGTTAGAGACAATCAAGGATTTTAATTTCTGTATTCAAAATCACCATGGGAAGTAAAAAATGCTAACTAATATTCTTATTAGAAAAGAACCTACTACTCCATCCATGATGTATATTGAGAAATTAATTATGTTCATGCAAATACAATGGTTGAATTTGAAAATATATATTGTAGTGGATAAATCCTACCCTGTCCAAATTATTTTCCAACCATATATCCAAGAGATAATCAAGGTGGCACAAAGAA
Organism: Viscum album; assembly: GCA_963277665.1. NCBI lineage: Eukaryota > Viridiplantae > Streptophyta > Magnoliopsida > Santalales > Viscaceae > Viscum > Viscum album. The sequence goes on along the minus strand of OY728155.1, from coordinate 212,058,224 downwards.
GTTATATTGGCCCACAAAATAAGTTGAAAGTAGTTAATAAGGGATGGTACATGAGTTCCACATCAATGATGATGGTGTGATTTGGTTTGGACCTCGAATTTATGTGCTTTCATCACATGATATAAAGAAGGTGCTACTAGATAATGCACATAGCTAATTCTTCTCCATCTATACTAGATATTCTATGATGTACCATGACCTTCAATAAAAAATATTGTGGGGAAATATAAAAAAGGATATTGTGGAGTATATCTCATTTTTTTGGTATATCAACAATAGAAAGTATAGAGACATAAGTTCAAGGGGATGATGCAACCATTTCCTATACCCACATTGAAATGGGAGAATGCCACTATGGAATTTTTCACTTGTCTACAAAGAAACATCCATTGGAAATAAAAAAATATGGGTTTTGGTGGATCAAATCATAATGGTTGAACACTTCATTGATAAATGGAATGATTTCCCACTTATAATCATTCCATGTTATATGTTAAGGAAGTGTTGAGGCTGCATGGGTTATTGAATTTAATCATAACTGATCATGATAAAATGATCACATATAACTTATGGAGATGTCGTAAACATGATTTATGTACTGAATTGAAATTCAGCACAACCTATCACCCCCGAAATGATTTTCAATCTAAAATGAATATTCAAACACTTTAGGACATGCTGAGAGCCTAGACAATGGAATTTAAGGGTGGATGTGATCAACATCTCCAATTGGTTGACTTCTCATACAATAACAATTTCCACTTTAGTATTGAGATTGTTCCATATAATGCTCTATATTGGAAGTGGTGATATAATCCAAACTGTTGGGATGAAGTGGTTGAATGAAAGTTATATGGATATGATATTTTAAAGAGAATATAAAAATGGTTCAGGACATTAAAAACATATCAAAGTTTCATATAGTGGGAAAAAGAGATATACTAACAACCATCGATGAAATATTGATTTCAATGTCAGGAACAGATTACTTATACGCATACCACCATGGTTGAGATCCATGTGGTTTTGAAAGAAATTACATTATAACCCAAGGTACATTGGACCCTTTCAGAACCTCGATTTCTTTGTATTAGTGGCATATTGTCTTGAACATAAACCAAATATAGATCAAGTTCATTATGAATTACATTTATCTCTCCCAGGAAAGTACATACCTGATCCCTCACATATACTCAATTAGGAGGTGGTAAAATTAGAGACAGACCTCTCATATGACAATAAGTCATTTATGATCGTGGACCATAGAGGAAAATCCCTATGAAACATGAAAATGATACTTGAAAATGTGTTTTTGGGGAAGCATATGTAAGATGAGGTGACATGGAAACCATTGGAAGTAATGAAGGAGATGTAACCTGAACAATTTTCAAAATAAAGTGAAAATTGAAATTTTGAGGGAAATATTTCGTAAGGGGGTGGGGGAGAATGTAACGACCAATCATTTTATCAACAAAATAAGTCTTATTATAATTATTTTATATGGTAAAAAACTCATAAATCACACATAAATCCTACTAAAAATATTATTTTCATAAATTAATTATTAAATAAGTAGTGTGAACAGAAAATAAGGATCATATACCAATGAAATGATAACATCACTATTGGAATAGTAATATGACTATTAGGAGTAGAAATCCATCCAATAGAATCGTATCATCAACCATAAGAGAATAAATAAAATTTAGTTTTCTTATAAATGAAACATGATACATTTATATGATGGTATATGTAAATAAATATTTTAAAAATGATGAATTAAATTTTTGCATTTGTTTTATATGTAAATTTTTATTTACAATTTAATAACTAATATAACAACATAGAAGAAAATTTATTTTCATTAATATATTAATAAATAAATATTTCATTCATTATTATTATAGTATAAGCTGTTGAGACATTAATTAAATGTTCAATGTGTCATAAAATCAGTTGTAATATTAAAATTTTTATTTTGGGAATAATTTAGGATTTTAATTAAAAATTAAAATTTTCATATTTGAAAAATTATTTTCATAAAATGGTGTCCATTTTTTAAATCTACAGGTTGAAAAACATTTCAGGTTAATTCTTGATATTTTTTTAAAATTATAGATTTTTTGAATAGTGAAATACGATAATTTATGGTATTTATCATTTTAAGACAAACACACAAATTTTTGATTCATGTATGATGTATTGTGAGTGAAAAAACCTATTTCTGAAACTTTTACTAGGGCGTGCATCCGTATCTCTGAGGACGCGGTAATTGTTGCCCCACATTTCTGATATCCAAAGGCGAGCGACATCCATCGCTAATTCCGGGAAGTTCCCTCCATGATCAAAATTGGATGATGAGATTTTGGCTCCTCCTTATATGGATTCCTCCATGGAACTCATCACCCAGTCCGTGTCTCCCTTAAAGACATAAGGCATTGTTCGTGAAACTCTCCCATGTGCCATGTATTCATTAATGCATGTTAATTACACTACTTTTGTCAAGAAATTACAAAGGGGTATATTCAAGAGAGAAAACTTCGTTCAGTGGAGTAGTCAAGTTGGAAATCACTCGAGTGTATAGATGTTGGAACATTGATGCGTTTGGGTTTGTTCCCTGTATAATAGGGCTTCTCGAGGGAACATAATCCCGAGACATCCCACATAGAGTGCGGGGAATTATCTGCCATAGGCATATCTCTGATGTTTTCTTCTACTTCCCATGTTTAACACAAGGTATTCCATGAGTTTAACATCTAGTGGTGATGGATTGGACTGATCAGAACACTGACAGGTGTTGATCAGATGGGTGCAAACCTAGGAGGTAGCACTGATGCTGGGGATAACGTGTAGTTAGTTAACCAATAACTGCTGGGAGTAGTGGGAAAGTGATTGATAAGATATCACTGGAATGTGGCAGCCCGGGTTAGAATCAATATGTATATGGACTGTTGACAGTAGATGGAGAATGATATGAAGCTGACGTGAGGGAGACAATGAAGTTGTGCTTGAGCCTCGATGTGACTTCGTACATTTTCCCGTGGTAGGGAATCAAATCCTGCATAGTTCAGTGGGGCGATTAGATGCTTGAGGAGGTGGCCTATGAAAATGGACTCATGGATGAGACCTAGAGGAAGTGGATTCTCTGGGTTGGGACATGAACTTCTTGAAACACATAGTCTTAAGGGATATCCCATGATGGGACATGAGTGATGGGCTTTAACATCACAGAGGCTTGCTACTAATCCCTGTGGCGGGAAATAAAAATCCATGTAGTTCATCTTATAACGTATTACCATCATGTGGGGCTGACAATGGCTTACCGCAGGTTGCAATGCACAATGGATTACCACTGGATGGGGTACAACGTCTTACAGTGAAATGGGGTAGAATGGATTACCAATTATTTAGGTACAATAACTTGCTGCTGATTGTGATTGAACCTTAGGAAGACATCCTACATACCCTGCCTAAGAGACAAGGATCAAGCCCATGCAGTTTGAAAGTATACAGTTTAGCATCATGCTAGATAAAAAGGGCGTAAATAGTTTAACTTCAAGAAAGATTATGACGGACCGACACGAAGTGGCCGGGACCAATGTTGTGGGGCTTGAACCTTAGGGAGGATTCTTATGTACCGTTCATATGAGACAAGGATAAAATTACATGTAGTTCGAGAGTGGTGGATACTGTTTAACGACATGTAGGACAAAGGAGAAATGACATGAAGGGGTCGGAACAAGTATGTTTTGGGCTTGAACCTCAAGGATCCTTCCTATGTACCCTACCAAGGAGACAGATATCAAAGTGCATGTAGTTTGGGATGTGGCTTGGTGAAATGACATGAGGGGTTTGAGACCAGTAGGTGTTGGGCTTGAACCTCTCGGAGGCTTCCTACGTACCCTGCCTAGGAGACAGTGATCAAAGTCCACGTAGTTCTGGATGGTTTGGGGATTACATGCTATGATGGCCTAGAGAGGATGTTATGGTCGATGCTTGCTCTATACCCATGGGATCCATGTTCAGTGTGAGAAAAAATAGGCAGTAAGGACCTAACAATCACATCACGAAAGGTGCATCCAAGGAATGTGGTTTGTGGAAAACACGTTGTTAGCGGCCCAATGATGAAATATGGGCTTACACATGGTTGGTGGCCCAGGGTGATGGATTTTGGGACTTACTCCAGGATGGAGGCCCGGTGGTGACAAACCTTGGGAGAGAGGGACATGATAACAAAGGTCCCTACGCCCATCTCTCCTTTAGAATTTGGTATAAAAGAGAGGAGGTGGAGTAGAGATGTTGTCTCCTTCATGCAAGGAAAGAGGATTACACTGAGATTTCCTCCCATCCTTGTGGATAACTGTTTCTCTAGTAGAAAGGATCTCATTCTATGTCAGTAACATCTCACTCCCCTGGAGATGAGTGGTTGTAGAGAATACCCGAGAGGGGGCACCCCACGAGTGATACAGGTGTGAGACCATAGTTTAACGACATGTGCTAAGTAAGATGGTTCTTGTAATTTTAACATCCTATAGCTCGTAGGAGTTGGGTTCACTCCACACCCCAAATACTTACATTACTGATAAACGCCCGCCTTGGGGAAGGGAAGGCATTAGTAATTCCATTGTGAGGGGGTGTTGTGGAGTGATCCAATGATGGGTCCATATTAGCGTGGTTATTCCAAGAAGTAATTTCTGTTAGCGTGCCTATGTGAAGACGTATATGGATAAGAAATTCAATGTAAATCACTACCCAATAGACTTTGAAATCACTTCATACTGACCTTGGGGGTCATACAGGAAAAGAGTTTGCAGAGTGATGGGGTTTACAGGAAGAGGCCTAATGAAGCTCTTGTTCTCTATGTAGTAGAGGGGATTTGTGAAGGGGAATGCTTCTTGATGTGTGGTGTAATAGCCTATAAATAAAGTCTAGGTGGTTTGGGAAGTATAAAGCCTCTTGTGGAGTATGGATTCATGAAGAAAGGGTGCCTTGCAAGTCATAGCACCACAATGTAGTCTGCCTCGTGAAGCACAGTGATCATGTCTTGTCATGTGGTGGACATGTGAATGTAAGGTACTTCACTTATCATGAGTACTTTGTGATGACTCGAGTCGCCTTAGGGGTCTCCTTCCTTGGAAAAGGCCCATGTGTTTCACGAAGGGCATCCCTGCTTGAAGAGGGGTGGTGTTGAAGCCAAGGGAATGGCACTTCACGATGCTCAATTACCTCAAAGAGATCATTTTTTACAGAGCAGAATGTGCTTCACAATTTGATAGCTGAGAAGGTGAAAGGTTAGAGGATCCATCATTTTGGATTATGGGGAGACCAGTATTTATAGGCAAGAGGCGGCGCGAAGTAGGGATTTCTTGGCATGATGCCACGTGGAACTTTTTCATAACTGTGGAGCCTCCCGCCACTTTTCTCTACAGCGGATTTCCAAATGTCTTTCGGATCTCAGGTCCTCCCTCCTCTTTGGTCTATAGTTACTATGAAAAGGAGGTGGCTTTGCGCCGGCCACAGTGCTACGGGGCTCCATGAATGACACGATGTTCAGGGGCTCTGTGAATAGGCTTCGTGAGGAAGCCTCTCAGGTGTTTATTTCCTATTTGCATTTTATTTTCCTATGCACATATTTTGGTACCAACAAATCCCCTCCTATTACATGGATCCTTGGAGAAAACAAGGTTCAACGACTGAGGCTCAATTGCCCAAAAATTTTGGTCAACGACAAAGAATGCTCACGAAGTAGGGTCGCGAGGTATAGAGGCAATGCAAGGGTTGAGAGCGACACAAAACTCACCAGGGCCGGATGTGAAGTGATGCACAAGGGGTTGTCGCCTAAAAATAGGGGAGGCTGAAATCACTTTTTCTTTTCTCACCTCCACATTTTGGAGATAGTTCTCTAAATTCGTGAAGCTCTTTGCACTCCGTGATTGCTCTCCGCAATTCAGACATTCTACTTCGTGGAGCACAATTTGTATTTTAACTCTACGATGGTACGCTCTGTGGCTTCTTTCTACTAGGTCGGGATCAGTGAACCGTGATTGCTAGATGGGAGAGAGCTCCCTGAACGAGCTACGTGAAGTAGGTCCTTGAATGAGCTTCGCGAACCAGAACAAAGAGGGTCTAAATTCTGAAAACTGAATGGCTCACCTGGAAGCTTCCAAGGGGTCCTTGCGAATGCTACCTGGATGGATGAGATGGACAATATCTCGGGTATTGGAGAATTATTTTAAATATAATTAGAGCACAATTCACTGGTAGAGCTGCTATTAGATATCCATAAGAATTACCCACTCTGCAAATGGATTCCACTTTATGGATTTTGTTTGAGAGATGACATCTTCATTTCGGAGGTGAGCAGAGACATGCCGACTTACTGGTTCCGGAGCATGCTCTGCCAACACCAGTTGTTCAGGGTGTTCGAAAACCATACATGGGAGGACATCACACACATTAATGTTTATTTCATATACAACTATGTGAATGAAATTGAAGGGAAGGCACTGCCGTTAGAGACATCTCCCACATTGTACCACTCCATCCTAATGGCTTCCCTAGGGAACTCGAAGAAGGGGTGGACCGATGAGTGGGATCTATGCTAGGGTAAAAATATCATGGATGAATAGGTCTAGGCCTACTATGTATGTGCCATGTGAGAGGAGTTCAAGGAAGATTTGAGGTGAGTCAGCCTGTACAAGGCATCATGGGCCTCTCAATTACATATCTTTCACTAGAAGCAGTTGATGCTAGAGCTACTGAATAGATGGTCATCGAGGACCAACACCATCCATTTTCACCACGGAGAGGTCACCATCAGTATATGGGACCAGAACTAGATCTCGGGGGTCCCAATACTTGTAAAAATGTATGATGAGTTCCTCCCCATTGTGAATGTGTGGGAAGACCCCTAGAAAATGCCGCCATTGGAAAGGGTATTGATGGTTCTACTGCCCATGGTGGATTAAAAATCGGAGAGGGACGTCCATTTCAAACAGTGGTTCATGGAGATCCTGAATTTATTGGAAGATGAGAGTTCTTTATGAGACCACAGAACTACCCCAAGGGGGTCCAACAAGGTAAGGGGAACTCATATTGGATGCTCTTAGAGGACCGCTAGTGGAAAACCTGGGGATTCATGATTAATAATGAGAATATGCCTGTGGATAGGTTTGCCGCATTCATCACGGAGCCTAATAGTGGTTGGATCCATCCAGTGAGGAACATGATCATGGGTGTGTGATCGAGCATGTTCATTATGGAATCCATGTTGGTGAAAGGGGTATGTGTCAACCTCGGGATCCTGATGCTCTTCAATTTGTATAAGATGTTGTGGCATATCAGGGAGGGGAAGAATCCATAGAGGATATGCGGGCTGTTTCACCATTTCTATGGGTGGATAGCGGCACATGTCTGGGGTATCTATGAATATAAAAACCCCATTTCCCATCCCAAGATCAAATTCAAGCCGACCATTTTGAATGTTTTGTGGAGTTTTCAGAAAATGATGACCCTGTAGTTTGTGATAAACTGGGTCTAGAAGGCGGATGAGTTCATCTTCTAGCCGTTCCAATTAACAACATGTGTGTTTACTAATGACAAACAGTGAATAAAAGAACATCGGTCCTACCTCATATCCTATTGGGGTGGAGTCCTGGTGGCGTGGGTTGACCGCTAGTCTCTCTACGAGCCGTACACCCCGCACCGTTTTACGTGGCAGTTTTAGTGTATACAGTGGATGAACCCACAGTTCAACTTGGGGGGTGTGCCATGAGGATCACCCATGTGTGATGTGGCAGCTATGGCTCATGTTCACGCAGAAGTATGGGAAGATATGGAACGAGATTCCTCCACCCAAATCCATATTCGGGCTGCTGAAGGAGTACGCCAAAATCTGAGAAGTGGCCTACCTAGGGGAGATGCTGAAGCAGCAAACAGTCTAGGCCAGTTACAGGGTTCCTTTCCAACCTCGAGGCCTGGGCCAAAAAACGATGAGGAAATCTAGTGGTGGAGGGGATGTAGTGGTAGTGAGGCCCATATCAGTCTAAAGGGAGGTAGTAGCAGTGGATCCAGTGGTCCCGGAGGGAAAAAGATATCTGGAAGGGAGGCTGACCAGGGGGTTCTGCAGGATTTCCACTAGGGCATTGGGGAAGTGGATGCACCATACTGACATGTCAGAGAATGTTGTCTTCCTATAGGCTAGGAAATTTTGGGATGTCAACAGGAAATTCCTCAAACTTTCCTAGTTGTGGCAACAAATCAACCATATTGTGTTGGATTTTCTAGGGTTCGGCCTTGATAGGTCCAGCTTTGTAGTATCCCAGGCGGAGGGGGAGCAATACCAAACCAAGATGGAGGACCTTTTGCACTCCCATAGTGCTTCATGTCCAATGACAGATTGTGTAAAGGTGTTTCTAGATCAAACCTCCCCTCCGCATGTATCATAAATAAAATTAATAGAGATATTACCTATACCGAAAGAATCATACAAGTCTTCCTTGGGGGATGGGGCTGGTAGAGGGAGTCCAATATATGAGAATGAGGTCGTTGATTTCGACCCAGATATGGAATAATTTGTAGAGTCCCTTATGGTAAAATCCTAACCACTTCCTCAAAGTCTTCATCTTGGTTATTTAAGACATCTCAACTAAATGTCTAAATTGTGCAGGAGGGACTCATATGCAAAACCCTCTATTGTCCAAGAGTAGACGTGGTTGTAGGGACATCGATATCTACTCCTAAAGCTAAAACTATTACTACGCTTTGAAAGGCAGTGACACACAGGGTGGTTCTTCTGGAGTTTTCGGATTTCCCATAAATATACCGAGGGAAACACCTTTAGGTTCCAATGGAAACAACTAAAGAGAAAGCTAGACTATTTGACCTCAGTAAGTCTCCTTTATAGGATTTGTAACTTTCATTCTTAATCAGGTCAACTGGCATATGTGAAATTTATATATGTATAGATCTTCCAATTGTGTGGGCCTCATTGGAACGGTTATTCGGAGCTCATGGATGTGACTTTTTCCAGGGGGTGTCGGTGGTCGTGGAAGAAAACACCTAGAATGACCAAGCAGCAACACTCTCTATCATAGGTGGGACCATCACCATGGACGCACCTGATGTCTATGAGGAGTAATCCGATGATGGGGATCAATCAGATGAAATTGATCCTAACCTACCCAAACAGACACTTGATGAAGACACTGATGACGATTTCCTGGGGGAGTTCCCCATATATGAACTTGCCAACCTCCTAGATCAAGACGAGACAACCAATGATGAGGAGGATAGGAAAATCATCTATCACCATCCATGAAAGTTGATCAAGATCTTCATCGATGAGACCCCACAAGCACAATGGATAGACCATATGGGGAGACTTCAGTCCTGGCTACATAAACAATGCACTAGGGTAGTGGATGCCTAGCGTCCTCAAAAGCACATCTAGGATCTCATGGAAGTGAAGATTCAGGAAAATGACAATAGAATTTGTGTGAGTTGGTAGTGGAGAAAATCTGTGAAAATCAAGAGGCTTCATGAGGATGAAAATTATATTCAACACCAACATGTCCAGGAAAATTATCATTCCACTTTCCTCAATGCGCAATTAGAGATTATATCGCGGCTGAAGCCCTACCAGGCAGAGCTAAAAGGATATATGAAGCAAGCCTCTAAGGAGATGGCTATCTTCTAGGTAAATGAGGAGCAGGCCTAGATTGCGGCTGATTAACTACTCCCCATTACTGTTGTGGAAGAGAGAAAACTAAACAGGAGACAAAAAATCCTGGAAGCCACAAGCTAGAGAGTGGCAGAGCTGCAACTCTCTTTTGACGGGGTCAACCCATCCAATGCAGAGGTTCATCCTCGGGTTCTTTAATGATTGTAACACACTTTTATTATTTAATTTTTTATACTAGATTCATGAATGAGTTCACCTATTTTTTTTCTAATGCATGTCTGTCACATTCATGAAACATCTGGTGATCAATCCCAAAGCTCATGTGGGTTGGTCACGATGTGAGAAACAAAGGATGACAAACTCGTTATTCCACCTGAATATGAAAGTTCCAACTGTGTTTCGGGCATCCAGGGTTTGAATAACCATTCCATATTTCCCAGAAGAAAGAGGGAGTCCTGACTAGAGGAAGAATGTCTTATAATAGTCAAATTTCCATCTTCCAAATGTGCTCTAGTGCAATAGTAGTGCAATTATAGGGTCGTTAGAATCATTACGAACATAGGTGAGTAGAATGTGTGATACATGATTACAAAAATTAGGATCTCTATGATGGGGGAATGAAAATAAAGGATAACTGTTGACTATTATTGAAACAAATCATCCCTATTGCATTAGCCTGACATGGGGACAACAAATGAGGGAAGACCACTGACTATGTTCGAAACAGGGGACCTGACTTGAAATTTTATCCATTTCTTTTCTTGAATGTTAGCCTGAGACAATAGGTGAGCCATGGGATGAGAATCCATACTATTAGGGGGTTCATTCGAACATAAAAGAGGACAAGGGTCCGAATAATAGGCACCCAAAGCACGAAGGGTGGAGTGATGAGTCATTCGAATGGAGTCAAACACTCTTGAAATTATTCCACTGTGATGAAAACACATTATGTGGGTGAATTGGTCTGTTCATAGATCAAACATTCTTCCAAACATGAACTCTTTGGTGAGGAACTAGAATGATTGGCAGGTTTACATCATACAGATGCAGATGATGAATGGAATAGTTTGACGTCTTATGAACACGATGTTGCACGTAGTTTTATGGTCATACTTCCTGTATTAAGGCTAACAATTTAATGTCATGTTGCATGGACTATAGGCTCTTTATTTAAACTCAGTGAGACTGGGCCGTAACTAGGGCCAATGGGCCAGAAGGGTTAAAGACCCTGGGGCTGGGCCCGATAAAAAATGTCTTGGTGTCACTATGTATCCCATAAATATGAGAACCAATACAAACGTAGTTCTTGAACACAACGTGGTTAGAGACCAAAACTGGTAGGTGGATTACTTTTTCGAAAGGAAGATAACACATCCCATAATTAGTATGGGGCATCATGAACTAGTTTAGTGTAGAAATGAAAATTAATGCAATGCATCGATGAAATATAAACTCGTGCAATTTAACATCATAAGATAGATCAATTAATGATGGGATAGATCCCAAAAGGGGTGTACGTGATGAAATATCTACAAACCCGATTTGAATGAGGACATAAGGAGTCCACAACCTACCACATATCCATAGAGGATGATTATTCTGTCAAGGGACCAAATGTGAAAGTTGGGATGGGCCTAAGGAAAATTGCATGACCATTCTTACATACAATGTTAGGATGATAATCAAGCCTTACATAGTTATGATGTGCAATAAAATGTCATGTGGGACAAGGTCCATGCATGGTTCAGTTGAACCAATACACATCCTACCAAAACCAATAATCCAATGGGAGTCATGCTCGATGTGGGAAACAAGGAGTAGTGGTGTGATTTTTCTGATATAGGGAAGCACATAATAGGGGCATTGGAATTTTAGCTAAATGACATCCCAAAATTATTGATCTTCATGCTTAACACACATTGATGGGAGGAGGGGTAGAACGGAGTGTGTTGGAATTCCACTTGAACACAAGGGAGTAGAAACATGTGAATCATGGCAACCGAGATCTGTATCACAACGATGGTGGCATGACGAAAAGGATTTAGTGTTTACCATGTTCAAAACACAGCAATTGTTTCGTGTTAGTCTAGTTTGGGGACATTAAAAAGAGGGTTGGATACTGACCATGTTTGAAAAATGGGGATTATGGTAAAATGTCATCTGCGGTCTACCGGGGCGTTGGCCCAATATAGTAGGTAAGATAATGTGGCATGAGACCTGGCCGTAAAGGGGGTACCTTCAGCAAAAGAAGAGGATGGGGATCCAAATAATGTGCTCATAAATAAAGGAAACGAAATTATAGAATTTCTAGGTGAAAATCCCACACCTTGGGATCTTTTCTATGATGCATTTGAGTACTCCAATGACACATGTCAACTAGAGGGATTCGAATCCCATTCCACAGAAAAGGGAGACAAATGGTGTAGTTGTGGAAAACCCAATGTGAATGTGAAACAAAGTGGTCCTCACGACCATATGCTCCCCACAGAGGTTGGGCCAAGGGGCCGAAGAGGGGGGGGGGGGGTAGGATTTATGATTCTTGGGGTTGGACCTGAAGGCGAAATGTCTAAAAAATTTAACTTATCCCATGAGGATGAGAATCAAACCATATGTAGTTCTGGGAATATAGTCTTTACTCCTTGTATATTGGACATAGAGATATCATAGTTTGTGTTCTTAGAGCTCGGACTGAAGATGTGATTAAATGAGGGAGACACATGGTGTGGTATTTATAAAACCCTATGTAAATGAGGACATGGAGTCCATATCACACCATGCGCTTTCGGGGTAGGGTTTAGGTCAAGGGACTAAAAATGAATGTTGGGTTGGACCCGAGGAAAATTTCTTAGGCATTCCTATGTACACAATTATTATGGGGATCAAGCTATATGTAATTCCATAAGTGGCAGGGAAGGGTGCCAATGCTGTTGACAATATTGTTAGGATGTTCTGACCCACACAATAAAAGTAGTATCATTTGATAGATCCTGTTTTTTATTTAGGATAGATGTGTTCTTTTTGTGAAGTGATACACCTAGGACATAGATTCCACGTGTCTCTATAGGAATCAATCCACATATAGGAATTTAAAAATGGTATGGTGGATGACCAATACTCAACATGATGTTCCCTAGAGTGAGGACATCACAATGCAGTTTTTTTTTCATTGGGCGGCTGGGATGATAATTCCGTAGTATAAGGTCATATGATAGGCCCATCCAATTCATTTTAACGTCATACAGTAAAGACACAGTAATTTATAGTCTTGTGGAACCAGGATATATAGTTTAACATCTTACAACTTAGAAAAATACATGATAAACGAGGATTTAGGTGGAATGCAGATTGAGTGATAAAGAATACACAACGTGAATGAGGATGAGGGCCACACTACACCATGTGCAATTATGGGGATGCGACCTCGAGCCAAGGGGCCAGTAAATATAAAAAAATATGGGGCTGTACATGTGGAAGAAATGTCCAGGTGTTGCTATGTATCCCCTAAGGATGGGAATCAAGCCATACTTAGTTCCAAGGGTGCAGTTTAACATCTTCTTGGTTGAGGGTCATGAGAGACTAGCTATTAGAAGTGATGTTTGTGGTGCAGCTATTTCAAACCAAACACGAATGGGGATGTAATTCCTATTCCACACGATGCAATTATATGAAAGTCAGGGTCATAAGGCCAAATAGAAGTGTTAATTATCCGAAACTCATTTGGAGTCGAAGATGAGATGTCTGGGTGTTCCTACATATCTCATGAGCATGGGAATTAAGATATGTGTAGTTCTAAGGGTTACGGTTCATACACCTTTCATAGAGGATGTAAAAGGAGATCTTAGTTTATGGTCTTCTAGCTCGGACCATAGAGAAGAGAAACTCTTCCATGCGAGGGAATACCTTGATCTAATCCCTAAGCCCATGTGAATTAAACTCATTATGGAAAAAAGGGTGGAAAAGGTCTTTGAAACACATGGAATACATGAAATTGGGAGATAAGTGCAGAGCCTTGAATGACACCTTACCATGACCCTGTCCTCATAACATGAAAATTTTAACTGAGAGATAATACCAAGTGTGTAAAAGATCCAATTAGACAATATGTCATGGAAAATGATGTGAATCATGCATTGAATTTTAGGGATTGATGGGGTTGGTGTGACTAATGAGGATAACTATTGACTGTTTTTGAACCACAATATCCATATCTTGTGACCTGAAATGGGAAAAACAAATGACAGTCGACCGCTAACCATATTTTCAACGTGGGACCTGTATAAATTTTTCGTTCGAGGACCTCAAGGATGTTGCCCTGATATGGTAGGAGAGCACATAGGATGGGTATTTGTACCATTAAAAGGTCCCTTTGGAAGTGAAAGATGATGGATGACCAAATGAAGGGGAGCATGAATCTTGAGAATGGTAGATAATTTGTCTAAATAGAATCCAATCCTCTATATCCTAAAATAGAGTACTCCTCGACACATTGTTGAATTTCCAAAGAGGGTTGAGGGTCCTAACATAAGATTTGTCAACTCGAAAATATGAATGTAGAACAGGGGATGAAGATATCTCTGGAAAAAGAGGTATGTGATGTGGTTGTTACAAAACCAACGTGAATGAGGACAAAAGTTCGTAACACATTGTATACCCCTCTACTAGAAGAACTCATGCCAAGGGGAAAAGATGATAAGGAGGTCTCTATGAAATAGGGGTAGACCCCAATAATAAATGATCAGGAGGTCCTATGTATCCCATAAAGATGGGAATCAAGCCGCACATTGTTCTCGGGGATACTATGCAATTTTACGTCATGCAGAAAGGATGCATCGCAGTTTAGCGTCTAGCAGTGAGGAGGAGGATGATCTTAGTTTAAAGTCATAGAGCTCGGACTCGAGTTACGTGCCCCCTTATGTGGGTATTGCCTTACCAAAAATCCTAATCCCACTAAGCGATGCTCAGTTTGGAAAAAATGTAGTAGTACTAGGTTCTCCACAACATATAAGTTTACAACAACTAGACTCAAACTCTTTCCCATGATAGACTGACGTTTGATGGGATAGTATGACAAAATGAACCACTATGCCCAATATTTGGGACATATGGGGGGGGGGCAATGATAACAGATAAATGTTGACCAAATTCGAAACACATCAACCATATTGTGTGACCTGAAATGCGAACAACAAATGAGCGTTATCCACTAACCAAATTCACTATGAGAGACTTGTTCAAATTTTTCATTTGAGGTCCTCGAGGACATTATCCCAAAATGATATGAGATCCCTTAGGTTGAGAATTTGTACCATTTTGGGGATCTTTTGAGTGTGAAAGATGATGTATATCTAAATAAAGGGAGTGCACGTAGAATGAATGTGCTCGTATAATTTAACATCAACCAAGATGATGAGGCGGAAATTTCCAGGGAGATGGATACATGGTGCATTCTTTATAAACTTGATGTGAATGAGGGAAAAAGCCTGCACCACACCATATGTTTTGACCCTAGGGTAGATCTTGAAGTTGGTCTTGGGCCCACAGATGAAATATCTTGGCATTCTTACACATCCTATAAGGATGGAAATCAAGACACACATAGTAATGAAAGGGACATGCAGTTTAGTGTCTTGTGGTTAAGATGTGTGAGAATAGAAGAACGAGGAAGGGAACAGGGTGAGATCATTGTAATCTTGACATGAGTGGCGGCCAAATAAGCTTACATTACACCATGTGGGATCCTACAAGAGAACTATACCCATGTGGGGTAGTCAAAGAAAAGATTTTGGTGTTGGACTCATGATAAGGCGTCCCAGTATTCCTATGTATCCTATGAGGATGGGTATCAAGCCATACGTATTTGTCGAGATGTTGTTTAACATCATGAAGTATGATGGTGACCTTAGTTTAAGGTCATATAGATCATAACATTTTTCAATTTATTGTCATTTGGGATGAAAAAGTAGTTTAATTTCATGTAGTTTAATATCATGTGGGACAAAACAGTTTAAGGTCATGTAGGACACGATACAGTTTAACATCCTGCAGGGCAACATATAGTTTAATGTCATGTGAGAAATAATAGTTTAAGGTCATGTAGGACATAGTTACATAGGAAATTTATTTCTTTAGGAATTTTGAATTGGTGGGAGTAGTTATATGCTCTCTATCCTTGGTAACCAAGGGGTACGATCCATTGGGGTAAACCTTATGAATGGTGTAAGGTCCTTCCGATATGGGATCCATATTGGGTGGCTTCTTACCAGGTATAATTGGTGTTCTCAGGGCCAACATCATGTTGCCTTTCAAGAAATAGAGGAGGCACACATTCTAGTTTAAAGCTCTAGCCATCTTGTTCCGATGCCTTTCCAGATTGTGCTGGGTACGAAGCATGTTCTTGCCAAGTGCTTGCAATTTATCCAAACAGATTTCTGCTACTTTATCTAACACTCTATGATCATATACAACTGTGCGTAATGAAGGAAAATGAATCTTTATGGTAAGGATGTCCTCCGTTCCATAAACCTAGGAGTATGGGGTCACCTATGTTGAATTGTGAGTCATTTTCTGATTTGCCAAATGGCATTGGGGAGATTCTCCAGAAAACCCTTTTGGTTTTGACCAACCATCTCCTGCAGAATGTTAGAGAGGGTTTTGTCGAATTCCTCGATATTCCCATTTTATTTTGTGAGATAATTAGTTGTATGGTTAGAACTAATGTTGTTCTTGGTGTACAATTTATTCATCTCAACTGCCTAGAAGTTGGGGGCATTATCAGTATGAACAACGTGAGGGACTCTAAATTGGTAGATGATGTTGGAGATCACATGTTCAATGATAGAAAATGACTTGAACTCCTTGAGTGGAAACAAATTCTTCCCACTTAGAAAAGAAATCCGTAGTGGTCAGAATGAACTTACACTGGCGAGCTACCACCAGTGGATATGGTACCACGACAACGTGTGCCCAAAGCGCAAAGGGCCAAGAGTACTTGGTAGTGTGGGGAGGCTCTGACATTCAATGGAAAAAGTTAGCATGAATTTTTCATGCATGGAACCTCTTGAAAAACTTTGTGAAGTAATAGATCATGAAATATAAAAAATATCCTTGTCTATAGATCTGGTGAGATAAATTTTTCATGGTCAGATGAGCCCCACAAGAACTGACCTAAACCTCTTTCATGACAAGAGGAATCTCTGATCCTTGATTGAAATAAAGTAGAACCCAATAAATCCCACACATGTAGAGTATCATATCGAGACTAGGACGACTCTATAGGGTAAACTGCATCATGTAGTGTAGGATTTAGTCCTTCTTGGAATGATCTGCCGAGAGATTATACCATTTTGGAGGTGCTCGAAAAATGAGGTTTTCCAGTCAGGAGTCACTTCAATCACTACGTCTTGGGGACCTGGAGGTCCGGACGTGGACGCGTCTATGGTAAGGTGGCCTACCTGTGGGTTGTTCCCATCATCTAGAGTGGTAGTGGTGATGAATCTTCATTGCACCACATGGATAATCAACTCATCATGTTCAAGATCTAAAAGTGATGCAACGATGATGGAAAATTTGTCTTCTCGATCGTTTGATGATCAATGGACATGAATAACTTTTGGATGAGATGTGAAATTTGTCATCAGCTAGAGGGTGTTTTGTAATAGTGGTTCAAGCCTTGGATTTCTAATAACAAAATCGTCGTTGATTTTCTTGATGACTAGTTCGGAGTCCCCTTTCACATGCATGTGGGGAACATCTATCTCGAGGGCCATATATAGACTAGTGAAGAGATCTTGGTACTCTGATTCATTGGTGGTACTAACCTCTGGTATGAAGAATGATGATGGAAAAATATCTTGTGCTTGAGTGATGAAGACGATACCCTGGCTTAATCTACTGAATATGGGGTCATTGAGCCTTCTACCAGTAGGTCTCCATGAATTATCGTCAAAGTGCATTTTCCAACATGGAATGGATTGGTCCACAGAGAGGATTTCCTCATCAATAAAATCAAAGTCCAGAGACTTGTTCGTGGTGGATGGATGGGAGTCAAATAAATTTTACAATTCTTTCCCCTTGATATCCATCTTAGAGACAAATCTGATGTCGAATTGCTGGAGGATTACTGACCACCAAGCTAAACGGCCTGTCAGCATTGGGCAGTTCAGGATGTACTTTAGTGGATCCACTCAAGACACCAGCTATACCTCATGATGCTATAGTTAATACTACAATTTCTGTACTTAAAATACCAGCACACAAGGAATCATTTCTCAATAGGGGAGTATTTGGTCTCTGTATCGTGTAGGATGAGACTAATATTATGGAGACTATTATCAGTTCCCTCGTTCTTCTTATGGTGGAGAAGGGAACCAAGAGAACATTCTAGGGAAATCACAAAAGGACTAGTGGATTTCCATAAATGGGTGGTATCAAGACCAGATGCTGGAGAAAATATAACTTGATTTCCTCAAAAGAAGACAAACATTATTTTTCCTACTGATAAATGGTGCCTTTCTTCATGAGACATGAAAAGAGATTACACTTTCCAGCTATATTTGAAATTAATTGGTATATGTAGGGCAAGTGTACTTGAATTATTTAAAGATACAAAATATTGCTCAGGGGAGATATCTATCTAATGGAATTTATCTTTTTCGGGTCGACCATGATGTCTCTATATTTGACAATGAAACCATGAAACATCCTAGAGGTGACCCTGAATGAACAATTCAATGGGTTAATCATAAGAGGGAGAGAATAGTGGAAGCCATACACTTTATCAAGGTCTTTGGGATGGTCCTAATGCTGGAATGATTTATCCATCAGAACGTCCATGTGGAATTTCACCAATGTCTAGAGGATTGACTTATATATGTGATGCATAGAATTCTGATAAGTATCACCTAAATTATTTAGACCAAATTCAATGACCTAGTTAAAACAAGTACATTGTGCTGCCTTGAAGGCTATAAACACTTCATCCTTGGGGGCCATTGATATTTGTTTTTTTCCAGAGTACCCATCATCGAAGGAGAGGGCCTGGAACCCAGCTGTAGCATCGATCAACAGTTCCGTTATAGGGAGGGGAAATCATCATTCAGATAGTGACATTTGAGATCCCATAAGTCGATAAACACTCTGATCTATTCGATCTTCTTCCTGATGGACAAGATGTTGGCTAAACATATGGGGTATAATACATCCTTGATGAAATTGGCTCTGATGATCTTATCAACTTCAGGCTTCACCATGGAACCATGAGAAGGGTGCATCTTTCTTGGAGGGTGCTTAAACCCACAGTGGTATTCTGGGAGACCGATGTGGTGGAATACTAATAGTTTAACTAGTCCCAATATTTTTCCATAGTTCTAAGAAAATACATCCTGATATTTCTTTAATAAGTACACGTACTATTTTTTCTCTCTTACAGGCACATCGACCCTGATCAATGTGCATTTTAGATCTATCTCTATATTGTGGTTCAACTGTACCAATTCATCGACCATAGTGAAGAGGTCCTATTCAATGGTATGAGGAGAATCCTTTAAATCCACTTCTTTCACATATTGAGGAGGGATCCTCATTAGAAGGAGTTTCCTATGAGCCAATAGATCCTGATGGGAGACCGGTACCTGCCTGAGCGGTGGTAGACACTATATCGAAGGACTCATGTGATGTCGAAAACATGGCAATGAAATATGTCGATCCAATAACATATAGTATATGGACTAAGGGTCCACACATGATGATATAGAAGCAATAGTGATGCGTTGGCTTGAGCTAGTTTATCCCATCATGGAGGAACAAGCAAATATGCCGTATTTTTGTTACAACGGGGCAGAAATCCCAATATCGTAAGGATGTAAGGGGCTCTAGGATCACCCAAGCATGATTTATGTAGGTGTATGAGGTGATCTTCTGACATCGCTTAGACTTGGGAATGTTCTCCACAATCGTCCCTGAAACAATGAAGCATTATCCCATATCTGGGGTCATAGCCTCCAACCGATGGATTAGAAAGATTTAGGCGTCTTCCAAGTATGTGGACGGGTCGGTCGAAGCCATAGAATGTTCATACTCGTTAGCTTGTATCTTCTTGCCCATGCTCTTATAATAGTCAAAATCTAGATATAGGGCATCACAAGAGGCAAATAGAGATGCTTCACCTTGGAGTATGCCAACTCAACCATTAAGGGAGTACTTAAGGAACTCGTGATACGATGAATGGACCACTTCATGAAGATGAATCCATGACCTACCCATCAATGCGTTGTATGTAGAGCCCTGTGAGAAAAACCTAAACTCAGTGCTTGCTACTAGAACACCAAATTGGTTCTTCAGGTGAATCTCGCCAATTGGTGTCTGTTCCATCCTGTCATAACGATGATTTTTAGGTTGGAGGGACTCATATCATCCTCTAAAAACCCATGTTTTCACAATTTTTAGGTTAGGGTTAGGTTTATCTGAGAGCCAGTGTTGAGAAGACATATATCTAGTTTATCATAATTCTTTTTACTTCTTTTATGTTCTTATTGACAAGTTATTATATTTAATTCTGTCATTCCATAGTGTTTGTTTTCAGCATTTTCTTAATCAGTTATCTTGTTTTTAAGTAATGAGGTTCATGTGGAATGGTATTAAAACATTAGAATTAAAATTAAATATTAATTTTTAACATAAATAATTTTTAATTTTCATTAATTTCATTTTGTTTCATGGAATGATGATGAAACATTATATTACCACCACATTGATCATTTGGAGGTATTTGGGTTATTATGAACTAGTTTTGTCATATAAATTATTCATATGTACATATACTGGTTACTACATTTAAATTAGGTTAGAATACATTTATTATAGTCTGTTTCGACCATATAATGGTTTCACAACAAGTAATGAATGAGAAATTGAAGAACAAAACTTCGTCGTCCGTGAAGGTTATTAATTGGTACCACATGGACATTGATTTTGTTTATAAAAATAAAAGGGAGGGAGTAAGAACATTTAAGATGCTTCTTCCATTCACATGATATAATATTATTATATTGATGATAATTGAGTTATCATGGTAATTCTTACTGAGGAGTGGTGGAGAGAAAAATAAAAGAGATGAACTTGAAAATAAAAGCAAAGTTGAGAGATAACTTAAGAAAATTCGGCATCCTAATGACATATTTTAAAATTTCATTAAATTAATTAATGAGAGAAAAATTCTATTTTATCATATGGAAATAAAAAGGAAATTATTATTAATACATAATATCAAAGCCAAAAATATTATAAGGGAAATTGAAAGAGATAACCTAAAGGACGTTTTGAATAAAATAGGAGGGTGAAAGGTTCTCTTACCTTGTAGAGTAACTCCTAGAACTAGAGTGTTGGGACATTAGTGCTTAATAAAACAATGATAGGACTCCCAGGGAGATAAAACCACTAGATTTTCGAGTATTAGGATTTTTTAATGAAATAAAATTAATGGATGAGTGGGTATTTATAAAAAAACATAGGTAGTTTTTTAATAATTTCAAGGGGACACGACATTCATGTTTTTTGAATAACCATGGGATTTCCAATGTTATTTGACCATGGTTTTATCCACTTGAGATTCTTCAGGTCATATTTTATTGTACAACCGTCTACAAGGTTTTTATTTCCTTTATTATATCATTATGATGTCATTAAACTACAGAAAACTCAAAACTCTATCTTTACTATTCACAAAAATTTAAGTATTTTTGAAAATCCGAAAACTCTAACCTAAATATTTATCATTGGTTAGAATAAAAAAATTAAATCAAATTTTAGAAACCATTTTTACAAAAACATTTAATTTGTTTTTTATATAAAATCATTATTTTTTCTAAAAACCCACTTTTAAACTATTACTTGTTTTATAAGACCATGAGAAATTAATCAAGGTCTTATAAAATTGTCATATAATAATAAGACAATAAATTAAAAATTTGTGAATAAATATTATGAAAATAAATTTCCATTTTAAATTACTAAATTAATCAGAAAATATTAATTTAAATTTTTATGTCATTCAAAAATACAAATACTTATACCATAATCGATTTTTTTTACTTTTAAGATGTTTAAATTGTATTTATACATTCATGGGTGAAGTTTCCATTTTTTATATGATTTACGATTCATAACTATTGATTAATATTCTTAATGGATTGTCACAATTCATAAGGATATGTTACTATTTACCGTAAATTATGTTTGTCTTATCAGACTCTAAATATCTTACTGAATGCAACTGTGTATGTCAGTTTTTCATAATTCAAACCACAGAGGTGGAAAATTATATTTATATTAATAGGTTATAACAATGTGGAGTTTTGTAGATACTCATTGTTTAATGCATTATATAATATATCTATTTGTAAATTTTTTGGGTGTTACATTACACCTTACTTACGTTTCATTGTCATGGAAATGTACCTCTTACTCCCTTATAAAATGGGGATCAATTCCACCTTTTCAATAATCCACTCATATATTGATTTCTCCTTGAACATTAGTTAAAATACTCTATAAAAGAACAAAATTAAATTTCAAAATTACCCTGGTCACCACAACTCATCCTTAGTCCCTCAGATAAAAGACCTTTAATCAGATCATTATTGAGGTATCAATGTGTGCCTCACATCTTTGCTAGTATTAATTTCTTATTCTTTAATTTCTAATACCTGGAAAAATTATAGTACAATAGACACCAAAGCTTCATTATTATTTTATATTTTATTATAGTATTGGTATAACCACTATTCATTTTCCTCTATCTACTCAGAAAAACAGTAATCATCACTAGATTGTGATCACAAATTACCGCATCCATAATATAACACTTTTTATTTTTTAATTACCATCCCCCATTGATGGTTTTATTTATGGTATTGGAAAAAATATGATCTAAATATTTTAAATATTATTTTTAATTTATCACTTACTATATACGTTTACCCCTCAATTTTTAGATTAACTGAAATGTTAATCATGCATTGTGCATACAACCACCTGAAAGAGGATTTTTTTAATTTTTTCGAGTTTTACATAATTTATCCAAAAAAAAGAAAAAATGGGTAAACATCATAAAAATTTCAAAATAATATCATACTCATTATCATATAATTATAGTATTTAAAAATAAACAACTCCGTTACTATTATCACTATTCAAGTTAATGTGTGTACAAAATTAGGTGAGTTTGGCCACATACATGAATAATGTTATGAAATTATATCATGTATTATTAGGAAAAAATTATTTATAGTTTAATATATAATAAGAATTTTAACATTTATTTTATTTTTATTCTATAATAGAAAATAAAATATTTATCTCATTAATTACAAAAACACCATTTTTATGTTGAAAATCATTGGAAAAATGATCAATGTACATTTATTCATCTAGGATAAAAACTAAAATCATCATGAAATAATATATAAACTTAATATTTAATTATAAATCATCCATTAATTAAAATTTGTTTAAATTTTAATGATTAACTTTGGAAGGAGAATGGAAACTAACACCCCCATGCCGAAACTACTGAAAATGGTCAAAAATATAGATAGTTGATGATAGAATATAGGAAAACAATACTAATATAAATAGAGATAATAATTATAAATGAATATAATAAATATTATAGTTTTAAATATGGTTTTAAAATTATGTATTAATATATATATATGTGTGTGTCTATTTTATTGGATGTTATAATGCATTCCACTAATCAGGGAAATTGTTTTTTCATTTCTTCCACTCTAATATATATAAGGCCCCAGCCTTAAACCTTACATAATCTTGAGTTATTACAAGATTACACATTGAGGATCTTTTCAGGTTTAGAGTTTTAGAGAATTAGATCATGAAACTTGCATTACATTCCACATTTAAACAAAGTGGTTACATAAAAGACAGTATTCATTCTTCCCATCAACAGAAACATATTTAAAATAAAACATGGATTCTTTCTTGACACATCCTTGACACTATCATCACATCATGTACCCTTCCCTTGACCTGTGAAATACATTTCAAAAACTTGGGATGAGCATAAAAATCTCAGTAAGGGATATAAAAATATGGAAAGGAAACATGAGTACATGTATACATAAGAATGAAATCATACTTTACCCATAAAACATAGGCATATCAAATCATGAATAAATCATAGAAATCATAAGACATAAAATGTAACTTGAGTCATTTATAACATACTTACGTAGGGAGTAACCCTCTTGGTTAAGTTTTGGAATACCCATCACAGTATATTCCCTAAATCTCTTCGGAGAAACCTCAATGTTTCACTCCTTCGCGTTACCCAATGCATTGGAGAGCTATATCGGGCTCACCCACCCTTAGTTTATCACGGAACCACCCGTTTTCATAACAATTCCCAAGAACCATAACATAAATGTATCACATAAAACATGCATTAAAGGAAACATAACATTTCCACAATTCAATCACAATATAACATTTTAGTATATTGAAATAATGAATCCATTCAAAAAGAAACCATTTCTAAAACAATTTAAAAACATTTAATAAAGAGATTTTTGAATCAAAGTGTCCCATACCACCTTGAAGCATAAAATTTTAAACCATTAATATCCATATAAATAAATCCTTAAAACCATTTTGAAAACATGGATATTAATAAGAACAAATAATTAAAACATTTAAAACGATATTTTGGTTAAAGGGGTTTTACCAAAATTAGAGACACTTGAATACAATGATTGAAGAATAACATTTAGTCAGAACTTTATAATATCATTAGAATAAATGGATTCATGATATAATACTCCAAAGGACAGTATATAAACCATATAAGAGTGAATTGGTGCATAACAACAATGAACCCTCAATAGAAATGTCAAATGTGATGAAATCCCTTATAAAGAAGGTATCCTTAAATTAAGGACAAATCAATCTCAAAAATATGTGTAACAAATATAAATACACCCAATATAAGTGGATATTAAGTGTAAAACAATAAATGGTCATTCACACATATTCAATGGATGACACATTCAATTACTACATGTTGAACCCAAAGAAATCGAAATTGGGTTAAAAAGTTCCCTTGACAGCCTAACGGCATCACATCAAAATGAGTTGATGAGAGATAAAAAGTGTATCTCATCACTTGGACATAAAATTTACATCAATAAGGATATATGAGAACATATCCCAACATAACATTATGTAAATTAAAAGACCCAACAAAAGATGTTTTTTTAAAAAAAAGAGGGTGAAAGGGTCCCTTACCGACTTGGGTATCTTTCAAAACATACACCCCATGAAAGAAGGACAATAGATCATTGATGTAAATACTCATAAATGAAAGTATATTACACAAAGAGTAGAATAATGGGCTGTATATACACCACTAAATGGAATTTTTGGCAAATGTAGCATAAATCTCACGGGAATAAAAGTGAGATGAAAAATCCCTTACGAAAACTCGGCAGCCTAACGGCGCCACATAAAACTTCTGAAGATGGATTGATGACATCAAATAGGGTATCTCATCACATTAAAATAAAATGTACAGAATGAGGAATATAAAAGAACATCCCCCAACATTACAAAGAGGAGCTTAAAAGAAGTGACATAAAGGAGAGTACTTAAAAAGAAAGAGAGAGGTTAGATCTCTTACGAAAGTTCGGCACCCTAACGGCGCCACTCAAAACTTACAAAATGTATTGATGAGAGAGAATAGGGTCTCTCATCACATGAACATAAAAATTACAGTAAGTGTAATATAAAATATCATCCCAATAACAAGAAAGATTAGCTTTAAAAGGAATGACATAAAAGTGTGTACTTAAAAAGAAAGAGAGGTGTAGGATCCCTTACCTCGGGTCCGACTTGACTCGATCGTTCTTTAACGTCCTGAATAATAAACTTGAGTTAATTTATACTTGCTTAAGAACCTTTTACAAGTTAATTATTCCTTTTATATCAATTATTGACATGTTATAAACATTATGTAATCATTTAAGTTAATAATGTTCATTTTGTCGGTATTTGGTTCTTAAGTCGAAAGTGGACTTCTTACAATTACATGTTGTTCGTGTGGTCAAAGGTTATTTATATCCAGAATGACATTCCTGATTTGGATATCATATATATTATATATATCCAGAATATACATGTATTTACAATATTACATAATCATTTGGAGGTAAGAAATGAAATTCACTATTCATGGAGACGGTAAGCCGTACGTACGCATGAACGCTACTTTCATTTCTTTGTCATATTAATGGAATTAAAACTAAATGAGAGGTATGTATATTTTAATTCCAGAATTATATTCATCATTTAGATATATCATTCATTATATATATCAATTATATACATGTACTTTTAATAGTACATTACATTTTGGGATAAGAAATGAAATGCACCATTCATGGAGACGGTAAGCCGTACGTACGCATGAACGCTACTTTCATTTCTATCTCATACTTTAATGGAAAGAAATAATAATGATATAGAGGTATATAATAATTACAGTATAACATCATATATAATAACATTAAATCCATCCTTTATACGTCCCACGTATGGCATTAACGAATCACATCACTTTGAGGGGGCGGTAGTCCGCACTTCCTAAAATGAAGATATCGCGTATACCCATAATGGAAGCCATAAAGGTAAGACACAAATGAAAAATATAGAAGAATAAGTAAAACATAAACATATAATATATCATATATGAATATAGTGTCATCTTATTGTCCACCTTTGATGGTGTTAAGAGAATGTTGAACAATCATCATTTCGGGAGGCAGAAATTCACCATCCACAGAAACCGTATGTTCTTTAACCATTTTATGTAGTTCTGTGAGAGTGTAGCATGAATAAATCTTATAAAAACATCCTAGTATATTGAAGATACTGGTGTTTTTACAAAATAAATAAATAAAAAGAGTTTAGGAGGTTGGAGAAGAAAAATAAAACAAATGAACATGAGAGAATGAATTACCGTTAAAAGATTAACTCCTTTTGATTTTAGCGTAAAGGCTTCCTTTGAAAGGATTCTGCCCAAAGGGAATCCTCTAGGATGAGGAGAGGGATGTGGATAGAGTAAGTGGGCAGGGTTTGGCTGAGCCAAAGGCTCGAGGAGTGTGTGAAATGAGGTAGAGGTGGGGGCCTTTTATAAGAGGATAGGAGGGACACTTTTGGAATGTAAGAAATATTACTATATTTGAAAATGTGATTCGGTTTTAAAAGGTCCCACATTGATATAATTCGTGGATAAGGTGATAAGGCTTCGAAATCCACTCATCCAATAAGTTTTGGACATGTGTAGTTCATAGAGTTTACATTATCTTTCCATTTTATTTAAATCGTCAGATAATGATGTCATCGCTGCATCATTATAATGCCATAAATAATTTAATTTATTTAATGTCTAAAAATTATAAAAAAATTAATATGATGTAGGAAATATTTTTAGCTTTCCAATTACTATTTATAACAAAAAAATATGACTTGTATAACCCCACTTAAAAATTGTTTTAGTAAAACATATCATGTTTGTGTCATTTTTACTTTTACATTAAATAAAAAGTTATTTATGTCATTTCCCAAACAAAGTGGATCCATGGGGTCCCCAAGTTGACCCATGGCTTGTCTTGGTCGGCAATGACACAACCAATGAGGGTAAGACATGTTTCAATCTCATCTCATTTTATTAAAGCATTATTTTTACCTTAAACTACACTAATTACCACTAATCGCGATTAAAAACTTAATAAGTTACTATTCACTAAAAAATTATTTTAATCTCATTGAACCACATTTTATTTCTTAATGACAACCATGTATGTCGGATTTTTGAAAATCAAAACACAATGATGGCAAAATTTCATTTAAATGGAAAATCAGTTTTTATAAGTACCACTTAGTGGTTTCACTATTCATCAAAAATTGAAGTTTTTCAGAAAAATCCCAAAAAATCACCCTAAGATACATTTGATATTCTGAATTCAAAAATGAAGTCCATTTTACAAAATTCAAAACATATAAGTCACAGTAATTAATTTAATAATTAATTCCAGCTGTCATGACAAATAGCGTGTTTTTATGAAACAATAAGTATCAAAAGATTGACACTAGTTTATGTCCGATTTCAATGTGAAATTAATTCCAACGACCACTATTGGATTTAATGGTTAAAAAATTTTCTAATTTCACTTTAAAACCAATTAAAAATATAATCTAATCATATAAATAAATTAGATTAAAAAGTGGTTTTGAATTAAAATACAACATTTTACACTATTCATTAAAAAATGAACTTTATCGGAAAGATACCAAAAATTTACAGAAAGTAAATTTTGATGTCCCGATTCTTAATAAGAGTTTTATTTGGTCCAAAAGAATGTTTAAGAGTGAACAAAACTATATTTAATGATGGTTCAACATCAAAAGGTGATAAGTGAACCTTTAGTGAAAATTAGGGCATATACGCCTAAAATTGAATTCTTTCCGTATTTTAAGCCTCTATCCTTTATTGTATAAATGTAAAAACATTTAAAAACATATATAATCATATTTTAGTTATTTCTATCCATTCCCGCAATTACAATGGCTACATGTTAACTACCATTTAAAATAATATTATTTTATTATTAGAGTGCAATGTAAGATTCCCATGAAACTCGTTGTTGCGTGTTGGGTACGCCATCGAGCATAGCGTCCCCTTTAAAGTCATATCAATATTTTATTCACAAATATGGATAAATATGAAAATGTCATATTCTTTATTTACCTGGGGTGTTACATCCTTCCCCCCTTTTGGGAATTGCATCCTCGCAATTTTTAAAATTGGGCTTGGAAACATCCTTGAAAGTCCCACATCGGAAGAAGAGTCGGTAAAACAATCACTTTAAAATAAATAAAGATAAGTACAACGGTCACCCGAGTTAACCCATACTAGGATTCCATTTAGGAAAACATGGACATGGAGGAGAAAACATAGGGTCATGTTCTGATGGATAGTGATAGAAAACATGTTTAGGAGAAAGTTAACAATAAGAAAATCACAAACATGTGATTGGTTAAACGGTATTCGATTCCCCAGTAGGAAAAGATAATAGACAAAAAAAATTTAAGTTACATTTTTTTGAGGAATTTATTCATAAGGAAACATAATCACTTATCATGTTGACTTTCATCTTTTACTAGATTCCTTAGTCAAACTCATATTTTTTTTCCAAAAGGCGAGTATTTAGGGAGACTTGTTCGCATTAAGAGTACTATAATCAACTTCTAGAGAATCACCTAATCCACAAAAGAGAACTATATAAATCCCATGTCTTTAGGCTTTATCCAAAACCAAAACCAAAAAGGTTAGTACACGGTCAGATAATCCAGAAAAGGATAACCCATTAAAAAGAAAATCCATGCTTAATCTCCAAAATTTGTCCAACAAAACCCAAAGTTCAAAGAGGACCATTAGATAAACAATTTGTCCATAAAATTCTTCAAAGTATACCAATCTAAGATTGAAACCCAAATGTTTGAAGGATTTAGTCACATAGTATTCCAAGTTAAATCGTAACACTTATCTCGAAACAACATCAATCGCTCCTAAAGTCTCGCATTGAAAAGTAATTATCCTAATCACATATCCTCCATGATAGGTTAATAATTTTCATAAATAACCCAAAATAAACTTACTCTTAATTCATAAAATCATATAACTAAAAAGAATCAGTCAAACTAA
This sequence comes from Viscum album, assembly GCA_963277665.1. NCBI lineage: Eukaryota > Viridiplantae > Streptophyta > Magnoliopsida > Santalales > Viscaceae > Viscum > Viscum album. Next base: position 212,028,768 of record OY728155.1, on the reverse strand, counting down.
CCAGGGACTTCACGTAGTCCAGTGGTAGGAGATAAATACCAGTCGCACTTTGGTTGTGGGTTTGATTCCCGCAGCTTTGTCCGACGCGACGGGTAGTCACACGGTCTACGTGTTGTCCTTTTTCCAAAACTATATAATTCTCAAATAATTCCCCAAAAAGGGATAAAATCATCAAAAATAACCATAACATAATTTATCCTCAATTTTATCTCATGCCTTTAACTTCAATCATAACATATAGTAACCCATAATTACCTCAAAAGTACGGATCATATAAACCCAAATGGTTCTTTATAACTATGTCCACTAAAGAAAAGATAACTATTACTTGGATAAAATTTTCCTATATTAAACATCAGGGTTACACATAATATAAAAGGTCTTCTAATGTAACCCCATCATCAAAAGAGACTTAATACTCTTAAGAATTTCACCATAACTCTTGAAGCCCTTATGTGTTGACATCTTACTCATTCAACATTCTTCATGATCCATTATCCATTCCTTTAAAACTTATTCCGAAATACCTCTTTCCTACAAACAAAATCATTAATCATATCCTAAGATTCCAAAATAGGAAAACAATATTCATGAAATAGTACATACCTTTGATTGGTCATTGTCAGTTTCTTCATCCTCAATCGGAATGGCATTAGGTATTGGTAAACGAATATTGGTACTCTCTTGGTGACCCCATTCATGAAACTTCTTCATAGGAAATGTGTTTGCATAATTACCATGCACACCACATTTAAAACATTCAATTGATCCCTCAGAAAGAACTTCTTTCCCTTTCCTCGAGTCAACTGGATGCTTCCTTTTTCCATGGAAGGTTCTTGCTTTATGACCTTCATTTCCACATCTATAGCATATTTCTGTCCCTTTGAAACATTTTCCTAGGTGTTTCTTTCCACATCCTTGACACAAAGGTTTTTGAACACACTTACATTTATGATTATTACCTGTACTTCCGTAGGGATTTGTTTCTTGCATATATGATTCCTTAGAGAAATCTCCAAGGTTTAGGTGGTCAATCATGACTCCAGATAGTTGGTTGAGGATAAACACAAGAGTTCTCATTACAGCTCCCATATCATTCAGTTGCTTGCTCAAAAAAATTGTCACAGTTTCCTTCACATCCACTGTTACATTGGCGCCTGCTAGATCCAGCCATTTACTAAAACCAAAAAGGTCAGTGTGAGTATATCAACAAAACCATCATGTACTAATGAGTATGATAAACAATAACATATACTTACTCATTCACTTTATCTAAAACTAAGACACTTTCTGAAATCCTAACCATTATGGTAATTGTCACTTATGCTTAAAAAATACCCTAACCTCTAACGTTATCTAAACCGACCTTTGATACCAACTATAAGGCCCCAGCTTTAAACCTTACTTAATCTTGAGTTATTACAAGATTACACATTGAGGATCTTTTCAGGTTTAGAGTTTTAGAGAATTAGATCATGAAACTTGCATTACATTCCACATTTAAACAAAGTGGTTACATAAAAGACAGTATTCATTCTTCCCATCAACAGAAACATATTTAAAATAAAACATGGATTCTTTCTTGACACATCCTTGACACTATCATCACATCATGTACCCTTCCCTTGACCTGTGAAAAAAATTTCAAACACTTGGGATGAGCATAACAATCTTAGTAAAGGATATAAAAATATGGGAAGGAAACATGAGTACATGTATACATAATAATGAAATCATACTTTACCCATAAAACATAGGCATATCAAATCATGAATAAATCATAGAAATCATAAGACATAAAAGGTAACTTGAGGCATTCATAACATTCTTACGTAGGGAGTAACCCTCTTGGTTAAGTTTTGGAATACCCATCACAGTATATTCCCTAAATCTCTTCGGAGAAACCTCAATGTTTCACTCATTCGCGTTACCAAATGAATTGGAGAGCTATATCGGGCTCACTCGCCCTTAGTTTATCACGGAACCACCCGTTTTCATAACAATTACCAAGAACCATAACATAAATGTATCACATAAAACATGCATTAAAGGAAACATAACATTTCCACAATTCAATCACAATATAACATTTTAGTATATTGAAATAATGAATCCATTCAAAAAGAAACCATTTCTAAAACAATTTAAAAACATTTAATAAAGAGATTTTTGAATCAAAGTGTCCCATACCACCTTGAAGCTTAAAATTTTAAACCATTAATATACATATAAATAAATCCTTAAAACCATTTTGAAAACATGGATATTAATAAGAACAAATAATTAAAACATTTAAAACGATATTTTGGTTAAAGGGGTTTTACCAAAATTAGAGACACTTGAATACAATAATTGAGGAATAACATTTAGTCAGAAATTTATAATATCATGATAATAAATGGATTCATGATATAATACTCCAAAGGACAGTATATACACCATATAAGAGTGAATTGGTGCATAACAACAATGAACCCTCAATAGAAATGTGAAATGTGATGAAATCCCTTATAAAGAAGGTATCCTTAAATTAAGGACAAATCAATCTCAAAAATATGTGTGACAAATATAAATACACCCAATATAAGTGGATATTAAGTGTAAAACAATAAAAGGTCCTTCACACGTATTCAATGGATGACACATTCAATGACTACATGTTGAACCCAAAGAAATCGAAATTGGGTTAAAAAGTTCCCTTGACAGCCTAACGACATCACATCAAAATGAGTTGATGAGAGATAAAAAGTGTATCTCATCTCTTGGACATAAAATTTACATCAATAAGGATATATGAGAACATATCCCAACATAACAATATGTAAATTAAAAGACCCAACAAAAGAAGTCTTTTAAAAAAAGGAGGGTGAAAGGTTCCCTTACCGACTTGGGTATCTTTCAAAATATACACCCCATGAAAGAAGGACAATAGATAATTGATGTAAATACTCATAAATGAAAGTATATTACACAAAGAGTAGAATAATGGGCTGTACATACACCACTAAATGGAATTTGTGGCAAATGCAGCATAAATCTCACGGGAATAAAAGTGAGATGAAAAATCCCTTACGAAAACTCGGCAGCCTAACGGCGCCACATAAAACTTATGAATATGGATTGATGAGATCAAATAGGGTATCTCATCACATTACAATAAAATTTACAGAAAGAGGAATATAAAAGAACATCCCCCAACATTACAAAGAGGAGCTTAAAAGAAGTGACATAAAGGAGAGTACTTAAAAAGAAAGAGAGAGTTTAGATCTCTTACGAATGTTCGGCAGCCTAACGGCGCCACTCAAAACATACAAAATGGATTGATGAGAGAGAATAGGGTCTCTCATCACATGAACATAAAAATTACAGTAAGTGTAATATAAAAGATCATCCCAATAACAAGAAAGATGAGCTTTAAAAGGAATGACATAAAAGTGTGTACTTAAAAAGAAAGAGAGGAGTATGATCCCTTACCTCGGGTCCGACATGACTCGATCGTTCTTTAACGTCCTGAATAATAAACTTGAGTTAATTTCTACTTGCTTAAGAAACTTTTACAAGTTAATTATTCCTTTTATATCAATTATTGACATGTTATAAAGATTATGTAATCATTTAAGTTAATAATGTTCATTTTGTCGGTATTTGGTTCTTAAGTCGAAAGTGGACTTCTTACAATTACATGTTGTTCGTGTGGTCAAAGGTTATTTATATCCAGAATGAAATTCCTGATTTGGATATCATATATATTATATATATCCAGAATATACATGTATTTATAATATTACATAATCATTTAGAGGTAAGAAATGAAATGCACTGTTCATGGAGACGGTAAGCCGTACGTACGCATGAACACTACTTTCATTTCTTTGTCATATTAATGGAATTAAAACTAAATGAGAGGTATGTATATTTTAATTCCAGAATTATATTCATCATTTAGATATATAATTCATTATATATATCAATTATATACATGAACTTTTAATAGTACATTACATTTGGGGATAAGAAATGAAATGCACCGTTCATGGAGACGGTAAGTCGTACGTACGCATGAACGCTACTTTCATTTCTATCTCATACTTTAATGGAAAGAAATAATAATGATATAGAGGTATATAATAATTCCAGTATAACATCATATATAATATCAATAAATCCATCCTTTATACATCCCACGTATGGCATTAACGAATCACATCACTTTGAGGGGGCGGTAGTCCGCACTTCCTAAAATGAAGATATCGTGTATACCCATAATGGAAGCCATAAAGGTAAGAAAAAAATGAAAAATATAGAAGCATAAGTAAAACATAAACATATAATATATAATATATGAATATAGTGACATATTAATGTCCACCTTTGAAGGTGTTAAGAGAATGTTGAACAATCATCGTTTCGGGAGGCAGAAATTCCCCATCCATGGAAACTGTATGTTCTTTAACCATTTGATGTAGTTGTGTGAGAGTGTAGCTCGAATAAATCTTATAACAACATCCTAGTATATTGAAGATACAGGTGTTTTTACAAAATAAATAAATAAAAAGAGTTTAGGGGGTTGGAGAAGAAAAATAAAACAAATGAACATGAGAGAATGAATTACCTTTAAAAGTTTATCTCCTTTTGATTTGAGCCTAAAGGCTTCCTTTGAAAGGATTCTGCCCAAAGGGAATCCTCTAGGATGAGGAGAGGGATGTGGAGAGAGTAAGTGGGAAGGGTTTGGCTGAGCCAAAGGCTTGAGGAGTGTGTGAAATGAGGTAGAGGTGGGGACCTTTTATAAGAGGATAGGAGGGACAATTTTGGAAAGTACGAAATATTACTTTATTTGAAAATGTGTTTCGGTTTTAAAAGTTCCCACATTGATATAATTCGTGTATAAGGTGATAAGGCTTCGATTTTACATTATCTTTCCATTTTATTTAAATCGTCAGATAATGATGTCATCGCTGCATCATTATGATGTCATAAATAATTTAATTTATTTAAGGTCTAAAAATTATAAAAAAAATAACTATGATGTAGGAAATATTTTTATCTTTCCAATTACTATTTATAACAAAAAATCTGACTTGTATAACCCCACTTAAAAATTGTTTTAGTAAAACATATCATGTTTGTGTCATTTTTACTTTTACATTAAATAAAAAGTTATTTATGTCATTTCCCAACCAAAGTGGATCCATGGGGTCCCCAAGTTGACCCATGGCTTGTCTTGGTCGGAAATGACACAACCAATGAGGGTAAGACATGTGTCATGCTCATCTCATTTTATTAAAGCATTATTTTTACCTTAAACTACACTAATTACCACTAATCGCGATTAAAAACTTAATAAGTTACTATTCACCAAAAAATTATTTTAATCTCATTGAACCACATTTTACTTCTTAATGACAACCATGCATGTCGGATTTTTGAAAATCAAAACACAATGATGGCAAAATTTCATTTAAATGGAAAATCAGTTTTTATAAGTACCACTTAGAGGTTTCACTATTCATCAAAAATTGAAGTTTTTCAGAAAAATCCCAAAAATTCACCCTAAGCTACATTTGATATTCTGAATTCAAAAATGAAGTCCGTTTTAAAAAATTCAAAACATATAAGTCACATAAATTAATTTAATAATTAATTCCAGCTGTCATGACAAATAGCGTGTTTTTATGAAACAATAAGTATCAAAAGATTGACACTAGTTTAAGTCCGATTTCAAAGTGAAATTAATTCCAACGACCACTATTGGATTTAATGGTAAAAATATTTTCTAATTTCACTTTAAAACCAATTCAAAATATAATCTAATCATATAAATAAATTAGATTAAAAAGTGGTTTTGAATTAAAATACAACATTTTACACTATTCATTAAAAAAATGAACTTTATCGGAAAGATACCAAAAATTTACACAAAGTAAATTTTGATGTCCCGATTCTTAATAAAATTTTATTTGGTCCAAAAGAATGTTTAAGAGTGAACAAAACTATGTATAATGATGGTTCAACATCAAAAGGTGATAAGTGAACCTTTAGTGAAAACTAGGGCATATACGCCTAAAATTGATTTCTTTCCGTATTTTAAGCCTCTATACTTTATTGGATAAATGTAAAAACATTTAAAAACATATATAATCATATTTTAGTTATTTCTATCCATTCCCGCCATTACAACGGCTACATGTTAACTTCCATTTAAAATAATATTATTTTATTATTAGAGTGCAATGTAAGATTCCCAAGAAACTCGTTGTTGCGTGTTGGGTACGCCATCGAGCATAGCGTCCCCTTTAAAGTCATATCAATATTTTATTCACAAATATGGATAAATATGAAAATGTCATATTCTTTATTTACCTGGGGTGTTACAATATAAATCCTATGAGAGATGATTATGCTATTACACATGTTTCATTTATGAAAGTGTAAATACAACTATTTTTATTTTGTATAATTATTTTATTTTATTTCATAACATGTAATTTTTTCCTTGATTCTTTATCTATTTTGGATTTCATTCAAATAATGAAATCTTGGTTAGTGTTTCTCTCTAAACTTCTCTACATTAATACATGTTTTAATTTATGTAATGATTTAAATTTTATATGGTGTAAATAATTCAAAATAATTTTATTCAAAATAATTCATGATTTATTCAATAGTATTTGTAGAAAAACATTTTTTATTTCTTCAAATTACTTTTGATTAAAAAATTACTGCACCCCTAGTGGGGTTTTCGTGACTCAGTTCTCATCCATCCGTCATAGTCAATCAGAGTTTACTATTGTATTTATTTATTGAAAAATTATGAACATTGAATATGATATAATTTAATTCCAATTAATTTCATTATAAATACTTTTCAGATTAAATTATTTTTCCTTATGAACATCAATGCTCCATTAAAATCCATTTTTGTTATGAATAATTCTCAATAAATTTAGTGGACCATTAATAGATGTCAAAATTTTAAGATCCCAAAAACTTTTTCACTTAACTATTGGAAATTAAGATGATATTTCTATCAAATGAATTTTTTATTCAGATAATTTATTAATAAAAAATGGTTTCATGAGACTTTTTAACAAAGGGGTTTTTTTGGGAATGTTATTTCAAAATACTCAATAGTATTTATATAGTTGGGAAATAAATCTTTTACATCATCCAATACACATTTTCTATTGATAGAATATAGGACCCTTTAGTGTATTAATTATTAATGATTATTTTTAAACAAAATTTTATTATGTATTTCAAATTATTCTACTAAAACATTATATTTGTTTTTTCAATTCTCCATTATTGAAGAATATTTTAAATTTAAGAATTTCAAATTTTTTTCACTTATCCATTTTTATACCATTATTAATTTGAAATAACATTTATTTGTAACTCTATATATTGAAATTTTTGAAGAATTATTATGTGTTTCATCTAAAAAATGTTTCTAAATTTAATTATTTACATTTTTATTTTAAAATGTTTTTTGAAAACATTTTTTCTTAATACATATTTACCCTCTAAGGTTTCTCCATATTGAGCTTATTTTTTATCACCTAATTTATGATATTATGCTATGATTCCTTTTGTAAAATGAGACTATTAATTAATTATAATTTCTTAATAAAATGATACTTTTTGTTTTGGGAATGTTTATAAAGAACATTATTTTTCTATTTGTAACATAATATATATTGTTGATTTATTTTATGTGGCATGTATATGTGACGATGAAGAACAGTGAGGTTACTTATCATCATATAATAAATTTATTTAATATTATATCTCATAAGATAGTCATGTGTGGACATAATGTGTTTGATCACATCGTCATGAGAACAATGGGTTTTCTCACATTTCAAGCATTCACATAATGAGTTTGTTAAAATATGGATTGAGATAATGGTTTTTATTAAATAAGGTTTCTATTTTTATGGTTTTTCTAAAATCTCATGTACTTTATAATGTAATACTGAATACCCAAATTCTTTTTCAAGTTATCTCAAACTTACAACATGAATTCCATTTCCACAAAATTATATATTCCACTAATCATTTTTGATTTATAATGTATTTAAATAAATTCAATCAAAATCATATTGTTTATGATTATTGATATGTTTTTTGAGACATTTTATATCTTTTATGCTTCTTTAATGGTCTTTTTTAAGATTTTTTTTTCTCCACTATGTTATAATATTTTTAAAAAAGATGTTATGATATTTTATTAAAATATCCATGAATTCCTCTTATAATGAATAATTTTTAAGATTTATTACCTTATTATATTCCATTTCCCTTACTGAAAATCATAGAATAGCCATTTCTTATGTTTCCATTAACTACGTTTATAAAATGAGCACCCATTTGAGGTGTCTAGAAATAAGTATAGAGGTGTATTATTATTTATAAATCATTTCAAGTGTTATAAGAATGTTTTTTTATAAAGACAGTCTCTAAGACACACAAAATTTCATTCCATGGGATATGCGACTATTTTTTGTGTTTATTATTTAAATCCTGAGATTTTTATACTAGTAAGGTTCTTTTGGATTAGGTCACATTATATAACATATGTTTAATGGTGATAATGAATATTTTCATGATAAAAACACTAAACAAAAGAAAAATATCTTCGTACATTATACCTAATATGATAAGGGATACGATGGTGTAGTTAAATTAATTATGAAGAAATCTAACAACATTAATGGAATTATTAACCAGATGGTGAGAATTTTAGAAAGGGAAGACAAATATTGAACAATCATTATATAAAGTTTATTAAAATAGAATAATAACAGGTTAATAAAAAATATGGGTTTTTTAAAACTATGAAAAACATGAAGATAATGATATAACAATATGAAAAAATATAGAAATTTAATATGAACCGATGAATAAAATCCCAAAGAAGCTAAAATATAAATTTTTATTCCATGGTTTTATAATAAGTGTCCACCAATAGTGTCTATCCAAAATAAAAAACATGGAATTTATGGGTTAAGAAAAGTCATCTAAAATTCAATACAACATCATAATAATTTAGGGTAATTTGAGAATAGAAATTTTATTATGATATAAATAAAAATAATTTTTAATGATCTTGGAAAATATGTAGATTTCCACCAATATAATTATAATTCATATGCATGTTCCTGTTTAAATGAATAATATTTATTTAACTATGTCAATATGATTGAATATGAAGTATCATAGTAGAAATTTTAATTTAAATGATTTTAGAGAATTATTTAATGGAGGATTAGATTTCTCTAGAAGAAAATAAATAATTATAAGAAAAAGTAATCTTTATAAAATTGTTTATCAAGTTTGTATACGTAATATAAAAGTGGTTATGTAGGTAATATTTGTGGAACATGGGATTAAATAGTTTATTAGGATAAATAATGTGTACAAAAACATACTAGCTAAACTTCACATGCTACTAGAAAAGAGAATAATTAGAAAAAAAAGGAAAGTATGATAAGGTAATTACTGTTAATGTGGATCTTAATGAAATAAATAGGATAATTTCATTGACATGATATAGTGGCTTCACATACCACATGAATAAAACACAATAGTATTAATGATAATTGAAAACCATGATGGATGTGGAAATAAATTTGAAAATGATTTTTTTAGAAATCTAAAGATATTGTATATTAGAGACTAAGGATCATAAATGGATGTATGATAATGAGTTGTTTATTGATTATCATAAACTCATATTTCTTTGTTCTTGTCATATTTATGAAAATGAAAATTAATATATTTAAAAAACAATTATCACATCATAAATTTCATCTAAAAAGTAACATTGATTGTTAGGGGTGAAAACAAGTCGTATACATTTACAGATTGGAAATTCTGGTGATTTTTTTTATTCAAGTTCAAAAGAAAAAAAAAACAATAATCTGAATAGATGAGATTCCCAAATTATAAAAATTAGTTGTCACGTGATTTTTTTGGGAGAAATTGGATGATTATATCCAGAACTAGTCAGAGAAAATGATAATATTTTTTATATACCTAAATAAGAAAAATTGTGCATGGAATCCATAAAAGAGTTGAAATTATTTCAACTAGGTCATTTGAATTAATTTATTTGGATATATGTGTGTCAATTATAAATAAATTATCATTAGTATAATTTTTATCATCAAATTTATGGATGATCATAAAATATTAGGAATCATGATGTTTATGAAGAAAAAATCCCAATCCACTATGGTGTTCAGGATTTTTAAAAGGGAAGACAAAAAAGTGTTGGTGCATTATAATTAGAATTTTGAATCTAATAAAAGATAATGGTTTAAATGAAATTAATTTTAATCCTATATAACATATAATTGAATTAATAATAAATATAGTTCCCTACATACAACACAATACAATATATTTGTATATAGAAAAGTTTTTAAGCCTAGTTGATATGGGAAGAACATTGTTTTTTGAATTTGGGATATAAAAAATCATTAAGAGAGAGATTATAAGACTTTATGTGCACATTCCAAATAAGATAGTTTTACAAACTGACTCAAATATGACTTATTATAAAAAATTTAAGAAGATTTATCACAATATGAATAATTTCATTGTTTTTATGAGGTTATGCATTATGAAAATATAAAATTGTAATCTTCTAATGTTTGATGAAAAGGCTATGTTTGGTGTGTTCATGGGTTACCAATCTAGTTGTATAGGCTAACAATGATTGAGAACAATGATATGCATGTTTGTGGATTGTTATAGTGTAATTTTTTTTAAAAGGAACCCCAATTTTAGTGTGAAAAATAAAGTATATTTTGAATATAAAGATACCGATTATAAAAAGATTTACTGATAGAGTAATTATGATATTAAAAATGAACAATATAATGTAATATTTATTCAAACAAATGTGTTAATGTTTAATGTTACAAATGGAATAATAAAGTGAAACATCCACGAATAAAAATTATTTGGATCTTGAAGATATAATATAATATAATAATACACAAGTTCCTAAGAGAAGAAATTATTTCAACAACATAACAAATCATTTCTATCAGGCTCAACTGAAAACTATTTTGGATGACATTGAGAAGAAATATTTGAAAACAATTAATGATGAGTATGATCATATTTCAAAGGAACATTACATGAGATATTATTCCACGAAAAAAGGAATGAATTTCATAAGATCCAATGGGTTCTTTATAAACATGATCAATAACAAAGAATATATGGTTCAAAGATAAATAAATATTGGTTTTGAATTGTACTCACTAGTTAATATAGGCGATTTGATTGTACATTATATCATTATTCAAGATAGTAATCAATAATAATTATCATATCTACTATATAATATATAAACATAATAATCATTCCAATTGATGTGATAACCAATTTCTTGACAAAATAACTTAAAGATACAAGTTTATATTAATAAACCTGAAGTTTTTATTCTTTATAATAATAATACTATGGTGTGTAGATTAATGAAATATCTTTATGGGTTCAAATAGGCCCTTGGATCCTTCTATAGAGATTCTGATCATTGTATGGGATATACAATGAGTATAAAACAGATTGTTTATAACAATATTTATATGAAATAAATGATAATTGTTAATCCTATTTTCACTATTTATATTTATGAAATCATTTTTATGGGATAAAGGGTATTTTTAAAAATTAATTTGAAGGGAAAAATATTAGTTAAAAATATTTATTTTTCTAGAGATGATTTTCATCGAGGGATTTCATGTTCAGTTAAAGGAATATTTTTTCCATCATAATAAAAATATTCCACGTAATTTCTAATGTTTATTTCAGTGGAATATTATAAACTTGTATCTTCACCAATGAATATTTTTATTAATAAAATAAAGGATTATTTAGAGAATAAATTGAATCCAACAATATTTATGATGTTTATTGGATGATTTTCCGTACTATATCTAGAACTATAATTATCTATGTATCAAAATTGTATTTTTGGTATCAATGTAATAAAAAATAATCACAATAATGTCCCCAAGATTCTTATAAAATACATAAATGGTAATTTTAATTATAGGATGATGTATAATAAGATATGGGAAAATCATTTTTATGTAAAATGATCTAGATTGGCCTATATATTATGATGATAGAAAATAAAAATATTTTGCTATATTTTTTTTTATAAAATGTTCTATTATATGGTATTCCAAGATGAAAAATTCTGTTAAATTAAGCATCAAAAAATATATGTATATTTATTTTACACATTAATATACCCAAATTATTTGGATAAAAGTGAAACTTGAAGATATTATGGTGATAATTTAGAATCAATTGATAATTTTATGTGATAATAAAAAATTAATTGATCTTTTCATTAACCTATTTCAGTACAATCAATATAAAATTACTGAAATCAAATATAATTTTATCATATCAAAGCTTTTGAATGGAGGTGTTATGATGTGATATATTCCTAAAAAGGATGGAATTTTTATTATCTTCAAATATTCGATGAGAAAGGAAATATTAAAAAATTGAGGTTAAATATATATTTTCTTATACTCCCTATTATAAGAGGAATTTTTGGAATGCCTTACAATTAATCAAATTCTATTATCAATGGTGTAGAAACAAATTGTATTCTTATGAATTTATTTTAAATAGAATATGATTTTATTGATTTTTTTTGGAAAATGAGTGATTTTGAAACAACGTTATATTTTCTTAAGTAAAATTATATTGTAATGCATATACGAAATGTAACATTGAGAATAATATGATATAAAAAATATAAAACTCTTATAACATAGACATAAAATGTAGGGTATGAAAAGCATTTAATAATTTATAAAAAATACATAACTATATAAGTTATTAACTTAATATATCTGACTGATTTTTCTGAATATAATTAATCATTTTTCAGTAAAGTAAATTTATTCTTAAAAACAATTTCTTCAAAAATTAATTTTTCAAATTTAATGAAACAAATATTATAATAAATTTTTTTGTAACATATAGAATTTTTTTATAATATAAATTTAACTTATGAAATGGGAATATAAATGTTTAATCTAGGTGAAATTTTTTTATTTTTTAAATAAATATTAATATTTCAGTAAACATTGAAAAATAATTATTATTCTGATAATGAAATTTATATTCAACTAAATTTTAAATATAATAATTCCATTATGTTTTAAATAATATTTAAATTAAAAAATATTATTATATTTTATATTTAATCCACATAATTGATTTTTAATCAAATTCATATTGGAATTTATTATATGTTTTCCTTTCAGTTTAAAAATTGTATTTTCAAGAAATTATTTTAAATTGCATAATGTTTACCATATTTAATTTAAAAAACCTTAATGAAGAATGAATTAACGTAATAGCGAAGATTATATATTATTATATTTTAATTTAAATTCATTATATTAATATTATTATTCCAAAAATTAATCTAAAATCATCCTTTTGCTGAAAAGTACATTTCTTGATACCTCATTTTTCATCACGTCGTTGAGATTTATTATTAATTAATGTTTACCATTGATGTGAATAAAATTTAGAAAAAACATTAAATATTTTGGATGTTAATAATAATTATCTTATAATACCTTCATGTTAATATTTTACCATAATGTGAATTGAAAAAATTAAAAATAAATTTTCGTGCTTATGGTGAAAACATGTTAACTGTGGGGTTAAACTGAATTAAAAAGGGTCAAAATGTTTTAATAACTTGTCTAAAACTTATTTTATGGACATATATTGATATTATCATGTATAATTATCAGAATTTATAATTTGTTTATTAATTTTTTTTATGTTAAAAAAATCGGTAGAATTTTTCTTATTCAGAAATTAAAAGTTTGCAACTCACATCAATAATAAAAGCCCAACCCCTCTCCATTCCTCCTCAAATATAAAATTCACTTCGGATCATAAAATAATAGAATAAATGAATTTAAAAATTATATCCCATAATCATAAAATCCATGGTTTTTTATTAATCCATTCTAGTATTACCATTGGTATATTTATAAACAGGTGGTCTGAGGTGAGATAACATTTCTATCTATGAGTTTTTGTTTTTCATATTCTTCCACCTCCTTCAAATTTTCATCATCTATTCTCATATGATAATAAAATAATATCATATATAATCATATTTTTTTACATTGAATTAATAACATAAATACATTTCCTCTTACATAAAATGGGGTACAAAATTACTAGTTGTGTGTATGGAAGACTATTACCTTGCTAACATATGTCATTCATTTTCAATCAACAGGTCTAATATATTTTTGTAATTAAGTTTTTAAAATTTATAATTTTTTTTAAATATTTATACTTATTGAGTTATGATATAACATATACGTCATTACTTCCCAATCCATGGAGGATATGTTAGCATTGCTCGTGTGTATTGTGGACTACCAAATTGAAAACTGATGCGATTCATTTTTCGGAAACACATTTCATAGAATGATGTATATATAATATTAATGAATATATGTGATGTAAAAATATTAATAATAATCATGAAATATTTATAATTCTGAAAAATTAATATATTTTTTTCTTTCTTACACAAAAAAATGACAATTCCATTTATGTATGAGTGGACTATCACCTACATATAGCAATGAGATTATTTTTTCACCACTCCATCAATAGAATGATATATATGAGTATTTTTAACGAAATAATATTTTATTTATGTTAATAATATACCTCAATATAGATAAAATAATACATAATTTATTTCCATAATGATCATTCAAAAAATTAAATCATTAATAATGTAAATGTAAAGTCTCTCATCTCCATTATCATAACGTATTTCATTTTTTCAAAGTCATCTTCTATGATTTGATGTCAGAGTGTAATGGATGAATAAATTCAATAATTATTTCATGATTTTTATTATGGATATTTTGATATAATGACCTCTTTGACCACAGTTAACTCAAAAAATCAATTTTGAAATAATCAACTGAATGTCCTCAAAACATACAATGTGGAATAAACTAATAAAGTATAAAAATATATCATTATAATGATATAAAATAATTTAATTAAGAATAAGGTTTTATATCTATAATTTTTTAAACAAAAAGAAATAATTTACGTAATATTATTATTCATGAGAATATAGATATAAATGTAATGTATGTATTTTAGGTATTGTTATTTACCATAGCGCTTTAAGGATCGTGAGTAATATTCCATATTCACTAATTAATATTATTTCCTATTGTATATACTATCAATTTTACTTGTAATATCTGGAATCCATAATAAATGATGGTATGTTATGTTTTAATTTGAACTAATTTATCCACGAGGATTGACCTAAATGTTTCTAAGGAGTAAATAGTTTCTTAACTAAATTTCTATTCGTGAGGTTATAAACAATATTCATTGAATCTATAATGATATTATTATGTGTGAATTTATCAATAAATTCTTTTATTCATTATTTCATATTTTTGTATGTTTTTACATTTTCTACATATAATCTCTCCATTCATTTTGTCTCAAATCAGTGATATGATCTTTTTGAAGGTTAATCATCCAAAATTCCTTTGGGATATATGTTTGTGATGTGAACATTTCTTCTTAATTAGGTGTAAATATATACTAATTGTCATTTTATATCTTGTGTATAATTATTTTCATGAAATTTATTGTTTCTTTTGAGGTTATTCTATCACGAGGAATACATTTAATGAGTTACCAATGTGGTAAGTGTTTTATTATACAATATCATTATATATTATGATTATTTATCATTATATTTCCAATGAAAAATATATTAATATTCATCCCTAAAAACTGAATTGTTTTATTCTACACTAGTTATTTCTTTAGAATACATGATTTCCCTTAATTTTCCTCACTTTTTTGTACACAATGGTTCAAAATAAGTTCTTAATGACAAATATTATTTAAAAAATTAATATCATAGTTTCATTCACATCAGAGAATTTTTTGGATAGGGTTTGGTCTAGTTCCCCCACGCAACTACAATGACTTATGTTTGTACTTATTCAGGTGGAATTAAAACATCCACATGAAGTGTGATACCCCAACCATGGGGATCTATGTTGGTTTCCAAGAACTCTTATTGAAATATCAAATTTATTTATTTTTGCGTATGTTGTGGAGTCATGGGGATAGATATATATTCTAAAAGTCGGACCAAATCATTCTTTAATCTTATCCTTCCCATTATATGCATTGATGTTGATGTGTCAAGAAGGTTAGTTTTTTTTTTGTATTATAGTGGGGTGATATTTTTTCTATAAATAAGTTGTTTTTTTGAATAATTGATGGATTTTTTCAGATCATGTAAAAAATTAGGTCAATAAATGGATGTTTGTATGGGTGGAATGAAGAACATCCATCAATAGTTGGATACAGATTTACGAGGTAGTGGTAATGGCTTATTGTCTGATTCTAATGATGTTTTAAATGAATATTTAAGTGGTCTTATGGATAAAATTATGGTAAAGTTTTCTCACATTGATCCCATCAGTGATACTCAAAGGTAATAGTAATTTTTAAATTTCTAAGTATATATTTAATCTATCCCAAGTCTATTTTTCATGTTCTTACATGTTTATTAGGTAATGGGGAGGTGAGATATGGTCTGCATTAGTTTTTATTCCCTTCAATTAATTCTCAGTCCCCTATGTAAGGGTTGTGTGACATGGAAGTTGATTTACCCCCGATATGGGGGAAAGTTTTAATATAAATGTGAGTGTCTATGGGTTGTATCATCTACGAGAAAACACTGTAAGGGTGTGAGGAGTATGTGGATGCTAATAAGGATTCTAAACCAAGAAGTGCTATTTATTATTTAAACATGATTAATATTATTGATGTCCTAGGAGTAGATATACATTAATATAGATCAAAATTATCATGGGTAGTTTTTGGGGGATATTTGGGAAAATGTTTTGAATAATAAAAAATATTATGGTCACAATAGAGGTCTTCACATACTGAGGAGGAAGAAGGGGAAGATATGAAACAAGGATCTAGGAAGTTTCATCATGAGAAAGAGTAAGAAATCCATTGGGCATAAATACTATTATACCAACCTAAACTAGTGGATTTAAGGTTAGATGAGTACTTTGGGTCCATGTTGGGGGAATGTAGTCCTTCGGAAAATGATCATATGATAGAGATAAGCATGATCTTATCGAGTGGTAATGGATTGGCTGAAGGAGGCCATTCTAAATAACATGCCACTCAACATCTGGGAAACATGGTGGATATTTGATCCCAGGAAGGAAAGGTGATAATTGAGGATTCACTGATGGTTCCCCATGGTCCATTTGGAAAAGAGGCTATAAATATCGATGCAACAATGTAGCTTATGGATGTCACACAGTGGGTAGTAGGTGAAGAGGTATGGGTAAAGCCTTGGGATCCATTCCCATAATCATATGAATAAATTTTGGAGGATCAATTTATTATATAGGGTTCTAATAAGGATTAATTCATGATGTATGGGAAAGAACATAATGTGGACACAAATAAGGATAAGTAATGTTAAATAAATATGAAATATCTATTTTTGTTAATGTTGATTCAATGTGTAGAAGATAACCATGGAAGAATTTATCCTTGAAAGGTACATGATGTCTTTTATTTTTGAATTCATTATCAATGAAGAACTAGATAAAAAGGTTACTAACCCCTCTTGTAAATTCTTTAGGGAGATTACTCTAAATAAGATTATGTTCTTATTAACTAATTTTGTTATATCTTATTATTTTTGATGTTTCTCTAGTTTGAACTTGCGATGTTTCAAAATTTTCCACAAAACATCATCAATAATTAATATCTAAATATATATCATTCTCTGGTGAGGATAATTTGTAATGATACCATCCTAATTTTTTCTCAGGATATATTATGAGTATTTCAAAAATATCTTAAGTGAACAGGTTTCTTTTACATGGGCATGTCATGATTCAAAGAGAATGTTATGAACCCCATTTATTTTCAATGGTTTAATC
This sequence comes from Viscum album, assembly GCA_963277665.1. Classification (NCBI taxonomy): domain Eukaryota; kingdom Viridiplantae; phylum Streptophyta; class Magnoliopsida; order Santalales; family Viscaceae; genus Viscum; species Viscum album. The sequence continues at coordinate 212,010,718 of OY728155.1, read as the reverse complement.
ATGTAAAATGTTTATTATAATGAATCAATCTTCTTTTTGGTAGTTTAATAATATTTCAAATGGATTTTTGTGGAACCTATTTATTTTCCATGGGTTACTCATTTTTCAAGTCGATTAGAATTGAACACATTTATTTTACATGGGTTAATATTATTTCAAAGAGATTTTTATTAAACACATTTCAAATCACTGGTTAATGAAGTTAAAATGATATATAATTAGTTTGATGATAAAATAAAAGCATTATTTACTTTATTTATTTCTAAATCACATTTTTATAATATGAGTACTTCCAAATAGCATCAGGTGAGTCATTATATCTTAAACAATGGGTGATACCAATAGTCCTCAAATTTATTGGGTTATAATTACATTTGTAATTGAATAATATTTAAGGTTGACTATATGGTTATTCAAATTATAAGGGTTCTATAAGGGTTCTGTAAAAGTTCTATAAAGATAATATCCTAAGATACCAATAGTCCTTCATTAGTCATTCTATGGGTTATACATGTTTTCATTGATCATGGTTGATATTACATGGATCATGATTATTGATTCTAATAAATCTGGACTAGGTAAAAACATTATTCCATGTTATCATATTTAATGATACATTTATTTAGAAGTGGGAATATTTTAACACTATGATCATTCACATGGATTATTTCATTATAAATTTATTCTCATCTTATTTTCACTAATGAAATTCTATTTCTAATGAATATTTTTACCCATACTAAGTATTTCAGATCACCCTTATTATGTATCATTTTCCCCAAGTTATCAATAATGATTTTGAATTAATTATTAAGATAAGGGATTAATATATATGATTAATATGAGATAATGTAAAATATTGAATATCGGGTTATGTGGGGAAAATCTCATTTAAATACATGGGTATTAATTATGTAGGATTTTTTTTCTTAATTATATAAATCTATAAACATAAAAGGACCTTAATAATGTAACATAATAAATTTTTTCCTTTTTATATTATAAAATACATATGTTGAAAATTGGGTCGCATTTATCGATATCAAATCAAAAAATGTATTGGTTTTGATTTCAGCACTAGATCATGGAGTGCTGGTATAAGTGTAACATCCCTAGTAAATAATGAAATAATAAATTTTCCTAATTATTAATATTTGTGAATTAAATATTAATTTTACATTAAAGGGGTTGATATGCTCAATGGCGTACCCAATACGCAATAATGGATTTCTTTTAAATCATACGTTGCACACTAAAAATATAATTATTTTATTTTAAATGTAGTTAACGCCTATCTTTTGAATTGGCGAGAATAAATAAAACTAACTAAAATATTATTTGAAATGTTTGTTAAATGTTTTAAAATTTATCCATAAAGATTTAAAGGCTTAAAATGTTAATGAATCTAAATTGAAGCATAATTTACTTTAAAAGGTTGATTTACTGCCTTTTAATGGAGAACCCTCTTTAAATATAGTTTTGGTCACTTTTATATGTTATATTTGAACCAAATAAATATTCTTTAGAATCATGATGTCAAAAATATACTTTGGGTAAATTTTTGGTATTTTCCACATAAAATTCAATATTTAAGGAATAGTAAAATATATTGTATTTTAATTCAAAATTTCCTTTTAATCTAATTTATTTATTTTGGTATATTATCTTTTTAATTTTTTTGACGTTTATTTAGAATATATTTTTACCATTTAATCCAATGTTGGTCATTGGAATTTATTTCACTTTGAGATTGGACATAAACAAGTGTAAATATTTTGATAGTTAATATTTCCTAAAAACATACCTTTTATTTTGACAAAGAGAATTAATTTTAAATTAAATAATTCAAATTCTATGGTTTCAATTTTTTAAAATAGAAATCATTTTTGATTTCAGAATATCAAATATAACATAGGCTGAATATTCAATATTTTTCTGAAAAACGTCAATTTTTTGATGAATAATGAAACTACTAAGTAATTGTTATAACCTGACTTTTTCATTTCAAGGAAATTTTAAAGATTTTTTGAATTGAATTTATAAAATCTGACAAACATGTTCGTTATTAGTAAGTAAAATGTGGTTCAATAAGATAAAAATATTTTTTTGAATAATATTAACTTTTGACTTTTATTTACTGCGATTATAGGTAAATAGGGTAATTCAAGGTAAAAAGAATATCAAAATAACATAAACATACATTAAAACGTATCCTAACCATATTGGATGAGTCATGGCCAGCCATGGGAATCCTTGGGTTTATTTTGGGACCCCATGTAGCCTCTTAAGAGTGATAATGACACTATAGATTAATTAATTTAATGTAAAGACAAAAATGACAAAAACATATATCTTTTAATAAATTAATTTTTAAATATGGTTATATAAGTTATCTTTTCGATTATAAATATCATTTGGAAAGATAAAATCATATCCTACATTATTGTATTTCTTTTATAATTTTTAGACATCAAATAAATAAAATTATTTATGACATAATAATGATGCAGTATTTATCTCATAAATAAATTATCTAAATAAGTAAGATTATTAAGATTAAAATAAAATCAAAAACCTATACAATTACTATTGTATGATTTTATTTATACCATGACTCATCTTAAATTAAACTTTAATTTGTTTTGGACCTTTAGAAACAGATTATAATTTTATAATAAAATAAAATTTTCAAACATTCCTAAAGAGTCCCTCCTCTCTTCTATAAAAATCCCTAACTTCTAACTCATCCATCACACCTCTCATGAACCTTGGCTCGTCCAAACCCCAACCAAATAAGCTCTCAAGAAACCTATATTCCACCTAAAAGACTTAACTTAGGAATAAGGAACTCCAAGAAGTCCTTTTGGTTCAAACCAGATGGAGTTAACCAAATTAATTGTTACAATTTCTCTTAACTTATTTTATTTTATTTTACTTCTCCATCCACTAAAATATTTTTATTCCATTAATTTATAACAACACCAGTAGCCTTAAAATAGTAGGATGTTTTTATGAGAAGGATTATAACTACATTTACACACACCTCTATCTAATGGGTGAAAATTATACTATTTCTGTGGATGGAAAACTAACGCCTCACGAAACGATGATTATTCGATTATCTCATACCGCCTATCATGGTGGCCATTAATATGGAACTGTATTTATATATGATATCTATTATTTTTATGTTTTCTTTATGCTTCTGTTTATTTAATTTTTATCATGCCTTTATGGTTTCCATTATTGGTAAACGCGACAATTTCATTTGATGAAGTCTGGACTACCACCCCCTCAAAGTGATATGACTCGTTAATGACATATATGGGATGTATAATGGATAGAGTTAATGATATTATATATTATATAACAATGGAATTATAATATACCTTTGTATAATTATGTTTTAATTCTATTAAAATAATAAATATAAATGAAAGTAGCGTTTATGCATATGTACGACATACCATCTCCATGAACAGTGTATTTCATTTCATACCTCTAAATGTAATGTAATATTATAAATACATGTATATACTGGATATATATGATATGTATGATATCTACATCATGAACATCATTTTGGATGTAATGAAATTTTGACCACGTGAACAACTTGTAATTATTAGAAGTCCATTTATGACTCAAGTACCAAATATCGACAAAACGACCATTATTATCTTAAATGATTACATAATGTTTATAACATGGAAATAAGTGATATAAAAGGAATAATAAAATTGAAAAAGGTTCCTAATGATGTATAATTTTTATTTAGTTTGTTATTTAGGAGATTAAATAACGAATAGGTCAAGTCGGACACGAGATAAGGGACTTCATCGCAATCTCCTTTAATTGAGGCATATTTTGTTTTAATACATGATTTTCATTTATACGCTGTATAAACACCTTTGAAATTTCATTTCATTCAATGGGAATCATTTTCTACGATTCATTTTACTAAATGACAAAAAAGAATGTTTCTTTTAACGTACTCGGTGACAACGACCTTTCCACCATCGCGGGTATTATTTGCTCTTTGGCTTCCTTAACAAGATGAAATGTTTTTAAAAGGAAAATAAATACCATATAATCTTTTTATGTATTTTGGTATTGAATATTGTTTTGATAATAGATTTCTTATTTCAATATGTTTAAATGATATATTGTGAATTAAATGTGGAAATGTTATCTTTCCTTTATGTTAGTTTTACGTGTTAAGAATATTTTATGGTTCTAGGGAATTGTTACTTATAATGGTGGTTCCTTGATAACACACGGCCGGGTGAGCCCGAGATATCTCACCAATGCATTGAGTAACATGACAGAGGTAAAGGTGAATGTTTGTTCTAAGAGATTTATGGAATATACTATGATGGGTATTCCAAATGTAACTCCCTATATATCTGTGATAACTACAATGTAAGTATGATATGGATTCCACAAGTTTCCTTTATAATTTATTTTTTCTATGTGTTAATAATAAATCTTATGATTTGATGAGGTATGTTAAAGAGATTATGTTCTGTATGTATTGACAAACTAATTATCTTGTTCTTTGTTCTATAACACTTATGGAGCCCTTTATGCTCATCCCAATTTGTTAAATGTTTTCACATAAAATAATGTCAATATGGTCAATGATGGGAACTTGGGAAAGTCATGCTGTTTAAAACATGGAACTAGACACGACTCTTTTTTTCATGTTCTTTTTTTTATGAAAAAATTAATACTGTGTAGAATTTTCTACCTTGTAATTTTTGCGATGTAATGTAATATTTATGTCCTATTTCTCTAAAACTCTAAACCTGAAAAGAGCATCAATGTGAATTATTCATTTAATTAAAGATTATGTAATTTTTAAGGCTGGGTCCTTATAGATGGTATCAGAGGTTGGTTTAGATAACTTTAGATGTTATGATATTGTTAAATTAATGTCCATAAATTATTTTATGGTATGATTGGAGTGATATATCATTTACAGATTAACACGTTGCTTCACCTATGATATATCTGGGTTTATAATGGTTTTCCCTCGAGGAAACATTGAAGCTATATTGGGATGACATCAAGAAGAAGACAATCTTCCAAATCAGCAACCTGAGATGGTCGGAATCAGAACTGAATAGTTTTTTATAGTGAAGTCATAGTTGACTCGGTCTATAAATGGTGGTGGAATCCATGGATGAGATCAGCCAGATCAACCATAAATGAATATGTCAGCATTGGATAATTTCATGAGGCAACATCCCCAATCATTCATAGGATCATCTGACCATGTGCTTGCTGAATGGTGGATTAAAGAAATGGAAAAACTTTTTGATTTCAGGGGGTGCCCAGAAAATCAAAAGGTTAGTCTTGATGTTTACCGTTTTGAGGGTGAAGTTGATTAGTGGTGGTCGATGGTGAAAAATATCAGGGATAGTGAGGAGATTGATTCTCTTGATAGGGATGAATTCAAAGGTATGTTTCTTGAGAAATATTTTACTATGGTTGATCATCTTAGGATGTAAGTACAATTCAAGGAATTGAGGTAGGAGGATGACTCAATGGAATCTTATGAATCAAAATTCACTTGACTGTCATGGTATGCTTCACATTTTAAATGAGATCTTGATAGAAAAATCATCCATTTTTACTCAGTATTAAATCCAAAGTATTGAAGTCCATTAGCTTTTTGTGAGTTCGAATGTTATGGAAAACTTTTTCGATGTGTGGAGAATGAGGAAATAGAGTTTGTTGATGATCAGGTGTTCTTTGATAAGGAATAGAATAAGAGGTCAAGGTGGAGGCCAAAGGGAAGAACTCTTCAAAAAATTATGATTGTTAGAAACATATGTATATAGTTTTTTGAAAATTGTGGTAAAAATAATTCTGGGAATGTCTTTTGAATTCTGGTAAGTGCAACCGATGTGGGAAAATGGGACATAAGGCTTCTAATTGCACTGAAAAAGAGTAAGGTAATTGTAAGACAATATCTGATTTACAATCAATAAATTGTTTTAAGTGTAATGAAATGGGTCATTATGAAAATGAGTGTCCAATGAAGAACTCAACTGAGGGAATGTAACCACACTACAAGAAGAAACGGGTGGTGAAGTCCTTTTCAACTACACCAACTGATGTTGGGCCATAAAATGAAGTAGTATCAGGTACATTGTTTGTTTGTTCAGATTATTCCAATGTATTTTTTGATTCGGGGTCCACACATTCTTTTATTTCTGAGAAGATTTCTAGTAAATTGGGAATTCAATCTAATGATATGAATCGTGAACTTATGGTAAAGGCAGCTAGAGGAAATTTTGAGACAAAAAGATATTATAGGAACCTTCATGTCCTTGTGTGTGGAAAGAATCTACCATAAAACCTCATTTTTTTACCTCATGTAGCGTTTTATTTAATTTTGGGCATAGATTGGCTTTCTGTTAATCATGGTAAGATTGGCTGCGTAGCTAAAGATTTATCTTCTTTGAAATAATTTCAGATTGTGTACAAGAATGAACCCTTTCTTTTGATAACATATCAGGAAGCTGAGAAACTAGATAAAATATGGAAATGAATGTATCTAGTCCAATGACTAGGTTAACTCGAAAAGGTGTTATATACATTTGGACAGGAAAATAGAATGCTTTTTTTCAGTAATTGTAATGAAGATTTGTGAATGCTATAGTTTTGGAACTACCCTCCAGAAATGGTGGATTTGTTATCTACAATTATGCTTTTTTGAAAGGACGTGGTTGTGTCCTTTTTTAGAATGATCAGTTAATTTCTTATGCTTCATGTCTGTTGAAACCACATGAGTTAAATTACCCTACACATGTTTTGGAATTACCTTATGTTGTTTTATTCATTAAAAATTTTGAGTCATTATTTGTCCAGAGAAAAATGTGAAATATATACTGACCACAAAATTTCGAAGTATATATTCACTCAGAAAGAATTGAACATGAGATAGAGGAGATGGTTGGAATTAATCAAATATTATGATTGCACAATTCATTATCTCCCAAGAAAGAAAAATAAAGTAGATAATTCTTTGAGTCGAAAAAGTAATGCTTCATTAACCGTGCTACATTTGGAACAAGATCCATCAGTTTTTGATTTGATGAAATTTGGCATAGAAGTTTTCGGTGTAAGAAATTCTTCTATGTTGTTTCAGGTGTAAGTGAAATATTCTCTATCAGATGGAATAAAGAAAATGCAGAAATAAGACAGTGAGTTGTCGAAAAATGTAGAGTTGGTTCCAAAGAGGATTTTTCTTTATTGTAACATTGATAATGATTGTATTTTGATGATTGCAAAACGATTATGTGTTCCTTGTGATTCAAAATTGAAGAATGAGTTGTTATGTGAAGCTCATAGTTATCCATTTCCAGTTCATCTTGATAATACTAATATGTACAAAGATCATTAGGAGTATTACTGTTGGGATGTAATTAAAAAATAAATTTCTGATATTGTTGTGAGGTTTCTGAATTTTCACAAGGTTAAAGCCTAGAAGATGATACCAAAAGGTATTATTTAGTCTTTACCAGTGATAGAGTGGAAATGGGAAAATAAATCCATAGGCTTCGTTGTGGGATTACTGGAGACATCTGGAGGTAATAACACAATCTGGGTTATTGTTGATCGGTTGAATAAATCATCTCATTTCCTTCTTATTTGAGATACATTGTCTCTAGATTAACTCTTTCAGTTATATGTTATTGATATCGTCAGGTTGTATGGAGTTAACCTCTCTAATGTATCTGATTGTGATTCTATATTTAATTCTATCTTTTGGAAAATCCTTCAAAAGTCATTGGGTACTGAATTGAAATTTAGTATAATTTTCATCCTCAATCAGATGGACAGTCATAACAAACAATTCAGACCTTGAAGGATATGCTACTTTCTTGTTGAGTGGATTAACATGGAAGTTGGGAACAACATATTTCTTTGGTTTATTTTTCAAATAATAATATTTTTCATTCCAGTATATAGATGGATCCATTTGAGGCATTATATGGATAGCGTTGCTGTTTCCTATGGAAATGGGGATGACCGCATTGATTTAAGGTTCAAATATTCCAAGCGGTTTCTAACGGGTTTGTTCGTAGAACTGGAAACATCTAATGATTCTATATCTATCTGGACATACTTTCCAAAGGTAGGTGCTCATTAGTTGTAAACTGATAAGGCTTAAGAATTTCCATTGGTCAGGAGAATGGGAGGTCGGACGCATCACACATTTTGTAGGGGAATTATTGTCTACTCCGGGACTATATTTATAGATTTCTGTTATGTTATTGAATACTTATTAAATTAACAAGTACGAAAATGAGCTTTCCTTTAGATCTGACAATCAATGATTAGTATTTAGGATATTTAGAGAATCTTTTATATGTATTCAAGGTTCATCATCGATAGAGAATCATTTGTATTTGTTTAGATATTCATAGTCAATGGTATCCTTCAATACATTATATATAAACCCATTGGTCATTATTATAACCATACTAGTTTTAAAGCCACTCAGCGGGGCACTTGAAGTTTATTGTCATTCAGAAGGACATTGATTATTTCAGAGTTGAGATCGTACCCATAGATGGGCTACCTATGTATCATTATTTAGAAAAGGAACCAGAACCCAGATAGTTTGAGTAAATAAGTATGAGGTTTATGCATGATTGATGGGTCAATGAAAGATGTCATAATTACTTTTACACTCTAAGCTCACGTGAGTCATTCTCAGTGTGAGAAACAAGAGGTATTGGTAAAACCAGACAATTTTTCCATAAAATATGAAATTTTAAGAAATGATGTGGGGCATATGTATGTATGACTTCCCCGATAGATGAATATTATGATTTTATTCAGGGAAGAAACATGAAAACAAGGTCAATAATGGTATATGTACTTTATGGAGATTTAGATACATAACTTAGGACTTTATCCTAAGAAGGATGCCCAAGTTAGTGGGGTCTTATCATTTGAGGTTTATTCCTGAGAAGGAAGTCCAAATAAAAAGTAAATTAAGAATGGTTATGAGAAAGTATGATTGTGGATTATTCTTGAGAAGGAGGTCCATGTTAAGGGATTTGAGAACTGGGGCTTACTCCAAAAGAGGAGGCCAAGATTAAAGGGAATTGTGACTGGGGATTAAACCTAAGGATGAGGCCCAATTTAATGGGAATTATGATTGGGGATTACTACTAGGGAGTAGGCCCGGTTTAAAGGGAATTGTGACTGGGGCTTACTCCTAAGGAGGAGGCCCAGGTTAAATGGAATTATAAATGGGGAATACTCTTAAAGAGGAGGCCCAATTTAAAGGGAATTATGACTGGGGCTTATTACTGAGAAGGAGGCCTCGGTTAGGGGACTTGCGGTTTACTCCTGAAATGGAGGCCTAGGTTAAGGATCCTCTCATCTAAAATGATGAGGTTGAAATGAATGAAATCTCTAACCATAGTGACATAAAGATATTTTAATCATTCGGTTTTGGTATATATTCCCTAAAATTGCTTTCAGATAAGGAGGCCAACAAGGAAACCATGACAAAAATGGATTTGAAAAGGGTTTTGAAGGCTGAATATTGAATATGAGAGGTCGATAGGTAGAAGGGCACCCAAAAAAAGTAGGCGCGCAGGTCCTGCGTGGGTGCGCAGGTCCTGGTCGGGCAGGTATACCTACGTGACACATAGGTACCTGCACGATGGTCAACCCATATGATAATACATGGGCAAGGAATGTCTAAAGCGCTTAGTATTATCCCTAGGGGCTTGCAAAAGAAAGGCACACCGTTTCTGGTGAAGGGAAAAGGCGGTTTGCATGTGTGTCTACTTCCCTTAAGGGTTTAAACACCTATGTGCATATCTGTTGATGAATTTCAACCCTTATTCCTTGTTTCCCCAATTTAGATCTTCCATTCTAGGTATGAAATTAGAATTTAAGTGTTCGGAAAACATCCATAAGAGACTAGGAAGCCGTGAGCTCGAATATGAGTTTTAGAATTTTCCCCCTTCATTGAATGGGGGTCCCACAAGGGGTATTTATAGGCTACGGAAGACCCCGAGCGAGAATTAAAGTGGGTGTGATTGTCACCTACGTGACCACTAGGCGGCGCACACGTAAACTTGCGCGACCATGATGAATCTTGCATGACCCAATTATAAATGAATCCATGTTCATGCCTTTGTCAATTTTTTATCTTTCCTCAAATGATAAATTCATTATGCTAATGATATTTCCCTTAGTGAATCTTTTGACTCTGTGATGGAATGGATCATCATTAAAAGTCCCCCCTCAGAGTTGGATCTGGAGTGAAAATAATAGTTGACTCTAAGGTGAGAAGAAACATGAAATCTGGTAGTTTATAGTCATTCATGTCGGTCATAAAAAGGATAATGTTTGTGTTCAAAATATATTTGACCGAATGGATTAAAATTGCCTCAATTTCTTGATAATTTATCTGAAAAAATATTACCATATTCAAGTATGAAGGAAAAAATGTAAACTATGACTTATGAAATTTTTAATATGTGGAATGATATGAAAAAGTGCTAAAAGTAATTTGAAGAAGTATTTCTCAAGAATGAAGTTATCACTATTTGAAAAACCCATTAGGGGGTTGAATTATGCAGGGCCGCTTAAGGGCATTGGCTGTATAGTCAAATAATAGTATCTTTTGGCTGACAGGTCCATTATGTAGACTACTTATGCAAGGCTGCCTAAGGGCACGTGCTTCATATTCAAGCAAAATAACTCTCAGAGATTTACTTTTCTACTTATAAAAATCAAGTGGAAATTTGTGGAGATTCAAATTGTAACAGCCCAAGATTTTATAAAAAAATATTCTTTTTAATTTTATTAATGTCTTGTGTTGTACGCTACACCAAAAGGAGCTTGCACAACACGCATCCTTGACTTGCCTTGCATTACACGCAATCACAACCTTCCTCGATAGCGTGTGTGGTACGTAATCCTGAGTTTCACGAAACAATGATATGCTATTAAAATATTATTAAAACTAGCCGTTATGAATAGTAATAACCACTTTTTAAATTTTAGAAATTTTAACTCTCAAAATAGACTTCATTTTTGGATTCGGAGTATCGAATTTAGCCTAAGGTGAAATTTTGGTACTTTTCGGATAACTTTCATATTCTGATGAATAGTGAAAATTACTAAATTATAATTAAAAAACAACTTTTTTAATCGAAATAATTAATAGTGATAAATCATTAATTTGAGTAGTTTTAAAGTATATTTAGAATATATTTTTACAATTTAATACAATGTTGGTCATTGGATGTAATTTCACATTTAAACTAGACATAAACAAGTGTCAATCTTTTGATAGATATTGTTTCTTAAAAACACGCTATTTGTTTTAACAGCGGGATTTAATTATAAAAATAATTAATGCAACTTTTATGTTATGATTTTGGTAAAATAGACTTCATTTTTGAATTCGGAATATGAAATATAGCTTGGGATGAAATTTTGGCATTGTTCTGAAAAACATCAATTTTTGATGAATAGTGAAACTACTAAGTGGTAGGTTAAAAACTGAATTTTGCATAAAACTTAATTTTACCGCTTCTGTGAATGGAATTTCGAAAATCCGAGAGACACGGTTAATATCAAGGACTAAAATGTGGTTCAATGAGATGAAAATAATTTTTTGGTGAATAGTAACTTTTTACTTTTTTTACCACGGTTAATAGTAAATAGGGTAACTAAGGGTAAATATGATATTAATATTACCCTAACACATGTCCTAATTCTATTGGACAAGTGTAATTCGACCAAAAACAAACTTAGGAATAAAATATGACCATTTAGGCCCACTTGGATTAGATTAGGACATTTATTATTAATTTATTTAAAGAAGGGTTAAAATAGTTAAAATCAAAGTTTAATAAGTAAATCATTTTTAATATGGGGTTATACATAAGATAAATTAGACTATAAATATTCATTAGAAAGCTAAAAAGATTTCCTACATGATGGTATTTTATTTGTAATTTTTAGACATCATATAATATAATTTATTTATGACACAAAGATGATGCAGTAATTATCTTATTAATGAAATATTGACATAATTGATAATATAAATACCACAATAAATGTAATTTAAGACTTTTTATGAATTCCACTAATTTTATAGGTTACTATGATATATTAGTGTTGATTTAATCAACTTGGTTCGAACATATAATTCTGTTATGACTTTCACAAAAATCATATATCAAATAGTGTCAAAATTGACAAAAAAATAGTTTTTAAATCAAATATTATATTACTAATTGTTATTTTATTCCTAAAAATCTAAGGTTCGGCCAAATGACTTAGATAAGGATATATATATTAATAATAAACAATTTGGGGTTCGTTTGGCATGTTATAGTAAGTTTATTAACCATATAGTGAAAGAAAACAAAAAGACACGGTAAAAGTTAAATTATTTAACTTAGAGTTAAATCTAATTGATAAGGTTAAAATAATACCCTAAACTTGTCTAAATCCTATTGGTTGATAGGCTTTCGACCCATCCCCACTTTAGCTTCGAAATAAGACCCTTTGGAACCATTATAAACCGATTTTGACTTTAATATAAAATAATATTTTGAGATATTCCTAAGGTGCCCCTCTCCTCCCCTATAAAAGGACACCTCCTCCCCCTCCTCCTCACACCAATTTGAGCACTCAAGCTCGGCCAACCCCTGCCAAAATATCTTCTCCACTTCCCTACCAACATCTTAGAGGTTATGGTCTTCCTAAAAGACCAATTTTAGTTCCCTAAGAGGAGGTCTCCAAAAGGCGCTTAAAAGAAGAGGTAATTACCGTTACCAATTCTTTCATCTTTATTTCTTCTTCCACTTATTCTTCTTAGGTTGTTTCATTATGAAGTAATAACATCAGTATCACTCATATACTGATATGTTATTATAAGTATGAAACAACCCTATTTCACCATCTATCTATCCTACGGAAAAAGAAATCACCGCGCGTGCGTACGTACGGAATACCGTCTCCACGCCGTGGTGTAATCTATTTTCCACCACCACCTTACATGGATGGGTATAATGGTGTAAAGAATAACTATACATAGTTATTACAACATCATATTGATTCTTATATATTGTATAATCCACTCCAATTCAATTCAATATTTATAGAAATGATATCATCGCTCGTGCGTACGTACGGAATACCGTCTCCACGACGCGATGAGATTCATTCTCCATGTTAACCATTTAAGAATGATTATAAAGTATATATAAGAAATAATAATGAAATATATGACATTATAAAGCTACTGGATTAATGTATATATATATGTATGTCATCTACTTACTTCCATTTCAAGACAATAAGGAAAGTAAAACAGCGTTCATGCGTACGTACGGACTACCGTCTCCATGAACGGTGTTTTTCATTTCATTTATCTATCTATTATATATATATATATACTGAATATATATGATATATAAATCATATTTTATATTCTGGAATAAGTAAATCATGATATAAGTAATAATGATGTCAAGAACAACAAGTGAAAACACCTACGATAAATGAAACGATTTTACCCAAAACGCTTCTTTAACATGGAATTTACAAAAGAACGGGTAATATAATGTCATAAGTGAACCATATATGATATAATAACAATGAATATGATTCTGGAATAAGTCAATAACATGATTTAAATCATTATACAGGAGGTTCGGACACTTACGAAGCAAATCGGACCTAAGGTAAGGGAAATATCACAATCTCAATTTTATCCGAGATTGTTTATTCGTAAGTATTTACTGGGGTGTATTTTATCATCCACATCCATGTTACCTCAATATGTAATATTGTTTCCATCCACTTGCAATAGTTTAAATCCAATTTTACCCTTAGGTGAGTTTTTAGTAAAGAATATGAAAGGAATCTTTTGTCGTTTTTCCGTACGAGGTACTTTTTGACTTTTCCAACAAAAGTACGAAGAATGTTTTTTTTAACTTATACGACACGAACGGATTTTTACGGTTTTATAAAGCCTTATTTTCATGAACCTTCCTCCAAAATATTTCATGACTATTTTAAATAAAATCTTTTTCTTTTAAAATTGCATGATGTTTTGTGAAAAGAAATTGATTTTGAAGAAAAAGTATATTTTCCTCAAGAATTTAATTCAAGTGTTTTATCAAAATTATTTCTCATCTAAGATAATAAAGGGTTCTGTTTCTATCCATATTTTTACATTGATTTGACTATGTTGTGATGGAATTATGTTTATGAATTCCTTTATCTTATATGAATGGTTTTATGATGTCATGTTGTTTAAGAATCCCATTTTTATTACATGGGTTATGCAATGATGTATGATTTATGATTTTGTGGCACACATAAGAAAGGATTAATTAAGAGATGGGTGAGACCTATATCTCCCTCCAATGCATTGGGTAAAGATTTCATATCTCATGAGATAGACATGGCTGGAATGGTAGGTTATACCGGTTCAGTGAAACAGGACTGAAACGAGGATTACTCGATTCAGAAAGGGACTTTGTCCACTAAGATAGTCTTGGCAATGAGTCTTGACTAACAAGAAATGATTCTCTATGATTATGTGTGTATGCCACAATGAGTAATGTTTTAAGTAAGGGTTTCATTTTCACTACTATGATTTATCCCATGTTATGAAATTTTGCTCTCTTTTGCAGGTTAAGATTTCAAAAAAATGTTATGTTCTTATGAAAATTATGTGATTGATATTTCTTTTGTTTACCCTTACTGAGCATTTGAGCTCACCCTTTTATGTTTTCTTTTCCCCAGGATATAAAGAAAGGTTTTAGGTAAAAAAAAAGATCTTTGTGGGAGATTTTGAAGATATTTCACCAGGATTAGAAGATTACGTTCCGAGTTTCCAAAGACACTAAACTATTACGATCATTGTGTGTGTATTTTTGTTATGTATTAAGTATTCCGCGAAAGTAATGTAATGTCCATGTACGTTAGGCTTCGGGTCTCTACAGTTGGTATCAGAGGAAAGGTTTAGTCAACCTTTGGAAACTAGGATGCGAAAACGTTAGTGAGATTCCTAGAGATATTTCTAAGGTATGTCTAGGGATGTCCCTAAGGATAAGTATACGTATAGGATATATTCCTAGAACTATGGTAATGATATTAGATTAAACCTAAGAAGTTAGGTATTGAGGATACTTTCCCTTTACTATGTTGTTTTCTCTAGCATGATTTTTGATTCTCACAAAATTATTTTTGTGTTTTAGTTAATGGAGGGAACCAAAAGGAATTCAGTTAACATTGAATCCAATGGACAAATTGGTGACTATGAGCAACAAAATTGTGTAATGACTAGAGAGAAAGATGTTGTGATTATGCCGAATCAATCATCGCGATATATGATTAACAAGGTGAAATTTAGTGGTATGCCTAATTCTTCAAAGAAGAGGAAGATAGACTATTATGCTTGTTCGCATGTTGAGGAGCATAAAGAAAGGAAGATTGAGATTTCTAAAGAAGGGAAGAAGAACCTTGAGGAATACCTCAAATGGAGGGACCGATGTTATCTGTGTGGAGAAAAGGGTCATAGAGTGACAGACTGTTATGGAGTTCAATGTCTTATTTGTGGAGAACATGGGCATTACCCAACTCAATGCCCTGACCTAAAAAGTTACTTCTAAATCAAGGAAGGAATTATTCCAGGATAATCATTGATGTGGATGGACTGAAGTGTTTTGGTATTCAAGAATAATGTTGTTGAGGTACTTTTATGGTGTATTGAAATATTTAAGTATTGGTCTATTGTGGTTTTCAATAATTTTAAGGTACCAATAACTATGAAAAGTGATTCAAATATTTTGGAAAGTAGATGATAAGTGCATAATGAAAGGATAAGAAGATAATGAGATGTTTGATTGTATTCATGAGCTCATGATTGATATAAGGACTAAGTGATATCATGGTTTGAGTATAAATAATTTTGAGGATTTTGGTATGTGTAAAGTGTTAACTTTTAACTGCATTCAAGTTTTCACTAAGGTTCAATGGGTATTCAAGAGAGTACAAGATTAAGGCCTTTGAATGTTTGGAATGTGACCAACAAGATATATCTTATGATATATGGGGATCAACGATGGTATTAAATCTCTGGTAATCGTTTTCACTATGTTATGAGAATGGACTGCAGTATTATGGATAAGACTAAAGATTGGAATGGATTATGTTGGACATAAGTTAGTATTGTTTAAGGATAGAAGTTTTTTCGATATTATTTATGGGATGTTATAGTAATATAGTTTTAGAAAAAGGACAACATGCAGGACGAACGACAGCCCATCGCTTCGGACAAGGCTGTAGGAATCGAACCCACAACCGAAGTGCGACTGGCCTTTATCGCCTACCACTGACCTACAGGAAGTCCCTGTTTAGTAGAAACTAGTTTTATTATATTAAGTAGTATGATATATGAAGTATAAGTCCATTTTAGGAACCATATATGATTAATCTCACTATAGATCGACTTATGTATATAAGTTTTGCTAACCTTTTGTTTGAGACAGATGGAATGACCTGTCATTCTATCACATGATCTGCTAACACTTCACGAATAACAAATTCAACTTCATTTATTTAAGATATGAAGTGGAAATTGTTCAAGGCACGAACAACAGTGATATTGTATCAAAATAAAGTAAGTATTTATTCTAATTCAAATTTTCAACTTTAGGGAAATGATCTTGAAAACCAAAAATGTTGTCCTAGTGATCTTATACCTGATGAATCAGATGGTACCTTAGATCGTCACAAATTTATGGATTTGTGATTACTGGATTTTCCATAGCCATGTTCTCTACCACTCTCCATCAGAACATGATGGTTAGATTTCTCTTCCATATCCATATTTTCACCTATGTGGAAACCCAGTGATTAGTTTATTTGGGTAATCGTTACATTTCATACTTTAGTTTTTAAAGCCAAGTTTTGGTATTCCCTTTTACGATGTGGGTTTCTATTAAAGAAACTTTCAAATAGTAAACCATTTATAACCCCGACGAATTTCGAGGGCGAAATTCATTTTAAGGGGGGTAGAATGTAACAGCCCAAGATTTTATAAAAAAATATTCTTTTTAATTTTATTAATGTCTTGTGTTGTACGCTACACCAAAAGGAGCTTGCACAACACGCATCCTTGACTTGCCTTGCATTACACGCTATCACAACCTTCCTCGATAGCGTGTGTGGTACGTAATCCTGAGTTTCACGAAACAATGATATGCTATTAAAATATTATTAAAACTAGCCGTTATGAATAGTAATAACCACTTTTTAAATTTTAGAAATTTTAACTCTCAAAATAGACTTCATTTTTGGATTCGGAGTATCGAATTTAGCCTAAGGTGAAATTTTGGTACTTTTCGGATAACTTTCATATTCTGATGAATAGTGAAAATTACTAAATTATAATTAAAAAAAACTTTTTTAATCGAAATAATTAATAGTGATAAATCATTAATTTGAGTAGTTTTAAAGTATATTTAGAATATATTTTTACAATTTAATACAATGTTGGTCATTGGATGTAATTTCACATTTAAACTAGACATAAACAAGTGTCAATCTTTTGATAGATATTGTTTCTTAAAAACACGCTATTTGTTTTAACAGCGGGATTTAATTATAAAAATAATTAATGCAACTTTTATGTTATGATTTTGGTAAAATAGACTTCATTTTTGAATTCGGAATATGAAATATAGCTTGGGATGAAATTTTGGCATTGTTCTGAAAAACATCAATTTTTGATGAATAGTGAAACTACTAAGTGGTAGGTTAAAAACTGAATTTTGCATAAAACTTAATTTTACCGCTTCTGTGAATGGAATTTCGAAAATCCGAGAGACACGGTTAATATCAAGGACTAAAATGTGGTTCAATGAGATGAAAATAATTTTTTGGTGAATAGTAACTTTTTACTTTTTTTACCACGGTTAATAGTAAATAGGGTAACTAAGGGTAAATATGATATTAATATTACCCTAACACATGTCCTAATTCTATTGGACAGGTGTAATTCGTCCAAAAACAAACTTAGGAATAAAATATGACCATTTAGGCCCACTTGGATTAGATTAGGACATTTATTATTAATTTATTTAAAGAAGGGTTAAAATAGTTAAAATCAAAGTTTAATAAGTAAATCATTTTTAATATGGGGTTATACATAAGATAAATTAGACTATAAATATTCATTAGAAAGCTAAAAAGATTTCCTACATGATGGTATTTTATTTGTAATTTTTAGACATCATATAATATAATTTATTTATGACACAAAGATGATGCAGTAATTATCTTATTAATGAAATATTGACATAATTGATAATATAAATACCAAAATAAATGTAATTTAAGACTTTTTATGAATTCCACTAATTTTCTAGGTTACTATGATATATTAGTGTTGATTTAATCAACTTGGTTCGAACATATAATTCTGTTATGACTTTCACAAAAATCATATATCAAATAGTGTCAAAATTGACAAAAAAATAGTTTTTAAATCAAATATTATATTACTAATTGTTATTTTATTCCTAAAAATCTAAGGTTCGGCCAAATGACTTAGATAAGGATATATATATTAATAATAAACAATTTGGGGTTCGTTTGGCATGTTATAGTAAGTTTATTAACCATATAGTGAAAGAAAACAAAAAGACACGGTAAAAGTTAAATTATTTAACTTAGAGTTAAATCTAATTGATAAGGTTAAAATAATACCCTAAACTTGTCTAAATCCTATTGGTTGATAGGATTTCGACCCATCCCCACTTTAGCTTCGAAATAAGACCCTTTGGAACCATTATAAACCGATTTTGACTTTAATATAAAATAATATTTTGAGATATTCCTAAGGTGCCCCTCTCCTCCCCTATAAAAGGACACCTCCTCCCCCTCCTCCTCACACCAATTTGAGCACTCAAGCTCGGCCAACCCCTGCCAAAATCCCTTCTCCACTTCCCTACCAACATCCTAGAGGTTATGGTCTTCCTAAAAGACCAATTTTAGTTCCCTAAGAGGAGGTCTCCAAAAGGCGCTTAAAAGAAGAGGTAATTACCGTTACCAATTCTTTCATCTTTATTTCTTCTTCCACTTATTCTTCTTAGGTTGTTTCATTATGAAGTAATAACATCAGTATCACTCATATACTGATATGTTATTATAAGTATGAAACAACCCTATTTCACCATCTATCTATCCTACGGAAAAAGAAATCACTGCGCGTGCGTACGTACGGAATACCGTCTCCACGCCGTGGTGTAATCTATTTTCCACCACCACCTTACATGGATGGGTATAATGGTGTAAAGAATAACTATACATAGTTATTACAACATCATATTGATTCTGATATATTGTATAATCCACTCCAATTCAATTCAATATTTATAGAAATGATATCATCGCTCGTGCGTACGTACGGAATACCGTCTCCACGACGCGATGAGATTCATTCTCCATGTTAACCATTTAAGAATGATTATAAAGTATATATAAGAAATAATAATGAAATATATGACATTATAAATCTACTGGATTAATGTATATATATATGTATGTCATCTACTTACTTCCATTTCAAGACAATAAGGAAAGTAAAACAGCGTTCATGCGTACGTACGGACTACCGTCTCCATGAACGGTGTTTTTCATTTCATTTATCTATCTATTATATATATATATATACTGAATATATATGATATATAAATCATATTTTATATTCTGGAATAAGTAAATCATGATATAAGTAATAATGATGTCAAGAACAACAAGTGAAAACACCTACGATAAATGAAACGATTTTACCCAAAACGCTTCTTTAACATGGAATTTACAAAAGAACGGGTAATATAATGTCATAAGTGAACCATATATGATATAATAACAATGAATATGATTCTGGAATAAGTCAATAACATGATTTAAATCATTATACAGGAGGTTCGGACACTTACGAAGCAAATCGGACCTAAGGTAAGGGAAATATCACAATCTCAATTTTATCCGAGATTGTTTATTCGTAAGTATTTACTGGGGTGTATTTTATCATCCACATCCATGTTACCTCAATATGTAATATTGTTTCCATCCACTTGCAATAGTTTAAATCCAATTTTACCCTTAGGTGAGTTTTTAGTAAAGAATATGAAAGGAATCTTTTGTCGTTTTTCCGTACGAGGTACTTTTTGACTTTTCCAACAAAAGTACGAAGAATGTTTTTTTTAACTTATACGGAACGAACGGATTTTTACGGTTTTATAAAGCCTTATTTTCATGAACCTTCCTCCAAAATATTTCATGACTATTTTCAATAAAATCTTTTTCTTTTAAAATTGCATGATGTTTTGTGAAAAGAAATTGATTTTGAAGAAAAAGTATATTTTCCTCAAGAATTTAATTCAAGTGTTTTATCAAAATTATTTCTCATCTAAGATAATAAAGGGTTCTGTTTCTATCCATATTTTTACATTGATTTGACTATGTTGTGATGGAATTATGTTTATGAATTCCTTTATCTTATATGAATGGTTTTATGATGTCATGTTGTTTAAGAATCCCATTTTTATTACATGGGTTATGCAATGATGTATGATTTATGATTTTGTGGCACACATAAGAAAGGATTCATTAAGAGATGGGTGGGACCTATATCTCCCTCCAATGCATTGGGTAAAGATTTCATATCTCATGAGATAGACATGGCTGGAATGGTAGGTTATACCGGTTCAGTGAAACAGGACTGAAACGAGGATTACTCGATTCAGAAAGGGACTTTGTCCACTAAGATAGTCTTGGCAATGAGTCTTGACTAACAAGAAATGATTCTCTATGATTATGTGTGTATGCCAAAATGAGTAATGTTTTAAGTAAGGGTTTCATTTTCACTACTATGATTTATCCCATGTTATGAAATTTTGCTCTCTTTTGCAGGTTAAGATTTCCAAAAATGTTATGTTCTTATGAAAATTATGTGATTGATATTTCTTTTGTTTACCCTTACTGAGCATTTGAGCTCACCCTTTTATGTTTTCTTTTCCCCAGGATATAAAGAAAGGTTTTAGGTAAAAAAAAAAGATCTTTGTGGGAGATTTTGAAGATCTTTCACCAGGATTAGAAGATTACGTTCCGAGTTTCCAAAGACACTAAACTATTACGATCCTTGTGTGTGTATTTTTGTTATGTATTAAGTATTCCGCAAAAGTAATGTAATGTCCATGTACGTTAGGCTTCGGGTCTCTACACAAATTTTCCAAAGCATAGAGTTTGCTATATGGAGAGAGGTACTTGAATTTGGAGAAGATATTTCCAATCAATATTGTCTAAGAATAGAATGAATGACACTCCTACGAAGGTCTGACCCAAATGTAGGGAAGGGAATTATAAACCATAGACTTGAATACTTTTAGATCATTAAAAATTGTATGGGACAAATATGTTATGTACGGATAATTTTGTGTATCCCTAAATATTTTTGTTAAGACAACTAAGGAAAAAAGAAGTTTTCTTCACAGGATTGAGGTTACCATTATTTAACAATCCTGTTAGGGGGTTGAATTGTGAAGGGCCACCTAAGTGAATTGCCTTCATAGTCAAATAATATTATAATTTGGTTGGCAGGTCTGTTATGTAGACTACTTATGCAAGGCCGCCTAAGGGCACGTGCTACATAGACAGGAAAAAGAACTCTCAGAAATTGGACATTTTGTGACCAGAAATCATGAAAAGGGTTGTGGAGATTTGAAAGTATTTAAGGTTAGGAGTATGACACATGAAAATGGTTATTGTTCAATGAATGAAAGAGATACATAAACTAATTCTAACCATAAATCATGTTGTGGATGGGTCCTGAATTGAGATGATGGACTTCACTACGTATCCCACAAGTATGGGAATCAAGCCAAATGTTGTTCTTGAAATACAATTTAACGTCATGTGGGATGAGAGTATAGGAAGACTTGGGGCTGGATTCGAAGGATTCTCGAACGTTCCTATGTATCCCATAAGGATGGGAATCAAGCCACATGTAGTTCTTGAAATACCCTTTGTACAGATTTAGTTCGTACAAGTGAAGGGTGAAAAGGTGAATTTAATGCAATGATGGTTTGACCCAAGATAAAAGGTTCGGGCCTTGCCATGTATGCACATAGTCTTTGGAATATGACATTATTGGAGATCAATGTAAATAATGATTCCATCTCAGGTGAGGGTATCCAATAATGTTTTATTTCGTTGTCCTACAGGACAAAAGTGCAAATAGTTTAAGGTCATATGCATGGACCATGGTGAACCAATGTAAAGATATTGATTCTGGGGGTGACTTCAAGAATCAACATCATATGAGATGGAGGTGAACCAATGTTATGAGATTGGTTTTGGGATTGAACCTCATGAGGTTTCCTATGTACCCAGCCTAGAAGGCAAGGATCAAAGTCTGTGTAGTTCAATTAAATAATGAATTGGCAATCAAGTTTTTTTAGGACAACTACCTAAAAATGATGCTGGGACATAATCGTGGTTAGTGTCCCAGAGTAGGTTTTATGGTTTATGTTTACTCTAAGCTCACATGGGTCATACTCGGTGTGAGAAACAAGAGGTAGCAACATCATTAACGATGCCCAGTTTATTGTCATGTAGGACATATGAAGGGACTATGCAGTTTAAAGTCTTGCAGTGGGGAATATTGGTTCTGCATAGTTTAATGTCTTGTAGCAGGGACAAAATATAGTTTAACGTCATGTAGGACATATTAAGAGACTTTGTTTAGTTTTATGTCTTGTAGGACGAATGAACAGTACAATTTAACGTCATGTATGACAAATATAGGGACATAGTTTAACGTCATGTTAGACATGAACACAGTTCCCAGTCATGTAAGACAATAAGGTTGTTGTATAGTTTAGTGTCCTGTAGCTAAGAAAATGGGGACAATATATTTTAATGTCTTGTTGGATAAAAAGGGGGATTGTGCAGTTTAATGTCATGTAGTAAAAACAAAATATAGTTTAACATCATATAGGACGTATTACGAACTTTTTCAAAGTTTAACGTCATGTTGAACAAAAAGGGACAATACAGTTTAACATCATGTTGGACAAAAGTGCAAATAGTTTAAGGTCATATGCATGGACCATGGATGGTGCATTTTAACGTCTTGCTGGACGTAAGGGACTATGCAGTTTAAAGTCTTGCAGCAAGGACAACACAATTTAACATCATGTAGGATGAAAGGGACTTTTTCACAGTTTAACTTTATGTTGTATGATGACATAGTGTAACGTCATGTTGGACTGAAAGGGACTTTTTCATACTTTAACATCATGTTGGACGATGACATAGTTTAACGTCATGTTGGATGAAAAGGTACTTCTTCACAGTTTAACGTCATGTTGGACGATGACACATTTTAACATCATGTTGGATGAAAAGATACTTTTACACAATTTAATGTCATGTTGGATAATGACACAGTTTAAGGACGTGTTGGAAGAAAAGGGACTTTTTCACTATTTAACGACATGTTGGATAATGACACAGTTTAATGTCATGTTGGACGATAAGGGTGCTGTAATGTTTAGAGTCCTATAGCTATGACGATGAAGACAATATAGTTTAACACTATGTTGGATGAAAAGGGGGACTGTGTATTTTAATGTCATACAGTAAGGACAAAATATAGTTTAACATCATATATGACGTATTAGGAACTTTTTCACAGTTTAACGTCATGTTGGACAAAAAGGGATGGTACAATTTAACATAATGTTGGAAAAAGTGCAAATAGTTTAAGGTCATATGCATGGACCATGGATGGTGCAGTTTAACGTCTTGCTGGACGTAAGGGACTATGCAGTTTAACGTCATTTATCAAGCACAACACAGTTTAACATTGTCTAGGACGAAAGAGACTTTTTCATAGTTTAACGTCATGTTGGGCGATGACATAGTTTAATGTCATGTAGGACAAGAAGGCACTTTTTCACATTGTAAGGTCATATTGGATGATGAAACAATTTAACATCTCTTTGGATGAAAATAGACATTATCACAGATTAATGTCATGTTGGACGATGACACAGTTTGATGTCCTGTTGGAATAAAATAGACTTTTTCATAGTTTAATGTCATGTTGGACGATGACTCAGTTTAATGTCGTGTTGGACGAATATTAATTTCTGTTACATCAAATACTTCTTCAGAAATCTAGCATTTGTTGGAGTTGTGATGAGTTCTCCATCCATTGAGATTAAAGAATGAGCTCCATTGGAGTAAACCTTACGTATTGAGTAAGGTCCTTCCCATTTTGGCTCAATCTTGGGAGGTTTATTTCTTGGTATCATTGGAGTTCTAAGAACCAATACCAATTGTCCCTAAATGAATGAATGAAGATGAAATTTTTCGTTCAAAGCTGGTGCTATTTGATTCTGATAGACTTCCAAGTTGGGCAAGGTGCACAATCATTTCTCATCTAATCATTCCAAATCATCCAATCACTTTTGAGATTGTTCATTTGTAGATGTATGATCACATATGGATACCCTGAGTGAGGGAAATTAAACATAAATGGTTAAGACTGCTTCGGTGTTATATACCAATGAATATGGAGTTGTCCACATTGTAGTGCTAGTGGTGGTCTGATAAGCCCAAAAAGCATGAAAGAGTTTATCAGGACATGATGTCATATCTTTATCCAACATCTTTTGCAGTATATTTGACAGAGTCTTGATGAAGGCTTCTATCTGTCCATTGGCCACTGCATGATACCGAGATGAATGATTGGATTTGATGTTGTATTCTTGATTCAATTTCCTCACCTCGGATGAACAGAAGTTGGTTCCATTGTCCGTTAATATGGTATGACGGACACCAAATCTGGTAATGATGTTAGACTTGATGAAGCTAATAATGCTTTTAGAACTGACTTATTTGAGAGGTACTTCCTCTGACCATTTGGAAAAGAAGTCAGTAGTAATAAGACTGTACTAAAACTGCTTGGCTTTAGCTGAAGGGTAAGGACCCAGAACATCCATTCCCCATGTGGAAAATGGACTCGAGTATTTATCTGTATGAAACAACTCAGGAGGTTGATGAATGAAGATAGCATGTACTTGGTATGAATGACATTTCATTGGGAAATCAACACAATCTAGTTCATTGAATGCCAAAATTATCCAAGCCTTCGAATTTGAGCATATAGTCTATGTCCAGACTGGTGGGCACCACAGACTCTTGCATGCACTAATTTCATGAAAGCCATTGTCTCTTCACCATCGATTCATCTAAATGGAATTATATTGAAACCACTTTGTAGATAATTTCCTCTAGGAGATCTCAGCTATCATAAAGATTAAAATAGATCACACATCTCCAGACTTGATCTTTACCAGATCTATTAGGTGGTGGTGTTCCATTTTGAAGGTATTCCCTGATATGTGTCATGCATCCTGTAGTATAACCATATGGTTCAGATATTGGACTAATTTCCTTAATTTCCTCTGTTCTGGTTTGAACATAACTTGCAATTGTATGACGCTGGGAAATACTAATGATTGTCTCATCCCGATTTGGATCTGCCAGAGCTGTGGATATATTAGCTAGTGCATCAACTTGGGAATTTTGTGATCGTGGGACATATGAAAATGATGGTTCTGAAGGAAATTCTGCCATTAACTCTCTGACATAATCATACAAAGGTATTAGTTCTTCTTTTATAGTTGCATAATCCCCATTGAATTGTTTGACTACCAGGTCTAGATAACCTTTCACCTTTAAGTGATTCACTTGTTCTTGAAGTTCCAACTCCAATCCTGCGATAAGAGATTGGTATTCTGATTCATTATTTTTCCCACCTCCCAACAATGAAAAGGAATATGGTATCACTTCCATTTCTGGAGAAATGATCACAAGCCCTAACCCATCTTTGTTAAATTTAGGATCTTCCATTTTCTTCCCTGTTGGACTTCTGGGAGCTCCATCAAAGTATATTTCCCATGTTTGAAGAATATCTTGAATAGAAAATACTTCTTCATCTGGAAGTTCAGTATCTAATGATGAATCTTCTACTGAAGGATGTTTAGCATGGAAATCATCCAGATCTTGTCCCTTTATAGGTTTTTGAGACACATAATGAATATCAAATTGATGAAAAATAACTCCCCACCTTTTAAGACGTCCTGTAAGCATTGGACGACTAAGGATGAATTTGAGCGGGTTATTGCGAGATACCAATTGGCTCTTGTGATGTTGCAGGTAGTGTATCAACTTATGAAATGCAAAGATCAATGCTATGCAGCACCTCTCAATATTTGAATATCGGGTTTCTGGTTCAAGCATAGTATGACTGAGATAGTAGCGGCAGTTTTCATTCTCATCATCATTCTTATGGGCAAGGAAGGCACCAAATGATTGCACTAAAGTTGTCCCATAAAGAATCAATGGTCTTCCTTCAATAGTCGGCATTAATACCGGTGGACTCAAGAGATATTTCTTGAGAATATCGAATGATTCTTGACATTCATCACTACACTGGTAAGTGATTCGCTTCTTCATTAATTTGGTGAAGGGTAAACTTTTTCATTCCAAAATGGCGATGAAATGGAAAATATAGGCTAAGTGTCCTTGAATTACTCTCAATTATTTCAAATTATGAGGAGCTGACATACCAAATATTAACATTGTCTTCTCAGGATCGACTTCGACACCATGATGGTGTACCACAAAGCCGAGAAATTTTCATGAGGATACCCTAAAAGCACATTTTAAGGGGTTTATCATCAAATTGTGTTGTTGAAGTTCGTGGAATATGACTTTCAAATCAGCCAAGCAATTAGAACGTTGCCTGGATTTAACCAACAAATCGTCCACATAACATTCAACAAACTTCCGAAAAAGGGTTTGAAGATACGATTCCTAGCATGCTCATATGTTGCGCCTGCATTCATTAGGCCAACAGGCATTACCCGATAGAAAAGCACACCTTGAGGGGCTCTAGTGGCTATATATTCATTATCTTCTGGAGCCTTTTGGATTTGATTATACCCAGTATATCCAACCATGAAGAAAATTTCTTCATAGCCAGTTGTTGTATCAATTAAGAGTTCTGTGATCAAAATAGGAAAATCATCTTCAGGACAATGCCGATTAAGATCTCTAAAATCAATTAAAACTAGATTTTTTTCGTTTTTCTTTTTCACAGGGACAATATTAGCCAACCACTTGGGATATTGAACTTCTCTGACGATGGTAGCTTTGATAATCTTATCAACTTCAGCTTCAATTTTGGAAGCATAAGATTGGTGTGTTCTTTTTGTGGCTTGCTTAAATCATCAATATTCTTCAAGAAAACCCAAACGATGAGTAGTAACATCAGGATCAAGACTTGGAATCTCTGTATATTTACAAGAAAATATATCTCGATTTTTCTGTAAAAATGAAATATACATCTCTTGTTCTTCAAGAGTCATGACCGCACTAATTAAAGTCGGGCCTGAATCTTCTTTTGTACCCAGATTAATTTCTCTGAGTTCATCCAAAATAGTAGAGATACCCTCTTCAAAATTTGGAGGAGAATCTCTAAGATCATCCTCTTATTCTTCCACATGTGTTTTTTCCTCTGTTTCTATTTGCATAGTATATGAAGAAGAATAATTTCCAGAATCAAGAGAGATGTTAAAATTTGAACATCGTGAAGAAGATGCTTTTATTTCTGACCCCATTTATGATGAATGGTCTTCCTTGGGTAATAAAGAAGAGATTATGGATTGATAATCGACATCATTGTTCACCTTTGACATTACTATAACTTCTTATGATCTATTTGGAGAAATATAGACTTGCTAGATTTCATCAGATGAAATTAAGACATCTCCATTTGATGTTTCATCATTGCTTGGTGAATCACCACATTCTATCATGTTGTTTGGCCTGATTGATGTAATTGAAATTATGGAAGTCTCTATAAGACTATATGGATTCAGTTCTATCATGTCAATTTTACTGATAATCAACACATAATTTGTACTCACATTTGTAAATGGATTTACTGGAATCATTTCCAATCCAAATGGATCATTAACCTTGGAAATCTCCTATGTTGTGGAATTATCCTTACCCTTCATGTGATAGAATTCTGCCTCAATGTATTGAGATTCACTTGTCTTGAATGTGGATTTATCACCATACAGTGTCCTAATTTGACCATCGATACAATATTTTAGGCATTGATGATATGATGAACGGATAGTCGCATGTTGACGTAGCCAAGGTCTTCCAAGAAAAACATTGATGGCTATATCGTGATCAACAACCATGAAATATGAATTGGATACAGGGTCTCTAAACTGAGTTCTAAGGTTAATATCTCCTAGTGGTTCTTGTTTATTTTTATCATATCATTGTAACATAAATGTAGAGGGAGACAAATCAGATTCTGTGATGACCAATCGATGAAGTGTACAAATTGGGATGACGTTGAATCCTGAACCATTATCAATGAATGATCTTCATATGACTACAACATTGACCTTTCTAGATATGTACAAAGTTCTGATATGTCCATGCACAACATCGTCTTCATCTTCATCTATGAAAGATATCACTGCATTGCATTCTGCAGGACCATTTATTTACATGATAGACTTCAGCCATAACAATTTCAGTTTCGAATTACTAAGGACATGACAAAGCCTTAATGAGTGCCTCCTGAAAAATCCATTGATAGATTCAAGGAATCTATAATTGATAACTTTTCCTGTACATGGTCCAAATTCTTCAAAACATCATATTTTTTATCCAAAATTCTGTGTTTCCCAATAGGAACATGTGGTTTTGTAGGTTCCTTAAAGTTGATTCTTTTGATTTGGATGCTTCCTGTATCATGGTAGGAATTGAAAATACACCCGGCATTGGAAGATTAGACTGATTAGATCTATTTACTTACATAGAGAAAGAATATGGAACCTCTAACTGATCTTCCAGAATAACTATTCCAGGACTGAATCTGCTATTTATGGAAGAAATTGATTGTTCTTGTTGAGCTCTCTAAAGTGCTCTGCCACATGTTTCTGTAGCATATATAGTTCTAGCTATGATAGAATTGGAATAGTGGCTTTTGGGATATCCCCATCTTCCTCTGTATCCCAGACCACTAGAACTCCCTCTAATTCCTCTTTTTGATACAGGGAACTCAGGATCATCAGGATTTAAAATGTGACTGGCATAAGAATATGTTAAATGAATCATATTAACAGAACCAAAGATCATCTCTTCGTCTGATGAAGACGCTACCTGATTATCAAGTTTAGGCTACTCCGTTTGGTGGGGTGGTGCCCGTGGCTTTGAATTAGATGACATAAAATATTCCATAGTCAAAGAAAACTTGGGATTTCAATTGATTTCATCATCTTCTGAATGTTCCTCATTCTTTGAATTATTCCATTTCTTTGAGGATTTTCCCTCTGATGATGTGGGTTTTCCTATGTCATTCATATCAGATGACACTATTGGTTTCTTCAATTGCATTCAAAAAATTGAATGACTTTGGTTGATCGTTTTTTCTGACCATCCAATCATCATATTTTTGCGCATTTTTTTTGACTTCTTGCCACTCGCCTTCTTCCTGTAGATTTGTAGAAGTAACACATGATACATGAGCTGAGTAACCTTTCAATTTGACTTGTCCCGAGTTGAAATTTTTTTTGGAGGTCTTTGAAGAAAAAAACACTCCTGAATGGGATGCCCCAACATCTGATGAAATGGGAAGTAGTTGGGATGGTCTTCATCTCCTTCCTTGTTTGGCCTTTTGGGCCTTCTCAATTGAACTGAATTATTATCTAGAGCCAAAATGAAGTAACCAGGAACTTGTTCATTTTATAAAGAATAAATTTTCCTCTTCAGATCCTCAAATTGATCCAATCATTGATCTCTTTGATCTTTTTGATGAAACGGACTATATTGATGATCCTCAGGAGGTGGAGCCCATCGATAAGATGAAGGTTTTGAAGTAGAAGCAGGTACAGGTGCTTGTTTAATCGTGACTATAGCAGTCTCTACTTTACCCATTATCCTTCCCAGATCTGATAGATTTACATGAGTTTTATCCTTAGTCTTCATAAGAGAATCATCAATCTGTTGAGCGATTGAAGTAAGGTCTTGAAACACTCTTGTGTATTTCACAGGGATCAACGGTGTGTGTAATTCATCATGCAGATTTTCCACACAAATTGGCAACAATTCCTTTTGATAGAGTGCTAAGCTTAGGGAATATTTTAATCCCTTCCAGCAAGCAATGAAATCTAAAACACTTTCATTATTACTTTTATTACAAATTTTAATATCAAAACCTGTTGTCTTTGGAAATGTTGAGCTGAATTGAAGAAGGAATTGTTGACAGAATTCCTCCCACCCAGTAATTGACTGATATTGCAAGATTGTATACCAGAGAAAGGCAGGTCATTGTAATGACTGTACAAAACATCATAGCTTAACTGCTTTCTGTTGATGAGGGGTTCCTATCATAGGATCACAAAGAGAAACAAAATGTGTTATGTGTTTCTCTGGGTCTCCCGAACCATTAATTATTGGGAATGTGTTACTTGAAAAATTTGATGGGGGAGGAATCGCATCAACCCATTCAGGGTAAGCTCTCATTTCTGGTTGAATTTGAGCTCGTTTTCCCTCCATAGATTCCAACAAAGCTGTTAATGACTCAATAGTAGTTATTAACTTTTGAGAAACATCCGGCTGAGCTTGGACTTAAGCAGGTGCACTGACTGGAACTTGGACAGATGTGGTGGCTGGTACTGCAACTGATGGTAGCATCACCGATTGTTGTTGTACCTGACCCATAAGATTATAATTTTGAGGGTGTACTAATAAAGGAGGATATTATTTATCCATCTCAGTAGATGAAACAAATTCCCTTGGCTGAATGACTCTATCACGCTTAGGATGAAGTCTACTCTGAAGTAGTTCTGCATTCAACCTCCTCAACTCCTTCAATTCTTCTTCCTGTTATGAAAATATTTTCTCTAATGAGAGTGATTGACCTTATCTAGAGGTAGGGTACGTAACCTGATTCTTTCCGTTCCCCTTGTTGGATCCCTTTCGGAGAGGGGGAAGTGGGTTATTTGAAAGAACACCCAGATTCTAGGTAAGCCATTGATTTCGTGTACGCACACCTTCTTCATTTGTGTCTGTGCATACAACCTCTTGAGTAGGAACATCTTCATCTGTTCCCTCTGAGTGAACCTCTTCAGTTACATCATCAACAATGACATTGATGACATTAATTAATTCATAATGCATTTCATCCCGTCTATCAGCATTTTTGCGATATTGTATTATTCCATTTCCCTAATGAAATGTTGCCTTTTGTGGATTTGATCCCTCATAAACTTCTTGAAAAAATTTTATTTGGATGGAATATCCTAATAATTAGGATATTTTTTCTTCTTGTGGCTTCTTCCCTAATTGATATAAGACTGACTTTCTCTGAGGAAGCGATTGAGGATTTTAAAAATTCCCCAGTCCGGTGGCTTGGGGCTGTTCCTAATGTTCCTGCTCATCTCCTCAAATCCTATTTTTTTTATTCTGAGGGTTGGGTTAAAAGAGTCCCTAGTCTGGCGATCTGGGGTGGTTATTGACATGTTATATCTGAGACATTCTTAAAATAACTCATGATATTGAGGACTTTAGTCCAGAAATTGGATGGATGCATCAACCTACATCAAATTTTATCACCAAGCTCAAAAGACCGTTGGATGATTTCTGACACTTCTATCACTAGATTGTGTGCATGCTCTAAATGAGAAGCCTATTCAATATTCACATTTTCTTGATGAATGAGTAATTCAAAAACATTTTCTCTGTATTCTTGAATTTGAGAAGAACTAGTTGAGGCCTCTTCTTGAGAGAGCCTTCGATTACAAACAAAGCCAATTGGTTGTGGCCGACCATGGGCAATTACATTACATGAGTCCATTTTCGACGGGCTTTGTTGGCTAGAGAGTATAATGAAATGTAGTGCCCCATGAAAAACCCCATCCCCTTATGTGAATAACAGATGGGGCATTGGAAATTAACGGGCACAATCATCTTAGTGCTCCAAGGCATGAATGCTGAAGGGCGCTTTGCTGCTTTTCAGCCTTCGTATATCGAGACACTGAGAGAGATACCAAGTCAATTTGGAATTGTAACCCATCTATTATCATGAAATTATTTTCATATCCATCATACGATAATATTTTTTATTTCAACTTACAAACAATATTCTATATGTTGAGACGAATATCATGAATTCCATCTTCCGTGAACATCTCTAGAATGTCATACTGAGAGTCAGCCAAAGGCCAAAACATAACTGGAACTTCACCATTCGCCATTTGTTTTCTCTTATTCAGTATTTCCTATTTATCATTTTATGAAGATTCTTCTACCTGATTAGATCAGAGCAGGTGCTTTTTTGTTGGTTCATCGGATTCAACAAGATTGGTAGAGGATTCACTGATCAAACTAGAAGATGAATGACCTAGTTGTGGTTCGTAGATTGACATACACCCTAGGCTATCTTCTAATTGAGAAAGTATTTCACCTGCTAGTGGTAAATCATCATACATGACTAGCCTCACATCTGCAAGTTCCTCAAGATAAGATGACTTTCTCATCACAAAATTGTCCATTGGAGCATTTTCTAGGCAATGTGAATTTCTACTACGGAGAGGACTTTCACAGCTAAATTCATTATCATAGGGAGGACCACCATGGTGGGTTATAGAAAAAGATGAAACATTTTTCTCGTTGGACTTCTGGAAACACAGAGGGTTCTTGTGGATCTCATGTGAAGATGAAAATTTGAGATCGACCAAATTTTCATGAATCAAGACTTCGTGAGGATGTGCCTGATGAAGAACATAGGAATTAATGTTCCCAATATTGGGAAATGAGAGAGTACGATCATTAATTCCAAAAGATAATTTTCTAAGGGCTTCAAGGACTCCAGTATCGAGTACGGCCTTATTACAATTTGGATCTTTATTTCTTGATTGTGTTGGGTGGGTCTTCTTCTTAGATGACTTTTTACTCACAATAGGAACCACTTGTTTACAAAATTGGTTATTATGGCCAGGTGTATGTGCCTGCTCAGAAGAAATGATCAGGTTAGGCTGATTATATCCACTAAAATCAGGTGTATGTACCTGACATGGTTGTCTGTATGATATGGGGGAGTATGCCCCACAACCATCATGGACATGAACATAGTTGTGTGTCTGTTCCGAATTAAACTGTTGCTGTGTCAGTCTACTGGTAGGGATAGATATATGTTTCTTTCAATAAGATGATATTGAATCTGTTATAATATTTTTACATGCATCCAGAATATGAGTAGGGATTTTCTTCTGCTCTATTACCATTGAAAGAATATGCTTGGTGTCTTCAGCTGCCGGAACTGGGATATATGTCCATTCTGTGCTTGGAGTAGGTGTGTATTCCAACTCCTATCCTCCTTTTCCTGTCAGTGAATTTTGACAGTACTCATGTGTGGGAGAAAAAGTTTAGTCTATATTCTGTTTTTCATTAGGTCTTTCCAATTGACATCTCCAGGTGCTACCAAACAATACTGTTGGTAGGATTGATCAATACTAGTCGGTGTATGTGCCTGCTGATTGCACTCCGCAGAACGTGGTTGATGAACTTCCATCAATACTGAAAGATGAGGATGCGGGTAGGATTGACGAGTATAAGTAGGTGTATGTGCATTTTTACCAGTTGTCAACACATTTGGTTGGCGGGTTTCATCATATGTAGTCAGCTGAGCCAGCTGACTAGCTAATGATGTATAAACAGGTGAATGTTCTTGTCTATAGTACTCCGCCAGAATTGCCTGACAGTATTGATTTGATACTACCAGACGAGTCTTCTAGACAGTGGAATTAAAATGGACATGTGTGTGTGCCCGCTCGTTGCTTGCCACCAAGTTAGGTTGGGGGACTTCTCTGGAAATTGAAAAGATAATAACCTGCACAATATTGACCGGATTTCACCTCTGGAAGTTCTTCTTGCTTTCTCTGGTTCAAGGAACTTGATCTGAACACCTAGAGATGATACCCTAATCATGTTGAGGGCGCACTTCCGCATGAGTCTGGAAGAAATTGTCGGTGGGAGCCCTTGGGAAGGACTCTTGTCTCCTTGAATTAAGGCCTTGAGGGACCAAATCATTCACCTCCCCAAAATATAGGAGGGAATGGTGATTGCGTTTTGGGGATAACGACCCGAAACAGATGGAGAAGGTGGTTGGAACCACCTGCTTCTTGATCGATGGTCGTCGATGTCCGGACAACCAGGGTGAATTATTGACTTGGATGGATTGTCAAGCGGCCTCCAGAGTGGGAATAGTGCCATTTTGATGGTATTCCTTAACCGGTGCATTTGATACCTAGTGTTGAGGACACTAAGTAGGTGATGTCATCCTCAGAGTGGATGACGATCTAGGAGGAGTAGCAACAGAGGTATTCATAGGAGAGGCATTAATAGGTGTGAACATAATAGAATTCAATTCTGTAACGCAAAAGATCTTGGAAAATAGTTCTTGTTAGATATAATTGACGTAATAAAGATATTTTCGACCACTATATCTTTTTTATGATCACATATATTATTGATTGTTTTGTTGGCCCTCTCATTTAGTTTAAATAGGGGCTTAACAAATACGTAAAACATCACTTTAACTTGGTTAAGGATTCACGTTAGGTTACCATTTTTTGTTTCCTCTGGAAATGGGGATGACCTTTTTGATTTAAGGTTGAAACATTCCAAGTGATTTCTAACAGTTTTGTTCATAGAACTAGAAACATCCAATGATTCTATATCCATTTGGACCTACATTCCAAAGGTAGGTGCTCATTAGTTGTGAACTGATAAGGCTTGAGAATTTTCACTGGTCGAGAAAATGGGAGGTTGGACTCATCACACCTTTTTTAGGGGAATTATTATCTACTTCGGGACTCTCTTTATATATTTAAGTTATGTTCGTGAATCCTTATTAAATTACCAAATATAAAAATGAGATTTCCTTTAGATCTGACAATGAATGATTTGTATGTAATAGAATTAGAGAATCTTTTATATGTATTCAAGGTTCTTCATCGATAGAGAATCATCTATATTTGTTTAGAGATTCTTGGTCAATGGTATCCTTAAATAAATTATATAGATATATCTTGCTCATTAAGATAACCATACTGGTTTAAAAACCACTCAGTGGGGCACTTGATGTTTTTTGTCAATCAGAATGACATAGATTATTTCAGAGTTGAGATCGTACCCGCAAATGGTCTACATACGTATCCTTATTTAGAAAAGGAATCAGAAACCACGTAGTTAGAGTAAAGAAGTATGATGTTTATGCATGATGGATGGCTCAGTGAAATATGTCATAATTACTTTTATACTCTAATATCACGTGAGTCCTTCTCAATGTAAGAAACAAGAGGTATTGGTAAAACCAGACAATTGTGCCATGAAATATGAAATTATAAGAAATGTTGTGAGGCTTTTGTATGTATGACTGCCCAGATAGATAAAGAATAGAATTTACATCATGGAAGAAAAACGAGAACAATGTACATAAATGTATATGTACTTTATGATGATTTGGATACTTAACTTAGGACTTAATCCTAAGAAGGATGCCCAAATTAGAGGGGTATTATGATTTATGTTTAATTCTGTAGAAGGAAGTCCAAATAAAAAGTAAATTAAGACTGGTTAAGAGAAATTATGACTGGGGATTATTTCTGAGAAGGAGGCCCATGTTAAGGGATTTGAGAAGTGGGGATTACTCCTAAGGAAGAGGACCAAGTTAAAGGGAATTATGACTGGGGCTTACTCCTAAAGAGGAGGCCTAGTTTAAAGAGAATTATGACTGGGGCTTAATCCTTAAGATGAGGCCCAGGTTAAAGGAAATTATGACTGGGGCTTACTCCTAAAGAGGAGGCCTAGGTGAAGGGGAATTATGACTGGGGCTTACTACTAAGGAGGAGGCCCAGGTTAAATGGAATTATGACTGGGGATTATTCTTGAGAAGGAGGCCCAAGTAAGGGGACTTGGGACATACTCTTGAAAAGGAGGCCCAAGTTAAGGATCCTCTCTTCATAAAGGATGAGGTTGAAATGAATTAAATCTCTATTATTAGAGGCTTGAATATATTTAAATCCCTTGGTTTTGGGAGATATTCCACAGAATTTCTTTCAGATAAGGAGGCCAATAAGGGAACCATGCCAAATATTGCATTGAAAAGGGTTTTGAAGGATAAATCATGAATAAGAGAGGTGGATAGGCAAGAGGGGCACCCAAAAAAAAGTATGTGCATTGGTCCTATGTGGGCGCATAGGTCCTAGTCGCGCAGGTATAACTGCGCGACACATAGGTACCTGCGTGACGGTCAACCCATATGATAATACATGGGTGAGGCTTGGCTCAAGACCCTAGAATTTTCCCTAGGGGCTTCCAGAGGAGAGGAGCGCAGGTTCTGGTGAAGGGATAAGGTGGCGCGCAGGTGTGTCTACTTCCCTTTATGGTTTAAACACCTTGGCGTGCAGGTGTTGATGAATTTCAACCCTTAGGCCCTGTTTCCCCAATTTAGATATTCCATTCTAGGTACGAAATTACCTTAGAAGTGTTCGTAAGACTTCGAGAAGAGACTAGGGAACCGGGAGCTCGAATATGAGTTTTTAAATTTTTCCCTACTTGAAATGGGGGACCCACAAGGGGTATTTATAGGCTGCTGAAGACCCCGAGTTATAATCAAAGAGGGCGTACAAGTCACCTGCACGACCACTAGGCGGCGTGAAAGTATACTTGCACGACCATGATGAAACTTGCATGTCCCAAGCATAAAGGAATCCATGTTCATGCCTTTGTCAATTTTTGATGTTTCCTCAAAGTATTAATCTCTTAATTCTTAATATATTTCCCTTTTTCAATCTTTGGAATCTATGATGGAAATGAGCATCAAGAGTTGTCGAACTCCAACTTTTTGGGATGATGTAGGTGATAGAAAACTGATGGGACCAGAATTGGTTGAAGATATGGCAGAAAAGGTTCAGTTTATTCAAAAGAACATGAGAACATCCCAGAGTAGAAAGAAAAGTAATGCGGATAACTAGAGGAAGGATATTTATTTTGAGTTAGGTGATCATATATTTGTCAATGTTTCTCCATAGAAAAGTTTGATGCATTTTGGTAAGAAGGAAAAGTTGAGTCCGAGGTTTATTGGACCCTATGAAATCATGGAGAAAGTTGGATCAGTTGCATACCGAGTGTCTTTATCTCAATTTTTATCACAGGTACACAATGTTTTTCATGATACGATGTTGAAAAAGTATATGATAGATCCATCTCAGGTTTTAAGTCCAGTGATGGTTCAGTTGGAAGAGAATATCTCTTATGAAGAACAACCAGTCCAGATTCTTGACCAATGAGAGAAAGTCTTACAGAATAAGGTAATTTACCATGAAAACGTTTTATGGAAAAATCATATGGTTGAAGAGGCAATGTGGGAATCTGAAAATGCTATGAGGGATAAATACCCCCATTTATTTGATAAGCGAATAAAATTGCGAGGATGCAATTTCCAAAAGGGGGGAAGGATGTAACATCCCTGGTAAATAAATAAATATAACATATTCATAATTATACATATTTGTGAATTAAATATTAAATATTAATTTTAAGGGGTTGATATTCTCGATGGTGTACCCAATACGAAACAATGGGTTTCTTTGACATCTTACGTTGCACACAAATAATATAATAATATTATTTTAAATGTAGTTAATTCCTAGTCGTTGTATTGACAGGAATGAATAAATCTAACTATAATATGAATATAAATGTTTGTTAAATGTTTTTACATTTATCCATTAAAATTTATAGGCTCAAAATGATATTGATTATTAAATTTTTAAGCATAATTTACATTTAAAGTTTGATTTACCACCTTTTAATGGAGAAAAAGAATTAAATCTAGTTTTGGTCACGTTTATATGTTCTATCTCGCAAAATAAAATTCATCTTTAGATTCGAGACATCAAAATTTACATTAGGTAAATTTTTGGTATTTTTCTCATAAAATTCAATTTTTAATGAATAATACAAAATACTGTATTTTAATTCAAAACTGCCTTTTAATCTAATTTATTTATATGGTTAGATTATCATTTTAATTTGTATTAAAGTATAATTAAAATAAATTTTTACTATTTAATCCATTTTTGGTGATTAGAATTAATTTCACTTTGAAATTGGACATAAAAAGTGTCAATCTTTTGATAGTTAATATTTATAAAAAACACGCCTTCTGTTTTGACTACAAAAAATTAATTTTAAAGTAATTAATGAAACATATATGATTTGAATTTGGTAAATTAGACATCATTTTTTATTTCAGAATATAAAATATAGCTTATGATGGATTTTTGTATTTTTCTGAAAAACTACAATTTTTGATGAATAGTGAAACCATTAAATAATAATTAAACACTGAATTTTTCATTTATATGAAATTTTAAAGCTTCTATGAATTGAATTTACAAAATATTAAATACATGGTTTTTATTATTTAGTAAAATTTGGTTCAATAAATGAATTTTGTTTGGTGAAGAGTATCTTTTGACTTTTATTTACCATTGTTAAAGGTAAATAGGGTAATTCAAGGTAAAAAGACTATCATAATAATACAAAATTTTGTTAACACTTGTCCTAACCTTATTGGATGAGTCAGGGATGACCATGGACATACTTGGGTAGATTTTGGGTCCCCATGGAGCCACTTAAGAGTTATAATGAAACATTAGATTAATTAATTTAAACTAAAGATAAAAATGACAAAAAAAATCGTTTTGTAAACTACATTTTACATAGGGTTATATTAATTATCTATTAAAAAATAAATATTATTTGAAAAGATAAAATATACATATATTATGGTATTTTTTTATATTTTTTAGACATCAAATAAATTAAATTATTTATGAAAAAATAATGATGCAACATTTACCTCATTAATAATTGATTTAAATAAATAAAATTATTAAGATAAAGATAATATCCAAACCCGGTCCAATTATTATTGGATGATTTTATTTAGACCATGATTCATCTAATCTTCTACTTTAATTATTATTGGACCTTTAAAAACACAATATCATTTTATAATAAAATAAAATTTTCACACTTTCCTAAGGAGCCCCGCCTCTCCTTTATAAAAATCCCTCACATCTAACTCATTCCTCACACCTCTCAAGCCCTATGGATCATCCAAACCCTATAAAACAATCTCTAAAGATACCTCTCTTAATCCTATAATCCTTAACTTAGGAAAAATTCACTTCAAAATGCCTTTTGTGTTCAAACCAAAGGGAGTCACCCAAATTAAAGGTAACAATTTCTCTTAACTTCATTTCTTTTATTTTACTTATCCAACCCCTAAACTCTTTTTATTATTCTATAATAACAAAATTAGTATCCTCAATATACTAGGATGTTGTTTTTTGAATTATTAGAACTAAAATTACACACACCTCCATCTAATGGGCGATGAACATATTGTTTCTATGGATGAAAAACTAACGCCTCACAAAATGATGATTGTTCGATTATTTCCATTTGCCTCTCATGGTGGCCATTAAGATGGAACTATATTTATATATGATATATATTATGTTTTTGTTTTATTTATTCTTCTGTATTTTTAATTTATAAAATACCTTTATGGTTTCCATTATGGGTAAACACAAAAATTTAATTTGAAGATGTGCAGACTACTGACCCCTCAAAGTGATATGAATCATTAATGACCTATGTGGGAAGTATAAAGGATGAATTTAATGATATTATATATGATATTATACTGGAATTATAATATACCTATGTATCATTATGTTTTAATTCCATTAATATAATAAATATAAATGAAAGTAGCGTGCATGTGTACGTACAACTTACCGTCTCCATGAACAATGCATTTTATTTCTTACATCTTAATGTAATGTAATATTATAAATACGTGTATATATTGGATATATATGATATATTTGTTATCTAAATCATGAATATAATTTTTGATATAATTAAATTTTGACCACGAGATCAAATTGTAATTATATGAAGTCCATTTTTTACTCAAGTACCAAATATCAACAAAATGACCATTATTAACTTAAATGATTACATAATGTTTATAACATGGTAATAAGTGCTATAAAAGGAATAATAAATTTGAAAAAGGTTATTAAGCAAGTAGAAACTATCTTTAGTTTATTATTTAGGAGATTAAAGTACGAATGGGTCTCGTCGGACACAGGGTAAGGGTTTTGTCTCAATCTCCTTTCATTGAGGCATATTTTGTTTTAATACAAGATTTTCTTTTATACGCTGTATAAACACCTTTGAATTTTCATTTCATTTGAAGGGAATCATTTTCTACGAAGTGTTTTACTAAACGAAAAAAATGATTCTTTTAACTTACAATTTGACAACGACCATTCCTCCGCCGCGATTATTATTTAATATTTTGATTTTTTAACAAGTCAAATTTTTTTTAAAAGGTGAATAAATAACGTATACAATTTTTACGTGTTTTGTTAATGCAAATGTTTTTTATAATGGTTTTTTATGCCAATATATTTAAATGATATATTGTTATTGAAATGTGTAAATGTTATATTTCTTTTATATTTGTTTTATGTGTTATGGATTTGTAATGGTTCTTTGGTATTGTTACGTATACGAGTGGTTTCGTGATAAAACTATGGCGGGTGAGCCCGAGGTATATCTCCAATGCATTTGGTAACGTGACATAGGTAAACGCGAATGTTTCTTCTATGATATTAATGGAATATACTGTGATGGGTATTACAAAGGTAACTTCATACATAGTTGTCTTAGCTATAATGTATGTATCATATGGATGCCACGAGTTTCCATTGTGATTTGTGTTTTCTATGTGTAATTCATAAATCTTATGACTTCATGAGGCATGTTAAAGAGCTTATGTTATGTATGTATTGATGAAATAATGTTTTCATTCTTTGTTTTACAACCCTTTCTGAAATTTTTATGCTCATCCCTTGTTTTGAAATGTTTATCAAATGACATAAAGGGAATAGGGTCAAGGATGGGATAAATGTAATTTCATGTTGTGTAAAACAAGGAACATGACTTGACTCTTTTTTTCAAGATTTTTTATTTTATGTAAAAAAAAGATACTGAGTATATGTGTCTACAATGTAATTTTTGAGATGTAATTTAATTATTATGTCCTAATTCTCTAATACACTAAACCTGAAAAGATCCTTAATGTGAATTATTCATTTAATTCAATATTATGTAATGTTTAATAACGTGTCCTTATAATAAGGCTATTAAAATTTGTATCAAATATAAGGTTTATATAACCTTGGATATATGGATGTTTTGTTTTGTGGTTATCTTAATTTTTATGGATATCATTTTAGCTATATAATGTTATTGTTGATTATAATTCTAAAGTCTGAGTTATACCTTTGAGGTTTTACGTAATGGGATCTTATGTTTATTAATGAAACATTAAGACATGTTTTATTGAGTTATAATATATTTGAATATTTGGATTAATGTGAATTATTCTATTAAATTTTTTGGAAAAAGTATTTCTTTAATTGATATCATTTAGTATCCATATGATCTTTTATATTACGGTAATTATAGCAGCACAAGTTTTATCGTATAGAAATCCATTGAATTAAAAAGTGATTTTGTGACTATGATATTAATTTTTTCTAAAAGGAGATCACCATATTATTTTTAATTTAAGATGAAATGTATGAGATAACCCTTAAAGTTAAAAC
This sequence comes from Viscum album, assembly GCA_963277665.1. Taxonomy (NCBI): domain Eukaryota; kingdom Viridiplantae; phylum Streptophyta; class Magnoliopsida; order Santalales; family Viscaceae; genus Viscum; species Viscum album. Next base: position 211,968,770 of record OY728155.1, on the reverse strand, counting down.
ACTATTTATTATTTCTATTATTGTGGTAATTTGTTATATATTGGTATTTATTTATAGACATATTCTGTTTTATCATTTTGTATTACTGTTGAATTTGAAAAATCAATGTATCAAATGATTATTTATTCATTATAGAAATTAACATACCATTTTCAAAAAAATTTGGTATAGTTTAATTTCAATAGATAGTGGGAATGGATATAATATCCCTTTTATGGATATGCCGTCTTTCAAAATATATTTTCGTGCTTCAAGAATGAAAAATTAATCTTTAATACACATATTTTGGGGAAAATAATTAGATTATAGTGATAATTTACTAAATTATGTTATTATAATTATAATGTAAGTATGTTTCACTAATTTTTATTCTAGATGGAGAAAAGATTCCTAAAATCTAGGAAAATAATCATAAAATATCGTATTGTAGTACCCTCGTTTCAAATGAAACTATGATTTTTTCTCTCATCACATATTTATGGTTTTTAGGTACTTAACATTCAATTGATCATTCAATTTCACAGGATCAAAAGTCACTATCACTCATCATAATTAATTTTACTTTTATTCTCGTTAAAAATATTCACTTCTCGAATTTTAATATTATATTTATACCTTGTGTGTGTTATTCCATATGACATTCACATGTCCTTTTATCTCTTATCAAGATGATGATTTCTAAACCCTTTTTACTGTATTGGTGTTTGTAAAAAAGTATTTTAAATGTCCAAACATTGATTACTAAGAAAAATTAAAAACACTAATGTATGAAATATATTAAATTGATTGAGGATGTAATACCACATGATTATGAAAAATAATACTGTATTCTTTAATGTATGCTACATGAAACACCGAGTTTAAATTGACCGGAAATACATATAACTCTTTTATCCAAGACATTAAATTAGAATGATTGAATAATATTAACTTATATATGGAATATATATTTATATAAATTTAATTTCAAATAAAAATTATTAATATCTTTTTAGTAAATAATCAGTCAATTTTCTATAAAGTTATTTTATTCCTCAAATTCTTTTTATCAAAAAAGATTTTTATTAATTTTCATGAAAAGATAATATAATTATTTATTTGAAAATTTAGAAAATTAATATTATAAAATAATATTCAATTCTAAAATTATAATATCAATATTTAATTTGGACAAAATATTTTAATTTTTATTAAAATATTGAATTTTTGTTGAATAGTGAAAAAAACGAATTTTCTATAATTTAAATTTATTTTCAATAAATAATGAAATTTAAATTTAAAATTATTTTTATAATATGATAAAATGTAACATAATTATTTTTTAACTATATTTAATAAATATAACTTATTTTGAGTCAACATAATATTGGATTTTAATATAATATTATCATTGTGTTAAAAACATGATTTTTCTGAAAACTTTTTTAAAGTGCATAACGTTTTTTCATTTTAATTAATTATAAAAACACATTTTGGGGTATGTTTTGAATTTAATTTTTACATAATAATACATTATATATTAAATAAAATCCAGGAAATGAATATTATTAGTCATAGAGTTAATATAAAATCATATTTCATTGATAGTTACAGATCATTAAAAAATCCCCCATGTCTCCTGTAATAATTTTTTAAATAAAATTTTAAAATAATATGATTTTAATTGGATAAAATTGATTATATATATAGATAATCATACAATATATTTTATAATAATTTCACCTTTCAGGTTTTACAATAGTAAATAGTAAAAAAAATAAAAATAAATTACTACTGTTATTGTTAAAACGAGTTTACAAGTAAGTTAAACTAAAAAGACAAGGCTCAAATTGACCTAAATACATTAATAATTCCTATTTAATGGAAATAGGTAGAACATATACATTCTAATTCTATATAATTATATACTTTATATCCTTTATTAATTTAAAATATTTTCGTACTTCTTTTTTATTTAATAAATTACAATTATGCCACTCACCTCACTTATAAAAGGACACATACTCTTATCCCTTATAAACACCTTCAAAACATTTTGTATCAGAAAATACAAATCAAGATGTAATTACAATTATAATACACTCATACTAATAGAATTTTATTTTTCATAAATGTATTATAGGAATACCTTTGGTATAATTCAAAAAATGTCGAATGAGAAGAGTTAAAATTCCTAACTATATATTTGTGTATTATATCTATATCCATGTAATTTAAATCATCATAAAATATTATCATAGTATAAAAATAGTTACTACAATACAAATATATTTTATTTTATTTATTTCACAATAAGCATCCATATCATCTTCCATCAAATTGGATATGAAATCATCAATCATTTTTATGGTGGGCTACCTCCTTGAAAACAGATGTCATTTGTTTTCCATCATATACTTCAATGTATTGTTATATTTTAGATTCAATATAAATATAAATATATACATATAAAATATTATTAACATATGTATACTTATTTATTAATTATACCACATATAACTTCTAATAGTATATCAAATGGAGATATTATAATGTTTACCTTGAGTACGATATACTACCGTCTCACAAAGTGATGTGATTTGTTAACACTAATGCTTTACGTGAATTGTAATAAGGATAATTTTAATTAATATATATGATATAAATGAACTAATAATGATACTAAAGATATATTTATAATTTATAAAATATAAAATATTATTTTATTTCATATAATGAAAAATCATAATTCCAACCTTGTAAGTCTGCACTACCACCTATACAAAGTGAAGTGATTATTGTTTTCATAAATACATAATATGAATGATATATATAATAATATTTAATAAAATAATATTGTATTAATGATATTATGATCATTATTTAATAATAAAATAATACATACATTATTTCTATAATAATAATTGAAAAATGGAAATGTTACTTTTGCATATGTACAGACTACCATATCCATAATCATAACATAGTACAGTTTGTATAACCATTTTGAATGATTGATTTTAAAAGTAAAAATTAAGACTAAATATAATAATATTTACTTTATTAAAACCTTATATATTTTTTTTATATTATGACCTCTTTGACCATAATCAACACAACAAAGTCATTTTGAATCAATGAACTAAACACCCTCAAAACACCCGACCTGGTCTTAACTGATCAAATGTTAAAATACATCATTATAAAGAAAAATATTATTTAAATATAATGAGTTAAAACTAAAAAAATTTCTTAATAAATCAATTAATTTTTGTAATCTTAGAAAACATGAGTTAAATACATATAATTAATTCATTGACTCATGTTAAGGGATTTTCTTGTCTCTATTTTACATTTGTGATATAGATTCTATATTAACCACTTTTTTGTGGTATGTGTTATATAATATCCATCTCCAAAAATTTAAAATTAATCCATCATAAAACATTGTATTTTATTATTCATGTTTTACTAATTTAACCAAAGGGACTGATTTTAATGATTCTATGTGGTAAATAATTTCATAATTCAACTTCCATTCTTTGGGTTATAAATCATCTTCAATGACTCTGTTATGAAATTATATTGTATGAAGTGATCTCTAATTTTTTTTATTTTATATTCTCACATAATTTTACAAGATTTAAATTATTTACAAATAGTATACCATTGATAAACACTTTATTAAATGATATTATCATTGTGAGGTAAAAGTGTTCCAAAATCCATTATTTGGGGAATATGATTCTGATATGAACCTCTTTTCATTTATGGGTTTCCATGTTTGTTTTCAAAGAAAAATATTTTACCAAATTTTTGTGAAATTTTATTTTTAAAAATGTTACTTTCAAAGTGAATGTGGGTTTTTTATAAATCTATCGTTAATTATATTTTAGTAATATTTCAGTTAATCAAAGTCAACAACCATTATTGTTACTCACTCTCAAATAGAGATATTTTTTAATGATTCCATCCTCATTATATATCTTGATGGATTATAATTTATTTAATGAGATTGGTAGGGAATCGATATATTTTCCACATTTTAAAAATTCCCCAAATATAAAGTTATAGAACTCATTACATTTCAAAAGGTAAATCATGCTTCAGTAATATTATTATAAATCTTTTTTATTTCATATATCTTCGTCATAATTCAAAGGTATTGGTATGTAACCCATATCCTTTCCATTTTTATTCATGTTTCAATAATATTTTCAACTAACCCATTTCTTTTCCACCTGATAATCATGTTGTGGAATTAATTTCTTTTACATATTTTAAAAAAGTTATTATGATTATTATTATATGTTTTAAAACGATATAAAAGATATATGTAAATTATTTAAGGTTAATAAACATTTTTATATGGTGGGTGGGAACCAATTGCTTTAGGTGATACAGATATATCTTATACTATGGTCGCACTTAGATATAGCTCAAATATGTTTTTAATGATTATATTCTCTTTATAATTTTATTGGAATTTAGTCTTATTGTAATTATATTTATAAGTATTCTATAAGCGTTATTTATTGGTTCTATTAATATAATTTCATAATATACCATCGTATTTTAGAAATTATTGTTATGGGTTATAAATGTTTTCATTGATAATGATTTATATCACATTGATTATGATTATTAATTCTCACAACTCTATCCTTTTTGAAATCCATATTCCATTTTTATTATTTAATGATCTAGATATTGATTTTTATGAATATTTTTATTTTATGCTTGTGCACTTTGAATTTTTCATCTTACCCTTATTCCCTTTTTATTCCCATTGATTGAATTCAATTGTTAATGCATAAGATTACCCTCACTGAGAATTTGAACTCACTTATTTGATGTTTTATATTCCCATGTTAAGAATAATAATTTTGAATGAAACATTTCTAGACGTGAAACATATAGACGATGACTATAATATAATGTAAAATAAGAGCATATGGGTTAATTGGGATATATTCTCCTTTATATTCTTGGGTATTCATTATGTTATGGTTTTATTCCTTCTCTGAAATTGTAAAAATAAGAGGTCGTTTTGAATGAAACTGAGTAATATATTTCTTTTTTATATTATATTTCAGATAGTAATAATTGGGTAACCATAATCGATAAAATTCTGAAAATATATTGTTTATTATTTGAATGATGGATCTAGGAGTGCAGTTTTAGGGATTTAATAGGTTTAATTGTGGGGGAGTGAATCAAAATAACTTGTGATAACCTTTTTATCAACAGGTGATAGAATTTTCATAAAAAATTTTATTATAAAATAATATAGTCATAGGAAATTTATATTTTAAGGATAAAGCGATTTAACAAATTTATTTTTGAGTTATTGAGGTTGACATTACTTCTATAGGTGACGAAAAAATAAAACAGGTAATTTTTGATGATATATTCAAATTCTTATAGATTTGGAGTGAATTTCATAATAAGTTATTGTGAACATTTAGTTTTGTTAATCATTTTGTGGTAATTATTTGAGATTATTTTGAGTAAATGATTTAATTTATTTTTACGTTGAAAAACATAGTGAATAATTATTAATTCTAGGATTTTGGCGAATTTAGAAATGTTCAAGAAGTATAAGGAAATATTAGACTTCAACTATAATGTGTATGATATTTTAGAATTCATGTAGTTTTTTCTTACTAATATGTAATATCTCCCAGTGTATATGGATTACCAAATTTAACCTCATGTTTAAATACAAAAATAAAAACTCCACAATATGATGCATAATATATTTTAGGTGAATGTTAGAATTAAAAGTCAAGAAATAATATTTTTTTGCGGTTTTATAAATATATTTATAAATTGAAATTCAAAAAATAATCTATGAAACTATGTTATATAAATACATTTTTCTGATATGGAATGTTTTAAAAAAAACATGTAATATTTCATGGGGATAACACATATATTTTAAACAATATGTATGGTTTACCAAGAACTTCCATAACTTGTGTATTACGATTACAAGAGTATAGAATATTTTTATGTTTGAAAAAAATTTATATTTCTAGAAGATGTATTTAAAGGAGGAATATAAAATATGATAACTTTCCTGTATTTTATGAAATAAAATAAATGCTTTTGGAAATTTTATACATGATTATGGTTGATATTCTTTGAATAAAAAATACTTTTATGATGAAAATAACGAAAACAAAATCATATATACTCAGATTGAATAATAAAATATTATATATATTAAATAGTTGGATTTATTAAAATTTTGATGCTAAGGGTACTGGCTGATTATTCATGATATTCCATTAGAATTATTTGATAAATATTAATGGAGATAAGATATATAAAACTTATTGTATGATTTTCTTTTCCAGTTAAAGGATAAAATATAGTAATTTCTAGAAATTTAGTTAATGGAATGGGGTAAAAGCTCTAATGATTAATTAAGAATTAGAGTCTATAAAGGATCCTAGAAACAAATCCAGAATACCATATTTAGGTAAAAGATCATAGTGAATAAATATGAGAATATTATTATAAATTTTTATAGAGAATATTATAAAATTAAATGGTGTGGCGTTTTCATCATGATATTTTCAAAATTATAAACTATTGAGTAATTCATGAACCCTTTAAGAATTTTAAAAGAAAATAGAGGATAAATTATGTGGGGAATTGTTTTGTTGATAAATAATTATTTAAGTGAGAATGAGTTGTGTTGCATTTAAATAATGATGATCTAATATAATGGGATATAAATTCTAGTAATAGATATCATATAGTTGATGATTCCATAATTCAATTGAATATTTTGAATTCTTGGATGACAAATTCTATAAATACTGAAGAATATGGTATCTTTTTAATTATATTTATATATCTATTTGGAATTCTTGTTATAAACATGTTGTATACATTATAAATAAAATTCCAGATACTCATATTTTAGGAGAAACATATTGTAATCTCTTTTGATAATAGTGATAAAATCTATGCCTCATATTTGACCTGAACACATCCATATCAAAGTCACCATCCTTAGGGTCAAACATATATTAAAATATTATTCTCAGCATTTAATTAATCAAATTATATATATGTGGGTGTTAAAATGTGGGTTTGAGTTTATCTTGGTCTAAAATAGTCATAGAAATTGATTTAAAAAATTAAATTAATATTAAAACCATGTCACACTAATTTAAACTCCCATCACATTGTTACGCAATTGATTACATAGGCATCCCAAAAGGATAACCAGAGGAAAATGAAAAACCAATGTGGAAACAATTCACCATCAATGAAACAATAATCCTGAATGGATTTTTTTGAATAAATGTTTCATCAATATTTAAATAGATATGGTAATTAAAATGTATTTCTGTTTACTTATTAAAATTTCTACTAGTTAACAATAATATTTTCTTAAAAAATTAGTTATTTGGATAATTTAAAAATTATATTTTTTTTAATATGATTATATATAAATTTTATTTTTAATTAGATTTTATATCAAAATTAATTTTAATTTTAATTTTTTACCATGTTTATTTATTGTTTATATTTTTTTAGATAATTGTTTATTTAAATTCATTTATTATATAAAAATTATTTGATGTTTTGAATTTTTGGGATATTTTAGATAAAATGTTCTAATCTTCTACACCGAATTCTCAAAAATATTATTTATCTATAGTAGAGAAATATGTTATTACATGTTTACTATGTTATATCCCTTCTCATAGGATAGAGTAAAATTAATTTTAGTGAATCAATGATAATGGTTATCTAAAAGATCAAAATTCAAAAAAAAATTGGATTTATGTGGAATTGAAATATTAATATCACAAGTATTGATTTGAGGGCTTTTGAAAAACAACATTGGATTGAATATGGAAAAAAATAATTTCAAATATATCATGTAACAAAAGAAATTATATATTTTATTTACTATTTTAGATTTCCATTACATTTTATTAATTATAGATAACATATAGTATTCCTGATAATAATGAGATTTCGTAGAAGTGGTTTTACTAAGAATATAAAGAGGAGAAGTGATTTAAAATATTTTTCAATTATCTATTATTTGTAGGGTAAAAATTTAAAAACTTATATTAGTTATGAATTTATAGATGAAAAAATATATAACATACTATTACTATTTTAAAGTATTTAGAAACCCCTATTTTTTTATCATCATTTTGTAGGGTTTCTATTTTGGTTGATGGGGGAAATTTTTTGAAAATTTTAGAAGTTTTTGGGCTACTACATTTTTAGCACACAATTAGATCAAACCATGTTCCCTCTCAGAGAATATTGTGGAACCAATGGTAGTGGGTTTTTTCATGGTTGGAACTTGGTTATTCTATCTATATGACCCCATATGAGAAATCAAGTTCCCTATTTAAAATAGTTTCACATGTAGTTTTCATGATTTTAAAACCATGCGGCTCTTCACAAGAAATCGTATGTATGAGTTTTTAATTAATCGTAATTTTGATTAAAAAACCCTGAAACCCACTACTAGGTCTCCTATGTACTAGAATGACATACAATCATTTTTATCACATCCTTAGAGTTCCAAATAGGGTTTTCCTCCTAGATTTAACATAGAATAAATTAGAATCATGAGGAATCCCCTTAGATATTCTCATAGTTAGATTCATCACCCTGATATCTATCTCTAGTGACCTTTTTAAACCTCCCTAGGATTTTGTGAAACCTAATTTTGATTAGTGGATATAATACCTACTATTTTGAATATAAAACCAGGGTTCATTAATAAATAATTTTTACATTCATTATTAGAGTTTTCTATGTACAAATTTGTGACTCAAAATCCCATGATCCCAAGGTAGGTGGTTCCTTCATGATTCATTATTTATATTAACACTAAAATTCATTATTTAGTTTCAATTATTTGAAATAAATTATTTTTTTTATTTTGATTAAATGGATTTCAATTGATTTGTAAGATAAAACCTATTCCATTAAACTAGTGTGTTAAAAATAGTAGGTTGGAATGAAAATTTGGAAAACCCCATATTTCCATTATATTGGGGGGTTTTTTAAAGAAATTTCGGTGATTCAAAATTTTGAAATTCAATTTTTTATTTTATGGAATTATTTTCTATTTAATTATTATATTTAATTATGAAAATGGATTTTATAGAAAATTATGAAAACCCCAAAAACTATTTAATTGGCGGTTTATCATAAAATTTCTAAATTTTTGGGGAAAATTTACATGTTGAATTTAACTTCTGATAGATGACTGTGAAATTTAATTATGAATTGGTTTCAAATCCCTATATTTGAAAATGGATTTAAATTGGCTATTATAGAACCCATAGGGTTTTATCTTGTGAAAATGTCATATTTTTATTTAAAACCTATATTTGTTTTTAAATAGTAATTGGCATATTTGAAATAGATAATGAGATTAATTTTATATTAATGTTGCTTGAAATAATTTTCCCAGAATAATTTTGTACTATAGTAAATGAAAACCTTAGGTATTTAGTGAGTTATTTGAAAGGATATTTACGCATTATAATTTCCAAAACATTAATGAAAAACATAACATCCCATAGGTCATGCTGATGAGTCCTATTTTTCCTGAGTTCAAATGGGATTATATACATATTTCTTTTTCACCATGAGTGTGGTATCCCTATAAATGTTAATTTTCAAACCTTTTTAAGTATATGAACATGTTTCATTATTTTTTGTATTTAAACTGAATATATGCCATTATTGTAAAAAATATTACACGACTTTTACATTATATAAAATGTTTTCTATAAATATATTTATTTAATCCATTTTTGAAAAGTTCCATTGCTTTAAAAATATTACATCACATGGAAGGTATAACATTTATCTTTATTTATCTTCATCTATGGGAATTTAACTATTCTATTATTTTAATAATTCTTATGAAATTAAAAACATGATTATATGAAAATTGAAATATCTTTTTTTGGGTAATTTTATATTTCCATCTTATTATGGAATCTAATCTAATACCCTATTGTGATCATTAGATAAAAATCGACCACTTCCATTGGGTTTTTGTAGATTATCAACTTCCTCGTATGATCATGGGTAAACATCCACTTAAAGGGAATATAGATATTGATTCATTGACATTATGAGTTTCATCCATTAGTATATGGAAATCTATTCCTATTTTCTAGTACATTGGCTTATAGTAATATGGGTTTTTATACCTGTTTTACTTATTCTATATTACTCCTATTGTACTTTATTTTGAATGTACACTAATTGTTTTAGTCTGTTACCACATTTATTAGGAAAAAATATTTCCCACATTCATTTTTGTAGGATTCTAGTATCTATTTTCCAATCCATAGCGAACGGGAACTCCATACAGGCTATGTTAGGATTGAAAAAATTAGTAGGTTACCAGGGTACCCATGCTAGTTCATGAAAAAGTGGTATTAAATATGCAAGTTCTTCATCATGCATTGATTTCTATATGTAGTTTGGGTAATCTTGTCTAGATACAGGAGGTAGTTGTTATTGAGTTCCTAGAAAAATTTCACTAAAATGAACCATAGGCCACAATGGGTGTTTAGGGAAAGACATATTGAAGATTTGTTCAAGTATTTTTGTACATTTGATTTGTTGATATTGAAATCAAAATCTTAATTTTTATCTTTTAGGATTAATTTCCATGTTTCTCTGTTGGAGTGTTAATATGATGTATTTCCTGTTGTCTACTAATGTTTAGTATAATCATTCCTTCGGGAATATATACAAATCAAATCCAGGTGGAAGATATTATTGAGCCTTAGTGAGTAAATCCTCTCATGGAGTTGAATCAATAGAGGTGATTGTGCACACTATAGAAGCCTTATGCAAACTTCATGTTCTACATCCAGCTTTAGAACATTAGATGGATGTTCTCATTATTTATTATAAAGAATTATTTTTCTAAAATCTAGTTCTATTAAATGTCTTAAATTATCCTTAATAGGATGAGTTGTGGTTGGGAAGAATGGATCATTTGTTTGGGTTTATGGACAAATCTGAAAAAATCAAGGTGACGTGTACCACCTTGGTGTTGGAAGGACCAATGAGGATATTGTGGGAAACAATAGATACGGTTAAGTATAATTATGGATTAGATTGTATTGACATCAAGATTATTTTTATTGGCCATTTTTATCCATTTTGATGCTATTTTTGAAGGCCACTGAGTTTTTCCAAATCGGGTAGGCTGACAGGACCATGAAAAACAAAGAAAAACGTTTTACTGAGATTCTGCAATTTTCTCCTGAGATCACATATAATGAAAATATAAGGGATTTATGGATTGATATAGGAATAAAATTATATATTAATTATTAATTTTTTTCTAGAGATTCCCTCTTATACTGATGTACATGATAGATCATGGATGGTTGAGATGGACCTGGATGGAAAGTCAAGGTTATTGGGAGTTTCATTATATCCCAATGGAAGTGTGCAACCCTCTTAGAGAATGAGGAATAATGATGGTTCACAGGGTGGTTCTCGATAGTAGGGTCTTTGAATAAATCTTTATATTCTTGGAATAGGTCTGTTTGTTAGTTACCATTGTGAAAGCCAGGACATTCAAATATGGCATACAATGAGGTACCCAAGCACTATGGCTCCTACAGATGTGTAGGTTACATGAAGAGATTCTTCCATGTTTATTTCACTCCAAATAGTAGCACATGATCATCAATATCTTCTAATAATATGGTACAATATGTCGAATCACATGATATAGGTTTGTTTCAATAGATATCTAGAATGAAGCTTCTTCACATAGTGGAACTGTCTTTAGTGGAAGAAAAAACTGGTGCAATGAACATCGGAGGTACCATTACTATAAACTCATCATTAGTGACTTCTATATTTGATATTGGTGCATCTCATAATTCATTTCAACTCATATTTTTATTCATATAAATCTTATTATGAGGCTTTAATGATGTTCCATGGATTTTATTACATGCCTTGGTTCGAAGAGAGAGAAGGGTCTCTATAGTCCCTCTTCTGTTTTCTCCCTAACATATATTTTTCTTACTTATAGTTTTATAATACACGAAAAGAAACAAATTAATATCATTTTCAAGATATATTTGATCAGTTTCAATAAATAATAAATTGATTGTCATATTCAACATGTCTTCTTCACTACACTCTATTCTGTGTGCCCTGTCTTTTAAGGAGAATGGGACCCAATGTCGAGTAATTCCACACCTTCTTATATGAAATTTTGGATGGTAATATGAGTAATGTTTTTTCTGGATCAGGTATCTTTGAGGGGTGATCTCCCTCTTGTTGTCAACGAGTCTCCAACGTGATCCCTTATAGATTTCTCATGTATTTTTTGATTAGAGAGGTAGATTTTTCTATTTATTTAGTTCCTCATACTCAACCAGTTTTTATTCCCTATTAACATATAGAAAAAGATGATATCAATGAGATGAAGTCATAATTGGATGAGTCTATTCAGAAAGGATTCATACAGATGATTATATCACCTTGGGATGTTCCAGTTTTCAATCATATTAAAGATGCTAGTTCACTTCTCATATGTGTTGGTTACCTAAATCTCAATCAACATATAGTAATGAAAAAATATCTATTACCATGGATTGATGATCTATTTGATAAATTAATGGAGGTGAATTATTTCATTAAAATTTTCCATTGGTCTTGTAAGCATCATTTGAGGATAAAAGAAGACAACATTCAAAAAACCACATTTCAGATCAGGTTCAAAAAAATGAGTACCTTCTCGTTCCCATTGGTCTAACAAATCTTCCTCTAGTATTCGTGACATTGAAACACATGACATTCCCCAAGTATCTTGATACATTTATGGATGTATTCGTGGCTGTAATCCAATTTTTTTCTATATCCGAGGAGAATCATATTCATAATTTGAGAAAAATTATGCGTTTTTTGGTGAAATCACTTACAGTATTCGATGATTTCGAAATGTTATTTCTATATTCAAGAAATAATGTTATTATGAAAATGGTGTCAGAAAAAGTAATGTAAAATGATCTTGATATGGTGAAAGATTTTATAACATGGGATAATCCATGAAATGTATTTTAGATTTGGAACATCTTGGTTTTAGCCGGATATTATCACCTGTTTTTTAAGGACATCATGATGTATGATTCTATGTGACTACTCTAACTCAGAAGGGAGTAATGTTTTCTTTGAATAAGAAATTGAAGATTTATTTTATTAATCTGAAATTCCTTTTCACTACTATTCTGGTGTTAACCCTACTATAGGTTGGGTATGGCTATGTTTTCATTTATGATGTATCGTGTTTAGGATTGAGTTTCATTATTATAAAAGGTAATCATGTCATTTCAAATGTCTCTTGTCATCTTTGGATACATGATAAGGATTATCCGACCGAGGACATTGATCATGTATCTATAATGTTTGAACTTATGTTTTTATGGTATTAGTGTTTTGGAGAAAGGATAAGCATGTTTTCTGACCATAATATATTGAGTTATATCTTATCTAAAAATGATTTGATTCTCCCATATAGGACTTCGGAGGAATACAAGAATTCTTTTAATTTCTATATCGCCTGCACCTCTAGAAAAATATAATTAGTGGGAAATGCATTGAGTAAGAATCATCCAAATTAGTAATTCAAATTATATTTATAAGAGTGGAACATTATAGATCACTCTTCATAGTTCCATACTACTGTCCAGTAATCATAGGATAGGGTTTCCTTGGACAATGGCAGTTGAACTCCTCTCTTATCAAATTGAATATTCAGGAAGAACAATTTGATGATGAGTTCAATTGAATTAGAGACTCTCTTAATGATGAGGTGACCTTTCTGGCTTGGATATTCTCCAAAGGGTATTCTATGCTTTCAAAACAATGTTTTGTACTATAATCTTTATGGAATGCTGTAATGATGGATTACTATAGTTTTTAGTGGGTATTGTACCCAGGGTCCAAGAAGATGTTCTATGAAATAAAACAGGATTTCGTATGTCTATGTATGATATGGGGAATTTCTGAGTTAGTTTTCCATTATTTTACTTGCCTATAGGTAATGGGAAACCACCGAAAACCTTTAGGTTTTCGTTATCCACATATAGTTCCTACTTGGATGTGGGATGAGGTCTCTATGAAATTTATTATAGGGTTTCTATGTATCAAGGAAAATAATTATGTGATAAGGGTTGTGATCTATTGGCGGGCTATATTAGAAAAATATACACCCATTCATTATATGACCATTATTTAGGAGTTGGGAAATATATATAGAGGAAATATATTTTTAATTTTCAAGGAGTTCCATCTATTATAGTATCTGATAGGGATCCATAGTTTACTTATCACTTTTGAAGATGCCTTCATAGGGCACTAAGTTGTCACATCAATTTGAGAACAACATAACATCCATATTTGGATATCCAGACAGAAGGAGCTATAGATATTATTGAGGATATGCTTTGTACTCATGTTCAAAACTTTGGTGGAGCTTAGGATGATCATTTGGGGTTGGTTGAGTTTTCATATATCAATAGTTACCATTCTGCGATCATAATGGATCCTTTAGAGGACTTGTATAGTCGGCCTGGTAGAAATCCATATTGGTTAGAGATTGGTGAATGTTCTATGGTTGGGCTATGTTTGGTGGAAGAGATGAAAGAAAAGTTTTTTTGATTTGTTATATAATGTTCACGGAATGGAGCTGATATAAGTCTTATGATGGTCTTCATTGTAGACCATGGGTATTATTAGTTGGTGACCATGTGTTATTGAATTATTCACCCATGTTGGGTATTTTATGGCTCGTGAGACATGTGAATCATGCTCCACATGTTTTGGGACCTTTTGAGGTTTTAGGTCAAGTGGGAAAAATTGACTATCATTTAGAACTTCCACCAAAACATTCATAAGAACATAAAATGTTCCATGTAACTCAACATAGAACGTATTTTTCTAATCTATCAGTGGTTCTGAACTGGAGAGATATTAATGGTGAACATGACTTATCCATGACTAAACTACTATTAAGGATATTTGTTTCTGAAACCAATGTACTTTTTTGGAGGAAGATACCTTTGGTTTGTGTTCTATGGTATCACAATTTTTATACTCATGAGATATAGGATATGGAGGAAATTATGAGAGAACATTATCCTTATCTTTTTATCATGGAATCTTCTTCATAGTATTTCTAGGGATATAATGTTTCTATATTGGTGAGGTTTTATTATCTTTTTACTATTTTTAGGTATTTATAAAATCATATTTTTTATCATGTGTTTATTGGGTTATATTTTGGGTTGATTTAGACGAAATTTTGGAATTTTTTAATGATTCTAGGATAGTGCACAATTGGTGCACAACTATTCCAAATTATTCACCCTCTCATAGAAAACTGGGATACCCTAGAATATGGTATTTTTCAATTTTCCCACATTGTTAGCCAAATCATGCAACCCTTTAGGAGAAACGGTGTTTTCCATTTAAAACTGGTGCATGGTTAATCCATATGGTTTATCAAAAAATGAATCTCTAAAAAGGAAACGATGCGTACATGTTATTTATTAATAATAATTTCTTTTTAAATTTCACAAACCCCCATTCAGGTCCCTGATGGAATAGAACAACCCATAATCATTTTCTTCTATCCTGGGAGCTCCCAAAAAGTGTTTTTCTACCCACTAATCCATCATATAATCACATTGAATCATGAGTAAGACATTTGATATTATCTTGATTAGTTTACTCACCCCGATCTCTATCTCCCATGATCTCTCTTATCCTCTCTATGGTTCAATGAATCTACATGTTGAATTTTGGAACTAACACAAGATATTTCATTTAAAATTTTCATTTATTCATATATCCTAATTGTCTTCATTCTCCATTATATTTTTACATGTACGTTCTTGTGACTCAAGATCCCATGATCCTACGGTTGGTGGGTTTTTCATTATTCCCTAATTGTTTTAACCCTAAATTGCATTATTTAATTTAAAATGTTTGAAATAAATTATGTTTTTTATTTTTATTAATTGGATTTCAAATTATTTCTTGAAAAAACCAAATTATATATAATTTTGGTTTTGAAATTGGGTTTTTTCATGAAAATTCGACAACACCCAATTCCATTGAAATGGGCTATGTTTATAGAAATCTCGAAGATTTAAATTTTTTTATTAAATTTTTTTATTTAATAGAAATTGTTTAAATTAAATTGTTAAATTAAATTGTGAAAATGGATTTTATGGGAACTTTTGAAATACACCAATTACATAGAATTGGGGTTTTATGATTAAATTGATGGAATTTTGTGAAAATTTAAATTATTGAACCTAATTTGTGAAACTAGATTATTAAATTTTATTGCGAATTTGATTCAAATCCCTACTGGTTAAAATTTATTAAAAATGGGTTTGATTGAAACCTTATGGTATTATCATGTTCAAAATGCATGTTTGGATTTAAAATAGTTTTGGTATTTTATTGGAAATTGGAATATTAAAAATTGATAATGGGATTAATTATATTTTAATTTTGGTTGAAATAAATTTTTTATATTTTTTTATTACATAATATAAAATCCTTAAGTATTTGGTGAGTAATTTATACGATAAATTATGTATTACAACATTCCAAAAAATCAATATATCACATCACATCCATTAGGCTATAGTGATGAGTCCTCTTTTCTGTGAGATCAAAGGGATATATGTACATATTTTGTTGTCACCATGAGTGTAGATTCATTATAAACTATAACTATCACACCTTCATATTAATATGAATATGATTACCACTTTTTTGAATTCCAAATAAATATATGCCATTGTTATAAACTAATTTACATGAATTATTATTTATATAATATATTTTAGATAAAAATAATATATTTTAGACATTTTTGAATAGTGATATTATATTATAAATATTCCGTCACATTAAAATTAAATCCTTTTCTTAAAGTGTTTTTATCTTTAGAAATATAAACCATGCATTGTTTTGATTATGATTATGAAATTTAATACCTATTTATTTAAAAATTGATTGCAATTTCTATGGTTAATTTGATATTTGAATATTATTTTTGAGTCCTTGGTGAGACTATAATTGGATTTTTAGCTCAAACCCGACCTTTGACTTCTAGTGTTTGTATACTATCACCTTCCGTGTTCTATGAAGGGTAATGCACAACTTGGAGATGGTTATAAATGTTTATTTTTGGACATGGAGAGTAGTGTCTGTTGAGACATGGGCATGTTTTCATATTTTCCATTAATTTTAGATAAATTTTCATTTTTTTTATAATAGTTTGACTTCTGTTAAGTAACTCATAGTGTAGTTTTATTTGTATGTATACATATTTGTTTAATGATTTTACACATTAGTATTGGAAAAAGAATTCAAAAAATTATTTTTTGTATGATTTCATGTGCTAGTCATCAACTCATGGGGATCAAGAATACCTATTGGTCTACATCAGAACTGGCATAGTTATCATGTTACTAGGGTAACCTGGATGGTCTGTGAAAAAATATGAAAAAAATTTCAGCTAGAAAAAATGGAGGATAAATTTAGAGTAATTATATGTTTATTTATATAAAATTTAATTTCATTAAATTATTAATTTAATGATTTATTATTGATCTATTAATAATTATTTAATTGGAATTAATTAAATATCACCATAGAATTCATACAAATTAAGTATACTTTCATTATTTTTCTTGTAGAGTGTACACATCATTACATTAGAAAATTATCAATTGGAAAATAGGGATGTTGAGATACCATCAATAGGATCTATGGAATTCAATATTTCCACTCCACCTATCGACATATAAAATGTAAAAGAATATTAATAATTAAAAAAGGAAAATACCTTTTAGTGTACTTAAATATAATATTTGAGAAGATTGAAGAAAATTATTAATTTCAAAGTAATATAAAAAAATCAATAAATAAATATACATTAATATTTTTTGTAGGACTAACATGATGAGAAATTATTATAAAGTTATTTTCATCCCATAAGGTTGAAGGGAAATCCTTGGAAAAACATTTAAAATTGACCACCCAACTAGTATCAGTAGTTCTTATATGTAATCAATATTTATAAATTATTATTTCAATAATAAAGTGAATATAACAATTTATAGTTTATCATAATTTCAATAATGTGCCTATAGGGAACAAAATATCTGTGATGATAAAAACATTATTTTTTTAAACTATTTGATTTTTTCCGAACTATTACAAAAAACAAAATTAATAAATACTATATATTTAAATGATAAAGGCGTAAAAATTAATTAATTTCATTGGATAGTTTTTCTAATTACGTGGTAACATTCACATCTGAATTATTATTATCAGTTCTTTTAAATATTCCAAATTATAACGAGAAAATACTAGATAATTGTGTACCTAAACTATCGTAACCAGTTAATGATTTCATGAATTTGATAATATATTTTTTTTTATAGTAAAAAAAATTATTAATAAAATGTTTTATAAAACAACTCTTATTGAATTTTTACTCATTAAAATAATGTTCTTCCAACCCTATTAAAACTTTTCTTAGTGAATTAATGGATAATATTTTACATCAATTTATATCAATATAATACTAAAGTATAATAAAATATTTATGAGATATCATGATCATTTAATTTTTTACCCATCTAAAATCTAAAAATATACTAACCCATATATGGAAAAATCATCCATGATAGATAAAAATTAATCATTAAGGAATTAGATATATCAAATGAGTTATAAATCGTATCGAAGAAAATGAACATAAGAATTACTAAAGAATGTTATGAAGGCATCAGTTCTTAAAAACATCAATAAAAACATCTATAATATTAATTTAGATATCCTAGGGATTTTAAAAAACTATATTCTTAAAAATTATTTCCAATGTAGTTAAATAAATTATTTATATATTATTTTCAAACCATTGTTAATTCTCTATGGTCTTGTCCCTTTTAGGATACCCCACATTTTAATCTATCATTTATCAATCAACATTTCTATAAAATTAATATATCAATAATCTCAAAAAATAAATATTATCTACTACATAATATGTTTTATATAACAACATCAAATTTTTTTCTATCCTAATGTTAAAATGTTTAAAATATCTAAATAAATTCAGGCATGTTATTTATATTTAACCAAATTCCATAATTAAATTATATTTATCTTCTTATATACAATGAAATGTTTTCATCTGATTTATTAATAATTTTTCATCAATACATATTTAAAATTTCAATTCTTTTTAAATAAAATCGACATTATGCTTTCATTTTAGATTTTTTAAATTGAGTTCATACTGATTATCCAAGATATTTTATAAATCTAATAAATTAATTTTTTTAATCCAAATCTTTAAATACATATAAATATATTGAAATCCATATATATGATAAATTGTTACCAAACTCATTAAATACAATATAATTAGGGCTTAATAACCTAAATATTTAGTGAAATACAAGATAAATATATAAAAAGATTTCTGATATCATATTTCACAACTCATTATCATTTTCCTATCACCATGAAAAGTATTAAAATTCAACTAAAATAGATAATTTTTTATTTGGAAAAATATTAACCAAATAAGCTAATAAATAATTGTTTTCAAAAAATAATTGTAAATTTAAATAAAATCACCTTATAAAACTCCCAAATCACAAATAATTATAATCAACACTAATATTATTTAGGATCATTTATTATATAATCATATTCCCAATATAACCATATCTTATTCCTCATTTAGGGGTAAATTTTTATAGATCTTTCTTCTTAATCCACAATTGTGAACAAACTCACCTAATTGTTTTATATTTCTTTTAAAAACATATTTTATAAATAATATTTTAATCTATCTATTATCACATTCCACAATACCATTTATATGATCACCTCTAAATAAACTTTTAATATTTATAATATAATTATAGATTAAGAGTAATTGATTATTAAATCATCCAAAAAATCCTTGGAGTTTAATCATATCCGATCACCTCTTACCCCAACACAAATATCCTCTAAAAACTATTTTTGTTATGAGAAAAAAAGGATGTTTAACAAGATATAGGTTATCAAAAATATAAATACATTATTTTAAATCAACATTCATTCAATTAGTTTCTATTTTTATTTTAAAAAACATTAATTTTTGTAAATTATTCTTTTATAATATATAACATCAATGGTTTAATTCATGAAAAAATTCCTCATTATATGTTTTTATCATGTGTTATTTTTAAATGTACAATTTTTGTCTTTTTATTAACAAATCATAAAAATAAAATTTATTTCCAATCAATTAAATAATAATATTATGTTTTCAATATATATATGTAAACACAACAATATAACCAAAATATAATCTCATTATCATTATGTTTTTCAAAAAAACCTAAAATCATGATTTATAATAATTATATCACCTATAACAAACAATAATAAAATATTTCATTTTTCAATCCAAATATCAATACCATATTCTTGATTTAAACATAATTAATAATGCTTGTCCACTAATGAGAGATGCACAATGTTATTTTATAATTTTAGTAAACATATTTCCTTAAAGATATAAAATAATCATAACATTATTCATTGAATTAATCCAATAGTTATTTTACTTTTTTTGATCTAGGGGTTCATTTTCATACAGAGTAAATGTGAATGATTGTAGAGTATTAATATAAATATTTATATTTTGTGATACTATATGTAAATTCTATACTAGTTGAATATTTTATAATTCTCGTTCCAATAATCCATTAAAAGATATAAATAAACAATTTAACATTCCAATGGTGACATAAATTCGTTTTAGTTATTTTAAATAGTAAATTATATGATATACATTATTGATTAATGTAATTAAAATTACATATATGTTTCAAATATTATAACAAAAAAATAAAAATAGTGAAATAAAATATCAAAACTATTACTCCATGATCCCAAAATCATTATATCCACCACCATACTTCTTATTATTCTTTTATAGAAGAGTATTAGATTCCCAAAATTGAATCTCCATATGAATTTTAATTACTGTATTACATGTCATAGAAATCATGATCTGGATATACTTTTGATGGAAGTGTTATCAAAACTATACTCATATAGATTGGTGGGGTATGATCCTTTGTGGGGTAAAATAAAACATGATTAACTATGATGGGATAATCCTATATGCAAATAAAAAAATTTCAATTTATAATTGTGTAAAGAAACTAGAACTCCTTTTGTTTATTAATTATCTTACTTGTTTCTATTATATTAGAAGTTCAGTAAACATCATTTGGTTCTATTTTAATTAATCCCTCTCTATTTGAAAAGTGACATCAATAATACTCTTGATCTCATTAATAGATTGTATCTTCAAAGTGGGTAACCATATCCATATATATATATATATATTGAGTTTCATATTTTATAACCCCCACTGAATCAATATTTTCTGAACATTAATTAAATTTAACAGATTTTGTAAATAATTTGTTTTAATTTATAAAATAATCAAACATGCAATTTTAATTTATTAAATAATATTTATATTATTCTTATTACCACATAAATTTTTTGTAGTTGGAGTTTGGATTAGTGGTAAGAAACCCGTAATCCTACATGAATAATGGGGGTTCAAAACCCATTTGGTGCAGGCTACTGTAGAAGGACTGTAGTGGTACTGTAGCAGCAGCGGTACTGTTGATCAGCGGGTACTCTAGCAGTGGTCGGGTACTGTAGCGGTGGCAGTAATGTGTTGGTACTGCCGCAGGCATGTTACTTTTCACAGAATGCATATTGAGGTATATATTTGTGCCTACAGGCTATGTTACGGGAAACATGCCCACTGGGCCTTCGGGATATGTAATGGGTTTCCCTTTACCCAGTTAAAAGAGGTCCTTGCATTACTTTAATAATAAAATGAGGCTTCGGCCCCAACATTTAAAAAAAACATAAATTTATTCAATAAATCATTGAGAGTATTGGAGGCCTTGTTAAAAATGTTTCAACCCTAAAAAATCAATACATACTCAATAGATACCAATAAAAGTGTATATTTTAATATTTATGGATATATTTATAAGGAAGGGATTGGATTTCCAAGATCATAGGAAATATCATGATTCTATGGAATATGGAATGAATAGGGGGGATCCACTTGAATGAATCACCAAGTATTTTTGGGTTACCAATCATGAATTATAGATTAATCACAATATTATAAAAAAGGTGTGGGAATCATAAGATGTATATAGAAAAAATAAAATATATTATATTGGAAAATATTTTCGTGGATATTACTGCCATTTAGATGTAAGTTATTATCTACTAACTAGAAAGTAATAAAAAATATGCATCATATTATGGTATAATGTTGTGGGATGAATCACATTCCTGGGGTGATAAAACAGAAAAACTATAGTCACATTTATAATTGGTGGAAAATGAGATACAAATCCAGAAATAGAAAAATATAAATTTAGATGAACTGGAGTTATGATCCAACTAGAGAATTCTTTACTTGACACCTATGAAAATACCAAATAATGCCCAATGTGTATTTATGATTTCCATGGGCTAGAAAAAATAGTCATCGTTATGATAAATGACATGATGAGAATGATTTAACACACTTAATATAAATAATAAAATAAACATAGTCTTTATGTTAATCTGAAATGTTGCATCCATATGTTCGGTTACTGTGAAAAACAAAATTATTAGAATCAAATATAATTTAGAACCAATATATGTCTATAAAATTAAACAACCAAATCAAAATTTATTAATAATTTTAAACATAGAATCATAAAGGGTATAAGTTAATATGATTCAGAAGTAATAGGAGGAGGTTAATGTGGTTATTTCATCATCCATCTTAGTAGAACCACTGAATTTTATCACTCGATTAGTCATAATCATATGGCCCAATATCATCTCTATATCGTCAATAATTCTAGAATATAATTAAATAGTAAATTATGTCCTCATTACTATAAAACTAATCTATCCCCAGAAGTTATAAGAACAACAAACACACATGTTTGTGTATATAGTATCTTATTTACTTGCGCAAGCATGTTTCCATTAATAATTGTTTTTATGAAAATTATTTTATAAGATTACACATAAATTATATTTTTAAATACATGCCATGAAAATTGATTTTTAAATTTTACAAAACAAAATAACATTTACACACCTCATCACACTTTTTGAAACAAATTATACACTTTAAAATAAAGATGACTACTTTACGAGAATCTATTTGAATACCTTTTAGAATAAATTAAATTATTAACACTGTTTCTTTAGAGTATAATTTTTAACAATAAAAATAGTTTTCCCATTAACTATCAAAAATCAATTTCCAGTTTGGTTTAATCTAACAAAATAAATAATGAAAAAAAATTGTCTTAAACCATAACCTCATTATTATAATGATCTAAAACAATAATTAGAATATTTTTGATGAATTCGTTCTTATATTAATAAAATTTATTTTTTACAAAATTATAAAATAGATAATTCAAGACATTAATTTTACACTATACCTCATAATGAAATTCAACTAATTGGGATGGACATGTGACCATGTAACCCTACAACATGTTATATTTCATTTAACTACATTTACACTCTACCCATCATGTCTATGTAGACAAATTTGGACAATGTAATTATCCTACAATGAAATGGTGATAGAGCATAACATGTGGTGAGAATCATCTTCCAACATGTACATTAAAACTACTTTGATATAGAGAGGTACCTTTTGATAGTATAAAAGTCAAGATTATACTAATTAGTGTTGTGAACACATTATTGAAACTTACTACAAAGTTAAGAGAAAAAGTTCCCATGATAAGGTATGTAAAAATGTCATTAGGTTATATATTTACTATTTATATTATTTTAGTATCTACATGAAGAGAAATAAATACCATAAGAAGAAATAAAATGACCATATAAAGGAATGAACCATCCAATATACCTTTTCGCATCTACTAAACATGGTGGTTAACTATTTATTTTATCGTGAGATGAAATAACAGTTCTCTATGTATAAACAGAGAGTCATGATAAACATAGTATTCTATAATTTCATAATATATAATGGCTAATTTTTTTTAGCCATAACTATATATTAATTTCATTTAAAACAACATTGAATATTATGCAATTCCTTATATTCGATAATTATTTTATACTAAAGGAAAAAAATGAACATGTGTGCAGAACAAAAGAACATATTCTATTTCAATGAATAATAGAGGGTCATGTGAAACAAATAAGACACATTCAGAAAACTCCCTAACACTCACTTTTCCTCTCACACCAATGAATATTTTTTGAGATCCCACTATAGTCATATTCAAAATAATTTGAAAAAACTAAAACAATTTGGATCGATATGGATCATATTTTCTTATATCCTCACTTTTGATTTCTATTTATTCTATATATTTGATATTTTATTATCACTGATCTATTTATTTGTAAAACACAATCTATAATAAAAATACTAGAGGTTATGTGATACACTCTCAAACATTTTCATATATATTACCATGAAAAATTATGGGAGAGTTCCTTTGTGACATGTAATCATGTTTTTATCCCATGTATTGCTATATAAGAAGATCTTTTTCTAAAAAGAATTATTTTATGTTTTCTATAAATCCCAATATTGCTTTAGTATCAGTTTATTTTTGTTATAAATGACTGGTAATAAGGTTGATTCATAGTTGAGGGGATTTAGTCTCCTTTTGATAATGAACGCCTTGTTAAATATCCATTGTTGTCATAATATTTTTTTATTAATTTAAAAATATAATTAAATTTTTTTTGTTGTTTATTAATTATTATTATACTCTAATATAAATCATAATCTATTTTTTTATACTTTTTTATGTGAGTTTCTTACAACTAAAAAGTAAACTTATTTATCAAATAATTTTAATTGATAAGTGATTGTGATTTTGAGAACCAATTACAATGATAAAAATATTTATTTTTACTACATTTATTCATTGTATGATTTCATCAAATATGGGGGTTTAGTTTTGAAATTATTTTATACATATATTTTTATTGGAAGCACAATTCACCCACCTCTTATATTTTTTATTCGGGCAAAAATTTGGTATTGGAGCCTCATAAAAAAATATTTATTATTATCTATATTTATTTATGATTTCTAATTTCTATTCTATCTAAATTTAATACTTTAGGATAATCATAGATAATAATGAACTACCCCTAATAATAATCCTTATTTTAATGGAAAAAAATATACTCAATGAAAATTATCATGACAATACATTTAGAAACTATGTTTTTCTATATTTGGAATGTTATTAAAGATATATATGAAAAGCTGGAAGCTACTAGAACTACTTGTATATTTCTAATAGGAGAACATATGATCACATATATAATGATATTTACACATTGTAGTATTATTTAGGTGAATATTAATTCAATAAAATATACACTTTTTCTACTTTTGTTTGAGATTTTGGATATAATTTTTGGTTGTCATGAAGTAACATCTGTTGCTAAAGAAAAAATGTTAAATAATTATAATGATAAATACGTTACATTTATGATGAATCTTGATGAATCCATTTGTGATATATATTTTAGGATCAATTAGATTGTGTAAATGATGTACACAATTGGAAAACAGATTACTGACAAATAACAAGTAATATGTATTCTCATATGCTTTCCATATAGAAAGATATGAACATATGTGTCCATCATAGAGTCTCACAACATTAGTATACTTCCAATAAAATATATAATTAACAAGATCATGATGTAAGAAATAATAATTACATGTTTATAAAGTGTAATTTCCTTATCCAAAATTGATTTCAATAACATTTATGTATTTTAAATAAAAAAATGATATGGTCGAAGTTTAATTTTAGTTGATGAAGAATCATCATCAGTTAGTGAGGTAAAATGGATAATTTGGCTATACATTTCAAAACGTTTAAAACAACAATAAACTATTAAAGAAATCCAAATATAGATTTGTGTATGATTATAGATGGAAATTTAAAAAACAATGAAGAATGCATGATTGTATCAATGAAGTAACCTGATAGCAGTTTAAGTAGAAATGAAACATCAAAGTAGATTTTCTTAAGCTGGATAAAAAGAATATATATGAGGATGAAGGAAATAATTTAAATTGGATAGGAAATCCACTTGTAGATATTATGAGGAATGATCTTGATATTCATACTCAGGAAAAGAACAATGAAATTATAATGAACATATGTTTTTTATAATAAGATCGTCAGTTTCAATGTATATATTTATCAAATATCTGTTACTTATTTATAATACCTCTGAAACTGAAAAGGAATAATGATAATAAGATATGTTATGAAGTATTTGAATATTTTAACATTTTATAAGACACATATAATGAAATTAAAGATAAATATACAAGATTAACCAAGAAATATAATCTGTATTCTCACATAAAATTGATCTTATAGTGGAAATGATAATAATTCCCAACTACTTAATGAATATAATGAGAATAAATTATCTAATATTTAATTAAATAAATATATGGAATGATTTTAAAATTAAATAAAACCCATTCTCTATATTATTGGTAAAAAATATACTTCGAAATATACTACTTTAATTACCTACCAACCATGATATAAGAAAATATATATGAAATTTTTCACAATGTTCTTGTTAAACTGTGTCTATTAATATTTCTCCTTCTACTAGACATGATAATTTCTTTATTTATGAATGTATATGTTTTTATTATATGAATCAGTTAAAACCATTGTATATTTATAAAATACTAATTAATATCATCTCTAGACATAGGCAAGTATGGTTACCAAAATAATTTTTTGGTTAAATATCATTTTTAGGACACCTATTTGATGAGTTATAGTAAAAAATTATTGAATCTAGATAGTAGATATTATTGAAATTTTATTTTTTAGAACTCATGATTCAAGAACCTAATCAAATGGGATGGTGTATATGTCACTTTTAGAGATATATCCAATTGAAAAATTATTGGACTTACTCTAGTAAAATTTTAATTTATAATGTTATAATTATTAATGGAATACAATATAGTTTTCCAATAATTTTAAATTTATGTTTATGGTTTTCATGTTATTTTTTAAAGAATTATTTAATATTTTTTTCTAACCATGATTTAGTTTTTAATAGTATGGGAAATAACCATGCTTATGTTTTCAGATTAAATTAATTGGGTTCCCAAAAAGTTTCTTGTTGAAATTCCATTATCATAAAAT
The DNA here is from genome assembly GCA_963277665.1 of Viscum album. Classification (NCBI taxonomy): domain Eukaryota; kingdom Viridiplantae; phylum Streptophyta; class Magnoliopsida; order Santalales; family Viscaceae; genus Viscum; species Viscum album. Next base: position 211,941,393 of record OY728155.1, on the reverse strand, counting down.
TTTATATTTTTAATGGGACATTAGGAAATAAAAAAATTTATTCACAAACAAAGACAACTACGAACTAATTGTTGAACGATCTACCCACACTATAATTCTAAAAATTAATAGTCTATAATCTCTATCAAAAGGGAATGTATTATAAAATATCATTCAAACAAAAGAGAAACGTTTCAACCTCTAAAATACTAGAGGTTCAACAAATTAATTATTTTGGACCTTATTGATTTTCTAGTTTAGTATAAAAATAGTATTACTATGTTATTGTGGGTTATTTTAATTATATACATCAGTTTTTTTCTCATTAAATTAAATCTATATCCTATTATTAGAAATATGTTACATCTATAAAAATATATTAGTGAAGTTAATTTTTGTCCAAATAGATTACCGATAGACATGAGTTTGAAAATATAGAGAATGAATAATTATGATCACAACATGGTTATAATCATTACATTTCTTCTCCTAATACCCTATAATATATTAGTTTAGTAGAAAGAATATATATAAACCTTCCTGATATTAACTGAACCATTCCCAATGAATATTCTTTACCTATTTATTTATTATATGAATGTTTTAAAACATATTTATATATAATAATTATATTTTAAATTATACATTTATTAATTAAAACTATAAATTAATTATGAGATGATAAAAAAACAAAAAGTTAATTAATTTATAGTTATTAGTCATAATGTATTTATACTCAATAAAAGTGGAATTTAACAACATTTTCTTCCAATTGTGATGAAATAAATTTAATTGGATATTCTAAAATAGAAAAATCATACAAGGTGATTAATAAAAAGAAATGTATTCTAGAAGAATCTATACATGTGAGGTTTACTCAGATAGATCCACAAGAACCTATGAACCCTTAATAAAATAAAGAGGATAGTATTTTTAATCTATAAATCAAATCTACCATACCTAATATAAATAACTCAAACATGATTGTTAATATATCTTCGTGAATTATGGGATGGTATAAAAAATAAAATAAATTATTGTTATTAGTTATGAAACCATTATAATATCTAAAAAATAGAGTTTTCAGAAGTGTTATTTTAAGAGTGAAGAGGGAATGTTTTGGGCAACTCTTGAAAAAATTAATTATATAGTGTTCTAAATAAAAGGAAAGTGATTATGGAAGAATATATATATATTTTATATTTGATGAGATATATCCAAATTATATTATTTTCCATTTGGAAATACAAAGGATGGTCTTTACATTTGGAAATCAATTCAACTCGAACTCCTATAACGAACTCTCAAAAATTTTATGAATATCCTGAACCTGAATATATTGATGAAAATGAGGCATCAAGAGCTTATCTTACTAGAAAAATTATGTCTCACAGATAAAATTTCATAGAAGCTACTATAGGAGACCTAGGTAATGGAACTCAGACTAGATATTCTCTATGTAATTTTTTTGATCATCATTTATTCATGTGAAATCAATATCCTAATAACATAAATTAAAAAATTCATTTTGATTTATAGGTAATTGAAATGAATGTGGAGATAAAAATAGTTTTAATGAAATATAGTATGGAATCTAGTTGAAATACCCAAAGACTAACTAACTGCTGGAAGTAAATTGATTTTTAGTAACAAATTGAATAATTTAGGAACAATAATAAGAAAAATTTATAGATTGGTTTCATAGGGATATATTCAATTAGATGGTATTTAATATTCGAGAACCATTGAAGCAGTATCTATATATGAAAAAAATTATAATTTTTCTATCCTATATAGTACATTTTAATTTAAAATAATTTCAAATATATTTTATGAGGGATTTCTTAATGGTTATATAGTTGATGATGTTTTTTAAAACATCAACTTGGATTTAAAAATCCTCACTTTCCAAATTATCCTTTTAAATTATGAAAATTTATTTACAGATTAAACCAAGCCCTTAGATATTGGTATGATAGGATTATTTATTTTTTAATATTTTATGTTTTTACCAAATGAATATTTTCACCCTTTTTATTTATAAATATAATTTCAAAATATTTTTTAGGTTTACAAATTTATATTCATTATATTATTTTTTGGATCATCCAAAAAATATTTTTTATAGAGTTTTATATAATATTGCAAAGTAATATTGAAATGTGTGTTATGGTTGATCTTAAATTAATTAATGGATTTCAAATTATTGAAAATAAATATTGAATTATTTTAAATAAAATAAGTTACACCAAAAAAATTAAATCCTATTTGGTATGGATAGTTTATTATAGTTGTACCCACATGAGTACTAGATATGTGTTGTATATTGATAAAATTAAGAAACCTGTTGATCAATGAACATAACAATTCATGATTTAATTTTTACAATAATAATCACATATATAGTTTAAACGAATGTTTATAGTGATTTTATATGATCATTTTCAATAAATCCTAAATGAGACACATTTACTAATTGTGAAAAATTGTTTTTAGATAACTCAAAAATAAAACCATCTAAGTATTGTTTAAATCCAAAGGAAAAATATTTCAAATAGTGAGTTATTCAAATGATAATTTTAGTGGTTGTATATTTCAAATAAATCAGTTCAAGAACATATTAGTTTTTCTGAATGTATGTATTGTCATAGGGTTATATGAAACAAAATTATTTGGCATTTTCCTCTACTGAAGCTAATTATGTAGTTGTAGGAAGTTATTATTCAAAAATTATGTTGATGAAAAATATATATCTAAGCTATAAATATCAATTATACAAATTCCTTATAAATTATTAATAATACAAGTTTTAAATATATCTAAGGAATCGTGTATCACGTTCTTGAATAATGCACACTAATATAAGTCATCAATTATTGGGAGAGAATTTTCAAAATATGACTCTTGAGTTTATTGGTACTAAACATATACATACTAATGTATCTACAAACCATTAAATATTGGGATAATAAATTATATCAAACATGATTTTGGTTTGATAATTATTTTTATTTGTTTTATTCAATTCCATATTTTTATGTTATTTATATTATATGTAATTTCATTAATAAAATTTTCAATATGTAACTATGAAATGAACCTCACAAGATCAGTATACGAAACATGAGTTTATAATCATGAATTCAATAGACCTACTATGAAAACATAATCATGTAGTCACTATAGATACCATCATTATTCACTTACACTTTTTTCATTAATACTAAGAAAATTTAATTATTGTTGTTGACATACTTACTATGATGTTATTGTCAACTTTCCAACAATACCTTACGTCCCATAGATCTATAAAAAATTGAACTACCATGTCTATTTATATTGAATTTTTGTTTGAAATTATTTCAGTGGGATTCTATTTAAGTTTGATATTTGATTATTTACTACATTATGTAAATAATATTTTAATTTGAATTTGATTTTACCTCCATGTTTTATATTTTTCCCCCTATATCATTTTGAAAATTTTTGAGTGAATCAATTTATCCTTTCCCAAACCTCTCACACTCTTGAAAATGAACCTATTTATTTCTTCTCCTTCATCAGATCATTATAAACCATAATTGAATATACTTATGTGAGGATGAAAATTATATTGGAAACCACATTTCTTATTTGGTCACCTCTATCAAATAATTAGAAGAAATTTAATTCTAGCATGTGCACCAAAATGGAGACAAATAATCCACACTTAGTTTACTATCCTTTTTTATTGAAACAGAATGTTATGTGTACTGGTTAATATAACCTAAATCACGAGTTTGGAAGGAAATTTTCTATATGAGATGGGGTATATGCTTTACAGAGAACAATAATCATTTCTATATGAAATATATTAAATAATTTTATACACACATTGAATTCTTCCCTAGAGAAAATATGGATATGGTTAATTAATGTAAAAATGGTGATGTTTTAGAATTATATTCACTATGATGGGAAAATGGTTTTAGTTTATCTCAAAAGGATAGTGTCCATATTACTAAATTTTGTATTATATTAATCAAGTACCCATTGAGTTTTATAAATCATTTACTAAGATCACTGGAAATAGAAATCAACAATTTAAACTATCTTTTGATTGGAGTGGTGAATATTCGATTCTCATTAAGTATATCCAGTTTCTTTTATGTCAAAGAATAGGAATCTATAGTATCCTATTAAATTAGGATTTTTTTATGGTGATGAATAATTGTGTTTATTCCATTATATTAAAATTTATCATGATAAATATGGTTGAATGGTGTCAGATTTCATTGAAATTCTGTTTTTTACCTGAACCAAATATGCTTTTAGTTTTATTAGTGTAAATTGGCTATGTACCAATTTGGAAAGAAATACATACATCATCCGATGGAATATAACTTACAAAAACATCATTACTATAGATGATGGTAATATTGTAACCCATGGAAAATTGAATGGCTTCTTGATGCATAAAATATTTCCAAAAAAAATTGATTTTGTGCAACCCCCTGTTAGACAAATAAATCGCATTGGTCTAATAAGTTAATAGGATTATATTGTTTTTATTCATACAAGGAGTTGAATCTTTCTTAAAAGAAGTTAATGAAGGAGATAATATGGAATATTTGTATTAATAATTAAGATATTCTCAAGAGGATTAAAGGAAAGCATCTGCATACTTGTATTTTAAATCTCTTTGATCTCCATTAACTTTTCCATCACATGATGGATATATTATTTTGTAAGATATGACTATCATATAGGATTCTAGGAGAGGTTTGAGGCCACATATAGAGGAGTTTGATAATTATGACAAAATTAGTTCTGGGGGATCACCCATGATTAGATTTACTCTAAGGATTCCAATTCCAGATACAACCTATAGGCAAGGGAAGTATCATAGATCTCATATATTAGTGAATGATTATCCTGATTTATATAATTATGTGCTCAGTTCACTTAATCATGGTTAACCTAAAATTACTTCTTCTCAAAAAGTTCTTTAGGTAACTCGAATTGCTAATATAGATTCTCATGAATGTATTGAGGAATATCATGTGATACATTTTATTCACCAAATCCTAAATGACATCATTGGTTATAGTACAATCAATTATGTTAAAGAAACATATATATGTAGTTCTCATGAAGTTTTTTTTTGGGTTAGTGTTGATTTTTTTCTTGAGAAAAATGTGGATATAGAGTTTACAAAACCATATCTTCTATATAGTTCCTAATTAATATAGAATTTACCTATATTAGATGGATGGTCTTAGGAATATATACCATATACCACTATTATTTCTACCCCATTTTTCACTAAGGATGATTTGGATGTCATCAATTTTGAGATGATGGATATGATAACAAATGATTTGTAAATTTTGAAACCTCTATGCAATAAAAAAAGTATATAATATTTCTAATGTTTTTAAAACTATAAAATCTAATATTTAGTAAATATTTAATTTCAAAATTGAAATTATACAGAATGATGTTTTATATTTGATGGATCAGGAAGGTTCCCTCTATATTAATATATGTGATATAATGATCAGTTTGATCAATGGATTATGAATGATATATTTTAACTCTCTCTAATGACTCATCCATCTCCTCCTATTTTCTAGTTTTTTATGAATAATGTCTCAAATAAATCATGAAATATGAGTTTAAGGTTATGATTGATGAATTTGAATGAGATAGGTATGCTGTGATTGATGGTTTTAAAATAGATTATTCTGAAACCACGACAGGGACAATAGATTATTCTGAGAATGGTGGGTGATACAGTAAAACAATCATGAAGTGTACTAATTTTTATATTAATAGGACTGTTAAAAATTATAATATAAATTTTATTTTTAAAAACCTATCCATATATCCCATGCTTACATTATTGACATAGGATTCTATGTATCATGTTAAAAAGCTCAAGGCTATGATTATAATTTCAGATTATTTCATGTATAATAGATTTTATTTCTATCAAGCTTGTGAGAAAGGTTCTCAAACTTTTATTGAGTTTACAAAGTTAAGGGAACCTTATCACTACACTTCTCAAATAGATATTCTTTCTGAATTAATCATTCCTATGTGTGTTACTCTAAAAAAAATAGTATCCACATTCAATAATTTTTTCATAACTCTTGAAAAATACTTTTTGTAGTAACTATATGTTTCTAGATGTGAGTCCATTATGATCCATGTCCCACCTCTCCTCATTAGAATAATTTTTCCACTAAATATAAATCAAATTGAAAAGTCCAAAATCTCTATAAATAAGTTCAACATTTCCCAAATTCATATTTAGTAAATGATATTTAATGGGGAATTTTTTTACTATTTTAAATTATTTTATCATCTATTTTGATATATTAATGAATTATACTATTTTCTCTCCTTTATTTAATAACTTATTTCTTATATTTTTCTATTTACCTTCACTATTTGATAATCCAAAAATTAAGGGTTATGAGTAGTGATAGATGAAATCTAATTAAATATATTGGGAGATTTTTCATGATTTATAGAAATGCATAAATAATTAAATTAATCTTATGAATATATAATTTTTTATATTAAATTTATTTTTATTTATATGTTGTTATTTTCTATCATAAAAAAGTGGGAGAATGTTGGATAAGAATAGGAACTACTAATTTTAATGCTCCCAAAGTAGGTTTATAATTTTCTAAAAAATTTTAATGTTTTCTAATAGTGAATTGTTTTCTCGAAAAACATAAAAAATGGTTCTTCCTAGAACATAACATGCCACATTACTATGTGAATACATCGAGCATACATTGAAGGTCAAGTGACCATGCGATATTTCCAAATGTCAAAATTCACCTGAATACATGAACAATATACCTATGTTGTTTTAATTAATAAATTATATTAATATAATGAACCGACTATGAAATAGGAATTGATATATCGATGTGTTTAGAATAACCTAACACACATAAAATCCACCTATGGTTAGAAACATATGATCATACTGAGAGTAATAAATACATGACATTGTGAATTAGTTATGTAACCATGTAATAGAAACAGTACACCATATAAAAATAACATTATACCTTTACAAGGTATGTACAATTTTGATTGTGTATTATAGTGACTATGTTTGTTATTTTAGTAATCTCATGAATAGAAATCCATACTACCCATGAATATATTAAAAAACATGAAGGAATGAACCGACTGAGACACTATTCCACATTAAATGACTCTGCCAAATGAAACAATCAAGATTCCATCAGATAAAAAATTCACTATAAATGAAAGAATATGATTTTATTTCTATATTAGAATTATATAATTTCCAATATCTAGTAGTATGTTTTTAATCACTAATTATTTTTCATTTTATTTAAGACTATATGGATTGTTCTATAATTTATACATTTCAATGACGATCTTTTTAATAAGAGAAATATAATATTATAAGAAGTTTTAAAGAGTATATTCTATTAAAACAAATAATATATTTTCTTATTACAATATGAAGTATAATTAAAAAATATCCCCTCCTTTATATTTTCATAATCCATTTATAAAATGTTTCTGAGGTCATTCCGAAGTCAAATTCCAAGGTCTCTGGAAAACTGAATAAATTATGGTTGAGATTCCTCAAATTTTATTATCTCATATCCCTTTCACATGTTGACTATAATTTATATTATATCTATAATATATGCTACTGTGTTTATTTTTTAAATATTGTATCATCCATTAAACTAGTGATTACATGATACTCTCTCAATCCATTCAATTTTTTCTAATTAATAACTACTGATTAGGTATTTTGTGTCCACATATTGTGTTTTTTTCGTATAATTCTTTTGAAGAATCCATGTTCTTTGAAATTTATATATAATATTGTCTATAAACCATAATATAGGTTTTATATTAATTTATTTATTAATAATCTACTATGGATTAAGTGATTTCCAAGTGGAGGGGATTATGTTCCATCTTCATATTGATCCCCTTGATAAATTTATTTTTTTCTCTTTATATAATTTTTTCATTATATTCAAATTTAAATAGATTGGGTTTTTAGTTTACAAAAAATGACAATCTAATGTTTAACATAAATTATTGAGTTTTATATACTATATTTGATACTCTTTGATTAGTTTCAAAATTTTAGGTATTTTCAAAAGTATTTTAATTGAGAAGTGATCTAAATTTTTAGATGCTTTTCCAAATATCATGTTATATATTTCTAAAAAAAGTCTAACTATGTGATTTTATCAAATTATTGGATTTAGTTGAAACATTGATCTAAACATAAATTTTCATTACATACTTAATTTACCCCATTATTTAGTTATCATTTTTAACCATGAAACTAAAATAAACAATAATGTATGCATAAATAATAATGTAAATGAAAAATATATAAAACATCACTACTCAATGATATACTATGTTACTAATATGTGTATAAAAAATAAATTCCATATATGTAAGGTAGGAGAAATAATATAAAAACCATAATGATCATAAATTAATCTATAACATAATATGATCACATTATAATAAAAATTAAAGAATGAGAGCTCTAAAATAATGAATACAATAAATGTTAATTAATATTGAAATCCAATTCAACTAGTATATATCATATATTATAAAAATTTATACCATAATGAAAAAAATATGAATAAAAATCTCTATCATGCATCATGGTATATAACCTATAGTATCCATGGTTAGGGAACCCTATGTCCCTCATAATACCTCATTGATCATACCAAATAATATACCACATTGAGAACACCACAAGGGATAGCATCATAGGTTCCTAGAATAAAGGGTGTACCATAGAGTGTGACAACCTAAACCAATAATAGAAATTCATCGTTAGTGTGGTATATTAATTCTATTATAAGAAGAGCATGTAAATTGTTATTAGTATGAGTCATATTATTCACTATTAAGAAATTATGTTCCAATGAAACTAGCTAAGGGATGTGATGAAATTGTTTTACACCAATTAATAACATGTCAATAAATTCACATAAAATAATCCATCATAATACCAATCCTATAGATCACCTCCACCAAATATATAATAAGACACATATTTTTCACACAATCATTTAACAATGAACAACATTATATAAAATATATATAAACTCATAGAAGAAATATATAATGTGGATTAAAACAATGGTATCATATATTATATAAGAATTTTATACATGGTTCAATATTATACATAATTTTTAATCCCCCCTTGAAAAGTATTAAAATAATATATAAAAATAACTTCCAAATAATTTTTAGATTATTAATCACAGTCTTTTGAAATATAATACATACAACTGAATTTAAAAGGAAACAAATTTCTAATAAGTTTAATATATCAATTAATTTATATATATATCATAAAAATAAATCAATATATATATTGTCATATAATAGGTCAATGCAATGAAATATACTAAATAAATAAATATAATTCCACTTGAACTACCCATTTATATTTAAATCATTATATAAATATTCAAAATGTCACATTATGAATAATTTAGAAATCATTTATACATATATAACCTCACTTTATTAAATAACTATTTTAAAAATCCCCTCTAATAAACATTGTAAAACACAAAATGTAAAGAGAAGATCATTATAGGTTAATATCATATAAAAATAATTAATATCATTTTTATGTCATCAGTAAAAAAAGTAACTATTTCAACTACATAAATACTAGCATTTTTGTATTCCAAACTAGAAATATTAGTTCATAAAACTCCTCAATCCATGGCATGCATGATAAAAATAATTTCATAAAAGGCATACATTAAAAAAAATTAATTATGTAACCTTTGATGTCGAATGGTATAATGTGCCTTAATTGATGATTGACATTCCATATAAATAAAATTCCACATATTTAGACATACCATAAACATGGTATTTTTCCACCATGAACATTAGTGTGAATAATAAATGGAAAATTAATGTTTAATTAAATAAGTAAGATAAGAAAACAATATTTGAAGGAAATATTTGGTTTTTAATGGAAAAAATCATCAATATACCCACCATGGATCCCTTGATTAATATGATTAAATTGCCTATAACACCCTCCATAATTTTATTTTAAATGAGAACTATGATTAAGGTAAATCCATATTTAAAATCACACATGAATACTAAAATACCCTCTTTTAAGAAGGATTCATGGGTTACCCACATGGTTTTCCATACTCAGTGTAAATTATAAAAGAGTAATGTAAAAACATCCCATAATATACTAATTTAATATAGTGTTTTTAAAACTTATCAAGAACCATATGCCCTGAAAAATGTATCAATTAAAAAGAGAAATTAGTTCCAGACACCACAATTTAAGGGGACAATTATATAATATTTTTACTCACATAAAAGTTACTTGGTTGTGAGATAATTCTAACCATAATGACACTTACTTCACCCAAAATTTTATTACTGTGTTTATAGGACCAAAAATCAAATATTGGAAATGAAAACTAGAAATTATAAAATTAAGGAGAGACACTATATGTTCCTAAATTTCCTAAATTCCGGTTCGCAATTTTTAGATAAAAAAAACAATGATGAATCATCAAATTCAACATTGAAATCCATGAAATTATTGAATGAAATGAAATGTCAAATGATTGAAAATATTACATTCCAAAGGAGATGATGAAACTTTATTTGTGATTCGCAGTAAACCCATTTAGTTTAGGAAAGAACATTATATTTTACACTAAAAACAGTGGTGCATGACACATGTCTACCAATAGTGAAACTTTTGACCTTAATATGAAGAAAAATATGTGGTCAAACTACAAAAATTGAATCATTTCCACAAAACAAACATTTATAATATTTTAACATATAACCACCTAAGGGATAGGTTAATTAAAACAAATCCATACCCACAATCATATATTTGGTCAGAAAACATAATATTTAAATTTTATTCTTTGATACAAAAAACATTGTACAATTTTAACACTGCAAAACAAATTAAATCGTACCATAATATTTAATCTATTATATACCAAATGTACATCGAGGATTTAAGTTTTATAGAATTAGTAGAATATCTTAAATAATATCATGTACACAAAATTAAATGGTTCCAAAAAATATAAATCAAATTGAAAATTTTACAATATATATAGTAATATTATTTTTCAAGATTATAAAACCTTTCCTCAAAACCATACCCACAAATGGAAATAAAATTAGGATGTCCTCAAAAGATCTGTATTGGTAATAATCAGTATTAATAATTGAATTATTTTAGTAATAACAACAAGATAACTAGGTTATGAAAATATAATCAAATTTTATGGTCACAACATAATATAATTCATACCCATAAAAATAAGGGTTATAAGAAAATAGAAATAATTGATGTCCCATACGATAAAATTTATATATGTCAGTAATCATTACCCATGTGTATAAAATCCTTATGAAAAGGATACATTAAATTTTTCTATATGAATAATGAAAAAAGTATTGTAAATTAGGACATTAATATCATATCACAGTTAAAATCACTCTAACATAACTGATTAATTTTAAAAATTACTAAGGTGAATCCTGTAACCGATTATATCTATATTATTACCTAATTAATTGGAGGAATATAATGTAAACACACAAAACATATTAGGAAATGTCCCTTAAGGATTTTGGATAACTCTAATATTCAAATTTGATCAAAATGTTCAATGTATCGTATTATTATATAAACACATAGAAGTTTCACTTTTTAACCTAACATTAACCACTGTTCACTCATAATATTTCATTCTTATAGAAAAGAAATGGGTTATATGAAAATATAATTAAAACAATAAAAATCAATTAATATAATTAAAAATTATTTTATCATTAAAACACATATACAGTAGGGAAAATCTAAAATAAAGTGTTTTAATGCTGATGAATTTAAACACAGTATAAATATCATTAAATTTTTTTAGGAACATTACCTTTATACATTTAAAATATATTTTAAATACTAATAAATAATGAGTTAGTTTTGAAAAAACGATTTCATTATAAATAAAGTTAGTTAATTAGTATGTAATATTTAATTAAATTATCGTTCTTTATTGTTGGAAAATCCATTCATTTTATAAAAGTTAAAAATAAATAATATTTTTGAACATTTGTAAAGAGATTCTAAATTGACCAATGTAGAATGAAGAAAGTAAATTTCATTTTAAAAGTTTTAAAAAGAATGAAAAATATGATGTAAAATAAATTTAGTATTTTTTTTTGAAAAAAATATTTGATCATTTGAAATGAACAATGATTGTATTGTTTCAAAACATTGATATTAAAGAAATATGATTTTAGACAAAAGGATAAGAAACAAGGTTAGTTTTTTTGTAAAAAATTTATAAACCGTGATGAGTTTCGAAGAGAGATTAATTTTACAAAAATTTATTATTTTTAAAAAATAATTTGTATACAAAAATATTAAATGAATTTATTAAATACATTTCCCATAATATTTTTTCCTGAAATTCAATCATAAAGAATCCCAATTGTAACAAGATTATGACGTTGACCTCATATCATTTTGGTGTATTTAAAATCATATGACCCAATAAAATAAAATTAATCTTAAAATATACATAAATTGTGGATATTAATTTTATATCATATCAAGGGGTAGTATATAGACCATATAAAATTGTTTTGGTTCATAAAAATCATATGTCCCTAATAATGAATATTAGATGTGAATAACCCATACAATGATCAAATCATTGATTTATGAATTAATAAAATGGGTTATTTTTATCATCAAAAATAAATATATAAAAAAGTGAAAATACATCATAAATAAATAAATTGTCATTTTACAAAAAAATATGGAATAATATAATGGAGAAAGTTGAAGTATAACTATATGAAAGGAAATTGATTTAAGAAACTTCTTATAGCATCGGTAACATCCCAATTAAACCCTCTTGTATGATTTTACTTTAGTTGAATCTTAAAATACATTGAATTTTGAATTAATCATGATATAACATGTAAAATGTCAATATATAAAAGATATAGTAGAAATTAGGTGTATAAAATAAAATCATTGTTCAATTAATGGAAATTGAGACGGAATTCCTTACATCATGTTTAGTCTAGTTTTTTATTTAATTTACCACCCATATAATAAAATTATTTCTACTATTTACTTCAATGAGATAATATATAATGATTAATAACATATCATTACACAATTTATTACATTAATTTTAATGAAATATTTAATTACTAAATTGGTTGACTCCACATTGATTGTTCTCGAGATGTTCTGTTTACTATTTTAAATCCACTTTGGTATGATGTCCTTGGGAAAATAATTCATTATTCTTTTATATAGAGGGTATTAATAATTACATAATCATCTATTTTATACATTAATTTTACTTTTAAAAAATCCTAGAAACAAGGTTATGAAAAATGAATTGTGTTACAGTCATGGAGACAACAAGGTGATCATACAAATGACTAATGTTTTCATTTTTCAATGAGCATTAGGGAAAGAATGTCAGATTAATTATATCATTATAGAATAATGATTATATTTTATATACCATATTAACTATTAATATAATCTAATTTATACCATCTATGTGATGTGATGAAGAAAAATGATTCACATCAATTCATATAGGTTTTAATCACGTGTACACATGAACGACATTATCACATTTTAATAAAAAGAAATGTATGAAAAATTTTGATTTCATATTTTAAATATGATAATTATTACATGAATATCAAATATATTAAAATTAAAATGAATATTATAACCATCCATGAGATGTGTTGAGGGAAAATGAATTTCATCAATTTGTGAGTTCGTAGTCCACCATACAAATGAACGATGGATTCATTTCCCATTTGACTGAAAGGGAGATGGATATAAATTATTAAATTAAAAAAATAACATATTATCATATGGAATATATATTATTATTTTTTATTTTATTAATAATATTTTATAGAGTAATAAGTAGAAATAAATCTAAAATGATTATTTAAGAACTATATCACTTCTTTGGACAACATATTTAGAATTACTCCAAAAGACTTAGTACATTTTTTTTATGATCAATAGAATGAATCTAAGATGTTTGGAGGTATTTTAGTATCATATATTAGTTATTTTTTCTAATGCATGAGGCTAATTATGTTTATATAGTAGAGGATTATGGGTGAACTTTTATTCGTAAAAGTGAGGAAACAATATAAATGTTTATGAATATTAATATAAATTAATTTATTACTCCACCCAAAGTGCTCCAATATAGACTGTTTCATTATATGAGATGTTATAGGGAAGAAATTTTGATGTAAAATATGTATTAATTATGTTTTAATTTCTGGTTTACATTTATATCTTTAGTTATCACCTTTTAAACCTATTTTATTCTCAACCATAGTAACAAAGTTTGACTATTTTTATTAATCAATATGAACATATATCATGTTACAAATTTTACCTAAGATTAATTATTCTAATTAAATATTTTCAAACCATCTTAAAAAATACATTTAATTGTTGTATAATAATTTAATTTAAAAATTATCCCAAAAAATATGATGAAAGTAGATTTTAAAAAAATGTATTTTTAAAAATAAAAATGTTTGTATACTAAATTCAAGTATAAGTTTTTTACATAAAATTTATTAGATTATTTTTCATTAAATATATTTTTTTCTACAGTAGTCTAAAATATAATTTCACCTGGTAAATACATGAGAAGGAAAAATATTTTTCATTAAAAATTAGTATTTTTCACAATTAATTTAAAAATATTAGATTTCAAAAAATTCCAAAAATAATGATATTAACATAGTTTTTATGTTATGATATAAAAAATTACTACCTTTTTATTAAATAAAATTTTAACATTTTATGAAATTATTTATAATATTTACTCACAAAATGTAATAAAATTAAATTTTGAAAAGAAAACATTTTTTCATACATAAAATTACATTACTAAAATTTGAGATATTATTTAATAAAAATTTATAAATATTAATATTTTTTTGGAATTATATATATATTTCCTATGAAGGTTAATTGTATTTATACACACAACATTAATATCTTTGTTATAACTATCATATTAAAATAATAATATTTTGTTATTCTTTTAATCTTGGTGTCACGTGTTGTACATTTTATAAAAAAATTTACTTTAAAAATAACCGAGTGTTAAATTATCCCCCACCATATTATTAAACATTATCCTCACAGTATTTTATTGGGGATAATAAAAAGTGTTTAATTTTTGAAATTAATTTTTTAAAAATTAACCTCATAAACGTGTTGATAAAAATTCAATTAGAAAAGTGGGAATGTGAAATATTATGGTTCTTTGTAATAACATATAAATTTGTTTCCAAATATGATAAAATAATGGTGAATTGAATATAAATACAAAAAATGTTATTGCTAAATAAGGAAAATTTGTTAAATATAACATTTATCAAAAGAAGTTGAATGATCATGAAAAAGTTGATGACCCCAAAACCATAAATCAATGAGGTTTTTAAAAGTCCACTAATTCATTAGAGATAAAGGTAATAGGATAATAATAACAATTCAATATACTTTTTTATAGATTTTAGGAATTTATTTTCCATATAGACATTGAAAATATGGAATTATACTTTCTTGAAAAGTATAATTTTATCCATTTACCAATACTGACAATAATATTTTCTTTATTCCCAAAAAAAATATTTTTCAATATTAAATTTTCTTTCATGAAGCACTAAAATAAAATTCTAATAGACCACATAATCCACCAAAGTGTAATAGGATATTCCACCTATCTATAGATATTGAAGAAAACTAAAATTCTTGGAATCAGATAATATTTCATCCAAACATTATAAAAATTCATTTTCATAAATAACACATTTTAAATCTATCATTCCTCATTATAAAAATATCATCTTATATTATTTCACGCAAACCCCTATATCCAAAATACCCACAAGAAACTCAACATTAAATATATTTTTAGCCAAAAATTTTATTACATACCTTTTAGCATATATTGTAAAAATTGTATTCTAATTATTTTAGAATGATCCTCTATTTTAACCAAAGAGTTAAATATTCCAAAAACCAATAAAATTCCTCCCAATATATAATAAATTACATTAAAATCCCAAATAATAAATACTAATAAGGATTGTCGAAACCATTGAACATCTGATAAACCTTAAACATTTAAACCCAAGATAGTATCCATAACTTTTAATATTACCACACATGAAAAATTAAAAATATATAATATTATCTAAAACAGACATTAATTATAACTACAACAACCTCATAATTTCACTCCTATATTCATCGATAAAACAAAATCATTAAATTGTTTTCAATAAAAGCAAAAACAATTAACCAATTTTATTCATTCAAAAAATATGACATCACAGTTAAATATTTTATGAATTACATACCAACGGACGATTAAGGTTTTTAGTTTTATATAAATAAAAAAACACTTTTATAAAAACATAGATATTTAAATATCGATTTCATCAAAAATCCATTTCAACTCAAACTATGTTCTTCACATCTTGTAACCTTATTAAGAATAATATACTTAAACCCATTTTTCAAAACCTATATTAATGTAAATATAAAAAGGATGAACTATAATTATATATACATATATATATAACCAAGGGAAATTGAATTTAAATAGTGCGAAAATTTCGATCCCAAGGGTATGTAAGCATAATAAATATGAATTATAATAACATATAGGAATTAATTATGATCAAAGAACTTATAATAAAACATGAAATGTGGAAAAAAAATATTTAACATAAGATAGGTTCCATAAAAGTAAAAAATCATGAGTTGTGTGTATAAAATAATTCAGAAAGGGATACATTACACTTTGATGCAAGAATAATTAAATAAAATTTCATGGTGTGTTAGAACATCATTTTTATATCACTATTACTGTTACTCTTACTAATGAAATAACCTACATGGAAAATTTAATAAATATTTTAAGACAAATATATAACTATTAATCTATATCTCTTTACCCAATGAATTAAAGTAATATAATTAACTCACACTTTACAATTTAGATAGATTCCATTAAGGATTTGGGTTCACAACCCAATCCAAATGTCATCAATAATTTCTACATAATATATATTGAGACAACCAAATAGGTACATTAATTATTCAACATTACAATTACTATTGTTCATTTATAGCTTAATTTACCTACGGAAAAGAATAGGTTCCACTAAAATATCATTGAAAAAAATATTATATAATAAATGAGCATGATATAATTACAATATACACCCAATATAGAATAATTAAAAGTAAAGTTTATTATTACTCATGAATCGACATACAATAAAATTACCAATAAAAAATTATTTAAGATTTTACCCTTTACGTTTTATAAAAAACATTTTACCACCAAAAAATCCAATATATTTTATATTAATCCATCTAAATAGAAATTAACTTATAAACTTATAAGGTCCGATTAACATAAAATAATGTTCATGATGGTGGGAAAAAATGTACTTCTCTTAAATGATAGGAATAAAAATTATTTTGAAATGTTTCTAATGAGAGTACATAGGGACACATCTAGTAAATGTTACGAAAATTATTTTTAAAACTATTAAAAGGAGGTCATAAATTAAGTAAATAAATGTAATAAATAATTTACATTTAAAAATTAACATTTATGAAAAATATTATAAAAACAATGATATGGAATAGAATGGATTTCCTATAGAAATAATATAAATAAGGTCGTCTTTTCTTAAAAATATTTTTTTAAAAGGAAAAGATTAATTAATGATCTAGAAAACTAGGATTACAAAGACAATCAGGGAACGAGTTCAGCCAAGAATGATCACCCCAACATTTCCCAAAATGAGCCAAACAATGGGATTTCAAATTACCATCTATTTTGATAAAATCAAAGTTTCATTCATCAAATCCATCATTCAGGGACCAAATATTCCTCAAGATGAGGCCATAAGGATGGGAATCCTCATCTTCTGTTGAGAGAGCGTTCACCACTTCGAGGCAGTCGGATTCCACCAGAATCTTGGGCCAAAATTTTTAATGGTTGTAAAGAAGCCCCTGGAGGATGGCTGAGGCCTCTTCCACCATAGAGTTCCATGAGGCAGGCACCTCCCTACACTGAGCTTCCACAATCTGGCCAAAACTATTATGAGCAATGAGCCCAATGTCGACCCTTAAATTAGCAGAGACAACGACATCTGTATTAATCATGAAGACACCCATAGGAGGGGGAGATGAATGGGGAGCCGCCCGTCTAGTGTGTCCCAACGAATGCATCGCTTCACTCATCTTCCAACCATTCACCCACTCAAAATCCCTATCCACCCATAGGTGATCAGGGGTCACCTTAATTTGGAAAAATCATTCATTCCATCGAGTCCAATCCAACCACGATATTTTTCATATCATCCCGACCACTCTGGGATCCAGAGAAGACACCGATTTAGTAAGGATTGGGACCTACCCAATTGAAAGATCAATGAAAATACCAAATTCTAACCTCCAAACCTTCTACACCCCTTACAAAACCTTAAAAAAATGAATTGCATGCAATGGGGATTCCACTTCATGGAGACACAAAAGAAAAGTTTCGTCCTTAGCCAAATGTCGATGAACCAGAAATTCACGGGTTGGATGGACCACAGAATAGACCTGCCAGAAAAAAAATTCCACCTTTGGGGGAGTAGTGAGGGACCAGAGGAACTTACACTGATTATCGTTAAAGCCCCGGACAAAACCGTGAACCCTCATTTTGTAACCCAAATGAACAGAATATCTCCCCTGAGGTTCCCCAGTCTAGGAAATCTGGTCAATACCTATTCCTGGTGTGAGAGAGTTACTCAGGATGAGCTGACGATCCACCTCGTTAAACCAACATCGATGCTTCTCCTAATACCACTCCTTAAGCAAGTCATCGATCAGATCACGAACCCTTGTATCTTCGAATCCAGGAACAACCGGTGAGGAAACCATATGATTGACGCCCTCTACCATCCATGTATCCTTCCAAATTTTAACATTATTCCCATCATCAATTCTCCACATGTAGCCCAAGTAAATGAGATATTTTTCTCCCCAAATACTCCTCCATATAAAGCTCGGTCATTGCCCCAGCTGGGCTGGCAAGAAATCCGAATGAGGGAAGTACTTAGCTCGCGTCACCTTTGAAAATTGGTCATTTGGGTGGGAAAGAAGGCACCATCCATGTTTCGCTAAAAGATCCTCATTAAACCATTTGAGATTTTGGAATCTGAGGCTGCCAAAGAATTTTGAGACACACAGCTACCCCCAAGACATGAAATGGGTGTTATGTTTTCCCTCATGGGAGCCCCACCAAAAATTGGCCAACCAGGAGTGGATTTGATCAATGATAGTTTCTGGAAATTTATATAGCGACATAGCCTAAGAAGGGATTGCATGGGCCACAGACATCATGAGAAATTCCTTTCCCGCCTTGGCAATCTTCCTAGTAGACCAAAGTCAAATCAGATTATCCACCCTATCCACAATCGTGCCGAAAACTTGTTTTTTTGACCTACCCACCAGGTTCGGGAGGACAAGGTAGATAGGGTGCATATACACCAGCAGAAACCCGCATATTCACCACAAATCCTCTCTCATATCATGTGGGACAACTTTACTGAAAGATAAATCTGATTTAAAAGAATTAAGATGTTGTCCAGAGGCCTTTTCATACATATTAATGATATTCACCACAACACTGAATTCTGGATGGGTAGCATGCCTGAACATGATTCTATCATATACAAAAAAGAAATGAGAGATAGGGGGAAATTTCTACATATCATAGCACCATGTATAACACCTTGATCCACCGCCTTCAGGATGATACGAGAAAAGATATCTACCACCAGAATGAAGAGGTAAGGTGACAGGGGATCCCCTTTTCTCAAGCCTCTTGACGATTTAAATCTCACTGAAGGGACCCCATTAGTATTGATTCTATAGGTGACATATGTAACACTATTCATGATATTTGATATCCATTTCACCCCAAAGCCCAATCTAGAAAGAACAAGTTTCGAGAAAAGACCATTCAACTCTATAATAAGATTTCATCATATCTAGTTTCATTGCCAGAGTTCCACACTTAGAAGAGGAGCGACTTTTCATAGAGTGGAATAACTCAAAGTAAATGGGAGAATTTTCAGTAATATATCTCTTTGGGATGAATGCACTTTAGTTATCTAACACAAGTAGCCAGAGAAATTCCATATGTCTGGCCACCATGATTTTGGAGAAAAAAATTTAGATCACATTACGCAGGATGATTGCTCTAAAATCCAAGATTTTTTGGGGGCATTGGGATTTGGGGATGAGAGTAATAAGAGTTTCATTCAGGGATTCTAGAGAGGCTCTGCCAACCCACACCTCCTTCATAATGGCCACCACCTCGGGCCCCACAATATGCCCGAAGCATTTAAAGAATAGAGCATGAATCCCATCAGGACCTTGTGCCGTGGTAGGGTGAATACGATGTAGGTCCCGAAGAACATCCTCATTATAAAAATCACTTTCCTGGTACCGATTCATGTCGTATGTAACCAAATTTTGGATGCATCCAATCATGCATGAAGGAGTGCTAATACTTTCTGCTGAATAGAGGTTACTGAAAAAGGCTAGGATAATGGAGTGAATGTCATTTATGTCATGTGAAACTATTCCAGTGGGGTCCTCCAGATGAGCAATATGATTCTTCCTTCTCCTCGCAGATGCTCATTGGTGAGAAAATTTGGTGTTCTGATCACCATTATTGATATCGGAATCTCGTGCCCGGAGGAACCAAAAACTCTATTTCTCTCTAAGACCTTCATTAAGATTCTTTTCTTCCACTGAGATGTTTCTAAGGACAGAGTAACAACAAGGATATGAGTGGCGTCTCTTTAATTGATTTTGTACCTCCTTAATACATCGATAAATGTTTCCAAACCTAGCAGAGCTCCACTTCTGAAGGCAAGACACATCAGTGCAGAAGTTGGACAAGATGAACCGATTCGATCCTTCCCAAGCCACATGAACCACCATTTCACAGTCACTATCTTGGAGCCACAAACTTTCATAGCGAAAGGCTGAAATAATTATTGGGTAGTGGTTAGAGGAGACGAGGAAAAGTGGACGATATAGAAGGCAAGGAAAAGAGTGGTCCACTCATCATTCCCAACAAATCTGTCTAACCTTTCCTCATAGTGGTTCTCCATTGACCTACCCCAAGGCCAGGTAAACAGCGAGCCAAAAAACCTGAGGTCATGAAGAGAGTTTGACACAAGATACATCCTAAAATCGTACATTGCAGTAGCACTCCTCTCCCTTCCACTGTATTTTTCATGGGATTGAAAGACCTCATTAAACCCCCCCATCAGCAGAGGGCTAGGGAGAGAGTCCCGCATCTGCTTCAAAAGGGCCCATGATCTGTGTTTATCCTACCCACCTGGGAACCCATAGAACCCAACAAACAACCGAGGAGGAGATCTTTGGCTAGAAACCGTCACAGCAATATGATGAATTGAGTAATTAGAGATCTTGACCCAAAGGTTCTCCTTCCAGAAGAGGAAACTTCCTCCTGAGTGTACCTATTTTCCAATGGGAAAGACATTTTTGAACCCAATGTTACATCCCATAAGGCCCTAATCTTTTCAATCCAACATAGTTTTGAATACAAAAACTATTTAGGGTGAAATTTGGAACTCTAGTGATGGAGAACGCGAATTGTTCGGGGATTGCCAAGCCCCCGACAGTTCTAGCATAAGATTTTCATTTCCCTTGGCGGGGTTGGGACACACCCATCGCCGCCTCTGATACTTCGACTCACCAACCCTCATCTACCCCTTTCCACCTATTTGGCAGGCTCCCAGTCATCTGAGGAGACTCCAATCATCGTTTATGGTCCTTAGACTATGAACTGGGGCCAGACCGCTATCGCTACTATGTATTCTTATCCACGTCCGATGTTTTATAGTACCTAACATCGTGATCCCCGTCATGTCATCAACTGCCTGAGGGGTAGCATTGGGAGTAACATCATCTGAATTGGACACCGGTTCTAGTGGTTCGTTAAATAGCTGTTGTACTCCTGACCCTAAACACATAAATTTTGAAGGATTAAAAATATTTTTTAACCAATTGATGTACCAAAATAAGGAAAATTGTTCTAAAAACAAAAAACACCCAATATTATCAAAGGACATGAAAAGATAATTTTTTTTTTATCAAATAAGGATCTTATAATTTCCACAATGTAAATCCAAGCATAGAAAATCCCACATAAAATGGAATTAAACCCTACAAATTTTGAAATGTATTACCCAATAACATCTAATGAATCATTAAATATCATTATAATGGCGATTTTAATGATATAAGATGTCAAAGGGTTATATATTCCCCTAACAAAACATTATTAGTACATAATATAAACATATGTCCTTTAATAATAATGTAAGATGAATAACCCTTACAAAATATTATATCCATGAAATGTGAATTAAGCAATCTAGATATTTTTTGTCAATAAATTAAATGAAAAAACTTTTTGTTGAAAAACATCATAAATAAATTTATTTTAATTTTACATATAATAATTCAACATATAACAATTGAAGTAGAAGTATAACACGAAAAATGGAAATGGAGTTTAGAAACCATATACCACATTGGTAACATCCCAAACCCCCCGCCATAGAGGATGTACAATAAATATTAACTTTAAATACCATAATTTATGATGGATTCAATATATAAAATGTAAAACTGTAATATATATATTTAGTTAAGTAAATTAGGTGTATAATATGAAAACATTTCTTAATGATTTGAAATTTTGTTAAAATATATTTCCACTTGTTTAGACAAGGTATATATTTCCTCTAACAACAGTATAATAAAATAATATCAATTATTTTTTTTAAATAATAATAATTTAGATGGTTAGTACCATATAATTAAAAAAATTATTAAATTTAGTTTAATTAACTATTTATGTACTTAATCGGTTGATTCCATATTATTGTCTTTCGAGGATTTTCAACTCATAATTTTTAAAAGTCGTTTGTATGTTGACCATGGTAAATGTGGATATTATCACATAAATTTCTAAATAATATTCAATGAATTAATATAATATTTATATATTAGTTATACATTTAAAAAACATTTAAATATGTTCATAAACTATGAATCACATTGTAATGCTGATGATGTTAATATACATATATGCAAGAGTAACATTTTTATTTTCCAAGCAGCATGATGGAAAGAATTTAATAATAAAATAATCTATAAAAATGAGGATTATATAATTCATATAATATTATATCCTTAATTAAAGACATATAAATAATAATTATAATGTGGTGATGAAATGAGAATCTCTCCACTTCGTGGAGGTGGTAATCCACAAACATGCTTGTATTGTGTTATCTTTTTCAAGGAATGGAAAGACAACAAAAAAATGGTTTATAATTTTTTCAGCATGGTTATAAAATCATTAATATCATATATATATATATATATAATCGATCATTATATCCATCTATATGAATCTAAGATGGAAAAAAAATAATAGGTTCGTATGGCGGTTGTTCACTATGCACATGAATGACAATTTCATTTCCCATTTTATAGAATAAGAGTTGGATATAGGTCATGAAATTTACATAATGACATATTAGTTTTTATATGATAATTTAGTTGTTCTTCATCATGACCACTGCCGGCTTCAACCGAGATGAGATCAAGTCTGAATCATGTCCCAGCAGCATCCCCCTTGTTTCTGTCGCCGACAAAGACCCCACGACCTCCCCGTGGGGAACTGTCCATGACTCCTCCTCGAGAGGCACTGATCGCATCGACCTTCCTCCTGGATCCCACCGCTTCAAGGCCGTTTCCATTGGGTGCACCCTTCGGCCTCCGGATCCTGTATATGGTGGTGTGCGCATTCGCTAGGGGGAGTGCTTTCAGGCGGCTAGGTCCACCGCCGCTTGGCCCTATTCTCGGCTTCACCCTTGTGTGTGAGCTCCAAAGACCATCATTGCTGATCCATCCTGGATCCTGCTAGCGACGTCAAACCTACTCCCCGACAATAGGATTCCCAATGATGATTTCCCAAAAGCGTTCTCTTCCGCGGAAGTGATGCCGCATGCTCTTTTCCTTGTTTGGTGTTCAATTCAGTCCAGTTTTAGTCATGGTTTGTTGTGTTGGTTCTCTTCTGCTTTGACTGGGGTTCGACTCTTCTGATGTGCAGGATCATCAGTTAGGGTTTATGTGGGTAGCCACGGTGTGGGACGCACACATGCGCTTTCACAGACACCGATTCTTTTCCTGGGAGCAGTTTGTTGCTACTACTGATGTCGAAGTGTTCTGCACTAGATAATTCTTCAGTTTTTTTATTCCCTCTTCCATTTCATCATGTTCCATCATGCACAACCCCAATTTGGTTGGGTTCGATGGATTCCATGATTCTTTGGATTTGTGCAGGTGGTCATGGCGATGTTTGAACTTTCATAGTGTTGTCTTGTTGGTTCTGTGCGTTGGCGTGTTTTTTTAGAGGATCTAGTCCTGGACAAGGATCTTTTCCTAGCCCACTAATGGTTTGTGTTTTCATGCTGGTTCTCACTTTTCCTTGAAGTTATTTTGGTTTTTTTTCCTGGTTTCTCTTTTCGGTGTGTCTGGACTTGGGGTGCAGTTCCAAAGCCAACCCGCCTATGGTTCTCATTGCTTGTTCGGTTCTTACTAACCCAAAAAGTGACTTATTTGAAAATGAAAAAAGAGAATTTTCCGAAGAAGAAATAAAATGAAAACCCTATACTAAAAAATGTACCTATTCATCAGAAAAATACTTTATGATTATAACTATATTCATACTAGGTTGGATTTATGATCATAAAACGTATTGTAGTATATGAGTATTGATGTTATGAAGGTATCTCGTGATGTATTTTCTAAACTAAAAGTAACATAAAGTGTAATGATAAGTAGATAGAGGGTGTCCTTTTATAAATGGGTGCGGGAACACATTTTGTAATTTTACATATATTAATATATATTAAAATCCTACTCTAGAGAAAATGATCCTAGATTGTCCAATTTTTAATTTTATATGATATATGGTATAAATATGTCCGTTCAATAGGTTTAAAACATGTTTTTGTTTTATTTTTACCATTATTCCATCAATATACCCCCAATAAACATTCTTTAACATTAACCTTGGTAACATATTTTCATTATTTTTACTGTTACTAATAACTTAAAATTTGAACAAATGTTTAAATAATATTAATTATTTTGATTGAAAAAAGGTAATATATTTTATAAAATTAAATTCATATCAAATGTCGAATATATTTTAAATTGAAACCATCAAAATTTGAGGAAAGAATTTTTTTTAGAAAATAATGTTTATTTTCTAAAAAAGTGTTAACAAGAAATCAAGTATAATGTGTATTCAGCAAAAATTTATTAAATTTTGTTTTATGAAAATGAAAAAAAGATATTTTAAAACCAATACAAAATATAATTGGACTCTATAAATACATGAATATAAAATATATTTTTAAAAAAAATCACCAATTTTCACAATTCCTTAAAAAATCAAAACATTTAAAAAATTATAAAACATTAATCCTAAGTAAATTTTTAAATGATATTTTAAGAAAATATGGCAATTTTTTATTTTAAAATTTCTATTTATTCTATAAATTAATTATAATAGTCACATATTAAAATAAATAAAACTAATTTTTTAATCAAACAAAATTCTAATAATTATATCTTTATTTACTATGAATTAATCCTTAATTATTTTTTATTACGACCATTATATATAATCATAATTTAATATATTATTTTAATACCCACCAATTTTAATTCTACGTGATCACAATGATTTTTAAATAATAATATTTTATAGTCTTTTTACGTTCATTTTTTCATGTCATTTTGGATATCAAAAATAAAATTATATAAACAATAATGGTTTACTACATTAAAATTTGAATTGATAGAATAATAAATCAGAAATAATTCTAAGAGATAGTGATGTTAGGCTAGCCATATTACCCTGATAAGAGAGAATTTTATATTTCTATTAATTTGAATTAACCCACACAAACTAAATATAGTTTTGAACTTCTCAACCACGGTTAACCTCTTGGTGAACGATATATCACTATAGTTCTATTAAAAACCACTAAATTAAATTCAATGTCATGGAATGATACTTATAAATTTATTTATAGGAAAAGAATCATTTTAAGGGAATTAATTACCTAATGGATCCTTAATGAATAGATTGCGAGATAGATAGGGTGAACGAAAGTGATTTATCTTGACCAATAAATACCATGTTTGGTCCTCGTCAATAATAAAAAGGCAGCATTCACGATATGAGAAGAATCATTCATAATGTCACATCTCAATAAGAATATTACATTCAGAACCAATTCCTTTTTGAATGATGTATTCAAAATAGAAAAAAGTATAAAGCATTTGAAACATATATTTTGACTAAAATATATAACTATAAACCAAATAGGTTAAATTTGTAAAAATATTTCCTTCAAAATAATGTACAAAAAATTCCACCAAAAAATACCTTTAAATAATAAAAAATAAGAAATCATTTTTATTCAAAATTATTCAAAATTAGACTCATTGACATCAAACATAATTAAATAAATTTATTATTTTTACCAATTTAAATTTTTTTAAAATAATACAAGAACTATTTCCTTTCAAAATAATAAAAAGACATTTTTCCCTCACATGAACCAACCCATATAACATGGAATAATGTAATTTACCATTAAACCAAATATTAATTTTAATTACACTCCACAAAAACACCATGTATACAATTTTTTTTCCATCACATATTAGTATAGAACATTTTAATTGCATCTCATGTTCCAAAAGATGATAAATATTTATTTTATATATTATTGAAAAATTGTGCATAGTTTTGACAAATTTTTTTTGAATAACATGTAGAAACCAACTGATAATTTCTAGAAGGATTCTACAACCATGAAGACAATCACTATAATATTTTCATAGACCATTTATGTTAACTGAAAAACTATGCTTAATCTTCCATTCTCAATCTAACTATAATAAAACCAGAAAATTACACATATAATTTTAATATAAATTAGATCAACATCTATTCTGATTAAAATATATCTAAATTAATCTAAGATGATAATCACTTTGAATATTCAAATAAATAATCCCATAGAAACACATACATCATCCATAAATGTACTGATCAAACACCTACACATAACCTACCTCTTTAATAATGATGATCATATCATATGTCTACCAGAACTACCCAAATATAAAGCGGTCTGGCATACTATGTTTTAACGAATCATCTTAGGATTTCTTTACATGACACCAGAGTTGGCTAGTGTAAAGGCCCGATTAATATTCCACAAGACTACAGGGTGGAAAAAATAACAAATGGAGAAAAAAATTTCTCTTTAAGAATAATTTCGCAATATAAATATATGTAAACAATATGTGGAGTCTAATTGAGAATATGGATTAATGTGTCCATTCATTAGGCTACAATGAAAAATAAAATAAGTAGTTTCAAATATAAAAAACCCAAATGAGGTGTAACAAATAAAAATGAACAATGAAATAAATTATAATGAAACACTATTTTGATAAATAAAAAATAAAAAGAATATAAGTGACCAAAAGTAATGAATAATAATAATGGGGCTGATAAATCAACCATCTACAAAAACTAAAAAACCAGAGATGTCATGAGATCATCACTATATATCCCAGAGAACTTGTATCATCAAAGATATCCATCTACCAATAATATAATTCATGTTATCTACATTATATGATAAATTTCTTAATTTTCAAAATATTCACGAACCAAATATAGATCAGGGTTTTCATATTTTGTATAAGTTACACATTTCCAATAGAATTTCATTGATAAAATATTCATTAAAAATTAAGATAACCGAAGTATTCTAATTATGAATACATCATAATAAACAAATTTTTTTATATTATATGAAATACAACAACATATACACACCAAATTTAGATTTTATATAACCTCGGGACACACATTGGAATAAGTAAAATCAATTCATTAAAATATATAGGAAATTGATTACCATGAAATAATAAACGACCTTTATTTATTGTTAGTATAATCATTGAGTTTAATATTGTATCTTTTCAAAAAAAATTCCAAAATAATTTAGAAATTGTGTATAGTCGTAAAATAAAATGAAAACATGAAAAATTAAGTGGAATTCTATATGGAATAATATAAATTATAAAATTATAAAACAACACATCTTAGTGATAAACTACTCTATTAATATGATTATCAACAAACATAAATTATAGCAAAATAAATGGATAACATAATGTGATAATATAAAAATAATAATATATAAATGGTGGTGATATTATATTGATTAAAATCAATGATTATTAATAGATAAATCCATTTAAAGTAGTATATATCACTATTTATAAAACTTTTATCATGAATGGAAATCCTTATGAATGCACATATCATTCCATTATCATGGGATATACCCCAGTGTAGATATGGTAACATAATGAATGGATCCTTATACAACCACAATTAACAAACCAAATCATATACAACTAATAATGTACTACTATGTAGAGATTCATTACTACCTACTCAAAAAAGGGATGCATGATAATGTTCCCCCTATACATAACATATAATTTTTTTATGTGTCGTAGCATAATAAAAATATATGGAGAGAATACCAACACCTAATGATATATTCCCTTGTATTCCCATATATGTGCATGTGTACCAACAATACCAACTATGGGAGGTGAGGTAAAAAATTAACCCCAATAAATATTACATTAATAAAATCATATAATATTATCTATCTAATAAAATTTCCTCATCTTACCTCTCTAAAACATTTAATAATCACCACATATTGATTAACATTATAAGTGCTTTGTGATCATGTTTATATCAAAATACACAAAAAATGATATAAATGGGTTGAATGGGGGATCCAAAAAGTGGGTAACCTATGTTATGAAAATATTTTAAACATTCATACAAACTAGAATTTAATTTTAATCCAACTATTGAAAATTTAAAACCCTTAATTAAAAATCTATTTTAAACTGCAATTTTTTTCAAATAACAATCAACTCAAATGGGGACCTATATATTAAATTCTAATGACTAATATATCATTATATGAATCATATAACAATTATAATATCGATAAATAAAATAATAATAAGTAAAAAAAATTTATTTATAAGAAGACGTAAAATAAATTCAATTAGCTCAATGAAAAATACACATTTATCAAAACAAGCACTTATAACATGAACGAATTAAATAAATACTTAAAATATTGTAGACGGAATCATTTAGATTTCATTTCAATTTTTGAAACATCACATTAATTGTAATTTAATTGGAAAAGAGTCTCTTATGAATTCATTCAAACATAATAACATCAAACAATTTCTTTTTCTATTTATATAACAAAAAAACCAATGATAATCCTTTTTTATGTCAATATTAAAAAAACAAATGAACCAGAAAACACCCATATGTAGTGGATTTAATAGTATATTTGAAGGTACAAATTATTTTATATAACTCAAGAATCCATGTAATTATAAATAAATAGAACTATTATAAAACATATCCTTTAATTAAATATATCATTATAACATTTGAGGAAAAATAGTAGATTAACCTTTAATTGGATCTTAACACTTAATATATTAAAAAACTCTATGTTTATGCCAACCAATGACATTAGTTTCAAAAAAAATGGTTATTAAGGAAAAAAAGATGTATAATAAGGATAATAAATTATAGAAGGGAAAAGGGAAATAGTATGGAGAGGAAATATGAGCTTTATCTTGTTGAATTATGGTGAAATCCAACTATGATCCACGGTGATGGAGTGGAATCATATTTGATGACCCACTGAATATATTATGTGAATGAGTATGTGGAATGGGAAAAACCTATATTAAAAAATAATATAAAGTATAAAATAAGAAATTTAAATTGATTCACGTTGTTGAGTTGTATAGTTTACAAATACATATTGAAATCATGTAATATCACATTGATTCCGACCTTCTGAATAACACATACATTTATAATGTAGTTTATAACTTCATATGATACAATTGAGGCTTGAATAAGTGTCAAAAATTACGAAAATAATTATCCCCACATAGGTAAAAATGATGGGTAATCTATACAATATGTGTACATATATAAAACAAAAATTGTAGTGAGAAATTATTTCCTCTATGCCACATCATTGTTTAGTAAAATCAGTTATGATTTTTGGAAAATAAAATTATTCTTTGGAAATGAATACAAAAAATGACTAATAAAAATGAGATACAAGATGTTCAATTGTTTCCTAAAGTCACAATTATATTTTTTATATCATTAATATTGTGATTAAGAGTCAAATTCGTTATTAAAATAAGAAATTAGATTTAACGAATGAATTCATCTTGATAGATATATTACGTATAATTCCAAATGAGATAATGATATAATAATAAATATATTCATTCTCAACCCATTCTACCCAAGGTATCAATGTGTAGTTTCTTACTAATATTGTTGATATAAGCTACATGTATCCCATTAATGAAATAATTTCTCCTAATATAATGTATTAGATATGGTTACCCTACCCTGGGTGAAACATTTCATGGAAAAAAAATTTATTGCCACCTCAAAACCACCCAATATAACATTTCATCATTCTAATAGAACATATATTATTTATCTATCCTTATTGATAGTGATGTTAGGATTTTTAGGATTCACTAATCAGAGGAAAACCCCAATGGGAACTATACGAACTAGTGATTTAAATTATATGATTCTAGGAGAAAACTCTAATCAATTTGGTAAAATGAAGTACTTTCAACCAAGCATACAATGTTCTTAAAGGCATAATTTCAAGAATTATATTTTATATGAGGTGTCACATATTAGTTAGAGGCCAAATAATATGATTTATACATTAGTTTGAATATCCACCAAAACATGATATTAATTATAGCATTACTCATTATAAAATACCTGATTAATGAAAATTTGGTTTTGATAATATTATTAGTTAACATCCACATTATTGACTGAAACATATAATTTCTTTTTTTTGGGAATAGGACACATTATAACGTGTTAATGTTCATCAATTAGAAAATAATGACTAGTTCATGATAAAGGTAGAAATAGTTAAATGTATTTAACTCATCCATTTTATGATATGTATTGGACTTATAGATAATATTGAACATATTGTTCAGGATTTAAGAAAAATCATACGGAAATGAACCTCTAAATAAGAAGATTTCACCCTTCATTGATCCCTATATAGAGGATAAAATCTAAATTAAAAAACCAGATATCATTAATTTCTTTTCACAATATTAAAATAACACAATCCAATTTTAAATAAAACAGATAATATTTTAAAAAAAAACCTCAACTGAGAGCATTCACATTATATAGGAAAACACCCTTTCAAAAAATCATTATAAATTTAAAAACTAAACTTTATTCTAAAATGATTAACATAATAATGACTATAATTCAACATAATGTAGTGAAATAATTAGAATATATCCATTGAAATCATTTATAATACATACTCACCCCTCTTCTTTTCAATATTGTTTTATAAAATCCCATTTTACCTCATGAAATTTAACCACTATAGCATAATTAAAAGTATTATAACACTAAACCAAATCTTAATTTAAATCAAATTAAATGAAAATATCATAAAAAAATATTTTCAGTCTATCTTATATTAAAATATAATATAATTAAATAATATCAAAATCCAAAATGTGTAAAATATTAGTTTTAGTAGGGATAGAGAACAATGAAAAAATTATTCGTATATTTTATAAGACCATTCACCAATCGCATGACTTCCTATGGAATGATTATGTAACCATGCACATGGTATCTATATAGATTTATTAACCATTTAATCATACTATATGCCAGTGGTTATTATTTCATAATTACCCTAAAACTATTAATACAAAAAAATGACAAATATAAAATAAATTTATGTTATAATATAATAAATTAAAGTCAAAATATATCAAAATTAAATAAAAATGAAACTAGATCTCAAGATTTCGATCCTGACTACCCATGGAAACTCAAGTATAATCTTAAAAGGTGGTGAAAATAATCATAGTCTTAATATATATATTTTTTCGTGAAATTATATATCTCATACACTAGATGTTCCAAAATAAAAATTGGGCTATACAACAATCTTTCCAAGAACAAACATAGAGTATTCTGATCTAATACATATGTAAGTATGTGTCATGGACCTATGTGTATTCCATATCACTATGCGATATTGAAAATTTTCTGGTGTACCAAACAATGTTCAAATGTGAATTATTTAAGCCATAAAAGATAAATAATAAAGATGAAAACTCATACCATGAATCTATAATAGTGTTTTTGTAAACTAGGATACCATGAATAATAAAATTTGTAGTTATAAATATAAAAATACGAAAATATGTTTAATAAACATAATCATCAATCTCACACCTTATAATAAAAAAACATATGATAAATAACTTCTAAAATAACATAAACCCAAAATTAATGAAAATTTACAATGTTTTCAATAACTAAATTATCCAAAATATACCACTAAACCGGAAGTATTATACGATCACTACATTATGGCCCAAGATGACCATGATATCCAAATATATCTTGTAACTTTTAAAATGACACATTCTATCCACATTACAATATATCATTTCCATCAACAAAATATACATTAATTAAATCCACACTTGTGTGTGTATGCTATGATATACACATTCCTATTTGGTTGCTGCCAATAAAAGATTTTATATTACAATTTTAATAAAACAATACATCAATTCTAACTTCAAATTCATTTCATCACAAGATTATTTTTAAATTTTATAAAATACAAAAAATTTATTCACCACAACAATTTTTATTATAAATAAAGACCATACTTTAAAAATATCATGAATTATTTCATGGAAATCCCTTTAAAACCATTTAATAAAATATTAAAGAACTAAATTTATTTATCTAAAAAATAAAAATTGAATTTAAAAATATATCCCTTCATATTTACAATCAAGAATAATTAGGTAATTCAGGTATACAATTAAATTTATAATAAAAACTAAAATGAAACCATCTTGTGTTTGGAAGAACATAAATGAACATAGTATAAAACCACAAACCTCATAAATAAAATATTATATTATTGTGAATAAAAGAAATTGAATCCATATATTTAAGGTTAAATAAGTAACATAAAAAAATTATTGAATAAAAATTAATATATATCATAGAGTTATCATATATTAATAATAATTAAAGAAATATAGTGCTAAAACGAAGGGTAAAAATCAATGATTGTTAATATATAAATCCATGTATTGTAGTATATATCATGATTTATTATAATTTTAACATGATTGAAAAACTATTTTAATATAAATATTAATCACTCATCGTGGAATCTATGGTCAAGGAACCCTAGTATCCCTATACTACCTATCTATTAAATTCAAATCGAATATAATTTTATATATCCCCCTTGGGAAAGACTTGTTGATGCCTAACAGAAATCGTTCAACCTAGAATGTTCTACTCAAGAAATAAAATCATAATGTTTGGTGTGTATGGTATCAAAATATGTGGCATGTGACAATGTGACAATATATAGTGGTATATTTACAAGCCTTTCAATCATAGGAATAGGGTTTCCTTGATTATAGCTATGTGAAGTGGGGAAACATATGTTTCCTCTGTAATTGGGGATGACCTCGTTGGTTTAAGGTTCGAACATTCCAAGAGGATTCTAACGGGATTGTTCATAGAACTGGAAACATCCAATGATTCTATATCCATTTGGACCTACTTTCCAAAGGTAGGTACTCATTTGTTGTGAACTAATAAGGCTTATGAATTTCCATTGGTCGAGAGGATGGGAGGTCAGATTCATCATACCTTATTTAGGGGAATTATTGTCTAATCCAGGACTCTCTTTATAGATTTAAATTATGTTCGTGAATGCTTTTTAAATTACCAAGTATAATAACGAGCTTTCCTTTAGATCTGACAATCAATGATTGATATGTGGGAAATTTAGAGAATCTTTTTATTTGTATTCGAGGTTGTTCATCGATAGAGAATCATATGTATTTGTTAGAGATTATTAGTCAATGGTATCCTTTAATGCATTATATCAAAGTATCTTGGTCATTATAATGACCATACTGGTTATAAAGCCACTCAATGGGGCACTTGAAGTTTATTGTCATTCAGAAGGACGTGGATTATTTCAGAGTTGGGATCACACCCGCAGATGGGCTACCTACGTATCCTTTATTTAGAAAAGAAATTAGAACCCACGTAGTCTGAGTAGGGGAATATTATGTTTTTGCATGATTGATGGCTCAATGAAAGATGTCATAATTACTTTTACACTCTAAGCTCACGTGAGTCGTGCTCGGTGTGAGAAACAAGAGGTATTGGTAAAACAAGACAATTGTTCCACGAAATATGGAATCATAAGAAATGATGTGGGGAATATATATGTATGACTACCCAAATAGATAAATATTGGGACTTATTTCAAAGAAGAAGTCTGGGAACAGGATCCATAATGGTATATGTGCTTTTATGGAGATTTGAATACTCTAACAAAGGTTGACTCCTGAGAAAGATGCCCAAATTAGGAGGGACCTATGATTGGGTTTTATTTCTAAGAAGGAATCCCAGATCAAAATTAAATTAAGACTGGTGAAAAGAAATTATGACCGACGCTTACTCGTGAGAAAGAGGGCTAGGTTAAGGGGATATTAAAATTAAGGGACTAGGGGCTTATTCCTAAAAAGGATTCCCATATTTGTAGACCTTGAAACTGGGGCTTACTCCTGAAAAGGAAGCCTAGGTTAAGGAAATTATGACTGGGGCTTACTCTTAAAGAGGATTCCTAGGTTAGAGGGCTTGGGGATTACTGATAAGGATGATGCCCAAATTAGGTGAATTTGGACCAGGGCTTACTCTTGAAAAAGAGGCCCATGATAAGGATTATCTCCTCTTAAAGGATGTGGTTGAATGAATGAAATCTCTAACATTAGTGACATTAATATATTTAAATCACTAGGTTTTGAGTGATGTTCTATAGAATTCATTTCAGATATGGAATCCAACAAGGGAATCATGCTGAAGAAAATGGATTTAATGGGGGTTTTGAAGGCTGAATCTTGAATTGGAGAGGTGGATAGGCATAAGAGAGGTGAAATGGGCAGGAAGGGAACCCAAAAAGAGAGGGGTGCATAAGTCCTTCCTGGGCGAGCAAGTCCTGGTCGTGCAGGTGTACCTGCGGGACACATGGGTACTTGCGCGATGGTTAATCCTCAAGGTAATACATGGGAGAGACTTGGATCAAGCCCTTAGTATTATCCCTAGGGGCTTCCAGAAGGGTGGAACACAAGTTCTGTTGAAGGGGTAAGGCGGCGTGCATGTGTGTCCATTTCCCTTAAGTGCTGGCCACTTAGGCACACAAGTGTTGTTGAGTTTCAACACATAGGTCTTCTTTCCCCTGTTTAGATCTTCCTTTATAGGTATTAAATTACCTTATATGTGACCAGAAGACTTCAATCAGAGACTGGGGCGACCAGAGCTTAAATCTTACCTTTGTAATTTTTCCGTCCTAAAATGGGGGGCCCACTGGGGGTATTTATAGGCCGGTGAAGACCCAGGGTGAAATTCACAGAGGGCGCGCAAGTCACCTGTGCAACCACTGGGCGGCGCACAAGTATACTTGCGTGACCTTTGTGGAACTTGCGCGGCCTAAGTGAAAATGAATCTTTGTTCATGCCATTGTCAATTCTTTTTATGTTTCTTCAAAGGATGAATCATTTTTGGTTCAAGGAATTTCCATTTTAATTCATTTAGACTCTGTGACGGAAAAGAGCGTCAACAAAAGTCCCCCCCCCCCTCAGAGTTAGACTCGAAGGAAATGAGGATGTGACTCTGAGGAAAAGAAGAAAACCATGGAACATGCGGAACATAAGTGTTGAGCGCGTAGATTGCGGCGTGCAAGTGTGAGCCGCACAGGCTTTGTTGCGCAGGGGTTTGGCATGTCCTATAAATATGCATCCATTCTTGTGCATAGAACCCGTCTTTGAACAGTTTGAGCTTTCGCCGTGCAGGTTTCTTGTAGTGCGCATGTTGATGATTTTCCACAGTGCATTGCTTCTATTCATGTCGCACTGCTGCAGAGGTAATTTTACTTTCACGGTGATACCAGTGCACCATTACCTACGCGATACAGTTACACTTACGCGCCAAAATTGCACTTGAGCGCCTTAATGCCTTAGATATTTTTCACTCTTCTTCAGAAATTTTATGAAAAATCAACTCACTTAAGAGTTAATTATTCAATATTTGTGCAGATTCAATGGCTCCTAGAAGAATTGGAATGGATGATTAATTGGCTAGGAAGTGGATTGATGACATGATGAACATTGTGGGCCTTGATTACTATGATATCTGCAACAGCAGTTTCCCAGATTTGGCTAAGTAGTTGAATAAATATCATCTTAATTTCCCACAGAGCATCTACATGCCTCTGTATGTCATGGTCATCTGCAAGGAGTCAATGTTCCATATGCAAAGAACTATATGCCTGACATGAAGTTGCACTGCTACTCCTCTATTTCGGTTATGCCATGGGATGAAATTTTTTCCGTTGTCTGTTGTTAGAGAGAAGACAAACATGGAATTAGAACAATATCTAAAAAGAGTACTCACTCCATATGTCTCTTTACTTCCAATTCTTCATTCTTAAATCCATGTATCCATCTTCCAAGTCTCTTGGACAAAAACAGAGTCACTGTTTGATCAGCATGAAATTTTCTCAAACCGCACTCAAGAAAATTCTTTTACAATTTTTCCAATAAGAGGTGGTATCACTGCATCTCTTATTGTATCCAGTTGAATGAATGAATTCCAGGTGGATTCTGATGAATCTTGGGATGCCGCAAATCAAATGAAGATTTATGTTGAAAGTCTTTTTTAATTCATGAAAAAGAGAAAAGACTCCAGTCTATGGATGTCCTTCTAACTCTTGTGCATCAATGAAAAAACACTTTAATCTTCAATCATTTGTGCATGCATTTTCTTGATACCTACATTAAATTTTTACCTAATACATTGGGCCTAGTTTGTATAGTTTTATTTTTTCTAGGATTATTATAAATAACCCTATAAACTTTTGAAACATTATATTGATCAATATTACATAAAATCATACATAAATGTATGTTTAGTAAGATGGGACTTGAATTTTGATCAGAGTTCCCTGGTCTTTTGTGGGAAGTTTAAATTCTTACATGTCAGACATAAAAAGGATAATGTTTAAGGTTGAAATAGCTTTGACCGAATGGACTAAAGTTTACTCAATTCCTTGAAAATTTATCTAAAAACATATTACCACACTAAAGTATGTGGGAACAATGTAAACTATGACTTATGAAATTTTGAATCTGAGGGATGATGTGAAAAATTGCTAAAAAGCATAAGAAAAAGTATTTCCCAAGAATGAAGTTACAACTATTTAAAAAAATCATTAGGGGGTTGAATTATGTGGGGCTGCCTAAGGGCATTGGCTTCATAGTCAAATAATAGCATCATTTGGCTCATAGGTCCTCTATGTAGAATACTTATGCAAGGTCGCCTAAGGGAACATGCTACATTTTCAAGAAAAAGAACTCTAAAAAATTTACTTTTCGACTGCTAAAAAGCCCGTGGATGTTTATGGAGATTCAAAATTTTCAAAGCATAGAGTTTGTTGTATGGAGAGAGGTACTAGAATATGGAGAAGATATTTCCCAACAAGATTGTCTAAAAACTAGATAAATGTTACTCCTACGAAGGTTTGACCCAAACATAGGGAAGGGAAATATAAACAATAGACATGAATACTTTCAGATCATGAAAAGGACTATGGGACAAATATGTTAAGGATGACCATTTTTTGTGGATTCCTACATATTTTTGTTAAGACAAATAAGATAAAATGAGGGTTTCCTCCCATTAATGAAGTTACAATTATTTAACAAACCCATTATAGGGTTGAATTATGAAGGTATGCCTAAGGGAATTGGTTGCATAGTCAAATAATAACATTTTTGGCTGACAAGTCTATTATGTAGACTACATATGAAAGGCCGCCTAAGGGCACATACTACATAGTCAAGCAAATGTACTCTCTAGAATTGGACATTTTGTAACCAGAAGTCATGAAATGGGTTATGAAGATCTGAAAATATATGAAACATAAAAATGGGCATTGTTCAATGCATGTAGAGAAACATAGACCAATGCTAACCTTAATCATGTTGTGGCTGGGTCCTGAATTGAGATGTTAGACTTCACTACATATCTCATTAGAATGAGAATCAAGAAAAATGTAGTTCTTGAAATACAGTTTAATTTTATGTTGGACGAGAGTATAAGAAATCTTAGTTTATGGTCATAGTTTTCAGACCATTATAAGGAATACACATTGTGTGTTTTCACAGGGACATTTCAGCCAAGGGATAGGATGTTGAATTTGGGGTGAGGCCCAAAAAACATGGGGATGGATTCGAGGGACACTCGAACGTTCCTACGTATCCCATAAGGATGGGAATAAAGCCACTCACAGTTCATGAAATACCCTCTATACATATTTGGTTCATACTAGTGAAGGGTGAAAAGGGGACATTATTGCAATGGTGGATTGACCCAAGATAAAAGGATCGAGTATTTCCATGTATATAATGACCCAAACTCTACATACATTGTTATTACATCAAAATGGAATCATAATTATTACAACATATAACAAAACCATGAAAGGGACTTATAGGCATAGTGTCCTTAGAAACTGGGAAACATAAACAACTGGTTCATAAATCATCTACTTGGTCTCCCATTTATTTCATCATATCTAGAGTCCCTTTTTGGAATATCCAACTTCATTTCCTTCTTCCTGACCTGGGGAAAAGAAAACATACAAAAGGGTGAGCTCAAATGCTCAGTAAGGGTAAAAAAATGAAATATCCATAATATCATATTCATAAGAACATAACATTTTGAAAATCTTAATCTCCAAAAGAGATCATAATATCATGTCATGGGATAAATAATAGTAATGAAAAGTAATCCCAAGTAATCATAACATAAAACAATAAACACTGTGGAATACACACATAATCATAGAAAATAGTTTCATATTAGTCAAGGCTCATTGCCAAGACCATCATAGCAGACAAAGTCCATTACTGAACCGAGTTCACTCCTCGTTTCAGTCCCGTTTCAATGAACCAGATTAACCTGTCATTCTAGCCATGTCTATCTCATTAGATATAAATCTTTACCCAATTCATTGGAGGGAGATATAGGTCCCACCCATCTCATAATGAAACCATTCTTATTTGTGCCACAAAATCGTAAATCATACATCATAGCATAACCCAGGTAATAAAAATGGGATTCTTAGACATCATATCATTATAACATAATCCATATAAGATAAAAGGACTTCATAAAAATAATTCCATCATATCATAATCTAATAAATGTAAAAATATGGATATAAACATAACCCTATATTATCATAGATGGAAAATAATTTTGATAAAACGCTTGAACACCATTCATGAGGAAAATATCCTTTCTACATCAAAAAAATTTCCCTTTCATAAAATGACATATAATTTTAAAATAAAAGAAGTTGATTAAAAATGAACTTGATAACTTGTAAATGAAGATTCATGGAAATAATGTTCTAAATATCCATTCATGCCGTATATGTTTAAAAAAACATTCTTCTCGTACTTTGGCCGGAAAAGTCGAAAAGTACCTCGTACGAAAAACGACAAAAGATTCCTTTCATATCATTTACTAAAAACTCACCGGAGGGTAAAAATGGTTTTAAAAAATTGTAGGTGGATGCAAATAATATTA
Source organism: Viscum album (assembly GCA_963277665.1). Taxonomy (NCBI): domain Eukaryota; kingdom Viridiplantae; phylum Streptophyta; class Magnoliopsida; order Santalales; family Viscaceae; genus Viscum; species Viscum album. The sequence continues at coordinate 211,901,182 of OY728155.1, read as the reverse complement.
CATATTGAGGAAGCATGTATGTGGAGGATAAATATTCCCCAGTAAATTCTGAATATAAACAATCTCGGATAAAAATGAGATTGCGAGATTTTCCCTTACCTTATGGTCTGATATGCATTGTATGTGTCCAAAACACCTGTATAATGATTTAAATAATGTCATTGACTTATTATAGAATAATACTCATTGTTATGATATCATATATGGTCATATTCATAGCTTCTTATTAGTAATATTTCATTGCTACTTGTTATTCAGGTGTTTATTGCTTTATGTTTTTATGTGTGTTTTGTAAAATAAATTCTTATTATTTTTAGGCTATAGTTACCTCATTAACAGAATGGTATTAGTTTTATATATATCATATTTATTCATTCAATTCATTTATATAATCTTTATGCAATGAAGATCATGTAGAACGAGTCGCATCACATCGCAGAGACAGTAGGTCGTACGTACGCACGAGCGATGATATCATTCCCATGATCATGAGATTGTATTGAAGTGTATGTATACTATTTATGAATAAATATCAATTTGAAATAATCATATATAGTTATTCTTTACACCAATATATACATCCAAGTAAGGTGGCGGTGGAAAACATATTACACCACGACGTGGAGACGGGTTTCCGTACGTACGCACGCGCGGTGATTTCATTTTCCGTAGGATGGATAGAAGGTGAAATAGGGTTGTTTCATATTTATAATAACATATTCGTATATGAGTGATACTGATATTATTACTTCATAATGATACAAATAATGAAGAACAAGTAGAAGAAGAAATAAATTTGAAACAATTGGTAACAAATATTACCACTTCTTCGATACGCCTATTTGAAACCTCCTCTTAGGGAACTATGATTGGTCTTTGAAGTAGATCAGGACCTCTAGGATGTTTATAGGGATGTTTATAAGATAAATTGGTAGGGGTTTTCAGAGCTTGAATGCTCAAAGTTGTGTGAGGAGGAGAAGGAGGAGGTGCCCTTTTATAAGGGAGGAGAGGGGAACCTTTGGAAAGTGTGACAATATTACTTTATTATAAACTTATATTCAGTTTCAAAAGGTCCAAAAATCATTAGAGATGGATATAATATGACGCATGGTTGAAAGAAAATCATCCAATCAGAATTGGACATGTTTTGGAAAATATTTTAATCATTATAATCATATATATTTAAATCATTTATTAATGAGGCAAATACTGCATCATTATTGTGTCATAAATAATTTAATTTATTTGGTGTCTAAAATTTATAAAAAAATATAATCATTTATGAAATATTTTTGTATTTCCAATAAATATTTATAGTCGAATATATAATTTACATAACCCCTTATAAAAATTAATTACTAAAAGATTTTTGTTTATGTCAATTTTGTCTTTACATAAAATTAATTAATCCAAGTTGTCAGTATCACTACCAAGTGGTTCAATGGGGTCCCAGAATCGGATCAAGGATGACCATGGTCGGCCACTACTTATCCAATAAGGTTATGACAAGTTTCAAGCTAATTTTGAATTATTTTAATATTCTTTTAACTATGAATTACCCAATTTACCTTTAACCATAGTAAATAAACATTACCGTAGTTACTATTCATAATATAAAAAAAGTCACCTTTTAACAAAATTTGAACCCACTGATTCCAAATATGGAATCAATTTTTCAAAATTAAAAACACAGAAGTTGTAGTAAATAATATGATATTAATAACATTGTTAAGCATACAGGTTTTAAATGTTAAAACATTTCCAAAGATTGAAATGTTTTTACCGATGAATTCAATGTAAAATTAATGCAAATGACATGCATTATATTAAATGTTAAAAATATATTCTATTTATAATTTAAAACCTTCCAATATTATAATTTAACCATATAAATTATTGCGATGAAAAAAGTTGTTTTTAATTAAAATATAACATGTTTTTACTATTCATCAAAATATGAAAGTTACCAGAATAATATGAAAATTTTATCCAAAGTAAATTTTTATATCCTAATTCCAAATAAGAATTTTATTTTGTCAAATTGAACATATAAACATGTCAAAACAATATTTAAAATGGGTGCACCATCAAAAGGCGGTAAAACTACATTTTTTAAAAAACACTTCTTTTATCTGAAAAACTTATTTTGTTTTCATACTTCATTCTAGAAAATGTATATGTTGAATTATAATGTTATAAAATTAAAAATCCAGTTAATACAACTTATAAAGGCTAGTTTATAATATTATAATAATATATCGTTGTTTAGTGGAACTCGGTATTGCGTACTACACATGCTATTGAGGAAGGTCACGATTGCGTGTTACGCAAGCCAAGCTAGTGTTATGTGCAGTGAAAGATTTCTTTGCGTATAACATTAGAAATTAAAAAAAAATCTCATAAAATATATGGGTGTTACATTCTACCCCCCTTAAAACGAATTTCGCACTCGAAATTCATCACTTCGTAACATACAAATGAGGATACCTCTCCCTCATCATATCCTCAAGTTCCCATGTAGCTTCTTCAAATTCGTGGTTCCTCCATAAAACATTAACCAAGAGAGTGGTCTTGTTTCAGAGAACATTTTCGCTACGATCCAGAATATCTATCGGCTATTCTTCATAAGAAAGATCTTGCTCCAGCGATACAACTTTTGAGCTTAGTACATGTGAAGGATAGGGTATTTACATTCTCAGGAGAGATACATGGAACACATCGTGAACTTGAGAGAGATTTGGTGGAATCACAAATCGGTAAGCTACCTTCCCAACATGATCCAGTATTTCAAAAGGACTGATATACCAAGGGCTCAACTAGCCCTTCTTTCTAAATATCATTACTCTCTTCCAAGTAGATATTCGTAAGAACACTTTATCACCCACTTCAAACTCTAGGTCTTTTCTTTGGTTGTCGGCATAACTTTTGTGTCGACTCTAAGTTGCTCTTATGTGTGGTTGAATAGATCAGACATTTCATGACATCTCATCGACATGATTAGGTCCTAATAGCTTCCTTTCACCAACTTCATCCCAACAAGTTTGAGTCCTTCATTTCTTTCCATAGAGAGCTTCATAAGGAGCCATCTGAATACTAGAGTGAAAGCTATTATAATAGGAAAATTCCACAAAAGGTAGGTGTTGATCCCAACCACCTTTTAAATCCATAGAGCTAGCTTTTAACATGTCTTATAAAGTTTTAAATGTTTTCTCAGACTGACCATCTATCTGAGGATGATACACAGTGCTAAAAATCATCTCTATATCTAGAGTATACTGAAGAATTCTCCATAACTTCGAGGTAAACCTCGGATCGTGATAAGATTTAATGGAAAGTGGTACTCCATGAAATCTTACCACTTCCTTTATATATATCCTAGCATGTTGATCCATAGTGAAATCCTCTCTAATAGAATTGATGTGTGCTGACTTCGTAAGATGATCAAATATGACCCATATAGCATAATTTCCATTGCGTGTTTTAGGAAGTCCGGGGACAACGTCCATAGTGATGTTTTCCCATTTCCATTCGGGTATGGGTAATTGTTGTAACATCCCATTAGACTTCTATCTCTCAGCATTAACTTGCTGACAAACCAAGCATCGAGAGACATGTTCAGCAACATCTACTTTCATGCCATACCACTAGAAGTACTCTTTTAGGTCCCTATACATCTTCATGCTTCCAAGATGAATAGATAATGAAGAACTATGAGCCTCATCCAGTATTTACTTCTGTATTTCTGGAATGGGAGGAACACAAAACTGATTCTGGAACCTTATTATCCCATCACAATCACGTTTGAATTCCGGAACATTTCTCACCTTCTTTTTGTAACTCTACATCTTATTTCAGTGCCTCTTTAATCTTCACATGTATAGATGGTTGAACATTTATTTGAGAAATATAAGATTTTTCCCCTTCCATTATAATTCCAAGATCCATCCATTGTAAATCCATAAATATAGGATCGTTTGTGATCCTCATTATGGATAAGCTAGCATGGTCTTGTCGACTTAATGCGTATTCCACCTTGTTTTCTTTCCCAGGGTGGTAATGAATTGAGCAGTCGTAACCCTTAATCAGCTCCAACCATCTTCTTTGGCGCATATTAAGCTAGTTTTGTGTGAAAATATACTTTAAACTTTTATGATTAGTATAAATATCACACCTTTCACCATAAAGATAATGCCTCCAAATCATTAATGCAAATATTACCGTAGCTAACTCCAATTCATGAGTTGGGTAATTTTGCTCATGGATTTTCAACTACCGTGAGGCATAAGCTATCACCATATCATTTTTCATGAGAACACACCCCAATCCCTTATTGGATGCATCACTGTAGATCACAAACCTTTATCCACTACAAGGTTGTGTGAGCACAGGTGAACTGGATAACCTTCATTTCAACTCCTTGAAATTCTCTTCACACTCCTCTGTCCACACGAACATAACTCCTTTACGAGTCAACCTAGTGAGTGGATTAGATAATCGGGTAAAATCTTTCACAAAACGTCCATAATATCCATCCAAACCAAGAAAACATCGGATCACAGTTACTGTTGTTGGTCATGACCATCTTTCGATAACCCCTGTCTTTGCTGGATCCATAGATATCCCCTCTTTTGAGATTATGTGACCCAAAAATGCAACTTCTTGAAGACAAAATTCACACTTGGTAAATTTGGCATAAAGCTTCTCCTTTCTCAAGGTCTTTAATACAATTCTAAACTGATCTTCATTTCTTCCTTGCTCTTTGAATAGACAAGAATATCTTCTATAAAGACTACCACAAACTGATCAAGATAGTCTTTAAAGACTCTATTCAATAGATCCATGATGGTAGTAGGGGCATTAGTAAGACCAAATGGAATCACTATAAATTCATAGTGTCCATACCTTGTACGGAAAGCAGTCTTTAGTATATCCTCCTTTTTTACCATTAATTGATGATACCCTGAACGATGATCAATCGTGGAAAAGTATTGAGCTCCACGTATTTGGTCAAATAAGTCATCAATAAGTGGGAGAGGATATTTGTTCTTGATAGTGATTTTGTTAAGTTCTCGATAATCAATGCAATGTCTCATTGATCCATCTTTCTTCTTAACAAAGAGAACAGGTGCTCTCCAAGGTGATGCACTGGGGAATATGAATCTTTTATCAAGATTCTCTTGGAGTTGCTTCTTCAATTCTTGCAACTCAATTGGGGACATTCCATAAGGTTTCTTTGAAATGGGCACAACACCCAGTATGATTCTACTGAAAACTCATCATCATGATTTGGTGGAAGACCTGGAAATTCATCCGGAAAGACATCATCAAACTACTGTAAAATGGGTTTATTCTTAATCTCGGGTTTCTCTCCCACCATTTGAGATAAATAACCTTCATTTAGTGGAATCAAGACCCATAGGATGGATGAAATTTCCACTATAAGGTTATGTTCATCCTTACATCGATAGAAGATCATAGATTGATGTGGAATATGAAATGTGACTTCCATTATTTGGAAAATGATATGAGCTCCATATAAAGAATTCCAATCCATGCAAATAATCACATCAAATTCCACTATAATAAGGATCACAAGATTTGCAAGAAGAACTTTGCCACAAAAATCAATCGGAGAAAAATAATAAAATTTTGATGCAACTGTTGTGCCATTAGGAGATGTCACAGCTAACTCAATTTCTAATTGTTTAGGTAATACGGCGAACCCTTAGAAAATTTTTCAGAAATAAAAGAGTGGGTGGATCCAGCATCGAATAAAAAATTTTCTACTTTAGAGTGGATGGTATGTGTACCTTTCACCACTTTGTTACCATACTCCACATCACCGATAGTAATTGCATGTGACTTTACATTTTCATTGACCTTAAGAGTTTGTTGACGCCGATCATCATCAACAAACCATGGATTTGGGCATTGATTGGCATAATTCCCCATCTCCTTGAACTTGAAACATTGAAGTGTAGGAGGTGACTTCTCTGTATACTTTTCTTTGTTCGCATAATTAGACATCTTTTTCCCATTATTTCGACATTCAACTGCCCGATGACCTTATATTCCACACATAAAATATTTTCTTGTCCCATTAAGACAATTCCTTGCATGTTTCTTTCCACAAATTGAGCATTAAGGAAACACATCTTCTTTTTAGTGTGGCCTTTAGATTTTCCTTTGAATTCCATTTTCCTCTTCTTATCAAACCCATATTACTGATGGGTTACCCCAATCTATATGTCATTCTTGAGAGCTCATCGGACAATTTCCTCATACCTATTGAAGTCCCTTATGGCTAACACCCTTTGAGGAATTGGTTTTAAGCCACTAAATAATCTATTGATTTTACTCTCTGGTTGGATAATAATTCCAGAAGCGTACCTTGCAAGTCTTGTAAAATTTTCTTTGTAGGTACCAATAGATTCATCATCCTTTTTCTTCAGTTCAAGAAACTCTTTCTCCATCATTGTTTGAAGAATGCGAGGGAAGTACATATTGAAAAATAAGTTCTTGTACTCGTCCCATTCCAGGGGCTCAATTTCATCTCTTTGCCTTGTATTCTTGATAAGATTCAACCATTGATCAACATCTTCATCCAAATGATACACTGCTAAGATGACATTGTCATGTTCAGAACATTGTAGAACTGAAAATATATTTTTAGTGGTACTAATCCATTGTTCAGCCACTAATGAATCGGAAGACCCGCTGAATGAAGGTGGATGCTTCCTCATGAAGGATTTAATAAAATTTTGATCCTTCCTTTGCTCATTTGGAAGTCCTAAATGGTTCATACCTTGAGAAAGTTGTGTGATCATGGCTACAAGATTTTTCATTCTAGCTCCCATAATGTTTGGTTGCTCAGGGGGACAATCATTGCACTTTCCGTTGCATTCAGCATTAACATGGTTCTTTCGGGTTCAATCCATTGACTAAAACCAATAAGCATAGTTTGAGAAACAATAATAATAATAGGAAAACCACATAATCAAGAATAAAATTATACACATAAGGTCTTATCATATGTTTTTCATGTCCATTTCTAAAGCACTATGATTGTGTTCTATGCTTATACTTATCCTTATGGTTCTTACTAAGGCTTTCACATCCTAGTTTCCAAAGGTTGACTATACCTTTCCTCTGATACCAACTATAACGGTCTGGAATTACTTCCATTGGACTATAATTGATACCTATCAGGGCACTACATGGGAAGCTACACCCCCTGGGTGGGACACACCACCATCCCCAGTGGCAGCCATTTCCTCATGAAGCCCTTGGGCGGAGAGCCATGCTTCGTCCAATGCTCACATGTGAGAGTTCCCAAGGATCTGATTCATTCCTACCTCCATTGCCTCTGATACCAACTATAATGACCCAAACTCTACATACATTGTTATTACTTCAAAATTGAAGCATACTTATTATAACATATAACAAAACCATGAAAGGACCGTATAGGTATGGTGACATTAGAAACTGGGAAAAATAAACAACTAGTTCATAAATCATCTACGTTGTCTCCCATTTATTTCATCATATCTAGAGTTATTTTTTGGAATATCCTATTTAATATCATTCTTCCTAACATGGGGGAAAGAAAACATACAAAAGGGTGAGCTCAAATTCTCTGTAAGGGTAAAAAAATGAAATATCAATCATATCATATTCATAAGAACATAACATTTTGAAAATCATAACCTGCAAAATAGATCATAATATCATGTCATGGGATAATTCATAGTAATGAAAAGTAATCACAAATAATCATGTCTTAAAACATTAAACTTTTTGGCATACACACAAAATCATAGAAAATCATTTCATATTAGTCAAGTCTCATTGCCAAGACCATCATAGGGGACATAGTCTATTACTGAACCGAGTTCACTCCTCGTTTCAGTCCCGTTTCACTGAACCGGATTAACCTGCTGTTCCAGCCATGTCTATATGATGAGATATAAATCTTTACCCAATGCATTGGAGGGAGATATAGGTCCCAACCATCTAATAATGAAAACATTCTTATGTGTGCTACAAAATCATAAATCATGCATCATAGCATAACCCATGTAATAAAAATGGGATTCTTAAACAGCGTGCCATCATAACATAATCCATATCAGATAAAAGAACTTCATAAAAATAATTCCATCATAAAATAATCATATAAATGAAAAAATAGGGATAGAAACAAAAACATATATTATCATAGATGGAAAATAGTTTTGATAAAATGCATGATCTCTATTCTTGAGGAAAATATCTTTTCTACTTGAAAATCATTTTCCTTTCATAAAATGTCATATAATTTAAAACTAAAAGAAGTTGATTAAAAAACCTGAAATCTTGTAAATCAAGATTCATGGAAATAATGTTTTAAACATCCATTCATGCCATATAAGTTAAAAAATAGTTTTCTCGTACTTTGGCCAGAAAAGTCAAAAAGTACCTTGTATGAAAAACGACAAACGATTCCTTTCATATCTTTTACTAAAAACTCACCAAAGGTTGAAATTGGATTTAAAAAATTGTAGGTAGATGGAAATAATATTAAATATTGAGGAAACATTTATGTGGATGATAAATATTCCCCAGTAAATTCTGAAGTATAAACAATCTCGGATAAAAATGAGATTGCGAGATTTTCCCTTAACAAAGGTCTGATATGCTTTGTACGTGTCCAAACCTCCTGTATAAATTTTTAAATAATGTCATTGACTTATTCCAGAATCAGATTAATTGTTATTATATCATATATGGTTATATTGTTTGCTTCTTATTAGCAATATTTCATTGCTACTTTTTATTCGGGTGTTTTTTGCTTTATGTTCTTATTTGTGTTTTGTCGAGTAAATTATTATTATTCTTTTTAGGTTATAGATAATTCATTTAAATAATGTTATCAGTGTAATATATATCATATTTATTCATTAAATTCATTTATATAATCTTTATGCAGTGAAGATTATGTAGAACGAGTCGCATCACATCGTGGAGACGGTAGGCCGTACGTACGCACGAGCGATGATATCATTCCCTTGATCATGGAATTGTATTGAATTGTATGTATACTATTTCAGAATCAATATCACTTTACAATAATAATATATAGTTATTTTTTACACCATTATACCCATTCATGTAAGCTGGTGGTGGAAAACATATTACTCCACGGCGTGGAGACGATATTCCATATGTACGCACAAACTGTTATTTCGTTTTATGCATGATGTATAGATGGTGAAATAGGGTTGTTTAACATTTATAATAACATATCATTATATGATTGATACTGATGTCATTACTTTATAATGAAACAACTAATGAATAAGAAGTATAATAAGAAAAATAAATTTGAAAGAATTGGTCACGGATATTACCTCTTCTTCGATAAGCCTCTTTTAAACCTCCCCTTAGGGCACTAAGATTGGCCATTGAAGTAGAACAGGACCTCTAGGATGTTTCTAGGGATGTTTAGAAGATAAATATTTAGGGGTTGTCCGAGCTTGATTGCTCAATGTGGTCTGAGGAGGAGAGGGAGGAGGTGCCCTTATATAAGAGAAGAGAGGGGAACCTTTGAAAAATGTGAAAATATTATTTTATTAGGAACTTATCTTCGGTTTCAAAAGGTCCAAAAATCATTACAGATGAAGATAAGATGAATCATGGTTGAAATAAAATCATTCAATCAGAATTGGACATGTTTGGGAAAATATTTTAATCATTATAATCTTATTTATTTAAATCATTTATTAATGAGGTAAATACTGCGTCATTATTGTGTCATAAATAATTTAATTTATATGATGTCTAAAAATTATAAAAAAAATATAATCATGTAGGAAATATGTTTATAATTCCATTTAATATTTATAGTCTAAAATATAATTTATATAAAGCCTTATAAAAATTAATTACAAAAATAGTTTTATTAATGTCAATTTTGTCTTTACATTAAATTAATTAAACCAAATTTTCATTATCACTACCAAGTGGATCAATGAGGCCCCCAAATTGCCCCAATGATTCCCATTGTCGGAAAAAACTCATCCAATATGGTTAGGACAAGTGTCATGCTAATTTTGAATTATTATAATATTCTTTTAACCTTGAATTACCCTATTTTCCTTTAACCGTAGTAAATAAAAATTACCATAGTTACTATTCATAATATCAAAAAAAGTAACCATTTAACATAATTTAGACCCATTTATTCCAAATATGAAATCCATTTTTTTGAATTTAAAACATAGAATTTTTAGTAATTAATTTAAAATTAATCTCGTCGTTAAGCAAACGGGTTTTAAAAGTTAAAATATTGCCAAAGTTTGAAATGTTTTTACCTATGAATTCCATGTAAAACTAATGCTAATTAAATGAAATATATTAAATAGTAAAAATATATTCAATTTATAATTTAAAACCATCCAATATTATATTTTTCCATATAAATTATTGGGATGAAAAATGTTGTTTTTAATTAAAATATAGTGTGCTTTTACTTTTCATCAAAAAATGAAAGTTACCAGAATAATATGAAAAATTTATCCAAAGTAAATTTTTATATACTGATTCCAAAGAAAAATTTTATTTTGTCAAATTGAACTTATAAATATGTGAAAAACTATATTTAAAATGGTTTCTCCATTAAAAGGCGGTAAAACCGCATTTTTTAAAAATACTTCTTTTATCCGAAAAATTGATTTTGTTTTCTTACCTAATTCTAGAAAATGTGTAAGATGAATTATAATGTTATAAAATTCAAAATTCAGTTAATACTATTCATAATGGCTAGTTTATAATATTATAATAATATATCATTTTTAGTGGAACTCGGTATTGCATACTACACATGCTATTGAGTAAGGTTTCGATTGTGTGTTATGCATGCCAAGCTAGTGTTTTGTGTAGTGAATGATTTATTTGTGTATAACATAAGAAATTAAAAAAAAAAATTTCTCATAAAATCTCTTGGTGTTACCATGTATGCATGTAGACTTTAGAATATAACATAATTGGAGATCAATGTGAATAATGATTCCCTATTAGGTGAGGGTATCAAAGAATGTTGTAGTTTATTTTTGTACAAGACAAAAGTGTTGTACAGTTTAACTTCATATTGCAAGGGAAAAGGTGAACCAATGTAACGAGATTGATTCTGTGGGTGGCTTCACGAATCAACATCGTATGAGATGGAGTTGAACTTATGTGAATAGATTGGTTTTGGGCTTGAACCTTGGGAGGTTGCCTATGTACCCAGCCTAGAAAGCAAAGATCATAGTATGCGTAGTTCAATTAAAGAATGAATTGGTGATCAAGTTGTTCTTTTGAGAACAATGATCTAAAAAGAATGTGTTTGTACTTAAGCATGATTGGAGGCCCAGAGAAGGTGTTATTGTTGAAGTTTACTCTATGATCACGTGAGTAATACTCTATGTGAGAAACAAGAGTTAGCAACAACCCTAACGATGCACTGTTTAATGTCATGTAGGACATATGAAGGGGCAATGTAGGTTAAAGTCTTGCAGCGAGGAATATTGGTTCTGCACAATTAAATGTTATGTAGCAGGGACAAAATACAATTTAATGTCATATAGGATGTATTAAATGGCCATTGTTTAACTTCATGTTGGACGTGAACACAATTTTGTGTCATGTTGGAAAATAAGGAGGCTGTATAGTTTAGCGTCCTGTAGCTCAGACGATGGGGACAATACAGTTTAATGTAATGTTAGACGAAAGGGGGACTGTGCAGTTTAATGTCATCTAGTAAGGACAATAGAAGTTACAGTTTAATGTCATGTTGTATGTATTAAAGACTTTTTCATAGTTTAACATCATGTTGGATGAATGGTGCGAATAGTTTAAGGTCATCTCCATGGACCAGCGATGGTGTAGTTTAATGTCTTGCTGGACATAAGGGATGAAAATAGTTTAATGTCATATGCATGAACCATTAATTGAAGTATTTTGTGTTTATTGAAAATAATTTTTTCAGAAATCTGGCATTGGTTGGAGTAGTGATTAGTTCTCTATCCATTGAGATTAAATAATATGCTCTATTGGAGTAGACCTTATGTATTGAGTAAGGTCCTTACCATTTTGGATCATGCTTGGGAGTTTTCATTTCTGGTATCATTGGAGTTCTGATAACCAATTCCAATTCTCCCTGAATGAACGAACGAAGATGAACATTTTTGTTGAAAGCTCACACTATTAGATTTTGATAGACTTCCAAGGGGTGAAAGGTGCAAAATATTTTCTCATATAACTATTCCAATTCATCCAATCGCTTTTTAGATTGTTCATCTATAGATGACTAATCACAAATGGCCACTATGAGCAGTGGTAATAGATATTCAATGGGCAAGACTGCTTCCGTTACATATACTAGTGAATATGGAGTTGAACACGTTGTAGTGGGGGTGGTGGTCTGATAAGCCCATAAAGCATGAAAGAGTTTATGAAGCCATTACTTATTATCTTTATCCACCATATTTTGCAGTATGTTTGAAAGAGTCTTATTGAAGGCTTCTATCTAGCTATTGGCCGCTGCATGATACCATGATTACTGATTGGATTTGATGTTTTATTGTTGATACAACCTCTTTACCTCGGATGAACAGAAGTTGGTTCCATTGTCTGTCAATATGGTATGAGGGACACCAAATCTGGTACTGATGTTAGAATTGAAGAAGCTAACAATGCTTTTTGAATTAACTTCATTAAGAGTTATTTCCTTTACCCATTTGGAATAGAATTAAATAACAGTAAGAATATACTTAAACTGCTTGGTTGTAGCTGAAGGGTAATGTCCCACCACATCCATTCCCCATGTGGAAAATGGCCTTGAGTATTTAGATGTATGAAGAAAATCTGGAGGTTGATGAATGATGTTGGCATGTACATGGCATGAATGTGACATCTTTGTAAAATAAACACAATCTTGTATCATTGAAGGCCAAAAGTATCCAGGCATTCGAATTTGAGAAGACAGTCTATGTCTAGACTTATGGGAACCAGAGACTCATGCATGAACTTCTTTCCTGACAGCCATTGTCTCTTCACCATCAATGCATCTAAAGAGAACTCCTTTAAAACCACACGTGTAGAGAATTTTCTCTAGGTGATCTGGGCCATCATAAAGAGTGAAATTTACCACACGTCTCCGGACATGTTCTTTCTCGGCTCTATCTGGTGGAAGTGTTCCATTTTGAAGGTATTCCCTAATATGTGTCATCCATCCTATAGAAAAACTATATGGATCAGATATGGGACTAATTTAATTTATTTACTCTGTTTTATTTTTAACATATAGTGAAATTTTATGACTCTAGGCAATACTAATGGTTGTCTTGTCCCGATTTGGATCTGCCAGAGTTGTGGCTATAATAGCCAGTGCATCAGCATGGGCATTTTGTGATCACAGGACATAAGAAAATGTTTGTTATGTAGGAAATTTCTCCATTAACTATCTTATGTAATCATACAAAGGGTTTGTCTCTTCTTTTCTGATTTCATAATCTCCATTGACTTGTTTGATAACCAAGTCTTAATCACCTTTAACCTTTAAGTAATTCACTTTTTCATGAAGCGCCAACTCCATGCCTGTGATGAGAGCTTGGTATTCCGCTTCATTGTTTGTACCACCTCCCAACAATGAGAATGAATATGTTAATACTACCCTTTCTAGATAATTTCACAATTCCTAACCCAACATTGTTGAATTTAGAATCCTCCATTTTCTTCCCTGTTGGACTTTTGGAAGTACCATCAAAGTACATTTCCCATGTTTGATTATTATCTTGAATAGAAAAGAATTCTTCATCAAGAAGTTCAATATCTGAAGATGTATTTTCTATTGAAGGATGTTTAGCAAGAAAATCAGCCAGATCTTGGCCATTTATTTCCTTTTGAGACACATACTGAATATCAAATTGCGGCAAAATAACTCTACTCCTTGCTAGACGTCATGTAAGCATTGGACGACTAAGGATGAATTTTAGCGGGATATTGTGTGATACCAATTGGAAATCGTGATGTTCCGGGTAGTGTCTAAACTTCTGAACTACAAAGATAAATGCTAGGTAGCACTTCTCTATATTTGAATATCGGGTTTCTACTTCAAGCATCATCCGACTGAGATAGTAGAGGCTATTTTCATTCCAAGCATCATTTTTTTGACCAAGAAATGCACCCAATAATCACTCTAAAGCTGTCACATAAAGGATAAGTGTATTTACTTCAATAGGTGGAATTAATACCGGTGGACTCAAGAGATATTTCTTGAGGATATCGAATGCTTCTTGATAATCTACAGTCCACGGGTAAGTGACTCATTTTTCATCAATTTTGTGAAGGGTAAACTTTTGCCTGCCAAATTGGCGATTAAATTCTAGATACAGCCTAAGTGTCCTTGAAGTACTCTAAATTATTTCAAATGTCGAGGAGGTGACATACCAAGGATTGACTTTTTCTTCTCAGGATCAACTTCGATACCACGATGGCATACAACAAAGCCGAGAAACTTTCCTGAGGTTTCCCCAAAAGAACATTTTAAGGGGTTTATCTTCAAATTGTTTTGTCAAAGTTTGTGGAATATGACTTCCAAATATTCCAAGTGATTAGAACATATCCTTTATTTAACCTCTAAATCGTCCACATAACACTCAACAATCATTCGTAAAATGGTTTTGAAGATACGATGCATGGAACGTTGATATGTTGTGGCCACAATCATTAGGCCAAAGGGCATTACCCTATAGCAAAACACACCCTAAAGGGCTCTGAAAGGTGTATATTTTTCATCTTCTAGTGCCATTCGGATTTGATTATACTTGGAATATCCATCCATGTAGGAATGTTCTTCATAGCTAGTTGTTGCATCAATTAAAAGATATGTAATTGGAACAGGAAAATCTTCCTTAGTATAATGCCGATTAAGATCTCTGAAATCAATGCAACCTCTAATTTGTCTATTCTTCTTCTTCACAGGGAAAATATATTCCATCCATTTGGGATATTTTAATTCTCTTACGATGTTAGATTTGATAACTTACCAACATCAGCTTCAATTTTGGAATCATAGGTTGGGTGTGTTCTTCTTACAGCTTTCTTAAATCCTCGATGTTTTTCTGGGAAACAGAAACGATGAGTAGCAACCTCAGGATCAAGCCCTGGCATCTTTGTATAGTTCCAAGAAAATAAAACTCAAATTTTCTTTAAAAATAAAACATACATCTCTTGCTATTCAAGAGCCATGGCCGCACTAATTAAACTGGGGTGTGGATCTTCTTTTGTACCCAGATTTATTTCTCTGAGTTCATCCACGGTGGAAGAGATATCATCTTCAAAAGCAGGAGGAGAATCCCAGAGATCATCCTATTCTTCTTAAACATGTGGTATATCTTCTATTTCTACATGCATAATAGATGATTAAGTATAATTTCCATGATAATGAGATATGTTAAAACTTGAACATCTTGAAGAAGAAGCTTCTATTTCTGACCCGATTGATGATGAAGGGTCATCCTTGGGTAATAAAGAGGAGATGATGGATTGAGAATTGACATCATTGTTCACCTCTGATATTTCAATAACTTCTTCTGTCCTGGTTAGCAAATTATAGACTTTATGAATTTCATTAGATGAAATGAAGACATCTCAATTTGATCTTTCATAATTGCTTGGTGAGTCACCAACTTCTCCCATGTTGTCTGGCATGATTGTCGTAATTCAAATTATGGAAGTTTCCATAAGAGTATTTTGATTTCGGTCTATCTTTTCAATTTGACTGATAGGAAACACTTAATCTGTACTCACATGTGTAAATTGATTTATTGGAATCTTTTCCAAACCAAATGGAGAATTATCCTTGGTAACCTCCCTTGCTGTGGATTTCTCCATACCCTTATTATAATAAACTTCTGCCTCAATTTATTGATATTAACATGTCTTTAATGAGGCTTTATCACCATACAATGTCCTAATTCGACCATCGAAACAATATTTGAGTCATTGATGGTATGATGAAGGAATAACTGCATGTTGATGTGGCAGGAGTCTTCCAAGCCAGATGTTGAAGGCTATGTCATGATCAACAACCATGAAATCTGAATTTGATATGAGATCTCCAAAATGAGTTCTGAGTGTAATCTCACCTAGTAGATCTTATTCATTTTTATCATACCCTTGCATCATCAATGTAGAAAGAGATAAATCAGATTCTGTGAGGCCTAATTGATGAAGTGTACGAATGGGGATGAGGTTGACTCATGAACCATTATCAATGAAAACTCTTCTGACGTCTACATCATTGACCTTTATAGATAATTACAATGGTATAATATGTCCATGCATGACATCATCTTCATCTTAATCTATGAAAGATATCACTGCTTGGAATTCTGCAGTATTATTCTCTACATGGTAGACTTCAACTGCAGTAATTTCAGTTTCAAACTCTTGAGGACTTGACAAAGACTCGATGAGTTCCTCCTGAAGATCCTTTGATAAATTCAAGGCATCCCGAATTGATAACTTGGTCGATACACGGTCTAGGTGTTTCAATACATCATATTTTTTATCCAAAGGTCTGCTTTTCCCAACAGGAACATGTGGTTTCACAGGTTCCATAGAAGTTGATTCTTTGGATGTGGATGCTTCATGTATTGGGGTAGGAGTTGGAAATACTCAATATTTAGAAGATTAGACCGATTAGGTCTATCTATTTACTAAGTGTAAGAATATGGAACCTCCAACTGATCTTCCAAAATAATTGTGCCAGGACTGAATCCGCTATTGTTGGAAGATCTTGCTTGTTCTTATTGAGCTCTCTGAAGGGATCTGCCATGAGTTTTTGCGGCATATACAGTTTTGGCATGGGTATAATTGGAATAATGGCTTCTGGGATATCCACTTCTTCCTTTGTATCCCAGACCTCTGGAACTCTCTCTGATTCCTCCGTTTGATATAGTGGACTCAAGCTCATCAAAATCAAAACTGCGACTGGCATAAGGATCTATTAAGTGAATCATGTTAAGAGAACCAAAGATCAAATCTTCGTCTCATGAAGGCTCTAACTAACAAGACAATTTATGTTGTGTCATTTGGTGGGGCGGTGCATGTTGCTTCGAAATAGATGACATAAAATCTTTCAGAGTCAAAGACAACTTCGGCTTTGACACGATTTCATCTTCTTATGATTTCACTTCATTCTTTGAATTAAGTTGTTTCTTTGAGAATTTTCCCTCTGATGAAGAGGGTTTTGCTGTGTCATTCATAGAAGATGATACAATTGGATTCATCAATTTTGTTCATAAAATGGAATTAGTTCGGTTGATTGTTTTTCTGACCATCCAATCATTATATTTCAGCACATTTTTTCTTTTTAATTCTTTCTACTCGCCTTATTCCACTGGATCTGTTGCACTAATACATACTACCTGAGCTGAAGGACCATTCAATTTGACCTATCCCGTGTTGAATTTTTTTTTTGGAGTTCTTTGAAGACAAAACACTCTTGAATGGGATGCCCCAACATCCGATGAAATGGGAAATAATTGGGACGATCATCATCTCCTTCTTTGTTTGGCGTTTTGGGTTTGGAAATTGAACCAAATTATTTTCCAGAGCCGAAATGAAGTAGCCAAGAACTTGTTCATTTCAGAAAGAGTAAACATTACTTTTAAAATCCTCAATGTGTTTCTGTCATTGATCTCATTGATCATCTTGATGAAACGACCTCTGTTGTTGATGCTCAGTAGGTGGATCCTTTCGGAAAGATGAAGGTTTTGATGAAGAAGCAGTTACATGTGCTTGTTTAAGCATAACTATAGTAGTATATGCTTCACGCATTCTCTTTTCTGGAGTTGATGGAATTACACGAGTATTATCCTTAGCCTTCATAAGAGAATATTCAATATATTGAGATATTGAAGTAAGGTCTTTAAACCCACCTCTGTATTTCACATGGATCAACGACGTTCACAATTCATCATGCAAATTTTCCACACATATTGGAAACAATTCCTCTTGAGAGATTTCTAAGCTTATAGAATATGTTAATCCCTTCCAGCGAGCAATGAAATCTAAAACCCTTTAATTTTCCCTTTTCTTACAGTTTGTAAGATCAAAAGCTGTTGACTTTGGCAATTTTGAGATGAATTGAAGAAGAAATAATTGAAGGAGATCCACCCATCCAGTAATAGACCGGGATTACAAGATTGTGTACCACAAAAAAGCAGGCCATTGTAATGACTGTACAAAAAACCTGACCTTAACTAATTCTTATTGGTTAGGGGTTCCTATCATAGGATCACAATTAGAAACAAAATATGTTATGTGTTGCTCTGGGTCCACCGAACCATTAAAGATTAGGAATGTGGTACTTGATAAATTTGATGGGGGAGGAATCGCATCAACCCATTCAAGATAAGCTCTCTTTTCTGGTTGAATTTGAGAACTCTTTCCCTCCATAGAATCCAAATGAGTTTTTAATGAATCAATAGTAGTTATTAACATTTGAGATTAATTCTGCTGAGTTAGGACTTGAATAGGTGCAAAAACTGGATCTTGTATAGATGTGGCGGCTGGTACTACAACTGATTATAATACCAATGGTTATTGTTGCACAATACCTGTAGGATTAGACCTGTGAGGGTGTACTGATAAAGGAGTATATTTTTGATCCATATCAGTAGCCGCAACAAATTTTCTTGGCTGACTAACTCCATCACGCTTAAGAGGAAGACTTCTCTGAAGT
Organism: Viscum album; assembly: GCA_963277665.1. Classification (NCBI taxonomy): domain Eukaryota; kingdom Viridiplantae; phylum Streptophyta; class Magnoliopsida; order Santalales; family Viscaceae; genus Viscum; species Viscum album. The sequence continues at coordinate 211,882,407 of OY728155.1, read as the reverse complement.
AGTTCTTCTTTCAACATCCTCAATTCCTTCATTTCTTCATCCTATTGTGCAAATCTTTGATCTAGTGATAGAGATTGACCTTCTCTAGAGTAAGGGTACATAACCTGATTATTTCCTTTCCCCTTGTTAGATCCCTTCTGGATAGGGGGAAGTTGGTTATTTGATGGAACAACCAGATTATGGGTAAGCTTGTGATTTCGTGTATGCACACCTTCTTCATTTGTGTCTATGCGTACATCATCTTGTGGAGAAACCTCTTCATCTGATCCCTCTGAGTGAGCCTCATTTGGTGGATCAGCAACAATTACATTGATGACATTAATTTATGCATAATGCATTGCATCCCTTCTATTAGCATTTTTGAGATATTGTCTTCTTACATGTCCCTGATGAGGCATTGCCTTTTGTTGATTTGATCCCTTATGAACTTCATGAAGAACCATAATTTGGAGGGAATCTATTGATAAGTTTGTTCTTCGTTCCTTTTGGGGATTCTTCCATAATCGAAAGAAGACTGAATTTCCATGAGGAAGAGATTAAGGATTTGAAAAAGTCACCAGTATGGTGGACTGGGGTTGTTCCTTCTGTTCCTCTTTATCTCATCAAATTCTATTTGTTGATTCCGAGGGTTGGGTTAAAAGAGTCCCCAGTCTGGAAAGCAGGGGTGGTTCTTGACATGATATATCTGAGTCTTTCTTGAAATCTCTCTTGATCTTCCAGACTTTAGTCCGGAAATTGGGTGGATGCGTCAACCTGCATCCACTATTATCACCCGGCTCAAAAGACCGTTGGATGATTTCTGTCAATTCTGTCACTTAATGATATGCTTTCCCCAAACAAGAGGCATGTTCAATATTCTCAGTTGATTGATGAAGGAGTAAATCAAAAACTTGTTCTTTGCATGCTTGATTTTGAGAAGAACTAGTTGAGGCCTATTCTTGGGAAAGCCTTTGATTACAAACAAAGTCAACTGACTGTGGCCGTCCATGGGCAATAACATTGCATGAGACCATTTTCGGTGGTCTTTGATGACTAGAGAGCATAGTGAAATGTAGTGCTCCATGAACACCACATCCTATGATATGAATACCAGATGGGGCATTGGCAATTAACTGGTGCAATTTTCTTAGTGCGCCAAGGAATGAATGACGAAGGGATCTCTGCTGCTTTTCAGCCTTCAGATATTGAGATACTGAGAGAGATGCCAAATCAATTTGTCATTGTAACAATTCTATTATAATGAAATTATTTTCATATTTATCATAATATAATATTTTAATTCTCAACTGGAAAATATTTTTCCATATGTTGAGACAAATATCAGGAATTCCATCTTCTATCAACATCTCTGGAATGTCATACTGAGAGTCAACCGAAGACCAAAACATGACTGGCACTTCACCTTTTTCAAGTTTTTTTCTCATATTCAGTACTTCCACTATATCATTCAATGAATATTCTTCTACCAGATTAGACTACAGTTGGTTCTTCTTTGTTGCTTCATCAGATTCAAATAGATCGGTAGAGAATTCACTGATCAAAGTAGAAGATGAATGTCCTAGGCGTGGTTCAGAGAATGACCTACACCCTGAGCTATCATCTAATTTAGAAATTATTTCACCTTCTATTGGTAAAAAATCAGACATGACTGGATTCACATTTGAAATGGCCTCAAGATAAGATGGATTTCTCATCAATACATTGTCTATTGGAGCATTTTCCAGGCAATGTGCATTATAAATGTGGAGAGGACTTTAACAGTTAAATTCATCATCATGGGGAGGACCACCATGGTAGGTTACATCAAAAGATGAAACATTTTGATCCTTGTTATTTTGGTCATACAGAGGGTTATTATCACTCTCATATAAAGAACAAACATCAAGATCGACCAAATTTTCATGAAGCAATCCTTCATGAGGAATTTTCTAATGAAGACCTTCAGAATTAATGTTACCACTATTGGGAAATGAGGGAGTAGAATCTTGAATTCCAACAAATAATTGTCTAAGGTCTTCACGAACTCCATCATTGAGCAAGCCCTTATTACAAATTGGCCCATTATTTCTTGACTGTGATGTATCAGTCTTCTTCTTAGATGCCTTCATACTAAATTAGGGAACCACTTGTTGAATAAAGTTTTCATTATGGGTAGGTGTATGTTCCTGCTCAGGATAAATGATCAGGTTAGGCTGATTATCTCCACTCAAATCAGGTGTATGTTCCTGACATGGTTGTCTGTATAATATGTGGGAGTACACCCCAGAACCCTCTTAGACTAGAACAGAGGTGTGTGTATTTTCTGGAGTGAACTGTTGATGTGTCACTCCACTGGTAGGGATATATTTATGTGTCTTTTCCTGAGATAATTCTAAAGCTGTTATAATATCCTGGTAGACATCCAGAAAATGAGCATGGAATTGCTTTTGTTCTTTCACCATCGACAGAATTTTCTTGGTGACTTCAGCTGCCAGAACAAGTATATGCATCCATTCCATGCTTGGAGTAGGTGTATGTGCCTGCTCCTATCCTCCTTTTCCTATTAGTGAATTCTCACAGTACTCAAGTGTGGGGGAAGAGAATTCAGTATGCCTCCTGTTTGTCGTCAGAGATTTCCGACTGACTTATCTGAATGCTACCATTCAAGACTATTGGTATGCTTGATCAATACTAGAAGGTGTAAGTGCCTACTGATTGCACTCTGCCAAATGGGGTTGAAGAGATTCCTTCAATACTGGCAGACGAGGCTGATGGCAGGATTGATGAGTGTAGGCGGGTGTATGTGCATGTTTACCAGTTGTCAAAAAATCGGGTTGGCGGGCTTCATCGTATGTAGTCAGACGAGCGTGCTGACTAACTGATGAATTATAAATAGGTGTATGTTCCTCTCTATAATACTTTGCTGAAATTGCCTGATGGGATTGGCGTGCTACTTCAAGACGAGTATGTTGGAAAATGGAATTAAAACAGACGGGTGTGTGTGACCGCTCGTTGCATGCCACCGGTTTAGGTTGGTGGACTTCTCCATAGATGGAAGAGGTAAGAAAATGCTCACTATTTACTAGATTTCTCCAATGGTGGTTCTTCTTGCCTACTCAGGTTCGAGGAACTTAAGCCGAATGCCTGGAGATGATACCCTCGTCATGTTGAGGGCACACTGCCGCACGAGTCTGGCGGCTATTGTTGATTGGAGCCGTTGGGAAGGACTCCTGTATACTTGAATTAAGGCCCTAAGGGACCTACTCATTCACCTCCCTAGAATATGGAAGGGAATGGGGATTGCGTTTTGGGGATAACGACCTGAAATGGTTGGAGATGGAGGTTGGAACCACCTGATTCTTGATCACTGTTCGTCGTTGTTTGGACGACCAAGGTGAATTATTAACTTGGAAGGATTGTCGAGCGGCCTCCAGAGTCAGAATAGTACCGTTTTGATGGTACTCCTTATCCAGCGCATTTGATAACCTATATTTAAGACGCTGTGTAGGTGACGTCGTCCTCAGAGCGGATGACGATCCAGTATGACTAGAATTAAGGGCATTCATAGGTGTGAATTTAAGAGAAGCAATTTCTGTAACACAGATGATCTTGGAAAAGAGTTCATGTTTGATATAAAAGACTTAATCATGATAAGTCCGAACACTAAATCATTTGGATATTAACTTATGTTATTGATTGTCTTTTTGGCCCTCTCATTTTAAATAGGGGCCTAATAAATAAGTAAAATATAATTTTAACTTGGTTAAGGTTTCACATCGGGTTCACCATTTTTTGTTTCCTCTAGAATTGGGGATGCCCTCGTTGTTTTATGGTTCAAACATTCCAAGAGGTTTCTAACGGGTTTTTTCATAGAACCGGAAACATCCAATGATTCTTTATCCATTTGGACCCACTTTCCAAAGGTAGCTGCTCATTAGTTGTGAAATGATAAGGCATAAAAATTTTCATTGGTCGAGTGGATGGGAGGTCAGATTCATCACACCTTTTTAGGGGAATTATTCTCTACTTTAGGACTCTCTTTATAGATTTAAGTTATGTTCATGAATCGTTATTAAATTAAAATTTATAACAATGAGCATTCATTTGGATCTAATAATCAATGATTGATATGTAGGAAATTTAGAGAATATTTTTATATGTATTCAAGGTTCATCATCGATAGATAATCATCCATATTTGTTAGAGATTCTTAATAAATTTTATCCTCTAATACATTATATCAATGTCTCTTGGTCATTAGGATGACCATACTGGTTTTAAGGCCACTCTAAAGGGCACTTGAAGTTTATTTTCATTCAGAAGGACATGGATTATTTCAGAGTTGGGATCATACCAGCATATGGGCTACCTACGTATCCTTTATTTAGAAAATTTATCAGAACCCAAGTAGTTCGAGTATGGGAATATGATGTTTTATGCATGATTCCTAGATCAATGAATGATGTCGTAATTACTTTTACACTCTAAGCTCACGTAAGTCATGCACGGTGTGAGAAAAAAGAGGTATTGGTAAAACCAGACAATTGTTCCACGAAAGATGAAATCATAAGAAATAATGTAGGAATTATGTATGTATGACTACCCAAATAAGTAGATATTGGGACTTATTTTAGAGAAGAAGTCTGGGAATGAGGTCCATAATGGAATGTGTGATTTAATAGATATTTGAATACTCTAACTTGGGGATTACTCCTGAGGATGATGCCCATATTAAGAGGGACTTATGATTGATTTTTATTTATGAGAAGGAAGCCCATATCAAATGTAAATTAAGACAGGTTAAGTGAAATTCAGACTGGGGATTACTCCTGAGAAGGAGGCCCAGGTTAAGAGGATTTTAGAATTAAGGGACTTGGGGATTATTCCTAATGAGGATGCCCATATTTGTAGACATTGAAACTGGGGATTACTCCTGAAAAGGAAGACCAAGTTAAGGGAATTATGACTGGGGATTACTCCTAAGGAGGATTCCCAGGTTAGGGGACTTGAGGCTTACTCCTAAGGAGGATTCCCAAATTAGAAGAATTTGGATTGGGGCTTACTCCATAAAAAGAGGGCCATGTTAAGGATTCTCTAATCTTAAAGGATGAGGTTGAATGAATGAAATATCTAAACTTAGTGACATAAATATATGTAAATCACTATGTTTTGAGAGATGTTCCACAGAATTCCTTTCAGATAAGGAAGCCAAAAAAAGAACCATGCTGATTAAAATGGACTTAAAGAGGTTTTTGAAGGCTGAATCTTGAATAGGAGAGGTGGATTGGCATAAGAGTGGTGAAATGGATATAAAGGGATCCCAAAAAGAGAGGGGCGCGCAAGTCCTGCGTGGGAACGCAAGTCCTGGTCGCGTAGGTGTACTTGTGCGACAAATTGGTACTTGCGTGATGGTAAACCCTTAAGGTAATACTTGGGTGAGACTTGGCTCAAGACCTTGGTATTATCCCTTGGGCCTTCCATAAGGGTGGAACACTAGTTCTTTTGAATGGCTAAGGCGGCACGCATGTGTGGACATTTCCCTTAAGGTATGGACACATAGGTGCACAAGTGTTGTTGACTTTCAACACTTAGGCCCTATTTCCGCTATTTAGATCTTCCATTATAGGTAAGAAATTACCGTACAAGTGACCGGAAGACTTCAAGTATAGACTAGGGTGAACAGAGCTTGAATCTGACATTTGGAATTTTTCCATCCTAAAATGTGGGGCCCACAGGGGGTATTTATAGGCTGGTGAAGACCCCATGAAAAATTCAAAGACAGCGTTCAAGTCACCGGTGTGTCCACTGGGTGTCACGCAAGTATACTTGCGCGACCCAAGTGCAAATGAATATTTATTCATGACTTTGCCAAATTTTTTGATGTTTCTTCAAAGGATGAATCATTTTGCTTTCAAGGTATTTCCCTTTTCATTTTTTAGACTCTGTGACGGAAAATAGTGTCCATAACATATTAACACCCATCACATATCAAAAATATCACATAAGATATTCTATTATAATATAAATCCATTATCTCACCTACCCACATCCTTTAAAAAACAACCCCCTTTTTGTTCAAATTTTCATAATACAAGGATAATATTTATCTAAAAATAAAAAAAAATTATATAAAGAATATGAAATAGGGATCAACCCAATGGTGTAGCCTATATTATGAGATTCTTTGATACATGTTTCCAAAGTGAACATTATATTTAATCATATATTGTAAAATTTAGGGAACCGTCATCAAACACCACTTTGAATCCATGTTTGTATAATAAATAATAATTTTTTATGAACCCATTAGTGAAACTACCATACAGATATTAAGGAAGAAACCCTAACATAAATGTTTGATCCTTGACAGATGGCATCACAAGTTTTGAGAATGGCTATAGTGATTCAAAGGCTACAGAACGCTTTGAAATGAATATATATGAGATCAAAAACATCTCTACAATACATTTTTTATGTAATATGTAGAACATCTGTCTTACGAAACAATTTTTTTACTCATTGAAAAATATTTTAGGTGTTTAAACTCACTCATATTACTATATAAGTCTCTAGAGGCTATTTGCTTTTTTGAATTTCATGTTAGTCTACTGATCCCATTAAATGTGGTTTTCTATTTCCTATATGAAAAAATAATACAATCAATAGAATATAGGTTCATGGTCCTTCGGTGTATTATTTATTAAAGTATTAAAATAATCCCTAGACATCAATTCTGATTTTTTGCCCCACATCGTACCTATATAGTTAGGATTCGTTAGTTTTCCACATTGTGATGTTAAAAAAGATTCCCTATTTTCAATTATTTTCTAAATTGATAAACCCTTTCAATTATACACCACTACTAAACATATATCCCTAGTAAATGATTTTAGAGTCTATAAAGATATTAATAATAATCTTCCTTTATCGTCCCTCATGTGGATTCAAAATATGGACATTGGATTTTTGATGAGGTTTACTTCAAGATCCTACTTGTTTATTGCATTAAATGACTTCCAATTAGACACTCCTCAATGGTAAATGGAATATGGACTTACCTTTAATTTCTAAATTCTTGAAATAAATCAATCTAAGATAAATAAATATAGTATTATTGGAAGGCTATTATATCCTCTTGACCCATAGGGATCTTGTTGGTATGGATTCCAATAAGGAACTATGTGTCCCTTCTGTGTCTTAGAGCCCTCTTGAAACATTCTATAAATTCTTGGACATTATTCATGATGATCATTATTTCAATGAGTATAGTAAGGATCTTAATATTCCATAAAATATTCCCTAGATACATCAAGACCTATTCAGTCCATGTATAATGAAGGACATGATGTTCAGTCTGATCCTGATGATTCTATATATGGTACACATGAGGAGCCTTTTTAGATTGAGGATTCTTACTTGAAGTCAAGTACTATGAAATTTGAAAAAGTAATGGATGATACAGATAGATTATTTACACCAAATACTAGTATGAATAATAATCATAGATATTATTCAAGTTATGATATAATGAGTACTATAGATATTAAGCAACATATATTAATGTAAAAATATTAATTTCTAGAAATCTTATTGATATATAGAATCCTATTTCAAACTTTGATGAACATGATTATGAAGATATTGATATGCATAATAATTAAACACTTGTTTTGAAGGTATATTTTAAAGAATATGTTTATACATTTTATGTAGAATATGGAATACAAGATTATAATAATTTACAAAATAAGGAATTCACTATTGATTATTTTATAAACATTCAAGATATTGTGTTTGAGAAACTTTAATAGAATTTTTTCATAATTATAATTTTGATAACATGAACCTTTGTTGGGAATTGTTTTATTTTAAAATGGGTAGATTATGGGACATTTTTTTTCCTACTTATGTTTTAAACTACAACTTATTTTTTCTATTATAAATAGGTATATTTGTTTTATAAAAACTTATTATATTGATATAGATTTGATATATCTATCAAATGATTGGTATCCTTATAATTGATATAGTATGTTAAGGACATTCCATGGATGCTTGAAAATTACTAATCATATAAGAGTATCTTAGAGACCACATAATTGTAGATATATACTATAATCCTTAAATTGAGTATATTTATGCTCATCGTGCTGGTATTTATTTAATAAAATGATATTCAACCATCCACTACTCTCAATTGATTCATTATAATAAAGAAAATGTTTTTATATTATATATTAAATATATTTGATAATGGAGTAAACAACCACAAATCATGATGTTGAGTTTCTCTCTTAATAATATTTCAAGAAGTCTACAATGGAATACTAAATGATTTGACATTAATTGATAATCATGAGATCTACTATATCGATAAATTCTTCTAGTTTCTAAGTTAATAATTGAAATAAACTACCTAAGATGATCTATGATTACAGTGGCTTAAAATAAAATTTATATGTAGAGGAAATACTTTTTAATTGTTTCATAATACCATTTTTCTATTCGAGTTCATGTTCGTTGATCCTCGATCTATATTTTTAAAAATCATTTTCATTAATTATTTTTAGGTACATGAGTTTCTTTCCAACTCATGCAGTAGACTTTCCTGAATATAAATCATAATCGTCCAATATAGGGGCATGAATATTGAAATAACATGTGCAGAATTATTTATATATAATAAAATATAAGATAGAATATATATAAAAAATAAGAATTATTAAAAACATAGGTGGTCACAATAATATGTCTAGGAATATCAATAAGCTCAATAACAAATACACATTCCATCTTAAAACCCATAAATCGTTGAAATCATTCCATAAGTAACAAAATAGAACATAATGTATCATTGGGAGGTCTAAAATATCTCATTAATAATCAATTTTTTTAAATGTCCTTTTATGGATGTTCTTCAAAAACAAATAGTGCACAAAAGTTCATTATTGGTGTGAATGGAATTTAAAATGTTGATAACCCCTTTTATTTCATTCTTGAAAAACACTAATAGAAAAGAAACAATAAAACTTAATCAGTACTATCATTTATAGAATATCATAATAGAATTTTTTTTCTAAATATTCAATCATTTATAGAGATCTAAATAAATAGAATTTTATAGAATAAATTCCTTTATATTAAGGAATCATTTCACACTTCATAAAGAATTTTATATTATTCATAAATATTTTCTATATAGAACATAAAAATTTGTAATGATTATAATAAATTAATACATGAGGTCCATCTACCATGTCCATTGGTGAAAAAAATACAATAAAAATAATATGAAATGAATGAATAAAAAATTGAAAAATAAAAGTTGAAAGATGATGAATTATTTTAAAAAAACCATGAGTAATTCTACCATGGACCAATGAAGGAATTTTTTATGTTACCTTGGGGACATTTTTGATATTATGTTAAAATGATTAATATGAGTAGTGTACAACTATTGGAAAAGTTTAAACCTTAATAAAATAACATATTTTATGTAATTCGTAAAGTTTAACCACATTTATTTCCAATGATAATAGAAACTATTTTAGAGATACATGATTCATGACCACTCTAATCATCAAACATTTCCAACATTGAATATGAATTGGTATGGAAATCATGTAGCCCAAAATATTTTTCATAAAAAATAATATCATGATAAGTACCTCTATAGAGACCCACGCTTAACATAAATGGATATTGCATCATTTTAGATTAATATTCAATACATTACAAAAATACATGCACTGAGGAATGTTATGCTATAGTTTCTTTATAATCAGGGGGGAAAATATTCTATCCTAGAAAATGATCTTCAAAAAACTCTCATAAATATCACTAACTTATTTACTTCTACCAAAAATATTTCATCATAACATGTGGAAGGAAAAATAGAAAATGGGCGAGCTCATATTCTCAGTAAGGGTAATTAAGGGAGACATCTAACCATAAACGTGAGGATAAGGGTAAGATAATATGATCTTGAACAAAGAATATCATACCCATTATGTCAAATATCCTTATCATGAATCATGTTATAAAGAATTTTATTTTATAAGACACGAATCATAATGATATAATGAACATAATCCATGAAATCATAACATAGTAATAAGATATATAACTGTGGAAAACACATAAAAATATAATATGATTTGAATATTATCCATGGAACCACTAAAAATACCATATTTGTAGTATGGTTCCATTCCCTATAAATTCTTGGTAGTCATGGTTCACTCTCATTATCATCTTAGGATCATTATTTCAGTCCTCATACTGCCTTTGTTATCATGGTTCACTCCCATATCCATCTTTGTATCTGAGGATACCTCCTACGATCATCTTATTTTATCTCATGATATATAAATATTTATCCAATGTAATTGAGGGTGATATAGGTCCCACCCATATCAAAATGAAAATCATATATACCTGTGCATCAATATAAATAATATTCTTTTAAAAACCACTGAAATGAAATTGTTATGATAAACTTGTAAACATATAATAACATGTTGAAAAGGATATAGGATTCATATTAATTTCATTTAAAAAATTACCTTTGAAAGATAAATAGATTTCATAAACATATATAACGTGAAAGAGAAATGGGTTTCATAAATACCATGTCATTAAAAAACCCATTCATATAAAGGATATGAATGGAAACATGATATTGTTTCTTTGTAATGAGTAACATTAGAATATGACATGTTATATGGAGAGTAATGTTGAAATATCATTCAAGAATATTTCTTATGGGAAATATCCTTTCTTCATTGAAAAAGGATAATTAATACATTAAGCCTTTTAAAATCATTTTAATATAAAATACCCAAAATATTATAAATATTTCTTGAAATAATTTTGAAAACCATTTCACCTGAAAGCATATAAAATAATCTAAAAAATATTTTAAAATCCATTTTCATTAAGAATACTTTGAATTCATTAAGATAAATGTCGATTTTTTTTGAAAAAAATTTCATTAAAAATACATTGAATAATTTTAATTAAAACATTAAAAAAACTTTAAAACCGTTTTAAATGAAAACCTATGTAATAAGTTTGAATTTTTTTTAAAAATTATTTCTTTAAAAATATTTTGAAATATTGTAAATAAGGCATGAAAATATTTTGAAAAAAAATTACTTGAAACTTTATAAATTAATATTGAATATTTTTTGAAAAAATATCCCAAAAAATTATTTTTAAAACAAATTTGTATTTATTATCTTTTTAAAAATAAAAATGATGTTTCAAAGAAATTATATTAGGTAAATCCATACATGTCGTATGAGGTAAAAAAGAACATTTTTCCCGATAAAAAGGGTATAAAAATTACTCATTCAAAAATATAAAATAAGCTTCATTTAAATAGATAGATAAATGAAATCTTTGGAAAAATATATTTTAATTATTACATTATAATGTTATAATATATTTTTAAAACGTTTTAGAAAACATACATTTTTTACTGAAGAGAGGGTAAAGTTGGGATCTTCTAATAACACATTGTTAACAATATATTGTAACAATGTGTGGAAATAAGATAAAAATAAATGAATATAGTATTTATAACAAAATTAAATGAAAAATTAATTACTTTTGTAGAGATGGATCATAATATTTCATTAAAGTAACTACAAACATAAAAAATCATGAAAATTGATGAGATTGTTTCAATAAACTCTTATCGTTTGGTGACATGAAATTATATTATTTATATATGAAAATTAAATTAAAAAATATTAACGTGCCCTGAAAACTATTATATTCATGATATATCATTTAAAATGGAACTATATACACCTTGATGAATAATTTAGGAGCATAACAAAACTTGGGTCTCAAAGAAGGAAAATTGAGACAAAACTATTTAACCAATTTGGAAACAATTAAAAATTAATCCCCGTAAAATAAAGATCATAAAATGGAAATTTGAATACCCACAAAATTAATTATATTATAATTAGAATGCCATCATGATATTTACATACACCGCACAAATGGAAATATTGGTGATCATAGCATGTATCTCATGGAAATAAAAAGTGACATGAAATCAGTTTACATTAAAAAACGATTCTCTTCATAAACATTCAAAAAATATATATAATAAATATAAATTTATTATAAATAATTTGAAATACCATATTATTATATCTTATACCATATATGGTTTTATTAATTACTTATATTACCAATTATTAAACCATCACATTATATGGTTTAACTTCGGATAATATCCACTATATATACTAAACCTGGTGTCTTCTAGGCTGATGTGTCACCTCCACAAGCATCCACATCCCCCATTTCACTATTTCCATTCCAATTTTACCTCCAAACCATCCCGCCCCCCCTCCAAACATTATCCCACTCCGCCCGTGAGTTGGCCTTCACCTCTCCACTGAACCCTCCTTCTCCTCCTGTGATTAGGGGTTTATCTCACCTTTAATCCCGACATCTCCTCGTGCATACCATCGCTAACCTCTATAGGGTCATCAGATTATCAAATATCCTCTCAATTAATGCATCCTTCTTCAGATCCTTTGACTACAGCTCCTCCACTCACCCCTTCTCCACAACCAGTGACTCCCCCTCGTCTCTTGCTCATCCAGTTCCTCCCCTCCACCTACGGTTCCCATTCCCTATAGTACGCAGTGAGTAACCCCAGGTATAAAAATTACTATGATGGCCTAAAGAGGTCTTTCTAACTGCTCCTTCGTTACATGTGGTTCACAGATTTCTTTCGATTTCACGATGTATAAACATGGATTTGTAACTTTCGACATATCTGTTTCAGAAGAAAACATCATCATGTTAGTGCTTTCGGGAGAGGTGGATGTGACGTCTACTTCCTCTTCATTTCTATTTCATTTTCCATTCACTGCATTTGGGAGTCTATTCGGGAATCAGTTACCTATAAGGAATCCACATAAAGAATTATAGAGACCCGACTAAACGAAAATCCATTTACAATAATATGGTTTATTTTTCAGCTTTGACGATCTCATACAAGGGTTCACTGCAACAATCGAGTACAGATCTGTTGACTACTATCTATGTAATGTATTCTCTATCACCTTGGACTGCATGTTTATTCCAAATGTACTAAGGCTAAATCTATTTTTTTGCTGACATTGAATATATTTTATGTCACCCTTTCATTTTTCATTTGCCATATCTCTGTTTTAATGTTTCTTTTACTTCATCTATATATAATTTCTTTTTCTATATTCTTTCTTATTAAGACAATGATAAAATCAGCATATGTGGTTTATGTTTTTCTATAAAAAACATATAAAAATAGTTGTGATTTTCTTGGTCTATTGGAGCATACCCAATACTTTTATATGTGTACAAGGATCTTGTTTGATGATGCGACGTCGAGGGCCTTTACTAGTAATGTTCCCCAGACTATAACTTCACCCATTGATGTGATCAAGATCAGATACCAGGTGTGACTTTACTTCTATAACATTCAATTTCTGCACAACTGTATTCCAATTTTTAGCTTAACTGCGATGATAACAATAATATCATTGTCATCGTATTTTTTAACTTTTTATGGGAAAATCATACAGATAAATGTTAAAGTGTCTTTCCATCAGCCCATATGTTTTCTTATTAAATTGATCACATTTTCTAAATGTAGTAAATGAAAAGCATAAGAGGACCACTAGACAGAGTGGATGACTATTTGTGTGTCGAAGAATCCTTGAGGGAATATGGTTCCTCTATCTTGATGTCTTTTACTAAGTAATCACTGCTTTCTCTATTGGTGTTTTACATTCCTGGATTAGTTATTTTGAGAGGATATTCTCAGTATGATATCATAATATCAAACTGATTCATTATGTTAGGGTTATATTGTTGGATTGTAATTTATTTTTACCAGGTTCAACTGCTTTTAATGATTAAGATATGATTTATTATGATGGTGGGGAGATTCTCAAATATGATATTCTACTACAACAGATGCAACTGAGAAAGACCTTATGGTTCAAGATGTTTTGAAAGATGAAACTGTAATTTTGGCCCTCCAAATGAAACATCAAGGTATAACGTCGATGAGCAAGAGGTTGCAGAATAATGGTAACATACTTCACTCAAATTCATCACACCAAATTATACATCAGGGTATATCATCAACCTATTTTAATAGTTCAAGATTTCCTTTTTCATTTTCTATTTACAATATTCATTGCTCTTATTTCCTTGGGTTTATTGTTATTTAATGTTGGCTTTAAGTTGTAACATGTTTTTCTCTGTAATTATAGCCATATAGCCCTTATGTAGTAATTAGTCTTAGTGCATGTGAATACAGAAACATGATTTCTAAATGAATGCGGGTAATTAGTCCTAAAATCATGGAGTTATATTCTCTTATGTCAATCATATGAATGAAGGTAACATGTTTTCCCTATTGAATTCAATATTGTTTTTTATGCACTAAAAACATATAAAATAGATGATTATAATTCTTCCATACTTGACTTCAAAAAATTTCATCCAGGCCTATGAATGCGATATGCACTTAAATACATATATCAATGTCAATGCATTAGTTTCAAACTATATTGATCAACTTCTGCAAAAAATTACCAATATCCTCATTTCAGGAAAAAACAACATTATATTAATGATTAAATATTATCAGTTTTATTTAACTCTTTTCTAATTATTTCCTTAGTGCGCATGTGAAAACATAAACAGGATTTTTAAATGTGATACATTTCAACTTATGTGAACCATTTCAACTTACATTTCATCATACAACTACCATCGTAAACTTCACCTCTTTTTTGTAAATTTTTAATTTCATTGTAATGTTATTCCTTAACGTACATGTCAATAATTTCTAAAAAAAACATTTCACTTTGGTGTAATTGACTACATTATCAGGATTCAAGAATTTTTTGATGAAAATGTCCCAAATATTTGATAGGAGATGTAGTGGAGAATAAAAGGCATGAACTACAAACAGGTTGTCCGATACGTATTATCATTTACTTTAGATTATTTTATAAATTATTATTCATTCGCTATATGTATTTATTTCATGTGGTCTATTTTTTTGATTTCATTCACTGTTACATTTCATCATTCTTATATTATTTTGGAATGGTATGCAACTTTGGGTAGTGGAATTAACTATCATTATCTTATTTCTATTGTATACCAGATTACTGCTGTGGAGAGTGGACTCCTCTACTATGTCATAATCAGCAAAGTCATGGACATCCTTATGAAACTTGGCATTGTAAATCTGCCTCTGCTCATGTATCAAGCAATTCTTATATCAAATTCTATGAGTTTTTATGGTTACATTTCTAATTTACAAAGAAATTTAATAATTGTAATGAAATGTATTTTTATTCTCAAAATGATAGAAACTGTATTTTCATTTTATTGACAGTTTGTATCATTAATTTAGAAAAAATATGTTGACGGTGAGAACAACTACGTCAAAAATTCTAAGAAGCGGGTACCCATACTATTCAACTTAATATTTACAGCGTGAATATACCATTTCAAAACTATTAAGGACGTGATCATACTGTTATTATGATATGGTATGTTCTTATTTGATATTTTAGAGGAAAACTGAATTGTAATTTTGAGGTAGTTGTATTTTCATTAAATTATATAATTGCATTTTCATTATATATATAATAATGTTATTTTGACCAGTTCATAGTGGTAATAAAATAAGGTTTCCATTATTTCAGTTTTACAATTAAAAACTCCAGCGACCACATTTCTTCTTGTAACTCTTTTCTTTCTTCCAACCTCAATTCAATTTCAGGGAACAATATTTTCAAGTGTTTGAGTTTTCTGAATTATTTTATATACAAGAGTTCATATTCTATCCAGCCTAATAATTCAAAACATAAATAAGTAGTATACATTATAAATTGAGATTACACACATGGTATTATATTCACTTCAAAGTCAACATTTATCACCGATTTATTTTCATATTAAACTGTTGTAACTTACCAAACACCACTAATCATAATATCTTTATGGTTTTATGATTATTGGTATATTTTTTATAATTATATATGAAATTCAAGCATTTATAAGCTTAACTTAGTATTATGTGAATATTTAAAGTTATAATCTTGTGATATCTGTTGCTTTCAAGTGGCCAACTCTTCCTCATCCCTTCATGTCCAATTAGTTGCTCATTCCAATATTTGTACTACAATTAATCACTTTAGTCAACCTCCCTAATATTTAAGTCATTTGGTATGCTTTTTTTAGTTCATATCATTCAATCCATCTTTTTATTTCCATTATCTATCTTTAGTTTGTATAAATTTCTTATCTCATTGATTCTATGATTTACCTTTGTTTTGATTTTTCATTTATGAATGGATTATTATATTTTTCATTTACTTCATATATTTTTTCATTATATAATTATTCTAACTTTTCATTAACCCCTTTCACAAGTCCCAATATATTCCAGGTAAAATTGGTTCAATGAGAAGGTCTACTCAACAGCTTTGCTTCTCATTAATTCAAAGTATGTTGTTCTTCCTAATTTTGAATTTAAATTTTTTAAATTTTAATATTTTATCTTATTCTTTATGAAATATTCATTATGTTTACAATTATATATTTTCTACTTTTAATTATAATTTACATGGAATATTAATTCTATTTTGAAATTTCTACTTCATCAACTAAATACATTCTATATGAATTGTATTTGAATGCATGAAAAATAGATATTTTCATAATTGTTTTATATCATGCTCTTTTGATTTCCATTCAACATACTTCATTTTTTGTTTTTACTAACATAACTGTATGTTTTGATTATAATTAGATAATAAATTATTTATTATTAAAAAAATTGCACGTCTCTAATTAATCATAATTATTCTGTTTTGTGAATTGAATTAATTTTGTTGACTTATATTGATTTGATTAATTTTTTGTGTTGAATTTTGTATTTTATTAAATGGTTTTTTTATTTTTTAAATCAATATTCACTTTTTAGAAGCATTATTACTCAATAGACAGGGTTAGAGAAATTTTTCTCTCTAAAATAAATGGAAGAGAATTTATAGTTTCTACCATAGGTTGATGTGGTTGGTGGTGGTTCTAATGTAGACACATTGGCGTGCAACCAACAAACATGGGGGAACATCTATTCTTGGTAATGAGAAACTGTGTGCAGACTGAGTGATGTGATTGAGAATAAGGTCAACAATACAATCGCTACCTATCCATTTCATTTCAATTTCCATTTCCATTTCCTTATTTATTTTAGTTTTCAACTTCTACTATATATATTATTTACCCCATCACATTCTATTTATAAAAATTTAATTTTCATCAAATTGTTGGGCATACTAACTTTAATGGTATGTTATATTTATGAACACATTCCACATCCAATGTTATTTTTTACTCCCATATTTCTAAAAATGATTTGTAACATTGTGATGCCATTTTCTATTTGTTTTGATCAAAATTTCAACATGAAATGGTATTTCTATTTTCAGTTTACCAAACCATATGTTTCACGTATCCAGTATTCTCTTAATTATTATTGACGAGTTGGATTATCTTCTTTGAGAGGAAATTAATATTTGTCCTCTATCTGAGTGCCTAGAACACACAAGGTTTGATTAATTTTTCATATTGTCACAAAAATATCATTTTTTGGAATTGTGAGGGCTAATTTCCCATAGAAGTGCATTTTATGTCATTTAGGCCTCATAGTTTTATGCCTGATAGTAACATGCGCGGAATAATCACATGAAAATAAATTTGATTTTTCAATTAGTAATTTTACATTATCGTTTTGAAAATACCAAGGTCAGGATTGCATCTTTTTTCCTTTGTTCAGGTCTCACATGTTCCCCCAATGCACCTTGTCTATAAAGCCTTCACGCTTAACTATTTTATGGAGCTGTGTTGGTAATAAAAATTTATGGCAAGGATCCTTCTGCACTTGGTTTGGATACATTATCATAAGAAATATTGTCTTTTCTTTATTGTAGCTGCAAAAACCATTTAATTTTACTTAAGTATTAATTCTTTATGAAAACATTACTGAATTACAGGTTCTTAACATTACAGGAAAATCACCCATGAGCTCCCATAAACTATGTTCTACTACAACATTTGATTTTTTTCAATTGAATTTTGACTTTATCAGAGGAGCACGCATACCACTTTCACCTATACCTACCAAGGGTTTGTACTTTTTCATTTTACCAACATTTTCATATACAATATATATATTAAACTTGAATAATCTCATCTATTGTACCAGTTTTACTTTTTAACTGATAGTGTCTCTAGATTATGAAACTTCTTTGCCAATTAATATTAAAACAAGCCTTAGAAAAGGATAGAGGGGAGTTGAGGGGAGGGGCACGGGCTGGGCAGGTTGGAGGGGAGGGGATGTGAGGGGAGGATGATGGTAGGGGGGAGGGGGATGCTGTGGGAAAATGTTGGGAAGGGGGGAGGGGAGGGGAGGGGTAGGGGATGGGCAGGATGGAGGGGAGGGAAGAGGAGGGGATGGTGGTGGTAGGGGGAGAGGGCTGCTAGGGGAAGAGGTAGGTAAGGGGGGAGGGGAGGGCAGGGGATAGGCAGGTTGGAGGGGAGGGGAGGGGAGAGGAGGATGATTGTAGGAGGGAGGGGGTGCTGGGGGAAGAGGTTGGGCAGGGGGAGGGGAGGGTAGTGTAGGGTGATGTTAGGGGGGAGGGGGATGCTGATGGAAAAGGCTGGGTAGGTGTGAAGGGGAAGAGAGGGGCAGGGGCTGGGGCAAGTTGGAGTGGAGGGGAGGGGAGAGGAGGATGATGGATGGGGGAGGGGGGTGCTGGGGTTAGAGGTGGGGTAGTGGGGGGGAGTGGAGGGGAGGGGGATGGGCTGCTTTATGTGATCCCTCCCATCCTATGTGCTACTTTGAATGTTCTTTTTATTAGTTTCCATTTATATATTATGATGTATATACTTATGTTGTGTGATTCATGTCCATTTGAATGTTCTTTTTCAATTGGATATTTCATTCATGTCCATTTCTCGGTGACATTAATACTTATTCAGCATTTTTAGGTATTATCATATTATATACATATGTTGTATATATTCTTATGTTGTATTCTTATGTTGCATATTCATGTAGTATTATGATGTGTTAGACAAGGAATATTCTATCCAATCTTATATTGGTGAGGCAAAGATGAAATGCATTGGGAACATCTTCTACTTGCTGGAAAATTACTCCATGTATAAACATCACAACATCTCTATATGTTGACAACAATTTTTTTTTGTATTATAATTATTCCTCGGCACATCTCATATTATTTATTAGATAAACTATTATTTAAGTAAATTCTCTTCATCTTTTTATTTCATAGTATACAATATTGTTTTCCTAAATTAATTTTATATTGACGTCAGGTTTCCATCCTTCACTATTCCAAAGTGTTTCACATTACAATTGATGTATCTTAATTTAACATTTTATATTCATGTCTTCTTAATAGATTCACTCATAATACCAAATTTTTCACCACTTATTTGTGAGTAAAATACATTAAACATTACCGTTTCTTCCCAAATATTACAAATAATAATCTTAAGAAGACATATAATAAACTATTATGTTTTATTTATAGTAATCTATAGTTAATAATAAGAATTATTTTATAGTGTCGTGCATCGCACAGGTGAAGTACTGGTTCTCTTTGTTTTTAGCATGTATCTTGATTTGTTATATCATTTGTCATTATATTTCTATTATAATTTAAGAATATAAACAATTATACAAATACCATTTGTATCCATTAAATGTGTATAATAATAATTCTAATAATATATAAGTATCAAACAAAATACACCATTCATGGAGACGGTAAGTTGTACATATACATGAACGCTATTTCCGTTTAATTATCATGTTCAAAGAGAGATGTTTAATGAAATATATAAACACATATATATATATATATAATTATTAATGTATCATGATTATATCATATATATATATAATATTTTCACTAAAACCATCCTTAACACCTTTCATGTAATGTATGAACGAATAAATTTCTTTGACATGGTGGTAGTCCACACATACACAATTGAAATTATCATCATAACAAAAAAGGAAAATTTTAAATATAAGTGTTGTAAAATAATTAATAAAGCTTAAATACATAATAAATATTATATATAACATATATTAACATCATTTCCATCATAATGGACACCATGAGAGGTGGTAATGAAAAATTGAACAATCATCCTTCAGTAAGGCGCTAGTCCAACATTCATGTAAATATTATGTTCAATACCCATTATCTAGAAGTGTTTATTTGTGTAGGTAAAATACATAACATAAAAACAACCTAATAGATTTATTATAAGGTTTTTAGTATACAATAATGGAAAAAGAATATTTGATGGAGTGGAGAAAGGAAATAAGAGACATGACTTTGTAGGAGGGTGTTACCTCTTAATCGAGTAACTCCTTTTGGGTTGAGCCAGAATGATTACTTGGATATTATTATACCCAATTGGATGATTCAATATATTAGGGATAGATAGTTTTGATCTATTTAGGAATATTTTGGAGAAACTTATGTGGCTTGAGAGTTGTGAGGACGTTGTAGGAGAGGATGTATTTCATAATGGTGGATGGGAAAAATCACTTGTAGGAAAGGAACCCCAACCATGTTTGTTTAATTATAGTTGTTAAATAATGTTTAAATGTAGTCAAAAGTGATTATAGGGTAGAAATATAGCTATAAATTTGCTTTAGTTTTAGTGTATAGGTTTTTTTGGGTCTTAAATTTATGGTTTTTTCCTTAGTTAAGCTTAATTTAACCTTAATCATTATAATTAATTTTAATTACTTCAATAATATTTGCTGTAAAAAATCTAATTTGACCTTACTAGATATTATAAATTATATTTCTTCCTAAATTTTAATCCATGGTTCCAAATTCAAAACACATAAGTGACATAATTGTTTTTTAAAAGTAATCTAGTAGTATGGTCGACAATGAGGATTTCTCATGTAAAAATGTTCAAATATTTTCTATTTTTTTATAAAAAAATCAAAATGAAATTCATTAAATATAACTAAATTGATTTTTTTATAAAAAAATTATATAATTAAACAATTAATCCAATTTAATGTTTCATTTAAACATATAAATAAATTAGTTGAAGAAATAATTTTGAACAAAAATTCCATATTTTAAGCAATTATATAAAAAATAAAACCTTATATAACGTACCAAATAATTATCCTTTGATTGTTTTTATATTTCATTTAAATAAAATTAATTTTATTTTTGAATATTAATTATATTAACATTCTAATAAATGGATTTAAAATGGGATCTCCCTTAAAATGTCGTAAAACTACCTTTATAAAAATATAGGCAATTAAGCCTTCAATTGTGTGTGTTCTTATCTTATACCCATCAAATCGTTTGGATTAATATGAGAAATATTTTATTGAATATATATTGTATATATTATATTAATATTTTTCACTAATTTTAATTAATTAGGATAAGACAACTTTTTAGCATTAAAAATCGTGTTATATTAAAATACTCCCTTTATATTCAATTTCGTTCTTAAATTTATTTGTAAATAATTAAATAACTTTATTTTAAGTGAAAAACATATGTTAGTAAATAATATTTATAAATTATAATTTAATTTCTATGTTATACATTATTATTATTATTATTGTTTTAATATATAAATTTCTGGAAACACATGGACTTGCGTGTTATTAAAGCCATCGAGGGATGTCTATCTTGCATGATATGTAAGTATAAATCAATATACCATATAGAGGAAGCTATAATTTATTTTTTATAAAGATCATTGTTAAATTTCTATTCAGTATAACTCATGAAAAACTAATTAGTTTAATATATATATATATAATAATTATTTTCTATGTTTCATTAAATTTAAAATATAAAATAATTAAATAAATTTTAAAACAATAAATCAAAAAATCTTTTTGTGTTAGATTATACCCACCATAAAATGTATTTCTCCCTTTAAATTCATCTAGGTTATTAAGGGTTTATTACATGAAATTTCCTTTTACAGAAAGTCGCATTAAAAATAAATACAAAAGTCATTCTGTAAAAGGGAAAGTTAGAACGATAACGGTTCTCCAATGTAGCATATAACTATGTTTCCATATAAGATTACATAGGTTAGGAGTGAATATTGGATAGGGAAGAAAATCATAAATATTTATTAGGTTTGATTGAGGTATTTCTTCTGTTCTTAGAATTTATAGGAGAGGGGGATTATTTGTCAGTTAGAAATCAAACATATGATAATACGTTTTCAACTGAGGATGATTTAATTAGAGCATTGTCATGGGGTCCCCATATATTCAATGGTTCTTCGTTATATCTATTTCATGGGAAATAAAACATATATTTGAATAATGATTCCCCTAAAATGACAATTTGTGTGAGCTTCCTCAATCTCCCTTTGCTGTTTCAAAATCCATATGTTATTAGACTACATAGGAATTTAGTTGGTCGACATTTGTCTTCAGATAGTTGCAATAAGGCACTTTGTCATCCAATTAACTTGTGGGTCTGTTTGGAAGTGGTTGTGTCCAAAATAACTTGTGATTATGATCGAATAAAAGTTGGGGAATATTTTCAATTAAAATAGAAGGTGATCTATAAATCTTTGTTTAAATTCTGTTATATATGCAAGAGGTTGGGTCATTCAATTACAACCTATCGGTGAGGGTCATAGAGTATGATGGGCACAGAATGTGGTAAAGAATCATAGACTCATATGGAGGAATCATTTTCTAGATAAAAGAAGATGAATGTGGACACTATGGTTATTCTATGATGTATGTGAACTATGGATCTCGAGTAGTGAACCAATTTGGGGACATATGTCTTTAGTGATTTGAGGGATAATATAGGTGGATGAAAATATCTTATTCCTTCTCTATAAAGACAAGATGGTGATTTTGTGGAGGAATTGAGATCTAGAAAGGGTCCCAATTCAGTGAATTCATAGATGGTGGATAAAGGAGGTCCCAAGACACCCATGGTTACATCATATGCGGAGGATCTACGATCAGGGTCTGGTACTTGTGCCAACGGTCCGGAATCTAAGGCAGTAAGGGATGGTGACTCTTCTAGTTGTTAGGTGATACAATAGGTTTTAGGTAGTGAGACAAGTATGAAGAGGGCTACAATTGTGTTGGGTAATGGTTTTGAAGAGTTTTCATATGTCAATCTGAAATAGGTGGCTGAATTTGATGCAGTTAGTCTCTCACATGGGCATGGAAAATTCAGGGTGGAGTCCTTTGATGAGTAATATGAGCAATTATCATGCAATATGGAAGATAAAATCCAGGGAGACGACTTTTAATCCATATGTGAAGTAAGAGATGGAGTGTAAATGAAAGGGGGTGAGGAGGAGTACTCTTGTTTTCCATCAAAAAGGAAGACTATGTCTTTTATGAAATTCCAATCCATGATAATGGTCAGTGATCCCCTCCCCTATCCCAGGGCTGACATTGGCTTGCTTCTGGATTTTGGTGCATCGATCAATCCATTTTTGGGGCTGATTATACATTCTTGCAATAAAATGGTTAATCCATCTAAAAATTAATGTCACTGATGAAGAAGCTAGGAGGATGATGGGAAGACATTTAATGGTTGTTACAAAAGATGAGATGAGTAAATGGATTGAAAAACACAATCTCATATTGATCAGTGGTTTCAATAATGGAAACCTCAGCAAAGAGTAGCAAATTAATTCTTGGGACATGCTCACTTATCATTTCGAAGACACGTTGAAGGATTATCCCATTACACATGTGAGAACAACTTATTGGTATCTATATAAAAAAATAATATCAAATAGGCTTATGTTTTATTTTAATGGTTCAATTATTTGTTTAAGTTTATGAACTATTGGGTTTTCAATTTTTCCGTAAAAGTATGTCTAAAATAAAAAAGTTATTTTTTAGTCATTCAATGTTGATTTAAATGTAAAATCACACAATGAAAACTATGTTATTATGGAATTTTTTATGAAAACATTATTAAAATTAAGTTATTCTTTTAACGAACAAGAATATAGGTAAATATAATTATATAATATATTTATATAAAAAATTCCATTCTATTGTTCTGCTTTTAAAAATTTCCAATTCACCCATACCTCAATGAATGAATGTCAATGAATTAACATTGATGCATAAAGTACTAAATAAACTTTTAACAGATCTTAAGGCCAATAAAATTATGAAAATCAAACTATTTTTCTCATTAAACATAAAAAATAACTACTAATTAATTATAAATATTTATTCATCAAAAAATAATTATACATTAACCATGAAACCTCATAGGCCAGTGGTAGGTGTGAGACTAATATTGTCTTACAATCATCAGTTAATGACATGCGACCATGATGGACTAAATTTATTGTCACCCAATATACATGGTGTACATATCAAAAAACTCACTAATATTATTCCCAAAATAAATAAGATGGAAATATTTGAAATAAGTTCAATAACTAAATATCATATTAACTAGGGTTATATATATATACATAATACATAAATATCTCATCCTAGGTTTGACATAAATGTTTCATGAATGGTTATCCATATAGTCCTTCTAAAAGATAAAAAAATAAAATAGTATTAGTAAGGTCATGAAATTATCATATCATTAATCCACCATATATCACAAAATAGAACATATTTATCACATTCCAAAAATGTTAATACCCTTATTGTATATTATCATGGAACATTTAAATTACTAGAATTATCAATATTAATTTTGGGAAAAAATTAATGATTTTTATTCAAAATGTTACTGGATATATTCCTTAAATTAAGGATGTTGAAAACATCATCCATGATAACATAGACTAACTTTTTCAACGTATCATTTCATAGTTATGATGTAATAAATTCCATTCAATTTACTTTTTTTATTTAATGTATCTTTATAAAATTATCCTAACGTGAGGAAAATAATAATGGTTATCTTCTCTTGGTAAAAATAACTCTTTGGCATTAAATAACTTTTCTATTCAATCACAAATATTCAACATAAACCTATAAATCCATAGTGAAAAAACAACCATTTTATATTTCATCATTCATATAACATAATTATTTTAAAAAAAATACATAAAAACAATTATTATGTCTTCCTAAATCTTTTATCAAGGCTACCTCATCCTATTAAATAATACCTCATTACTTTCACCTTCCATCAATAATATCTTCATCAAAAATAATAAAACTACTACTCACTCCACATTTCTAGTTCACTTCAATAGTGTTTATCATGGTACATTGATTTTCATAAGGAACATTTATTTAACACTTAAAAAACTAAAAACTCAATTACGAATTAGGGAGGCCAGAATTCTCACCCATTTCATAAATTGAACTCTTCATTTTTTTCATTGTAGTTACTTGATTTATATTTTTATTTTCCTCAATAAATACAGCGTCTTGTTCCTCTGAGACATTTAAGTTGTGGATTGCTTCTATATTGTTTATAAAAAGGAAACCAAATCCTTTTTCCACCATGGTATCCATTTCCTCAACACTCTGCAAATTAAATACTTCTGTTCCTTAGTGAGTCCGAGAGTTGGTTAAGGTAAATGCTGTTGAAGATGTTCCTTGAAAACAAATAGTCATGATTAGAACATACTTAAATCGAAGTATCATCCAAATTTATTAATCAACAACAAAGATTCTATCACATTCCTCATTAATCTAGTTCCATCTGGTTCCCACCATTGACTAGAACCCAAATAATAGTGTGACCATTACTTATCATAGTAGAAAATCAAATTTTCATGAAAATATGTGCTTATGGGATGTCTAAATCAAGAAAAATTCCCTAACATAAGAAAAATTAGATTCATTCTAGGTTATTCACAACCATCATATTTATAAATCTTTCATGATGGTTCACGAAGAGTTTTTGAATTCCAAAAGCATATCCCCCAGGAGGGTCATACCAGGTGTGCAGAAAGCCCCATTTTTGTGTACCAAATTACCTCGAGTCAGGCCCATAACATCTTGTCTAATTTGTTAACCCTAGTTATATCTATGTCAGATCCACATCCAATTTTATTATTCATATCATGTTGTATTTCTAGGAAACAACTCACTGTATCCTTTACCAAAATTATATGAAATTTTCCTAAACGTTGACTTGTACTTATACTTATCCTTAAATATATCCCAATACATATCCTGATAAATATACATAGGTAGTTCCCAAATTGTTTCTCATCCTAGTTTCCAATGGTTAACTAAACCATTCCTTTTATACCAACAATAGAGTCACAGGTTTAACATACATGGATATTGAATTATTTTATAATTATATTCAGTACATTCAGAAAATACATGCATGAGGATAGTTCTAATATAGTATCATTGGAATCATGGAAACACAATATTAATTCCTTATGATAAGTCATAAACCTCTCCCATAAATATCACCATCCTTTTTTACTTCTACCTAAGTTATTTCTTCATGACTCGAGCAAGAAAACATAAAAATGTGTGATCTCAAATACTCAATAAAGGTAAAAAATGTATACATGTAATCATAAATGTGTGAATAGAGGTATTCGAACATGACCATGAATGTTGGAGATCATACCCAGAATATCAAATAACATAAACATGAATCATGGAATAAAACATGAATGTATGTAAAACACAAATCTTAGGTATGTAAACAAAATATTCCATGAAATCATAACATAGTAATAAGACATGGAATTGTATAAAATGCATAATAATATAATATGATTTCTATTGTTTCCAAAGAATAATTGGTAATACCATCTGAATAGTATGGGTTCCCTACTTATATCATCTTGGTTATCATGGTTATCTCTAATGGCCATATCAGTTTCATGAGTTCGCTCCTTGTACCATCTTTGTAGTTGTTGTTCACTCCCATGGCCATCATATTAGTCAAGGTTCACTCCCAATACCATATTAGTTTATCTCATGAGATATAAATATTTACCCAATTCATTAGATGTAGATATAGGTCCCACCCACCTCAAAATGAAATAATTCATACATGGGAAATATGATCATAAATAATAATATAATAACGCATGAAATGAAATTGGTATCATAAACAAGTAAACATATATTAAACTATGTATAATGATATAGTTTTCATAATCATTTCATTAGTCTCATAACCCATTAATGATAAACATATTTCAAAAATTTATATCTAGTGAAAGTGAAATAGATTTCATAAATATCTTGATATTAAGCATAAAAAATTTATATAATGGATATGAATGGAATTTTTAGATCATTTACTATAATTAAATGTGTAACATGAAAAAATTTCATCTTATATGGATAATGCTTTTTAAATATCATTCAAAATTTTTTCTGGATAAAAATATACTTCCTTGCATGAATAATAATTTATAACACATAAAAAAATTTAAATATAAATTTCTCATAAATTACCTCTAAAATATATAAATAAGTCTTGAAATAATTTTTAAAACCATTTTCCTTGAAAATGGTTAAAATTAAGCTTCAAAATGTTTCAAAAATAATTTTTACTAAAATCCATTGAAAGAATTAATAGAAATATTGAAAATGTGTTCAAAGAAATTTCATTGATAATAAATTGAAACCCTTTAAAGAAACCTTGAAAATGTTTTGAAAATAATTTTATTTATAAATATTTGAATGAATCTTGAAAACGTTTTAAAAATTATTTCTTTTATAATATTTTGAAAATAGTTAAATATGGATTGAATACATTTTTGAGAAAAATTTAATGAAAACATATAAAAGAATCTTGATGACAATTTGAAATTAATTTTCTCTGAAAATTAATTTTAAAAACATGTTCTAAAAACTTAACCTTTAAAATTTTCAAATTAATCATAAAATAAGTGATGCTGGTAAATTACTACTTGTCTTAAGAGGAAAATTGAACATTACTTTTTCAATATCAAAAGGGTAGAAAATTTATTTGTTAAAAAATATACAAGAATATTACATTGAAGGGATTTGAAAAATACAAATACTGTAAATTTTTTTAAAGATTACAACATAATGGTACAATATTATTGGAATCGTCATAATAATACATTGATTTACAACCGAAGAGAGGGTAATGTTGTGTTTTCTTAAAAAAACACTCTATAAAATATTTTTAACCATAGTGTAGAAATATGGAACTAATACTTTAATAAATATTGAATAACTATATAGAAATAAAATTTATTAATTTCATGAAAAATGTATCATAATATTTCTTCAATGGAAGAATCATCATAAATAATCTTGAAAAGTGAAGAGATTGTCTCAATAAACTCTTTCCACTTGATTAATTTGGATAATACTATATACGTATGAAAATTAAATTAAAAAAAATATTTTATCATTTAATGATGGATATTTATTATATAACATGAACAATGTAACTATATACACCTCTAGGAATAATTTTGGGGCATAAGAAAACATAAGTCTCAAAGACGAAAAAGTAAGACAAAACTCTTTATCATATTTGGTAGATTTTGAAACATAATACCATTATAATAAAGATCATAAAATGGAAATATGATTACCCATAAATATAATTATAAGATACATGTACTTTTATCAAGGTCAATACAAACACCACACAAAAGGAAATAGTGGAAAATATAGCATGTATCTCACAGAAATAAATGGTGAGTTAAAATCCCCTTACATTGAGTACTGAATCTCATCATACAAATTAAAATCATATGTATAATAAATATAAAGTTATTATAAATATTTTAGAGAACCTTTTTACTATATCTTATACCACATATAGTTTCAATATGACCATATATTAGCCACTTGTTAACCATTCTAGGTTATGTTTTCACATCGGATAATATTCTCTTTTTATTACCATGCATCTTAGTTTGTTTTATCATTGGTCCTTATAATTATATCATGATTGAAAAATTAAAATCATGTTATAATTATAATATATATCTATTTTATGTGTATAATAATAATCCTTATAAAATATAAAAAACAAATGAATACACCGTTCATGGAGACGGTAAGTCTTACGTATGCATGAATGCTATTTCTGTTTAGCTGTAGTGATGAAATAAATAAGATATGATATATATATATATATCATTATTAATTTAGCTTTAATATATCATATATATCATAAATATTTACTAAACACATAATTAATACATTCCATGTTGTGTATGAATGAATCACAACCCTTTGAGTGGGCGGTAGTCCACACATACTGAAATATAATTATCGTATTAAGACCAAATCAAAAGTATAAAGATGTGGGATATAAAATAATTAAATAATCTTAAATACATAAAAAAATTTATATATAACATATATAAATTATGTATCTGTCATAATTTCTGCTATTACAGGTCATAATCGAAAATTGAACAAATATCATTTAGTGAAGAGGTAGTCCGACAAATATGTAAACATTATGTTTGTAGCCCATTAGATAGAAGTGTGTTTAATTATAGGTAAATTTATAGCCATAAAAACACCATATTAAATATATGATCAAATTTTCTATTGTATAAAAAAATATAATATGATTATTTTAGAGAGTGTATAATAGAAATATAAGAATGGACTCTGAGGGAGGGTGTTACCACATAATCAGTTAGCTCCATTTGGTTTGAGAAAAAAATAATTCTTTGGATTTATTTATGCACAAGTGGAGGATTAAATTTAGAATTTACTTATGTTTGGGTGATTTTTGGGCATATTTTGGGTGAACATATGTTTCAAGATATGTGAGTGGAAGTGGTAGTATAGTAGGGCTATTATAATAGAGGAGGGGTTGATTCTCTTCTATCATCTTAAAGGAAAGGAACCCCACTGATGTTTTTAATTGAAAATGGTTATATAATTGTTCAATGTTTATCAATGTAATTATAAGGAAGAAATTTTTCTATCCAATGGATTTAAGACAAGTTTATCGGTTTTCCGGTGTCTTAAATTTATGTTTTAGTCTTTAGTTAAGCGTAATATACCCTTAATCATTTAAATTAATTTTACTTATTTCAATATCATGTTTGTTTAAACAACCTAGTCAAACTTATTTAAAATTATAAATTATTCTAACTAAAAATATGTATTCCATTTTTATAAATTCCAAACCTAAAATTTGAAAAGAATGATTTAAAATTAATCCATTAGTTAGGTCGATAGTTCATGTTTGTAATGTAAAAGCATTCAAAAGTATTCAATTTTTTATAGTTCATTTGAATATGAAATTGATTAAAATTACCTAAATTTAATTTTAAGCTAATTATTTTTTCTACATAACCTATGATTCCAATTAAAAATAAATTTATCCTAATTAATAAATTAGATGCAAAGTGGTTTTAAATAAAAAAATCTCATAATTTCTACAATTAGTTAAAAAATGAAACCTAATAGAAATACATCAAAAATTTCCCTTAAGATAGTTTTTTGTATCACCTAAAATGATTATTTTTATTTTGACATATTAAATCTTCAATATTTCTAAATAATTTTATTTAAAATGGGTTTTCCATTATAAGGCTGTAAAACTACAATTATAAAAACATAGGGTTTAAGTATAAAATTGAGTTTTTGTTATCATATTCTTATAAAATCTATAGGATTAATATAAAAATATTTTATTGAATATATATAGTATATATGATATTAATATCACTCGCTAATTTCAATAAATTATTATAAAATAGCATTGTGAGTATTAAAATAGTTTTCTATTAAAATACTCCCTTGATATTCAATTTGGTTCTTATATTTATTTCTAAATAACTAATTCATCTTATATTTTTAGAGAACCATAAGATAGTTAAAAATATTAATTAAATATAATTTAAAGGCAAGGTTATCTGTTATTATTATATTACTATTATTATTTCATTTATATCATATTGTTTTGAAGCACTTGGTGTTTCATGTTAGACATGCCACCAAGGGAATTCTGTCTTGTATAAGACATAAGATTACCTCATCATTACGTATATATGAATATAAAATTTATGTTTCTTGTAGTGAATGGATAAATTCAAATTTCATATAATGCAATCCAAAATTATTGCTTTAATATATATAAAATAACCATTTACATTGATGCGTGAAATTAAAAATATCATTAATTTAAAGTAATTTGAAAAAACTATTTCACAAAATCTCATAGTGTTACAATGTCAAATCCAAGGTGATATTATATTTACAATGTATACATATAAATGTGAATCTGGGTTATGAAAACACACTTTATTTCAAAATAAACATATAGAAATTCTAATGCCTGTGAAACCTGTATTAAACAAGTACCACAAAAGATCTTATTTGATTATTGAAATGATATAAATCCCCCACTGGAGAAAAATTATGGCATAAATTATTTTAAACAAAGTATTATCTTATATCCTAAAATATAAAATTAATGCAAAGACCCTTGGAAAGAAATAAGACCAAATAAATTTCTCTCTACCATTTCCAATTGTGGAAGGGATTATATTCCTTAAGGATGACTAAAGTTGTTTTTAAATATAATAAAATATAATAAAAAGATTTATTTGATATGGATACATCATGGAGGAAACATTATAAATGGATTATATCAAGGAGGAAATTGATATTTGATAAAATTTTGGGTTTTTTATGAGGAAAGAACCTAAAGGGGGCTGTCATACTACCTACATGTTTTTAATTGGTATATAGGCATATATTAAAGGATTTATATAGGTTGATGGAGTATAAGAATATTTTAACTATATTTAAATGGAAATATTTATCTTTTATCTTATTATAATATCACCTTATTTACCATTTTAAAATTTACTTCCATCATAACACAGTATAATTCCTATAATTATGAAGAACATACATACTGTTAATACAAATAGTCGGTGTAAGTTATTTTTTTCATTTTATATGAGATAATTTTGTTCTAACATTAATGTAAATATATTGATTTTTTATGTTCATAATGATGTTATTTCTATTTTATATAATTTTTGATATCCCTTTATTTAGGTTAATATAGTTTATTATCCCTTAACCTACTTCAAAATTTATATTGATGATTTAATGGAGGGTTGTAATTCATAGCATGTGAGAGATAGATATGGGATTGAGAAATAACAAAAACATGGGAGAGTTATGAATTTCATCATACTCTAAGGATTATTTTTTGGATTTTTAGGGTTATTGAGGATCTAAATTGTTGTAATCACTCATGAATTAAAATAGTGGTTTTGGATTGGAGTAATAGTCAATAAAAAAGTCATTAAATTTTAATTACTTATTATTGGAATTTTTTTATTATAAGACTAACTTCTCTCATGGAGTAGACATTCTATGCCTTGCAATTTTATTTATTTTCATCTTTATTTTATTTTATTAATTTTTTTAATTCATTTATTTTAATTTATTCACAAAAATAAATCCACTATTTTCTATAGTTATCTATTATGTTAATATTGAAAAAAAAATAATTGATAGCACTCATGAAGACCAATTATCAAGTCGTCTCTTATTGAGAGATATCATATGGTCAACCATAATAATTTACTCTTCAGGGGTTAAAATATAATTTGAAAATATACATGAACCATATAATAATTTTAGAACCATATATTATATTGAGTTATTAATTAGTTTTATTAATACACATTGTTAAATAATTAATAATTTTTACTTGGTTTTCATTTACATTTTCTTCATTTTTTCACCATTTTATACTCATACATGTTTTAGAATGATGTGTTATTTATTACATTTTAATTAAACAAAAAATATTAAACATTATAAATAAGGTTTATGATATAACTACAATGGTTATGTTATCATATGTGAAAAAAAATCATACCAAACATCAATATTTCCATTGGTACCTGAACATCAAAACATTCAATGGCTACTAATGTCACAACAAAATCTGAGCTAATAAGAGGATGAGAAGATGAATGTTAATTAAAACATTAACATTCGAATAAAAAAAATATTTATTTATATGAATATAATGAGGAATAACCAATCTCAATTAGAAAAATCTCATCCTTAGACACATATAATAATAACCAAATAGAAACTAACGATTTGAAATAGTGTATTGTGATGATGTCCAACACTCTTGAAACAATTATAGATTGCGTACCAAACCAATAATAATGATGAAAATAATATTAAAAACAACTACCAATATATTTTTCCAAATTTAGATTGAATAGGTGGAAAACAATTTCACAGTCCTTCACTATCAACTCTTTCATCCCTCACTCCCAAGGTCTTATGATAACCAACTGATTTTGAACCGTACAATATCAAGTAATTTTTTCAAAAAAAAAATTGTTTCTTTTATAGTAGAAACATACTAGAAATTAATTTAACACCCATAATTTTGAATTTCTAAA
The DNA here is from genome assembly GCA_963277665.1 of Viscum album. Classification (NCBI taxonomy): domain Eukaryota; kingdom Viridiplantae; phylum Streptophyta; class Magnoliopsida; order Santalales; family Viscaceae; genus Viscum; species Viscum album. The sequence continues at coordinate 211,848,927 of OY728155.1, read as the reverse complement.
TATATCACCATTATTAAAATCCTATGATGATTATAGAACATAATTAGAGGTGATATGTTTTGAGAAAAAATTCAATGTTATTTTATTTATATCTAATTACCATTTGATCGATGAATTATTTAAAGAATTTCATCCCATATACAATGGATAAAAGGGTGTATACTAATCATTAGAATCATAATAAGTATATTTTTCATTAGAGTAAATACATATAAATTAACTTTCTAATTCATATATTGATATAATCAATCCACTTATAGTCAGGGAGAGTATAAGTAAAGAATAAAATGCCACCATCAAGATAAAAAAGTTACATGTATTTCAATAACATAATGAATTTATGGATGGGAATTTAATTTTGTAAAAACAATGTGAATATCATATAAATTAAGAAATAATAATTTATATGGAGGACTAAATTTTTTTACCCTCCCCTATATACTTATTTTCATTTACTAATCCGGGGGACTATATTTTTTAATTTTAATTTTCATTACTACACTCTCTATATTCACATATTTACAACAAGAAAATGAATTACGGTGGTACCAATTATGAAGACTATACATTACATCCAACAAATAATTACCACTCATACCACCAAGATATAAGAAGTGTAAATTCATATATTATTTATGAGAACCCTAGGATTATTTTTTATTTTTCATGTATTTTATTATTTGAATAATATTATTATATATTTTTCTTTTATTTTAGGTTCTTTCGAGTGTTTAAAAATGATTATTGTATTCCTCCACAAAAATAACATAGTTTGTATGTTTTTAAACCCCACATATTGTTTCCATAAAACTAATAATTTCCTAAATATAATATTTTCATATAGTACTATATATATTATAACAAATTAGTATAGAAAAAGAGGAAAAATATTTTTTCTGTTATTTGTAATTTATGTTGAGTTTTAATTTTTTTTCATCATTCATTTTTGTAATAACTCAGAGTTTAATAAAATAACCAAAATATTGTTGAAATTTTTGGTCATTTTTTATGATTTTATAATTTTTATCATAAATGGTTTTAAACGATTTCTAATATGTTTTTTATTTCGTGTATTTCTGGTTTCCAATAATATCAATGGTTTTATACTATATATATATATATATATATATATATCAAAAGACACTGTTGACTATTTGAAATTAAATTTTCTATCCTAAGGGGTATTCCAAAATTATTTTAATGTTTATTTTTAAAAATTATACATTATTAATTAAAAATGTGTTATTTTATAAAATGTCTGACTTATTATTATTCTACTTCAATTTTTTTGAATTCATCATATGCTTTTAATTTAATTAAGGCTCTACATTTCTTGGTGCCTAATTTCTCTTTAGACATACTTTTATATTAAGAAATGTTATGCCTTTATTTTACTCTAAGGGGTATACAAAATGTATTCTTATTTTTCATTTTTATTATTACTCAAATATATTCAACTATATCATATTTTAAATTTTATTTCATATTTGAGTATTTGTGAAAGTTTGATTGAAGAAATAGGATTGAATATCTCACAATAATTCATTTTAATGAGTCATGTACCATAATAAAATTCCTTGTGTTATGAGTTAAATATGTAAAATTATTTAGTAATGTATGTTTCATGGTTTTAATTGATCTATAAAACAATTAATGAAACATTAACCCCCTCCCCCTCATTGATTACCTTAGTTTTTTCACATAAAAACCACCAAAACTATTCCTCAATAAATTTATCAAATGTTCTCATGATTGATTACATTTTTTCTATCACATATTGTGGTTAATTTATAATGATCCTTATCAGTATATTGAAAACCAATTTTTCAAGGAATAATAATAACTCTATGGATACGAATTATCTTAATTGAAGAGTGGAATTAAATTTTAATTAGAGGTATGTCAAAAAAATAATGTATATAAAAAGTTAATTTCAATTATGAAATGGTAATATTTTCATTGAAAATTAATTCATATACAAGGCATGAGAAATCATTTGGTGTGAAAATTGAAAATTATCTTATATTTGTTGGGTTGTAAAATTATAATAGTATATATATTATTTCCTTGAGTGAAATATTTTTTCTAGGGGAGTAATGAAATAAATTTTTTCCTTTCATTTAATTATTTAAGATATAAGCATATGAAATTTTTTATGGTCATTAGCCAAAATCGTTTTAGTAAATAATTGGAACTAATTACATAATGAAAATAATATACTATTTTTATTTCTTTAATAATTTTAAGATTATTTCGGGTAAATATTACATTTAATATAATGTTATTAAGTAAATAATACCTGAAAAAGAAGTATTTCAACCCCTGGTAGTCAATACATTATCATAAAAAACATGGGAAGGGGGATTCTCTGTGTACTTGGTGATATATCATGGATGAACGATTTGAGTAAAATAAAATAGGGAGGATCACAAGTATATGATTATAAGTAATTTGAAGAATGATATCAAATTTAGTTCCTACAATATAATGGGTGGTAAATATCATGTGGTGTTAGCCGATGAACATGTTTATAGTGAAGGTTCTCACCCAAACACATGTCTGATGTAGGGAATATGACATATACTTGAGTGAAAACAAAATATTTATGGTATATTAGTCGTTAGTTAATCAAAATTTGAACTATTGTATTGGTGGGAATATGAATAATTTGAATTATGTTGTTGAACTACTCAAATGAATGAATCACATGCCAAATGTTATTATGAAACACTGCTCCCATACCTACTTCCTATGATGGATTATATATATACTATAGTGAAAAATATATATATAAGAAATTATACCACCAACATTTTCACAATATCACTATATAACATATTACCATAGTTCCACATCCATTAAATTTGGGGACCACATAATCTTGATTAAAACTGAAACTCAAAGGAAAACGCCATTGAAGGATCACAAACACCCAATTAAATTTTTCAGTCCATAGGATCTAATATCATATAATGTAGAATCCAGTACCAAACCCCCATCCAAATTACAATTACCTCTCCTTCACATAACAACATGATAATATTCTGTGAAAGAAAATCCCTATGTCCATATACGAATAATGGTAATTTTAGAGATAATGCCATAGCATCCTAATAAATTTTTGACATTGAAACATCATGGAGGACGGGTTTCATGTGGAGTCCATTGGGGAGGAAAATTATGTTCAATAAACATTATGTTATTATTACATGATGAGAATGAATTGGGGAAGGTCACAAATCTATTTTATGTTTAATTGGTTAGTATGATTGGTTTAATGGTTTCCTATCATCCAAGGGATTATAGTAGGGTTATTATGTATTTATGTTTCAATTTTCTCATTTTTACTTTTATATTACACACTTAATATGCCTTTTATCATATTATTCACCCATCACTCCCCTTCAATCCATTATTATGTATAATAAATACATATTTGATTCGAAGGGTTGGAGTGGGTTATGGTTTAGTGTTTTGTAAATTTTAAATTTTATTTTTATTCAAATATTTAGTGATGGTTTCTTAGGTAGAAGAATACTTGAATAGATTTTATATAAATTATAATACCTACATTCTTCTCATATTTCATTTCTATAACCCCATAATTACACAAATCTTGGTATAAAGATTTTCAATATTTAGTGAGAGTTGAATAGAACAAGATATTTCATTTAGTGTTTTAAAAATAGCATGTACTTGACAAATGTGTTCATTATCTAAATAGAAAATGAGTGATTTTCTTTAATGGAATGGGTCTCGTGTGTGTTAATCAATCACACATTAAAATTTAAAAATATTCCTTCTAAGTATATTATAAAATAGTCATCAAATTGTAATAAAATAAATATTTTAATTAATTAATTCAGCATTATATTTTTTCGTGGATCAATCAATATCCATCTATATTTTTTCTTTATTTCCATTATTTTATCATTTCGTTTTAAGTCAATTTTTTATTTTTTTTCTCAAAATAAACCAATATTTATTCCAAATCATTATTAAAAAATTTTAAAAATAAAACTATGTAAAAACCCATGAATAATAACTGGCATGTTGACTCTCCTCGTGTGAAAACACAATCTCACTCACTAGGTTACACACTTAAATGATTAAAATATTATTTAAAGAGGATTATGAAAAAATCACTCATCAATGGAATATGAAATTTAAAGGATATATTTGTTTTATAGGAAATAGTTTTATAATTATTTATAGAAGATTTAATATTGATAATGTCAATCTGAATGTTTTGATCATCCTTTTGTGAAGAGAGATGAGACTAATTAGGTATCTAGGGTGGGGATTTGGTGTAGATGAAATGGTATGCCACGATTCATAGAAATCAATTCCAAGTAAAAAATAATATTTATAAGAATACCCATGTGATATTTAATTATTTCTCTATATATTTAATTTCTATAAAATTTGTAGGTTATGTTTATAGGGAATGATATTAATTTGGGTGAGTGATGAATATAATTGTACATCCTAATTATAATAGCCACGAAGACATACTCATGGGTATGGTGATAATAACATAAAAATTAATTTTACATATTTTTTCTGACAAATTTGATCAAATTTTTTATATCCAAACCATAAAACATCAAAATTAATTGTATGATCACTTACATACTCGATGACCATTTTGGATTATAGTTTTAGAGAATTAAGGAAAAATAATAAAAAATAGTCATGAAATAAAAGAGAAAATTTTTCACCTTACCAAAAAAAATCATATTTCATATTAGTTCATAATCATCGTCTATATGAAACCCTTATACACATATTTCAATAAAAATCATTCTTGATAACCTAGGGTAATGGAAATTTAATAAGGATTACATCATGTTATTAGTAATGCTTAAAATAATAAATAAAATTTGAACTTAATCCCTGAGGATAATATAAAACTATGGGTATGATGAAATAATCACAGTGCATCACTATAACATTAGATAACTCACACACATCTAACCTGTACAAATAAAAAAATTTGGTCGAATAAACCTTCAATAAAAAAACATCCTGAGAATAAATAATCATAAGACGGGGGATGTCAATCTTGATCATATGGGGAATTTAAAATCCATTAAAAACATAAATAAACTATATTGGAATCTTGTAGCATCATCATTTTAAATCCATTAAAAACCCATTCAATTAGATTAACCATAAAATTACTTAAAATATAATTGTATAGGGAACAGAATCATTACCCAATGAATTAGAGAGCTATAATAGGGATCACCATTCATATATGCTATATCGGGCTCACCTGTGATCTATAATGGGGGTCCATCATCAATATATTGATCTATATTGGCGCGTAACCCATCATATATACTATATTGGGATCACTAGTGAACTATACATGAGATAAAACATTTTGATAAGATATATTGGTCTCATCTATGAGCTATACTATGGATAAACACTTTCTAAACAATTATAGGGAGTAATGAAATATATAAAACTATTATAAAAATATTTATTAATTTTGTAACATCATTAAACCATAGAAAAAAAGGGTTCCATGTAATATCTTAAAATAATAATTATACATCTAGTTAAAGAATCATTATAGTATCATTTCAACGTATCAAAGTGGATTATAGGCAATATAAATGGTTGTGGATGTTGAAGAATGAATATACGATCCAATATCCTCAAAAATATTCTTTAGGAAAGTGAACTTTTCACATTGAGGCCCATCAATGGAAATCATCTTAGATAGAAAATGATTTTGAATGATCTCATAGAAATTTGTTTTGAAGAAAATAATCATTTCATTTTGAAAACACAAAATTAAAATAAAAATAATTATAAAAAATTTATGTAACCATTTTCATCTAAAATATGCTTTGAAAATTTCCATGGTATCATTGATAAATTTATCGTTCAAGGTGGAATGAAAATCCATTCTTTTTGTAAATGTTAAAAAAAATCATTCTTTTCGAATATTTTACAATGTATGTAAAATGTGAAACATTTGAAAAACAATATAAAATATAAATTTAAAACCTTTTAAATAAAGGTAAAATATCATGAGAAAATATCATTATGAAATCATTTATTTTTATAAAGTATCGGTTTTGAAGAATTTTTTTAAAATAAGGATATTTAAGAGAGAGATTCTTGGTCTAAAAGAAGATACATGTTCGGTACCACATTTACAATTTTTTATTGATATCTCATTTATAAATAAATAATAAAATTTAAAATAAAATTATGAACCAAATTAATAACAATCAAAAAATAAATGATATTTTTTTAAATAAAATCATAATATTTCCTCTAAGAGATCCTTCACCATAAATAATATGGAAAAGAAATTATATTATAACATAAATATTATTTCAATTTGGTAACATTTCAATTATGAGATTCTTAGAATAATAATAACAACTGAACTATAAAATATCACAAAAAATAATGATATTACTGATACAACATATCAAATGGGAAGTACATATGGCTAATTAAATAATATTAGTTTACAACCTAACATTTTTAAAAGAAAGATTTTTTAGACGAGTTACACTTATAAGGATTATAATGTTGAATTAATATTTAATGAATTAATAAATTATGTTTTTTAAATGTAAATAGATATATTATGAATTTAAATAATAAATAATATTATAAAAATTAATTACAAACATAACCTTAGAATGTAAATAACATTGAATAAGTAATATAACTAGAAACAAATTGAGTTATGAAATTCCTTACAACGTGGTAACATTTATATCAAATATCCATGGATGAAATAATTTATATTGAATCATTAAACACTATGAATTATGATGTATCCATATTTATACCTATTAATGGGGGAATTATATACACCATATATGAAAATTATGTACCAAACATTAAAATATTCCTCAATTAATGGAATTTGATATGTATTCCCTTACTACTTTGGAAATCTCTTTATCAAACCCACCAGAAATGTAGAACAAAATATTGCATTATATATACGAATTATTTTTTCTTAAAAATAATCATATATAATAAATTCATCTGAATTATATACCTCACACAATAAAATAAGTAGTAAATAAAAAATATTTAACAATGATATAATAATGTTTTATAGAAATCTCTTAACTCATGTCCAGAATTTCGATATAGATACTAAAACTAAAGTATAATAAAAGTATATCCAATCATTTATTTACTAATAAACTTTTAAATTTTCAATACCTTACACTAAAATAATTAAATTTATTTATTTTAATTAAAATTTTTTATACTTGATCAGTTGTGTCCAAATTGTGTGTTTAGAGGAACAATGATTTATTATTTTATAGCTGCATCAGTGTAAGGACCATGGTAAAAGGGATCATTAATTAAACCTATAATGAATTATAATCATAAAAAAATTATACTATTTTTATAAAAAATAATACTTTCAAAACAACTCATTAATATTTGTTATGAAAATTAAACATGGTTGCTATAATGAAGAAGGTAGGTCATACGTAAGCATGACTAACATTGCAATTATTCAATGATATTTATTAAAAGAGGTTAAGTAATTTTTTATTTTAAATAATGATCATTATATTTTAAATACCATATTATTTCTTTAAATATACTTAAATATATCCTTTATGTGATGTGGTGATGAAAATACAATCACATCTATTTATGGAGGCATTCGTCCACACGTACACACAAATGTTCTTATCATATTTCATTATGTATAATGGTAAGATTGAAAAATATATAGTAAAATTTAAAATTTAAAATTATTTAATAATTTAAATAATAATTTCACATATATCACATATATAAATTTATATTATCCAAATTACATTATATGTAATGTGTCAGTGAAAATATAATAACATCATTTCGTGATGAGGTAGTCCACTATACACAAATTATACATTATGGTATCCCCCAATGAGTAGAAACTAATAATTTATCTATGATATCTTGTTTATATATGTATAATAATGTTTAAAATATATCATATATAATTTAAATACATCATTATAAGAATCCATTTGAAGGAATGGTGAAAAATGAATTACACCGGTATGTGACCTGGTTGCTTGTTATAGAGAGGAATGTTGGATTTGTTTTACCTTTGATGGAATAGGGAATGGATTGAATTTATTCAATTAACACAATAAAATATCATTTTATGGGATATTTTTAATGACATAATATATTAATAAAATGTCAAGGAGTTAGAGGAAAAAATAAAATAACAACCCTCAGCTAGGCCGAATATCTCTTCTTCGTACAACATTCTTAGGTTAACACCAAAGTCCATCATATGATGGATTTATAATAAAAAATGGAAATAAATCATGCTGTTGAAAATAATTAACATATCTAGGAATTTATTTTATTATTAAAATAGTTGTGAAGGGGTTAATAGTATAGAAGGGTGGGGTTCCTTTTATAAGTGATATGAGTCACACACTTGTATCTTTTGAAAATAAAAAGAGATACACATGGTTTTCACATGAAACAATCACCAAATTGGGACATTATATATATTTATGTAATATAAGGTCCAAATATTTCCAAAAAATAATTATTACTAGTTTTTAGGTCATTTTAACAATTATTATTTTAGTTTAATGCCCAAGTAATCCTATTTTCACATTAACCACTCTAAAATATTGTTATTATGTACACTATTAATTATAACAATAAATATATTTCACTGTATTAGATAATATAAATTATTATAGTTAAAAATATTTAATAAAATATAATAAATTCAATTTACATAATTTTAAAATTTTAAATTTCAAAGAAAACTCATAGACACGATGAAAATGAATATTTTCTCAAAATGTATTTTTCAAGAATAATATGAATTTATATTAACTATATGACTACTATTAAAAATTTTATGAATTTATATTAAAAATTATACATATATTTTATGTATTTTTAATTTAATCTTTTCCTCATTAGGGGATACATAAATAAATTAAAATAATGAAACATTATTCACTTTAAAATAATTTTCATAAAATATATCATTTTAAACGAAATCATTATACTAAAATAGAGTATAATGATAATTAAAAAGAAATTATTTGTGTTAAATATAAATAAATAAAATTTATAATAATTGAAACCAAATTTAAATCATATTGGGACATTAAAATTTATTAGTTTATTGAAAATAAATGACAATTTTACAAAAATTATTAATTTTCAGTATTAACTAAAACCCAATAATTATTGATAAATAAAAAAATTTCTCCATACATTAATTTTGATATGATGGTTAAAAAATGAATTTAATATTATAAATTATATATTCTAACATCCCTATAAATTATTTATAATATTTTCCCACAAAAATAAATAACAAACTTTATTGAAGAAAACATATTTCTGGTGGATAGAATTACTTTACTAAAAATTTATTTTTATTTACTTTGAATTCATCAATAAATTTATATTACACAGTGTATATATGTGTAACTTTAATAAGGTTGAATATACTATTTACACAATCCAATTTAATGGAAATATTATAGAAGTCGTATATATTATGGTTCTTTTCGGCTTAGAGTTGTATGTCGAATACAATATCGAACATCGCTTAATTTTTAAAAATATTGGGTTGTTACATCCCACACCCACTTAATTAATAAATATCATTTTTAAAAATTGTCGTGATCTCGATAATTAATGGTTTGAAATTTAATTTTTTATTTGTAACACCAAAAGTGTGTAAGGGGTTCATAAAATATCCACTTGAAAAGAGAGAGACAAAGAGTATCGAGGTCATAGGGAACATCACATAACAAGTTTTCTATATTGGAAAAACAATTGAGAAGTAGATATGTGGACATGGAAGAAAAATTTAATTCCCAAATAAGGATGTGTAGTGATAAAGATTGTTGATTATATGAACATGAATTATTATGAGAAAGTGAAATTCCACAAAACCCTAAACCAATGTAATGTGAAAAAAATCATCAGTTCATTGAAATAAATTTAATAGCATAAAATTTTAATTTTAAAGAACCTTTTCATAGATTTTTGTAATTCCTTAACGTCTAGAATAAGAAAATAAGGAAATATACTTACTTAAAAAGATGAATTTTATCTATCAGTGAATTTCAACAATAATATCTTTTTCTCTAAAAGATATGTATTGAAGTTGATTTATTCATTCATAATGCACAAAAAAGAACTTATAATAAATAAAAAAACAAAAAAAATAATAATTTTATTCCACCTATTTATAGAATGTTAGAAAAACCAATATCATTATCACATTGTGTGATAATTTCCAATATAAATAAACCTTCGTATGAAGAAATAATAAATTAATCTTTGAAATTCAACAGTAATACCCAATGTTCAAACTAAATCATTCCATAAATAAATAACCATATATAAAAAAAACTACAATAAAATAATCGTCAAATATTGTTTTTACCTTTATTTTTTTCTCATTACTTTCGTCTTATAAGCTAAGAAATATAGGAAGATTCTTTTGAAATGACATTAATCACTAATTCCCAAAATATCTTATCAATCCCATGATTATCTATTCGATATAATAATAGTTCCATAATTACCTCAATGTCTGAGATCATACTATCCTTAACATTAATCACATTATTAAAACATTTTTTTATAAAATATAAAGGTTTAGTTTTTTATTCAAAATATGTAAATATAGATCAACCCAATAAAACGCCTTTTAAAATGTAATTAATCCCTTTATTATCTAATCTCTTAAAACATCATAATTACTATATAGTAATTTTATGTTATAATCTACCTTAATCTCATAAACTCTTTATTATATCCATATCATTAATGAAAAATTATCATGAAAACATGCTCATCTAAATATTTATTTGAACCCAACAATGATACTAACTATTAATGCCCTGAACCTAAATTATCTAATTCAGTGCTAAAATAATAATCATTATATTTTAATCATAGAAATTGATAAATGTAATAAAATTCTATCCAATGAATTTTTATAACTAAAAAAGGATATAATGGATCACTTACATGAAAAAAGGCCATTTAATTTTAGAGTTTTAATGAATTTACAAACTCTTACATAAAAAACACACATGAGTTAAATAGATTATTTATTCCACTAATCCAAGAATTACATATTGCATATTAATTCATAATCACCGACCATGTGAAAACTTTAAATATATAAATCACATAACATCATTCTTGAAAACTTTGGGAAATAGGAACATGTGAATGGTGAGCTCAACTACCTAGTAAGGGTATACATAATCATTAATAAATGAATCTAATCTGTTAGAATAATAATATCATTTGGGTACGATGAAAAAATAAAATTTCATGATCATAAACTAAGAGAAATCATACCCTTAAAACCATTATCAATATACATATGTCATAGTATAGAGATTTTAAAAGGGTTACAGTCGTGATAATAAATTGTCACGAGCGTTGTGATTGAAATATTGATCAAAGAAAAAATATAAAACCAATTGAAATGATAGAGAATACACACTAAAATCATGGAACATAATCATCATAAATCCTTCATGAAACCCATGCAGTTCATATTACAATATTGTCAAATTCCAAAATAAGTATTTCGATAATATAATCAGTTTATTGTGAATTGGTGACTTATAAATTGGAACACCCATCATATAAGAAATATTAGGATCACCAATGAGCTATAATGGGGATTAAAACATCCATCTAGATCTATAATTTATATCAACCCATCACATGAGTTGTCTTGGTATCACTCATGTTCTAATGTAGGGCTATACACTTTGAAATTTCAATATCAGGATCACCAAAGAGCTATAATGGGGATAAACCCTTCATAAATAATGTCAACATATCATAACATAAATAAAATCATATAAAAATAATTATTCATTTTACAACCTCATTTTCATTTGGAATGGAATTGGATTCCAAGAAAATATATGGAATCAGTCATTATTTATCTAGATAAAGAATATGGTTGGTATCATTTCATCATATTCTAGTGGATCATAGGTAACATCAAGGGTAGTTGATTTTTAGGAATTAAAATCATATTAAAATATCAATTTAAAAAATATTGGGGAATATAATCTCCTCACTTAGAGTAATTTCAAAGGAAATGATATTTAATGGAAAATAATTTTGAAATATATATTGGAAAATTACTTGAGGAATATATACTTGTAATTTTTATGCACATATTTAAAATATTATATTACTCAAAAATTAATGAAATAATTTTAATGGAAAATAAACATTTATTTTTAAAAATGTTGATTTAAAACCTTGAGGGTTCATGACTGTGGTGAAATTAGTTTATTATGTAAATATTAAAAACAAACATTCTATTCTAACATTTTTTTAAAGTCAACCAAAAGTGACCCATTTTAAAAATATCAAGAAATTTGAATACAAATATTTTTATTGAATGTATAATATCATGAAAATATAACCTTAGGATATCAATTTTTTAGATATTTATACATTTGAAAACATTTTAGAAAACATTGATACACATGATAAATATTCCTGATCTTAAATAAGATACAATATCATTATCACATTAAAACATTATAAGTTTTTATTTAATTGATAATGAATGAAATTGAAATTAAACAATTAAAATACATTCATGAACATATGATAGTAAATGGAATATGGTTTAATGAAATAATATTATATTATTTCCTCCAAACTAACCCTCAATATAAACAATCATTAAATGAACTAAAAATATAACAAAAATCCTTGTTAACATTGGTAACTCATGATTTTTAGTCCCCATGAAAAAAAGAAAAATAGATGAAACTATAAATATCATTAACATAATTATTTTCATCATATATCATTTTAAATGGGTAGTAGATACACGACATAAAATAATATAGGTGTATTACATAACATATTTCCCCTAGAAGACAATGTGAGATGAAAAACCATTACAATGCTCATAAAGTTTATTTGGGGATTAGTCAATGAATAAATTAAGTTTATTAAATGTAAATAAAAATAAATAAGTTTAAATTAAATCTATTATAGTAAAAAAATTAATTATAATGATAATCATATAATATAAAAACAATAAATAATTAATATAACTCAAGTAAACGAAAATTGAGTTATGAAATTTCTTACCACTAAGTATCATTCATGTTCAACTCTATATGATAAATTAATTCAAATTGAATGATAAAATACCATGATTAATTATATATTAATGATATCATATGTAAAAGCTTCATTATATACACTATATAAATTATGTAAGGATAATAACAAAAAAATATTCTTCAACAAAGGGAAATTGAGATAATGTCCCATATTGCATTTGTAATATCTTGATAAAAAAACCAATAAAGAGAGAACCTCATATCGATTTTTAAATACCAATTTTTTAATTAAATTAATCATATAATAAAATAAATAGGCATTATGTACACTAAAAAATAATATAAGTGTTGAATAGGGAATATGTCACGTAGAAATAAATGTTAGATGAAAATCCCTTAACTCGTGTCCAAAATGTCAATGTATGTCCATTAAATCATGTATTGTAAAATTATATAAATAATTATATTTAATAAGAAAAACTATTTGGGTTTAATTAATTATACTTAAATAATTTATTTTTTTATTTATTACATAAATAAATACATAATCAATTGATTCGATATTTGGTGTTATTGGGACGTTCAGTTTATTTTTTCAAAATGGATTCGGTGTGTTTACCATTGATATAGAGTTCATTGATAACACATATCAAAAATAATAATAATTAATTATTTATAATATTTATTAATAAATTATAATTTTAAAACCATTCTTTAGATATGATTCGTAAATGTGAACAATTTTACAGTTATGGAGATGGTAGATCATACGTACGCATGAGTAACATTTCTATTTTTCAATGATCATTATCAAAAGTAGTTAAGTATTGTTTTTTACAGAAAAATAATACTATCATTATTACAATATTATTTCATTAAATATACTAATATATTTCATCTATATCATTTTATGATGAAAGAATAATTGCATCGCTTCGTGGAGGTGATAGTCTACACATATGTTGGAAAGATGTTATCAATTTTCAATGTGTGGGAATATATGAATGAAATTGATGTATAATATTATTAAAATTATAATTATTATATTAATTTAATAATTATGTAATAAATATAAAATATATTAATTACCGTTATACATACTAGCTTCTTTGTAATGAATTAGTGGAAAACAAATCACATCACACCAAGAGGAAATGCTCTTTTATACACACAATCAACATTATTCTACTACCAATCTAATAGAATGTAAAAATGTTTTTTATAATATAGTAATTTCATATGGGTAATTATTTCACAAATTTATTATATATACTTCAAATCCATCATTTTAGAAAAACTATGTGAGGCCATGATGAAAACATAAATTATATCAGTTCATGAGGTGAGACTCTTCAACCTAGATTAATAATGGTTTCATTTTTCATTTGATGGAAAATAAGAAGAATTTAAGTTATTAAATTATCATAATAACATATAAGTATATCATATTTAGTGGTATTGTGATATTAGAATAATTTAATAAAAAATTAGTGATGTGGAAGAATAAATAAAACTAAAATTCTTGGTTATATATAATACAACTTATTTGAAAACCACATAAGTTTAGCATCAAATCATTCATATGAAAACTTTTTGAACAAAAAATGGGAAATAATTCATTATTAGGGAAATAAGTAAGTTATTTGGTCAGGTATTTTATGATAGAAATTGATTTGGATGTGTAAAGAGGTGAGGAAATGGGTTGAAATTCTATAAGTGATGTGAGAGTCACATTAGTAATTTCTGAAGAGAAAAATAGATATCCAAATTCTCTAATTGAAAATTGTTTTATATTTGCTCATTATTTAGAATTATATTATATATTTTCTAAATATTTAAATCAAAAAATTTAAAAAAACATTTAATATCACTTTAACAATAATAATTGTAGTTAAACCCCTCCATTAATAGACATTCACCTTAGCCACAAAAAAATATTTTACTACTTACATTATTAAGTATGAGAAAAACATATTTTTATCTTATTAAATAATATAAATTATTCTGAATCTAAACATTTAATCAAATTTTCCATATTAAATATAAATTACTAACATAATTTAATTTTAAAAATAAAAACCGTAGATGTGATAAAAAATGGGATTTCCAGAAATTTATTTTTCATGAATTAGATGTTTTTATATTATCTCAAGGAATATTATTCATAATTTTTTTAATTTAGGTTCATATAAATTTATATATAATATAATAAAGTTATTTAAATAATTCCTCATTAGGTAAAATAATAATAATTTCAAATGGAGAAACATTATGCACATTAAAACAGTTTTTTGAAATAACCTATTTTTAAACTCAATAATATTCATACACTAAAATACTATATAAAAAGTGTAATTAATGAAAAGAAAATTGGTTAAATAATAAAAAATAATACATATATTAATTGAAATAATATTTAAATATTAATTCTGAGTTTAAATTTCATAATTTTTTAGAAATAATTTACTGTTTTATACAAATATGTATAGTTCCCTATTCATTGAAAATCAATATTTTATGAAAAATCCCAAAATGTCATCATATTTATGCATTGATAAGTTTATTTCTAAAATTTGTTTCATTTTATCATATAATTATTATTAAATCACATAAAATTATTTATAATCTTTTATCATAAAAATAAATAAATAACATTTTTAAATTAAACATATTTTTTATTAAGAAAATTAACTTATTTAAAATTTATTGAATATTTATAAGTACTTATTTTTTAAACTCTTACTGAGTATGAAATTTATATTTACATATCATAATGTAGTTAATACTATACATTCCTTCTAATTTAACTATTACGTTATAACACTCATATATTTTATGAGTCACTTAGATTTATGTTACTTGATGAAAATGTTATCTACCATAGGATCACATATAAAATATTAGCTTGTTACACAAATAATTATCATTAATATATATGTAATACTACTATAAAAGTTTTATAAACTTTTTAATGGATACCCATCTTTAAAAATATTTCAAATTACAGGTAATGGTTTTTTCGCATAGAGGTGAGTGGTTGGTATGTCTCATATATTCCTAATTGTTTGTCCAAAAGTGTTATAAAATTTACACCCATAGTGTAACATTTAAAGTTATTCATTTGGATCTCAAAATAGTATATAAATACATTTAAAATATCAATCATAGTAACCTATATCAAGTTATGTATAAGGATAATAACAAGTTATTAAAAAATACATCTAATATCACCTTTAAAGCGCCATGACCCAAGAAGATTGGAGCCAGTGCATTACATTATTATTTTTTCATGATTAAAATGATTCATATTCAAAAGGACCGATCAATTTAATAGATTTAGGATACAAGATTATATAATTGAAACCCATTGACATTGGGGATAAAAATATTACATAAACAATTAGTATACCAGTGTCTTTTAAAGTCATTCAATGGATTACTATATTTATCATGGGGATGGGAAACATAATAATGGTGAAATCAAATGCTCAGAAAAGGTAAGTATAATAGATGTAATAATGAATCAATAATTATAATAAATATATAAAGGTATATAACTGAAACTCATTCCATTTAATCAATCATTTTTTCATTAAGATTAACCATGGATATTATAACCTATTAAATAATCTCATGGACTAACAATAATTGAATTTATAATGGTGGAATTCATAACAATGGATATCTAAAACATAACTTCAAGGATATGGGAAAAGAGTCTAATAATGCCAATACATCATGCCAAGAAACTAATATTTTAATAGATTACTACTAATAATCTAATAGTATCAAGGCTTCATTCCAATAATCTAACAATATCATGGATTCCTGCTAAGAACCTTACATTTCCATGGATTCTTGAAAATAATCTGATACTGAAAAGGATTCATGCAAAGAATCTAATGTTGTAAAAATGAACATTGTATGTAATAATGGTATTAGTTTTAGAAAATAATCATACCAATAATAAATTATATGAATATTAAATATAAATTTAATGTAAAAAATTTATTATAATAAAGTGGTGGTTTCAAGAAAATTTAACAATCATAGTAGAATTTTATATTTCAAAGGTATCTTTTACCACATTGTTAATTTTAAAGTCATTCCCCTTGGATGATAGAATTCAAATTGAAGCTTAAAATACCATGAAGAATTAATGAATCATGAAATTAAATGAAAATGTGTAAGAATATACTAACACAAAAAATATGTGGTTAAAATGGATTATGCCTCATGGAATAAAATGTGAATTTATCTTCTTGAATAATAATTTTATGTTAATTATTTAAGTGATTTAGAAAAAATTTAAAGTATCTAGTTACTTTTAATTCATTTATTATAATGATTTTTAAAAATACATAAAAATTATGTTTCTGTCGGGTGTTTTCACTAAATCTAGTTCATGTTTCATAAATGAATTTGGTAGTCAAATATGGTCAAAGAATTCATTATATAAACATATAAAGAATAATAATAATGATATAATTATCCTATATATATATAAATTATACATTTAAAACCAACTATTAATTAGATTTATTAAAAATTAACCAACGTTACAATCATGGAGACAGAAGGTCATATGTACAATTGAGTAACGTTATCATTTTGCAATGATCATTTTGGAAATATGGTAAGTAAAATTATATCATTCAATAATTATAATTACATATTAATTGCCATGTTATTTAATCATATATTCTTATATATAGTACTATTGTAATGATAAATAATCAGATTGTGTTCAGGAGGAAGGAGTCCACACATCCACTAATGACATTATCACATTTAATGTGTGAGTAGGGTAATGAATAAAATTATATATTAAATTTTATGAAATTTAATTCTTTCATTAATATCAAAAATATTTATTTTATGTCACATATGTCTAATTAAATCCTCCTTTAATATATTCCACGTAAAGTGTGAATGTATCACATATCTTTGAGGAGGATATAGTCCACACATCCATAAACAAAGTTATCATATTTAGTCCAAATATAACAAATATTTTCTTTTGATATATAAAAATATTGAATCATAATGATTTAAAAAATCTTATATATATCATATAGAAACATGGACTGCTACATAATTTCTAACTATGAATGTTAATAATTGAATAGCGAATGACATTGTTTCGCAAGGCGGTTGTTCGCTATACGTGATGGGAAATCTAGTTACAAATTTGATTGAACTATGTGTAGGTTTAAGTGTAAAAATTAACATAATAATATATTAGTATATATAGGATAATTATGTTATTATATAATCATGTAAAATAAGAATAGTTTTTTGGAGAAAAAATAAATCATAAATTCACATTGAAGAATGATACCTTTTTTTAGGTCACTCCTATTGTTTTTCACCTAGAGGTTTCCTTGGATTGAATTATAGAATATTTAGGGATAATATGTTGAGGGGTTGTATTTTTGAAAAAAAATAGATGTTATATGAAACAATGTGTCTTGAATGGTGTGAGGAATAGGAGAGTGAATGCCATTTTATAATGGAGGGGGTGTTGTATTCTTTTAAATACCAAAAGGTATACACTATTAGAAGGACTAGATTACCTCATGGTCCTCTAAAATAGAAATAATGGTATAAAAGTTAATTATGGTTGATAAAAACCTCCACCACAGAAAATAATACATTTCTATAGTTATGTTCCTTAACATCTATGTTTCCCCATTTTTATAATTTTGATTGTTTGTATATTAACTTGTTTTATAATAGAATTAATTTAAATTATTTTTCCTAAATTTAAAAGATATTTATTAAAAAATATAAAAAAATAATTATATATATTATATCAAATTTTAAAATAAAAATCCCATGTATGTGGAAATTAATTTTAAAACAAGCGCATGTAATGAAAAGAAAACACCATGTTATCTATTCCCCTACTAACAATTCTTTTACTACATATGGGTCAATATATTAAATATAATAGCTAAATTGGTCTAGAAATAGAGAATATTTTATATTAATTTACTATTAAAAGTTACTTGGTATAATATAAACTTCTTATTATTTTTATATCTTTTAATATAATTATATTTATTGAAAAATAACCTTAATTTCAATTTTGGAATTATTTATCTAATTTTTATTTAAGAAAAACAAACACATGATTTGAATTATTATATACTAATTTATCCTTTCATAAAAAGATATATTTAAATAAAAACTATTGGAGCACAATATTTTAAAAAAAAATTACTTTAATTTTAATGTTTTGGCATCATTTTTGTTAAATTATAAACTTAATAATCCATGAATTTTTGTTTTTGAAGTTTTTAATGTAAATATATCATCTAATAAATAATAGTTAAACTATAATGAGAAAAAACTATTTTATCATCGAAAATAATCTCTATAATTGATACTATGTAGTTTATTAAATACTCTAAAACAATATAAAATATAAAGGTAAGGAAGGTTCCTTTTTTGTCTTTTTTGCTTACATAACTTATTATATTGGTCAAATTCAAAACCATGTGTCCCAATAATTCATTAAATTTTATAAAATAGAGGTTAGGGTCTATGTATGGTGCGAATGTTGTTTTTGGTCAAGATTGTAGGACGTTTTTACCCTTATTTTTCAGGTTTAGTCCCCTGTTAGGCTTAATTTTACCATTATCATTGTAATTAATGTCAATCACATTAATAATAGTATATGGTAAAAAATTATATTGATATTATTTGAATGAATATATTATACTGATTAAATTTTATAATTCCATTTTCTAAAATTCAATTCATATTAGTGGAATTATTATGTTTATAGCTAATCCCGATGAAGTGGTGAAAAAGAAAAATATAAATTGATAATGTTTGAAAGTTATTTAAGTATTTATATATAATTTAAATATATAAATAATTAAAATGACAGAAATTAGATTATTATATATATATAATTGTTCTTTTTTAAACATAATTCACATTTAAAATATAATTTTAAATTAATAATTTTTTAAATAAATATGAAGTTGTTGACAAAAATGCTGCATTTTCATTATTCATTAACAAATGAAACGTCATATGAAAATATCAAAAAAACAACATAATATTTTTTGAAATTTAACATTTATATATTATATTAATTTTTAATAATAAAAAATAAAAAATCATCAAAATTTAGTTTGATAATAGATGGGCCACTAAAAGGCAGTAAAAGACGATCTTGCCTGTAACACATGTTAACTCATTGTTTCATGTAAAAAAACTTAAAAAATTTATTAGAAAATAAAAATATTTTAATGTCTTGGGTGATATATTTCACACACATTAATTGAATTATATCCCCTCAATTTAATTTTGACCTCAGTAATCTAGATTTTGATACATGATAATACTACATTTGTGAAAACCCACATTGTAAATATGAATAATAACAAGTCCTCTTAATAAGTAGGAAAAAATGAAAATATCACAAAAAATATTGTATTTATAATAGGATAACATTATTGAAAACATGTAATTGCAAGAAAAATCAAACTATCATGTTCTGATAGAGATTGATAAAGAATATGTTCAGTTGAATGTTGATGACCACAAGGCCTTATAACAAGGTTAAGAAAAAGGTTATTTGTATCATAAAAATGATGATAATAGGAAAAGAAATACAAGAACCTATTCATATATATGATTAATTATTTCAACTTATATTAATATATTGGGATATATTTACTTGATATGTTTCCAATTCATAAATTCAATATTATCTTTAAATAAGACTTGAAATATTTCTACATCATATCATAGAACATGATTTATCATTTGTTGAAGTAATAAATTATTCTGTAAAACCTCATCCTATATCAACATAAACCATTTCAAAATTGTTATCTTTTGAAAAAGATTATTATCCAACCCATTATAAGTATGTTCACTGGATTTCAAAAAATTCAACATATTATTAATATAAAAATCATGAAGTGGCTCTCAAATAATCACATAGAAAACTTGTTAACACCCTAATAATAATTTATCTTGAAAAAAGTTAATAACATGAATTACAATAGAACATATTATAAAAATTAATTATTTTCTATTCTTTAAGTAAGATACAAGTTATTTGATATATTCATTAAACACAGATGTTTTTTAATCTCTATCAATGATAGAAAAAGGAGTGATGCCAACAAATCATTAATTACATCCATGTTAGTGTGTAATATCGATTATATTTTATCCATATCGATCATCTATTTATTCTAAAATTATTATCTCAGCATTAATAACATATTAAATTTTTTCTCCCCCTCAAACATGTGTTTTCAAAATAGTTTTACTTGCTGTAAAATTAATTTGTGTGTACCATTCATCATATGCTCTAAAATACATAATGAAATTGTACTACAGTATAATATGTATAAATTTTTTAATTTTATTCACTAGTAACATTCTAATAAAATAGTAATATTACATCATTTTTTAATCACATCATAGGCATATTAATCCTTACTCTTAGTCTATGGTAGTAGAAAATTCTCGACCAAGATCTATTATCCCCTTTTGTGGTATACTATATTGATAATTGAGACATTTATTATTTCAGTGGACTACATCCTTATTGTTGAATAATTGTATATTGGGAACCTATTTCTTAATCATGTAGTCACAAGTATGGTGTCCTTATATTCAACACTTTTATTAAACACTCATTCCATTTAAGCAAATACCTATGTCATTACTTCCCAATAAATTGCATATGAGGAACTAATTCTTTCCATACATCCCATTACCCATAGTTTTTCATTGCTTTCCTCTTGTTCTCATGATTCCCTCTGAATCCATAATACATATAGAATTCATTACCTCTCTTTTTAGTAAATGATATTATGTATTTATATGATGAGAATATTTGGGAGGCATGGTTCCTTATAAATATCAGCTTAAGTTCATAAATGAAATGTTTATTCTTACTATTTGGATCATGTTCACTTGGGATGTTTAAATTCATCTCCAAGGATCTATTTATAAAACTGATGAAATGAAGAAAGTTAGATTATATCATTTCGAAAATTAATGTATAACAATAAAACCGTAGAAAAAATTTACATAAATTAAAACACTTATCTATATCTAATATAATAATCATATACATAGTTTCACTGTGGTGTTATTTCTATCATATAATTATTTTCTCTAATAAATGTTTTTTAAATGTAGTTTCCATGGTTTTTACTAAAATTCCTTTGAAACCAACTATAGAAACCTGGACCAATAACCCTGTGGTAATTGTATTATTTTATTACATTGGAATGATTAAATGTAATAAAATCCTTAAGAACATATCAGTTTAGTTTTTTATTAAAACTAGTTAAATAACTGAAACCAAATTTACATTAGGGATAGAAATTATTTCATAAAAAAGGTTAAAATATTAACATCCTTGAAACTCATTTAATGTATTCCTCTTTATAATTTGGGGGAATTAAACATAATAAGGTTGAGCTCAAAATCTCAGTAAGTGTATGTAAAATTCATATAATCATGATTATATAAGAATAATCAATATAGAAAGGTAGATGATTGAAACATAACCGCTTTAATTTATACTTTAATAATTAAAGTTAACCATAGATATTCTAACTAATTGAATAATAAAATAGAATAAAATCAACTAAATTCATAATGATGGAATTCATAATGATGGGTATCTAAATCGTACCTTCAAGGATTCATTCGATGATTATAATATTGTCATTTCCTAATTAAAATAATTTAATCCTATTTATCAATCATGCTAAGAATATAATATTTTGAAGGACTCATTCCAAGAATCTGATATTTTGAAGGCTTCATTCCATTAATATAATTTTTCTAGGCTTAATGCCATGAATTTAATATTTCCATGGATTCATGCCAATAATTTTATATTATTAAAGTGAAAATAATATATAAAAATGATATTTATTTTATACAATAATCATACTCAAGATAAATTATATGGATATTTAATTGAAATACAGTTTCTATATAAATCAACAAAGTTATTGTTTCAAGAGAATGTTAACAATCACAAAAAAAGTGATATTTTAATGATAACTTTAACCACTAGAGAAATTTTAAAATCGAACCCCATGGATGAGAAAATTAAAATAAAAATGTAAAATAACATGAAAAATTAATTATTTATAATATTAGATAAAAATGGGGAATAATATAAACCATATATAAAAATTAATCGGTGAAAATGGTGTATACCTCAATGAAGAAAAAGTGATACAGGGGTCCCTAACTTTGCATCTAACTTGTCACATATGCATATATATTCCAAAATAATGAATATATGTTAATTATTTAATTAAACCATATTCTTCTTGAAGGTTCTTATTTATATGACTTCAATTATTACAATGTTGTATACAACTACATAATCAATTATGTTTACATTTGGTGTTTTGACAAATTTTGTTTCATTTGTAAAAACCAATATCGTAGGTTGACTATTGTAAAACGGGTCATTATATAAAAATATCAAATATAATAATCATTAAATAATTACTATATATATAAATCCATTGTCATTATAAAACCATTTATGAAATATGGTTCTATGAAATGAAACTTCATTACAATCATAGAGATGGTAGTTCATACAAATGCATGAGTAACATTCCCATTTTTCATTGATCATTATAGAATGAAGGTAAGTTAGATTACATCCTTCCATAATGATAATTATTTGATAAATAAAATATTATGTAATTATATATACTTATATTTATAATTCTTATGATATAATGGAATCATATTACATTGAGGAGGTTGTAGTCCACTAGTCCACGGATGATGTTATCACTTTTTAGTTTGAGAAAA
The DNA here is from genome assembly GCA_963277665.1 of Viscum album. Taxonomy (NCBI): domain Eukaryota; kingdom Viridiplantae; phylum Streptophyta; class Magnoliopsida; order Santalales; family Viscaceae; genus Viscum; species Viscum album. The sequence continues at coordinate 211,824,979 of OY728155.1, read as the reverse complement.
GGTTAATAAAAAAACTTCATATTATATTTCAAGAATGTTTATTATGTGATAAAAATATATTTATTAATTGTATGTCACATATGTAGATGTCGAAAAGTGATCAAGTACTTCTGGAAGTTTCCAAATAACACTAAGAAGTCATATTCGAACCCAGGGACCCTGTTCGTGGGGCCCGGAGGTGCCGCGCATAATTAATTACTAGGCGGGTGAAAAAAATGTGTCCGATGTGGAATGTTCCAGGTTTCATGAAGAGGCCTCGGGCCAGGCGTAGAATAACATCACCCCATGTCCCGTGTAGTTGACATTTTGCGCCATAGACCGCGGTGCACAATTATTTCACGCTGAACTATTTTCTACACCCTGGGCGCCTATAAATAGAAGGCGACCCCCTTCTGTTTTGGGGGTGAAGAATCTGAACCAGCTCTCATGCACTAAATCCGTCTTCCACGTGCACAATATGGCCTTCAGGCACGGTTCTTTTCACTCCATGTTTCCCTGGGGTCCACCGTCGCACGAAATCCCTATGGATTAGACTAAATTCCAATCCCTTCAGGGTCAGGCCCATATACGCAATCCCTTCTATTGCACGCTAGCTGGCCAATTGCACGCAATTCCCTAAATTGCGCTCACCCATGCCAATTGTGCTCAATCCCTCCAAATTGCGCATACCCTAGTCCTTGCGCCCAGCCTCTACCACCAGTGTGAAATTCAAAATCCTTGCGCACAATCCTTCTATGTCGTGTACAAAACCTATGCCCCAATTATGTGAAAGAATCACCAATTTCACGCCAGCCCATTGTTTTTTATTCAGGGCTATTATTTCATGAAATCCATAAAGGTTACGCTCAATCCCCTCTGGACCCCTTCACTTCGGTGCTCCTCGAGCTCCTCCTTGCGTGGGTTCCCAATGCTCTTCTTATGGATTCCATTCGTGTGTTCCTTTCATGCCCCAGGTGTCCATATCATGCACGGTTTTCTCGTGCATCCTTCAAGGCTCATGCGAATTAACTTCAAAGTCCCATTGATAACACCTCCCATTGCATTTCTTTTCCTCATGCTTCTCCGCATATGCACACTAACAGTTATTTCTTCTCTTCATAGCCTCGCTAACCTGGACCCCTAGATGGTTCACTCCGTGACACCCCCTCGCTATGGCATTGCTGATACCTTCCCTCCCACAAGTAGTAGAGGGTACCAGTTATGTATGTCCTAGGGTTGTGGGGAAAACCAACCTTGTCCGAGCTACAGAACATTAAACTTCCAAGAACCTCGTCTTCCTCACATGATGTTAAACTGTGATATGGCTCCATACCTCGCACGCAGGGTCCCCCTGCCTTGGACATTCTCTATGCCCACTCGTCTCCATGGGGATGGGATCACCCCTCACATGGGATGATATCCTATTTATCGGAGCTGAGTTTATCTGGTGGATAGGGCAGCCACCTTGGTGTAAGCCCCTATCCTTTCTTGCAGGAGGTAGCACCCATGCTCCTCCTCAATTCCTTGGTGCCAAGGCTAGCAAAGGGTGTGATGCGGAATGGTGCTCCTCCTTTCTTTCATCCCAAGTCCCTATCTAGTTGCGCTTTATCACCATCGGGCCACCATCCTGGAATGATCCTCGACATCTCAGGTTTCTAACCATGCATAAGCCCCTGTTTCCTCTCGGGGACACTCCACAAGTAAGCCCCACTCCATATCCCCCTGACGCACCTTTAACGACGTGATCACCATGTCTCTTCTACATCTTGTTTCTCACACTGATCACGATTCACGTGGGAATAGAGTGGGCGCTGACCAGGACCAACACCTTGGGCCGCATTAGAGTGTAAGACACAATCCATCCCGGACAACGTGGACGTCGATTTATGTCAAGGCATGGTACGTAGGAAGCCTCCATGAGGTTCAAGCCCCAAAACCTGCACCACCTTAGGTTGCCTCAATGTGTAATCCCCAATCCATCCTGAACTAATGGGACTTTGATCCACGTCAAGGCATGGTACATAGGAAGCCTCCATGAGGTTCAATCCCAAAACCTACACCACCTTGGGCTACCTCAGAGTGTAAGCCCCAATCCATCCCAAATTATGGGGACTTTGATCCATGTCAAGGCATGGTACATAGGAAACCTCCACGATGTTACACCCCCAAAACCTGGACCACCTTGGGCCGCCTCAAAGTGTATGCCCCAATCCATCCCGATCTACGAGGACATTGATCCATGTCAAGGCATGGTACGTTGGAAGCCTCCATGAGGTTCAAGCCCCAAAACCCGCACCACATTCGGCTGCCTCAGAGTGTATTCCCCAATCCATCCCGAACTACGTGGACCTTGATCCATGTCAAGGCATGGTACGTAGGAAGACTCAATGAGGTTCATGCCTCAAAACCCGCATCACATTGGGTCGCCTCATATTGTAAGCCCCAATCCATTTCAAACTATGAGAAGATTGATCCATGTCAAGGTATGGTACGTAGGATGCCTCTAAGAGGTTCAATCCCACCACCCGGTCGTTCCTTCACGTCATGTTCTCCCCCATCCTACATGATGATAATATGTATCCACCATCCTAAACTATGAGTTATTTGATCCGTGTCAAGGTATGGTACATAGGAAGCCTCCACAAGGTTCAATCCCACCATCTATCAAGAACCTAGGTCCACCGTTACGTCGGTTTACCGACACCATGGTCTGCCTCAAAGAGTATGCCCCATATTCCATATGAACTACATGAACTTTGATTCCTTTCCACTGGGATACGTAGGAAACCTCCATGAGGTTCAAGCCCAACACCCATGTCTCATCCTGATCTCTCCCTTGATCCCATGTGTTACAAGAAGATAATTCCCTAACCCTGAGGTTCCACTTTATCTAGGTCCCATACATGCGTCCATTCTCGTGGGTCGCCTCCTCAGGTGTCCCATCGTACCATCAAACTATGCAGGATCTGATTCCACACCACAAGGATATGTAGGAAGTCTCATCGAGGCACAATCCCAAAGCCATCATCCATCCTGATTCTTACCCAGGACACCACAAACTGGGGAGATCACGCCACCCCACTCCCCATTTCGTTTGACATCATTTTGGAAGTATCCCACATGATGGCCCCAATATCAGTCTTCCCTCCTCGGGGTTCCTCAATCTGATCCACTCTAATCAATGTTCTGATTAGTCTGATCAGTTAACCCTGGAGGTTAAACTTGCGGCATACACTATGTAAAACATGGAAAGATAAGGAGAACATCATATACATTCCTATGTCAGGTTATTCCCCACGATCTCTGTGGGATGCCTCGGGATTCTGTGCCCTTGAGAGGCCCTATAAAAAGGGACAAGAATATAGACATACCAATCCCCCAGCGTCAGCACACGCCGATGGTGCCTAATGTGACCACTCCCCTAACCGAATGTTTCTGCCCTCATTGGACTCCCTGGAATTTCCTGACAAAAGCAGTGTAATTAACTGGTTTCCATGAAGATATGGAGCCGAGAATAGTTTCAAGAACTATGACTTAAATCTACGAGGGAGACCCAGACTACGTGACAAGATCTGAGGAGGAATCCATGGAAGGAAGAACCCACATCCCATCATCCCATTTCAATAAAATAGAATACATACCTGAAAAAGGAGCGGATGCCACCCACCTTTGGAAAGCGGGAATGCATGGTAACAGAAATGTGTCTTCTGCATGACAGATGCGTGCACCCTGGCGAAAGCGTCGGAAACAGAAATAGTGAACCCGACGTGACGCTCTTATCATTGGCATAGAGGCTAGTAGAGTTTGAGGCACCAATTTTTTATATTGTCATCAGATCTAGTCACTCTGCACCAGGTCCCCAATCAAATAGCAGGACTGACGTGAAACTTTCCAGAAGTTGGGACACTCAGGACATTGATCATTCCGTTCAATGACGTTGTCAGCGTGGATCCCCCATACCATCCATAGAATACGTAACGACGCTAGGGCACTGGTTGTTGATTTCATTTCCTAGTAGTGTTAATGAGTTCATCTCCCTACTATTTGAAACCATGTTGTATCATCCAGAGCCTGATCACCTGCCCACCGGCGCAGGAGTAGGGGTAATATCGACGCGGCTACCCCGCGCATCTTTTCTTCTTCCACGATTACTTCGACTGCCACAGCTGCTAGGCGCCCGTTCCCCATATCCCCATCAGAAACTATCCAGTGAAGGATAATTAATGACCTTGTACGCAGGTACAAGGGTGAGGGGATCATCCCCACCAGGGATGTGGCCCGATATTGAGGCAGATGTGCCTCGCCATCAATGGCACCACCTAGGGATGCACAGTGAACCGCTACTCCCCACCCCACAATTCAATAGTTTGGGGAGATTGTCCCCAGAATGTCTTGACAACTCCCTCCCCTACATCGATGAGGTAAGCGATGTTTGAGTTGGCCTAATCGCAGTCCCTCTTCAAGGGCTCCCAGTGAGGGCTCCCACTAGTCTGCGTCAGCACCACCGCCCGGTTCCCTGAGCCAATGAGAAGGAAAGCCATGCGCCTGCACCACCATCTCCAATTCATATGTCTCAACACCAGCGTTGGGCGCAAGTGGAAGTGGGCGCCCACCATAGGAAATCAACATCAGAAAATACTGTGGCGCGAGCCACCGCTGACTCATATCACCAAATCCCCGCATGTCTTGAGTAGGGGCAGTTATATGCCTGGCCAATATCGAGGACCCAATCACCCCAGAAGCAGGTTTGGTCGACTCTCTCAGTCGCTGGCACAGGCGATGTCTACTGCGGACCAATCCACAATAGTGCCACTTAGTGTGGAGGCCTATATCGTACCGCCACTATGAAATGCGTGGGTAATCCTTTATCGCAACCTCATCTTGGAGTTCTGCCCCACGCCACCTTCAAATGAAGCAAGGGACTTCCCTGTGACAGCAACACTCTATGTGGGGGTCTCTCTCGTGCTCACTGCACTGGGTACGGGGTCACTCCACATGTTGCAGACCGCGAATACGGAGACATTACATGTTTGGTTGCTTGCCAACCCATAGGTCCTCCCCATGTACCCATGCCAATAGATGAATGTCCTCATCTCCCCAGCAATCGAAGAGGTGGAGGAAAACCCTACTTCACAAAATCCCAGCACGGAGGTCCTCCCCATGTCCCATTCGACATTTTCTTGGGTGCTCCTCACACCCCGGATTTCTCGGGTGGGAACCATCTTCGCCCCAGTGCTAGTGCAGCCAGAGGAACCCATGTCGTAAATCTTCCATATCCCAAGGAGCCACCCATGGGATGGAAGGCGGGTCGTTGCTGCCTGAAGAAGAATTTTGGGGATGTCCGGTCAGGAATTAAACCAGTCTGCTTCTTGAACTCCATTGCGGAGTACGACTCGGAGCTGGAGCCCCCTCCTCAACCCTCCGAATCAAGGGTTAGTGAAGGAACAAGAAACATCAGCCTTGTGCTCTTGGAAAGCGAGATCCATATGATCCATGCCTCCCAACGAAGCTATATCTAGGAGGACGAGAGCCTGGAGTGTCACCAGGGACTGACCACACAGTCGCTACCGTCATCTCCAGAGGCACCTTCTGTCTTGGCTAGATACTACAAAGAGTTATTTTTAGGGTCAATGGCAGGAGATCCGCAGCATAGACCACCCTTGGTGGGAACTGATCATGTGTCTAGAGCTTTGGTCACCAGTCCATCCTATCATGACATAGAAGTTGGGTCACTATAATCCTAAGAGGAATGCCCGGGGTTTTGCGGCCAATCAGCCCACCCACTGTATTCTCTGTCGGCCAGCCCACCGGCTCAGCGATCTATCTCGGTGCCGCCACCAGTTTCTCAGCCACCATCAGTTGACGAGTGGGTAAATCAAAGGCAATACCCTGAATCTGTTCCGAGGAGCTTCTGGACCATCCTCGCATTGAGCCACATATCCAAGAAGTTTTGGCCGGTTGCAGGACCAAAATTTGGTAGCCATAATCACTCTCCCCTAAAGAGTTTGTATGTTTCTTCCATACCCTCTAAGAGAATCACTTCCATCTTCTCCACTGGAGAGTGACTTATCCCGAGATCCAATAGCACCGTGAAGACATGGTGCACAATGCCGTTTGGTTGACCTGGCCACACTCCCTGTGGTCCAGCACCCCGAGTCACCTAGTCACCACATGACCCTCCATCAGCAATGCCTCCACAGTTTCCATGTACTCCACAAAGTTATTAAGGAGGATAACCCCACGCGCAAGTCCGTGTTTGGGGGAAGTGAACTTCCCTCCTCTTCAGTTCTATTCGCCAGCAACCTGACTCGCTTGGCGACGTCGAGGACATACCCCCGAGAAGTGTCGCAGTCAACATGACCGATCTATCGGAAGGGGGAAACGAGCTGGAACTTCTTGATAAGAACCTCTTCTCTAAGGACGTGGCACCACTAATGGACCCTTCGGGGAGAGTTACTCACCAGCAGAAGAACCTCCTAGGTATCCCGCCGCCCAATGAGGCATTGGTACTCATCCGGAATCTTAGTAATGGCTAGGAGCATATTGGTGTCTCCAAACACTCTGACCCATCTGCCTCAGTGCAGAAAACAGAGGAAGATCCTGATAAGTCCACGCTGCACCAGCAGCTTTCCGATCAGAAGAAACTTGTTGATGACCTCTTGGAAGAAGGTGTTGCAGAACAACGTCTAGATTATGGTGACCCTCGGCCAATAAATTAGGGAAAAATGAAACTTCAACCCGGTGAATTTCCCCCAGGTAACCTAGAACATCATGTCCATAGATAAAGGGTACATGCCGGCGCTTACGGAAAGAGGGAGAAGTATGTCTCGCAAAACCCTCTTGAATGGCGAGACAATCCACAAAACCCTGCTCGTGCTCATCCTCAAGCCCTAATGGTTGCTTTACTAGCCACTCCACAAGCTTATGAGCTTGTATACAACATTGAAGATCCCAACAATGTGCTCATGGTTAGGGATCCCCATTAGGACTAGGACCCCTATCTAGAAGATCCAATGTTTTCACTCATCGCCCGCCTATAGGCATTGGAAATGCGACAGGTTTCAATCCCACCTGTTGGCAAGCCATATCTGGTGTGGGTGGATGACATGCCCGCACCCCCGGGATTTGTAAACCCCACCTTCTCCCCTTTTAATGGGACATGGGACCCACCACAACACATGGACCACTTTAACTTGAGGTGTGAGCCTATGTTAGGGACCTCATCGCAGCCAGAGGCTGCCATGCTACAATTTTTTTGTTTATATACTGGAATGGTCGACATTCATTTGGTAAAGCATCCTCCCAGTCGGATCCATGACTAGTTGGGAAGACCTTCACAGGTAGTTCCTTTACCAGTTCAGCTCTACCACGCGGAAAACGAACATCACAGACCTCTTAAAATGCAAGAAAATGCATGATGAGAGAGTTGCGGACTTTTTCGCCTGGTGGAAGGGGATCATATACTCCCTTGACATGACAGTCACTCAAGAGAAATTACTAACGATGTGTGTATGGAATTCCAAGAAGATACTGGTTCCCTCCCTGATCACTCAGAACTATTCCGGAGGGTCCTCAAACTTCTCAGATAATGGCCAGCGCCTCGAAGAATCTCTACAACAAGCGAGTCAGGCATGTCCGCTGCCCCCTGTAATCTCAACGAGGATGGATACCAGAGCCAATCCCCCCACGGTGGCCCAGGTAGAGTCCCCTAGGAAACTATAATTGCTACTAGTGGAGCTAGCTCTACAGACCCATAGAGGTCCGCCACCATGGGCACATTTTCCCGCCCAGCAGTGCCCACCTCAAAATTTGCAGGCGCCCCCACGTAAAGCACCACCACCACCTAGGCGAGACAATCATGTTTCAAATCATCGGTAAGCTACTCCATCCCCCAGTCAAGGACATGCTCTTAGAGCCCCTTTTATAGATAGAAGGAATCAGTCATAATCTTTCGATGAGGATCAGGTCCTCGGTTACTTCCACAGTTCCTTAGAGAAGAGAATTGTACTACTGCCTAAGTTTCAAAAGCCAGATGAGGATCATCTCACTGATCACCACAACATCTTCCCTATCACCGGATCTAGGGGCCCACCATCAAGCAATGCTATGTCTTCAAGGACTGGCTCCAAGACCAGATTGAAAACAACATATTCAGGTTGGGCTCGGCCCCGACACATGTGGAAGGTGTCTTTGTGAAGTCAGATAGCGGTAGCGACAACGAAGGTGAGTGGCCTTAGGGTTCTGAACGCGGGTCCCAAAATTATAATGACTGGATGACTCATAGGATGGTCGCTCGCACCCATGGAATTATTCGTGCATGCCTGAATCAGTCGGAGCCTTCAGATGATGAGGCCACCTCCCCTACGTCATCATCTTATCCATCCTCTTCCCAGAAGAACAAGAATCTGAGGCTTAAGAAAAATCCAAGTTCCCCACCAATGGGGCCATTGTCCTGAAATCTCGGTGACTTTAGGCCCCCATAGATGGGGATTCCCCCCAGATCTTCCCAGTGGTGGATTATTCATCAAGTGACAGCTAAGGGTACGCTTTAGTTAATACCGTCGAGTTGGTAAACCCCTATATGACTCCAGTCAAGGGGTAGCGCTAGGTGAACCTCCCCAATATCCTCAGCCGATGACAACGTCAGCGGAGCCACGCCCATATGGGTCATCGAGGCACGTCAGTTGTCACCTCTATCCAAGCCATGCATGCCACTGAGACCTGACAACATGACCAGTGCAGAGCTCAACACCCGTCGCGCGAGATCCCCATGGGTTAGACTGAATTCCAATCCCTTCAAGGTCCTTTTCTTTTGCTAAATCCCTTCTATTGCATGGAGGCTGGCCAATTTTGCGCAATTATTTCCATCGTGCGCACCCCTTCCAATTGCACGCAATCCATCCAAATTGCGTGCAACTATGTACTTGTGCCCAATCTCTGCCACCTGAGTGCAATTCATACTCCTTGCATGCAATCCTTCTATGTTGCATGCAAAACCTCTTCTGCAATTAGGAACAAGCATCACCAATTTTTCACCAGCCAGGTTTTTTTCGCGCATGGCTATTATTTCACTCAAACCCTAAATGTTGCATGCAATCCCCCCAGGACCCCTTCACGTTGGTGATCCCCAGGTGCCTGCATGTGTGGGCACCTGATGCTCTATTATAGATTCCATTCGCTGGTTCCTTTCATGCCCTAGGTATCCATATCATGCACCTCTTTCCCATCAAACCTTCTAGGCTCTTGCGAAGTAACTTCAATGTCCTTTGGACGACACTGCCTGTTGTGTTTATTTGACTCATGCTTCTTCGCATAGTCACGCTAACGACTATTGCTTCTCTGTATAGCCATGATAATGTGGACCCCTTGATGGTTCCCTCTGTGAAACCACCTCACTACGGCGTTGTTGATGCCTTCCCTCCCACAAGGAGCAGAGGGTACCGGTTATGTAGGTCTTAGGGATACAGGGAAAACCCACCTCATCCGAGATGCTGGATATTAAACTACCAAGAACCTCATCCCCATCCCATGACGTTAAACTATGACCCGGCCCCATTCCTCACACACAGCGTCTCCCCACCATGGACATTCTCCATGCCCACTCGTCTCCATGGGGATAGGATCACCCCTCACATGGGTTGATATCCTCCTTATCGGAGTTGCGTTTTTCCACGGGATAGGGCGGCCACCGTGGTGTAATCCTCTAGCCATTATTGTAAGAGGTAGTAACCATGCTCCTCCTCACATCCTCGGTGCCAAGGCTAGCAAAGGGTGTGATGGGGAATGATGATCCTCCTTTCATTCATCCCAAGACCCCCTCCCACTACGCTTTGTCACCATCGGGCCTCCATCTTGGAGTATGTCTTGACTTCTTTGGCTGCTAACCACACATAAGCCCATGTTTCCTCTCTGGGCCTCTCCACACGTATGGCCCAATCCATATCCCATGGAAGCACCTTTCGTGATGTGGTCAACAGGTCTCTACTACCTCTTGTTTCTCACACCGAGCACGACTCACGTGGGAATAGTGTGAGTACAGACCATAACCAACACCTTGGGCCACCTAAGAGTTTAAGCCCCAGTGCATCCCGATCTATTGGGGATTTGATCCATGTCAAGGCATAGTAGGTAGGAAGCCTCCACTAGGTTCATCCCCCAAAACACGCACCACTTTGGGCCGCATCAGAGTGTAACCCCCAATCCATCCCGAACTACAAGGACTTTGATCCAGGTCACGACATTGTATGTAGGAAGCCTCCACGAGGTTCAAGCCCCAAAACCCGCACCACCATAGGCCGCCATAGAGTGTAAGCCCCAATCCATCTGGAACTATGGGTACTTTGATCCATGTCATGTCATGGTATGTTGGAATCCTCCACGAGGTTCAATCCCTAAACCCCGTACCACCTTGGTCCGCCTCAGAGTGTAAGCCCCAATCCAACCCGAACTATGGGGACAATGATCCATGTCAAGGCATGGTACGTAGGAAGACTCCATGAGCATTAATCCCCAAATCCCGCACCACATTGGGCCACCTCAGTGTGTAAGCACCAATACAACCCGAATTACAGGGACTTTGATCCATGTCAAGGCATGGTACGTAGGAATCCGCCATGAGGTTCAAGCCCCAAAACTTGTACCACCTTCGGCCGCCTCAGAGTGTAATCCCCAATCCATCCCGAACTATAAGGATGTTGATCCATTTTATGTCATGGTATGTAGGAAGCCTCCACGCGGTTCATGCCCACCACCCAGTCATTCCTTCACGTCAGGTTTTCCCCCATTTTTCATGACGATAAACTATATCCACCATCCCAAACTATGAGGACATTGATTCATGTCAAGGATTGGTATGTAGGAAGCCTCCATGAGGTTCTATCCCACCATCCATCAGGACCCAAGGTCATCCTTCATGCTGGTTTACCGACACCATGGGCCACCTCAGTGCGTAATCCCCAGATGCCACCTAAACTACGTGAACATTGATTTCCTACCAGGGGATACGTAGGAAACCTCAATGAGGTTCAAGCCTAACACCCATGTCTCTTCCTCATCTCTCACTCGAGCCCTTGTGTCTTGTGAAGCACATGCCCTAACCCGAAGGTTCCCCTTACCCTGGGTCCCATCCATGTGTCCATTCTCACAGTTATGCTCCTTAGGTGTCCCTAGTCCCATCGAACTACGCATGCTTTGATTCCCTGCCCCCAGGATACCTAGGAAGTCTCTTCGAGGCACAAGCCCAAATCCATCGTCCATTCTGATTCTTACCCTGGCTACCACATCCCGGTGAGATCACGCCACCCCACTCCCCATTCCGTTTGACATCATTTGGGAAGCCACCCACATGCTGGCCCCAATATCGGTGTTCCCTCCAGGGGGTTCCTAAATCTGATCTACTCTAATCAGTGTTCTGATTAGTCCGATCCATCTCCGCTGGATGTTAAACATGCATCATACCCTGTGTAAAACATGGGAAGCTGAGAAAAACCTTAGATACATGCCTATGGCATGTGATTACCTATTCTTGATGTGGGATTCCTCAGGCTTTCGTGCCCTCAAGAGGCCTTATAATAAGGGATAAAAGATAGACACGTCATCCCCTAGCATCAAGACACTCTAGTGGTGCCCAATGTTACTACACCTCTAAAATAACGTTTATGCACTGACTAGACTCCCTATAATGTCCTAACAGAAGTAGTGTAATTAAATAGTGTCCATGAAGATATGGGGATAGGAAAATTTTCACAATCTATGTCATAAATATTTGAGGGAGACCCGAACTTGGTGATGAGTTCCAAGGAGGAATCCACAGAAGGAAGAGCTAAAATCCCATCATCCCATTTCGATCAAGGATAAGACATCCCTGAATAAGGAGCGGATGCTTCCCACCTTTGGAAAGCGGGAATGCGGGGTAACAATAGCACGTAATCTAAGTGACGAATGCATGTGCCCCAGTGAAAGCATCAGAAACAACATATTATTAACTAAATACATTCTTAATACATTCCATGCAATGAGTGAATGTATTACATTTCATTGAGGAGGCGGGAGTCCACACATCTAAAAATGATGTTATCATGTTTACAAAAAATGGAATGTAAAAATGTATATATTATATAAAAATTAATGATTAATAAATACATAAAAAGTATAATATATAGAAAATATAAACTATTATTCCATCATAATTCCCATCTACGAAACATGGTGAAGGAAAACCGAACAACATTTTTTCTTCAGATAGATGTTTTCTATACATTAATTGTATGTTTCTTATGCATTTAAAGGACGTGTGTGTTGGTTTAGGTCAACAACATAACATGAAAAAATATAAATATATTTAATAAATTATTATTTATATTTAATATTGTTATTATAATAAATTACGACGTGGAGAACGAAATAAAAAATAAATTCACATTGAAGAATGTTACATATTTTTCAGGTAAATCATTTTGATTTTCATCAAAAGGAATCTTTTGATTGCTTTATTCCCAAGTTAACGATTGAATTTTTAGTTTAGGGGGGGTAAAAGACTATTTGGGTAATTATTGGAAGAGTTAAAGAATATTTATATCTGTGAGGAGGGTGAAGAGTGATTTCATTTTAATAATGGAGGGGAGTGGTATTCATATAAATACCAAAGGTTATACACTAGTGGGTGGTCTCCCTTATATAATTGTCCTATAATATGGAAATTTAATGGATTAAGTGTTATTTATGGTCTATAAGAACTTACACCTAACACAAATAAGTAATTTTTTTGTAATTTTGTTTCCCAGCTACTTTTTTTTCCCTATTTTAATCATTTTGATTTGTATTAAAGTAACTATTTTTCTAGCTGATTAGATTTAACCTTAATGACAAACTTAAAAGTATAATTATTATAAAATATATACCAAAATAATTATAATTATGATATATATTTTAAAAATTTTAAATCCCTTGTGTGGTGGAAATTATTTTTAAAATAAGTGCATGTAACACACAAAAGCACTACATTAACAAAAAACGTGATAATTTTTTTTCAATATATGGGTCAATAAGATAATTATAAAAGATAAATTGTACATTAATGGACCATATTTGATTTTTAATAAAACATTAAATTCACTTGGAAGAAGGTTTTAATTATATTCATTTGGAATCACTTGATGAAATATCATTTATTATAAAATAGCATTATTTTCAATTTTGAAATAATTTATTTAAATTTAATTTAAATAATTTCCCAAAAATATTGAAAGTTGAATATAATAATGTATAATATTAATAAAATTATATATTTATATAAAAAACAATGGAAGATATTAATTAGTTAAGTTTACTTTACATTTATTTTTTGTTGCATCATATTTTTATTTGATTATTAACTATATAATCCATTCATTAGAATTTTTGAAGCATTTAATGTAAATATATCATTATAAAATTAAACATAAATTATAATGATAAAAAAACATTTCAAATTCAATATAATGTATATAAACGAAACTATGAATCTTCTTCCATGCTCTAAATCTTTATAAATTTCAATAGTAAATAAGGTTCTTTATTTCCTTTTTATTACATAACATATTTTATAGGTCACATTCATGAACATGTGACCCCATAACACATAAAATTTGAAAAAATAGATTATAAAGTCTAAATATTGACATAAATTTTATTTTTGACAAGTGTCTAGGTCATTTTATCCCTTATGTTTAAGGGTTAGTTCCTCATTTTTCTTAACATTACCTTAATCGATGTGAATAATTCTAATCATTTTCACCAATTTTTTTTTCTCAAAATTTAAGTTGATCTTATTATTATAAAAATTTTATTTCTATTTTTTCAAATTCAATTAAAATAAGAGAAAAATTATGTTTAAAGCAAATCCCACTATTGTGGTGAGAATGTTGGGTTTTGAATTGAAAATGTTCAACAATTCTTTTAGTATTTATATGTAATTTTAAGTTAAAAATGATTCCAATGAACTAAATTTGATTAATATATATATATATATAACTGATATTTTTTTATTTTAAAACATATTTAAAATATTGTTTATATTACTATTTTATTAGGTAGAATGTAAGTTAAAAACTTAAATACAACATTTTTCAATATTCATAAAAAAATGAAATTTCATGGAAAATACCACAAAATCATATTATGTTAATTTGGATATTTTTTATTCAATATAAAATCTATAATATAAATTATAAAAGTTTTGATGTTTAGATTTAAAATAGGTGCCCCACTAAAAGGAGGTAAAACATTGTCTTGCATGTAATGAAAATTAACACGGTGTTATGTGTAGAATTAGTATCACACTATGTTTGAAATTAATAAATATTGAGAAAAAACTATTCAAAAATGTAAATATTTTAAATCCTTGGGTAATTATAACCTTTAAAAAATGAATCATGAATGATTTATTGGTGTAAAATTATCATCATTGATATCCCCAAATTCATAAATTTGGTTGAATCCAGATAATATAAACCAATAATATAATTTAGTAATTCATCTAAACTCGAAGAGTTTAAATACTAATAGAGTATTATGATATGGTTATTATTATTATAATAAATAAATAAAATTTATCAGTATTTATCACATTGTTATATCAGAAATCCCTTAATATTTGCAAAAAACCAACACCTTGTGTGACCATGTTTATAGGGAATTAGAATATAATAATGTTTCCATTTTGAATAATATTTTTTATTTTTTATTTGTTTTACATTCATTAATAGGGGTTTCATTTTGTTGTTTCTTTGGGATTTTAGAATAATTATATTGATATGGTTTTTTTATTTAGAATATATGAGAGAGTATTGGCCTTGATTATAAAGATCTAGATTTCAATAAGCTGGCACTATAACTAGTGGAACCCCTATGGTATCCTACTAGTAGGATGATAGGATTAATAATATATTATTTCCATAGACACCCCTTTATATAACTCATTGAATATCATGAATTTTAGTATTAGTTAACTATAAGGCTGATGGTGAGTTTTTACGAACATATAATTTAGGGATTTTTGGTATTTAAATGGGGGTTATTTTAAACCATATTGGGTTTCATTAATGTGTAGAAAATTGTAATGGGAGACCACTTCTCCTCTCTTCCACTATGAACCTACATCCTCCCACAGTCTAGTTCTTTCAATGTAGTTTTATATGATCAATGTTGGAAATATATATCCTCTTAATATTAAAATACATTACTCATATATATCATTAATGTTTTATTTGTTGGTTCTATATTTGAGATTTAATTTCCCTAAAGTATGTGAAAATAATTCCACTGTGTTCGGTATTTCTTGTGTGGTGTCTAATTGAGTTTGGAAAATGGTGAATTCATTTTTTTGTTCATTGCATTGGGGAATGTACTTTTTCTAATTTTCTTGTTTTTATTATAACTTTTTTGGGTGAAGTTAAGGATTTATTCATTTATATGAAGAGGTTATTTCCATAATTGGAATATTAGAGATTTTTTATTGTTAATTCACAATTGGTTACTCATGTTTTCATTTTCATAACATCGCCAAATACGTTTTATAAGTTTATAGAGATTATCCATTTATATAAAAATGAAATGACTTATTTGTAAATGTGACTACTAATGTAGTTAGGGTTTTTAGTTTTATGGAAGATGTATATGGGACTATATTAATAAATATAATGTTATATTAAGTAGGTGGCCTTCACCCATTGATTATGTTTCTTGATTTAGAATTTAATTTATTCTTTACTTTTTATTTTTTGTTTGTATATTATTATTATTATATATATTAATTTTTATCATTTTATTACTTTTTAAAATTTTATATCCTCAATTTCACCTAAAATTCTACACATGATTTATATTTATGCTAAATATTTTATTTAGTGGCTCCATAGATTTACAATTTCTTTATACAATGTTTGGGTTCACAGTGGTTGTGTGAGTTGATTCCAGGAAAATTCGCTATAAATAAAATAACATCAATATAAAATATTATTTTCAAGGAAATGAATGATTTTTAAATGTTATTTATAATATGAAATTAGGTTATAATGCATGTTTTTAAATAATATTTAAATATAATGTTAATTGTTATCCAAATAGAGTTTTCACTAGATATTTCCCATGGTCCTAGAGTGTGTAATAATTTCATAAGATTCATTTTAATGGGTTTTAAGATATTTATTTGACTTATGATAATGTAAATAGGATCTTTTTCAAGAATTTGTTTTGTCCAATACACCTTATGCGAGTAATTCCCTATTTTCATAAAATGTGTTCTCATGTTCACTCTCTTGATTCAATAATTGCGTTATATATCGCATATTGTTATATAATTATGAATTAAAATACATTTATATATATATTTTAGCATTTTATTATTAGTTTTGAGATTTAGATTTAATTTTATACACTTAAGTTCACTAACTAACTAGATATGAGTAATGTGATCTTAATGAGATTTCATGCTTTATCACGTAGGGATGTTGATAGCGTTATGGTTTATACAATATTAAATTATTGGAAACATTGATATAATATATGGGATTGTAACAATGTTACTATAAATATTGGGGGTAGTATTTCTCTTTGGTTGTTTATACTCTATAAATTATTAGTTAATAGGGGAGTTTATAATGGTAAATATATTTGTTGTTCCTAATCATTTAATTGAGCATATATCTTGATATTGGGATATATAAGGTTCTATAATTAGTGTAATTATAATTTTATTTTCCTTGATATAGTAAATGAGAATTTAACCTATAATGAAGAGATATTTAAAAGACAATGACATCCTTAATGATCAAGATACATCCCATATAGGGAGTGATATTTGAGAAGGTCCCAAAGATATTAATCGGGAACAAGTGGATAAATTATAGTTTCATAATGATATAATGTACACACATTATTTTATTCCTAGTTTATATTTTTTCTAAATTGACGGGTTCTATTCTTTGTTAGATATTGAATATTATGTGATTGTAGATTTTTCCAATGTTGAGGAGGGTGACTCCATTGGAAGATGATATACTATCTACATTGAAGGTAGTTTTCAATCAATTTGAAAAAATAAAATAATACCATTTCTATATAATATGATATGATAATGACATTTATACTGTATTCTCCATCCAAGGGACCTTTGTGCAGATATAGTTCTATAATATTGTGCAATGTGGGAAACCCCCATGAAAAGTTCCAATACATGGGGTAGATTATGAGATGATCTATGTGTAGTCTAGTGGATTGACCCAATGATTTTAGGTTATGTGATATGGAAAATGTTGTGAGAGATGGAATCTCAATTATTTTTTGTGAATAAAACTTATTTTTCATTTCATTCTTATTTATTTTGGGATTATAGTTTGATTTTTAATTATTTTTTGGGTCGTCTATAGAGAGTAGACACACTTTATCATATAAATAAGATGATAAATAAAAAAATGTAAAAATATTGTATCAAAAGTTAATGAGGTTTAGATCTTTGGATTATAAATAAACGTGAAAATATACAATCTCCCATGATCACATTTTACATTTTTTTTATTTTATTCCTCAAGGAACCATACTAGACTAATGAATTTTGATTAATAAGGTTTTACTAAAAATATTTTCTTTGTAGAAAACTCAAGGGAATATAAATAAAAATTTAAACATAAATTCTGTATAATTTGATGTTTTTAGTAATATAATGAGCATTTAACTTACATAACGTCAATTCATATCAGTCTTCAGTATGTCAATATCATCATCTATCATAATAAAGAGCCCAAAAAAATAATTTTTATGAAATCCTTACTAGATATAATAATGTTTCTGGTTTAGTATTTTTGTATGTCTAAATTTTTCACTTGAAGAAATATGTATAAAAATTATCAATTTTTAAAATGACATAGATGACACCCATCCTCTAATTATTCCCATCAAATTATTTTCCCCCTACTCAACATTTCCTACCAAGCTTGTAAATTTATTTTCTCAAAAAGCATGTCACATTATAAAAAAGACCCTATTTTCATAATTATATTTCTTTTATATTACATTTAACAATTATATATGTATTGGAAAAAATGTTCCTTCCATTTTTAAATAGATGCTACTTTTATTATCCCTTGGGTATATAAACTATACCTATTACCACAATACTACTTTGTTGTGTTTTTATTATTACTAAATATTCCCGTTTAGGTATTCTATTATAGTTAATTCTATTTTTGATTCAGAAGCAATTATATTATATGAAATAATTAAACATGTGGTATATGATCACATTATGTTTCATGTACTTTAGATAACATTAGTATTATTATGTTTGAGTCCCAATCCTAATACATCAACTAATCTTCTTACATATATCACTATTGTTTCGGTGTTAGTGAATTTTGGGAAACCCTTTCATATATAACACACTTGGCCAACACTATATGAAAGTAAACATCATGATATTGTCCTCAACACAAGAACTAAAACATAGTTGTTAACATCAAAAATTTGGGGACATAAATTACATGTTATTACTTAAACACTAAGATTTAATGTGAAAAAATATCTAAATAATATTGTTTATGAATTTTTATATGTATTTAAATAGTATACCCACCGATAAGAACTATGAAGTTTATCAATTAATTTATTATTTTAATACAAAATAAACATTAAAATAAGTTATCACCGTTTGAAAAATACAAAGAAATAAATAAATACAACTATAAGAGGATAAAAAATCCTTCCTTGACATCTAAAAATAATATATAACTAAATGAAAAATTATCCCTCCATGAATTTTTATATAATATACTTTTTCTACAAATTTGACAATAGTTAACTATATCCATCCTTTAAAACATACATCTCACTTTATTTATTCTTATTCCTATTTTCCAAATATTTTTTAAATGAACTGTTAAACGTAAATTTCCCTATTTAATCATTTTGAATAAGAAATTTCTTTCTCTTATCAATATACTTGATTATATTCTCAATAATAGATTATGTAATAATTTCATTTTTGACTATCACATGCATATCCAATTCCACATTATTGAATATTTACCATAAATTATTTTCATCTATTAGAGAAATAATTAAATTTAATACCCACTCACCATATTTATTTCCCTTTTCTTTTATATATTAAAAAATAAATATTTCATTTAAAAAATATTTTTTTTTTCCTGGGATGGAATCTCCTCGATTAAAAAAAAATTTACACTCTTATTAAAAATGTGGTAGATACAAAATGAACTAAACTAGTAAGAAAATATATAGGGGAAACGTATTTTACCACTAGATATTGTTCTAATATAATAAAAGGGGTTTTAGTATTATTAAATAGATGTGAAATATAATATTTGTCCTCATGTGGTTTTAAACATTATTTTCCCCTCTTCAATATCTTCTTATTTGAATTTTCTTTCATAGAGTCCAATTGATTTCCCCCAGCTAGATTCAAAATATACTTATCTAGTTATTAAATTAGATATATATATTTATCATTAGACAAAAATCACTCTTTATCCTTAATGAATCAACACATATCATCCACTAAAACATAAATATATACTATAATACCAATAATAAATTCATACCCTAAGGGATCAAGGAAGAGGATAAAAAAATATTGAAGGTCCCAAATCATTGAAAATATGTTGTAATCATCATGTATTTGTTAAAAGGATATTGATAACTGAAAAATAACTCATTAAATATATTGGTACAAGAATAATAAAACACACTTATTGAGTTATTAGAAACTAAAAATATGAAATAACTAAAAATAATATCATCACCATTCTGTGAATCCCTTTACAACACTACAGAAGTTAAAATGTCTGAAATAAATCCATTTGAAATATAATAAATTTTTTGTATTGTTATTTCTAAAGGTAATACCCTTGTTAAAAAAAATTATTTATAAATATATATATATTTATAAATTTAAAATGTATACACTAAAAATCCCTATTTTGACCATTAATAATAATCTAAAAAACATGTTGCAGAGTCTGTGAGAGATAACCTTCCCTGAAAATAATAGCGACTATAGGAGTAAAAAATGGAAACCAATATTTTGTTGGAAAATATAAATTTAATGAAATAATTAATGATTATATTATGTATATATAGATTTTAAATACAATTTAGGTAGTATTGAAGCTGAAATAAAACCATTGTCCTAAAACAATATCATTTCATTTCATAAGGGGTGACAGAAAATACAAATTGTTCATCGAATGATCCAAAGACCTATGAAGAAAATTTTAGGTCATATAAATCCAAAAGGGATATCTTTAGGAACACAATTAATCTACTATCTAGAGAAACTAATCCTAAAGGAAACTAGATAGTGAATGAGGTAATGGTCACTTCCTAATTAGAGGAGGAGGGGACATAAACAAACTTTTCATATTAGGGAATCCTCCACTATAGTGAGTAAATAAAAATGAAGAATCCCTATTAAAATTTAAGTGAAAATATTATTGTAATCAACATGGTAGGCTAAAATTCGACTCATTTGGATATGTAGAAAAACTCTTTAATGATCAATATTAATATCATCTTCATCCCATCATTCTTGAGAAATGATGGCTAATATATATATTTTCATTCTAAAAATTCGATATGATATACAATAATCCTTCTTGATAATATTAAATCTGTGACATTATCATTTTACTAGATACAAAAACTCGAGATATTCTTCCCTACCATGTATGGTACTATGTTACAAGGTAAATGTTATAATTTTGTTTATGTTTTTTCTCATCGAGGATACCGTTATTATCCTACCATTTGATATTAAATAATGGATTTTTATAAAAATAATACATCTTAATTGGGGATACATTTTAGATAAAATCTACCAAATAATATATGAGTACATTTCTATAGGAATAGTATTAGAGAGAATCACATAAAGACACTAAACTATATGTGGCTCCCAAATGCCTTAATCTATGAGATTTTTCACAAGATTTTAAAATACATTCATCTTCAACAATAAACTAACCAGTTTGGGTCTCCAAAATAATTTAAATTATGAGTTGTTAGGAAATAATATTTTTTTATAGATAAATTTAATATCTAATTGTAATACATGTGCCTTGAAATTATGAAATCCCACATATATTTCTAAAAAATATATAACCCCTTTCTATCCAATTATAAATTATAGATCGATTAATTTAATTCATGTGATATACATAAGATCTCATGTTAAAGAAACAGAATAATTTCTATCAATTTAGATCATTAAAAGTGAATAAATATCAATCATCACTTAGTTGAAGCTATTCCAAAAATACAAATTGAGTGAAAAGAAAATTACTAATGTCCACCCAGAGGTAATTTGGAGTGACTTTATAAATGTACGATTATTCTTATAAGACTAAAAAATAAATCATAATAAAAATCCTTGATATGTTATTTGACCTCTGATCTTACCATTTTGGATAAAAACCTTACAAAACAACTATATTTTCTCCTTCAAGGGGTGATATGGAGGCAGGGTATGTAAATGTTAGAAAAAAATATTATACCTATGATGAAATTCATTCCCTTACATTAAGAGTCTTGAGTGACCATGCATGTTATATCATTGTATACTTTTGAATTAGTTTTTAATGTAGTATCATAGAATAAAAATTGATTTTTTAATGAAATGATGCATTTATGGTGATCCAAAAGAAGTGTAAGGGTAAGACCAAAGGAAGTTATTTTACAACTAAATTTAGGAGAACCTTGATTGAATCACCTTACACCTATATCATCTTTTTTCTTACTTAAATAGAATCTAGGATTCCTCATATCATTTCCCAAATGATGATATATTAGAATATTTTTTATAACATGAAATTTTGATAATAAAATTTGGACGGTGGAATTTCAAATAGCAAAATTTCCTAGGAGAATGTTAGGTGATTTTTTTAATGATTTTTAGCTCTTTATAAAAAATTAAACTAGGATGTATCCTATTATCTTCTTCTCCATCCATGACTCTATTTCTCAAATTGCATATGGATTATAACATACAGTAACACAATAGAAAATTTCTAAAAATGGAAAACCTCCCTTCTTGTGATTAGGTATGCAAACCCCCACCTAAATGATGTATCTATTGAGGGTTTGGATCATATTATATTTTCTTATGAATTTGAATAAACCATAACCTTGGGGTAGAGTCTATATTTATATTCAAGGACAGTTTTGACGATTCCACCAATGAACTAATTACACCAAAAATAATTATATTGCCATAGATATTAGCCTGATGTGAAATTTAATGGTAATTACTATATAGTGTATCACTATAAATATTCTATATACATACATGGTTCTCTAATCTATGTTATAAAAATCATTCACCGTAGATGTCTTCCTGATGAAATCACAAATATCAATTACCATAAAGGACCTACCCTTTGACGTGAATTAATTAACCAAATTTATGGAACTCCCCATATTTATATATCAATATATTATCATAGAGGTCCACCAAATAAAAACAACCAAGAAAAATGTATATCAACTCCATTTTGAGGGTTTTTTATAGAGTTCCTCTTCATGATAACATAATTGTAATTTTCCATGGATTAATTTCGCATTATTATATCTGTTGTTAATAGTGAGGTCCTCATTATACAAAAGAGTTATTATGTTGTAGAGGTCCTCTCTATGAAGATACACCAACCAATAAATTGATTGAATATCTTACATTCAAATAATAATCTCTAAATAATCAATCAATTATAAAATAAGTAATATTTTTCGGGGGATGAAAAAGATGATATTCTATAATATACATGGTATTTCAACTAAACAAGGAATAGTGAAAGATAATTATTTCCTTTGTATAATATATTTTTTTCTATATCCCATGATTCATGGGATTAATGTTCTCGAGTATAGAGATAAATATGTTCACTAAGATAGCCACTAGATTAGTTTTATGGGTTGTAGTTCATCATCATCTAAATAACATTCCTCATAGTCCAAAGGGTCCAAATATGTGAAAATTTTATTAAATAAATGATTTTATATGATGAAGATAAAATAAATGCATTTAAATTACAAAGACCCGAAAAAATCAAGGGAATTTTTTTTCTTAATTTTCATTATATTTTTACAAGAACGCAGTTTCTGACGGCACCTGATTCCGAGGCCCGGTGTGCTCGGAATAATTTTCCGAAGTTTGGCTCGGGTACGTTCAGTGAACGGGTGAGCAGGTTTTTCTAAATTTTGAACCGGTGCTCGGAATCGAATTCTGAGGGCACCGATGGAATCGCAGTACCGATAATTGATTAGAAACGCCTCTTCCAGAGTTGCGTTTGCTCGGGTGTGGTTTTTAATTTTTGGGCTTAAAGTTAAGAAATAAAATAACTTGTATGAAAAACTTTATTTTATTTCACTTAAGCCACTTGGAAGACACTTGAAACCACTTAAAGATGCTTAAGCTGAGTTGATGCGGATAGAGTGTTATCCAAAAATATCCTACCCTCTTGGTAGGATATTTGTGAGGTGGGGCCCGCACGAGCCTCACCGTTTCTTTTCCGCTAAGTAACGCACCCGCGAAAACCCGTCATTATGAAAGTCAACTGACACGTTTTCTTAATTTCTTAACGCACCAATTAATTGGGCGGTTTTATTCGTTGAATTAATTGGGAGATTTTATTCATTGAATTAATTCTATGAATTAATTTATTTGTTTCTTAACCTGTTTGAAATCTGTTGGCATAATAATAAAATAAGACCAACACACAACTTCTGGAAAAATGCTCGTTGAGAGGTTTTGACAAGTTTTGTGCCTTCATCCTCCTTCGCGAAGAACGCGAAGAATGTGAAGAACGCAAAGAACGCGAAGAACGCCATCACCCTCGGAGTTTGACGATGCTTCATCCGAGACGTTCTTCCCCGCCCCGATCTCCGATCACCAACTACTTGAGGTAAGAAATTTTGGGTTTCTTTTAAAACTTCATTGTGGTTTATAACAACACACGGATTTAATTATTTATAATTAAATATGTTGTTTCTTGGTCCTCGGAGTTGGTCGACGCAACGCCGGATACCACGACAATCCCCTCCTTCCGCGACGAATCCCTCCTTCCGCGACCATCAAATCCGCGAAGAACCGCATGCGATGACTTGACGAGGTAGAGGTTTTATTGAATGTTTTATACTCCGTGAATGTTTCCATTCAAATTGAAGAACCCGGTTCATAAGAACAATTTTAATTCATTAAAATTGTTGTGGTTAAGTTTTCTATGTGTTGATTAATCCTCCCAACTATTATCGCCTAACGCGAAGGGTGCGTGGCAAACGAAAAAGGCCCGACAACCCTCCGCAGTTATTCGTTGTTGTGCGGATTTGGCGGGCGTCGAAAAAACATGATGTAGGGACGATCCGTTGTTTCAGCAGTGAAGAACAGGACCCAGGAGGAGTTTCGGCGCAGACGGGAAGGAAAACGGACCACCAGAGCAACTCTGGTGGCCCGCGGAAGCCATCGGCGGCCCGGGTTGCCGGCGGCCGGAGGCGGCAGCGCCCCAGCACGCCGCGGCTGAAGCCGCGGTGGCTGCGGCCAGCGGACCCACGGCCGCACTGGTCCAGCTCACACGCACGGGATGCGGCTTTTGCCGCGTCCGTTGACTCGAGCGCGGCCCCTCGAGGGTCGCGGCTGCCACGCTTAGCCGCTCGGCCGAGCCGAGCCGGGCCGACCCGACCGGCCGGGTCGCACCCTAGCTGGACCGGGCCGCACCGAACCGGGTCCGACCCAGGGGGGTTGGGCCGGGTCGGTCCTGGCCCAGACCCCCCGTCTTCGGACCGTTTTCGTTCTTTTTCCTGTAACATGAGCTAGGAGCCTCCGAACGAAGCGTCGTCAGCCGCAATGAGATCCTTGGATCGATACGGTCGTTTCGGTATATCGCACTCAAGGTTTTGGAATACTTTGGGTTTGTCCGGGTTGGTTCGTACACGAAACCAACCGGGCCTTCGGAGCGGAAACACTCATATCTTGAGCTACGAACGTCCGATTGATGTACCGTTGACTTCGTTGAATTCTTCTAAGTGAGAAAGATCTTTTGGCATACTCCGCCCGTGGTTTGGACGCAGGTGGAGTACGATCGGGTTGGATTTTCCTTAAAAACCAACCGGGCCTGTCGGACGAAAAAGCCAATATCTCTCAGACCGGGCGTCCGATTGACGCGCCGTCTGCGACGTTGAGTTCCTGTTGACGATACAGAACTTTTGGATACATCAACTCTAGACTATGTGTCAATTGATGTATCAGCCTCTCGGCTCGTGGAGCGGACCATCCAGAACGAGCTTGCTGTGTGCGGGAACCCTAGAGCTGGCTGCGACTGCTACTGTGACTACGATGACGACTGTGCAGAGATCCTTAGTGGACTGCGACGACGACTGTGCAGAGATCCTCAATGGATTCGACGACGACGACTACAACACTCTGCGATCCTTTGTGGGTCAGTGCTACCGATCTTGTGTGGGTCTGATCCTGTGTGGGTCAGCGCTCATCGGTTATGTGTGAGCCAGCGCCTACAGGTCTTGTGTGGGCCCGATCCTGTGTGGGTCTTTGCGGGGGTTAGTTACCTATCGATCCTTTGTGTGTCAGATCCTTTATGGGTCATTGCGGGGGTTAGTACCTATCCATCCTTTCTGGGTCCGACGACTTAGATGGATTAGTGATCATCTCTATCGTCCTTCGAAGAAGTATACCTGTGTGAGCTGAAACTCTATTTTAATTTCCTTTGTGGATTGTGTTGAGCTATCCTGTGTGGATTTACATTTTACTTTTCTTTGTGGATTGTGTCTAGCTATCCTGTGTGGATTTACGTTTTACTTTCCTTTGTGGATTGTGTTGAGATATCCTGTGTGGATTTCACGTTTTTCTTTCCTGTGTGGACTGGGTTGTACTTGAGCTCGAAAGTTGGAGCCGAGCGAGAATTGATGACTTAGGTATATGTGTGGGCATATACCTAAGCCGTGTCGTATGTTACTTCACGATTGTATCTTTCCTTTGTGGTTTATCCTTTGTGGATTCTGGGAGACCTTCGGGGGTCTCGGGGTCCCTACTGAGTAGCTTATACTCAACCCTGCACGGGCTATGCCCGCACTACGTTGTGTTGGTTGCAGATGACGGACAACGCTGATCGTGGTGGAGGCTTGCGGAGCAGGACGTTACCTGGAGGTGGACCGCTGGGCGGGGTGTACTCGGAGCGGTAGGCTGGAGCTGAGGAGCAGTGGAGGCTTTCTGAACCCACCCTTCAGGTGGGACTTCCAGAGGACAACTCGACATTGCGGCTTTACTTTTCAGTTGCTGTTTTTCCCCTTTCAGTTGTACTTTACAGTTGGGATTGTATTTCCGGCCCACTTTACTTTTCCGCACTTACTGTTGTACCAGCTTTTACTTAGTGTTTACTTTTTCCACTTGCTTACTCTGTAGTGCTTGTTTACTTTCCAAAGGCAATGCCTTCCCTTTTACCGGGATTTTAGTCCTTGGTGCTAGTCGCCAACCCCTGGCCTATGGAAGGCGGGCTTGGGGTAGTCACAACACGGGCCCCAAGGACGGGTCGTGACATCAATATTGTTAAATATAAAAAACGAAACTCAATAGTCCTCGCTATGATTACACACTATCTAATATAAGTAATAATTGAATATTTTATAAAAAATTCCCTCCATCAGAAAAATAAATTCCAATGAAACCTATCATGTCATCAAATATAATAACGGTACAAAAAGAGGAATAAAACTACAAAGATAGGTGTAAAGATCATAATAAAACTAAATACCTTATATATTTTATCCTTAATCAGATCATTAATTTTCTAATCCTTGGATGTTTGATGGGTTATGTATACTATACTCTTGAAAATTTTGTGGAGAAAGTGAAAACTCATTAGTTTTTTATAGATGATTTGAATAGGTATAAGGAATATATTAATTTCCTTTATGATAATTTTGAAATATATAATATTATAAACATTAAAAAAATAGTTGATTTTTTTTGAATAAATTATTAATATTTACATTTTCTGTGAAAATATTATTTTTTAGTGTATAAGAACATCTATGAAGATTCCCATAACATAAGAATTCATGTATATTCAAAGTATGCCGCAGTATACATTTCTTTAATTACTCACCAAAAATTTTATCCATAATTATTAAAATTTATTAGAACTCTATGTTTTAAAAAATTTCATATAGAATTATATTATAGTGGATGAGGTCAAAATGGGATGATATAGAAACAATAATCAGTATGACTAAAAAATTGACATCATTTGAAAAAATAAAAGTAGATACGCTCTATATAATTGAAGAAAAAATATGATAGAAAAATATATTAAAAATATTAAATACAAATGAAAAACCCATCCCATAGGTTTCATATAATATTTACAAATATGAAGTTATTACTTATCAATTAGTATAATGAAAACATGCTATGAAATGAACCCAAAATCACTTTAGAGGTGACCCTAAAAGACTATGTTTGGCAAAATTATTTTATCACACAAATATATATAAATACAATTTAAATAGATAAATAACTTGTTAACAATACCCTTATTTTATAACATTTCCCTTTTCAATGCAATAATCATTATAGTTAGAAACCATCCAATGTTCATTTCTTTCAAACCAGAAACTGGTATAAATTTATTTTTATTATATTATTATAAACTATTACATGGTAATATAATACATGATAATAAATGGAAATAAATTTAAAAGATGATTGTTCAAAGGAATAGATGTAATTCCAATCAAATTCCGGGATCAAACACATCTATAAAAAAATTAGACTTTTTTATTATAAAAATATGCTTCAGAAAAAATAGTATAGCCTAAGGGGAATGAAACATATTGTAATGGTGGTTCAAAATTGTTAATACCAAGGTCACCCACCATAAAAGTATCTTATAATCTAATGGTAATGAATATTTTCATAAATATATAATCAAATGCTTTGTTTATTCGTCTATCAAATATATGTAATGAGTCACATAATTATAGTCATTCAAAATATGAATATTATCCACTACTTTTTGAATCATGACTCTTAATGTCTTGATGGTACATGAGATTATCTACTGAATAAGAGAATATATATAAACGATGTTCTTGAAAAAGGAATAATAATGTTCAAATAATAATAGAATTAGATTATTTAGTTTTGAAAGACATAAACCCATTAAAAAACCTATGAATCATCTATATGTGTAATACCCAACCTATAAATGTAGAAAATTAAAATTTGATTAAATCCTAAGGTTCATAATACTACATACCATGTGAAACACTCATTAAAAAAAATTCAAATATATGTTGAGTTTTATCCTCCTCTACTTGGATTTCAAACTCACATAAGGACCAAGGCATTATTTAAAAGAATAAATCCCTATTTTGATGGATCTACAAGTCTGCATTGTTATAAAATCATAATGATAATATTTTGTGTGTATTCCACATATGGTAATGAAAATGGACATTAAATTATACAGGATTTGTGATTTTGAGTGTGTAAATATATTATGTAAAATCTATGTATCCACATTCTTAACCAAGCATCCTCCCACTAAGAGGAGTTATTATTGTTCCAATAAATATGAAGAACTTTCATTTATAATTTTAAAAACAAAATCAAATATTCTTTCTATCAACATGAACACAATGTCATTATAAATGTATTTAATGATCCCCATGGGTATAATGACATTGTGTAAAGAGAATATAACCCAAAATTTCATGATATTTCATATCTCTATATCCACAAAGTGGTTGTTCTCACTCAATATGAAAAGAAAACATGATCACTAAGGTCTATAAAGGAATAAAACCATTACAATCCTAACACACTATAATGAAAGAAAGCTGTATTGATACATAAACATAATCTAATTTAAATAAATAAATAAAATACACAATTTAGTTCTAGCATGTTATTATAAAGATATAGTATATAAATAATTTTATGAGACCTGATATTGAGATGATTCATGTAAAAGTTATTTTCAATGATTGTGCATAGACTAAAGTTGCGATGCACATAAATTGAATAATAACAAAAAATTAAGTTTTTTTAAAATATGGTATGATTAGTTTCATTTACTTGATCAAGGTAATGATCTATACATAACGTTAATTTACACCCTTATGGATGAAAAATAAATTATTCATTTGATATGTAACTAATTATAATTCTAGAGACTCATCCTATATGGATCTAGAATCACCATTATGCATAAAAAAATGATGATATTTTTAAATTGAAAACACAATTATATTAATTTAAGTCTTTATGAAGGACAATATAACTTTAAATAAATTAATATCCATGGTGGGTATGTATAACAACTCCACCATCAAAAAAATTTCAATCCCATTTTTAAATTAAATAACAATATATGTAGCCTAAAGTGGAATCTCATGAATTGTTTTCCTTCGATGACCTATTATTAAGGAATTATAAACTACAAGACCTAATCAATCATCAATGTTTTTTCACTATTTGGTGGTACTTATTTTTCTTGAATAAAAATACACATGTATCTATCACAAGCTATATAAATCATCAAAAATTATTCCATTATTATTTTATCCATATAATATGTAATAATTTATATTTTTTAAAAATGATATTATATAGGTTCTTGATTAGTGAAATAAATTAATGAATGAATAATTAGAAATATTTATCACATAGATGAAGGATCTTAGACACTCCCTAAATATTAAGATCACATTGGATTAGTAATTATAAATATACATTGAGTAATTATAATGAGACATATGAAGTAGGTTAATCAATTATAAATATCAAAGAAGAATTTAGGATATTGTTTATATGACATTAAAAATGGAGGATTTCCTACAGTGGCCCTATAAATAGAACCACTAGTACTTCCTCTTAAAAAAATAAAGAGGCCAATAATTAAGAGGCAATGTTAGTCCCTCTAACAAAAATTTCTCACCCGGTTGTGTCTCTAAGTGGTATTAACCCCAAATACTCAATAGATTCATACATATCAAAATGTACATTTATTATATAGGTTAATGGGACAAAGACATCTAGAATTTAAAGGAATGTGTTGTAATTTATATTTTTTTGGAAAAAATAATGAATAAGGTATCTTATAGGGTTTTAATAGTACCTTTAAAGAAAATTTGTGAATAAGAGATTAAAGTAATAATGATTGTCGAATTATCACAAGAATTACAAAAAAAATCAATTCCTGAGGAGCCCCATCAATTTTTAATATTTTATATTGATTCTATATTATATATTGTTGTTAATATCCTATTAAAATTAATGAAACCCAAGATTCATGGGGCATAAATATTGGTAACTCATGTTTTTGAAAAGGAAAATGGGAATG
Organism: Viscum album; assembly: GCA_963277665.1. Lineage (NCBI taxonomy): Eukaryota > Viridiplantae > Streptophyta > Magnoliopsida > Santalales > Viscaceae > Viscum > Viscum album. The sequence continues at coordinate 211,794,599 of OY728155.1, read as the reverse complement.
GATGAAATAAAACACATAGTAAATTAGTAAAAAATATTTTTTAATTAATTAATAAAAATATATATTCCCCATGCACATGGGGAATGTTTTTCATGGTTTCATTAGATAATCAAAATCTATATACCCATATTATAATTTAAAAATTATTTAATTTTTCAAAAAAATTTATGATGAATCATTATATCCATTTTTAATATAAAAGAATATTAAAAAATTAATCAAGATCACAATATTATTTTATTACTCAAAATTAATTAATTCTCTCAACATTAAGAATATTGAAAACAACCAACTACGTGGTTTGATATTCCACTTATGACGATAGTAGATATTTTTCAATTTATGTCTACAAATTAGAAAACATATATGAAATGATACATTACCAATGAATTAATTTAATTAGTTTTGAATATTTTCTTCATAATTTGGGACTAGATGGAGTCACAAACAATGTGTGCTTCATAGTAAAAGAGATAAACACAAAATTATCATTAAATATATTCAAATAAATAGGGAGGAAATTTTAAGATCTCATAATGAATAATTATATATTCCAGGGATACTCATGGATTCATAACCACCTTTATGATTCATCAATATATTATATGGAAAATATCCAATTAACCAAATACATTAGTGATAGTAATTGGATATTTTCCATAAATTGTGGTAGAATAAACTAATTAAGTTATAAATGGATAATTGTCTAAATAATAGATACCTTATTTTCCTCATGTTATTAGAATATATCATCATTGGATAAATACATATTTTTTTATAGAAATATTGAATGAAAATGTATTTCACCAAAAGCCCACAATGAATTTTAGTGTTTTATGATCTCCGAATTTCTAAATATCATAGTTATTACCTTAATTTGGACTTAACTAGTCCCAAATAATTTTTTATTTTTGTGATCACCCCTAAATAATTTCACATTGAATAATGTGGACTAGATTAATTATAATTATTTGTTTTATTTTCAAATCAATTAGAAGTATAAAATATAAAAAGAACACATTCACACCACATATGAATATTTTATACTCTGTGTAGTGAATTTTATACATAACATAAAGTATAAATATTGAACAATAATTAGTATTCAATTATCTACTCCTCACTATTTAAAATTTATGGAAACTAGTTATGTCCAATATAATTTAACATTGAAAGGATCTTATAGAAGTAATAAAAGTCCCTTCAGAACATTTTTATTATATAATTGTTGGGGGATTTTTTATGTGAGGATGAGTTTATAAACATATTCTAGTATATTGATCTCTATTAATTACGTATTAGTCTTTGTTTTCATAAACATGTAAACATTACTTAATTATATCACACATATTTTATGTACAATGCTAATGAAAATGTGTTAAAACACTATGGTGATTTTAATCCTTTTAATTCTTATCAAACATGACTGATTAAAATTATTTTTTAAAAACATTAACATAGATAACCAAATATAGAGTATACACCACATGTGGTAAGCCAAAATGGGAATGATGTTACTTACAAATTATACTTTAGATACATTCAAATATATCTTACTACTTGAGATTCATCAAATTTACATGGATGTAGTTTTCTAGGGAAATAATAACTTTATAATTATAATGAACTATTAATTAAAGAATCATTGTTTTTAGATGATTTGGAATACATATAGGATATATTTTTTACACTCATGTTTTTTTGGTCAAATGATGTTGTATTGGGTGAATATGGAAGAGTTTTACTCTGTTTATAGAAGATATGTTATTGTAGGTAACTCAAAATCCCTGAAGAGTGAAGGTAATTTCATGACATGGGATATACATTTAATATCTCACCATAATATGGTATGTTTTGTTATATAATGCGTGATAGTACGAGATAAATAATTATTTATGTGGATTAGTTTTTGTAAATGGAATCATGCTATGATGACAACCCTTAAATATAGAAAACATAAAAAATTAATATATCTTATATATAAAATAATGTTCAGGTTGATGGTGTCACAACTTGAATTTTAAAATTTTCTCCTATAAATAATCATGTTGTTATATTTTTATTAATAAAAATTAATTAGTGTATTTTCTGGATACCAATGTATTATAGGTGTGGATGATTAGTTTTTGGAATGGTTTTTTGAAAGTTATCCAGATGATTCAACGTGAAAGTGATCTATTAGAAAATGTTCTGAAGTTATCTATCTTGTAAATAAGATCTTATAAAATTAAAAGATATATAAAAGATTACTCCAAAGCCATGATAGAACAATTTAAGTGATGAAAGAATCATGTATAATGGAAAAGGATCATGCATTCCATAAAGTTGAGAACCATGATTGTGGCCATTGAAAAAATACCCAATGTTCCATGCCTTGGAAAAGTGGATATAATTTTGAGATGGAATAATTCATGTAAAAAATTTAGAATCCCAACATTAGAATATTGATCACCATAGTAAAACAATGTGAGGAAGTCTAGGAGACAAATAATAAATTTATATCTGATGTATAATATATTATAAATTCATTATGAGGTTGAAAACCATACTATTGAGATGAAGACAGTTAGGTGGTTGTTTCAAAATGTGTATTGGTTTCACATCATATCAATATTAATGGTTTTTTGGTTTGGTGATACACATGAGTAAAAATAGGATAAATTATGGGGTTGTGGAGTACTTTTTTCAATGAATCAGTGAATATTTAGAAATACCAAAATTTCATGTAATTATATAGATTCCTAAATGACCATGTAGAATAAGAATATGTTATGGATGTCTCAAAATGGTTATTCGTTTTACACCAAGCCATAAAGAATAGTATTTTTATTTAAAATAATCCTAAAGTAAAATAGGGGTCATCTCATGAATTCTAGAGGCCATAGTCAATGGAAAAAAACTCAAAATTTAAAACAATAGATTTATATGGAATCTAGGAGATTCAAAAATGGAAAAAATACAAGAACATGCCATGATAGATAGTATAGTTTATTTTCAAATTATCTGTGTGAAGTTCTTTGGACCACTACAGGTGTTTTGGTTACCATATAGTACTTATGTTATAATTATATATCAATATAAGAGAGTGTTAGTATTTTTTATGTTATGTGGTGAGTATCATGTTCTCCAAGTGGATCTCAAAATAAAAAATGGATCATTGTGAGAAACGTTTGTAAGTGTGTTTCATTTGGAGATGAACTATACTAAGGATAATGATGTGGCATGCCATGTGGTGATTTTTCCATTATGAAGGATGAAATTAAGTGTCTAGTGTTAAAAAATTTCATACTTGTAATAAATGATTCTTACTATGATATATTAAATTTTATATTTTTTAAAATTAATTTAAATAGAATAAATGGAATGATTTTCACTAAATCAACTGAACCCCTTTAAAATGAGTTTACACAAACACATTAAATTCTATTCTTGTGGGTAAAAAGATAATTGATATACTTATAAAACAGGATAGTGGAGAATCATGGAAGGAGAATATAGGTAGAATAATAGGATTTCAATACTATTTTAGGATGTGTTGAGATATTATAGAGAATAATTTAGTTGAACTGGATGTTTCAAAATAAGAATAAATATTGTGGTCTTGAAAAAACAATATAGAGTGGGTAGGTGAGGATATCTGTTTCATATAATGTTAAAAAAATTTCATATCTATCTCATAATGAAGTGTAGAAGTATTTGTAAAGGAAAGGTGGACGAAATTCCAAGAATACAAAGAACACGGTGATTCTAGAACATTGATGGAATGAAAAATATACATTTGTATTATTAAATAATGAATAAAAAATTCATATGAGATGATTGAAAATTATGATGTAATAATAGTAAACTTATTAGAACTTAATATATATCTTTACAAATAAGGAGGAGTTTCCCTAATGACATTGGATAATATGATGATGTTTTTCATTTTGATATACATAGCCTACATGTGAAAAAAAAAGAAAAGTATACATCAGGAACACAAATATTAAATTTTTTCATTAACAATAATTGTATAACAATTTTAATATAGTGAGTTTATCTAATTAATTTAATCATTATGAAGGGGTGAGAAAAGAATGCAAGTTATAGAGAGAGACCATTGGGTGAGAGTGAGCTAACCAAAAACCTTATAAGAGGAGAATCCCTTGGAAAGGGGGTGAGTTGTCCTAAACCCACCATCAATGATTATGATTATTGGATTCATGTTTATCGAACAACACTATTTCATGCTACTGGTTTTATCCAAGATCATATGAACTATGTAAAATAATCATGTTCTATATCCATTCCCAAAATAAGATTTCATGAAATAATCAGTGATCGCGGTTTAAGTAACCATTGATCAGATTTGGTAAAGGAAATTATGACTAATATAAACATAAGATCGTATTTAAAGATGAAAATTAAGAGTGGACCTACTACTGGTGAGGTCAAGATCATATTGGATAGTGATAGATTGAGAACAATTGTGGTAATTAAAATTTATAACGCTGTGATTAACCTATCATCTTAATTTTTCACTCACCTAAATCATTTTTATGTAATTATTATTAGTATATGTTTATAGTTTCTTTATATTTGATTCTCTCTAAGTGGTATTCTTGGTTTTTGATGTTCAGTATCATTCTAACATTGTATTATTCAATCAGAAGGGAGATGGATATAATTTGTAAAAGATAAATATCTATAAAGAAATTCCATTATATGGAACTATTTATGTAAAAAGTGTTATTTGTATATAAAAATACAGTTTTCCACAAAGAAAATATATAAACTAATTTTATTGTAAATATATTACTTTTTTCATTAATGTTACAGGTTTAAACCAAGAGACTAATTTACAATAAAAATTTGAATCAACAAATGATGTTATCATTCTCAATGACACAAATATATATTATATCCACATATCATTGGAGATTAATAATTATATTAAAAAGGAAAATGATGTTTATAATGTATAAAATCTCTTCGGAGATTCATTTTAAAATATACAAATTTAGGTTCTAAAATTAAAAAGATTCAAAAAAATACTAAATGATGATGATAATAATCTAATGAAAAATGAATGATTCCTATGATGACTAATTAGATGAGATGTCCATTAATGTGAAGAAATTTAATTAATTATAGTTCCAAATAGATGTGTCGTGACTCAAAAGAAGGTCAAAATATGATGGCCAAGAATGATGAATTTGCGAAACACATACAATAATTGGTTATGGGGAACCAAATGTGCAATGAAGTTAAAGAAATATTGAGTGAAGATATTTTGAAAATGGGTGAAAAAATAAAGGATTAAAGTGGACTATTTGATTATATTCTATTGGAAAGTGATATAACAATTTTCCAGGAAAATGAGTTTATTTATATCATTTAACATCTCTATACACAACATGATGAATTGATGATATCTAGAAATTAATGTGGTTCTGGGTAAGGATATATTATTTTCCAATTTATGGTGAATGATGAGAGGACAATGAAACATAGGGAGAGGATAAAAACAAATAATCTGGAGTTAAGGATCACTTCCATGAGATCATTATTATGTGTAAATCTATTATTTATGAGAAAGTATAGTATATTTATAAATCTAAAAAATAATACTATGAACTAAATATTGATATAAAATTAAAATATTATTGAGTACCATGACACAATATGAGTTTTTTTATTAGAATCCGAAGGGCCAATAGTTAGTTGATATTCTTCTATAAGAGAATAACATCCAAGTAATGATTATACATGGTGTAAAAAATATAGGAGATTTTTTATATGTTATTAAAGTTAAAACGTGGATATTAATTTCATTAATATTATAAAAAAATATTCTTACATAAATACTTCATTCTATTAATAACATAGAAGAGAACGTGATTCGAAATAAAATTAATTATATTATAAAAATGATTCACTATATTGGAGGAAAGATTGATCAACATACGATAGACAAAGGACCATAATTTGTTTAATACATAAATTACACATTTATAAAAAGAATGATAGTATTTAAGAAAAAGATACAGGTTTCTCCAACTATGATAAATATGAATGATCTAGTAAATAATGAACCATCAAATATAAAATAGTTTGACTTCACTCCTATAACTGTCAATGGGGATAGACACAAATACTACATAAGTGGTCTAAAAACAAATCTATAAAAAGATATGAATACTAGTGACTCATCAATCCTATGGAAGATAAAGCATGAATAATGTTTCACCTGAAAGGTTTCAAAAGAGGAAATATGAATAGGTGGGAGATTTCTTGCAATTAAGAAAAATCCCAAGACATTAAAATGGAAGACCAAATTAATTACCTAAAAAGATGTTTTCATAATTTATATTGTAGGAATAAACAATATTAATTATTTGATGAATTTTTTCATCAATTTTTGTAGAAAAAGTCAAATAATATTCCTCAATATGATGAAATTTGAATATACCATCTATGACTATATTTAAATATTTTCAATTATTGTTTTTGTGTCCTAGGATCCATAAGAGATATGATCAATGAGGAATTTTCATAAAAATATAATTTTTTTTCTGTCACATGATCATAGGTTCCAATTTATTAATAGGGAAGTTAATGTGAGATCCATGTGAATCTGGATTTACATTAACATTAATGTAGGAAGATGAATCATATTTATTAAAATCGGTGTCATTAGTTGTATTTAGATCCATTTGAAGGGTTAATTCCCAATGAACATATCATAACTTATTTTTAGACTTTGACAATTTAATTTGTACATTAATGAGATAAATATAAGAAAACTAATATTCATTATTTATTTTTTATAATTTAATATATGATATTTACATATGGTTTTTGGGATACCAAAAGCTACTAGGTGGTGATTCTCATGCGGGATATTTTTCAAATATTAAGGGAAGAATTCATAGGGATGTTGGAGTGTTAGATACGAATATTTCATTAGTATAAACAAAGGAAATACATTGTGTGATTAAAAAAACTCATTATCAATAGTTGATACCAATTTTTCTATTTAGTATCATAATTGCGTCCCAAAACTGAATTAAAAGGGATAATTTTGGTATGTTTCAAAGAGAATTTATTTTATTTTTCTCCACTAATGGATTATAAAAAGTTTTTTTGTATTAAAGATAAAATTACATTGTTTTTATCATAATATTGTGACTAAAGATATCGCATGGATGAAGGTGATGTTTTATAGAAGGAAATGATATTATTGGATTAATCATTTGTTTACCTCATTGAGAGCTGGATCAATGTGAATAATTGATTCATTTATTTCTCATTTCCATGTTCAATGATCACCCAATAATATTATTTCGTAATTAATTTAAAATTAATGGAGAATATTGAGATTGAATGATATGTCTATAAAAATTGAATGTGAGTATATACTTTTAAAAAGTGGTTTACTAGTTTACCGTGAGATGAAAATTATAGAACCCCAAATGTGTATTCTAATAGCAGGATCCTATTCTATATTTATATGGTAAAAATATATATTTGAAAAGGTGGAGAATATTTTTTATTGATGAGATATGAAAACATTGGTGTTAATATCTCAATTGGAATCATTTTTTAATTATTATAATATTTGACAATTAGTATCATTTTATACCTTTTCCCTTTCTTATAAGTGGAATCTAGAAAGTGGTATCATGTGTTGTCACAAATGGATTTACAATTGAAATCATGTTTGTAGTTTTTTTGTATGACATAAATAAATTACTTGTAATTAAAATAAAATATCTCTACTCATAGAAAGCTGTATTCTTTGGATTTGACATCAAGGGGGGAAGGAGAAGAAAAAATATAATAATATTCCATCACCTGAAATAGATACTTTGAAGCATGCTGAGGGAGTTGGTATCATTATGTTGTTGATGATGTAACATGTGTTATTTGATAATGTTTCCCTGAAATCCAATGTTGGATATTGTTATAATCTTAGTAGTGAAGTTGAGGTGTTTTATTAATTTTAAACTCATAGGTAGTTTTGTTCGAAACAAATTTAATGTTCTATTATTGGATATATTATTAGAATGGTGTTTGGAATGTTTTCCTGATCCGGGGAAAGTATGATTTTTTTGTAGTATAATTTTGAATGCTTTTTTATAGTGTTGATGTAAAAAATATAAAAGATATCTATAAGGATCATACATGGTTGTCATATGTCTGTGAACTAATTTATAAAACTAAAATAATTTTACAATATCATTCATACAGTGATGTAAAAACCTATAATATAGTGGTTATAAATTTTCTCGAGTCTTTTTACCATTCCATGGTTATAGGTGTTTTCAAATAGAATAGTACATACGCGAACTAAGGAATTATAGCATGTGTATATTGATCACTTTCATAGGATGACATATAGAATATTTGTATATACATGATCGGTTTGATAATGATACATAATATAATGGAAATGCATTTTTAGATAGATGAATTTTCAGGGAGAATAAGACAATGCATCGATGGTTGAAAAATAGCATTAATCAAAAAATATTCTCGTCCCTCCAATTTAATGTGGGAGTATATATAGAATAATGTGGATTATGAGGGAACATTGTATTTGTGGAAGTATTTCTAACATATCCAAAGTAGTATATTTTTGGAATCCATTTGGAGATGTAAAATATAATAGACTTAATGTAAACATAATGGTAGTTTTTAAAAAACCCCATGGGATTTGGTAGTGTTGGATTTTTTATCAGCTTTATATTCTGTAAGTTATCAGGAAGTGGTGAAGAGAATTAGTTTTGGTATTATATTTTCTAAAGATGTTAATCATATATATGTGATCCTAAAATTCCATATGACATCTATAAGAATTTTTCATGGTCATATAAATTCTAATTTAGTATTAGAAGAAAAAATATAAATGTAAGACTATTTTTCATTTCATGGTAAAAATATAGAGACTGTATTGGTTATAAACAACAAGAGGTTTTACAATATGATGTGGAGAAAATAAGTGTTTCAAAATTACCTTCCCGAAATGAGGAAGACCAACTTCTGTTTAGTTATCACTACATAAGGCATCAATATAATTGTTTTGGATATACATAATAAATATGTAGATGAAAAATAAAGAACTAGTAATGAACTTTGAGTTATATTACAATGAAAGTATTAATAAGACCACACTATTGTGGTTTTAAAATTTTGAATAGTTTTACACTCTCTAATGGATGATAGAGTTTTGTATTGATGGAATACCTTTGTAAAATAGGTAGTATCTCAGTCATTTTAGTCATTGTAGTATAATGTGTTTTTAATAAATAAAAAACTCAACATTTATGTAGAATCATTGAGATTAAAACATAAAAAATATAGTTCACACACAATAGTGGATTTTTTCTTGACCTATGAGATATAGTTGAGAAAGAGAGATTCCATCTATTAGTGTTTCAATTGATATAGAGGACATAAATGAGAATGTTGAATCAGAATACTATATAATTCATGTACCATGGTACTAGTCCTAGAGAGTATTAGGATTCCCAATAAGAAATCAAAATGGGAAAAATGAATATGGTTTAGGTTATTTTGATACGAATTTGACATGCAGAGGAACTATATCAGGGATATCAATGAGTATTTTCATGGTTATTATTGTCTCATTGAGAATGAATATATAATGAAACCAATGTTGATTCATTTCCTATAATGATTTAAGATGTTATGATCTTGAAATATTCAAAAAATTTAAAATTATTGAAATGAGAAAAAATTATATAAAGTTTGTGTATTTGATTTGGACCATTTTACAATACATTACTAATCAACTTTCTGTTTCATTATTTATTGTAATAAAGAGAGGTGATATTTTTTACAAAAAAGTAATAATGTTAATCATAGATTGTAAATATTGGGAGTTGAATAATAGTTTTAGACCATTTTCAAATGTTTTTAAATAATAGATATAATAAGTGAGTTTAATGGGATATGTGAAGATACTGAAAAACATATCAACATTAAAAAAAATTTGATTGAGATAATATTATGGATGATGAAGATATTCCTATTATCAAACAAATGAAAGGTATTTCTATGTTTGGTTCAAAAAGAATTATATGAGTAATTATAGATTAGAGGGGGCTCATGATATGCGATGTAATAGAAAGAAATTACATGACTATAAAGTTAAGAAGAAAAAGAAATAATTTATTCTATGTAGTAATAAATAATAAATCCAAACGAGTGGATGGAAAATAGAGATAAAATAAAATTAATTTAATTATGACTTGCTGATGATCTTAACAATTAATAAAAAATAGTTTTCATATTATATTATTGAATGATGCTGATTTTTTCATTATGATTTTTATAGTCTACCAGTAAAGAAGTAATAATTTAATATGAGTTCTGCCAATCAACATCCAATTCATTAATAATAAAATTAAAAATGTTGTGACATAGAGAGTGACATCAAAAATATTAATCTTTTGATATTTTTTAGTGAATGATAGAAGATCTAGGTAGTTTCTTTTGTGTTGTTGTAATCCAAACCTAACCCATTTCAATATAGTCACCACATTCATAGGAGTGACCATAGTAAAAGTAACCGCCAATTAGTGTGATTACTGGATTTGGGTGCCTGAGACATCACCCTTTAATGTGTCTTGGATTATCATAATATGTGTAAATGAGTTATATACTTATTTTATATATTCATGCTCAGTATATATGTTGTAATACCTAATAGTTGAGGGTGTATTTTTAAAATACTTATATAAATTAGAAAAATAAAAATTATATATCTGGACATAAGGTCAGCATAGAAAGATGAATCATATGTGTGACCCTATAATCAATGAGCATAAGATCATCTATGGTATTTATATTTTAAAGAAATGTTTTGAAATTGGAAATTTTCATAAAATTACTCACCTACCCCTCAATGTATCTCTCACCTAAACCCTTTATCAAGCCTAATAATTCATATTAAAACCTAGGTTCTATTTTTTTATTTCATTCTTTTCAGTATGATCCAATTGGATTTTTTTGAAATAGATTATTTTGTAATTTTATTCATGTGAAGAGAAAGAATATATAAATATAAAAAAAGAATAGACATTGGAGGGTAATTCAATAAAATAAATTATATATTGAAAAATTATGATTTTGAATGAATAATTCAGTATTTCCCAATTGATAGGTATGAACAAATTTTTTCGTGAATATATTAAATCATTTAATTCTTTTATGGGACTAGATGGAGATATCGATTTAACTACTATACTTAAATATGCTGATGATAATATAATTCCATGAATCACAAAGAGGGAAGCTTTCAACTTATTTTAAGGGATATCTATTAAACTACAAAAATAAAAAATGATGTTAATATAGGTGGAAACATCCCTATTAATTATTTTTAAAATTGTAAATATTGAGGTTAAATTTTAATAAGACACCAAAAAATTAAGATTTATTTTTGTACTGATACATGGATAAATTTTGATTCTTATGTTGTGATAGAAGATTATATTTCAACAAATTTGTAAAATATTAACATTGGTTACAATTATAATAGTTTAAAATCGAATATGGTTACTAATTTAATTTCTAAGATGGATGAATTGGTTTCACACATGGTAGAAATTCATTAGGAGAACCAAATTCTAAAGAAAGTGGAAGCAGCCGTGATTAAATATATTATGAAATTTTGTATAATGATAAAGGGTAAAATTGACCTAAATAGTGAACATTCACCTAAAATGGGGAAATAAACAGCCATGTAAATTGAGGTGAAATATTTTTTTCAACTTATCAAGACATAAAATGATGATAGGATGAGGTTTATAAAGGAATGACAATCAGTTTTGGGAGAGAGGATTCCCCTAACTAGTGGAGATCGACCAATATATCTATAATCTTTTGGAGAAACTGAAAACTAAAAATGGGAAGAGGAAAATCCAACCTAGGGAAGAATAAAAAATGGATCTCTTAAATATTTTAGAAATTAGAAATTGTTTTCTAAAATTAAATGTGAAGACTCCCAATGTATGGTAGATATCCAATTATAATATTGTGGAATATTGGGACCCATTAGTTTTTTTATAGAAGCCCAAGGGATCGAAGTTGGTTGGAAATCTATTACGATAACATATAATTGGAGGTATGATTACTTAAGGATTTATTTTAACATCATATTTTTATATATGATAACTATAAAAAATTTTATATAAGTTATATTAAGAGAAAATATATCATCATCATAATGAAATTCTATGTTTCAATTATAAATGCGAAGAAAAAACACACCAATAAAAAATTTATCATGATAGAAATAAGATTCACTCAATTAGTGGAATGAAAAAACTTAACTAAATTAATGGTCAAAAAATAAAATAAATTAGATTACTCATAGAAGCCATCATTCAATGAAGGAAAGTGAATTTGGAAATAATTGATTGATATTTTTTTAGATGTGAAAAACTTGTATGAGTAAATAATAAAAGACTTAGCAATGTTGAAAATGGTCAAGGTGGAACTCGTAGATATAAATGAGGATAGACATGAAGAATTCATTAGTGATATCAAAAACCCTCTATAAGGAAAAACATGATGATATGTGGATGATACATTTTGTTGTAATGAAATAATCATGAATGAGTCAATGATAATGAATCAAAGGAGGATGCATTTCCTAGTGGGTTAAGACTCACAATTGAGTAAAATCCTATGAAAAAAGTGAAGAGCTAATAAATTAGACAAAAAATGTTTTTATAGGTTTTATTACACGAATATTGGCTGGGAATTAATACAATAACGATAAATTTAATGGTTTGGTCACTAAGACTAAACATATTCTTCAACTAAAGGTAACTTTAATGTATCCTCTCTAAATATATGTATATATTTCTAACTATTTTTTATTTGTTTAATGTTTTTTGGGAGATATTTTCTATAGGGTATTTTCATCAAATTCTGCTTTTGGTATTATTTCATGCTCAACCTTTCTAAATTATGATTAGGGAATTGAAATTGATATCTTGGTAAATATATATTTATAAGAACACTACAACAGATAGTAACATCCAAAAAATATATGTTATTTTAATATATGGTATCAAGGTATAGTTTATGTGTTTAGTTTACGATAACATATCATATATTACATTTAGTCAATTAATATAGAAACTGATTCCATTATTGAATAGAATAAAACCTGATTTTCATGAAATATTTTTTATTTGACACATGATATTAGCTGATGGTTTTATGATATAAAAGTATTATAGGTGGATGATTATCATGATTAATATTTATTCTATATTTATGTATTATTATGATTATGTATTGGGTTTTTGAAGACATAGATCCTAATATAGACTCTCCATCAACCACTGAATTATGGCAAGAATATAATGAAAACAATACATTTTTGTAATTGGTTTTAATTTTTATATTTAGTGTCAAAATTTATTTCCATAGAGTTTTTGAATATAATAAATACAGTAAAACTCAGAAATTTGGCAATTTATTATTATACATGAATGTTTTAATAAACTTTTGTTGTATTTGGAATGAAATTTTTCTTTATATTAGTATAATACTATGATTTTTGGTATCCTATAGAAGTATTTAAAGTGAAATTTATTTCATTAATGGTGTTGGCATAATATTTATTTTCCTAGATCGAGTTCAATATCAGCAAGATAATATTATATCTAATTATTTTTGGTTATGTAGAAAATGACCCACTGATAATATTTTAGAAATCACCTTTTTTTGTGCGAGTTTAATTTTTTGAAAGATAAATCATTAATTTTATTGATTAAGAGTATATATTACTAGAAACTGGATAATAAGTGAGCAGTGAGACCAAAATTTTAAGATTACTTATTTTTATTTCAAAATTTACTGATTAATCTCTCATCATATGATGAAAATCTATATTGGAATGGGGGATAATATTTATTGACAGTTCCTTGTGAAAAATGATATTTTAAACTCTCAAATTTTACCATTTTGGTAATCTAGTAATATTTGAATGTCAGTATTGTAAATAATATTCATCATTATTATATTTGAAATCATATAAATTACTATCAAAAGTTTAACCTGTTTACTTTATTTGTGATGTTATATTTGGATCCTATTTTCAATTAAATGATTAATATTTGGGGAGAATTAATTTTTTTTACTCATATAAAGTGGTAAGATTTGGATTCGATGTCTCTATTGGATAAAGAGAATCATGAATCAATATATCATTATATCCCTCAAAAGGGGAGTAGGAATATTTCATGGTTCATACGTAAGATTATTTTGATGATGAGGTAACTTTTTATATTTCATAGTGTTTCAAAAAAAACAATATGATAGATTATTAGCATCCACATGGGGATTTTGATGTTTTGGATTTATTGGATATACATTGGTGTTTTTATTCTATAATAATGTAATGTTGTGGTGATTAATAAAAAATATATGTTCATACATAAAATTTTGATTTAGATATCAATGTAGTTTCTTGTTATTTTGGAAGAAAAGGTGTGCACCTTTGATGTGTCCAAATAATTGAATAGATTAATATATTAGGGAACATAGGTGAGAGTAAATTATTTCTAACCAATTAATGGTTCATCCATATTGGTCTTAGGGATTGGTAAAACTATAGGTGTGTTAGGAAACCATCTCATTTGGTATACCACCATATTCTCATAGCCATTCTTGTCCTTTATCTACAAGTCATACAATTACTTAAGATTCATAAATCTCAGTAGTATAAAATCTTATCATGCTTTCAAGAACAAGGATCACAATGTTTTATGAACTAATTAAATATATTCTTAACATTCTAAAATATAAAATTCAAAATTTTCTAAGTCTATAACAATATAAAAATATCATTCATTATTTTTGTGTAGTTCATGTAGGAGGTGTCTAGGGTATATGGGGGTACAAGATATCACTTTGTAATTATTTCAATAATTTTGGATACTGCATCCCCATTAAATATATTAGTGTAATAAAATATAATCTCAACTAGTAAACTAGAGTTTAGTGTAAAAAATCTAATATTAGTGGCAATGAATTCATTCAATCTTTCAAAAGAATCACTATATGAATCATTATAATTAAAGTCAGTTTCATTCATTATTATGTTATTCATGGACAAAGAAAATTAAGATAAAGTACCAAAAAACATTCTATAAAATATAACATATCCTAGAGATGATATAATGTTCCTCAATGTGGTGGGATGTGGAAATTTTAAAATAACAACAATAATTGATTTATATATTTCAATTCCATTTTTAAAAATTATTTTCCCCAAAATATTTATGTTTACACCATAAAATGACATAGTTCAAAATGTATAAAGAAGAAATTATCAATAAGTCTTTTTAGAACATTTTATATTCACTCTATATGAAAACAAAAAAAAATTCTATTCAATTTGAATTCATCCAAAAAAACATCAAACCATATTCAATCATTTCGAGAAATATAATAATCATAGAATATTAAAATGTAATTCTAGCATTTTAAAGATTGAAAGATATCCATCAAAAAGGTAATATATTGATGGTATATGTAAATTATTTAGTTTATTATTTTTCTTGATTAATTAAAAAAAATGTTCCAAGAAAACCTATTAAAATAAAAAATAATTTCCCTTTCAAACAAACCAATCACACATTTATCTTTCCATGGTTATGGAAAATGATATTTTTTGGTTTCATGGTTTAGTTTCCAATATTTTATATAAACACTTTTGATATTATGAATTGATATGGTAATTAACTCATTAAATTAAATTTAAAATATTCTATATCCATTGTAATTTCATATAATTTGGATGAAACACAGCCACTGTTATTCTGATGGGGGAAATAATTATTTCTCCTAACAGTCATTCTCATACATTAGAACTACTTTTAGAAAGGTTGGTTTTATTTTTATTTGGGATTGGATCACCAGTTTGGACTCATTATTAGGATAAATTCTATGGATGTTGGTGGTAAGGCTAGTCCTAAATATGTCAGATTATGTTTCACCAATAACTATATAATTTTGTTTTGTAATTTGATTAGTCAATGTTCTTGATTGGGAGATATATTATCTGAAATAATTACGATAAGATTCACATATTCTATTAAATATTAATATTTCATGTTTGATATAAGAAAAATTTGTTTATGTTCAGGTGGTTTTCCATTGAATATAATTGTTTATATTTCTCT
The DNA here is from genome assembly GCA_963277665.1 of Viscum album. NCBI lineage: Eukaryota > Viridiplantae > Streptophyta > Magnoliopsida > Santalales > Viscaceae > Viscum > Viscum album. The sequence goes on along the minus strand of OY728155.1, from coordinate 211,778,385 downwards.
ATGTTATAGGAATTCATATTTTATAAATAAATATTAAGACTATATTTCTGTAACTCATAAAAATAAAATTCATCATGTAATTAAAACTGTTACACAATCAAAACTATTTCTAAATAATGGTAATTTCCAGAAAAACACATTCTAAATGATTTTTAGGTGTCTTCAAATATTCTCTTAATCATATTACATAATAAAACATTTCAATTTAATCCTTATAATAATAACTTAATTCAAAATGGTTAAATATAAAAATATATTTTTTCACGTGGGTATATCATTGAGTAATGGATGCGGAAAATCCATATTTTGTCACCAATATCCCATATGTTTGTTCTCCCCCAGGTGAAAATGTCCTTAATGAATTTTTCCAGCCTCTTAATTTTTTATGGCCACTGGTAAATAAATATTGATTTATAATTTAATAAACATATCCAGAATATATTGTTACAATGATTCAATAGTTGTTTTCTTGGGTATGAATGACATTGTAGGGAACGGAGGTTATGGTTGTTGTAGATATTAAATTGTCACTTTATGATTGAATTTACTTTTGTAACGCCCCAACCACAGTTACCTAGAGTCAGTGCATTATTACAGAACATTGGCATGATCAGAAACGATCAAGTCTCAAAATATCGATTAGTTTAGTAACATTGGAAACACTAGAAACAATCATAAGTATCTTATTACATCATAATGTGAAAAACTACAAAAACATAGCCTCCATAGTCCACACTCATATCCCTGGAAACTATCCCTACAGGTCAGTCATAAAATACTTCTTCACATCTTCGCAAAAATAAAACATAAAAAGGGGTGAGCTCAGATGATCAGTACGGATAACAATATAGTAGAAACTTTCATAAATAAGAATAAACATTTAAGAAAATGTATAACTAAAACAAATTCCATTTAAACTTGAACATCAGCATAATATGGAAAAAATAAAATGAAATAATTCCATTTAATTATTCAAATGGATATTCTACTAGACAAATAATCACATGAAATATCAATAACCACTTTCGTAATGATGGAATGTATAATTCTAGACTATCATATCCATATAGTCAAGGCCATGTGCCAAGACTAAAAATATGATTTTTTCAAGGCCGTGTTCCAAGACACTAGTTTGTCTCATTAGACCTACCGATGCATCGAGGATCTATAGAGGGCTCCACCCATAACTTACTAAAGTCCAATGCATTTCTCATATGAACAGGTTTAAACATAACATAAACATTCTTATTAATACTAGCATATGAAATGTAAATACTTTCCCCATAAACCATGAATGGTATAAAATTAACACATCCATAGTCAAACATATCACAAAAACTTCAATAAAATATGCAAGTTTTGTATCATAATAAATCAACTTCAAATAAGCATAAAATCCATCAACGGATTTTGACATAGATGAAATCAAAACCTTTTTTAAAGAAATATATCTTTCTATTTTAAAATCATTTAAAAGTAACAATACTATAGAAGAAAACATATTAATTGAAAATATTCTAATAATAAAGTAATATAAGATTCGATGATTTTATAATGGCATAAAATATGTGCACCCACCGTATATGTTAAAAAAGACATTCTTACCTTAATTCTGTCGAAAAGGTTAAAAACGACCTTGTTTGGAAGATAACAGAATGATTCCTTTATAAAAGTCTTATAAAAATTCAAACAAGGGTATAAATGAATTTCACCGATAGTCTATAAAATAGTAAGAATGTTTTGAAATACAATTTAACGAAACATGGATGTGGATGATAAAGAGGTCCCAGTAGACAGTTACGTAAAAACATCCTCAGATAATAAAAAGATTGTGAAATTAACCCATAAGTTGTAATTTTCATTGGTCAAGGGTAAGTTAACATCCTGTATAAAGGATAAATAATTGTTATTAAATTATAAAATAATCATATACATTAAGATTATATCATATATGATCTTTAAATATTGCTTTGTTAATAATATCTTAGTATTATCATCTTTTCGGGTGTTAACTGATACATTTTCCTTTATATGCTTTGATACAGAAGTAATGTTTCATATATATAGGATGAATCATATTCATATTCAGAATTATATTAATTCTTTAAACATTATTTATAATCATCTAATGAATATTTTTCTTGAATGGATACGATGGGGAATGAATCTCATCACGTTCATGGAGACGGTAATCTGAACGTACGCATGAACGACAATATCATTCTTTTGGTATTAAATTAAAATATAATTTGATAGTATATTATATATTACAAATAATTATCATTTAGTATTTATTATTTACATCAATTACACATCATTATTATACCCATCCAAATAATAATGTATTGAATAACAATTACACCACGACGTGGAAATGGTAAGCTGTATGTTTGAACGTATGGTGAAATGTCATTAATGGATTGATAGAATAATGAATTTTTTTGTAAAATATTTATAGTAACATCATAGTATATAGAATATACTGGATTTATTATTTTATAATGAAAAAAAATAGAAACAGGGTGTGGAAGATGAAAGGAGCTTGAATGTGGCGATTAAATATTTACCTCTTCTTCGGGTTCTTCCTTTTGATTTGATCAAAAGTTCTCCTTAGGATTTCTTTTTGACGAATGGAAGGCCTAAAGGATGAATGGAGTACAGATGATTGGGTTTTTGGGAAGGTTTTGGCCGAGGATAATGGCTATGAAGGTGTTAATTAGATAAGAGGGGTAGTGCCCTTTTATAATAGAGGTGAGGAGAACCTTAGAAAAAGCTGGAAATATTATTTGATAATAAAATCATTTTCTATTTCTAATGGATACACAATGTATTATTTAAAGGAAAAGGTGGGTATGGGTCAAAAAATACTCAACCAAAAGGTTTTAGAGAGGTTTGGGTCACTATATTAACCTTAACTTTTAGATTTAACTCTAATTTAAATTGTTTGATATTTATCATGTCTCTTTGTATATTTATATTATATGGTTAATAAACATACTATATACCTCCAATAGAACCAAAAGTGGATCAATAATGACACACCTATCATTATATAAGTCTTATAGCCAAACATTATATTTTTAAGAGTATTATATAAATTAATAATATAATATTTGTTTGAAAAATTCTCTTAGGTCAATTTTGACACTATTTAATAATTGTTTTTCGTTAAAGTCATAAAAACTTTTTTAATTCGAAATAAATTCATTTAATCAATCCAAACATGTCATATTAACCTATAAAATTCGTATGTGGCATAAAAAATGTCAAATTATATTTACTTTTAACATTTATAAAACCCTTTATATGATTCTTTCATTAATAAGGAAAATACTGATTCTAAATATGGAATCTATTTTTCTAAATTCAAAACACAGAAGTGGTTGAAATTAATTTAAAATTAATTCTTGTTTTCAAAACATAAATAATGTTTTTTTAAAAAATAATTATTATTAAAAGATTGACACTTGTTTATGTCTAGTTTATATGCGGAATTACGTCCAATGACCAACATTTGATTAAATGGTAAAAATATATTCTAACTTCGATTTAAAACCACTCAATAGTATAATTTATCACTTTAAATTATTTGGATTAAAAAAGTAGTTTTTAATTAATGTTTAGTATTTTTCATTATTCATCAAAAATTTGATGTTCTCAGAAAAATAACAAAAACTTACCCTAAGATAATTTTTATATTCTGAATCCAAAAATGATATCCAATTTGAATAATAAAATTTATGAAATTTTAAAAAGTGGTTATTACTATTAATAATGTCTACATCGATTGGTTGTGGTCTGTGTTAGAACCTCAAAGTTGTGTTCAACACACACTACTGTATTATTCAAAGAAAAGAGTACCATGGAAGCTTGGGGTGTTACAATTTTATGGTGGTGATTTCATTTCATTTTTTAGGTTACATATTAGTGAAGGATTCTCAAGGTTCATGGTCTTATCCACTCCCATATTATATCATTAGTGGAAATCCTTCACCATTACAAAGATCCTTATAATAGCTTAATGTAATGAAGAAAGAATTTCCAATTGATTAATTATATAGTGGAGTAGTAAGACTACATTATCAATTATTTTCCATGGTTTTGATAGTGGTAATGATTTTTCCAAACTATACATGTAATTATTTTAACTCTAATCTATGAGTGCTGAGAGTTGTTTGTTGTATTTTTGGAGGCTCTATCACTAGTCATAATATTTACCTTCTAGAGGGATCACAAACTTTTCCTTATTAATATCATTGGGTTAGATTGAATCATTGAATATATAATTATTGTGTCTAAATAAAAAGATTTTAAGACTGTTTGAATGATTTCTAGAATAACGGTATTTGATGTTGTCAGCACAAAACATTAATATAATTAACTAGAACTTCTCTAAAGACATGTTTTCAAGTTGTTTTATTATAGAACTACTTATAGTATAAACCATGGAATATTTTTATCCCTTGGCCTTTAGGGAAACCATCAGTTCAGTTCTAATGGTAAAAAAAATTGCATAAGAACCAAGTGGATGTATTGGGTGATGTGTATATCAACATTTTAATATCTTGTGGTCTATCATGATATGCTTGTTTAGTAATTTTATTTTCATATAAATTTTAGTTTTAACTAACCACTCATCTCTATTTGTATTTATTATATCGTTTTTTTTGGATTTCGGGACATCCCATCAGTCATTTATATGAATTCAGTATAGTACTTCTCAATTAGTGCTCCTCAAAAATAATCATCCAATAGGTTTCATTCATTGTTTTTCAATAATTGGTGAAATAACAAAAATAATTTATAATCTTCTTAATAATATTGTTGGTAAGATACAATCAATTTATTTAACCATTCAAAAATCACATATATATTTTCTCTACATGTTTATATGATTTAATATGTCTCTTTTAACAGTATATCACTCCTTGATGTAGTGAAAAAAATTGGAGGAAGACCCTTTGAAACATGTCCCATTAAGTGAATTATATTTGTTATATATTTTAAATCAACCACTTGGATTACCCCATAAATGGAGATGGATAAATCCTTCTAGTTGATATTATTCTTAAGGAACTCACTAATTCAAAATGCATTACATAATTATTTACACGTTATTAAATTAAAAAAATGCATTTTCTTCTAAAAATTTATAAATTTTACGTTAAATAATAATCATTTATTTTTTATATAAAATTATGGTTAATAATTCAATTTCAATTGATGTTAAGTAATGTTGAAATTCAATGTATAAAACTATCTAAAATTCAAATCAACTTAAGAAATTTTATCTGATATATTTCTACTAACTAATTCATATTTTATGGAATAAGATGTTGTGGAATGATAATTATTCAATGGAATAGCAAGAAAAACACTTCCATATTGTTTGATGTTTTTTAATATTCAACGTCTTTCATGTAATGTTCTTTCAACCATTGGACCAAAATCAACGAGGTGGGGAGAATAAGATCTGGATATTAATTAAAATCATTTTATAAAAAAATTAAAATTATTACACTAGCCTCTCAGTAAACAACACCAAAATGATGTATGGATAATCTTAGGGATACCAGGAATAGAATTTCACCTATTAAAAATTTGACAGTAGTGGAATCAGGTAGTCTTCGAAGAATATACTATTATATATGTTTTCTATATTGTCTGATTTGTTTAGTGTGTTTAAATAATTATTGGATCAATTGGTTCTTTGTTCAATGACTTAAAATGTTAATGTAATTGAATTGATTTACATTTATTATTATGAATAATGGTAAAAACTTATATCGTTACCTCATTATCCTATTGAATCATTATTACATAATCTAAAAATCTTTATCTAATTTAATAATACCACACTATTACTCTTATCTATTTTTATAGTTTGGATAAGGAAGTAGAGGAATAATTATATCTCATATTCTTTATTAGAATGGTTATTGGATATTTGTGATCACTTTTATATTTTCCCAGCACATTATATTTCATGTAGTCAATTAAGATTGAGGGTATTGTGTATGAAACTCCATGAATGAGTGTAGAAGAAATTAAAATTAAAAACTAGGAAGTGTCTCCAACTGAACCATTAAAATCAACTATATAAATTAGAAGTATAATTAACCATTGATTAATAGAATTATTTTGTATCGGAATGAAATAATTTTCCATGGTTTAATCCGAAATTTTCAAAAGTTTCATCATCATAGTGTTATAGTATAACTAAAATAAACTAATCCATAAAAATGAATGAAACAGTAACTCAATATTTCAATTGAACCAATCCTCATTGCTTGTACCCCTTATCTTTTCAACAGTGGATCTTCTTATAGAGATTACTCCAGGTTCACCCATCATTATTTCAATGTATTTTAAATGAGTTCCTTCTTCATCAACAAATATTTATACTTCCAATGAAGATATACTTTAATTTTATCATTTATATTAATTGAATTCATCTTCATATACTTGAAACAAGACCCACCTAGGGGACTAGATGGTTTTAGTTGAGGGTATCTTCATGAATTCTCATAGTTCCAGAATTTCTCCACTGATTGAATTTTGAGCCTTGAAGAATAATCCCTGAGGATATGATTTTGTGATTTTTGAATTTTTTTTTTAAATTTAGTCTCTTCAAAACATTATTAAATGATTAGAATTATGCATGTTCGGATTTTCTATTGAATATAGAATTCAATATTTCGTCTTTTAATTGATGATTTGTGATTCACTTGTTAGAACAATTTGGTTTCAAAACAAGGCCTCATCATCAATGCATTTGGACCATTACTATAGTATGGTTTAAGATATATGTTGTGCAGGACATGGGTGATATAAATAGTATATGTCTAATCCAGAAGTAAAATTAAATATTTAAACCATAATAAATAAATCTGGCATTATATACAACTTCAATAATAGTTTGATCAACACCTGCATCCAGATTATTATCTCAATCTGGGAATCCAGCAGTCGAGTATGGATTTTTGAATTTTTCCTTGAAAAATAGATGATTTCCTTATAGACATCATATGTTTAACTATATTGGGAAGATTCAAGGGGGTAATCATGGATAAATTTGGAACTTGAGTAGTGAATGATCTTGTCTGAGGAATTAGATCAATGTATTTAATTTTTTGAATTCATTTTTGACATTGGTTGTTCACTATGTGTGTCTTCTCCTCAAACGTTGGGGCTAGTGCGTTGGAATTGAATCATAGAATCATAAAATTGAATAACTACATAGGGATTATATTATAAAGGAAAATAATTTCAATATAATGATAATTCTCAATGATCTTATTTCATCCCGACAAAACTCATCGTCTTCCTTTCAAATATTTGGTTAGGAGTTTACATCCTTCTTTCTCCATCACTGATTCGAGATTTAGTGACACCATCATGAACAACCAAATCATTGGTGATCCATCGAACTCGTTCAAAAAAATCATGCAGTATATGTTCTATGCATCATTTTCAAATTTTAATTTATAAGAACATGGAACTAGATAATAGTTTGATAAAAATATTTTTTTTCATTCTCAGTATAATTCTCATCAAACAACACAGTCATCATGGGATCTACTTCACAATTTGTGTGTGTCAGGTTCATCTACATCAAGTCAAAAAGTGAGTAGGATCTTAGATTCTTCATCTAGATGAGAATAAATTTATGTCAATATGATTCTATATTCATCCACATCAATATGTTTCACCATTATCATACATGGGTCAATCTTATACTATCCTTTTTGATTTTTGGTTTTCCCCAACATTGGTTTCAACTATATTTGTTTCATTATTTGGCTAAAGCCAGGCTTGGGAAACATTTATGAGCAAGAAAGGACTGTGGTTCAACACATATGATACATTTTAAGGTGAATTATAGAGGGAAGATATATTGGAATTCTCCATGATGATGGAAAAATACACTGATCTAGTGTGATACACAGTCTAAGGGGGATGCACGATCGATCAAATTTGAAGGAAAATAAGAAATTGGTTTTCATGAATACATATGTTTAGTTGTGTAAAGTATCATGGAAGTAGAAGTTTTATTATTATTATAGTATATATATAGTTACATGATAAAATTACTCGTGGTAAAAGGCCTAAGGATTCAATTATAGTTGGTTTTTTGTATGTTAGTAAATCCAAAAATAAAAGGTGATGATAGAATGTTGGCTTCATAATAATATTTGTTTCCCCTTCTAATGGAATATTTTAAGGTAATGTTTCAAGACCATCTCAAGATCGTATAATTTCTCTAACATCACCTATTATTTAGTAAAGATGTAATGATACATATACAAATATATGGAATTTTCATGAACCCCCCCCCCCAAAAAAAAACTTAATCACAGAAATGCAAACATTATTAAAAAATTTATAAATTATCTACCTTGATTTTACTAAAAAGTATATTAACGCAATATAAATTTTCTTCTAATTTTAAAATTGAATAAAAATTGGAAATTAATGAAATTTTTATTGAATTCTTTAATTAAAAATATTTTCCAAATTTTTAATATTTTTCAATTCAGCATTCCAAAACACATAATGAAATTATTGAATGGCCTTTTCAAAATATAAATTTTAAAATTACTTTTCAAAATCAAATTCAATCAATCAAATCAATTTATGGAATCATTTTATTCAAAAAAATGAATATACAAGCATAAAATATTCATTAAATCCATTTAATCATTTTAATTTTAGATTCATTTCAAAAAATGAATGTGATGATTATATAAAAAAATAAATGAGTGGATTCTCATTCTAATTCCATGAATAAATCAAATAATAAAAATTATTATTTATCCATGTTACAATTCAATTTTAAATTCCAAATTGATTAGAAAATATGAATTACATTGGATTTTAATAGAAATTAAGGGGTATTTAAAATGAATAACGACAAAAATATTTTAGAATTTTATGCTATTATAGTTTTCCCCCTAGTATAGTAACTTCTATATTCCATAAATATTCTCCACAATGCACAAACGGTAATTAACAATGAATGGATCCCCATGACATAATAATTCTCACGCTCAAGAATATTCCATGATAGTGTGAAAAGATTGATTATGGGAACTAAAATTAGTTCACCCTTAATCTTTTATAATCCCAAACCACTAAGCCTTTATAGGATACATTCCCACCTCTGCCATAAACTATAAAAGTAGGAAATAGTTAGATAAATGTGTTCATTCTTGGGGATTATGTCCACAAATTTCTGAATTCCCCCCAAAAATACAAGTATATAGAGTATTTATTATCTTACCTACAAAAATAGATTATATATATGTCCCTAGTATAATGAGTATCCATCTTCTCTAACAATACATTATATTTTGGGGATGTTAGGATCTAGAATGGATTTCATAAATGAGGAAAAACATTTGGAAGATATAGGTGGGTCTGGTATGTTTCATCAACATGAGGAAGTAGGGTCTCCATCCATTATGGAAATTTGGCTTCATCCTGAATTGACATAGCTTGAACTATTTATATATCATGAAAGGATCCCCTCTATAATGGGACTACCATATAATTATTTTTAGAAAAAATATATTATTAGTAATCCATATTATGGTTTCTTTTTAACCAATCACATATGTTTGTATTGTTCATGAGTTGGAACACATTTTTAATAAATATTAACAAGATGATGAGATCTTATGGGATGCTCTAGAAATTAATGAATATCATTTCTAGCTATTTCCAATTTCAACCATTCACTATTTTCTCTTATATATTCATTCTGAAAAAACATAAAATATCTATAGAAGAACATGTTGGTTATGATCATATACCTTCATAGATAAATATATGGTGTTCCTTGAAATGTTCGAGCACCTTTGTTTCCTCAACAAACATTGTAACAATGTTGAACTCAAAACACATCTAATGGATCAATATCCAAACTTTTATAGATGTTCTTAGAACATGTAGAACATATGTATTGAATGTCCTATAGTTCTACATCAGATCCTTTATGGTTAACAACCCCATTTATGTGTTATAGACTGGGGTAAGTATATATCCATAACTGTTTCATTTTTAGATGATGAAAACTGAGTCATAGAGTGAGCCCTCCATATGATTTTAGTGATTCTTCTCTACCAACTACTGATTTGGTGAATTTGGTCACACCTAGACAACCTAATACATATTATTGTGATGTCATTTTTATTTAATTTATGATCCCATTCCCTATAGGAATTTTATCGATATGTAAATCCCCATGTACGTTTTTGTTTTCTAATGCCTTCCACCAAGACCGGCATATTGGATTATCACACCAAGGGTCAGGATACGATCCACTCTATTCCACAATATAGAGGTGAAAATACTATGACCACCAGGATGAAGATGAAATTACCTTGATTAGAATGAGATGAATGTATGGTGACAATTCCCTCCGTGGAGTTCATTTCAAAGTCCAAGTCTCTCATATCAATTTATGAAATCACTATCAAACCCATTTTTATAACCATATTTATATGGATTATTGATAATTATATAACATTATTTATTTATAAATAATGATTGAATTCATATTTTATTAGTTATATGTATGTCTTTCGCATCTAAAAATATTTTTCTAATGTAGATTTATAAGGGAAACATATGATCATTTTATAAGGAATATTATGCTTATCACCTAAGGAATTATCAACTCAACTCCAAGTGAATCTTGTAATTATCAAATGATTCACAATATTCACTTCAAAAAATAAATCCTAGTATTATCACCTATGAAATCCCACAATCATATCATGAGGAACCATGTTCTCATCACTAAATTAAAATTATTATAGTCAATTAAGAAATCCTTTTATCATGACTAGATGAATCACTAACTCAATACATGGGGTTGTTTTTATATATCACATTAGGATTATTTGGATGATATTATAAATATCACAAGTTCCTCACTAGAGGTATATAATTCTCATTACATGAGGCTACATTTGATTTTCACCTATGACATAATAAGATCGTCAACTAAGAATGGGTTATTAATGCATCTGTTTGGTGGGTCATCCAATTTTCATCACATAGTATATTCCCATAAAATAGTAAAAGAATTATACCCCCATTAAATCATCATGTAAGGGAGTTAGAGGCTATAAATCTAGTTATGATGTGATCCATATATGTTTATCAAATTTGGGATGTCACAATTTAACATCCAGTGCGGATGTGATCTACATATGTTCATTCTATAAAGTTGGTAAAATTTTAATTTCAATTAGAGAATTTATCATCATATTCTCATCATTTAAGGGTCAATAACATTTAATGTCTAGTGGGGATGTTTTCAACGTTTTTTATACCCATGGTTAGTGATCAGGTATAATGGATATTGCCTCCTAATGGGGATATTAATTGATCTGATGTCGTGATTGATTCTCAATAGTCATCATATATATCATATTAATGTATGAATAAAATCCCAAATAGTTCATAATACTTAATTTTGTATTATGTGATTGAAGTTCTACTTGTATTTTAATTTGAGGTTGTAAAGATACTTGTGTCATAAAATATATGACAATAAGGGATGGAGTTGAGCTTATAGAATTGGATTCATATTTTTTTATTTGGAGTTTCATTAGTATGGGTAGGGATTTTTTAGGTTCACCAAGCTCTGTATTATGGGAAAATATTATTATCTCTTCCCATCCTATCTTGGAGGCATAGATCATTGAGTGTAATATGGATAAAACCTTGATTTTCTCATTATAGAGGATTATGAAAGTGTTTCCTTTTTTCTATTTAGATGAAACCATACTGGATGTTTCCCTACATATTCTGTGTGTAAATTTTGTGGGTGTGATAGGATAGAATTCCAATTGATCATATAGATTATGATAGAATAATCCTTTATTGGGAATTTCTGGTCCCCTCATATATTCACCTATCTTGAATGTTGGTTATGTGAAAGGATATCTAAGAATCATATTCTATGTTATAGATTTAATTCAATTTGTGTGTCGAGGTTAACCATAACTATTGAATACATGAACCATTATTGTGAGTGGTGGTTTTCAATCCCAATCTATAATGTATGATGATTTGATGATTTTTTATCCCATGGAGTTCCCCCAAAGTGTACATAAAAATCCATGATTTTGTACCCATGTTCTAGGAATGACTCTTCATGGTTACATAAATATTCACTTCTCATTTCCATTCAAAATTTATTTTTTTTATTTCTAAAAATTACTAATAAAATTAAATTTTATCCAACTTATATTATCCCAATACTATATCAACAATCATTTATTAATGGTAAACCCATTCTACCTCTCATTTTATCATTTTCTAAACACATGATTTATACTCTTCATACTTCTAAATTTTCTTTCAAGTTTTCCACTTTTATATGATTAATTTTCTTTTCAATTTTTATATGATGAAAAAATATCGTTCTTTTTAGTGGGTAATAAAATATATTTAAAAATGGTTTTTAATTTCTTGATTTACATATTTGAAACTCTCATATCATTTCATGTGTTTAAAATGTGTAATGATCATGTATTTAAGCACTCTTTGATGAAAAGATTATTAATAAGACATTCGCCCATTATTCTCCACATGTATATAATGAAACGATTTATTATGATCTATGTGTATCACAAGAAATAATGATATATCAATGTTATTCCACAATTGAATTCCAACGAATTGGGTAAGTAATTTAATCTCTAGATATGACATGTTATATGAACCCTTGGTGATTATGGCTTTCAATTTTTATTTACGAAACCTTGGTGATAAACCATGGTGATATGATTATGAATGTATCATTTAAATAATAATTCCAAATTTCCATGTTTTGATTTATGTTTTTATTATTATTATATTCTTGTTGATTACGCATTATCATTAGGCCTTTTTATAGATATTTTTCATGATAAAATTCTATATGTTTCCCAAGATTATTTCTCTTAATGGGATTCATGCTCAACCATGTTCTTTGATGTATGCACCTATTATATGAAATGCAATAGAATTATCGTATATAGAACCCATAAAGATTTATGTCATTTTATTTTAGCTGAATTTTTTATTATTTCATGTATTATGTGACATATTTTGAAGAAACTAAGAATGATAAGATCCTTTATTTGTACAATTAAACGAAAAGTTTTGTAATAAAATTTATGGATTATATAGTTGGTATTAGAAACTATAGTATTAAAATTGGAAATTAAAATCTCATAGAATATATAGTTGTCATTATTGAATTTATGTTTGACTATATTCTAGGGATTCACTATCTCCCAATTTATAATGATAAGATGAATAGTAAAAGAAAGTGATGTTTAGTAGTCTTGAATAAAAAACCCAAAGTAATTTTAAACAGAGATATATCTCAGCCTGTCTTCTTCTTTAAAACACCTCATGTAGCCTTCTTTATGGATATTATTGGAGAATATGGAGAAGTAAATTAATTTACAAATATAAATAATGTTTTTATCATTCAAGAATAGATTGTCATTTAAAATGAAGAGTTACCTAGACCTCCCCTTGGAAGAGAGGTCGAGTTCTCTATTGAAATCATACTAGGATCCATGATAATATAAAATAACCTATATAGAATTGAAAATATGGAGGTTAAATAATTACAAGAAAAAACTTCACGATCATCTAGATAATGGATTTATCCGACCATTTGTGTCTCCTTGGTGTAAATATGTTCTATTTATAAAGAAGACAAATAGATCAATGTGACCAAGAAATGATTTTAGAAAAAATAATGGGATAATAGTGAAGAATATATACCCTCTCCCAAGTATTGAAGATTTGTTTTGACAGCTTCATAGTGCTCAATTCATCCTTAATATTGACCTCTGGTCTGGGTTTCATCAATTGAGGGTGAATAAAGAAGATATCACATAAACTACCTCATGAATAAGATATAGGAATTATGAGTTTGTTTTAATTTAATTGATAATGAAAAATTTTTATGATATATTATTTGATTTCATGAATATAGTCTTTTAGAAATAGCATGGTACATTTTTGGTAATTTTTATCAATGTTTTTTAGGTATACTCCAAATGTTTTGAGGTGCATGATGATCGTATAATGGTTAACTTAGTAACTCTAATGAAGATGAATCATTTTGAAATGTTCATGAAATGTGATTTCTATCTACATTATGTTTTATTTAATGGGGAACATTATAACCAATGTTGTAATCTTAGTTGAACATATAAATACAATGGCTATTGAGGAGTGGATTTATTCTTTAATAGTTACTAAGATTCAACGTTTCCTTGTATTTGTATGATATTTCAAGAGGTTTTTTTAATACATTTCATGAATTTATAAATCACTAAAAAAATTGACAAGAAATGGGGATAATTTTATTTGGTAATAGGATTGTGAAGGATTTTTTAATGTGATAAGTATGATATTTTTTACTTCACCTATGTTAACTCAACCCTCTGTTGGAGAATTATTCGTTCTTTATATAGATGAATATTTTAAGGGGATTTTATGAATCATTATGTAAAATGGAAATGTTAATTATTATTTACCTTGATGGTTAAATCCCCATGAGAATAATTACCCTATGACTAAACTCAAAGTATTATTTTTTATGATTTATCAAAAAATATAGATGAACAATATTTTCCGTGAGAAATGTGATATGTCCACTGACCACAAAATTTTGAAGTATATGTTCACGAAAAAGGAATTTAACAAGAGGAAAAGGATATGGTTGGATCATATTAAATACTATGAATTATAAATTAATTAAAATCCAAAGAAGAAATAAAATTCACAGATTCATTAAGTAGGGCATACCCGGTTGTGTTTGTAGTAATGAGGATTCATAGAAATCCTTTGATCAAGTATCTAGTAAAATTAGACTTGGGAATAATAAGTCATGGGACATCATCATCCTTATCAAAAATGATTTCTCAAAAATATTTAATAGATAATATCAAGAAATATCAAGGATAATATCCTTGTTAACAATATATGATTGAGTATGTGATGAGTGATATATTTCTTGAGTTCAATGTTGATCATGAAGGAGTATTAAAATTTCAAACAAGTATATGTGTTCCATCTATCTTTGAGAAAAAGTTGGAGCTGATGGATGAAGCACAAGGCTCTTCATTCTCCATACATACTAAAATCAATAAAATGTATAGGTTCCCTCGAGATCATTATTGGTTGGATAATATAAAAATTAATATCTCATAATAAACTCAATGGTTTATGGTATGTTGTAAAATTAAAGGATGGAAACAACTTCCCAAAGCTGTATTGAAAACACTACCCATACCACTATGTAAGTTGGTCAATATCACTTTGGAATTCATCTTTGGCCTCCCATTAACACACAAAAAAACAATGTGATAGGTTTAAAGTGGGTCATCTCACCATTATGGACCATTTCACCGTTATTCGGGATTTTTTCACCCTTGAACTACTTTTTGATATATGTGTAAATAAAGTGGCGATGTTGAATGGTGTTCAAACTTCTTTCATCACTGATTATGATCCAATGTATACATCTAAATTATTTAGAATCCTCATTAAATCACTGAATACAAGATTAATTTTTAGTATGACCTATACCTATCACCCCTAAATGGTGGCCAATCTAAAATTACCAATCAGACACTCGAGGACAAGTTGAGAACTTGTTGAATTGAATTTAAAGGAGGGACGAGATCAAAACCTCCTATTAGTTGAGTTTTCCTACAATAAAAGCTGCAATAGTGTATTCAAATGGCCTATATGGGGCTCTATATTGAAATTATTGTATAACTCATACTTGTTCAGATGATGTTGGTTAAAGGAAAATTTATGGGCTTGATCTTGAGTAAGAGATGATAGAAAATGGTAATAACATATATCAACATATAAAAGCTCCTCACAGTTAGGGGAAGATCTATACTGACATTCAAGAAGGGACATGGAGTTTGTTATTGGGGAAAAAATTTTCCTTTGGATATCATTATAGAAGAGAGTCATGATATTTGGAAGGAATGGTATGCTTAGCCCCATATACAACGACCCCTCTAAAATCCTTGATCGCATAAGCCCATTGGAATATCATCTAAAAATTCATCAAGATATATATCATGTTCATAATGTGTTCTATTTATATTTATTGAGTAAGTACATACATGATCCCTCGTAAGAACTGTATCTAGATTTGGTACAACCAAAACATCTCATATCATATGAGGATAATCCGATAGAGATCATGGGAAATAGATATATGGTTCTTCTCAACAAGACTACCCACTATGTGAAATTAATTTGGAGGAACTATAAATATTAAGAAGAAACAAGGGAATTGGAGGAGATAAGGAGATATAAGTAACCTCAGCCATTATCAACTAAGAAAATGGGTTGAAATTTCAGGGAATAAATTTATTAGGGGGATGAATGTAATGAACAATACTTTCTAAATGATATCTTTTTCCTCAAACATTTTCCATTATTATTATATAAATTTATACATGAAAAATAAATAGTAACTGAATAATTTTATGCCCTTAATAATGATCTTCAAATTATTCAACTATGAAACTGAGTAAATTGAAAACACTAAAAATGGACAGAAATTATAAAATAGAATATCTGAAATGGGATAGTAAGGATATCCCCAATCAACTAGAAGTAATTCCCCACTACAAATTCTATAAAATAAAACAAAATATTTGTAAACCAATCAGCATATTATGAAATGAATGTATAATCTAAAGAGTAAATGTATTTGATTTTTGAGTGAAATAATGTGGTTATATTTATATGGTATAATGGAAAATGTGACCATTAGGATTAATCCATTATTTGACCATTGGAAACTGTAACACTAGATGATAATTTTTATAGTTATAATTAGTATTTTTGTGTAGTAATGATAAAGGATAATTTATATAGACAGGAGAATTGATGGAAAAAAAATAGTAGAGTCATGTCGTTTGAAGCCAATTTGTCAAAACATGCAAGGGGTGTATCATCACATGGGTTCACCCTTGACCAATCCCTATAAAATATTCAAAAATTTATCCTTGAACTAAATTTACTATGGGGGAATCCTAATTTTGTAAATATTACCACTCGGTCTATGTTAGCCATGGCATCCCATGAAACTACCAACATCGCACACCTTATCCTTAGGGAATATGTGTGTGTTACAGGGGGTTATATTTCCATTACATAGATACTTAAAGTGTAATTTCTATTGTATTAATAAAACTTATATTCCTTACATTAATATTAATAATATTTTTTCATAATAAAATATTTGTTTAATTGAGAAAAATTTGATAATTTTTTTTGGATTCAAATAAAATGACTTTTTCTCAAGAAAATAAATGGAATTTGTATATATAAAAATTTACTATGAATAGTATTTTATATAAGGAAATATCCTTTTAAAAATTTATTTATAAAAAAATTAATTTAATTTTATAATGGGATATGAAATTTTTTTAATAATGTAAAAAATATTTATTACATAAAACTATTATTTTAATTATGTATGGTTTTTTATATTTAAAAATTTAAATTTTCATATTTATATTTATTTTGATATAAAATAAAAATCAATTTAATAATCATCAAATTTCTATTTTCTATGATATATTTTTTGATAATTTTCTAAAATAATTTATTTTTTCTTAATTATTAAAAAATATAGTTGAAGGGGTTCTATATATTTTAAGACATCATATTTATTTCATAATGTTAATTTAATTAATTAAATTCAATATGCGACCCAAAATATGTTCCTTCATTAATATTATGTATATTAATATGTTTTATTAAATCTTTAAAAGTATATGATCCTTTCAAAATATAAAAAATGATAATTCAATTTATAAAAACATTAAATTGTGGAATTATAATGTTTCCATGAAAAAATAAGTATTAACTTTTTTTTGGATATGGATAATTAAATTATCATAGTATGTGACCCAAATTTCCAAAAAACATATCAATAAACCATTGTTAAGACAATGTTTTTTTAGTTCCCACAACCTAGATTTCCATGACCTATATTTGGAAATTTTTAAACATTTCCTCCACTTCTCCTATAAATACAAACCATTTTACCCATTTATATTCACTCTAAATCCATAATCCATGATAATCAGGTTATTTTTCGTCCCATAGAGTCTCTTAAGGACAATTAAATACCACAACAATACATCTTTTATTTTTATGAAAAAGTCATCAAAGTAAGGGAAGTCTTCTCTTCACTTTTCCATCCAAGATTCATTTTTGTGGTATGTCTTCTGATTTCCAAGAAAATTTATTTTTTCCACATTCTATTTTTATTAAATTATATTAATATTATATTATGAATGGTATATGTTGTCACCCTCTAATTTTTTCATTTTCTAAAACCAAATTATATACCTTCCATGCTACCAATGTTCTCCTAAAATTTTCTTCTTTTACATGTAGAATTTAACCACACTTTTATATTTGAAAAAAAATACATTTTTTTCTTTATAGTAGATATTAAAATAGATATAAAAATGTATTTTTCATTAATGTATTCTCATATATGAAACTCACATATCCTTTCATGTGTGAAAAATGACATAATGATTTTGTATTTCGGCTCTTTTTATGCCATTTGTTTATAAGAAAACACATTATTTATTCTCTATGAGTTATTAACAAAATTATTTATTGTGGTCTATGTTGATCACATGAAATTATGAAATATTAATATTGTTCCAAAATATATATATAATGCATTGGGAAAATAATTGCATCTCTAGATATGACATGTTATTTGATACTTTAGTTATTAAAATTTGTAGTATTTATATATGATAGCATGGTGATAAAACATGTTTATATAATTATTAATATCTCATTTAAATTATATCAAAAAGTTTCCTTGTTAGGATTAATCTTATTATTATTATATGCATATTTCTCATTCCATATCTTTATGAAATTTTTCTTATTGATATGTCTGAAGAATTTTTTAAGTAGTATCCAAAAATGAGGCGACTAAAGACTGAGGTATTATTATTAACTAAACAAATTCAATATTATTCCACTTTTACAACCCTCATATTTTTTACATTCAACTAAAAATAGAAAATCAATTTCCCAAATATAATATATTATTATTATTATTATTATCATTTAACAACCATTTCAGACCCTCGATTAATTTTTTAAATGATAGTGTTGATTACAACAAGCTTCGTCTACTGCCTTCATAAAGAATGTACTTTGTTTTTCACCCCCACCTTCAAGGCTAGAAATAAAATTATAATTAATATTAAATAATATAATAATAAATATATTATTAATTATTTCATTCTATATAATTAAAAGATAAAAAAGATAATAAATTTAATGAAACTAGTTTATTAATCTCGGTAATACCACATAAATGAACCAACCATATAACATTAATGTTTTTTCTAAATAAATCATTATTATATAATAAAATTATTTTGAACTATTTAAACTTATATAATGATTTGAATTCTATTTAATTTAATTTCATCAGTTCTATGCTATTTTACATGATCATCAATAATTATCCACAGCATTACCAACCATGGAACCAAGAAAAGAACAATATCAGAACAGCGAAATTATACAATATACACCATTAAAATGGTTATATATTAACAGTATTGATATATATTATATAAAATATATATTTCAATAGTCCATTATTAAGTAACTAATGAATACAATTTGATTATATTTGAAGTTATGTTCAAGTAAAAAATCGTTCTGGAACATAATGATAGAGATCCTTCCGAACCGAAATTTTTATTCAGGTTATGACATTTCATTATCTTATTAAATTTTTATATATCATTGATTTAATTGAGTTAATATAACTTATATATATATATATCAAAAATATATAAATATCTTATTCCACATTCCATTGATGTAGAAATACATGCCTTAAGTTGATTTCTGAAATTCATTCCCCAAAAACAAAATAGGTTAAGATGTAATTTATCATCCATTAACACTTTATTATAACAATTATTAAATACATTATTCCCATTCAGTATTTAATAAAATATTTTAATATATTAGGTATCTCCATTAAATTTTATCTCTATTTTTTTAATAAATATAAATACATACACTTTTTCTAAAATTCGTTAACTAATTCCATTAAACACCCTTTTGAAAATTCATTTTTATACCCAATGATCAACCCATTCTCATTATGTTTTTTCCAAGTGAAAACCAATTTATGTGACCTATTCTTATATAATTATATATGAACATCCAATATATTTAATTTATTAATATTTTTATAATTTTCATGAAATCTACAGTGATTATGTATTGAGGTATGATTATGGAACCCATTTATTTCCATGGGTAATTATAATGTTTAAAACATATACTTTATTTCCTTGTTTGGAACACTTATTAATGTACATGTTATGAATTGGGTAACCATATATCACTAATATTAATTTGGTAACATTTTTCATCTCTTCATATAGTATATATGGTATTAGTGTTAAAGGAGTTTATCAACAATGTGTTTTTTTCATGGATGATAACCTTGAGAAACAAATTTTTTCTAATTTATCATTCTGAAAAATTACTATGTATCCATGATATTTTAATATTATTTTATTTATAGTAATATCCCTTGTGATTATTCACGAGCCTTCTCTTTTATGATGTCATTAAATTCCATCTGATTCACATGTTATTCCCCATTTTCTTATTTATTCTCTTACTATTCTTTATTACTCTCCCATTTTGTCTATGTATTTCCTAGGTTATCCTATAATGATTTATGATGTAGAAGGGATTTAGGATCTCAATATAGAGATCAATATAATGAAATTATATTTGAGTTTCATTCTATTTTTTCATATACCTTGACTTCCAAATAAACTAGGACTTATGATAGTTAGATTATTATTGTTGAATATTTATGATAAAAATAATGTAACTATATCTGTAAAATTTGTATTGTGTACAATTAGTATCAAATAACAGTCAATTTTTTTGGTTTATGAAGATAATTATTTATTGAGAACCCATATTATATGTCGATGTAAAGACTAATATCTTGAATTTTTTGGTGAAGTATAGAGTGAGTGGTTTCTAAGAAATTACATCCCTATATACATACTATAAGTTAATGTGGATTTGGTATAGTTTTAATCTAGGGAAATGAACAGAAAAAGAGTGAATTTTCCATTAACATGATCACTACAAGATTTTGGACAAAGTTTCTTTGCTTCACACATGGTTTCACACTCCCGATGGATATGCATTGGAAAATGAAAAAATGATTAACAAACCATTATGAATGTCTCAAATTAAATTTTATGGTAGATGACCTAATAGGAAAATTACCATGGTTAATTTTTTTTGAAAACAATATTCTCATATCATTGGATATATGTTTCAATTATTTTATTCCTTCTATGTTTATAGTTTCCATTTTTATGTAATTTTTATGTTTAGTATTATCAACATTTTTCACGTTCATTAATTTTAATTAATTATATGAAATAAGTGGAAACATTATAACATACAGATTTATTGGGAATACGATGATTTACCTAATCAGATATAAATATTTGGGGGATTTGGAGATGATAACTTTATGTATTTATTATCATACATAACTCATGTTATGAATTACAAATTAAATAATTTGGAATTCCCTCTATCATTTAATAAAGATAAAATTTCATGTATGAATTTAAGAGAAAAATATTTCCTACCTTTATTTAATATTATAATCCCCTCATCATATAATAATGGATTAATAACATTTAAAATATATTCTCTATTCTATAATGCATGAAACAATAGAAAGTTTTACTTTATTTTGATCATGCAGGGTAAAACTGATTATTGGTGGAAACTAATGACTAATTTAACGTCCAAGGATAAAAATGATTCCATTAAATTTGATTTATTCGAGAAAATATTTTTCATAATGTATTTTTCTCAAAATATATATCTTAAAATCGACTGGGTGTTCCTTATAATAATGAAAAATAAAGGTATGACTATCATGGTGTACAAGGAAATATTAGGTTATTTTCATAGTACACAGTTGTTATATTCATAAACACTAAATTTAATGTGGAAATTATTATTTTTGGATTATATTCAGTTATAAAAAAATTAGTTTTGATTCGAGACATTCAGAACTACGAATATATAATTCATTGTTCCCTTAAAGATGATATAGAGATCATTGTCTCCTAGTGGTATTGTAATACTATAAATAAAAGGAATAAATTAAGATTTATTTTGGATGATAAATTGATAAATCTTATTTAGGAATGAATCCCCAATAGACATGTAAAGACTATGGGAGGAAGCATCCAAAAAACTATTTTATGTTAACTATTAGTTGTTTTAAATGAGTAAAATCTGTATAAATGGATAATAAATGTTTATGGGAGATAAAAATACCATTAATTTGATAGTAGAAAAGAATTCTTACATCAGCACTCATCCTTCAGTACATTTTTTCATATTCATGGAAAATGATCGTTATGAAATAAAATACCCTATTTTAATGGTTTCTACAAAAAATCAAGGACAAAAACCTCTTTAGAAAAGAGAGAAAGGAAAAGAATATGTTTCAACTACATCAATGGACAATATTGATAAATGTATGGTGACTTGTGTATGGGATAATTACTCAATAATAGGGAATGTAGATTCTAAATCTATTTCTATATAATCATTCATATCATTCATGTTTTGTGACTGTATTTTAACAACACCTTAACACATGGAGTTTTGGTTATCTGTGAGAATAGAAAATCATGTAATTATTTATCTCAAATATATAACCTATAACCAATTAATGTTTTTGCATTTAATATGTCATAAAATCTCTCCATACATTAATATATTTTTAATCTATATATATTTCAGAAATTTATTTCCACATTTAAATGCAACATTAACAATTTGGAGAAGGACACCATTAATCATGTCCCAATCCAGATTCCAATTTTATAAAAAAATAATTGGTTGAAAAAATATCCATTATTATATACATCTAAAGAGTCGATAATTTTTCCCTATGAACAACAATATCTATCTTAAATGATTGAGACAAATGGGGGAATCATGGTTGATGGCATTCCCATTATGAGGTACTATACTAATTTATTCTATAAATAGTGATGTGGCCTTCCTCTTGACCGAGAGGATATGATGTAAATTTTTATAAATCCTAGATCCCTTCAAATACCTAAGACTACCTATATAACATCAAACATTTATTTAGATAAAATGAATAAACTATGTGAAGTAAATATGGAAATAGATTTTATACAACTAAATTCTTTACAATGGGGTGTGTTGATACTCTTTATCATGAATAAGTTTTAGTGAATATTCCTCATAAGTTGTTATTGTGAACTAAACAATCATGATAAAGTAAATTAATACCCTGAAATGTATAAAGGAATTCTTTGATCAACTATATGGGCCCTAGTATTTCTCTAAGGTGGACATTTATTGAGCATATCACAAAATAAAAGAGATAAAGGATGGTATTCCTTGGAATTTCTATTAAAAATGTATAGATAGAAGGAGTACATAATGATTCATTTTGGGCTGACTGATTCTCCAAAAATAATTAAAAAATTATAGAAAATTTTCTCTATATATTACCATGAAATATTTTTGGTAGTGGTCATCAATTATATTTTGGAATAATCTTAAAGCATGTAGGAGTATGGGGATCATTTGAAAATTGAATTAAAGACATTGGAAATGGAGATCCAATATTAAAATTATAATAAATGCATTTTCTAGAAGAATAAGTATTATTCATTGGAACAATATCACAAATTGAGGGATATTTTTTTACCCATATAAGAAAAATTCAATTGAGGAGTGTCCTAGACCCAAATCATTAAGTGAGATCTATAGATCCCATGGACTATCTAGGTATTGTTGAATTTGTTTTATGAAGTTCCCATTATTGTTAAAAAAGTTAAAAAGTATACTTGGAGGGGAGTAAGATTTATCTAGAAGGATGTATATGAATTGTCATTCATAAGATTGAATAAGAGGCTTCACACTGCACATATCCTCATACTTCTCCCAACTAGAAAACTTTTAATAGAGTGTAATGATTATTCAGAGAGGGCCTTGGGTTGTATAGTAACGTATAATCATAAAGTGATAAAATCTAATTCAAGGATGTTTAATAATCAAAAGTAGAATTATCCATTTGGATTTGAATAGAGTATTCTGGGAATTGAATCTTTTTTTCCATTATCTCAATGGGGGGAACTGTGAGATATATATTATAATAGAGACTTATATATGAATTCCAAATGATGGATATAAGTTTTAAACAATGAATATTTTCAATTTTTACAATTGGCAATGACTGCTCAATACTACCATCTTAGGAATAAAAATAAATAGTTATAATCGCTAGGTATAAATGACTTAGAAACATTACCAATGATAGGAATTGATAATGGTATAATATTCAAAGATTTATTGAGTATGAGTATGGTAATAATAATATAAGGATTATCATAATTCATATATCATATTTTTACTCAGTCATCCCTTCTAGATATGATAAATGTTATAAAAAGATATGATATGGAAATATAGAAGATGTTGGATGTTTTAACAAAAGTGATATTATTAGAGTGAAAAATTTATAAAGAATGATTTTTTATATTTGGGTCATGAATATTTATACAATATAATCCAGCGATAATGAAGGAGTTGATGGATGATACACATATATTTTCCACCACTGTATAATATGGTTGAATGAATATATATCAGGATATCTACGAGAATTGCTAGTGGGATAATATAAGGAAGGATATAGTGGAATATTCATCAAATTTCCTTCTTTGTCAATAATTAAGGGTTGTTGATATGAATCTTCTAAGGGGATGATGAAACAATTATCCACACCTACATGTAAATGGTAAGACATCGCCATATTCATTTTCATTGGTCTTTTGAATACATACAGAGGAAATAATTCTACGTGGGTTGTGGTAAAATAACGTACAAATTCATCATATGTCATCTTTTTTTGAGAGGAATTATCAATATATAAACATTCAATAATATACATCAAAAAAGGTGTGGTGCTGTACAGAACACCACAACCAATTTTATTTATATTAGATCTAATATTTACCTCACTATTCCCTGAAAATTATTTAATATTCTATAACCATTGAGTTCAACATTATTACGAATTATCACACACTAAATAATGTCTTATATGAGTGAAATATCTATAAACTCATGGAAATATTGACAACATTATCATTGGATATCAAATGAGGATACAATTATCATATTCTTAAAATTAATTTCTAATAAAAAATTAACATTCTCTCAAGAATATATGTGTCTCTATATGTATCTCTATTTGGGATATGTTGGATAACATCTGTGTAATTGGATGAAGATAGTGAACTAAATTTGACAGTTCATCAAATGGTCATCTAAATGGAATATAATTTCTAGACCATTCAATACCACAGAAGAGATTTTTAGATTACAAAAAAATATATGTTCATATAATTTTTATAAAGACATATACAATCATTTTATAGATAATTTGTTCATCCACATAACGATAAGGAATGGATTCATGATATTTGGGATGAATTAAACCTATATTCTAGGTACATCAGCTTCATTCAGATTCTTGATTGGATTGGAGTTATGTCCTATCAAATAGAAATCCCAAAAAAACATTTCTACATTTCATGATGTACGCCACATTTTACCTTATGGAAGTACAAACAAAATACCTAACATGTACTAAATTAATAGGTGATATAATTGGGAAACCATCTCTCATAAAAAGAAATAGCCAGTGATTATATTGGACAATAGAGATAATGGTCAGTGAAACAAGACAAATCACCTTGTAAATATTCCATGGAGATACCATAATTATGAGGAGGAAAATTTTTAATTAGAAGAAGACATGAAATATTAGTACCCTTACTTTTTTCTTCATATTTTATAAAGTTAAATTTCATGGGTAAAATTTTTTAAGGGGGGTGTATTTAACAACCAAAAATTTTAACAATGGAATTTCCCATGTAAGATTATATAATTATTTCATATCTAGTAATACAATATAATATTAATTAAATGAAACAAATGATAAAAAAATAATGATTTTTTATATTTTTGAACATTAAAATTATACAATAAGAAGGGGAATATGAATTCAATGTATTATAATGAGAAAAAAATAGAAAATAAAATAACCAATATATATAATTTTGGAACGGATCGATTCCCCAAAATAATTATACTAATGAATAACACTGTATATAGGAATTATAATTTTAATATTACATTATCATGTTTGGAAATGAAAATATCTATAACCTTGAGAGAAAATATAATTGAATGAAGAGTTATTCAAATATGAAGTATTTATAGAATTTAGATAACCTATATGTTTTTTATCAAACTGACCATATGAAAAGTAATCTAGCCATTCTGAATAGTAAAATGGTCGTTTAAATGTTAAACTCACTTATGGAAATGATTAATAATATTAATTTATCTTATAAAATGTTAATATTTGACATTTACATCACTACACGTGTAAATAAGTAATTCAATATTTATTAAATAAGTGATTGTTTTTTTAAAACAAAATAAGTTGTACTTTTATTTTAATTACAAAATAAAATTTTTTAAAATAACTTATATTATCAGAAAATAGATTTGAAAATTAATATTCAGTTCATATTATATTGATATTATAATTTTATGATACTCTCTGTAAATTTTAATATATCTGAAAATTTACCACAATATTAAAAATTACTTTTTTTAATTAATGTAAATATTATTTAAAAATAAATTGTCACATATATAGGAAAATATTTTTATAAATTAATTTCAATTTTTTAAAATAAAAATATAAAAATTGTAATGGTGAGTTTTATGTATTTCGTAAAATATTTCATTTTTTTGTGAATAGTGAAATTTTACAAAATAAAGTATCTAACATTATAAGATAAATACATGAATTTTTGGGTCATGGATGATGTAAGAACCCACTATACTAATCATAGATAAACCATTAAATATATATATTTCAAATAATCAATAATATCGGTATTCTAGATCCAAAATAATAAACAATTGAATATAATATTAAACAAAACCCCTCTCTTCCACTTACAAATACCACCTGCACTACCTCGTCTACTCACAACATCTAAGAATTTGATCATTCCAAATTTCAACACAAATAACGTCCAAATCCTCTCATCCATGTACAAGTTATATGTTACTCATCAAAATACCATTCCATGAATCATTAAGGGGTATCCTGAAATGAAGAAACCAAACGAAGAGTTAACATTTTCAACTAACATAATTCAATTTTATTCTTCTTTTACCACCTAAAAATGATCACCATATTCCTGAAAATGGTTTCATCAATATCATAAATATAATTATATTATATTTTTATTATATAAAATCTATATTATACACTCTCATATTTTGTTTCATAAATGAAATCATTGATTACAATACGCTTGGTTGATTTCTTGTAGGAACAACAAGCTTCATCTTTGTCCAATACATTCAAGGATAGTCATAAAAATATTTTTATAGTTAAATATGTTGGTAATGCATATAGTATAACTTATATAATATTTAAGAAGGAACATAAAGGTATAATATTCAATTTATCTAATCTAGATCGTTATGTCTGATAATATTTCATAAATGAACTATCCATAAAACTTTTAAGCTTTTAACTAAATAAATCATATCTATCAAAAACCAAAGGTATTTGTGATAATTTATATTTATATAAAATTATTAATACCAATTAATTACATTTATCTTGATTCTTCCCCATTTAAAAATAACATTAATTATTATCAATAAGTAATTCGACCATGGAACAATGGAACGAACACACTCGGGACAAGTAAATTAATAATTATATCTCATTGAAATGGTTTTAAATGAACACAATATTGTTATTTTAAATAAATTATTATTGTAAAATGATAATAATTAGGTAATAAATGAATCAAAATTTATTATATATGATGTTATGTGAGTGTGTAGAATGATTCTGGGATATTAGATAACAGATACCTTCATACCACTCTTCTTCTTTATGTTATTATCTTTATCTCTACAAATCACGTTATTTAAATATCTCATTTATGTTATGGAATGATTCCAAATTATATATATATATTATAAATATACATATCGTATTGTCCTCTCCATTGATTCGATAATATTTTCCATAAATTCATTTCTCAATTGAAAATTTAAAAATCAAACCCAATTATGGTTAATATAACTGTCCCTTTATCCATTAATATAACCCTCATTTATGTTAATTAATCCCAATCCTGATTTAATTAAATAAATGAAGATCATAGGTATAACAATTATAGTTAATAACTTATTATCGAAACAAAATTCCACAGGTACTCTTTCTCCAAAAGTGTTTAACCATTTCCTTAAAATTCAGTTTTGGGGGTTCATTTTTATACCCGATTATCTACACATTATCATTAAATATCTTCCATGTGAACGTAATATTTTTAACACTATGCTATTGTACCTATATAATAGAATCTAAACTATTTAATTTCTTCTTAGGTATGGATCTTCTATAAAAATTCCTATCACTATGATATGAGGTAATATTATGAAACATATTTATTTCCATTGGCATTTTCTATTTTGATTCCTCTTGATTGATTTCATTTTGTGGAAAACATAAACATCTACATGATATTATGGGTATAATTATATATACCCTTTAACCATCATGTAATTTCATTGTCTCATTATATGGTATGTATGGGATTAGGGAGGAAACCTCATCTATGGTGGGACTGTGTCCAACATGTGATGTTGTCTTGGAAATTTTCCATGGTATATTTTTATGTCATGTTTTATGTCTCTATAAAATTCCAATTTTTACATTATATTATTCTACCATAATATATTTTTATTCTCCAATGTTATTATTCAGATGAATTATGTTTTATGATATCAATTTATATTGTCTGAATCCAATGTTATGCTTCATTGTCATGTTTGTTCCATTACTATGTTTATAGATCGTCACTTTTGCCTCTGAATTCCTCATGTTATCCTAGGTAGTTTTATGATCTTATAGGGATTTAGGGGGTCATTGTAGTGATTAAAATAATGTGGTTTTTTAGTTTAACTTTTTATATAACATGTGATTCAAATATAGTTGTCTTTATAATCCATGGTTTTTATTTATTTGATATTTAAGTTTCATATAATATAAAAATATGTCTAAAAGGATGGTGTGTATATATCATCCTTGAAGTCAACATAAACCATATTTCACTTCTAATTGGAAATAAATGGTTTGAAAATATTCCCAAAAGTATATATCTCTTCCATAGAGATGTGGTCATGATTAATGTTAATAAGTTGTTAAAATCAAACATTGTAAAAGATGTCTATTACCCCAATTGACTAGATAATATTATCATATTCAAGAATAAGAATATAAAAATAACATTCTATGTTTCCTTTTCAACCGAAAATTCCTTTTCTCTAATAAAAACATCACCATACAATTTATATTGTTAATGATTCATGAAATTACGGGGTGTGAGGCCCTCACCATCATGTATGGATACTCCAAGTATACTAAAATTGAAATATCTCCAAATGATAAATAGGCCACTTCATTTATCACCCCTCAATAGAACATAATAATACACAATTATTCACTCTCTCCTAAAAAATAATATAGAACCCTACTGGTGTATCATCCATCCCATCATTAATTCCTTATGAGAAATGATGTATGGTCATTTTTTTGATGATTTATTTTTCAAAATCTACTACATATAGATCCAATCAGAAATATTTAAGAAAAATATTAGTATCCTTTACAGACAAAAAACATTGAATTTCCTCTTTATGTACATTTTTAATGTTACCTTTGATAAAATACTAATTTTTTCCCTTGTATAGAGGCATCAATATCTAACTAGATAAGATAAATACCATTATTGTGATTCCCCATCGGTAAAATATGCAAGTGCTTAGACGATTTCATGTTAATAGTTTCAATATCTGATTCATTATCACCTACATGGAGGGAAGCATTAAAACATTCCATAAGTTGTTTAATAAATTTTACACCTTCTAATGGGAACAATAATTTCAAAAAACCTTATAAGGAATCAATAAGTACACACTACACCCCTCAGTTCTAAGGTCATTGGTCTTCTATTTGTTAGCCCTAGAGTTATACCATATTTTCCTCCTATCCCATAAGAAGATATATGGTAGAGATAATATTCTAATTTTTCCCATTCAAATGATGAATACACTGGGGCCATATATTCTCCCATAGAGGACAAATATCTTTTCTTTTCTATAATAGAGTTACCCATGTACCCCATGAATCTATAAGATTTAATTACCTCAATTGATAAATTAGTGACACACTAGAAAATTCACTTTGAATGTGATTATTAAATTTTCCCTTGGAAGAGTGTGAACAAACACAAACTCAATAGGGTATCCCTATGAGTTGTCTTTATCACATAATCAAATGCACTGAATCCATTATATTTGACACTTTTTAATGTATTTTACCCAAAATGAAGTTATGTTCCAAGTTAAAATCACAAATGTTATAATAAATCATGAGATCATGGTCCCCAAATTTCATGTGAAGTGTTACTAAAAACTCATTGTTAATAAAATAATTTTATACTATACCATCAAAAAATTTGAACTAATTTTATTTCTCTAGAACTCCCATGAGAAAGTGCCCAAAAATCCCATCAATATATCATTGACTAATGCCACATGAACATTGAAAAATACTTTGATAAGTATGGAAAACATGACTGCATATCATTTTTTTCAAAATTAAAATGTCGTGATCATCATTGAGGATCATTGGAGTATGATGTCACCTTCACGTGATAGGGAATACCATAAAGTAAATTACATTAGAACTTCACCCCCCAAAAAAGGACCCTTAGATTCTCCTAATATAGAGGAGACTTCATATTAAATGGTTTAATTTTCCATGTACTTATAAAATATAATGATTCGATCAATTTAGGATAAGCATGGAAAATCCATTATAGTTAAAACAATTTCACCCATCGTGTCAGCACCCTCTTAGAGATGATCTTATAAATATGCAACTATGATGGAATCTCTTCTCCATGAAATACAAAGAAATAAAATTTCTTAAATATTTTAGGATATTTGTTTCAAAAAATTAATATTTAACTAACAATGGTTGATTTTATATTATAAGATTAAAATATTTTATTCTATCTATCCCTATATGGTTTTTGAATATGAGGAATTCACCAATAAATTTTATTAGTGTTTAGTTCAGGACATCTTCATGCATCAGTCACTATAGTTTCTCCAAACATACATGTACTCTTGTCACATCATTAAATGTGGAATTGATGTCATGGGACATTGTACATCAACAATACTATGGTAATTGATGTCTATTTTTACTACAATTATCTTCATCTAGATATCTAAAAAATAAATCCCCTTGGAAGTTTTCATGACTAATTACCTAATCATGTTCATTAAATAATACAATATCCATTAGATTAGGAACCCTCAAACCACTACAGTGTATTGTGGAACCAAATATTGGGACAAATTAATGGATAAGGTCTATTCCAAGCATGCTATATATTCCAACAATACTTTATATTATCCAGAACGAATAAATGGATTGATTTATGATTTCTAAGACAATACCATTATTATCTTCTATATAATGTTTTTTATCATATTCCAATGCAGTAGCTAGAAAATCTATCAATTATGTTATGGAAAAATCTGATTATGATTCTAATTTCAACATAGGTGACATATTACTCCTTGTTGAATAGAATAGATGTAATGAATCCAATTAAGGATTGGTTCCCATAACTCAAGTTATTTATTTATAAAAACTTATTTTATGAAAAATTTAACAATGTTGAAGTAGTTATATTGGAATCAATTTATTTAAATAAACTCTATGCCCAACACAATCTCATGAACCATCATATATTTTTGTCTTCAGCTTCCAATAAGAGATTTCTCCTTCCCTCTACCCTCCTTGGTGACTTGTTGTTACCTTTAAATATAGTAATGATACCTTAAAAAATTCTACTAAAATTGAAAACCAAATGTGATTTCCCCTTCATTGTTCACACATTCTACCGTAATATTAAATTTTAATTGATAACCACATATTGGGAGCACATTACACCAATATAAAATTAAAATTTTCTTGATAAATACAATTCATTGGATATTTTGTAAAATATTGTCCCGACTACAATACTGTGAACAATGTATCACATAGTCCATTCCACAAAACATCGAACTATTTATTATAATTCCAGATCACATGAACATAAATTTGATGAAATAATGGTCACATCACCATTAAATAAAAATGCAGCACATTCAAACTCATTGTGTAGTGTTTTACCACAGAATTAATATTCTTACCACCAGATTCCAAACTCTATTAGAAATATTTTGATCCAAATGAAATTAAAATTCATATTCAAGAATATTTTTCTATCTTTCTTGAAATTTAGGATTAGGTTGGGGTCCTCTAAAGAGTGGAATAATCATTTCACTTTGGTGTTGGTCAACTACTACACTACTATTATAGAACAATATATGTATTTTTCCACATTTCATTGTATATATTGTGACATATTGATATCATACATGATCCCAACCATAAATTGTTTTTCCATAGACCCCTTTTTCAATCTAGGATGATATTATTAAAATATCTATTACATTTCAGTATTCCTTTTCTCACTGAAGCATCCATACAATTATTTCTTTCTCTTCTGTGTATGAGTTAGAATTATAGACGGGACTCAAAATCCTATGAAATTTAACTGAAATTATTCAAACCCTTAAGGATATTTAGTGACTGAAGGGTCCAATATTTAAGAACCAATTATAGTTTTAGATTACTACTACCTTTTCTTGATGATTGGTGGCCCTCCACCAGGTTCATTTTGTTATCCATTAATAAAGATGAAATTTTTCTATGAAGATACTATCAAAAGTTTTATGATCATAAATTTAAGCATCCCATGGTTTTGGCCTCATGAAATTAAACTATTTTCATAAAATATTAGGGTTATCAATTTTGGAATTAGGGCTACCAATTCTGGTTATATCTTTTCTTCCTCTATTTTCATGTGTGAACTATCTCATGATACCCCTCCTTTGAACTATGATAACATAAACTATATAAAATTCCCTAGCGTAGAATAAGAATGACTATAGACTATGTAAACCAACCATTAAGGATATCAATATTATAATTACGATCCCAATTAATTTAGGGTTTATGTTTCCCATTTTTATACATTCTTCCCCAACCCTAGGTCTATTCTACATATCCATTTACTAAAAATCATTCCCTATATTCAAAGAACCAGGAAAAGAAATACTGAACACCCCACATAGAATTTCATTATACTAGCATTGGGTCCCTATTAACATTGGTTCATCCCTTAAACTATAGACCATGCCACCCCTATCATTTGTATGACAAGACTATAATCTAGAACCATCCAATGATCTAAGCTGTAGAACCCAAATATTCTATATCCATATCCTGAGCTATATGACCATGAACTATATATAATTAGGTATCATGGTGGCCCACTTATGATTAAAAGAACCCTCTTTTCTATTTCTCTTATTGGTTTATCACTGCTTTATCTTTTTGTATCGGATTGATATGATCAATACATGATTATATAGGTGTTCGTAAATCCCATATTGGAATCATTCATTCATCACCATTACAAATTTTTTCTATTTTTTGAATATACACATTAAACCTTCCGATATCAAACTATTTACACTTAATAAATTATCATGGAATAGTTATAAGTTTCTTCCCATGTTCCATATAGTTTAAACATCTCAAAGTAAATGTTATCTAATTCATTATAGTAGAACCTTTGTTTCAATCAAGGATAACATTCATACTAAATATTATTTCACCCATTTATGATGTTATAGTATAATATCCCATGTTTTTTACATGATAAAAAAGAATACATATTCTATATATCCTGTCAATTTTTAATTTAGACCCATGAATCCACAATTTACCTTCCTCCACTACTCTTTTTTAAGTGGGTTTTTAACACCATTGTTTTTTCCCTCTCAAGTGATATGCATATCAGTAGTGTGAATCCAACTCATGAAATCACCCCGATATGGTTCCCCGTATTCATATTTTTATTCGTAGTTATTTATGAAATATTCTAACCCTAAACACCCATCCTCATCAAGTTCTATCATGTATTGAGATCAATCTTCCATTTCCACATTTTTCTCACATAGGGGATGACTCAATCCTGTTTAGATGCTTTGGTTGAACGCTTTGATACAAAAACTGAGACACACCAAATCATATGTTGGAAAAAAAAATATCTTGTATATATGACATTAATCTATTCATCCACTCCATATCTAGGATTCATGTAATTAAATTATACTCTACATTCATATTGTTCTAATGATTTCAAATATTGTTTTCATAATCATAACCATGTGGTTCTAAAATGAACGATTTTTTTCGTAACAGTGTAATGTTAAACTAAAATATCATATTCCTAGTTATATAATGTAAAACATCAAGGTTTCATCAATATGGAATGAATTAAAATTGTGTTATGTTTTTATCCTCACATGAGAGGACAACCCCCAACATACGGTGATGGTCTCCAACCATACCCCACTATTGGTGTAGGTTAACTACGGCACCACATTCCAGAATAACATATTGAATTATTATCACTGTATGGGATATATAATGACATGAGTATCTCATACACAGGTCTTATCCACTAATATAATATCATTCCAACTAACCATCTTGAATACTTTTTCCATTATCCATTTATCTTTGCTCACTTGACACTGAGATAATGATTCACTTCCATGAATAGTTTCCATCTTATGTCACCATAAAAATTATACCTTATCTGATAAATGATATTAGATATTAATAATCATCCAAATGTTCTAAGAATAATATCATTCAATTGAAAGATACTATAAATGAGAGGAATAATATCAGTAGTGGGATCTATATTCACGATCTTCATAACCTCATTATGATATGGACTATCCCGCCTATAGTGTCATTTTTATGTTCTTAAATAATCAAGAAGAAAATTTAAATGTATCCTTAAATTAAATAAAAAATATATACATATTCAAGTCTATATGAAAAAAAACTTCATCACACCCATGGTTCACACATCATTTCCATTTACAATATCAATTTCCCCTCAGTATTTCATTATTATCTTACAAACCACAAATTCATGTAAGGTAATCCTAAAAACTTTTACATTATAGATGAACACCAATATTATTATAATATTTTTGGTGGTAAAACAATAACCCATTTTAGTCCATGAAACATGAACCGAAATGAGAAGATCATATGATTAATTCCATCCCCTATTCATAGGAGGATCAAACCTCATTTTCATGTCATGTATGCTTGAATGCATGCCCCCATCAATTTTAGTAGACCCATAGACATTCCTTGTTCATGTGGGTGTAACAATGAGAGTGATAAAACTCACCAAAACAGTCCTTTGCTTTAACATACACACCTTGTTCCCTGAAATTTTTATCACCATTATCTTTCATTTCCAAATGGCATCCACTTGAATTGAAGTGTTGGCACAGTTCCCCAACCTTGACTCACCATCTATCTAGGGTTAACATCTAAAAAAAGAACCCCCATCATTTCTAAATGAAATCCCCTTAATTCACGATTATGTAATATGGACCTAGTCTCTATCCACATCACATCTGCTATATGCATCCCAAAGGAATCACTCTTAGTAATAATTTTGTTGAAATTATGCTTATAACTTGGTAAAATGTAATCCTCAACATTTTTTACCATTATTAATAATGATATACAGTCAAACCCCATGTTTGGAACATAGTCAATAATCATATTCAGATTATCTTCCATCATTATATAACGATTCATACACTCAAATACATATCATACCCATTTACCACATATTATTTCCTATGTATAATTCCAAGACCCATTTTGTTGTTACCCCCATAAATATTAAATTGTTGTTTATTGAATTAATCACGTAGATTCATACCATCATTATTCCCCCATTGTTATTTGATTTCTGAGAATGATTGATATTAAATTTTCACCCTGCGTGTCCACTCTTGGTGTGCACCATTACATAGTGAGAACAATTTTAGACATAACTTTTTATGAAATTATTCACAGGACTCACATGAGGATTTTAGTTAATTAATTCATTAGAATGATTGATATATAGAATTTAAAATAATATTTCAATTAAAATAGTAATATTATTTCATGGAGAAAATAATGAGGGTCATCTATAGAAGGGAGCCTCTCTATTTACATAAGAAGTAGCATACCGTTTCTCCCCATTCATCATATTCTTATGCTCGAAGAGCATTTTTCAGAAGGACTTAGCATCTTGAAAAATCTCTGATTTCTACACCAGGTAATCTTATTCCCATGGGTAACCTCAACCACCCAATTCTAGATCTCTTCATTTCGATACTTGCACACTATTATCCCTGATGCGATTTCAAGTAACCAAACATTAACTGTGGAATACAATTTTCATTGTAGAATAAATTGTTCCTCCTATGTCTATATGATGGCCTATAGTCAATGTTCTATTTATTTTCATTTCATAACTTCCTACTACATTATCCCAAGTGTTTTTATAGTGTGATATATATATATATGATCTTGGAATAGTCAAAATATCATTCATTCTATTTCTCCTGCTAGGCCAT
This sequence comes from Viscum album, assembly GCA_963277665.1. NCBI lineage: Eukaryota > Viridiplantae > Streptophyta > Magnoliopsida > Santalales > Viscaceae > Viscum > Viscum album. The sequence goes on along the minus strand of OY728155.1, from coordinate 211,741,470 downwards.
GATGTTTTGAGGACATCGTATGCAGTTTATGGAATTAAAAACCCTTCTCCAATTATTATGATTTAGTTGTGCAGGCTTCCCATATAGATATCCATTTAAATCGGAAATTTTTGGGTGATGAGGCTTTGGATGTTTCACCACACCAAATTCCAGATCATCCAATTCAATTTGACCATATTTACCCCCAAATCATCTTTATGTCCATGGGTTAGCTCATATATTATATGAATATTGAATATGTAAGATATATATTATATATTAATATTCATAATTTGTAATCATGGAACCAATGTGTGAGTTGGAAATACATCACTAGCTTCCCCATTATAGATCTCAACAACACATCTCTAATAATGATAGATTCTTGAATAGTTTGATCATCTGGTTCTTTCCCCACTATGAACATCTGAAAAAGGCCATCATCATGAAGAGTGGGATCTATAGGTATATTCTAAAAATATTTTGAGTTTTTAAATGGTTATTAATGACATATTAGTTCCCCTTTTTTTTCTCCTCGTAGGAAAATACTTCAAAAAAGATATAAACATTATTTTAGGATAAGGATGTTTGGTAAACATGGTAAATAGTGAAGTTGGTTGATGAATTTTGGTTCATGCAGGGGGCTTGTTATGTTCTTACCCTACTATTAAGAAGGAATTAATACTATATTTATGGTTTTCCATGGCTATAACACCCTCCACAAGTTATGGATTATAGTAATAGAGGAATGTTTGTATATTAAAGAAACCTCAAATCCAGTTTGAAACTCAATCCTTTTATGAAGTTATCCTTGACTAATAATATTGTCACATAATGAGAAATCCATGAATTCAATTACAATTTCTCAAAAATTCTTAGGGGAGATGACCATGGTCTAAATATACCTCTTGAGCCTCATTAAAAATGGATAAATATCATTACTGTATTCTTCACATCTTTGATGGATAATGTATCTCTATATTGTTATGAGGTAGGATGCCTTGGACCACATGACAAACTATGTAATCAAAAGATACTAATATTACTATGGGGCTACTTTCAGGTGATTCCATGAACCTTTATAGTTAACACTATGATAATTTTTTAAACTCCTTCTCACTTCCTAATTAATATATGAGAAATTATCAAACATTTAAGGTAGTTATATGTCAACTTGGGACACTCCAATATTTATAGGATTTTTTAAATTATATAATCCAATATGACCTCTTCTAAATCATTTGAAGTGATTTTTCCTTTATTTTATCGATTTCCCCCACCTATCCTATTTCACTTCCCATATTTTCTTCATCAATAGTCAACATCTAATCTATATCCCCTTGTGAATCGACATCAATTGGGACTCCACTATGATCTCGTTAAGATATCATAAATTCTGATCCATCAAAGAACAATTTCTATTCTAAAAGTATTTCTAATACCTATATGTCATTAATATGGTTTATAATTTATTTCTAGAATACTATATGATTGAATCTATCATATAGTAGTGTTAGTAGGGGATTATTAATTTTTTGCTGACACTGTCACAACTACTATCTTGTAATGTACATCTGTAACATGCCACATGTACTCCAGCATGCTAGAAAAGATTTGTAATCATGTGTAGATTTGATGGTACATAGGATATTCAATAAAGACATTTTGAAATTATCTTAAATATTCACGGAATCCTCCCCATTCTCTGGGACTCGCTTACCAAGGAATTCTTCACCAGTTGTTATACCCTCAATATAGGACACTCCTTAGTGATATATGGGACGAATCAATAGTCCCTCAGTAGTTTCAAATACACACAAATGATCTTTCCTCCATTTTTTATTGATAATAATTTTACATGACATGTTCTTTACTCTGATTCCCCTGTTTCATTGTAGTAAGACTGCACAAATCATTTTATACCATAGAATTACCCTTGATATGATATTATCATTATTTTCAAATATTTCTGGAGTAATTCAATAAATTCAGTGACCAAATGTAACAATATCCTCTAATAGGTCCCCTCACAAGTATTCATATAACAAATAATTGGTGGTTTTAATGGTAGACTCTAGTATACAACCATGGTTTACATTTTAAAAGGTATTGAAGATGATGTGAGAATAAGTATGATATGTATATTCATGTAATGAGGTTTACAAATTTTCATCAGACTAATACCCCCACCTTTTATGTCCCCCATGAATGATGACATCTCGATGAAAACTTATAAATTTTCCACAATATCTTTAGATGGTATGTTCAATGCGATGAGTACGAAATGATCATTAGATCTAATCTATGACACAATCACATGCCCATTTATTTATATTGAATACACACTGATGATATTAAGTAGTGTTGGATTAACTTCAATATTCATGGGGTTGGATTATTGGTTTTGGTTATTAATACCCACCAAAGTTTGCAATGACCATCTAGTACAATAACATGAATGAGTTATACTAATTGACATGGAAAATAAAAAAATGATGAAATTGACCATGATTTACGTCATTTCCATAAACAGAACCATAAAATTTATAATAAATTAATAGGCTAGTAGTTCATTTATTATAAATTCCCATAAATTCACTCACATGTGGGAATATATACCTGAAATTTCCATCTAATCAGGAATTGCACCAAGAATGTCACTTATCTCGGCTTCAGGGTGTGGGGGAAAAGATTTATAGTAAATACCCCCTTTATATGGAATTTATGTTCCAAAATGAAACAATATGACGTAATACTCATTTATTATGGAATATTTATCAATTTTTTTCAACCACATTATAATTTTTTTCACAACATTTTGTGGATGTGCTTACCCCACAACATGAAATTGATATCTTGATATATGAGGGTGGTTTCCAGTGTGATGTCTAGAATGATCCCACCAGTTCCTTCCACAAAATTGGTATCTACTCCTAGTCATACCATTGATTCCATGATGGATGAAATTCATCATATATCTCTTAAAATATTTGTATACATCTTATCATTTAAAGGTGTAATTGACTGATTCTAATCGAAACATTATAGAGGTGGAAGATTCTCATAATTGATGATCATCTAATTAATAGTTCTGGTATGAGTTTTATATGGAGGTATAAATTCAAAGGATATGTCCATTCATTTTTATATATCATAAACCAATGAATTAGATCTAAAAATAAAAAGTTTTTGTGGATGATCAAATAGAATCATTCCCATTCCATTATAAAATTTCATCGTCGAAACAGATCACATTCAGTTGTATAGCCTAGGTATTTCTCAAGTAGGTTGTATTGATATATAATATAATATTGGAAGGATTAAAAACTGATAGTAGAAAGATTTTTATTTATCATTGTAATTAAATTTTAGTGTTTTTAGGCATGTATTGGCTTGCAGACCCGCAAAACATGGATGACGGTTGGAATGTACTAATTTTTTATTTCCCATGAACTCCTGTAATAATGATTAGTGGTGTAAATGTTGGTTTCTGGGATAATGAGATAATTTTATAGGAATAACTTATACATGGGTATTACATTGCAGAATGGTTTTTTGATTTGATTTTCCTTCAATAGTTATAATATTATTTCATGATGCTGATTCATTTATTAATATACTCTTGGGGTTATCTTTCATATCCCTCCTCCAAAAAGCAGTAGCTTCCTCATTCTAGGTATACATTTAGTAAACTCAAAAAAAAATTATGTTTATGAAATTCCAATCACACAAATTTTCAACAGTAAATTCTCAATGAAGATTCATTAATGTCTACTTCAATCATTTTCTGATTACGTAACATTACTCAAGGAAGTATAAGGTAGAACAAAATAAATGTATTTTTATAATCAGCCATTCATGAATGGTTAGTGTCCTGTAAAATATACAAATAACATAATTTCATGGAAACATCATGAAAACCTCTGAAGTCCCCACAACAAATTTCTAGGATAATGGGTGACCTAATTTTCATTAAATTGGAGAAAATTCCCAAAATTTAGCATTTTCATTTCAAATCAATAATTCATTTATTTATGGAACCCAATTTTTGTAGGGGTGTTTATTATTTATCAAAAGTGAATCCATGAGTTTTCATTGAATAATAAATATGAGAATATTGATTTGGGGAAAATGTAAAAATTCTTATGCATCCCTAGTTGTGCTTGTCTAAAATTTAAGGCACCATTTTAACACCAAAGATACATGTGTGCACAACATTTCGTAAACAGATATCCTGAATTGTGGGGAAATATTTAATTTCTCTTGGTTACTAAATATTTAATAATAAAACAATTTATATTATCCAAAGGCATATAAATACCCTCAACATTCCATTTCAAGGGCTAGAGCTTGGGATTTTAGATTTTGGGGTATCTAATGCCCTCAAATGATGATACCTCAACTATAATTACTAGTGTGTTTCTGACACTTTTTCTAGGGCACACACATCTGTATGTTGGGTATGTGCAGCTGTTACCTCACATTCTTGCATTCCAAATGCGGGCACCATCTATTCCTTGATCAGGGACATTTTCTCCATGATCGAAATCGGATGATGGGATGTCAGTTCTTCCTTTCATGGATTCCTCTTCATATCTCGTCATCTAGTCCGGGTCTCCCTCATATACATAAGACGTTGATCTTGAAACTCTTCCTAGTTCCATATCCTAATGCAGACTAGTTAATTATACTTCTTCTGTCAATAAATTCCAAGGATTCGGTCCATGTAGTAACATTAAGTCGGGGGAGTAGTCACATTGGGCATCACTGACATGTATAGATGCTGGGACACTAGCACTTCTGGGTTTCTTCCTCTTATTATAGGGCTTATTGAGGGCATCATATCCCAAGGCATACCACATCGAATGCGAGGGATTATATGCCATAGGCTTGTCCTTGAGGTTTTCCTCATCTTCCCTTATTTAACACAGAGTATACCACATGTTTAACATCAAGTGGAGACGAATCAGAATGATCAAAACACTGACTTGAGAGGATCTGATGAGTGTTACCCCTGGAGGGCACACTGATTATGGGGCCAATGTGTGGTTGAATTCCCAATTACTATCGAGGGGAATGGGGAATAAGGGGGCATGATTTCACCTGGATGTGGTAGCCCGAGTAAGAATCAGGATGGTTGATAGAGAGGTTGAATTATGTGGATGGTGAATGGGATGTAACTATCATGAGGATGACGATGGTTTTGGGATTGACCCTAAAATAGGATTCCTATATATCCCAATGGCAGGGAATCAATGTCCATGTAGTTTATTTTAAAACAACATAACATCGATTCATGTTTTCCATAGATTACCACTAAATGGGGTCACAACAACTTTTTGTTGGATGGGATGTTAACGGCTTACCGTTGAATGAGTTTGACAATGGATTACCTCTAAACAGAGTCATAATGGGTTACCGCTGAAATGGGGAACACAGACTTACCACTGATTGAGGTCCATAGTTTAACGTCATGTAGGACAGGGGTGAACAGACATGAATGAGGACTTGGAGTCCATATAGATGGTGGGGTTTATCCTCATAGAGGATTCCTACATACCTTGACTTGGCATGGATCAAAGTCCACGTATTTAAAGTGGTTGGAACCAACGTGACAGAGGACCTGGGGCCCAGATAGATGGTGGGCTTGAACTTCGTGGAGGCTTCATATGTACCTTTCCTTGGAAACGATGAATGTCCACGTAGATTAGGTGGTGGGAACTGACGTGAAGGTTGTCGGAGTGACCAATGGGTGGTGGGATTGAACCTCATGGAGGCTTCCAACATAATTTTTCAAAGCAAGGATCAAAGTCCATGTAGTTCAGGAAAGGCTTGGAGCTTACACTCTAGGATGCCCATGGTGTTAGTGAACCGATGTGAAGATGGTCGGGACCAATGTTTGTTTGGATTGAACCTCATAGAGGCTTCCAACATACATTGCCTTAGCATGGATCAAAGTCCACATAGTTTAGGTTGGGTGTGGGGTTTACACTCTAGGCATCCCAAAGAGGATGTCATGGTCGATTCTTGCTCTAAGCCCACGTGAGTAATGCTCGGTGTTAGAAACAAGATACAACAAAGATATGATGATCACGTCGTGAAAGGTGCGTCTATGGGAAGTGGAGAGGGGCTTACATAGAGTTAGTGGTCCAATGTGGAAGCAGGGGCTTATGCATGGTTAGCAGCCCGAAGAGGATATGGCGTACACCATGATGGATGCCCAGTGGCGGCAAAGCCCAGCGGTAGAGGGATTTGGCACTGAAGAAATGGGGGAACATATGTTGCCTCAGGAAAAAAAGCAAGGGGCTAACACCAAGTTGGTTGCCCTTTCCCCGCGTGTGAGGCACGAGGCGAGGTCACATTTTAATGTCATGTGTAGAGGAAGATGGTGCTTGGTAGTTTAACGTCCTTCAACTTGGATGAGGTGGGTCCACTCCGCACCCCTTGTAATTACATGTCTGATACCCGCCCGCCCTTGGGGAAGGGAAGGCATCAGAAATGTTGTGGCTAGGGGATGTCATGAGGTGATCCCATTGAGGGTCCACGTTAGTGTGGATATGCGAAGAAGAAAAAACTATTAGCATGCCTATCCGATGAAGCATGAGGAAAAGAAACGCAATAAAACATCACCCAAGGGACTTTGATGTTTGTTCGTGCAAACATTAATGGAAACAAAAGAAAATAATCTGTAGAGAAAAGGGGTTCTTATGCAAAAGCCCTATGATGGTCTGGTTCCCCATGGAGTTTCTGGACTCCGTGAAGGGATTTTCACCGCGATGTGCAGTCACCAAGGTTAGGGATAGGGAATAGGTAAAAATGGTGGCTACTTCATGAAGTGGAAAGGGAATATTCGATGCAATTCCCTGCGAAGCGAGGCTACCTCGCAAAGCAGGGCATTGGGAGGAGTGTGCATCGCGATGCACGGTGACCCAACCTTGTCACATGGGATACATGCACATGGGGGTGCTTTGTGATGTGGAATGGCATTCATGAAGCAGGACATTGTGAAGAAGTGTTCTACATGATTCATAGTGAACTGACCTTGGCACTTGGGTTACATGCACATGGGGGTGCTTCGAGAAGCATAAGTTCTACATGAAGACCCAAGTCCCCTTGGGATCTCCTTTCTTCACGAAGTCCCATGGGATTCGTGAAAGGCACCCCTCTCGAAAGAGGGGCTCAATTATGACCAAGGGGGAAGTACTTCACTGAGAAAAAGTAACTTGAGTATATCATGGTTCAAAAAGCATAGGTGCTTCTCTAATCGGGAGCACGGAAGGTGAAAATATAGATAGTCCATCCGTTGGGCTTGAGGGGAGCCCTGTATTTATAGGCATGAGGTTCCGCGAAGTAAAACCCGCTCGGCATGAAGCGAGCTTCGTGGCGGATCGCGAACGCCAACTGCTATCACAAAGCGTTACCGCCTCCTTACTTCGTGAGGGGTCACGAACGCCGAATGGCTTCATGGAGTGTTACCAGATCCTTGCTTCACGAGGGGTCATGAACGTCAAATGGCATTGTGAAGCATTGACCCCTCCTTGGTTCGCAAGTGGTCGTGAATGACAAAGGGATTCCTGAAGCCTTACTGCCTCCATGCATAGCGAGGGGTCACGAAATTTAAATGGCTTTTGCGAAGCGGTGCCACCTCCTTGCTTCACGAGAGGTCGCGAAGGATGTCTTTTGTGCTGGCCGTAGTGCTCCAGGAGCTTAGCGGTTTTTCTTTGTGAGGTAATCCTTAACACTTTCAGGATTTCATGTTCCCCATCAATTCTAGTGTCAACAAATGCCCCCCCAGACTGGGATTTGAGGTGAAATAAAGAATCCATGTCTGGGGTTCCATCACCAAACTTCCTTGGTTGCCTGCGAATTTTCCTTGAAATGGAGGCTCGCAAAGGTGGCCCGAAAAGTGGAGTAGCGATGTATGGGCCATGCACACCGCGAGCCTATGAAGAGATGGCCGTCATCCGCACCGATGTGGAGCGGTCCTAGATAGCGGCCATCAAATTCCGCCCCATCACTGCTGAAGAGGAGTATGAGCTTAATAGGTGGGAACAACTCCTAGACGCCACCGGCCTAAGGGTGGTGGAGCCACTATGCACTTTCGACGTGGTTAACCTGTCCATGGGGGGAAACGACCCTTGGGTACTATAATGATTACAAACCCACAAATTTACTTCCATGATTTGATAATTTTATGCCATAGCCCACATGAGTTCAATTATTTTTATTTTTTAGATGCATCTGTTGTATTCATGAAATGTCCAGTGATCAATCTCTAAGCTCAAATGGGCCGATCCAATTGGGAGAAACAAGGGATGACCCCCGTGTTATTCAATCTGAACATAAGAGTGATGCCCAAGATTTAGGTATCCAGAGTTTAGACAAACGGTCCGGATTTCTGGGAAGAAATGGGCGAGACCTGACTAGAGAATAAAGCACTCAGAATAGTCGAATCATCGTTTTCCCAGTTTGCTCTTGTGCATGAATAGGATAACGCCAAGTGTGCTGGAATTAATCATAACATAGGGGAGTGGAAAGTGTGAATCGAGATACCCAAAATTCAGAACACTTTAGGGGGATCCATTAGAAATGAAAGGCGACGAGGGTCCGAATAAGTGGCACATAAAACATGGAAAGTGGGGTGATGGGTTTTTCGACTAGAGTCCATCACTCTTGAAATAATGCAACCATGGTGGAAACACATTATGTGGATACATCAGTCTGACTATGGGTCAAACATACATCTGGATAGGACTAAAATGATGAGGAAACTATAACCTCCCAATTTTATCATGGGGAATCCTGAACTTGTTCAGGGTAAGGCCGCAATTTCATGGTTTCCCAGACGAACTCTGGTCAAGGTAACGAAAGGGGGGGATGTGAATTACGGTTCCTGGGACTAGACCGAGAGACAAGATGTATGGGGGTACTACATATCCCATGAGAATGAGAATCAAGCCAAAAAAAATTCTTGGAGAATAGTGTAGTCATAGACCGATGTTGGTAGGCGAAATCATCTCTTGCAAGGGATCTGGTGCATCCCATGATTATCATTGGGAATCGTGACCTTGTTCAGTGTAGAACCATAGTTTAGTGTCATTCGATATGATGAGGACAGAAAGGGAAGATCCACGGACGGGACTATGTGGTGAAATAGCTATAAACCTGACGTGAATAATTACATAAGGAGCCTGCACCACACCACATATCCCCAGAAGACACTCTACATCTCAAGGTACCAAGTGTGAAAGTTAGGTTGGGACCAAGGCAAAGTGGTCGGGCCTTTGTAAGTACCCCATGAGGATGGGAATCAAGACATACATAGTTCTGAGATAGCAGTTTAACTTCATGTGGGATGCGGAAAGGTACTTGGGGCATGACTGCGCTAGTACACGTCCTACTAGAACTACTATGCCCACGTGAGTCACGATCAATGTGGGAAACAAGAAATAGTGATGGGAATTTCCTAGTATAGGGAGGTACATGTTATCGATGACGGGACACTAGGTGAATGAAATCCCACTAATGTTGACCCACCTATATAAGGAACCTAGATGCGCTGAAGAGTAAATCCGAGTATGTTGGAATTCCACTTGAACAAAAGGAAGTGGAAATGTGTGAATCAAGATACTTGAGATCTGAACTACAATGATGGTGGCGGGATGATAGGGGATATCTATTGTCCATGATCGAATCATAGTATTCATATTGTGTTAGACTGAAATGGGGACATACAAGTGAGGGTTGACTACTGACCATGTTAGAAATACGAGACCAATCACAATTGTCACCTGAGATAGTTAAGAACGTTGTACCGAAACGGTAGGTGAGCCAATGCAGAATGAGACCAGGCAGTGAAAGGGGTCCATTGGATGTGGAAGAGTATGAGGATCCATATAAAAGGCTCCCGAATCTTGGACATGGTATGAGGGGAATGTCCCCGTGAAAATTCCACACTCCATGATATTTGTCAGAACACACTTGAATAGGAAAATGAGATTCATCAGATAGAGTGGGTCGAGTTCATTATGAAGGACAAGGGTCCTAGGGTCGCACACTTTCAGCTTAAGGACATAGGGTGGACTATTAAGGGGGTACATAATATAATAGACTATGTGACGGATGGCTAAGTAGACAAACATGACACGCAGTTTCCATAGGTAGACCTTATTTTAATGTCATTGAACTCAGACCATGATGGGAAATGCTATGGGAAGCACATGGTGAGGCTATTGAAAAACCTGACATTAATGAGGATAAAATCCCACACAACATGTTCCCTAAATGAGTTAGGTCCAAGGGGCCAAAATAGAGGGGATAGTGTTGGTAGATTCCTAGGGTTGGACCCAAAGGAAATATGCTTGGGCATTCCTATGTATCCCATGAGAATGGGAATCAAGCTGTACGTAGTTCTACGGTTGGCATGGTATGATACCAATGCCATAGATAATAAGGTTGTGTGGGTCTAGCCCTTTCACCAAAAGAAGTTTTTTTTGATATATCATGTTTTTCCTTTGGGATGAATGGTTCTTTTTTTGGGAAGCAATGGACACATGATTGAAGGTCCAGTTATTACCACATGAATCAAGCCATATAAAGGTGTTGAAAAACAGAATGGTGTGCAAAGGATACCAAACATGGTGTACCCTCTGGTGAGGAAATTACAATGCAATTCTATTTTTCGTCGTGCATCCAAGACGATAATATCACAGTTTAGGGTCATGTGATGTGACCAACCACACACTTTTAACATTGTGTAGGATAGACACAACAGTTTACAGTCATGTGGGACTAAGAAACACAGTTTAATGTCATATGTCCCGGACATAGAGATTAGGTTCAAGAGGGAATGTACATGGTGCAATAAAGAATACCTTACGTGAATGAGGACATAATCAAATACCACACCGAGTGTGATTCTGAGAAAGAACCCTCAGGCTGAGGTGCCAACAAAGGCTAAAAGGTATAAAGTAAGAGATACAAGCTCTCAATTAAGCTGGACCCAATGTCAAGATTCCTGGGAGTTCCAATGTATCTCATGAGAATGAGAATCAAGCTACACATAGTTCTTTAAGGTCCCTTTTAATGTAATGGAAGACAAAATACAGTTTAATGTCATGCATGACAGTAGGTAGGAGGTCCTAGCTACTTGGAGTGGGTATATGTGGTGTGGCTATTGTGAACCCAACATGAATAATGGCTGAAGCCGAAACACGCTACACCAAATGACCCTATAAATGTGGGGGTCTAAAAGTAATAGTAGAAGAGATGAATTATAAAAACTGAGTTGATACCAAAGATGAGAAGTCTGGGCATTCCTACATATCCCATAAGGATGGAAATCAAGTTGTGCGTAGTTCTCACAAAGGGGAAATATGAAAAGATCTTATTTTAAGGTCTTAGAACTCGGACCATGGGGAAGTAGGACTATCCCAAGTAAAGGATGACCATAACCCAATCCCTAAGCCAATATGAATTGAACATGGTTCAGGGAACATGGGTGGATAAGGTATTTTCAATATGTGAAATAAATTCAAAGGAATAAATGGTACAAAGCCCCGAATGGGGCCTTATCGCGGATTTCTCCTCCTAACGTATGGATGCACACTGAGGAATAGTACTAAGAGTTTCTAAGTTCTACATGGACATGATGTGGTGGAGAAGGATGTGAATCATTTTACTGAAATTTTGGGCTTAATGGGGTTGGAATGATGATGGAGGATAATTGATGACCATGTTCGAAACACATCATCATCACCATGTGACCTGAGGTGGGAACAATAAACGAGCATCGACTGTTGACCAAATTTGCAACGTGGGACTTGTATCAAATTGTTGTTTAAAACCCATCTGAACGTTGGCTTGTGATGGTAGGAGGGCCCTTGTTATGAGAATCTAGGACATCCGGGGGTCCTTTCGGGTGTGGAAGGTGATGGAATCCCCAACGAAGGGCAACATGATGCCTAAAAAATATTTTGAAATCATGTTCGAGAAAAATCTGACAACTCTAGTAACTGAACCAGAGTACTCTTGGGAACATTTTTGACTCACTGAAGAGGATAAAGGGGCCCAAATAGAGGGTGGAAAATTTTAAAATATTATTATGGGACAAGGGGATGGAGAACTCTCAAGAGGAGGTACATGGTTTTGTTATAACAACACCTGACGTGAATGAGAACATAATCTCATACAACACCATAACCTCCTATACCTGGGGGAATTCATGCAATGTGGCCAAGATGAGGTAGGTCCCAAAGAATAAATGTTCGGGTGGTCTTACGTATCCCATAAGGATAGGAAGCAAGCCACACATAGTTCTGGATGAGACGCATATAGGGGTAAGAAACCCCAACAAGTGGGGTGTAAGACACGACGATTAACCCGATGTGAATAAGGAAATAATCCTATACCACACCGTACAATCCTGAGTGAAGACTAGGGTGAGGGCCCAAGAATATGCCATAGATAGAATTTTCTGGCCAGATTGTAGTTTAACATCTTGTTGTGAGGATGAATGTGATCTTAGTTTAAGGTCATAGAGCTCAGACCATGGAGGACATCTGCTGACCAAATTCACAACAAAACATCTATCCTTGCGTGACCGGAGGTCAGGGTAAACAATTGGGCATCGAACGATGACCGTATTCACAACACGAGACTTGTCCCACTTCGTTGTCTAAAACCCTCGAGGATGTTGGCCCAAGATGGAAGGAGGACCCTTGGGCCTAGTATCCATGCCATACATGGGTACTCCCGGACATAGAAGAACATAAACACAAATGATGGGGCTGGAAAACCATAGCGAGGCTAGTGATCATGTATGAGACATAAATGGAGAAGGAATTTCTCCTAGGGAAGTTTGTGGCATGGCCATATAGCCCAATGTGAATAAAGATGTGAGTCCCTACCACACCACATAATATCGAACGAGAACTTGATCTAAGGGGCCAAAATTGTCGGGGGACCCATGACTGGGCGACTCGGTCAACTGTCGTTATGTGACCTATTATGTGGGTTTTGCCTCATCATAGCTCCTATACACACATGATCAATTCTTGGTGTGGGAAACAAAGAGTAGGACTTGTCTCTCCCCATTATATAAGGGTCAGATAACTAGCATCACCCGAAGGAAACTGCGTCATGACGGAAAAAGGGGAAGAATTAACCATTACAATCAATATTTGGGAACATCGGGGTGGCGCTAACGACGAAAGATAGTTGTTGACCATGTTCAAAACATAGTGTCGATATCACATGACCTGGAATGGGAACAACAAATGAGCGTCGAACGCTGACTGTATTCGCAACGTGGGACTTGTATCAACTCGTTGATTGAAACCCTCGAGGACGTTGACATGCAATGGAAGGAGGTAACTTGGGCCGATCATCAATTCCATTAGGGGGTCCTTTTGAACACAAAAGATGATGGAGTCCCAATCAATGAGTGTGAGTAAGGTACAAGCGTGCCCATGTGTTTTAACGTCAAGTATGATGGTGAAAGAGGTGTAAGTCTTTGGGGAATGGGACTCATGGAGGGATCATGATGAGCTCGACGTGAGTTGAGGAAATATCATGGACCACACCATATGTCTTGACCCGAGTGGAGATTCTAGAGTTTTTGGAAGGGCCTACAAAACAATTGTCATGGAGTTATTACGTATCCCATGAGGATGTAAATCAAACCGTATGTATTTCTTGAAGGCCATGCAGTTTTGTGTCGTGTGGTGAGAATGTGGGGGAATAGAAAAACAAGGAGGGAGCACATGGTACAATCTTCGTAATTCTGACATGAGAGGGTCCATGGAATCCGACACTACACCATGTAAGGATCCTAAGAGAGAACTAAACTAAGGGGGAATAATCAAGTAGAAGTTTTTGGTCACAGGGCTTGAGATGAAATGCTTGATCATTCCTACATATCCCATGAGGATGGGAATCAAGACATACATAGTTATAAGGGTGTATTTTAACATCTTGTAGGGAAATATATGGTTTAGAGTCATTCTTGACAAGGATGTTTAAGGTCTTGCGGGACCAGAAATTTAGGGACATGCAGGACCGAGATGTAGTTTTGGGTCATGCAAGACTGTAATGTAGTTTAGGGTCGTGCAGGATAGTATAGTGTATGGTTCTGAAAGACCATATATTTTATGGTCATGTGGGACCCCTCAAGTCATGAAATGTATTCCTTGAAGAGCATGGAAATGGTGGGAGGAGTTACACGCTCACCATCCATTGTCACCAGTGAGTATGCACCATTGGGGTAATCCTTGTGAACAACGAAATGTCCCTCCCATTTTTACTCCAACATCGGTGGTTTCTTTCCAGGTATCATCGATGTCCAAAGGGCCAATACCACGTCACCTTAAAATAAGGAGAGAAGGTGAACATTTTTATTGAAAGCTCTAGACATATTATCCTGATGCCTTTCCAGATTGTGTAGGGAACAAAGCATGTTCTAATCAAGTGCTTCCATTTTAGCCAGATGAATTTCAGCTACTTAATCTGGCTCTTTATGATCATAGATTGTTGTGCGAAATGAAGGAAATAGAATCTCGATAAGCAGGATGACCTCTGCTCTATACACCGGGGAGTATGGCTTCACATAGGTGGAATTACAATTCTTCATCTGATAATCCCATAGGGCATTGGGGAGCTTCTCTGTCCAACTATTCTTGTTCTGATCAACCATTTTATGCCGAATGTAAGAGAGGGTTTTGTTGAACGCTCAGAACTATCCATTTTCTTTCACATGTTAGCGGTAGGTATGGTTAGTGTAGATATTGTACATGGCGTACAACTTCTTCAGCTCAGATTCTCGGAAGTTTGTGTCATTATAAGTGAGGAAGGCATAAGTGATTCCAAACCAGTAGATGTTATTGATCTCACAAAGGCAATGATAGAACGACCCATGACCTCCTTGAGAAGAACTTCCTTGGCCCACTTTTAAAATAAATCTGTAGTGGTCATGATGAACTTGCATGAGCAAGCAGTCACCGGTGGATATGTTCTGACGACATCGAGTCCCCACACCACAAACGACCAAGAGTACTTGTTGGAGTGGAGAGGTTCTAGTGGCTGATGCATGAAGTTATCATGAATTTGGTGCACGTGACACTGTTTGGTGATTTTGATGCAGTAGTGGATCTTAGAGGGCAAAAAGTATGCCAGTCTTTGGATCTAGTGGTATAGATTTGGTCCTGTCTGGTGGGCGCCACAGGTATGGGCTTGAACCACCTACATGACCTAAGAAATATAGACTCCTTGGATGAAACTGAGGAGAATACCATCGAACCCGCACTTTTAGAGAATCTTCTCAAGCCTGGGACCACTCTGGATGGTAAACTGTAATGCATGGCATCAGATTCGCTCATGGTCAGCCCGATCATCCAGGAGGTAACACCTTGGAGATTTTCGAAAAAGTGGGTTCTATAGTCCAGAGTCACTTCAACCACTACGTCCAGGGGACTTGGGGGTCCTGACGTGGAGGCGCCGACGATATGATGGGTTACCCGCAAGTCATTGTCATCATCTGGGGTGATGGAATCAAAGATTCTTTATTGTGCCACATGGATAATGAGATCATCATGCTCGTGTTCTGTAAGTGATGCAGCCTGGCTGACCAGGGTATCAGCACGACCGTTCTAAGATCCAAGGACATGAGTAACTTCAGAACATGATGGGAATTGTACCATTAACTGGAGAGTGTGCTCCAACAATTCTACGAGCTCTAGATTTCTGGAGACCTAGTCACCGTTGATCTCCTTGATGACTAGTTCAGAATCCCCTTTTACATGCAAATAGGGCACATCAGTCTCGAGGGCCAGCTCGAGGCTGGTGATAAGAGCCTGATACTCTACCTCATTTTTGGTGCAGCCTTCCAACAATAGGAATGAGTGTGGAAGAATTGATTGTGCCATGGTAATAAAGACAATACCCAAGCCTACCCTGTTGAGTCTGGGATCATTGAGCCTCCTACCATTGGGGATTTGGGAAGCACCGTCGATGTGCACTTATAATCATGACATGGCTTGGTCTACCGAGAGGACTGCCTCATCGGGGAAATCGAGATCTAAGGACTGGACACCAGGAGACAAGTGAGTAGTAATAAAGTGTGCCCAAATATGGCCCTTAATAGCTTTCTGAGGGATGAACCTGATGTTGAACTGCTAGAGGATTACTTCCCACCATGCTAGACGGTGGGTCAACATGGGGCTATTTAGAATGTACTTCAACAGGTCTTCCAAAGACACCAGTTTTACCTCATGGTGCTGCAAAAAAGTGTCACAATTTCTATACTGTGAATACCAGTGCAAATAATCTCTTATAGATAGGGGAGTATCTTGTCCCCGTATCGAGGACCATGCTGCTGAGGTAGTAAAGACTGTTCTCTGTTCCCTCATTGTTCTTCTGGGAAAGAAGGGTGTCGAGAGATCATTCTAGGGCAGTCACCTATAGGATCTGTGGATTCTTGGAGACGGGTGGCATCAAGACCGGATTCTGTAGAAGATACTACTTGATTTCCTCGAACGCGGCTAGGAACACTTCATCCCATCTGTAGGCAGTGCCTTTCTTCTTGAGTTGGGAAAATGGATTACACTTTCTGCCAAGTTCACAATGTATCAGAATATGAAGGCTATGTGTCCTTGTAAACCACGAAACTCCCAAATATTGTTCAGGGGAGGCATCTAGTTGATGGCCTAAATCTTCTATGTGTCAATCTTAATGCCCCAGTACCAGACAACGAAGACAAGGAACTTCCCTGACATGACCCCAAAGGAAATTTTTAACAGGTTCATCTTCAGGTGGTGGGAACAGAGGTAGTGGGACACATTCTAAATGTCATTGATATGGTCCTCAAGTTGGAGAGATTTGTACACAAAACCGTCCACATAACATTCCACCAATGTCCCGATGATTGGATTGAATATGTGACGCATGGACCGCAGATAGGTGGCACCTGCATTCTTTAAGCTGAAGGGCATGACCTGGTAACAAAACATGCCTTGTGGTGCCTTGATGGCAGTGGAATCTTCGTCCTGGGGGGAATTCGAATTTGGTTGTACCTAGAGTAACCATCCATGAAGGAGAGGTCATCGAACCCAACTGTAGCATTGATCAACAATTCTGTCACAGGAAGGGAAAAATCATCCTTTGGACAGTGAAGACTGAGATCGTGGAAGTCAATTCACACTCTGTTCTATCAGTTCTTCTTCCTAACTGGTATGATGTTTGATAGTCATTCAGGGTAATAGACCAGCTTAATGAAGTTGGCCCTGATGATCTTGTCAACTTCATCCTCGAACGTGGAACCTTGATAAGGGTTCATCTTTCTGAGATTCTTCTTGAGCCCGTGATTATTTGTAGGGAGACCAAGGTGGTGGATGACTACCTGAGGATCTGGACCTAGAATCTCATCATATCTCCAGGTCAATACATCACGATGTTGTTCTAGGAAGTCTATGTACTGATGCGACTCCACGAGGGACATGGCGGCACTGATCAATGTGGGTCTAGAGTCTACCTCACTACCAAGGTTCACCTGTACCAGTTCATCGACCATGGAATATTTTCCTTCTTCAATGGCGGGGGAGCATCCTCCAAATATTTTTCTTCTCTTATGGAGGAGGGATCTCCAACAAGAAAAGCTTCCTCTAACTCATCAGATTCTGATGGGAGGCCGATACTAGCCAGAGCAGCAGTGGTAAAGGCATCGGGAGATTTTGGTACTGCTGAAACCATAGCAATGATGGCTGTCAACCCAATCCCATCTGGGATTCTGCCCAAGGGGCTACTCTTGATGATATAAAAGTATTTGTGGTGTGTTGGCTTGAGCCTATTAATTCCAGCCCGGTAAAACAAACATGTATGACATACTATCGTTTCCATGGGGTGGACATCCTAATACCTTAGGGTTGTAGGAGTCTTTGGGATCACATGATCCTGATTTGTGTAAAAATATGATGTGATCATCTGCCATCTCTTATACATGGGAATTTGTTCCCCCCCTTTTACCATAGACAACAAAACATTACCCTGTATTGGGGTTCGTGTCGTCCAATCGATGGATTGGGAATATGTAGGTTTCATCTAGACCTGCACAGGGGTCAGTTGCGACCGTGAAGGGCTCAACCTCACTTGTCTGAATCTGTTTATCTTTTCTCTTATAATAGTCAACATCAGGATATCGGGCTTCGCAAGAGGTGAAAGGAGATGCATTACCCTGGAGAATGCCTACTCTACCATTAATGGAGTACTTGTGACACCAGTGACACAATGACGGAACTGCCGCATGAAGATGGATCCATGGTCTTCCCATTAATGAATTGTACTTGTTGTCTTGGGAGACAACCTTAAAATTGGTACTGGAAACTAGGTTGCTGAACTAGGTCTTCAAATAGATATTTCCAACCAGGGTCTACTCGGTCCTATAGTATCCCTATATCCTTATGTTGGAAGGAGTTAGGTCATCTTCAGATAACACTAGCTTCTACAACATCTGTGTCGGGATAAGGTTGATCCCAAAGCTGGTGTCAACAAGACAACGACAAACCTCCACACAATTAAATTTCCTGGTGATGTACAGTGGGCGAATGTGCCCATTTATAGGAGAACATTCATCTTCTCTAGAGAATGAAATGATGGCCTGACATTTAGTGTTCTTGACTGCTTCAGTATGAAAGGCTTTTGTAGCTGATACCTTTGTATCAAAATGGAGGGGGCTTCTTAAAGCCTCAGTGAGAACCTCTCACATATCTGATGACAAGGGAAGGGAATCGAGGATGGAAATTCTCGAAGGGATGCTGGAAAGGTGCTTGAGGACATCAAATTTCCATTCCAAGCGTGAAATTATGCTTGTTGTAGGCTGCTCTGTGACAGGAGGCATGGAGGCCCCAGCTGGATGGACCGGTGGATCACTGGTTCTGGGTATATCTCATTGCTTACTAGATGAAGCCCATATTGTAGATACCGGATAGAGTCATATGACTAAGACCAGCCTGTAGTAGGGTGAGCATGGTCGCAGCATGGTCAAGGTGGCTCTTCCTGATCCAGTGGCCTAACGGCGGTGGATGTAGGCCTGAAGACACTGGATGAGGAGGTTGCGCGTGTTGAGCTCTACGCTAGGCCTGCTATCTGGACTCAGTGGCATGCACGTCCTGGCTGGAAGTGCCAACTGACGTACCTCGATGATCCATATGGTCACGGCTTCACCGACATTGGCGTCATCTAGGGACGTTGGGGAGGATCGCTTGGCACTCGGCGTCATCGGGAGTCATTTATGGGTTTACCAACTCAACGGTATTGACCAAATCATACCCTTGACTGTCACTAGAAGAGCCATCAACTATTAGGTGGTTCTAGGTGGAATCCCCATCTTAGGGGGTATGAAGCCAACGAGAGTGTGGGACGACGATGGAATAGGCGTGGAACGTTTCTTTCCTTTCCGTCGTCGATGATTGCTCTTCTCAGAAGAGTTCGACTGGGAGATGATGTAGAAGTGGTGGTTGTGGATCCTGAAAGATCTGGATGATTTAGGAATGAATGAATGATTCCATGGGCACAGGAAACTATTTTTTGATCCATCCAATCATCATAATTCTGGGACCCGTGGTTAGAATGATTCTGTCACTCGCCTTCGTTGTCGATGTCTCTATATGATCTTATGAAGACACCTGCCACTTGTTTCGCGACCGGGCCCACCCTAACTATGTTGTCATCATCCTGGTAATGAATCCAGTCTTTGAAAACATATATTTTCTTGAGGGTGATCCCAAGGATCTGATGATAGTGGCAGTAGTTGGGCCGATCAGTGAGGTTTGCCTCATCTAGCCTTCTGCACTCAGGAAGACGCATGATGCCATATTCCAAGGCCCTTCTGAAATTGTCAGGGACCTCATTCTCGTTGAACGAGTAGGTCCGGTTTCTTCTGTCTGAAAAGGGTCCCTTAGAGCCTCTCCCAAATGAGGAGCTGGAGGATCCTTTCAAGGAGAAAGAGCCTGATTGTCCCGCCTAGGCAGTGGAGACGTAGTACGTGGGGGAACCTTATGGTTCTGAGAAGGCCGTAGTTGGGCTAGAGGTTACGCCTGTAGTGGCCGTCCTCTATAATGTTTTGGAAGTGGATCCACTGGTAATATTTCCACCTATATGGGGGACTCTATTTGGGCCACTGTGGTGGGCTCGGTTCTGACAGCCCTCCTTGTGGGGATTACAGGGGGCAATGGATGTGCCTGGCTGGCCTATTGCAGGGCTTCTTCCAGGCACTAGGCCTTATAGTGGAAGTCTCGGAATCCTCTATGGTAGTTCTAGGAGATCACAGAGGAACCAGTTCCGTCTTAACATATCTCATCCACATTTCCAATAATATTTTCTGAGTCAGTGGCATGTCAAGGGAGTATGTTAGCCATTTCTACAAGGCGATAAAGTCTGCGACACACTCATCAGGCCTCCATTTTCACATGAATTGGTCTGTGATGCTTGTTTTAAATGTGGTGGAGCTTAACTGGTTAAGGAATTTCCTCTGGAGGACCTCCCTGCTAGTTACCAATCCGATGGGAAGCTGGATGTACCAAACAGTAGCAGGCCCTCTAATGTCTGAATAAACCAGTGGAGGATGGAAACCTATTGCTGTGATGGAGTCCCTAACACAAGCCCACACATTGAGTTGAACTTGGCCAGGGGTTGCGGTGGGTCCCACATTCCGTTAATGGGGGGGGGATTGGATTTCCGAAACCCGTAGGTGCCAACATATCATCCACCCATGTCAGGTATGGCTTTCCATCAGGTGGGATATCCACCTATCGCGTTTCCAATGCCTCAATGTGGGAAATGAGTAGTGGCATAGGATCATCTAGGCGGGGGTCCTTGTCTTGATGGGGGACCCTAACCACAAGTGCATTGTCGGGTTCTACAATATGATAAGGTGGCTCAACGGCTTGTGGAGCGGCTGGTGGGGAGACCTGCGGGGCAGCTGGGGGAACCTGATCAAGATTCCTTGGATTGTCGCGCCGCTCGGGCAGGTTTGGAGTGACATAATGTTCCCTCTTGTCGTAAGTTCTGGATTCAACCCTATCCGTGGGAGAAGTATGACAAGGGTTTCCTTGGGAAATCTCGCTAAGGCGAAGTTGTTCCAACACCTACTATACTGGTCTAGGATTTTCGTATTCGGGCCATTTCTCTACAACGCGTTTAGCTTGGAGGTCATCGACCGAGATCTTCTACTCGGGAATTTTTTGGCACAATGTGGCCTTATAAGGTTCGTCCTCCATATTTTACAGTTTGATGGATGGGTGGGAGTGTTTTGTAGCACAGGCATGCTCTTTTCCCTTGCCGGAATTCCGGCTGAGTACCAATGCCTCGGTGGGCACATGAGACCTAGTAGGTTCCTCTACTGGCGAGTAACTCTTCTCGATGGGTCCAGTAGTGTCGGAATTCCCTTGAGGTGTAAGTACCCATAGAGAAGCTCCAAAACAACCTCATAGTCCGCTATATAAGCAATGTTTACCATAACCCTCCCTAGGGGCATGTCCTCGATATCGCCTAGTGAGTCGGGCTGCCACCAAATATGACTAACGAGGATAGAAACATACTACCCGCAGCCATAAATTATCACATGGGGGCAGCGTCCATGATAATCTTGAGGAGTATCTTGATACACTAAACACATTGTTATTGGATGGCCTTACAGCGGCCTGGTGATTCATGGCGCTGGGCCACATGGAGTGCGGCCAAATCGACTAGACTTCATTGCTCACTGATGTCTTCAAAATGTGCTTGGCTCCTAGGATAGACCACTCGCTGATGAAGAAGGTCGAAGTGCATTTCCCAGAGGGTTTGGTGGAAACATTCAACTTCATCTAGGGTGCGGTATTCTGGCACGCAGAAATTTGGCACTACCACGGGCCAGAACATCGCGAGGAGGTGGTCCACTGTGAAGATGTTCCATTAGCTCCTCGGCTCGGATTCATGGTCAGGACCTGCATTACCCCATTCATCAATCGAAGGTGGCTGAGGAACTAGCAGTGGTACTTAGGGAGACCGTTGGGGTGGCAGCCTTGCCGGTAAAGAGTACAGCGAGCGGCTGACTATCCACCGAATCTCGGGTTGTCCTCTGAATAGTATAGCAACATGGATGTTAATCTCAATAAGATGTAATGATGGCCAAAATTCCAGGCTATGTTGCTAGTACTACTGGTAAATGGCCATAATTCCACTCGACCGCCAATGGTCCCCAAAATAACTCTTTGTCATATTTTGTCATGGTAGAGAGGGATTTTGGTGATGACAGTGATGATTTCACGACTGTGACATGCGGGGTTTCTATATTTTAATCCTATTGGATATACCTAATAAGGGAAGAGGGAATCTGATGGACCTCTCATTCCAGGAGTACTAGGCGGATGCACCTTGTTCATAATCCAGACCTTTACTTGGATGAGTGAGATGAGGGTTCCCGCACTAAGTCGTACTCCAATTCGATTTTTGAGAAACGAACTAGTTTTATCCATGTTCGGACCTTAACAGAATTCTTCTTATGGCTATGAAGACCAGCCTTCCTGCCCTTGGGTGGCTCCTCAAGAAAGGGATGATTTCTGACACGAGGTCCTTTGGCTGCACTGGTGCTTGGTGGTGAGGGTTTTTTTTAATTAAGGGTCCAAGGATCACCAGGAAAAATGTCCATGGGGACTTGGGGAGGACCTCCATGGGTAGTGCTAGAGTGGGTGAGACCTCCGATGGAACAGGAAGATGCATGGGGAGGACCTTCGTGCTTGGTGCTAGTAAGGTGAGGCTGGCCTTCACACCTGTGGTTGTCGAGGTGAGGAGGACCGTTAATGGCTTCTAAGAGGACACAGGGAGGGTCCACACCTTGAAGGGAGACCTAATGTGCAACGTACCCACACCGTGAGTGAGGGGCAGGAGGAATGTCCCCATATCCTGTGTAGTGGGCATGGGAGAGACATTCATAATGAGTTTCACTGCCATAGGGAATACCTTCATTTGTATTGAAGGTGGCACAAGGTGGACATCCCTTCTAATCCTTGAAGTGGGGAAGGCCAGCGTTCTCCATGTTAGTGGTTTGGGGAGTTCCTCCGTACTGGGTGGCATCACTGCAGGTTGGTCTGCAGTGGCCACTAATAGTGACGACGACCAAGAGAGTCGACCCAGCCTTCCCATGGGGTGACTAGGGCCTCAATCCAGGTTGGGGGTATGAATGTACATGCTTAGTGTACATAGGTAATTGATGATATGTGTCAGGAGTGGCTCATGACAAAGTATCTGTTGACATTCACACCCCTTGGTGGGCATCCTCTTCAGCTTGTGCCCGACGCTGGCGTCAGTTCGGACGAACTGGAGTCGGTAGTCCAGGTACGTGACTTACCTGCTCCTCATCGAGCAATACCGGTTGACGGTGCTGATGCAGCCGGGTGGGAGCCCTACATGGGAGCCTCTGAAATGGGAATCTGACCTGGCTGGGATGGACACCACCTACCTTGTTATTGTAGGGCAGCGAGTCATATAAGTTTTCCAAGGACAGGCTCCTGAAACTGTTGTATGTTGGGGTGGGAAGCAGAGGCTCCCTATGCGACCCTCCGGGGAAGCATTGGAGATGAGGTGCAGACACCTCCAAATCCCGACAGGCCATATCCCAAGTCCAGAAAATACCCTCCTCCTTGTTGTGGCATATGATATCATTGATCACCCTTCATTGGATGATCTTGAATAGGGAGATGGGGTGTGGGTGCCCCATGATCATGGGCGTAGAGGCCGTTGCGAAAGATGCAGAGCCACGTGAGACTTCTGTGTTGGCATAGCCAATACCCCTACCTCGGTGGGCAGGCGATGATCGCATTCCAGGTGCAGCAACATGACTCCTGAGAAGCCGGGAGATTAACTTATCAATGCTGAAAATAAAAGAAATCGATTACCAGTGTCCCAACTTCATCCCATCTCCCATGATTGGTAATAAGAGTCCACACTGACAATGTCATATCTGGATGCCCAACGTTGTAACTGCACTAACTTCTGGTGAGTTTCATTCCAGGCCCGCTATTTTCTTGGTGGGACTCGGCACCGGATAGCTGGATCTGGTGAAACAATAATCCATTGATGCCTCAAACGCTACTAATCTCCATATTGAGTAGAATATCCTCACATCGGGTTCACTATTTCTATTTCTGACGCTTTTTCCGGGGCGCTCGCATCTGTCTGTGGGGGATGTACAGCTGTGGCCACACATTCTTGTTTTCTGAAGAAAGGTGACATTTTTTCCTTGTTCCAGGATGTTTACTCCATGATCGATATGAGATGATGGGATGTCGGTTCATCCATCCGTGGATTCCTCCTCAGAACTCGTCATCTAGTTCGAGTCTCGCTTATAAGCTTAAGACATTGTTCATGAAACTCTTCCTAGTGGAATATCTGCATGGAGACCATTTAATTACACTACTTCTGTTGGGAAATTCCTAGGGGTTCGGTCAGGGCAGAAACATTTGGTCAGGGGAGTAATCATGTTGGATATCACAGTTATGTCTCGACGTTGGGACACTAGCGCGTCTAGGATTCTTCCCCATATTATAGGTCTTCTCAAGAGCATGGAATACTGAGGCATACCATGTCGAATGTGAGTAATTATATGAAATAGGCATGTATCTATGTTTTTTCCACAGCTTCCCAAGTTTAACAAAGGGTATGCCGCAAGCTTAACATCCACAAAAGACAGATGAGACTGATCAAAACACTAACTGGAGTGGATCAGATGAGTGTAACCCCTGGAGGAGACAATGATGTTGGAAACAACGTGTGGTTGAATTTTAGATTACTGTCGAGGGGAATGGGGAATGATGTGGCATGATTTCAACGGGATGTGGAAGCCCGGGTAAGAATCAGGATGGGTGATGGAGTGGTTGAATGAAGTAGATGGTGAATGGGATGGAACCAACATGAGGATGACGAAGGATTTGGGCTTTAGACTCGAAGAGGCTTCCTACGTATCCTTGTGGCTTTGAATCAAACTCCACGTAGTTCATCTGACTATGTCATACCAACGACTGGGGTTTTTAATTTCTTACCACTGAATGGGGTCACAATGGATTGCCTCTAGATAGGGATGATAACAACTTACAGTTAAATGGGTTTGAAAACAACTTACCGCTGAATGGAGTCACAACAACTTATCACTGAATGAGGCCAAAACGACTTACTGCTGGATTGGGGAACAAAGAAATACCACTAATTGAGGTTCACAATTTAACGTCATGATGGGCGGGGGTGAATGAACTTTAATGATGACCTGGGGCCCATATAGATGGTGGGCATGAACTTTGTGGAGGTTTCCAACATACCTTTCATTGTCAATGATCAAATTCCACGTAGTTCAGGTGGTGGGAACCAATGTGAAAGAGGACCTGGGGCCCAGATAGATGGTGGGATTGAACCTCCGAGAGGCTTCCAACGTACCGTGCCTTGGTTAGGATTAAATTCCATGTAGTTTAGGTGGTGAGAACCGATGTGAAGTTGGTCAGAGCGACCAAATGGGTGGTGATGATGAACCTCATGAAGGATTCCTATCTACCTTACCATGGAAAAGATCAAAGTCTCCATAGTTCAGGTTGGGCATGGGGCTCACACTCCAGGCTGCCTAAGGTGTTGTTGAACCGACATGAAGATGGTCGGGACCAATGGTTGTTGGGAGTGAAATTCAAAGAGGCTTCCAATGTACCCTTCTATGGCAAGGATCAACATCTAAGTAGTTCAGGTTGGGCATGGGGATTACACACTAGGATGCATAAAGACGATGTCATTGTTGATTCTTGCTCTAAGCCCACATTGGTCATGCCCAGTGTGAGAAACTAGCGACTACAATGATCTGATGATCACCACGTGAAAGGTTTGTCCGTGGGAAGTAAAGTGGAGCATACACAGAGTTAGCATCCAAAAGAGGAAATAGGGGCTTACATGTGGTTAGCAGCGCAATGGGGAAACAGGGGCTTATGTGTGGTTAGAAGCCCGAAGAAGATGTGGATTACTCAAGGATGCAGGCCCAGTGGTGGCAACGCCCAGCGGGAGAGGGATTTGGAAACGAATAAAGGAGGGGCAATGATACTTCCTCTATGAAGAAAAGCTAAGGACGTACTCCAAGGTGGTTTCCCATTCCCTGCATTTGAGGAAAAAGGAGAGGTCACACTTTGACGTCATGCGGTGAGGATGATGAAGTTTGGAAGTTAACATCCTGTAGCTCGGACAAGGTGGGTTCACTATGCACCCCTAGGACTTCCTTGATTGATACCCACCCACCCTTGGGGAAGGGAAGGAATCAACAATGTCTTGGCTAGGGGGTGTCATAAGGTGATCTCATTAGGGGCCCTTGTTAGCATGGCTATGTGAAGTGGAAATAGCAGTTATTGTGCTAATGCGAAGAAGCATGAGTTGAAGCAACACAACAGAACATCACCCAAGAAACTCTGAAGTTTCTTCGTACAAACCTAAAGGGCCGTACAAGAAAAAGAGCTGCAGAGCAAAGGGGTTCATATGTAGAATCCATATGAAGCTATGGAACCCAATGGAGTAGAGGGAGTCTGTGAAGGGATGTGATTCGCGAAGTGTAGGCGCCGAGGCTAGGGATAGGGAATAGGTGCACATGGGGGTGCTTCCCGAAGTGGAATGGGATTTGCGAAGAAACGCCTCGCGAAGAAGTTCATTGGGAAGCAATGTGCTTCGCGATGCATATTGACCCAGCCTCGGCGCATGGGTAACATGTGGATGGGCGTGCTTCGCGAAGTGGAAAGGAATTCGTGAAGAAAGACATTGTGAAGCAATGTGTTTCACAATGAACAGTGACCCGACCTTGATCTTGGGTTTTATGCGCATGTGGCGTGCTTGGCGAAGCCTAAGTGCATCGCGACAACTCGAGTCACCTTGGGGATATCCTTACTTAGTGAAAACATGTGGTCTTCACAAAAGACATACCTCTCTAAAGGGCATATCAATTAAGACCCAGGGGGAGGTACTTTACGAAGCATAAGTTCCTTGAGTAGCTCATGGTTCACTGAGCACATGTGCTTCGTGAATCAGGAGATAAGAAGGTGAATGGTCGGAGAGTCCATCTGTTGGGCTCGTGAGTAGCCCTATATTTATAGTCATGAGGCACTGTTAAGTAGATCCCAATCGATGTGAAGTGAGCTTCATAATGGATCGTGAATGTCAACTACCATCATGAAGTGTTACTGCCTCCTTGCTTCACGAGGGGTTGCAGATGTCAAAGGGCTTTGCTAAGCGTTACCACCTCCTTGCTTTTCATGGGGTCCCAAACGTCAAAGGGCTTCACAAAGTGTTACCGCCTCCTTTCTTCATGAGGGGTTGCGAACATCATAGGGCATTGTAAAGTGTTACCATCTCTTTGTTTTGCGAAGGGTCGTGAACATCAAAGAGATTCGTGAAGCGTTACATCCTCATTGCTTCACGAGGGGTCACGAATGTCGAATGGGTTTAGCGAAGCGGTACTGCATCTTTACTTTGTGAGGGGTCGTGAAGGTGGTATTTTGTGCCATCCATAAGGCTCTAGGAGCTTCGTGATCTGTCTTTGCAAGGTAGTCCTTAATGCTTTCAGGATGTCATGTTCACCACCAATTGTGGCGTCAACAATGTAAAATCCATTTAACCATTGTATTGGCTTATTTATGGGAATATTATGTTAATTAACTTGTAAAGTACCTTAAAATTATTGTAATTAATTTGATATACTATTGTGTAACTCCATTACATAATGAAAACTCTTTGTCAAAAAAGTCAAATACCCCATGAAAGTTGATATTACATGTAACCCCTATGTTATGATAAATAGATTTTTTATTCACCCATTTGATGCCTCTTCCCAAAGAACAACACCCATTATATTTTATTAATCAGTGTATCCACCGTAACCAAATCGAAACTCACTTGTGAAAACTATATATACATAAAATGATTTGTATCCTTTAATATCTATACCATTTTCACTAAGCACGAGCCCAGAATAATTATTACCTATTTCCTTCATTAATGAAAATGATAGAACTTTAGTAATCCCAACATATTTTCTTTTTAGTGGTTAAATAAATATTCCACTAATGATCCATATTTCCTACAAACATTCTATTATGTGTAATTCCCATAAAATCTTTTTATAAGAGTTTTCTTCAAAGTTTAACCATTGAGTTGAATAATTTATAATCCCCACTCAATCACTTGTTCGTAATTATTTTTTAACAACATTTAAATTAATTCATGATTTTAAAAATCATTGTAAAATCTAGTCCTACTACCTTAAAATATGAAACTAAATCTATAATGTGGATGATTCATGTTCTACCTTGATATATTAGAGGCATCATTAAGATTCAATCTCAACATATCAATCCATAATTATCACATACCACCCCCATGATAGGTGTTCTTTTCAATGAGTCATGACTTTTCTTGATAACCCTCAACATTATATTAATTCTTCAAGGGACATTAAAACTATGAGAAAAAAATTATATAATCATTTACATTTCCCATAAAAATCAAATTGTGTCCATCTTCATAGGAAATTAATCTGTAAGCATCCCTATAGGAATATAAATTGTGAGAATCAACATTAAATTTCTATCTCCAAGAGAATTTAAACACTAAGCACCAAAATATTAATTCAAACCATTAGTATCTCCAAATTTCATTAAACCATGATCATCAAACAATGACATTAAACTAAGGGAGTTTCCATTGGAATTTAAAATTAGAAAATGTTATGTGGTCATCAATGGATAAAATTTAGATTTTTCAAAGGATTAATTAGGTGAAAATATTTGGATTTATTTTTTACAATAATACGATACCCTCATAGCCTCAAACATGGATGATAAAACAACATTCATTCTCAACTATAAACTGAACATGCATCCATTTTATTTATGTGATTAACATATTATTCCTCCATGGATTGAAAATGGGGTTATAAAATACCACCAAATACACAATTAACATGATATTCTCCCCAAATCTCACCACTACGTTTACTCCAGGATAAGAAAACATGTGTTGTAATTATCTAGTGTAAATATAAAGATTGAACTAAGTAAAAGTTTCACAATAATTTCATTAATAAATTATTGAGTCTTTGTCTAGTAAAATGACACCAAAAATGGAATTGTTGATATACCATCATCACATTTTAACAAAGATGATGTCATCATCATCCCATTCATTGAAATCTTCCCACCTTATAAGGAATGTGGGACCTAGATCATGACCCTCCCAATGTAGTCTGAAAAATACACCAATATAAAGAGTCTAAAAACAAAAATGGCATGACAATTATAACATAATGTTAGGAGGAAATATTTTTTTCCATGTTTTAAGTCCTTAAGCTACATATAATAGTTTTATTAATATACACTAAAAAATATTTCAGTGGATATTTTCCAATTGGATACTTGGAAAGTTCAATTCAATTGCTATTATGCTTCTTCATTTTTATTTAAATGTATGATTGAAAAACAAAATAGTTTAAAATCATATAGGTTTAAACATTCTATATTGAATAAGTCAATAAAACCTCTCTAAATCCCCAAATCTAGAAAACATGAATAAAAAATTTTCACAACCCCTTTTAAAAACTATTCATTTAATGTAAATCTAATTAAATATTTTACCCATAAAACATATATTCTTCCTCAATATTAAATTATTGTATGATTAAGTATTTTTTAATATATGGTTTTTTATAATATGTTTTGAGTTTTCTTAAAAATGATAGAAATTAGAATTATAATATATTCTTCTTATCAATTGATATATAAATAGGGACCAATAATATTTAAAACTTCTAATTAATGGATTTTTAAAAATAAAAAATAAAAATATATAGGTTAAATTATGATGATATATAAATTTTTTGTCAAATTAAATAATTTTGTTAATGATTCGTGTGACTCATTAATCATTTAGATTTTCTTTTTAAATGTTGTTGTTTTATATAGTTCCCTTATGTGTAGTTATTTAGTATGGATTATTAAATTCACTATTACATTCAAGATATTTTATATCCTATATAGTTATTATTTTACATAAACATATATATTTATAAGATATTTTTTAATGTGACTTCCATCTATTATATTAAATAAATTCAGTGTGTTACTATTATATTTTTTCCATTATTATTTCTGTTACTATTTCCCTCATGTTTTTTTATTGTTTTTCATGCACCCATAATTCCACATCATTATTCTTCATCATGCATTGGAATAATCCACAAGGTTTCTATGTTTTATATATTTTTTATTTTTTTATATGATGAAAATAACCATCAAGGGAAAAATATCACAATTTTTCCATAGAATAAAATATCACTTGTGTTCTTGTATTGTCCTTCAGGATTAAAATATTTTTTGGTGTTCTTCTGTGTTGACCAACTAAAATTCTTATCATTTTGAATGAAATAAATTTCCCCTAATCCAATATTACACACTTGGATTCATCTTAACCCAGACACAATAGGACATCATCACCATGTTTGAGAGCCTTCATTGACTGTATCAGTGATTCTCTAGTGGTACAACAGGTGGTGAAGAAGGTCATTGAATCATTTGAATATAAAAAACATATGAATAATGAATATAAATACAAATAGCTAATGATAAATTTTATGCTTCTGGAATGAGGGATATATAATATCATCAGCATTGGTGGTGCTAAACTCTAGGAATAAATGGTACTATTAAATTCCATCATATTCATTGTGTATCTATAGAGTGAATGTGTTAAAATTATGATAGAAAACACTAATTAATCATGTGATGATATAAATACGAGGAACATCCAAATTTATCGAGTGCACAATGATAAATTATATATTATCTTTAAGGGGTGTGCAAAAATATCTTTCCATAGTGATGATTCATTGGATGACTTCATGGTGTAGTTCATCATTATAGTGAATCTCATAATTTTCATTAATTAGAATTCTCCACACATGGTCATTAAGTAGTTTTGGTGCCTCATTCTTTCACTGTTCCTCAAAATTATTCACTCAATTTAAATGATACTCAACCTCATAATTCACTTTGTATAGGTGGAAACATAGATACTCAAATTGGAAAAGGAATTCAATGAACCCCTTCCCATAACAGGAAATGGAGGAATGCTCCATCACTATGAATAGAAGTGTGTTGTATGATTAAAGGCATGGTAGGCAGGGGAGGGACCCATTAATTTATTAAACTATAGAATCTTCAGCCACTATCTTCTAGGATGAATGTCTAAGAAATGTTGGAATATAATAAATTCTTTGGGATTCATTGGTCATAGAGATATCTTGATGAAAAACTGAAAAAAATAGTAAAATGGTATTTTAAATAAAATTACATCTTTTTCTGAGAATGATCTATTCCCAACTAATATAGTGTGATTAAAAATATTATGTGATCCTTATAACAAGTGTGTGAACCATAGTTCCAAATTACCCACCATTGTGATAAGCCACATCCTATTCTGCACTACTATGATGTATCCCAATCTAGTCAGTTGGAGACAACACCATCACACATCTAGTTGCAGACTATTTAAATGATTATGGTATGTGGTACCTTGAAACCAATACCTCAATCCACATGATTAGTCATTCCCTATCTTCTCTGTTATTTACTTTAGGATCCAATATACTTTAAATTTAAATGATGTAATTATTGTTATCATCTGGCAGCGTGAGATGATCTTCACCTGCAAGAACAATGATATTCATGTGGTCACGGAGGTGTACATTATCATGATTATCACCACTAACATTATCACCAAAAGACAATTTTATGAGAATATTTTATAGTTAATAATCAATAGTAGTGTCAAGATGATTTGTTTCCATTAGGGGTGCCTACAAGCCAAATTAAAGTGATTTCTTGTATGGTTATATAGGATAAGACCCAACATCTAATTATTGGAATTATCATTGACATAGGAAAAATATGATTAATTTTATTAGCACAAAAGGTAAGATAAATTATTTTTTAGTCTCCTGCGAATCTTGATTAATGAGATAACGTGTGAGGTATATTATAGACTCACTAGGTGGATTATTTTTGAAATAGTATTGTCACTATAAATCAGCAAAGTGTGAAATTTCCTTGTTAAAAAAATTATCATCTGGATCATGTTTCATACCATTTCCATGGATTCCTTTATTGTTCAGTCATTCCAATTTCCTTAAGAATAAACCATAATTTTATTCTTTTTGTCGATGACATGATATGATACTTTTGATTTTGTCTACATATGATAATGAACCATGATTGGGTGGTGATAACGAATTTTTAGTCCAAGATAGAAGTATGGAAAAGGAAAAACTATGTGTACATTTTAATGATTATAGTAGAATTTTAAATTCTATGCAAAATGGGAAAAAAATAGTGGTCACAGTCTACAACAGTATCTCATGTCTCTATATCCACAAAAGTATAATAGTAATGTTAAATTTCACAACTAGACTATACTCTACATGGTATGAACCATATTAAAGGGAAATTTCTCTTCTTGGATAATTTGATGAGCCCATCCCCACAAACATTTTAATCCTCGGCCACACATTAACATGAAACCTCAATTATATTACATCATATGAGGAAAAAAATATAACATAACCATTGGTTAACTTTCACCATACCATAGGAAACATAATTCATTTCATGAATGTGATTTATAACATGAATATTATAGGTGATTAGTGATATTTGGAACATTATTCAGGGTTTAGAATATATTACATGTTTGGCCCCATCATAATGATCATGCATGTAAGGAATGACATCAACATCAAAAAGGAAACATAGTTGAAATAGAACACCCTTGAAGAATAATGTTTGTTGAGTAGTTAGGATCTATTCACTATCATGTATGTTACTTTTTATATACAATGAGAAACATTGACCATCAATGCTACTAGAGAATAGAGATCATCATGTAGACCCACCATAGAAATATTTCCAAAAAAATCCTTAGGAATCAATACAGTAATGACTATGCTGGAAGTAATAGTGGAATTCTCCACTTCATCGTCCAACATAGCAGAAACAATAAACAATGATCATGATGACACAAAGAACGATGATTCACACTATCCAAAATATCATTTTAATGAAAATACCTCTAGACATTCATAACACAATCTAGAATCTAGTGAGATACACATAACTATTGACTATGAGACATACTCCTTTATTTCATCAGAATAGAAGTAGATCTAGAAGAATGAAAATCCTAAGGAGATGAACTTGAATGTGGAAAATGGTACATAGGATCCACGTGATAAACATATTGTTAAAAAAAATCTAAATCTAGTTGATCTTTATGGTGAATCATGATTATCAAGGTGTGGTGGAAAGATAAAAGATGATGTTCATTAAGAAGGGATACATTTAGAGTAATTCGATTGGATTGAAGGAGGTCATTTCACCTGTAAATCATATTGAATATACTCAGATCATCATCATAGTGGTAGTAAATGAAGGATGAGAGGTCTATCAAATAAATAAAAAATCATAATTCCCTAAAATATTCCACTACGAGGTCCTATATATCGAGTATCTTCCAAAAATAATTTTTAAAACCCGTATTAATACTGTGAAAAAATATATAAATTTTATTATGGCCTCTACCTATCACCAATAGTGTGGAAAGGAATGATTTATTCCATCGATATGCAGCTTGGATTTAAGAATAGTGGTCCTAGAATTATGTGTACACTTAGAGAAATGGAATGTCTCATTTGATCATAGATGTTTACATCGATGAAATGATCATAATTGGTTATGAGGTCACCAATATTATCCTATCAATAGAGTAGATATAAAATTTTCTATGGATCAGAGAAAAAGGTTTTCTCTCATACTTGCCTAGTATTTAATCGATCCAAGGGTGAGGTGACATTTCCTTACATTAATCATTCTATATGTTTAAGATGTTATATAACATCAATATAGTGGAGTGGAAACCCAATTAAGTTTTGATAAAGGTTCTCCACCTATAGAGTATGTTAAGGAACAACATGTTGGTGATGGAACTTGTTGTTGGAGAACCATCAATATCCTTTCATACCTAGATAACATGTACCTATATACAGCCTTGATATTGGGCTATGATAGAATAATTATGTAGAAACCACATAATTTTCACTCAGCTCTAATCAAGAACCTATCATGCTATATTTTTGGGACATGAATCTAATATGTCCTTAAGGATAATATTTTTTAAAATAGTAATCTAATTTTAGTAAACAATGATAGTGTAATTTCCAATAAAATTGATGACATTAAGAGAACCAGTACGGTGATTTTCATTCTCATTAATCACATAGAAATCCCATAACCAAATTTTGGTGGTTCTTTCTTCATGTGAATTGGAGTTCTTGTTTTGGATTCCATGGTGTACAATGGGATATAGTTGGATTAGTATTTTGGATAGTATATATACTCAATCCATAATATGTTAGCTCTAAAGTTAACCAAAACATCCACCTCTTCTTTTACCAAGAACCCCATCATCCAATACCTATGTAATCAAATCAATAATTTAATCCATTTCATCTTGTTATGAATTAATAGAATAACTATTTTACATGATAACACTCTCATGAACACTTCTATATAGGTTATTAAATACAATAATTGTGATTCCTCTTCTTCTTCATTGTATTGTTCTCATATAACCTATTCTAGTAACTCTATCACAACCCATATCTATAATATGAATTAGTTTATGATTTTTAACATTAATGGAAACCTTGTAGAGATACAATCATGATATGGATGGACATTGCATTAATATGGTAGAATAATTAATACTTGACACAAACAAACACCCAAAGAATATATTATTTTTGTTCCCTTTGATACTAGAAAACATAAACAACTATTTCGTGAAACATCTACAATGTATCTTGATTTTAACTTCATAACTAGAACCCCCCTTTGTCAAATCATACACAATACCCTACTTAAAATCATTGGGGAAAAGAAACATGGAAAGGGGGGATATCAAATTTACAGTAAGGGTAAGCATGAAAAATATCACATAAAATATAAACATAAGAATGTAAAAACATGAACATAAATTTTGAAGAAAAAACATACCACATTTAACATATTCAAAAATATTGAACCATGAAATAGATCATTGTAGTTTATATTTCATATATCACAAAGTAACACTGACCGTGGTAAAATAACATTGGCATAAAACATGGAATTGTGGAAAATAAATAAACACATAATATTATTTCCATAGTATCCAAGGAATTACTTCCAAGACCATGATAGTGGAGAAAGTCCATTACTGAACTGGGATTACTTGTTGTCCTATCCATACATTACTAAACCTTATATAATAGTCATTATATCCCTATATTAATGAACCAGATTTACTTGTTGTTCCAGTCATTCCTATCTAATGAGATATAAATATTTACCCAATTCAGTGGTGGGAGATACCGGTCTCACCCATTTAATAATGAAATAATTATTACATGTGCCACAGAAACATAAATCATTAATCACATCATAACAGTAACACCCTGACCCCCGTTAACTAGAATCGATGCATTACTACATATCATTGGCGTGACAGAACAAATAATTTCATGAATGATAGATCAATTTAGTATCCTAGGATGTTCTAGATACATTCATTAGTTTTACATTACATCATGAAATAAAAAAAACAACAGTGTATCCCCTTTTAACACTCTTATATCACATAGAATATTCCTGTATGTTAATCTTAATATACTTCTTTGTGTCCTGTAAAAAATAAAGCATATGAAAGGGGTGAGTTTAGATGCTCAGTAAGGATAACAGTATAATAAATTGTGTCATAAAAAATAATAAACATTTAAGGCAATGTATAATACTAGAAAACATGCCTTTTAAACATAAACAATAGAATAATATGGTAAAGATAAATCAAATAATTCCATTTAATTATTCACATGGATATTCTACTATTTGAAAATTCACATGTAATATCAATATAAAAAAATTCATAATGATGGAATGCATAATTCTGAACATCATAACCACATAGTCAAGGCCTGTTGCCAAGACTACAAATAAGATTTTGTCAAGGCCTTGCGTCAAGACACTAGTTTGTCTTATGAGACTTATCGATGAATCAAGGAGCTATAGCAGGCTCCACCCATCATATAGTATGTCCAATGAATTCCTCATATGAAAGGGTGAAACATAAAATAAACATTCGTATTAAAAATAGCATACTAAATGTCAATACTTTAACAACAAACCTTGAATGAAATAAAAAAGAGCACATCCAAAAGAAATAATAACTCATTCAATACAATATGGAAGATTTTATAATAAAAAATCGACTACAATTATGAATAAAATACACCTAAGGATACTGAAATATATGAAAATAGTCATTAAAAATCTTTGAGAGAAGTATCCCCTTTTTCATGAAGACATTTAAATGTCGAACTATTTATCAAAGAAGTCATTTAAAAGAGATATTTGAATCAATGTGTCCCATACCACAATGAAAATTTTAAAATGAATTTTAATTTCAAAAAATTCATGTCCATATAAATATATACTCAAAACCATTTTTTAAAAATGGTCATTAATGAGAATGATTTATAATATTAAATATTTAAAACATTTAAATTGATATATTAGTTAAAGAGTTCCAAACCAAATATGAGACCCATGAATACAAGTAATTGAGGAATGGAATTAATCAAAACATTATAATATACTGCGAATAAAGGGATTAATGATATAATATGTCAATGGACATTATATACACCATATAAAAGTGAATTGGTTCATAACAATAAAGAGGTATCAATGTAATGTAAATTGAGACGAAATACCTTATAAAGATCATATCCTTAGATTAAGGATATATCAGTGAAATAATAATGTTTGGAAAGTATATATACACTAAATATAATTGGATATTCAGTTTAAATAAATCAGATTACATTCACATATAATCTTGTAAAAACTAAACCAAAGACTTGGATGTTTAACTCAATGAATGTAAATTGAGGTAAGATTACCCTTATAAATTTCATATCAATGTAATGTGAATTTATCAATAGGGTGATTATGTGTATCAAAAGTGTATCCATAGAAAAACAGTTGGAAATTACTACCTAAATAATAAATAGTGATTCCATATATAATCTTGGAGTAAAATAATCAATGAAGTATGCATAAATCCCAATGACTAGAAATTTAAATTTGAAATTCCCATAACGATTTGGTATCTTACGAAACATACTCCCCATGAAAAAATAATCACACAATAAAGATTTTAAAACCCATAAATTATTTTATATTAAACAAATAATACAATCATTCGTAGTACATACACCACGCAAAAGTAAATAGTGGCAATATAGAATGAATCTCACGGGAATAAGAAGTGAGATAAAACCCCTTACCACGTTGAAACCAATCGATTCGTAAGAGGAAAAATTAATAACAACCAAATAAATCAAATAATTACTTGAATATAAATATAATAATGATAATATACATCAATTGGTAGTACACAATACACCACATGCAATAAATACGTGGTCAACAATCGAAATCTCGCAAAATGAAATGTGAGATAAGAAGCCCCTTACCTTATACTTTTCCATAATATAGTGTAGGTTAATCTCCTATATATTTATGAAATAATTGTTATTAAATTATAAAATAACCAAATACCTAAATATTTTATCATATATGATCTTTTAATATTTCTTTTTTACTGATATTTCAGTAGTATCATTGATTTGGTTGTTAACAGATTTGTTTTCCTTTATATGTTTTATTACGTAACACTTTTTGTAATGTATAGGTTGTATTTGATTTATATCCATAATGATATTATGTTTTTAAGCATTATTTTTAATCATGAAGTGAAACTTAATCATGAATGATTACAATAGGGAATGAATCTCATCGCGTTCATAGATACGGTAAGTCGTACGTACGCACGAGCGACAATACCATTATGTTGATGGTTAAATTGTATATAATTGGATGGTATATAATATATAAATAATCATTAATATGTTATATTTATTATTTACATCTTTTTTACTCATTATTATATCCATCCGAATAATGATGTTTTTAAATAACAAACAACACCATGATGTGGAGATGGTAAGCCGTACGCACGCATGTATGGTGACATTATCATTTATATGTTGGATAGAATAATGAATATGGTTGTAACATATTTATAATAAAATCACAGTATTTAGGAGGTACTTAAGGTATTATTTTGGTATAGAAACAAAAAAGATAGAATAATTTTATGAAGAAAAGATCTTTAAAGAGAGTTTGGAAATTATTTCCTATTCTACGTGTGTTTCCTTTTGGGTTGATCAAAAAGGCTCCTTAGGTTAGATTTATGATCAATGTAAGGACTCTAGGTTGATGTGAGTGAAGTTGGGAGGATATGTGGTCAGGGGTTGGCCAAGACAAATGTATTTGGAGGTGTGATTTTGAGAGAAGGGAAAGTACCCTTCTATAAGAGAGGTGAGGGTCACTTTAGGAAAAAATTGAAATATTATTTTATTATAAGTCATTTTCGGTTTCTAATGATTCAAATTAATTTATTTCAAATATAAGGGGGGTATGGGTCACAATAGTCTCATGAAATAGGTTTTATACATGTTTAGGTCACCATATTAACCTTATCTTATAGAATTAACAATTATTTAAATAGTTTAAATTTTACTGTGACATCTTCTATTCTTACATTGTATGGTTAATAAAATTTCTATAAACATCCAATACAACCCGACATGGTTCATTAATGACATATATAATATTATTTATGACCTTTTTCTAAATATTAAATTTTTATGAATATTTTATCAACCAATAATATAGTATTTGTTTTAGAAACTCATTTATTTCAATTTTGACACAATTTAGTATTAGGGTTTTCTGAAAATCCTAACATCATGATTAATTAAAAAAAAATTTAATCAACCCTAAATTGTCCTATTAAACTCTATAATTATTGTAATTCATTAAAAGTCTCAGATGACATTTATTTGGATATTTATAAAATCAATTATTTTAATCTTTCATTAATAAATATATTACCGCATCATCATTGTGTCATAAATAAATTTAATTATTATATGTCTAAAAATTATAAATAAACTACCATTATGTAAGAAATTGTTTTATCTTTATAATTAATATTTATAGTCTAATTTATCTTATGTATAACCCTCTATTAAAAATGGTTTAGTTATTAAACTTATAATTAAATACTTGTAACTCTTCTTTAAATAAAATAATAATAAATTTTATAATCTAATCCATGTGGACCAAATGATCTAAATTTATTCCTAAGTTTGTTTTTGGTCAAACTATAATTAACCAATAGAATTATCATATGTGTTAGGGTAATTATAATGTCATTTTTACCTTTAATTATCTTATTAACTTTTAACCGTGGTTAATAAAAGTCAAAAGTTACTATTTACCAAAAATTATTTTCAACTTATTGAACCAAATTTTACTTAT
This sequence comes from Viscum album, assembly GCA_963277665.1. Taxonomy (NCBI): domain Eukaryota; kingdom Viridiplantae; phylum Streptophyta; class Magnoliopsida; order Santalales; family Viscaceae; genus Viscum; species Viscum album. The sequence continues at coordinate 211,701,922 of OY728155.1, read as the reverse complement.
TGATGTCAACCATGTCTCCAAGAATTTTGAAATTATACTCACAGAAGTAGTAATATTATGTTTTATGCAAATTTTCAAATTCCCTTAGAAAGTGGGTAAAAGATGTTAAAAATATCAATAATATTTTATACATATACTTTTATTATAAAAATTACTCCAATGAATCAAATTGAACTAATATAGGTATTGTGTATTTATATATACTTAAATAAACAAAATAAATAATTATTTAAATAAAACGTCAGTTTTTAAACAATAACGAAATGTTTTCACTATTCCTCAAAAATTGTAAGTTTTCAGAAAAATACAATAAATTCCCCATAATATAATTTTAATATTCCAAATTACAAAATTAATTATATTTTAAAAATTCAAAACATAGAAGTAGAATTAATTAATTTAAAATTATTTTCTGTTGTCATAACCAAAAAGCGGGTTTTTAAGAAGTAAAAACTATCAAACGATTGACATGTGTTTATGTCAAATTTAACTGTGAAATTACATATAATGACCTAAATTGTATTAAATGATAAAAATATAATCTTATTATACTTAAAAACCATTCAAATTCATAATTTAACACTATAAATTATTTTTATTAAATAAGTTGTTTTCAATTAAAATTTACTATTGTTCACTATTCATCCAAATATTAATGTTATCAGAAAAGTTCCAAAAATATATCCAAAATAAAATTTTATGACCTGATTCTAATGAAAATTTTATTAAATTAAATATATAAATTTGTCAAATATTGGTTTTAAAAAGGGTTTTCCATTTAAATTTGGTAAAATTGTGTTTTTTAAAAAATACTTCTTTTATATGAAAAAATGGATTCGTTCTTATATTATGGTTTAGAAACACATAATATGGATTCTAAAATTATATAAAGTATATAAAATTCAAAATTCAGTGAATACTTTTCATAATCACTTTTTGAAAGGTTATTTTGTTATGTCGTGGTGTGCTTGAACTCGGTGTTGCGTGTAGTGCAAGATATTGAATTAATTTAAAGAAAATAACTTACTATGGAATCTTGGGGTGTTACATTCTTCCCCCCTTTTGGAAATTACATCCTTGAAATTTTAAATTCGAGCATGGGAACATCATTGAAAGTCTCACATCAAGAAAATAGTCAATACAACTGTCACTTTAAAAGAGAGAAAGAGAATTACAAATGTCTTCTGAGATAACCCTTACTCAGATTCCATGTAGGAAAACATGGACATGGAAGATAAACTAATGGTCATGTTCTAGTTGAGAGTGATAGAAAACATGATCATGTGAAAGTTGAGAATATGAAAACCAGAAACTTGTGATGGGATAAACGATCATTAGTTTCCCAGTAAAAAAATTAAAGAGACAACATTTGTTATTTTATGTTCCATTTCATAATTTTGAGGACTTTATTTATGATATTGACTAAGAACATAAAAATATATACTTACGTTTTAGGTAGAGATTCATCCATTAATAAATTTATACTACTAACTCATATATTATTTTTTCAGAAGATGAGTATTAAATGGGACTTGGTCACACCTGAATCTCTAGAATCAACTTATAGAGAATCACATGATCAAAAAAGGATAAACTATATATTTCCCTTTTCATTAGTGATTAACCAAAACCAAAAGGGTTAGTACAAGACCAGATTATCTCCAAAAGTACAATCCTTTAGAAAAATAAATACTAATGTTAATTTCTAAAATTAAATCAACAATACCCAAAGATCAATAAATACCATTTAATAAAAAAAATCCCATAAAATCCTTCAACATAATCCAATCAAAGATTGAAACCCAAAACATAAAAGAATTTGAATACATAGTCTTGCACGTTAAATTGTATCTCCAAATAACATCGACTACTCTTAAATTCACATACATAAAAGAAATTAACCTAATCAAAAATTCATTATTATAGGTTAATCATTTCCAAAAAATAACCCAAATCGTTATAAATCCATAATAAAAACCTAGATAAAAATCCACCATTACTCCTCAAATGAAATCCCAGAGAATTATATTTTTATTAGGCATATAGTGTTCCCAATTGAGCGAACAACTTCCAAAATAAAATTTATCACATAATCATCAGTTTATTTTCTTATACTAAGGATATCCATTTGATAAGACATAAGATCCCAAATAAACTTATTATTTATCAAAAAATCATTTAACTAAAAAGAATTAGTCACATAAACCAGGGACATCACGCAGTCTAGTGGTAAGAGATAATTCCCAATCGCACTCTGTTTGTGGGTTTGATTCCCATAGTTTTGTACGATGTGATGGGTTATCAAACAGTCTGTGTATTGTCCTTTTTCAAAAAAATATATGTTATCACATTCCCAAAGTGAAAAAATTCCTCAAAATGATCATAATATAATTTCAACACAAATGTTATCTCATACCTCCCATTTTCATCCAAAAATTTAATGACGTGTAATTGCCTCAAATTCAATGATTATATAATACCAAATGGTTATTTATTACTATATCAATAAAATAAAAGATAATTCGTCCCAAAACATAATTTTCACATAAAAAATTATAGGTTTACACACAAAAAATTAAAGTTATCCAAATTAATCCCATCAATACAGAAAAGTAACAATTTTAATCATTTTTCTATCCATTTATTTCCATATGCGTTCTTTCTTCACCATGTGGTTATCCTATAGAATTTGGAATTCAATCTGGTAATGCCCAGGTCCCCTACATTTATGGTAAATTATTATAAATTGATTCTTGGAATCATTTTTATTTTTCTTCCATAGTACTCTTAATTTTTCTTCCGCAATTCATTACTTTATGAATTTATTTCCCACACATAAAGCATTCATTTCTTCCATTGAGACACTTTCCTAGGTGTATCCTTCCACATTTCTTTCATGATGGAAATTGAGCTTCCATATCTCCATGACCTTCCCCGCTGGAGCTCTTATCATTCACTGTTGGATCGAATAGTAGATATATATGTCTATTAGATGGAACAATACAAGAGGGGGTGAATTGTATGTTTAATAACCTTTGAGTTTTAGCAACAAAGAAATTAGTTTAAATGATCTTAAACTAATACAAATACAAACACCCACAATTGTATTGAATATAAAAGGTATGATGTATTGTAATACTAATGTAAAATAAAATAATTGTATTCAAGGTGAACACAATAATCAGAGTAATACAAAGATGAATGATTCTACCTTAACGCGTATAGAATCAATCAATACAAAAAGTAATAGAATGATTGTAATTGAAACAATTACAATTGAATATGTAAAGAAGAAAGGAAACAATACAAATCCCTTTCTAATACAAGTAACATCGGAAATGTAAAAGTAATACAAATATTTTAGCCCAAAGAGAAGGGTTATCCTTTCACCTAGGATAAAAGGTCTGTCTCACCAACACCTTGGTGAGCCCTCGATACGATGATCGGCACATCTATCTGCCTATCCCTGGCAGCCCTCGATACGATGATCGGCACGTCTGTCTGCATATCCCCGATAGCCCTCGATACGATGATCGGCACGTCTGTCTGCCTATCCCCGGCATCCCTCGATACGATGATCGGCACGTCTGTCTGCCTATCCCCGATAGCCCTCGATTTTGTAGGTAATCAGCACCTCTGTCTTTAAATTACTTGAAAGCCCTCGATACGATGATCAGACGAAAAAGGCAGAAGAGAGAAGTCACTGTGTCTCTCTCTAGAATCTTGATAGTTCACAGAATCTATTCATTCGTTCTCTTCATTCATCGTTGTACTCTCAGCTTCAAATGACCTCCTATTTATAGGCCTTGGGTTCCAACGGTCATATTGCCTCCAACGGTCATATTGAAACAGAAAGCACGACATCGTTTTGATTAGTTTGTAACTAACTCAACGACATAGTTTTGTTAGGACAAGAGATATATAGAAAAGTAAAACATGAGTATGATTCATATGCAATGAGTGTTTTTGACTAAGTACCAAAACAAATAATGAACATATGAATAGCAGAATCAGTACGATACGATTGAAAGAGTCAATATGGTACGATTGACAGAGTCAGTATGATATGATTGACAGAGTCAGTATGATACGATTGACAGAGTCAGTACGATACGATTGACAGAGTCAGTATGATACGATTGACAGAGTCAGTATGATACGATTGACAGAGTCAGTACGATCAGTATTGTACGATACGATAAACATGATAGAAGACAAATGTAATTTCCAAAATATGATAGAATGCATTTGTGATTTCCAAAACATGAAATAGAAGTCAAAAGAAGACTTTTGACTTAACAATCTCCCCCTTTTTGGAAAGCACAACACACAAAGTAAATATATCAAGAAATACTTATCTCCCCCTGAGTTATTGAAAACTCTTCTGAATAACAAATTGAATACAACTAACTCCCCCTTAGGTATGGACTTTCCTAAGGATTGTATTCGTAGTTTTTCCTTAAGAGTGCTGTAAAGCATTCTTCCCCTTTATAAAACATTCTCCCCTTTGTAAACATTCTCCCCATTTGTAAACAATCTCCCCCTTTGTGATTTACAAAAAGAAAGGAGTAATCTTGAATTGTCTGAAAAAGTTAGTAAAGCAATACAAGACAATGGATAAAAGAAAAGGATCATAAAAGTCATTACAAAACAAAGAAAAGTTCCAAAAGAAAACAAATACAACAATCATTTGTTTTCTCTTTCCTTCTCCTTCTTTGTAAGATCATGAAGAACAACATTCATCTTCTTGATCTCCTTCTTGTCTTCAGAAATTGATTCACCCTGAGTTTTGAGAATCTCTTGTTGGTCCGCAAAAATCTTATCTTGATTTCTGATAGTCTCCTCCTGGACTCTGATTACTTCTTCAATTGTATCAATTCTATTTTGCAAATTATTGTTATCTTTGGATAACACAGAATTTTGATTCTTCAGCAAAACCATTTCACCTTTAAAGGATGAAACCTTCGAGAATTCTGATTAAAAAACATTCATTCTCTCTTGCAAATCTTTTACTGAAGGAACATCGACTCTTTGGGAAGTCAAAAGATTCAACCTTTCAACCGTTTCTCTATAAAGCATGTTGAAAGAAATTGGAAGATCATTTGATAACCTTATTATATATTCAATTTCTATATCATGATCATTGATTGAGCTCTCTGTTTTGTACGACCACTTGGTCATTTTATTGCATGCCTTCTTATGAGCAACCGAACTTTCTTATAGAACTTTAAAATCAGCTTCTACTCACAAAACTTTCTTCCTTAATTCTTTCACAGATCCAAACTTCTTCTTTTGATTGTCAGTGATAAAATAAATCTTCCATTCCAGCATCGGGAAATAGGGAACAGTGTTCTCAACCCTTCTCAAAACATGAAAAATGTAATCACTTTTCTTGAGAGAGATTGTATGCTCTGAATCGGTATCTTCATCGTACGATGCTAGTTCATACGATCTGCTTGAGACATCAACTGGCTGTTTTCCTTTTGCTTTTTCTTTCTTCTTTCTTTCTTCTTCTACTTTGTCACTAATGACAACAACTTTATCAGAATGAGAAGATTGAGTACCTTGCTTTTCTTGAGATGACATTCTGTCTGGATATCGTTCCTGATCGGCATAAGGAGTTTGTTGAACACCTTCACTCAGCTTTTGAACCGATTCTTCTCTACTCTTCTTTGAACTTTGAAGAAATTCTAAAAGAAAGTCTCCTTCTTCTTCTTCCACTTCTTCTATCTCTTCCATTACTTGTTTTTGTTTTCATTCCTCAGGGAGACTCTGTACGATGGGCTCTTGGTGAACTTCTTCTGTTAGTTGGGCACTAGCATCCTCAACCGCATTCAAGACTTTAGAGACATCAAAGTCCTGAGCCTTTATTTTCAAAAGAACCTTCTTATTCTTTTCAGCATGAAGGGTTTCTTCTACCCTTACTCTTTCTGCAAAAGCCTAAGCAGGGTCAAGACCAAACTTCGGATAACCTTCCTTTCTTTGTTCCTTATCCTTTCTCCATTTTTCTACAACCTCCTTACTGTACCTTGGCTTCTTCTTAGGCTTTGAACTGATTTGCGGATCAGGCTTTTGAGTAACACCGGTAGATTGAATGTCTTTGGCTGGCATAGGTGCCGATTGATTCTGAGCTGATTCAGCTTCTACATCTCTGACAAAAAGTATTGAATTCAGATCAAAACAAACATTCAGCTTTTTCATCGTACTCTTACTAATCCATGAGGGCTTCAAATCCATGGGGTTTCCTTTCAACATAATGTTACAAAACATCATACTTTCAAGAATGAACTTCGTAAGGATAGTTGGATACATAATCATCTGGGACTTAATCCCTCCTGTCTTGACATTATTAATGGTTTCAAAAACATATCCCATGAGATTTACTTTTCTCATATTCACAAGATAGTCAAGCATAAAGATATCAGAAACTTTCAGAGTTTCTCTATCTCCTTTCCATGGGATAAGAAAACCTTGAATCCATAAAGTTACAAAATGATTGTCTGGATAAAGATGAGACACTTTTCTCTTTTCTTCATTAACAAAAAACAAAGTCTTTTCAGCATTTTCTCTATTAAACGTACCAACTTCCACTGGTAGTTTGTGCGATGGACAGAAAGAATCCCCTTCTACAGAAACATTCAGAAAATGTGCCGCTTGTTTCACAGACATAGACAATTTTCTATCGTACACAGCAATGTTTATAGTCATGTCTTTGTCGAAAGAAACAGTTTTGTAACACTGAAAAACTTCATCAAACCGCATCTTGAAAATCAGGCTTTTCAACACACAGATGTTCCCATCCTTGAAACAAAATGATCCTCCTGATTGTAGAATTGTACGTATCCAAAAAATCTCAAGATACTAACCTTTCTCTGTTAAAGTCTTTCTCTGTAAAAGTCTTTGAAGACATTTCGGCGGGAGTATTAGTAGAGGATTGAGACATAAAGGTTCTGCCGATGAGAAGATCGTACGATGATTTAGATCTGGTGGAGCTGAGCTTCACCTCAAATCCTGAAAAAAAATCAATGTGGGTTTGGGGAGGGGGGCTATTTATAGGCGATAAAGGGGGGACCGTTGATCTTCTACGGTCGAAAAAGGATGACCATTGATCTTCTACGGTCAAGATTAGAGAAAACCACATCAATGGTTAGGATTAAAACAAAGAAGAAAAAAAATTAAAAAATGAAAAAAACCTATCGGAGAACGTAAGGTAATTGTTGGTTTTGATAGAAATCAAAAGAAAAAACAATCGTGAGGAAACAAAAAACATCATCATATCGATGGAAAACAAAGTCATTACTATGAACTGACCGTACGATGGAAAACAATCTTGTTACCATGAACTGACAATACGATGGAAAACAATCTCAATACCATGTACTGACAGTACGATGGAAAACAATCTTGTTACCATGAACTGACAGTACGATGGAAAACAATCTCAATACCATCATCAGTCGATTCAATAGAAAAGAAAATCATTACCATCATCGTTCATTACGATAAAACATTACCATCTTCAGTCAATACAATACTATTGATTGATTGATACGATGGAAAAGAAATTCAATACCATCATCGGTCGATTCAATACCATTGATTGATTCATACGATGGAAAAGAAATTCAATACCATCATCGGTCGATTCAATACCATTGATTGATTGATGTGATGGAAAACAAATTCAATACCATCATCGGTTGATTCAATACCATGATTCATTAATACGATGGAAAATAAATTCAATACTATCATCGGTCAATTAAATACCAAGATTGATTGATACGATGGAAAATAAATTCAATACCATCATCGGTCGATTCAATACCATGATTGATTGATACGATGGAAAATAATTTGATTACCATCATCGGTCGATACGAAGGAAAAGAATTGGATTACCATCATCGGTCGATACGATGGAAAAGAATTTGATTACCATCATCGGTCGATACGATGGAAAAGAATTTGATTACCATCATCGGTCGATACGATGGAAAATAATTTGGTTACCATCATCGGTCGATAGTAAATGATACTATAAAACTATCAATACGATAAACAAGAAAAATGAACGAAACAATAAAACTGTCAATACGATAAACAGAATGGAAAAAATGAATGAAACAATAATATTGTCAATACAATAAATAGAAAATGATACACATATTGAGGGAGTAAATAGTTAAAGATCATAATATAAGAAGAAACATAAAGACATAGAAAGAAATGTCCTCCCCCTTTCTACGAGGAGTTTCTTACTATTAGGAGAGATGTAAAACAAGAAGTAGATATGAATGATTATTTTAACGTAATCATTCCTAGATTCTGTTTTATATATTCAAATCTATCAGAAGGTAAAGGTTTTGTAAAAATGTCAGCAAGTTGTTCTTGCGTTCCGATGAATTGTAAAATAATATCTCATTTTACAAAAAAATTTGAAACAATATTACATATAGCAACAATCATTCCTTGAGCATTATCTCTGAAGGTAACTTTTCCACCTTTTATTTTGATATCCTTTTCAAACAGATCTTTGTTTCGAGTCATATGTCTAGAACAACCACTATCCATGTACCAAATGTTCTTATTGGTACACTTCTCATTTTCCTGAAAAAGAAACAATTAGATTTTCGGAATCCAAACTTGTTTGGATCCAGAAAGGTTAGATAAAAGAATTTTAGGAATCCACATTTGTTTTGCAAAATGAGCTTTATGAAATCCTAAAGATTGAGTTTTGTTAAGAGAACAATCTCTTCTCCAGTGTCCACCACAATGACACTTAGAACAGAAAATGGTTTTTTGAGGAACAAAATAGTAATTACTAAAAACAGGTTTGGAATAAGTATAACCAAGACCAGAACGATTTCTCAAAGGTCTAATTTGAGAATACATCCTGTCAAAGTTTTCGTTTCCATGAGTAAAGTTTGACAAACATTTCCTCAAAGATAAAATCTCTGACTTTAGTTTTAAAACCAAATTCTTATTTTCCAAAACATTTGAATTTGAACTAGAGTTAGACTCTAAAATATTTTTCTTTGAAATTATAGTTTCAAGATCCTTAGAAAGTTTATCCTTATCAGATTTAACTTTCTCAAGGTTTTCTAAAATACTTTCAAAATTCGAAGTTTTCACAACAAGATCTTTAGAAAGATCTGATACTTCTTTAGTCAAGATTGAAATTCTAGAATTTTTCTTTTCAAATCTCTTTTTGAGTTTAGAATTTTCATTTTCAAGTAACTTAGAAAATCTAGATACCTCTTCAAAAGAAGGTAATGTATCATCCTCTGATGATGAGGATTCATCATTTGAAGATTCATAATATCTATTATCAATATAATTTGTATTTAAAGAAACATTTGTAATAGCTTCAGCATTATGTACCTTAGCCATGAGACAATGATCTTCAATTGGTAATCTGGATAAGAGTCCAATATTCCTTTGTCCTGATGTCTCATATTCTGAAGAATCATCTGAGGAATCACTACCACTTTAACTCCACGTATCATTTTCTTTCAAGACTTTCATTGTCTTATAAAACCTTTTCTTGTTTCTTTCATAGTGTTTATCTTTTCTATCTTTCCTCTTCATTAAAGGACAATCAGGCCTTATATGTCCTGCTTTCTTGCATTCATAACAAGTTACCTCTGAATCTTTCCTATCTTTCTTTTTGAATCTATATTGAAAATCTTTCTTTCCCACAATCTTGTTCATCCTTCGAGCAAGATTGGCTAACTCATTATCCAGAAGATTACAGTCACTTGAATCAGATATAACAACATTCTTGGATTTAGACCTTGTAAGCCTTTCATGTGTTTTAGCTTTAGATACAAAAGCTACACCTCCATTCCCATTCTTCTTCTTATTGAAATCAGCATCTCTCTTCATTCTTGTCTCATGCTGTAGAATAGTTCCAAAGAGTTCATCAAGAGTAATCTGGGAGACTTTTCTATTCTCATAAATAGCTGTTCTTTTTTACTCCCATTCATTTGCCATTATATCTATAATCTTATCAACAAGAGCATCATCATCAAGACCTTTTTCTCCCATAGATTGTATGTTTTTTACAATTTTCATAAACCTTTGTTGCAATTTACATACTGGCTCTCCATAGAGAAAAGCAAATCCATGATACTCTACTCGAAGCATTGCTCTCATTGTTTCTATAACCTTGGATGTACCAAAATGAGTAACTTCTAATTTCTTCCAAATACAGTTGGATGCTTCACATGAAGATATCCGACTATATATATTCCTGGTCATAGAGCATAATAAAGTATTGTGTACCTTGTAATTCAGTTGATATTCTTGCTTCTCTTGGTTGGTGAAAGTACTAACTTCTTTGTCAGGAATTTTGTAACCCCCAGTAAGCATAATAAAATTGTCTACACCAGTATTAATAATGAAAGTCTTCATACGATCTCTCCAATACTCATAATCATTCCCATCAAAGATTGGTGGTCTAGAAGGATTCAGATTATCTATTACCCGATATTTATTCCTGCCATCTAATACAACAAAAACAACTTTTCCACTCCACATGTTAGTGTACTAAGTATTCAAGATAGTAATAAGAAATAAAGCTAGTAATATAAATCAGTGGAAAACCTCCTCTGATACCAATTGTTGGATCTAATAGTAGATATATATGTCTATTAGATGGAACAATACAAGAGGGGGGGTGAATTGTATGTTTAATAACCTTTGAGTTTTAGCAACAAAGAAATTAGTTTAAATGATCTTAAACTAATACAAATACAAACACCCACAATTGTATTGAATATAAAAGGTATGATGTATTGTAATACTAATGTATAATAAAACAATTGTATTCAAGGTGAACACAATAATCAGAGTAATACAAAGATGAATGATTCTACCTTAAAGCGTATAGAATCAATCATACCAAAAAGTAATAGAATGATTGTAATTGAAACAATTACAATTGAATATGTAAAGAAGAAAGGAAACAATACAAATCCCTTTCTAATACAAGTAACATCGGAAATGTAAAAGTAATACAAATCTTTTAGCCCAAAGAGAAGGGTTATCCTTTCACCTAGGATAAAAGGTATGTCTCACCAACACATTGGTGTGCCCTCGATACGATGATCAGCACATCTGTCTGCCTATCCCTGGCAGCCCTCGATACGATGATCGGCACGTCTGTCTGCCTATCCCCGGCAGTCCTCGATACGATGATCAGCACGTCTGTCTGCCTATCCCCGGCAGCCCTCGATATGATGATCGGCACGCCTCTCTACGTATCCCCGGCAGCCCTTGATTTTGTAGGTAATCGGGACCTCTGTCTTTTAATTACTTGAAATCCCTCGATACGATGATCGGACGCACAAGGCAGATGAGAGAAGTCACAGTGTCTCTCTCTAGAATCTTGATAGTTCACAGAATCTCTTCATTAGTTCTCTTCATTCATCGTTGTACTCTCAGCTTCAAATGACCTCCTACTTATAGGCCTCGGGTTCCAACCGTCATATTGCCTCCAACGGTCATATTGAAACAGAAAGCACGACATCATTTTGATTAGTTTGTAACTAACTCAACGTCATCATTTTGTTAGGACAAGAGATATATAGAAAAGTAAAACATGAGTATGATTCATATGCAACGAGTGTTTATGACTAAGTAACAAAACAAATAATGAACATCTGAATAGCAGAATCAGTACGATACGATTGACAGAGTCAATATGTTACGATTGACAGAGTCAGTACGATACGATTGATAGAGTCAGTACGATACGATTGACAAAGTCAGTACGATACGATTGACAGAGTCAGTATGATACGATTGACAGAGTCAGTACGATACGATTGACAGAGTCAGTACGATCAGTATTGTACGATACGATAAACATGATAGAAGACAAATGTAATTTCCAAAATATGATAGAATGCATTTGTGATTTCCAAAACATGAAATGGAAGTCAAAAGAAGACTTTTGACTTAAAATTCACTGCCTTTTTCTTATTTGTTGAGTCCGGGAGTTGGTTAATATAAATGTTGTTGATCATATTTTAGGAAAACCGATTCGACATGACCATGATATCTTTTATATCTATCAACATTCCATTTCATTTCTTATTTCAACCACCATTCTCACATTGTACATCATGTTAAATGATACTATGACTTCCTTGGAATCTAGCAGTTGACTAACACAAGAAAGTATATAGTGAGTCATAAAATCATTTAGAGAATATCATAACTCTTTATTTTCAATCTAAAACACTATAGGATTAACCAAGGTTATTTATTATCATATTATTTTAAAATTATTCAAATAGAATTGTAAATAAAATGTGAATTAACCTAAGCATATAAATCGGGAGTTTCATAACCAAGAGTGAAGAAAGGCCTGTTATCATGTACCAAGATATCTTAGGTCATGCTCGAAAGACTGTGTCGGAGTTTTCACTTCTAGGTACATATATTCCAGAGCCGCCTCTACCTGGTCGTATCTAGAATGGGATTTATTGCTTTGAAAACCCAAATAATATTTACATTACCAAAATTTTTGGATGTTCTTCTATACTAATACTCAATGATTATCTTAAGGTAGTGTTTTCTATTTAGTGTTTTTTCTTAATATAGATAAAATGTTTGTATTATCCTTCCTCTGATACCAACTGTAATGCCCCAACCCATTTTAAAAGAAATCAGTGCATTATTATATAACATTGTAATGAAATATTGAATCATGTTCTGAAATACTATTCAGTTTAGTAGCCTTGGATGTTCTAGATACATAAATAAGTATTACATTGCATCATAAAATAAAAAATAACATTTCATCCCCTTTGAAAACTCTTATATCTCATAGCCTATTCATGCAGGTTAATCGTAATATACTAGTTTGCATCCTGGGAAAAATAAATCATAAGAATGGGCTAAGCTCAGATACTTAGAAAGGATAACAATATAGTGGAAACTGTCACAAATAATAATGAACATTTAAGTAAATGTGTATGATTAGAACAGAAGAATTTTAAACATAAACTTCAAGAATAATATGGAAAAGATAAATCAAATAATTCCATTTACTTATTCACATATATTTTATACTAGTTGAATAATCACATGTAATATCAATATCGAATTTCATATTGATGGAATGCATAATGTCCGACATCATAACAACATTGTCAAGGCCTCGTGCCAAGACTATGAATAAGATTTTTCAGGCCATTTTTCAAAGGAATTTTTTTGTCTCATGAGACCTACCGATCCATCAACGATCTATAGTGGACACCACTAGTCACATAATATAGCCAATTAATTCCTCCTATGAAAGGGTGAAACATAAACTAACCATTCATATTAAAACTAGCATATGCAATGTGAATATTTTAACCACAAACCATGAATGGCATAAAAAATAGCACATCCACAATCACACATAACTCATTTAACACACTATGGATGATTTTATTATAATAAATCAACCTAAATCAAGAATACAATGCACTGAAGGATATTGAAATAGATGAAAATAGTAATTAAAACTATTTGATAGAAATACCCCCTTTTCTTGAAGACATTTAAATGTCACACTATTTATCAAAGAAGTCGTTTAAAATACATTTTTGATTCAAAGTGTTCCATACCACATTGAAACTTTTAAAAGGAATTTTAATTTCAAAAAATTAATTTCCATATAAATAAATACATAAAACCATTTTTAAAACATGGACATTATTAAGAAATATTTAGAAGAATAAATATTTAAAATATTAAAATTTTATATTTTTGTTAAAGAGTTCCCAACCAAATAAGATATGCTAGAATAAAAGTAATTGAGGAATTAAATTAAAAAAATTATAATATAATTAAAATAAAAGGATTCATGATATAATATGTCCATGGACATTATATACACCATATAAATGTGAATTGGTGGATAAAAACAAAGGGGTCCAAATGGAATATAAATTGAGATGAAATACCTTATAAAGACTGTATCCTTAGATTAAGATACAAAAATGAAATAATTATGTGTGAAAAATATAAATACACTCAATATAAATGGATATTTAGTGAAAATAAATAAGATTACCTTCACACATATTCTTGTAATAACAAAACCAATGACATGGATGTTGAAATCAATTAATGGAAATTGAGTTACGATTACCCTTAACTTGATCATATCAATAGAATGTGAATTTATAAATGGATTGATTTGGTGTATCAAAGTTATATCAACAGAAAGGGTAGTGTAAATTAATACATAAATAATAAATAGTGATTCCACGGAAAATAATGGTGTGAAATAATCAATGAAGTCTATGTAAAACCCAATGTGTGGAAATTGAAATTAGAAGTTCCCTTACTGATTTTGTATCATATGAAACATACAACCCATGAAATAAATATCATAAAATTAAGATGTAAATGCCCATAAATTAATGTATATTACTCAAAGAATACAATATTGGGTGGTACATACAGCGCACAAAAGTAAATAGTGGCAATATAACATGAATCTCACATGAATAAGAAGTGAGATAAAAACCCCTTACCACGTCGTAATCAATTTATCCGTATGAAAAACATTAATAAACAAAAATTAATCATAGAATACCATTAATATAAATATAATCAAGAAAATATATATCAATTGTCAGTACACAATACACCACATGTAATAAATAAGTGGTGAACAATGGAAATATTGCGAAATTAATAGTGGGATAAGAAGCCCTTACCTTGTACATTTCCTTATTATAGGGTAGGTTAACCTCTTGTATAATGGTAAAATAATTTTTATTAAATTATAAAAGAACCAAATATGTAAATATGATATAAAATATGATCTTCTAATATTTCATTGTTGATGATATTTCAGTAGTATCATTATTTTGGTTGTTAACTGATTCGTTTTCTTTTATACGTTTTGTTAAGTAAGTCATGTTTGTAATGAATATGCTATATTTTATTCACTTACAGAATGATATTAAATTCATAAAAATTATTTTTTATCATAAAATGAAATTTATTCTTGAATTATTACGATGGGGAGTGAATCTCATCGTGTTTGTGGAGATTATAATCCGTACGTATGCACGAGCGAAAATATCATAATTTTGATGGTGAAATAATATATAATTGGGTGGTATATAATATATTCAGATTCATTAACATGTTATATTTATTATTAAAATTAGTTATATTCATTATTATACTCGTCCAAATAATAATGATTTTAAATAACAAACTACGCCACAATGTGTCGATTGTAAGCCGTACGTACATATGTATGGTTACTTTTTCATTTATAGGATGAATAGAATAACAAATATGGTTGTACCATATTTATAATAACTTCAATGTTTGTAGGAAGTACTAGAGTCTTTAATTTTATATGGAATCAACAATGAATGAGGAAGTGGAAGAAGAAATGAACTTGAAAGAGGGTGGTGGAATTAATACCTCTACTTCGGGTGTTTCCTTTTCAGTTGATCAAAAGGGCTCCTTAGGTTGGATTTCTGATCAAAGTAAGGAATATAGGTTTATGTGAGGGACGTTTGGGGGATATTTGGGAAGTGTTTTTCCATTGAAAATTGCTATGGAGGTGTGATTTTGAGAGAATGGGATGTACCCTTTTATAAGAGGGGCGAGAGTCACTTTTGGAATACCTTGAAATATTATTTTATTATAAATCATTTTCAGTTTATAATTGATCCATGTTTATTTAATTCAAATATACGGTCGGTATGGGTTGAAATAATTTAAACCAATAGTTTTTAGACAATTTTATGTCACCATACTAACCATATCATTTAGATTTAACAATTAGTTAAATAGTTTAACTTTTACGGTGTCTTCTTGTATTCTTGCACTGTATGGATAATAAACTTACTCTAAACATCCAAGAGAACCTCAAGTGGTTAATTAAGTACATATATAATATTATTTAGTCCCTTTATACCTACATTATATTTCGATAAATATTATATCAACCAATAATATAGTATTTGTTTTAAAAACTCATTTATATCAATTTTGACACTATTTAGAATTTGGTTTTTGGGAATATCATAAAATTTTGATTACATCGAAAAAAATTACTTAATGAACGCTAACATATCATATAAACCTATTAAATTTATTTAATTAAACAAAAGTCTCAAATTACATTTAATTGGATATTTATAATGTCTATTATTTTAATCATTCATTGATATTTTAATTACCTCATCATCATTGTGTCATTAATTAATTTATTTATTTTATGTCTAAAAATTATAAATAAACTATAATTACGTATAAAATATTTTTATATATATAATGAATATTTATTTATGAATTTATCTTATGTATAACTCTATATTAAAAATGGTTTATTTATTAAACATGTAATTTAATACTTTTAACTCTTCTGTATTTAAAATAATAATAAATGTCCTAATATAATACAAGTGGACCTAAAGGATTATATATTATTTCTATGGTTGTTCTTGTTCAACTTATATATATTCAATATAATTAGGACATGTATTAGGGTAATTATAATATCATTTTACCTTTAAATACCCAATTAACTTTTAACCGTGGTAAATAAAAGTCAAAAGTTACTATTCACCAAAAGTTATTTTCAACTTATCGAACCACATTTTACTTACTTATTTCAACCATGTCTCTCATATTTTTGAAATTAAAATCACAGATGTGGTAAAATTATGTTTTATGCAAATTTGCAAATGCTCCTTAAAGTTGGGTAAAAGATGGTAAAAAGGTCAAAAAAATTCTATACATCTATTTTTATTATAAAAATGACTCCGATGAATAAAATTGATCAAATATAGGAAATATGTATCTATATAAACTTAAATAAATAAATAAATAATTATTTTAATAAAAATTTGGGTTTTAAACAATAACATAGTGTTTTTAACTAGTGATCAAAAATTCAATGTTTGAAGAAAAATACAAAAAATTCACCCTAAGCTAATTTTCATATTCCAAAATAATAAATGAATTATAATTTACCAAATTCAAATTATAGAAGTATAATTAATTAATTTAAAATTAATTTCAATTTTCAAAACCAAAAGCTGGTTTTTAAGAAGTAAAAACTATCAAAAGACTGACATGTGTTTATGTCAAATTTAAATGTGAAATTACTTATAATGACCTACATTGAATTAAAAGATAAAAATATAATCTGATTATACTTCCAAACTACTCAAATTAATAATTTAAAAATATAAATTATTTCTATTGAAAAAGTTTTTTTCAATTAAAATTTATTATTTTTACTACTATTCAAAATATGAATGTTATCCGGAAAGTTCCAAAAATATATCAAAAATAAATTTTTATGATCCAATTATAAATAAGAAGTTAATTTAATTAATTTGAATATATAAAATGTTAAAATATTGGTTTTAACAAGGGTTTTCCATTAAAAGGTGGTAAAATTATTTTTTTTTTAAATAAATCTTTTATCTGAAAAAAAAATTGATTTGTTCTTATATTATGCATAAGAAAGACATAATATGGATTCTAAAATTATATGGAGTATATAAAATAAAAAATTCAGTTAATTATATTCATAAAAACATTTTTAATGGCTGGTTTGGTATGTCTTGGTGCTCTCGAACTCAGTGTTGCATCTATCACAAGATATTGAATTACTTTTAAGAAAATAACATACTATAAGATATTTGTGTGTTACAATAATGAAAGGAATAAAATGAGTGTATTAATCATCAATCGATTATAACCCATATAATGAAAATGCATTTCATAAATAAAATTCCATAATAAAAGCAATCAAATAATATTAATAATCCGGATTAAAACCTAACGCTATTTAAGTAATGTTATCATATATGGAAAATAGTTTTTATAAAACACATAAAAATAATTCTTGAGGAAAATATCCTTTCATCTTTAAAACGTTTTTCTTTCTCCAAAACACATTGAAATTTTAAAATAAAATAATTTCATTGTAAATACCCTTAAAAAATTGTAAGAGAATATTCGGGGAGATAAGGCATTATGAAAGCTATAATAACCATTTATGTCATATACGTTAGAAGAACATTCTTCTTGTATTCCTACCGAAAAAATAAATAAGTACCTCAAAAGAATGATTTCTTCCATACCATTTAACAAAAATTCACCAATGGGTAAAATTAAATTTAATTTTTTTGAAGGATAGAAATAATATATTCGTATACTTATTTTGGAATCATGGATGTGGATGCTAAATATACCCGAGAAAATACTTATGAATAAACTATCTTAGATAATAATGATATTACAAAATTATCTCTTAAATTAGGTATAATTTCATATGTATGTTTATGAAACATCTGTATAGTGGGTTGAATCATATTATTAACATGTAATAGATCATAATAATATTTTTTACATCATATATTTTTCACTTATGACTTTATATTACCCGTTCTTTTATCAATTCTATGTTAAATAAATGTTATGGGTAATAATTGTTTTATTTATCAAACATGTTATGACATTTAATTATTGATATCATTACATAGATTGTGATTTATCTACATCAATAATGTAAAAAATGGTTTATATATCATACATATTAATTGCATAAAAATATATATTAGATAGATAAATCAAATGGAATACATTGTTCATGAAGATGGTAGGTCGTACGTATACAAGAACATTGTTTATATTCCCTTATTGAATTGAATGGAAGAGTGTAAATGAAATATATAGATATATATATATTGTCATTATTATGTCATATATTTCCTGATTACTTATTATATATACTTTATAATCATTTTCAAAATTTTAATGTGGGGAAAGAATCTCTTCGTGTTGTGGAGACAGTAAGTCGTACGCATGCATGAGTGACGATATCATTCCCCCGATGGATAAATAGACTGGAATTTGTTGGTATATGAGTTATAAAGAATAATTATTATGATATATTAATTAATATAATCCATTATACCCCTCAATATACCAATCTAAATAAATTTTTTATTAACAACACCACAGTGTTGAGATGGTAAGACGAACGTACGCATGCATGGTGATATTATTTTTCATAGGATGGATAAAATGGGTTATAATTTTATTCAATAATTATAATAACATATCAACATGTATGATATTGTATAGTAATTAGTTCATTATATAAAAATCATATTAATATGAAGTATAAGAAGAAATGAATTTTGAAAAATGTGATAAAATATTTACCTCTTTATCAGGTATCACCTTTTGGTATGCACAAAAGGACACCTTAAGATGGGTTTATGCCAAAATGGTGGCCTCTATGATGAATTTATGGATTTTTGGAGAATAAATTGTTTGGTGTTTTTATAGTGAAATGGCTTTTTAGGTGTGATTAAATGAGAAGGAGAGGTACCCTTTTATAAGAGAGGGGAGGTGCACCATTAGAAAGTATTGAAATATTAATTTATTATAAATTCATTTTTGGTTTATAATGATACCAAATTAATTTTCTTATAATATAGGATAATTATGAGTCTAAATACTCTAAAAAAATATCCACATTTTTTTTATTTTAAATAATAAATTTTTGTTATCCTTATTTAATCTATTTAATTTTATTTTTTGTAATAATATACTAAATATTAAATGGTTATAAATATTTACTAATGTTCTCTCAATTGTCTATAATTGGATCATTTATGAATGTTTTGATGATATAATTTTTACTTTGAGATTTTAAAATATTTTTTTTATTTTAAAATAACTTAATAATATGATATTTTAATAAAATATTAATAGTATCAATTATGACTTTATTCATTTATTTGAAATTAAATAAAATCCACCAAGAAGAAAAATTAGAAAAAAAAATTAATACACTCCTGAAATGTCATACTCACCAATAAAAATCGTTGAACACATTAGTTAGTTCATATGGTATTAATTTTAATACTTTTAAAACCTTTTATTTGATATTTTATTCAATAAAATTAATATTCCATCACTATTGTGTCATCATTAATGGTAATTATATAAACTAGTAAAATTTTAAATAAATTCACATGATGTAGATAATTATATTATACTTATATAGAATATTTATCTTCTATGTTTTATAATTTTTATCACTATATTAAAATTATTATACATATAAAACATATGAGAGTTACAGGTTGTCAACTACTTTTTTTTAATTATAATTAAATCACATTCTTGGAAAAAAAATCAATTAAATAAATAAATTCTGCCTATAAGTGATATTTTTATACTTTAATTCATCCAATAGGATTATTTCTAGTATTATAGAAATTTTATTATCGTTATCATATTGTTAGTTAACCTAATTTACCCGATTTACCTTTAAGTGTGGTAAATTAACATTACCGTAATTACTATCCATAAAATCCAAAAAAAAGTAACCAATTAACATAATATGTATCCATTTTTTCCAAATATAGAATCCGTTTTTCATAATTCAAAATATATAATTGGTGGAAATTAATTTAAAATTAATTCCTACTATCAAAAACCAAAAAGTGGTTTTTAAGAAGTAAACATTTATTAAAATATTGTCTTGTATTTATGTCCAATTTAAATGTGAAATTGCATCCAATGTCCAACACTGGATAAAATAATAATAACATAATCCATTTAAACTTTAAATGAAATTACAAAATTAATCTAACTATATAAATAAAATAGAGGAAAATGCAGATTAAAAATAAAATGCAGTATTTTTCACTATTCATCAAAATATGAACATAATCACAAAAATAAAAAAAATTCAACCATGTTAAATTTTTATGTCCCAATACAAAGAAGAATTTTATTTTTTTCAAATTTAATAGAGAAAATTGTTAAAAACTATACTTAAAATTGGTGCGCCCTCAAAATGCGGCAAAAATGCATTTTTAAAAAATAATTCTTTTAACCAGAAAATTGAATTTGTTCTTATATCATGTTCTATAAAACAAATAATAATAATTTTAATGATATATAAAATTACAAATTTGGTTAACAATATTAATAACAGCTATATTATATCCCAATATATAATGATATTTTAATAATATATCGTTGTTTGTGTTAAACTTATTATTGTGTACAACACAAACAATCGAATAAGGCCTCTTTTGTGTGAAATGAAAGCCAATTACATGGTGTGTTTAGTGGAAGATTCCATTGGTGTTTCTTATAATATAATAAAAACATTATTCTTTAAGAAATTTAATAAAATCTATAGTCATTGTTGTATAAAATGAATTCCATTAAAATAAATGAAATTGTGTGTAACAGAAGCCAAGAATATTGATGTGTATGCTATAAGATAATATTCTGTTTCATATAGCGCAAGATAATATTCGTGTAGCATACAACACTATACATCAAAGAAATTTAAAATAACTGATCTCATAAATTATCAAGGTCTTACATTCTACCCCCCTTAAAATAAATTTCGCCTTCAAAATTACTCAGGGTTATAATTTGTTTACTACTTGAAGGATTCCTTCATTGAAACCCACATCGTAAAAAGGGATTTTAAAAATTCGTTTTAAAAATGAATATTAGAAACATAATGGTTACCCAAAGTAACTAATCACTGAGTTTCCACATAGCAGAACATAGGTGGGAAGTGAAAACATGGATATAGTGAGAAATCTGACCATCAAGTTCTAATGTATAGTTAAAGAGGATATGGTTTGGAGATAGTTAACTACCAAAAATACATATTTATATAATTATTTAAGGTTCCATCTAATTCATTAGATAAGATATTAATAGGATAACATTTTTGGTTTTCAAGATCCTTTTCCTATAGTTTAAGATCATGAGAATAAATACTTACTAGATTTCAGCGTAATATATTTATAGGTAGTACCCTGAAAAATTCCCACATAATCTCTTATATAATGAAATGAAGATGAATTTTCCAATCATGAAGTAGTAGAAAATCAAGTGATATAATGATAGGTTATTCTATTTGTCTCAAAAATAAAATCTAGAACATGTTTTCAACTATAAAAAAGTCAATCTATGGTGAAATTAATCGTATCTGGTTCCAAAATTGGACTTATACATAATCTATCATACCACTTAAATAAAATAAAACTAATTTATTCTAACCTGGGACTTCCCATAGTTCAACGATAGGTGATGAAGGACTGTCGCACTTTGGTTCTGGGTTTGATTCCCAAAACATTGTCCGATGCGACAGGTTATTTCCCATCGTCTGGGTTGTCTTTTTTTTATTATAAAAATATACTAACAAAAAAAGATTTATCCTTATATAATACTATTTTATGTCCAACATAATCCATTCCATCTATTAGGCTTATCCAAAACACTTCTGTCCAAACTCACAGTACATGAAAAACAATTACAAGGAAGGTCATATAACCAGCATGCGAATACCATCTTTTATCCCCCATATATCATAAGATATACCCTGTTGGTCACATTCTAAACATTGGAATTACATTACCATTAAGTCATTTGATTCATGGTAATAAACTAAATTAAAATATATCATTATTTAAAACATTCATGGTTCATTATTCCAAATCTTATTGGATATATTTCATATGTCCCAAAAAATTTGTATACTTTATCCATGATATCATAACCCTATTGTCAATAACTCCATAATTAGATCCCAAGAAACAAAATTCATCAAATTTACTTATTGAAATAAAAAATATATTTATCCAAATATTATTATCTTACCATATGAGACATATTAAGGGGCATCTTTCCCTTAATCATGTGATCATCATGTGTATGACCTTAACCGTAAATCAATTTCTTATTCCTTAGAAACATTCAACATATCCATTCCAATCCGTAGTGAAAAACATATACTGAAAACACATAAATATTTCATGATTAATATAAGATAATATTTTAATTCCAAAACATATACACCTCAATCATAACACTTTATTCTGAAACGATCACTCAATATCCATCATCTTCGTCTTTCATGAAATAAGAATCATGTCTTAATGTTTATCAACATCATGATTCTATATTTTAATGTAAACAATATTGGAAAAACATCACATATCTGTCACATGTCATTTAAAATATCTTTACCCTTAGCAGTATGACCAATACACATATCGTCGTCATGATTATCCTCATGATGTTTCTACATAGTAAATCAATCTTATTAATTCTCATTCTCTTCACATCTTAAACATTCATTTGTTAACTATGTTCTATGTAGTTATGGTTATTGACTAAGACTGGAATGAAAAGTGTGACATATACATATCATAGATTAGGAACACATAATTACGAAAAATTACATAATATACTTCAATCTGGGATATCTTCAGTTTAACCCAATGTTAGTCATCGTTATCAAAAACCACTAGAATTGCGACCTATACTTAACATATCCCCATGAAATTCCTTGACATATCCGTAGAAATATCTATAGGGATCTCACTAAACCTATTGAATCCTAGTTTCTAATGTTTGAAAAATATTTTTCTCTGATACCAACTATAGAGACCCATTCTTGACATACATCAAAATTACAGTACTTTTCCAGAAGACATAATACATGAAAGAAAAAGACTCCCAAAGACAGTATTATTTTAGTTCGTGTAGAGACTTAAAAAATAAAAAACTTTCTCATTAAACATCTACATCATCTCTAGCCTTAACCTTCCTTACTAGAACTCCTTTTTTACACATCTCACATAATACCTTTCTTCAAATATTGGGGGAAGAGAAACATGAAAAGGGGTGAGACCAAATGCTCAGTATGGGAAAGGAAGGAAAATATCTTACAAAAAATGAACATAATAATGAAAAAACATGAACATAACATTTGAAAAAAACATACCATATTTAACATATAAAAAAATATTGAATCATGAAATAAATCTTGGTAGTTCATAAGGAATATATTATAAAGTAAAACTAACATTGTTAAAATAGAATTGGAATAAAACATGGAATTTGGAAAAATAAATAATCACATAATATGATTTCAATAATAGCCTAGGCATTTCTGCAAATACCATCATAGTGGAAAAATTTCATTACTGAACTAGTTTTACCTGTCATTCTTTCCATGCATTAGTCAACCATATTTACTTTTCATTCCAGTCCTATATTCTTGAACCTGATTTACTTGTCCTTCATGTCATATCTCTCCCATGAGATATGAAACTTTACTCAATTCATTGGAGGGAGATATATGTCCCACCCATTACATAATTAAATAAATATTACCTGTTCTATAAGAACATCAATCATTTATAATAGCATAACCCAAGGATTAAAATGGGTTTCTTATCTTTCCATCAGAATCCATATTAAACAAATTGATTTCATAAATAGATAGGAAAATCTAGGGTCCGAGCTAGTCGGCCGTAATATTATTAAAGACGAAAAAATTATAGATAGTCATGCATTTCAATGGGTATTAAAAGATCTTTAAAACACAACACCTCACATATCATCATCCACCATAATAAAACTGAAGTCAGGTCTCCTGAAAGACCACATGGTTCTTGACTATACAAGCACCCGCTTTGAAAGGGCGTCAGTAACCTGGTTTGCTTCCCTGTAGACATGAGATACAAAGATTTGGAGATGCCGTTCCCGATTTAGACATGCGATACAATATGGGAGAATTATCCATAGCACCTTTCAAGATCATGCTTTGATAGAGTTCAATGCCAATTATGAGTCTGATTCAATCCATAATGAAGACCATTCAAATTTAATGGCATAGTTGACTGCATAGATGAAAGCCTAGACCTCCGCTTCATACGCATTACCTTTTCTGATGAAGTGGTGAAAGCAGCCTTTAACAAATCCTTGATAGGTCCAGAACATGCTCCCACATCCCGCTAGTCCAGGCGAGCCAGAGGAAGCTCTATAAATATTAACATTGATTCATAATGGGATCATTGGGGTTCATCGAACAAATCGAAGAACAAGAGGTTGCTTTGGTCTCCCAGCCACCCCAATCACCTAGATAATAAACAAATTGTCACAAGTATTCCGCATCACACCTTGCTAGACAGCAGTGATAGCATGAATGTCTTTGTGAATGGAAATGATGTCCGCCTGAAAGCAAGCATATTTTTCACCGAAAAGCACATGGTTCTGTGCAGACCATATGAGGAAAATAGCGGATGATACAGCAGTAACAAGTAGATTGTGAACTTTCATGCTTTTCCCACTATCACATAACCAATGTATGAGATCCTCAATAGAGATGAAACATGAAAAATCAAAACAGAAAAAAGAACCAATATAATTCCATATTTTACTTGAATAATAGTATCCCATGAAAAGGTGTGTTTTAGAGTCAATAGCCCACATACATAGATGACAAGAAGAAGGAAGACTATGTCCTAATTTCTGCAACTGATCAAGCGTCGGGAGGCGGTTCTTCCAGAGCATCCAAAGAAGAGTGAATCTGGATGGTAGAATATGAGGAACATTAAATTGAACCAACCATTTGGGTGACCTACAAGAGAATGCACATTTCAAAAAATAATAGTCTTTTGTGGTGAACTACCCGTTGGAATTGGGTTTCCAAACCAAGGTGTCCTTGTCCATACACACACATCTCTGGATTTCCAGCACTGCCTATTGTGAGATAATCCCAACCGGATCATCAGTGTGTTTCATTGCATCAGAAATAGCCATCCGAGACACAAATAGAGGGATAAAGTTTTTATCAATGATGGTGTTCAACCAATTAGTCCACAAACAATTGAGGTTTGATTCACAGCTAACCAGCCATTTTGACTTCATCATGATGTCCTTAAACAAGTGCCTAAGAGATGTCCATACAAAGGGCATAAGATAGTGGGGCTACCCACTTAGAAGCCTCTTATTGAACCTACTAGACATAGATTCATCTGATGGGTCATTGGATACCAAAATATTTCTTTTGAATTAATAGATCAAGCTATCATTGAAAACATTCAGATCCTTGAGCCCAAGACCTCCCATCTCAATGGGATTAATACACTACCTTCAAGCCAGCATAATAAGTTTCCTTTAATGAACTGAGCCTATCCACAAGAAATTTCTACGCATTATGCGTAAGACATTCCACATACTCTTTGTCCAATGGTAGAGAGAGAGAAAAATACACAAACATTGAGGTAATCACTAAGTTGATAAGTCAAAACCATCCGGATTACGACATGGACTTTCCCTTCTAACCAGCAAGCTGATTTATAATTCTAGATAAATTTCCCTCAATGAATCGTCGTTTAAATCTACCCCACAAGAAAGGAACCCCTTGGTATGTGAATGGAATAGATCCTTTTCACACACCGAGAATCCTAGAAATTCAATTTTGTCTTCAGACAGTTTTCCCATTCCCAATGATGATGATGGATTTATTCCATTTAATTGGCTAACTAGAAACCTCTTCATAATGACTAATCATGGCATTAATGGTACTACTGGTATTATTTGACATGTGCCCAAACAAAAGAATATCATCAGCGTAAATATGGTCAAAAGGAAAGAGGTTATTCTGTCCAACCTGTAGTTGTTTATAAATTCCATGTTGGGTGAGTTCAATAATGCACCTACTCATGTAGTCTTCTACACGAGAAAATTGGAGCCCTGATAGGGGTTCTCCTAGACGAACACCCTTAGTACAATTGAAATAGACCCTAGGTGATCCGTTGATCAGAATGGAAAGCCTCACAGAAATGAGAATGGTGGAAATACACATGATGAAATCACTATAAAATCCATACATTCGAAGAACTTCAAAAAGAAATCTCCATTTGATAGTGAAAAAGCCCTAGATATATCAATCTTGGGGGAAAAACTCACATTCCGTGATTTTTTCTTCATAGCATTAATACTCTCAAAAGCAGCGAATAAACTATTATGGATACATCTACTCGGATGAAATCCAATGTGATTTGGGGAAATAAAATCATGGATAATCACTCCAAAACGAGTCACTGGGATCTTGCTATTGACATTTGGAATGGTATTTCCATGTACAACTGGCCTGAAATCCCTAATATCAACCACATTTTCTTTTTTGGGTATGAGGGTATTGATGTTTGAGTTACATCCATGAGGGATGGAGGTGTGGAAAAAAAATTCTCGAATTGCATTGACCATGTCATCCTTTAGGATATTCTAGTAGAACATGAAGAATTTATTAGGGAACCCATCCGGTCCAGTAAAACTATCCATGTTCAAAGAAAAAAATTCCTCCTTGATTTCCCACATCAATGGAACCATTGTATAAAGAATATTTGGGTGTTATTCAATACAAGGGACAATACTATCAACCATTTTAAAGGTCATGTCAACAACATCATATGAATAAAGGACCTCAAAATAAGAAACCACCGCACTCAGGATTTAATATTATATGGTGTACATACACCCATTGACATAACCAACCATCATACATGACCAAAATTTCTTTTATTTATGTAGTATATGAAATAACATTGATTTTTGATCACCCTCCATTAACCATATGACATTAAATCTAGAGCGGTCAAGCCTCTCCTTGACAATCAGTAGATCATCAATCTTTTCAAGAGCCTGTATAGCCTCCATGGATGGGCTATCATTAGACTTGATGCTTGATTGGAAGTCAACAAGTTGTTATTCAGCAAGCATAATCTCACAATCATGATTGGAAAAGGAATTCTTACTCTAATAGTTCAAGACCACCTGAACATTCCACATATTCTAAGAAATAATAATCATTGGGCTTCTAACAAATATCATTTTCTTGGCCATCTCAATAATTTCCCTACATCCCAGTGTATTGAGCCTCCCATTGTTGAAGCTAAAGGGTAATGGGGTTAACCTTGCAGTGGAGGTAGATACCACTACCAGTAATTGATTATGGTCTGAATAATATTTTGGCAGCGTGTGACCAAATATTCCAGTAACATCATTCATATCATCCATGTAAATGAAACATCGGTTGAGATTACTAACCTATCTTCCACTTAATGTTTATCTGCACCATGTGAATTCAGAACCTGCAATTGGTACCTCAAGAAGACTACATTGATCGATACACGAAAAAAATTCAGCAGAAGCAACAAGGTTGAAATTTAATCCAGTGTTTTCCTCAGGCCGTAAAACTAAATTAAAATAACTCATAATCATCCATTTCTGTGTAATAGTGCCTGAGATATCACAATGTTCTTCACATAACTCCCTCTATAGATTTTAAGAAGTAGAAGTATAGACAAATTTAATCATAAGATTAACACCCATCTCATCAAGAGAGACTGAAATACACTGTTGTTTAGCACGAAATGCAGAAATAATTATACTATTATGATTTAAAACCCACAGATGATCCATATGGATGTCATGCAGGATGTGTGAGACAAGGCTATAACCAAGAGAGGACAATTTAAAACCTCTCCAATTCATAAAGATCATTTGGGGTTCCACTATACTAGTCAGAATTGGCTTGTGGGCCATAATGAAATGTCTCAGGCTCATCTGACCAAAATCATCCCTTAAAAGGAGTGTACTTATTGTAAGAATTAAGATGTTCTATAGGACTCCCATTCAAATAATTTCTTCAGGAAGCCTTAGAAAGTGTAATAAGCAGGATGTTTTACTCACTGGGATCTCGAGTAAAAGTTTCTTTTCTAGCTGATGTGACCTCCATTACCTTCTCTGGATTAGACATATCATCACCATGACCAACCTTGTCACACCCCATTGAGATAAATTCATCAACCTGAGCATGGATGGAAATAACACCATCATTTGTATCTACTGTAGGAGGAATAGGATACACAGTACCATGCACCTCAGGTACCACCATGTTCTTATACACACCAGCTGTGGGTGTTCCACCCTCCTCCTGCAACTCCATACATGACACATCCCCACCATTATCAGGATTCATCACCTTCAATGGTCCCAGGCAAACATCTTTCCCCTTTCTCCTTTGACATGAGGCATCATCATGTCCCTTGACCTTGCAAAGTCCACTTTCCTTGTCTCTGTTACAATTTTCAATAAGATTCCCAAAATATTTACAACCAGAATAGAACATAGGCCTCCCCTCATAGTGAATTTGACGTCTCATACTATCATCATGTGTTTTCAACACAACATCCTCAACCATTGTGGCAACCATATCCACCTCCACCAATACTGTAGCATAGGGTAAAAATCTATCATAAATATAATTACATAATAATAAAGAAAAATAATTTTAATAATAGGTATAGAAACATAAAACAATTTAAATAATATCATATTATATGGAATATAATTGTGGTAAAACACTTGAAATTAATTCCTGAAGAAAATATCCTCTCTTCTTCAAAAACGTTTTCTTTTCTTAAAACACCGTGAAATTTTAAAACAAAATAACTTCATTGAAAATAACTTAGAAAAAAATGAAATATAATATTCATGGAAATAAGGAATTATAAAATCTATAAAAACAAATCATGTTGTACGTGTTAGAAAAAATTTCTTCTCAAATTCTTACCCAAAAAGTAAATGAGTACCTCAAAAGAAAGACTTCTTCCATACCATTTAATAATAATTCACTAATGGAAATAATTTAATTTAAACAATTTAATAAGGATTAAAATAATATCTTGTATTAATTATTTAGGAATATTGTTCATTTTTGATAAATATATCCCAGTAAATACATATGAATAATCAATCTTGGATAATAATGAGATTGAAAAATTATCGATCACCTTAGGTATGGTTTCTTCTGTATGTGACCAAAAATCATGTATAATGGGTTTAATCATATTAATAACTTTTAGAAGAACAAAAATAATATTTATTACATCATATATTATTCCCTTATGCCTTTATACTACTCATTCATATATCAATTCCATGTTAATGCAACATTTTGGGTAGTAATTGTTTTATTTATCTTATTTGTTTTGAATTATTATTATTGATATTATTACATAAATCATGATTTATTTACATAAATAATAGAAAATCTTATTTATGTTTCATATATATTATGTATATGAATATATATAATAGGTAGATAAATTAAATTGAAAAACCGTTCATGGAGACGGTAGGTCATACGTATGCATGATTGTTGTTTCTATTTCCTAATTGAATTGAATGGATGCATGTAAATGAAATATATATATATATATACTTAAATCCATTAGGATTTTTATTTCTTATATTTAATGATTATTTATTATATAGACTTTATAATAATTCTTGATTTGTTAATGTGGGGAATGAATCCCATCACGTCGTGGAGACGGTAATCCATACGTACGCCCGAGCGACGATATCCTTCCCTTTATGGCTAAATAGTATAGAATTAAATGGTATATGAACTGAAATGAATAATTATTATATTATATTCATTATTTATATCCACTGTAATCATTAAATACCAATCCAAATTAGTTAGTGTTGAATAAAAATTACAGCATGCGGTGGAGAAGGTAAGTCGTATGCACCGACGCATGGTGATATTGTTCATTGTAGGGTGGATAAAAGGATTTATATGGTGGTACCATAATAATAATAACATCATAAGATGTAGAAAATACATGATTTATTACATTAGTAGGGAAGAAACATAATAATAGGAATATAATAAGAAAATAATTTTGAAAGAGGTTATAAAAAAATTTCAACCTTTTCATGTATCCCCTTTTGGTATGCACAAAAGGACTCCTTAAGATGTCTTTATGCACAAAAGGTGTCCTCTAATATGAATTGATTGAGGTTTGTAGGAGTATTTGATAGGGGTTGGTAGAGCCAAATGGATTTGGATATGTGATTAAAAGAGAAGTAGAGGTAACCTTTTATAAGAGAGGAGAGGGGTACCTATGGAAATTCATCAAATTTTAATTTATCATAAATTTATTTTTAGTTTATCACACTACCGTACTTATTTATTTAGAGGCTAAGATGTTTATGGGTATAATTAATATCAAATAGTAAAATATATACATTTTTTTATTTTATTTTAATCCTTTTAATTTTTATTTATCCTTATTTAAACTATATAATTATATTTTTGGTAATAATATTCTAAATATTAAATGGTTATAAATATTTACTGATGTGTTTTCAATTGTCCATAATTTGATACATTATAAAATTTTAGACCATATAACTTTCACATCATAATTTTTAAATATTTTTTGAATTTTAAATAATTTTATAATATGTTATATTTATAAAATACCAATAGTGTCAATTTTGAAACTATTCATTTATTTTACATTAAATAAAAAATATACAAGAGATAAATTCGAAAAAATATTTAATACTCTATTAATTTTTCATATATACTTAGAAATATCTTGGAGAACATTAATTAGTTCATATGATATTGATTTTAGAACATTTGAAACAAATTATTTGGTATTTCTATCAATAAAATAATTTTTTCATCACCATTGTGTCATCATTAATCTTAATTATATAATATCTAAAAATTCTAAATAAATTCACATGATTTTTAAAATTTCATTATATTTTTAGAAACTATTGTTGTTCCATGTTTTATCATGTTTATCATTATATAAAAATTATTATACTTTTAAGATGTATGAGAGTGACATGTTGTCACATTCTTTTGTTTTTAATTATAAATACGTCACTTTCATAGAAAAAAGTCCATTAAATGAGTCAATTCAGACCTCATGATGATATTGGTCAACATTAATTCATATAATTGTATTTTGGAATGTTTTATGCTAATATAATTATCTTTATCATATTATTAGTTACCCTAATTTACTAGACTTACCTCTAAATGCGGTAAATAAAAATTACCATAGTTACTATTCATAAAACCCAAAAAAATAATAGTATCTTATTAAAAAAATTTGGACCCACTAATTCTATATATGGAAATTAGTTTCATAATTCCATACTCTGAATTAGGGTAAATTAATTTAAAATTAATTCTTATTTTCAAAAACCAAAAAGTGGGTTTTTAAGATGTAACAACATATCGAGATATTGTCATGTATTTATGTCCAATTTAAATGTGAAATTACATTAAATGACCAAAATTTGAATAAAGGATAAAAAATAATCCAATTACCCTTTAAAACAAATTAAAAATATAATATATTTATATAAATAAATTAGATGAAAATGCAGTTTTGAATTAAAATGCAGTATTTTTGACTATTCATTAAAATATGAATTTCATCAAAAAAACACAAAAATTTAATCCATGTAAAATATGATTTTATAATTCTAAATTATACATTTATTTTGTGAAATATAAAATATAAAAGTGTAAAAAACAAGAATTAAAATTTTTTCACCATCAAAAGGTGAAAAAACAACTTTGTTTTCGTAAAATACGTATTTTATCCAAAAAATGTATTTTTTTTTATATCATGTTCTAAAAAAATAAATAAGGTAAATATAAATGTTATATAAAATAAAAAATATTGTTAATAATATTCATAATATCTAGTTTTCATCCCATTAAATAATAATATTTTAATAATATATTTTTGTTCAGTAATACTCAGTATTGCGTACAAAGCAAGCTATTGAAGATGGTCATTGTTGAGGGCAATGAATGCGAGGTCAGTGTTCTGTTTAGTGAAAGATCACATTGGTGTTTCATATAATATATTTCGGTTGGAGTGGAATCTCTTGATGGGGGGGGGGGTTAATTGAGTTCCTACTTAAAATTTATATTTAAAAGTATTCTTATAAAGATCACTCATATTATGAAACATCCCTATTAAATAAGGTAGTAGATATATAGATGTCTAATTGATCAACAGTTTTCTCAAAGGGTGATTAGCCCTCATTTTAATTAGTGGAATACACTTCTATAACTTTTGAAACAAGTTTACCGAATTAAACACATACACACACTGACAAAAACTAACTATCAAAGTGAATGCAAAATAGTTTTCATTTTATCATTTCTAAGCAGTGGAAAATAGATAAAATAGAGTAAAACAAAAATTCAGATCATAGTGGAGATGGACAGGAGGTTCAGTCTCATGCTGAGACTTAATCTTCTCCACTTGGTGATCACTTTCCACCAAGCAGTCTATATTATCAATAAACATGATACACAACCTGTATCGGGCTTTACAATAGTTTACAAAACAGCCCAGGGTTCACACCCTCTCCCACAGTTCTTCATGGGGAAAGACAAATAATACAGAATACACATGGTCTCTTCCATAGTTATATGTGGGAACAAAATGTATGTGATGTTTGATGTAAGGATATTCAATATCCTCTAGTTCAAGCACATGATACAATGTGTGAAGCAGACAGAAACACTTCTCAGAAATGTAAAATTAAGAAACACAGTAGAGTAAATATAATGAGAATATGTTTTAGGAGGCCCTATGTGTTTTTAGTTCAGCTATTGACTCCTTAATGTAAATAATTTTAGGTTCAAGTCTGTCTTTGTATGTTTTCTCCAAAACAGAGTGTCAAAACTCCATGTTCTAGCTTTCATGAATTGATTGTACTACTTCTTGAGTTAATTGAAAGTTTATGAGACACAGAAGGTATCCTGAAATCGTTTTCCCAAAATAATCTTCTTGATGTTCTTGGGGTTCGCAGTGAAAGTGCTTGAATGGTACTTTCATGTTCTCTAGTATGTTATTTCTCATGTATTCCCCTTTCTGAACTCCTGGACTATCTCTTCTTGTTCATCCCATGCATATTTTCTTTTCGTCCTCAATCTTCTCATTTATATTTGAGTTTCGACAATAGGAATAAGTACATCATGTTCAATCATTCTATTACCTCGTACTACAAAGATATGTCCACCTGATATGTCTACAATAAACATTAATAAATTTGAGAATAATTAAAGTTAGAAAATATGATAGTTTGAATAATATTAAGAATTTGACAATGTGTGGAGTAGAATAGTATGGTAGATTGTTAACTGTAGCCTTCACAATGGTAGGCTTAAATAGTAAGATCACATCGGCAGCATTCATCGTAACCTTAATAACTATCCATCGGTAATAGTCAATTGATAATTCTCCATCGATAGGGTTCACAATAGTATCCTTTCATTATTGACATTGCATTGGTGACCATTGCACCGATGACCTTTGCATCCATGACCTTTGCATCGTTGACCTTTTCATCAGTGACCTTTACATCAGTGACCTCTGAATCAGTGACCTTTTCATCTGTGACTTTTTCATTTGTGAACTTTTCATCTGTGACCTTTGAATCAGTGACCTTTGCATTGGTGAAATTTTAATGAGTGACCTTTTCATCAGTGACCATTGCATCAGTGAACACTACATCGATGACTATTTCATATGTGACCTTTGCATCGGTGACCTTTGCATTGGTGACCATTGCATTAGTGACCTTTACAATTTGAGAAATCATTAATTGTGAGCTGTGAGATTAAACATATATAGTTATCACTTTTATATAAATGATTATCATGTATGATAAAAATATTTACCATATAAATAAAACATTATTTGGATGATTTGGGATTATAAAAACATGATTTGGTAACATCAAAACAGGATTTCGGATTTTCAAAATAGCAAAGTCCAATAATCTCCCCCTTTTTCATAATCACTAATTATGTAAATATTTCATGAATTAGGTTTGAGAACATTTTCTAATATCTTCAGAGATGTTTATAAGAACAAATGAACCATAATAATAATTTTTTGGTAGTTTAAAAATGTAAACGTAACTTGTAACCTAACCTGTTTCTCCCCTCAAGATTAAATATTTCTCCCCCATTGTGATTAACTAAAAGATAGGAGGATAAATGAAAACAAAAGTGATTTTTCTATTAATTAAGCAACAATACAATATAAAAGAGATTATAAATATCCATATCATCAAAGAAAAACCATATTTAAGACAAATCAGATATGTATAAGTGTGATTTTTCTTTGGTAGTGGAGGATGCAAGGTCTGAAGATGGAGGGATAGGTTAATGGATAGAAGTTAGCTTGGTTAGAGGAGTTACAACAAAGGCATCAGTAAACCTGTAGTGTGTAGATCTCTGAGGAATGGTGGGTGTCATGCTTCTGATAGCATATGCTGGATTCATCAATGGTGCAGCACTAGTAGAACCTAAGGCACCTAAGGTAGAAGGAAATGATGGAGGAAGAATGATGGGAGTGCAGTCCAAATGGTTGAAGGAAAAAAGATGATTTCTAAAATCCATAACATTACTTCCCCCTCTCTCCTTGGCTGAAATAAAATCATACTTATTCTCCATAAATTTCCCCAAGGAAGGATTTAACACTCGAATCTTAATAACTTGAACTTTAAAGGCTTGAGTGATAGGTGGAATCCTCATGTTATCCAACAGAAACATGAAGTGACCATCAATTATATGCTTAGGGAATACCCTTTTATAGTAGAAATAAACTTGTTCCTTGATGGCCTTCTGATCTTGAGCAGCCTCCCATAAATAATTTCCCACAAGATTATGAATGTCTCTGGTAGTTGAAATAACCTGATTTATATATCGAGGATCTGAAGTACTGGTATTATAGAACTTCTCATCATCTTCTCTATCAACCGAGTTAAAGGCTTCTAGGTCAATAGGAGGAGAGGCTGAAGATGAAGCAGATGCACATAGAGGTTCCATAGTGAAATAAAAATACTCCTTAAAAGATTTAATGTGCCCACTAATCAGTCTCTTCACATTATCAAAATTTCCACTCACACGTGTCTCCGTAGACTTCATAAAGTCCTCAAACACAATGACCATTTTCTGAAAAAGAATTTTAATATACTGTTCATCTTTTTCCACCGGAACCCTTAAATCTATATAAGAGTCTAATATAGCAATTGACTGCTTCATTGATTCTATAGAATAATTCATGTTTCTGATCTAATTCTTACAGTCCTTTACATAATCTAGATTGTTAGAGTGGGAGGTAGAAAGTAGACTCTCCATTATAGATGTTGCAGCTTATTGATTTTGATTCATAACACTTTCTAACTAAATAAATATCTCATCATGTTGGCTCTTCAAGATCTAATTTTATAGTTTCCAATTATTCCTTCTTCACATAG
Source organism: Viscum album (assembly GCA_963277665.1). Classification (NCBI taxonomy): domain Eukaryota; kingdom Viridiplantae; phylum Streptophyta; class Magnoliopsida; order Santalales; family Viscaceae; genus Viscum; species Viscum album. Next base: position 211,665,919 of record OY728155.1, on the reverse strand, counting down.
TCTCGAGGAAGAAGTACTACTAGCTACACAATGGAAATCTCTCTGACTGAAGGGATTGGAGGACTTCAGATAGGCTGATCATCATCAGAATCTCCATAATCTAAGCCTAATACCACAAATTTAGGGTCTTCTAACAATTCTTCTATTCCAAGAGCAACAACAACTGATCCTTTGGCAATAGGTTCCTCCCCCTATCTTGGAGAATTATTCGGATCAACCATATACATCACTTCCATGCCTCCTTGCAAAACCTCATCAATAGGAGGGTCCAATGACACTTCTTCAAATGAATCATCAACTACATCCAAAGTAATTATAGCTTCCACTGAATCAGAAACTTCTTCATCTACATCTTCAACCATTTCTGTATTCCCTATCATGGGACTGAGACTAAGACATTATTCTCCACTCACATCAGCTGAAGTCTCAATGCCAGTATGGCTAGAATCAACATCCTCATCCTTATCTGAGGTCTCTCTAATGTCTGTCAAGATATTTTATGCCCCTTATTACTCACTGGTCTCTTCATCATCATTGTCCCTTAGAATAGTCTCCCTTCTTGAAAATTTATTTGCAGGGAAAGGCTCACCAAAGGATACAGTATTAGCATGAGGATTGGAGGGAATGTCTGGATCACCTCTGTCATCTATAAGGGAGTCCACTCTTTTTGTCACAAAAAAGTTTCTCCTTCTTCATCTAAATATATGGGAACTACTTCACTAGGCTTAAGACCCAAATCTCTATTATCCGTAGGGCTAGTTGGATGAGTGGGAGGATTGAATTCCCCCTATAACTCACCTTCATCACCTATCAATTTTCTTTTCCAGGGGTTCTAATTTATCTTCATTAACATGCAAATTACATTTTTAATGCAGAAAGTTTCCCTTACAACAAATGTTTCCTACTTATATCTAGAAACGTCTTTCCCCCATAACATCAACGATATTAATACAACATGAAATAAGGCATTGATTTGGAACTAATATTTATATTGTATTCTAATTTAATCATCAGCAATCTACAAAAATTAATATTCTTCCTATGCATCAATAGATACCAGATAAAAACATCCTAAAATTTCAATATAGCAAATCCCCCTCTCCTGGGTCTCAAGAAATGATGGACAAACATAAACATTAGCTTGTCTTATCCTTCCATCTCAACAACAATGACATTCCTAGGGATCCCATTCCCTGTCAGTTTGGCTGGGGCATCTTCATAATAGAATAACTCCGTAGTGGGAGGCACCACTCATGAATAGTAATCATAAATCCCTTCATGTGGTACTCTCATACACTCAACAAATTCAACAGAGTAAAAAACATATACTTATTACATTCACACTTGTTAACATTCTGTTCTCATTCTCAGTCTGTTTTAATTTCAATAACTCATAAAATTCATTTACTAACATCGAGTAATAGGGTCCATGGTTGTTTGCAAAGGATTCAACCCAGTCTTGAGCCTCAAGTGCCTCCAGCACTAAATATCTGCTTCTCCGCAACTATTTGGAACTAAGATCCTATTCAACTACAATTTCCCTCTTCGCTAGATAACGTTTGATCGGTTTTTCCACAGCTTTCCTTCTACAGCTTGAATCCTATTGAGGTCTCTTTGGATGTTTCGCATCCCCTTCATCACTGACCAACAATCTCTTCACACTTTCCATGTGCTCTGAAGTTGTTTGAGGGTTTCTAAAGAGGGTTAGAATATGAGTTTTGGGAGAAAGAGATTCAAGAGAGAGTGTGAGGTGGATAAAAATGTTGGATGATCTATTAATTTTATCATTTAGGGATCGAAAAACAAATTATGTAAAACTTATAAGTAAAACAAAAACGTTTCAACTTCTGGCATAAATAAAACACGAAGTCATAGAAAACATAAAATATTGGTAAGGTAACAACGGTGTGGTCTATCGGCGTGGTCCAATGGTGAGGTTCTTAATGGTTAGGTCTATCGGTGAGATTCCTAATGGTGATGCCAAACTATGAGGTTCCTAATGGAGAGGTATATCAGTGAGGTCCAACGGTGAGGTTCTTAATAGTGACGTCTATAACCCTTAAGAGTTAATCATGCCTAACTCATATTTGATGCAATTTATCCACTCATAATTCAATTACATTGTGAACATATCATACAATTGTTGTTCATTACCAATGCATTCAAGAGTGATATCACCTCTTTGATAATGATCTCTCTAGAAGTGATGTCTCACATCAATGTGATTTTTCCTAGCATGAGATACTGGATTTTTAGAGATGTTGATAGCAATTGTATTATCACACATTATAGATACATGTTTTAATTGATATCCAGAGTCTATTGAAGTGTGTTTCATCCACATAATTGGAGTAAAACAACTCCCAGTAGCTATATATTCACCTTCTGTAGCAGATAATGAATCCGAATTCGATTTCATACTACACCATGATACTAGTGTCTTGCCTAAAATGTAACATGTTCCATAGGTTCTATTTCTATCTAACATGCAACCAGAAAAATCAGCATCTGGATAACATATTAAATCAAAAGACGTCCCTTTTGGATAAAACAATACTATTTTTATAGTAGACTTGAGATATTTAAAATTCATTTTTACATCAGTTAAATGAGACTCTTTAGGATTGAATTGAAAGCCCACACTGATGCATACACATAACATAATATCATGTCTAGTATAAGTAAGATAGATAAGACTTCCAATCATACCTCTGTAATTGGTTTGATCCACTGGTTTACCAGTTTTATCAGCATCCAACTTACCAGTGGTACTCATAGGGGTATCACTACCTTTATTTCAGTCCAAACCAAAATGCGTCGAATTATATTTGGTATATTTACCATGATTTAAAAAAATACCATTTTTATTTTGAAAAATTTGAAATCCAAGGAAATATTTATATTCCCCCATTAAACTCATTTGAAAATCATCTAGAATCAATTTTTAAAAATCAGTACACAATGAATTTTTAGAGAATCCAAAAATAATTTCATCTACAAAAATCTGTAATGTGAAAAAATCTTTAGAAATATTTTTAATAAAAAGAGTATGGTCCACTATTCCTTTAGAAAAACCTTTAGAAATAATGAAAAAACTAAGTCGGTTATACTAAGTTCTTGGAGCTTGTTTCAAACCATATAACACTTTAGAAAGTTTGAATAAATGATTTTAAAAATTGGGGATTTCTTAAACTATGTTTTTGTTCAACAAATACATCCTCAATTATGTAACCATATAAAAATGATCATTTAACATCCATTTGATAATGTTTGAAATTCAGATAAGCTGCATAGGAAAGTAGTATCCTAATGAATTCTATTCTAGCTATAGGTGAAAAGGATTCCTCATAGTCTATTCATTCTTCTTGACTATATCCTTGTGCAACTAGTCTAGACTTGTTTCTAAATATGTTTCGAAATTCATCAACATTATTTCTAAATACCCATTTATTACCTATGTTTAATGTGTCTTTAAGTCATTCTATAATTTCAAAAACGTAGTTTCTTTCAAACTAATTTAATTATTCATGGATATTTGTCACCTAGAATTCATCATAGATTTCATCATCAACATTAATAGGTTCACACTGTGAAATAAAGGATTGATGTTCAACACGGTTTCTCATAGAAGATCTAGTTTGTGTTCCTATATTTAAATCACCTACTATAGCATCTATATAATGAATCTTGAGAATTCTAATATAGCTTTAATGAGATGAACTTTACTCCTCATGATTTTCTATAGGTTCATATTTAACATGTACAGATTCTAGAGAATTTTCAAAACATGTTGTTTCCACTAAGGGCTCACTGTCATCATCATTAAGTTCCATAATTGACATATCGTCCCCAAGGAGTTCAACATTGGATTTGGGTTCATATGGATCAGTTTCATCAAATTTGACTCGAAATAATTCATCCACACACTTTGTTCTCTTATTAAATATTCTATAGGCTTTACTATATATTGAGTAACCTAGAAAGATTCCATCATAACTTTTGGAAGAAAACTTCACAAGATTTTACTTACTGTTAAAAAGGAATACTTTTCTACCAACAACTCTAAATCAATTAAACTTAGAATTCCTATTATTCCAGCGCTCATAAAGGGTCCTCTTAAGAACATGTCTAATTTTGACTTTATTTATAATGTAACACATTTTATTAACAGATGCCACCCAAAAGTAGATAGGTATACTATACTCATTAAGCATAGTTCAGAAAATTTATTGAAGTGTCCTATTTCTTCTTTCTACAAATCCATTTTGTTGGGGTATTCCAGGAGAAGATAAATTGTGAGTATATACATTTTTTGAGATAAAAGATTCAAATTCCTGATTTTCAAACTCACATCCATGATCACTTCTCAGGGTCTTAATTCTATGTCCACAAATATTTTCTACAGACATGGAATATTTAATGAAGTAAGGCCAGACTTCACTTTTGTGAGCTAGAAATTATACCGACATATATATAGAAAACCATCTACAACAACATAAACATAGTACTTTTTATTTAATCATGAAACTCTAGATGGGCCAATCAAATCCATGTGATCCAACTAAAGAGGTTGAAAAGTAGAAACTTCTTTATTTGGTTTGAAAGAAAATTTGTGTTGTTTTCCCTTTTGACAAGGATTACAAATTTTTTTATATGGGAATTATAATTTAGGTATGTCTCTAACCAAACCTTTCCTAGTTAGTTTCCTAAGTTAGTGTACATTTTAGTGTCCTAATATTCTGTGCCATAACTGGATTCCTTATAAAAATAATTTAAACATGAAACATTTTTCATAGCTAAAGAATTTAAATCAACAGAATATACATTTTCATTTCTAAGAGCAATGAATATTAAATTATATTTTGAATTAAAAACATTTCATGCTTCATTTTCAAATTCATCATTAAAACCATCATCACCTAACTAAGAGATATATATTAAATTTTACTTTAACCCATCAACAAAAAGTACTTTTAAAATTAATACCATATTAGGGTTACCAATTTGGCCTAAGAAAATGATCGTCCCTCTGTATTATCTCCAAACGTAACATGTACACCATCAACATTAATTAGGCTCTTGAAGGATTAGTAGTCTCATGTCATATGTATTGAACATCCACTGTACAAGTACCATAGAGTCTTACATGAGCTCTTTAAATTTTTTTCCTAAAAAACAGATTATGTGTAGGGTAACCTTGGTACCTAGATTGTCTTGGGGCCAGAGAGGATAGAAAGTACAACATTGGGTACCCATAATTGTCTCCAAGTTTTCATATAATCAACAAATATATTTTGAGACATGAAATCTTTGTTAGGTCCTTTAAGAAATTTTATTTCAAAAGATGGTCTAGAACATGAACTAGTAGTGAACTGTCCATATTTTGAAAAAAAATTAGTTTTAATAATTCTTCTCTGTCTGGGTTGATAACATATACCAGTTGTGTATTTTGGAGCAATTTGTTTCCTAGAAACTGAGTCAAGGTATCTCAAACTACAATAAACTTCTCCTGATCTCTTTTTAATTGATCATTTGATAATGTAAGTTCAGTATTTTCTTTTAACAACTAGTCACATTTCTCATTTTAAATATCCAAATCTGACATGGAATTAGCATTTAAATCGTGTTCTCTTTTCAATAATTAATATTTATCAATGAGTATATTAAAGGTGTCCCCAAGAATTCCACAATATGAAAATACATTATCCATAGTCATATTTTATTCATTTATTGATTCACATTCATTCAAAAAATATTAATAATTATGTTCATGAGAATTTGGTGTTACCTCATATGTTTTTTCCCAAAACACAAGTTTTCATGATTGGTCCGGTAAGCATCAGAAGTGTCAGACACACTTGAGCTATCTTCTGAGGAACTCCAAGTATCTTTCATAGACTTTTTATATCCTTTTACCTTATCTTCATACTTCCTCTTAAATTTCATCTTGGGGAAATCAACTTTCACATAACATTTTCATTTACACTCATAATAGACTATCTCATTTGTGTTATGATTCCATTTTCTTTCCTTTTTCCACTATCCATTATTATCATACCTTCATTTATAGTTTGACTTTATAAAGAACATATTTGTGAGGTCGAAATTCATGAATATCAAAGAAAGATGAGCCATCTCATCATCACTATCAGAATCTGAGTCTTCTCTGGTGGAAGTTTTTATAGGATATTGATCTTTTTCATTATCATTGTTCTTTGAGGTAGAAGCCTTGAATACTACAGATTTATTTCTTAGTTCTTCATCTACTTCTTTATTTACCTTATGATCTTCTTCAGACATCATAATCATTCCAATTAGTTCCTTCACTGGTATATTTCCTATATCACATGATTTTTGGATAGAAACAGAAGTTCCTCTCCATCTGATAGGTAGGCATTGATATAATCTCCTAATTTGATCCTTCTTGTCCATCAGATTCCCAAGCAGACTCATGGTATTCACTATTTCATTGAACCTGAGAAAAATTTCAGAAATAATTTCATCATGGTTCATTTTAGAATTATCATATTTAATGGTATAGGTATTCAATCTCATTACATTAACATTGGTTGTTCCCTCATGATAAATAGATAATGTATCCCAAATTTCATAAGTAGTTTTACATAAATATATTCTATTGCATTTTTCATCACCTAGAGAATAGTAAAAATCATTCATTTCTTTACAATTATTTTTATAGGTGTCTCTAGTCAGCTAAGACCATGTGTCCCTTGCAATAATAGGTAGTACATTTTTCTTTTAAATTGTGTCCCAGATTTCAGGTTTCATCCTCTCTAGATACATTTTCATTTTTAAGTTTCACTGAGAATTGTCATTTCCATTACTAAAAGATGGCATGTTAGTAGTAGAACAGTCAACTCTATTATCCATAGTTAACTAGAATTGTATAGAACTGAAAATTTAGATATAACATAAATTTCTAGTTCTTTATGATAAAACTAAAATCATAGTTAAATAATTTGAAAACATGTAGAACAGTTTAGATAGTAGCAAGAAAATCAACTGAAAAATAACTGAAATCCTATGATACCAAATTTTTGTCGGAGTGAAATCTCAAGGGGAGGGGGGTGAATTGAGATCCAACATAAAATTTATGATTAAATATTTTCGTATAATGATCCCCCACATTTTGAAATGACCCAGTTAATTAAGGTAGTAGAGATATAGATTTCTCATTGATCCAGAAGTTTCTCAAAGGGTGAATAATCCTCAGTTGAATTAGTGTAAAACACTTCTCCAACTTTTGAAACAATTTTACTAAATTAAACACATACACACACTAACCAAAACTAACCATCAAAGTGAATTAAAAATAGTCTTATGTTTTAGTAATTATAAGAAGTGGAAAATAGATATAACAGATTAAAAAAAATTCAGAGAAAAATGGATTTAAACAAGAGTTTCAGTCTCATGTTAAGTCTTAATCCACTCCACTTTGTGATCACCTGCCACCAAGTAGTCTATTATGTCAATAAGCTTGATACATAGCCTATATTGGGCTTTACAACTGTTTCCACAAAATGTCGAGGGTTCACACCCTCTAACACTATTCTTCATGGGAAAAAACAAACAATACAGACCCCACATGGTCTCTTCCACAGTTATACGTGGGAACAATATGTATGAGAAGTATGATGTAAGGATATTAAATATCTTAATGTTCAAGTACATGAGATAGTGTTTGAAGCAGATAGACACACCTCTTAGAAATGTAAAAAAAGAAACACAATAGAGAAAATATAATGAGATTGATTTTTAGAAGGCTCTACGTGTTTTCTGTTCAGCTCATGGATCCTTGAGGTGAAGAATTTAAAGTTTGAGTGTTTCTATGGAATTTGTCTCCAAAACAATGTTTCACAACTCTAGGTTCTAGATTTCCAGAATTGAGTTTTATGCTTCTAGGGTTGATTGAATTTTTATGAGACATAGAAGGCATCCTAAAATAATTTCCCCAAAATCTTCTCCTTGATGTTCATGGGGTTCACAGTGAAACTGCTCAAATGGTTGCTCCATATTCTCTAGTAGGTTCTTTCTCATGTATTCCCCTTTATGATCTTCTAGACTTCCACTTCTCGTTCATCCCTTGAATATTTTCTTTTCTTTCTCAGTCTTCACTTTTATATTTGCTGTCTCTCAATAGGAATATATACATAAAGTGAAATATTTCCCATAACTCATCCTGTCAAGATATGGTATCTTGATATGTATATAATAAGCATTATATAATGTCAGATGCATTAATGTTTTCAAATATGACCACTAGAATAATCATAATAATCCTACAAAGTATGGAATACAGAAGTATGGTAGAAAGGTAACTGTAGCCTTCACAATGGTAGGCTTAAAAAATAAGTACTCATCGACTGCATTCATTGGAAACCTTAATAACTATCCATTGGTAACCTTAAAATGATAATTCTTCATCGGTATCCTTCTCAACAGTAGCCTTTCATCAGTGACGTATCATCGGTGACCATTGAATCAGTGAAATTTGTGTCAGTGACATTTGCATCAGTGACCTTTGCATCGGGGACCATTGCATCAGTTAACATTACATCAATGACCTTTTCATCGATGAACTTTGCATTAGTGACCTTTTCATTGGTTACTTTTCCATAGGTGGCCTTTGTATCATTGAAATTTTCATCGGTGACCTTTGCATCACTGACCTTTTAACGTGGATAAATTTTTCATTGTGAGTTTTAATCAGGGGTGTAGTGATATTAAACACACATAGTTATCACATTGATATAAATGATTATCATGTAAGAGAAACATAATTACAATATAAATAAAACATGATTTGGATGATTTGGGATTATCAAAACATGAATTTGGATTATAAAAACATGATTTGGGAGTATCAAAATAGGTGAGTCCAACAATATAATCTAACATCGTTCTTTTATACATTGAATAAAATCTATACTCAATGTTGCGTGTATTGAATTCAATCAAAAGAACGTTAAATTGAGTATAATAAATGCCAAAAATAGTTTTTTGAATACTACAAACTAATATTGTGTTGCTCATACCTCCAGATAATCATGTTTTAGGGCACAACACAATACATAAAAAAAATTAAAAACTACCAATCTCATAAAATCACATTGTGTTACACACTTAATACTATCCAAAATAACCATGGGGTGAGTTTGTATGTGTATTTTATTACATGGAATGGTAACGTGAAACATGGGTATACCAACCTTATTTAAAAACTACAATAACCCAAATTATACCCCATTAATCTTCTAATACTACATAGGATAACATCTATATGTATATATGGAAACTCATTTATATCATACAATCTTTTTGATTATTTATTGCTTTAAGACACACTTAATAAATCCCCACATGATCATGATTCATAGTTTCTTTATATAATAATGTAAATATAATAACAACATGAAACTGAAATACAAATATATAAACGAAAACTCTTTATCACACCAATAAATTTCCTTGATCTTATAAATCTATATGGTATAAACGTGGGATTTCCCTTAGAATGGGATGAAATATTAAACCAAGCAATGTAATAATCACAAAATGAAAAGAATGAAGTAATTCAAGAGATTAAATATGAATATCAAAGTAATATAAGATTAGGGATAATCCCAAAAAGTATCATCGAATCATGATATAATATGATATCACAAACGAAATATAGGAATTTGAAAACAATATAAAACATTAAATCATAAATAGATGTAAACAATAATCATCAAGGAATAATAATGTATTGTGCCTATGATATTAGAATGATAGAAAAAGGTGTTTGTAAAAACATATTTCAACATTATATATTGGAAATAAAATAGCATAATGTAATGAAGGTTGATTCATAAAGAGGCGAAGAAGATGATTGCTTACATATAGAGGTATCTTATAAAAATTTGGGAGGACCTTCTTAAGTGATTTGAGGTACCATGTGAGAACTCTTGAGAGGTAAGGGTATAATAACATCATGACCCAATTGTGTTGAGTGAACTAGAAATGGAGTGTAGGTGGAGTTTTATAGAAACATGGATGATAGTTTTTTATTAATTTAAAAAAATAGTTTTTGGGAACTATATAAGAAATTACATCTAACCACAAAAAATATCGTGACTGTTACACATGGATTCCACCAAAGTTGAGTGTGTTTCATTAATTTATATGAATAATAAATAAACACATTAAAATAATTATTATAGTGATGTGGATGTGAGTTAGGTTTATAAAGAATTTATTTTAAAACCATACACAATAAAATATATTTCGAGTATTTATTAAGGGATTATAAAATTAATAAAATAGAATTAAATGAATATCATTTTAAATGGGAAACATATTTTTCTTCATGGATAATTCTACAAGTTTTTATTTCATCAATAATTTGGTTTGTATGATGTCAATAAACATATCATATTTAACTTTTATAAAAAAAATATGTTGTCTCATAAAATTATGACAAAATCATAGTTTGATAATTTCGACATTCTAATTTAAAAAATAAATTTTTTAAACCAAATTATTCTCTAAATATAATAATTTATAATTTTAAATAAAAGGCCCCATTTATTGAACAACACATTCTCTTTACAATTATTGTTATCATACCCTTATAAAACATACATTTGACCTCATAAAATTATATTATAATTTTTATTCAATAAATATTATTTAATAATGATACTTTTTTTAAAATATCATTTGTTTAAATGTTTCTTAAATCCATATAAATGAGTTTCTTGTCTTATATAGTATATTTCCTAAAAATAAAATATTTTTTTCACCATATTGAAATCAAAATTTTTTAAAAATTATTATTTATTCATTATAACATATAATTTAATGATAAATATATTCATAATTATTTAAAATACTATACTCATTAATATATAACGAGTCTATATAAATTCCCCCCTTTACTACACCAGAAACATCCATTAGGATCTGGAGTGTAGTGGAGCCACCTTCTTGGCGTGTTTTTTGAAACATGGTTTTGGATTTGATCTCAATAAGATCTAACATATAACATAAATTATTTTTATCACACTTTAGTTGTTTAATATATTATTTTTGTTGAACCAGGGAATAAATCAATGATTCTATCTCCCTCTTAAACTTGGATTATAGGTCTTAGTTGTGAAAAATACAACTAATTAAGGCCATCAATTCCTTGGTCTATATTAATTGGACTTTATCATGACCATTAATATATACTATTCATATGATCATTTCAGAATAGTTATACTATAAATGTTCCTATTTCTTAATATCCATTATATATATGATAGGATATAACTTATAATGGTCCAAAATAACGATGTTAATGAATTGTTTTTTATCATAACATTTCATAATAATAAAATCAGTCATTAAAAATGGAATTTCGTTCAAAAAACATCCGCACATTACATTAATTCCCCATAAAGATATTTTTCTATCAAAATTTTCATTTCCTATATTAAAATTGATTGGGGTATTTTTATATCATTATCTAATTAGTTTCCCAAGTTGATTCCTCAAACATGCGGTACCTCCAATGTAATTGGACTATGTGTTTTATTTTCTCTTATACATATTGTCTCTGTGACATGAGATCTTCATAGGTAGCACCTCATTCAAAATATCATTCTCCAATGGTACCTACTCTACTCGATTGAATTCACCCCTAAAGTGATTCATTATTGTTTTTGATGATCAATACCCTCTTGTTCTTGGTAGAATCAGATGCAGAGGGATTCCAACTCCCTCAGAAGATCCAAAAATGGGAGCCATATGGTATTGTCATACTAGTTGAAATTTTAACTTATTCATTATATGTCAATTATACATTATCCTGATCATTTATATACAAATAATAATTTCCATTATTTAATGGAAATATTATCAATGGTTATGATGAAAAATATTATTTTAAAACTAATTACATAAATTTTGTAATGGTCAATGTATTTGATGTTTTTCTTATAACTAATCTAATTAATAAGGATGTTTTTCATTAAATAATTTAATTTCATTTGTAATCATTTGGGTCATTTTAAAACTCAGCGTATCCTGCTTCTAATTATATTGTATATGGATTTATAATCATCATGTAATGCATTCCTTAAATGATCATTATATTTATGATAGAATTCAATACTCTAGGTAATAACCCTCTAGTTTCATAGTATGGATTTTTAAAAGAAATTATATCCCCTTACATATAATTCTCAAGGGAGATTAAATGATTAAAACACATTTGTCATGCCATGATTTCTACCGTAAATATAGTTATTTATGGTAGATTTTGGTTAAGCATTTACATAATATATTAAAAATATATCTTAATATATGATTTGGTTACATATTGGAAGGATATTATGAACAAAAATCATTGATATAGAGAAATATTCAATCATCAAAGGAAAAAATGACTTCAGTCGATAATACAAAAGTTGTTAAATGGAGAGATTTATTGGTCATAATAATTACTACAATTACATTAAATGTCATGAAATGAAAATAATTTCCCCAAAATTTAAATTTATTTTTTTAAAGGATCGTTAAATAAAACATTAACCATAATATAACTAGAATCCACCACCTCATATTCCATTTTAGGTTTTCAAGATGGAAATAATTTTGAAATGATCATGATCTTGGTTAACTCCTTCGAGATCAATGCTCTATCTTGGTTGACATAATATTACAAAATAATTGTTTTGTATTTCTCATATATAATTGTACCTCGACAAGATTAATGGATTATTTTCATCATCAATGGGGAATATATTATCATTCATAAAAATTAATTAATGTCTAGATCCTATGTAGATGTACTAAGTTTATTTTAAATTATCAATGTATATTTTTACCTTTTAATCCTATCATAATTTCATCTAAGTACATTTTACTAGATATATATGTTTGAATATTTAGACATGAACTATAAATGTAATTACTATGGTGTTGGTAATGAATAAAAAATATCTTATATTACCTTGCTGAGGTCCATGATGCATATTTTCTATTTGAGATTACACCTCCCTAATTCAAAGGTTGATGAATGTATTTGAATCATATTATCATATTAAAATAACCTATATATCTAGATTAATTGTTCATATGTATCAAGAAATAAAATATTTTATAGTTATAAATAATAAACTATAGACACTATGATAGATGACCAAATTTATTACATATCCTGAGACATTCTCATGTAACATTATTCTCAATGATTTGATTTTCCTTGTATTTTAGTATAGGTTTTATCTCATGAGAATAGTTAATATCACATCTTATTCTCATAGGATTTTTATTCTAAAAGATCCAAGAGATCAATTAATAATGTTAAATAATATATCAAATATAACAAGTGAGTTTTAATGAGCTTGGTATGTCAAGTCACAACTGAGTTAATCATTCATTCAAACATTCTCAATTATTTAAGCCACACACGTAAACCATCAATGGTGTTAATGAAATTTATTCTTAAAAGGGAACCCTTCAACAACACACAAAAATTATATCACTAATTTATTTTTTTCCCATATTACTATATTTTCAGGAGAGTTACAAATTTGAAATGTGTCATTTTGTTCCTATAAAATAATTTTACTGTAATTGTATATTCAAATTAAATAACCTAATTTAGAAATAGTTGACTATACCATATTAGATGGTTCATCATGTGACTCTTCATCATCAAATTCCCATTATATCTCATCACTATTACATGTCACTTAATTATTTTTATCCCCTTCATCCCCTTATGTTTCCTTCCAATTTTTTATTTTATATAATTATTTTTAGAGAATAATTAATTTCAAATTATTATGAACCCCTTCATGGCCAAAGGAGTGGATTATGGCTTCATGTTCTCAAATGTAATATATAACCAATTTTTTCTTAGTGTAGAATTCTAAATAATAATGGATGATTGTACACTCAAATACTATGAGTTTGTATCAATATGGAGGATAAAACACTTTTACCTCAATATATATTTTCTACACATATCATCCCACTCCATCTATAAAATTTTTAATACCACACCATATGGAATGTTTCCATGTTTTCATTAGAAAATACTATATGGATATTCTTTATAATCATATATTCACCATGACTTTTTTATTCCTTTATCCACCAGTACCTCTCAAGGATGGAATATTTCAGTGATAAAAGACATCCTTATGTGAATAGAAATCTATTTTAACATTTTATTTGAGTATGACATTATCTAGGTATAGGCATACAAATACAATATATTAGTTGAGGAATGAATTTATGGAATAATAACTTGGATAAATTTATACACAAGTGTCAATAATAACCTAAATGACAACATGATCATCAAATATCGCTCCCCATGAACTCCAAGACCTGATTTAACATAAAATTTTCAATATAGAATAATTTTTAGTAAATCAAAAATGGAGTATATGTTTTAAAAAATCATTCTTTATATTTATATCATATAAAATATTTTGATATAACGTAACAAATAATAATATTCATAACATCAAATAATATTATCATTTGTTATATCGATAGGTGCTTATATATAATGAAGGCAAACCTTTATTATCATCCCATTTCACAAGTGATCCTATAAGTGTTATATTTGAACTACTGAAACAATTACTATATTTAATAATATCAATCATAATATGGAGTGATAAATGGATTTACATATCTAAACATCATCTCCTTTACTGTAATATTACACTATATCATATTAAATTAAAATCATACCACATATTTTTTATTTGGAATGTCCTTTATAGATATGATTTAATAAACTATATATTCCTTCTAATATTGGGATTGTGAGGTAATTTTTACCCTACTTATAATGTTTTCTTCATGATAAAAATTCTTTTACTAATTCTAGTATGTGAATATCAATCTAGTAATTTCAATAATCTGAGCAACAACATAGGAATATCCCCCAATCAATGACAATGTATTGATCTTTATTTAATTTACCATGAGAGGTATCAAAATTATTTTAAGAGAATCCTATAACACAAATTCAATCAATAGACCAATTAAAAAACATTTTCACCTCATCACCTCAAGAATGGAGTGATGTGGTTAACTAAAATTTTTTATCCATTTTACAAAATTTATGTTTGGCTGGATGAGGATTAATTAAATAATTTTTTCTATGACCATTAATTTTTTTTCTTCTAAAATTATAGTTTGTTTGATTTCATCCAAATAACATGTTTCGAGGAGGAACTCGCTATTCAAATCTCATTTGATATAGGTTCCAACTATTTTATAGGCATGTGGAACATTAATCTATAAATATCTATTAAATACCTAAAACATCTATTTCGTGGTAAATAATTTTTGATATGTACATGAATAAAAAAAATATTCGTAGAAAAAAAAATATAATGTTTAAATTAATTTAATATGATTGGATTCTTTTAGTTATTTATAAAATTTAGTGAATACATAAAAACATCTATATGTCTTATCACATTCCTTTTTTACCATAAGGGTGGAGATCCCATCTTAGAATCCACATTTTTTTATTGAATTTAAAATAATTGATTATTGATCAATATTTATGGATGGCTAGCTCATCGGTGAACATTTTTTTTACTATTAGATTAATAAAATAATTCATGCATATCTATTGGATATATTCCAAGATATGTTTCCCTTGATAGAAATTATTTCCACTTTTTAGAGTAGTATAAATCTATAACATAGAGATGATTAATTCTGTATCAAAATAGGAATTAGTATTTTATGAAAATGTAAAAATCCAAACAATAATAGAGTCTCTAATAATTCATATAGTTGAAAATATAATCAAGGAAGGCCCACAAAAAATCAGTGATGGGTTGAATTTACATATGTGGGTCAGGAAGAATGTTTTCGACCACTTATTTTCACTTATCAATAGAATTTTGTCCATTTTTTGGAATGACATGTGTGTATTTTATGTAATAAAATGAAAAGATGTAGAAATATATTGAAATTGGATAAAATATTGATAAATAATCTGACAAATGAAATATTTTACAATTTATAGATGTGTATGTCCATCACATTTTATAGCAATAACTATTTAAAGAAACAATATTATGCATTAAACATTCAACCATATTAATGATTTTATTGATATGAGTTAAGCTGTTATCTAAACATGAATTACTAGTTCATTGAAAATCAACATTAATGAAAAGTGATATCTTTCATCAATTATTGATGAAAGGATCATGAGTCCCTCATTATTTTTAAACGTATTATACTTATGGGATGTAATAAATTTTTTATTTTAATTTTTGTTCATAAAATGGATCATATATGGTGTTAATTCAGTTTATCAATAAATTATATTATTTGTACTAGACATATTTAATATTAATGGGAAACATGTGTACGTAGTAAAAAAGCTAATAAAAAAACATATAGATGAAGGATAATTTAGAAACATATCAAATAAAATAATATTAATGCATGAAACTAATAATATATAATATAAACATATGTCAACACACTTATATGGAAACCTGGAACACTTCCACATCTTTAGTTATAAAGACACTATAGAAATAAGACATTAAAACTATGTGGTGTTTTTATTATATATATTAATATTTTCATAAGATTCAAGGATACATAGATAGATGAGTAATTATATATTCTAAATATCATGAAGATGCATTGATTTCCATGACAATTTATATCACATGTCTTAAAAAAATCGAACTATTACAAGTGAAATTACTATTCAAAATTAAAAAAGTGCCATTGAAGTGAATAGTTTTATATAAGTCCAACTAATTTTAGATTTATATGAATACAAATTTAATGGATTTTAAAATTCATAATTTCATTAATAAGATTATTAAAAACAATTTTTATAATGGCTTACATTATAAAAATTCTTTTATGATTCCCTCAAACATAAAGTTAAACTGTTCATGATTATTTTTTCAAATTCTCAAAAATCATATTTCTTAAAAACCCACCCATATTTCTAGAAAATATATTTTTCTTAGATATCCTTCGATAACTATGGTTATATCACTCATGAATTTAGTGGAATCCAATATCATGGAATAGGAAATTTTTAATATCCACATATTCGTGAAAATCCTTTAAAATAGTGCCCATTCATATTAACTATAGTAATGTAGATATGGATCCTCTCTTTACTAGTATTCATGTTATAGGTATTCTGATATGGAATATAACACTATATAATAATCCCAACTCATATTTCGTGCATTACCTTCCTAGAAAATATTATATTGTATCATATAGTATAGATTCTAGTGCCAACATGGTTGCATATATGTATATCAAAATTGTATTCCATAAACTCTTTTTATTCATAAATCCATGTTCTCTAAATTGAGTTGTCTTCCAAGATACCATTTAATATGTTCAATACTTATTCAACCTGATAAATACTAAGACTAAACAATGTATTCTTCATATGATGGCCCAAAATTGCATAATATGAACCCAAATTGTATGGATTCAAACATATTGTTATGAATTTCATGAATAATTTAAAATTTAAAACCTATTAAAAATGTTTTAGTTTTATACCTTTTTAGATTTATGAATATATATTCACACCATTAATACTATATGGTTTTTTCTTCCCTGAATCATGATAAGAGGGAAACCACTTTTGTAACAACCCAAACTTTTAATAACAGAAATTCCTCTTGATCTAATTACATTTTTTATTTTGTATAATGGTTATTAAACATTTGAACTTCTTTGGATTTTTTTTGAATTTTAATATACCGTTATGATTTGTGACCATTGTTAATATATCTGTTGAATAGTGATCACATGATTAGTATAAATATAGGGCTTTAACAAATCCAATGTACTAAAAAAAATGATGCAATGGCCTCATCCAGTAGACTTGACCCATACAAATCCCATTTTCTGGAGCTCAGAAAGGAGGTGTCATCATTGGACTTCACTCTTGACCAAGCCCATGCTGAGCATCAACATGTTAAGCACGAATGTAACTGCAAATGGGAGAATTGGAAGTTGATAGAGATTACCACTCATGCATTGTTATCTGAGCCACCCCAAGAGTCTGTCACCATCACACACCTTACCCTTCGGTCTTATGCAGGTGTTATAAGGGGTAATGTAACAAGACCATAGTAGTATGATTATGTGCATTATTGTTTAATAAAAAAAGATTGTATATTCATTTTATTATTGTTACTTTGTAAATAGTTTTTAAAGAACAAATAGTATTTTTAGATAATATTCAACTAAGGAACCTATTTAGAATAATTTATCTATTTTTGAATTAAATAAAATTTTAATAAAATTTTATTACTATTACAATAAATTTTATTAATTATAAAGGATCTTATTATTTTTATGAATACAAGTGTGATTTTTATTAATGTTTGAAAGATATTTTTGTCAAAACCCAACAATTTCAATAAATGTCAGTTTTTATTTTAAAAGTGAAATTTCACATATATTGAAAATTAATTGGATAAAATTAATATTATTTATGGAATCAGGATGTTGAAATTATCCCATGGTGAAGTATTCATAATTTTTTGAGAGAGACCATTTTTTGGGTAAAAATTAAATAACGTTTAAATATAAAATGTGTTTTACAATATCTTAATTACCCAATGGTGATTTAATAAAATACTATAATCATTATGTTCGAAATATATATGGTTTACCATTAATATAATGTGATTTCAGGTTTGTTTGATGTATTTTACACAGCCTTACTGGACCCTCCAAGACTTAACAAATATATTTTCTTTTTAAATTGATTTCCTTGAGAGTGTGACATTCCTCCACATAAGCAAACCTATTATTTTAAGAAGATTGGAAGTTGGAAATATAAAATATTGTTTTTTTAATCCCCTTTGGAATAAAAAACGGTGAAAACCCATGGGATGTATTGTTGTTTTGATTAGTTTAATGGGTAGTGTCTCAAACCTAAATAATAAATAATTCACTCTTATTTCCTATATAATCCAATCTGTGCTCTCAAATCCTCTTCACTCAAAGCCTTTGGAGTTTGTCCAAACTATGGCCTACTATTTCTAAAATCCTCCATGGTGCCCCAAGCTCCTAATATTCCCCTCTCATGCCTCGCCCAAGCCTTTGGGAACACACTATCAAGTAAGGGGTTCTTTTCATTATCATTTTAACCAATTTTCTTAATATTGTTATGTCCTTTTAATTTCAATTATAAATATAGGGGTATGATTTAACACCTCACCCATACAGCTCTATTTATGTTTTAATGATGATATATCTCTTTATCTCTCATTAATGCCTCCCATGTACACCTGTTACCATGCCAAAATTTTGTCAGGAATTTTTCTCTCCTCATTTACATTCAAGCAATTATTTTGTATTATGTATCCAAATTCCATTAATTATATTAGGCCATGTATCTATTTGACCCCCTTACATTCCATTTTATTAAAAAATGATGATACACCACTTTCACTCTCTTAAACCATTTTAATGAATTCTTATGATAAGTTGTTGTGCTACCAAAATTGCAATGCGTTTTCCAAGCCACATTCATCTTGTAGTGAATACCATGCCCATTTCACTATCATGGGTATTCAACTTTATGAAAATTTACATATTGATTATATAGTTTCATTTATTAATTCCACATTCCATTATCCTGAAATAAATTATTATGAGTCCTTATTTTATGATCAATGTGGGACACTTATGCATGAAATGAAATTTTTAAGAAGGGTGCGTCCTGATAGCACTCAATGCATTGGGAAAAGATTAGTATCATGATACGTCAAGGGAAATGATGATTTACACATGATAATTTAATTTAAATGAGGATTTAATCATTACAATTAAATTTAAATGAGGTTTTACTCATTATTATGTGCAATGAGCCTTGGCTCATGCTAATTCCATGTTAAGTGTTGTTTCCACATTTTCATATTATGATAACCATACTATATCATGACATTATTTTCATATTTATTTATGATCCATTAATATTAATATTTCCTAAAATTTAGTTTCTTCTTCATTTTATTTCCATTTTACTTCCTTACTATACTTTATAACTCACCCTTTTATTATGAATGTCCTCATGTTATCCCATTCAATGCTATGTTTGAGGGAATACAATGGTCATGTAACGAAAATTTTCAATAAGATATTTTGATTTATGTTTTAAGTTGTTTTTTAATGTTCCTAATACCCAAAGACACTATAACTCTCTATATTCTATGTTTTTTCAATTGAATGTTTTAAGTAATAATTTATGTTATGTGTGTAAAAAAGCAGGGTTTTTATAGTTGATATCAGAGGATATGTTTATTAACTTTTCAGATTAGGATTAGAAAACCCTAGTGAAAGCCTTAGGGATAAGACTATGTATAATAAAAACATCTTTTAATGTTTCTTACTATTGAGTAAGTTGTTTATCCCGAAAATATATCACTTTCTAGATATAAGCAGGTAGAGGTGGCTCTAGAACAGATGTACCTAAGAGTGAAATCTCTGACAATGAGTTTTGGGATTTACCCGGGATATCCTATTACATGAAAATGGGCCTTGATTCACTTTTGGTTATGAACCCCCCCCCCCCAGGGGATATGATTTGGTAAATTCAGAAGCGTACTTTGATCCATTATTAAGGAATTAAAAAGGAAAAATCCCCTAAAAATAAATTTTGGGAAGTACATAATAGATAACAATGATTGAAGCATATATATGCATAAGTTATTGAAAATAAAATTAATTTATAAGTCATACATTTTTGTCTTTGGATTAACTTTTATGTGTTACCCCTAGAATTCCTATATTCCAGCCAATGTCCAGTAATCAGAGGACATGATCTAACAACAAATGTGAAGATCAATGTGACCACTATTCTAATGAGATGCAAAATCCAATGGGATAAGGAATCACAAACATTACCACAATACTCTCTCTGTAAACTCATGATTTGAATATAAACATGGTTCTAGAGGAACATTCAACCCCCCCCCCCCACGATATAAAAATTCACTATCGAGTGATTCATGGTGAAAAGGCCTCCTACTTTTAATTGATCATTTGATCCCTCAATTTCCGAAAATGGATAAACTCCATTGAAAAGACCATTTTCATCCTTCTATGATACAAAAAAGAGAATTTTCTTCTGGATGGTTATCGTATGGAGAGTGAGACTAATTAGTGGTGGACATTGATAAAAAATACAAAGCTTGAGGAGAATATAAAGGCATTGGAATGGATGGATTTCCAGAAAATGATTTTCAGTAAATATTTTCTGTGCACCCTATGATGTAAAATGGAAACGGACTTCCTCACCCTCAAGAAAATGATGTATAATCCATCGGATCGTATGAGGGAAACATTATAAGTGTTGCACGATACACCACTGGCTTTGTCATTACCCCTGAATGCATGGTTGACTGCTTTGTTGGTGGGATAAATCCAAGCCTATGGAAAACCATGGTGATCCGTGACTTCGACAGCTCTGAGGAAATTGTCTGATGTTTCAACATGGTCTAAATGGATATCAGATAATCTCAGGGGTATCATGGGGATATGAAGCGTAAGGTGGACATCAATTCTAGAAGTTCGATAAATAAATCCAATGGTTCTATGAAAATCCAGCACCCCACTTTCCAATTGTGATGAATGAAACACCCCTGATATTTCATGAAGGGGATGAGGAAATTCATAAGGTGTGGAAGAGAAGGGAATCTAGCCATTAACTACCAACAAAAAACCCCACAACTGCAACCGAGTAGAGGAATTCTCCATTCGAACCTCAACTTGTTGTACATTTCTTCAACTGAAAAGAACCAGAAAACCATGAAAATCCTTTCCCAATGCAAAGGGTTTCTGGAGGCAACCAACAACATCCAAGGCAGCAAGGGAAATCATTTTCTATCACTACTTGATAAGTGAACCATGACGAATAAGTGGTTTTAGGTATGCTAGTTATTTATTCATAAATAGTGATCATACTTTTTTGATTCTTGTTCTATACATTATTTTATATCCTCAATGTTTAGTAGAACAATCCCAAAACCACCACAAATCATAGAAGTGAATATGTCGGTGAGTACGAAAAATGGGGAAATCATTGCATTTCATGAATATATCTCCTCCCCTCTCATAATCGGTGGATTGAACTTCCGAAAAACTTCGGCAAAATTCTTATGGTGGAATGGGATGCAATTTTTAGCATGGATTGGATTTCTTTATATATAGCCAACATAAATTTATATGAGAGGGAAATCACTCTCTATATGGATAATAGATCCCTGATTCTATACACGTGAAAATAGAGAGATGAATCTTCTTTAGCACCATCATCTCATGCATAGAGGTTACTACACTATGGGCATGCTAATCTGGCTCAGATGATTGAGTCTAAAGAAGTAACCATCCTTGAATTCATGCCTATTGTGTGGGAATTTGATGATGTTATTACCGTGGAATTTCATGGTCTTCCACCTAGAAGAGATGTTGAATTCTCGGTTGAAATTATACTTGGGTCGTTTACAATATCCATGAATTCGTATTGAATGACTTTGTGGAGCTTGAGGTGTTGAAGAAAAAACTACAAGAGAATATGGATAAAGGGTATATACGCGCATGTTCTACACCATGAGGTGCTCCAGTCCTTTTAATCAAGAAGAAGGATGGGTCAATGTGCCTTTGCATTTATTAGTGTGAGCTCAAAAATATCACGATAAAGAACAAGTATCATATGCCTCTAATTTATGACATGTTCGATCAGCTACGTACAACCCAATACTTTTCCAAGGTGGATATGTGGTCGGGCTATTACCAAGTAAGGGTGAAGTAGGAATATATCCCCACGACTACATTTCGTACAAGATACAGGCATTATGAATTTATAGTAATGCCTTTCGGACTCACTAATGCTCCAATAATATATAGGCACCTGATGAGTAGAGTCTTTATATATTACCTAGACAAATTTGTGGTAGTATTTATAGATAATATTCTAATATAGTCCAAAACCATGAGGATCATGAGGAGCATCTATGAACTGTACTAGAGACCTTTCGAATGGCGTAGATCTATGTAAAGTACACCAAGTCTTTGTTCTTGTTAAATGAGGTCTCAATTTTGGGTCATATAATCACAGGCAATGAGATATCAATGGATCCCTCCAATAAAACTGCAATTGAGGGATGGTCTAGGCCAACATCGACTCAGATATCCGTAGCTTCTTGGGGTTATCGAGATATTATTTCCGATTTGTGAGATATTTCTCATGATTGTGAAACCCTCTTACCTAGCTAACTCTGCAGGGAGTCATGTTTTTTTGGATTAATGAATGAAAAGAATGCTCCAAGGAGTTGAAAAGGATGAATATCACTACGCCCATGCTCACATTAAACATCATTGGTGTACTATTTGTTGTATTTAGTGATGCTTCAAATAAGGACATGGTTTGTGTGTTGATGCGGAATGATAAAGTGATATCCTACACCTCAAGGTAGCTAGAAATCAATTAGAAAAACTATCCAATGCATGATCTAGAGTTGGTGGTTGTGATCTTTTCATTGAAAATCTAGTGGAATTATCTCTATGGGGAGAAGTGTGAGATATATACTAATCAAAAGATCATGGAATATATTTTCACTCAATAAGATCTTAATATGAGCCAACGTAGATGGACAAAACTCATCGAGGAATAGTATTGCTCAATCCACTACCATGCTGGTAATGAAAAGAAGGTGGCAGATGCTATGTGTAGAAAGGAACCTGTGTCTTCATCAATGTTGATAATTGAAAAGGATCCAATCCTCTTAGATTTATAGAGGATGTACATTGGAATCATTAAGGGAGGAACATCATCAATCTTTTCTCAAATGATAGCCCAACCATCCCTCGGGGTGAAAATAATGGCTTTTCTTAGAAAGGATATAGAAATTATAAAAAGGGTGCATGCTATTCGAAATGGGAAATCCCCAGAGTTCGTCATTGAAAAGGATTGAATTTTGAGATTTGGGTCACGATTATGTGTACTATTCGACCCATAGATAAAGAAGTAGATTTTGAATGAAACACATAGCTCAACCTTCTCTTTTCATCCAGGGAGCACCAAGATGAATTGATATCCCTAAGAAAACTTTTTGTGGCACTATATGAATAGGGAGGTTGATGAACATACATCAAAGTTCCTAGTATGACAGAATGTGAATAATTAGAGGAAAAAGTATAAGGGGAAGGTGCAACCACTACACATACCAACATGGAAGTGGGATGACATTACCATGGACTTTGTCACTAGACACCCAAGGACTTCTAGAGGAAATAATGATATATGGGTCGTTATGGATCATCATACAAAGAAATATCACTTTATCACAATTTGTGGTGACTTATAATTGGATCAACATTCATAGATTTACATCATAGAAGTCGAAAGGCTCCATGGATTACCACTATCTGTTGTATCTGATAGTGATCCTAGATACACCTTGAAGTTCTGGAAAAGTCTCCCACATTCTCTAAGAACTGAACAAAACTTCATTATGGCCTATCATCCTCAAAATGATGACCAATCTGAGTGAACTATTTAGAAACTAGAAGATATGTAAAGATCATGTTCTAAGAACTTCAAAGGAGGATGGGACCAACATCTTCCACTTGTTGATTCTCCTATTATAACAATTTTCACTCGAGCATCTGAATGGAACCATATATATCCCTTCATGGGAAATTGTGCAGAACAACAGCAAGTTGGGATGAAGTCGGTGAGCATAAACTACTAGGACATGAAATTGTCGACAAAATGGTGGGGAAGGTGAGAACCATTCACTAGCATATCTAGGAAGCCCAAAGCCTATAGAATAGTTATACAAATAACAATCAATGATACCTTGATTTCAAAGTTGGAGACATAGTATGTCTACACATATCTTCATGGAAGAAGGTCATGAGGATTGGAAATAAAGGGATGTTAAGTCCTAGGTACATTGGCCCCTTTGAGATTCTTGATTGTGTCGGGGATGTGGCCTATCCACTAGCACTAACACCTACCATGGACAATGTCGATGATGTCTTTCATGTATCCCTATTAAGGAAGTACATACTAGAACCATCACATGCACTCTCTTCAGAGGTAGTACAGTTAGAGGATAATCATTCTTATGAGGAGAAACTAGTGAAGATATTATATCCAAGAGAAAAGTTCTATGAAATAAATCAATTACCTTCTTCTTGGTGTTGCGGCACAACCACATGTTTGAAGAGTCAATTTGGGAATTGGGGGAAGTGATATTGCAAAGTTACCCACATCTGTTTTTGTGTGGGAAAGAAAAATTCCACGAAGAAATTTCATAAGGGGGGAAGATTGAAATGACCCAAACTTTAAATAATGGAAATTCACCTTGAAATAATTAAATGTCATAATACGTGATATGGTTTTATAGCATAAAAACTTCTTTGGATTTATGTTTCTAGATTTAAAAATACCCTTATGTACTTTGAACGTTGTTAATATAGTCGTTGAATAGTGATCACATGATTAGTATAAATATAGGGAATTAACAAATCCAATTTACTCAGAAAATGGTAGCGGTGGCCTCATCCAGTAGACATACCTCTTACGAATCCCATTTGTCGGATCTTAGAAAAGAAGTGGTGTCATTGGGATTCTCTATTTACCATGACCAAGCCAAGCTTCAACAATTTATACTATAACGGAATCACATATCAGAGAAGTGGAAGTTGATATAGATTACCACCCGGGCGATGTTATCAGAGCCACCCCAAGAGTTTTTCACCATCACACACCTTACCCTTAGGTCTAATGTGGGTGTTATAAAGGGTTATGTAGCTGGACCTTAGGAATATGATTATGTGAATTATTTTTTTTTAACATAACATAGAATTTACATTTATTTTATCACTGTTACTTTGAAACTAGTTTTTAAAGCACAAATAGTATTTTTATTTAATATTGAACTAAGGAATCTATTTCAATAAATTAATGTATTTTCGAATTAAATGATATTTTAATAAAAATTTAATATTAATATTTTACTTTTTATTATGTATAGATGGTCATAAAAGTTTTATGAATAAAATTGTAATTTATTATTATGCTTTTAAAGTTGTTTTTGAAAAAAACTATGGTTTTATTATATATGTCTGTTTTTATTTTAAAAATTAAAATTCATATATTTTGAAAATTATTTGTGTAAAATTAATATTACTTTTGGAATCAGGACACTGAAATTATCCAACGGTTAATTTCTCATAATTTTATGAGATAGTGATTTTTTTTGGTAAAAATTAAATACCGTATAAATATATAATGTGTTTTATGACATCATAATTGCCCAATAGTGATGTAAAAAATACTATAAAAATTATTTTTGGAAAATATATGTCTTAAAATTAATATAATGTTATTTTAGGTTTTTTTGATTTATTTTACATAGCCTTAGAAGACCCTCCAATACTTATAAAACATTTTAGCTTTTCTAATTGATTCCCTTGAGAGTGTGACTCACCTCCACATAATAAATCCTATTATTTTAAGATACTTGTCCATTTTAAATATATATTTTTTCACTTACCTTTGGAAAAAACAATGGGTGGGTTTGTGGGATTGATTAGTTTAATATGTTGTGTCCCAAACCTATATAATAATGAATTCCCTCTCCTTTACAATATAAACCCACCCCCTCTCCCAGTTCCTCTTCACTAAAATACTTTTGAGTGAGTCCAACCTCTTCCATCCTAACTCTAGAATCCTCCCAAGGTTCCCCAACCTCCAATGAAGCCTCTCTCAAGACTCTCTCAAGCCTTTGGGATCACACTTCCAAGTAATAGGTTTCTTCCTTTCTCATTTTATCCATGTTCATTAATATGGTTATGTCCTTTTATTTTCAATTAGAAATGTTGGGGTATGATTTCAAACCTACCACATACCACCCTATTTATGTTTTAATTATGATAGACCTCTTCCTCTCTCATTAATTCCTCCCAG
Source organism: Viscum album (assembly GCA_963277665.1). NCBI lineage: Eukaryota > Viridiplantae > Streptophyta > Magnoliopsida > Santalales > Viscaceae > Viscum > Viscum album. The sequence continues at coordinate 211,638,897 of OY728155.1, read as the reverse complement.
GTATACCCGTTACCATGCTGAAATTCCGTAAGGAATTTCTCTCTCACCATTTAGATTCACGCAATTCTTTTGTATTATTAATCAAGATTCCTTTACATATGTTTTGAAATTTATCTATATGAACACCTAACTTTCCATTTCTTTAAAAAAAATTAGATTCCACTTTCTCTCTCATCATCCATTTTTATTAATTCTTATGACACGCTGTTATTCTGTCGAAATTGCAACACATTTTTCCAAGACATAGTCATCGTGCATTGAATACCATGCCCATTTCACTATCAAGGGTATTCACCATTATGGACATTTATTTATTGATTTTAGAGATTCATGTATGAACTACACATACCTTTATCATGGAATAAAGGATGATGATTCCATGTTTTATGATCCATGTGGCACACATTTGCATAAAATGAAATGTTTAAGAAGGGTGCACCCTGATAGTACTACAATGCATTGGGAGAAAATTAGTATCACAATACGTCAAGTGAAATGAGTATTTAATCATGATAATTCAGGTGCATTGAGGATTTAATCATGCTAAATCAATTACAATAAGGGTTTACTCAAAATCTATGTGCAATGAGCCTTGGCTCATTCTAATTCCATGTTAAGTATTGTTGTCACATTTCAATGTAATGATAACCATGTAATATCATGCCTTTATTTTAATGTTTCATTATGATCCATTAATATGACTATTTTCTAACATGTATTGTATTCTTCATTTTATGATATTTTTACTCACTTAATAGGCTTTATATATCACCCTTTTCTTATGCATGTCATCTGGTTATCCCATAAAATGATAAGTACGAGGGAATGTACTGTTCATGTAAAGGATGTTTTCAATAAGATGTTGTTTTTTATGTTTTATGTTGTTTTGTAATGTTCCTAATCCCCCAAGAAACTGGACATCTTGATTTTCTATGTTTTATCAAGTGAAGGTTTAATGTAATAATTTATGTTTTGTTTGCAAGAAGAGAATGGTTATTATATCTTTAATTCTTGAACCCAACAAAATATTTATCCATTATTTCCCCAAAAATAAGGGTTATTATCCAATATTCCATTACAATAATAATCATAAAAAAACTACATGAATTATTGGTATTCTCAAATTTTTTATACTTTTTATTTTTTAAAAGGATGTAAACTCCATAGAAACATATTATGACTCCCATGAAGGAACAAAACTCAAATGTAACATTTATAAATTTTTATGGGTTTTCTCACCAAGGTTAAATATATAGTCATTTAATTTGATAATAAACCTTTTATTTCTCTCTATAAAATGATTTTCTATTATGGCTTCATTAGTGATAAAACACTAACAATTATATGATTTTCTTACTTTGGGGATTCTAATTATAAATCATCTTAAATTAAAATTAAAATATGAACATATTTAAAGGAAATGAACTATATTAATCTTTATTATATAGTAATATATGATTTTATATACAAAATATAAACCATTAGAGTCTATACAATAGTTTTTAATATGAAAATATATTATAATAATTAAATTTTATTGAATCCCCCTTATGACTTTAATATATGGGTATATTCTAGATACCCTTTAAATTTTATCATCCAATTATATAAAAAAATCATAGAGTTCCTTTATACATGAATAGAATTTAATTTCATCTATGTCAAAAAATTAAACATTATACAAAAATTATATGAATGTTCCATTTTTTGGAGTATTCAGTGTCTATAAATTCCACTCATTCATAATCAATTGTATAAACTATATTAAATTTTCAAATGATACAGATAAATAATGTCTATAAATTCATATTTAGGAAAAATATCTTTAGTAGTCCATGAATCTGTAATAGAGTACATGAATAAATAATATGATATTTTGTGGAATGATTAAACCACTCAACCTTAAAATTTCAACGTCTATATTCCCAACAACCATGATTATTCACCATCTGAGGGATGGATATAATTTTTATGGAAATTTTACAAACTCCATTTATGATTTATTTATTGTTTTCATTTTCAATCAGTGTTTTAAAATTGAATGTAGGGATCTATTTTATTTCGTGTTGTTATATGTTATACTGTAGTCATTATTCCACATGATATTTCAAATTTTGGATATATATTTATATAGGTGTGAGAAAACTAGGGGCCATGTGGGATACTTATTGCTGAGAATAATTGTGTATAAAAGTTGGGGCCACTATATCATTGTTTTTACGAGAGTATAAATAAATTTGTTATATATAATTGGGAAATTATTTTATACATCTTCTTTTATATGCTATTGGGACCTAGCCTCAGAATGGGTATTGCAACTCTGTTTCCTTGGGGATAAATGTTCCATATATTTTAAAATATAATATATATATATATATATATATGAGATGATATTTTAGGTTCGTTTGTAGGTTATGTTTTAGGTGGACTGATTTTAACTCACCAGAATCTTTTACATGTATCTAGTTAATACCTAGTATTTTGTGAGTGAAATTTAGTTGGTTAATCTAAGTATCTCATTATAATCACCACATATATGCATATACTGAATGGGTTTGGATGTACATAGGAAAAAAAATCATGTTTATTTTTCTGTTTAGTTGCAACATGGATCTAGTGTAATTGATTTTCTCTAATAATTCCATGATGAATGATTAGATAGAAGGTGATAGTGTAAAGTTGATGAACATAAATTTGTGTTTTTTTTGTAATGTCTATACAAAATTCACGGGGTTGGATAATTTACTATTTATAGATATCATAGAAATATAAAATATATATTTCATTGGTTTTTTGATGTATAATAAATTGAATATATTAATATTATATATTTGACATTGGGAATCCATTATTTGTGCTCATTTTAGTGTCAATGTATTTGGTACGTATGATTTATGTATTCTATTTGAGAATGGGAATTTTATATTAATTGAGGAAATAGTCACTTAATTATTATTGTAATACCTATATGTTATTGAGAATCCTATACCATATGGGGGGGTTAGTTGAGGTTTTATAGGATTCCTAAAATGGTTTGTAATGGCTGACCATGCTAAGACATTATAAAATAGAATAACATAGTGGTTTATTTTGGTAATCGAGTTAAGAATTACTTGATATCAAATATCAAGACATAGATTGTAGGTAACATGCAATTAAATCCATTAAGAACCTTGTTGAAATCAATTATTCATGGGAATCCTTGTTATATCATATATGAACTCTAGATATGAGTGATATTGTTTTCTTGAGTATTCTATATATAGAATATCTGGAACTATAGAGATTCAAATAGAATGAAGGGGTTCCAATTTCTATATTTGGTTATGAATCATAGAAATCACACGCTTAGTTCATGCCTCTAACAAATAAGGACAATGTTTTTTATAATACTATTTCCATATAATGAAATTATATTTTAAAATAAATAATAATCAATGTGACATTTTCTCACAAATGTAATTAGTAGTAAAATAATTAGTTTCGGACATTGATGTTTTCTGATTGAATTTATTGATTTGTAGTAATTTTCTAACAATTATAGGTATTTTTGATTGATTTTTTCAAGAATAATAATTTGTTATGAGACGTATTATGTGTAGTAGAAATAAAAAATTGTGAAACCATTTTCTAAGATAATATTTTTTTAATATTTCTATACATACTATTCTTTTGAAATGAATTAAATTTTTTTAAATTTTTTTGTTTTGAATATATTGTTTATGAGATGACGATGAAAAATTTATTTTAAATAAAATTTATTAATTGGGTATTTATAAAAAATAACATTGTTTAGGAAAAATACTAATTAATTTATGGATTTCAAAATTCCTAGTTTTGAAAGAAAAATATATGACACTGAAAAGGTGTTTGATTTTATGAAATGAACAAGGGATTTTGGGTATGTTAAAATTGATTTTATTTTGTTTAAAAACAAGAAAATTATAGTACATAACCAAGTGTACATAATTTTATGGATTATATTTCTGTATACCCAAGTTTTTTAGAATATTTTTATATTATTATTGATCACAAATCGATATTTTATATGTGTTTTGTGATCAAATTAGGATTCGTGGGAAATTAGAATGAGGATTTGGGTAAAATAATTTATTATTTCATAGTCACCATACATGTTTTGGGATTTTTAAGAGAAATATTATATTAAGGGGAACCATTATGATCATTTTAGTTTGTACAGTGGTATTTTTAGTGGGGAGTGCAATAAACATGGGGGTTGGATGTACATAATATCTTTGTATTGTGTATTTCACCTATATTATACCTCAATTATGTTGTATTTGAAAAGATCAGGGTACTCAAATGATTATAATTTTGTGAATAGATTGAGTAAAAACTACATAGTGGTCAATGGTTCTTTCTATTAAATAGTAATCATAGAAAATTAGTTGGAAAATAAATTATTAAATGTTATTTATTTTCAAGGTGTAGTGAACATGGGTTTTTGAGTGCTCGTTAGAAGTCTGATGAGAATTTTTGTATAGCATGTGGTATGTTGATAATGACTTGGTAACAGCAAAAATATAATATTTTTATGGTGAGATACTCATTTAGATTTTCAAGCGTCAAAAACAATATGGTGGAGATTTTATGACAAAAAATGAAACTATGTGTTGATGGAAACATAATTGATGTTAATTTTAGTGAATTGAAACATGGGTGAGTAAAATATTTATTTATATTTATAGGTTTTTAATAGTTAATTTATATATTCTGACTGGGGAATAAACATAGGGAAGATAAGTGAGATAATAAATGTTTAGATATATGTAACTAGAGTCCAGGGATATATGTATTGGGTTAATATAACTTTAACACCAACTTAACACTTAGTGGTCGGAATCCCAAAACATGGTGGGAATTCCATTAGAAGTTGGTGGTAATTATTGAATCACAATTTAAGTGGGTGCCATTAGGTCATTTGAAGTGGGGTTATTTTTAAAACAAATTATGTATTCTTTACCTAGAGACAATGCATCAAGGGTGAGTATGAACATCACCTCCCCCAAATCATGGAATTCATGGGTTTTATAGAACATATTTGTACCCATATACATTTGTGAAAATAAAAAAAACCCATCTCAATATTTATCATGAGTTTATTCAATAAGATGAAGTAAGAAACCCATAGGAAAGGCATTCATCTCTATTTATGATTTTGATTTCTGATTTCATTGAGTTTGATTATATTCCCTATGAAGAATCTAGTGGGTTCCATCAAGTGATAATATATACTAGACTATAATATATCTCAATACATTGAGTGGACCACTTCCTTAAAAATGTATTCTATCACCTCCTCCTCAAATAAAAAAGGAAAAATATTGTTTATATGAAACACATTCAAATGTGGATGAACACCAATGTCATAAATAAGTTAAAATATTCTCTATTTTATAAGTCTCATTTAATGAATGAAGGATCCTCCTATAAGTATAATGTTTAATATGTTATTAAAAGTCTAATCTAATTAGATTCCACCCCATTTATCAATATGATAGTCAAAATACTTAAAAATTAGTTTTTCTATTAAAAGTAATATGAATTGTAGACAATCCAAAATAAATTTGATAAAAATCATCATAAAATTGGTATAATGATATCATATATCATTCTATATGAAGACTACAACGTGATATAAAAACCATGTTAACACAATGACCAAGGTGGGGTGTTATTATTAACATTTTTTCTTGATATTTATTTCAAATTTATCAATAACATCTTACTCAAAAAAAATACTCATAAATATTATACGGAAAATCTCAACTATATTAATTATTTCCATAATCTCATAGAAATTATTATTCCAAACTCTCTCAAATTTTGGACATCCACATTCTGTCAAAATTTACCCTTATTCTCAGACATTATATTTTACCCTTTGGGCCTTTTTATTATTGAAATCAGTTATGAAATCCCAAATCCATTTTTATATTCAAAGAGTGATCTCAAAAGAACATTATTGCTACTCATTCTATTAAGGGGTCTGATGCTATCTTGATCATAGTCATTCATATCTATATATGCACATATAATCTATATTATATATCAATATATATCATATAAATGATTATATAATCACTTTTTCCATGTCATAAGGTACTACGAGAAATATAACATTCCAATATAATAATAGTTTTCCCATACATTCAAAATTCTCTAAAAATGATCCTATTTAAACGAATACATCACATTCCATTCATTCATGTTGTAAAAAATCATATTTCACATAGATCATTTTCAAGCATTTATTTAGTATAATTTAATCATGGGCCTATATTTCACAATTATCATAGAATTGGAAAAGTCAAATTTTTTTAAACTCAACTGATGAAATGATATATAACATATGATACAACCAGTATTTATCTCATCTACAAGGATAGTGTAAGAAAATTATCAATGTCTTATGGTTTATTTTCTAAGTATATATTCATCCTCAGCTGATTGGAAATCACATTAAGTAATCAACACAATGTATATAAACGACCATATAACATTCCATGTGATATAATTTTGAGTATCAGTAAAGATAAAATGTCTATATTGATCAACACCTGAGTTTTATCTTTAAATTATATAATATTTTATTCATGATAATATTAATAATCTATTAAAACCCATAATACTCAACAGTAACTTTTTTTAGTGACAACCCAATGATAAACATTGAGGGGATTGTATCATTTCACAATTAATGTAATGTATGATACACACAATAATTATCGATTAATGTAAATTAACATCATTATTAACAATTTAAAAAATCCCATTAACAAAATTCATTATATTCTATCCTATATCAAATAATGAATTACCTCAAATTACCACTGTGATTTTTGTGTGTGTTAATGACCATGTTAAAAGATCAATTATATTATCATATGTGTCCACCATAAAGATATTTACATAACCACAATGAATGATCACTCAATTGATATGTTATTTTAAAAGAATATTTTTGGTTCATTTGTGTGGTTGTGATTCCATGACATGTATAATAATCTATTATTATAATAGTAAATCTCAATTTCTCAATCAATGTTGTAATGAACAAATTAGGATCACAACAATGAGAGGTGGGTAGATTTGTTTGGATTTATTTATTATCAAATGAAAGATATTGTCCCCTATAATACCTATGTAAATTATTTAGCTAATGGTTATGTTATTTCATTCACCTAAAAATAAAAATCATGCACAAAAACATATAAATCCCAATGAACAATGGAATTTATAATGAGGTTCACAACCAATTTAGAGGACTATTTAATTGGGGTATGGTGGTTATTATAGAACTATAACATTGATTTTTTATTATTATTATGAAAATCATGAGAAATTTGAGGGACAAGAACATTTTAACCAATTAAAATCTATGAATAAATAAAGGTATTGATTATAGCACAAAAGCATGATGTCACCATGGTACTCCAAAAGTGATCAGCAATGTAGCCCAAATAATTCTATATAGTTTCCAATGAATCTTGTCCACTTCCTAAAAATATAAAATTCTTAATTGATACCTCAAGAACAATTTTCAATTCTATATATCAAGTATATTATAATCAAGTAGTCTACCTATCATTTTCCATAAGTCAAAATTAATTTTAATATATAGTGTACTGTAAATCTCAGAGGTCTACTTAAAATGAAATGATGATATAATGAACAAATGATTGAATTAAAAATCATCCAATAATTTTACCCTTTGACACATATATGATGAAATGTAATTCCAGTTACATCTTCTCAATATCCAACTATGTAGAATTACAACTATTTACACAGGAAACTACTGTATTGATTATTTTTACACCATTTATGGAAAACCCAATTACCATATAATTATTTCATGCATGTAAATATAAGTATATATTTAGAGTAATTTCATGGACATTATTTAATGAATGGTTTCACATAATTTTATCTTCTTATTATCTTAATTCAAATTATTCGTTGCAAAAACTAGATGGATTTCACTGACACAATGAATGCATAGTGTATACAAATACATGGTGGCTCAGTTTAGGATTCTACTTCTCCATAATTAGAATACTATATGTAGATCATCAATATCCTAAAAATAACAACGTTTTTATGTTGTATCTATTTCATTCTTCATGGTATTAATGAAAATATTAAATGATTCTTATTATTCTTCTTCATTGAACCTTTTAGGTTCACAACATCATTCTTCCTTCACATAATTAAATCGCATGAGATCGTCTGACATATTCAAAATATTCATATGAATCCCACAAGAACAAATTATACATAACATGAATAAAATACATTGATATTCACTTAATTCAATTAATAATTATGTGTATTAATAGTCTCTCCACTACTTTACAGACCTAAGAGGCTCATGAATTCTCTATTTTGAGAGTGCTTCTCAAATTTCTAAAAGAATAGGCTCAATCTAGTTATAGAGGATCAGCATTTATCAACAAAAAACAATCGCTCATTCACGTTTCATGATGTGTATAAACTCTTTAAACTCCAAAATTTCATCATATATCTCAACATTTTAAATACCTAGCCATTAAAAAAATAGCATGGACATTCTCTTGCATTGTGTTGGAGATCCCATGTTCCCTTTATAACATTCACATTATCGAAATTATCTTCATGAAAAACATTAAGGGAAAATAATCGGATAATAATGATGGATTCATGTGATTTAATGTTTCTATTATATTGGATTCACACCTATGATTATTTTCAAATGATGGATTCATATGATCATGGGTGTTTACAAAAGGCATGATTGTTTTTCTATTTGTTTAATACATTCATAGAATTGCATCTTTCATGAAATTTAATGATTTCATAATTTTACTCAAGCTCCTAGAGAATGTATTCTTGATTTTGATTTTATTAGTATTGATTGTTGGAATGACCTTCATTGAACACTAGAGTTATGTGGATGTTAGTTGTTTCAACATCGTTAATAGATCCCTTCTATGGTCAAAGGTTTATGTTGATAATATTTTTTTGATTTTATGATACATATTCATTTAATTTTGTGTTGAAAATATAAAAATAATATTTTTAATTATGGAATAGTTCATCACTTCATGGGATCCAACATCATCCTTGTTAATTAATTACACTAGCTTAATAACAACCCCTTATTTATCATCGTCTCAAGATGACATCAATGTTGGTAGCTTGATAAATCACACATACCCCTTGAGTATTGCACCATAACATTGAATTATCCATCTAGGTAGTCACATGAGTTCCCTATGTTCCTTACATTATCTTCCTCATCAACTAATGATTGGTTATATTAATTATAAAAAGATAACTTCATAGTTGGCTAGCCTAGAAGGCTCTACGACATGGTTGTTCCTTCTTCAACACAAGATGGATTAAACTATCCATTCATTGATAGCCTTTTTGGATAATTATTTGAGTTAAGGCCCATAATTTACTTTTTAGTTATTAAGTTTAATATTTTAATGAACCTCCAAATTATTCTTTAAAATAAAACATCATATATAATATATAATTTTCCATTTTTTCCTTTGAAATCATTCCACAGCTTATATGAGTTTCTTGATGAAAATAATTATTTTCATGATATTTTTTAAAAACATATCATGCAATAACATAATGTTTCTTGGATTCATTCAATGATGAATTTTTTTAACTTATTAAAAATATATTTTCATAAGCCTTATACAATAAAATCAGTTCAATAATTATAAAACTTATATTTACATCATCTAAAATATAATATATTACCTTTTAACTTCAATACATGGAGCTCATTTTCAACAACAAACATAGGACCCCCAGTAGATGTACAATCTATTTTTATTCTATAGAACATATTTACATAAATTGAATCATTACTTAACAACTCTTAAAAAAAATTCAACCCAAAAACGAAGTTAGATCATCAATATTCTCATTTTTATTTGTTTTCACTATGATGTTGAAATTTAGATTGTCATACATTCTCTTAATTTTTTCTATCTTTTTCATAATTCATTTTCTCTATGTTATCAATAAATTAAAACAAGATGATATTTCATAGAATCATATAATTCATAAGAATAGTTTCAAAAATTATTCTATTCTAAGTATACATGATCCATTCATGGTGTAAAAAAATGTGTTTATATTTTAAAACAATACTATATATTATTAATTAATAATATGATATCAAATCAAATATCATGACTTGTATACTTTATAATAGATTATTAAAAAACCCATGTTGAAGGTAATTAACTTATTTCAATTGATTGAATTAAAATTGATCTTATATAATACCATTGTTAAAAAAATTATAAAAATATATTCAGCATAAATTTCTTGCATTCAACTCAATTACTAGATTAAAGAAATAAATTATAATAGGATGGCAATTTTAATGAAATTAGTCTCAAACAATTGTTAGGATTCATATTTTCTTATGATTGATTAATTTTTTATCTACCCTTATGATTTAACATAATTTTTTTGAATAAGGACAGGAAATTATTCCTAAATACCATATCAATGATTGTCTAAAAAAGTACCTCCTGGAGATTTCATTTTTGAATGAAATATAATTCTCTCAGAACCTCTTTAGATAATCTTCCTCAAGGGATGATCTCATTTAAATTTCATCTAGATGGATATTTTTATCATATCATATTAATTCCTATTAATGTGAATACCAATTATTGTTATCTCATAGAGGATGTTGAATTCATATTTGTTGATCAGCTATGGATGTTCTTTCATCATTATTGAAGATTATCTCTACTAATTATTTAAATAAATTCTTAATGACATTTTTAAATAGTTAAAAACAATATGGTTTATTCTATTAAACATGTAATGAAACTTTTTTTATAGATTTACCAATATAGTACCTACATCGTAGCTCTCGTCCTGAATATGTGTGTTGGCATCAATTCTATACGAGTAATTAACAAATAAAATGTTGATGGGAATAAGGTGGAATTTTTTTTCTATTCAATTAAATAAAAATGGAATATAATTTGTTCCCACTCATTATACTCCTTTCATTTCATCACCATTTTAATTATGTCTCTTCATTGAAACATATTTAACTTTCAATGATGTTTTTTGATCCATGGTGTATTTTATTTAAAAAAATAATTTTTGATTGATATTCTAATTTACTCTACATATCATGGGATATTTATCTATATGTTATTTATTATTCTTACTTATTATTTCATATTTGACAAGTTTTATAAAAAATATCAATCCGAGTTTTTTCTATCCATTTTTAATCTTACACACATTACTTTGGTGAATCTTTGGTTTGTATTTATTTACAACATATCATGAATTTTTTTCATCATGTGGGACATTTTTTTCCTTCCTCATTTTCATTAATCATTGATTCTTCCCATTTTATTTCTCTTTATAAATCAATTGGAGAAATTATAGTAATATCATTTTTGTAATTCACATAATTATTGACACTTCAACATGAATGATCATGTGATATCATTACCATTTTAGTTCTTTTATTTTTCTCTCATAGTAACTTATCCTCTTGTATCTTAATCCTTCCACCATTGACTGTGTTATCCAATAATTAGTTACTGTGATCCATGTTGTGACATCTTCTTCCACAAAAGGATCTTAATCTCTATTTGGTAGGACCATTTTTTATCTTCGTATATATATATTTAACATTATTAGTATTTTTTTAATTAACCAAGTAGGACTTTTATATATTCATTGTAAAATTCATGTAAGTTATATTTATAAATCATTTATCTTAACTATTAAAAAATTTATACATATCTCTAGTCTATTGGTTCAATATACATTTATTATAAATAGTTCTAGTGTCATGCTTTAATTATTTATACATTTATACCTCTTCATTCTGACCAATACTATTGATAATGTAGTAGAGGTTCTTCAATTGTCTGAATATATTTATGAAAATTATAATCATACATAAATTCAATGGAACTTTATTTATCATTAATATTCACCACATTTATATAGGTTTACTTTTATTTTCATATAATGAAATATGATACTAAATATAATATTTCATCTTCTTGATTTTTTCACAGCACCAACGGTTTCCAAATAATAATGATCTTTTCATTTGAGAAACTTCATATCCTGATTGACACTATTCATTCATTAGATCAAATTCAATATTCTATAATAATTATTTGGGTAGATATCCCGTTACAAATATCTTTCATTACCACAAATTTAGTGGTGGTATTTTCATAATTTTTCTTCATTCACATTGACAATGTTTTTTATTTTGAAGCTAAACATTTAATAGGAAAAAATATAGCATAGAAGTTATTACCACATATGGATGGAACATTATTCATTGATAATTATAGTGATTTAACATTAGATTATTGCAATCTATATTATTCACAAAATCACGGTATGTTAGAATATTAATCATCCTATGAATTTTATAATGTTCAATCACTTAAAGTAATAGATCTTCATTCATCTTCTTATGAAGTCACCACTCGACCATTTTCAAAATTATCCAGTTTCACCTCATGTTAAAAAAATTTCATATTTGGGTTTAATTTAGCATCCTATACTAAATTGAAGCACTCTCAACATTATTTCTTAATCTTTTAAATTTCATCATCATGATCTTTATCCATGTCTTCTATATATGTGTTAATATCATTGATTTTATTTTATTTAATTGCATGTCAACCATTATTGACATCAATGTGTTATTTTTTATTTTTAACTTATTCTGGATACATACATAAAATTTACTTAGTGTAATCCTTTTTAAATGTTTTTATCCACTAATCCTCAAAACATGAGAATCGTTCATTAGAATCAAAATTCTCCTATTTTTTAATCCAAATTTCTTGGAGAGATTAATATTTGTTTTCATTAATTCTTTATACTATTTCTACATTATTTTTATATTTTATCCATGATTAGCGATATTTCCTACATTTAAATGAAGGATTAAATGATTAATGAAATTATTTACATGGAACTATTATGTTGTGTATCATTCAATGTGGGGAATTATTCATTTTTAAACTCCACAAATATTTGATCATTTACAATTTTATATTCAAATTCATTTGGAAAATTTTAAAAATGCATTATTGATGAATTATCGTTATGATGGGATGAATCAATGAATGAGGTACAACTATTTTTGTTCTATTTTTTAGTAGAATAACCCACTAAATATTTTACTGAATACATGAATCATATTATATAAAAATGATGCATTGGTAAATACATTCATGATTACTTTTTTAAAAGAGTTATGTTTTATTCATGTTTCTCAATTAATATTTTTCTATTCATCATGGACTTTTTTGATATGGAGTTTTGATATAATGTAAATAAAACTCTTCAAATTTTCATTCCATTATAAAATTGGAATAGATATAGAATCTTTTGGAAGCATCATATCAGAGAATCTAATAAATGGTGTGAAATTATTTGATACCTATTGTTTTGATCAATTTTTGATAACCACACATCAAGGGGGTGAATAACTGGGTTTTAAATGTCTATAAAATTTTAAAAAATTATTTTTGTAAATAAAATGACCTCATATATAGTGGTTGGATCTATAATTTTATCACTTGTAATTATAAATCAAGCACAAAAAACTATAAAACCAAAAAAAATGATTATTTTTTTTGAGGGATTATTCCTATTTTAATGAATAGATCCTCAATATGTAGTGCATATTATCTCAATAGTACAAATATTCTATTTTATTATCAAAAAATTAACATGAAAAGAAATGCTTGTCCAGTAATTTTCTTAGTAACGACTAGATACAATAAAAACTATTCTTTTTGAAACATATACAGGATGTAAACATGGCCCTCGATAAGTGATCAATAGTATAACTCAAATATTCTTATTTGGAATCTTTTGAATTTGATAAACCTCTTAAAAAGGTACTAATAAAAAGGGTTACCTCGAATACACTAATCATATGGATATATAATGCAGGAACCAACCAATTAGGGTGCCTTTTATTTTTCCGCATTTAGAATAAGATAAAAATAATATGGACTATTTATCACATATTTATTCTTAAAATTAAATAATTATATAATAAATAATATATTTTTGTTAAACTCATCATATTATTTTTATCATTTCATTTTAATGATGTAATATAGTTCTAGTTTCAATTTCTCAATCATCAATGGTTTATAATTTCTGCATAATACTCATGAAAATAATGTATTAAATAATTTTCAACCATTCATGGTATCACCTGTGACCTTATAATTATTTCATAAATGTAAACCAATATATTAACTTTCATACTTATCATGAACATTATTTTATGCCTAATTTTACTCATGTTTTTCTTCTTCTTCTCAGAAGTGATCTAATTCTCCATAACAACTAAATATATTTTTGTTACCCTAAGAATTATTCCAATATATAAATACATGGTGGCCGAATTATTGCTTCTAATTAGCCACAACATAAATATTATATGTGTATCCAAATAATCCTTCACATAATAGATCATGTACATGGGATCTTATTCTTCCTTCATGAAATAATAGAAAGGTTTTCATGATATATCTTTTTTTCATCCACATAACTAGGGAGGATCTAGTGATATTTCTTCCTTTATTTGAAAAAAACACACATGAACCTCCAAATTATTCATGTATTCAATGTAAGGATCATGGTAATTTTTTTTTCTTTCAAACGAATAAACTACCTACATTCAATCTTCTTTTGTATAATAGTTATATTTTTATATGGCCTCTCTTCACCGTCTTGTAAACTATGATGCTCAAATATGCTCTATTTTGGGATCACTTATATGATTTTAACAATAGAAACACACTCTTTATTTGGGAAGTTGTTATTTATATAGTAGATCACATCTAATTCCCTTCTATTTTCATGGCGATTAAATCCTCCTCACTTTCATGTAGATCTCAAAATATCCTAAAATTTTGAACACTAAAACCCATGTTGATTATCAATGATTTTATATAGAATTGTGGTGGAGCTCCCCAAATCACATACTTAGGGTAATGTGATTAGATTCATCTTTATGAAATTGTTTTATAGATATATTATTGGGTATTACTAATAGAATAATTCTTTGTAAGCTTTACAATGTAGGATTTTCATGCATATGAAATTTTAGATGTGTTGGATTCTTGCAATAGTGGGAGTACATGTAACGAAATATTATTCTTATTTTGGTTGAATGCATTGTTATAATCATCACATGCATGAAAAAAAAATTACATTCTTGGAATCAGGTCTATTGAGAATGCATTCTTCCCTTTAGATTGATTAGTGGATAGTACCCATGTGTTGTACATTGAATGTTATAGTTAGGTGGATGTCAATAGTCTTTTTCTCAATCATAGCTCCATTATATAGAAAAACAATGAAGATTATTAAGGATTCAATTATATGGGGTAGATTCATTTTATTGGGTGGTTGTGATAAGAACATAATATTCTTAATTAAGGTAGTGTCTCGAACATCATGGGATCCCACATTGGTCTTGTGAAAATATTTTATCTTCTAAATAATAATCCCATTTTCAACATTATCTTGAGATAACACTTGGTTAAAAAACAAAATACATCACATAAACACTCAATATATTTCATTATACACTATTTAATATTCCAACCATCTAGCCACTCATGCAACCTTTGTGAACACTACACATTTCCCCATGCACACATTGTGGGTGATAGTCTAGTAAACTACTAACAACCCAAATTGGCCAGCTTGGATGGCTCACTCTTGGTGTTAAACCTACTTCCACATGAGGGGGATCAATATGGCCGTTCATATAGAACATGTTTGTGCAATTGTTTTAGTTATGTCAAAAACTAAACTTGGTAATTAATAGGCATGAAAATTCCATGCTTTTAAATTTCCTTCTTCTGAATGTTACATGCCATAAAACATAAATGTATTTAAATTTTTCGTAGAATTTAATATAAATAATCAACTAATGCATCTTACTTCATGAATATAAATATTTCAAATTTCCTTGTAAAACTCCTCATTCAATTTTAAATTATTTTGTGGGATTTTTCATATAAGCAAACAATGTGAATTTTTTAAAATTCCATTTTAACATGTCTATGAAATTAATATTAGTTAAAAAATAAATATATTTCTATTCAAATTTTCCCATATATAATATATGACATTTAAAATTCCATATATGGAATAAATCATCAAAAAATCCCCTAATATATTTACTATATATTCTTCATTTATAAAATATATAAGCATCAAATGATTCATCACTTACTAACTCATTGACAAGAAATATAATAAAAACAAAATGTAGGATCATAAAATTCTATGAACCAACCCATGATTGGTATTCAACATCTTAATCTAGAAAAAATTTATATATTATCTGATACATTAATGTTTTATGCCTCTATTGGTGGTTCTTCAAAGATGGATTTCATGTAAATATTCTAATTGGTTGATCAATTAATGTGGTAAAGCATTATACTATAGTGATATCTCATATCATCTCTATAGATTTTGGAAAATAATGTCATTATAATATGTTATAATGAGATCATACCAACATTTAGAAACCATGAATATATAATCACATTATCATAGGTAATTATGTATATTATTGACACCAATCTAGTGACATTCACCATGATATAATTAGTATCTTCTTGTTATTCTCATATAGTATGTGATATTGTATTTAGTAAATAACATGAAATCCATTATAAATTCTATTGATGATGCATAAAAAATGATATCCATATTTTTTAAATAATTAAAAGGATCATAAATCCTAAAATGATTCCTGTCATGTGACATTGAAAAAGAAACCTTATTGATGTTCTCTAGGATAAACTACTTTATCACTTTACCTATATTCATTTTTGACTCAGCCAAATAAATCAATTTTACCTACCTATATCGTTCTTAATAACCAGTATATAGGCCACTTCACTCATGAATTTCATTTAGAATGTCATTTAGAACAACATAATTATAAAATTGAAACATGGAAAATGATTTATAAGGATTATAATGTCCTCTACATACAATATAATAAAAACCACAACACACCCAGTAACCTACTTGCATAAGAAAATAATTTTTTTTTGATAAAACCATACACATTTTTTATTATTTAACTGAATATTCTATCTCTATAAATAATTCATTATTCTATTAATAGACAGTTGTAACTTGAACATATTAACAGATAATTTGGAACCATAAAACATCTGGGTTGTATCATTTACATGTCCTAAATAGTACACAATATTGAATGTAAATTTCATATCCATGTGATATATTATATAATTATAATTTTTTATTGTGGAATAAAATATGTAAATTGAAATTATTATTGCAATTGGAGACATTTTTTATTCATAGTTAATACAAATAATAGTTTTATATTCTTTTTCGATCATACGATCATTAAATGGAAACAATATACAATGTTTTTTTATTTCTTGTGTGAAACTCACTTTTTTTAATGGGTATCACCCTTTTAGGCGCATAAACAATGTTTCATTGAATATTAGTGTACATTGAGTCTATTTAATATCTCATGGCCTCTAAAAATTTCATTGAATCAATACTCAAAATAACCTCTTCTTAAGTAATAGGTTCACCATCTATAAACATTACTCTATATAAATTTTATATAATAATTTTATATATCCCCAAATCATGGTGAATCTAATTATATCATTGAATATGTTTTATAAATTCATTTAGTTATTCTTCTAATACCTTATATCAAACTAACTTACTTTCCTTATAAAGAATACTTATTGTTAATTATTGCTACAAATCACTAAGATTAATATTCCTCTAAATGACTCTTGATTTTTAGATTCTATTTCATGGAAAATGGTATTTTAAGCCATAAAACATTATTCTTAGTAGGATTATAGAAAAGGAACCATTCATTTTTTTGGGACAACCAACAACTCAAAATTTTTATAATTTATGGAAATGTTTTAAATATCAAAATTTCTTTCATATATTTCAAATCCCCAAATAATTCTGAATGAAATTGTTGAAAATTATCTTTAAATATATTAAATTGTACTTTTATGGATTCATTATATAGAATATTATTATGTGGTACTTAAATAGTATCTAGAGATTATCCTAATAATGATATTTGAAGGTCACACCAACTCATCATTGTTTGAACCATTTCCTAAAGTTTATGATCCTCCTCCAATATACACTATTATACCATGGTGTTTTAGGATGATTGAACTATGAAACCATTCCAAAATTACATTGATGCTCTATAAATTCAAAGATCATGTATTCGACACCCAAATCTGAACATGGAAAATAATAATTTTTCAAATATGGTATTATAATCCCATTTTGATCATTAAATTTTAAATGGTTTCAAAATTTTGTCCCAAAAGTAATATATAATTTTTTTGGAAATAAATAAATATTAATTGATTCAAAGTATCAATAACCGTAAATTTCTTGAGTACTCATTTTTCCATATTAATTACTATGTATAAGATCCAATAGTCCATTATCCCTCTAACAAATTCCACAAAAAGTTTCATTAATCATTTTTCATAATAAAAATGATTCAAAATTATCAAATAACTCATAATCAAGTAATTCCAATAATCTATATCTATATGGTATTTATTTATCTTTCATCTGTGAAATAAAAATTCCATAGATAGGTGATACTAGAATAAACCTTGATGTTATTGTCCTTAATATTGTAGAGAGGATCGCCCATATTACTGATATAAGATCTAATAGTCCATTATCCCTCTCACCAATTCCACTAAAAAGTTCATTAATCGTTTTTTATAATAATAATGATTCAAAATTAGTCCATATTAATTACTATGTATATGATCTAATAGTCCATTATCCCTCTCACCAATTCCACTAAATGGTTCACTAATAATTTTTCATAATAAAAAATATTCAAAATTATCAAATAATTCCTAATAAAATATTTCCAATAATCTATATATATAGAGTATTTTTTCTCAGACAGTTTTTTCGGACTCAATTCCTTTTCTATTTCTTTTTATAAATCCTCATGGGAGATTATTAAGGGTGACCTCATTGAAGCGATGCATGAATTTTTCAAGGGACGAAAGTTACCCCGTGATACTAGTTCCAAAACTATTGTACTCATTCCCAAGTCCAAAATTCCAACTTATATTCTCTATTACCATCCAATTATCTTATTTAATGTGAATTATATAATTCTATCTAGACTTATAAATTCTAGGTTTTCCATTCATATCACACAATGGATTTCTCATTAGAATCATGGTTTTGTGAAGGGTCATAACATTTAGGGTGTTATTCCCTTGGCCTGGGAAATGATTAGAGAAATTATCCTTAAAAATATAGGTTATAATTGGGATATTAAACATTATATGAACAAAAATTATGATAATGTTTAATGGGGATTTATCAAAAAAGTCATATCAGGTATGAGATTTTCTACATGGAACATTGATTTTCTATTTCGCTATTGTAGTTCTTCATGGTTGGATGCTTATTTTGGAAAACATAGGGTTACCTTAAATATAACCAAGGTCTACAGCATGGGGATCCAATTTCTCAAAGTATATTCATTATTATTCAATATGATTTTAGTTGAATTATTCATAGAAGCCTGAATAAGCATGTCATTCATCCTTACTTGGGTAGAATGAGATCCTCTTTGGAATATCATCTAATGTTTGCCTATGACACCATTATTTTACAGATTTTATCAAGAAGGTCATTTTGTGTTTTAAATAGTATGTTGGACATGTATTTATTTTTTATTGGAAAAGTCATTAAAAAATAAAGAGCTATTTTTATATATCCAGCACATGTTCATTAAGTCATGTGAATTCTGTGAGTCATATCCTAGACATGTAGAAGGGGAACTTCCCAATGGATTATCTATGAGCACCAATATCATCTAGGAGACATCATATTCATGATTTTAAAATTCTAATCAACATGACATTTTCTCGGATTATTGACTGGAAAATTGATATCTTTATTTTGGGGGAAGAATATCTCTGATTAATAGTGTACTACTTGCAACTTCTATTCATGCCCTTTATTCTGTCAAGGATCCCAAAGGGAGTGTTCAAAAAACATTGATAGAATTATTGCTAATTTTTTATGGGATCCTATGTCCAAGGTTAAAATGAAATGGGTGTCATTTGAAAAATTTATTAAACCTGTGCTTGATGGGGGAACTAATGTTCGTAGTCTTCAAGAAACTATTACATGCATACATCCAAAACTATAGGGAGGTACTGGAATGTCTCACACTATGGTGAAGAACAATTCATAGTACATCAGTGGGAGATAAGATTTTTTCTGATGATAATGGTTCTCCATTCTGGTCTTGTATTGGTTCCATTGTTAATGATCTTAAGCCTTATTCTCGATGGTTTGTTGGGAAGGGTGATATCTTATTTTGGAATCCAAACTAGAGCAGTGAGTTAATTGGTTATCTGGGATGTCATGTTACTTATATATCTTTCATGGAAGCTTTCCCATACCCAGCATTCAATAATACTGTATTGGAAAACAATCAACATGCTCTATTCAATCTCAATATATTATCCTCGGAACATGATATGTGTATTTTTACCCCTTTTTTTCCGGCTCCATTAATATGAAGGATTATCGTAGGATCCTTAACATGCAGATTCCAGTTAATTATTTGAATAATACACTCTGGGTCAATGATATTCCAATGAAATATAACTTCCTTACATGGTGTATCTAGAATGGGGTAACTCCTACTGATGAAAATTTTATGAAGCGTGGGATTTTCATTTCTTCTAGATGTTTTTAAAGCAAAAGTCATAAAGAATAATGTTCTGAAAATATTTTCTTTGGCAGTGAATGGGATTATAATTTATGGATTTATTTTTGTGAGTTCACTTTCTCTTTCATCTCGATCGATATCCAATAAATTCATTCATGATTGATGGTTTCATGGATGAGGTGTTGGTAAATCTGAAATAATGACATGTGCTGTACTTTTATTGGCTGGGTGTTGGTGTACATGGAAGGAGAGAAATCACTTAATTTACAGGGTATTTCTTATGATGGTTAGATGATTATATGAATGACAAAAAATATATTCATTGAAATTATATAGGATTTTTGAAAGTGGAATGAGGCACTTTATTTTCAGAATTTCTTCTACTCTCGGATGTCTGGATCTACTTCTCTTTATCAAGGAATCAAGATTTTTTGGAATCATCCTCCCAGGGGAAAAAACCTAACCGTAATGGATCTTATATTTTAGGATAGATCCATTCAAGAGGAATTGTGAGGGACACCAGGGGATTAACTATCTTCCCCATTTCTATCAGACTGGGAAAAAGTGATTCCTTATTTGCTAAGGTGATGTCCATGTTTACCGGTCTTAACATATGCATGCAAAGAAATAATCAGATATCCGAAGCTGAAATAGATTATATATTTTTATTTAATTCTATCACCATGAATGGTTTTGTTTCTTGGAATATTTCTTATATTGTTAGAAAGTGAAAAAGTATTATGAATGTTAAAATAAAAGTTTCACATATCTGGCATGAAGGTAATATAGATGTGGACTACCTTACCCCATTCGACATTCCTGGTATGGAGAGATTTTTTTTCATGATATAATATGTTTGAAATTGGAGGGTTGGAATATCAATAGAGTATATTCCCTTGGTCTCCAATATTTTTGGCCCCCTGGATTTTTCCTCTTCTCTTAGTATGTCTAATTGGAACTTTTTTTCCTTTTAATCTCTATTTTCATTTAATAATAATTACATGATTGTTGTTAAATATATGAAAAATATATATTGAAAAACTCTTATTCATCATAATTAATGAAGACCCCTTCCAATTAAAAAAATATATAAAAATAAAATATCAATTTATAACTCAAACATAGTGAAAGTTTTCTAATATTAGTAATAAACCACTTGGTAAATATTGATCATAAGTGATGACCACCACTATAGAAACTCTTTCTCCATTGTGAAAACATTGATATAATTATAAATTAATCATTTTTACTCTTTCTAAATATGTACATATCATCAAAAATGTGTGATGTATAGATAATATATAATCAACATAAGTTATAGTTTGATAAATTGATTTCTATAACATTGATTTCTATATAGTTGGAATTATTCTCCTTGAGAACACCCCTAAAATAGTTTTTTCAATATGGAAGATGGACATTCTATTGGAGAATGATGGTTTTTTATATCTAAGGAATAATATATAAGAACTTGTTAAGGAATTGACAAATATATCAAATAAATCTGATGAAACTGGGTTAACGAATCCACTAACTCTATAGAGGAACTTTTCAGGTTAAATTTATAGTTTTAAATAATATAAATTACAATGGTCATGATATTTTTTTGAGAATGATATTTCATATTAATTTTTTTTATATGTACAATCATTGTACTAAGAGGATCAACAATATAATCTTTATAGTGCTGATCTATATATACTCATCATCCTCTAAATAATCTTATGATTCGGGTTATGGAATATATAAATCAATCATATTTTTTTCACTTTGATAACTACACAATCCTCATTGATAGAAGAATCATCCTGATAGTTCTCTAATTTTTTAGAGGTATTAATATGTGAATAAATATAAAGACTCAGATTTTCCATGTATTATTTAATTATATGTAATTATTACGAGTACACGAAAATTGAGGGTGCGTGATTCCGAGGCCAGGTGTGCATGAAATGAATTTCTAAAAATTTTTAACGGTATGTTCAGTAAACACACAAGTGGAGATTTCTTAACTTTTGAACCAGTTCTTGGATTAAAAATCAGAGAGCAATGTTGAATCTGCAGCGCTGGTATTTTCTTAAGGAAGGCTTCACATTGACCACAATATGTCTATAGAAAAAGGTAGATTTTGTATATTTAAAAGAATAATACAATAACAGAGTTATTTTATATCTCTTTTTCCTTTCCTCCAATGTAAAAGCAGCGGAGGTGGGACCAACTATATTTCAACCCATTAGTTGGATTAAATCCTCAATATTTGTAACAAAACTATTGGAATTTGGGATGTTCATTCCATAAATGAACCTCTAGATTCCCAATGGCGTTACTCATCCTCCCCTTTCCTATTTTTATGGAGCTAGGTATGGAGTTTTGTTATGACTTCACCAAGGGACGAAGATCTTACAATGTACCGTGACACCAACCACTTGGAGGATGAAACTGGTTCCAACAAGCGGTGACGAGCGCCACCAAATCACGAACCAACGAACACCGACTCCTCCTCGACTGGGGATGTTCATCAATGAATCATGAGGTAGGGTTTATTTCATTTATAAATTCAAGAGTTGTTGAATCAGTATAATACCCTCTTACAACCATGCTAACACAGATGGTGCGGGCCAAACAAACAAATTCTCGGACCCTCTGACTTTTGTTTAAATTTGATGTGTTCTTCGCGAGAAATTCATTCAGGTTGGACGGAACCAGATACAGTGGGATTAGAGATGAAGAGGGCATCCTATGGAGTCTATTTCCATCATCAGATGAAAAAACGGTTCATCGGAGCACACCATGTGACACGCAGAATACTGATGGCAACTCGCGTTAGAGGAAGAGGAGATGGAGGCACGGGGTCACATGCCGCTGGCGGAGAAGGTCATGGTCGTAGTTGCGATGGTTGAAGATGGTGGCTATCTTTGGAATGCCGTGAAGGAGGTGTTGGCACGCTCTCATGCACATCCAGATAAGGGGCCACAACATCTATCTGAAGGGATAGCGGTGGCCGACATTGTATGGATATGGGTGGATGCAAGTGGCATTCCATCGTGCACTTCTAAATATGGTCGTGGCTCAAAAGCCAATATGGTCGGCCAAGAATAGCACCCTGAGGGTGACCTGTTAGCACCATGTGGAACCGTAATTATGAACGCATGTTCAAACATTAGAAAACACTACACGCACGTTTACTGAATGTACCATAAAAAGTTCAAAATTCCATTGCGGGCACACCGGGCCTCAGAATCAAGGGATGTCAATTTTCACAGACTCATAATAATCCCAAATAATTTTAAAAAATTATATCAGACTTCATGGTATTTAAAATCTCTAAAACATAGGGATTTTCAAACCTGAAACCTATAAAAAACTAGGGGAGAAAATAGGGGTACTGGAAAAGTATCTGAGCCTCCAGCTCCCATGTGATCTCCTTGAGGTTTCCTTGCCGCCTATGAACTCACACTACAGGGTTCAACCATCCATGAAGAACATTATTTTTTAGATCCTCTATCTCCAGTGGGAACTCCAAAAACATCACCCCATCGTCGATGTCCAACTCTCCCCAGTCGATAACGTGCGATGGATCCTGCATGTACCTCCTCAGCTATGACACATGGAAAACATTGTGCACCTGGTGAATCTGTGGGGGAAGATCAATATGGTACTCTATCTCGCCTACTATTTTGAGAATCTGGAATGGTCCGATGAACCTCAGAGATATCTGGCCACCCGGGGAATACCTCCATAATCCTCGTTGGTGTGAGACCTGTAGGATGATATGGTCTCCCACATCCAAATCCAAGCGTCTCCGTCTCCATTCGGCATAATCCTTTTGTCGGATCTATGTAGTCTTCATCCTATCTTGGATGATTTTCACCTTCTCTGTAGAATCCTCTACCAACTCTGGACCCATAAGTGCGGACTCTCCTGGGTATATCTAGTATAGAAGTGATCAGCATGGTCTCCCATACAGGGCCTCAAACGGTGTAATGCCAATGGTGGAGTGATAGCTGTTGTTGTCTGAAAACTCCACCAATGGCAGGTGGTCCTCCCAAATGTGGCCAAAATGGAGGAAACAAGCATGAATCATGTCCCCGAGTGTCTATATAGTCTACTCCATCTGACCGTCATTCTGAGGGTGAAAGGTGGTGCTCTTGTGTAGCTATGCCCTGAACGCCTCCTACAACCCCTTCCACAAGCGGGATGTAAAATGTGCTTCATGATCTAAGAGTACTGTCAATGGAACCCCGTGAAGCTATACAATCTCTTGCACGTAGAGGTTTCCCAATCCATCTACTGATTCCTAATATTGGATTGGTAGGAATTAGGCCAACATGATGAGTTGTTCAACGATCCACCATATAGAATCATAGACCTTGGACGTATGTGGTAGCCATGTCACAAAGTCCATGGAGATTACATCCCACTTCCACTCTGGTACCTCAAGTATCTATGCTATGCCTGCTGGAACCTGATGCTCAACCTTCACTTGCTGAAATGTGAGGCATCATAATACAAACTATGCCACTACTTTCTTCATCCCTAGCACCCAGTACTAATTTCGATGTTCATGGTACATCGTTTCTGTTCATGGATTTACCATCAATGGGGAAGTGTGGAACTCCCTCAACACCTCCTCTCGTACTGTCACTGGTACCATGGTGTGTTTTTTAAAGAGATCGATATTCTCCCCCCCCCCCGTCATAAATTTTTTCCGGATATTGTACTAAGGATATATGAGCACGGTGGGTATCATATTCAATGTCCCCAAGCTGAGCCTCCTGAACTTGATGAAGAACTGAGGGAGAGATAGTCATAGACTATAGGTAAGATGGCCCATCTCTATCCAAAAATAATATCTACAATGTGGATAGCTACTCTATCGCCTCACACAGTAACTGTAGTCCAGTCCTCCTGCTGAGTGCGTATACTATTACGTTACTATTCCTTGGAATGTAGACTATCTCAAATTCAATGTCTTGATGGAACTCCATCCATCAACGATGTCAAAGGTTCAAGTAATTCTATTTGAATATATACCTGAGACTCCTATGATCATAGTAAATAGAAAACCATTCACCCATCAAGTAGTGACGACACATCTTATATGAAAAGACCACATTTTCTAACTCCAATTCATTGGTAGCATAGTTCTTCTCTTGCTGCCACAAATGTCGTCAGCCATAGGCAATCACTATTCTCTCCTATATCAGGACGTAACCTAGTCTGTTCCCTGATGCGTCAAAGTAGGCTACATACCCTATGACCTCTTCAGGTAGCCTCAATATGGGGGAACTTGTCAGCCATTGTCTCAGCTCCTAAAAACTCTGCTAGCATCTCTCCATACAAACAATGGGGGGTTCCATATATTTCAATGATGAAAAGGGTGTTGCAACACTATAAAATTTAGGAACTAATGTACGGTAGTACCCAACAAATTTTAGGAAACTCCACAACTTGGTCACACTTATGGGTGGCCCACATGAAGGAACTACCTCTATCTTCTCCGGATCTACATCAACTCCAACCTCTAAGATAACATTCCCAAGGAAATGGAATCATCATATCTAGAACTGACCCTTCGATAGCTTTTCATAATGCTGATTCTCTTCAAATGTATCCAGAACTGTCTGTTGGTGCAAGGCATTATACTCCTTTTATACCGAGTATATCAAGATGTCATTAATGAAGTTCACCATGAAGAGATTGAGTTAAGGTTGGATGATCCTGTTCATGATCCCCATGAACACATTCAGAGCTTTGATAATGCCAAAGTGAATCACCAAGAACTCGTAATAGTCATACCAATATCTGAATGTTTTCTTCCTTACGTCCTAATCCCCAACTCTGAGCTAGTGATAACCTGATATAAGGACTATCATCAAAAACCATCGAGATACCTTTAGTTGGTTGAAGAGATCATCAATCCTCCAGAGTGGATACATGTTTTTCATGGTCACCTAGTTAAGGAACAGATAATTAACCCAAAGCCTTAGACTCCCATTTTCTTTCATGGCCAACAAAATATGGGATTTCCATGGAGAAAGACTGAGCCTTATGATCTTCTTACTCTTCAAGTCCTCCAACTGTACATGCAACTCACAAAGCTCTGCAGGGGCCATTTGATGTGCGGACATAGATATCGGTGTTGTCCTGGGGTACTGGTCATTTTAGAAGTCTACATATCAAAGAGGAGGTAGTCCCAGAACATCATCAGGAAAGTCATCATTATACTGGTTCAACACTATAGGATAACTTGGACTCCTCACATCAATAGCTCTAAGGGTAATTCTAGCCAACCAATGAGTGATCGGTTGCACCATCCTTCCAGATAGTTCATTCTGTGCTAAAAAGGTTTCCTTTTCACTGGTGAAAAAAAACCATATTCCATCCTCATAGAAACACCGCACTTTGCGCCTAAAATAGTAGACCTGAGAATGGAATGTGGATAGCTATTCCATACATAATATGACATCGTAAGGCCTCAACGCTGCTACTATGAGATCCCAGCCAAATAACTCGCCTCCTAGAGTGAGATCACACTTTCTACATTAGTGTGTAACTGTCGAATACTCTCACATAGGAGTCTCTAATCTTAAGGAACGAGCCAATGGCTTCATCAAAATATCCTCGCTCAGAACGAGTGTCCTTGAAATAAAATGATGATCAATTCCTATGTTTATAAGAACTATATATAGGGTGTAATAGAAATAGATAATACCTCTAATCATCTCTAGAGAATCATGGTAATATGCCTCTTACACCTAAATCTGAGCTCGCCCATGTCCACCTGCTCCCTCAAGTCGGATTGGACCACATTGGGGTGGTGGTGGTAGAACCTCAATATGCCGTCCAACACCTGCTGCCCGACCTCCTCCTCTACCACGTCCTCTTCCAAGTGGACATCCTTGCTCGAACCTCGGTCACTACCTCAGTGGTCCCTCGGTCATATGTTGCTCGTATATGCTGGGATTCAAACAGTCACGAGTTATATTTCTTTGTACTTCATAGGAGAAATATACTTTAGTCCTCAGAAATCATCCTCTGCCTCGTGAGCTCCACAACTCCGACCCTGCATCCTGTGGTCATCCTCAGGAAGGTCTGGCCCACTTGGACCACTGCATCATCTGCCTACTGCCTACAGTTGATAAGTCGTCCACCTGTCATCTAGTGGGGGCTCTTACCATCAGTGCCTACTCAGCAAAAAATTTATCCACCAATAATTCTCAATCGATCACTCCATACAACATGAGGATATTTAGCAATATCATCGACGATCTGATCTCTCACCAAATAACATTCTCAATGGTCTAGGCCCTGATGAATGGGTCTCGTACCATGTTGGTGTAGAGTGAGAGTTCAGTGAATCTCACTGAGTACTGGGCCACTGTTTGGATACCCTGCTGTATGTGAAATAACTCTTTGATACGCACAGAGCATAATGTCACTAGCATGAACCCTGCCCTGAAGATGGTCTAAAAGTCCATCCAGATGAGTGTCACCTCCTCATGCGTCTAGAGCATCTGACTCCACCATCTCCATGTTTTTTTCCTGAAATAGGCTAGATGATAGGATCACCATATGCTCTTCCGGTGTCTCAACCAAGTGAAAAACTCAAGCCATAGCCTCTATCCAGTCCTCATCTACCATGGCATATGTCTTGCATCAAAACCTCAGAGGCTTCGGTATTTGGAAGTCATGAAAAGCGATCAGTTGTTTTTCATGCTCTGGTAGTGGGGCTGGTGGAAACATCCACCCTATGAGTGTTGTTGCGGTTGGTACACCACCAAAGGAGCCAACATAGTAAGGGGGCCCTGCTCCGAAGCCTTGTCACTCGATGGGCCATCGCCACATACTCTCTCTAGAATCCTTGATGGATACCTACATGGTGACATCTTGAAAAGAAACATGTGTTCCATGGTCAATAAGATACACCTAGTGAGCTGACTCTAAATAGATTAAAATTAAAACATTTCCAAAAAACACACAATCAGTGTTTTTGTGCATCGAGTCAGAAATAGAAATTTAGGGTCTTGGTGTATAGATACATCAACCACTACACTATCACTAGACTCCCCAAACTGAAAACCACAGTCAATACACTTATCACTATTGCTCTATTGGAAAGATCAATGTCTTAGTTCTTTGGTATAACTGAATGCTATGATAACACTTTTCCATTACTCGTCCCCCGGGGCCCATTCGGTGACTACCACATGCCCGCCATCCATAGGCCATGGGTTGGAGACTACTATCAGAAAGGAATTTCATGAAAATGGAAAACAAATTCCTCAAAACCTGTACACACACAAGAAGGGTAACTACACAAAATTAAACCACAAAATAAGAGTAAGGTGAAACCACAATTAGTAACCAAAACTAAGTGTAATAGTTTGTAATAAATGTAATGGGGCCAGAATACAAGCCCAACTGAAAAGATACAACTAAAAATAACAGCTCATGAATATTTTGAACAAGGATCCTACTTGAAGGATATGTACATCTCTTATCTATATCTCTCCAGGTCAACATGTCACCTCCATGTTCCATCTGTTCCTAGTTCCTATATTCTCAGCCGAGCTCCTCATCGTATGCATAAGACACAACAAGGTACAAGAGAGTATCATGCAGGAGTGACTATAACAATACATAGTAGGGACTCTAAGACCCCGGAAGGTCTCTCAAAATTACACTAAGGAAAAACAAAGAGCATGGTCTCAATCATAAAGGAAAAAGTGAATGAATTAGCTCAAACCAGGTATAACATATGTATAGAAGTACAAATGATTAGTCGTAAATCTAGATGATTTTATTCTATCAAGGTTTTTGGTGCTGATCCACACAGGATCGCTCTGTGATGATCAATAGAGGATCTCTAGCTATCTATTAACATAGGATTGTTTGGTTCTAATCCACACTAGATCTCTATTCATTCATTATGTCTCAACCTGCCACTGGATTCTCGTTCATAGTATGCTTGATTATGGGAGGATTCACTCCTCAATCCATTAGTCTTACATCAACTAGAAGGATGTCCCTTGAAGAAGGAACCCAAGGATCTGTCATGTCATAAGGGTTCCAATGCAATAGATGTCTCATCAATCAGACACCCAGTTAGTGATTTATAGGCATTTTAGTGCCAAGGTCCTGGTTGTATTCGGGAAAAATCCAACCCGGCCGTACTCAAACATTCTCCAAAACTGAGGTGGACATTCCTAAGAAGAAATTATCATCCCAAATATTCCAACGTTGTAGACGGATCATCCTATAGACTTCAGGTTTGTAAGATATGACCTTTTAAGATAAACAGGCCAACAAAGGGTCTGGGTCCAGTTCGACCTAACCCGGTATGGGTCCGAACTGAATTTGACCGGGCCTAGCCCTAACTGGCTAGGACATAGACTGGCTCAGCTTGAATCGTCTAGGCCAAGACGTAGCGGGTTGTCCCGCTATGTAGCGGACCGGCCTGGACCGCTAGCTGGGCGCGACCCACAGAAGGGGTCACACAAACCCCTCTTCCTGAATGGCTCAAGAGTCATTCAACTCTTCACCTAGAGCACCATGTGGTGCCACCTCACTATCCACAAGACCCCCTCTGTATAGGCATCAATGTCGTAGCCTCCACTTACGTCGTGCGATGACATTCCTCCCTTCTACCACCACGGCCGGCTGAAATCCGGCCGGCCCAGCTGGTTCGTCGTGGCACTGCCTTCCCTCACCGCACTGGAGGGTCTTCTACAGGCCACTAGGTGAGCTTCATTGGTCCATTTTACTATCTGAAATCTCCTATGAGACTCCCGAGATGCTTCCAACACTGCATGGCTCCCAGGTTTTACTTGGATCTCTCTTTTTTGGTTTCCCATGAAAAACACAACAATGATCAAATTAGAGGAGGTTTTGTGCCTTGTTCATTTGGCCCACACCCTATGAGTTAGCATCATAACGATTTTGTGATTAATTCATCTTCAGAATCATAGTTTTAAATCCTGAAAAAAACCCCTATAACACATGCACGAATCATCATGCTTCATGAACGCGAAAATGAAACAATTATAATGAAATTATTTATAAATAACCCCTAACTCAGAATTGGTGAAGACGTTGTGGCATGCAGATGTGCAGTCACCAGCATTCGTCGATTCCAGATTGATTATTCTAATAATGTCATATTAGCCTCCTTCCTTAGTTGGTGGAAGATGTTTTGGTAATTCTCTAGTGGTTCCTCACTACTGTGTCGAATACCCAAGCCTGAGCCGCATTTAAATAGAGGATATGGGTGATTAATGGAACAATAGATTAATGGGGTTCATTAATGAATGAACCTATTATTATCAATGGTGTTGTTACAAAACAAATAACTCAATCCATTAAATGGCTTGACAACCCATTGGTCCCACCACCACTTCTCAACAATAGGTATGAATATAAAATATCATTTTTTTGTTATTTTAATAATCTTCAAAATTTCTGGAAAACTATCTTTTTCTCCCAACATACTAAAATCTATGTTAAGCCTACCTTAAGAGAATCTCAGTGCTGCGAGGTCAATGGTACCCTCATATTTCAATTCTGTGAACTGGGTCAACAGTTAGAAAACTCTCCTCGTACGTTTACTGAATATACTTTAAAAATAGTTTAAAATTCCATTCTGGGCACCCTGAGCCTTGAAATCAAGGACAATAATTTTTTTCATACTCGTAATAATACAAAAATAATTAAAAATATTATATGGAATTTTTGGGTCTTCAAATTTTCATTTGTGATTAGGTTAATACATGATGGAATATTTCGGGTTGTTTTATAACTTTTTTATCTTTCAGGGTATTCATTAATATTTTTTTTATTTTCACCTACTTCCTTATATTCAATTTTAATATTCCATTTTGAGCGAGTGTGAAAAAATTGCATTAAAAAACAATGGATTTTTTACAAATATTTAGTATTATGTTAATTCTTTATAAAATATTGTTCTTTTCAAACTAGTTCTGATGTTTTATTGGTATTTAATTTTCGTAGATTATTTTTTGAAACATTACATGGACTTATGATCACATCCTAATTTTCAAATTGGGAATTTTTATATGTGGTTTTTAATTCCATAAGAAAAGGAAAGTTAAACATATATATTTTTGGATTCTCTTTATTGTTTTCAGATTCTTACTGTAATTTTTAGGTGGTGAGGGACGGTCACATAGAGTTACGAAACTGGATTATCCTATTTTAATATCAGGTTGTGTTTTTTTAAAACATTTTCTCTCTCATGGAACTGTATAATTTCAGTAAATGTGTAATTTATTTGTTATTGAGTTATACATGATATTATATTTGGTTTTTTTATTATCCACCCATGTAGTGACCTATCTCGAGTGATGTTTTTGACCGACCATGGATAGAACATTAAAAAAATGAATTAGAGATAATACATATCCCAATGCATTATGAAACATGCTAGGTATGGTTTAGAAAATATGGTAGATAAGATTTAGGAATACCGAAATTCATATAGTAAGTGCTAGAGGGTGTCTAGAGAGCCCACAACCATGTCTGAACTGAAGTTACCATGGGTGGTGGGGAATATATTAAAATATTGAGACATTTTGTATGAGTTTTATTAAATAAACTAGATATAGATTTTTTTATGAATATATTCCTATTTAAGGTTTATATTTGATTCATAGAGCCTTTGATTGATTTAAATTGTTTATGTCTAAAAGAATTCATAATGAATCATGATTTTAGTCCTATGATTTGGAATTTCCTCATTAGTTGATAAGTTATTTTCTCACTTATTAGATATTTTCTCATATATAGGCACCTCTGAATCCATGTAATGATGTTGTAAGAAAATTTATAAAGGTGATTCCTCAAGTGTACCCTTCTATAATGGATGGTGTAATAATATCAATTCATATATGTCTTAATATGATTATTTAACAATAATGATAAAGTGTTGATCATGGATATGCATTTTATAAAATGAATCCACTTACCTTCTAGAGTGAAAAATCAAGCCAAGAATCTGAGGAATGGATTTAGTGGATTAAAATAATATTCCATTTCCCTAAATATCCTAGGGAATATAAGGTGGGTTTCTCCTGCTTCATTATAATGGGCACTTCAATGAGATGGTAGGACTATATCATGAATACTATGTTTCCTTAGTTCTTCACATTGACTTATTTCATTAATACAGTTAATCATTTATTTTATCCTATAACTTTTTGTGTGGTGAATACATATAAAATTTGGACCATAGATTAGGGAGATCACTCACATCCATATTATTCAACCAATTTCACTATGTCATATAACCTATATCTGTACCATGTTAAAAATGAATATCTTATTTATGGGATGTTTGAGGTGCTTTTCTGACCCAATATTTTTTTTGATGTGGATTCTCCTATTCCAAATTTACATTATTGAGGTTTTCATAGAATTGGTTGTCGATGTCCCAAGTATAGAACAGGGAATAGTTTTTGGAGAATCTTCTATTTTTATAGTAGTTATCTAGGGTGTGGCTTCTAGATAGAAATAGAAACACAAGGGTTCTCAGTTCTATTCAAAACTAGTTCTTGGGGAATTTTCCGGATAGTAGAAGGTTTTTTTTCTATTATTGTAGATGGCCTAGACATACCAATCCTAACTATATGGAATAACACCAACTATTTCATCATAGTACCAAATCTGGTCATCTCGTTTATTATTTTATAAGGATATTACAAGGAAATAAGGGTGAATCTACTCCAACCAAGGGTTACCA
Source organism: Viscum album (assembly GCA_963277665.1). Lineage (NCBI taxonomy): Eukaryota > Viridiplantae > Streptophyta > Magnoliopsida > Santalales > Viscaceae > Viscum > Viscum album. The sequence goes on along the minus strand of OY728155.1, from coordinate 211,605,298 downwards.
CGTTCATTCATAAGTATCCAAGGGTGAAAGGACATATCCTCGGGCCAAGGGGAATGTTCATGCTTCTACGAAATATATGGTAGTATATTTGAATAGATGTTATTATGTAGAGGATTATTCATTAGAATAATCAAAGTTGTGTATGACTATTTTTGGAGGTACGGTGCTTATATCATCGCATATGATGTTGGATTTTTTTTTTATTTAAGAGATTCAAGTACATTTATATCATCAATGTTGGTTGGCATGTTACTATTTTCTCATGAACTTCTTTCATTCTATTTGGAACTATCCACACCTTTAGAAAAGGGGTTTGAACTATGTTTCAAATCCCTTGTGTGATGAGAGATGATATCTTACTTTAATATTGTGTGGGAATTCATTATTATAGATCTTTATATTATTGAACTAATTATTTTCATTGATTGAATCATCATTTTAAAGACTCATATTGACTACTAACATCATTGAGGTTAGTTAATATCTCATAATAAGTTCTCTTGGGTATTTTACGGGGAGTGGGACTCTTAGTATGGAAGAACATGGAATTTTTCCCATTTTTCAAATGTGATACTATGCATATTATTGGATACATGCATTGATTTTAGTGAATATATCCTATGTAGACCACTTCATAAAGTAGTATGTGTGTATTGTATTTTTTTCATGATGATTTTTCTAGTTTACCACCAATGAGAGATGTTCAGTTATTTATTGACATGCTCCCTAGTACGAGTCCCATTTCTATGCCATATTATCACATGGAACCTATTGAGTTGATGGAATATAAAGTATATCTTGTTTACCATACTAATATGTGATGTTTTCATCCAATTTTATTTCAATTTTCTTCAACAATACACTTTATTACAAAGGAATATGGTAGAATAATACTTTACATTGATTACTGAATGATTATGTGGGTGACCATAATAAAAAGGTTTCACTTTAAAATAATTGACCTTCACATTGGTCAAATCCGAAGGGAATGATTGTTTTTGAATATTGGCCTCTAGCTAAGATACCATCACTTTAAAGTTTTGGGAAGTGGATATTGATAATACAACATTTATGAGCTGGTGTGGTCATTTTGAGTATCTTTTATAACAATTATGTCTCCTAAATTCATTCTTTGTTGTTTATGGAGTGGTTTAATTAAATAATTTCTCAGTTTTTGTTCTCTATTTTTTTTTGTGTTTTTGGATGATATTTTAGTTTACTCAATTTCATAAGTGAAACTCCATGAACATTTGGATATAATCCATATAACCTTTATAGATCTTCTCTTGAATTGATGATTTTTAAATGTATTTTCAAGATCCCAAAATTGAAGATTATAGGGAATATTATTTCTGAGGGGGGGAATCTCAATGGTTCTAGAAAATATTTAGGTTCTAATGTACTTCCAGAGTCAATGAAATGTGTTTATGATATAGAGATTAATGGATTTGGCATGTTACTATAAGAATTTTTTAACGATATTTACTAAAATTCCATTCTCAATGAAATCATTGACTCATAAATATTTAATATTATAGTGGAATTTAAATAATCAGTGATCTTTTGAAGAACTGAATGTGAGTTTGTCTATGACTCTATTTTTTAATTGTCGGTAAAAAAGGTAATGAAATGATGTGTTCTATGATACATCATGTATGGTATTAGGGTGTGTATTGATGCAAGGGAAGAAGGTGAGGGCTTATGGATCACACCAATTAGAAACACCTGAGTTGAACACCCTATCCATTATCATTAGTTAGTATTAGTCATGCATGGTGTCACAATCACCCTTTCATCAAATTTATGGTATATATTGATCTTAAGGGATTGAGGTCTATTTTTACATAGATTGGTAAAAATAGGTTTTAGAGACATTAGATTGAGTGCATTCTAAATTTTGATATTGGTATTTTATATAATCCTTAAAAAGGAAATGTGTTTAAAAATTTATTGATTAGTAAATTACAAACTCTATAGATAAATTAATCAATAAAGGTGTTGTATCTGATGATTTTTTTGACTGATATGTGATTATGAATGGAAGTGGTTGGGGAAAGGTGTTTTTGGATTTGGTAAAACATGGATCAATATATAATGATATTTTTTCACTCAAGAAGGAACCTATTATAGTGTATCAATTCTTTAGTAAAATTATAAATGGTGTGGAAACCATATTTAACTGATATCGGCCTCTAGTGGAACTTTCTTTTTCTGATGTGGGTTAGCAGTTTTAATTTCTCTATGGAGAAAATTGTTGGGTGGTATAACCAAGTCTATTTTATCTATTACCCATTTTATTTCCATGATGTATCATGATAAGAGAAATTAGTATTGGGGTCCAATGATGGGTTGTTTTGTTGAATATCTCATGTAATCATGCCTTATATGTCAAATAATTTGGGTATAACACCGTACACCATATAATTTTTTGAAGATTCTCCCCATTTCTATATTGATGTTTGATTATATTTCCAAGGAGTTAATCATTGGTTTTCATATATTCAAAATGGGAAGGATACAATTTTTTTGTTCAAAGATCAACTTAAAAAGTTGTCTCACTTCCTCCCTATCAATGAGATAATGAATGTTGAATAGATCATACAGTTTTATTTCTATGAGGTGGTGATATTTGATGGTATTCATTTGTGAGTTTTTCTAATAGGGATATGAGGTTCACATATAGATTTTAGAAAAAATTTAAAAAGGTTTCGGGTGCCTAGTTATAATTGAATATGGAATATATTTTATAGAAATTTGTTTATACATAGAGAGATATTAAAATTCTTATTGATATAATATTTTCATGTATTCTTGATTTTGGTGGTTCATGGGAAAAGAATCACCAAATTGTCAAATTAAGTATAAAAATATTTATCAGACTTCAAAAATGATGTCTCCCTTTCATGATTTCAATGATAATTGATATACATATCCCATATGTTGGGAAGAGTTGGGAGAGCACTCATTTATTGGACTAAGACTTTGTTTAGGAGATGAAAAAATTTGAAATTGATCTAAATAGATTAATTATAGAAAAGAGTCATAGGAAATCATTTGTTGATCATCATTAACAACCACTATAATTTTAGGTTTGTGACCAGATTGTCTTTAGATATTCACCTATGTTCGGAAAAATTTGGCTTAGTATGTTGGGTTTGTTGGAACCATAGTTTTTTGGATTTTTGAGGTCATTGAATGAATTATAAATGTGGTGTATTAATTTTAAAAATTATTGAATCATGATGTTTTTTGTGGTTATTAGCTAAGAAGTTACCAATTAGACCCATCCCATTTGATTGAATTATATGATGTTGATCTTGAAACTTAAAACACTATGGTTGAGAATGTGGTTCAAAATATTAAACATCAATAAAAGGTACTACATGTTAAAAAAATCATTAATCAATGTATTAAAAAAGTCTGAAAAAATATCCATGAGATGTGGGAGTAGGAATCCATGGGGAGGATGTATTGGATTTCTCTTTTTACATTTCTTGAATCATGGACACTTTCTGGGGACAATATGACTTGATTTTGGGGGTATTCATGGTACACTTTGAGTTTTGGTAAACAAGTTTTTAAGGATTAAGAGTTAGTACATCTTGTTTTGGGGGTATATCGGTGGTCCTGATATTTTAATTGAATTTTAGGGAAATTATATAGGGAGGGTATAAGTCACAACATGGGGCCGGATCTCTATGTTATTTAAAAGAGGAAATTGTGTAGTAGAAAAGGGGGTTGATTCTATTGGTTTTTCAAAATTTAACACCACTTTGGCATAGATATAGGTTTTGTTATATATGACATATCAAGTGGCTTGATTTTATGGAATGGTGTATTTATCATCAATATATAATTACTTTGGGATAAGCAGTTCATGAAGAATTCATTGTAATGTTTTATAGGGGCCACTTGGTCGAGGGTTAGTGTGCGTGAATAGGAGTCTCTAAAGTGTGGTTTGGTGGATCTATAGAATTGTCCTTTAGGATTTTCCATAGTTTTTTATTTTACCGACTTTCTATAAATAACATTACTCCCTCCATACTATTAATTCTCCCACAGTCTATCTCAAACCTTATGACTCTAGGAGAGGTTTTTTAGGCCTTTGAATCCATCTTCTTTAAGATTAACCCCATTCATTAGGAGATTTATTCATGTTGTTTAATCTCTGTTCTTAAGGAATATGTCTCTATAAAAATGTTCAACTTATTCAAAAAACGTGTATTGATGTTCAATTCCATGGTTTGTGTTACGGAAAGGATCTGTTTGATAATAATTTTTATTTTACACAATGAATCTATTTTTTATGGTTATTTATTCAAAATGGTTTTAGACACACAATGTGTGGATGGAATTCCTTAAATGTTTTTTTGATTGAAAAGGGATTTCATTAATGGTAGTGGATATTTATCACAATAAATAATGATTTATTAATTGTTAATATAGTTTTAATTTCATTTTTAGAAGTCATCAGACAATGGGAAGTTTATGTATGGTTGGAAATTGACATGTCACATTATCTTATGTAATTACACTAGAGGTTTTGGGATGATGAAAGACCAGTTTGGGAATAAATATTTATTTGATCCACATTACTCATGGTTTCATATTATTTATATGTATATTATGTTTTCTGATATTATAGATCCTAAATGGAGTTCTGTTTCACTTATATTTTGTTTTAGACATGAATGTATATTTCATTGTTATCATCACACTTGTTTATCTTATGGTGTACTGATTAATGGTTTTTCCTTTTTCTCACCAGCTTTGTAATATAATCATTTCGTAACCCTTTTTGTGTGAGTTTGAATGGATATTTTGAAAAAACCAATGCTTGTTTAACAAATGTTTTATTTGTATTATATTTTTTCTCAAATAGATTTTTTTGGATATAGATATCATTTTCATGGTATTAAATGGTGTATAGATTTTTTGATGAAATCCGACTAGGAATTTTTCACGCACCCTAATATTATTTTTGGAAATTTAGAGATGTTGTTTTGAAGGAAACATGAAAACTTAAGGATTCTAATTAGTTCATCACTATATCTTCCGTGTTTTCTTCTTTGTAGTTGGATAATTTTGTGTCATGGAAGGTTACATGTTGTTTCAAATTTTCATTTCCATGTTTTACTTTTGGGTTTATCCATTTTTATTGATGTTCTATGTCACATAGATATGTACTCTTTATTATGTTGTGACCTATGTTTTTTCATTGGTTATACATGAGACTTATTAGTCTGTTATTATGATAGTACCATGTGATGAGACATCACAACTGATTGTTTTTCATCATACATGTCTTGTTCATTACATTTCCCAATTAAAAACACAGATCATGAAAAACAATTTAGATACTAAAATCTACAAATCCTATTATGAACAAAACATCATCTTCTCTATAAAATATGAACATAACATTTTTATGCCTCAGTTACTTGATGATAATCATGACAATAATCTAATGCAGGTCTAATACTTTTATGTGATATGTTCCATGCATGCTCAAGGGATTTGCTACAACACATTTGGTATATAGCAGGTAAAAAATTTCTATAAATATCATGGAATCATGGTTGTCCTTGATATCTCCCCTCACCTATAAAAAAATTTATTCTATAGATATATACCATCAGACATTGAAAATAATAACACCTTATATTTTTATATACCTAATATATTTGGTATCATGTCAATTTAAGAACCACAAAAAGTCCAGGAAGCATCTTGGATCATTCCCAATGAATCTTGATCATAATAAATTATGTTGTTTCACTTAATTATTTCATGGATAAGAATGTGATCAACAACGTATTATCAAACTATAAAACCTGTATCTCATTTCAATCAATAAAATGTCATTAACATATACTATTATGAATACTATCTTATTCCTAGTAATAAATTTATAGAAACTAGTATCCCGTTATTTATTTATGAAACTAAATTTCATTTTCTATACAATAATGTTATTGTTTCATGATTTATATGCCCTATTCTATCCATAAATGGATCCCTACAACTCACTCACATTATTATAATCATTTAGAGACACATATCCTTATAGTTGTGTCATATAGATATATTTAGAAATTTCAAATTAAGTAATGGTACAATTTTAATCTATCATAAAAATCAAATAATCATTTTATGAAATTATAGAACGTTTAATTACAATATATTAAAACATAGAAACTAGTGATAGTTTTTCATTATGTTAAATGTATTGATAATATTTAAACCCTTTTGTGGATACTCAATCCAAGTATTTATTTGTATTTCCATTCATTTCGAATTTCAACTTTAATACTATTTTAGAAAAAATTATATTTACATTTATAAAATCATTTGCCAAATTTTATAATTTTATAAGAACATGGAATCCATTTTAAAAATCCAAAATTCTTTCCATCTAAAATATTTCAAGCCACTTGCTACTATGTCATAGGAAAAATTTTCATTTTTACCAACAAATAATGAGTCCACATCCTTGTAAAGTAGAATGATATATATTATATGTTCTTTAACCTATCTAGTGAGCCTATGAAGTAGTTTTTTAATTGAAATATTCACTTCCATAGAGAAATATAATTTTTTTTTCATTTTATATGTTTTATATATCATAATCATATACTTTATCAAAGCCTATACTACTATAATTATTTCTTTTGGATAAATCATCCCTCTCAATATATATTTTATACATTACCACAATTAACTTTTTTCTGAGACATAATATCATAAATATACCTTCTTTCTGTTGGATAACATATAAATATAATAATCATACATATAGGTGAGAGTTTATTTATGATATAAATCCTAACAAATTATTCACATCCCCTTGATTGTGGTATATCATACTTCACATTAGTTGTCACATAGTGTAGTGTGTTTGTAAAGACCCAGAAATTTCAAGGAATTTTATTTATAATACTTTAGAATTTTATGAGTATTTGGATTCTGACGACGCTTGATTCTGAGTCCGGGTGTTCCCGGAATCAATTTTCGAAGTTTAGCTCGGGTACGTTCAGTGAACGAATGAGTGTATTATTCTAACATTTGAATCGGTGCTCGGAATTAAAATCTGAGGGCACCGATGAACTCGTAGTGCAGGTAATTACTTAAGGGTCACTTACCATAGTTGCATTCACAAAAGAGGATAAGATAATTTTTGGGGCTTTGTTTAATAATTAAATAAAAATTGTCGGAACAATTTTTATTACTAAGGGAGGTTACTCCCTCCCGTGGGTAGTTAATGGTGGGGCCTGCAACCACTTAACTACCCACGTGTGGGTGTTAGAGAGGTGGGGTCTACACAACCCCTACCATTTAATTCCATCTAAACCCATTATTAAACCCCCCATTAATTTTGACAACCCTCAATTAATTATCACCTCAACAAATTAAATTAAGTCAACCCATAATTTAATGAGGAACCATCCTCTTTCCCCTTTTTAATATAACAGCCGATGTGTTTAATTATTGGTAACCTTCTTTCTCCCAACCTTAATTAAATGACAACACATTTTAATTATGGTGGAGATTTATTTTCGAGGGAGTTTCTTTGCATGGATAATAAAATAACAGGGAAGCCTATTATTTTGGTGATTAAGGGAGAGAGTTTCATTGTGTAATGAATAACGCCGGCCTCCGATGAAGGACGATGAGGAATGCTGGTTCCTTGGTGAATGATGACGTGATGCTGCATACCGCGACGCCTACGACCCTCTTCTCTGTGACGTCGTGTACCGCGACGCCGACGATCGTCTTCCTGGTTGATGTAGGAGTTTCTTGAGAATGAAAATACTCCCATGTTTGTTTTTCTCTAAAACATGAACGCATATAAACTAATTATCATGTTGATCTGCGAATTATTATTCACAGGTTGGGGATTATTATTTGCAGAAAATTGTTGGGAGTTTTTTCAAACCACTAACGCGGTAGGTGCGGGTTAATGAACATGCTAGACTCACCGCTGATTTGTTCTTGTTTTGCAGAACAATTGGAGATGGAGAAGCGAGGCCGTAATGGCGATTGGAGGTCTTCATAGTAATCTACGCATCCTGGGGGGACTGAAGGCACATTCAGAAGAAAGAACATACCACCGGAGAAGCTCCGATGTCCCGCAGACATCTCTGGCAGCGTGGGCCGCTGGCGCGACGACGCCGGCGGCCGGAAGCGGTGGCCGGCACGGGTCGACCACCCGGAGGCGGGGGCGCCCCGGTGTGCCGCCGGCAGGAACCGCTGTGGCTGAATCTGCGGTGGCATGCGGCCGGATCCCATGGTCGCGCGGGATCTGGAGGAGGAGTATGTGGCTCCTGCCGCGTCCGTGGAGCACAAAGGGGGGGAAGCGTGTCCCCCATGCTCGGCCCGCTAGCCGAGCCAGCACACCCCCCCGGCCGGGCCCGGCTGCACCCCGACGGGTCGGGCCATGCCCAGCCGAGCCAGAACCGGGTCAGGTCGACCCAATTTGGGCCGACCAAGGGGGAGTTGGGTCGGGCCGGGATGGGCCCAGACCCCCCATTTCGGACTGGTTTCAGTCATTTTCCCATAACATGGGCTGCAGACCTCCAATCGATGAAACCTCAGTTGTGTTGGGATCCATGGACCGAGACGGTAGTTATTTCATATTACACTCAAGATTTCATAGAACATTGGGTACGTCCGTGTTGGTTCGAATTTGAAACCAACCGAGCTCTCAGAGTGGAAACGCTTATAACTGGAGCTCTGGATGTCTGATTGACGTGTCGTGGACTTTGTTGGTTTCCTCTTAGTGAGACAGTTCTTTTAGCTTACTCTGCTTGAGTATTGGAAATAGATGGAGTACGGTCGGGTTGGTTTTATCTTAAATAACAACCGGGACCCTGGAACAAAATATCCAATAACTCTCAGACCGGGTGTCTGATTGACGCGCCTCTGTCGCGTTGAGTTTATATTGATGAGACAGAACTTTGTGCTACATCAACTCTGGACTTCGTGACATTTTATGTATCGACCCCTTGGCTTATGGAGCGGACCCTCCTGGAATAGAGCGTGATTTGTGCAGGAACCCTTGAGCTGGCTGCGACTGTGACGATGATGACTGCACTTTGATCCTCCGTGAGTTCGGCAGCGAGAACCATGGTACTTGGATCCTCCATGGGTTCGGCAGCGACGACGACCATACTGGGATCCTCCGTGGGATCGATAGCGATGACTACTGTTCTTGTATCCTTTATGGGTCTGGCTGTATTTGACTATGTACTTGTATCCTATGTGGGTCTGGCAGAGTAGTTGGTCTTGTATCCTTTGTGGGTCCGAATGCTTAGCTGGTGTTGTATACTATGTGGGTTTGACGGCGTGGATGAATCAGTGGATACATCTGATTATCTCTATTACCTTTTGAAGTGTATACCTATTTGATGTGAGTCTTGAATCTCAATCATTATCATTGATGTGGTTGAATTAATTTCCTTTGTGGGCTGGGTTGTGCTTTCCTTAGTGGACTGCGTGGTGCTTGGGATTTGGAGACGAACTGTAACTGATGACTTAGGTATATGTATAGGCATATACCTATGTAGTATTGTTGATAATTCATGATTTTATCTTTCCATTGTGGTTTATCCTTCGTGGATTCTGAGAGACCTTTGGGGGTATCATGGTCTCTACTGAGTATCGTATACTCACCCCTGCACGGGCTATGTCTGCACTATGTTGTGTTGGATGCAGACGACAGACAACACTGATCGAGGTGGAGCTTCTGGGGCTGGATGGTACCCAGAGGTGCACCACATGGAGAAATGTACACAGAGCTGACGGCCGGACTGAGGGGCTGTGGAGACTATTTATACCCACCCTTCATGTTGGAGTTCTGGAGGATTACTCGGTGTTGCTGTTTTACTTTACTACTGTTGTGATATCTTTTCAGTGGTACTTTACTTTCAGTTGGGTTTGTATTCTGGCCCGTTTACTTTCCAGCACTTAATTTAGTACTCAGTTTACTCAGTGTTTTCTTTTTCTTTTTTACTCTGTGGTGTTTTTTTCTTATATAAAGGCAATTCCATCCCTTTATATCGGGATTTACACCTCGGTGCTAGTCGCCAGCCTTTGGCCTATGGAAGATGGGCTTGGGGTAGTCACGGCACAGGCCCCGAGGATGGGTCCTGAAAAATTGGTATCATAGGAGTCAGTTCTACCACATAACTTAGGACTCTGATAATTTCTTCTCTGTGACGAAATAATGTTTAGAGTAATGTGTGTGGATATCATTCCATGGAGTCCAGTGTTGGTGCGGCAGCCGACGTATCCAAACACCAGGACCCTGACATGTGATTTCCGACTCAGTACACGAAAATAATGATTTCATGTGTGTTTCAATGGTTTTCCTTTTGATTACTTTATGTCAGCTCACCAGGAATACTGTATTAACTGTGGCGCACCTGTTTGTTTCCAGATGGCACCACGAAGACAGCTAGCTAGGGTTCCGAGCATTGTGTGAGATGGCAGCCCACCGAGCGATGAGGCCTCGGTGTAGGGTCCCTTTACCGCGGAGGTGCCGGCAGTACCTTTACCCTCCGAGCCACAGATTCTACCAGCCCCAGTGGCGGAGAGTGCACGCTGCCTCAGCGTGTTGCACGAGTTTCAGAGACAGAGGCCACCCAGGTTCTGTTGAGAGACAGATCCTCAGGCAGCCGAGGATTGGGTAGAGGCTGTTGTTAGAGTTTTCAGGTTGGTAGGAATGCCAACAGACCTCATGGTTATCCTTGTCGCGAGTCTCCTGCACACGGCAGAAGGTAGATGGTGGAGCCTGATGCTCAGGTTAATTACGAGGAATCTCTCATTTAGACGGACTTCGAGAGCCTCTTCCACTCGGAATTCGTTCCGACCACCCTCTGTGCGGTGCGCATCCAGGAGTCACTACATCTGTGGCGGGGCGGCATGTCAGTATCCCAGTATGTGGCGAGATTTTCTAACCTCTCACACTACACCACAGACATTGTACGAGACCAATTCTTCTAGGCCTAGACCTTTGAGCAGGGGCTGAGTCATGAGATCAGAGCTTCGACGATTCCACTTAGCATCCCGACTCAGGAGGGGGTGCTAGAGTGAGTCCTACTAGTGGAGAGCTTTATCGCTGAGTAGCCATCAGTAGCGAGACCCACCGCAGGATGGCACGAAGTAGATTCTTCCGCAGTAGGTAGTCAACAGATGATACAAGGGTCCAAGCGGACCAGGCCGTCAGGTGTCCAACCTCAGGACATGGGTTTGGTTGTGCGATGCACATGGCGCAGAGCCAGCCTTCCAAGGAGCAGACAGTGCTACGCATGCAGTGGGAAGGGTCACTTGGATCATAACTGCTCGATCTGCCATGCAGACAAGTAGCAGACAATGGAGGGACCTCTGAGGCAGAGGCATAGGTTCGACCGTGGCGGTCCGCATGGAGCAGGCGGATGGGGCAGATGAGCTGGCCGAGCAGCGGGTGGCGGACGACGCTTTGAGGATCTACCACCACCACCCCCAGGAGGTCCACCCCGACCACATGGAGCTAGGCATCGAGGATGGGGATACTTTTGTGGAGGTCCCAGTGGAGATCGAGGATAGAAAGGAGAGGGTCCTACATGGACTATCGATTCCTCTGGTGCGCATTCGTTGGCAGTATGGGAACCTCTAGGAGAGCACATGGGAGTGGGAGGCTCAGATGCATGCTCAGTACCCTCATTTGTTCCCCTAGTTATTGTTATAGCTTTACGGGGATGTAAAGACCTTATGTGGGAATAATGTAAAGACCCTGAAATTTCAATGAATGTTTTTTTAAATAATTTAGGATTTTATGAGTCTGTGGCTTCTGACAGCGCTTGATTCCAAGGCCCGGTTTTCCCGGAATAAATTTTCAAAGTTTAGCTCGGGTTCGTTCAGTGAACGAACGAGCGTGTTTTTCTACCTTTTGAACCGGTACTCGAAATTAAAATCTGTGGGCACCGATGAACTCACAGTACTGGTAATTGCTTAAGGGGGCACTTACCGTAGTTGTGTTCGCAAAAGAGGAGAAGATAATTTTTGGGGGTTTGTTTAAGAATTAAATAAAAATTGTCGGAAAAATTTTTATTACAAAGGGAGGTCACTCCCTCCAATGGGTAGTTAAGGGTGGGGCCTACATCCACTTCCCAACCCAAGTGTAGGTGTTAGAGAGGTGGGGTCCGCATGACCCCCACCATTTAATTCCCTCTAAACCCATTAGTAAGCCCCCCATTAATTTTGATAAACCTCAATTAACTGCCACCTCAACCCATTAAACTATGTAAACCAATAATTTATTGGGGAACCTTCCTCTTTGCCCTTTTTAATTTAATAGTGGACGTGTTTCATTATGGGGAACCTTCTTTCTCCCATCCTTAATTAAATTACAACACATTTTAATTAATGTGGTGATTTAATTCTGAGGGAGTTTCTTTGTGTGGATAATAAAATAACAGGGAAGCCTATTATTTGGTGATTAAGGGAGATAGTTTCATTGTGCGACAAAGAATGCCAGCCTCCAATGAAGGACTGAGAAGAATGCTGGTTCCTCGGAGATCGACGATGCGACACTATGTACTGCGACGCCTACGACCCTCTTCTCCGTGACGTCGTGTACCACGACGCCGTGTACCACGGCGTCGACGATCGTCTTCCTAGTTAAGGTAAGGGGTTTTTTGAGAATGAAAATACTACCATGATTGGTTTTCTCTAAAACATGAACATAGATCAACTAATTATCAAGTTGATCTGTGAATTATTATTTGCGGGTCGGGAATTATTATTTGCGGAAAATTGTTGGGAGTTGTTTCAAACCACTAACACGGTGGGTGCGGGTTAACGAACATGACCGACTAAACGCTGCTTTGATCTTTTTGTGAGGAACAATTGGGGATGGCGAAGTGAGGCTGTAATGGTGATTGGAGGCCTTCTCAGTAATATACAGGTCTCGGGGGGACCGCAAGCGCATTCGGGAGGAATAACGGACCACCGGAGTGGCTTCGGTGGCCCGCAGACATCTCTGGCGGTGCCCCGGTGTGCTGTCGGTATGAACCGCCATGGCTAAAGCCGCGAAATCAGGCGGACTGATCCCGAAACCGTGCGGGATCTGGAGGAGGAGGATGCTACGACCATCACATCCGTGGAGCGCAAAGGGGGGAAGCGCGTACCTCCTGCTCGGCCCGTGGGTCGAGCCAGCGCACCCCCCCTGGCTGGGGCGGGTCGCACGGACCGTGTCGGGCCGGACCCGGGTCGGTTCGACCTGGTTCGGGCTGACCCAGGGGGGTTGGGCCGGGCCGGGCCGGGCCCAGACCCCCCATTTCGGACTATTTTCAGTCATTTTCCAATAACATGGGCTGCAGACCTCTGATCGATGCACCGTCATTTGCGTTGGGATCCTTGGATCGAGATAGTCGTTTAGTTATATTAAACTCAGGGTTTCAGAGGACATTGGGTATGGTCGGGCTGGTTCGAAGACGAAACCAACAGGGCCCTCGAAGCGGAAATGCTTATAACTCGAGCTTCAGATGTCTGATTAACGTGTCGTCGACCTGGTTGGTTTCCTCATAGTGAGACAGTTCCTTTGTCTTACTACACTTGTGGTTTGGATGCTGCTGGAGTACGGTCGAGTTGGTTTTAGGTTAAAAACCAACCGGCCCCCTTTAACAAAATATCTAATAACTCTCAGACCGGGCGTCCGATTGACGCGCCGTCTGTCGCGTTGAGTTTCTATTGATGTGAAGGAACATTGTGATACATCAACTCTGGACTTCGTGAGAGTTGATGTATCGACCCATTGGATCATGGAGTGGACCCTCTGGAAATCGAGCGTGCTGTTTGCAGGAACCCTAGAGCTGGTTACGACTGCGATGTTGACGACCGCACTTGGATCCTTCGTGGGTTCGGCAGTGAGGATGATTGTACATGGATCCTCCGTGGGTTCGGAAGTGATGACGACCGTAATGGGATCCTCCGTGCGTTCGACAGTGATTAATAATGTTCTTGTATCCTATGTGGGTCCTGCAGTATTTGACTATGTACTTGTAACCAATGTAGGTCTGGAAGAGTAGCTGGTCTTGTATCCTTTGTGGGTCCGACATCTTAGATAGTCTTGTATCCTATGTGGGTCCAACAGTTTGGATGAATCAGTGGCTACATATGATCATCTCTATCGCCTTATGAAGTGTATACCTGTGTGAGATGAGTATTGAATCTCAATCATTATCACTGATGTGGTTGACTTGCTTTCCTTTGTAGAGTGTGTTGTGCTTTCCTTAGTGGACTGTGTGGTGCTTGAGAGTTGGAGACAAACTGTAACTGATTACTTAGGTATATGTATGGAAATATATCTGAGTAGTGTTGTTGATAATTAGTGCTTGTATCTTTCCTTTTTTGGTTTATCCTTCATGGATGCTGAGAGACCTTCATGGGTCTTGGGGTCCCTACTGAGTATCATATACTCACCCCTGCACGGGCTATGCCCGCACTACGTTGTGTTGGATGCAGACGACGGACAACACTGATCGAGGTGGAGCTTGTGGATCTAGATGGTACCTATAGGTGGACCACTTGGTGGGGCGTACACAGAGCTGATGGCCAGACCGAGGAGCTATGGACACAATCCGTACCCACCCTTCATGTGGGAGTTCTGGAGGAGGACACGTTGCTACTGTTTTACATTACTGCTGTTGTGCTATCTTTTCAGTTGTTCTTTACTTTCAGTTGGGTTTGTATTCTAGCCCATTTTCATTCCATCACTTACTTTTGTACTCATTTTACTTATTGTTTTCTTCAGCTTGTGTACTCTGTGGTGTTTTTTTCTTATATAATGGCAATGCCTTCTCTTTTTATCGGGATTTACGCCTTGGTGCTAGTGCCAGCCCATGGCATATGGAAGGTGGGCTTGGGGTAGTCACGACACGGGCCCCAAGGACAGGTCGTGACAGTTTTATCTAGGTTATATAATTCAAATAACTAAAATTAAAAAGGAATAAATTCATGAATCATTATTTACGTCACCATGTATAATATGTTTTTATTCCACCAATAAATTAAACCACTCCATTATGGTTTATGTATAGGTATTGTCTCCCAAACACCCATTTATATAAAATTAACACTTGGTTATGATTTTATCCTCTGTTGTCTACGTAGAGTTTTTATATATTCATTAAAATATAGTTTTTAGCATCATTATCATGTTTCTTCAAATTTTTGGTGTAATTATACTTATACCACTTTATGTATAAATATTCAAATCAATAAAATTAGTCCGTAAAATCTATGAAGTATGATTTTCCACATATTTCATAAACAATTTTTTTACACACATCTATATTAACCAATTAAATATATTATGTGTCCTTTTCTCCTAATCTAGTAAATATTTATTTGGTTATTTTACATTGTAAATAGTCATTACAAAAACCAAGTTTATTTCTTTCAGTAGAATATATATCTCTTTCTTGATATAGTTTTGTTATTATTTTATACATACGTTACATATTCCGGGAGTCCAATGCTGGGTGTGATATGAGTCATGAAACTTATATTTTATATCAATTACAAACATTAAGATTTAATTTTACAATACATAAAGTGAATTATTTATTTATGTTATACTATAACAAAATTTTTATTTATAGAAGGAGAAAATTTTATTTACAAGGTTAATAAAACCATCCATATCAGTAATATAAATTAATATGTTTTTTATGACATTGGGAACATAAAAATATATCATTAAAACCATGATTACTCATCTTTTTAATCTATGGTTTTATTCTTAAATATCAACATTAGTTGTCCTTACTCCGTTTGGTTCTCATTGTTCTAAACCATATAATTGTACTATTCTTAAACAACTAGAATATTTTATTTAAATAAAAATGTGAGCACCACATATTGTATATAATACCCAATTAAAAAAAATAAATTTTTTAATCAATAAAAGAAAATTCAAAGATTAAACCATATTATATACCATAGATCCATTATTTATCTTTTTATATATTTTACATATGAAAAATAGATGGAATATTGTCCATTTTCCATCCCCTAGTGCCTCCTTCTCTAAGTCATGTGTGGTATAAATCCCTTATACTTGGAATTAGAAATGGGTTCTGTTACATTCCCCTTTTTCTTGTTCACTATTTATATAAACAGATTTTACACTTAATTTTCTTTATTTACATGGAATCAAAAGGAATGGAATTCTATAATAGGATTACTATTTGTAATTATATTAAAATTTAAAATAATTATAGATAAAATATGATGGGGAGATTCTTGTATGAGATTGATGTAAAAATAATAATTAAATTTAAATCCTATATTATCTATATTAGAAATATAGAAAATCATTCTAACAATATGAGGTCAATTTCATGTTCTTTATATAAACATTCAAAAAGTATTTCTATTCGATATAATATCCCACTCTCATTTGTTACTATCCTAATAATGAATTAGGATATGTTTATTCATGTGAAATATATCCATATTCTCATGTGACGTATAGAGATCACCCAAAATATATGGTCACTTCAAAAAAAGTATATATTGTCTCATCAAAGTTTTTTAATTGTAAATAAATATCATCTTCACTTTATCCTTTAGATGGTATAACAGAAACGAGGGATTCTAACATGTAAAGAATTTGTTCTTATAATATTACAATGCTCATGATCTTGTACCACAGTTGGAAGACACTACATGTAAGGATATCTTATTTTCCTATTATATATAATATATATCTCTGGGATGATGAAATTTTCATTTTTATACAACACATAAAATCATATTTAACGTGAGTTATTTTGATTAGAACATATTTTATATGAAATAATTTTATTAATTTATTTTTCACCCAATATTTCTTCAGTTCACAATATCTATCTCCAAATTAATCCTAATTTATTATCACATGTATAGTATCAGGGAAAGGATCTATGTTCCTATATTTATAACATAATAATTTTCTTAAATAATTACTTTATGGGATTTTTGTAGGTAGTACTGCCATAAAAAACATGTTTCTCCTTGTTTTATTGAGTAGATTTCTTAATCCAAAACTTTTGACTAAGATTTCCTTAATACATTATTCTAAAAAACCTAATTTATATAATGTCATACATCTCTATATTCCATCATGTTAAATTAATCCAATACCATTTTAACAACTACCTAAAATGTGAGTTCCGGGATGTGGGTCAGAACAAAAAATAGTTCCATCCTTCCATTTTTAATCATGTAATGGAATTAATTTATGACTCAATATTTTCTTAGGGATTATATTTATTTATTTTCTTTATTTTCTTTTATGTTTTTTAAATTTATTATGACAATATTGTGTATTTTACATAATAAATTGACTAAAATTTGATGAAATAATTTATGCAGAATCCTTTTCTTTCATTACATTTATTAATTATTTTTATTTTATTTATATGATAATTTCTAATATGTAATAAAATTGAATCCACATATAAATAAATAAATACGAATATAATAACATAAAATATTTGGAAAATTGATAATATTTAACTATTAGTTTATTTATTGAAAAAAATTAACAAATCATCGAGCCTATGGGAAAAACTATTTATGTCAGGTTTATCCTAAGTTGCACCATTACACCTAACCTCCTTTGTATATCCTAGGTTGGATTCACCTTGGCTCCATCATGAATGAGCTCCACTCACCTAAGAGATTCATCATTTAACAATTTCTTACTCATACATATCTGACGGGAACCATGGGAATGGTTTAGGGGATTATATAAATGAATCCACAGACACATAGCTCCAATATAACAATGGAAGGAGTAATGGTGTGAAATCCATAAAATTTAATTTAATTTAATAATACATATTCCAAAAATCCATGCCATAATAACAAAATTAAATAGAAACCAACACATAAATAGGCCATCCTGAGCTCCTGTTCATCCACAAATATAATGAATATTAAATTAAAATAAATATTAAACATTTAATTAATAAATTTTTTTAAAGATAAAATTCCTAAATTAAAAAATAATTATCATATTAATTATTTAATTAATTTATCTTAATGTATATAATAATAATCTTACAGATTCCAATACACATTAATTTGAATCAAATTAAATTAATTAATTTTCTTTTACATTATTTATGTACTCGGATTAAACGTAGAAGTAGCATGATGTGAACCCATCTGAACAACCTGCTGTAGTCCTTTTCAAGAATTATGTTCTCATACATAATGTAGCACAAACAATTTGTAATGTAATTACATGGAATATGTTTTTAATTAATGATACATTTTATCATAAAAATGATGTGGTGTATACTGCATTATGTTTAATAGACTACACTACATACAACAACAATACAAGGTGTGTAGTTTTCGAATTTAAATTAGATGTTATTTAATAAATTAATAATCTTTAATGATAATCATAGGTAATTCACTATCAATAAATGAAACACTAATACATGTTTATAATATATTATTTGGAAATTAATTTCATTAACAAGTAAATTAGTTTATGAGATCCACAACGTATCGTGGAAAGTAATCTGCATTAACTAGTACAAGTTACATGCCGTATAGAAGTTGTTTCTTTCCATGTATCACTATACATGATATAGATCTATGTAACATCATTTAATCAATTAATTCATTTCATAGTTACACAATATATATACTTCCACCACACCATGTAATTCAATCTGGTTGAGCCTCTTATATTTATGTCCTTATAATATGTGTACATAATAATCAATGAATAATTTACTACTCATTTTTGAAGAAATTCTTGTATCCAACCATGTCTGACTACATGATTTTTATTCATTTTCTCCATCGTATAGTCCCTAAAAATTTGTACTAACCAATTATGATCGACACATAGATTTGTAATGATATCTCATATACACCACATGACTAGAATCATTTTTTAATCATATTTCATGTTTTTGTGTGTATGGGTATACAAAATTTATTTTTGGGATATTGGTTGATTTTTCAGATGCTGTTTTCAATTATTCCTTGACACCATGTGGTGGGTTCTTTATGTGTTCTATATGTTTTATTAACCTGATTTGGGTAATATTAATTTAAATAATAATATATAATTATCTTAAAATTCTAGAAAAAAATAATAAATGAAAACCAATCGAAAATTTATTATATAAATAAAAAAATTATTTCATGATTTTTTGTTTTATCTAGATGAAATTGATACCACATAAGGTTTTTAGTTCCATAAGAGTTGGTTGAGCCTATTCCCAATGATGGTTTTCTTTCAAAAATATAAAATTAATTCATTAGAACATGAAAATGAAATTTAATTTTTAATCCTTAAATTTGATGAAACAAGATTCAAGAATCACATAACTCAATAGAAGATATTTTCATGATAAATTTATAATTAACTTGTTAACAATAAATCCAACGATCGTGAGATTATTTCATCGATAAAGATATATATTTTTTAAACGTTATTTCGGTAGTAAAATAATTGCACTGATAGGTACTGAAATAGGATCCCTTTAGTGGTGATCCATAGGTTCTCCATAATACTTGAATGGAATTGGTATAATATTAATTTATGGAACAGTCAATTAAATCACCATTCATTTTTATCCTTGATCACAACAAAATCCTCTTGTATTAAAAAATAACCTCTATTATAATCTTTGTTTAAGACAGTGGTATATTTGGAGGAATTATCTCAGTATTTAGAGATTATTTTGTGTGAACATTATGATATTATGTCGTATCCACTTATTAGTACCCACACTTGAATGTCATCAATATATGTGTATCATTTTAGAGTGTTATATTGACATGAGAAAATACGTAATTTTTTTTGTATATCCCTTTATGGTTCTAATCAAATTGGAGAACTTATATAAAATTATAAATGTTAATGATACCCTTGGAATGATCTATATAAATGATATATTGAATAAAAATCTATATGTGATAATGAGTTTAATAATATTCCCATCATTGAAGATATAGGTAACCTATACTACAATATATTTGATTCCTGGGAACCAACTTCAATACACTCAACCATAGATACCAATCTAAATCTACTTTATATGTTATACCATTAAGATATCATTAATTTATATTCATTATTAAAACCAAATTCATCATAAATAACACATATATAGTTAACTATCGTGTTTCATTACATTTTAAATACGATTTTAATTGAAAATTCTCCCACTAAAAATGATGACCACACACATTATATCAATTTAAACATCCAAAATAAATATTTTACAAAATCACATGTTTGATTTATATTACGTAATGTTACATAGTTATTTATATAATCCCTCAAACCCATTTTATTACATATGATTCTTGGATAGTTGAGTTGTAACCCATTTTCCAAATATGTAACATGAACAACCAAAACATTATTCCATTAGTATCATGTCACATAGGGTTTCCCAACTAAGGTAACACAATGATCACTATGAGATTTTATTACCTAGAAATTTGAGGTTATAATTTCTAATGTTCTTTCCTAAATATATTTCATAGTTACCTTTATTTATTTGATCGTACTCTTTAAAATAATCACGCTCTTCATATGAGTTTTCTTTAGAAATAATATCACAATTAATATTGTCACCGTTTTATTAGTCTTTCCATTTGGATTTGTGTCTTATATATATATATATCAATAAATTTGAATATATTTCAATATTTATTATCTCCTATTTTATTCCCATATATATGTATTATTCTAGTGATTTTTTTCCAGACCACTGTTCCTTCAGCTATGTTTTTATATTAAAAAAATATTAATATATATACTATTACACAAAACAAAATTTTTGTTATTGTCCCAAATATGATTCTAAAAATATTTTAACATATTAAACTACATCTCATGTATTTTCTATATGAATACCATTAATTAAATGTTTATAATTATATGAAATAATTAGTTTTATAGCAGTAATCATGAAGGGATAAGTAGATTACACAGAATTTTCTACCATTTGAATAAATCTAAATTTCAATGCAATATATATCCAAAATCCCCTCTACCCAAGGTTTATTAATCAATATAGGCCATAATTCCATCGTAAATTAAAATAATAATATGTATAAAATATAGTAAAACTCAAAATTCCAGACCTTATCGCATTAAAATATATATTAAAGGAAGAATAAAACTAAATTCAATAATTTAGTACAAGGAATATAACTCTTATATTCCACATATGAATATTTATAACACAGAATTTATACAAATTAAATTAAATCATAAAATATCCACATAATATTAATATTTAATTTACATGCATATATAAATATTAATTTTATAAATAAATAAACATTTTAATAATTTCACATTGAATATAATAAATTTAAAAAATTAATTTTATCTGAATGAAATTTGGTATTGAATAATGTTAAACAAATTATACATGGGTTCACACTGTATAAGGTTATTTGATAATGAATATTATTATTTTATTAGTAAACCAATAATTTATTGCTTGATTTGGTATAATATTATTAACCATTTTTCAATAAAACATAATGCAATTCCACAAAACAGTTTTGGTTATTTGGCCTAAAAATGAACCATAGTGAATCATTATTCACTACGGAAAAATGAATTTCAATAGTACCTAGCCTACAACATGTTAACATCCCCCGTGACATAGTTTTTCCCCATTTCATCTCCAACCATGGCATAGTGTTTAGATAATCACATCATGGTGACCATAAAAATGATAACATGTTTTATGGTTAAAAACACCATTTGTGTTTTTCTTTGAAAACAATATATTAATTATGAATATTAATATATTATGATGTGGAGATTGATAAACTACAACTCTTTGGAGGAAAACATTTTTTATCTCATCCTCTTATGGTGGATTTCTTATGGAAATAATTCTTAATGAAAAACATCATAATTCATGCTTAGGTCCATTTGGACAATTCTCTCTACCTTCCCATTTATATTACATTATTACTATCATGTAACTAGGTCAATTTTTATATTAAACCTAACATTCATAGGTCAAATTTCATAAGACACACTTGCATTCTCATCATGCATACACATCTTTCCTTGTGAAGAAACTCCTACACCTCACCTTCCCACTGAAACATCATTCCTTTGTCTCCATGGATCAATTAATAAACCACATGTCCCTTCATTTTAAGATATTATAAATATGATAGGAGCATGAAAAATACACAATTATGGGTGATGATTCACACTTTTATGTGCCAAATCATTCTTATATTCTTCAAGATATTTCCTATGTCAAATACTTAGGGTAATAATGAAGGATAAGGTTATTTATTTCATATAATGAGATTAAATATTAATCCATAATGAAATACCCATTCCCCAAGGTTATTTGGGTAGTAAGACGAAGGAAACATTCCTATGAAGACCATATTTTGTACGTGTATCTCTATAATTCCCCATTAGTTCACTACAATGGTACCACATACCCAAGCATCCTCGAGAGGACCATATTTGGATAAAACATCACAATAACCTCATCATTAGGGTGAAACTTAACACTAAAACCCATACTGGGGAAAACAATATCACTAACCTCTAAAATACAGAGACACTTATCCCTTCCCTAAACATTGATATACTCTATAATTATACTAGGGAGAGGCTTCACTAAGATCCTACATCGGGGATCCAATTTTACCATGTCCCACAACTAAGCACAAATTCACCGAGATCCTACACTAGGCTACTAATTCTCACACTACTCTACCTCCATTCCTTCTTTCCTACCTAGAACACCTTCTTTAACACATTAGATATATGATTAGGCAAAAAATTCATGTGTTCACCCTTTTGATCGTGTAATTCATTGATAGTTAGGTTTATGTATCTTATAAATAACATTATCTGGGATTTAAAAATAGACTAATATGATTCTAATTTTGATAAAAATAATTTATTCTCTTGATATAAAACTTTTATAAAAAAAGAATACCCATGGATATTCCCCTATATCCAGATGATCATCTTGATCCCAATTATTGATAATCTTACTAGACCTAGTATTTTATAGACTCTTTTCATTTACTCAATTAGACAGGGAGAAACAAGGGAATCCTAACTACAATAATTTCTATACACATACTCATTGATGATTTAATACATAGGAAACTCAATGATCCTTGTCCATCTATGGGGATCATGTTAGATTTATTCCCCATGTATTTTACATGGGGCCACATTCCTTAAGACACCATCAACGGATGCCTTTATTCCCTCTTAAAACCATCATCATTGAGCCATATTTCCCTTGAGTCCCATCATCACGAAGCCATATTTCCCATGAATCCCATCCTTATAAATATTTCTAACGAAACATATACACAATTGGCTATACTCCCCCATGAAGATTATCCTCACCTAGCATTATTCCCATTGAGTCCAATTAGTCCCCATCTAATCTGGTTACTGATGGGAATGTTAAACCAAAAAAGTGCCACCCATACAAAAGACTCATTAGGTTTCTTAGAATATACCCATTTATAATGAATACATCCATACCCAATGATGTTAAACTACATGGTCCATTCATTTCATATGAACATAGATAGTGAAACCTAAACATTTTGGGTTTTTATTTATGTTAACCCATAATAATAGGATGAATATATTTGGTTTAATACTTACAACACATAGTATCTAGAAGAATAACCTAAAAATGAACTTCATTGGGTCCTAGATGCATGATCTAATAAGTTTCATGACATTGTCATGGCATCATGACTATAAAAGGAATCATGTTAGCCCTTGTCATGTTACCATAAAAGGTAGGATGTGTCCTATAATGTCTCCCTGAACTACATGGATTAGAATTACCTTAATAGATATTTATATGCAACTCCATTAAAGGGAATAATTCCAATATAAAAACAGAAACCGCCTCCTCGGTTGGTGATTAATTCTAGTGTTCCCTACAATGTGACATTATTCCATAGTATAATCAACTAATACAAAATAGATCATTGAAAAATCAACTATATGGATGTAACTAATGGTAATTTTGTTTTTGGTAATTTTTTATGATCTCCTATCCACTTTAAAATTAACTTCCAATGAGTTGTTGGTAAATCCCTTAAATGGTTTTAATTTCATATTAAAGCTCATCACGAACACTAAAAGATCCATGACCATAAGTATGTGAATGAAAAAAATACAGACCTTACATAAACCCTTAAACCATAAAAGATATTGATTTAACATTATTTTATTTTGATACTATACAAAAGGGTTTTTTTATTTTAGTTTCTTATTCATGAACATAAAAATTCCCTTTAATCTAAATGGAATCGTTATGCACACTTTCAAATTCAAAAAACTCTAAAAAATATGTAAATGTTCATAGGTAACCTATGTACATTGTATACAACCATCCATCATGATATTAATATGATGATATCACAAAAAAACAATGGTCCCACCTCTCATGAGTAATCTTTTACAATCCAATTTCATTACCACTAGTGGGTGAGAACCCTAGTGTAGAATTTCCATATGAACTGATCCATCATGACAGTGGATACATCTCATGAAATCCTATAACTGTTAAGGTCACAAATGATTCCCATTAATAGAGGACTAAAAAGAAAAAAATTCCCCTATTTATATTTCCAAACAACATCGTAATCCATTCCTGGGATCATAGTAATAAAAGCTGCTTTTATATTAAGTAGTTCTGATGGGTTTTCAATGAAATCCTGTTGACTACATGGGATATCCCCAAGATGTTTCCCTACATTCATTTATCTTATTATTTTCAAATGATACTAGTACTATATGGTTATACTCTGGATATCAACTCAATTATATAGGTCCCAACATTAAATACCAAAACACACAAGGTAAGGTCTTGTCGGGATGAAAATTGTCCAATATACTGGAATAAAAGTAAGTTTATGTTCTCATATAAGTATTATGAACGCATATACTAGATGATATGAAATATATGGTGTATGATCACACCCCTTCATCTAAAAACATATATATTCCTATTGAAATATTTATAAGTGACTTCATAGTTAGCTCATATCTATTATTTCACCTAGGAAGACTATTGGTATCAACATAGTAAGATTATATCCATTTTATTACTTTGGAAACATTTTATAATATTATGGTAGAATACAAATTATGGTATCATATCTCTATATAAATCTATATGGTTCATTATTATAACCTAATAACATCAAATATGGTGAAGGCTCGTACCCCTATGTGTACCAATCAAGACTATCAGTATATTCTAGTGGAAATCAAAGAGTAAACCCATATTCATACCATATATAATGAATCATTAATGTATATTCCATAAGTGATACTATATTTTTATCACATCTTTTCACCCATTAAAATCATGAAAATATATTAACAAAAACTAGGGATCACCTATAAGGGGTCTCATTCATGAGGGAAATTATTGACTTTTTGAGTAAATAATTATGGTCAGAGTTTTGGCACCGATAACACAAATAATAATGTAAAGAATAATGTATTTCCATGAAAAATGTGTAATCCAAGATTATTCATGTATCCCCATCCCTATTAATGAAAATATTATTATGTATTTCAGATATCTTTTGATATAATCCAAATAATCTTGTAGTAATTTATCAATAGGATAAGGAATTTATGTCGTGGAAGAACCTTCATGCAACACCATCATGAATGAATCATCATGTCACAACCATAGTATACCCTATATAAATCCACCCTGAGTAAATATGAATATCAGTCTCGGATTCCCTCCTCATAAAAAAAGATATGATTTTTCCCACTACAGTATAAATATTTTCCAACATGTAAGTCCACCCTACTAATTCATCAATTAAATAATACCCACTGATGTAGATACCCGAATCTTGACATACATGGACATTACATTACTTTTGAGGAATACTTAATATATAACAAAAACAGGCACACAAGGACCGTAATAGTTTAGTGTCTTTGGAAACATGGAACGTAATATTCTAATCGTGGTGAAAGATCTTCAACATCTCCCATAAAGAACTTCCCCTTTTGGTTTTCTTACCTAAAACCTTTCTTTAAATCTTAGTGAAAAGAAATCATATAAAGGGTGATCTCAAATGCTCAGTAAGGGTAATCATGTATAAAATAAAACATATCATATACATTTGAACTTAAAAACATGAACATAATATTTAAACGTCCAAATATTGGGCAATGACATAAAACATGGGAATACATAAGGCTTAGATCATAAAGAAACACTAATCATGATAAAATAGCATGGGAATGAAACATGTGATTAGGGAAACCATTAAGCACATGATATGATTTCTATAGTAGCCAAGGCATTGCTTCCAAGACCATCTTAGTGGACAAAGTCCCTTTCTGAATCGAGATCACTCCTCATTCCAGTCCTGTATTACTGAACCAGATTTACTTACCATTCTAGGAATGTTGATATAATGAGATATAAATCTTTATCCAATGCATTGGAGGGAGATATAGGCCCCACCCATCATATAATGAAATCATTCTTACGTGTGCCACAACATTAACATAAATCATTCATCATTACCCAAATAATAAAATGGGTTTCATAAACATCATCCCATCATAATAAATGGATATCATTTCATCATAAGAAAATTTAAACCATGTAAATCATAGAGACATTATACTTGAAACATATGCATATGAAATAATTCCGTCTTATATGGAAAATCGTTTTTATAAAACACTTGCAATGAATTCTTGAGGAAAATATCCTTTCTTCTTTAAAATAATTTTCATTTCACAAAATGCCATGTAATTTTAAAAGAGAAGATTTTTTTCGAAAATAATCATGCAATATTGTAGATTAAGCTTCATGAAAATGAGGTGTTATGAAACCGTAAAAATCCATTCACACCATATAAGTTAAAAATAACATTCTTCTCGTACTTTTGTCGAAATAGTCAAAAAGTACCTCGTATGGTTAAAAAAAGAAAGATATTATACATACAATGTAGTAAAAGTCAAAAATGGGTAAAAAGGACATTAAAGATACATGAAAACATTTTCATAAAACTTGTACATGGATAATAAATATAACTCTAGTAAATATTTACGCATAAGAAATCTCAGATAGAAATCAATTGATATTGCAACATTATCCCTTACCTTAGGACGGATATGCTTTGTACGTATCTAAACCTCATGTATAATGATTTAAATAATGTAATTTACTTATTACAGATTCATATTCATTGTTATTATGTCATATATGGTTCACTTATGACTTTATATTACCCATTCTTTTGTAAATTCCATGTAAAAATAGTGTTTTGGGTAAAATCGTTTTATTTATCGTATGTATTTGAACTTGTTGTTCTTGATATTATTATTAATTATATCATGATTTACATACTTCCAGAATGTAAATCATGATTTTTATATCATATATATATTCAGTACATATATATATATACATATAATAGATAGATAAATGAAATGAAATACACCGTTCATGGAGACGGTAGGCCGTACGTACGCATGAACATTGTTTTTTTTTGTTTCCTTATTGAATTAATTAGATGAAATACATATATATATACATAAATTCAGTAGAATTATTATTTCATATATTTCATGAATACTTATTATATATAATTTATAATAATTCTTGAATTGTTAACATGGAAAATGAATCTCATCGCGTCGTGGAGACGGTAATCTGTACGTACGCACGAGCGATGATATCGTTCCCATATTTATTAAATGGAATTAGAGGGGATGATGTAATATCTTAGAATCATTATGATGTTATAATAATCATATATAGTTATTCTTTACATCATTATACCCATCAATGTAAGGTGGTGGTGGAAAAACAGATTACACCATGGCGTGGAGACGGTATTTCGTACGTATGCATGCGCGGTGATTTTGTTTTCCGTAGGATGGATAGAAAGTGAAATAGGGTTGTTTAATATTTATTATAAAATATAAGTATATTATGGATAATGATATTATTACATTATAATGAAACAACTAAATAAGAAGAAGTTGAAGAAGAAAGAAACTTGAGAGAATTGTTAGAAGATATTACCTCTTCTTCGACACACCTCCTTTAAGCTTCCTCGTAAGGAAGTAGAGTTGGTATCTTGAGAATACCAGAAACTCCTGAATGTTTCTAGGGAAGTGGAGAAGGGAAATGGTCAGGGGTTGGCCGAGCATCAAGGCTTAAAAGGATGTGAAGAGAAGACGGAAGTGGTGCCCTTTTATAATGGAGGAGAGGGGCACCTTTGAAAAAACATAAAATATTATTTTATAATAAAGTTTTATTCAGTTTTTAATAGCTCGAAATTGATTTATTTCTAAGATGAGGTGGGTATGGGTCAAACTCCTCTCAACCAAAATATTTTAGATAGGTCTGGGTCATTATATTAACCTTAACATTTAGTTTTAACTCTTAGTTAATTATATTGACATTTACCATGTCACTTTGTATTTTTATATTATATACTTAATAAACTTACCATATAAATTGAAGATACCCCCAAGTGGTACACTGATGATACAAATATCATGATATAAGTATCTTGGACGAACCTTAGTTTTTGAGGAATATAATAACAATTAATAATATGATATTTGTTTTAAAAACAATTTTATGTCAATTTAGACACTATTTAGTAATTGATTTTTGTAAAAATCATAACAACATGATTAGTTCGAAAAAAGTTAATTAAATCAATACTAACATGTCATAATAACATAGAAAATTATTTTAATTCATAAAAAGACTCAAATTACATTTATTTGGGTATTTATAACATCAATAATGTTAATATTTCATTAATAAGATAATTACTGCATCATCATTGTGTCATAAATAAATTAAATTACATAACGTCTAAAAATAATAAATTAAATACCATTATGTAGGAAATATTTTTATATTTTTAATTAATATTTATAGTCTAATTTATATTATTTATAACCCTATATAAAAAATTATTTAGTTATTAAACATTGCTTTTAACTATTTTGACCCTTCTTTAAATAAATTAATAATAAATGTCCTAATCTAATCCAAGTGGACCTAAATGGTTATAATTTATTCCTAAGGTTGTTTTTTGTCGAATTACACTTATCCAATAGAATTATTAATTGTGTTAGGGTAATAATAATATCATTTTTACCCTTAATTACCCTATTTACTTTTAACCATGGTAAATAAAAGAAAAACTTTACTATTCACCAAAAATTATTTTCATCTCATCGAACCACATTTTAGTCCATGATATTAACTGTGTCTCTCGGATTTTCGAAATTCCACTCATAGAAGCGGTAAAATTACGTTTTATTTGAATTTCCAAATTTTCATAGGAGCTGGGTAAAAGACGGTGAAAAGTTCAATAAAATTTTTATATATCTAAAATTATTATAAAATGACTCCAATGAATTACATTGAACTTATATAGATATTATATAAAAATAGTGAACTAAAAAAATTTAAATAAAATAAATAATTATTTACATAAATAGTCGGTATTTGAATAGCAACCTAGTGTTTTCACTATTCATCAAAAATTGAAAGTTTTCAGAACAATACCAAAAACTCACCCTAAGCTAATTTCGATAATCCAAATCCAAAAAATGAAGTCCATTTCGAAAGATAAAATTTAAATAATTTCAAAAACTGGGTATTAAAATTCATAATGGCTAGTTTATATAACATCTCATTGTTTAGCAAAACTTCGTATTGCGTACAACACATGCTATCGTGGAAGGTCGCGATTGCGTGTAATTCAAGCCAAGTCAGTGATGCGTGTTGTGCAAGCTCCTTTTGGTGTAGCATACACCACAAGAAATTAATGAAATTAAAAAGAATATTTTCCATAAAATCTCGTGGTGTTACATTCTACCCCCTTTAAAATGAATTTTTCCCTCGAAATTCGTCTGGGTTCTATATGGTTTACTACTCGAAAGTTTCATTAATATAAACCCACATCGTAAAAAGGAATACCAAAACTTGACTTAAAAAACTAAATTATGAAATGTATTGGTTACCCAAATTAACTAATCATTGGGTTTCCACATAGGAGAACATAGGTTAAAATATGGATATGGGAGAGATATCTAACCATCATGTTCTGATGGAGAGTGGTTGTGAACATGGCTATGAAAAAGACAACAATCACAAAGCTATAAATTTGTGATGATCTAGGATAACATCTGATTCATCAGATATAAGGGTACTAGGACAACATCATTTTTTTTCAAGATCATTTCCCTAAAGTTGAAGAATTTTAATTAGAAGAAATACTTACTTTATTTTGGTATAATCTCACCGTTGTTCATGCCTTAAAAAATTTACACTTCATCTCCTTATGAAATGAAGTTGAATTTGACTTTCGCGAAGTTTTAGTAGATCATACGATAGAATGATAGGTCATTCCATCTGTCTCAAACATAAGTTAGAAAAAGTTATATACATCATTCCCTCTATGGTGAGATTAATCATATATGGTTCCAAAATGGACTTATACTTCATTTATAATCCTGCATAATAAAATAAAACTAGTTTCTACTGACCAGGGACTTCCTGTAGGCCAGTGGTAGGAAATAAAGGCCTGTCGCACTTCGGTTGTGGGTTCGATTCCCACAGCCTTGTCTGATGTGACGGGTTGTCGCTCATTCTCAGGGTGTCCTTTTATTTATTCTAAAAATACAATATTATAACATTCCATCAATAATATTGAAAAATTTCTATCCTTAATCAATACAAACTTATGTCCAACATAATCCATTCCAATCTTTAGGCTTATCCAAAATACTGCTGTCCATTCTCAAATTATAGTGAAAACGATTACCAGAGAGTTCATATAAATGACTTGTTAATAGCATCATTGATCCCCATATATCATAAGATATTTCTTGTTGGTCACATTCCAAACATTCTAAGGCCTTAATCATGAATTCTCTTGAAAAATGAATACACATTGAACCTTAGTGAAAACATGAGTGCTGTCAAAATTTAACTCTTTCCACATACCAAAACCCCAAAATTCTATATACTCAACCCATGATATAACTATTTCATTATATCAGTCATGAGCTCATGAATATTGTCAAACATTTCATTTTCTCCTTATCCCTTCATTATGCACATATCATATTCTTTCCAAAAATGTCTCAATCACTTTCCATGGTTACTGGTACCATAAAATTATTGAAAACCACAATAGACCAATACATAAATATTCCAATATTCCACGATACTATATACAACATTATTTTGGAATCCCCTTACATAAACACTTAATCATTCCACCACATCGTTGTAATATTCAACGATGCCAATAGTGATCGCATGTGACATCCCTTTTTTCCATTGGCTTAAGTGGTTTCTCATGTCGATCATCATTAACCCTTGGATTAGGGCATTGATTAGAATAATGACCCATTTCATTGCACTTATTTCATTGAAGTGTTGCTGGTGCGTTCTCTGCAGCCTTTTCTTTATTCACATCATTAGCAACCCTTTTTCCCTTACATCGACACTCAACTACTCCATGACTTTCTTTACCACACTTAAAACATTTTATAGTCCCTTTAATCCAATCTCCACCATGCTTCATTCCACACTTTGAGAAAAAGGAAACATTCATCTTTATTTCGCCATTATTCTGAGATTTCTCTGTGAACTCCATCTTTTGTTTCTTGTCAAAACCATGAGATGGATATGTAACACCAACATCCATTTCTACCTTGATAGCACACCTCAAAATTTCTTCATAGATACTGAAGTCTCTTATATCTAATGCCCTTAGAAGACTTGGTTTTAATCCACTAAAGAATCAATCAACTTTACGTTCAGGTTGGATGATAATGCCAAATACATACCTTGAATGACTTATAAAATTCTCTTCGTATATACCAACAGATTGATCATCCATTTTCTTTAGTTCAAGAAACTCATTCTCTATCTTTGTTCGAAGAATACGAGGGAAGTACGTATTGAAAAATTAGTTCTTGAACTCGTCCCATTCCATGGACTCAATTTCATCTCTTGGCCTTGTAATCTTGAAAAGATTCCACCATTGATCAGCTTCACCTTCAAAATGATATACTACTAATATGACTTTATCATGTTAAGAACATTGAGGAACTGAAAATATCTTTTCTGTGGTACAGATCTATTGTTCATCAACAAGTGGATCAGAATACCCACTGAAAGAAGTTGGACGTTGTCTCATAAAGGACTCAATAGAGTATTGTTCCCTTCTCTGCTCATTTGGAAGTCTATAATGATTAATAGCTTGTGTAAGTATAGCAATAAGCTTTTGTACTCCATATCCCATAAAATTGGTTTGTTCAGTAGGATGATCATTTCATTGTCCATTACATTGATCAACACGGTTCCTTCGGGTACCAGCCATCGTCTAAAACCCAAAAAGAATAGTGTGAGAGGAAGAAAACATTCTAGGGAAAACAACATAATAAAGGGGGAGTACCTTCAATATCTAACATCTTAGGTTTAATTCTAAGACCGTTATCGTAATTCTTGGACTATAACATATACTTATACTTAACCTTATGGACATCCCTAGACATACCTTAGAAATATCTCTAGGGATCTGACTAAAGTTCTCGCATCCTAGTTTCCAAAGGTTTACTAAACCTTTCCTCTGATACCAACATTAAAGACCCAAAGCTTGATTTACATGGACATTACATTACTTTTGCGGAATACTTAATACATAACAAAACAGGCACACAAGGACCGTAATAGTTTAGTGTCTTTGGAAACTCAGAAAAATAATCTTCTAATCGTGGTGAAAGATCTTCAAAATCTTCCATAAATATCTTCCCCTTTTGTTTTTCTAACCTCAAACCTTTTTTATAATCCTGGGGAAAGGAAAACCTGTAAAGGGTGAGATCAAATTCTTATTAAGGGTATGCATTGATAAAATAAAACAAATCATATACATTTGAACTTAAAAACATGAATATAATTTTTAAATGTCAAAATCTTGGGAAATGACATAAAACATGGCAGTACATAAGGCATAGATCCTAAAGAAACACTAATCATGGTAAAATATCATGGGAATATAAAATTTGATTGTGGAAACCATTAAGAATATGATATGATTTCCATAGTAGCCAAGGCATTGCTGCCAACACCATCTTAGTGGACAAAGTTCCTTTCTGAATCGAGTTCACTCCTCGTTCGGGTCCTGTATTACTAAACCAGATTAACTTACCATTTTATCCATGTCTATCTAATGAGATATAAATCTTTACCCAATGCATTGGAGGTAGATATAGTTACCACCAATCTCAAAATGAAATCATTCTTACGTGTGCCACAACATGAACATAAATCATTCATCATTATCCAAAGAATAAAATGTGTATCATAAACATCAACCCATCATAAAAAATGGATATAATTTCATCATAAGAAAATTGAAACCAAGTAAATAATAGAGACATTATACTTGAAACATACCCATATGAAATAATTCCATCTTATATGGAAAATGGTTTTGATAAAACACTTAAAATGAATTCATGAGGTAAATATCCTTTCTTCTTTAAAATAATTTTCTTTTCAAAAAATGCCAGGTAATTTTAAAAGAAAAGGGTATTTTTGAAAATAATCATGAAATATTGTAGAGTAATATTCATAAAAATGAAGTGTTATGAAACCATAAAAATCCGTTCACACCGTATAAGTTAAAAATAACATTCTTCTATTACTTTTTTCAGAAAAGTAAAAAATGTACCTCATATGGTAAACCAAAAGAAAGATTTATTACATACCTTGTAGTAACAATAAAAAATGGTTAAAAATGATATTAAACATACATTTTTTTTATAAAACATGGGCATGGATGATAAATATAGCTCCAGTAAATACTTACGTATAAGCAATCTCGGATAGAAAACAATTGAGATTGCAAAATTATCATTTACCTAAGGTCTGATATGATTCGTATGTATCTAAACCTCATGTATAATGATTTAAATAATGTCATTTTCTTATTACAGAATCATATTCATTATTATGATATCATATATGGTTCATTTATGACTTTATATTACCCGCTCTATTGTAAATTCCATGTTAAAGCAGCGTTTGGGGTAAAATTGTTTTATTTATCGTACGTGTTTGGACTTGTTGTTCTTGATATTATTATTACTTATATATTTATTTACTTACTTCTAGAATGTAAATAATTATTTATATATCATATATATATTCAGTACATATATATATACATATAATAGATGGATAAATGAAATTAAATACACTGTTCATGGAGACGGTAGGCCGTACGTACGCATGAATGTTTTTTTTTGTTTCCTTATTGAATTAAGTAGATGAAATACTTATATATATACCTAAATCCAGTAGCATTATTATGTCATATATTTCATTAATACTTATTATATATACTTTATAATCATTCTTGAATTGTTAACATGGAAAATGAATCTCATCGCGTCGTGGAGACGGTAATACGTACGTATGCATGAGCGATGATATCATTCCCATATTTATTGAATGGAATTAGAGGGGATAATATAATATCATAGAATATTTATGATGATATAATAATAATATATAGTTATTCTTTACACCATTATACCCATCCAAGTACGGTGGTGGTGGAAAAACAGATTACACCACGGCGTGGAGACGGTATTCCGTACGTATGCACGAGCGGTGATTTCTTTTTCCGTAGGATGGATAGAAGGTGGAATAGGTTTGTTTCATATTTATAATAACTTATCAGTATAATAGAGATACTTATATTATTACATTATAATGAAACAACTAAATAAGAAGATGTTAAAGAAGAAAAAAACTTGAGAGAATCGTTAGAAGAGATTACCTCTTCTTCGACGCACATCCTTTAAGATTCCTCTTAAACAAGTAGAAATTGTATTTTAAGATAACCATAACCTAAAGAATGTTTCTAGGTAAGTGGAGAAGATACATCGGTAGGGTTTGGCTGTGATTCAAGGCCCAAAAGGGTGTGAAGAGAAGAGGGAAGGGGTGCTCTTTTTATAAGGGATGAGAGGGGCAGCTTTGGAAAAACTTAAAATATTATTTTATAATAAAGTCATATTCGGTTTTTAATAGCTCCAAATTGATTTATTTCTAAGATAAGGTAGGTATGGGTCGAAATACACTAAAAATAGATTTTAGACACGTTTTGTTAATTATATTAAACTTATCTTTTAGTTTTAACTCTTAGATAATTAGATTGACATTTACCATGTCTCTTTGTATTTTTATATTATATAGTTAATAAACTTACCATATACATCCATGAGACCCCAAAGTGGTCCATTAATGATACAAATATCAGGATATAAGTATGTTGGACGAAAATTAGATTTTTAAGAATATAATAACAATTAATAATATATAATTTGTTTTAAAAACTATTTTATGTCAATTTAGACACTATTTGGTAATTGATTTTTGTGAAAATAATAACAGAATGATAAATTCAGAAAATGTTTATTAAAGCAATTATAACATGTCATATTAATCTATAAAATTATATAAATTCATAAAAAGGCTCAAATTACGTTTATTTGGGTAATTATAACATCAATTATGTTAATATTTCATTAATAAGATAATCACTGCATCAACATTGTGTTATAAATAAATTAACTTACTTATTGTCTAAAAATTATAAATAAAATACCATTATGTAGGAAATATTCTTATATTTCTAATGAAAATTTATATTCTAATTTATCTTATGTATAACACTTTATTAAAATTGATTTAGTTATTAAACATTGATTTTAACTATTTTAACCCTTCTTTAAATAAATTAATAATAAATGACCTAATCTAATCCCAGTGGACCTAAATGGTCATATTTTATTCCTAATGTTGTTTTTGGTCGCATTACACTTATCCAATAGAATTATTAAATGTGTTAGGGTAATAATAATATCATTTTTACACTTAATTATCCTATTTACTTTTAACCGTGGTAAATAAAAGTAAAAAGTTACTATTCACCAAAAATTATTTTCACCACATTGAACCACATTTTAGTCCTTGATATTAACCAGGTCTCTTGTATTTTCAAAATTCCACTCATAGAAGAGGTAAAATTATGTTTTATGTGAATTTCTAAATTCTTTTAGGTGGTGGGTAAAAGACGACGAAAAGTTCATTAAAATTTTTATATATCTAAAATTACTATAAAATGACTCCAATGAATTAAATTGAACTTATATAGGTATTATGTATCAATTTTTACCTAAAATAAATTTAAATAAAATAAATAATTAGTTAAATAAAAAGTCGTTGTTTGAATAGTATCCCAGTGTTTTCACTATTCATCAAAAATTGAATGGTTTTAGAAAAATACCAAAAATTCACCCTAGGATAATTTCAATATTCTGAATCCAAAAAATGAAGTCCATTTTGAAAGATAAAATTTATAAAATTTCAAAAAGGGGGTATTACTATTCATAACGGCTAGTTTATATAACATATTGTTAATTAGAGAAACTCGGTATTGTGTACTACACACGCTATCATGGAATGTCGTGATTGCGTGTAATGCAAGCCGAATCAGGGATGCATGTTGTGCAAGCTCCTTTTGGTGTAGCAACCAACAGAAGACATTAATGAAATTAAAAAAAATATTTTCCATAAAATCTTGTGGTGTTACAACTGAGGCCATCCCTATGAGATATGGAAAGAACACTATCATTACTCAAGGTAAAAATCTACTTAAATTTGATTCAATTCATTATTATATACCAAGTACGGATTCTATTTGATGTTATAAAGTATTCAGGGAGTGTCTGGGGTATCCTCAGAGCTCGAAAAATTGTAAAATGGAGAAAGACACTAGGAAACATTATTTCTAGAAATAATGCACCCATCCCATATGGTCTTTCATAATCATTTGAGGTTGGATAAAGGGATGGAGAATACCACATGGTATGAGTAATATGTGCGGATGGAGGCACACACCTATGTGAGGGAACCTAAATGTTTTAGAAAACCTGAAATGAACAGTTTGGATACTTTTAGGAAACTATTTGTAGTGAATGTGTGCATGACCCCATAGCATAGAAGAGGCTGCAAAGATGATGCATCATTTAGACAAAAGTCTGGTCAAACCTGACGACCCCCATTAAATTTTTTTTACTAAAATTACATTGATGATATTTAAAAGAACTATCATCCCTTTGATCATTTCATTAGATAGGAGGGCCTCCTTATTCACGATTGACCTAAAAAAATCTCCCCTTCATATATTTGGATCTCATTCATTTTTCTAGACTATAATTTAACCCTTGTTCATCAGGTTGTATTTCTATCAATAATTTCAAAATTCCTTTTTATCTATTCTTCGTACTTCATTCTCTAAATGATGTAAATTATATTTAGACTCATATTACTTATTTTTTAGGTGTTGATCCATTATTTATATTTCTTCTTATCAATGAATAATCAATGGTCAATACTGGAGTATGGGAGCTGTATTATTATGAGGTAGGTGTTATACTAATGTCCCTTCAAGACATGATGTTTTATAATAGTTGGTATGTGTTGCATGTTAGTTTTACCACTCACTACCAAAAATTTGAACCTAAATAAATTTTTTTCTCTTTGATGGAATAAAATTACTTGTCATAACCCATGTCATAATGGGATAATCTACCTCTGAGTGAGATATCCATTAGAGTGGTCCCTCTTGCATGACTAATTGGATTTATGAAAATATGGTCGACGAACCTAATGATATCATTGGTTTTATTATTAATTTTTATTGTCGTGTTAATGATAATGGATATTGTATCATAGCATGTCTAACAACCTTTGAAATTATAAAAAAATGATTTGAGAAAGAGAGATAAGATAACCTCACCTAATTTAATTGAATAATGGTCAATCCCTTGTTAATGATATATGTAAATGAATTATAATTACCCATTGGTTCTCTTTAAATCCATTAAATAATATCACTATGGATGTGTGGGAATGATGACCATTGTTAATTATAAATGGGTATGATGAACCCTCCTCTTAACACTAAATTGTCATGAAAACCATTTTTATATATAAATGGACATGGTGAACCTTGTTCTTATATAAAATTACGGGCATGGAGTCCCATTGTATATATGTGATACTAGTCATGGTGTCACATACAACTATGATGTTTGGAATAGAGTCCCTTACAACTATGATTTGGGAATGGTGTCCATATTCTATGAGACTAGGAATGAGTCCCTTATAAACGTGTTACAAGAATTATGTCCCTTAATACTCATTCAGATTTATTTTTTCAGGGGGTAAAGTAGGTTGTGTTTTCATGGATTCATTTCCAAACTAGATATGACCCATTTATAATTTCTCTTTATTATTAAAATTATTTATATGAACACTAAAATGTTATACACCCAGACTAAACATTTATCAACATTGTTCAATGGTGGATTAATGATATTTATCTCAAACCATATCATGTCCCTCTATGGAACTAGGGAAGTTTATATTCTTCTAGGTTTTGATAAGTGAAAGCGTCCTCTTACAGATGCTTGACTTCATGCATGACTTAGGATGGAGTTGGGTATCATATGACTAGGCATGATCTTTGTATTCATAGATATAATTTTGGATTACTTTTGTTTAGAATGATTTGTAATGTTTCTATATACTTTTATCCATATTTTTTATCTTTTTATATCTATAAAATACATTATCATTATTTTTTATATGATTTCGTATGTTGTATTTTATTGTTATACAATCCTTTATTATTCATGTTGGTTTCCACTATTTATTCACTATTATACTTATTCTTCTAGTTATTATTTTATTGTACAAAAATGATAATATTGTAATGATGGCATAGTCTCCTCACTGATCCACCCATGGCCCTCGATTATAGTGCGCTTCCTTTGGAGTTTTTGGAGATTCTCTTGAGTCTATGTGGTCCACCGGGATTGGGGAACTATTTCATAGTGAACCATGTATGAGACGTCACAATGTGGTATCAGAGCATTTTTTTTCTTTGATTACTATTTGAGACTATAGTCAACATTTTATTAAGAAATTGGGATTTCATAATGAGATATTCCTAGGAGTATTAAACCATGTATAGAGAAAATCCGAATTTCATAAAATGAAAATTTTTGTTTACATTTATATTCTTAATACATGAGATTTCATAACACCATTTAATGATGAGTGAGAATTGTGATTTTATTATTCATGTAATTGAATTTTATCTTTCACCCTAGGCCCAATAATATTAGTTAAATGAATCATTGATCATTATATTAAGAACCTTGTACGAATTCCCCATGTCATTTATTTTCTATTTCTTATAAGAGTTTGGTGTTGTTTTCGTCACCTATGAGTTCCATGTGTTTTGTGAATTTTATAAATAGATTTGATAGTGGATTAAAATTCATCCAGGTGATTGGAGAAAAACATAGTTGTTACATCGAGTACCTACCTTGACCCAATATTTTTCCCTCAATAGGATATAGGAGACACCCTTAGCAATCAATTGTGGCATGTTAAGTCATAGACCATTGGTCATGTGGACTAGAACATGTTATGGTATGGATTCACTAGATTATATATTTCATTTCAAAATATGGTTGTTAACTTATGAATTTGAAGTGGTGAATCGTTTGATTCTACCATCTTAATAATTTTGAAATGTAAATATATGTTCAAAATTATTTTGAATTGAAAAACACAGAGATTGACCCAATCGTGGCCTTAGTTGTGGGTAGCATGTGACATATATATTTTACTATGTACTGTTCCGATCACCTAGAACTAACTATTCGAGTTAGATGAGGGGTGATACTAGTACATTGAAAGGTTATGTACTTATTATAATTTAATATTTATGGATTATTATATCATCAGAGTCTAAGAATTATTTTTTGGAAATTGAAGACAAATTCCCGTATGACATTCTCCTATCATACACCACGAGGGATGTGATGATTGTTCTCTAGATGGAAGTGGGACCAGATCCAGCAGTTATAACTCTAGTAGACCCTCATTTGGAACCTCATAATGTTTTTAATTAATCAAATAATTCCAACTTTAGAGGAGATGTTTAATGTCTTGTGAAGATGATACTGGGAGCTCTGCGCTCTTCCCCTTTATTGGAATGTTTACTAGGGAGTTCTTATAGCAGTACCGACTTATGTTTTCCATTGATAATAGAATATAGAATGCAGAGTTCAAGATCAAGATGGTTATGTCTATATTCATGAATATGGATGAATCTCATAAAAAGATATTAAAAAATTACTACATATATTCTATTAGGATCTCTTAAACACTTGAGGGATATTCTAAATCAACTGGATAGTATCAAGAAGTTTCGTGGATGGATTTGAGGACTAGATTCATTGAATTTTTATTCCCCGAGACCCTGAGGTCCAATCAATATTGGGATATAATGAGCCTCCATCAATGTACAGTGGCACTCATGGACTAATCTGCAATTTTTATAAAGCTTCACTGCTTTTTTGCCTATCTGTACTATTGAAGGGCTAGTGAAAGAGATTAGATTTTAGGATGGTCTAGGGATTCCTATTCATTATCAGGTGATTGTTTCTAATTGAATACTATATTTGAAATAGTGAACCATTATCTGATCATATATGAAAACATAAGGGAAGAAGATGGTGTGATCTAGGGTGGTTCAGAACCCGGATAGGGTAGTGGTTCCACTAGCCGTCAGAAGAGACACATTGTGATTTCCTACATGAGAAGCAGTATCCATGTCACTTCAAAAGACAATCATATTATATTTAAATACTATGAGATTCACAGTTATAAGTGTCCTTAGTGTTATATATACCCCATACTGTGTTGTGAATGAAGAAGTTGGGGAATCTTCAGCGATTCTGTAGGAATGCCCCATCTGTTCTGAGTGGGAGAGGATTTGTGCTAGCTCCACCTTCAAGAGAAGGATTAGAAGATCCCCTCCAACATGGTATCTAGAGTAATAATATCCATATAAAAGAAGGATTAGTTCATGGATGGGGAATCCCTAATTTATATCTTCATCCCCATCAAATTAGATGATATCTAGGTAGTCATCTTGCAACACATGGTTATGGATCAAGCCATATCTATTCAATGCATCCTATACCATAGGAGAAGGATGGTGGGACATTTACTATATAAAGTACTATTTTATTTTCCTCTAATATGATTTAATCCTTATTTGATATAGGTGAATCATATTATTTTATATTTTTACCTATTATGGACAGTCTCATACTTCATGTTGTGTGCTCTTGTGGAGTTATGGAAATTTATATACCTTTTGGTATAAAATATGAGATTATAAGCTAGTGAAGGTATTGTACTACTTAATTACTCTATCCTAATTTCTTTTATAACCACTTCATCATCAAGATTATTATCATCAACATCATTGTTGGCATGGAATGGTTGGTTACCTATCATGCCTTTATAGATTTTTATCATAGGAGTGTGTTTTATAATTCACCATAGGGTGCATCATACATTAAAAAGGGTGAGTCGGATGTCCTAACTAGTAGAGTAGGACAATTTCATATCAGGATATGTTGAGTGACCACTAAGACAGATATTCATTAAATTAATGACCACAGACTACATATGACTAAGTTCCCTCTTGGAGTCATTCGATTAAGTGATGTTTTCCCCAAGGACATTTATGGAATAACTCCTTAGAGATAGGTAGATATTATTATTGATATAGTTTTTAAAGATTCAACAGTATACATTGCTCATTAAATGATGGATACTACTGAGTTTTCAGACTTCAAGAGGTAGATAAAGGATTTTGTGGAAAAGGGTTTCATACAGCCCAGTACATCTCCCTACAGTTCACCAGTCCTCTTGTCCAAGAAAAAGAATGAAATCCTTTGCCTTTTTGTGGTTTACCAGATGTCTAATCAGTTTACAATGAAAACTCAAAATCCAATTCCTTTCATTGATGATATTTTTGACCAGCCTAGAGGAGTGAAATTATTTTCATTAATCTAAAAAATATAGAGATATCGTCAGGTTGAGTCATAACATTAGATATTCCACAAATGGATTTCAATTTTCTATACAACCTATATGAGTATCTTGTGATGTCGTTTGGTCTTATGACCATGCTTTCTATATTCATAGCTTTTATGAATACTGTTTTACATCACTATCTAGATTCATTTTTTGTCGTATTTGTAGATGAAATCTAATATTAATTATAATATAAGTAATGGGAATTCCACTAAAAATAATATTTTTTAGAATACATTGAGAGAGAAATAGTTGTATGATAAAATTAGTATATTTAACTTTTGTAATTACAATGTTTACTTCATGGGACAATTATCTCAGAGACAGATGTTTCATTACACCCAAATAAGGGGAGAGTGGTTGTCACCTAAGAGTTTCCTAAGAACATATTTAATATTAATGGACTATTTGGGATATCTAGTTACTATAGGTATTTTATAAATGAATTATAATGATTAGAATACCCTGTTATGGGAATTAATATGAAGTTTTTGAAGATTATTTTTTTAATCATATGATATATATTTATAGGTGTTGAAAGGGTGATTGAATTTAACACTGATCCAGATTATTCGATAGCCATGAAAGATCTATATATTCAATTGTGATGTATCAGGTGTCGATCCAGGAGTTGTTATAATGTAGTAAGATAGTGTCGTTTCATATAAGTCATGGTAGTTTAGGTCTCATGATAATAAATACCCGACACATGGTATCGAGTTATCACCTATTGTACATGCCTTATGTTGTTAGATGCTTTAAGTATTGAGAGTGATTTTTGTGGTGTTTACATATTCCAAGAGGATAAAGTATATATTTACAGATAAATATCTGAACATCATTAAGTGAATATGGTTAGAATATCTACAGTACTGTTACCTTGAGATAACATATACTTAGGGGAATGGAATTGTGGTTACAGATGCTTTGGGCCTCAGGACTTTGACACAAGTAGTTCAAGAGACTAGTAGGGAATGGTAGATTATGTCTCTTTATTTAAATGAATGTAGAGCTGTAAGGATTTCATGGATTATGTGAGATTAAATAACTATTAGAGACCTTTTCACATCTGGGTAAGGTGAAGATGATGTAGTTTTAAGGTCTTACGGGCTTGGATTTATGAGAGAATATCTCATGTGAGTGTCCTCCTCTAGATTATTCTATCGAAGATGAAGACTTCTTGTGTATAGATGGGTGTATCTAGATTTAAAAAGATATAATAGAGGATATGATTCATGAGTTTCATGATTTATAGTGGGATGTATACACTAGTATCTCAAAGAAGTATCCTGACATGGGCCGATAGTATTGGTGTCTAGGGATGAAGCATCAAAAAACATGTTTTATAACTAGTGGTTATGGCAATAAGTAGGTGAAGGGGTATCACTATTGATATTTGGGATTGTTATAGACATTTCTTGTCCTGTAATAGAAATGGGAAGATGCTTTGTGTTATTTTTTCATCATTTTACCATGGTCTCCTTGAGGTAATGAAAGATTTTGGGTAGTCGTGGATCTACTGATGAATGTAGAAAACTTATTTATGATTCGTGATACATTCTCTTTTAATGAGCTGGAAATATTGATCGTTTATGACCTTATCCAACATCATGTGGGCCATCATATTATTTTTTAATACAGGTATGCTCACATTACGTTGAGAATTTAGAAGGGGTTGTAGAAGGATATGGGTGGACAAGTGCTTCTAATCACAACCTTTCATTCCTAGACTGATGGTTAGTCGAAATAGATTATACAAGTGGAAGAGACATACTCTACACATTAGTTCTTAGTTTTGATGGTTTATAGGAGAATAATATCACTATATTCAATATTTACTATAATAATATTAATCAGGCAATGATTTTTATGGCTCTTTATTAGGCCCTATACAGTAGGTTGTGTTGTTCAACTCTATGCCTATTAGATGCAAGAGGGTAAACATAATTATATCTTAATATTATTTTAAAAAAATTAGTATAGTTTTAAATTATTATAAAGTCAATTTCTATATAGAAATTTCATATTGATCACCATCAAAAACCTCCAGAGTTAGAGGTTTGGGTTCATGTTTTTTAAGTGTATAACCCATGCATAAGAATAAATATATACAAAGGTAATGAATTGTGTCTTAGAACATTCTCAGGTCATTATATATTATAGTGGGATTTAGGATAATATAATACTGGTTTCTATTAACTCAGATGTACTCTCACATACAC
The DNA here is from genome assembly GCA_963277665.1 of Viscum album. Lineage (NCBI taxonomy): Eukaryota > Viridiplantae > Streptophyta > Magnoliopsida > Santalales > Viscaceae > Viscum > Viscum album. Next base: position 211,560,960 of record OY728155.1, on the reverse strand, counting down.
AATGTCTACCACATTTCGCAGCTTCACCGTTATTATGCTGACACATCTCATAATTTTGTTCACAATCATCTTAAGATTGATATTGATGTTTCTTTTAACTAGTATCCTATAAAAATCATTGATCGAAGCTTAAAGTCTTTATAAGTTTCATTCATTTCAATTAGTATTGGTGATATGGTACCATGGTTGGGTATAGTATGAGAAAAAAATGAGGCTCTCATATGTGCATAGTGGTTGGAGTTGTTCTCAAAATAAGTTTTACATCCTTTTGATGGTGAACATGGTGGGGGAGTTCCTTTAATAGGGGATACTATAAGAACATGTCTGGATTCAGGGTACATATCACATTAAACGTGTTCTAATTCTTTATTATGTATCAAATATCGATTCAATGTGATGTTATAAAGGTTTCGAGGTTCCTTGGGCTTGTTCGGGTCTCTGACCACCAGTCGATGGAGAAAAAACCTGGAAATAAAATTAGTAAGAACAATTAGACTAAGACCTCATGCCCTCTATTAACCATACAAGGATGGATAATGGGCTAGAGAATCCAACATGGTTTGAGGAAACCAAGTGGATGTAGGTACACACCCATGAAGGTGCACATTCAATTTTTATAGTGTGTAAATGCATGTTATGTGCACGATTTGACAAAATTTATGCAATAACTATGTGGGATCCCCTTTAAGAATGCATAGGATTAATATATTAAATAAAATTTGGCCACCAATGTGTAAAAAACATGAAAGCGTTATTCTATAGGAAAAGTTACCAAAATGACCTCAATGATCTTATAAACATAACATAAATTCACATTACTGATTCTAGAGGATTGGTTTTCCCTCATTGTTCATGTTTGTTCTCCGAAACTCCATTCTTCAAATAATTTTAACTCATTCTTCCATCCATACTCTGATTATTTTCCACATATGATGTGCATCAGAATGTTCTTGATTCCTTTTTAGTCATTAAGTGTTCTTATTTCCTTCTGTGGATCAATTTATATGCATGATAATATGCCCTATTTTTAGGTGATTTTTCCATTGTTCATATTTCATTCCATACAATCCAAATCAATGGTTGATTCTAGATGAATATAGTTTTATAATTATGATTTTGGTGGTATAAAAAAATTTATTCCAAGCCTTGATGTTCAATAATATGTCATATTTGTTGTAAATCGTATTTAGTTTTAATTTCCCTTGAATTGTACCTTATGTAAATTGGTTTTCATGTATTGAACGAAATGACTAGTTAATTCCCATTTGATAATGAGACCATCTAACTCAGAGTGAGACATCCCTTTGGGATATCCCACTGTCATGCCTAATTGGATTTCATGAAAATATGGCCAAGGAACCTAATAGAGTGTTTGGTTCTTTCTAATTAATAATATCATGTTGATTTTAATGGATAGGGTGGAATAGCATGGATAAATCCCCTATAAATTATAATAAACTGAATCGAGCATGAGAGGTAAGGCCTCATCACATAATTTAATTGAACATCAATCACTCCTTTATAAGAATATATGTTAAAGAATTTTGACATTCCGATTGTATTTCATTAAATAAAATGATCCTTATCACTATCGATGTATGGGAATGATGACCCCAATTAATTTATAAATGGGCATAGGAACCCTTATTCTTAATACTAAATGGGCATGATAACACATATACATTATATGAAATTGGAATGAAGACCATTTTTATACTAAATGAGTTAGGTGAATGTTGTTATATCGAAATGGGCATCATGACCATTGTGCATATATAACTATATGTGTGGGGACTTCCCTTTTAGAAATTTTATACAAGGAAATGTGTGTCCCATACTTATTTGACTCTGGACAAGGAATCCCTTACTAGTGTGATATTAGTCATGGTGTCCCTATTCTATGATATTGGACATCACATCCCTGTTCCTTGATTATAAGGATGATGTCACTTATGAATGTAATATTTTCAATGTAATCCCATTTACTACTATGATATAGAGAATATCTACCCATATAAAGTTATTCTAGGCATTGCGTCCCTCGATACTCATTCAGAGTTATTTTTGGAATGGTCCCAAGAAGAAAGTGTCATCCTAGTTTCCTTTCAATAAATAGAGATGACCCATTTATAGTAATTATTAATACATTACATGTTATATCTACAAAAAATATTGTTATAAAAAGAGACTTGATATTTATAGACCCCATTATTAGTAGAATATATAGATTTAGCTCAAACTCTATTTGGGACACCAATGTAACTTGGCTAGTTTATATGCTTACAGCTGTAGATAAGGTAAGGTTATATCTTAGGGATGCATGAATTGATGCATGACTAAGAATGAAGCTACGTATTAGATTACTATGATGTGGCTCATTATTCTTGGACATACTTTTTGATTCTTTTTTTATAGCATGTATAGTACTATTTCGTGCAGATTTTATCCATATTTTCCAACATTATAGATGCATCACATGCATTATCATTATTTTGTGTTCGATTCTCTTTACATCATTTTACTATTATTCAGTTATTGGTCATTCTTGTCTGTTACCACTACTTATTCATTTTTATATTGCATCTTCTATTTATTTGTTGATTCTACAACTGTGCTACTCTGGTAATGAGAGAGTGTTATCCACACTGACATGCCTAAGGTCCCTAATGCTAGTGTGAAGCCTCTGTTGTTTAGGGAGATTCAATTGTGGCCTTATGTTCCACTGGTCTTGGGGAAACGTTTTAGTGGCATCTGGGTCTAGGATGTCACTGAACCAAACCAATATTTATATTAGTTTTCCTCATGTTACTAAATTGGGTATCTACCATGTTTTTTATCCCCATGGTTCTCATTTCATAGGCTCTATATGCATTTACATATCTTCTTGACATGAAGGTTATCCTCTATTCAAAGAAACTCTAAATTTTAACACTTACTGATTTAAAATTGGGAAAATAAAATATCCACACATCAAGAACCTCGTCATTTACCAAAAAATAATACATAATATTCAAAGTTTTGTTTATGGTTATGATAATTATAAATACCTATCTGAGATCAACCTCTCTATTATGCAATAGAGGGTATTCTAAATAATTATGATTCTCTTGAGCAATCAATAGAGAAGTGATCTTTCTGATTGGATTGTGTCAATGAACCCCTCATAGAGGGTAATAAAAATTATATGGTAATATTTAAAGATATGGTTGAGTATATAATACTGTAAAAGTGTTGTCCCATTATGAATCCCCAATAATACATTTCAAATTCATTTAAATAGATATACATATCATGTTTTCATTATTAATTTTTGGTTAATATTTTCAATATAAAGGATATATATTATCACTACAGCAATTATATAGACCATATAAATACATTGAATATGTTTTTTTCATAATTATAACCCATTTTCAACTAAATATATAGTTTCCCTAAGTTAGTGAACAATGATGCGAGTATCTAACATTCTTACATTGGAACCATAAATGTTTTCTTCTATATGGTCACTGAACACCCATCTAATTTGTGTATTATGTAGTGGGGTGAGTATGGAACTTCTTGTTTTACCTCTCCCATAGGCCAAAAAGGCTCACTAGGTAAGGTCACCTACAATGTTGCTATATCAGGAAAATTATCAACACCATAATATATAGATTATTTGTTTTATGAAAATGAATCATATCATTGCTAAAACCTAGGATTATTACACTTGCGGGAAAAATACAATGATAAACTCTTCCATTTCATTACCAAAAAGAGTAAACATTCCCCCCATTCGAGGAAATAAAGGCTTATAACAAAATAGAGAAGTTTTTTGAATATAATATCCCACTTAGAATAAAATTTGAACTCACATCTTTCACAAATTGAAGCACAAAATGTTTGGAAACACACAACATATACATCATTTGATGAATTATATGAACAACCCAAGACCGTAGTGATGGTGTAATTTTTACCACCACTATATCATAAAAACTATTAAATATCCTGGATATGATGGAGATAGTCTAACACAAAACATGTTCTATAGGATCAGTGGTATTATGAAATACTTATAATTTTTTATCAAAGTTGATCTTCTCTTGACAGTGAGGAACTATCCTAAAAGAACCCTTGTAGTTTTGTCTATTTCACTATCTTTATCCCACATTGGTAGAATTCACAGTAAGGTATATATATATTTACATATCATCACTTCCCATAATCCACATTCGATGGATTATTGTAGAATTTGAATAAAGTATTTACAAAGGCTATAAAAAATTCTTCTAACCGAGAAGTACAATAATAAAAATAGATTTGACAATCCTCTAAATATTTTTCATAGGATTATAAATACCATTAAAACTATAATAAAAATATGTTACAAACTGAAATATTCTTATTTATGTAAATCATCATCGTTGACCCTACAGGCATGAATAATAACCCTATTTATAAAGGGCACAATTCGAAACCCCTATTAGAAATATTTATTTCACTAAAATATATAAAGTTGATGTGTAGATCCAAATCCAAAAGAAGGAAGAAGCACCCAGTTTTCCTTCAAACATTCATCTACCAATAACCTGTATAAATTTGGCCAATCATAAAGGGAAATAAGAGAATATAACCTGCACATTACCCAAATAATATGAATCTCTCATCTATAAGGGTACAATTTCCTGATATGAAATCTGGATAGAAAAAATGAATCAAATAATTTTTAGACACATCATAGAAATATTCATGAAAAGATAAAATCCAAAGCTGGGACTATCAATGAACCCTCATAAAACTTATATATTCAACATATATGAGAAACTAGAGCATTTAAAGAAGTGTTTAGTAATTGATTAGGCATTGGATATAGATGACTAGTTTACATGACCCTTGTGGGAGGGGACTACCAAGAATATCCTCTACTAGGGAAACCAAAAACCCCATTTCATGTAAGTTACACCAGAATGATCATAGTCGAATATCAATTAAAGAAAAAGTTTATTTGAACATATCACGATCCAACTACTACATCTATTCAAGTGATCCCTCATGTGGATGTTAATCATGAAACATTGACTACATAAAGGCCCTTTCAACATATATGGATGTTGTTGATAGATGATACACACTATTAAATTAGAATATAAAGTCATATCTCGAATGGGTGGACTTCACACATCCACAACACACCTTCAAGAATACCACATTATTGATATTCACTAGCATGGTGCACCATGAAACGAATCATATTTACATTGAATCATGATGAAGATCTATAATTGAGTTCCTATATAGCAGGAAGAAACATAAATCCAATGATTTATAAAAACACTTTTCATACCGGGACTTGTCTCATATAAAAAATTTTCAAATAGTTCTATAAAGAATGTGGAAGATCTATAAAGATATTTTCTTTAACATTTCTCCTAATTTTTTAGTAAGATAATGATGCATGGATTCTCAAACTATAAATAATGATAAAATGGGAGGTTATAATACATAGTCACTAAATAGAAATTCTAAAAATATACATTGAATATGAATATTCATAAGGTGTAGGTACTCAAGATATGTATAATTAATATTTGAGATTAGTGGAAATATTTATCATTATCATGAAGTATCATGGTGGTTTCTGAGTGTTTTTAATAGTATCATGGTTATTGGGATATTATATTTGATACACCCAGGCCATGTGATTACCAAAACCATTGGAATAAGGGAAAAATAATATTTAATAAGAGATGATAATGATCAGGTTCAATCCAACATTGATTCCATCCATATAACACATGCTTGATCGATTTCATTTAATGATTCCTCTAAAGATGTATTTTTACTACCAGAACCCCTTTCTGGGGGTATGAAGGCGAATAGAAATATAAAGATAAAATATTTAATAATAATTCCTATTACTTATGTTAATAACATTTTCTAGGATATTTTATCACTTCGATTGAAAAAACTCATCATAAAATTCTTTATGTTGTAAAAAATTATAATTTCAATCTAAATGATCACCCAAATTATTTTGCATTACTTCATATATTGGGGTTGAAAATTTAAGACTATACAATATTGAAGAATATATTATAAAAGATGGTATACAATGTAAAAGATATGTTTTTTAAACCTCGAATATATGTGATTTATGTCTCTTCTACATTACACATGGAAGAAGTAGTGTGGCATGAATTCCTAAAAATGAGTGTGTGGAAAATTTACTACCTGATGATAATGAAGTCATTCAATTATGAATATTCCATACTAAAAGTAAAAATTAACTAGTTAATTTGATCCCAATTTCTCCTAAGATATATATGAAAACATTTTCATCATCCCATACATCTAATTAAAATTATAATCAGCATTAGTCATAATTTTCCAAGGAAGAAGAGACATTATCGACAGTCATTACTATCTAGAGTCACTAAAATTTCCTACTACCAACGCTAATAGGTTTGGAACCATATCTCCATGTGATATAATAGGAATCTTCCTACAAAATGGGACTCTAATCAGATGGAGATTCATAATACAGTTATATTAATTTCATCAACATAACAAACCCCATCACGAATGAGGATGATTCATATCAACTACTGATCTATATCCATAATTGGGAAGGATGATATATATAATAAGGAGGTTAGGGAAAATAACTTCATGGATGATTCCAATTTTAAAGTATCATTAATATAAACCATATATGCACATTAAAATCTTTAATAAAGGAACTCTAATGAGATCAATTCAAATTTAAATTTTATCCAAAATCATTTAGGTCTCATTCAAACAAATTAATACTAGAAATCCCCAGGATAAACTATAATTATCCATTAAACATTGGAGTGTGGGATACTTATTTGGCCTATATTTCAATCAACAAAAATTATCATTCACTTTATTTAAAGGGTATGAAATTTTTGAAAAATCCAATATCAGCCTACAAGCCTTGTGATATGGAGAAACCTCATAGTTAGACACATTAGAAATTAGTCTAGAAGTATGATATCTTGATGAATTTGAAAGCTGTCCTGATGAATCTATAAATCTTTGAAAGTCTTCACCTATAAATATAACTCACTAAATCCACAATTAAGGCCCTTTTATTTTCAATGGTGTTCATTGATGAAATCTATGTTGATTAGTAATATCATATATAAAATGACTCAACTGAATATCACATAGACATTTACCTTACAAAATAAGGATGTGAAGTTTCCATACATGGGAACATCAGACATTTATAATGATTTTGTCAACTCTGTGACATCAATTTCCATAATGAACATGTCAATAATGGTTATAGTATCAAACTTATCATGATCTAAACCATCAATAACATGGGATATTGTTAGGATTACTTAACTCCCACAAACCTAAAAATCAATGGATTTGACATGGGTGGACAAAGACCCATCGTGAATATCAATATAGGAAACAATTAGTAGGCCTTGTTTCTAACCCTAAATTTATTGTTTCCTAAAAATCCACATCATTCAAAAACATATTCGAATGGTCATTTAATAAATATAATGTGTACGTGATGTTATCAAAACACATGTTCTATAAGTACACTATTAATATAATATTCAAGGTATTATATGGTGATATGTTTCCATTTAATTCATGTAATTACTAATACATAGTAATATATTTTAAAAAAGGAAGGGTATGTAATAAATAGTAAATAAAACCAATCATAATATTTTTCCAAATAGCCAAAAATCAATTCCCAAAAATACATGGAGTGAAATCCACAAAGACTAAATATTTCCCAAAAAGAAATTTATGGTAACAAAACATAGTCTATGAATTCATCAGGTACCATGTGTTATATTTTATAATGTATTAATGCACCCAATCAAATTCCATTCATATGATAATAATGTATAAATTTCTATCGAAAACACACCACCGATGAAGGAAAATGTCTCTTAATAATCCTTGAAAAGAAACATTTCTCTGAAAAAACAATACATGAGGTTCAGTTTTATTTCCACATAGAAAACAAATTCACATATATTCAATTAACTGGATGTGAATCCTAGAAGAATTAGAAATAGATCTTGTGGTTCAAGAATACTTTATACCATTCACATGGTGACATTATTGCTGTATGTTCCTATCTATTCAGAAAAATTATATCATTATTATTGGAATAATAATAGTAAAATCCCCATACTATCTAAAAATAATAAAATGAACACCCATATATCTAATTAAAAAAAGATGAAGAATTTGAATAATAATAAAAAAATTATCATTATTAAAATTATTATTAATAACAACAAAAACTAATAATAAAAATAAAATGAATAACTTCTATATGTCCCTCAAATATTTTAGGAAGCTATTTCTAAATTTATCAATGAAATATAAAAATTTAATTTGTATACAAATGAAGATTATAATCCAATATTGGTTAGAGTTTATATGACCCCTATATAATATAGATAAAGAATTTCTTCCTTAAACGAACATTGAAATGTGGTCATGTTGAATTATATAGAAATACATAGATCAAATATTGATATGTCCACCCATTATCATGGTTTGTTAAATTACCTTTATGTTCATAAGAAGGGAATAAGAGAAAATAATCAAACCATTGTTTCCAAAGTGAACACCAATGTATATAAGACATTGAATATAAGAACATTCAATAATTTCAACACACAATGTTACTGTCCAAAAATATATACATTAAGAAGAATAATGATTAAATTAATGATAGTATTGATTTTATGTGTCTCAACTAACACTAAAAAAATTATGATTTCCTAGTATCCATAATGTAATTACTTATTAATGGAATAATTATCTTTTTAATCACGTCTTCATGATGAATATTTGAGCTATGGGATGATCTACATGGATCTTAGTGATTAGGAGAGAACTACCATCAGAGAGTCCAAAATAGTTTTTTGTTGCCAACTAATTCCCTATCCATTAAATTTTATTTCACATATAAATGTATGAGGAATAATAAAATTATTTAATTTTAAGGGAAGACTATAAGATTATATATGGATGTTTGGGGGGTTGGGTATCAAAAAAATTGGGATCATATTTTCATTATTGAAATATGTTTCAACTAACTGTGATCACACAACATGAAAGTAAAAAACATTTTGAATTTAACTTAGGGTAATAATGGGTAGATTTTTCATCTTCATTATATAAAATCATATAATTATAATCAGCTTTGAAACGATCAAGGTGATACAATATATTACTCCTCCTCAAAACAAAAAATATTTCGGTTTATTTAAATAATGGATAGATTATATTAGGAATTTCATTGCTAACATCATCGAATAGTGTTGTATATTTTAAAACTAATTTTCAAATATGTCAATGACCAATGTTATTTATATTCTTATAAATACTATCGATGATATCAAGGTAATTCGCTTGTATCATTTATTACTAATTATTCAAATAGACTAGAATCCTCTCATCATATATATGGAAACCCCATGAGAATAATTTTTATTCATTAAAAATAAACAACTATGATAAAAAATGGGTAATATTCATTATCATATCATTTTAAATATGTTGGATTCTATGACTTGATATTCAGTATTCAGGAATAAATTCATAGAAATGTTCTTCATATTCTAGAATATGAGACAATCCTTTTATTACTATGAAGTTCGTCTAATATCTCATATCAATACAATAAAATACATCTTTTTTTATAATTATAATTAGATATCGAACATGGTTATAATTTATTCAATAAAAATCATACATCTAATTAATATTCTAGAAGGAAATCCATGGAATTGATTTAGTAGATTTCAAAAAATGCACCTTATCGTATAAAAAATCTTGTTTGAGAGATATCTCTATGAGAAGAAGGTTTTCATTATCTATGAAACATTACAACCATTTGATATATACTTTTATGAATTCTTTATGATTTAAATGGGATGGTGGATGTAAAACACAAAACTCATCCATGTGTTATTATTGATGTTACACATAATCCCAGAAATATATTTTCTTCTATATTCCTTTTTATTATTGAAAGGATACAATTATAAAAATATAGAATACCATGATATTATTATAGCCTTTGATTTTTCACTAAAATTACCATTGGCCTGATTAAATAGAAAAGGGATATTTAGAATATTTTAATAAGAAACGAAATAGTAAATATTACATAATGAAGACATGGTTCTACTTCATAACTATTTATCTATATTCTTGTTCCATTTCCATTAATTATAATGATATTTCATGTATTTAATTCACAGAATGCCAATGAAGATTCCCTATATAATTATATTATAACTGAAGAAGATCCGAAGAGTGATGATATTTTCATTCTCATTACACAACAAATGTAGGTATCTCCATTAAACAAAAATTACATGGTGGAAATGTGTGAGTTTATTTCCCTTCATGATCAAACCATTTATAAATTCTCACCAACTCATGTAGTAGTTAGATGGATGTAATTAATAAAATACTATTATCAATATGGTATCCTCTCATCAAATCAATCCATGATGGAATATATCTAATTTTAAGTAGTGAATTTCACCATATATGACAACTGAAATTTTCCAAAATACCTATACATATTAGTGTTTCATGGATTCCTCCCTGAGAACATCAAACGAGGAGAGACCCTAATTGTTATAAATGAGGTCCATATAAATCCTTCCAATGCTCACTACTTAATATTCCATATTTACAATGAAAAGAAGATAGTTGGATACACATAGTCATTGTTGATGTAGAACAATATGGGGATCAAAAATATGATCAATCATTTTCAAATACATTTTATCTTCATCCATAAACCCCTCTATTTTTTACACACTAAAAAAATTTCTTGGTCATTTTTTGGGTGTGTAACACCCCAAAATTTTATTTTATGAATATTATGTATGAGAATATGTGATACACACAACAACAAACTTAAACAAATTGTGATATAATATATAAATATAAATATTTAAATATATTCATTATATCATAGATTTTTTATTCAAGAATATGGTTATGGGTGACACATTATGAACATAAGATGAAATGTTTTCCAAATAAAAATATATTAATTAATTCTTATAATGTAAATACACAATTTTCAATGTCAAAAATTATGTCATATATTTTTGATAATAATAAATTATTTAATAGTTCATCCTTCTATAAAATATTGGTTTCATTATATTATATATAATCCATTTATGAGGAATGTTTATATTATTATCAATATTAAAATTCTTAAATAAATTATTCATAAATTTAATGTATTTTATAATTATTCCTACATTGATTATCAAATTATTATAAATTTTGATAAAATCGTTTGATTGTTAAAAGGAATAGTTTTTAGAAAAATAACTAAAAGAGTTATGTATTTTAATATTAATTAATTAATTATTCACTATGGATTTTTTTTATTAAATTAAATAATTATATATTCAATAAAATATATTAAAAAATATATTATTTTTCATACCAGTCGACGAATGAAAATTAATTCATTTACGTTTTGAAAATACATTTTTGTATAAATTTTGTAACTTACTTTCTCTATTGATATTAGAACTACATTATGATAAATATTGAAATTTTATGTTATCAAATAAAAATAATTTTTTTTGGAATATCCCTATTATCATTGGTTGAATTTTTGTTATTTCATAAAAATAGTTTATTTTTTGGAGAATAATGAAAATAAATATTTTATAATTAATGTAACATTTATTATAATATCGTGATATAAGAAGAAGTTTAAAATTTTTGAAAGAATTTTTATAAAATGAATAGAATTAGTAAGATATATAATTTCAAAAAATATTACGTTGAACTTATAAATCTATTTTTGAATTTTCTAAAATCAATGAAATGTTTTTTATTCAAATAAAAATTACTTTTGGTAATTATCTTTTAATCCTGAATTCACATGGTTCCTTCCTATATTAGATTCATTTGAAGAAAAAATAATTCTCCTTTTATTGAAAATAATCTAATTAATATTATAGAAATCAATATTAAACATGATTTTGGTATAAATGTTATTTTTCTTAAGGTATAATTTCTCTAAATACATTTTTCCCATGCATTTTTTGAAAAAATATTAAAATTAATTTTAACCAAATCTAGAAAATGATTTTTATAAAATGGATTCAATATTTATAATATTATTTTATAATATTAGGAAATGAGGTCAATTTCATTTATTTCATAATGAATATTAACCATGGAAAATATATATCACAATGGTGAAGGGTAATATTAGTTAAAAGGTGTGAATAAATGGGAAACAATTAAAGGCAGTAAAAAAACGTTCTTAAATCTCATTATTTTTTCGTATTTCTACTGTAACCTTATAATATTTAACGATATGATAATTTAGACCAACATTACTTGAGTAAGACATATATTAAATAATAAAATTTTAGCTATTTCTATGTTTCCAACCTACCTCACTTATAAAATTGATCATCATCCCAAACACATACCCATGCTTCTTGATCCACATATATAAATAAAAATTTAGCAAAATATCTTCCAAACATCCATAGCCACATCCAAGACGATCCTATAGCCCCATTCCCAAAATATAAATTCATGAATATTTATGGTATAAGTAGAATAAGGTTCACAAAATAGTTTTTATATTTTCTTACCAAGATATCTTATCTTCATTTCATCATAAAACTTCTCAAAAAATTCTATAAACATCCTAAAATAATTAAATAATTATATTCACAATAATGATATTTTTTAAATGATAATTTTAAATTGATTTTTATCTCTTTTTCATTATATAGAAAATGAAAACATCACCGAATCATATGTATAGACTACCATCTTCATGAATTTATGTAGTCATTTTTCATCACCACTTTACATGGATTGATATAAATATGTAATTAATAAAATTATATTATTTTTTAAAATATATTATTTTTAATAAAATATAATATATCATCCATATTATTAACATTTCATAAATTGTAAAAAGTTAACATCCTATGTTTGTGTTATTAGACTATCACCATCACTAACCATTGTAATTAGTTTTTCTGTTAAAACCAGGAATTGTAGATTTTAAAAATATATATAATTAATAAAAAATATATTACTGAAATTATTAAAATTCCACAGATTATAGAACGATTTCATAAAACATTAAACAACAATTATTATACTGAATCTTGTTTTGATGAATTGGCCAAACAATCGTAAGTTGTCAATGAAAGAAAAAATGATTCAGTGAAAGGATTTAAAATGATTAAAAAGTCATTATTAAATTTAATATAAAAATGGTTTTTAAAAAATTATTTAATATATATTAATTGATTATTCGGGAGGATATACTGTGTTTAACCAAGAAGGAATTCATAGTGAGTTTTATTTTCTAAATTCTAATAAATGTATACATATTATATATTATTTTCCTAATTTATTTTTTGGAATTATATACTACCCATTGGGTAGATTATATAATGAATTAATCATTATTTATTTTATTTAAATATTGATTTCAATTTTTCCTTTTAAGGGAATTTGATTCAAATTTCATAAGGGTTTACATTAAAATATTACTCTTTTGTACATGCATAACTTTACATTGGATGAATTATATTCTTTTTATTTTCATAAAGCCCATATACGTTTTTCTCCTCCAATTACAAATGGGATTTCCTAATTTTTCTCCATCTTTTCCTCTAGTTGTTACTTTAAAGTTAGGAAATATTATTTTTAAGAAAAAATTGAACAATTTCACTTCTTTTAGTTGTAAATATTTCTATTCCATTTTAATATTCTTTATATTTTTTTATAAAAGTTTCTATGTAATTTAAATATTTATATTTGTAGTTTTCTTTAGCAGTTGACATTAATTACAATGGTTTTAAAGGAATAATAATAAATATTTCAAAATAAGTTTTTTTCCCTAATTTTTACAAAAATGTGAAAAGATTTTTTTTAAAAATATTGTGTGACAGTATTTTACTAACTTATTACCCATTATTCACTATTTATCCCCCAAAACAAATTTCCATGGTTTTCTTGAAAAAATAATTTTTCCATTTCCCTGTAATTTTTTATATTAAAATAAATGGTTAATATTTCTCAATGGATTTAAAAAAATATTTTATTACTTATATATATAATATATTTCCCTACACATTTAATTTATAAGAATAATATCTTATAAAGATTTTATAATTAAACAATGAATAATTTTTTATGACTCTTTACCCTGGGGTTTTGCATTCTGTTTGATTACATACTTTTCCCACATATTAATCACCCATATTAGTATGCTTCCAAAGACTGGTCATGTCTTACCCATGGTGGTAGGTTGGTTTCCCCACATTCTCTCTTTCAAAAGGAATTTGGACTCTTCCATCAGGGTTGGTGATGTTATCTCATTGATCAAAACTAGGTAATTTTATGTAACTTCCTGCTTTAAGAGATTCTTACTGGGAAATTTTTAACTAGTCTAGTTCTCCATCATAGATTTAAGTAATGTTCCTGATGATCATTCTTAGAACCATATCATGGTGGACTCTGGTTAATTATAATTAATCTATCATTACATTTATTCTACGTTTGGTCATATTAGATGGTGGAGTTGGATATATTTCGGAATCTATGGGTGTTGTGGGGTCGTGATACTATAAAGTCTTACGATTTTGAATTCTGGGGCTTCTCAAATATGGAAAATCTTGGGTGTGCGACCTAAAGAATCCCATGTCGATCATAAGGTAATTTATTCCAAAGGTGTAATTTATATAAGTCTCACAACCCTATGAGTCTCATATATTTTTACATGAAGTATGATTTCTAATGCTTCAAGTGGTGTTTATGGTTTTAACAACTTGTGTGGAATGTTTGGTAACATGTTTATCCTATTTTGGGTACATGTTGGCCACATGTTAATTTTTTTGATAGGATAAGATATACAATGGATTAAAATACTGTGGGGATTGGTTGGTCAATGATTTAACATATTTCAGTGGTAGGATGATGGGTTTGATTGTGTCCCAGTGGGAGATGATCACACTATAGATTTTCCACCTTCTTAGGGTAACAAATGAATATTCAAAAGTAATGTTGGGATGTCAGCATTGATCAATGTTGAGTTATCCTATGTATGTATAGAGTTATCCTTATGTACGCATCCTTTGTACAATTTTTTGAGATATTTTTCAAAACCCATGTACGTTGAGTACACAGTTTTCGTTAGTATGATAGGACATGTATATATAGTTTAATATTGTACGGTAATTATTCTAATGTCCATGATGGACCAAAAAATAGATGTTTATGATATTATTTATAAATTCATCATTTGAGGTGATATGTCATCACATAATATTAAAACATGGGAAACATTGTGTACATCACAAATGGAAGGGTTTTAGTTTAACATCGTATGATGAAGAAATTATTGTGTTTTTTAATGTTACTTGACTACTAGGATATGTTTTTTATGTCATATATCTCAGAAATAATGGGTAATATTACTAGGTAGACCATTTAAAAGTAAGAGATACTGTTACAATACTATCACTCCACACCTTGAAAGTAATGTGGTTTCCTGTGTTGATTCCACCTCCAAGGACTACACATATACATTTCAGTTTTCTTTAGATAGAATTTGAAATAAACACTACCATGGTTAGGTGTAACATGATGGGGTACTAAAATTACAGTTCTTAGGATTATTACCAACAGGCGATACTAATTTTTATGACATGCCTCTATTATAACATCCATAGATGAGGGTTAATGATATCAGTAATTAAATATACTAGGGCATGAATAAAATGAGTTTATATTAACATAGGACAATTGATCACTCAACATTTGTGAAGGTAGATCTACTGAAATGAGGAATCAAATTGGGTCTTGTTTCTTACTATTTTTTAATGTTATGGGACTCATAATGGTATGGCGGATCTTGTGCATTTAGCCTTTGTGAATCATTTGTAACATGACTCATGATAAAGCATTAGTTCCCCTGGGGAACATTTCATAATGGATGGTTACAAAAAAAACCCAAGATGTTTATTGAATTTTTATCTAATTTTGAGGTAGGTAAATTTTGAAAAATAATCATCTCAACCATTGTATGAATGTATTTTGGACCCATGGGAGGATATTATGGAAAATATAGCTACATGTACGAATATATATTCACTTTTTCTCTTTTATGTTGATGTTTAATGAATTTTCAGCTTCCAGATGAATTCCAAAGGTCATATACCCATTAATTCAACAAAAATTGAGGTAATATAAATGGTTTTGTGATGGTAAGATAAATCTTATAGAAGTTACCTTTATTTATAGAGTAAAAATATATTCACAAGTAGTAATATTATTTAAGGTACATATCATAATTCATATAGGGAGACCTTCCATGATTACAAAAAAAACATCTTGAGTAATTTTCCTTCAACATGGTTAAGAAATCCAATAACATAGACCCATATAATTATTATAAGACTATTAAACCCCATAATTTCTTCATATAATATGTGCATTACATTATGTCTGCCGTAAAACATATTTGTTGGAATCATAAAAAATAACCCCCAGTAGGAGTTGAAACAGGATAGGAGGGTTCTATTATGATATGAAATCACCAAAACCCATTCATATTGGAACCCCTCTGATTAAAAATATCAATAACATGTTTATATAAATAGTTATAGGGTGGGCCATGACATTTTCACATTAAATTTACCGAAATTTATTTTGGAAAAAATGCATCAACTTCTTAAATGTTATGTGACTGATATCCTTATAACATGTGATACAACACTCCATGAAATTATATTCTATAATAATAGTTATTTTTTCAATAAAGATTTTATGAATGTGTAATTTCATGAATTATAGTTTGGGAACATACTTGCGAAATTTTCCTAAATTGTTGATATGCCTCTTGATTGTTTAGAATTCTCTACTTCTTAAATGAGATAGATGGTTGGGAACATTATGGTAATAAATAACATTATAATTTGAGAACATTAGGGGACAATGTAAAATTTTTCAGTGTAATAATGTTTGAAAAATGATTAAATTAATTTACGGTCATAGAGATCATTGAAAATGGTGGTACTCTAGGAGGGTTTGTGTGTAGAAATATTGTAATATCTGTGAATTAGGAGAAAGGGATGATTTCCTGATTCAATGAATTGTTCTTAAAAAATATGAAAACTATTTAAGTACATGATTCTTAGTCAACGGTGCCTAGTTTATGATAAATTAGTTCAAACTAGGTTGGGATTAATTTCATTTGGGTAATGCATCTATGTCCAAAATGTGGTTTTGAATAATTTAACCATGACTACTATACTGACAAGATCCAAGCTCGATGTGATAAAAAAGTAGTAGTATAGAGTTTCTATTGTCACACGAGTACGTATAAATGGATCGATATGAGTTATATTGATAAATATCCAGTGGTTTCTATTTTTTTTTGTTATCATATGTGAATACATGAGTGAAAAAAAACAAGAGTATTGAAACACCTCTAGAACAATGTTAGCAAAAATGGAGGGTTTTCATGACATTCGATATCAGGATCGTGCAAAAGGGGGTTCATGATTTGTATTGAAATATCTATTTATAATGTTTATACCTAGTCCACATAACCATGCTAGTTTGGGATACAGAGGAATATGATGAATCAACCAATGATCGTGCATGAAATTTGGGAACTGTCATCTTTCTCTTGGGATATTTTGAGGCAAGTGACCATGATTGATGGTGATCCATCTTTCCAATACACCATTTCCTTTAGGGGTAATTTTTAAATCATGTTGATTATAAGGTTCCATTATAAAGATAATATGAATTATGGATGCGGGAATACTATTAAAGAAAAAGCGGAGTTCGAAACTTCAGAATTTATTCTGAAATGCACTCAAATGCATTGAATTGTCAAACGGACAAGAAATAATTGAGTTTATTAAAAAGTGGTAAGGCCCTAGCTCAACAGATTGGATTTGACTAGGATAAGTAATCTTTGTTTTTCTACATATCCCATGGAACTGAGATTCAAACTGCTCATAGTTTTGGAATGTGGTGTACTATATGACTGACACCAGAATGGGGAGTGACCTCTTATATGAATTTTTTAGTCCTCACAGAATTTCATGCAGTTCAACAAGGATGTCGATGAAACAGTTTAACATCTTTTGGAAAGGATGTTGAACAAGAAGATTAATGTTAAACGATGATGATATGTGGTATCATTATTTTAATGAAACACGTGTTTAAACATTATTGGCTTATTCCAGTGTCGTCCCACTATTGTTGAGTGAATAATATGTTGTTTTTGAGGATAATGAATTGAATATGCCCATTTTTTATTTCATTTGTTGAGTTATTATGGAATCTCAACCTTCTAGAGTGTTATTGGTTGTGGTTGGGGATTACACCTGAGAAGAATTACCATGGAGTTATTTAGTGATGATAAGGTTATACATAGGGGTATACACACTAGGGTTAACCAATCTATCTCTACATGTATGGTCATGAGTTAATCTCATATCGATATTGGATCATGGAAGGCAATCTACTACATGGGCTTCCTCTCATGATCATTACGTGAGGCATCTTATACATTAAACATAATGCATCCCATAAATGTTATAGAAGGACTCATATTCATAGAAATTGGTTATACTGTAGTTGATTTTCATAAATCATTGTGGATTCATATACGTTTTCATCATTGTTACTGGGAAGGTAGTATATTTAGGGTATAGTGTCTTCCCTACCCAAAAATAGAAGACTTGATGTGAAAAGATGTATCAGTGGCCTAATTGTGATGAAGATGATCTCACATTTTTGTTGTGAATTTGATGTTGGGCCTAAAGTTAAAGGGTCGTGGCATCACTTCACATCTCATAGAACTTAGAATCCATCCACAAGTAGTTATGCAACATGTCCTAATTGGAGACCAATATAGAATTTATGGAATTCTCTCTAGTGAGAACCCAAGGTATCTCATAGTTTGATGTCATGTGATGGAGAATTTGGTTACTATTGTTTGTATTCATATGTATTAGACATTATATTATCTCATATTTTTTATCTGATTCAACTTTTTTTCATTAAAAAGGGTATGGATATAGTCTAATATCAAGTGTTTAACATTATAGTAATATTTTTAATTCCAAATGGCTAGACTTTGGATCACCTCCTTTTTTTCATGTGAGGCATATCATCTTTTTTATATTGGAAAATTCTATAGTTTAATGTCATGTCAAGGGTTGATAAGAATTATAGATTATATTTTTATATCATCGGATATATGATTTATGAGAATTACAGCCTATGGATCGTGGTTTTGGTTAGAGGTCTGATGCGCTCCCCATTCACGGGGAACAATCAGTACGCACCATTAGATTAAACCTTATGAATGATGTAAGGTCCTTCCCAATTAGGTTCTAGTTTCAATGGGTTCTTTCAAGATTTCATTGGAATTATATGAGGTATTAATCCATCTCTTATATGAATTAAGAGGACAAAAAACTTTATATTGGATGCTCATATAACTATTTTTTAATTCCATTCCACAATAGGTAACACTTGCTTTTAATATTACTCATTGTCATCCAACTTAGCCAAAATTGAATTCCTCACTTCTATGAGTATTCTTATTGTAACTGACTATATAATGTTATGTTATATTAAAATATATGTGTATAACAACTTCTTTCTCAGACACCATGTAGTATGGGGTCACCTAGGTGGTATTCTACGTTGTTGTATAATATCCGCAAAGGGAGTGGTGTAGATTATTGGGAAACTTATTCATGATCTATCCTAATTTCTTATATAGAATGTTAGATTGTTTTTTGTTGAATTATTCAATATTTTAATTCTCCTATACATGATAGTTGAAGGTCTGGTTTGATTGGATATTGTGCTTGGAAGACATCTTTTTCTTCGTATGGCTCAAAATTTAGTACCATTTTTGTGAGATTGGTGTGAAGACATAAAAATTGGTGAAGGGTGTGGGATTTTAAAAAATCAATCACAGACTATTCCTTTACCATTTTTAAGGGGTAAGACACTTCTATATTATATATTAATCTATTATAGTTATATCCAATCATCATTTTTTATCTGCCACTCTAGAATAAGGTCCCACAATATTAATTACCCATACAGAAAATACTAAAGATTACATGGTGGTATGAAGATGCTCTGATTGTTAATTCCTTATGTTTTCATGGATATGTGCATAAAATTTCATTTTCAAGAATTTTATTTAATCAAAAATAATTATGGAGGGAATAAATCCAACTATTAGACTTGGATAGAGCGAATCCATCCCGATTGATCAGATCCACATGAACAAGTGTTTGTTTCTTACATGACCATAGGGATCTCATTCACATGAATGAAAATGAGGAGGATTACATCAAAAAGATTCATGTAGATAATATTTCCAATGATGCGACCAACTGAGATGACAAATTGTGCAACACACCGATGGATTCACTCATGGTCAACATGGTCATCATATAGAGCTTGTGTTGGCGATAAAAATTAATGGTGTCATCCAATCAAGTGTTTCATCCACCATTAGGGAGTGTGAGGGACCTTGTATAGAGGCATAAACATACAACTAGTTTACCTATTACATTTTACAATAAAAATCACTGAGGGTGATAACCCTTTTATGTTCCACATGAATTAGTAAGTCATATTTGCTCTTATATTCAAGAGATTTGTCCAGGAAATCCATAAAATTGGTTCAATCATTCTAATATCAAAGAACATGAGTACCTTCAAAATATGAGAGGAACTAGGCCATCAAACCCCGATTATACTCCATAATTGGTAAAATTTTATAATTTTGGAAAACATAGTTTCCATTTTCAAACTTGATTGCATGTTCAGAGTCTTACTTCACATGTAGGTTGGAAACAAAGATCCCAAGGGTGATCTCAAGATCAGTGATAAAAGAAATGTACTCATCCTTATTGTTTGTGACACCTTCATAATATATGAATGATTATATACTGATATTTGGTGTGCGTGTGATGAAAAAAATCCAAAAGGTAGTCCCTATCGTGGTTGGGATTGCTAATCCTCCTCCAAGATCGTCTATGGGAAGCACCATCAAAATCAATATACCATCAGGGAATAGTTTATTTATGAAGAATATGGCCTTCTTGAATATGTCAACATTGAGGGGAAGTTCATCATGGGTCATTTTAATAGAAATGAAATCTACCTATACAAGGAAATTTAATGATTTCTAGGGGAAACATATGTAAATATTCTATAGAATTACTTCATATCAAACTAGTTGGCCTATCAACATATGTCAACTGTGAATTTACTAATACTTTCAAAATAGGATATCAGCTTTATATTATTGGAATTTAGGTAGTTCATCAAATTCAATACTATAAAGGTTAGGGATATTCAACTCCTCTAGATGGAATAATATATTGTCCCTATTTTATGGTTTATTTGAATTGGATAATATATGTATTTTCCATTCCATAATTGTTCTTTTGATCTAGAAGGGTGCCTAGGGACCATTTTAAGGAAATCACATAAAGGACTAGAGGTTTCCCTAATACATGTGGAATCAGAATAATAGGAAACAAAATATACTATTTAATATCATTTAATATAGACTATAAATATATATCACACAATTAGATATTACCTTTCTTTCTGATATTTGATAAGTTCTTACACATTCCCTCAATATTCATAATGAATCGAATGATATAAGACAAGGGGTAATGAAATCCCTATAGATCCTGATGGTTTCATGGATGGTGTATCTGCTTGAAATCCTTGATCATCTATGGGTTGAATATGATGCCTATATACCTGATGATAAACTTGAGGAACATTATTAAGGTTACATTGAATACAAATTTTATAGGATTCAATTTTAGGCGGTGTGAGAAGATGGAGTTAAAAAATTTCAAAATATCCTTGAGATAGGCCAGACACTGTTGGGATTTAATCACCAAATTAACCATGTATCAATCCCTAAATGTCACATGCAATATTTTTGAGATAATATACATGTAATAATTGTAGGTAACACTATCATTCATCAAAGAAAATGGAATCGACTAATAGTATAGTGTTTCATTCATTTTTTTAAAATATATGGCCTCATCATCCTTATTCTCCACTAAGATCTGGTATTACAAGTAATAAACATCTATAATGGATTGGTCTTAGAAACCAACAATATAACATACCACGATATCATTCCTCAGAAGGGGAAATCAACTTTCATGAAGTTGTGGTTGAGGTCCTTCTAGTCTATGTATGCCCAAATATTCTCATTCATGGATTCTAATTGGGAAAATTATCTCCAATCACATGTGGTACTGGGCTTCCTTGATGATGTTGTACATGATTATTCTTTAATATTAATACTCAATCATAGCATTGTGGGAAGATTTATTCTTTTTGTATGGTTTTTTAAACATATAGTGGCCCACTAAGAGGCCAAGGTGATAATAAAAAACAAGGGGATCAAGTCTATGAATTTACATGTGACTCTAGGAGGAAACATCATTCTGATTTTAAAAGAATTAATCATACCTATAATGGTCCTATAGTGACATGAATAAACATATTAGCATTATCCTTAGGTCTCCCTCTATACTGTGATTTAACTAGGTCCACTTATCTACTAAGGTGGAGAAACATTATTCAGTTACTGAATAAGTATCATCATAATCCTCTTCATCATCTAAAACCTAATGATTTTAGGAATTAGGTAGATATTTTAGTTCTATGGACCCCATAGTAGAACTAGTAGTGGTTAAACCCATGTTGATGGATTCCTGATCTACAACAAAAATGTAAAAAATCTAATGAGTCAATATTATCAGTTTCGAACTATGAGTCCCACCATTAATATCAAATAAATGTTATGAAGTGGGATTCTACATTGTAAAAATGACCATTTGGAACATTTTGTGGTATGTTGGACAAGTTCCCAAGGGTTATATAGCTAAATATTCCATAGGAGTATGTATTTCCATCTATGTTTGATCCTATCTTCTATAGGTGTATTAGGTAACCTTTGCGACTCATTCTCATCAGAGATGATGAAGTAACATCCTAGGGATAGGGTTGTGGGATACAAAAGTTGGATTAGAATAATGAATTTATCTTTTAAATATTCCCATTCTTCTACTGATGTGGATGTTAGATTATTAGGGGTGTTGATATGGTCAAACCAATTAATCTGTAGATGTTTTTCATCCATTTTTTGGTACCCACCATCTAGGTTACAGTTCTCATTGGAGTTTAATGTAGAGGAATTTCCTAGGAATACCCATACTGAACCATCGAGGGATAATTTTTTGTACTGATATTATAAGGAATGGACCACTACAAAAGATAGAGTTAGGTCCTTTAAAAAAGGGAATTGTAGGTTGTATTATTGGAGACTGTAATTAATATAATTTTTAATACATGGTCATCTAATTAGGAATTCATTCATTTGATGAAGGTAATTATATGTTGTCTCTTATTTTACCCCTAAATTTTTGAGTTATTTGAGTTTAGTATCCTCTAGTGGGGCGCAACTGGTAGAGTGTCTAGGTTAGGATGATATTGATTCAGGATCCACTTTCTACTAGGCAGTGGTGGATTTTTATGCCATTGAACTACCCTAGGATTTAAAAATCACCAATATTTTAATTGATAATGTAAACTTCATCCTATTCAGAGATAGAAAACATTTCATCGAACACTTCCTAATTGTATTCCTCATCATGGTAAGCCTCAGTAGTAGTTATCACAATCATGAACTATGGAGGCCTCTTTAGGTCCTTGATGTGGCTTCACACATATCCTTTTTTAGGAAGATCACATCATGTGTCAAGATTCTCATTTAATTTCTAGAGAGATTCTATATCAATTCATATTTTTAGGTGAGGTTATATTTCCAAATTCTAAGGGACTCTCATTAATAGAGAGTGTAGTTAGTATATTTGGTTGAGGATCAATGTAATGGCTGGGGAAAGATGTGTTATACAACTTAATGGATGATTTGGGATGGGCACTAGAAGATGGTGGTTAAAATATGGACATCTACGAATTATCATGATGTTGATATGGTTGGGATAGCTGATCGACCAATGTGGTCAGTTGGGGAGGTGTTTCTAATATAGTAGCATGAGAGGTTTTCTCCTAGTGAGCTCTATGTAATTATTTGTTTTCATGTCTTAGTGGCATTTATATCCTTTTCAGGGAAATTTTATAAATGTCATACCCATTCCCAATGACTCCCATACCTCCTTTGATGGCTTCGTCTAGAGGTTCTTGTGGTGACAACATGGGGTTCTTCATCTCTTAGTATAGTGTAGTGATCTCTGAGCCTGAAATCATTCACAAAATCACGATTTTATTCTTTATTAGTGTAAAATTTGTAGATGGAATGAAATTTAGCAATCTGTCCCAATTCACTAGTCATGATGTAGAAAAGTGTTCAAAATGGATTTTCCACTAAAAATGGAGTCTAAATTCATAGGCATCATAATAAAATATTAATATCAGACATTAAAGTTTATGATACCAAAGTGATGGTTAGATTGAGAGAGGAAACAATAAGGGGTGTTGGTTTTCTTATGAAGGCATGGATAATGTCATGGGTGATAGTGACCTTCTTATGGGATATCAAATCATTGTACATCTATTTTACTCATCCTAATTCTTATTTCTATCCATGATAGTGTTCATCGATGCTATCAATGGTTATTAAAAAATGTTATATATATGTATGTATATCGCCTAACATTACTATTCCACGATCAAAAGTTTCATGGATCACATCTTTAAACATGAAACACCCCTTGATGTTGTGCCTAAAAATGATATTTTATGCACAATAGTTCACACAATCATGTTGGTTATCATCCTTAAGCCTTATCTTTTCAAGCATACTCATGATATTCTTTTTAAGGGAACAGATTTATTATCTAAGGTCATGTGAATCCTAGAATGGGTAGGTCTTATTGTTTCAATATAAGCGGGGTTCTGGGTGCCTTGCCCAATAAGGGATATTTGTTGGTGGTTTCATTGTGAGGATGTTCATGATGTGTTTGTGCTTAGTGGGTATTGTCTAGAAATTGATATAGATGTGGATTGTCTATAGGGACCCAAAAGGCATATGGGAGGATGTTTTTACCTTTATATGTCTTTGTATGATGATGGAAGAGATTATTGGTATGACCAATACCTGGTCTACTATCTGGCTTCCTATTGATGCTATGCTATTTTAGTAAACTCATGAAACCATACTAATAATCCTAATGAGATAAGGGTAGGGACAAAATCATCATTTACATTTTCATATAACATCTTCTATAACTTATCCTAGAAACATACATGTCTATGGAGTACATGTTCCCCCGCTGACAAGAAATGATGTTATAAAATCTCTCATCATACCTCTACAATCATTTGGAAAGGTAATAAATTATATTCTTACACATGTTAAAGCTGAAATGATAGATTAACTATATAAAAAATCCTATAAGATGGTGATACATCTCTAGTCAAGATGATTGTTCCAAAAAGGATGTTCCCTCCAAAGACTCAATGAACTATTGAATAATTGAATCCTCCTACTATTATAGGGTCATGATCATCACTCCAAAATGTGAAGTTATGTTCACTATGTGTTGCGCTGGATCT
Organism: Viscum album; assembly: GCA_963277665.1. Classification (NCBI taxonomy): domain Eukaryota; kingdom Viridiplantae; phylum Streptophyta; class Magnoliopsida; order Santalales; family Viscaceae; genus Viscum; species Viscum album. The sequence goes on along the minus strand of OY728155.1, from coordinate 211,535,265 downwards.
CCCATATAGTTGAATGGGGTGACAATCAGATTCCCTAAATCTCTTGGTTGGTGAATCTAGTTGACTCATGTTGTATATGAATTCCCCTATGTCTTGATCAATTCTTAATATGATTCAAATTATTTTATATTGGTAGTGATTGTGGCAATTATGTACACTCTTTGTGGTTTGATAGTCATCAATGCTATGACTGTTATACTACCACATGAGGCATAGCAGTCATGATCTCAAGTGGGGAAGTCATGATATTCACATAGGGTTAGATTATCATATAATTAATGTATTCTAAAGTCAATATCCTATATCCTAATTGGCTGTTATGGGATGCCTATATCAACACAATGATCACATCTTAGAAGGAAAATATGTCTTGTATAAGGATGGATGAGTTACTTTCTGATGTTATTTCTCTCTAGGTGATGTTTGACAATATTTTCAGTAGTGAGTTTGTTGTAACCCTCAATCTCTAACAAATAGGGTTGCCACTCATCGATTTGAAAATGCCTTTGTCATTTCCATTGATGGGATGATGATATTGGATTGCAATTTTAGTTTTCTAAAAGGTCAATGGGTAAAAATAGTACCTCATTAGGGGGACTCCTAAGGCCCAATGACTGTATATAATGATGAGTGCAGGTGGTGAGCGGAATATCAGTTTCATACTACATCTCCACATTGGGGGATTTTATCCCTTTTTTCCTATGGTTTTTGTCACGAACCAACCCGGGTCGACCCTGAACTGGTCCCCCGTGCCGGTCCGCGATAGGGCCCAAGGGGCGTTCCCGATCGTCACGGACTGGAAACTAGTGCCGGACATCGACATTTAATTATTGGGATTTATATTTCCCATAAAAGATAAATTGATAAACAAGGATAACCGAAATAATTAAATGGAACTCGAGTAGCGCAATAAAGAAAATAAACATAACACCTCAACATACCTCCACATGACCATCCAGGTCACCACACAACCAAAAGCTCGCCTTGCTCCAACAATGAGAAACTCAACCGAGAGAAAAATGATCAAAGGAATCCTGAAACTAAAATGATAAAGTAGTTGTGAGCATTTAAAATGCTCCGTATGGATTCCAAGAGAAAACCACTAAATCAAAGTCCTTCCTTTACTGAAAAAAATCCATTAATGAAAGTTTGAAATACAATTATAAAAGTAGGGTTTTCACAATTGAAAATAAATAACATGTTTCCCCATTTAAAACCGAACACATGCTACATACTATTTTCCAAAATCATTTTTTATTTTATAAAAAAAATGCAAAACATAATATACCAACGTTGTGTGAGAGTAAAATGAGTAAGAGTGAATGCTAAAAATAACTCATGCACGGAAAGTAAACAAGACCAGTGCACGGAAAGTAATAAGCAATGAAAATAATCCAGTAACCTTGGATGATCCTAAACATCCCTAGAAGACCCTTGGATGTACTCGGTTTCAGAAAAACCTATCAACATATGGTGGAGCTCTTAAGTCTATAACCAATTGTCCTCCCTAACTGACCAATCCAGTGGAAAATCCCTCCTGGCCTAACAACAAATCTAGGGGGTAGCAACCCATCTAATCGGGGTTGATCAAAAACCATCACTTGATTTGTAAATGGTTCCCAAGAACCCATAGTTGTTACATTAATATAGTGCATGTAGGAGGCCCTCACACGCATGACACGTCTCACCGCACTTGCCTACCCAAACACAGACACTCTATAATATTACCCATAAGTGATATCCCCCTATATTGGTTCCCCAATATATATTCGTATATATATATACATCATATCATCAAAGGTTCCAACCGATCCATCAAGCCAGGAAATCATTAAATCCATTTGATGCCTTTTCCAAAAATACTAAAATTGTTATATGGGAATTCAGAAATCAAAACGTCGTCAATTAAAAGAGTCAATGAAAACATTAAATTAAAGCTGAAAGTGCCAAACGGTCTATCACGACACACCCAGGTTGATATAATTATTCTAAAAACATTTAACGTTCCAAACATACACACACAATTTCAAACTCCAACCATTATAACAGTTAGCACAACTCCACACATAAGTCGGAAGAGCCAAATGGGCCTTTAAGACCAAATACTTCAATGTATTTTTAGTAAAATGTTTCAAAATGTAAATGAAAAACATGCAATCTTGTGAAATGGACAAATTGCTTATTGAGCATAACATTCATTGAAACACACACCAAATACTGAATGGGAACACCCTTTAAGACTACATTTCATACCTTTCAAAAACACCACATAAATAACCAAACCTTATTTAGGAATCAATGACAATTTAGAATACTAAAGTTTTAAAGAAACATTATTTTGAAGGTTCCATCTTAATTCGAGGACACATCCATGTGTGCACCTAGTGCACCCACGGATGTGTGACCACATGCAATGGTATAACAACCACCAAAGTGACATTTCTAAACCATTTCCACAAGAACTCAATTTTCCTAAAAATCAAAACCAACGGTTTCAATATTTAATAGAACGAAAAACAATCCCCCTTAAATCCATAAACCCCCTTTTTTAAACATTTTGAGCACAATTTCCAAGATACAACATTGTCAATCCAAACACGTCATGACTAAATTACATTGACCAGAATATCTAAAAAATCCCTTATTTCCAGAAAATAAGGAACTAGTGAAACATATCAAACATTTCATCAAAATTTATGTAAATATACAAAAAGAATCATAAAAAAATTATATAATCAACCCAACACATTTATTAGAAATTTTACAAGCCTGTCAAACAATTTATAAGTAATTCCATAAACATATCAAACGAATTTCACAAACAAAAAGGAAAATACCATGAGAGATTATTGAAGAGTATCAAAAAAGTTTATGTCATGTTTGGTACACTAATAATACAAATTTTGATGTCAAAATAACCCAATGTCCTCAAACACATAAAATTTTAATTAGAGGGGAAATGATTCAAATCTTTGCTTATGAAAGAACGAAATTGCCTGGAAAGACAATAGAAAAATAACTAAGTATATTTTGAAGGTAAAAATCAAGTAAAATATTTAATTAAAATGCTCAAGAAATAAATGGCTTAATCGGAAAGGAACATGAAAATTATCCTACCTTAAGGTTGAACGCAGACGTGACTGAACATCGATGAGGGGTGAAACAATCCCCCGTGGACCAAACTTCACACCCGAAACAACTCACAAATCCACTAATTACTAATAAAGGCATTAAGGTCTCGATAAATTAATTAAAACCCTCAAAACTAAATATTTACCGAAGTCATGGTCATCAGATGGGGCGGAACGGTGGGTCGCTGGAAAACAACACTTGTCGGGGTTCGAGTTTGCCGCTGCTAGCCAGAAAAGGAGTCGGTGGCCAGAATGCTGGCGAGGATGGGTGCAGGCATGGCAAGGACAGTGTTATGACAAGGAGGTTCCTGACCAGAGATGATAGAGTTTAGGCACTGTCGGTATAGGAGGAAGGCTGGGCAAGCCAAAGGGGGTGAGGCTGATGGCAGGGGTGCGAGAGCTAGGCGTGGTAGAGGGTGAGGAGGGGGGTGCTGGAGCTGTCTACAGGCTGAACACGGGAGGAGGCTGGGGCACCGCTGCTACGGAGGAGGCGGCTAAATGGGGGAGGCGTCCAGATAGGGATGACAGCATGGAGGAGAGGACATGGGGGGATGGTGCATGCAAGTAGAGACGGAGGCCGAACGAGGCGTCGGCGGGAGGAGGAGGCGTCGGGCGGGGGAGGTGGCATAGACACGAGGCCACATCACATGGAGAGGGTGGCTTGCGCTGGGAGGCGCCGCTGCGCATATGGTAAACGGGGGAGGGGTGCAATGAGATTAGGTTAGGGTTAGCTTTTTTTTCATTTTATTATAATAAAATAATAATAATAATAAAATCTGATATAAAATAATAATAATAATAATAATATACCAGAATAATAATAATAATAATAACAAAGATAATATTAATAAAATTTATTAACCATTAAAATAATATTTATACAAATAATAATAATGTCAACAATAATAATAAAAATAATAATATAGTGAATAATGATAATAAAATAATATTAATAATAATAAGCCATTGCATGACGCTAGGGCCACTTGCGCAGCTACTTCCAAACGTGGGGTGACCGCACATGGGTCTGAAACTGAAAAAAATATATTAAACGTCATCAATTTTGATCTGGAACCCATTTCGGACCTTGGTGAGAGAACCCGGGCCAAGAATTAAATTAATAAAAATTAATTTAATTAGGTGGGTGTGACAATTCTCCCCACCATAGAGACTTTCTGCCCCTAGAAAGTCACCTGACCAAAAATAGAGAGAACAAGAGTCCATGCCCGACTGAAATGTAATGGAACCACCCCAAAAAAGAATGTGAGAACACGAGGTGGTTATCCCCACCACATGAATTCAACTAATATTGAAATTCCACAGTCAAACATACCACCCTAGGAAGGGGGCCGACACGGGAACTCTGAACTGATCCAAACAAACATTAGTGAATTAGAGAACAATGTCTTCGAGAAGAGAATGATCTCAAAATTGAACATGAGTATAACCACAATCCTTTACTCCTCTGCAGGCTCTTACATCTCCAAATAAAAGCTGTTAAACCAAGACAAAGATATACAAGGGTCAAACACACTTTAAAAAAACACAAAATCCATAGAACATAATCTGACAAACAAAACTATTGGATTACAACCGAACAAGTCAATTATAACTCCATGACGATTTAATGATCTTACAATGACATAAAAAACTTTAACAGTCGAAAAATAAAGGACTAAAAGAATTTTAATGTTCCACTTCCAACATGGAACAAAAAACCCTAACCAAGGCTTCACACCCCTGGAAACTCTTCACTGTGCACGAGCTTCACCCTATGGCCTATGGTTGGGGTTATGATGGACGAAGCATCTCTTGCCTCACAGCCAGGCCATGAAATTCCTCTAGTCTCAACATCTTCTTCAGGCGACACTTCCTGCAAAACTATTTGAGATGACCCAGACACCTGCAATGATGACACGTCTTCACAAGGATGCGACATGACGACTTCACATGCCCAAACCGGCCACACTGGTGGCACACCACTGAACTTTCCAACGAACTATAATCCAGAAGCACTACATAATACAACTTAGAAATAGTTCTATATGGAACACTTCTCTCGTCAGATGGGGAACCTTCACGAGTAACTGGATTCACTGGATTTCCAAGCACCTACGCTCTGGAGACAAACTCAGATAGGAACACCTCATCCTCTAGCTTCTTGAAATGATGGCCTTGAGAAAGGAGTATCCACTCCATGATCTATGGGAGTAGACCCCCAAATAAGAGAGAAGTATTCACCAAATCCTATGATGATACCTCTTGATAAAAGGTCAAAAGCTCCTTGAAATGGTCAACATAAGCCTTCACCGTCCATTGGCCTTGTTGAATTCACATGAGCTCTTCCCTTTTCATCATCTTCACCTATTCAGGTATAAACCATAGGATAAATACATATTTAATGAAATACCATGTCATCCCAACTCACATTGATGGTGGGGAAACCAACTCCCATTCGTCTAGAGCTGGACCGTCGCCTAAACCCAAAACCGAACACACTCTGACATCATGAGGAGTTCCCAATATCTTGAAGATGTGTTCAACCTTTCCAAGCCCTTCTATTGCCTCTAACTAACCTCGATCACTGTGAGGGATATGCAGTGTGCGAGAAGGACCAAAAACTGGGCATGACTTATCTAAAAACATGGGGACCCTTCTAGGAAGTATTTTTTGAACAACATATAAAACACAGAACCAAAACCAATATCAAGCCGAAGCAACATCATTGGAGGCCCCATCACCTAAAAAATCGCATCAAAGAAGAACAGAGAAATGCAAAAAAAACCCAAAATTTCTACTTCAAAAACCCCTTCCAATTTTATATTTCAAAACCACCTACTTTCAAGGTCACTTTCTAAACCAAATTCAATTTTGTAGAAATCATTTCTCCTTATAAAAATCAATTTAGAAAATCCATGTTTATCCTTTAATTCCATGTGCAAGCCCTAGTAATCCTATGAACCATTGAACAAGTCTTCATCTGCTTCCATTCATATGCACCAAAACACACTTTCCATGTATTCACTCATATGTGGATCGTTCATAAAGAGTACCCATGGTTGCACCCAGACCATATATCTACCTATTTCCAAGAAACCACTAGATTGTTTTAAACCATGAACTTTCAGTCTTAAAAATATATTTCAAAAATTTAAAGTAATTTAAAATAAATCATTATCATTTCAAAAATCCTTTTTAATTTTCAATAAAGCACATACACCAATTAGAACCATGACGAAACTCAACTTGAATCAAATTACCAAAGTTAGGGAATGGTAGTCATGCTTAACGTGGAGACATGGTAGTCGGCAAAGCTCTAAGTAAGCGCCAACATCTAAGAGGAACATAATCCATGTACCCAGACTCCACATCGGTCACAACTCCATGTGAAATCACGACATGACATCGCTTTTCCTCTGCTGTCATCCCTCAATCAAAATAAAATTAGAACAAAACAAGAACACTATTCCTAGAGAACCCCTGGTGACTCGAGGTTGAAAACGGGCGAGGGTTCATGACACCCTTCCTGTACCTATCTCTCAGGACCCTACAATCATAATCTCCATCTACCGGACACCCCAAATAACAAGAACCTCCTTTGACACCATTTGTTCATGAACCAAGCCATGTCGACCCTGACCCTGTCACCCGAGCCAGTCTGCAACAGGGGCCGAGGGGCGTTCCTGATCCCCACAGGCTGGAAACTAGTGTCGGGCATCAAAATTTAATGGTTGGGAATGATTTGGCCGATAAAGGATAAATATATAAACAAGGAAAATGGAATAAAATGAAACGGAACTCAAGTAGCGCAACAAGAAAAATAATTAAAACACCTCAACATACCTCCATGTGACCGTCCAGGTCACCTCCCAACCAAAAGATGACCTTTCTCCAACAATGAGCAACTCAACTGAGAGAAACTTGATAAAAGGAATCCTGCAACTGAAATGATGAAGTTGGTGTGTGCCTTTAAAATGCTCATTAGGGATGCCAAGAGAAAACCACTGAATCCAGGTCCTTCCTTTCCTGAAAAAACCCCATTAATGAAAGTTTGAAATACAATTATAAAAGTAGAGTTTTCACATTTTAAAATAAGCAACAAATTTTTTCCATATAAAAAAACCAACACACTCTACATCCCATTTTCCAAAATCATTTTTCATTTTATAAGAAATATGAAAAATAAAATATAACAATGTTGTGCTAGAGTAAAATGAGTAAGAGTGAAAGCTGAAAATAACTAGCGCACTTAATGTAAACAAGTATACTGCTTGTAAAGTAACAAGAAATGAAAATAATCCAGTAACCATCGGTGATCCAAATCATACCTAGAAGACCCATGGACATACTCTATTTTCGAAGCACCTATCGGCATATAGTGAAGCTCCTAAGTCTATAATCAACTGGACACCCTAACTGACCAATCCAGTGGAAAAGCCCTCCTGGCCTAACAACAAATCCAGGGGGTACCATCCCATCTAATCGGGGTTGATCAGCAACTGTCACTCGATATCTAAAAGGCGCCCAAGAACCCATGGTGGTTACAATTTTATAGTGTCAGTAGGAGTCCCTCGCACACGTGACATATCTCACCACACTGGCCTACCCCAAACAAGGACACTCCATACGATATCCTATAAAGGATATCCCCCTATAGAGGTTCCCCATTATATATACATATACATATATATAAATAAATAATATCATCAAATGTGTCAACCAGAACATCATGCCATTAAATCATAAAAACCATTTGATACCTTTTTCCAAAATACTAATTTGTTATATGGGCATTCAGTAATCAAATAGTCTTTAATTCAAAGAGTCAATGCAAAAATTACATTAATGTTGAATGTTCCAACTGGGCCATCACGACAATCCCAGGTCAAAATAATTATTCTAGAAACATTTAATGTTATAACAAGAAACACAAAATTTCCAAAAACCAACCATTTTAACAGTTAACACAACTCCACCCATTAGTTGGAAGAGCCAAACGGGAATTTAAGACCAAATTCCTCAATGAATTTTTAGTAAAAAGTTTCAAACTCTAAACCAAAAATGTGCAATCATGTGATACGGCCAAATGGCCCCTTGAGCATAACATTCATTGAAACACACACCAATGGCCAAACATTCACACCCTTTGGGACTACATTTCAAAACTTTCAGAAACGCCACATAAAGAACCATACCTTATTTAGGAAACAAAATCTATTTATAAAACTATGATTTTACAAAAACATTTTTTTGAAGGTTCTATCTTCTTTTGAGGACACATCCATGTTTTAACCTAGTGCTCCCATGGATGTGACCACATCCAATGGCATAACAACAACCAAAGTGAAATTTATAAACCATTTCCACATGAACTCAATTTTCCTTAAAATCAAAACCATGAGTTTCCAAATTTATGAAAACGCAAAACAATCCCCCTTAAATCCATAAACCTCTTTTTTTAAACATTTTGAACAAAATTTCCAAGATACAACATTGTCAAACCAATCATTTCATGCCTAAATTACTTTGACCAGAATATTTCCAAAATCCCCTATTTCTAGAAAATAAGGAACCAGTGAAACATATCAAAAAATTCATCAAAAATTATGTAAATAGATAAAACAAATCATAAAAATATATATAATCATCCCAACCAATTTATTAACAATTTTATAGGCCAGATAAACAATTTGTAAGCAATTCTATAAACAGCTCAAACAAATTGCACAAACCAAAAGGAAAATACCATGAGAAATTATTGAAGAGTTTCACAAAGGTGTTTTCATGTTTGGTACACTACTAATACAACTTTTTTATGTCAAAATAACCTAATGTACTTAAACAAATAAAATTACAATCAGAGGGGAAATGCTTCAAAACTATGTTTTTTACAGAACTAAATAGCCTGGAAAGACTAGAGAAAAAAAACTATGTATATTTTGAATGTGAAAATCACATAAAAGATTTAATTAAAATGATCAAGAATTAAATGGCTTAATCAGAAAGGAAGATGAGGATTTGCTTACCTCAAGGTTGACCGCGGATGTGATTGAACAACAACGAAGGGTGAAAGAATCCCCTAGGGACCAATATGCACACCCAAAACAACTCACAAAACCACCAATTACGAACTGAGGCATAAAGGTCCCAATAAATTAATTAAAACTCTCAAAGAAAAATAATTAACGAATTTAGGGTTGTCGGATGGGGTAGAACTGTGGGTCACCAGAAAATAGCGTGTGCCAGGGTTCAGGTTTACCAATGTGGGCTAGAAAAGGAGTCGGTGGTCGGAATGCGAGTGCGGATGGATATGGGTGCGGGATAGATGTAGCTCCAGCAATGAGGAGGCCGATTGAATACGATATAGGGAAGGCATCGCCGACATAAGAGGTCAGCTGGGCATGACTGAGGGGGCGAGGCTAAGGGTAGGGGTGCAAGAGCTGGGTGGGGAGGAGGGCGAGGCATCACTTCATATCTCATAGAACATGGAATCTATCCACAAGTAGTTATGCAATATGTCCTAATAAGATACCAATATAGAATGTGTGGAATTATCTCTAGTGAGAACCCAAGGTATCTCATAGTTTTATGTCATGTGATGGAGAATATGGTTACTATTTTTTGCGTTCATATATATTATACATTATATTATCTCATATTTTTTATATGATTCAACTAGTTTTCATTAAAAATGATATGGATGTAGTTTAACATCATGTGTTGAACATTTTAGTAATTTTTTAAATTCTTAAAGGTTGGAATTTGGATCACCTCCTTTTTTTCATGTGAGGCATATCCTCTTTTTCATATTGGCTAATTCTATAGTTTAATGTCATGTCAAGGGGACGATAAGATTTATAGATTATATTTTTATATCATCGGCTATACGATTTATGAGAATTACATCCTATGGATCGTGGTGTTGGTTGGACGTCTGATGCGCTCCCCATTCGCGGTTAACAATCAGTACGCACCATTAGATTAAACATTATGAATGATGTAAGGTCCTTCCCAGTTAGGTTCTAGTTTCAATGGGTTCTTTGAAGGTTTCATTAGAATCCTATGAGGTATTAATCCATCTATTATATGAATGAATTGGATGCACAGCTTTTTATTGGATGCTCATATAATTTTTTTTTAATTCCTTTCCACATTAGGTAACACTTGTTGTCTATATGACTCATTATCATCCTACTTAGCCAAAATTGACTTCCTCCCTTCTATGAGTATTCTTATCGTAACCGACTATATGATGTTATGGTATATGAAATATATGTGTGTACCAACTTCTTTCCCAATCACCATGTAGTATGGGGTCACCTAGGTGGTATTCTACGTTGTTGTATAATATCTGCAAAGGGAGTGGTGTAGATTATTGGGATACTTATTCATGTTCTACCCTAATTTCTTATATAGGATGTTAGATTGTTTTGTTGTTGAATTATTCAATATTTTAATTCTCCTATACATGATAGTGGAAGGTCTGGTTGGATTGGATATTGTGCTTGGAATACATCTTTTTCTTTGGATGGCTCAAAATTTAGTACCATTTTTGTGAGATTGGTGTGAAGACATAAAAATTGGTGATGTAACAGCCCGAGATTTTATGAAAAATATTCTTTTTAATTTTATTAATGTCTTGTGTTGTACGCTACACCAAAAGGAGCTTGCACAACACGCATCCTTGACTTGCCTTGCATTACATGCAATCACAACCTTCCTCGATAGCGTGTGTAGTACGCAATACCGAGTTTCACTAAACAACGATATGCTATTAAAATATTATTAAAACTAGCCGTTATGAATAGTAATAACCACTTTTTGAAATTTTATAAATTTTATTTTTCAAAATGGACTTCATTTTTGGACTCAGAATATCGAAATTAGCCTAGGGTGATATTTTGGTATTTTTCTGAAAACTTTCAATTTTTGATGAATAGTGAAACCACTAAGTGGTAGGTTAAAAACTGAATTTTGCATAAAACTTAATTTTACCGCTTCTGTGAATGGAATTTCAAAAATCCGAGAGACACGGTTAATATCAAGGACTAAAATGTGGTTCAATGAGATGAAAATAATTTTTTGGTGAATAGTAACTTTTTACTATTTTTACCGCGGTTAATAGTAAATAGGGTAACTAAGGGTAAATATGATATCAATATTACCCTAACACATGTCCTAATTCTATTGGACAAGTGTAATTCGACCAAAAACAAACTTAGGAATAAAATATGACCATTTAGGCCCACTTGGATTAGATTAGGACATTTATTATTAATTTATTTAAAGAAGGGTTAAAATACTTAAAATCAATGTTTAATAAGTAAATCATTTTTAATATGGGGTTATACATAAGATAAATTCGACTATAAATATTCATTATAAAGATAAAAAGCTTTCCTACATAAGGGTATTTTATTTATAATTTTTATACATTAAATAATTTAATTTATTTATGATGCAGTAATTATCTTATTAATGAAATATTGACATAATTGATGTTATAAACACCAAAATAAATGTAATTTGAGACTTTTTATGAATTCCACTAATTTTCTAGGTTACTATGATATATTAGTGTTGATTTAATCAACTTGTTTCGAACATATAATTCTGTTATGACTTTCACAAAAATCATATATCAAATAGTGTCAAAATTGACACAAAATAGTTTTTAAATCAAATATTATATTATTAATTGTTATTTTATTCCTAAAAATCTATGGTTCGTCCAAATGACTTAGATAATGATATATATATTAATAATAAACAATTTGGGGTTCGTTTGGCATGTTATAGTAAGTGTATTAACCATATAATGAATGAAAACAAAAAGACACGGTAAAAGTAAAATTAATTAACTTAGAGTTAAATCTAATTGATAAGGTTAAAATAATACCCTAAACTTGTCTAAATCCTATTGGTTGATAGGATTTCGACCCATCCCCACTTTAGCTTCGAAATAAGACCCTTTGGAACCATTATAAACCGATTTTGACTTTAATATAAAATAATATTTTGAGATATTCCTAAGGTGCCCCTCTCCTCCCTTATAAAAGGGCACCTCCTCCCCCTCCTCCTCACACAAAATTGAGCACTCAAGCTCGGACAAACCCTACCATTTTCTCCTCTCCACTTCCCTAGAATAATACTAGAGGTCTTGGTCTTCTCCAAAGACCAATCTTAGTTCCTTAAGTGGAGGATTCAAAGAGGCGTTCCAAAAGAAGAGGTAATATCCATTACCGATCTTTTCAATTTCATTCTTCTTCAACTTCTTATTCTTTAGTTGTTTCATGATAAAGTAATAACATCAGTATTACTTACATACTGATATGTTATTATAAATATGAAACAACCCTAATTCACCTTCTATCCATCCTACGGAAAAATGAAATCACCGCCCGTGCGTACGTACGGAATACCGTCTCCACGCCGTGGTGTAATCTATTTTCCACCATCACCTTACAAGGATGGGTATAATGGTGTAATGAGTAACTATATATTATTATTATGAAGTAATATTGATACTGAAATAATCTATATATACTCCAATACAATTCCACGATCATAGGAATGATATCATCACTCATGCGTACGTACGGAATACTGTCTCCACGATGTGATGCGACTCGTTCTACATGATCTTCATTTCATAATGATTATATAAATGAATTGAATGAATGAATATGGTATATAATACACTAATACCATTCTGGAAATGAATTATCTATAACCTAAAGATAAGAATAAGAATTTATTCGACAAAACACGCATAAGAACAAAAAGTTATAAAGACCCGAGTAACAAGTAACAATGAAATATTACTAACAAGAAGATAATAATATGACCATATATGATATCATATCAATATGTATGATTCTGGAATAAGTCAATAACATTATTTAAACCATTATACAGGAGCTTCGGACATGAACAAAGCAAATCGGACCTAAGGTAAGGGAAAATATCACAATCTCATTTTTATCCGAGATTGTTTTTACCTTGGCATTTACTGGGGTGTATTTTATCATCCACATCCATGTTCCATAAATATGTAATATTGTTTCCATCCACTTACAATAGTTTAAATCCAATTTTACCCTTCGGTGAATTTTTAGTAAAGTATATGAAAGGAATCTTTTGTCGTTTTTTTTGTACGAGGTACTTTTTGACTTTTCCGACAAAAGTACGAAGAATGTTTTTTTTAACTTATACGGCATGAATGGATTTTTAAAACATTGTTTCCAAGAAGATTCCTTTACAAGTTTTCAAGTTTATTTTCAATCAACTTCTTTTATTTTAAAGTTGTATGACATGTTATGAAAGGAAAAATGTTTTTGAAGAAGAAAGGATATTTTCCTCAAGAATGGAGTTCAAGTGTTTTATCAAAATTATTTTCCATCTAAGATAATAAAGGGTTCTGTTTTTATCCCTATTATTAAATTGATTTGTTCATGTTTTGATGGAATTATTTTTATGAATTCCTTTATCTTATATGAATTGATTTATGATGTCATGATGTTTCAAGAATCCCATTTTTGTTACATGTGTTATGCGATGATGTATGTTTTATGATTATGTGGCACACATAAGAAAGGATTCATTATATGATGGGTGGGACCTATATCTCCCTCCAATGCATTGGGTAAAGATTTTATATCTCATTAGATAGACATGGCTGGAACGGAAGGTTATTTCGGTTCAGTGACACAGGACTGAAACGAGGAGTGAACTCGGTTCAGAAAGGGACTTTGTCCACTAAGATAGTCTTGGCAATGAGTCATGACTAACAAGAAATGATTTTCCATGATTATGTGTGCATGCCACAAAGTTTCAAGTTTTAGGTTATGATTATGGGGATCTCATTTTCACTTCTATGATTTATTCCATGTTAAGATATTATGATCTCTTTTGCAGGTTTTGATTTTCGGAAGGATATGATATGATTTTTATTTCCTTTATTTTCCCTTGCTGAGCATTTGAGCTCACCCTTTTATGTTTTCTTTTCCCCAGGATATAAAGAAAGGTTTTAGGTATAAAAAAAAGGGAAGATCTTTATGGGAGATATTGAAGATCTTTCACCACGATTAGAAGATTACGTTCCGAGTTTCCAAAGACACTAAACTATTACGATCCTTGTGTGCGTGTGTTTTTGTTATGTACTAAGTATTCCGCAAAAGTAATGTAAATTCTATGTACGTCAGGCTTCGGGTCTCTACAACTGGTATCAGAGGAAAGGTTTAGTCAACCTTTGGAAACTAGGTTGCGAAAACGTTAGTGAGATCCCTAGAGATATTTCTAAGGTATGTCTAGGGATGCCCCTAAGGATAAGTATACGTATAGGATATAGTCCTAGAACTATGGTAACGATATTAGATTAAACCTAAGATGATATATATTTAAGTTACTCCCCCTTTATTATGATTTTTGCATCTAACACTATTCTGTTTGGGTTTTAGAAAATGGCTGGAAACAAGATGATTCACAATAATGGAGGATATGATGGACAATGGAATGATATTCTTCATGAGAAACCAAATGAAATGGGATTTGGATGTCCAAACATCATTATTATGCCGAATCAGCAATCTCACAATATGATCAATAAAGTAAAATTTGGTAAGTTTCCTGACTCGACTAATAAGAGAAATATGGAGTTCCATGATGATCATAGAGGAAAGAAAGTTCAATTTCCCCTATGTAAATCATGTGGGAAGAGGCATCAAGGAGAATGTTTCAAGGGAACTGGAAGATGCTTTGGGTGTGGAAATGAAGGACACAAAGCAAGTAAGTGCAAAGGAAAAGTGTCGGTTAACACCATGGATGAGGATAATGGTATTGCTACGACATCAAAAATGGTTAAGTGTTTTAAATGTGGAATGTATGGGCATTATGCAAACAAATGCCCTAAGGGAAAGTCTCATGAAGAAAATCAGTATGGTCATATGGGTAGTATTTATGTGGATGATGATGATGAGACTACAAATGACATGTGATATGAAAGAATTGTTGAAGCTCAGTCAATGGTTTAAGAATGTAGTGGAATGATTACATGTTTATCATCTGTAATGTTGTATAAGTAATCTCATGGTACTATGGGATAAAAAGACATCTAAGGATTGTTACATTGTTGTCTTTCCTTATGTTTTGAAAGTATGTGATGAATGGTACCAGTATTTTTGGAAAGTAGATGATATGCGCATGATGAAGGGATAAGGCGATAATGAGATGTTTGATTGTATGCATGAGCTCATGATTGATATAAGGACTAAGTGATATCATGGTTTGAGTATATAGAATTTTGAGGATTTTGGTATATGAAAAGTGTTAACTTTTAACTGCATTCAAGTGTTCACTATGGTTCAATGGGTATTCAAGAGAATACATTATTAAGGCCTTTGAATGTTTGGAATGTGACTAAAAAGACATATCTTATGATATATGGGGATCAATGATGGTATTAAATCTCTGGTAATCGTTTTCACTATATTATGAGAGTGGACTGAAGTATTATGGATAAGCCTAAAGATTGTAATGGATTATGTTGGACATAAGTTAGGATAAAACGTTTTTCGATATTATTGATGAGATGTTATAGTAATATAGTTTTAGAAAAAGGACAACCTGCAGGACGGGCGACAGCCCATCGCGTCGGACAAGGCTGTAGGAATCGAACCCACAACCGAAGTGCGACTGGCCTTTATCGCCTACCACTGGCCTACAGGAAGTCCATGTTTAGTAGAAACTAGTTTTATTATATTAAGTAGTATGATATATGAAGTATAAGTCCATTTTAGGAACCATATATGATTAATCTCACTATAGATCAACTTATGCATATAATTTTTGCTAACCTTTTGTTTGAGACAGATGGAATGACCCGTCATCTGCTAACACTTCACGAATAACAAATTCAACTTCATTTAAGAGATGAAGTGGAAATTGTTCTAGGCACGAACAATAGTGAGATTGTACCAAAATAAAGAAAGTATTTATTCCAATTCAAATTTTCAACTTTAGGGAAATGATCTTGAAAACCAAAAAATGTTGTCCTAGTGATCTTATACCTGATGAATCGGATGGTACCTTAGATCGTCACAAATTTATGGATTTTTGATTATTGGCTTTTCCATAGCCATGTTCTCTACCACTCTCCATCAGAACATGATGGTTAGATTTCTCTTCCATATCCATATTTTCACCTATGTGGAAACCCAATGATTAGTTTATTTGGCTAACCGTTACGTTTCATACTTTTGTTTTTAAAGATTGGTTTTGATATTCCTTTTTACGATGTGGGTTTCTATTAAAGAAACTTTCAAATAGTAAACCATTTATAACCCCGACGAATTTCGAGGGCGAAATTCATTTTAAGGGGGGTAGAATGTAACAGCCCGAGATTTTATGAAAAATATTCTTTTTAATTTTATTAATGTCTTGTGTTGTACGCTACACCAAAAGGAGCTTGCACAACACGCATTCTTGACTTGCCTTGCATTACATGCAATCACAACCTTCCTCGATAGCGTGTGTAGTACGCAATACCGAGTTTCACTAAACAACGATATGCTATTAAAATATTATTAAAACTAGCCGTTATGAATAGTAATAACCACTTTTTGAAATTTTATAAATTTTATTTTTCAAAATGGACTTCATTTTTGGACTCAGAATATCGAAATTAGCCTAGGGTGAAATTTTGGTATTTTTCTGAAAACTTTCAATTTTTGATGAATAGTGAAACCACTAAGTGGTAGGTTAAAAACTGAATTTTGCATAAAACTTAATTTTACCGCTTCTGTGAATGGAATTTCAAAAATCCGAGAGACACGGTTAATATCAAGGACTAAAATGTGGTTCAATGAGATGAAAATAATTTTTTGGTGAATAGTAACTTTTTACTATTTTTACCGCGGTTAATAGTAAATAGGGTAACTAAGGGTAAATATGATATCAATATTACCCTAAAACATGTCCTAATTCTATTGGACAACTGTAATTCGACCAAAAACAAACTTAGGAATAAAATATGACCATTTAGGCCCACATGGATTAGATTAGGACATTTATTATTAATTTATTTAAAGAAGGGTTAAAATACTTAAAATCAATGTTTAATAAGTAAATCATTTTTAATATGGGGTTATATATAAGATAAATTCGACTATAAATATTCATTAGAAAGCTAAAATGATTTCCTACATACGGGTATTTTATTTATATTTTTTAGACATTAGATAATTTAATTTATTTATGATGCATTAATTATCTTATTAATGAAATATTGACATAATTGATGTTATAAACACCAAAATAAATGTAATTTGAGACTTTTTATGAATTCCACTAATTTTCTAGGTTACATTGATATATTAGTGTTGATTTAATCAACTTGGTTCGAACATATAATTCTGTTAGGACTTTCACAAAAATCATATATCAAATAGTTTCAAAATTGACACAAAATAGTTTTTAAATCAAATATTATATTATTAATTGTTATTTTATTCCTAAAAATCTAAGGTTCGGCCAAATGACTTAGATAATTATATATATATTAATAATAAACAATTTGGGGTTCGTTTGGCATGTTATTGTAAGTGTATTAACCATATAGTGAAAGAAAACAAAAAGACACGGTAAAAGTAAAATTAATTAACTTAGAGTTAAATCTAATTGATAAGGTTAAAATAATACCCTAAACTTGTCTAAATCCTATTGGTTGATAGGATTTCGACCCATCCCCACTTTAGCTTCGAAATAAGACCCTTTGGAACCATTATAAACCGATTTTGACTTTAATATAAAATAATATTTTGAGATATTCCTAAGGTGCCCCTCTCCTCCCTTATAAAAGGGCACCTCCTCCCCCTCCTCCTCACACCAAATTGAGCACTCAAGCTCGGCCAACCCCTGCAATTTTCTCCTCTCCACTTCCATAGAATAATCCTAGAGGTCCTGGTCTTCTCCAAAGACCAATCTTAGTTCCTTAAGTGGAGGATTCAAGAGGCGTTCCAAAAGAAGAGGTAATATCCATTACCGATCTTTTCAATTTCTTTCTTTTTCAACTTCTTATTCTTTAGTTGTTTCATGACAAAGTAATAACATCAGTATTACTTACATACTGATATGTTATTATAAATATGAAACAACCCTAATTCACCTTCTATCCATCCTACGGAAAATTGAAATCACCGCGCGTGCGTACGTACGGAATACCGTCTCCACGCCGTGGTGTAATCTATTTTCCACCATCACCTTACAAGGATGGGTATAATGGTGTAATGAGTAACTATATATGATTATTATGAAGTAATATTGATACTGAAATAATATATATATACTCCAATACAATTCCACGATCATAGGAACGATATCATCACTCGTGCGTACGTACGGAATACCGTCTCCACGATGTGATGCGACTCGTTATACATGATCTTCATTTCATAATGATTATATAAATGAATTGAATGAATGAATATGGTATATACTACACTAATACCATTCTGGAAATGAATTATCTATAACCTAAAGATAAGAATAAGAATTTATTCGACAAAACACGCATAAGAACAAAAAGTTATAAAGACCCGAGTAACAAGTAACAATGAAATATTACTAACAAGAAGCTAATAATATGACCATATATGATATCATATCAATATGTATGATTCTGGAATAAGTCAATAACATTATTTAAACCATTATACAGGAGCTTCGGACATGAACAAAGCAAATCGGACCTAAGGTAAGGGAAAATATCACAATCTCATTTTTATCCGAGATTGTTTTTACCTTGGCATTTACTGGGGTGTATTTTATCATCCACATACATGTTCCATAAATATGTAATATTGTTTCCATCCACTTACAATAGTTTAAATCCAATTTTACCCTTCGGTGAATTTTTAGTAAAGAATATGAAAGGAATCTTTTGTCGTTTTTTTTGTACGAGGTACTTTTTGACTTTTCCGACAAAAGTACGAAGAATGTTTTTTTTAACTTATACGGCATGAATGGATTTTTAAAACATTGTTTCCAAGAAGATTCCTTTACAAGCTTTCAAGTTTATTTTCAATCAAATTATTTTATTTTAAAGTTGTATGACATGTTATGAAAGGAAAAATGTTTTTGAAGAAGAAAGGATATTTTCCTCAAGAATGTAGTTCAAGTGTTTTATCAAAATTATTTTCCATCTAAGATAATAAAGGGTTCTGTTTTTATCCCTATTATTAAATTGATTTGTTCCTGTTTTGATGGAATTATTTTTATGAATTCCTTTATCTTATATGAATTGATTTATGATTTCATGATGTTTCAAGAATCCCATTTTTGTTACATGTGTTATGCGATGATGTATGTTTTATGATTATGTGGCACACATAAGAAAGGATTCATTATATGATGGGTGGGACCTATATCTCCCTCCAATGCATTGGGTAAAGATTTTATATCTCATGAGATAGACATGGCTGGAACGGAAGGTTATTTCGGTTCAGTGATACAGGACTGAAACGAGGAGTGAACTCGGTTCAGAAAGGGACTTTGTCCACTAAGATAGTCTTGGAAATGAGTCATGACTAACAAGAAATGATTTTCCATGATTATGTGTGCATGCCACAAAGTTTAAAGTTTTAGGTTATGATTATGGGGATCTCATTTTCACTTCTATGATTTATTCCATGTTAAGATATTATGGTCTCTTTTGCAGGTTTTGATTTTCGTAAGGATATGATATGATTTTTATTTCCTTTATTTGCCCTTGCTGAGCATTTGAGCTCACCCTTTTATGTTTTCTTTTCCCCCGGATATAAAGAAAGGTTTTAGGTATAAAAAAAGGGAAGATCTTTATGGGAGATATTGAAGATCTTTCACCACGATTAGAAGATTACGTTCCGAGTTTCCAAAGACACTAAACTATTAAGATCCTTGTGTGTGTGTGTTTTTGTTATGTACTAAGTATTCCGCAAAAGTAATGTAAATTCTATGTACGTCAGGCTTCGGGTCTCTACAGGTGAAGGGTGTGGGATTTTAAAAACACAATCAAAGACTATTCCTTTACCACTTTTAAGGAGTAAGACACTTATATATTATATATTAATATATTATAGGTATATCCAATCATCATTTTTTATCTTCCACTTGAGAATAAGGTCCCACAATATTAATTTCCCATACAGAAAATACTAAATAATACGTGGTGGTATGAATATGCTTTGATGGTTAATTCATGATTTTTTCATGGATATGTGCATAAAATTTCATTTTCATGATTTTTATTTAATCAAAAATAATTATGGAGGGAATAAATCCAACTATTATACTTGTATAGAGTGAATCCATCCCGCAAGATCAGATCCACATGAACAAGTGTCTGTTTCTTACATGAAATTAGGGATCTCGTTCACATGAATGAAAATGAGGAGGATTACATCAAAAAGATTCATGTAGATAATATTTCCAATTATGGGACCAACTGACATGACAAATTGTGCAACACACCGATGGATTCACTCATGGTCAACATGGTCATCATATAGAGCCTGTGTTGGTGATAAAAATTTATGGTGTCATCCAATCAAGTGTTTCATCCATCATTAGGGAGTGTGAGGGACCTTATATATAGGAATAAACAAAAAACTAGTTTACCTATTATATTTTACCATAAAAATCAATGAGGTTGATAACCCTTTTATGTTCCACATGAATTAGTAAGTCATATTTGTTCATATATTCAAGAGATTTGGCTAGGAATTCCATAGAATTGGTTCAATCATTCTAATATCAAATAACATGAGTACCTTCAAAATATGAGAGGAACTATGCCATCAAACCCTGATTATACTCCATCATTGGTAAAATTTTATATTTTTGGAAAACATAGTTTCCATTTTCCAAGTTGATTGCATGTTCAGAGTCTTACTTCACATGTAGGTAGGAAACATAGATCTCAAGGGTGATCTCAAGATCAGTGATAAAAGAATTGTACTCATACTTATTGTTTGTGACACCTTAATATATGAAGATTATATACTGATATCTTATGTGGGTGTGACGAAAACAATCCAAAAGGTAGTCCCTATCGTGGTTGGGGATGCTAATCCTCCACCAAGCTTCTCTATGGGAAGCACCATCGAAATCAATCTACCATCATGGAATGGCTTATTTATGAATAATATGGCCTTCTTGGATATGTCAACATTGAGGGGAAGTTCATCATGGTCCATTTTAATAGAAATGAAATCTACCTATACAAGGACATTGAATGATTTCTATGGGAAACATGTGTCAATGTTCTATAGAATTACTTCACATCAAACTAGTTGGCCTATCAACATAGGTTAGCTGTGAATTTACTAAAAATATCAAAATAGGTTATCAGCTGTATATCATTGGAATTTAGGTAGTTAATCAAATTAAATACTATAAAGGGTAGGGAGATTCCACTCTTCTAGATTGAATAATATACTTTCCATATTTCATGTTTTATTTGAATTGGATATTATATGTATTTTCCATTCCATAATTGTTCTTTTGATCTAGAAGGGTGCCAAGGGACCATTTAAAGGAAATCACATAAAGGACTAAAGGTATCCCTAAAACATGTGGAATAAGAATAATAGGAAACAAAATGTACTATTTAATATCAGTTAATATGGACTAGAAATATATATCACACTATTAGACACTGCCTTTCTTCCAGATATTTGATATGTTCCTACACATTCCCTCAATATTCATAATGAATCGAATGATGTAAGACAAGTGGTAATGAAATCTCTATAGATCCTGATGGTTTCATGGATGGTGTATCTGCTTGAAATCCTTGATCATTTATGGGTTGAATATAATGCCTCTGTACCTAAAGATAACATTGAGGAACTTTATTAAGGTAACATTGAATACAAATTTTATAGGATTAAATTTTAGGTGGTGTGAGAAGATGGAGTTAAAAAATTTCAAAATATCCTTCAGATAGTCCAGACCCTGGTGGGATTTAATAACCAAATTAACCATGTATCAATCCCTAAATGTCACATGCAATAGTTTGAGATAATATACATGAAATAATTGTAGGTAACACTATCATTCATCAAAAAAATGGAATCGACTAATAGTATAGGGTTTCATACATTTTTTAAAATATATGGCCTCATAATCCTTATTCTCCACTAAGATCTGGTATTACATGGAATATACATCTATAAGGTATTGGTCTTAGAAACCTACAGTATGACATACCAAGATATCATTCCTCAGAAGGGGAAATCACCTTTCATGAATTTGTGGTTGAGGTCCTTCTAGTCAATGTATACCCAAATATTCTCATTCTTGGATTCTAATTGGGAAACTTATCTCCAATCACATGGGGCACTGGACTTCCTTGATGATGTTTTACATGCTTATGCTTTAATATTAATACTCAATCATAACATTATGGGAAGATTTATTCTTTTTGTATGGTTGTTTAAACTTGTACTGGCCCACTAGGAGGCCAAGGTGATAATAAAAAACATGGGGATCAAGTCTATGATTTTACTTGTGATTCTAGGTGGAAAAATCATTGTGATTTTAAAATAAATCCTCATACCTCTAATGTTCCTATAGTGACATGAATAAACATATTAGCATTAGCATTAGGTCTCCCTCCATACTGTGATTTAACTAGGTCCACTTATCTACTAAGGTGGAGACACATTATTGAATTACTGAATAAGTATCATCATAATCCTCTTCATCATCTAAAAGCTAATGATTTTAGGAATTAGGGAGATATTTTATTTCTATGGGCCCCATAGTAGAACTAGTTGTGGTTAAACCCATGTTGATAGATTCCTGATCTACAACGAAAATGTAAAAAATCTAATGAGTCAATCTTATGAGTTTCTAACTATGATTCCCACCATTAATATCAAAGAAATATTATGAAGTGGAATTATACATTGTAAAAATGACAATTTGGAACATGTTGTGGTATGTTGGACAAGTTTCCAAGGGTGATATTCCTAAATATTCCTTAAGAGTATGTATTTCCATCTCTGTTTGATCCTATATTATATAGGTGTATTAGGTAACCTTTGCGACTCATTATCATCAGAGATGATGATGTAACATCCTAGGGATAGGGTTGTGGGATCCAAAAGATGGATTGGAAGAATTAATTTATCTTGAAAATATTCCCATTCTTCTACTGATGTGGATGTTAGATTATTAGGGGTGTTGATATGGTCAAACCCATTGGTCTGTAGATGTTTTTCATCCATTTTGTAGTACCCACCATCTAGGTTACAGTTCTCATTGGAGTTGAATGTAGAGTAATTTCCTAGGAATACCCATACTGAAAAATCGAGGGAGAATTTTTTGCACTGATATTATGAGGAATGGACTACTACAAAAGATAGAGTTTGGTCCTTAAAAAAAGGGAATTGTTGGTTGTATTATTGGAGACTGTAATTAATTTAATTTTTAATACATGGCCATCGAATTCAGACATCATTCATATGATTATGGTAATTATATGTTGTCTCTTATTTTACCCCTAAATTTTCATATTATATGGGTTTAGTATCCTCTAGTGGGGCGCAACTGGTAGAGTGTCTAGGTCAGGATGATATTGATTCAGGAGCCACTTTCTACTAGGCAGTGGTGTATTTCCATGCCATTGAACTACCATAGGATTTAAAAATCACCAATATTTTAATTGATAATGGAAACTGCATCATATTCAGAGATAGAAAACATTTCATGGAACACTTCCTAATTGTATTCCTTATCATGGTAAGCCTCAGTAGTAGCTGTCATAATCATGAACTGTGGAGGCCTCTTTAAGGCCATGATGTGGGCTTTACACATATCATTTTTTAGGAAGATCACATCATGTATCAAGATTCTCATTTTATTTCTAGAGAGATTCTATATCAATAAATATTTTTAGGTGAGGTTATATTTCCAAATTCAAATGGACTCTCATTAATAGAGATTGTAGTTAGTATATTTGGTTGAGGATCTATGGAATGGATGGGAAAATATGTGTTATACAACTTAATGGATGGTTTGGGATGGGCATTATAAGATGGTGGTTAAAACATGTCCATCTACAGATTAGCATGATGTTGATATGGTTGGGATAGCCGATCGACCAACGTGGTCGGTTGGGGAGGTGTTTTTAATATAGTAGCATGAGAGGTTTTCTCCTAGTGAGCTCTATGACATTATTTTTTTTCATGTCTCAGTGGCATTTATATCCTTTTTAGTGAATTTTGTTAAATTTCATACCAATTCCCAATAACTCCCATACCTCCTTTTATGACATCGTCTAGAGGTTATTGTGGTGACAACATGGGGTTCTTCTTCTCTTAGTACAATGTAGTGATCTCTGGTCCTGAAATCATTCACAAAATCACGATTTTATTCATCATTAGTGTAAAATTCGTAGATGGGATGAAATTTAGAAATTTGTTCCAATTCATTAGGCATGATGTATAAAAGTGTTCAAAATGTATTTTCCACTAATAGGGGAGTCTATCTTCGTAGGCATCATAATAACATATTAATATCAGACATTAATGTTTATGATACCAAAGAGATTGTTAGATTGAGAAAGGAAACAATAAGGGGTGTTGGTTTTCTTATAAAGGCATGGATAATGTCATGGGTGATAGTGACCATCTTATGGGATATCAATACATTGTACATCTATTTTACTCATCCTAATTCTTATTTCTATCCATGATAGTGTTCATAGATTCTATCATGGTTATAAAAAAATGTTATATATATGTATGTATATCGCCTAACATTACTATTCCACGATCAAAAGTTTCATGGATCCCATATTTAAACATGAAACACCCCTTGATGTTGTGCCTAAAAATTATATTTATGCACAATGGCTCACACAATAATGGTGGTTATGATCCATAAGCCTTATCTTTTCAAGCATACTCATGATATTTTTTTAAGGGAACAAATTGATTATCTAAGGTCATGTGAATCCTAGAATGGGTAGGTCTTATTGTTTCAATATAAGGGGGGTTCGTGGTGTGTTTACAAATAAGAGATATTTATAGGTGGTTTCATTGTGAGGATGTTCATGATGTGTTTGTGCTTAGTGGATATTTTCTAGAAATTGATATAGAGGTGGATTGTCTATAGGGACCCAAAATGCATATGGGAGGATGTTTTTACATTTATAGGTCTTTGTATGATGATGGAAGAGATTATTGGTATGACCAATACCTAGTCTACTATCTGGATTCCTATTGATGCTATGATATTTTAGTAAACTTTTGAAACCATACTAATAATCCTAATGAGATAAGGGTAGGGACCAAATCAACTTTTATATTTTCATATAACATCTTCTATAACTTCTCCTAGAAACATACATTTCTATGGAGTACATGTGCCCCCTCTGACAAGAAATGATGTTATAAATTCTCTCATCATGCCTCTACAATCATTTGAAAGGGTAATAAATTATATTCTTACCCAAGTTAAAGCTGAAATGATAGATGAACTATATAAAAAATCCTATAAGTTGGTGATACATCTCGAGTCAAGCCGATTGTTCCAAAAAAGGATGTTCCCTCCAAAGACTCAATGAACTATTTAATAATTGAATCCTCCTACAATTATAGGGTCCTGATCATCACTCAAAAATGTGAAGTTTTGTTCACTAGGTGTTGCAATGGATCTCCCATACAGTTGAATGCGGTGAGAATCAGATTCCCTAAATCTCTAGGTTGGTGAATCTAGTTGACTCATTTTGTATATGAATTACCCTATGGCTTGATCAATTCTTAATATGATTCAAATTATTTGATATTGGAAGTGATAGTGGCTATTATTTCAACTCTTTGTGGTTTGGTAGTCATCAATGCTATGACTGTTACACTACCACATGAGGCATAGCATTCATGATCTCAAGTGGGGAAGTCATGTTATTCATGTGGGGTTAGATTATCATATAATTAATGTATTCCAAAGTCAATATCCTATATCCTAATTGGCTTTTATGGGATGCCTATATCAACACAATGACCATATCCTAGAAAGAAAATATGTCTAGTAGAAGGATGGATGAGTTACTTTCTGATGTTATCTCTCTCTAGGTGATGTTTCACAATCTTTTCCGTAGTGAGTTTGTTGTAACCCTCAATATCTAACGAATAGGGTCTCCACTCATGGATTTGAATATGTATTTGTCATTTCCTTTGATGGTATGATGATATTGGATTCCAATTTTAGTTTTCTAAAATTTCACTGGGTAAAAATAGTACCTAATTAGGGGGACTCCTAAGGCCCAATGATTGTATCTAATGATTAGTGTAGGTGGTGAGTGGAATATATTTTTCATACTACATCTCAACATTGGGGGATTTTATCCCTTGTTTCCTATGGTTTTTGTCACCAACCAACCCGGGTCGACCGTGAACCGTTCCCCCGAGCCGGTCCACGATATGGCCCAAGCGGCGTTCCCGATCCACACGGGCTGGAAACTAGTGTCGGACTTCAACATTTAATTATTGGGAATGATTTTTCCCATAAAAGTTAAATTGATAAACAAGGATAAACCAAAATAATGAAATGGAACTTGAGTAGTGCAATAAAGAAAATAAACTTAACACCTCAACATACCTCCACGTGACTATCCAGGTCACCACACAACCAAAATCTCACCTTGCTCCAACAATGAGAAACTCAACGGAGAGAACCTCGATCAATGGAATCCTGAATCTAAAATAATAAAGTAGGTATGAGAATTTAAAATGCTCTATACAAATGCCAAGAGAAAACCACTAAATCCAATTCCTTCCTTTCCTAAAAAAAATCCATTAATGAAAGTTTGAAATACAATTATAAAAGTAGGGTTTTCACATTTGAAAATAAATAACATGTTTTTCCCATTTAAAACTCAACACATGCTACATGCTATTTTCCAAAATTATTTTTTATTTTATAAAGAAAATGAAAAACATAATATACCAAAGTTGTGCTAGAGTAAAATGAGTAAGAGTGAATGCTGAAAATAACTCACGCACGGAAAGTAAACAAGACCAGTGCACGGAAAGTAACAAGAAATGAAAATAATCGAGTAACCTTGGGTGATCCTAAACATCCATAGAAGACCCCTGGACGTACTCGGTTTTAGAAAAACCTGTCAACGTATGGTGGAGCTCCTATGTCTATAACCAACTGGCCTCCCTAACTGACCAATCCAGTGGCGAAGACCTCCTGGCCTAACAAAAAATCTAGGGGGTACCAACTCGTCTAATCGGGATTGATCAAAACTCATCACTCGATCTTTAAATGATTCACAAGAACACATGGTTGTTACATTAATATAGTGCCAGTAGGAGTCCCTCGCACGCATGACACTTCTCACCGCACCAGCCTACCCTAAACACAGACACTCTATTTGATTACCCATAAGTGATATCCCCCTATAGTGGTTCCCCAATATATATTCATATATATATATACATACATCATATCATCAAAGGTGCCAACCGAGCCATCAAGCCATGAAATCATTAAAACCATTTGATACATTTTTAAAAAATACTAAATTTGTTATATGGGCATTCAGAAATCAAAACTTCTCCAATTAAAAGAGTCAATGCAAACATTACATTAAAGCTGAAAGTTCCAAACGGGATATCATGACACACCCAGGTTGAAATCATTATTCTAAAAACATTTGAAGTTCCAAAAATACACACACAATTTCAAACACCAACCATTCTAACAGTTTTCACAACTCCACCCATAAGTCGTAAGAGCCAAATGGGCCTTTAAGACCAAATAATTCAAAGTATTTTTAGTAAAAAGTTTCAAAATCTAAATGAAAAACATGCAATCTTGTGAAATGGCCAAATGTCTTATTGAGCATAACATTCATTGAAACACACACCAAATGATGAATGGGAACACCCTTTAAGAATACATTTCATACCTTTCAAAAACACCACATAAATAACCAAACCTTATTTAGGAAACAATGACATTTTAGAATACTAAAGTTTTAAAGAAACCTTATTTTGAAGGTTCCATCTTAATTCGAGGACACATCCATGTGTGCACCTAGTGTACCCATGGATGTGTGACCATATCCAATGATATAACAACCACCAAAGTGACATTTCTAAACCATTTCCACAAGAACTCAATTTGCCATAAAATCAAAACCAACGGTTTCCATATTTAAGAGAACGCAAAACAATCCCCCTTAAATCCATAAGCCCCCATTTTTTAAACGTTTTGATCACAATTTCCAAGATAAAACATTTTCAATCCAAATATGTCAAGCCTAAAGTACATTGACCAGAATATCTCATAAATCCCTTATTTCTGGAAAATAAGGAACTAGTGAAACATATCAAACATTTCATCAAAATTTATATAAACAGACAAAAACGAATCACAAAAAAATTATATAATCAACCCAACCAGTTTATTAGCACTTTTACAAGCCAGTCAAACAATTTATAAGCGATTCCATAAACATATAAAATGAATTGCACAAACAAAAAGGAAAATACCATGAGAGGTAATTGAAGAGTATCACAAAGGTGCATGTCATGTTTGGTACACTACTAATACAAATTTTGATGTCAAAATAACCCAATGTCCTCAAACATATAAAATTATAATCATAGGGGAAATGCTTCAAATATTTACTTATGAAAGAACCAAATAGCCTGGAAAGACAACAGAAAAATAACTAAGTATATTGTGAAGGCTAAAATCATGTTAAATATTTAATTAAAATGCTCAATCAATAAATGGCTTCATCAGAAAGGAACATGAAAATTATCCTACATTAAGGTTGACCGTAGAGGCGACTGAACATCGATGATGGGTGAAACAATCCCCCGCGGACCAATCTTCACACCCGAAACAACTCACAAACCCACTAATTACTAATAGAGGCATTAAGGTCCCGATGAATTAATGAAAACCCTCAAAAATAAATAATTACCGAAGTTATGGTCATCGGATGGGGCGGAACGGTGGGTTGCTGGAAAACAGCACGTGTCGGGGTTTGAGTTTGCCGCTGCTGGCTAGAAAAGGAGTCGGTGGCCAGAATGCAGGCGAGGAAGGGTGCAGGCATGGCAAGGACGGTGCTCTGGAAAGGAGGTGCCCGGCCGGAGATGATAGTGTTTAGGCACTGCCGGTATAGGAGGCAGACTGGGAAAGCCAGAGGGGGTGAGGCTGATGGTAGGGGTGCGGGAGCTGGGCGTGGAGGAGGGCGAGGAGGGGGTTGTTGGAGCTGTCTACAGGCTGAACACGGGAGGAGGCTGGGGCACCGCTGCTATGGAGGAGGCGACTAAATGGGGGAGGTGTCCAGACGGGGAAGGCGACATGGAGGAGAGGACATGGTGGGGGGGGGGGGGCTGGTGCATTTAGGTATAGACGGAGGCCGAACGGGGCGCCGATGGGAGGAGGAGGCGCCGGCTGGGGGAGGTGGCATGGACACGAGGCTAGATCATAGGGAGAGGGTGGCTTACTCTGGGAGGCGCTGCTGCGCAGGTGGTAAACGAGGGTGGGGGTGCAACGGGATTAGGATAGGGTTAGCTTATTTTTTTTATTTTCTTTTTATAATAATAAAATAATAATAATAATAAAATCTCATATAAAATAATAAAGATAGAAATAAAATAATAATAATAGTAATACACCAGAATAATAATAAAAATTATAATAATAATAATACAGATAATAATAATAAAACTTATTAACCATTAAAATAATATTTATAAAAATAATAATAATGTCAACAATAATAATAAAAATAATAATATATTGAATAATGATAATAAAATAATATTAATAATAATAATCCATTGCACGACGCTAGGGCCAATTGTGCGGCTACCACCAAATGTGGGGTGACCGCACATGGGTCTGAAACTGAAACAAAATATTAAACGTCATCAATTTTGACCCGGAACCCAGTTCAGACCTTGGTGAGAGAACCCGGGCCAAGAATTAAATTAATAAAAATTAATTTAATTAGGCGGGTGTGACAATTCTCCCCACCATAGACACTTTTTTCCCCTAGAAAGTCACACGACTGAAAATAGAGAGAACAAGAGTCCATGCCGGACTAAAATGTAAAATAACCACACCACAAAATAATGTGAGAACATGAGATGGTTATCCCCACCACAAGAATTCAACTAATACGGAAATTCCACAGTCAAACATACCACCCCGGGAAGGGGGGCCGACACGGGAACTCCCAACTGATCCAAACTAACATTACTGAACGAGAGAACAATGTCTTCGAGAAGAGAATGATCCCAATAGTGAACTTGAGTATAACCACAATCCTTGACTTCTCTGCAGGAACTTACATCTCCAAATAAAAGCTGCTAAACCAAGACCATGATATACAAGGGACAAACACACTTTAAAGAAAACACAAAATCCAGAAAACCATAATCTGACAAACAAAACTATTGGATTACAACCGAACAATTCAATTATACCTCCATGATGATTTAATGATCTTACAATGAAATCAAAACTTTAACAGTCAAAAAATAAAGAACTAAAAGAATTTAAATGTTCCACTTCCAACATGGAACACAAAACCAGAACCAAGGCTTCACACCCCTGGAAACTCCTCACTGTGCATGAGATTCACCCTATGGACTATGGTTGGGGCTATGATGAATGAAGAATATCATGCCTCATAGCCAGGAACTGAAATTCATATGGTCTCAACATCTTCTTTAGGCGACACTTCCTGCAAAAGTATTTGAGATGACCCAGACACCCGCAATGATGACACGTCTTCACAGGGATGCGACATGACAGATTCACATGCCCAAACCGGCCACACTGGTGGCACACCACTGAATGGTCTGACGAACTATAAACCATAAGCACTACATAAGACTCCATAGAAATAGTTCCATATGGAACACTTCGCTCGTCAGATGGGGAACCTTCACGAGTAACTGGATTCACTGGATTGCCAAGCACCTACGCTCTAGAGACCAACTCAGCTAGGAACACCTCATCCTCCAGCTTCTCGAAACGATGGCCTTTAGAAAGGAGTTTCCACTCCATGATCTCTGGGATTAGACCCCCAATGAATAGAGACATCTTCACCAAATCCTATGATGCTACCTCTTGATAAAAGGACAAAAGAAACTTGAAGTGGTCAACATAAGCCTTCACCGTCCATTGGCCTTATTGAATTCACATGAGCTCTTCCCTTTTCTTCATCTTCACCTATTCAGGTATAAACCATAGGATAAAGAAATATTTAAAGACATACCATGTCATCCCAACTCTCATTGATGGTGGGGAAACAAACGCCCATTTGTCTAGAGCTGGACCTTCGAATAAACCCAAAATGGAACACACCCTGACATCATCGGGAGTTCCCAATATCCTGAAGACGCGTTCAACGTTTCCAAGCCCTTCTATTGCGTCTAACTATCCTTGATCACTGCGAAGGATATGCAGTGTCTGAGAAGGACCAAAAACTGGGCATGACTTATCTAAAATCATGGGGACCCTTCTAGGCAGCATTTTCTGAACAGGATATAAAACACAGAACCAAAACCAATATCAGGCCAAAGCAACATCATTGGAGGCACCATCACCTAAAAAAACCAGTTCAAAGAAGAACAAACAAATGAAAACAAAACCCAAAATTTCTACTTCAAAAACCCCTTCCTATTTTATATTTCAAAACCACATTCTTTCAAGGTCACTTTCTAAACCAAATTCAATTTTCTAGAAATCATTACTCTGTATAATAATCAATTTAGAAAAACCATGTTCATCCTTTAATTCCATGTGCAAACCCCAGTAATCCTATGAACCATTGAACATGTCTTCATCTGCTTCCATTCATATGCACCAAAACACACATCCTATGTATTCCCTCATATGTGCATCGTTCATAAAGAGTACCCATGGTTGCACCCAAACCATATATCTACCTGTTTCCAAGAAACCACTGGATTTTTTTTAAACCAAGAACTTTTAGTCATAAAAATATATTTCACAAATTAAAAGTAATTTAGAATAAATCATTATCATTTAAAAAACCATTTTTAATTTTCAATAATGCACATAAACCAATTAGAACCATGATGAAACTCAACTTGAATCAAACTACCAAAGATATGGAATGGTAGTCATGCTTAACGTGGAGACATGGTAGTGGGCCATGCTCCAAGTTAGCGAAAACATCTAAGAGGAACATAAACCATGTACTCGGACTCCACATCGGTCACAACTCCATGTGAAGTCACGATGTGACATCACTTTTACTGTGTTGTCATCCCTCAATCAAAAGAAAATTAGAACAAAACAAGAACACTATTCCTAGACAACCCCTGGTGACTCGAGGTTCGAAACGGGCAAGGGTTCATGACACCCTTCCCGTACCTACCTCTCAGGACCCTACAATAATAATCTCCATCTACCGGACACCCCAAATAACATGAACATCCTTTGATACAATTTTTTTCATGAACCAACCCTTGTCGACCCTGAACCCGTCACCCGAACCAGTCCGCAACAGGGGCCAAGGGGCATTCCTGATCCCCACGGGCTGGCAAATAGTGTCGGGCATCAAAATTTAATGGCTGGTAATGATTTTTCCCATAAAAGTTAAATATATAAACAAGGATAAATGGGAAAAAATGATACGGAACTCGAGTAGCGCAACAAAGAAAATAAATAGAACACCTCAACATACCTCCATGTGACCATCCAGGTAACCTCCCAACCAAAAGTTGTCCTTGCTCCAATAATGAGCAACTCAACTGAGTGAAACCTGATCAAAGGAATCCTGCAACTAAAATGATGTAGGAGGTGTGTGCCTTTAAAATGCTCATTAGGGATGCCATGAGAAAACTACTGAATCCATGTCCTTCTTTTCCTGAAAAAACTCCATTAATGAAAGTTTGAAATACAATTATAAAAGTAGAGTTTTCACATTTTAAAATAAGCAACACATTTTTTCCATATAAAAAACCAACACACTCTACATCCCATTTTCCAAAATCATTTTTCATTTTATAAGAAAGATGAAAAATAGAATATAACAATGTTGTGCTAGAGTAAACGGGTAAGAGTGAAAGCTGAAAATAACTAGCACACTTAATGTAAACAAGTCTAGTGCTTGGAAAGTAACAAGAAATGAAAATAATCCAGAAACCATGGGTGATCCTAATCATACCTAGAAGACCCATGGGCAAACTTGGTTTCTAAAACACCTGTTGGCGTATAGTGAAGCTCCTATGTCTATAACCAAATGGCTGCCCTAACTGACCAATCCAGTGGAAAAGCCCTCCTAACCTAACAACAAATCCAGGGGGTACCAGCCCGTCTAATCAGGGTTGATTAGCAACTATCACTCGATATCTAAAAGACTCCCAAGAACCCATGGTGGTTACAATAATATAGTGTAAGTAGGAGGCCATCGCACACGTGACATATCTCTCCACACTGGCCTACCCCAAAAATGGACACTCCATACGATAACCAATAAAGGATATCCCCCGATTGAGGTGCCCCAATATATATACATATAAATATATATATACATAATATCATCAAACGTGTCAACCAGGACTTCATTCCATTAAATCATAAAAACTATTTGATACCTTTTTCCAAAATTCTAAGTTGTTATATGGGCATATAGTAATCAAATAGTCTTCAATTCAAAGAGTCAATGAAAAAATTACATTAATGCCGAAAGTTCCAACCAGGCCATCATGACAAACCCAGGTCGAAATAATTATTCTAGAAACATTTAATGTTATAACAAGTCACACACAATTTCCAAAAACCAACCATTCTAACAGTTAACACAACTCCACCCATAATTCGGAAGAGCCAAACGGGCCTTTAAGACCAACGTCTTCAATGCATTTTTAGTAAAAAGTTTCAAAATCTAAACCAAAAATGTGCAATCATGTGAAACGGCCAAATGGCCCCTTGAGCATAACATTCATTGAAACACACACAATGGCCAAACAGGCACACCCTTTGGGACTAAATTTCAAACCTTTTAGAAACATCACATAAAGAACCATACCTTATTTAAGAACCAAAATCTATTTAGAAAACTATGGTTTTATGGAAACAATATTTTGAAGGTTTTATCTTCATCTGAGGACACATCCATGTTTTCACCTAGTGCACCCATGGATGTGACCACATCAAATGTCATAACAACAACCAAAGTGACATTTCTAAACCATTTCCACATGAGCTCAATTTTCCTTAAAATCAAAACCAATAGTTTCCAAATTTAAGAAAACACAATAAAATCCCCCTTAAATCCATAAACTACTTTTTTTAAACATTTTGAACACAATTTCCAAGATACAAAATTGTCAAACCAATCATGTCATGCCTAAATTCCATTGTCCAGAATAACTCCAAAATCCCCTATTTCTTTAAAATAAGAATCTAGTGAAACATATCAAAAAATTCATCCAAAATTATGTAAATAGACAAACCAAATCATAAAAATTTATATAATCAACCAAACCAATTTATTAACAATTTTATAGGCCGGATAAACAATTTATAATCAATTCGATAAATAGCTCAAACGAATTGCACAAACCAAATGGAAAATACCATGAGAAATTATTGAACTTTTTCACAATGGTGTTTTCATGTTTGTTACACTACTAATACAACATTTGATGTCAAAATAACCTAATGTCCTTAAACAAATAAAATTACAATCAGAGGGGAAATGCTTCAAAACTATGTTTTTGACAGAACTAAATAGCCTGGAAAGACTATAGAAAAAAAACTAAGTATATTTTGAAGAAGAAAATCATGTAAAATATTTAATTAAAATGATCACAAATTAAATGGATTAATTGGAAAGGAAGATGAGGATTTGCTTACCTAAAAATTGACCACAGATGTGACTGAACATCAATGAAGGGTGAAACAATCCCCCAGGGACCAATCTGCACACCCAAAACAACTCACAAAACAACCAATTACAAAGTGAGGCATTAAGGTCCCAATAAATTAATTAAAACCCTAAAAACAAATTAATTACCGAATTCAAGGTTGTTGTACGGGGTTTAACTGTGGGTCACCAGAAAATAGCGCGTTCCAGGGTTCGGGTTTACCACTGCTGGCTGGAAATGGAGTCGGTGGTCGGAATGCGAGTGCGGAAGGATACGGGCGTGACATAGATGGAGCTCCAGCAAGGAGGCGGCCGATTGAAGATTATATAGGGAAGGTGCCGCCGGCATAAGAGGATGGCTGGGCAAGACTGAGGGGGCAAGGCTGGGGGTAGGGGTTCAAGAGCTGTGTGGGGCGGAGGGCAAGCTGGGGGTGCGGGAGCTGGCTGTAGGATGAATGTGGGAGGAGGCCAGGGTGCCGCTGTTGAGGAGGAGGCGGCCGGATGTGGGAGGAAGTCGGACTGGAAAGGTGGAATGAAGTAGAGGACCGAGTGGAGTAGGGGGGGCTGGTGCGCGCATGTAGAGATGGAGGCCGGATGGGGTGCAGCCGAGAGGTGGAGGCGCCAGACGGGGAGGTTGCGCCAAGAGGAGGCCGGATCACGGGGAGGGGGCGGCTCGTGCTAGGAGGCACCGCTGCACAGGGGGTAAACAGGGGGGTGATGAGATTACGTTAGGGTTAGCTTAGATTTTCATTCTTTTCATTTTATTATAATAATATAATAATAATAATAAAATCTAAAAAAAATTATAAATATAGAAATAAAATATTAATAATAATAATATACCAGAATAATAATAATGATTAAAATAACAATAATAAAGATAATATAAATAAAAATTATTAACCATTAAAATAATAATTATAAAAATCATAATAATGACAATAATAATAAGAATGATAATAATATATAGAATAATGATAATAAAATAATAATAATAATAAGAAATTTCACGACGCTAGGGCCGGTTGCGCGGCTACCGCCAAATGTGGGGTGACCGCGCACGAGCCCAAAACCCAAAAACAAACATTAAATGTCGTGAATTTTGATCCGGAACCTAGTTTGGAGCTTGGAGAAATATTAAAGGCCATGGATTAATAATATAAAAAGTAATATAAGTAGGCGGGTGTGACCGTTTTGTCCTGGATTTTCTGATAATCCAAAAGATTGATCCTGATGAAATTCCATTTCCTATTGATGGAAGGAGATTCTATTAGTTTTAAGGGTGTCTAGCTTGACCATCCTATTATTTCTTTAGAAGTGGTACAAATTAGAGGGAATCATACAACCACTATATGTGGACATGTACATGGTGTGAATCCTCATCCATGGCTCACTAGAACATGGTAGGGAATATAAAATTGGTCCATGGAAATATATGTTGCTACCCATAGGATTTGTGGTGCTGAGTTAATTGGAGTAGGAAAATGTTTACCATTCGACACTACTAATGAATGTACATGAGATTTACAAGGCTCCCTAGATAATATAGCTAGTTATTTCCCAGGGGGTTTGACATTTCCAAATATTTGGGTGAGTTTAGGCCACCTTTTCTTCTATAAGGAACCCAAGTAGGGCAATGTGGATGCTTGTGAGTGGCTAAAACATGATTGGACACTCATTTGGGGCTACGATGGCTCACAAATCATCCTTATTCTTGTTATAAAATTAGGATTCTTATTTCTAATAGACTTAAGAGTAGATCTATGTTGGATGGGAATATACGATATATAGTGACACTGATCGGTTCTTCTTCTGATAATCTAGAAAAGGCAACCTTACATGGTCTATTCGACTATGAAATGACAATGGGTACTCTGTAGGAAGGGATAGTTTCATGACTATAACCATATATGATAGGTTATATGTGGCCTCTTATTATTCAAGAAAAAAACATCATACCTCTATATAGAAGTGGTGTGTTCACCATCGTTATAGGGAACCAATCTAGATTATGACATTTATCTTACATCCGAGGTAGAGATTGAGAGGAGGGAAGATATTTGTGGAAAAGAAGGTTGCACTATGTGTGCCGAGAAGGTTTCCAAAACAAATTCCATATAAATGTACCAATGTAGAGATCAGTGGACCTTATAAAACTAATAATTAGAGATATTTATCCCCAATGGATGGGATTATTTTACTAGTTTTGATGGTGGATATGGTGTGTTTCTATAGATCCTTATATCATCTAAAACTATGAGAGCTCTATTATGACATGATATATACCATATTCATTATATATGATATATAATGGGTTCTTCGAGTTAAATACACTTAGTTTTAGGTGTATTCCATATTTATGTATTGTGGAATGAACCATGGGTATGGTACCCAAAATGATTGTTTTCCCTTCCGCTCGAGGATGGATCATTAAGGCAGGGGAAGTCATTAGCACGGGGAGGACATTTTCTTTTGTTTTTTTTTTGTTTTTTTGGACGACCTATAATGTGAAATTATTTTCTATTTAGTCCCCCGTGATGG
This sequence comes from Viscum album, assembly GCA_963277665.1. NCBI lineage: Eukaryota > Viridiplantae > Streptophyta > Magnoliopsida > Santalales > Viscaceae > Viscum > Viscum album. The sequence continues at coordinate 211,497,672 of OY728155.1, read as the reverse complement.
TTTTTAGTGGTGCCCATTTAAGATTTATTCATCCTAACATTCCTAGTGTGTGTCTAGGGTATTGATCCCAATCAGGTGAAGATAGGCCCCCATACGGTGGTTGTGGAGGCTGGAAGAGGTGTGTCAGTAATGGAAAGGTACACATTAGATAATGGAATGGACTCATCTAAATAATGGTGTGTGTCCTTCCCTTAGTGTTTACATCAGATGTTTGGGATCGACTCCATCAAATTTGGGATATAGTTGGTCTACTCATTATCATAAGGAATCGAAGTGTCCATGGTGTCAAAAAAGAAACTCATACCTCTTTGATATATTTGATAAAGGCATCATATGATTCTTAGGATATGCTCCCAAAATGGGTCTCTATAGTGACTTTGGGGTTCTTTCCTCTGTGCATCCCTTAGGGACGGTGGTGTTGAGGAGGTGTTAAGGATTCAAGGCTCGGTTGGTCCATATCCCATATTATGATAACTCCTTCATTGATGTATTGATGAACTAGTGCATTGATTCTTCAATACTGAATTACATGATAGGGGAATATAGGGCTGAGGTAACATGAAATCCAGAGATTTTGTGGAACCCATTATTGATAAATAGATGTGCGGGATTTCCACATCACTAATTTTATTCCCCCACACCTATTGGTGGTGGGTGAATAGACCATTTGAACATCTTGAGGCCAATATCTTGGATGAAGTAAATCTTCAATTAAGTTCTTATGATATCATTTCCCAGCATTGCCTAAATTATCTATTCTTCCATATATGGTTACAAGATAGAGGATTTCTCCATATTGATGATATATCAGAACATGGATTCCCAACATCCCTCATTCTCAACTGGTTTCTTGAGAAAAGTTGAATGTCTGGCTTACCTTTTGGTTATTGAAGGAAAAAACTGAATCTATTAATCATTTAATTCTCAAATCTGTTGGTTCCTGATGTAACCAATCAATTCTTGGTTATATGAGAAGAGATTAAACTCTAGTTCACTATTTTTATTTTCCGAAACATTCCTCTAGGAATGGACATAGAGTGTAATGAAATTATTTTTACATCCATTAACCTTATTATGTGGGTTTCGTTCTTGCACTGGCCTCTACTTATTAGGGGTTTTATTTTTATTTCCCCACATTCTCACATTCAAAGGATAGATACATATAGAACTCGGTTGGGTGATGTATTCTCCTTGATCAGAAGGGAATGATTGTTTTTTGTTCCACCTTCAATATATTCCTCCTTGGAAATAATTTCCTATTATAGGTATCCCTCATAAACTGAATTCATGTTCATGAATCATTTTCTAGACATCGTCTGAAGGTGAATCCAGTTAATTACACTTCATCTGTTGAGACACTGCTGCTCCATTTGGTTAGAGTGAATAGGGATGTTTGACATATTTAAGAATTTTTTGATGTTTGTAAATTTGGAAGAAAAAAATTATTAATTTTTTATGTCATGCACAGCTCACATATCAAGAATCTCATGTGTGAGTGCCAGGTTATCCCATTTTCAGTGTTGGGGTAATTTATTATAGATTTTGAATATGTCGAAGTCCCTTGAATATATGAATCTCTTATTCAATATTTGTGGTATAAAATAAAATGCTTCAGGTGGGTATCAAATTTTAAATATAGAATGTTGTTCATAAGCTTAAAATCTTTTGGGAATATGTTAATCATGGGATTGATGACTTCGGATGATAGATTAGTCATCAGTTTAAGGTATTTATGGAATAGGTATGTCATAACATTAACGTCTTCAAGGGATAGGTTGGAGATGTTGACTATGAACCAGGGGATATAATCACACAACCAATTTTTTTTCTTCTAGGAAGAAGACATATAGATTTAATTTTGATGTTGGGGATTGTATTGAACATTATAATGGTGTCCCAAGTATGTAGACATTGGGCCTCTAGGAGGCCTCATACGCACTGTATTAGGAGATGGTGATCAAAACACATTTTGTTTAAGTGAATAGATTATGATAATATAATAGAAGTGGTAAGTGTAGTTTAATGTATGGTGGTAAGTATGTTAATATCATGGAAGGAAGGTAAAAATGTATGGTTTGGGGATTATTCATATTGGCTTCTTAGGAGGTGATATATCATCCCAGTCCATCCATACACGTGAAATCTTATGTTCATCACATATGGTAGGGATGAAATTTAATATTTTTTTCTAAGGATGTTTTCCTATAATTTTTCATCATATAACTAGGATGTTGGGATATGATGTTTAATTTATTATAGCATGGAAATTGTGGGGTATATTCCTAAGGAGACCATTTATAAGTAATATGGAAGTTTAAAACACTAGATCTCCACAAAATCAATGGGGAAAGTATTCACATAAAGATTCCCCCTTTGGAGACTTAATATGTTCTCCCAAGGTTTCTTTGGGTAGCATAATTCATCAATATTTGCAGGGTGATGTTTCACACTAGGGTCATATAATTATGGTTTCCACACTTATGAGAAAGTGGTGATACAATAGTCTATGTCATTCTTCAATCATAATGATATTTCATGAGGCTTGGTGATACTAGTCAGAAAATATATATGGGCATGAATGAACCGTATTTAGTATGGTGTAGGGTCATTGATCCCTCAACATTCACGAAGATGGCTCTTCTTTAAGGAAGAATCATATAGGAAATTTTTAGGTAGGTTTCGTGAATGATAGTGATTTCATAAAGGATATGGGTCTCATTAGGTTATGGAAATGGTGAATCATTATGACCCTATCTCTTGATGTTATCTTGGTTAAAATGAGGATTATTTATAGAAGGATATGGATCTTGAAAAAAAAACCTAGATTTTTATGGGTTTTTCTCTATCATGAAGGCTGGGATGCATTGAGAATGTTATATAAATCATGGGATGAAATTCGCAAGAACCCATGGGTGATTATTCATGACTGACAGAAAATTATAGGAATCAAATTCCACTTTCTCTCATAGAGGATGATTTATACAAAATTCAGATATTCTTGAGGAAGTAAAAGGATGTTTCCACTAAAATATGAGGAAAATGGGGGTATTTTTAAGCACTATAGATGCTAGTATATCGAGTACACATAAGCTACCATTTTTCATAGAGGTTATCGTGCATCGCAAGAAAGTATATTCTGTGTAAAACACAACATCATTCATGAATGGAGACCTTATATGGTCTTGTAATTACCTTTTCGATAATATAACCATTACGAAGGTCCATATATTCATGAACATAGGACCATTGTATTAATTTGAAACTATTTTGGCCTTTATTCACCTCAATCAATCCATTCATTCCTTTATAGAGATTATTTCATTTACAATAATTCTTCTTTCAACCTTCATGAAACATTGGTGCAAATGCATACTGCTTTCAAGATGGATTTATCACAATAACAAGTGTTATGCCAAAAATCTATTACCGATTTCTATATTTTACGTCGACTGGGAGTTTTTTGAAATTAAAACCAACATAGGGAACCTATTAAACATTTGGAACCCCCACATGTCAGATTGATTGATATCAATGTGGATGGTTCTTCAAAAGGAATCTCAGGTCCTTCATGTTGTAGAGATATCTTCCAGAACTATAACATATACAGTCTTGCTTGTGTATATGGAATATGTGTCATTGAATATTCCCTAGATGCCAAAATTCATAGCTTCGTCATTTGGGTCTCCTTTAAAATGAAAACGGTTGGACTAACCAATGGCTTGAAAGTGACCCTACCATATTTTACATGTGGTTTTGCATTGAATGACTCATCTTTAAGGCCCCACCTACAACTAATATATAGATGTACTACATGATTTAACTATCGATATTAAATAATATAATTACTCATTCTTTATTAGAGGGAAACTTGGTGACATATGGGAATCGTAACAATTGATTCAACACTAAAAGCACCTAGTTTGATGACATTCCTCTATATTTACATTTTTTTTGATAATATTTTCTTAAAATACCTCATTATAGATTTTTAACCGTTTCTTTTCTAATAAATGTGCTTCATTATTTTGAAAAAAGAATGACCTTTTAAATAATATTAATATTTTATAACCATGTTTCCCCATATTTCTAAAAATAATTAACTTCAATTAATAATTTATGATGAATTGATGGTCTTATATCATCAATTAATGAATTAGGGTTTGTATTAAAATTTTGATCGCAAATAATAATCATATTTTATTGGAGATATATTCTCTATAATTTTAATCACAATTTTGGATAAACTATATACTCATTATTTTATATAGTGTGAACTAAAAGATGTTTATTAATATAGTTATTTCATTTTTTGTAAAAAATATTTATTTCCCATAGGCTTGATAGAATATTTATTTTTATTTATCTATAAGGAATATTGATTTTTTATTATATTATTGATTCAATGTATGAAAAATGGAATTGAATATGAAAGATATGGGTGAGGTTTGATAATAGAGATCCCCTTAATGCATTTATGGGTCTCATAAAAACAAAGAAGAAATTTTATTTATCAGTGTCTATTTACCAATATAGTGATATTTTCTTTGAAAGAGGCCATGATGTCATGTATGTTATCTTAGCAAAAGTTCTTGATTGTAAGATTTGTGATATCGTTGAATGTGTCCTTGAGTATAAGTTCCTGAATTTTTTAAATTATTAATCAATTTCACTGAAAATTTAGTTATTATTATCCATATTATTGAATTTTTTAAATTAACCCTGGATTTATATTGTGGAAATTTCAATAATTAAATGTAATGTTTTTTTATTATCCACCCTACTATATTTATGATGCATTATTTACTAATTATAGCTTCTGTTGTATAGTACCACTACTAAGTATCTAACAACACCCTTTATTTTATTTTTCAATTCCCCATGATATGAAAAAGGAATCACTGAAATATTTTTTATGATATATGTATTTTTTTTGTTCTATTTTTTCATCTTTCAATGTAATCTGAAGAACATGTACATTTTAGGATTTTTTAAGATGATAATCTAATTGATAATTCATGGTGAGATCCTTTATATGTTTTATCATGTACAAAAGTAGACACTAACTATACATCACATAAGTCAAGGTTTCTATAGACGTTATAAAAGAAAGTTTAGTAAGAAACTTATGAAATAAATTTTATAATAACATATCCAGATCAAGAATTAAGATAAACCACTTAAATTGTCAATCAAATTTGGGTAATTTTTTATCCATGGGTCAATATATTTGATAATTATAAGATAAATGTATGTGTTTATTTTTTTAGTTTTAGATGATAGATAGAGGAAGGGAAATTAAATCAATTCCCATAGTCAATATATATATATTTCCTACTAGATAAATTCAATAATGTTGCTGTAATATCTGAGCTGATTATGATTATACTTGGGATGTTTTCTTATGTTATCAAAAATAACCTAACCAATATGAATCAATAAATTTCCTATATAGTTTAATTATGTTCAAAAACATATTTTATAAGAAGGGTCCATATTTTAATTGAACCACTAATATATTGGTAGGTGACCAAAGGATCAAGTCTATGAAATTGGTATTTTTGGATTTTTTAAATATTTAAATTTAAAATGTAATTGTAAAAATATATTTTTTAAAGGAGATGTGGATTAATAGGGTTTATTTATTTAGGATACTATTGAGGAAGAGGAGATAGAAGGTATATAATGAATAAATTTTACGGTTCTATTAATTTACAAATATATTTCTCAAAAACAAAGTGATGGTTTGGAATGGAAATATTTTTAATTTAAAGAAGAAGGAAGGGTAGACTGTTATTTATTATGAGGCTATCTTTTTAATATTTTAATGAAATGATATAGACTTAAAACATAATATGAATAGTTTGATTGACAATTTGATTATATTAACTTATTCATTGATGTAAATTTTCAATATTTTGATAATATGGTGTTAGGTAACATTAATACTGGAAAATAAACATTTACATATATGTTAATAGTAATTCAAGATTAGATGAGGATGACTAAGAATTAAGGAAAAATATATTTAATTATTAATTTTAATAGAAGATTAAAACATGAAACAAGTTAAAATTTTGGAATGAAACATCCAAGAAAATGTTCAATTTGAATGGGAGTTTCATTAATATGTGTATTTGAAAGTCATAAGGATTATGAATGTAAAGGAAATTAATAACCCGAGGATATCTGGTTCTTCTACAATAAGGATACGAGGATGTATTTGAATCAATTCTGGAAGAAATTTCTACTACCTTAATAATTTAATTATTCTATTTAGAGATGTAATTTATATTTTTTAAATGGAAAAAGAGCATGATATTTAATTTTTAATTACTGAATACACAGTCAAAGGTAAGGAGTTATTTGAGAAATTTATCATGTGTAAATTTTGGAATTATAATGTTTCTTTTCATGGAAGTATCGTATCCATGGATGTGATATTTGTTATGTTTATTAGATAATAAATACCCTAACCATGGTATATATACTGTAGTGTTGGTTTTTAGTTTGATGTAATTGTTTTTATATTAAAAAAATGTAAAAATATGATTCTGATGTATTCAATTTTTGACTAGCATATTCTAAAATGTTTTTGGTAATAAGGATAAATTTAGATCATTCTGTGTTATTATTGATGATATTGATGTATTGGCCCTTCATTTGATGTTTTAATTTATGGAATTTTATTTTTCTTATGATAACCATATTTTATTAGTAAATTAATAAAATGTTGGAATCTCTAGTCATAAAATAATTTCTATGATATAGAACATTATTCTTTATTGGATCTCATGATCCCATAAATGTATTTTTTACTACATCAGGCCTGAAAAAAGAGTCTTATTAATTCATTATTTTTAATAATAGATGAATTAGTGAAATAAAAATGATAAAAACATAATTTCAGAAATAAAAAAATGTATACTTCCATATAATTCTTCAAACTGAATAATTGGAAGATAAATCAATCTTTTTTCGGGTGGAAAGTATCTATTAACTATCTTGGTACACTTATGTAAACACATTCACAAATAAAAGTCTTATAGTAGAACACATATTTATTAATAAATATTTATCTAATAAATAATATGTTATATAGTATTTACATATAAAATAAATAAATTATAAATTAATATTTCAGGATATGATCATTAGGGAAAAATTGAATTAAAATTATGAAGATACAATTCCTATAAGGATGAGATATTATAACATTGAAAATTTTTAATTAATGAATAATTTGTAAGATTTATTTTGATACATGAAACATAAAGTATAAGAGAAACATGATATATTCTAGAAATTTCATTAGTCAAATATGATCATTATAACATAGTTTTTGGTTTTACATGTGTGAATATGAGAAATAACATTGTAAATATATACATATAAATTTATCAATACAAATATATTTACTACTTCCAAGTAAATAATAACACATTTTTCATGAAATAACATAAATAGTATAAGGTTAAGATCATTTAATTGTCAAATGGTACAATTTTCAATAAATGTGTGTTTTCTTTTTATTATATATTTTTTCATTTAAAAGATACATTTATATTATTTTCAGTATAATTTATTAAAAATGTTTTATATACATTTAAACTTATTAAAAATCACCCACATGTTTGTTATATAATTTTTTATAAATTATGATAAAAATATTTGATTGCAACAAGATATATTTTTTAGAAATTTTTTTATTTAAATTAGGTATTATTATTTTAATAATTGAATTTAATTAATATGGACTAATTATTTTGATAAAATATATTGATAATATATTCAATAAAATAAATTAACAACTTTAAAAAAATTTGTAATGGAACTGTATTAAATTTATTTTATACTTTGAAAATATATTTCTTTTAAATTGGTTTTTACTGGTATTATGTGAGGATATTAGAATCATTTTTCACATAATTTATAAATTTTCTGATTTAAAATGATATTCATTTTTCATTTCATAATATGAATATTATCATTGGTTTTACTATTATTTTTATTTATAAATACCTTATTTTTTTCTCAAATAATGAAAAATAAAAAATTTACAAATAATGACAATTTTATACCTTTAACATGATATAAAATTGACTTCAAATGATAATAATAATTTTTATTAAGTAAAAATATATTTAATAATTAACATATTTCATTTAAAATATAATATTTAAATTAGAAATCTATGTTTTACATTTTTTTAATTCCAAGTTATTTTTTTATTCAAATAAAAAGTAATTTTGGTTCTACAATTTTAATCATGTGTTCAAATAGATAATTTCTCTTCTGCGGTTTTCAACGAATAATAATTATCGATTTAATTAAGATGATATAATTAAAACCTTATTAATAAAAATTATATATGATTTTGTTATAAAATAATTTTTATGCTTAAGTAATCATTTTTCTATAAAAAATTATGGACATTCTGAGAACATATTTAAAATTTAATTTTTACCAATTCTATGAACTAAATGCTATAAATTAGAATAATTATTTGGAATAAAAATAATTAATATTATCTGTTTTTAAAATTATATTTTTTAATATTTAATTGTAATCATGGTAATTATTTATCCTCATGGTTAATAGTAAAATTAGTTAAATGGGTGAATATAAATAAAGGGATAAGGCATTTAGATAACATACAACACATGCTTAAAAACATTGGTGGGTTTGAAATCTAACTCAACCTTATATTATTTGAATCTATTAATAATCGGATACCATTTACATTATTAATATATATATATATATTATATTATAATTTTTCATGCATTTACATGTTTATAACCCACATAACTTATAAAAGGGATCCACATCCCCTTACTTATCCACACATTCAATTCTAATAAGTTATATACAAACCTGACCAAATATCATCCCAATAACATTATCTATATATTCTAGGTTTCTGGTCCCTTCCCAAACTCAATCTTCTTGATGGATTAAGGTGTAATAAAAATGAGGATTCCAACAGAAGATGTATATCTTCAAACAATGATTTTTCATGTTCCATTTTTCATAATCATCCTCTATATTTGAAAAAACAATATAAGAGTATCTGTATTGGTATTTTTATTGTAATTAATAATTTTTATGTTATTTTCAAAACCTTATATTTTCTCCTTTATAGATAATGGGAATTAAAACATCATTTTTGTGCACATATGTACTACTTTCAACATATAACGGTCTAAATCAGTTTTCATCACCACATCACATGGATGGCTATAAATAATAAATTAATGGATATATATGATATTTATGAAATAATTCGGATTATAAAATATAACATATCATCTATATTATTACCCCTCAGTTCATCAAAAATTGATAATTTCACTCATGCATACGCATGCGCTACCAATTCCCTAAAATGTTGCGAAATGTTTTTCTGTTACCACCTTGATGAATGATTCTAAAGTTTTATGTAATAAGTAATGAATATACTAATTACAATATTAAAATTCTATATATGATGGAAAAATCTCATAACACCTTTAACTATGTTCAATATGCTGATATAGTTTTGAAGAAGTCTACCAAACAACAATAATTGGTCCACAAAATAAAGAACTATTCAACAAATGGATGAGAAATGATTAAGAAAGTTATTTATAAAAAGAAACATAATTGAAAATCTTCTATAAGAATTTATTAAATAAATTTATATATATTATTCATTATTTTATAAAAAATATAACGAAGAATGAATCCGAGTTAGGTTTTTTTCATCTCAATTCCACCCAATTAGACATATGTTATATTTATACAGTAATTTATTTGATAAGGTTCATATATTTAAATATTGATATATTATGTCCTTAAATATTATTTATTACTAATTATAATTTTTTTATTTATTCTTTTATCATTTATGGGGTTTAGATTCGAATGTTATATAATCCATAAGGTTTTATTTTAAATTCTGACTCTTATTCCAGATTATATATGTTTAAATTTCTGTTAAAATAATTCTATGATCATTACCTTATTAAACCATATCCATCGTATTCTCCTCTATTTATATATTGTTACTACATGTTTTCTTCAAAATATTCTTCTCTTAGATACTCAAAAACTATGAATGAATGTTTAGAGGAAAATCTAACTTTTCTTCTATTCTTTTGGTTTTTAATATTTATATTCCATATCCATATAATTTAAAACTAAATATATAAGATTTTATATTCTTATCGTTTAATGGTAAATGTATTTTGTTGAAAAAATTTATTTTTTTGCAGATTATTAGAAGGAAACATTATAATGCCTTTTAAACAAGTCATTTTTAACTTTCTACACATGTGACAAAATGTTATTTTGAATTACCATGGTTTGAATAAATTATCTTTCCTTTGTTACCATTATTAAATTTTAATATTACACTATAATTTTTCATGGTTATTATAATACTATAATTTTCCCATTAATCTTTGAATATTATGTTATTATATTAAAATAAGTGGTTATTATTTTCAAAAATGATTTAAAATTCATTTCATATTACATAAGAATTTTTTTATTTCCCAATGCATATTTAATTTATAGGAATAGTATATTTTCCGGATTATATTATTTTCAATTAAAAAATCTTCATGGTATATATATTCTAAAATTAAAATTTTAATTAGAAAATTTATTAGTTCTGTTTTACCAATATTTTACAGAATAATAAAGGAATGTTCTTTTTAATGTTTCTCTATTTTATTTTCTTTAATTATCATAAGAAATTACTTTCCCCAAAACCATTATTCTGATGAATTTATATTCATCTATAATCCATTATTTATTTAAGTTATATATATATTTTTTGAAATATAATATTCTTAGTTTTTTTGAATATTTATCCTTCATCATTCATTATCTCAATGTTGTATAAACTGTATACTCTTTATTATTTATGGTGTAAACTGAGTGATTCTTACAAATAATGTTGTTTAACTTTTCATGAAAATGAATATGTCTTACAATCTTGATACATTATAGATATTTACTAATTTAAAATGAATATTGACTATGTATTATTTATTCAATTCAATATATTAGAAATGTATTAGATATATAAAAGTGATGTGTGTGGCCATTTTATTGATATCCCCACAACATATTGATAGATATCATGAGATAAACAATGATTGATATTACTCAGTTTATGTTGGTCCATAAATTGTCAATGTATTAGTATAAAACATTTTCAATATATATAATATCTTTACATAATTCAACGATTCTAATTTCCATGATTTCATGGTATGAGAAATTGACTGTAAGATCATGAAGTTCCAATATTGTGCATTTCATTGTTTAAGAATTTAGTTATCAAAATCCCCATAATTACTATGTTGAGATTACACATGGATATATGTTTACCTCATAATTTGAATTAAATGTTATTTTTTATTATCCAACCTCTTATATATATTAATCTTTATATATTTATGATATATTCTATTAAATTCTACACATAATGTGCCTAAAAGATCACCCTTTACTTTTTTCCTTTTCCTTGGGATATAAAGAAGAAATATTTCAATGGTATTCAGTCATTCTGGAATGTTTCCAATGATATGTTTTAATCTCCTAATGTAACATGATGTTCATATATGTATATTGTTTTTTAAATACTATTAAACTAATCAAACCTTCATGTTGTGATCCCTTGTATCTTGTATCAATGTTATAATGTATATTCCATTTTTTTACTAGAATTGGAGTGAAAATAGTGGGGAGAATAATTTTCATGGGGTCGTATCTTTGAGATACAACTTTTTAGTCCAAGTACATCCTTACTGCTATATATTTCATCATTAAGTGGGATAAATTGTATCCCAAATGGAACAAATAACTAATGATATTTTTAATTTCAGGAATTATAATATTGTTCCTAAATTTTGAATCACTAAAAAATATTAATGGACAATGAAACCAAATTATATGTTCAAAATTGAATCTATTGGATCAAAATTATAAATTTTATTCTAACCATTCTTCCCAATAACATGAAATAATAAATATATAGAGTCATTTATTTAATAAAACATTATCAAATATCCTTAAAAAAATTTCATAAGGAAAACAACTATAATTGGAAAATACCATATATGATCAATGTGTCCAACACACCATAACATTAAATACCAAATAGGATTCCCTATATCCACCTATATACAATATAATGGAAATTATTCCCATCATGGTTCTATTTCTATGACATTATATTACCATAAAAAAACTATATAAATAAAAAATTCATAGATTTGGATGGATGAGTTTTAGAAGAATATTGAGATAATTTAATGAACACTAAAAAACATAGAGATATACAATAATTGGGTCACAAGAGTGTTCAATTATAATTTTCAACTCCACTATTTCATCTAAAGAGAATCCATGATTGATATGATATCCCACAAGATATTACAAAATAAATCTCTAAATAAAAAAGAAAATGTAGTGAATAACTTATTCCTTACATAATTTATACTACAAAAGAGAAAATTTTTCATCCCTTGTAGATGGGAAGTGTATCATGAGGACCACTATTACACTTGTTACTCAAGAATTACATTGGAAAGTTTCATATTGGTCTTATAAAGTAGTCATTTCATGACTAAAAACCTATAGATCATATCATCCGAGTAGAAAATAATTACACTAAAAAGCATAATCTTATTGTTATATAACCTTAATCTGAAGAGAATAATTTTATTTATCATACAACCATAAAACTATTTTTAAATCTATTACTTTTCATATTCCCTTATGTTTCATGATATATAGATTAACATGCAATACCTTGAACTAAATGGAGATATTTTTTCCAGGTGTCATAAAAAAAATATCCTATATAATAATATGAACTATATGAGGGTTTCCATTACATATGGATTTGATGGATATGGTTACATTTCTGAACCCTAGTGTTATGGTTCACCTATCCAATTATAGGAACTACAACCCTTTAATAGAATATTGTGAGAATTGTTACTATTGAAATAGGATATGAAATTATGTCAATATCACTATTCTAATTTCTATCCTTGGGTTATAGGAATATCTAAACCCTCGCTATGTATTGTCTTTCAAATTAATTTTGGGTCTTTCCATTAGGATCTCTAAAATAAGATAACTATTCATTTATAAGAATTATGTGTAGCTTAATTATAGTAAACTTAAGATAAATAGTGATGCTCGAATATTCTATCTTAGGCCCAACCACAAAATTAATTTACATCCCTGATTATTCTCTTATGATGAGGACCCATACTAATTCATTTTTCATTTCATCTATAAATAACACTATAGAATCCATACTTTTCATCCTTTATATATCATACATGATTAATGTTTTTAGAGTAATATACTTAAATGAAATAATTTTTTTTGATTCTTGTCACTAGAGGATATATAGTGACACCAAGTTCTATTATACTAGGCCTTGCCACAAATACTATCATATTTAACCCCATATTCATCAATGTGGAGTAGACACGTCATTAGTTTTGGATTTATTACTGTCATAGTATTAGGATGATGATTTCATCAATTCCCCTTGAACATGGGTGTGATCTATTTTAAGGATACCATATAAGAAGTACATGTAACTTGATTCATGTTCTTATAAGATATTTCATGATATATATATTTTATATCCCGAACCCATACATGAAATATCATATTCATGAAAATTTACCATATTTGTGGTCTCTTTATTCATGGATGCTTTTATGAATTATCCATACATGAGGACACCGTGAAAAAATATACAAATAACCTATCATGAAAACTAAGACATAGCATATTATGGTTTGAATCCCACATTATATTAAATAATTCTCTTATATAAGAATTTTATAGGGATTAATTACTATTAATACATGATATATACAGACACCAAGTGGTTTTGGCCCGGGTCTAACCATGTACCATAATAGAATTATTTTTAGTGCTGGGGAACATCATTCATGTTTGATCGATGACAATTTTCACACACATTGATGAATTAATTACCATTTAATTTAATAAAATTTGAATGATATTTTAGAGGATATCATATATGAAATTTATGTGGATTAAATCATTTTACCAAGAAGTATAAATTCTTCATTTTTTTATCATCTGATTAAGCATAAATTTACATAATTTAGAAATACCCCTCCAAAGGTGTGGTTCTACTCATTCATGGGTAACATTATATATAAGAAAATATGATGGGATGACCTATTGAATGTTTTTTAAACTAAAACCCTATCAAAATGAATTCTAAATTTCATAACCTTCAACTAAAAAATGAATGATATATAAGGGAATTCTTGGTTGAATATATTTAAATGGAATCTTGAGAAAAAAATATTTAACCCACTCACTAGGTTATATACTTTCAGGTTTGAGTCCAACATTACGTTTAAAAAAGGTACAAATCATCATAAGTACATTATTTGACCTCCAAAAAAATCATTCTATGATCACTATACCCACTAGTCTAGAAAAAATAAATATAATATCTTATTTTCTCTCTTTGTGTGAGTTTATGAACTCGTGAATTTATATTTTCACTAAATATACAACCCTCACTATATTTGATATTGATTTACCCATAGAGGTGGTTATATACACAATCCATATGTTTTCTATATACCTTTTTCTTTGGAATATATTCAATACATTGTGGTGTACTCTTTACAGAAATCAAATCCTTCTTTCACATTTCTTTTCTCAATAAAACAGACTTCATTCATTCAGAACATTTATTTTCATGGGTCTTTTATTGTTACTTGTAATGATTGTATTCCACTATAAATTGAATGATATGTTTTTAATGAAATTAGTTTCATAATATCAATAAATTTTAAGAAGAGGCATATCTCTTCATGAGGGGAAGGTTATCTAACAATGGGAACCCCTAGTAGCATTATCATGCACCTGAACATTAAAATTTGGTTAGTAGACATCCTCACTATGTTTGTTTCGTCTCATCATTTTCTTAATTCAAATGTTTTGAGTTATTATTGGTACATTTCTTAATCAAACTATTCATTTTCATATAAAATCAATTTATTTTATGTCCTTGTGTATAACACTAACATTTAATGAAATGATATGAAATTTGGTTCTAGTACCCCCCCTATATATCAAGGTAAGAAAATACTATAAAGAATAAAATTCCATGATTCGAGAAACTATTCCTAGTAAACACAGAAGTACCAAATTTAGAATAAATAATAATATTTATGGATATAAATTGACACTTATACTTCATAATTTGTTTACAAATAAAAAATATTATCTTTTTCCTCTAAGTTTATTTGTTGTCTTTAATTTATGTTTGGTATCATAAGATGACCATGTACTAAGATAGAACCATTCCATTTTCCCATATGCATGAGCCAGATCTACATAGGGACCCGACAAAGAATTCATTATCATACATCATTAAAATCTTTGATATCATAGTCCTAACCACATAAAATTAAAGTTCTTGATATATGATCCACCTAGAATCACCTTAAAACCATTTAGTGTGGTCCATAAAATATGAACTAACTTTTTTCATAAGAGATCGAGATCCATATAAGGGTACCAAACATATTTCTTCTGTGTATACCTATAATAGGAAAAAATTCACCAATTTATAAGGATTATATATAGTTTTTTCAATTCACATTCTTACATTGGATTTTGTACTAGGACCATACATTGAAAACCTATATTGGGTATGGTTGAGGAGCCTATTTTGTTTTGAATTCAAAAATATAATAGAAAAAATCCCCAAATAAGTACGTTGAATGCCTTGATTCCTATTTTCATGAGATACATAGTGATTTATAATGAATATAAATAAGACTATTCCATAGATAATATTATGTTCACAATCCATGATTGATATTCCATCAGCGCCTAATATTGGTCATCTTATGAATGGAATGTTCCAATAAACTTTTCGAAATTTTCTTACTTATTCAACACATAATTACATAACACTTCATATCACCATCATTGATTCTTGTCTAATATTAATTATCACATTAGACTCTACCATAAAAAAATAATGATAATGGAATACCTGCCATCATATCTTGAACAACCATATTGAGGAATATTTTTCCCATGGAGAAGGTCCTCCAAACCCCTGTTATATTGAAATCATTAGTAAAAAACTCTTCACTCAAATATAATTTAGTGTTAAACCCCAACATACATGTTCCAAATCATTAATTTCTAAATAAAATACATTGGGTTCATATTTAAATTGATTTCACTTATTATAAAAAATGTGTTAGATGGATTTTAAGTCTATAACCCCATATATGTTTTCAATCCATCTCACATTAGATCCATGTATAATGAACATAATATATATTCACCCATAAATTTCATTTTCTATGCTATTATTAGTCTCTCCATTCTCATCAGATTTTTGTTTCTTTTTATATATAGACAATCTCACTATTTGTTAAAGGATACATATACTTAAATTCTATCAACCCTATTATATTAACATGTGTGACATTAATACACAAAGAAATTGGATTAATTAATTTCAAAATAAACATTGTTCCCTCCTTGAGAGATTATCAACATTAGTTTAATTATACTTACATCCAAATTTCATACATAGTTATCTTACTTCTAGGAATATAGAAATGCCTTTTTCACAAATATATTATAATATAATCACGGGTTAAATTTTTATATATTTTATAACCATAAAATTTCAAAGGAAATTATCCTGGTACATTACAAGTAGGAACCCCACAAAAGGAAAAGTGGGAAAAAATTAGTCTTTATTCATGAATAATAACACTCCTATAACCTAAGTAATATTACATTATTCAATAAATTTACATGGAAAAAAACATGTCATTATGAAAACCTATAAATTATGTCCTAATAAAAAACAAGATCCTTCAAAATAATCATCCTATATTTATATCTTGAGAAATGGTTAGGGTGAAAATAAAAAAAAAGTGATAAATATTGTAGGGTGTAATATTTACCCCTAAAAGAATAGAATACTTCTATTCTAGTTCACCTAACCTAGGAAGATATTAGTGTAACTATTAAGTTCATTACATGTTGTTTTAGATGATTTATTTTAAATACATAAAATGTTTAATTATAATAAAGGTATCTAAGCTATTTTGAACATTGGAACCCTCATTCCATATTTACCTCCATGATTATCATTATTTTGAGTCATTCAATGCTTCTAAATAAAAATATAGTAACCATAGATTATGGTAATGATTAATATGTCACATATTTGACCGATATTTATTTGTTTTAGTGAAAATTTACAAGAATAATCTAAATCCCATGTTTGAATAAACTAACCATAAATTATAGTGATGGTTTATATGAAACCATATCTCATCTATTTAAATTTTTACAAGAGAAAAACATCATGATAATGATATTTAATTGATCTATCCTTGGATTATGGTGTTGGTATATATGTTTCTACATATTCCCCATCTATATTAGTATATGTTCACACACTCTAGAAGAAACTAAATTATATGATCCTTTGTCTTGATAGATTATCCTAAATTATAAATATGTAATTTATGCCTCTATATTTAACATACTTACAATCATATGAGTAAACATGTTCAAAATATGATAAATTAATTAATTCATTTTATCATAGACTAATTAATTGGGATTTATGATATACAAATTAAAAAAATATATAATTTTTAGATGGATTCTATTATCATGATATAACTCTTATTGAATTTAAATATTTATTATTAATTTATTTTTAGGGTGAAACATGAGTAAACTAGTTGATAATAATTTTAGACCAATGAAGTTTGGTCATTACTTAACTAGAATAAGGGTATCATAAATAAATTAGTGTCTCCCTATAACATTTAAATATGGGATAATATATAACAAAGGATTCATAATTGAATATAAACTATCGATCCTTTTATTCCATTAATTGAGCACATGGAATCATATATTTCATGTAGGAGTTTACATAGATCCCTAGTTTTAGACACCTTGGGGTGGAATAATAATTTTTCTCTAGAAATGAAATCAATCACTACCATTTTAGTTTCCTCAAATAGATTCGTTTTCACCACATAGTATTTCTCAGTGGTGGATAGCTCCTGATGAAGTTGTTCCCCTTAGGTCCTCTCTAAAATATTAATTTATATCTTGATTTTCACTACCGCTGAATAATTTGAAAATTTATCAAGAAGAATAGTCAATTATTCATAAAATAAGCCACACTTTTGGCTTATAAAAATCATAGATTGGACATCTAATCCTTCTCTCAATAATGTAGAATATTCTCTACAACAGTAAAAAAATATCAATAATTGAAACCCTAGTGTCCAAAGGTCATGAACATCTATAAAATCTAAAGAAGTTAATTATTTGGACCTTTCTTGTGGTTTGTATGGATCAACATGCATATATCACTCCATATGTTTTGCCATTTAGTGAATCTTAAATCCAAAAAATATTAAACCAAATCATATTTACTCCCCATCATTTAAATATAATATTTGACCAACACATTAAGGGAGATCATATGTTTATCACCATCAAAATTTCTTCAATTGAATAGACTATGTCTATATATAATCTAGTGGGTAGAGTGTGGGGATGAAAGCCACCTTGAATTTAATGACCTTTAAAAACACTACTAGAAGATATATGAGGAATACATACCAAATAATGTGATAGAAAATGTCAGTTAGAAACATTACAAATATATACCAAATTCTTTAGAATCATTATATTCTCCAGTTATCATCACTACTCATAGTGGTGAAACATGGAAATCATCATTTATGATTTATTCTTCATATAAAATTGTAGGATCATTCTCTTAGATTTTAGTGGATGGTTAAATTTTTAAGGGTTGGTGTCATGAGAATGAACTATTTTTCATATTGATTACAAGAATGTACACTTATTATATATTGTTCATTATTTTGCATGACTATAATATAATAATGTCCTAGAATATTTGTTGCATTAATAATGTCATTTAAGATCCTTGTAATGATGAGAACCCTAAAATGATATTACAATATTTATAAATTATGTTCTACGGTTGGATGAAATTAAATGATAGGACACATAGTATACAGACCATCATGTGCGAGTACTCATAAGAAGACGAGACTCTCTCTCATGGAGTTCGCACTTGGTAATATCCATGATGGGAGAATATGAGAACAGACCCGCTAGTAGAAATTCCTTATTTTTTGGTTTCATCATACATTTCTTTGTACGAGTTTTGTAATGGTCCTCAGACTGTAATATTATCATTAACTCATTTTAATGACTCGCACACTATGATTTGCTGACGAAAACCATCACAAAGAGAGTTGGAAGGAAGTAGGGTATATTGGGTGCATAACGAATGATATGTTGTTAATGGATAAGTCTAGGAAGGATTTTTCCCTTCCATATTTGTGAAAGTAAATATCTCAGGCCCTTAGATAGAAATAGAATTTTCGCCCAAATTCCATGGCCATGGTGTAACAACGGGTTTATTTCTGGAAGTCAATGAATGACAGATCAAGAATATAGGTTTATGACACTACCATGAAACCTTCTTTATGAGATATTATGAAAAATTGATTAAATTATATGATAATCATTCGTACAATGGGACACGTCAATGCGGCGTTAACTTCTTTCCCTTGGATGCCTTGACTCGTTGCTAGACAATAATCTTGGACTTTAGGCAAACCTGCCTAATGCCAATGAGAAAGAGGCCTATAGGGTCACACACTAAGTTTTTCCAAGTATCACAAGTAGAATAAATATTATTCTTATATGTGGTTTAATAATTATTCAAGGAAGCCTAAATCGTTTTAATGTTGGAGGAAGAATAAAATGAAAACAAGTACACGTCGTGTATTAATGATTACACGCTATGTTTTTTTTTGAAAACTAGTACACACCATGCATTATTGAATGAATATGCCGTGTAGTTTTCATTTTCAAAAGGAAATGACTAAATGGAAACAATATATACAAGATTTTTACATTGAATGTACACGCCGTGTAGTTTTCAATGACAAACAAGTACACTCTGGGTATATATTATTACACACAGTGTTGTTTTTCTAGTCGGGATTTTGAGGAAATAATATCTTTTTATTAATTGATGTTTTTTATAATTACTGTGGGTTCATGTAAATGACTTAATCACTCGACATGGGGTTTTCAAAAGATTTAATGAAATAAATAAAAAGCATAATGTGTTTATTAATTGTCAAACTCTTCAACATCAAACCCGATTATAAATATCCTCAGAACCCCAACTCTTATCCTAAGAGAATCGTTGTGATAAAAAATTTTGGAGAATTATATGAGGACCTAATGAACTCCATCCTCCAATAATTCTCTCAAGACCGAGAGAGATCCACCTCCTTCAGATCAACGTGATCTAAGGAAGACAATGAATGCAAAGGTCTCTCGATGCTAGCACGCGGAGATTCCCTTGGCGACGTCCAGAGATGCGTGGTGCACGTGTGGATCACCGCAAGAGGAAGTCTAAACATGGCATATGTGACGCAACAATGAATCACATCAGAATATGATCACAAATAGTAAAAATGTAAGAAGTCCAAAAAGGTACTTCTAGACAATTAATTAAATTAATTATTATCAACATGTGATGATCCTTTCATTATGGTTCGAGACGTTTCTTCTTCTTAGTCTATTTATGTGATTCGATCCATGGAGACTGGCGTATATCCACATATTGATCCCGGATTGATCATTATAAATGACATAAAGCCAAGTGGGCACATCCACACACAATCTTCTGCTGCACTTGACACCTTCAAGTGGTATCAGAGCAGGTCACAAAGTGGAATATAGTTATTTAATTTTCATTGATAATTTACGCATTTAAATTTGATTCAATTCAAGATAAATCATTCTATAAAACTGAATGATCGAGATCTGTTATTCCTCCTTCGTTTCTCGATTCACATCACATAAATGATCTTTTAATTTTAATTTTGACTATATTAAAAACGAGGAACTCAGCCGAAGGATCCGCTCTTTCTGTCTATACAACACAAGAATACATGGTGTGTAGTGAAACCGTGTATTAGGAGAAGCTGTGTTCTGCGTACACGGGATTTCCAGGATGTTAACCACGAGACAAAGAAGTACATATCGTGCTAGATTAATCTACATGCAGTGTACTCCAAAACATTCAATGTACAGAAAACACGCCAAAGCCTCCGGTGTGTACTTTTGATAAATGGTGAAAGAAATACACGGCTTGTAGTCTATATTACATGCTATGTACTTTCCAGAAATTGAATTTCAACAGGTTTCCTTCAATATTAAAAAGACCTGTACAAGAAATATGGATGTGAAGAATCTCAAGAAAATTCAGAAAGGAATATAAGATAAATAATTTATTAATAATAAGATCATAATTAGTTTAATTAAAGCATGACTTATCTTGAATAAATATAACGATTTAAATAATTTGAATGATAAATATGCATAAATTCCATTTCATACTATGGATGATCACGAGCTAGACGAACGATCCTTTGTATGTGTGTATGATTTAAATTAAAAATTTTTATTTAAATTTGTTGGCCTATGATACTTCTTCCAATAAAATATTGGGCTTGCGTTCCAATGGATTCATTAACATAAACCCCATGTAATGGAGGATCTCCCAAGCCAGTGGAGACGGTTCAAAAATACAAATATGAGGCAAAACCAACCCAAGAAGATGCAATGGTGGACAGATGGGATCTGAAAAACACAAACCATCAGGTTCAAGGTGTTTTCCCTAGGTCAGTGTTATCTTATAAAAACAGCTAGATAAGATGATAAATAGAAGCTCATGATCATGACATCTTATTTTATTTCTATCTAATTGATTGGTTTTTTTATTATTTATGTGTTGTCATGTTCATATAATTAATGAAATAAACAAGCATACAAAGATGGAATAAAATAAAAACCGGACTATGAATAAACATTATCAGTACATGGTTAATCACTTAAGTAAGAATCACTTAATATTAACAAGCATGTGATAATGAAAAACTACACATAAAGAATAAAATCCCTCAAATACCATATCAAGTCAGACCAAGTCTTTGTTACTTGATTATGGGAAAGACTCAATAAAACTTTGTGTTTGACCAACACTTTTTGGGACACATACTTTAATAAAATAAGATCTTATGAATGTTTCGGGTTGACTTAAACATTTTACATCAAGAGGAGTATCCCTTGCTAGAAATGTTGTAAAATGGAGGCAAGTGTTGAGAAAATACAAGTTAGGATTTCAGGATTGGGGAGTCCACTCAACAGATCAAGGAACTATAAGCTCAATGTTGGGAATGAACTTCCTACCTAAATACATTCAAATAGTTTTACCAACCCTTGTTGGGATTATGCAAAGGGGAATATGAATCCTTGCTACTAGAATTCCAATGCAAATAGACATTCCGGGTTCAATGGTGAGGGCCATTCGGAATTGATAAAATAGATGGACAATTAACAAATTCATTTATTAGTTTCATAAAATGTAATCAAAAGGTACTGATAAATCTTTTTTTAAATTTCTAGAATCAATATGAAAAGCTCGTCAACCCCATATTATCTGCGATCAATTCTGGAAAAAGACAATATCCACACCCGCAGTAACTTTCAGGAATGGTTTAGGTGCCTTAGTGTTATCCTACACCATGAATTAATGTTTTACATGCTGGTGTCATCGCTTCATGATTCTCCAGCCCAAGGGGTGAGAGATCAATATTTTTTGATCAATGGTCAACATTTGAACAATTCACTCGACGTTCAATGTTTGATGTTATAACCAATGTATAGTGAGATCATGATGTCTCATGAAGACATAGATTCCTATAGTATGCTCGAGCACCTCTGTGGTCTATTCAAGGAGAAAGAAGGATATAAAATGTTTGAGATCTCTAAGGCGATAATTCAGAGAAATCATGGAGAGGGTTCCCTAGCCGGGAATCATGTCGTCATGCTCATTAGCTACATTGAGCACTTGGAGGTTCTAGGGTTTAAACTCCCTGAGGAACTGGGTACCAATCTCATTCTTGCATCACTCCCCCATAGCATCTCTAACATTGTTGTAAATTTCAACATGAACAACATTGTACAGTCTCTATATGATATTATTATCTTTATTTTCCATGTGGACAATGATAGGAAGCGTGAAAAACATTCTATCCTTATGGTGAATAAATGTAAAGGGAAGGTGGAGATCTTTAATCCCAAAGCATCCTCAAGGCCTTCCAAGAAAAGGAAGATCGAAAGGGAGGCAAGAGTACAAGATGCTGTTTGTTTTTCATGTGGAAAGAAGGGCCACTGGATGAAAAACTACACCCAACCAAGGAATCAAGGGGAAGATTCAGGTGCATTATTCATCGAATTCAATATATAAGTTTCTACAACTTGGGTATTAGATACAGCTTGTGGTTCTCACATATGTATCCAAATACATGAACCATGTAGATTCCGAAAGATTGATCGAGTGGAGGTAGATATACGAGTAGCCAACGAAGCCAAAATTACTTCTGTAGTTGTGGGGGACTACCACCTCATATTTCCAACTAGAATGATCATGGTGTTAAAGTGTTGTTATTAGGTGCCTTCTATTACTAAAAACATTATTTCTTTATTCACATTAGATACTGATGGATTCATATTCATGTTTGGAAAGGAATGTTGCTTCTTTTATAAAGATAACATTTTTTTGGTAGGGAACAATTATATAATGACCTTTATGTGTTAGACTACACAATCCAAGTAATGGAAATCTATGACAAAGTAAATTCACATGAATCATACCACACTCAACTTTTGCATCACCGGTTAGGTCATGTCAATGAGAACCATTTGACAAAATTACATCAATATGGGTATCTAATTTCATTCGAACTAAAACCACTTGGTATATGTCATGCTTGTCTACAAGGCATAATGACCAAAGCACCATTTAGTGGGAAAGGTGAAAGGGATGGAGATATTGTAGAACATGTTCACATAGATGTGTGTGGACCATTTCCAGTTGATGCAAGGGGTGGGTTCATGTACTTAATAAATTTTAATGATGATTTTAGTAGATATGGATATATTTACTTAATGAGGTATAAGTATAATTCTTTTGATCGGTTAAAAGATTACAAGAATGAAGTTGAGAACCATCTTGGTATGGATATTAAGAAACTACACTCTGACGGAGGAGGAGAATATCTTAATCAGGACCTCATTGATTTCTTACATAATTTTGGGATTCTATCTCTACTCACTCCTCCTAACATGCCTCACTCGAATGACATAAGTGAAAAGAGGAAACACAACTAGTTAGACATGGTGGGATCAATGATGAGTCATGTGAGTCTTCTATTATCCTTTAGGGGATATTATTTAAAAGTAGCAGCACACATACTAAACCATGTACCAACTAAATCGATATATGGTATTCCGTAATAATTATGGAGTGGACGCAAATCTGTGTTATCAAATTTACATGTGTGGGGTAGTGAATCATTTGTTAAGTCCTCTTCAGGTAACAACCTTGCACCCCGAGGAACAAAGTTTATATTTATAGGATATCCCATGGAAACAAGGGGATATTACCTATACAAACCCTTAGATAAAAAGGTAATAGTGGAAATACATTCCATATTCTTTGAGAGGGAGCACATCTTTAAAATAGATAGTGGGAGTGAGATAGACTTCGATGATGTCGAGGCTCAAGATACACAGGAGTTTCTACAAGAACAAATTCCATAAAGCCCCATGGAAGAAAAATCTGTTCCAGAGATACAAGAACTACGTAGGAGCACGAGAGAGGTGAGAGAACCAAAACGATATGGTTTTCTTGTCACATAGGATGGTGACTCATTATTGTTTGACAATGGTGATCCTCTTACCTACAAAGAAGTAATTGAAGGCATAGACACTACCATGTATAATGAAGTCATGAATTATGAAATGGATTCCATGTACCAAAACCATGTCTGGATTTTGGTAGATCCTACAGTTGATCTAAATCCTGTTTGTAATAAATGGGTATTCAAGAAGAAACTACACATGGAGGGGAGAGTCATCACCTATAAGGAACGACTGCTTGAAAAAGGTTTTAGATAGAGTCATGGAATTGACTATGATGAATACTTTTCACCAGTTGCAATGCTAAAATCCATCGGAATCCTATTTTCCATTGCTGCTTTCCATGTCTATGAAATTTGGAAAATGGATGTCAAAACAACATTCTTTAAAGGGAAACTCCAAGAAGATGTCTACATGACACAACCTGAAGGGTTTGTTACTCTAAAGGATGCCAAAACTGTATGTAAGTTGAAAAAAAAAATCCATTTATGGATTAAAGCATGCATCAAGGTCATGGAACATTCATTTTGATGCATTAATAAAAGAATTTTGATTTGATAAGAAAAAATGTGATCCTTGTGTCTATAAAAGGTTTAGTGGAAGTGCAGTTGTTTTCCTAATAGTATATGTTGATGAAATATTACTAATTAGAAAAGAAGTAAATGTATTACAGTCAGTTAGGGAAAGGTTGGATAAATGTTTCTCTATGATAGACTTGGGCGATGCAGCATATATTCTAGGTATTAAGATCCATCATGATAGATCCAAGAGAAAACTGGGCCTGAGTCAAAGCACATATATTGACCAGATATTAAAGAGATTCAGTGTGGAACAATCCAGGAGGGGATTGTTTCCAATGTCACATGGCATTCATCTTTCCACGAAAATGTGTCTTCAGACACATGAGGAACAAATGAAAATGGCAAGGATTCCTTACGCATATGTGATTGCTTCAGTCATGTATGATATGCTAGGTACAAGGCTAGATGTTTCTTACGAATTTTGTGTGGTAGGAAGATATCATGATGATCCAAGAGACTGCTATTGGATGGTTATCAAGACTATCCTTAAGTATCTAAGGCATACTAAGGATATGGTATTAGTTTATGGAGGAGATGAGGAACTAGTCATTAGAGGACATGTAGATACTAGTTTCTAGACTGATCAAGATGACATAAAGTCACAGACTGGATACATCACCAGTTTGAATGGTTGTGTAGTGAGCTGGAAGAGCTCAAATAAAGGTGTAGTTGCAGATTCTAGAGCAGTGTCTGAGTATATCACAGCTCTTGAAGAAGCTAAAGAAGAAGTATGGATGTGAAGCATCATCTATGAGCTGGATTTCATACCATGGAGTAAAGATCCTATCACACTCTATTGTGATAATACTACAGTTTTGGCACTTGAAAAAGAGACAAGGTCACATTAGCATACAAAGAACAAACATTGGATGTATCATCTATTGAGAGATTTTTATCAAAGAGGTGAATTTGTAGTGAGCAGTATTTCCACAGAAGACAATGTTACATACCCCTTGAATAAATCCTTGACTCGGCAGAATCATGATCATCATGTGAGGTCTACTAGACTAAAAGTCGTAGACAGTTGGCTCTAGTCAAAGTGGGAGGGTTTAAGGCCTTGTTTCCAGAGAACTAACTATATTTTACTTTGATTACATGAATGTAAACTTATTATATATTGTTCATTGTTCTGCATGAATGAAATGTAACAATGTCTTGGAAAATTTGTTGCATTGACAAGGTCATGGAAGATCCCCGCTATGATATTAACCACGAAATACTATAACCATATTCTTAAATAATGTTCTATGGTTGGATGACATACTATGATAGGACACGTAGTAAATAGACTGTCATGTGAGACTAATTGTAAGAAGACAAGACTCTCTCTCATGGAGTTCACACTTGGTAATATCCATGATATGTTATTATGAAAACAGACCCACCAGTAGAAATCTTTTATGTCTTGGTGTCATCATACATTTCCATCTATGAGCATTGGTAACGGTCCTTAAACAATAAGATTATCTTTAACTCATGTCACGACTTGTGCACTTAGATTTGCTGATGCAAATCGTCACGAAGAGTGTTGGGGGAGGTATGGTAAGTTGGGTGCATCACGAATGACATGTTGTTAATGGATAAGTCGAGGAAGGATTTTTCCCTTCCATATTTATGGAAGTAAATATCTCGGGCCCTTTGATTGAAATAAAACTGTCGCCCAAATTCCATGGCCATGGTGTAACGACATGTTTATTTCTGGAAGTCAAAGAATGATAGATCAAACATTTAGGTTTATGACACTACCACGAAACCTTCTTGATGAGATATTGAGACAAAGGGATTAAATTACATGGTATTCATTTGTACGAGGTGACATGTCAATGGCGTTAACTTCATTCTCTTAGGTGCCTTGACCCGTTGCTAGACAGTAATCTTGGAGTTTAGGAAAACCTGCCAAATGCCGATGGGAAAGAGGAATAGAGGGTCACACACTAAGTGTATCCAAGTATCTCAAGCAGAATACATATTATTCCCATACATGGTTTAATAATTATTCAAGGAAGCCTAAATTGTTTTAATGTTGGAGGAAGAATAAAATTTAAAAAGTACACACCATGTATTAATGATTACACGCTGTGTAGTTTTTATTTTGAAAAAAAGTACACGCCATGTATTTATGAATGGAGATGTCGTCTACTTTTAATTTTGAAAAGGAAATGAATAAGTGAAAACAATATATACATGTTGTTTACATTGAATGTACACGCCGTGTAGTTTTCAATGAAAAACAAGTACACACCATGTATTTTATATTATACGCCATGTAGTTTTTCTGGTCGGGATTTTTAGGAAGTAATATCATTTTATTAAATGATATTTATTATAATCATTATGGGCGCATGTCATGGAATTAATTACTCATCATGGGGTTTTAAAAAGAGTTAATTCAATAAATAAAACATGTAACGCATTTATTTATTGTCATAACTCTACAACCTCAAATCCGAATGTAAATATCCTCACAACCCCAACTCTTTTCCAATGAGAATCGCTGTTGACAACAATTTTGGAGAATTATCTCAAGACCGAAAGAACTCCATCCTCTAAGAACGCTCTCAAGACTGAGAGAGATCAACCTCCATCAGCTCAAGGCTATCTAATGCATACAAAACATGAAAAGGCTTCTCCATGCTAGCACCCGGAGATTCCCTTGGCGAGGTCCAGTGATACGTGGTGCACGTGCGGATCACCACAAGAGGAAGTATACACTTGGCTTCTGCAACGCAATGACAAATCACATAGGAACATGATCATAAATATCAACAAAGTAAGAATGCCATAAAAGTTACTTATTGTGAATTAATAAAATAAATTACAATAAACCTTTGATGATCCTTAATTTATGGTTCTTAGAATTTTCTTCTTCTTTGTCTATTTCTGTGATTCAATCCATAGAGACTGGTGTTTATCGCCGTATTGATCCGGGATTGATCATTGCAAATGACAAAAATCCAAGTGGGCACATCCACCCATGAGCATCTGCTACACCTAAGACCTTCAAAATTTGGGTATTCTTACCCCCCCCACCCATGATGATTGTATCAATAATTTGTGGAGTGTTGATATTCGGATGAGGTGAACTATCATAGTATTGTTCATGGTATAAATTATGTAACTCAAGTTGTTAAACCCTAATTATCTCTCAATATATACATTGATCTACCTATAAGGATGAATGCTTTGGGACTCCCATTATTTGATCAAATTGGTGAAATTTACGAATGAATAATATCTTTAATCAATGAGTATATGAAAACATATCATTCAGGGAAATAGTTAGCAAATCTTCCACAAGAAAGATAAACAACCCACAAGATATTGAAATTTCTGATTTCAACTTTGTTGGAGAAAAAATATTTACTAAAAAGAGATCCCCTATTTTTGTCAAAACGTCAAAGGTAAAAATATGTGTTTTCTTCAATTAGAATGTTTGTATGATGACATGAAATTAGAAAACATTTCTCAGTGGTTATTACATATTAATCTACACTTACACTAGAAGAGGTGATTGGAACAACAATCATTAATGTATCCTCCCCCCATGGAGAAGCTCAACCTTTAGTGGAGTGTGAGAAAATATCATGAGACACCCATTTATCCTTTAAATATAATCTCATAATGATCCCTCTTTAAGAAGTAGTATTCAAAAAATAGAATAAGTACATTATTAGTACCATTGTAAGAGGATAAGAAACTATTTCGAAAAAATCCTCTTTCATCAATGATAATTTGGTTCTCCAACATTTTGATGTTTTGTTGATACCTTATCATGGGTCAAGGTATATTTTCCCAATTATGATGTGAAAGGTTCTATAGTTATGTGGGACAATAGGTGATCTATATCATCCCCTTCTAGAATTATCCTTAATAAAAATGAGAGATAATCTTACTTATAGGTAGAACATCCCACTATATTTGTAACTATATTTCCATCCATAATATACACTATAATATATTTAGTGTCCTATATAGTGTCATTTTTATATAATAAGTGAATCAAATGAAATTCTAGGATTATAAAATTTAAAATCAATCATTTTATGAAGATATGCATCATACATATTTAAGACTTCTGAGTTCATCACACTTATCATCATCAAACTAATTCATAACACCTTGAATTTTTCCTCGGTCTACCCAAATTTTCACCTATTTTGTAATATAGATCCACTTCATCATAGAAACTTTTAGAATCTACTTATATCGAAAACAACATATAGAATAAATGGGGTCAATCCAGAAGTTTATATGTTTGGGACCTTTAATCTTACTAATTGGGTAATAAGGATGTCACAATGTGGGGAGATTACTAATCCCACAACATCTACGGCCAGTGGACACCCCATCCAAAATTGAATGGATTTTTGGAATATGTATTCAAAATAAGAATAACCAATATTCTTATATGTCTGAATTAATAAATTGGATCCATTAAGTTCAACTACATATAATGCCACTCATACATTCACGTACATTACATATTTTAAAGGTATTGGTCATTTAATTTACATTCTTTCTTTTTTGGGGAGTTTTCGTGCATTTTTTAAGGAAATGGTGGTTTTTCAAAATTTGGGCCCACCCGAGAGCCCATTTCTAGATTTAAAAATAAACTTTGTTTCTTTAATAACTCCTTCATTTTTGAAACCTTTTTCACACATTCAATTTCTAAAATGACCTTCATTTATCTATTAAAACCACCAATGAAATTTGAGACCCTTAAAAATTCATTTCCATCAGGGATTTGGGTGATAAAATTAGGTATTGGGCCAACCCGAAATCCCATTTTCAGTTTTAAAATGTTTTCACAATGCTATCATAAAATATTAATTTTTTATCCTTTTTTGGTGATTCCACCTCTCACATGTTCCCACGGAAGCCAATAGTACCCCCATCATCGTTTTACCCTCTTTGGAGCTCATATGATATCACGAATTGGGGCCGAACTTCCCAAGATCCAAAAAACGTCCAGATTTCTCAAGTAAGTTGGATCCCTTCCTTCTTCATCCCATTTACTTAGGGTTTATTTTTTTATTGAATCCCCAAATGTCTAGAATCTAATGATTTGTACCTAGTGTTTTATTTTTGAGTTTCTTTGTCAAATCCTCTATATTTATGTTAAATATTACTCCCTTGTGGTGCGGATGAGTTGTGGTTGAAGTGACACACAAGGATTTGGGGTTTTTGACTATTTTGGTATGTGATACCATATGTAGGTATTTTAGGATGAGTCAGATTGCTGTATTTTTTTCCTTTATGTTATAATTTCATCGTTTTTTCTGTTAAAATTGATCTGGATAGAATGTTCAAAGCAGTTGATTTTTAAGTTCCAATTTTGTGAAGAATTCGGTGTTTTACATGTGCAACCTATGTTGTGACTTTTTTAGTTGTTTTATAAGTCATGGAATGGATTTATAAAAATATTTTTATGCTGAAATTTCTGTTTTAATATAATATTGGTTTATATTGGGGTTTAAAAGTGGTATTTAGATGAATTTTATGTGCAAAGTTTGGTTACGTTTCTTGAAATTGTTCTATGGAAATTATAAGTGGTTTATTTGGTTACAAAAAAGGTGAAAAGCATGTGTAGATACTCATTGAAATATGTGTGACTAGAAATGATGAATATATGTTAAAGTGTATTTTTATAACATGAAGAAATTGTTTGACCACTAGAGGGGAAGCCCAGGTAACTAAGGGGGCTAACGTGTTCTAGTACGCTAGTAAACGGAGGGGTTTTGACCATGGTTCACTTAGAATGTTTGACATGGATAACACAAACAAAAATATAATGGATATGATTGGAGACCACTAGGTTATGTGAATTCTCTATACTAGTGGCTCGTGCATGAGAACAAATTTTATTATGGTTACATTCACCGAGGTACGAGGTACTTGGGGCTCACAACTAACTATTACCTAGGGGTGTTCTTATGCATGGTGCTCGTGGCCTTTTTAGCATTTATCCTTTCCATATGGTATCATGGGATGTGAAAAATAGTATATTTCATGTTTTATTCAAATTTAATCATTCTTTAATGTTATCCCCATTGAATATTATTTTCATTTCAAATTTTCACTTTTAGAAATAAATGCTACCATTTTCGGTTTATAACTATTCTAAGCTTTTTATTTTATAATGCATATCACTTGAAATCTATGGGTGATATACTATTGGGCGTAGTCTCATGACCTAAATACACCATTAGGTGTAAGTATACTTGATCATGTTTGACGCAGGCAAAGGCAAGGCCTAGGGCGATGGTGGTTCGGGTTTCTAGTTTCTCTCGATGGTGCGGTGTTGTGGAGACTGCTCGTGGGTGATGACCCCTTGTCATGCAGAGTCTCAAGGGATATTTTTTTCTACTACTTTTGTACACATTTGGACTTATTGTGTCTTGTTTAAACCCATATACTCAGTTCTTCATTTTTATTAAGTCTTGTTTGGAATAATTTTTCAGATTTTCTTTATTGTTTGTTTTTTGTTATTTTATGAATCCATACTGCGGTAAATAATTCCCAAATGAATTTTTATGATACACGGGAACTTGTGTAAGCCCGTGGGGATAGGGAACGCCCTCGGGAATTTCCATGAGCTGGGTTCTATGCCGGTTTGATGGCAAACAGATTCGGTTCGTGACAAAATGGTTTCAAAGGAGGTTAATTTTTTTTAGTTATATTATTATTTAGGGATGAGTCAAGATAGATAGGTGTTAGGACTATCACGTCTCGGAGTTTGGTCATGAGTAGGGTGCCTGGCCCGCACCCCTCGTGGTATACAGCCAGTCACCATAGGATGTCTGAATTGTTTGTTTCTCTTCACTTCCTAGTGAGATGTGTGGGTTGGAGACAACACGTGTACATTGATTGTGGTGAAGTAGTTGTTAATTTTAATGTTGTAATGTGTTTGGAATATTTATATTTGATGTTATTCCTGAAAGTTTCAGAACTATTGTACTGTTTTTTGTTCTTGTGATTGTTGCCTTTTGTAGCAACATGCCTCCTCGGAAAGCTCCCACGCACCCACGAGAGGAATCCAGAGAGAATTCTTGCACACCACTCGATCAAAGGATTGTAGAAGTCATGGTACAGGCTGTCCAAGATCTTGGATAGGGAGTGGTTCTGGCTTCTACTCCAGCTAGAGAATATGAGTCTGGCCCATGGAAGGATATGTCCCAGAAGTTCATGAAAATTAAACACCATTGTTTCTGAGGTAACTCAAAACCTGAAGAGGCAGAGGAATGGCCCGAGAAGATAGGGAGTATGTTCGTGTTCCTGGAGACACCTAAGGAGTTTAGGGTGAAATGTGCCTCTTTTCATCTAGAGGGTCCCAGCTGTTGGTGGTGGGAATCAGTGCGTCAATCTGGGAAGCATGAAAACATGAGTTGGAGGGATTTTAAGGCCATCTTCAACGAGCATTATTGTCCAGAGGTTCTATCCTATGACAGATCTTGAGAATTTAGGTATCTTTCCCAAGGAGATCGTTTAGTAATATAATATCCTAACTGTTTTGATGAACTAGTTTTGTACGTGCCTGACATTGTTTCTAATGAGAGATTGAAGGCTCATAAGTTTGAGAATGGGTTGCGACAAGAAATTTACTCATAGGTCTTCCAATTTATGTTGGGAACTTATGATGAGTTGTTTGATCATGAATGCATGGTAGGGATTGTGCATAAGGGGATGTCGGGATCTTTGGAGTTGTATCTTCTATGGGCACTAGTAGCTCATCTGAAAAGAAGAGGAAGCAGGAATAGTAGGGAAAGAAGGGGGGTGGTAGTTCCGGCCACTCTTCTAGAAATTTTTCATGGGTGGCTTCAAATTCGAGGACTGTCATGTGCCAACGGTGTGGGAAGATAGGTCACATCCATCCAGCATTCCCTCATCCTTCGAAGACCTTTTTCCAGTGTGGAGGTATTAGACACATGCAATTCTTTTGTGGGATAGTGGATCCACTTAAATGTGGGGAAGGATCAATGGATCTCAGGGGAGTTCCTGTTCATTTAGATCCTTCGAGGATATGGGGACCTCCGTTCAGTGGTTGTGGTTGAAGGGCTGGAACATCTTTTGGTAAGAGCCTATTTAGGTTAGAGCCATAGGCGGTGGTCATTCTCAGGTAGAGACGAGGCAACTTCATGTTGTGGAGTAGGCACCAGAAAGATCGGATGTAGGGCCATCGACCATCTAAGGTACCATTTTGATTGAATCTTCTTTATCTACTGCTCTTTTTGATACTGGTTCTTTAGTTTCATTTATATCTTACCATACTGTGTTCACACTGAACCTTCCAACTGAGCTTTTAAATTTCACGATGTAGTTGGTGATGCAGCTGGGAATGAAGAAAGTGTAGGGTCTCAGGTGTCCCTCATGAGCATTCTCTGTGTTAGGGGTGGATATGGTGTGAGACCTCCTTGTCTTGGATATGGATCTTTTTTATGTAATACATGACAAGGATTGGATGGTACATTTTCAAGAACAAATCAATTTCTATAGGTGTCGGGTGAGTTTCGTGTCACTTGATGGTAGTCCACGGGTTTTTCATAGGGAATGGGACCGTCAGTCAGGTCATGCAGGACCTCCACTCCCAGAGTTAGGGAATATTATCTTCCAAGTATCAAAGCTCGCGCTAGAGGATTATGTTCATGCTCTTGAGGGTTGAATACATCATGTGGTGGATTAGATCCCAGAGGTATTTCCAAATGATTTTTCAGGCTTTCCCCTAGAGTGGGACATGGAGTTCTCAATTGATTTGGCACCAGGGAAACAACAGATATCTCTTCCCTCATATAGTATGGCCCCCACCGAGCTGAGGGAATTAAATATACATCTGGAAAATTTAAAATCCAAAGGATTCATTGGCCCGAGCGTCTCCCCTTGGGCCCCTCCTATTCTTTTTGCAAAGATGGCCGACGGATCCCTCCGGTTGTGTGTTGATTACCAAACGCTGAATAAGGAAACCATCAAGAAAAAATATCCTTTCCCTGAATAGATGAATTATTTGAACAGTTTAAGGGGGAAATGTGGTTTTCTAAAATATACTTGTTTTCGGGTTATCACTAAATCAGGGTGAAAGAGTAATATATCCCTAAGACAGCCTTCCGAAGTCGATACAACCACTATGAGTATTTGGTCATTCCCTTCTGATTGACCAATGCTCCAGGGATCTTTATGGAACTCATGAATTCGGTGTTCCACTAGTATCTTGACTTATATGTCGTGGTGTTCATGGATGACATCCTGGATTACTCTAGATGCAAGGTGGAGAATGAGCACCATTTGCGGATCGTGTTTGGAACTCTGCAAGATCGCCATTTTTATGCAATGATATCCAAGTGTACCTTCTGGATGAGGGAGGTGAAGTTTTTGGGGCATGTGATCCCAGAGGAGGGAGTTTTGATGGATCCCTAGAAGATCAGTGTAGTTATGTCATGCGAGAAACTGAAAAACGTTTTTGAGGTTAGGAGTTTCCTTGGCCTGGCAGATTACTACATGTATTTTGTTCGAGATTTATCTTAGCTTTCATCACCCATGAAAATGATCACCCTGAAGGGGGTGAATTTTGTGTGGAGCCATGACTGCCAGACGTCCTTTGAATAGTTTAAGCAGAGGTTGTCTACCGCCCTAGTCTTGATCCATACAGAGTATGAGAAAGGCTATGTGGTGTATTGTGATGCTTCATGTATGGGTCTTGGGTGCATGCTTATGCAGGATGATCATGTGGTAGAATATGGATCTCGCCTGCTCTGACAACATGAAAAGAATTATCTTACCCATGACTTGGAGCAAGCGGCAGTAATTCATGATTTATAGACTTGGTGTCACTACCTCTTTGGGGATAAGTTTGTGGTATACTATGATCAAAAAATATTGTCATACATCTTCTCACAGAAAGAACTCAATTTGAGACAGCGTCGCTGGATCGAATACCTGCAGGGGTTTGACATTGATATCATATAGCCCGGGGAAGGGTAATGTTGTAGCAGATGCCTTCTGGAGAAGAGTACCGTTGCAGGCTTTGAGGAAGTCTAGTGATGAGTGGAATTTGTTGGGGCTCTTTTCATAGATGCATGTAGAGACCAAGGAGCATAGTGGAAGTGCATTCTTGGCAAGCATTAAGTTGACCCCATCTCTTTTAGAATTGATTCAGACAAAGTAGCCTAGTGATGAGTTATGCCAGCGATCAAGCTAGATTATTCATGGTGGGGAGTCATCTTCTGATTGTTATTCATCCCCCGATGGTATCTTGTGTTTCAAGGTTTGTTTAGTGGTGCCTCTATCTCTATGGAAGGTGGTAATGCATGATAGCCACCAGTCATAGTGGGTCGTCCGCCCTGGTGCCACCATGATTTACTATGATGTTCGTCGATAGTTCAGGTGGCCAGTTATGAGATTGTTCATTTCTGACTTTGTATTGAGATACTATACTTGTCAGTAGGTGACAACAAAACATTATAAGACCTCAATTTTTCTTCATCCATTACCCATTCCTACTGGAAGTGGGATGAGGTTTCCATGGATTTGTTTGTTGGATTACCTCGTACACCTCGATGTAAGAATGATATTCAGTTGGTGATTGATCATCTAACCAAACCATCCTACTTCATTCTATCAAGGATACAGTTAAAGTGGATGAGTTGGGCCAGTTTTATATTTAGGATGTGGTAAGTATTTATTGTGTGACATCAATAGTTGTCTTATATAGAGACCCTTGCTTCACCACTCAGTTTTGGGGAGGCCTTAATAATGATTTGGGGTCCCAAATTAAGACGAGCACAGAGTACCATCCTCAGACAGATGGTCAGACAGAGCGGGAAAATAATATCTGAGAATACATGCATCATGCATGTGTCTTGGAATTCGGTTGTTCGTGGGATATCCATTTGGTATTAGTCTAATTTTCTTATAATAACTGCTACCAATCCTCGATTCAAATGGCTCCCTTTGAGGCGCTCAACGGTCGGCCTTGCCGGTCCCCTCTATGTTGGGCTGAGGTAGGTGAGACATCGCTGTTGGGACTGAGTCTTGTGAAAGAGACATTTGAGAAGGTCAAGTTGATCAGGAATCATTTATTAAAAGCTTAGAGTCTCCAGAAATCATATGTTGATAAGACGCATCGAGATTTAGATTTTCTATGGGTGATCCAGTATTTCTGAAAGTGGACCCTCGCCTGGGTCACCCCCGCTTGGGGAAGAAGGGAACGATTACACTGAGTTATGTCAGCCCTTTTGAGATCACCAAGCATATTGGTAAGGTGGAATATAGGTTATAATTTTCTTCTTAGTTGACATCCATCCATGATGTTTTCATTGTCTTCCAGTTGAGGTAATACAACTCGGATCCGTCCAATGTGCTGAATTGGGAGGACTTGGATATAGAGCCCGATTTATCTATTTCTGAGTGGCTAGTGTGAATAGTGGACTTACAAGAAAAGGTTCTTTGGGGATAGACTATTCCAATGGTCTGTGTTATTTGGAAGCATGAGAGTTATTCACACGAGACATGGGAGTGAAAGTCATGGGTTGTGGAAAAGTACCCGAACTTGTTTTGTGATCAAGCTTCAGGTTGACTTTCCGAGGCATAAATACATTCATGGTGGGGATATTTTTCACATATATGACATATAGTAAAGTTATTATTCATTTTATTTACTTTCATTCTTTGTTTTGGGGGGTTTTCCATGCATTTTTTATGGAAATGGTGGGTTTTCAAAATTTCATCCAACCCGATAGCCCATTTCCAGTTTTAAAAATAAATGTTGTTTCTTTGTTAACTCCTTCGTTTTTAAACCTTTTTCACCCATTAAATAATCAAAATGAACATCCTTGAACTATTAAACCCACAAAATAAATTTGGGACCCTTAAAAATTCATTAGAAACTTGGATTTGGGTGGTCGAATTAGGTATTGGACCAACCCGAAAGTCCATTTCCAGTATTAATGTTTTTGTTTAATTCTTTCATAAAATATACATTTGTTAACCTTTTTCACTGATTCCACATCTAAAATGTTACCACCTAACCCAGACACACCCCCATTATCATTTTACCATTTTGGAGCTCATATTCAACTCAAATTACAGACTATTATCTCGATCACAAAAAAACATCAAGATTTCTCAAGTAAGTTGGTTCCCTTCCTTCCACCATTTTTCATATGGTTTTGTCTCATTTTTATTGCATCAAAAAGTATCCATAAGCTATGGATTAGTACCTAGGGTTTTAGTTTTTATTTTCATGGTCCAATCCTCCGGTTTTAGGTTCAATCATACTCCCTTGTGGTGCGGTCAAGGTGCGGTTGAAGTGACGCACATGGATTTTGGGGTTTTGACACTTTTGGTAGGTGATTCCATATGTAGATATTTTAGGATGAGTTGGATTGCGGTATTTATGTTTCATTTATGTTAATATTTTATTTTTTATACTAAAAAAATTAATTTCGGTAGAATTTTCAAAGTAGTTGATTTTTATGTTCCAATTTTGTGAAAAAATGGGTGTTTTACATGTCCAACTTCTATTGTGCCTTTTTAGGTTGTTTTATAACTCATGGAATGGATTTATAAAAATATTTCGTTTCTGAAATTTTTGTTTTCATATAATATATGTTTCTATTTGGTTTTAAAAGTGGTATTTTAGATGAATTTTATGTGCAATGTTTGATTACTTTTCTTGAAATTGTTCTATGGAAATTATAAGTGGTTTATTTGGTTATATAAAAGGGGAAAAGAATGTTTAGGTACTTTTTGAAATGTGCATGACCAGA
This sequence comes from Viscum album, assembly GCA_963277665.1. Classification (NCBI taxonomy): domain Eukaryota; kingdom Viridiplantae; phylum Streptophyta; class Magnoliopsida; order Santalales; family Viscaceae; genus Viscum; species Viscum album. The sequence goes on along the minus strand of OY728155.1, from coordinate 211,459,439 downwards.
ACTGATGATTATATGTTAAAATGGATTTTCATAACTCGAGGAAATCGTTTGATCACAAGAGGGGAAGCCTGGTTAACTAGGTGTGATAACGTTTACTAGTACGCTAGTGAACAGACGGGTTTTGACCATGGTTAACTTACCACGTTTGACATGGAAAACACTAAAAAACTATAATGGAGATGCTAGGAGACCAATAGGTTATGTGAATGTTCCCGACTAGTGTCTCGTGCATGAGAAAAATTTTTATAATGGTTACCTTCACCGAAGTACGAGGTACTTGGAGCTCACAACTAACTTGTACCTAGGGGTGTTCCTATGCTTGGTGCTCATGGATTTTTTGGCATTTATCATTGCCTTATTGATATGGGGATGTGAAAACCAGTATATTGAATGTTTTTTTCAAATTCACTAATTCATTAATGTTATCCCCATTGAATGTTATTCTCATTTCAAATTTTAACTTTTAGAAATAAATTCTACCATTTTCTATTTATAACTCTTTCATGCTTTTCATTTTATAATGCTTATCACTTGGAATACATGGGTGATATCCTATTGGGATTAGTCTCAATCCCTACTTAAACCATTGGGTGTATGTCGAATTGATCATGTTTGACACAGTCAAAGGCAAGGCCTTGGGAAATGGCGGTTCAGGATGCTAGTTTCTCTCGATGGTGTGGTGTTGGAGACGGCTCGTGGGTGATGACCCCTTGTCACGTGGAGTCTCATTGTATATTTTTTCTGATACATTTATACACCATTGGACCTCTTTTGTCTTTTTTAAACTCATATACTCAGTTCTTAATTTTTTTAAGTCTTTATTGGAATATGTTTTCATATTGGGTTTGTTGTTTGTTTTTGGTTATTTTAGGAATCCAAACTCGGGTAAATCGTTCCCAAATGATTTTTTTGATACTTGGGAACATGTTCATGCTGAGGGGATAGGGAGGGCCCTTCATGAGTTTCCATGATTCGAGTTTGGTGCCGGTTTGATGGCGACCAGATTCGGTTCGTGATACATACTTATACATGACATAATTATATCTTGTTCAACATCCAAACCATCATCGATCATACGTTGGATGTGATAGATCATTAACTCGATGTTGTTGTGACATTAGTAGCGACCATGGTAATTCCACCCACATACATCCTAATAGATATTATGACATCTATGAAAAGGTATACCCAGGTGTCATCAAGTTCAATTCATCAAATGAAAATTAATATCAACTTGGTGGGTCTATCTATCCATCATCACCCATAGATGACATTATACCATAAGATAATTTTATATCATATAATCCAACACTTTTTACACCACATTATGTTTCACACTCCCGAATAGATGAATAAAATATATAGAATATAGGACTCATAGATAACAACATGTTCAACCCAGGACACTAAGTTGGAATCTTCAATGGTTTAATCATAAAAATTTATTCCATATCACCATGAAAAATATATATAACTCGATGAATTATGGGATATCCATATATGATAATTGGAATTTATAATACAATATATAGGGATAAAAATACCTTTCATCAAAAAAAACATATGATCTAATAAAACTGAAGAAGTAAATACATGACTTGAATCTCAAACTCAAAATAAAAATGTCACTATGGATAGTTTAGGTGTTTATGTATACTATTATCTATTCCCACAACACATGGAATTACCTTGATATGTGGAATGGAGAATTACATTTTTATAAATATAGAAGGCAGTGGTGGATCTTATCATGTACCTGTAATTCAAGTCCCATGAGAATATTCTATACTATGTTCACTATCATCAAATAAGAGTTTCCATTAAAATGTTATGTGAGTCATAAATTTAGGGCATGTACCCACTCACACAAATTGATATTAATCGTGCTAGCTGTGTTTGAGGAGAAATAACTTGGTTGATCTCAAATCTCCACTCCACATAGCATTCATATTCTAGTTGTGGCTAATACATTCCTAAAATTATCCGTTTATTTATGGAAGGGTATCTTATTAGATTCTTTGAGGTTGGACTCACATAATGTGATTCAATAAAAATATTTATCCATTTTTTCAATGAAGATTTTCATTCACAGATGGGGTACCTTAAATTAAACAATGAAAACCTCTCTTGCTGGTGTTTGATCATATGAAAGTGTTTTTTAAAGATTTCACCAAGCATTATTCAAGGGGAGGAACTCAACATTTATCACATTATTCCTAGTTGACATAGTCACATTGTACTCCTCCCCCAATTCCTTATGTTATATAAGTAATGTGATTTTTGATGGACTCTTGAGTCTCAAAAACACTATGACGCAATCATACCTATATTATAAATATGTTTTATCTATCCAGATAGTAACATTGATCACCCCTGTTGTCAGATTTTTTTCCCAAGGACATGTTTCTTTTACTTAGTAGTACCATATCCTTTTAGGAATAATGAAACCACTAGAATATAGGTACAAATCACAAAACTACTTCATAGACAGTTCATAGAAGATCAATGGAAAATAGTTGATTACTAGTACAGCCAAGACTCTGATATCCATATAATATTATATGTAAAATCCCTGAAGTGATGAAATATATATATAGGGATGAACTCTCCCTTATTTATGTGTTCCCATTCAATGATATAATTGAACTCTTATGATAGTATTACCATATAAACCATAAATTAATCATGTTGTCATTTTTTCATAGGACCTTAATGTCCAACAAATGATTCTAATAATATAGTTGATGGATATTCATGCTAAAAATACATTATGGGTCACTATCATTAATTGTGTAAGCATAGAAAAGTATTCCAACCACATAATAGTGTAACTATGTCCAATATCTCAAAAAAACATATCAATGTCAGTGGTGGATTATTTATGTGATATATAAATAGCATAGTAGACCATTAACATCCAATGAAGCCGAATTAAAAGAATAGTTAATTTTTTATAGATTATAGAAATGGTATCAATTGAAGGTTTGAATAAAAAAAGATGAAAACAAATAATACATAATTTTTTTTGGAATATGATAAAAAACTATAGGTTTATTCCCTCATCCTATATTTAATAGATGTCTCTCCTCATCCACCTTTTCTGAGGTCACTACACCCAGGTTAAGGCACCCCACTAAGCCAAAATGCCCTTAATAATAATTAATTGATGTCATAGAGAATGATATTATATTGAATTATTAGGTATATTGTTTTTATTTAGTTAAAAAATAGTATACAACATTAGGAATCTATCAAATAAATATGTTATGTAGAAATTTATTGGTATTGTTCTATTTATAAAGTCATATCGATATTTTTTTCATGTCATGGAATGAATAATAGGCCATGATACTAACACACACTCTAAACATACAATTTATTTTACATGATATTCCAAAATAAGAGAACATGAACACATTATTTGGATGAATTATATAAAAATAATAATCATTATCCAATGATTTTATTCTCCTCATCCAAATAAGATTTAATTTTGAGTGGGTAAAATTTTTGGTACTATCTTTTATGAAGGTTGTTAGGATGAATAAAATCATGTCGAAAATGATCACTGTGAAGGGGAAGAACACGAGAATTATAAAAATAAATATTAAATCATTTTAGGTGAATATTAAATATATATCAAAATTATACACCCCTATGTATTATAAAGGTTTGCGGTATTTGGTTACTAGATACACATTCAATTTTTCGCTCTATATATCTTACACACCTCCCATAAATTTCATAATATTAGTAACCTTTTAGAAAAATAATTCAATTATTATTCCATAAAAATCTAGGGAATAAAAAATCAAGAAAGTGTAATCTCAGATACTATTTGATGGTAAATATGGGAGATATAATGACCCGACCAGAATACACTCTAAAAAGGGTAACCAAACAAATACACCACATACCTGAAATATGTTCCTGATCCCTATAGGCTATCGAATAGTCCAGGGAATCAAACAATAAATAGGGGGAACTATTTCTCCAAACTTGAAGAAATAATATATCACATATATATAATAGATAAACTAGTGGGGAATATAAATAAATGATGTAATTGAATGAAGACATTGGAAACCAAACAACCCAATAGTATAAAAAATATCCAAGTGTATTCCCAACAAAAAAGGGCCTCTAAAATAGGAAAAACATATACTTTATATGATAGTATAGGAAAAATTCCACCATCTCACCACCAACTAACCCTCTCAACTAAAAACACATATTCAAATCACTACTTCACCATTCATTTCCCAGCATCAAAATATATAACCAGGTCTACAAAACACTGAAGGGGTACAAAGGGTGTGAGCTGAGAGACTCATTACTTTCTCACCTAGGATTTCCAGACCATTTTATTAAAAAATAAGTCACTAATGAACAAAATTATTGAAAAAACTACATGATTACACTTTAATATTTTTTATATAAAAGTCTTGAAAAATAATATAATTTGTGAGGTTGGAATTTTTCAAATAAATTTAGTAATTTTTTTTCAAATAATATCATATAAATATGTCAAAAAAAGATATATCATGTCAATAAAATTATGCATCACATTTAATATCAATCCCATTGATGTACAAATAAATTGTACAAAGCAAAAAATTTTAAGCAAGTGTAACATCAAATTAGGTATCACACTAGTCTATGATACCTAGAAAAATCATACCTATTATTGAAAATAACATACTCATTATCCCACAAGACATATTAATTCAGTCTATAGATAAAAGGAACACCCCAAAATGTAAAAATCAAAAAATGTCTTACTAGTCCCTAAAACAGTGGTCTGAAAGAGCATAATAATTCCCATTGAGAAAACCCCTCAATAATGTACGAGAACTATTTCTATACCATCTACTTAAGCACACATGGCCTACCATGTGATCTAATTTCCTAATAATTTAATCAGTCCATTTCATCATTTAATTCATTGAAAAACCATCATATAAAAATTTAAAAATTCATTGACGGATATTTTATATTTTCTAAAACCAAGGAATAAACATATTTAATAAAAACCCCATTTTAAGAAATCATAAAAATTATTCAACAATTTTTATTTCATTTAAATAAATAAATTTTAAAAAAACAGGTGCAATGCAGCTCACTAACAAAGGCTACCGATGGAACCACCTACCTGAAAACCTGGGTCGAACATACCTGTAATATAACCCACCAAATGAAATGATTAAACAATGTACACATATGTTCTTGATCCAATTTTACAACATAGAATTGATTCAATTTATAAAAATGGGTCATTACAGAAGCGGAATAAACTCATACCTCAAGAACAAACTCCTTACACTCCATAACAAAAAATGGATCATCCCTGAGAATGAGCTAAAAAATGAGTCAATATAGAAACCATAATACACATCACCATGGGTCAATGAATCGAATAACGCAACATAATGGAACCATTATGATCTAAGAAATGTAGAAGCAAAATGTATTACTCACATAGAGAGATGAAATCCAACTATAATGGTGATCAATCAACAAACATATCAAGGAAAATCGACTGGAGAATCCAAAAATCTTTAGAAGAGAGCCCAAGGTATAGGGGAATGAGGGTTATGGAAGAATGAAAAAAAATCAACCAATGTAGCATCCCAAAATCCAACCTCCCAACAATTACCAATCCTAAAACAACTTTACTTGTCTTGTATCCCACAATGTCTGGATACACCAAAACCCCTACTTTATAATTAAAACCTGATAATTTATCATTACATGGTGTGTAATTTGTAGATGGTGTGTACTTCTTTCTAGATATGTAATAGATATATGAAACCTTCCCTCTAGAGATTACATGCCATGTACTCCCATTACATGGAATTTATTTCTCCTATAGATTTCAAAAACTAACTATTGTTAAACGAACACAAAAAAAAACCTTAGTTATCCACCAAACACGACAAGAAACATCATAAATACATTAAAACATTAATATTTATATTCTATTAAACCAAACATATATACATCCATAAACAATTGGTTATTTTCCTTATAAAATATTCTATATCATTGTGACCCCCAAGACAAACCCAAATCAAGAGTAAATCATGAATAATTGGAGAAATACATTAAGGATGGTCAAAATATGTTATAGGATATATTTATCATAAGGGATATTAGTATGATCATAAGGGTATGAATATATAATCCGCTATGCCCAAGGACCATGATATACAAGATCAATAATATAAGAGGGAGTGGGTTGCTTGCTGAATTAATCCTAAAAGTTAAATTGAAATATAAATTACAAGAATGAAAATATAAATATAAGTATTTTTATGTTCTCGTAAGGGGGTCCAAGATTTTTAATCCCTCTAAATGTATGTACCATGTGTTATCCATAATATAGTGGTGGTAGATCTTCATAGGCATGAAACACTGTGTGGAGATTTTCCCAGCTTGGGTTTCTAATTTTTTTGATTAGTGACCCATGGATAGAGTAAACCAGATCCTACCTCATCACAATTAAGTGGAACAATCATGGAGTGGTATGACGAAGTATGTACCACCCTAATTCTTGGATGTCAGTTTCATAACAATATCATTCCATCCCATTGATGAATTAATGTGGGTTTCATGAATTTTGGTATCAAAAGTACAGTAAGATTGTATTTTTAATTTGAATGAATTTAAAAATGGTGTATGTAATTGCGAATTCTACTTTTCAGGGTGATAAGACTCATTAATTATTTCCTCAGGTTAATTAACATCATCTTATTTATGGGATTCCTTAAATGTATTTTCAATTAAATTGGGGATCTCAATGTATTATTCTGTAGGTGTAGGTGTTATTGCCTAATCCATCTCTAAGGACTAGAAAGGATTGATATGATATAAAAAATAGAAAAAATAAAGAGTGATATTAAAATCATAATGAATAAAATAGGAAATGAATGAGTTAAAAATGTCATCTTCCTATGTTGGTTCAGGTTCAATAATTTATTTAGTTCTATGTGTCTCTTGAATTTTTTCCACTTTATGGGGGAAGGTAGTTGGGATCCTTAATATTTTCATCAATTTACTACACAAGGGCGGTGTCTAATTATTACATATAAGGAAATATATGAAAATGATATGGTTCTTCTATATTCTAAGGTTCATGGAGATCATGTTTTACCTCATGCTCATTAAATAAACCATGCCGATCATGTTTATCTCCCACATGTAGCACAGAAGGTAGTTCTTCCTCATCATGGATCTAGTCAAGAATATAATTTTCTTCTTGGATCTAGTTCTAAAATGATTTTTCTATAGATACTCATCATCATATCCTTTACCTATTTGACATATTCAGTAAAATATGGAATCTCTAGTGGTACTTCTTTCATGGACTTCAGTCATGGATATTCATCTTTTACATTATCAAACATATCTCCATGTTCTTGAAATGAAATTATGATATCTTTTCTAGTCATCATATTCTTTTTTAGTTCAATGATATCATTGAGACATTTTGGGAGAGTCATTTCATCATTTTTATCACCTTATTTAGTACTTACACTCCTTCGGAATGTTTTCAAGTATTGAAGAAATGATCATTTACAAATATCATGGAAAGATAATTTTTTTCTATGGTTTTTTAAGTAATAAAAAAATTAACTATTTAAAATTAGAAAAATAAACCAAACCTTTAATTGGTTCCACAGAAATGTATTCATTTGTTAGGCACACCTATAGTAGGGAATGAAAAATGAAAATTATTTTCCGTAATTCAAAATAGTGGCTGAGTGGGGTCATCGGACAAGAGGATAATTCTCACATCTTCCATACATAATCTAATTCACTAGAACTACCTATTTTATGATGTTTTTTTATTTTATGAAAACAATGGAACTGACAAGATATTTAAATTATTAGAAGTAAAATAACATTCAATGAAATAATGTTTTAATAAAAAAAAGAACATGGACATTGTGGTTTCTTTTATAAGTTCCATCACTCCCCTTGTAGGTGTTTAAATTTTGTTTGACAGATTAATTAATAAATATCAAAACTAAACTATTATTATTTTATTTCGGGGTGTTAAAAATTTAAATCCTCTTAAAAAATTAATCCCACTACCCTTATAATCAATGTTTATAGCACACATCATTTGTGAGCGTGATATCTTCCAAGACATAACTTCATCTTATGTCATTTCATCCACAAAATAGATCAACTTCATCGCATTAGGAGAGTAGGTTTAGTGGATATGTGTGAAATAATTTTTAAAAGTAATAAAAATGAAATTTAATTTAGTGGTTTGATGAAAAATCACAACACCAATACATTTCACTCATTTTCATCATAAAAAAATAAAACATAATAAATAATTGTAAATAAAATAGAAACACCACTTAACTTTTTTTCATTCCAGATGTTAGACCATCATTCCATATGTTAATTTGTCATTGTAGAAATTATGAGCGAATAATAAGGGAAAATAAAAAATAATATAATATAAATATACAGGGAAGTACTAAGAGAGAGAGAGAGAGAGAGTATAATGAGAATTAAAAACAAAATATGAAATGAAATACAAAAAGTGGATGATGCTGATAAGAAAGTGGCGTAGATAATAAAAAGAGAATTGGTTGAAGAAACTGAATGGTAAATTTTTTTTGTAGAATCATGGAAGAATTGGTTTTATTAAAACGAAAAAAATTTTAATTAAAAATAAAACATAATTAAAACAATATAAAAGAAAAGAAAATTAAATAATAACATAAGGGGAACAATTTAGGCTATAATTTTGTCTATCCTTGAGTGTATAGAACTTGAGCTGATAATTAAGGTGTCTTTGAGGGAATCATCTTGTGAGTTGTTGTGGTAGCGCGACAGTGCAACAGATGTCCTGAAATGTGGAGTAGTGATGCGGGATCTACCCCAGTGGAGATTTTTATTTTTTAATATAAAATGTACACTACCACTCATATCAGTGTCCCATGATGTAGGATTGAAGTGGAAATGCACTATACTATAAGAAAAAGTAATGTAGAATAGTCTAAAATTCATGTTATGGGGATTGGATCCTACAAGTAACTACACCCACATACTTGTAATCTGTGACACATGTGGCTAATTCTTTCCTTTAGTCCCACTAACCTCCTCCCCTATGTTCCACCTCTACATGGACCTAATGCCAAGGATCACATGTTGCAACTCATTATAGCCATTCCACTAGGTGACAACCACTGGTCTGCTATATTGAGGGATAATTGTATTACTTGGTACCTTGGTTGTCTGAGGGATATCTAGAATAAATATTTTTTGGGAACCTAAAATGAAAAACAATTTAAAATTTTCCAAAAAATAATATTTTCCACCAATTTGATAAAAAAATTGAATACAACTGTATTTAAAGATAAAACCATAGAAATTGACAAAATATTTATTAAAAAGAATCAGAAAAATGAGTGTGTTAGCTTGTAAGGGTGCTTCCATGCTATGAGTATCTGCAATGACATTCCCCTTCTCTAGGGTGTAGCTGATCTCATTGTCAAACATACTAACTTATTCCAACCCCCGACTTTGTCTATGATTCAAGTCATTATGGGAAATGATACAGTTCAAACTCTTATGATGAGAAACTTCTATGAACCTCTCCCCAAAAAGATAATTCTCCCAACACAAAAACACAAGAATAAATACAAATATCTCTAAATAATCAATGGGATAAGGTTTCTCAAGAATTTTTAGCTAATAGGAGTTGTTAGATACTACTTGATAATCTTTAATGACCTCACAACCCAAACAAAATCTAGAGCATCATTGAAAACTACATACCACTTAATGGGATCAGTTATGATTAGAATAAGAGCCAATGGTTGAATTTGATTAATCTTTTAAAAATAATATTCTGACATTGAATCCTATTATAATTTCACAAAATTACTATAAGAGTATTAATGTTGATGCCAAATTTTAGAAATACCAATATAAATATCAATAGCATCCAGCAATAAAAAATAATCCCTTAATTTTAAAGACATTTTTTATCTTACCATGATAAAACACGAAGGAAATTTTCAGAATCAACTATTAATCAATATCTTGAAATTATATGCTCTAAGTAATTCACTTCTTCAATACATAAGATTCATTTTCAAAATCATTAAAAAAGGTTACTACTCAGGATTTCTAAAACCAATCTTTGATAGTTCTTATTCTCATTCTTAGAGCATGAATAATCCTATATATCTTATAAGAAAAATTCCATAATACTTTCTAGATACTTATGGAATATTAAAATAATCAAATCTATAAAAACTAAATGATCATTTTTCAGAAAAACTGAAATTACATGTTATTCTTAATGGGATTACCTACTTCTAAATGTATGATTCTATATATATCACACTCTTAAACTATGATTTGATAATAACCTGATTGAAGATCACTCTTTGGAAACCACTTTAACCCCATTGACTAATCAAAAAAATAACTCACACAATGAAAATGTTATTTTTTAGTAACTATTACCTACTTGATCTTTTGATAGTCCATGTAAAATATGAGCGAACCATGTAACTTCATAGAAAATAGAAGTAGGGATTCCTAAGGTAGTGAACATGGGTGAAAAAAACTATATTCCATTTGGTCATCCAAATGAATATTGATCTCTTTCATCACTACTAGTTCCATATGACATGATGGTGTCATTATCATCTACTCCATTGAACCAATTCAATCATAAACACTATTTCACTCTCTATAGGAACCATGGATAATTCTCTATGAAAACATCTAGAAACCTCCAAAAAATAGTGAGAAGATAAAAAAATCATCGAGTTGAACTGTTTCTATTAACAACAAACTCATTACTATTGGGTGGGATGGTCCTTCATGGAAACTTCTCAGATCCAACTGTCTCTAAAATACCTTTGATATCTTAATAACTAGAAGAAATAGGACATGCATATGATAAAAATAAACCACATCTTGATGAGAAACAATGAAATCCATCCTCTGGATAGCATCAAATACATCCATATAATGAAACCAAAAATCCAATACTAAATCCACATTATCAATCAATAATGAAAATAGGACTCTGAAACCCCTATTTATCATCTTCCCAATATTTTCCACAAAATCCATAAAAAAGGAGATTAGTTCTGTTTGGTGGTTAAGCATACCAAAAATATTTCTAGAAATAAATGAGTTAAAAGTACTAGAATTAAATAATGATACTACTACAGAAGAAGAAATAAAAATGTCATATCTTTGTAACATTGGACCCATTATACCATCTCCAAAAAATCATTTAATACATGAAGGTGCATCAATCCTGATTCCTATAGCTAGATCCCTATAGTCATTGGAGCATATTACTATACTACAATAGCCATTAGTCCAAATAGTCACTATCCATATCGATGTGTAGACATAACCTAATAGAAAAACTATATACATCCATAAAATAAAAAACCATTACAAATCATTGTAGTTGAAGGACAAGAACATATTTTGTTTATGACCATTCCATGGTGATATCAATTCAGAGGCACACCAAGAGTTGAAACTAGAGGTGCTGAAATGGAATGCTGTCGAGAACCGCCTCCACCACTCTTAAGATTTTCTTTCCACTTTCCTATATTCTTTTTAGCATCACTAATCTACCACTACGTTCAATATAAGGGGGGGGATATCACAACTTTCCTTAAAGATATATATTTTCTATCATAGTCCTACCTACTATCTCCACATAGGTCAAAATATTTAGCATAAATACATATGATATGATATCTGATCACAAACCCTATTATTACATCTGATTTTTAATATGGTAATTATTTACATCCTATGGTAAAAATGATTCTATTAGAAATCCAATTTTCTTATTCCAACAATGAGTGCTCATCCTTCTATAAATAATGGTACTTTATAAAATTCATCATCAACCGTGAATCTGGATTACAAATCATAATGAAGAGAGTCTTAAAACCCATTTAGTCCAGTCCTAAGTTCATATATATATCTACCATGAACTCCAACCATCTACTTATGGGATCCAAACATATTAATTCTATATAAATTATCTTGATACTCTCAGTTGTATCCAGAAATTCAAATATCTGATCAATATTTTCACGCCAGTCCTCCAACTCTAGAGATTCATTCATTACATTAAAGGTTGATTGATTGTCATGAAATAACTACAATGGTAAAAATATATCATCTAAATCACTTTATTGTACCTCAAAAGATGCATTATGATATTGTGGAACATTCTGGGAAATATCATGAACTTCTCACAAAATACCCTCAATAGATGTTTGATCTATCAAAGATACAAATTCAGGATAATTAGATGCATCTTATTGAGAAACCCACAGAATAAGTATCAAAAGTACATAGTTGCACATAGAATTAAAAAAATAGTCATTCAATAGAAAAATCATAATTCAATCTTGGGATCCCTTAAAACCATTTATATTAACATCAAGAACTCAAAACAAATTCTAATATAAAAAAATACCATGGTGAAATGACTCTCATCAAATCAATATATGGACATACAAGGACCAAAATATATCTATCCAGTACTAAAAAACAAATATCATGTCTACCAAACATCCCAAGATAAAAATCAATGAGAACAGATAACCTATTAACCCAAAAAGGTAACAAATTAACCATAAAACCATCTGCAAGTGTTACCTGAACCGATACTCCACATACTCAAAGGTCATTCCTGATCCCCACGGGCTGGAAACTAACACTAGAATAAAAAATCAACCAATGGAAATGATATTTAACAGTCTAATGAATCAAAATAGATGATGTATACATCATATAAAATATGGAAAGAAATATTTTGTCCATTAATAAATGAAAACATATGAAACTAAATATCCCATGAGTGGAAACAATATCAATGTAAAATTCGAACCAAAAAGGACCACTATAATAAGAATACCCACCTAATCCATGTTATTTCATGGGAAATATCTCTCCATATCACCACTAGTTACCCATAGTAGATAACATAAATCCTCACTACCTCACTATAGTGCCATGCCACTACATCAAAATACCCAACTAGTTCTACGAATTGGCAAAGGGGTACGTAGGGGGTTTTATGACATGCCTAGTATGGTATCACCTAGGTGTTTCATATAGATTCTATGAAACATAATACAAGACTTATGAAATTTATAGAATATAAGGAATTATAACAATTGAACAATTTTTATATCAAAATAATGGATGAACAATTTTAATTCCCCCTTTCCCACATTTCCAAATAAAGGAGGTAAATCCATTTCAACAAATTTCTTATATGGAATACAATAAAATAATGAATCAAATTTCATATAAATAAATCAAATTTGATATATCCAATCAAATCAAATCGTGCACTATATAACACATAAAAACCTTGACAATATAAAAATACAGCCAAAACCATAAGTAAAAGCACATGTTAAATAACGTCATGGATAACACTAGATTAGGATATCTTGGAAACGCATAACTAACATAGAAAATCACATAAAAATAAATCTAATAGACATATTAATTGAATATAAAGATTACAGAATCACCCTAGAAAATGAACCTCCAAACAGTTCGAATATGTTGATAGATCAAGGGACCTAGGGAGTAGAGGAAATCCCCATTATAAAACCCTATAACAATGGATGGGACATATTATAATAACTTACACATAAGAAACCAAGGTTTCAAAATTATGTGTTTTCCAAATCATTTCATTAAAAAATTTCATCATTTCATTCATTGAAAACCCATTTCATCAAACCATTTCATAATTCATTGAAAACCCTTTTTCATTTTTCAAGACTAGTGGAAAACCATCTTTTATAAGAACCCAAATTTTACAACACAATAAAATTAGTATATCATTAAATTTTATTTAAATAAACAATTTTTATAATACATGAGAAATTATGTTCACCAACATATTCTAGATACTGAACCACATACCTAAAACATATAGTCTCACATGCCTACAACGTTACCCACTATAAAAAGGATTCAACAATGAAAAAAGATCACCTTGAAAAAAACTACACATCTTCAAATTTATTCAATTTTAAAAAAGTCTTTAGTATATAACATGATTAAAAAAATACCCCAAGAATTCACACCCTCTACACCGAAACCAACAAAAGGAATAGCCCTTGGAGTGAGATCGCACAAAATATGTAGAGAAAAACAAGAAGAGACATCACCACTAGTCAATGAATCCCATAATATAATGAAATAGAATTAATAAAATCTATAAAATAAGGAAATATAAAGTATTAATCACCCATAGTGATGAAATTAAACCAAAATTGAGATCAATCGCCCAAAAAATAAATCCATATTGAATGGAATCATTGAAAATAACTGGAAGTGAGCTATATATCAACAGACAAGATGGTTGTGGAAGAATGAATGAAATATAAAATGATTAAGCACCCTAAATCCAATTTTTTTTTCAATTATATGTCTCTTTACCCCTTTACAAATAATATAATCCTTTATGTCCAGATATTCTGAATGACCCATCACTTTTTTATTAAAAAATAATCTTTTATCATTACCTGATGTGTAATTAGTATACGATATGTACTTCCTTGGATCTGTGTACAAAATTCTAAGAATCTTACCTCAAGATATTACACATTGTGTTATTCAATTACATAGTGCATATTTATCCTCTTGACTACTAAAAATAAATATTCTTTCACAAATAACATAAACACCTTGACCATCCTCCATAATAAGGGAAATCCCCGCAAATACATTTACATGTTTATACCATGACTCCATTACGCAAAAAATACCTACATCCCTGAAAATTATGTAATATTACTTGGAAAATTTTCTCTATCCTCTTGAGTTCCAAGATGCACTCAATTCATTCGGAAAATAAGTAAAGAGAAGGAATATAAATGAAAATAGAAAACATGATGTTACATGTGATATCAATCATAAGGGAATATAATATGATCATAAGAGTATGAAAACATAATCAATTATATGTTATCCAAATAAAAGTTTCACATCCATAAAATATTATATCATAATTTCAAATGTATTTCATATTCAAAATAATGATTAGTAAGGGTGTCAATGAAAATATCATCACTTTATATATATAACAAATTCCTGTGGAATTAAAATCCTAGAAAATTAAAATATTATGAAAATTTAAATTTATAATCATATACATTAAATATATTATGAAAATAATAGAATAAATCTTACTCAAAATACGTAATGTGAACATAGGTATTCAAAATCATGTCCACACCAAATCTTGAATGCATAGTTGGAAGTAATCATACTAACACATAAAAATGTTAACATAGATATTTAAAACCATATCCCTAATTATAATCACCCTCTTATTATATATCAATATAGAATTACCCAATTAATTAGTGTGCAGTAACTCTCCCACCCATCACATAATAATAATCTACTGATATGTTTTCTAGATGATCATGAAAGCATTTTAATTTTCGATATATATTGATACATTAAGAATTATAATAGGTTTTATAATTATTTCATCATCATAATAAATTATCATGTGGGGAAATAATATGTTTGGTATCCTTAGATCATATCTTCCATTAATCTTAAGTAATTTCTTCTATTTTTCTATAGATATAAATACAAATAAAATATCATCGGAACATTTCAAGAGAAAAAAAAATTCATTAGAAAATCCATTATTTAATATCTAAAAATTTCAAATATATTTAAAAAATAATTTTATTTAATTAAAATACATAAATTTAATGGGATATTCAAATTAATTAGTATTCATGATGGTGGAAATATTCATTTAATGTCATATTTTGATACAATTATTTGGTTTATACCCTCGGTAAAATGTACCTTGTTTGGAAAATGTCTAGAAGATTTGATTTAACAATTTTTAAATAATGAAAAATATGTGTATAAATTACATTAATAGACCATTCTTTATTACTAAAAAAATTCATGAAAAATTTTACGAATAATATGGACATGGAAGAAATAGTTTTTCACCGAAGAGGAAAATACGCCAAATTTTCTAAAAATATTCCATTGTTTTATATACCCAAGAGACGAGAATAAAAGAGAAACATGAATAATTATAAATAAAATGATAAGTACAAAAATATATTCTTTTTAAAGGATAAAGATCATATAATTTTCCCTATGTTAAATTTAATATAAATATTCTGAGAAAAATGGAATCATAACATAAATCATTGACCTCAAGACACATACATATTCATACAATTTGAAACCTTTTGTATTATAAATATTAATTTATAAAATATATATTTTCTATAACCACATTAACTATAAACTACTATATATCACTCTTTTATAATTTTTAGTTATGCATATATTGACAATTTCATTATTAATATGAACATTCGAGAAAATGGTCATTTAGAATTCATGTTTTGGTTCCATGGATCCAGTAAATTCACAAACATCCTAGTATTATAATCATAAAATATATAAAATTGAAACATGTATTTTATTTATTCATTATATACACTTTTTGACCATACATATAACGTGGTGATGAAATATAATTTATATTACTCTGTTTTTTCATGAGTCTGTACATACTAGCTACTTGTGTTTTCACTTTTTGATGGATGTAACAAATGAATGGTAAATATTAACTAATAATTAAATAATAACAATTATTATATACTATAAATTAATTAAATCTCACCTTATTACCAACCATGTAAAGAAAATATGAAAAATGAATTAAATTACTTTGTGGATGTGGTAGTCCACAATTATGCATGTGTGACGTTATCGATTTCCCATGGGTGGGAATGTAAGATGGTAGATAAGATATTATAATAATGGAAGCATAATTTTTTTGTAATTAACATATAATAACATTAAATATGTCATAATAACCAACTAAAAGAGTTGGTGATAGAAATGAATCACATCACTTTGTGGAGGTGGTAGTCTACATGTAACCATGATCGATATATTCATTTCCAATTTGACAAAAAGAAAGTAGAAAATGGTTTTACATTAAGCATAATAATATCACATTCTATTGAATATATAGTAATAATTATTTTATGTTGGATGTAATATATTTAGTTTAAATATAAATGAAATATACTTTGGAAGAGTCGGTTACGATGATTACCTATTCTCTAACAGACCTCTTATGGAATAAAACTTAAGACATCCTAGGATTACCATAGGGTAATACAAAAAGTTCAAAAAAATGGAGAAAATATATGTTTTTTTTGGTATGTATTGGCCGAGTGAAATAGATTAAAAGTGTCAATAAGAAAGGTAAGGATTTTTCCTTTAATATGTTGGGAAAATAACACACTAGTATTACAAAAAATATTTAAATATAATATATATCATACTCATGAAACGTTTCAACAATGTTTGTGAAATTAATTTATTGGATTTTATTAGCTTGGCACAAACTCAATAAGAAACATTTAGTTAATTTTTTGATACATTTTATTCATTTTCCCTTGTCAATCACCCATTAAACCCAATTTATCTTCAACTATGATAAATTACATTTTTAACATGATAACATAATTTTATACACATAAATTAAAGGTACCTTTTATTAAAATTAAAATTTTGATTAAAATTTTTGAAATAAATTTATCAAATTAAAAATAAATAATTATCCAAAACTACTTTTAATTATTTTATGAAAATCGCATTAAACCCCATTTTTAGGGAAATACATTATTTGAGCATAAAAATTAATTTCACCTTTAAATCAAGTAAAAAAGTTGAGTTCCTATACATTTATCCATTACCAAAAAAGAAATAATTTTTTACTTCTAGATCTATAAAAAAGTGAGTAGAACCTTCAACCCATACTATTAATCCAAAAGACTGAAAAACAAATTTAAATTTTGATAAAATACAAAAGTCATAAACGTCATGAATGGCTTCCAAATTTTTTTTAATGAAATATTTTACACCATAAAGATATATTTTGTTTAACATCACTCATTAAATGAGATAAAAAAAATTCATTAGATAGATTAAAATTCGTATTCAATATTTTAAATTTTTTACCTTTTTACCATTAGTGAGGTGAAAATTCATTTTCATAATTACTAATCACAATGACCCAAAAAAATTCCAATTTAATAAATTTCAGCCTTGTGATTTCGTATATTAAATCAAATTTCTGTGATTATATTCCAATATGTGTTAGACATCTATTTTAATATAAATTCATAGAATTAAACAAAAAATAACATTTCAAAAATTCCATTTTTAATCATGTAATTAAATAATTGCAAAATAAAGTATAATAATGATTCTTATGTAAACATTTGAGTATTTATATATAAATTTTATTATTTGACTTCAATATAATATAAAAAAATCACATTTAAATTACATGATTTAATGAATGAAATGACTTGTGAAAAATTGGTATTTTAACTATTCACATACAAAAATAACCCTCTTAAAAACATCCCAAAAAATCAACACAATATATTATTGACATAATATTATCAAAAATGAAAAGAATTTCCTCAACTATAATTTCTAAAATATTGTATAAATTAATTACAATTTCCATACACAAAATTTTATAAAACCATTTATATAGAGAATATAGTTTTAAATTATAAAATAAAATAATTGATGTTGATTTCATATATTTTATACATTAATATAAATTTATACAAACCTTTATAAATATATATCATAATGGGTTCATTATTATTTGTAATATCAATTTAATTTCTATGTTATGATTTTCATATTTAAATAAATAAATTTTTACAGTATATTATAATTTAGATAAAGAAAGGTTTTGTGTGAAAATGAATCAATCAAATAAAAAATATTAATAAATATAAATAATAATCTCAAATAATGTGGAGATACAATATACTACAATTATAATAATTTTTCAGTTGAAATTCAATTTCTCTTATATAATCCAATGATGCCACCTCTTCCTCACTACATTCATGGGTTCACATAAAACATATTCAAATTTATGGACTCTTCACAATTTATTTACTAGGTTAATGGTAATTATTTATAGAACATTATCTATGTTATAGAATCTATACCATTTTTGTAACGTCCTGGATCCAGAGCCCCTCCACTGGTGCCCCGTACCCGGTTTGCCACATCACCTCAAGTGCATTTCCCCAAATTCCAAAGGCATCTGACTAGCAGCGAGGGCCTTGGTGAGTTGGTGGGGAAACTATTCCCTCATTCGGTAAAGTATATAGTGGAAGAACAGCCAGACACAATAGCGGAAATAATAAACAGCATACAACAACTGAACTGAACAGTGGAAGCATTGTATAAAATAATAATGATGCACATGGTACATATGTCTATGGAAAGCTGTAAACAAACCAACGTGCTAAATTACAACTGAAAAAAAAGTTCAAAAGAAAAAAAAGTAAAATCCACGGCATCACAAGCCATTTCGTGGGCCCCTGCTCTCCAGCTCCACATCAAGTCAGGTGCCCGATGTAGAAGGGTGCTTTCCCTTATCTAAACCCGCAACAACATAGTCTGTTTGGGCCCAAAGCATGTCCCAAACAGGGTGTGAGATACAATCCTAGTAGGTAATCACCCAAATATTTGTGCCTAATAGTCAATGAATACAAGGCAAGTAAGAGTGCCAGAAGCAGTAAACAACAAGGCACACAACAGATACAATCCACAGTTCTAACATATAAAGTACACAAGTAAAAAAATCATCAACAAGAAGAAAATAGGTAACCCTATGGGTAGCTCTCACAGCCTAACCGCTATGGTTCAACCTACAAGTACTAGAAACCCCCTATGAGGCACACACAGTCTCACCCCTCTAGTTTAGCTAAGAATAGACTCTTTGTGACAACACTCACCGTCAATTCCCCCAATAGTCTCGTATCATGCTAAAGGATATCTAGGGAAGCAATCAATGTCTCATTCCCCCAGTGGCCCGCGTCAAGGAACTACAGACTCTCTGAGGAAGCACTTGTCATCAATTCCCCATCTGGTCTTGCATCGTATTAAAAGACACTCTGGAGAAGACCTTACGTCCATTCTGCCAATGGTCTACTACGCTAGGTTTTCACACTCCTTTGTGTAAATAAAACATGCTCAGTGTGTGTGCATCATCCAAGTGAACCTCATAAAGTACATGGATATCATTTGAGGGCACAATAGCATAATACAGCCATAGTTCCACTATCCTACAACTAGGCATGGAAACTGGAAAAATGGAAAAAGTAAAACAAGCATGGCAATGAAACCTGAGCACAAAACAAATTACTCTACTCACAAGCATAAACCTATACTACAAAAATCAAGAAAAGCAATCAAACAGCACGGGAAATACAGGAAAACCCACAATTCCTCGCCCAAGGAAATTTATGGAATTTTCACAAAATACTCAAAGACGTTCTAAAGAAAGGCACAAAACACCCACATGGATTCTAGGGGATCGATATACTTGAACCACATCGACTAATTCTCCATAGATTATCGTAGATCTGAGAAAACGCACAAAACTCTGACCCATAATAACATGAAAACGAGGAGTAACCACAGAACAAGGCTAAAGAAGAACAAACATCCCACCGAGGTGATCCCAACGCAATCGACGACAGCTAGAACAGAGATCAGACAGAGGTACGACGGCTCGGAGAAGATTCATGGCCCTTGGCACTCTCAGACGAATGGAATCTGGAGAAGAAGGTGTTTCTATGCATTAGGCGTGACCCCAGTCCGTTTAGTGAAAAATAGAAAAGTACACAACGTTTATTTTTAAAGTACACTGCGTGTAGTGGGTTTTTCCATACTCCGCCAAAATTGGCCTCCATGTCACCCCTACACACCATCTGTGTGGCCCGGACACGACCATCACATGTCTTCGAGAAGGAAAAAGAGTACACGACGTGAACTCAGAAAGTACATGGCGTGTACTTCAAAAATATCCAGAAAATTTATTTTTTCTCAAAAACTCCAGAAAAATGAAAGGAGTACCAGAAATGAAGATCCTGGTTCTTAAAAACTCCCCCTTAAAGAAATTAATCCCCAAATTTCCCTAGCAAGGTGTAAAAAAAGGAACCCCGAACAACTCTAGCCACTACGATCCTACATTGGCCTCTCACTCCAAGGTCTCATCCTATTCTCGCCCGTGATTCCATAGCACCTATACTAGAGGAACAGACCACCCCCGGAGAACCTTCGTACTGCAATCGACAATCCGGATAGGATGCTCCTAAAACAACGCATCCACTTCAAGCTCTACCTCCTCAGGCTGAAAGACATGAGACTGGTTTGAAAAGTAACGTCGGAGCTGAGAGACGTGGATGATATCATGCATATCTTGGTACCTCTGAGGTAACTGCAACCGATAGGAAATTGGACCAACTCTCTCTAATACCTCAAACGGCCTGATTCACCTCGGTGAAAGCTTTCCCTGTCTCCGAATCCTCTTGTGTCCCAACCTCGGTGTGACACGCAAAAAAACCTGATCTCTGACCTCGAACTCCAGAAGTTGTCTCCGCTGATCAGCATAAGACTTCTGTCAAGACTATGCTGTATCCATCCTCTTTCAAATCAACTCTATATGCTCTGAAGTCTCCTGAACAAGACGAGGTCCTAGCAATGCTGCCTCTCCTACCTCCAGCCAGCATAAGGGTGATTGGCCTGGCCTACCGTACAAAGCCTCGTATAGTGTCATCTTAATGGTATCCTAGAAACTGTTATTGTAGGAAAACTCCACCATAGGAATATGCTTCTCCAAAAAACCTCCAAGGTCTAGGATGCAAGTTCGGAGCATATCCTCAAGCACCTGGATCGTGTGCTCGGATTGGCCATCTATCTGGGGATAGCATGTCGTACTCATAAGTACATGCATACCCAAGGCCTTCTGAAGTCCCTGCTAGAACCGAGAGGTAAAGTGCGTATCCCTGTCTGAAACAATAGAACGTGGAACACCATGCAGACGAATGATCTCGCTGATGTAAAGTCATCCCATATCATCATCACTGATGGTCTCCTTGATCGAAAAGAAGTTAGAAACCTTCATGAGCATATCGACGAAAACCCAAACAATATCGTTCCCCCGAGGCGACCTCGGCAACCTAGTCATGAAGTCCATCGCAACATCGTTCCACATCCACTCCTGAATGGGTAACTGCTGCAAAAGCCCTGCTAGTCATAGATACTCTTCTTTCACCTGCTGACAAGTAGAACATCTCATGAAAAAACCAGCAACATCCCTCTTTATACCTGGCCAACAGTACTGGCGATGATGATCCTGATACATATTGCTGACGTCAGGATGAACTTCCCAAAGTGAGGAATGAAAATTCTCCATCATCTCCTCACGTATGTCTGCTAGCACCCATACGCGTCCATGGAAACAAAAGATCTCTTCCTCGCCCACTGTCCATCTAGGAAGAGGGTCCTCTCCTGACACACTCTCCCGCATGACTAAGGATTATGATTCTGATAGCTTCCTCATTTGTAACCAATTATGTAGTGTAGAGGTAACAGATACAGATGATAGGAATGTCTGTCCCTATCTGTAATGCACCACCAAATGCATCTCAGGGAACAGAGCCATAAGCTACCACTCACTACTGGCCTCTCGAACTTCCTGAACCGGAGTTCTCCTACTCAACCCATCTGCCCCTACATTGCCCTTTCTCGGCATATAGGAAAGCTCGAAATCAAATGACTAAAGATACTCGACCCACCTGTGCTACCTCAGATTTAGATCACACCGGATGGAGATATACGTGAGACTCTTGTGGTCGGTAAAGACCACAACGTGCTCTCCCAGCAGATAGTGTCTCCAACAGCACAAGGCCTGAACAATAGCTTCCAAATCCAGATCATGCATAGGGTAGTTCCTCTCATGTGGCCTCATCTGCTAAGACCCATACGCAATGACTCCATCTCCCTGAATAATCATAGCTCCTAGCCCGATACATGATGCATCACAAAAGACTGTATAGATCTTGCCTGGCTCTAGCAAGACTAGTATCGGTGCTGACGTCAACCTTCCCTTCAGCTCCTGAAAGGCTGAACCAGAAGACTCTGACTATAAGAACATCACCCCCTTCTTGGTTAGACCTGTCAAGGGTGTTGCTAGGCACGAGAAGTCCTGAATGAAGCGTTTGTAGTATCCAGCCCGCCCTAGAAAAATTTGTGCATCAAAAACGATCTTCGGTTGCTCCCAGGAGAGTATAGCTCTCACTTTCTCTGGGTCCACTGATACTCCTACCTCTGAGATTTTGTGTCCCAAGATGTGAATCTGATCCATCCCAAAGTGGCACTTCGAGAGTTCAGCATAAATCTGATTCTCTCTTAGTGTACTCAGAAGGATCTCATGATGTGTAGCATGGTTGTGTTAAGTGTGATAGTACACCAAGATATCGTCCATGAATACCACTACGAAGGATTCCAAGTAAGGATGGAACACTCTGTTCGTTAGTGCAATGAAAACTGCAGGCGCGTTCGTGAGACCGAACGGCATGACTGTATACTCGTATAGACCAAATCTGCTCTTGAAGGCTGTCAGGGGTATATCTGATGGTATAATGTGTAACTGATGATAACCGGACCTCAAATCAATCTTTGAGAACACCTGGGCTCCTCGAAGCTGATCAAAGAGGTCATTGATCCTCGGCAAGGGATATCATTTCTTGACCATCAACTAGTTCAACTTTTGATAATCCACACAAATCCGAAGGGTACCATCTGCCTTATTCGCAAACAGGATAGGCAAAACCCAAGGAGAAATATCGGGTCGGATGAAACCCTTCGCTTGTAACTCCTCTAACTGCTTCTTGAGCTCCTGAAACTCTGGTGTGGCCATCCTATAGGGAGAAATGGACACCAGTGCCACTCCTAGCATGAGCTCAATAGATAAGTCTACCTCACGCACTGGAACTAAACCTGAAAATCCCTCTATAAAGACATCCTTGAAGCCATCCACCACTGGAGGAAAGTCTAATTGTGGAGTCCCCTCATCATCCAGCTAAAGACTAGAAATCTGGGACGTCACCCCTCCTAGACCAAGATGCTCGTGTCCTGGTCGACTCGCCCGAACGCCCCATTCGCCTCTATAAAGAAAGGATTCACCCTCTGGTGAGATGAAACTGACCATGTGGATATAACAGTCGATGACTGCATCGAAGGGAACTAGCCAGTCCATTCCAAGAATGACATCATAGCCTATCATCATTAAGACATAGAGATCCCATAAGAAGCGATACCCTGCAGCCTCAAGAGGTCACTGCCTACACTGGCGTACATTAGATTTCCTCGTCCCCAAAGGTCTGTCTACTGTCAACGAGTCGGTGGAAGAAATGATACAGAGCCCTAGGATCTCCATAAATACAACAGAGATAAAGCTATGCATAGAACCAGTATCAAAAAGAGTTGAAGATAAAACTGAGGCTACTAAGATCATACCTCGAACAGTAGAAGGGTCGGGATCCTACTCTTGATAGGTCTGCTCCATGGTGAAAGATTGGCCTGCACCGGGGCCCTTCACCCCTGGATGACCACTCTGAGCTGATCCACCTTGTTGGTGCTGAGGGATTGGTGGCTGACCGCAACAACCTCGACCTCCCCCTCAGCCCGAATGGTCGGAAGAACTCTAGTTCCCCGACTGGTGAGAAACTGGTGATGCTGCTCATGAATGAGAAGTTATGGAAGAACCCCGGTCACCAGTTGCTAGTGAGAAAACCTAGCAGAAATGATGAAGTTGGTCCATCTTTCCGCAATATCGGCACTCCACTGGGTCTCTCTGGCACTTCGGCCTCATGTTCCCTGCCCTTCCACATTGGTAGCATACAACCTGGCTACCAGAATATGTATCTCACCTCCTCGGATCACCATGTGTAGGCTCCCTACGGTGCTTCCTGCTATCAACTGGAGGATCACTAGCTCTGGAATCAGAACCGCCCTGTCTCGTAGCTCCAGAGTCTCTCAGATTTCACTCTGCAATCAGTGCCTGGTTGACGATATAAGATATGGAAGTCAACTGGAATAAACTCACATGCGAGTGGAACTCCCGCTTGAGACCATCCTCAATCTTCCTTGCTAAGAACACCCCACTTACATCCTGGAGGGGTGCGAAACAATGGATCTCAGTGAAATGAGAGGAATACTCCATGACAGAAAGAGTACTCTACTCTAAGCTCATGATCTCCCGGGCTCGATCATCCCTCAGGGTCTCCGGGTAGAAGTAGTCATAAAACATGCGCTAGAAATCCTCCCAAGTCATAACTTGATGAAAACCCGCATGTGATATCATGTCCCACCACCATTTGGTGGAGTCTCGTAGCATATAGCTAGCGAGTTTCACCCACCTCTTTGGAGGCGTCTCCAGATGCTTGAAGATAGTCAGCATGGCTTCCATCCATGAATCATCAGCCTATGGTCCTCCTTTTCTTGAGAAAGTAGAAGGATGTTGCTGCTGGAAAACCTATGTCAACTCTTCCATAGTCGAGGCAGGAGGTGGATCTCCTTGAAAAGACTGCATCATCCTCATGAAACCTTCCCTGAACTATGCATTAGCGCCTGCAACTAGAATGACAGCTGGTGCCAAGGGTAGCCTGACTGGAGGATCGACAGGAAGTCCTTGATCATCCATATCTAGCGTCTGATCACTTCCTGACAACAGACGTACAACCAGAGGATGTCTCGGAGGCATAGATCTGAAAGATCAAAAGTACACCTTAGATCAGAAAAACAAGGACAAAGAATACAAGATTACAAAATGGGAACAGGGGAAGAAAAACACAAAAGTTTACAAAACATAACTACACGGTGTGTACAAAAATTACACGGCGTGTCTTCTTAAGCCACTGACATGGGCATGTACTTCGGCCCTACAAGTCGTGTAACACCTCAAACTACATGGTGTGTAGACCCAAATCACGGCCTGTAAATGAAAACTACTCCCCTGCCCGAGTCTCTTTACACGGCTAACCCAAACGGTCCGATATAACCTGAAACTACACGACATGTTCTAAAAAAACACGGCGTGTACTAGACAAGGATTCTGTGGCCTGTGTTGTTAAACACACACCCGTCTACAAGGATGAACCTTACACGGCGTGTTCTGAACAAACATGGCATGTATAGGTGAAGGTGGCACCGTCCTGTGTTTTTTTGTGACACGGTCAGGTACCTGAATAAGACTACACGGCGTGTTCAGAAACAACCCAATGTGTGGAAGATAAGGTAACGCCGCCCCGTGTTGTTCGTGACATGGCCGGGTACCTGGATGGGACTACACGACGTGTTCCTATACAATGCAGCGTGTTCTACTAGAGCATCCCCAACCCGTGTTGTTAGTGACACGGTTGGGTACATGGTTCCAAACTACACGGCGTTTACCTACCGTACATGGCGTGTTCCGAAATTTACTTTCACGACACCGTGTTTCTGCTCACACAGTTAGTGACATGGCCTAAAAACAAAACGGCGTGTATCCAAAAAGTACATGTCGTGTATTCTGTGTTTTTCTTGGGCAGTAGCTTAAAAGCTACACATAATCCAAGAAACACTAAAAACAACACAAAGAGGTTCCCAATTTTGATCTGTGAGGGCCCATACTCCCTATGAATCAAGGCTTGGAATCTATTACAGTCATATACAAGAGAAAACAGGATCATGATCCACAAATTTCTGATTCGAGAGGGCCCATAACACCTCAAGAATAAAAAATTGGTGTTCATTTAAGTAAAGTAGGAACCAAACAATCCTCTAACAAGGCAGCCGATATTCTATCAAGCATCTATCACAACATCATACATAATCTACACAACGTCTATCACAACTGCATGCAAACGCTAATGCACCCTAGATGGCATGAAAAAATGCATGGAATGTGATTTATAAAAGTGCCTATATGATGCATGAGATGGAATACCCTCATCTCATCAGGTTGCAATAGAAATAGAACCTCAATAGTCAAGACAATAACAACACAAATAATGTGAATCACTCTAGGTGAAATTATCTCAATGATAAAATCTCAAACCCAGAAATTGCAATTAATGAGGTATTATGGCTTTTCCCTATATACGGATTAGCTACTAACAAGCAAAACTTAATACCTAGTACTGAATCCGTCCTATCCCTGTGTAAATGCTCCAAATAGTAAAGTAAGCGAAAATAACTCCTTTGATACCACTTTGTAACATCCCAGATCTGGGGCCCCTCCACTGGTGCCTCTTACCCGGTTTGCCACATGACCTCAAGCATGTTTCCCCAAATTCCAGAGTCTGCCTACTAGCAGCGAGGGCCTTGGTGAGTCGGTGGGAAAACAATTCCCTCATTCAGTAAATTATACGGCATAAGAACAACCAGAGACAATAGTGGAAACAATAAACAACATACAACAACTGAACTGAATAGTGGAAGAATTGTAAAAAATAATAATGATGCACATGGTACATATGTCTATGGAAAGCAGTAAACAAACCAACGTGCTGAAATACAACTGAAAAACAAATTGAAAATGAAAACAAAGTAAACTCCTTAGCATCGCAAGACATTTCTTGGTCCCCCACTCTCCAACTCCATAGCATGTCAGGTTCCTGAAGTAGAAGGGTGCTTTACCTTATCTAAACCTGCAACAACATAGTCTTCTTGGGCCCAAAGAATGGCCCAAATAGGATGGGAGATACAATCACAGTAGGCAATCACCCATAGATTTGTGCCTAACAGTCAATGAATACAAGGCAATTAAGAGTGCACGAAGTAGTAAATAGAAAGGCACATAACATCTACAATCCACAGTTCTATCATATAAAGTACAAAAGTAAACAATCAGCCACAAGAAGAAAATAGGTAACCCATTGGGTAGATCTCATAGCCTAACCCCTATGGTTCAACCTACAAGTACTAGAAACCCTCTAGGAGGCACACACAGTGTCACCCCTCTAGTTCAGCTATGAATCGACTCTCTAATGAATCACTCACCGTCAATTCCTCCTATAGTCTCATATCATGATAAAGGCTCTCTGCGGAAGCACTCAACGTATCATTCCCCCTATGGCCTGCGTCTAGGAACTACAGACTCTCTGAGGAAGAACTCATTGTCAATTCCCCCTATGGTCTCGCATCGTATTAAAAGACACTCTGGAGAAGCCCTTACGTCCATTCTCCTAATGGTCTAGTACACTAGGTTCTCACAGTCCTGTGTGTAAATAAAACATGCTCAGCACGCGTGAATCGTCCAAGTGAACCCCAAGAACTACATGGCTATCATGCTATGGCACAACAGTATAATTAAGCAACAGTTCCACTATCCTATAACTAGGGATGGAAATTGGGAAAACACCAAAAGTAAAACAAGATTGGAAAAGCAACCTGAGTACAAAACAAATTACTCTACTCACAAGCATAAACCTCTACTACAGTAATAAAGCAAAGTAGGAAAATATCAGGGGAAAAATAGGAAAACCCACAATTCCTCGCCCAAGGGAATTTGTGGAATTTTCACAAAATACTCAAAGACATTCTACAGAAAGGCACAAATCACCCACATGGATGCTAGGGGATCAATATACTTGATCCACGACGACTGATTCTCCCTAGAACGTCGTAGATCTGAGAAAACGTACAAAACGATCAACCCATGATAACTTGAAAATGAGGAGGAACCATGGAACAAGGCTAAAGTAGAAGAAAGAGCTCACCGATGAAATCCCACGCAATCGATGGCAGCTAGAACGGAGATCGGAAGGAGGCACAGAGGCTCAGAGGCTCAGAGAAGATTTGCAGACCTCGACACTCGTAGGCGAACAGAATCTGGAGAAGAATCCATTTCTGTATGTCAGTCGTGACACCGGTCCGTTTAGAAAAAAAGAAAAGAAAAGTGCACGACGTGTATTTTTAATGTACACGGTGTGTAGTGGGTTTTTTTCGTACTCTTCCGAAATCGGCCTCCACGTCACCCCTACACACCGTGTGTATGTCCTGGACACGACCAACACATGGCTTCTAGTGGGAAAAAGTGTACATGGGATGTACTCAGAAGGTAAATGGCGTGTACTTCAAAAATTTCTAGAAAGATTGTTTTTTCTCCAAAACTATAGAAAAATGAAAGGCGTGCCTGAAACATAGATCTGGGTTCTTAAAAAAAATTTATCATAAGAGAGATCATTTTCTACTAGTACAACAACAAAGTTAAAAACATTTATATGCTGATCTATGTACTTTCTCAATAGTTATATATGGAACACAACATTAACATGAGATGGATTCAATGGCAGCTCCATGAAATAAGCAACCATCATGATACTACCAATAAATTTGAAGGGACCGATTTATCTATGACACATTGTTCCCCTATATTCTAATCTCATAAACTTATTCCATATATATACTTATAGGAATTATTTATCAACAAATTTGAATATTATATATCATTGACTGATTTCTGCATAACATTTATGATTACTATGTGTTTCATTTAAGTGTTACTGAATGAAACTAATCAACCCTTACTTTTTATCTTCTCTCTCATCTCCCAATAGATTTATTTACAACTTCATTCTAACAATTATGAGTTAAGAACTTCTTTCCGTATAGGGATTCAAATATTTCCATCTAAATACTCAAGTGAAAGAAATTTTTAAAAGAAAAAACTTCTATTGGAAGTTATTCAACACAAAGAAACTTTTAAGACCATAGAATAGGGTATTATCATATCTTATAGGGTATGAATGTCCTCAAAGATAGACCAACAATCAGAAAATGACATGTATTGCTAAATTTCATCTCTATATTCAAATAATGTTGAAGGATTACATAGAACATTTATGTAAAATATGAATCCAAGATAGATAAAATATAATGTTGTCCTCCATAATGATTTATCACTTCCTTAAAATATATCATAGATATATAATATAAATTAAAATATTCTTTTATTCTAATGAAATGGGGTTACTTCTTAATCCAATCGAGTAAAATGCATGTAACATTATTTTTTAGATGTGTTGAGGAGACTAATAAAAAAATCCTAGTAACATTTTACCATTTCCGTTATAGTATAGGTGTTTCTAATAACATTACCAAAGAATAATAACTATTAGACGTAGATTTTTTACATACTAAGAATCGGGATACATACTATTATGTATCCTTTTTAGGTTATCCCTCCCTAAATACTCCTTCATATCTCTATAAATATTTCTATTTCTATAATGAATAGTGAATGGAAGGCTATGTCGTTTATCGAAAATCTCCCTCTTAAAGTATTGTATAAACAAGATACTTATTCTATTCATTAAACTTATCATTATATCAAAATCATGGATCAACTCAAGAAAATTTCTCACATCTTTTTTATTTTTATGTCATCTTTCTATGACTGTTTAATCCTCACATATATGAACAATTGAGCATTCATTTGAGAGAGATATAATATATCCCACTACATCATTACTTCATGTTCAACTTCTAAAAAACTATAAATATTAGATCTCTTTTTATCCTCATCAAAGAAAATATATCATGGTCCTTCTACTTCAGATCATCAATCACCGTCATTGCCTTTTTAGGGGTTAGTGTATTAAGAAGTAATTATAATTAAACATTTCCATCCATATAATTTGGTAAATTTTTATATCCTTTTGTGTGAATATATTGTATCATATTTTATTATAAATATATATATCAAAACATTCAATATAAATATTATTCCACCATATATTTTATGAAAAATTTACTTATTCCAATTACGAATCATGAGTTGGGTAAATTTTCTCATTACTTTCAATGTTCCATTAGGCTTAAGATGTCACCATGCCATTCTATATTAGGATTCATCATAGTATCATATTTTATACATCACTATTGGTCACAAAACCTTCTCTATTTCTTATTTGTGATATCATAATTCTACTGAACAACCGTCTTTCTAACTACATGAAATTTTCTTCACACTCAACCGTCTAAATAATATTTTATACCTTTCATTTCATCATAATTACTATACTAAAATTTCATGAAAAATCACTCAAAAATATTCAATATTTTACATCCGTCACAAGTAAAAAATGGATCTAGTTTGTTCTTCTGGGATATTGGTTAAAAATATCCATCATTGATGGGTATAATGATACAACTAATAATGGATTTATTTGAAATAAGTATGAAGTCTTCAGATTCCAAAATAAAAGTTTTATTAAATGGTTTTAAACTTCTAATTCCTCCGGTTTTTCTAATCATCCTTCAAGTTAACATTATAATCATCCTTGGTCTTTGAATATATAAAAATATCATCTGTAAATACTAAAAAAACTGATCAGGGTATTATCTAGACACTATAATATAAAGATTCATGATCATGGAGAGGTTATTTGTGAGTCTAAATGGAATTAATATAAATTCATAATGATCAAACCTCATATAAAATGTTTTATTAATCATATCCTCTTTCTTAACAAATAATTAAGGATATATTGAAATTAGGTAAATCTTTTAGATGTATATATCTTCATGAAGTTAGTCAAACAAGTCATAAATATGGGTAAAGGTACATATTATGGATAGTGATATTATTAAGACTTCAATAATCAATTAAATGATGTATTGACTCATATTTTTCATAATAAATAGAATAGGTGCACCAGTATTGATTCAATCGATTATATGAATAACATTTTTCAGAATATACTAGTGTTCAATATTCACTTCTTTTAACTATATTGGTTATATTATATAAGGATTCTATGAAAGAAGCATATCAATATATGTGAGTTGTGTAGATTATTCGACATTATGATTTTGTGGAAGAATAGTCTTCTAATTGATGAAAACATCAGCACAATATCAAACAATAAGAATATTTTCTATTTTACTTTTATCCATAACTATTAGAGATAAATAGCCTTAATTAATATGACTCATGACCCATTAAATGAAATTAATTTTGATTTGGTTCTTTTATTTTATCCTCACACTCATAAATGATCATAGGTTTATTCATGATTTAAAATATGAATTCCTTGTTCTAGAAATTTATTTAGACATAATATAGAGGGATCCAATCAATGCTCAAAATCACATAAAATTAAAATAATGTATAAACAATATAATATTCATTGGGTGCATTCTTAAAACCATTAATATGGAATCCAAAACATTAGAGTGGATTATAAGTATTCCTTAATGATCATGATTCACTTAAATAATTGATATAACACTATCCATTACTTGGTCTAGAAGTTTTTTTGAATTACATCATTGACTTATATAATTACCATGTTCCAAAAAATAAGAAATTGAACAATAAATGGAACCATAGGATGTCATTTATTTTCATTAATCAAACACTTCATTTATCCTTGATAACCAGTTTTTATATTTCTTTATTTTCCGAACGTAAAATATTTTTTACTCTGTTGATACATTAATTTGGGTACTTATTCTAACATTGCTAGGATATATGATATTTTATCTTCTTTACACTATGGTAATTATAGAATTAACTCCCATGAAACTCTATTTTTATCTTATTATATGTGTTAGGAAACCCACCCATGTTTAGGTTGTTCATTATCTATTGAGATAGATTGTTAATAACAATTATAGACTTCCTCATTCCATATCCCATTTCATTTATTTACTCAAGAAGACCATCATTTAATTTTCTATCACATTCCGCATTAACAAGATTTATTATGGTTATATATATTGACTAAAAACAAAAAAAACATGGTGTAAGTATTAAAAACGAAATAATTATAATAAAACCTATAAGAAAATAATTCTATATATGTCCTAATTTATATCACCTTTTTCTCAACCTATGCCACTTTATGTTTATCTTATATCTCTTTTGGCTCACCACTATTTTTCTTAGGTTACATCCTCATGTTTTAATAATAAAATTATACAAAAATATCAATTACCTCATATAATACCATCTAGGTGACCTAATTAAACATATATATAACAACATTTTAGATTACTATTCAATACTTTTCAAAAATATTGTTTATTTAGGAAAATAGATGTTTAGTTCATTTTAATAATATATCACTAATAAACTAATATATTAAGATATTTATAATATCACCAAAACAAATTTTATATTATTACCATTCAAGACATATCATACATAGAACCATCCATCAAAACCTAGGAATGTAAAATACAATAAATTATGATATTAGATGCTCAATAAGGGAAAACATGGGAGATATCAATCAAAAAAAGCATAAGATTATTTTAGGGGTATTATAACAAAATAATGTTCATGTTCTCAGTGTAAAACTTGTATTCCTAGATAAATCATAAATCATATACTCTAAAATCACATAATATCATGAAGCAGGATTAATGTGGGTGTCAAAACATTAATCATGATTAAAAAGTCATAACATATGCATGTTGCCTCATAAGAATAGTAAATAATAACATTTTATAAATTTATATTAAAAATAATATCTACATGTAATATAATGACCATAGATATAATTAATTATTCTCACATATCAAAATGTGAACATTGTGATTCAAAATCATGTCCATGATTAATTTTTTTAGTATGAATATAATAAAAATTCTCACATATTATAATGAAAACATAGATATTCACAATAATTTATGTTCTTATTATCATCATATCATGATATATATATATATATATATATCACATAACTCAATTCATTTTAGTGATATAACAAAAACACCAACTACAATATCACAATCCATTCATTTTTATATCACAATATAATGAAAATTTTATCATTTAATCATTACCAAACCAATAGAAATGAAAATGGCTTTTAAAAAATTTAATCCTCATAATAAGTAACCATATAGAGAAAGTGTTTCGGTGGAATCAATGGATCATATCCATAGTGAAGTATATAAATAATCAAATGTGGTTTTCATAGATGAAAATTCAATTAGAAGATCACTAGAATATTTCATGAGTAATGTATACCTTTCATTTTGAAAACATATTATCTAAATCTAAATATTATGAAAATATTAGGAATAAAATATCAATGTAAATAAATATAAATTTTTAAATGAAGGATAAAGAAAAGAGGATTCATGATGGTGGGAAAATCCACCCATCCCGTATAAATTAAACTAATATTTTGTCCTCACCTTTGGTAAAAATTACATCATTTAGAAAATGAAGTGAATAATTATTTTAATAACATTTATAGAAAGTAAAATATGGGTGAAAATTAATTTAATAAATTATTTTTGAATACTAAAAACTTTCTTGAAAATAGTTTAAATAAAATATAGACATGGAAGAAAAGATTCATACCAATCAATAAACAATGGTTTATGTTTATTAAAAACATATTCTTCGTTAGTGTATATAACAAAGAGTTAATATTAAAATATAAACAAGAAAACCAAAAAATAATAATTATAGGATAATAAAATAATTGGGGGTATTATATAATTTCCCACTATTGAAATTTAACAATAAAAATCCTAAAATAAAATGAATTCATGATATAAATCCCTTAAATCAAGTTTCATCACTCATTATATGTGTTCAAATATACTATATAATAAATAAATATTTATTATAAATATATCCTAAACACGTATTAATAAATAAATTATTATATATCATTCCTTTATAATATTAAATTATCCTTTTATTTAGAAAAATTTCATTAAAATAAACAATCATGTGAAAACATATCTATTTTCTACGCTCGTTTCGGTTCAATAGTTCTTGTGCTTATACATTAATCATGGTTTCATACTCTCTAT
The DNA here is from genome assembly GCA_963277665.1 of Viscum album. Lineage (NCBI taxonomy): Eukaryota > Viridiplantae > Streptophyta > Magnoliopsida > Santalales > Viscaceae > Viscum > Viscum album. The sequence goes on along the minus strand of OY728155.1, from coordinate 211,424,678 downwards.
AATCATAATAATTAAATTATTATAATATTTATTCATTGTATACACTATTATAACCATTCATATAAAGCGGTGATGAAAAATGAATTATATCACATACTGAAGATGCTAGTCTATAGGTATACATGGGATGTGTTTTAACTATTGAATGGATGGATTGAAATATAGGTAAAGAAAAATTACCATACATAGGATTTAAAAATTATATATAATCATTCTATTTAAAATAAATATTATATAATGTGCATTTTATTATTTCCTAATATTTTTACAATACGAAAAAATATAATAGAAAACTATGGAATTAAATTAATTATAATGGATAAATAGATTACCATTAAATAAGTAAAACTATTAAGAATCACTATAAGAATAAACTATGGATGATCATACTCAACGAAGAATATTATATATATAAATATATATAAGATATAATTATTTTATAATAAAAAAACAAACATTAAAATAGACATGGTCTAAAAGATTAGAGACATATTTCAATGATGCATTTTGAAAAACATTATATATATGGAATAATACTTCCACTCAGAATCTCTCTATTGGAATCATTTTATTGGAATTTTATAGTTGGAATATACCCATTGAGTATAAGATCTATGGAATCAGACCATTTAATATTTTCACTTCAATTATTTTTAAAATGATTTTTCAGTACTTTTAATTTAAACATGGATTGTTTTTATACTACCTTGTTATAATATCATTATTATATTATCAGTGATTGAACATCATTACCTATCATTATACCACCTTAATAATATATATCAATGATAAAACAATAACATATCCATAATACAGTCATAAACTTTTTGGAAACTAATGTGTGTCTGAATTCTGAGTAAAAAAAAGTCAATTTATAGATAAAATCAAGTGGGTGTGGTTTTGGAACATATGAATTTATGGGTAAAACCCCTAAAAAGAGTTGTTTGGGTATATCTCAATAAGCATTTTTGTGATCAATGAATTTCTTATTACATCACACTTGGTTTGAAACTCTATTGGGATATCCTAGGGACGATTTATGTGATCTTTTAAAACCATTATTAAGGATTTATCTATCATTTAATTAGTTTCATACTCTTGAAAAAAATTCATTAATCTAAATATAAACCTAAATCATCATCGTATTTCTTAACACCCAAAAACAATAATATTTTACTAATCACTTTTTAAGGGATTTTATTTTAACATTTCGAATCCTCAGAGGTTAATTATAGATTTCAATAAGATATATTTAAAAACAATTAACTGGAGAACTTATTTTCACATAGTATAATCAATTTTTTATATGTTATATTAATTTATGAAACACCACATTGTGTAATTATTCTATGTAATTGCGTTTTTCATCCATTAAACAATATTCCATCTAATCCTTTATAATTTCATGGAATGTATTGGTCTTTTGTGTGAATGGTGTGGCCTAGAAATATATAGCCACTTTCTACATGGGTATGACTCATGAGTTAACTAATATAGGGTAACAATAGCATCATTTTCTTTTATATAATATGTCTTTTTACAAGTCAATGACGATGTGTTTAAGATGTCCAACATTATTTATTCTCATCAATATATTATTTTATATTCTTAATGGGGAATCTACTTATTATATTCATTTATATGTTATTCCCATATTTTCATTTCATTATTACATTATTCTAGTTATTTATTCCTAACTTATTTATTATACTATGCTCATGACAGATAGAAATGTAAGTTATGCCTTATTTAGAGAAAAATGAAAGCCTTCATATTTTCTCTTTTTACCCATTAATCCAAGTATAGTACTTTATTTAAAAAATTGGTTACAAAGACAATAATAAATGGATTCATGTAATCAATTGATATATTATTAGTTCCTTTATAATGAAAAACATATTTACATATATATATTTTCTAATACTAATATATTTTTGAATAATCTATAGTGTGATTTATGTATCATGTAACAATGTAATAAAAAACTCACCGGATCGAGGGAATTGTAGTTGGTCTTATATAAGTTGGTATAAAATAAAGTTTTATACAAATATTGTGAACTAGATTTAGAAGTCTATGTTATAGAATATAAACCAAGGTCACCCCTTATGATATTCTAGAAACATTACTAAATTACATGACATGAATTTTCAAACAATTTATAGAAGTTATACATTCAATTTCTATTTATAGTTTTATTAATGAACTAATTATGTGCTCCCCTTCCTAGAAATGGGACCTAATACAAGAAACAAAAACAATGTGAAAACCCATTGTCAATGTTGAGATTTCATTCCCAATAATGTTAATAGAGAAAATATTGGTTTTGATAAGGTTTTGAATATATTATGGAAGTTAACCATATTTATTATAAATTACCTTCTTCATGTGGAATTATTTTTTTTTATTACGATGTTGTGAAAACATTAAACAAATTCATATGGAAAAATCCCTCCATATTTAATGGAGTAATAGATCCACTAGTCATATAGAAATTCATCCAGTCTTTATACATTATATTATATTTCATGGATTATAGTGACATGGATAAGGTTATCAAATTTGGTTTTCAATTAAAGGGAGATTATAACTATTGTTAATCATTGATTCAAAATACTAACAATGAAGGTGAGTTATAGGATATGGAGTTGAATACTTTTTAATGTGATAGTCTTTGAATAGTATTTTCTTAATGTTAAAGAATCATATATGGAAGGGAAATTTTAAACATGGGACAAAAGCATTAGGATGTTGTGGTCGAATATAAAGATATCTTTACAACCATATAATGAAATCTTTTTTAATATATATGAAACAGGAGAAAAAATGTTTGACAATGTATTCAATAGATTAAAACCATTTACTTGAAGGGAACTAGTCTCTAAAATAATTTCTCACATCATTCAACCATGATCTGGTTACTTCCTAAGTCAAAATATAAAGATAATAATTAAACATAAGGTTAATTGTTTTAATCGATGATGTTAACACATAAAACATCCAGATGTGAATGTTCCTCTATGTTCCTAGAAAAAATTTCATGAAGGACCCCATCATGAGTTTACCATACAAGGATTACACACACACAACATAACCTGGTAGTGAATTATTTTGGAACCATATTCTCTATTCACACTGATATTTCCATATTACAGAGACACACCACCTGACCCACCATAGTAGGTCAACACTTTTCCCTACCCCATACTCAGGTGAAACTTATCCGATCTCATAAAACAAGGGTGAAACTCTACACAACCATTCAGTAAAGGTAAAAATTTACCCAACCATCCTATTTGGGTTTGGATTTTCCTAGGTCCTACACCTGGATACCATTTCACCCAGGTCCCACACCAGAACTAGCATTCACCCAGGTCATACACCTGGGTTTCAATTCTCTCCCTTGTCTGCAAAAATATGTTTGTCCCTAAATTTTCCACTTACACATCCTCCTGAGGTACATGACCAAGATATACACATTATTATTCCCCACATTGATCATAAATATTCAATTGATAATTTGAATTTGGCCTCCTATGAAATTCATTTCATAGGATTTCCAACTAATCCAATTGAACCTTAAATGAGATACTATTCATGTATCCCTTTATAATAATGTAATTTATAATATGTATACCACTATAAATTCCCCTAACTAATGATTCTTATATTATATTCCCCATATTAAGAATCATGTTATCTCTAACATCCAATGAACATCTTTTATCCACTCAATGTGCGATGATGATACACAAGCCTATTAATAGGTGCATTTCCCAATGGTATCATTTTAGTGATCTCATACATGGTCCAATTAATGATTCATGCACATTTTTTGGGACTCTTATTAGGTATATTCCCCAAATCATCAACATAAACACATATTCCGAATTAATCCTATCCACAAAAGGTCATATTCCTTGTGAATCACATTCTCAACACCAAAATTCCCCATAAAAACATAATTTATTATCCATATTCCCAATGAAATCCATCCTCATTGGTCCATATCTCATTTGAACCCTATTTTCACTGGGCCATATTCCCCAATCAAACATGTCTCCATTATTTCATATTCCCATTGTGTCTAGTTATACCCCCTCCTATTTTGTAACAGATACATATGATGAACCATAAAACATATGAATATGTATAGTTTCCCAAATAATCTATTTTTTTCTACAATTTTTAGACTAATAAAAAATAATTTTTTGTTAAACTATATTTTACAGTCCATTAATATAACTTTAAACAATGAAATCTAAACTGTACAAGCTTTTATTCTTGATAACCATAATAGGTATGGAACCTCTATGATTCCCCATACCAGTACCCCCACCCACGGGACCTTAGTACATAACCATAAACGGAACATCATTAGGTCGGGGATGCATGAATATAAAAGGAACATTACTAATTCTTGGTTTCAGGACCATACATGGGGTGCTTTTTTCATTATTAGATGGCCATAAAAACAGTGATATATCTCATTAAATGGATCTATGCAATTTTTAAAGAATTAAATTCATATGTATATGTATAAAACCTATTTTAGGGAAAAATACCAACCTTATAACACGTAACTCCTCCAAAGATAATGATAAATTTTATAGTGCCTAGTTTGAGGGCTTTCACCACAGTATAATCGACTAATAAAATGAATACCATTGATTAATCACTTGCATAGTACTAATAAATAGTAATTTTGTTACTAGGCTGGGCTTTTTAACATGCTATAAATCATTAAGAGTGTCCTATAGTATGTAAAAAGTTCACCCATAGAAGGGTGGGGGACATCGACCTCTTGTTTTATTGAATAATTCACAACCAAAGAATTGATGGTATTGTCTCTTTAACATTCTTCATTTAGAATGTAGGTCTTTAATAAATAAGAAAACATCTTGTGGGTATGGGTTCATCTTAATCAATATAAAAAATCCCAACATTGTTATAAATCCAAGATTATGGTTATAGAAAATTATCCTAAAATAATTTACAATTTTTTATTGTCATTCTATCAATTAATTATTGATAATGACTTTGATACCATTGAATGGGTTTTCGGGGATATTTTTATACTTTTATATATACTGGAAGAAAAAATAATAACAAAGAAAAAATATATTAGGGTGGAATCAAAAATTTGAAATAAGGGAATTATAAAATAATATTACATAAATTATCCAAATCATGATCTTTTATTGAAATGAGTTTGATCTAGATCCATCAAATGTAACTAATGGGTTTCAACCTCCAATAATATACACTAGTAAATTAAAATAATAAATTATTTATAGGTTCCCTTTCTTAATAATGATCTTATATCCCCCTCCTAAAATATAAATGATATGAATAAATATTGAATGAGTTTTTCTAACAGAAAATGAATACTAATTTTGAAAATCAGGTCTGTGGAAAACAATTTTATGGGACTCATTTCATTTATGAAGTATACTCTTTTCATTTTAATATTTTATAGATTATGAACTAGAAATTTCCATTTCATTCTACCTTATTTATTAGAATTATTATTAAAATAAATTAAAAATAAATATTTTATCTACACGTCATGATATGAAATGTCAATAATATGAAATAAAAATGATAATAATCAAGGTAGAAATAAATGGATAGTTTAATATATCAATAATTATATTCATGTAATGTGATATATAAAACCATGAGATGACACTAAGAGCATCATTTTTAATTTTACCACATCATTGTATGATTCTTATTGAATAATTCTTAATAATTATTTCCTCTAATTATTTGGCATATTGGAGACTACGTTGTATAAATGATGAGTAAACCCTTGTTTATTTTTTTCACATCACTTTTTTATCCATGGATTTGGAAAAAGTAAACTACATATTGGTAATATTATTTGATTGAATCATTTTTAAATCAATCAATTATTGTAGAGCATTCCATTATGGTGGTTATAGGTGGAAAAAGAAGGATAAAGGCACATTATTTATCACCTTTTTGATAAAGGATATTTTCACATTGAGTTTTATTTTGGATTTCATAAATTATTTTCAAAAAACTATTTTGATATATTGGGTTGTATAAATATGTTTTTTTCTCATAGTTTCACATGGCATCTATATCAGTTTATCTTCACCCCATTTTTCATGATTTGAATTTTATTACCCACTCATAGTGTTTTATTGATTTATATAGATTATATGTTTATATTAATGTTAAAAGTCTTATAAATTCATAATAATTATCAAATTGTAAGGTATTTTGGAATTAACGATAGTGAGTATGAGTATAGATAAATAAATTCCATACTTTATGAGGTTGGTTTTAATAATTATTCAAGATGTTCTATTGTTTGAAAATGTGATGGTTTTCTTCATGGATATATTAGGTTCGTAAATTATTATTAACATTATTATAATTATTAGTTACATTTTATTACTCTATAACAGGTTATGGCCATATATTTTCTTAATATCCACTAATGGACCACAAAATTAGGATAAACGATTCATTTGGTGGTTTATAAATTGAATATGTGTTAGTGGACCATAATATGGTTTATATGTGTATTCATAGTACACTATTGACGAATTTTTTATAATAAACAATTCCATAACGTTTACAATTAAATTTTATGGTATATTTTATTCTTTTAAAACATTATTTCAAATAAAATAAATGTTTTTCTTAAAATAAATTATGTCAAATAATATTTTAAAATCATTTTAATGTAATATAATGAATTTTTTCATTAGATTCTAAATACTGGTATTTTTTCAATAAGATGTAATGAACGCTATTTTTAATAGTTTATGAAAGAGTAGTTTGACTTATTATTTAATTAAAATTAAATATAGAATGTTTTGTGATTTTTTTCATTGGTTTAAATATGTCATTCTAGTGAAAAAGCATAAATTAATTTGAGTTTTTTAATTACATCCTGATTTTATTGTTTTCTTATTTGAATATTATCATATATTGTTTATTTTTTAGAATATATATTAATGTTGTGTTCAAGGGAAATTGGGAGGTACATTAGTATTTATATAAACTATATTACTTTTTTTCACCATATTATTTGATGCTAAATTATGGGTTAGCATTTATAATTCATAGGAAATTATACATATTTGTTGATTGAGTTATGGGATAACATTTGAGACAGTGTGGGACACCTTGAGATATTCTAAGAGATGGTGAGGTTATTTACGCTCAACCATGATGATATATTTTATATTTTATTTATAATACACAAAAGTGTTTCATTTGGAGAATAAGGATTAGTTGTGAGTAGTTACAGTTTTTTGCTTGTCAATGGATATGGTGAAATCTTATGATGTGATATGAAAATGTTATTTAATTTTTATGACTGAATATTTCATTCGAATGAAACAAATAAAATTGGAATGAATCTCTCTTAGAATGAAGTTAACATAACATGAATGTACTCAGTTTCCATGACACAGACTATATTGTGTATAAATTTTAATGATAAACTTATTTGATCATTATCGAGGTCTTGTAGAGTGAAACTTTTTTTATTGTGACGTCGTATAAATAAATAATTACATTCCATAAAGATAATGTGTTCTACGCCAGTGGTGTTCCACACCATTTATTACAATACATGATATGATAATGATTTTATATCTATGTGTGAAGAATTATTTTTCATGAATATAAGATAGTGAATTCACTAAATGTGTATTTTCTATGTCCAATAAATACCACAATAGTACTATTGAAATATAACACATGATGATGATGATGTTGATACTTTATGTTTGATCTAATTGATCAATGTGTAACCATAGTTATTTATAATATAGTGATAGGGATATTCCCCTATGATGAATTTTGAGGCATGTGATAGAGTATTGGATAATCGATGAGTAGTTTGAAATATATATTTGCAAAGGAATGGTAATGAAAAATGTTTTATGGTGTGAGAGATAATATCTATAACATTTTAGGTTATGTAGACCCATTTTTTATTTACCCACATAATATATAATGAGATTATTGTTCAGTTTTTTAAATATTTTTGGGTTATATTCCTTTTACATTATTATTTAAATATTTTTTGAAGTTTTAATATTTTTTATGGTCCTTGTTTTATTGTACATTATTAAAGTAATTTTTAGTTTTATTTCATGATAAAACATTTTTGGGTTTTGTTTATTTATGTGTCTTGTGATAATTGAAGGACTAATTAGGACTCATTGAAATGATAGTTATTGAATATTTGATTTGACTCCTATAATAAATAATATTTGATTAGATAATAGTTATATTTAACTATACACATTTCATAGATGAGCTTATATTCAATTTTCAGTATGAACGTTGGTCCTAATCTATAAATGGCTTCTGTGGGTGTATAAACTTGAGGGTTCATGTATCTTTTATGCCAGTATGGTTACAATGTGTGATGATATATTACGTGAATTAAGAGGTTATATTTCATGTATATTGAGTGACAGCAACCATAAAATTGAGAATCTGTCTACATAATCACTATTAAATGGTGATTCTATGTTTCTAATGGAATAAAAATTGTTTTTTGTACTCACCCATAATGTTTAAAAAATTTTGTTATTGAGGTATGTTAGTAGATGGTTATGTTTCATTATATATTCAGGTTTCAACTCAATGATACAATTATGACATAAAAATAGAATTTTTGTGGATGTTGAGGGGATAATAGGTCATAGAGTTCAGTTTACTTTGGTGGACATTAAATTTTATATCTTTTATTCCATCTATATATATCTATATCGACAATGGGTTTTCATTGTTTCATTTAAATAGACTCGGTTGTTATGAATATTTGAATATTGTGGTATATATTTATGTCCTAGAATATATACTATTTTACATTGAAATACATGATTATGGGATACCTTTATTGGACTGCAAATATGTTTCCTAATATTGGGTATCTCTAATATATAGATGGGTTTGTTGGAAAATCATTATATATATAGGCATGAAACTTATAGGTCATTATTGTAAAACCCCTAACACTAGTATCCCAATGTGGATATTTACTATATTAAATTAGTGACATGTTCATGATTTCACATCCCCTGATATATAATATTTTATTTCTATTGAGATAATAGAAACTTTAAATATTCCCTCATTATATTCAAAAACAATATTTTCATCTTAAATTTCATGTGATAATGTTCTTAATTATTCTTGTATATACAAAAAAACAATAAATGTTGGATTCAAGGTACCCTATGAATGAAAAAATCATATAGTTGTCTTAAATGTTGAATAAGGGATATAATTAATTGAGTGATATCATATAATAACCAAGGTGTGAATAATATCATTAAGATAAAAAATAATGAATTGCATTATATAAATAATATCATTAAATGTGGAATATATACATAGATAACATTAAAATATAAATAATCACATGGATACAAAAAATTTGGTTCATAGTGCCATAATTAATAATTTTAGACATCATAATCATACTATTAAATCCCCATTCCCAGAGATCATATATAAATAAGTATGTCACACACTAAATACACATGCAACTTTTTCCTATGAGACCTACTACTTTATCGAGTGATTATTTAATTTTAGACCCCATTTTTCAATATAGAATCCCAATGATTCATAATATTAAAGGATTGAGAAATTAAGATAATATTTACTGAACCTACCTTTGTAATAAACATTCATAACTGAAAAAAAATTTATAAAATGGGAACATTTTCCCCATTGATAGTATGGAAAACCAGATAATAAGAGTGGTAAATAAATAATGTGGGTGGTATCATTATATCATTTTTTTAGGGAATTATAATAATAAAAATTATATTTAATTACATGAAAAAATATATTTCAAATACAGTAGAATCTTCTTTCCAGAACATGATGAAAAATCTAATAATTTTGGAAAAATTCAGAGAAACAAAATATTCATATAACAATGGAATAGTTATATAAAAAAATCATTGAAACTCTAAATGTAAGCATAATAAAAAAATTAAATCCATGAGATCTTGAAAATGAGGCCAACAAACTCAAATATTGTTTAATATGACCTTGAATAATTTTTTAATTACATATAAGAATATTCTAGAAGAATTATAATGAACATAAACATAATGGAAAAATATTCTCAATCTAAAAGAAGATATATTGTCATCTTTTCTTATAAGAATTATTTTTAAATAGTTTTTTAAAAAATGGCGAAAGGAAGTGAAAAATAAATTGTAAATACAAAAAATAAATAGATCAGAATAATATTTATGGGTTTTAAAAGATATATATAACTTAAATCCAATATTAGAAATTTAGACATGAAAATTATATATTAAATGAGTGATTGATACATAAAGCATTACCTCTGACATCCATTTCCTAAAAATTGTTCTCAAATTTAGTAAAATAAATTATGATTTATTATAAATATATATATAACCCATATACATGTTTATATATATTTATATCATTAAATTATAATTGATTATTACCATTTTATTAATAATTAACTATTAAAATAAATACTTTTATGTTAAATGTTTTGTTTTCCATTCATGTTTGGTTCAATAGTTTATGTACTTTCCACTTCATCATGGTTTAATAAACTCCATAATTTCCATAACTATTTTGTAGATATATTTAATATCAATCTAGAGTAAAATGAATATTCCATTGAACTTATGGTGATTATTCTCGTGGAAAACATGAAAATTCATTTTTATGATGTCTTTATTTCATAGAAAGAATTGATTTTATTATAAAAAATTTTTTAATTAACATTAATTAATTTTGAAACATATTTAATTTCATTTTGTTAAATAATATTATCAGAAAATAAATTTCCTTAATAATTCATGATTTAATTAATATGATGATGTTCATATTGTCGGTAAAACCATCTAAAAGAAGAACATGTTAAAAAGGTTGAATGTTGAAGAAAATGATAATGTATAATGAAATATTTGTAATGATATTATTATATTTATAAAATTTTATTCATGTTATAAATTTCATGTTAATTCATTAAATCTATATTAATAACCATTCATGTGATGCAGTCATGAAAAATATAATATGACTTCTATGGAGGCGGTAGTCTAGACATAAAAACTGGTGATAATTTAATTTTCTTAATGGTTTGGAGAGAAAGAAATTAGATTATTTTTTTTCATTAAAAATAAAAACTATTTAATAATTATCATATCTATTCATTTGAAAAGTATTTATAACCATCCATGTTAAGTAGTTATGCAAAATATAATATGTTCTTTTAGTGGTGGTAGTATGTATGTACGGACGAGAGATGTTTTAATATTATACTGTTTAGAAAGGAGGTAGGTGAAGATTATTTAATCAATATAATTAAATTAAATTATATTAATTATGAAAATTTAGTTACAAAAATATTGTTATATAATATTTGGAACAGTGGAAGAAGAATGAAACATTAATGTAGTTGGTTAAAAAGATTACATCTTCTTTGGGTATCCCACTGTGGATATCAGTTTAATCATTTTTATGTTTTTATTATTGTAATAGAAGAACATATATGGCATGTTTAGGTGACATGGGAAGTGATTTTGGTATATATATTTTTTGTTAATGTTATCAATGTGTGTGTAAGATTGAGGTGGCGAGGGTTCCATTTATAATTTAGAGGAGTTGCACCCTCGATAATACTATAAACCTTAAAATAATATAAAGTCATTTTCTTGGGATATTTACACCAAGGAAACAAATTTCAAAAGATAAAATGATTTATTATATAAATACAATAATATAATTAAATAGAAGTTACTATTTTGACATATTTCATATGATAGATTAATGATTTAACATGTTTAACCCATATTGTATAAACTGGTTTCCTTAGTGTGAAAAAAATAATTTTTAAACTAAAAATTATATAGTACCTATTATATAATTTTAATGTGGTGATTAATAATATTTAATTGAAATTAAAATATTCAAATTATAACTTTGGAAACTTTTATATTTAAAAAATAAAAATGAAATTTAAATTATTTTTTGTTGAAAAAATTACTTTTATGCATAAAAATTATTTATCACAAAATCCATGTATAGTATTGATTCCCATTAAATTTATTTTCTTATAATAAAAACATTGATAATTATTTGTCATATAAACAATCCCAAAACTCAATGTATCATTTTAAAAACATAATTAATGAAATGAATAAAAAATGGTTCTTATATAATAAAACACATCATAGGTTCTAAAATGTCAAATTTATGATTCCAAATTCAAATTAATACTTTTATATGATTAATTTTACAATATAAACACATATATGTTTTAAAAAACAGTTAATAATCCTTTATGTGATTATTATATCATGAATATTTTATAAAAGTAAGCATATTTGTAAAAACTACAGTTTTACTCTTCACACAAAAATCAACATGACTAGGAAAATACAATAAAAATAAAACTAAAATATGGTTAGATTTAGAAACCCAAAAATAATATAAATTTTATCAAATTCAAATTATAAAAGATTAAAATTTGTATTTTATATATTACAATGAATTGTTTTTATTATAATAATGATGTAATATGATGTTCATTGGGAAATTATTTAAGATTTTATTGTTTACCAACTATATTAGAATATTTTTTATTGCATTTTCCAAAAAAATAATTTCATCCTAAAAATAGATACATATTTACAATATTATCAAAATTAAGGGAATTATTCTTTATAGATTATTTATACACCCATGTTTTCACTTTTATGTTGTGATTTCTCTACGGAAATTTAACCAGATGTGTTATCTAATTTCAGATCCATTTTTAGTGTCTATAATCTAAAAATAATATTTATTATAAAACAATTTTGGCTCTATATATTTTTCCTCATAATTGTGTACATGTGTTCGGTCTAGCATGTATATCCTCAATATTAATCATGTTATATGTTATCAACAATAGATATGTTTTGTAGAATATCTAATCGGAATGACACAACTCGAATTCTCTAAAAAATATGTAATTTCCCAATATACCGAGGGCTTATACTCCCATTTTACTAAATATTATAAATTTATTACATGGAGAAAATCCTTATAAGACCATGTCCCAAATAGGGATTTTTGATACCATCCACTAATTATAATCATAGATCATTTCTCTTCTTTGAGCCTCTTTGATATGATTCTAAATAGAAGTCACTTTCACATCTATCTCAATAAAAAGTTCATGTATAACTGGATTCGTTTCTCAAACTACATCCCAACCAGTTAGAGTATGAAATATTCATCCATAAAATGGTTTATATTGTTCCATATGGATTATTGAATGGAAGATATTATTTTATTGAAATTATTCTAATGGTATGATACTAATCCAACATATCGTGAAAATCAAGATTCCCTGATCTCAACTTGTTTCTAATTTTTTAGATTGCCTATTAGTTTGAGGATGATACATAGTTGACAAATTTATTAAAATTTGGACATCCTCTGTAAGACTCATAAAAATTTTATATGTGAATTCAAGGGACCAATTACCTAAAATTTATTTCTCTTCTCCATGAGTTATGAAAATTTAATGAATATTAAGCTGATAAATGAACTTTAAGTGTAGATCATCCCATACAAAAATAACAAGTGTAGAGTTGTAAAGCTGATAAAAAATAATCCATATTTAATCATTCCTCATATGAGTCTTTGTTAGAATAATGAAAAGGTCCATTGATACATTATCCCACTTTGATATTAGTATAGGAAAACTTTGTAGGACTCCCTCTAGATGTTGACATTTAGACATTAACTTCAATCACACTAGTAATATAGAAACATAATATAAAATTTCATTTTTAATACCATTAAAAGATAAATTTTATCTAATATATAAATACATCATTATGTTACCTCAGTTTATATTGAAATTTGAGTTATATTCTTCATATAGTTAATCCCTCTTGATGTCTGGAACATAAGGAATATATAAACTCTTCCATAACTTAATCATTTCAAATATATTTATTAATTATATATATTTCCCAATATTAATATCATTAATCATAATTTTTAAATCCATTATATCCTTTTGGAGTTTCTATATCTTTTCTACTAAATATGGTTTTGTAATATCCGGGAAAAGGTATAATTTATTCCCTAGATTAAAAGTTACAATATCATGCATTACCAAATATATAATTGTATGAACTTCATTAATAGAGATTTTTTTATAAATTATTAGTTCTTATTACTCAATGAATCATCTAACATGTTTTCTTTCCCTAGGTGTAAGTTCATTATGTAGTCATAGTCATCGAGTTGTTCCATCCATCCAATTTTCAATATGTTGATCAATTTCTAAGACAATATTTACCGCAACATTTTGTAGTATATATATATTTATATTAATATATATAAATTCTGATATTGTCCCTCTACAACATAATGAAAAATGTTAATTTTTCAAATTCAAAATCATGAGTTGGATAAATCTATTTATGGATCGTAAATTCTCTTAATTCAAAATCAAACACTATATAATTCTTCAAAAGAACACATCAAAGTATTATCCATGAAACATCGCTATATATTAAAAATCTATACTATATTAATTGTAATATAAATACATCTGTATAGTTTTTTCTTCATAACATTCTTTAAATTCCCTTTATCATGTTAGTTTTTCCCATTTATGTGACAACATGGTTAATTAGTTGTAAAATAAATAAAACTTTTGAATCTTTCACTGATAGTATCATACCCTATAAAGGAAACTATGTAACTATATTATATTCCAAAGAATGTTCCATTAATTTAATACATCAATATTTTAAGGATAAATTGATATTCCATATTTAGAGATAATATTTACAAGAAAATAAACTTCCTACAACCAAAATTCACACCTACTAAATATTATATTTAACTCGTTTACTCCAATAGTTTCTTGATAATTCATAAATGATTCTTATTCTCATCATACATCACATAATATATAATGATTTCATAAATAAATAACACAATGAAGTCATCAATATATTTTTTGAATACTATATTAATCATATTGATAAAACAATTGGATGTATTAATAAACCCAAATGGATTAACAATAAACTCATAGTTCTCATAACCCATATCAAATTTTTTCTTTTGTATATCATCCTTATTCAATATTTAATAAGGATAAACAGACAAATATTTATCATTGAAAAATATTGGGATCATTTAATTTAATCAAATAAATTGTCAATGCATGTAAAATGATACATAATCATTATAAAAATTCCATTCATCTCCCTATAATCAGCGAAAAACCTCATGTAGACATACTTATTTTTCAAAAATGGGATAGGTAATAAATAAAATGAAACAATATGTAATATAATTCCTTTACCACACAAATCCTATAGTTATTTATTAATATAAATATATTCAACTGGTTATATTTTAAATGAGTTTTGGAAATCAGTTTTGAACTAAGGATGAGTTTAATTGAAAATAAAACATCACGATTTTGTGTGTGTCCCAATAATTCTTTTTGAAATATATTAATTTATTCTTGAATAATAGTTATATACACTATTATTATTATTTATTTCTTATCCATTAATTTTCATTATCATCTTCTTATCAGGTAATTTAATTATGCTAATCTATTGGAGGTGGATTCGTAAATATTTAATATAATGAAATATCTCTCTTAAAAACATGGGACTCTCTACATCCTTTATGATTAATATTATTCCCTTAAAAGTACCAAAAATTGTCATTTTAATTTTAAATTTTATTAATATAGATTATGTTTTCTAATTTAATCATTTGTTTGGAAAATATGTCTTCAAAGAGGGAATATTTATGAATCTGAATAGATACTTCATGACACGTACTTCTTCAAAAAAAATTCCACTATGTTTCATGGTTGAAAAATCATTACTAGAAATGTGATTTGATGAATTAATATTCTCATTAAACATATATGGAAAATAATATTGGAAGATATTGAATCAAATATACTATTATCTAACATATTTTTATGAACAATTCCCTACTTCACATCATTTGGGACATTAAACTTTGTTTTAGTGGATAAATAAACTTGTCCTTGATAAATTGGAATTTTTGGAAGAATATATCATTGATCGATATGGTATTTATTGTAGTGTATATTTATACCCTAACATTTGAATAATTGAGTGTTTTTGGTTTCATTCATACGACTTTATTCATGATCTTGATAGTCCTGCTCTCTAAATGTAAAGAATAATCACATTCTATTCAATAATTTCCTATGGGTTTTCCATCCACAAATATTATATTTTAGTAATTCCATCCATCCCATATTCAAATGTTTCACATTTCTTTTTTCTTAGTTCTCACGAAACCACTTAAGTTATTGATTTCGCAAGAAAACGTAAGACTTGGGGAATTACTTCTCTATTGCAATGGGACCTCATTATAGGCCTTTTTATACTGAAAATGTTATTGAATATAATTATTTTTAAATTCTACACTTTATCCAACGAAATAATTGATCAATCATACCTATTAGATCATAAACATAATATGGAACATTTGTTTCTAACAATATAAAAATATCGTTATATTTAGAAACATGTTCTTTTTCATTTTTACTTTTATTAAGGAATTGCATTTAATTATCACATAATTTCTCCTAAAGAATATTTTTTTTAATGTTTATCATTTTTAAATTTTACCATTATATTCTCTCTATTTATATGAATGCATAGTTTTCTAGAACAATGGCCACCAATGATTAGAATATCCATTTTGAATGTAAATTTATATGATAAATTTCTCTATTTCATTAATTATTAAAGAAAATATCTTCTCTGGGGACTTGACCCAATGTTCCTAAATTAATTGATTAGTAGTCCCACTAAATGATAGGTTTTTTTATCACATGATGTGGTGTTACATTATTTTACCATATTGTATATCAAAAATTAGTAAGAAATATGAAATGTTATTTGTTATAACATAATGTAACTACCCCAATATTTTTATCATCCCCTCAATTATAACTCCAAACTCATTAACATTATTAACTATATTGTGAGGTAACTCCCAATGTAGGTTATGGGTGTTGATACCATTTTAATTACATCCAATATGTGTCATTTCTAAATAATGGAATATAATAGATTTACCCATAAAATTATGAATATTTAATCATTAAATATGATTCATATGTTTCTAAAATATTTTAGAAACTTATCTAGGATTTATTAAATATTTTAATAATTTTCTTATTATACTCTATTATGTTCTTCTGGATCTAGTTTCCATGAGATATACTAAATTTTCTCTAATACCTTATATAACAACACTTATTCTGGAAGCACAGATTTAGTGTTTACAATATAAAATTATTGTATAATATAATATATTATATCCCACAAGATCGAATAGTTTTGTTGTTTTGAGATATTGGTTATATATATTATTCCCACATTATATTCAAAAATATGAAATAAAACATCAAATAACAATGATAAAATTTATATCGGGTCATGTATATCCCAATAATAATTCAAATTTCACTTCTATGTACCATTAGGAGAAGAAAGAAAATAATAAATGACATCATATATTCACTAGGTTAAATTATATAGGTGAATCCATCGCAAAATAACAAGTTCATAAATAATATAGTCAAGATAGTTTACATGAAAATATTCCAAATCATAATATCATGAAATAAAAATATATAAGTGGATGAAATAGATAAATAAATAATCAAATTTATAGATATAACTAGATTTGTAGTGAAATAATTCATAATGATTGACACCATAATGTAATTGTCATGTTTATGTTACAAGAAAATATAAAAAAATATCTGTGGCATAAATAAATTAAAAAGATATTTTTTTCTCTTATAAATACTAATTAATTTATAGGTAAGCTAATTTTTAACTTTAATCATCACTAAATAAATCAAATTCATCAGTATTATGAGTTTTATGTGAATGAAATACAACACATAATCAAAAAATAAATAAAACTTTTATTCTAAAAAACTTTAATACAAACATCCAACATATTATCTATTAAAATAATAGAAAAATATATTAATAAAACCCATAAAGAAATAACGTGAACTATTTTATTAGATAATATCCATATTTATACATGAGTAACTTTAAAATATGTTTATATGGATTAACCATACCGTTATCAATACTTTATAATGTCATTTAAAAACCATTTTAAAAATTAAAAATTCATAAAATAATTGTAATAGTATATTGTTTGAAAACATATTTGAATATTTTAGAAAATATTAAAAATGAATAATGGTCATAATTTTGGAAAATATTAGTTAAGATGAAACATTAATAAAATCAATTGGGCAACACATCTATAAAGATAGTAAAGTATGAGATATACTAAAAATAATAAAAATATTCATATATATTATTTGAAAATAATGACCAATATTGTTCAAAAGAGACTTAACCTATCCTTTATGAATATATAAGAATATTCTTGATACCATGTAAATAACATGGATATGGAATAAAAACTATAATATTAAAAAGGATAAATGAGTACAACATATATTATAACATTTCACTCTGATAGTTTTTAAGAAAAAAATATAAAGGTATGGTAAGAATATTTGTCAAACCTAATATTAATGATTTGAAAATAAAATATATGATTTTTATGAGGGAAATATCATACAATTTATAAAAATTAAATTTCAGCATATACAATCCAAATTAAAATTTATATTGAAACATCACACTTCTAGTATCGACTTTTGTCAAATAAAACACATTCTAACATATTGTATAATAAATTTGTGTATATTATTAATATATAACAAAATAATATTTATATGTATCATTATAGTTACCATTTTATTATAGTTTATCATTTCCAATTTACTTGTTATTCGTTTTGAAAAACATTATTTGTTTCTTAAATGTTAGATTTTCCTCCCAATTTTAGGTTTGATATATTTTGCCATTGAACCATGGTAATGGATTCATAACCAATATAATCATCAAGATTATGTTTTATATGTATTTTTTATCACTCTGTATTTAAGAGTAAATTTTATTGGACTTATGGGGATAATTCACATTGAGGAAATAAAATTTCCATTTTATGGAGTTTTGATTAAATAGAAAGAATTGGTTTTACTAAAAAAATATTCATATATATAGTACCAATAATGAATTATTAAAACATAATGATTTCATCATTATTATATAATATTATATGTACATAAAATTCCTTACTCATTCATGGAATAATCATTATAACAATGTCTATACAAGTAGTAAATTTGACCAAAATAAGAACATGCTATCTTGGCCGAGTGAGTGTGAACATGTTATTATGTAATGATTTATTAACATTGAATAATATTAATTTTTAATAAATTTAATATTTATTATATAAATCCATATTTATAACCATATAGGTTTTGCAATGATTAAAAATGAAATTTGGCAATCATGGATGTTGTGGTCAGCACATACACATATGCTATGTTTTTATATTTTTCAATTGATGTGAGAGAAATAAGGTAAATGATGATTTATATTTCATGAATCATAATTATATAATAGATAAGAAATTTATTCATTAATTACATATTTATTAGCACACATATGAGTTTTTTATGAAAAATTAAAAAGGTAGTCTGTAGAGTCTGTAGTATGAAAGTATTCACAAGTGATATTGTCATTTTCCATTGGATGGAAAATAGGTAAAAAAATTTCATTTAATAAAAATATTAAATTTTTATAATAAAGGTGATAAAAATATTATTTTAATAATATATTTTTAAAATATTTTTACTATGTGTAAAACAATGAAACTTCATTGAACATATTGATTAAAATTACCACATTATGGGGTATCCCCCTTTAGATCTCTCCTTAAGCCTTCCTAGGTCATTATTATGGTAAGAATATATCCTCTAGGTAAATGAGAATTTTTTTCTATATTTATAAGGGTATTTATTATTTTCATTAAATTTTAAAAAAAAATTAGGTTGTTGAGGTATTTTGTTCTGTCACTCCTGAATTTTTGATTACAGGATTCATTTTAAATCATTTTTTGGTTCTTAGAATTCTCTTGGTTTCCGAGTGTTTCGGGGTTAAAATTTTGGTGTCTCTTGTGTTCTTGATCAATGAGCTTGGTCATGTGGGTATTATATGATACTTTTAATCCTCTTTTTCCAATGGTATGGTATGAGTTTGTTGTGTTATAGAGTAGAATTATTGGCACTCTTAGTGGCACAACTTGTGGGGTAAGTTGTTGAGGTGATTTTTACCGATGAGATGGATGGGTTTTAGGGTGAAAAGTGTTATTTGTTTTTTTAATTTTCCCATATAATGGGCCAATAGTTTCCCCTTGGTTTCCCCCTTGGACACTCCCTAATATTGGAGGTGAATGGATGGTTTTTGGGTGGCCAGAATAGGCTGTAAGGTTTACTTAGCTGTGCAGCCAAACCGTAAAAGTGTGTCCAACTCAAAAAAAAAAGATTAAATTCCAATTGTGCGCTTACCGAAATAAACCAAATCTTACCATCTCTTATCCATTTCCTTTCCTTCCTCAATGAACATACTTCATGGTCTCTCAGCATCTCGTGGAACTCAATTTTGGAGGGAGATTTAATGGGGGAAACCAAAATCAAAGAAGTAAGTCATTCATTGATTTTTTTTCCTTCCCTTTAGGGTTTCTTCCACCCTTTCATGATTTCATAGAGTTTCCAGAAGTTAGGGTTCGGACCTAGGGTTTATCATTTAGTTTTTTTGTTGAAATCTTGTTGTTTAGGGTTTGTTTTCACTTCCTTGTTATGTGGTGGTTGTGTGGTTGATGTTTCGCACCATGATTTGATGGTTTTGACTAAAAAGGTAGGTGAATCCCTTTTATAATAATTTCTTGATGATTTATATTTCTTGATATAATTATTTGTAATGTTCTTTATATGATTTTCATTGTGAAAAAATCATTTTTGATGGAGTTTGTTAAGAGGTTAACTTTATAGTTGCATTATTTCTTTAAAATTGGATGTTTTCCATGTGTTATTCTTGTGGTAATATTTGGGGTTATTTTATAACATATTAATGTGGTTTATTAAATGTTTTTTGGGATTCCAATTTGATTTGGCAGGGTCTTTGGGTGCTTTTGGATTTAAAAGAGAGTTTTTGAATTTTTTTTATGTGCAAAACCATGTTATGATTCTTGAAACTCTTTTACGAAAATTGTAAATGAGTTATTGAGTAAAATAAAGTGTGAAAAGGAAATTTATGTACTGTTTTGATGGTTGTATGATTTGAAAATTGTCCATTTTGTTGTGAAAGGTCCGTTATGTGATTTTCACCAACATGGAAATGTTTTTTAAAATTGCTTAATGGATTTACAGATTTTGGAAAGAGATATGAAACATGTTACGAGCTGTTTTGGTGTGAGTATGGTTCCAAAATGAATTTGAATGAGAAATAACTATTATGTCACTTGTGTGTAGGATTTAATTTGATTTTTAATATCTTGTAATGGTTTTATAAAATTATTTAAAAGATTTTTTGAAATGTGAAAGAGATGTGAAAAGTGTTTTTGGGTGTTTTGGGGTGAGTATGATTTCAAAACATATTTGAATGAAAAATGGAAGTATGTGACATGTGTGATATACATGTGGTTTTTTTGGTGGTCTTGTGACTTAGAAGAGTTAATTTCAAGTGAAAATATTATTTCATGGCTTGCGAAACTTATTCGAGCGCTAGAGGGAAAACCTGGGTATCTTTGTGGGTGGGAGTGTACTAGTATGCTAATGATCCCATAGGGTTTGGCCATATTTTCATGTAGAATGTTTGATGATTAAAATAATAACTAAATTATGATGATTATAATGATTATATTGGGTGAACACTAGGTTATGGGTATGAACCCTACTAGTAGCTCGTTTGCATGAGAACAAATATTTTGACGGTTAGTTTCACTAAGATATGAGTTACTTGGGACCCATAGTGAGCTAGTGCCTAAGGGTTCTTTTCCCATTGATTGTGCTAATTAGATAATTTATGATTAATTTCAGTATACAGTATGTTTGGTTATAAAATTCATTAAATTTGGTATTTTATTTAAAATTTTGGTTTCATTGAAATATCCCACTTGAGAACTATTTTTATTTAATGTTGCATCTTTTAGAAATTGTAAGAAGCATTTCATATTTATGAAAACTTTCAAGTGTTTAGTCTATGAATTTTTATCAAATGGAATATCAGAGTGATGGTATCCTACTAGAATTTGGATCACACTCTTATTATACCTTTGGGTATTAGTAGACATGGTTATTTTGTCATAGGTTTGGCTAATACATTGGTTCTAATTGTTCGTGTTTTTAGCAGTCATTCATGATGCAGTGTTGTTGAGAAGGATTGAGGGCACTTCCTATTGCCAGGAAGTGGTTCTGGGGATATTTATTTTGGGTTTCTTCATCTGTTATAGAGTTTTTTTTTTAAATGTGTAATTAAATTCAGAAATTTTGTAAAAGATATTTTTGGTTAAAAAATCTAGATTCATTTTATTGGATTTGTTAGTTGTTTTATGTGTGTAAATTCAGTTAAATAATTCCCCAATTTCACTATAGGATTCCTGGGAACATTTTCCATAATGTTGGGATAAGGAAATCCCTTTAGGCCTTTCCACGGTCTTGGTAGGGTGCAGGTTTCGATGGCGACCAGATCTGGTTTCTGAAAAAATGGTATTACAGGAGGTTAAGGTTCATTCTTTGGGTCATGTTATTTGGGGAAGATTTGGGATATTATAGAGAAAGGATTGTTGGGACATGAAATTCCTATTATGGGTAGTGTACTAACCATAACACTTCATTATGGGATTCACGACACCAGGGTATGTTGGGATTTATCAATGTCCTTTGCTTTTCTTAGTTTCATGAATATTAAGGGAAATTAAAAGAGAGTTGGGTTAATGGTACCAGTGAGCTCAAATGTCTAGGAAAGCCATGTAAATTAGGATACATTATCATGGCACACTATTCATGTTGTTGAAGTGATTGGCATATGGACTCCAAAAATATGTCCTAGTACCCCACATAAACTAGTTTCCTCTCGCACTATCTTGTGTCCTTTAGTCTTTGAATCCTGGAAGTTTGGTTTTAAAGAAAAAATGACCAGGTTTTTAGAAGAATAATGTTTTTTTGAAATTATTTTCTAATGAATAGGTAAGGGTTTGGTTTTTGATATGGTGGCACTAAATATTCATAATTGTTTTTATATGGAAAATGGTGTGTTTACACCACTTTTAGATGCAGGTAATTATTTTAATGTTGGTTTTGAAAGAGTGTTTCCAATAAAGCTTTGTAAACTTTTTAAAGGTGTTTTAATGGGATAGAATGTTTTTTAGGTCATTTTTTGTGGATGGAAATGGAGTTTTATTTGGTAACTATAGAGAATTTGATAAGTTTTATGAAATTTTGGTTTCTTTTTCTTTATTAGAGGTGTTGAGTTCCAAATATAATATGGATTTATGAAATGGAGATTTTCATAAAACCCAAAGTGTTTTGAAAGGGTTTGAGATATTGAAATTGATGTGAATGAATTAATAGTGAGTTATCATTTTAATATTTGTTCATTTATGAATGTTTTTTGTAAGATGTAAATTAGGATTTTGATTTCATGGTTAGTGGTCTTGAGAAAAAGGAAGTACTGGTTGACTATTTTGGTTTTGAAAAGTGGAAAGAATATTTGTTTTACCCATGGGTATTTCTATGTGCGAACACATGCATGGGGTTATATGGGATGATGGATGGTTTATGGTATGAATGGATGAGTTCCTGGATTGATATGTGGAGGGTGCCCGTTGTGGAATGAAAACATGCATGTGTGAGGCCCATGATGTACCATTGGTGGATACACAAACTGGTGAATCAGTTATTTTCAAAGAATGGATTTTAATAGAAAACATGATGTATTGATGACTAGTTTGGGATGGTGTGTCTTAAGTGTTTTTGGAAATGTGTTTTTTGTGGGATGTTTTGAGTCTAATAACCCCTCTTGTTTGAATGGTGTTTGGGGTTTGTTATTCTTTGGTAAGTTGGGCTGAAGGACTAATTTGTGTTCACATTATGGGAAATGTTTCGGGATTCCCTTGTAGTGGTTCCATTCATGTGTTCAGTTCTAGTTTTTGGAACATTTTTACCAATAGACCAGCTTGGTTGGGTCATTGTGTTTTCTCGTTGGATAAGGTACACCCCCATTATGAGTTACCCTACGACTCAAGTGTAACCCTGTTTGTTTCGCAGTTTAATGACTCTCCAGATGATCAATATAAGGAATATTGTTTTTCAAGATTTGAATATTGGGTATAAACCCTTTAATTTCATTGTTTTTTGGATCATTTGGTAGCAGTAGAGTTCTTGTGGAAGGTTGAAAGATACCATAGTTTCATAAGTTACCTGATTCATAAAATGTGGAACTGGTCTGTGGTAGGTAGTGTGGATGAGATTCTGGATGGGGTCCAAGAGGACCTATGGGTCATTTCTATTCTCTTTCAAGAAGGTGTTCATGTTAAACCCGAATTTTAGGAAATCTAATCATGATAGGATATTATGGACACTTTATGGAATTGTGTGTTGTTTGGGGACTTGGAATAAGGTCCCTTTCCTTGTATTGTTTTTTAGTCACAATGGTCATGTTCGATGATTCCTTGTGATGTCGTGTATTCATTTGACTATAAAGGTGATTGTTTTCAATACTCTGAGAGTATCTGTTATGTTGGAAGTATGTCTCCCTTGGAAAGAAAATATAATACTCTTTTTTAGTGGAAGGTGTTTATATCCATCCTTTAGTTCTTTTGTTTCTCACATAAACAAATAAGGTGTGATGTGTGTGTATCTTCTAAGCCTGTGTTTTAGTGAAATTTAAGGTTCGGGTAAAGTGAGTTTCGAATGATTTATGTCTTAGTGAAACCATATGGGATCAGGGTATAGTTTTCATGGCACTAAAAGGAAAAAATTTGTTCATGGGGTTTCCAAATCAGAACTATAAGGCCAAATATTCATCAATCAGTTGTGCTCCAGCCATAGGATTTGGAGTAAAGATGGTGTGTAGTAAGGGAAAATACCAGAGTCGTTCAATCACTTGTACAATGTCATGTCCTTAGTATGATAGATGGAATGATTTTTGGCCTCTAGTGTGTTCAACATTCTTTTGTTGTTCCTATTCGGTGTAATGATGTGGAGGGACTCGTGTACATGTTATCGCCCAATGTAATTATTTTCATAATTGGTATCCATTGATTTTTTAAATACTGATCAGAAATTTGTCTATATATGTTGATAAAATGGTTGGTGCATGATTAGTAGTAACTGTGTGCCAGGAAACCATGAAAACATAATTATTCACACGTCTAGCGCATTACATCCCAAACTGTATGGGCTAATCATGCGGTTGTCCCAAATCATTAAACATTGGGGTCATTTTGTTTCAGCCCATATGGTCGGTTAAAATGGTTTTTTCTTATGGTGGGGAGACCCACTATGAATTTTATGTAAGTTATTTTGGAAAGGTCTAATGGGTGTCTGCCCCTTTTACCGGTGAGTCTATTCGGGCCTCCCCCTATTAGTGTCTTGATTCTGTCTCGGGAATAATTTATGGTGTCTCTTATGGTGGGGAGCCCATTTGTGTTTCCTGGTATAGTAACTCTGAATTTCCTCTGGTCTTGGATTAATGGTACGTAGTCTAGTTCAGATCTATATAACTATAAACATCTTTTTTGGGTAAGGGTTGGGATTGGAGAGTGCCCAATGGTTTAATTAGTGCAATGTAAGTGTAACATTGATCATTTTTGTTATTCTTTTGGGAAAATTGCTTGAGACTTGTTCGGATAGTGTTTGAGGAGTTTTTTGGGAAAAATAATATATTTTATTGATCAATTCAGGAATGTGGTGTACGTTCTGGTTTGTAAATGTATTCCATCATTAATTGATCATTGGTGGTTTATTTTCCATTGGGGGGAATCTTGGAAAATGAGTATATCTTGGTCAATCGGTTGCACTGTGTTTTTCCTTTTGGAATTTTTGTGAAATTCTGAGGGCAGAAAGCTCTATGGTGGGGAGAATTGTCAAAACTGGATTTTTGATTCCATGGTTTTTTTAAATCCTCTTTTGTTTCATAGCATTCTCTTAGATTACGGATGTTATAGGTTTAAAATTTTGGATTCCCTTTTGGTCTTTATCGCTGACCTTGGTATTTGGGGTTCTATATGGTATTTGGAATTATCTTTTTTAATGGAAAGGGATGACGTTATTGCGTTTTTAAATTTTATTAGTCGTTCTCTTAGTGGCACCACTTGTGGGGTATGTTGTTGAGGTGATTTTTACCCATGAGTTAGAAGAGTTTGGGGTGTAAATATTGCATTTTTTTTAATTGTTATCCCTTATCCTTGGAAAATCTTTCCTCATTGGTTTCCCTCAATACCACCCAGCACGATAATGAGAATAAAAATTTTTTGGGTGGACAGAATAGGTCGAACGATTTGGCGACACGGATTACTAAATCGTGCATCCAAACCGTGTAAGGGTTCCCAGCTCCAAAAATATTGTTTAGCAATTCCATGTTTTCAATTCTAAAAATAAACCTAATCGGACCCTCTATTCCCCATTTAATTCCTTACCTCCATGGATAAACTCCAAGGTCTCACAATCTCCCTTGGAAGTCAACATTGAAGCGATATTTAATGGGGGAACACCAAAATCATGCAAGTAAGTCTTTCACACTTTGATTTGTTCCTTCTCTTTATGGTTTCTTCCATACATTAATTATGTTTTAGAGTGTCCTGAATTTAGGTCTAGTACATAGGGTTTAACCTTGAGTATTCTTGGTGGAATATTGTGGTTTAGGATTTGTTTTAACTTCCTTGTGGTGCGGCGGTAGTGCGGTTGAAGTTTCATACCAAGATTTATGGGTTTTGACTCAAATGAAAGGTGGTTCAATGTGTAAATATTTCATGATGGTTTTGATTTATTGATTTAATTATTTCTAGTTTTTATTATATTTTTTGTTTTATGTGTGAAAACTATTTTTGATGGAGTTTGTTAAGTGTTTAATTTTATAGTTTCACTTTTTCTTTAAATTGGGAGTTTTTCATGTGTAACTCTTGTGGTAATATTTGTTATTATTTAATAACATGTGAAAATGGTTTATTAAATGTTTTTTGGGATACCAATTCTACTTTGGTAGGGTCTTGGTGTGAGTTTGGGTTTAAAATATGGTTTTTTAAATGGGTTTTTGGTGCAAAACCATGTCATGCTTCTTGAAAGTCTTTTACAAAAATTGTAAATGGGTTATTGAGTTAGGAAATGTGTGAAAAGTATCTTTATATATTGTTTTGTGGGTTAATTCTTTTAAAAAGGTCCATTTTGATTTGAATGGTCTGTTATGTGATGCTTACCATTTTGGAAATGTTTTATAAAATTTCATAAAAGATTTCTCGATTTGTAAAAGATACATGAAACATGTTGCGGTTTTCTTTGGTGTGAGTATGGTTTCAAAATGAAATTCAATGAGAAGGATGTATTATGTGACATGTGAGTGGGATGTTATGTGACTTTTAATTTCATGAAAAGGTTTTATAAAATATTTTAATGGATTTTTTTATGTGTCAAGGATATGTGAAATGTTTTTTGGGCTATTTTGCTGTGAGTATGATTTCAAAAGGAATTTGAATGAAAATGGGGATAATGTGCCTTATGTGATATACATGTGGGATGTTTGGTTTACTTATGAGTTTTTAGTGGTATTTTCATGTGATAATTGTTTTTCGTGTCTTGTGGAACTTGTTTGAGCACAAGAAGGAAATCTTGAGTATTTTGGCGGGAGGATGTGTACTAGTATGTTGGTTATCCTATGGGGTTTGGCCCCAGTTTCACGTAGAAAGTTTGATGATGAAAAAACAAACTTAACTATGATGATTATGATGATGATGTTGGGGGGACACTAGGTTATGTGTATTATCCCTATTAGTGGCTCGTGTTCATGAGAACAGATATTGTGATTGTTTCGTTCACCGAGATACGAGGTTCCTCAGACCCACAATGAGCTAGTGCATAAAGGCTATTTTCCTGTTGCCTGTTCTCATTAGATAATTTATGATTACAAAAAGTATACGATATTTTTGGATAGAAAATTGAGTATATATGGAATTTTATTTAAAATTTATGATTCTCTAAAATATCCCACATGAAAAATATTTCTATTTAATGTTGCATCTTTTAGAAATTATACCTAGCATTTCATGATTATGAAAACTTGAAAGATTTTTTTCCTTGAATGATTATCAGGAGGAATATATTATTCGAGGAATCCTAATGGGATCTGTATCACACCCGACTTACACCTTTGGGTGAAAGTATAATTGGTTATTTTGTAGCAGGTTTGGGTAAAACTTTTGTGCCAATGGTTCTGGTTTTAGCCATCCTTCGTGATACAGTGTTGTGTAGATAGCATAAGGGAGGTCCCTCTTTCCATTAAGAGGTTCTTGGGCTTTCCATTTTGGGTTTCCTCATTTGATATAGTATTTTTTGTTATTTTAAAATTTTTAATTAAATTATGATATTTTTAAACGGATTGTTTTGTTTGAAAAATCCATATTGGTTTTATTCGATTTGTTAGTTGGTTAATGCTTGTAAATTTGGTTAAATTGTTCCCAAATTGCACATTATGATACCGAGGAAGTTTTACCAGACCAAGTGTATAAGGAAATCTCTTCTGGCCTTTTCATGGGCAGTGTCGTGTGCTAGGTTTGATGGGGAACATAGCTGGATCATGGTAGGGTCTTCTTTTATAAGTGTGTGGAGTGGTAGCCTTGTAAATACACTTATCATTAAAATAATATAATGTAACTTTATAGGGATAGTGGAAGAAAGGAACCTAATTTATAATTTATTATGATTTAGTGTAGAGGTACACTCATCAAATAAAATTATAGATAATATATGTATATATATTTGACCTTATCCCATAGTTTTAGCCATTTTACAACTTAAACCCTTATTGGGGTTACTAATGTTTTTAAGATTGTAACATAATTTAAGGGAGAAAATAAAATGAATATTATTAAATTATTTTAATGTTTTAATTATAAATATGGAATCCTTTTCAAAATATTCAATTTATTATGGTGATAATTATTAGATTTCACAATAATTAATAAATCAAATGAAAAAAAAAACATTTTCAATTAAAGGACATTTATGAATAAAAATAATTATACAACAAAATCATGGTGAGTGGAAATTCACTTGAAATTTAGTTATTTTTAAATGAATTTATTAATTTACATGACATTATAAAAAATCGAAAACTGAATTTAGACTTGTATATTATTAATTAATTTAATGATTACAAAATAGTTCTTTTATCAGAAAAAAACAACACTTATGTTATAAAATGTAAAACATGGGATTCAAAATTCAAATTTATATTTATATTTGATTTATTTGTATTCTAAAACACATATTTATTATATATAAAACATATCATTACTAGTTAATTAATTTATATAACATGATGATGACTTAGAAGTGATGGTATTTTTAAAAACAATATTTTCAATATTCACCCATTAATCAAATTGTTTAAAAAATCAAAAAATTCTATCTATGATAACATATGAACAGAAATATAATATACATTTGATAAAATTAAAAATTTTAAATTCTTCTATTAAAAATGACCATGAACTGTTTCTATTATAATTATAAATAATTTGATGTGCATTGGACAATAGTTTTGATATTTAGTGTTTCCTACTATATTTTAATATTGGGTATTACATTTGGTGTTTAAAATATCCTGATAGTTTTTATAATACCCGTGTTTCAAATTAAAATAATTCAGTGGATATGTTCTAATTTTGAAGGCTATATGGTGTTCTTTTTAAGGTAAGGATATTAGTAACTAGGATAAATATTTATAGTCCAAACCATTCAACTCAAATTAAAAATATCATTTTTATATACTCAAAAGTGACCAAAAGTATGATGTATGATCCCTAAAGGAATAATAATCGATATTATTCATTTTACCGATATTATTTACCTTTAAAACATTGAAAATTAGTTTATAGATGCAATTTATTTATAAAATATCCAAATGGCATACCTTAATTTCATTCATATAATTGGTTACCACTACCTCTAATCATCTTCCATTGGATTTTTTATAGAAAAAATAGACATAGATGGCTTAATACTTGGTCTATAGTAGATGATAAATATTTAGGGTTAGTTGGGGTCAATTCAAAAGATGATTCTTGTATTTTTGTGTTTTCTATAAATTATTTTTAGGGAATTATTATCATGGAGTAATTTTAGTGGTTTTATTATTCCAAAATAGAAAAGAATATATTTTCCTAGTGACCATGATATTTATTAATGGAAAATACATTATTTTAATAGTATTTTATAGGATTTAATGTTTTTATTTAGGAATGGGAATGGTGGAACTAATTTATGATTGGTTTGTGGAAAGGAGTGGGATGAAGAAAAGTGGATACAATAGTTTGGAATCTATTGGGGTTGAAATAAACGGGGAAATCGTGATGTATAAGAGAAATAATTTTCCATTGTGATCATACGGATTGGACTCACATAGTATTTCTATATTTAGAAGAGGTTTGTTTACTCAAGATAATGGGTTTCAATATGAGTTTATGTATTCATTCACATTGATAAAATACATTGGATTCACCATGACATGCTTTGGTCAAATTCATTATGGTATTTGAATTACGGTCTCTATATTTATGTTTTCTTAAATATATAGATATCAAGACTAGAAAAATTGGACAAATTATTTTTTTATAGAGGGATATATTGAATGATAAATTATTTTAATTATCCATGGCATAAGATAATTAAACCGTGACTTGATTTGTGGAAATTGTTAGGCTTTGGTAACATTTTCTATAACACATTTCAAACAAATAAAGATGATCAAAATGTTTTTCATGGAAATTATTTATATATGACCATTATGTACCAACCAGATCAAAATGGTTCATAGGATAATGATGTGGTTCAGGGGTGTTTTTTTCTTATAAATTTAATTGATCAATATGCTTTTATAAAATAATTAAAATTTTAATAGGAGTGGTTTCATATTAAACAACCCTAACTAAAACATTATAGAACAATTACATGGTTTGAGGGAATGATTTTGGTTAAACAATTTTTTTAATATTTAGTTCACCTATAAAATTTAATATTCTTTCTTGAGAATTTGGAAGATTGTGTTTTGGATTTTTTATTTTAAGGGTATAATAACCATAAAGTGATTTAACTCAGACATATCGTTCTATTCATAAACTTCATGGATACCCAAATTTCTCTATGATCATGGTTTAAAACTTCATTTTATATTGTAAATTATCATTTTCATTGGTATATATTACATATAGTGTAATTTCTAAGATAATTTGAGGCTTTAAATAGTGAGTCAAATCAAAACAGAAAAATCAGGATGTACAAATAAAAGAAATGTTTTCCAAAAAATTAAAATAATATATTTAAATAATTAATTTATACTTGGGTGAAGTCTGAATAATAATTCTATTGAATTTGAAATTTTCAATTAACCATATGCTCTTCCAATAAGATTCAATGGGAGTAAATGATAAATTTTAGAGTTATCAATAAAATTAATTACCAACTACCTTTTCACCTTTAATAATTCAAAGTTATTTCATATAAATATTACCTCACTATGAGAGTGGAATTACCATAAAGGGTGTTCACCATTAGGACATAAGATAATATAATAATACATGAAATTTTATATTAAAGTGGAAAATAATATATCTTAGTTTTAAAACCTTAAAATATGTTGGTCATGAATGCTTATTCACATCACCTTGAAAATCGATCCATTAGTATAAGAATATTTTCAGATCTACTCAAGTCAATTGGAATATAGATATCTCTTCATTCTATCTTATTACTTATACTAGTTTAAAAACATCCATGCCAAATATTATATGTAGGAAAAAAATTTATGTCGAATGGATAGAAATACACTGAAAAAGTGCAGTATCCCATGTGGTTTCTTCTTGGTTTTATAATATTCCCATAATACATCGTCATTATTATTCCCCAAATATTTCATACTTCTATTTACCATATTATATACAAACCATTTAATTATATTTTACCAAATTTAAATTCATCTATGGATAATATGGAGTTAATGTATTTTAGAAAAATCTATATTTCTATACCACTCCTCTCAATAAAATATTGTTGAATCAAGTACCCTGATTAATGAATAAAATATTAAATACTTAAAACTGTGATAATATATTATTTATCATGATATGTATTACATTATTTTTTATATTGTTCTAAATGTACTTCATAAAACCATATTATTAAATATAATCACCACACACCAATATATATATATGTGTGTGTGTGTGTGTGGTTAGAAAAATTTGTGAATAGGTCGATGATATAATTCCTCATAACAAAAAATAACATTCTATTTTTTTAGAAGTATTTTATCTCTTTTTTTAATGTATCCAATTCATTAAAATATAAAATTAAACTAAAAAACTCATTCATAATTATAAATATTAATCTAAATAATACACTATAAATTATTTTATACACAATTATATTTAAATATTAATGGTTGCTTACATGATTGTAATGATATAATTAATTTAATCTTTTCTATGCATCTCCCTAATATTTTAAAAATGTAGGATCATCCAAAAAATGTTTAATACTTCAAATAATATTCACTACCTCTATATAAAAGTAATACATTAGAATATCATGTCAATTACCATATAGTTTTATATTTTTATAGACTATGGCCAGGAAGATAACTTCACCATAAAACAAATTATATGACAATTAATATTAAATATTAACCTCTAACTCTTGACTTATATGAAGTGGATTTAATACTTTAATATGTTCCATAACACTACTATCTATACCATTTTTATCATTACTATAAATTTTAATTATATAAACTAAATGTTTCCACAAAATCAATCATGTTTTTATATAATTATTATTCAGAAACTATTCCAGTGTTAGATGGTCTATCTTGACTACCAATTTAAGGATTTCTATAAATAGTTTATATTTTTAAAATAAATTGAATATAAAAATTAATTCAATTTTTGTGGTGAATGATTTAGTAAACATCCAAAATATTATAACTCATTAACTAAAACAATTAGTTGACACTTTTACTAAATGATTCTATAATATATTGATCCATAGTATTACACATTAATTTTGAAATATCTTTAAAATTATATATAATTATCACTAGATAATTAATGTGTTTCCTCTTAGATATATTAAAATACTCATAAAATTTCTCATCAGAGAAGAATTATACTTCTTTTTTCAATATGTGAAAATGATTGTGTGTAATCTAAGAAAATACTTTAAATCATTTAATATAACTGAAATGTGAAAAATAGATTAATATCATCCAAACTAAAGAGGGATAAAATAATTCTTGGATTATATTAAATATGGTAATAAACACTTAATTTTTGTTCATTCATATTTTTCTATTGATCATGATACCTTCCTTTAACGTCAAAATGCACTAAAACAAAATATTTAATAGGAACACATTTTTCAAAAATTCCAAAACCATTTTAGTGTTATTGAAACATGCCATAAATGATACATTATAATAATGGAATTAATCCATGAACACATACATAAATTCATCCTCCATTATATAGTGTAATCAATAAAAGATAGACATAAAAATTGAAACACACTGTTGATGGACATGGTAGGTCAGATATAGGGAATAATGGTGTTTCATTTTCAAAACGGATTGAAGGAATACACGGTAAATAATATAAAAAAATTAAAACATATTTTTATTTAAATATATATATATATATATAATTATTTTATATAAACATATCCTCTTACCTTCTATTTAAAGGCTACATGAAGAATGTATCTCATTTCCTTGAAAAGAGGTAGTTAACTATAGAAATGAGTGACTTTGTGAAATTAAGATGAAATAAAAAATAAGAAGGTATATGGGAATTGAAAATTATATAAATATTTATATTTAACTTATAACATATATATTTCTTTAATCTATTCATTTTCCAATCAATGAAAAATAGTAAAGATAAACATATCACATTGGTTCACATGGAAGTATTCATCCGTATAAAAGAGATATATTATTGTTACTCATTTGAGAGAAGTGTTGATAGATGTAATTATTTCCCCCAACATTATAACATCTTGGTATATAGAATATATGATTGTTATAAAATTATTATGTTTTAATAAGACTTGAATGAAATAGACGATGAAATAAAATAAAAACACCAATGGAAGAACATTGAATATTCTTTAGTAACCTCGTCAGATTTGCACCAAAAGCATTTTTAAGTTGAATTTATTAACCAAGTGATTATTATAAGTTGAGTGGAGGTACTTAATGATGGTATTTTTATAGTTAATAATGTAACAATAGTTTTTGGTATGTTTTAAGAGGATAGAATATTTGTGACCTTTTATATGTGAGGTGAGTGGAGAACTTTTAATTTGATTAAATAAAAAAGATTACCCATGTTTCTCTCATGAATCAAGGATTAAAATGAACCATTATAAATTATATAATAAATATTATAGAAATATGGCCATTAAATGGCTGATTTCATGTTAATGGATAATTTTATCTTTTTAGTTTAACCCTTTGACCGACACATTTTGACCTTAACCGTGGTAATTAATTATTAATGATCATATTATTCAAAATTTTGAATATTTATGTTAACTAGATTATAAAATACATTTTTTTGTTATTAAAAATATAGAATCTCGGTTTTAAATCTCAAATCATATAACTGGATAATTTAATATAAAATAAAACATATAGATATGAGGGAAAATCGGGTTTTCAAAGAGAAAATTTTCATATGTAGAGAAAGTATTTGATAACAAAATTAAATACAAAATAATTCCAATAATCTAATTTAGTTAAATAGGTATATAGTTGAAATAATTATAACTTTAAAAACAACATAATATATTTTTGAAGTTAGTGAATTATTTTATGTAAAACTGTGTTATTTTGTTCCATTTATGGTGGTGTCATTGACTTTAATGGGGGTGTAACACTCCATGATTTCATAGTACGTTAATTTTCAAGGTAATTCAATAACATTCACTACATGCAACATCATGTTCGAGCACACCAAGACTTACCAAACTAGTTGTTAAAAGCAGTTATGAATAGCATTATCTACCTTTAGAATTTTATATATTCCATATAATTTTTAACATCCATATTATGATTTTCTTAGACATAATATAAGATAAAAATCATTTTTTCAGATAAAGGATGTATTTTTTAGAAAATGAAATTTTATCGCATTTTAATGAAGAACCCTTTTTCAATCCAATATTTGACATTTTTATATATTAAATTTGACAAAATAAACATATTCTTTATAATCAAGACATAAAAATTTATTTTCGATAAAAATATGGTGTTTCTCTGATAACTTTCATCTTTGGGTGAATATTGAAAAATACTAAATTTTAATTGAAAAAAACATTTTCAATCAAAATAATTTATAGTGATCAAATATACATTTTAATCATTTGTAAGTATAATTAATTTATATTTTTATCATTTAATAAAATGTAGGTCATTATAAATAACTTCACATTTAAATTTAACATAAACACATGTCAATCTTTTGATAGTTGTTAATTTTTAAAAACTCAATATTTGGTTTTCACAATGGGAATTAATTTTAAATTAATAAATGATACTTTAGTGTTTTGAATTTTATAAAATAGACATCATTTTTGAATTTGTAATATAAAAATTATCTTAGGGTGTATTTTTGGTAATTTTCAGAAAACATTCATTTTTTATTAATAGTGAAAAACAATGTGTTATTGTTTAAAATTGAATTTTTATTTAAATGATTATTTATTTTATTTAAATTCATTTTATGTCAAAATAGATATATAATACCTATATAATATAAATTTAATTCATTGCAGTCATTTTATAAAAAAATTAGATGTATAGATATTTATTTTAACTTTTTACCGTCTTTTACCAACCTTTTTGGAGCATTTGAAAAATAAAAAAACATAATTTTACCACTTCTGTGAGTTAGTATGTAAAATGAGGTTCAATAAGATGAAAAAAATATTAGGTGAATAGTTACTTTTGAATTTTATTTACCACGTTTAATAGTAAAAAGGGTAACTAAAATTAAAATTGATATTATAATTACCCTTACATATGTCCTAATTCTATTGGATAAGTGTTATTCGACCAAAAACAAGCTTAGAAATAAAATATGATCCTTTTTTGTTCACATGGATTAGATTAAGAAATTTATTATTATTTTATTTATGGAAGAGTTGAAAGTTTTAAATTCAATGTTTAA
The DNA here is from genome assembly GCA_963277665.1 of Viscum album. Taxonomy (NCBI): domain Eukaryota; kingdom Viridiplantae; phylum Streptophyta; class Magnoliopsida; order Santalales; family Viscaceae; genus Viscum; species Viscum album. The sequence continues at coordinate 211,388,213 of OY728155.1, read as the reverse complement.
TAACTAAACCATTATTAATATATGCTTATACATAATATAAATTAAACTATAAATTTTCATTAAGAAAGAATAAATTATTTCCAACACATTCGTATTTTATTTATATTTTTTGGAAATTATATATTTAAAATTAATTATGACACAATTATGATGAAGTAATTACATTGTTAATAAAATATTTATATAATTGATATTATAAAAATTATAAAAATTATAATTTTATGTTTTTATGACATCCACGAATTTTCTAGTTGAATATGACATGTTATGGTTGATGTAATTTATTTTTTTATAATTAATCAAGTAGTTATAACTTTCACAAAAACCAAATACTAAATAGTTTTAAAAATGACATAAATTAATTTTTAAAAGAAATATTATATTATTAAATGATATAATATTTTTAAAAATATAAGTTTAGGCTAAATGAATAATATAATGAATTATATTTTACTAATGAGCCACTTTGTCTTATATTGGAATTTTTTTGTATGTTCATTAACAATTTATTATAATAATACAATACGACATGGTAAAAGTTAACCTTTTTAACTTAGAGTTAAATCTAAAAGATAGGGTTTATATGGTGACCTAAACTTTTCTAAAACATATTAGATGAGGGGATTGTGACCCATAACCACCTCATCTTTGAAATAAAACAATTGGGATCCGTTAGAAACTGACAATGAGTTTATAATAAAATAATAGTTTAACCTTTTCATAATATGACTCTCACCTCTCTTATAAAACGGTACTTCCCCTTCTCCTAATTTCACACCTCCAAAGCCATTTTTCATGGCCAAAACCTCCTCAAATATATTCCCAAATTCCCCCAATTCAACCAAGAGGCATTAATTAGGTCATAAATCCATCTTATGGATCCCTTTTGATCAACAAAAAAGGAAACACCCGTAGAAGAGGTAATAATTTCACCATTATCATTCAAGTTATATTATTATTCCACTTTCTATTTCTTTATTATTTCCATACCAAAATAATAATTCCACTACCTTATAAATAATTTTATTTTATTATATATATTGTATAACCATATTCATTATTATATCCATCACATAAATGATAATTTCACCATGCATGCGTAAGTACGGCTGACCATCTCCATGTCGTGGTGTAATTTTTTATTCAACACTATGTTATTCTGATGGATATAATGATGAGTAATATGTTTATAAATGGATAAAATAAAAAGATAATTTCTCCGTCAAATTAATATACCACACAATTCCGCACCTTTTAATCCTTAAGGAAATGACATCGTTGATCCTGTGTACGTACGACTAACTATCTCCACGACACGATGAGATTCATTTTCACATTCACCATTCAACGATGAGAATAAATATATATATTATTAATAAGTATTTAATATATTAAATTTTAATTATTTTAAATATATATATATATATTCACCTATAGATATCTTATTCACTTACATTCATTCTATGCGATATGCAAACAGAAACAAGGTTTATGCGTACGTACGACCAACCGTCCCCATAAACTGTGTTTTCCATTTCATATATCTACTATTATAAAAATTTATATTCTAAATATACTTGATATATAAATCATGTTTTATATTCTGGAATTCGGAAAATCATGTTCTAAATGATACGATCCAGAATAACACGTTAAAACACATACGATAACTAAAGCGATTATTATCTGAAATGTTAATTTGAAATGAAAATCATTATTAAATGGTTAGTATAATGTACTAAATGAATCATATATGATATAATAAATATAAATATGGTTCTAGTATAATTTAATAACATACTATGGTCATTATACAAGTGGTTAAACGTACCCTTGACCAATGGAAAGTACAAGGTAAGGGTTAGTTCATCAATCTCATTATTATCTGATATTGTTATTGAGTAAGTATTTACTAGGAAATATTTATCATCAATGTTCATATTATATAAAAAAATATTTAAAAGGAATATTTTAAGGTATTCAAGAAGAGACTCTTTAACTAGATCATCTATTTAAATGGTTTAAATATTTATATTTCTAAATCATTCCCATTAATGTCCATGATTTAAAAATGGTTTTTCAGGATTCATTTTTATTAACATTAATGTTTTTTAAATGTTAATTCCTTTCAATAGTTTTAATGTGGTATGGGACACATTAATTAATAAATGTCTTTAAATTTATTCCTTTCTAAATTTTGTGACTTTTAAATGGTTTCATGAAAAATGGATATTTATCTCAAAGAATTTTACAGATCATTTTCATCTATGTCAACATCCTCTGATAGATTTTAAAAATGTTTCAAGATGATTTATTATGTCACAAATCATCCATATTGTATTGAAGGTTCTGTAATATGATTGACTGTGGATGAATTATTTTTATACCAATCATGGTTCACGTATAAATTATTGACACTTCATATGCTAGTTTCAATAAAAAATGTTTATGTTAGGTTTAAACCTTTTCATATGAGGAATGCATTGGAACTAGTAAGTGTCGGGTGGAGCCCGCTATAGAACATCGATGCATCGATAGGTCCCATGAGACAAATTAGTGTATTGGCATAAGGCCTTGAAAAAATCTTATTTGTAGTCAAGGAACAAAGCCTTGAGTATGTGGTTATGATTTATGGAATTATGCATTCCATCATTATGAAATTGGCTATTGATATTGCATGTCATTCTTTGACTCGTAAAATATCCATGTGAATAAGGAAATTGAATTATTTGATTTATATTTACCATATGCTGACGTTGAAGTTTAAAAGTCTAATACATTGTCGTAAATGTTTATGCTTATTTATGAATGTTTCCGCTATATTGTAATCCTTAGTGAGCATCTGAGCTCATGCCTTTCTTATGTTCTATTTTCCCTGGATTCTGAGTAGTGTTTTATGATTGATAATCAGGGTTAATCTAAAGGATTAAAGGATTTCTAAAAGGATAATTTATGTTGTGTTTTATTTTCTAATGTGTAATTCAATGTTCATGTGTGTAATATATTTTCCAAGACTGCTAAACTAATTGATATTTCTAGATTTTATTTCTTGTAATCATTCCAATGTATTAAAATAATGCACTGACTCTGGGATTCTGGGTACATGGAATTACAGGGGGGAAATGAGAGAGGGAAGCATATACGGGGGCCTACTGGACCATTCCTTTTACATTTGAGGAAAATTATCTCTAGGTATTTTAGATCATGGATGATTTTTATAGGGTGGCGATGTTGAAAGAACCTATCCCTTTGATGAGGAACATATAAATTTTTTTATACTGTTTAAAAATGGAAGCAGTAATGTTTATTATTTTTAGGAAGTGTATCACGAGAATATAAAGGGTTACATACATGAAAAAAATTGGGAAATAAATCATATACTGAATGGTTTTTTTTAGGCACATTGTTTGTGATAACCATTTACTGTAAACATGTAACACTTTTTGAAAGATATAATGGTTTTAGAAGCTACGTGAGTAAGACATGAAATCATGGATAATTGGTCTAGATCTATTTACCTGGAATTCCCATGGATTAAGAAAATATTTAGTATTATAGGGAGACTATGTGTCCCATGATATCCTTTAATAGTGTAGGTCACATGGTTAGTGCAGGGTTTGTAAAATCTTATGGAAAAACCGTGCGCCTCATTGAATGTGGATATTTTATGATATTCTTATTCAATTTATTATATTCATATTCTATTATATTTTGATTAATTTTACTCATATTGTCCAAATATGTGAACAAAATTCTCCCTTCCTACAAAATAGTGGATTGCCTTTAGTCTAAGGAGTTTGGAGTGAAGTTTCTTGTGATTCATAACCCAGGGTAAGTCAACGAGTTAGTTTATTTATTTTTTTGGGATTAATCCTAGATTGGTAATTCCTATTATACTAAGACTCATGAGACTTATATCCAGGGATTTTTCCAATAATGTGAATTTATATGATTTGGAATTAATCAATTGTTCGGATTGGAATATGTTCTTTCTATGAGAATTATGTAGGGGTTCATGGTGATGTTTCCAAAATTCACACTAATTTCTATGTGTATGCCTTATGTTTAGTGATTCTAATTTAAATTAATTAAATTCCATTTTACGAAAACTAAATTGGGCATATAAGTGATGTTTTATACCCTTCATGGGTTACTCCATGTCCATTTATGACTATGAGACTGGACCAATGGCCACTCATGGGTAGTAACAATTCATTAGTAATGATATGAATGGGTATTAAATGATGGAAGAGAGGGGATATGAGTTTAAACTGGATAGACCTAATTCATGTATTTTTATCATGTGATAAGGGTAAATTAGGCTTATTGTGGGAATTAAATGGTTTTTGACATTCCATAGGGAAGAAATGGTTAATGGATACAAATTATAATTATTAATTTATTTAATGGTTTAAAGGAAAATTTATTGGACATTCCATTTGAATGAACGGTAATATGGTTTAATTAAAAAAAATATAATGGTAGATGTTTCTGGACATGGAATACCAATTATACTAGTATTGGTGATGGATATGATACTCAATGTCATTGATTTGGCTTTTTGGACATGGCACTCCACACTTCTTAGTTTAGGATGTTAGACATGGAGCTCCACACTATTGATTGGGATTGGTGGATATGGAACTATATATATTTCATTTAAAAACAGTGACTAAAACTCTTAGATTAAAATGTGTGACCCTATTTTATATTGTTCAGATGACTAGGATTGGCCGAAGAAGGTTTATTTGGCTTGTGTGTCACTTAGAAACTGATTTCCATTGTGGTTAATGGAATATTATTTATTTATAAAACTTATTTTCCTCATTTACTTATCTAATAATTTTCTATTTACATATTAATAAACTTTTTTTAGAGTAGGCATTTGTTCAGACACCAATAATAGTGACCAACTGAGTTATACTCACACTCATATCAAATAATTGTTGGTACGTCAAAATAATTCATGGATATAGATCTGTATAATTTTAAATTCCATATGATTGATGGTTGATTTGGGACATCATATAGAGCATTGGTGAGGGGAAAACTAGATTTAAGGAGACATTTTCAGGATTTTGAATTGGGTATTTTTATTCTGGGTTCCTTTTACACATGGTACTGTCATGACATATGATGTTTCCAATATCGCTTTTTGGGTACTTAAATTGTTTTGGATGTCTTCATGTGATTTATGGTTGTTTCTAGAGATTTCATCTAATTATTTGAAATTATTATTACTATTTCATTACTCTACTTAAGATGTTATTATCTCCCAATGTTTTCCATTAAACCCTCAATATTAGTCATCGCCCTCTAGAATACAAGATTTCATGATTGAGGTCATTTGGTGAACCATTTCAGTTACTATGATGAGTTATTTAGGCTGTGATGTTACATAATGTATATTTTTTGATCAATTTGTGTCAATATAGAAAGGACAAGGTACCAATATTATGACTCAACCTTTTAAAAACTTTTATTTTTTCACTATTTTCGTTATCATTTCAAATGAATTGGTGTTGAGCTATAAATTTGAGTTGAATGGAAGTTTATCATGTTGTAGACTTTAATTTCACAGAAGGAAATTGTTAAAGAGAACAAATGGTTTAACTCCCCTTATTACTGGTACTTGTTTTCTTGGGAACAACAACCATTATGATTAATACATTCATAAATTCTTTATGAAATTATAATGATATTAATATGGGGTTTAATATTGAATTCTATAATATATTAAACATTTGGAATCATTTGAATAATTGTAAACATTACCACAATGATGCTATATTGTATTAATATATTCACTATACTAGGGGAATATCTTTTAATTTTTGAAATTCATTTATAAAAAATCGCTATGTATAATTTCATTTATAGATCCTCATCTTATGGATCATCATAGAAAAATAATTTGATCATATTTTTTTATTCCCATGCTAATATTTCCGTTATTAATCACTAATGACTAAGTAGACACAATTACACCTTAGGATTGTATTATAAGTATTTTTTTATTCATCACTCTTTAATAGTTCAATAATTAAAAAAATAAATTATTTAATAAATCACTAAATTTAGATTTTTTAATTTCATGGTTGTCCATAAAAATTAAAAAAATAATTAACCACCCATGAGGTATTATTAATTCACATGAATAATCAATGTTTATAACTTAAGATAATAATTATAATATAAAACTAATAAACATTGTAAAATAAAATTCTAGGGGTCAATAGATAATTACCTATATATTGAACATGATAAAAACATTCCTATTTATTAGTATCATATATTTTATATTGAAATACCATAAAAAATTAACAACATAATTTTATTTAAATAATAAATAATGAATAATTTTATAACTATAATATTCTAATAAATCTAAGAGGGATTGAATTAAGGTGATAATATTTATTTATGGATTTGTTTTGTTTAATTTATAAGAACACTCTAATATTTCAAACTAAGAATAACACAAAAAATAATAAAAAATGAAATTCATGAGAAAGGACATGCATATTTTACATGGTAAAATACAAAGGGATACATCAATGTAGAATAATATAGTGATGTGATAATATATCATGAAATTCCAAAACACGCTATTGATTAAAAACAAGTATGGTGATATCTCACTATTGATACCAAGGTTCATTATTTCATGATACCGACGTAATGATATGCCTCAAATTTTATATAAAATTAATGAACCAAATAAATATTAACACCATTATAGAATTTTATTTTTTTCATCAGTTCCTGCTTCCAGAGTGACATCTGATCTTCAATTATATATATTTATCTTCTATCGATATAATAATCTCCTTATAAATAATTATATAATATATATTATTTATATATAATTTGTTTCTATAAAAAAAATATTTTTAAATCATAAAATATGTTATTTAAAAATATATAAAAACACATAAAAGATATCTAGAAATGATTAAAAATTAAAAAAAATCCCCACAATTGTCATGTAAAATCACTCATAAAAGATCAGATGTTTACAAATGTGACAAAATAACCAATTCTATAAATTCTATAGTTATCAAAAAAACCCAACATGGGCCTCCTAAACATTGTGTGTTTTTTGGTTATAGGTTTGGTCCAATAAACCACACACTACATATATCTGTATCCAATATATTTTACCAAATTCTATAATTGGAAATTTATCTCTAATGCACACCATGACATTGATTCCTCTACACTGTATTGTGGTTTTTTTCTATAGTGCTTCAATATATTTGTTTGAAAAAAAGATATTTTTATACCCTTAACCATGAAAAATATATTTATTTTCTAAAAACAAGTCTTATATAATTGAACTTATTTCCTTTAGTCAAGTTTTAAAAAAACAAATCATTATTTTCATTATGTTATGGCTTTATTAGCCATATCAATTTATTAATCTCATCAAAGATTCACATATACAAATTCAATATGGGTTGGAATTATTATTATGTCTAGTTATATTATCAACCAATATTTTCCAATAACACCATAATAAATGATGGGGGATTATTGTTGATAGAGTGGATTAGAAAAAAATAGGGTCATTCAACATTCATGGAATCAAGTATCTTATTCACTTCTTTCATTATCATTTTCATGTACCGTGACACATCTGGTTAGTATCGCTACAGTTTAGTTTACACTCCATCATTATATACATATCTAAACATCACCAAACCATCTCATAAATTCATATAAATTTTAGAGAATTCATATTTTGTCCATTAAATACATATAAAAACATTTAGAAAAACATTCCATCATTACCATAACATATTCAAACTAGTATCGTGTATTCTCACAATTTGAACTTATTAGAAATTACTATATTAATTATTATATGCCTAGTGATTACAAATGTTTTATTAATAAAAAAAATCTCTAACATCACTAAATAAAAATATAAAATATCATTTATAACATTTTAACACATTATCCCTGCTTAGCATATGAAAACTGATATATAATAAGATTTTAATTATTACTTTGAAGCATACAATATTAAAACTTTATTGTTTTTATTATTTACCTTTATTTATAACTTTTCTAGTGTCACATGTCGTAATTTAATGATTTATGATTTAAATTTGGAACATTATTAAAGAAAATATGAAATATTTTCTCTTTATATATATATATTTTTTTATTTTTTAAATACAACTTTATCATTGAGTCAGATCCAAAAAAAATTACAAAAAAATTAAATACCACCATCCAATAAAATATAAGGAATATATCCAATATTCTATAGGAATTCATTGGATGAAAAAAGAGACACTGAATTCCTAAATGATTTTTCCCAAAATCTTTAACATTAAATATCTCACAGAAGGACAAATATGAAGAATAATTCAATCTACCTTGGGAAAATAACTATATTCATTTATGCCTTGGGATGATCTGAACTCACCATACAATGTGGGTTTCATTATATATTCTCCTATGGAACCCTACCAAATTGCAATATCAGTAAGAAATATTTATCCTAGACCACCATCTGAATAAAAACCCATCATGTGGAGGTTCTTATGATGCATGGTGGACAACTTTCACATGGTTAGAGGAAACCATGCAGAAGTTTTGTGTGGGGGTTTGTTGTTTGGCTAGTGTATTTTTTCACAGATGATTCATGGTTTCCTATACCATGTAACTTTCCCCTCTTCTCCAATAGGGTGTTCACGATTGGTGAACAGTTTTTCAGACTATGAATTCAAGACATTCGTGATTTTTTAGTAATTAAAATTTTGAAATATTCTCTTTTCCCAATGTACTATCTTTACCCAATATCAAGATTTCCTTCCCTTTCTCAACCTATTATCACCATCAGACCCTAGAGAACACTCCTCCCTTTCTCTCCTTATTAAATTTAATCTCATTAAAGGTTTCTAGGTGAGTTCACTTTGTATTTTTTGAAATTTTCCTTCTATCGTCTCTTTCCCCACTTTGTTCCTTGCTATTTAATTAGTGATTTCTCTCTTGGCCAAACCCTAAAGTTTTGGGTTGATGTGTGTGTTATTTTATAAAGATATACAGGTGTTTTTATTTTCTCTTGATCTAAAATATTCCTTATCTCAATGTTTTTGGTGTTCTTACATCATTGAGGTAGGTGACTCCATGAATTTCCTTTCTAGAACATCACATTTGATAGTTTATATTTCCAAACTGATTCCTAAATTTGATTCCCATTCTTGTGTTGTTTTAGTAAAAAATTTATTGGTGTTTTCAGGTAGGAAAATTTGTGTGAAATTGTTTTAAATGTATTTTCATTAATATTCCTATGTATATATGCATGTACGATGTTTGAAGATATTTCAATTGATTCTTTTATAAAAAAAATTGAGTGATTTGTTTTTTTTCCTTGGTAATGTTTATTTACTATTTTTGGTTTATGTATAGGGTTTTTTGTGAAAATTTTGATGGATTTATGACTTATAGCTTATGTTAACACCCCAAGATTGAGAAAATAAATTTAATATTTAATTCACGAAATACAGATTCTCTACAAAATAAGTTTTTTATAACATTTCTAGTAAATATAATTTTACCACCTCTATGATTTCAATTTCAAAAAACTGACATACACGATTGTGTTTAGTAATATATTTTCAGTCTAATAAAATAAACATACATTTTTAGTAAATATTAACATGACCCTTATGAATAATAAAGTATGATTGTGTATAGAAATATGACATTATAAATAGTAACCACAACCATGAAGTTATAAATAAAATTTAGACAACTTATAAATGAACTAGAGTATTTTAGATATTAAAGATTAGGTGTTGGAATTTTGGTGAGTAAAATATATTTAATTACAATTTAAAATTAATAAATTGATTTTAAAGTTAAATAATTCTTATAAAGGTTATTCCTAAATAAATATTTTTTCCCTATAATATTAGGGTAATATAATAAGATCTTAGATAATATTTGAATGTATTATAAAATCGGTTTTAAATTTAAATCTGTATTTTTCAAATAAACAATGATTTTATTAAAAAATAAAATTTATCTGATTTTTAAAGTTATTTTTATAAAGTGGATTAAATTATTGAATCCAACATGTTGAAAATTGATGGGGATAACTATTTGTATTTCATTGAAATAGTCAATTTTTTGTGAATAGTGAAATTTGATAATTTACGAAAATGCTAATTAAGTGAATTTCTGCATTATTATTGAGTCATGGATGATATAAATTGACCTTTATTTGAAGAAAAATTCACATATTACTATTATTTTTTGCAATAATTTACACTGTTTCTTGTCTTTAGAAAAAAATAAAATAATTAATAAGATAATCAAAAAACACTCCTCTCCTCCACAATTAAAAAACCCTCACTCCATCTTCAATTCACTCCTCATAAGCCTTTTACCTTGTCTAAATTCTTCCTAAATATCCTCCCAAGATCCTCCTCCACGTAGATTAGCCATTTTTATCATTAAAAGATCCAAAATGCTCTCCTAAAGAGTTCCTTGAGGAAGATTACTTCAAGAGGTAAATTCCACTTTTCATTTCTTTTATTTCAAGTTCTTTACTTTTATTTTTATTTACTGAACTCCTTTCATCAAAATATTGTCATGAATCGAGTACCTTATATGAATTTTAATGTTTTTATGGTAAACTTTTAAGACTTCATTATTTACCCTTTCTCATTCTTTTATACTACATATGAAAACACCATCCAAGATGTGTTAATTTATCACATTCAATGATGGCAGTTTTTCAATTTCTATTACCATCTTCAATTATTTTCATGAAAAAATTTATATAGTTAAACTAGTATATAATATATGTATTATGACCTATTTAAGGTTTTGGAATCTTTTTTCACACATGATATTAATTTATAAATCCAAATGAGGTCATTGTGATCAATTACCACAAATTAACCCAAAAAATTGTCATTAATGTTTTTCATTATGATTCATCTTCAATCCCAACAACCAAACAAATTTTATAACCATGTAATTTTTCATTTGTACACTAATAACATATAACTTATTTTCAGGACAACCATTCTCATTCTACGTGTTTATATGTACATGAATATAAGTAAACCAATCATGAGAACAAAGGAAGAAAACACTCCTAATCAATAAAATTAAATCTATTAACCCATCCAAAGGCTATCAATGAACATAATAAGGTTTTAATAAATATTCTAAATTTCTATAAAGTTATGTTATAATTAATTTATGAACCTAAATTCATGTATTCAATTAATTTCGATCAAGTTAGGAACACCTTCGAACATAAGGTAAGGGTTTTCCACCAAAATTTCTATTTCCATTTAGGTTATTTTTTTCAACAGAAGATAAAATAATTAGTATGTATTATTATTTACCCCTCTTAAATTATGAGTCAGTATTTTATATATGTTTACCAACCATAATAATTCTTTATTTTATGGTTAGTCACATGTTATAAAAGGAACATTCAAAATTCGTTCTGAAATACAATCCTGATAAAATGGAATTTATCAAATTTTTAACTTTATTAATAGGAACAATATAATATTTTTTTAAAAACAATTATTTTCATAAAAAATATTTATTATTTTGAGAAACAAAATCATTATTTTATTTTGGTTTTATATAAATAATTTTCCAAAATAACTATTCTTTTCATAGTAAAGTGTAATTACCTGAAAAATTACTCAAATATTTTTTGAGCATATTATCACATTTTCCAACACTCTTGTTGACTATTATGATTAAATATGGTTAATTATTTATGATATCATCCACCATTTTTTATTTAATGGTTTTAGATTAGTTTAATATGGGGTATTCTTTCTTGATAACATTTATAGAATTACTCTGAATGGTTAGTGTTTATGTTTAATGTTTGGGGACAGTTATTTAACTTTCATATAATAGTAGAAAAATTAATGTTTATGTTTTTTATGATTATAACCATTTATAAGTGGAATGAGTTGGACTTATTATATGATTTTTGGGGACACTATAGCCCCTATATGAATCGATTGGTCTGATAAGACAAATAGATATTAACTTGGTCGAGGCCTTTCCAATTATTATATATGGTTTTGGATGAGGCCTTAATCATTTTTGGATTTCTTGGATGTGGGTTTGAAATTATGTTTCAGAATATCTATCATATGAATATACCTCATTATAAAGCTATAAATTCATATTTTATTAGGTTATTTGACTATTATAATACCCGAGATTATGTTTTATTTTGTAAATATTTACGTAACTCATATTACTTCTTTATTTTGTTCATGTTTATATCTAAAGGAATGTTTGTTAAATTATTAATTATGCCTCAGGTTTATGTTATCTTCTGTTGTAATGTTTACCCTTACTGAGCATTTGAGATCACCCCTTCTTATGTTTCATTTTTCCCATTACATGAAGAGGTATAATATTATTTATTGTATGGATAATATTTTAGTGGTGGATGATCCCAACAGAACTTATATTTTTTTCATTTCAATTTGTAATGTTGAACTTATGTTTGTATATAGTTATCAATGAAAATAAACCACTCCATCCATCATGATTCATATCCTTATTTATAGGAAAATGTTACAAAATAATGCACCAACAACTGGAAACTGGTGTTGGGTACTTATACTTCGTATCAAAGGTAGTTTATTAGAAAATTAGAAAACGATATTTGGAAAATATATATTAGGGAAAATATCCCTAAGATAGTCTTTGAGGATAAATATACAAGAATATCTGTTAATTTTGGAAAGGAATATATTATGTTGATCTGTCTAGAAAATACATCCATCTCTGTATACTAAATGTGCACATGGTTCAAGAATAGATGCACCTAGGAGTGAAAAATAAAACAGGGTGTTTCACGCTTTACATGAGGTATCCTGGTACACGGCAACAGGCCTTACTGCGCACCTAGTCTGACACTCCAATGGGGTAAACTTAAGATAATTACCATTTTCATTACAAGACATTATAAAGGGTTTAAATGTAATTTTCTTTCAATGAAACAATATTTATGAGTATGGGATATTTAATGAATTGGATTTCAATTTATGCTATGTATGTTTCTATGTTGAGATTATACATTAAATTTGTAACAATGATCTATTATATACCATTACCTAAAAATGGAACCTAGTGGAAGGAATGGAAACTGCAAGAACGCATGATACTATATAGGGATTTCACTCAAATGAAAGATAATGATTTTGTCTATAAATCTGGGACTAGTGCGGAGAAAAATATAACTATAATTTGATAGCTTACTCATGTTACAAACAATATCCTTACCTGAATAGAGCATCTAGGTCCACAATGTGGAGGAGCTATGATAGATATATTTATTCTAAAATAACTTCCATCTTTTATTTGTACTACAAACCCATTCGCAGCAGAGCAGTGGAGAAGTCCCTTAGAGAAGATATTTTTCGCTTAGGGATATAATGAAAGGTAATGGGTTTTCATGGTAGTTTGCCATTTTTCAAGAGATGTTGATAAATGGTGGAAAATAAATAAAAACCATAATTTGGATTAATAAATAGAAAACATGGAATGGAGTAAATTTAAGGAACATTAATTAGATAAATACATTCCTCATGAACAATGATAGGATATGAAAATGTGGTTTCTTAATATGAGGCAAAAGGAATATGAGAATGTTGTAAAGTATGAAGCTATCTTCACATGGTTATCAAGACATGTTGTGTACTGTATACTTAAAAAAAGGAGTAACATTGATCAATTGTTTGAGGGCATGAAGACATTCCTCTTATTAAAACTAGTTCTAAAAACATTCTCAATATATGAAGACATTGTATCATGTGCTATAAAGACAGAAAAATAGATCTCTATGTCTTATGGCTTTAATGGAATGAAAGAAAATAAGTGGGCTGCTAAAAACACTACAAAAGGAAATTAGGAAGTGGGGAAAAAAGGATGTTTTTACTTTCCACCCTATAATAATTATGGATAGAAACACCTTGGTGCATGATTAAAAGGAAAAGTGGTGTGAAATAAGTGTGGACAGAAAGGCCATCATACTAGTTATTATAAGGTAAAGATAGAATCTATTAATTTTCAATGCTATAATATTTGGGAAATGGGGAAATATACTTTTTATTGTCCAAATATTCAAGTAAATATGCCTCGTAAAATTACAAGGTAGTGGGAAAAGGCTTATTTGATCACAACTGATGATATTGAAGTTACTAACGACATTATGGTAGATAGGTTAATCATTTACTCAAACATAGCCAATGATTTATTTGATTCTGTATTATCTCATTCTTTTATATCATTATATTTTACAAAGAAAATTATACACATCCAATTTTATTTAATAAAATAGTGATCTATTAAAACTACTATGGGATGTATCATTGAAGCAATGATGTGTCGATCAGTTCCCCTAACGAAACATAAACACTCTTTAGTTTCTAACCTTATCATCATACCAATGATTTACTTTGATATAATCCTTGGTATGAGTTATATTTCATTTAATTATGAGAAGATCTATTACAAGAATAGGGAACTTATAATTTTTGAGAACATCATTGAATCCCATATCTTTAGAGTAGAAATCTCACTAGGTGATTCGTAACTAGATCCACCCTCAGTAGATCTAATGAATTCAGTTATTGGGTAGGAAGGGAAAATAATATCTGTGGATGAGGAATGTAAAGTTATAAGAGAGGATTTACCTATTTTGTATGAATATGTTGGTGTGTTTCCAGAGGAATTACCTTGACATCTTTAATAGTGGTAATTTGAGTTTTCCATTGAATTAATTCATAGTTCAAAGCCCAGTTCAAAGACCCCTAATAGAATGGAAACTATGTAATTAGTACAATTCAAGAAATATATATTTGGATTTAGTGATAAAATATTTATTCTTTATATTGTTTCTTTCTAGGGAACCCCTATCATATTTGTTTCAAAATAAAGATTGATATATGAGGTTTTGTATTGACTATACGGAGATAATTGCTATAAAAATAAATAAAATGTATCCCCTACCTAGAATTGAAGATATTTTGGATAAACATCATTGAGCCTAATATTTTTTGAAAATTGAACTTATATCTAGATATCATTAGTTGTGATTAAGTAATGAAGACCTTCCAAAGACAACATTTCAACCTAGGTATGGGAATTATGAGGTTACTATAATTCCTTTTGGACTGACTAATGTAACCTCCTTTTTAATAGTCTAATGAATAGAGTTTTAAATGAATATCATGATGGATTTCTATTGATATTTATTGATAATATCATGGTATAATCCAAAAGCAATGAAGTTCCGGAAAATAACGTGTGCATTATTCTCATGGATCTTAGAAGAAATGAATTATATTGGAAGTTATGAAAGTGTAAATTTTGGATACAATAAGTTTTGTTTTATCACCACATTGTCTCAATGAATGGAATATATTTTTATCCTTTGAAGAAAAAATGTTTTTCAAGAATGGCCTACTCCAACGAACAAAACCAAGGTATATAATTTTATTGGTTTATCATGTTATTATCATTGTATCGTTTAGAAAATAAACTGTTTATCCATCCCAGTGATAAAGAATACGCATAAATGGGTTAATTTAATATAGAAAAAAGACTATGAGGAGTGTTTTGAGTAATTTAAGAATAGATTAGTTAATTATCCTATCTTGACTCTACTATTGGGTAATGGTTGATTTTTGATATATAGTGACGCAACAATGAAAGGACATAGTTGTTTTCTTATGCAGAATTATAGATTTGTTTCCTACACATTTAGGTAGTTAAAAATTCATGAATAAAACTATCATACTCATGATCTTGAGCTAAAAATATAATATTATTTCTGAAAATATGGAGACATTATCTCTATAATCAAGGATGTGATGTATATATAAATCATTAGAGCTTGAAATATATCATTTCATAGAAAGAAGTCAACATGATTCAAAGGTGATGGCTTGAACTACATGAGGATTATGATTTCTCCATACACTACCACCCTAAATATGAAACTAAGGTAGTTGATGCATTGAGATAGAAGGATCACCATGTTCTAAAAAATGAGGATTGAAAGGGATCATGTGTTTATGGATATTGTAAAGATAGATATATGAATTATCAAAAAAGGTGAAACATCACTACTTTTTCATTTGGATTCCCAGTCATATCTATTGGATATGATTAAAACTTCTTAAATTGATGATGATAATCTTCAAAAGATATTTAAAGGTGAGAATGATGGGAAATTTTATAACATCATGTGTGAATATGTAATTATAAAATTTGTTAAGAGGTTTTTTATCCAGCTATAGTAGAGCTAAAAAGGTACTGATTCAATGATTCACAGAGTTTGAATTTCCCTATACATCCTGGTAGAACTACAATATATAGTAATTTGAAGGAACATCTCGGGTGGGACAACATGAAGCATTAAAATTATGATTATGTATCAAGATATTTAGTTTCTCATCATGTAATGGCCAAATGAAAACATCCAAGGGGATTCAAAAAACCTATACCTATTCCTACATGGAAATGGGATGACATCACCATGGATTTTGCCATGGGATTACCCAAAACTCTGGGGAAGAATGATGTGATATGGGTAATTGCTGACCGACTTCCAAATTCTACACAATTTCATACTATAATATAGGATTTTCCACTATATATCCAAGCATTAATCTATATAAATGGTATTTTGAGACTTCATAGAGAACCACTCTCAATTATGTATGATTGTGATCCATGATTTACATCGAAATTCCTGAAAATTCATTATAATATTTTGGATACGGAGCTACTTTTTATTACTTATTACCACCTGGAAACTGATGGGCAATTAGAAATGATGATCCAAACCATAGATGACATATTGGGATCATGTTAAATTGACAATCATTGTATTTGGGACCAATATTTATCATCAGTGGATTTTTTCTACAATAATATTGTTCATTCAAGTATTCAATTGGATCCATATGAAGAGTTGTATTGAAAGTGATGTCGTACAAAAACTTGTTGGGATGATGTTATAGAAAGGAATATTTTATCCCCAGAGTTTGTGGAGGAAATAATAAAAAAGGTATAGAAAATTCAAACCCATATAAAATATGATCAATGAAGGGAAAAGAGCTATGCTAATAATCGAAGGAAGGATTTTTAATTTCATGTCAGAGATCATGTTTTATTGAATGTATCTCCAAGGAAGGGTATTATAATTAATTGGGTGAAAGGGAAATTAAGCCCAATATACATTAGAACTTTATAAATTCTAGTTAGAATTGAAGCTGTTGCATATTAATTGGCTATGTCTCCTAGACAGCCTACAGTGCACAATGTATTCCATGTATCACTGTTGGAGAAGTATATTCTAGACCCAACGCTTCTCCTCACATATCAAGGAATATAGTTGGAACCTGACCTATCATACTATGAAGATCCTATTTGGATTCTGGACACTAAATAATAGGTTTTGAGGAATCAAACGACTCAACTGGAAAAGATAGATTGGATATATAATAATATCAAATAGGAAATAAGGGATCCCGAGGAGCATATGATAAATACCTACCGAAAATTTCTATGCGGTGAATTATATGATTTTCTAGGACGAAATTTTGGTAAGTGTCATGCCCTGACCCCAGACTTCCCCAGAGCCGGTGTGGTGTTTAAATAAAACAAGGTGTCTATAAAAATTACATAAAAAGATAAGATGAAATCACAAATATGTTCCACTAGAGGGGATTATTTAGGTTTAGGTCTTGTAGAAGGTGATAAAATTATTAAAATTCCTTCAAAACTAAACATAATGTTCTTTTTAATGTTGTTACTAAACAGAGGAACACATATATACAAAACATGTAAAAGAAAATAGATTAAAACATAGGGTGAGCATATGAATGTGGAGTAAGGGGGTTCAAAATAACATAATATACCAATTAAATCCTTTTGAAAACATTACTTTCAAATTATTCATAAAATATTTTCTTTTGGAATGCTATAACACATGTATCATAACGTAAAAAAAATCTATGAATTATAAGATAAAATTTCAAGGAATACTAATACTGTTAAATGGAAACATGTTCCAATTATAAGAATGGTCCTACAAAATACATGGTTTACATAATAATATGTAAAATTCATTCTAATTTTAATGGGTATGACATGTGAAGGTGTAAGTAAAAAATTTATTACTAAAAGTTATACATGATCAGAGTTTCTCTTGAATATAATAACTTCAATTCCATCCTTTACTACTGTGAAACATACAATAGCTGATAAATCTCTGAGTACTGCTTATATAATATTCCATAAGCTTTTAATTCTTCTAATTCTCATAAACATAATCTATTTAACCCAGAATATTCTACTAGTCGAATATTCTATTGGTTAATCAAATTTCATAGTCATAATGAGGAAAGTTCATATGGAGGACTATGTCAAGGCCTCATCCACGACATCTAAAATGATTAAGGCCTCATTCAAAATCCATAAATCATAATCAGGAATGGCCTAGAAAAATTCCACGTCTATTTATCTAAGGAGACCTACCGATGCATCGAGGGGTTATAGAGGGCCCCACCCAACAGTACATAAGTCAAATTAATTCCTCGTTTCTACAAATCTTAGTTCTTATACCACATCGATTTCTCAAATTACTTACCACATGTCATTACATGTTTCACACATAACTTGGTTTCATATTATTCAATGTGTCCTATACCACCTTGAATAATAAAATTTTTCATTTTTCAATGTGTCCCATACCACATTCAATAATTTAAATTCTTTATTCCATAAAATTACCTTTGTGTTTAGCATCAACAGATAAAAAGTGAATCATGCTTAATAGTTTTAATAATAATATTGTCAACTGCATGGATATAGAAATAAATGGCAAGAATGATAAGAATATTATAGCACATGTGATGACAACTAATGCACAAAAGAAATACAAATTTTGTTACATAAAATGGTAACCCAAAATTCTAAAATATTATTAATGAGATACATATTAGAAATTCATCATGGATTGGCTGGATAATTAATTTTAATGTAAAAAAATATTTAATGTGGGGTATTAAACACAAATATTCCCAAATAATTATTACTAGTATGCTTATGTTTAACATGTCACAAGGGCACACACTATGTTAGATATGAAAATCACAAAATTCAACCATACCTAAAACCATTTAATATTTATGAAATTATGTGATTGATACATATGTATATAAGAGTATCAAAGCCCAAAAATTATACTCATGAATTCTCCATTATTACTAAATTATTAGGGTTTAGAGTTGTGAAAAACCGTTTATACACAAGGGTGTATATAGAAGTTTGTATAAAAAAATTTATATTTCAGAAAGCCACATTTTCCATTCCTTCACAAGGATCCAGAAAATATAAATTAGATATAAGATCCAAATCTATTTTTACATAATTATATGTAAATGTTTAACCAAAAATACATGGTGTATATAAGGGTATTACACCAAAAATCCAATGACACCTATAATGACTTAAATATATTAAGCACATTATTTAACAAGAGTCCATTGATATTAAATATTAATATAATTTTTAATGGGTTTTTCACTAAAAAGATTCATAGATATGTTTATGTAAGAATCGATATACATATATAATTGATGTGTATAACCGATTATCCATAGTCTATATATGGGTTCTACACCAAGATTAAATGAAAATGACATGTTTTAGAAATATTAGGGGAATTAGTTAAAACTAAGGTTCTTTAATTTCACAATGTGCTATTAAATATAAAATGTTTTGTTTATGAAATATGTATATATATGTATACTTATGTATATATCAAATTATAGAGAATCACAAAACATAACACATCCTTCACATGATCGAGAATTTTGAAATACATGTAGGATTAAGGACTCACCATCTTAGAAGGAATCATCAATCCTGTACTCAATATTATATATATATATAAAATTAAATATATATATATGTTTACAGTTACAAAAATCCCAACAGAAGCATGGAAATCCAATAATGACCCTTACATGATTTTGGGAGTAGGAGAGGTTCGTGAAACTCGAAGGATGCGCTGGAGATCTCACTAGAGGGTAGAGAGGAAGAGGACTAGGTATGTTAAGGATTAGGTGGAGATGATTGTATGGCTATAGGAGAAGCATTGATTTATAAATAGATGGACGACTGTGATTAGATCTGCCAGGATCATATGGTGCAAAAAAAATGGGGAAGGTAAATCCTAGCCACTAGGGATCGGAAGCCGAACTGATTGAATGGATCAGATCATTTGTGGTGTGAACAGATGAACTAAATATTCTACCAAAAGAAAAATTATCATCCCACATCAAAACGGAGCATGCTCCGTGACTTTTTTATATCGTGGTGCTCCGAGCCATTGCTCAGAATAATCCTTCCCCCTCCCGTTAACACCTCGTATTGGGTTCTCTGCGGGCGTTCTCTTACACCCACCAATTTTTTCATGCCTCCCCACAAGATGGTGTGATTGGTTCCTTTGACATTCACTCATGGGTGTCTTTATGGGTAATTATGCCCCCTATACACGCTAGACCAAGCACGCACCATGTGTACACACCGCCCTAGGGCCATTTCCAGGGGCTTTTGGGTTATATTCCCAACAAGGCCTTGAGGGATGCCTAAAAGGTGTCCCTTAGCTAGTTGTGGTAATCACCTATATTTCATCATTGTAAAAGTTTATTATTTGTTAAATATAAAAATAGGTTTTCATATACATATATGTTCAACAAAATATTAATCCTCTACTATAAGTAAAAATTTTCATTAGTTTTATAAAACCAGAAGTTATAAACCAAGGTTTAGTACTTCATAAAGAAAATATTATACAATTATGACAAAAATAAAATAACTATTTTTAGTTAATACATTGGATTAATCATCAAGAATGATGAAATTTATAAAATATTTTCCACACATTGGAAATATTTGAAAAGTATTTGAAATACATCAATAATTTTTTAATTTTAATAAGTGTAGATAAAATATTTAAAAAAATGGTTTATATATTTAATTTTATAATTCCAATACATACTTTAATAAATTTGAAAAACTATTAATACTGAGATATTATAAATTAATCCAACCAAATGAACAATCTCTATACTTATAGTTTTTAGAAACTAAACTGTCACCTAAATAGGTAACTATCAGATTAAGTCTTTATAAAAACATGAATTAGGGTCTTCCATCTCTAAAATGACTTGGAAAATATGGTGCACATCATTCCGTTGATGCTCAGTGTGGTTGTTGTGGCTCTGGCTATACTGATGTTCATTGTGATTGATCCGAAGGACTGTTACTATTTTCTTGGTGTTTTCATTGTATTGGGTTGTCTCCCTGTAATTTTATTAAGTGTTTTAATATGTATTTTTGGGTAGTATTCTTTTCATTTGATCTTGATGTAATGAAATAAATTCATTTTTTTAATTAAAAAATTCATTGTGTTTAGTGTTCATTTTTTGTTCAGATAGCATGGAAATTAAATTTCACAAAACCATAATATTATTATTACATGAGAAATACGTTTTGGGGCATTACATTATCACGCATTTCAACGAATTGTGTCCTCCCAATTCCAAAATACTCATACACTACCTACTGAAAAAATGCATCACTTCTGACATCCCTTCATTGGGATCACCACCAAGGATAGGGTACTGACGAACTCGGATGGATTCCTAGGGTAGTATTCAGCTCTTCAATTTCGTTGGACCAGATACAATGCGGACAGCTAGGGTCAATCCAATGTATAAATCACCCGGCCTTTCATGGAGTGGAATGAGATGTGTGGAGGTCGGAGATTTCAGAGTTGATTCATTTCTTATATATCCCTCATACCACATCATGATTGAAAATATTTATGTCCTAGAGTTCCCCATAGATACTAAAACATGAGACATGGAACAGATATGTCGCTCGATTGTCACTTTCCAATGCATGTTCTAGATACTTACCTTCAGATCGGTAGTTATCATCCAATGTGAAACATAGAAAAAGGACCTCGTGATACCTTCCTCATTTTCTATATTCTGCAAATTGTGTATTTGAAATACGGTAATAGGTGGAATTACTTAATTGGTAGAGATATAGGATTTTTAGCTAGTTTGGCACCTGATGGAGTTGTTTGCTAGTGAGACATATGTTTTCATATGGTATGTATTTCTCAGAGCATGTCTGGACAATTATAATCTCTAAATGTTCAGTAGGAAGTGATAGGAGATTATTCGGTGAACTCTTGACTTCTATTTTAAAATTCATGAGATATGTTTTTTTCAGCCAAGGCATAATCATATCAAAATAAATACATTATTTGTAAAATCATGTTAAAATATCTAAACATATAAAATTATTCAGTTATACAATGTTCATAAACCGAAGGAGTTACTAACATACTCCCTCACTCAAACAACACTACTATGGATTTCTCGACGTCCTCTATGATGGCACATCACCAGATTCACTAGTGTTGGAAATTTCCCAAATTCCCAGTCAAATGGATTCCCAAGGTAGTTCAAAACACCTCAATCTTTTACATCCATATGTATCATGGGTAGTCCAGATCAATCAGGTGTGGAAATCTAATATTCAGGGTGAGAAAGGCATGATGAGTATGAATATGGGTGACATCAGTATGAACTAGATGTCTATAACACAAACGGGTAGGCTCGTCCTTAAGAGATTCAATGTCCATAACCATTCCATAGAGACCGTAGGCCTGAATTTGAAAGAATTACATTGTGCGAAGGTCCACCTCCTGGGCACTCAATTGGAAGTCCTCTCATGAAGAAGAATTATCACATAGAGTATAACACCTAAAAAAACCCTCAAATTATTTTCTTTGCCGTCAATAGAACCGGAGATGAGCATTCATCCAAACAATATATTTCAGGCCTACTACACGGTGATGTTGGAGTACACAAGGAGCTTTGGATTTATAATAGAAGTATTTTCATGATAAATGAATATTTCAAAAAAGTCTCATAGTTTTCTACATATGATTTTCCCACTATGGTCTCTAATACTTCTGTTGGAAGAGAGAGAATGCATGATTCATCATCCGTTAGAAAATTTTAAGGAAACAACTACTTTGTAAGATATAAAAAAGTTTTTATTATTGTTCTAATTTTCTAGGATTTTCTAAACCAATCCTCTGATACCAACTGTCGTGTCTTAACCCTAGATTACATCGGATCCAGGGTAGAGATTAAATAAATCGTAGAGTGTAATTATTATTAATAAAAACATAAGCTGAAATCACACACACATGTTCCACTAGAGGGGATCGTTTTGGTTATGTTCATGGAGAATCAGATACATTTATTACAATTCCATCAAAACAAAACATAAATGTCATCATTTAGTAGTCACCGAATAGAGGGAAAAAAATCTTCTAAACCAGAGTTAAAAGGAAACATGTTACAATTATTAGAATGTTCATAAATAATACATTGTTTACAAAATAATAAGTAAAATTCATTCTAATTGTAATATGTATGACATGTGAAAGTGAATGAAGAAAATATATTACTAAGAGTTATACATGATTAGAGTTTCACATGAAAATAATAACTTCAATTCAATCCTTTACTACTGTAAAATATACACCTGATGATAAATATCTGATTATTGCAAAAATTATATTCCATAAGCTTTTACTTTTTTTTATTATTAAAAACATAATCTCTGTAACAAAGAATATTCTACTAGTCGAATATTCTATTGGTTAATTTAATTTCATAGTCATAATGAGGAAAGTGCATATGTGGGACAATGTGAATGCCTCAGCCAGGACATCTAAAATGATCATGGCCTCTGCCAAAATCTATACATCATAATAGTGAAATTCCTCAACCAATTCCATGTATAGTTATCTCATTAGTCCTACTAATGCATCGAAGGGCTATATCGGGCCCCACCTGATAGTACATAAGTCCAATGCGTTCCTCATTTATCTAAATCAAGGTGTTCATTCCACTTTGATTTATTAAATTACTTATCAATTATCATTCCAATTTTCACACATTACTTGGTTTCTTATTATTCAATGTGTCTCATACCACATTTAATAATTTAATTTCTCATTATTCAATGTGGCCCATAACACTTTGAATAATTTAAATTGTTTATTCCATAAAAGGACATTCCAGTTTAACATTTACATATACAAAGTGAAACATGCATAACAGTGTTAATAATAATACTATCAACTTCATGGATGTGGAAATAAATAACATGTATGATAAGCAGATTATAGCATATGGGATGAAAACTAATGCACAAAATAAATAATAGTTTTATTACATAAAATGATAACTATAAATTCTAAAATATTATTAATGAAATTCATATTTGAAATTCATCATTGATTGAATGTATAATTAATTTTACAGTAAAAAATAGATTTCATGTGTGGTATTAAAAACATACATTCCCAAACATTTATTACTAGTAATCTTATATTTAACATTTCACAAGGGAACACACTATGTTAGAAGTGAGAATCATCAAATTAAACAATACCTAATACCATTTAATATTTATGAAATTATGTGATTCATACATATGTATATAAGAGTAGTAAACCCCAAAAATTATACTCATGAGTGTCATATGATAAAAAAATGATTAGGGTTTAGTGTTGTGTAAAACCGTTAATACACAAGGGTGTATATAGAGGATTGTATAAGAACATTTCATATTTCAAAAAACCACATTTTCTATTCTTTCACCACGATCTTGGAAAATCCAAATTACATTTAGGATCCAAATCTATTTCAAATAATTACATATTAATATATAACCAAAATTACATGGTGTATATAAGGGGCTAAAACCAAAAATCCAATGAAACCTATATTGACATAAAAATATTAAGCACATTAATTAACAAGTGTCCCTAAATATAATACCATGATATTAAATTCAAATGGTTTATTTTCTAAACTGATTTATAGATATGATTATGTAAGAATCGATATGCATATATAATTTATGTGTATAACTAATTATACATAGACTATTTTGGTGTTTTACGCCCAGATTAAATGAAACTTACATGTTTTAAGTATATTAGGTTGATTAGTTAAAACTAGGGTTCATTAATTTCAAAATGTGCAATTAAATCTATATAGTTTTTTTTCAATAAATAGGTATACATATATATACTTATATATATTTAAAATTATAGAGAATCACAAAACAGCACACATCCTTTTCATGAGAAAGAATTTAAAACTACATGTAGGATTGATGACTCACCAACATAGAAGGAATCAGTAGTCTTATTCTCAACGTTATATATATACAAGTAAATATATCTATAATTATATAGACATAAAAATTACAGCTGAATCATGAAAAGGAAAAAATGTACCCATACTTGATTTGTGGAGGAGGAGAGGTTTGGGAAACTCAAAGGAGGTGTTGGAGAACTCGCTAGAGGCTTGAAAGGAAGAGGAACTGAAAGGTTATGGTTGAAAAAGTTCTATATAATATATATAATATAAATTATATTTATTACCACTTATTGGAAAATCAATACCTACTCAGTTTATAATATTACTGAGGGTTAGTCTTTTGTAAAACGAGTGAAGGGAGGGGCCATCGGTGTCAGAGGTGGAGAAAAACAAATGGAGAAAGTGGAAAAGGATACTGTTTCCACACATATGGAAGAAGAAGAAGAGGGTGATGGGGGAGAAAACTGGAAAATAATGAATTGTTGGGAACTAACCATGTAAGATCTAGAGGTTGTGCAACGTCTGCAAATGTTAAAAGGAATTAATGATTTTGATCCGAGGGGGATATGATCGGATATCTACGGGTCAAGAGGTGTTTAAAAAAAGATATAAAGTCATGATTAGATCCATCGTGATCAGACAGTGTAGAGAAACATGGAAGGTAAACTGCCTCTACTGGGGATCGAAAGCCGAAATGATCAAACAGATCAGATCGAGTGCGGCATGATCAGACAACCCGAATCTACTCCCAAAAGAAGAATGGTCGTCCCAAAATGAAATGGAGAATGCTTAGTGGATCCATTATATGCTTGGATATCTGAGCCATTAATCAGATTACTCCTTACCCCCTCCTGGTAATGCCCCATACCGGGTTCTCTGTGGGCACACTCCTCCGCCCACCCATGCCATCATGCCTCCCAACATGATGGTGTTCAAGGTTCCCTTCACACGCACCCATGTGCAACCTTAGGGGTAGCTATGCCCCATGTGTGCGCTAGACATAGAACTCACCATTCATACACACCTCCCATGGCCCATTGTTATGGAGTTTGGGTTGAGATGCCCATAAAGGCCTTGAGGGATATCTAAGAGGTGTCTCTCGGGTAGGTGGGGTACTCACCAATCTTTTATCATAGTAATAACTTATTTTTTGTTAAATATAAAAATATGTTTTCATATAAATATATAGGTTCAATGTAATATGAATCCTCTATTATAACTACATATTTTCATTAGTTTTATAAAACTAAAAGTTATAAACCAAGGTTTAGTACTTTATAAAGAAAATCATATACAATTATTAAAAAAATAAAAAACATATTTTTTGTTAAGACCTTGGTTTAAACATCAAGAATGAAATCATTTATAAAATCTTTTCAGCACAATTGAAATTTTTGAAAAGTATTTAAAATGCATACCTAATTTTTAAATTTTACAAAGTGTAGCTAAAATATTTTAAAAATGAGTTTTAATATTTAAATTTATAATTTCAATGCATACCTTAATTATTTTGTAAAAATAATTATACCTAGATATTTTAAATTAAACCAACTGAATGACCAATGACTATAAGTATAGCCGTTAGAAACTCAACGGTCACATAATCAATTAATATTCGGATTAAGTCTTTATAAAAACATGAATTAGGGTGTTCTATTTCCAAAAAGACATGGAAATGATGTTACACATCATTCTAATGATGATCTATGTGGTTGTAGTGGCACTGTCCCTACTGATGTTCTTTATGACGGATCCTGTGGACTCGTACTATCGTCTTGAGGTTTTTGTTGACCTACTTGGTCTACCTATAACTTTAATAGGTCTTTAATTAGGTATATTTGGGTAGTATGGTTTTCCTTTTATCTTTTTATATTTTACAAAACTTTGGTGTTTTATTTAAATAAAATGAATTTGTTTAATTTTCATGTTTTTTCAGATAGAATTAAAATTAAACTGAATAATACTGTAATATTATTATTGAATGAGAAATAAGTTTAGGGGCCTCACAGTAATGAGGGTAGAATGTAACACCCCAAGATATTGAATATAAATTTAATATTTAATGCAAGAAACATTGAGTCTCTAAAAAAAATCATTTTCATAACATAACTACTAAAAATACTTTTACCACTACTATGATTTGAATTTTGAAAAATTCATATACATGGATGTGTTCAGTAAGATATTTAGATTATGATAACATCATATTATAATTTTGTTGAATAGTAACATGACCCTTATGAATAGTAACATACCCTTATGAAAAGTTATATTACCCTTATTAACAGTGAAAACACCCAAGAAGGTATAAATAAAATTTAGACACCTTATTAATGAAATTTAGTATTTTAGAAATTATTAATTATGTATTGGTATTTTTGTGAGTAATAAATATTTAAATATAATTTATAATTACTAAATTGATTTCTAAAAAATATTGTAATAAAATTCATTCCAAAACAATAATTTTGTTTTTTAATAATTTTAGTATTATTTAATAAGAACTTAGTTGATTTTTGAAGGTATTATAAAATCAGTTTTAAATCTAAATCTATATTTTTCAAGTAAATAATAATATTATTTAGAAATTAATATTATCATATTCATAAACTTATTTCAATAAAATGGAGTCTATTTATTAATTCTACTTGTCTAGAAATGTTTCCGGTAAATGTTTTGGATTTTTATAAAATAAATGTATATTTTCTGAATAATGAATTTTGATAAATTACAAAAACAATCTTAATTATGTGAATTTTGGCACCATTATTCAGTCGTGGTTGAGATAAATTTCCATTTTTTCAACTCTAATGCACATATTACTATTAATTGACAAAAGAATAAATTCTATTTCATGTCTAAAGAAAAATAAAAAAATAATGAATAAGATAATAAAAAAACCTCTACTCCAATATACCCCCCCCTCACTCTATCTTCTCGTAACTCCTCTAAATACTTGTGTCTGGTATAAATTCTTCTAAAATAACCTCCCAATATCCTTCCCCACGTCCAGTAGACTTTGGTCTCATAAAAGGTCTAAAAATTCTTCCCTAAAGAGGCCCTGAAGGAAGATTACTTCAAGAGGTAAATTCATCTTTTACTCTCATTTGTTTCAAGTTCCATTGTTTTCTTTTTCATTCCTCATCTCGTTTCATCAAAATGTTGTGATGACTCTAGTAATGTTCATGTACAAGAATAATATTAACATAAAGGAATAATTCATCATCATATATCCTTTCCCCTTCTTTTATACTAGAAATGAAAACACCATTTGAGATGTGATAATTTATCACATTCAAGGATGACGGGTTTTCAGTCTCTATTACCATCTTCAATATAGGTCATGAAACCATTTTTTTGGTTGAACCAAACTATAATATATTTATTTTATCTTATTTAATTTTCTGGAATCCTTTTTTACACATGATATTAATTTATTAATCAAAATGACTTTGTTGTGATCAAAAATTGCTTATTAAACCAAACAATTTCCATCAATGTTTTATATAATGACTCATCTTCACATTAAATAACCAAACGAATTTTATAACCATGTAATATTCTGGGTTTTCACTGATAAAAAACAACCTCTATTCTAGACAACCATTCTCATTCTACATGTTTATCTGTACATGAATATAAGTAATCTGATCACGAAAAAAACGGAAGAAAATGCTCCCATACAATGAAATTTAATCTCTTAACCCATCAAAATGTCATAAATAAACCAAATAAGGTTATAATAAATAATTTACAAGTATATGAGGTTTTGGGATCAATAATTTAGGAACCTAAATTTTATTATTCATGTCATTATGATCTATTGAAGAACACCTTCAGACTTATGGTAATGGGTTTCCACCCGAACCTCCATTTTTATTCGGATTACTTTTGTTGTCTACTTCCCTTAATTAAATGATTATTTATTATAATTCACCCATCATAAATTCTTTTTGAGTGTAAAATATATGTTTAACAACCATAATCCATATTTATCTTTGGGGGAGTTACACAATTTAAAGGGAATATTCAAAATTCTTTCTGATATACAAGCTCGATTCAAGGGAATTTATCAAAATTTTACCTATTTTCATGGGAAATATATAATTTGTTTCTAGAAAAAATTATTTTCATTAAACCAGTAATTTTATTATTAAAAATAACCTTAATTCACTTATTATTTTACAGAAATATTTTTTCAATAGTACTCTTCTTTTCAATGTAAAGGGTATTTATCTCAAAAATTACTCAATGATTTTATATGCATATTTTCACATATTTCAACACCATTATTTATTATTATGCTTAAATAAGGTTAAGGTTTGTTGGTATAATCCACCATATTTTATTTAATGGTTTTTTATTAGTTATATGGTGGACATTCTTTCATGATACTGTTCACCAAATTACTCTGAATGGATAGTGTTTAAGTTTAATGTTGGGGGAAAGTTATTTACATTTCATATGTTACATTAAATATAAAATTAGGTTTTTTATGTTTCTCCCAATTCATAATAGAATGCATATTACGAATTATGTTATGTATGGGGTCCTCTATAGCTGCTCGATGCATCAGTAGGTCTCATGAGATAAGTAAATATGGACTTGGATGAGGTCTTTCTTGTTTTAAGATACGATTTTCACTAAGGCCTTAATCGTTTTTAGATGTCATGGATGAGACCATGATGGTATATTTTAGAATATCAAGAATAAGAATATACCTCATTATGAATCAATATATTCATAGTTCACAAGTTTATTCGATTATTATAATACCCATGATTATGTTTTATTATGGAAATATTTACACATCTCATATTCTTGCCCTATTATGTTCATGTTTATATTTAAAGGATTGAGGTTTCAACTGTTAACCATACCTAATGTTTATTTTATCTTCCAATGTAATTTTTACCTTTACAATGTATCATATGTCACCGATTTTTGTGTTTAATTGTTTCCAAGACATGAAAGTGTATGTTATCATTAACTTGCTGGGATAATATTTCAGGGGTGGATGTTCCCAACATCACATATATTTAGTTTTTTTCATGTTGTAATTTTGAAGTTATGAAATTATCTTGATTCAAATGATATTAAACTACTCTGTACATTGGGATTTATATTCTTTGTTTATAATCCAATGTAATAAAATAATCTAGTGGCTCTAGTTAGATGGGGTTGAGTCCTTACATTATGTGTGTCATGTTCTAATAGGTGGTGATAAATGTGGTGTTTCGGTAAAATGGTTATTAGGTGTTATATTGGTTTTCAATGAGTGTTCCATTGGATATGGACACATCCATATGTGCATGGGGTTTACATATGAATTGGAACAAAAAATGATAATGGACTTAGTTAAACTTTCCTAACATAAAACTCGAATTTCAAAACACTTTTCCATCTTCGATTCTTTCTTCATTAACTCTCCTATTTTAACATGGTACTTCAAAACCCTTATGGTTTTGTTAAATTTTCCTTGTTCACTAAATGATATAAATTCATGTTTGTATCCTTTATGTATTAGGTGTGTTTTCATATTTCTTCGTGAAATATATTTGGAAATATGATTGGATTTTAAAATGTAAGCCTAGTGGGAACATTGATATCTTTTGGATATTTTCCATGACACTAAGGTAATGTGGAAACCCTATTGGTATTTTATAGTATTTGAAAAATTGGTTATGAAACTATAATGACGTAACAGACATGTTGGAATGTTTTAAGGGTTTAATGTAAGACATGAACCTCTATGGTGTATCCTCTAGGTAGAGGTTCATGCCATAAGTGGTGTCTATTTTTGGGATGAGAACAAACTGAGGTAGTGGGTTGTAGTTGAACCACACATGTAAGGACCTCCCCATTCAACGAGTAATATTATCATGGGATTCATGGTCATCATTAGGAGGTTCAATTGACTGTTTCTTACTAACACCGATAAGATGGATTGGTACCTAATGGATTTTTGGAGTCAAAGATTAACGTGCCCCTAAATTGGAAATATTAGTGATACGAATTTTTTACTGACTATAGAGCTATACCATACATTTCCAGAAGAATCCAAACAGAGTATATTGAAGGTTTTCTTTTAGGGATGTTTAATAAATTCCCATTATATATTATTTGAAAATTATATTTTATCTCTACCTCATGTTTTATATTCAACCTATTAGATTATGGTTTAAGGAGTTATTTCCATTAATATAATTGTATCTCATTTTATCATCCGCCATTGATTTGTAATTTGCATTTGAGATTTTGAATTCGGTTTTAAATTTTAAAACCATGTAAAAAAGTGAAGAAGTGTATTATTTTAAAAAGGGTACTTGTGTAAATATGTGTTTCTTTTTTGAAAGGGTAAATCCAATTTTCCATATGTATTTGAAATAAGTGTTTGTAGAATGCTTCAGGAAAGGAAATGAATTACCACTGTGATAATGATTTTTAAAAAATATTTTGTATTTTTGGAAATAAATCTTTATTGTATTAGAATATATTGTCTTCCAGGAATCAGATCCCTCTACATTGTATTTTTTTCATTGTATCCAATAGAATCACTGGTAGGATGTATTGTATTCTTGGATACTATATTTTTTGTAATAAAATTATGAATGAAGTTGATGAAGAGATTTCAGAGAAGAATTTTATGTTAGGAGTTAGAAATATTTTATACTTTTTAAAAAATCATACAAATATTTTTTGAGCATGTAGTTCTCACAAATCCTGAAAAATCCCATCATAAAATCCTTTAAAGAAATGGTCCAATGGTTTGAAATGTCATAATTTCATCTTATTTGAATTCCATCATAATGGTAATTTCTTCATAATGAGAATTTAATCCTAATAGGAATTTCTTCGTAATGTGAGTTCCATCATAATGGAATTTACATGTTTATTGAGATTGATCGACACTAGAATCCTACAAAAATTGGATCCTAAAAATCAGCACAAAATTCCTACAAAAATCGGAACCATAAAATCATCACTAGAATCTTGCAAAAATTGGATCTAGAAAAGTGGAACCAAAATCCTATAAAAATATGATCTTGAAAATCAGCACCAAAATCCTATAAAATAAAAGATCCCAAAAATTAGAACGTGAATCCTGAGAAAATCATATCCAGATAATCGACATAAAATTTCTTCATAAACTAGTTCCAAAAATTCAGCACCAATGTTATGAAACAATAGGATAAATCATATTTTTTTTGAAAAAGGATATGTAATGATGAAAATTTATTGAGGTGATTCACAACACCCTTTGGATTCTCCATTACTCAATTATAAAAATATTAGAACCATAAAACCAACACCAGAATTCTGAAAAAAATAGAGTCCACCATTTTTGTATTGAGAAATAATATATAATGAACTGATTATGAAGATGAATTTATTTGGTCAAACATGAAATTCAATTTTGTAAAAATCTATTAGAAATGAAATGAGGTTTGAATAAGTCAAATATGATGTTTAAACTTCAGATATTTTTATATTTTTACTATATGGGGAAGCGGGGAAATTTTTCATGTTTCCCGCTCTTGGTTTATGAATTACCTACTATTATTTCTCATATACTTTTTTCATTTGAAACATTCCACATATTCATGAATGGTGGATCACTAAAGAAATTTAAGTGAACTTTCTCATCTAATTGAAGGAGATGTTTTGAGTATTCCAAAAGAGTTTTATTATTTATTATTTTTTTTGAGTTCATTGTATTGATGAAAATCGGCTTTAGAATCTGGAATTATAATACTCAAAATATCATATCTATAATACAACATCATTATAATGTAATAAATTGGATCATTAATCCTATAAAATTTTATTTAACAAAATTGAATCCATAATCTAGAATCATAGTATTGAATGTAATTGGAACCAAAATCCACCATCAATATATAATGAAAATCCAGATCGAGCATCATCAGATTGAGAGAATCTAATCCAACCAAATTTGACATAGCATTCGGACTGAGCCTTTGTGGTGAATTTTAAAAAAAGTATTTATTCATTTTATTGGATAAATTTTCTTAAAAATATAACATTGTAAACTGATGGGAGTCATTATTGTAATTTCTATCGGGAGATAGCAGGTGTCATGGGATAAAAATTTATATGTAGATTTCCCAATTACAAGAGGTGGGTGAATTGTAGGTTTATTAACATTTCTTTTTTCCTTAAAAAATGTTATGTTTAATGATGTAAAAAAGATGAAACCATAATCCATCATTAGTACATAACAAAGAAACTAAATTTTTTAGGATCTAATAATAATGACACGATAATGAAACTCAATACAAGATTACTTATGGAAGGATTCTACATTAATGAATATAGAATCTTCTTCATATAAAAGTATACAAGAATAATAACGTGTAAGATTTTTTCACTTTATAAAATTAACAAAATTGAGTGATTATAAAACCTGTAACAAAATAGAAAATATATAATAAATCTTTTAACCCAAATAGAAGGGTATCCAATAAAATTGAATAAAGGTCTCTTGATATACAATTTTAAAAAAAATTATAACCCACACCAGGGAAAGCCCTCGATACATAGATCGGTATCTATCTTGATATCCCCTCAAGGACTTGATTAAGCATGTTATCACCATCAATGTATTCTTTCCCTAGAATCTCTCGATTGATACCATCAACAATAAGATTCGCACTAGGCATGTTGAACAAATTGTTATCATCTTAAACAAGTTCTTCAAAGCATTTGCACAAGGCATATTTAAGAAGATCCCCCACAAGGTATCACATCATTCTAGACTTCCACTCATAAAATATATATCTCTAATCTCAGTAAATAGTTGGGTATTTAATTGAAATATTTAGAAATGTCGAATTCTCATCAAACAGTCATATTTTTCTTTGAATTTTGGAGGGACCTGTACACGTAGCACTCAGAAAACAATTATGTTAAAAAATATTGGATGACATCATTTTATATAACTAACTATGATAAACATTACTATTATAAAGAATCATTATCTTTTTTACGATAGATAAAATGAAACTTTAGTTTAATGAAATATGATAACTTTGGTAAGAAAATATTATTTAATCATATTCGTAATATGGTGACATTCAAAGTCTTAAAAAATTAATAATTGGATTCTATAATAATATAGAATCATATTATGATTTTAGAGGAAATAAGAGTCTACATTATGATGAATTCGGAGTTTGATTTTAGAATAAATCGGTGTCTGATAGAAAAATAAATCGGACTCTAATTTCAGAAGAAACTAGTATATGATATCAGATGAAATTGTAGTCTCAATTCTAGAGATATCAAAGTCTAATGAACCAAAAGGTTCTAATTTATATAAGGATTCCATTTTTTTACATAATAAATAGATGGTTGGGTTTAGATAGGGAAATCATAGATAAGGAATTTAAGATCATAGGTAAAGTCGAAAACCATTCTATGTGAAAGAAAATTTTCCTTAAGAAAATGCATCATAGAGGAAAGTAATTTTCCTGAAGAAAATGTGATTGTGATTTTCAAAATGTAATGAAATGAAAAAGTCAAAGAAAACATTTTGACACAACAATACCACCATTCTTGGGAATCATAAACAACATTTCATAAATGAATATAAGGGACAAAATTTTTCATTTTGAGGATAAAAGAAATACTTATCTCCCTTTTTTATTGCTCATGATGAATACAACAGACTCTCCCTTAGGATTTTACGTCCATAAGAATCATATCATTTCCTATCTTATAGAAATTATTATTCCTTACATAATAATTTATTCTTTAGGTAATTACCCCCTTACTTAGGTGTTCTCTTCCATTAATTCAATATTATTTTTTGATCATTCTTTTCTCCCCCTTTGTGATTTTCAAAAAGGAATGGAGGGAAAAAACATTTACCTTAAAGGTTAGAAATCAAACAAGTCAAAACAATGAAAAGAAAACAAATTTCATTATGATAAAATATTTATCACAAGGATAATTAAAAAAAATATAAGAATTGGAAAATATATTCATCCTTGATTTTATCCTTAAACATCAAGTTTTGCAAGGTGGCCTTCAAATTCTATAATTCTTTGTGATCTTTTTGAAACATTATAATTAAATATTATTTTCCAAATTTTTTACGTCTAAGATATTTTATTAATTATTTATAGGAATAGAGTATTTCTATATCATTAATGATCAATTATTCTA
This sequence comes from Viscum album, assembly GCA_963277665.1. Taxonomy (NCBI): domain Eukaryota; kingdom Viridiplantae; phylum Streptophyta; class Magnoliopsida; order Santalales; family Viscaceae; genus Viscum; species Viscum album. The sequence goes on along the minus strand of OY728155.1, from coordinate 211,352,724 downwards.
AGTCTTTGAGATTTTCATCCATCTCTTCCTTGACTCCCCTTTCCCTTTTCATATTAAGAGGAACCAAATTTAGTTTCCAATTCAGATCATTATCTTCTTGTTGGTGGCTAGCTTTCCCTTATTATATTTTCTCAAAAACCTTGTTGATTAATCTTAGATCATTCCATTAGACATATCAGAAGTATCCTTGATTGAATTAGTAGAATCCTGTAAAAAATTAATATTATATATGACTAACAATAACCACTTTGTGATTTCGTTGCAAGATCTTTTAGGATTATCAAAACTAATCTGAAAAGTCTTGAACTCTAATTAATGTTTGATGAAATTTTCCATATTAATGATTGTTGAATCTATCATTTTGTCAAAATATTCATGAATCATTTGACATATTGAATCAATGGTGGTATTGAAATTGATTGAGTCCACATGCTTCATCAAGGACTGAACCACAAAATCATCACCAAAGGAAGATGAAGACTCCGAAATAGATTCTATTTTTGGTGACTGTTTCTCATATTCTATATTCTTACATGTTCCATCATAATATTTATCTGCTTCTTCAATAGTAAATTTCTAAAGTGTTTAAAAATATTAATTTCCCTTCCCTTTCTTAGATATTTTCATCTCAAAATTCAAAGTCTCATGATCTATATCAGAAAATTGAATTATTCTATCATTATCATCATCGTCAAATTCTTCACTAACTAATTTATGAGAACCATTATCTTCTTTTTCATCAACGTCATTATCAGCCTTGTCTTCAACATGCTGAATAATACGATCATTAATACTTATATCATCTGAATGGATATTACTGACCTCATCCTCCGCAACATCATCTTTATGAATTTATTTCCCTTATGAAATTATCATGGTGGAGTCATTGTGGGAGGTTCTTATTGAAATTTTTTTAGAAGGTATCTATTTTTCTTCATATTCTTATACTATTTTTATCACATAATCTCTTTTTCTTCTTCTTCTTCTTCGTTATCTTCATCTTTTTGAATTTATTATTCTTCAACTATTTGTTTTGAAAGTGAAATATTCTTTTTTCCCTTATCTGGTACCTGAGTTTTGGTTCCCATTTTTACCAAATAAATCACTATTTCATAAACTTGTTTATATTCCATCTTAGTATCTCCTAGAATATATTGAATAATCTCAGCTTTCGACATCTTCGTTTTGAACTTATTTTCTTTTTAGATGCATGATTTTTTAAAGCCTTGTCCCCAATAATTTCTTATAAAAAAACGTCAACAGATTTCTTATTATTATTTTCAAGCTCCCTCCATTTGTATATGACCTCATAAAAAATGTCTTTTACTTCTTGTTCTTTGGTGGTGTAAAAACTGGTTCAGCGGCTGGTGTTTCCTCCTACAATTCTGGCTATTTGGATTTTCATTTCGTAGGGGGTTAGCATGGGGCATTCTCCAACATCTCCATTCACACTAGAAGCTTGGTCATCATTATCATGAATATAAAAAAAATCCTAATAGGTTTCTGAAACCATTTCAATCCTTCTCAAGGTATCATTACATTACAACATGATCTTGAAGGTTTTGACAATAATTTTCATGGGATTTTGAAGGATTCGATGAAAAGGACAATGATCGTAGACAATTTTTCATGGAAAATTATGATTTGGGATTTGATAGTGCCATTATAAATGTTGTTGATGGTTAAAAGGTTGTATATAACAAGGTTTATCATTCATACATTCACCAATATACCCCTATAAAGATATCTCATGTCATTAAATAATCCTTATCTCAATTCCTTATAATAAGAAAAACATTCGTCCAAAGGGCTGTCAATTTGTGGTTTGTTGAACGATGTTATATATTAGGTGCCTTATTTCCCTTTTTACCAAGGCATTTAAAATCCTTAACTTTATCAATATAACCATTCTTATCATGTATTTTTTTTAGGAAATGTTTTCTTCTCCTTCATAGGGTATTTCCCATATACTTGCATCCTTCTCGCAATATAGAGAGTAAATATTTCAATAACTCTTAAAGGAGAACATGTATTTTCTACCATGTTCATAAAACTGAATAGTATAATAACATTTTAAAACCATATCTTTATATACTAGAACCAGATTATTTTCCATTTCTACATATATTTTTTCCCATCTATTGAGGTTGATGATAATTAAAATAAAAGAATTATACGTTGAAATGAAATTTGGGCCAACCATCCTTTCTATAAAGTTTATCCAATCTTTGAGTTCCTTGTTTTACACCATCTGAGTCTATTAGGAGTGTAACGCCCTGACCCCAGCTACCCAGAGTCTGTGCATTACTTCGTAACATTGGCATGATCACAAGAAAGATCAAATCTCGAAAGACCGATTGGTTTAGTAGCCTTGGAAACACTAGATATATTCATAAGGTTTACATTACATCATTAAACGAAAAACTACTACAACAACATATTGTCTCCATAATCCACACTCATATCCCCACATAATATCCCTGATGGTCATTCATAATTTACTTCTTCACGTCCTGGGAAAAATAAAACATAGAAAAGGGGTGAGCTCAAATGCCCAGTAAGGATAACAATATAGCGGAAACTTTCATAAATAAGAATAAACATTTAAGGAAATGTATAACTAAAACAAAAGCCTTTAAAACTTGAACTTTCAACATAGTATGGCATAAATAAAATGAAATAATGCCATTTACTTATTCACGTGGTTATTCTACTAATCGAATAATCACATGAAAAATCAATAACCACTTTCATAATGATGGAATGCATAATGCCAGACTATCATAACCACATAGCCAAGGTCTCGTGCCAAGACTACAAATAAGATTTTTTCAAGGCCTTGTGCCAAGACACTAGTTTGTCTCATGAGACCTACTGATGCATCGAGGAGCTATAGCGGGCTCCACCCATCACTTATTAAGTCCAATGCATTCCCATATGAAAAGGTTTAAACATAACATAAACATTCGTATTAAAACTAGCATACGAAATGTCAATACTTTCACCATAAACTATGAATGGTATAAAAATAGCACATCCACAGTCAAACATATCACAAAACCTTCAATACAATATAGAAGTTTGGTATCATAATAAATCAACTTCAAATAATCTTAAAATCCATCAAAGGATGTTGACATAGATGAAATCAAAATTCTTTTAAAAGAAATATCTCCTTTTATTTTGAAATCATTTAAGATCCATATAAAATAAAACATTTTCTTTGAAAATATTCTTATAAGCTTGTAAGGGAAGCTTTGATGATTTTATAACGGCGTAAAATAACCGCACCCGCCGTATAAGTTAAAAAAAACATTCTTACCTCAATTCGGTCGAAAAGGTTAAAAAGGACCTTGTTTTGAAAACGACGGAAAGATTCCTTTATAAACCTCTTATAAAAAGTCAAACAAGGGTATAAATGACTTTAACCCATATTCTTGTAAATAGTAAAAATGTTTTGAAATACATTTTTAAGAAACATGGATGTGGATGATAAAGATATCCCAGTAGATTATTACGTATAAACAACCTCGGATAATGAAGAGATTTTGAAATAACCCTTACCTTGTACTTTTCCTTTGTTGGGGTCGGTTAACCTCCTGTATAATGTTGAAATAATTGTTATTAAATTATACAAGAATAATATACATTAATATGATATCATATATGATCTTTTAACATTGCTTTATTAATAATATCTTAGTATTATCGTCGTTTCAGGTGATAATCGATTCATTCTTCTTAAATGTTTGGTTACGTAAGACATGTTTGTAATGGATAGATTAAATCTTATTCATAATCAGAATGATATTAACATTATTTTTAACCCTAAAATGAGAATAAGACTTGAATGGATACGATGGAGGATGGATCTCACCGCGTTCGTGGAGACGGTAGTCCGTACGTACGCACGAACGCTACTTCTATTTAATTTTTATTTTAAAAGAATTGAATCCAAATGATACATAGGTATATTACTATTCCAGTATAATATAATATTTTATATATGTTACTTAAGTTCATTAACACCATCCTTTATACGTTCCATGTGTGGTATGAACGAGTCATATCATTTTAAGGGGGCGGTAGTCCGCACTTCCTCAAATGAAATTATCGTATGTATATACAACATGAAACGAATAATGGTATGAAATAAAATGGAATTACAGAAGCTTATATATAAAATATATATCATTAATATCATATTTAATTACAGTGCCATCATAATGGCCACCATGAGAGGCGGTAAGATGTATTTGAACAATCATCGTTTCGTGAGGCGTTAGTTTGCCATCCACAGAAACATTATGTTCATCATCCATTAGATGGAGTTGTGTGTATGTGTAGTTTGAATCCTTCTTATAACAACATCCTAGTATATTGAGAATACTGGTGTTGTTACAAAAGAAATGAAATAAAAAGAGTTTGGGGGTTGGAGAAGCAAAATAAAGGAAAATAATTTAAGAGAAATTGTTACCTTTAATTTAGGTAACTCACTTTGGTTGGAACCAAAGGACTTCTTGAAATGATTTCTGCCTAAGGAGAAGCTTCAAGGAGGGGGAGAGGGATGTGGGGAGATTATTTGGGCAGAGTTTGGACGAGCCAAGTGGCTTGAGAGGTGTGAGGAATGAGTAGAAGTGGTCTCCTTTTATAAGGGAGAGGAGGGGCTCTTTAGGAAAGAGTGAAAGTATTACTTTATAATATAATTATATTCGGTTTATAATGGTCCAAAAATCATTGAGGTCGAAGATAAGATGACTCATATTCTAAATAACATCAACCAATAAGAATTGGACAGGTTTTAGATAATATTTTAATCATTATAATCTTATTTATTTAAATGATTTATTAATGAGGTAAACATTGCATCATTATTGTGTCATTAATGATTTAAATTATTTGATGTCTAAAAATTATAAATAAAATATCATTATGTAGGAAATCTTTTTATCTTTCTAATGAATATTTATAATCGAAAATCCAACATGTATAACCCTATGTAAAAATTGTTCTTCTAAAAGATGTAAGCTTATGCCATTTTTATTTTTATTTTAACTTTATTAATATAAAGTGTCCCTACCACATACAAGTGGCTCCAAGGGGACCCCAAATTGACCCATGGATGATCATGGTCGGGTATGTGTCCACCAATAAGGTTAGGACACGTTTTAGGGTAATTTTGTATTATTATAATATTATTTTTTAACCCTTATTTACCGGATTTACCCTTAACCATGGTAAATAAAATATTTACCACAGTAATTATTCAAAATGTCTAAAAATAAAAGTTACCTATTTACACAATTTCGACATACTGATTCCAAATATGGAATCCGTTTTTCTAAATTCAAAATACAGAAGTGGCAGCAATTAATTTAAAATTAATTCCTGCTGTCAAAACAAAAAGCGTGTTTTTAAGAGGTAATAACTATCAAAAGATTGACACTTGTTTATGTTCGGTTTAATTGTAAAATTATGTCCAATGACCAACATTATATTAAATGATTAAAATATATTCTAAATATACTTTAAAACCACTCAAATTCACAATTTATCACTATTAATTATTTTGATTAAAAAAGTTGTTTTTAATTAAAATTTAGTAATTTTCACTATTCATCAAAATATTAAAGTTATCCGAAAAGTACCAAAATTTCACCCTAGGCTAATTTCAATATTCCGAATCAAAAAATGAAGTCCATTTTGAAATATAAAATATATATGATTTCAAAAAGTAGGTATTACTATTCACAACGGCTATTTTAATTAGTTGTGGTGTGTGTTAGAACTCGAGGTTGCGTACAACACACGCTATCGCATTATTCGATGGGAAACGTACCGTAGAAGCTTGGGGTGTTACATTCTCCCCTCCTTCAAATAATTTCGTCCTTGAAATTTCTAGAATACTTATGATATGAAAAGACTCGGGTGGTTCTTCATCATAAATTCCTCGGGTTCCCACGTTGCCTCTTCCATCTTATGATTTCTCCACAAAACTTTTACCAGACGTGTCGTCCGGTTTCTCAGTACTTGTTCTCTTGTATCAAGAATCTTGACGGGCTCTTCACAATAAGACAGATCGGGTTCCAGTTCTAATTCCTCATAGGTGAGTACATGCGTTGGGTCAGGCATGTATTTTCTCAACAGAGATATGTGGAACACATCGTGAACTTTGGAGAGACTTGGCGGCATTGCCAATCGGTAAGCTACAGCCCCAATTCCTTCTAGAATTTCGAAAGGTCCGATGTACCTGGGACTCAATTTACCTTTCTTACCAAAACGTATGACTCCCTTCCATGGAGATACCTTTAGGAAAACATGATCACCGACCTGAAATTCCAAATCCTTCCTTCGATTATCGGCATAGCTCTTCTGCCTACTTTGAGCTGCTTTGATGTGATTTTGGATTACTTTCACCTTTTCCACCGTTTCCTCCACCAGTTCTGGGCCTACAAGTTTTCTTTCACCAACGTCATCCCAACAGGTTGGTGTACGACATCTCTTTCCGTATAACGCTTCATATGGTGCTATCTGAATACTTGAATGGAAGCTATTGTTATAGGAAAATTCTACCAGTGGTAAATATTGATCCCACATACCCTGAAAGTCAAGTGAGCAAGATCTCAACATGTCTTCTAAGGTTTGAATAGTCCGTTCTGATTGTCCGTCTGTCTGAGGGTGGTAAGCAGTGCTCAAACGAAGTTCAGTATCCAGGGATTTCTGAAGACTTTTCCAAAATCTTGAAGTAAAACGGGGATCACGATCAGAAACAATCGATAGGGGTACACCATGAAGTCTCACAACTTCATTAATGTATAGTCTTGCTAGACGTTCCAGGGGTAGATCTTCTCTTATAGCAATAAAATGTGCTGACTTGGTAAGATGATCAACAATAACCCATATTGCATCGTTCCTTCTAGGAGTCTTCGGTAGCCCCATGACAAAGTCCATCGTAACATTGTCCCATTTCCACTCCGGTATGGGAGGAGGTTGCATGACTCCTCCAGGAAGTTGCCTTCCAGCTTTCACTTGTTGACAAACCATACATCTTGACACAAAATCAGCAATCTCCCTCTTCATATTGTCCCACCAAAAATGTTCTTTCAAATCTCTATACATTTTGGTGCTCCCAGGGTGTATAGAGAAATTGGAACTATGAGCATCATCCAGCAATTCCCTTTTTAGATCAGGTATATTGGGAACACAAAGTCTCTTCCCGAATTTCAAAATTCCATCTTCATACACAAAGTCTCTCAATCTCCCATCATTCACAGCTTTAATCTTCTTTTGGAATTCTTCATCATCGGTCTGAGAACTCTTAATCCTTTCTAGTAAAGATGGTTTGGCAACCATTTGAAAAAGCATTGATGTTTAACCTTCCCTGGTTATTCCCATGTCCATCTTCACTAGATCCATGAAAATTGGATCCCTTTTAATTCTCATCATGTTCAGAACTCCATGGTATTTTCTGCTCAAAGCATCTGCTACTTTGTTTTCTTTCCCCGGGTGGTAGTGTATCGTGCAATCATAATCCTTGAGTAATTCAAGCCATCTCCTTTTCATCATGTTGAGTTCTTTTTGTGAGAAAATATAATTCAAACTCTTGTGATTAGTATAAATCTCACATTTTTCACCATAGAGGTAGTGCCTCCATATCTTCAAAGAAAATATTACAGCTGCTAACTCGAGATCATGAGTAGGATAGTTTTGTCCATGAATTTTCAACTGTCGTGATGCATAGGCAATAACTCTATCATTCTGCATAAGGACACAACCAAGTCCTTTCTTCGATGCATCACTATAAATAACGAACCCATCATTCCCCGATGGTAGAGTCAATATAGGAGCATTGACTAATCTTCTCTTCAGTTCTTCGAAACATTCTTCACACTCTTTTGTCCAAACAAATTTAACCCCTTTACGTGTGAGCTTCGTTAATGGGTTAGCCAATCGGGCAAAATTCTGGACGAAACGTCGATAATAACCTGCCAAACCAATAAAACTACGTACCTCAGTTATACTCGTAGGTGCTGGCCATTCTTGGATTGCCTTGGTCTTAGAAGGATCAATAGAGATTCCATCTTTAGAGACAATATGGCCAAGAAAAGAAATCTCCTGAAGCCAGAATTCACACTTGCTAAACTTCCCATATAATTCATGCCTCCTCAGAGTCTTCAAGATAATGCGTAAGTGATTTTCATGATCTTCGTAGGTTTTGGAGTATACCAAGATATCATCAATAAATACCACCACAAATTCATCGAGATACTCATTGAAAACTCTATTCATCAGATCCATGAATACAGAGGGTGCATTAGTCAATCGAAACGGCATTACAGTAAACTCGTAATGCCCGTACCTGGTTCGAAATGCTGTCTTCGGAATGTCTTCCTTCTTCACACACAACTGATGGTATCCAGATCGAAGGTCAATCTTTGAAAAGTATTGAGCTCCATGCAGTTGGTCAAATAAATCATCAATACGAGGTAGGGGATACTTGTTCTTTATCGTTATAGCATTGATCTCCCTGTAGTCGATACATAACCTCATAGATCCATCTTTCTTTTTAACAAAAAGAACAGGGGCTCCCCATGGAGAAACACTAGGGCGAATAAATCCCTTATTACTCAATTCCTCTAGTTGTTTCTTTAGTTCGACTAACTCTACATTGGCCATTCTATAAGGGGTCTTCGATATAGGCCTTGATCCAGGAATCAAATCAATGGAAAACTCAACTTCTCATTCTGGAGGATGTCCAGGTAAATCTTCCGGAAATACATCTACAAATTCTTTCACAACAGGTACATCCTCTATTTGAACATTCCTTTCCTCACCGATAGTTACTTCATTCTCTTCCTCCCCAATAATTGAATTTAGTTGAGCTACTGGGGGTGGATCTAAATAAGAATTAGGTGGTGACGATTCTGCTCTAAAAATAAGGTGCTCCTTATCATTATCATCATGAATCGTAACCTCTTTCTTCTTACAATAAATCTTCGCATCATAGTCCGAAAGCCAGTCCATACCGAGGATTATATCAAACTCAATCATAGGTATGACGATGAGATCAGCAGATAAAGAAAATTTATGTGCTCTAATGGGGACTGATTCACAAAACTTTGTTGCAATGATACTTCCCTTAGGAGTTTTAACTGACAACTCCCTTATTAAATCAAATTGAAAATATCTAATTTTCTTAGCAAACTGGGAATATATGAAACAATGCGATGATCCAGAATCAAATAATGCATTTGCTAAACTTGAGGAAACCATTAAATTACCTGCCACCACGTCTTTCGGAGCTTCTACCTCAGCAGTAGTGATAGCATAAGCCTGGCCTTGATCCTTTGGCCTTTTCTGAGGTAAGTTCTCCTGACGCTTAGGGCATGAATTTGCATAATTCCCCATCTCCCTGCAATTGTAGCACTGAACGTTGGTAGCTTCCTTCTTCCCCTTGCAATCACGAGCTTGGTGGCCTTTTTCACCACACTTGTAACAGACTCCCATTCCCTTAAAGCAAGTACCGGGGTGTTTCTTCCCGCATTTACCACAAAATGGATATTCAACCTTTCCCTTATTCCCCTTATTTCCATTCCCATATTGATCAGCAGGTCTCTTCTTCTCTTGCTTTGCTTTAAAGTCATAAGACTTAGAGAATTCCTTTTCGGTCTTGATAGCACATGAGACAATGTCTTCGTACGATGAAAAGGATTGTGAGACTAATGCTCGACGGAGAAATGGTTTTAACCCATCAAAGAAACGATCAATATTACTTCTTGGGTTGCGAATATAATCTCCAGCATACCTCCCTAACCTTGTAAAGTTAGCCTCATACTTTGTGACATTATCATCCTCCTTTTGTCTCAGACTCAGAAATTGCCTTTCCATATCTGCTCGATGGTCGCGAGGAAAGTATTTTTCTAAAAACAGATCTTTGAACTCCCTCCATTCCATATTTGATACTTCATCATCTTCCTTCATGTTCTGAATCAATGACCACCATTGATCAGCATCTCCAGTGAGGCGGTAAACTGCCATGATAACCTTTTCCCTTTCACTGCTCCCCAAAGCCTAGAATATTTTCTCTAGGGAAAATATCCATTGCTCAGCTACTAAGGGATTTGTATTCCCATTGAACGTCGGTGGTTGTTGCCTCATGAATCGATCTAACATTGATCCTCCACGCTGCGGATCAGGGTGCTCCATACGGGTAAGGTTATTATTCATAACCTGAGTAAGTTGTCCCAGTATGGTGATTAGCTGATCAGCACCAGTTGCATCACCAGCCCCACAATAATTATCTTGAGCAGGAGGCCAATCCCTACATGGAGTGCGTGCATTGATACGGTTTCCATTTCTTCCACTAGGCGCCATTTCTAAACAATGGCATAAACTAGATCAGTTTATGAATCAAAATACATAATCCCATACTTATAAAACACTTAGCATAAATTGAACTATTTATGGATATAATCCATAATCATAAAAATGTTTTCTTTGAGGAAGTATATACTCATAAACCCTTCATAATGATTTGTAAAGATAGTGAGAGTTATCCTAAGCATATCCCCCGGGAGTGTCGTAACCAAGAGTGCAGCAAGGCCCGTTGTCGTGCACCAGTTCCCGTTCGAGTCTAGCTCAAAGCGGTGTTTTCGGGTTTTACCCCTAGGTACATCTGTGCCAGAGCCGCCTCTACCTGCTCGTATCCAGACAGGGATGTATTTCTTGGAAAACTCACAAAATCTCTACAATACCAAAATTCTAGGAAGTTCTTCTATACTAATCCTCAAAGTTCATCTTAGGTCTACGTGCTCTAATCAGAGTTTATCTAAATCTAGCTTCCAAGGTTTGTACTAAACTTCCTCTGATACCAACTATAACGCCCCGACCCCAGCTACCCAGAGTCGGTGCATTACTTCGTAACATTGGCATGATCACAAGAAAGATCAAATCTTGAAAGACCGATTGGTTTAGTAGCCTTGGAAACACTAGATATATTCATACGGTTTACATTACATCATTAAACGAAAAACTACTACTACAACATATTGTCTCCATAATCCACACTCATATCCCCACATAATATCCCTACAGGTCATTCATAATTTACTTCTTCACTTCCTGGGAAAAATAAAACATAGAAAAGGGGTGAGCTCAAATGCCCAGTAAGGATAACAATATAGCGGAAACTTTCATAAATAAGAATATACATTTAAGGCAATGTATAACTAAAACAAAAGCCTTTAAAACTTGAACTTTCAACATCGTATGGCATAAATAAAATGAAATAATTCCATTTACTTATTCACATGGTTATTCTACTAATCGAATAATCACATGAAAAATCAATAACCACTTTCATAATGATGGAATGCATAATGCCAGACTATCATAACCACGTAGCCAAGGCCTCGTGCCAAGACTAGAAATAAGATTTTGTCAAGGCCTTGTGCCAAGACACTAGTTTGTCTCATGAGACCTACCGATGCATCGAGGAGCTATAGCGGGCTCCACCCGTCACTTATTAAGTCCAATGCATTCCCATATGAAAAGGTTTAAACATAACATAAACATTCGTATTAAAACTAGCATACGAAATGTCAATACTTTCACCATAAACTATGAATGGTATAGAAATAGCACATCCACAGTCAAACATATCACAAAACCTTCAATACAATATAGAAGTTTTGTATCATAATAAATCAACTTCAAATAATCTTAAAATCCATCAAAGAATGTTGACATAGATGAAATCAAAATTCTTTTAAAAGAAATATCTCCTTTTATTTTGAAATCATTTAAGATCCATATAAAATAAAACATTTTCTTTGAAAATATTCTTATAAGCTTGTAAGGGAAGCTTTGAAGATTTTATAACGGTGTAAAATAACCGCACCCGCCGTATAAGTTAAAAAAAACATTTTTACCTCAATTCTGTCGAAAAGGTTAAAAAGGACTTTGTTTTGAAAACGACGGAAAGATTCCTTTATAAACCTCTTATAAAAAGTCAAACAAGGGTATAAATGACTTTAACCCATATTCTTGTAAATAGTAAAAATGTTTTGAAATACATTTTTAAGAAACATGGATGTGGATGATAAAGATATCCCAGTAGATTATTACGTATAAACAACCTCGGATAATGAAGAGATTGTGAAATAACCCTTACCTTGTACTTTTCCTTTGTTGGGGTCGATTAACCTCCTGCATAATGGTGAAATAATTGTTATTAAATTATACAAGAATAATATACATTAATATGATATCATATATGATCTTTTAACATTGCTTTATTAATAATATCTTAGTATTATCGTCGTTTCAGGTGATAATCGATTCGTTCTTCTTAAATGTTTGGTTACGTAAGAAATGTTTGTAATGGATAGATTAAATCTTATTCATAATCAGAATGATATTAACATTATTTTTAACCCTAAAATGAGAATAAGACTTGAATGGATACGATGGAGGATGGATCTCACCGCGTTCGTGGAGACGGTAGTCCGTACGTACGCACGAACGCTACTTCCATTTAATTTTTATTTTAAAAGAATTGAATCCAAATGATACATAGGTATATTACTATTCCAGTATAATATAATATTTTATATATGTTACTTATGTTCATTAACACCATCCTTTATACGTTCCATGTGTGGTATGAACGAGTCATATCATTTTAAGGGGGCAGTAGTCCGCACTTCCTCAAATGAAATTATCGTTTGTATATACAACATGAAACGAATAATGGTATGAAATAAAATGGAATTACAGAAGCTTATATATAAAATATATATCATTAATATCATATTTAATTACAGTGCCATCATAATGGCCACCATGAGAGGCGGTAAGATGTATTTGAACAATCATCGTTTCGTGAGGCGTTAGTTTGCCATCGACATAAACATTATGTTCATCATCCATTAGATGGAGTTGTGTGTATGTGTAGTTTGAATCCTTCTTATAAAAACATCCTAGTATATTGATAATATTGGTGTTGTTACAAAAGAAAGGAAATAAAAAGAGTTTGGGGGTTGGAGAAGCAAAATAAAGGAAAATAATTTAAGAGAAATCGTTACCTTTAATTTAGGTAACTCACTTTGGTTGGAACCAAAGGACTTCTTGAAATGATTTCTGCCTAATGAGAAGCTTCAAGGAGGGGGAGAGGGATGTGGGGAGATTAGTTGGGCAGAGTTTGGACGAGCCAAGTGGCTTGAGAGGTGTGAGGAATGAGTATAAGTGGTCTCCTTTTATAAGGGAGAGGAGGGGCTCTTTAGGAAAGAGTGAAAGTATTACTTTATAATATAATTATATTCGGTTTATAATGGTCCAAAAATCATTGAGGTCGAAGATAAGATGACTCGTATTCTAAATAACATCAACCAATAAGAATTGGACAGGTTTTAGATAATAGTTTAATCATTATAATCTTATTTATTTAAATGATTTATTAATGAGGTAAACATTGCATCATTATTGTGTCATTAATAATTTAAATTATTCGATGTCTAAAAATTATAAATAAAATATCATTATGTCGGAAATCTTTTAATCTTTCTAATGAATATTTATAATCGAAAATCCAACATGTATAACCCTATGTAAAAATTGTTCTTCTAAAAGATGTAAGCTTATGCCATTTTTATTTTAATTTTAACTTTATTAATATAAAGTGTCCCTACCACATACAAGTAGCTCCAAGGGGTCCCCAAATTGACCCAAGGATGCTCATGGTCGGGTATGTGTCCACCAATAAGGTTAGGACACGTTTTAGGGTAATTTTGTATTATTATAATATTATTTGTTAACCCTTATTTACCGGATTTACCCTTAACCATGGTAAATAAAATATTTACTACAGTAATTATTCAAAATGTCTAAAAATAAAAGTTACCTATTTACACAATTTCAACATCCTGATTCCAAATATGGAATCCATTTTTCTAAATTCAAAACACAGAAGTGGCAGAAATTAATTTAAAATTAATTCCCGCTGTCAAAACAAAAAGCGTGTTTTTAAGAGGTAATAACTATCAAAAGATTGACACTTGTTTATGTTCGGTTTAATTGTAAAATTATGTCCAATGACCAACATTATATTAAATGGTAAAAATATATTCTAAATATACTTTAAAACCACTCAAATTCACAAAATATCACTATTAATTATTTTGATTAAAAAAAGTTGTTTTTAATTAAAATTTAGTAATTTTCACTATTCATCAAAATATTAAAGTTATGCGAAAAGTACCAAAATTTCACCCTAGGCTAATTTCAATATTCCGAATCCAAAAATGAAGTCCATTTTGAAATATAAAATATATATTATTTCAAAAAGTAGGTATTACTATTCACAACGGCTGTTTTAATTAGTTGTGGTGTGTGTTAGAACTCGAGGTTGCGTACAACACACGCTATCGCATTATTCGAAGGGAAACGTACCGTAGAAGCTTGGGGTGTTACAAGGAGAGCTCAAGATACATTCAAACATTGTGTAAAATGGAAAAACCGAATGAAACACTTGTAGTACGTAAGAGGTTCGGTTCCAAAACACTGGTAAATCAACGTGGGATGGGATTAGGGGGTACATTAATATTGGATTCAATGATATAGTATGTCATCTCATGTTAATTCAATAGTTGATATTTACATGATCTGATCTAATGACTGATATCAATTATGGTGATGGATTTATAGATTCCGGAATTTTGAGGTTTTAAAGAAAAATTATATTTTAGGAAGGTGATTCCAATAAATTTTCTCATAAAAAAATATTGAAATACCAACAAAAAAAATAAAATTATGATGATATAATAAGAAAACAAAACATTCAGGTAGTTTAAAAATTTTTATTTCTTTTTATATGGTTTCTCTTATAAAACATATATTTTAGAATGTTTTATTATGGAAAGAAAACATTTTAGGTTCCAAAAATTTTAGCTTTTGGAAAAATATTGGAATGGGAAATAAAAAAGAATAAATATATGTACTCCCCTATAAAATGGAGTATCTTAATGTTAAGAGATAGTTTCCCAAAAAATGTTATTGGGGATAATTACCTTTCGGTTATCATTCAAATATTTTTTAATGTATTTAAATCTATCAGAGGGTAATGGTGTGGTAAATATGTTAGCAAGTTGATCTTATGTTCCCATAAATTGTAGTATGATATCTTATTTAAGTGTGTGATCACAAAGAAATTGATTCCTTATATCTATGTTCTTTTCATGAGAGTGATGTGTATGGTTTTTTATTTGAGAATTATCTCTAGTATTATGACACATTATCTATGTTTTGGTAAAACACGTTCTATAATATGTGAGTGTGTGTTGAATTCACAACACATGAGCCCAACAGCTTCCAGATGCAACATATTCAGCTTCAATAGTGGAAAGTGTTACCGAGTGCTATATCTCGCAAGACCATGAAACTAATGAATCTCTTAAAAATTATAAGTTTGAGATGTACTTTTACTATCCACTCTACAACCACCAAAGTCAACATCTGAAATAATTTTTAAAAGGAAATCATTTCTAGATGAATATAAATGTCCAAAATCAATGGTTCCCTTTAAATATAAAAAAAATTAATTTCACTTATTTTAAATTAGATTATATTTTATAATATTGATATCTTACAAATAATCTTAATAAAAACATTTAGTTTATACGACTAGCTGTTAGGTGTAATGGACTTCTTATCATACCTATAAAAGATGTTTGGTCTACTGGTTTCCCAACAACATCATGATGAAGTGTTTTTGTGGTGCTGAATGAAATAATTTTACTGTTAGTGTTTTAATATCCATACTTATTAAGAATACATTTAATATACTTATTTTGATATAGATATGTTCTTTATGGTTTTTGATAAATTTGAAAACCAAGGAAAAATGTTTACTCACCCATCATTCTCATTTAAAACTCATATTTCAAGAGATTCCCAACTAAATCTACTAAGGATTAAGGTGTTGATCTGAATATAATTTCATCAAAATAAATTTTAACAACCAAATCATTTTTATTATGTTTCATTATAAAAATGGTTCGATCATAAGTTCCTTTAACAAATTTTTTTTGTAATAAAAATCTTGTATGTCTTCTATACCAGGTTCTAGGGGATTTTTTAAATCTATTTAATGACTTGGTATGTTTTTAAACATGTTCAGGATGTTTTATATCATCAAAACCATGTGGTTAGTCAACATAAACATCCTCTTGAATGAAATTCCTATGGAAAGTTCACTTCTTGTCCATTTGAGAGAGTTTTAAATTAAAAAATGTTGCAATGGCTAGTAGAATGTGAATATATTCAATTCTAGATAAAATATCATTGGTTTATTCATATTATATTCCTTCTTGGTGATTATATCGTTTAGAACTAATATTTCTTTATTTCTTACATTGATTCAATTTTCATTGCTTTTGTTTTTTGAGACCCACTTTACTCCAATTGCAAAAGTTTTTTTGGACATTTAATGAAGGTCAATACATTATTCATTTGGAATTAATTTAGTTCACCTTTCATAACATTAATAGAATCATAATCACATAATGATTAAACTGTACATTTAGGTTCTAATTGGGATAGAGATTCTAGATTCTCTACTTCTTTCCATACATACATTATAGTACATATAGATTGATTTACATCACCAAGGATACTATCACTAGGATGAATCTTAAGAAACAACTGATTTGGGTTTTATAAAACCTAATCATTAATATACAGTAAAACATATTCTGGGGTAAATAATATATGAACATTTTCTTGAGTATTTTCTAGATTACAATAATCTTCCACCGATGTTTTATAATAATTTTTTTAAATCACATCTGAAGATGTTTGTTGGGGTTGTTTAAAAACAAAAGGATAAGTTTCATCAAATTTAAAATGTACTGTTTATTAAATAGTAAAATAATTTCTTTTCAAAACTCTATAAGCCATAGAAAAAGTTAAATATTCTAGTAAAATTCTGTCATCGGATTTGGGTGAAAGGTTATGTAACTTATCTTAAGTATTCAAGATATATAATTTTCATCCAAATACAATGAAGTAAGAAACATTTGGTTTTCTACTAGTCCATAACTCATAAGGTGTGTTATTAAGAAAAGGACTAATTAAAACACGATTTATAGTATAGCAAGAAGTACTAATAGATTAATTATAATGGTTTTTAGCAATAGAGTATTCAATCAACATGGTTCTTGTTATCTCTTGAAGAATGCAATTTATTCATTCAACAACACTATTTTATGAGAAGTTTGTGGAGCTGAGGAGTTATGATTAATGCATTTATTACTACAAAATTTCTCCTAATAATAACTTTCAAATTCTCCCATATCATTACAAAAAATTGTAATCGGGGGAAAATTATTCATATTTTTAATGTTTCCTAACAAATATTGAAAATAATAAAAGGATTCCGATATCTTTTCCATAAATTTGGAAAATGCTAATAAAGTGTTATCATCAGCTAAAACAATACCTATCATTATCCTCCAAAACATACAGTTTTTGTTTAAATGAAAATATCCATATTTAGTAGTTGCAATGCTTCAGAAGTTTAGAATACACTATTTTATTTAAAGCAGGACTTTTTTTTCTATATTGACAAGGATCACAATATTTTGATGAATCAAATCTATGCTCTAGTAGATTCTTAACATAGCCTTTCTTTGAGAGTTTTCCTATTTTCTTAAGGATATAGTGTCCCAGTATTCTATTACATAACCACAATTGATCTTACATTGCACTTAGTCAAGGTATGTCTTAGCTCTTAAGGTATTTATGTTAATTTTATAATAATTCTCATGCCTGTGGTCAGAGCGAATAAAATATTCCATGTAATTTTGTACTAGGAATATATCATTCCCAAAATTTTACAATGTAACCTTATTCGCATAATTTACTTATTCTTATAAGGTTGTGCTTAAGACTATTAATAAATAAAACATTTGAAATTAAATCATTTCCAAGAATAATAATATTACCTATACCACCAATTTATCTTTAATCATTGTCTCCAAAAGTTACTTTTCCACCTTTCATATTAATATTATTTTAAAAGACTTTTTTGTTAACACACATGTGCTAGGAACAACCACTTTTTATGTTCCATGTATTTTTGTTGTCACATCATTTGTATTCATGAAAATACAATAGTTAATCTTTCAAAATTCATATTTTCTCGGATCAGGAAATTTTAGAGAAAAAAAATCTTTTGTATCCATATTGGAATGGAAAACTACAATTTATGAAAACCTTATCATTGGGTTTTATTATAAGAAAACAAATCTCTGAATTTCCACCACATTGACACTTAGTATAAAAAGATCACTTTGAGGCAAAAAACAGTTTTGACTAAAAACATGTCTTGAATGAGAATAACGAAATTCTGAACTACTCATTATAGGATGAGGTTGTGAATATATTTTATTAATCCTTCTCTTCCATGAGTAATATTTGAAAAATGTTTCTTCAAGGAAAATATATTTTATTTTAGTATTATTCCTAAATTCTTGTCATCATTGTCATTTGACATAGAATTTGAGATTTGCAGTAAAACATTCTTCTTGGAAATTACTATCTTAAGATTAATAAAAATATTATCCTTCTCAAAATATAATTACTTATGGTTTTTGGAAAGATTTTCAAAATAAATAATTTTTTTATCAATATCTTTTGAATGATCTAATAATTAATTTTATAAAATAGAGATTCTATAATTTTCCTTATCAATTTTCTTATTGATCATAATATTTTCAGTCACATGTAACTTGTAAAATATTGATATTTATAAAAATAAATAAAATTATTATCTTCTAATGAGGAATATTCTTCATTAGAGGCTTCATAATTTTTTAATTGATATAATTGGTATTTAATGAAATGTTAGTTAATGATTCAACATTATTTTCCTTATCAATGAGACATTGATTTTCAGAACTACTTTTTACTATTAGAACCATATTCTCCATTCAAGAATATTTAATATTAGAAGATCTAGTGGATGAATAAATACCACAATCACTCCATGTGTCATTAGATTTTATTACATTTTGAGACATAGACCTGTAGTAATTCATATTGTTTCATTCATAATTAAAATCTTTTGTTTCCTTCTTTTTTAGAATAGGACTATCTGTTCTGATAGGACCTACCCTCTTGTATTCATAACAGGCCACTTATGAATCATTCTTATACTTTTTTTCTTTCACCGTGTATCTTTATTGGAAATATTTCATTCCCATATTGTTTTTCATTCATTGAGAATGATTGGAGTGTTCATTCTCAGAATGATCACTATCACTTGATTCAGATATAATAATAGCTTTCTTGGATTTGGATCTAGTAACTCATTAAGGATTAATGCATTTCATATGATTTAATGTAGTAGTTAAATCCACACTACCGTTAAAATTATTTTTCTTATTGATCTCTGCAGCTCTCTTCAATCTAGTTTATTATTGTAGAAGAGTCCTGAATAACTCATCAAGATTGATATTTGAAATATTCTTATTCTCATCTGTCATTATTCATTCGTATTCCCGATCATTTGGAATAATATCTATTATCTTATCCACAAGAATATCATCATCAATCCCTTTTTCAACCATATATTGAAGGCGGCTGACAATAGTCATAAACTATTGTTGAACATTACAAACATGTTCTCCATAAAAAATATAAACATATAGTTTTCAGCTCTATGAATAGATCTTTTTGTATCAATAACCATGGATGTGTAAAAATGTGTAACATGTAATTTTTTATATGTGTTATTATATTCTTTAAATGATGAAAGCTAGCTATAGATATTTTTAGTCATAGAACATAAAAATGTTTTGTGTAACTTAATGTTAAGCTGATACTCTTGTTTTTCTTGATTAGTGAATTGTATGATTTCTTTCATGAATATTTTATAATATAGTTAACATAAAAATTTTACCTACATTGGTATTGATAATAATGTTCTGCATCCAATCACTTTGGTATTCATAGTCATTTCAATAAAAAAATTGAGGTCTGGTAGGATTTAGATTTTCTTGTTGATCCAATGTTCATGATTGTAATTCCATAAGAAAAACTGATAAATCTTTTCCATGAAAATGATTAGTAGAAAACTTTTATAAATAAAGAGTTTATAAGAAAATCATTATGAAAAATTGGGACATGTAATGTTTAGTAAGAAAAGATCAACAAGGAAACATATATGTATTTATAAGTATTTCACACACCACCTCAAATTCCAATTGTATGATTGAAATGTATATATAGATTGCCTAATTTCAATATGGGGCTGAATTTTAGGTTTTAAAATTTTCTTTTTTATCATTAATAAAATCAATGATTAACAATGATAAACAAGATTATTTCACAGTCCCTCTTCAATTCAAAACAAAGAAACTAAATTACTTCGCATCCAACAATATATATCTGATAAGGAATCGTAAGATCAGTTTAATTTGGGAAAAATTCCACCTTAAATTATATAGAATATTATTTTTATCAGAGTATACGAGAATAATAATTTGTATGAATGATAAACTTTCTAACATTAACAACATGCACTGGAAAGAAAACTTGTAACAAAACAGGATAATTATAAGAAATCTTTTAACGAAAAGAGAAGGTTATCCAACCACCTTGTATAAAGGTCTCTTTATATGTACAGTCATGAAAGTCTATCATACCCACACTAGGGTAATCCCTCAATATGAAGATCAGTATCTGTCTTGATATCCCCTCAAGAACTTTATTATGAATGTAATTGGCACCATTTTCTTCATATCGCTAGAATCCCTCGATTAATAACATCAATAATCATATTCACACTAAGTCGGCTGAACAAGATTTTGTCAAATTGAACAAGATTTTCACATCATTTTCACAATGAATACTTGAGAAGATCTCATGTAGAGTATCAAATCATTCTAGAGTTCCACTTATAAAACTCTAGCCCTGAGCTTGTAGAAATGGCTGAGCATTTTAAGGTAAAATCTAAAATGGTCGACTTCTCCTCCAACAGTCATTTTTTTCTATGAATTTCAGAGGGAGTTGTACATGTGGCCCTCAGATAACAGTAAACTGAAAATAGATTAAACAACATTTTTTTATATAACTAATTATGAAAAAATTACTATTAATACGAAACATTATCACATTTAGGATCCAATAAAATGAAATTATTCTTTATTGAAAAATTAAAAGTCTTCTAAGTAAAAAAATATTTAATCAGATTCTTAATATAGTGAGATTCAAGGTTTTAAAAAAATTGACAATCATATTCTAAAATAATTGAGAATTGTATTCTAATTTTTGAGGAAATCACAGTTTGAATACTGATGAATTCAGAGTCTGATTTAAGAAGATATCTAAGTCTGATTTTAGATGAAATCAGAGTTTTATTTTAGTTGAAATTAGAGTATTATTTAGGAAGAAATAGGTCTCTCAATTATATTGAATATGGAGTCTAAGGATCTAAACTTCTCTTAGTTTGATATGGATCTAATTTTATTTACATAAGAAAAATATTGTTAGGATTACTTAGAAAAATATTAGATAATGAAATTATGATCATATGTAAAGTCAAAAATCATTCATAGAGAAAGAATATTTTCCTTAAACAAATGTTTCTTAATGAAAGAAATATTTCCTTAAGAAAATGTGTTTGTTATATTCAAAACATAAAGGAATGAAAAATTCATAAGGAAACTTGTTGACACAACAGGTGTCTCATGGGTGTTTTCACCAATTGTATTCACTTCTTCATAATAGTAAATTTACATAAGCCCACATGAGTGGAAATGGAAAGGATGTAGGTTCTCACACTGTGGTTGAACATTTTAAATACTTATTTCTTCACATTATTTTCTATTCTTGCATGGATTAGTATTTTATAAATTTTGGAAAGGAAATAAATTTTAAATACTTTCAACAGTTAAATTTGTATGTTTTTTAAATCTTATAAAATTGAACAACTGATTCACCCCCCCTACTATGTTTTTATTTGATTCTTAAAAAATTCCATTAGTAGCATAGGTTCATTTCCCCTTGTTTAATCCTTATCATAGATAATAATAATTCATTAAATAATAGTGGAGTTCCAAAATTTGAGAGAAAAAAATTATTATGGATGAAAAAATAGATGATTCTTTATCTCTTATCTCTTGGCATGGATGTTTTTGATACACCTGCCATTGGTTTTCCTCCTATTGAGAATTATTATCCTATGAAATATACTTATAAGATAAACATTGAATTTTATTGAAAGATTATAAATTCAATACTTATTTTCTTATTAGAGAATTTTTATCAGAAGATGACGGGTCTCCAAACTACAGAAAGCATGCGGGACAAGCTAGAAATTGTTTTTGAAGGGAATACTATATTCAATGATAAAAAGTTTCAATTCTGTCATAGTAACTACAATGAATTTATAATTAGGGATGAATAAACAATTGACGAATACATCACCTGAGTAAATGAAATGTTTTGCAATATTAGTGGATTTGTAGATGTTTTGGCATATTCAATAATTGTGAAGAAACATATGAGAAACGTTTGGATAGGTTTGGCTCAAAATGTTTATTTTTTATAAGCTAAGGATGATTTATTTCTTTATGAATTTCAGAAAATTATTATTGATTATGAACTGAGGGAAAATCTTATCATTAAAAATAAAAATAATGATGGGAAGAATTTTGAATCCATGAGAAAGATAAAAATACAAGATGTTGATGAAGCTGATCATTGTGAGTATGATGACAAGGAAGATGAAGAATTGAATGAAAAAATTGTGTATCTCATCTCAAACAAATATCCATGAGGAAGACGAATTTTTGGAGTTAAAATTCCTCTCAAATATATTGAGTGTGGTGGATTAAAAAACCTTGCTTTGATTTTCACCATGAAGAAAGTTGGAGAAAATCATGGAGATTTAGATGAAAATCATTGATGGAAGATGTGTAACCAAAAGAATCAATAAGAAAACAGTTCCATATAATACAAGAATAATTATACTAGAATCAAAGTAAATATGTTGAGTATGAATGTTGAATGAGACTCAAGAGTTAACAATTCCTCTAACGATAAATTTCTGAAAACTTCTCAACCATGATTGCAAAACTAGAGAAAACAAAAGATCTCATAGAGTTTGAAAAATGTGGTGAAGAATATTATTGAGAGTATCAACTCGGAAATAAATTTTTTCAAGTCTTGAGAATACAAAAACACCCTTTAAATAAGTTGGTGTAATGAATAAAGATCATTAAAAAGTTGTTTATGGAAAACATATTCCATTATGCAGGAGGATGAATACATTCATGAAATTTTATGTTACAGACATAGAATTGATGATAATGGAAATAAATTTGATGGACATAGAAATAATAAGGATGGTAAAAAAGTACAGTATAATAAGATGCAATAAAAACATCTTGATTCAGAATGTTCTTTGAACAAGATGAATGAAAAAATCAAAAACGATACGTATGTGAATGTAGAGACTTATAAAGTTGCTAAGAAAGATCAATACTAGAATCAGGTGAGATCTTCTCATACAAAAAATAATGCTTCATCTAAATCATTTAACATTTAAATTTTTTTGAAAATTATTGGGATGGATTTGCTGGAGAAAAGAAATGAGAAATTGATGTATTCTACAATTTTTGAAAACTCGCACAAAAGAAAATGTTATCCACCTCTTGAGTATATTAGAGCTAAAAATGTTACTAGCCTAAAAAAAGTTTCTATTGAGAAATATTGTTCTTGAATAGAAAATAATGATTTGAATTCTATTTATAGTGTTGTGGTATCTATGGACATAGATCTTATAATTTTTGCTACAAATTATCTTCACCTGGAAGAAGGTTTCAGAAATGTGTAAGAAATAGTTAAAGAAGACAGAGAAACTCTCCTAACTCATAAAAAGTTAGAGAGGTGAATCATCAAGATGTTAGAAACATCCCACAAAATGATAAATATGAATTTATATAAGAATTTTATGGACGATATGATCAATATGATCATCTTGTGGAATGATGTATAACACTCCTTTAGAAAAAAAAAATCATGTTATAGAAAATAAAAGAAAGATGAAAAGGATAAGGTATAGGAAAGAGAATTTGTTGTTGTGACATCTTTTAAAGAATTTAAGAGGAACAAACAATTTATTATTGATATTGGTTCTTTATCACCTATTATAGGTGATATAAAAATACTAAAACATTCTAAAATATATGATAGAGGAGGTGTTACTTTTTGAAATGTAGTTCCATAAAACTCATAGTAACTAGAATGAAATAGATTGAAGGATATAAATTGAAATCAAATGATTATTTACATTTTGATGGGCTAAATAAATACTTCTATAGTGTAATTAAAAATTGTGATGATGGAAAATAGGTACTCTTTATAATGGATTGTTGTATCATCAAATGTGTGAATGAAGGAAAAGTCATAACAAAAGGAGGAAAAACTAGGTGGAATCTCTTTCAAAAAAATTAATTCAATAAAAAAATTTGTATTTATCCTTTATCATTTTTGTTGATGATTTCACTCGGATGAAAATTATAATTTTCATAAAGCACGAATCAAAGGCTATTGAAATGTTCAAATTCCTCAAAAATGATATAGAGAATGAATTGGGGGATTTCCATTAAGAAGCTGAGAATAGGTAACATTACAGAATTAAAAAACAATACAAATGAAAAATATATGAGTAGTATTATATCATACATCAGTATAGTGCTCCATATACTCCTAAAAAAACAGATTTGGAAAAAATAATGAATAGAATCATGGTTGAAATTGGAATAATTATACTAGTGCAGAAAAACATTCAAATTTATATTTGGGAGAAATGTTAATACTTATGTACTTGTTGAAAATAGATTCTTGTTGAGAACAGAAACCAACATGAATTTATATGAAATTTGGTATTAGTGAAAACCTTCATTGAAATTGTTCAATGTTTCTGTAAATATGTGTTTTCTTAAAAAATAATTTGTGAACGATTGATGGGAATGCTAATGAAGGAACTTTCATGGGTTATTCACTAAATGGGTGAAGATAAAAATGAGGGAAAAAACATTTAAAAAAGTTTTTGGACTCATATTATATGATGGTAATAGAAAATCAATGTTCCTTAAAAGAGGTTGTTGATAATGTTGTTGAGGATAAATTGGTTATTTTCAACAATAGTGTAAGTAATTGAAAAAATTATTATGAAGATTCAGATGAATCTTGTGATGAGAAAAATCTATATGGGAAATAAAATTTGAAATTTCCTACCTTTTTGAAACTTGTTTAATATGAAAATATTATGGTGAATTATAAGGACCTATTTTAAACTAGAATAATGGTAAGATTCGAAAATTAGAATTCAATTATCTGAAAAATTGAACCAGTATTAGTTTTAGAGGTTATTCAACATAAATAATTGGTGGATTTTAAAAATGATGAATTAGATCATATTGAGAATAATAAAACATCAAAACTTGTTCCAAGGATATAAAATATAAAATTTATTGGAACCAAGTGGGATTATAGAAACAAATTGAATTATCACAGAATATATTCATAAAATAAAGAAGGCCTTTTTTTAAGGATATTCACAGGTTGAATGTGTGGATTTTGATGAAGCGATTTCCACAGTTGCAACATTGGAAACTATTATAATGCTTCATTCACTGGCCTCACATTGTAATTACAATTTTTTTTCAAATGGGTATAATGTCATCTTTCAAAAATAGAGAGATTAATTAAGATGTTTACATTTAAAAAACATATGGGTTCCTACTTAATGAGGATGAAAACACTGTTAATAAATTGTAGAAAGAATTGTATGGGATGAAACAAGCTCCACGTGCTTGGTACTCGAATAATGACTATTTTTTGAGAATCATGATCTTTTCTAAAAAAATTTATCTAATCTTATATGTGAAAGATGTTTACTCCAAAATTTTAATTGTAATTGTTTATGTGTACGATATAATTTGTGTTGGGTATGAAGAAATGTTTGTGAAGATTTTGTTGAATAAATAGAGAAGAATTTTGAAATTTTAATGTTGGGATAATTAACTTTATTCTTTGGATTATTAGATCAATAAAAAATAAAAATACATCTCTTATCTCAAGAAATATATGCTAGGTAATTGATAAATATGTTTAGGATGGCTGAATCCAAAGATGATTCAAATCCTATTTTAGTGAGAAAAAAGTTGAGGAAAGATGAATCTAGAATAAGTATGAATAAAAAATACTTTCAGAAGCTTATATGAAGTATTCAATACCATACTACTTCAAGAACTGATATTTTATACATTTTTAATTTTTGTTCCACGTTTCAATGTAATCAAAATTAGTCAAATATGTTGGCAGAAAAAATAATTCTGAGATAATATCTAAGGAATAACATCACATTGTTAGTTTTACAATGTAAATTTTTATATGAAGTGTCTTGGTTATACATATAATGATTTGTATGGATATTGTAATGATAGAAAATAAACCATAGAAGGAAATTTTTTCATGGGTAAATGTTGTGTGAGTAGGAATAGTAAGATAAAATGTTCAGTAACATTGAACATATGTAAATACAAATATATTGTAGCTACTCAATGATGTACTCAAATTATATGGAACAATGTTTAGATGTAAGCTTTGAAATTGAATGATTCTAATCCATTGAAGATATATTGTGATAGTCAAAGTGAAACTGATTTTTCTAGGAATATTACCCATCATTACAAATCAAAACACATTGATATATAGTTTCACTTTATAAAACCGATTGATTCTGCTAATATATATTACTTGAATACATTTTAATACATAATCATATTTCTGGTATCTCTAAGAAATAAGTGATGATTGAATGGTTTGTGAAATTGAGACAACGACATCATATTCATCCACCTTATATATCTTTATAAATATAACATGGAATTACCCCATCGTTCTTTCGATTATGTTTAAAATTATGTAGATAAATTACACAACATTTTACTTTGTAATAATATTTTATACATCATAATTTTATGAATCTGAATCTATGGTTATTATGTAATGGGGGATAGAAAAATAAATTTGAGAGAATAATAAAAGAGAAATAAAAATAATGTGTGAAAAAAATGAATAGGAAGAGGAAAAAAATGTATGAAAAGAAATCCAAGGAGTGTTTGTCAATAAATTTCTCTATAAAAGTTTGCAACTGGGGGATTTAATTCCTTCAAAAACATTACATTATCTAGTAGTGTGGTTTTAGGAATAACCCTTTTGAGAAAAGAAATGTTTTGATAAAATCTAAAAAACATGAGTTGCGAAAAAAACATGAGAGTTAGAAAAGTTGTTAATGAGGGTTGTAAAAAATCCAAAAGGTGAGATTAATGTAGATTTCTAATATAAAATTTTTAACAGTGTTTTGGTATTTTTTGACAAATAACATTGTTGTATCAGAATGTTTTGTTTCATGGAATCATATCCATATGCACTATTTTTAGTTCATCGAATACAAAATAATCAGAGGTAGTATGTATGGATTTTATGGAGTCTATATTTGTTGTAATAAATGAAAGAATGATTTTTTTAAGAGTTTTGAGTGAATAATGTAATGTCGGGATTTAAAAAGTGTTCATACATTCTAAAACAAATTCATAAGATTCTTTGCTATTCAATACGTTATCACAAATCATGAAAACATTCATGATAAAATTGATTGATAAAATGGTAGAGAGGATTGAATAAATTACTAATTTTAAAGTAATGACAATTATATCATAATGTAAATTTCATAATAATGATAATTCCATGGTAATGGTAATTCCATCATAATAATAATTCTATCATAATGGGATTTAATTTTGTATTGAAAATGATCGACACCAAAATCCTAAAAAATTGAGATTCAGAAAATCGGCACCAGAATCCTGTAAAAATCAAATCTAGGATATCGTCGTATGAATTTTGCAAAAATTGGATCAAGAAATTCAGTACTAGAATCCTTCAAAATTATTATCCAAAAAATTGGCACCATAATCATTAAAAAATCACATCCATAAAATCAACACCAAAATACCTCGTCAATCTTACAGAAAAATTCAGCAACACAATTCATCAACAATAGGATCCATCATTATTTTATTGAGAAAGATTTCATAATGAGATAATTATATAGAGCAGATTTACTGTACCCTTATGATACTCCACCGTACAATTATAAAACTATTGGATCTAAAAAATCAACCAAAGAATTCGGAAAAAATAGCAACAAAAATTTTTTTATTGAGAAATATTTTGTAATGAGCCGGTTAAAAAGAATCATTAATGTGTTCAAACATGACATTCAATTTTTCATAAATCTCATAGAAACCTATGGAGATTTGATGATGTCAAATATAATGTTTAAAAACAAGATATTTTCAGAGTTTTATGATTTTATGATGTGGTGAATGTCTTCATGTTTCCAATCATGAATTCTATGTTTCTGATATATAGTTTCTCATATAACTTGTTCATTAGAAACATTAAACATACACATAAAATTTTGAGTGTGGGAGAGATTGAAGTGAAAGATCCCATTTTATTGAAGGAGAATTGTTTTGATAATTCTATAGGAGTTTCTGTTCTTAGAGAAATAGTTTGAGATCATTTTATTGATGAAAATCAGATAAAAAATACACTAATACAGTACTCAAAAAATTGGATCCAGAATGAAGCATTTCTATATTGAATTTAATCAGAACCAGAATCTAATATCATTGTATTGAATGAAATGGGATCCAAAGTACATCATCATTGTATTAAGAGAAATTGGATCCAGAATCTAGCATCATTATGTTGATAAAAAATCCAAAATCATGAATCCTTGAATTCAAATAGATTTGAACCAGAATTCAGTATCAATGTATGAAGAAATCGGGATCTAGGATCATCAGATTCCTAGAATTAGATCTAGCTAAATTGGACTGAGGATTTAGATAGATCACTTTTGGAGAAGCATTAAAAAATTATTTATTCTTTTGATTGGTTCAATTTTGTTAAAGAAATAATTATAAACATATGGTATTTAGTATAATATTTCTTATGAGGAGATATAAGGTGTCAAATTGGAGTTGGAACAAGTTTTATTAACTTATTTATAGTAGTTCATTTTGTTATATCCGCAGGAGTAGCTATCGAAAGGAAATAGGTTCTCACATTGATGTTGAAACTTGTAAATAATTTTCTCTTTAATTTATTTAATATTCAGGCATACATGAGTATCTGTTTAATGATGATTACAATATAAATCTTAATAGGTCATATCGGTTCAGTTTCTAAATGTTTTGAAACTTATAAAATGAAAACAATTGATTCAAACAACCCCTATCAAGTCTTATTAGATCATGTGGTAATTCAGAAAATCCAAGGACTCTTTTTTTATTACCTAGAGCTTTTCTATACTAAATACCTACTTCTTCCACTCAGTATTAGTAGACTCAAGTTGTTTTGTTGGTTTAGATTTCGGGTTTGAATATTTTTCTTTGGAAAAGGGTAGACTTTTGTTTTTGGGGTCCAATAGGTCTCGTGGATATCATTCTTTCTTTCATTTGGTTTTAGTTTTATTTTGAGGTTTTTATCATTACAATTGTAGATATTTCTATATTAGTTTTAAAGATATATATGATTATTTATTGTTGATTATATTATACATTCAGTTTGGTTATTGATTCAGGTTTTTTGGGGGGATAATATGTTCCCAATAGATTATTTTGATGACTAGATCTATTTCCTACCCCATGGGGATAAGTAATTCCTCTCAGTCCTTGACTTGAGCCAGTTATAGTGTTAGATAGAATGGGTTCCTGACCTAGTCTTTGAAACAATGCTATCAAATGGATCCCTTTGATATATGAGGCATCATGTAGATTATAGAATAAGACAATCGAGAATCAGTCTGTAGGTATGGTAAGGACATCTTGAACCCTTTATTTTTCTGAGCATCTAGTTTTCATGAAAATTCTAGGAATTTGAGTGTCTTTTATGGTTCTAGCAGTATGGTTGGGGAATGACAATGGAAGTGATCTAGTGTATTTATTGATCTCCCAAGGAGTAGTGACCCACATGGTGTCTGAGTGAATGGTTAAATTTCATCCTAGTCGATGGTTCTTGCTAAGAGTATGGACAAAAAACCATGTCCTCAGGTTATGCAAGACCAATAGATCCATATCCCAATAACTTAGTGTGATTTTTCTATTTTTTTAGTTTTGGTGGTGTGAGTAATTTTTTAATGTTAAATTGTTTTTCAGAAAAAAACCGTTTTCAAAAGAAAAAAAATGTATCAATGAATGTTTTTTTAAAAATGTTCGATTTGGTGTTTGAACTATATTATAACATAATTTTTTGTTTTAGAATGTTATCATGGAAGATGTCAGGTTTAAAAATAGGAATAGAATAATGGTTTAAAAAAAAGTATTTTTATTTTATTTTAAATGTTTGTCTTGTGATCTGGTTGTTCTGGCCTAGGATGATATATTTTTAGTTATGATTGATGTTCATTTTTGTTTTTTTTCTTTTCCTCAGTTCATAGTATTCAGACCAAAAATGACTCTATGGTTTCTTCCAGTCCTATTATATTATTTTCCCTACCCAAACACCTAGTTGGATGGTAGAGTCGAGTTATTCATGGTGGTTGCTGATATTCTGTGGAAATTGTGGTTTGTTAGGGGCATTGGATTGGGTTTAAGAAGTTTATATTGTCTTCATGTCATTCAGAACACTAGAACATGAGATATTTTGTTCCATTTTGGATTTTTTAAATTCCCATCTTTGGATCGATTGAAGGCTATCGTCCTAGAATCATTACATATTGTGATGATGTTAGAGGTTCTTAAGAAAACATTCATATAATGATTCATACTAGAGGAGGTAAAGTTGAGGAAGTTGATGTAGCTTTTTGTTGTTCAACACAGATAGCTAATGATTATGGCCTATCTTGATCATTGATAGGAGTTGGTTTATTTATATATAGATACATCCCCAAAAGATCATATGAAAGTTCCTCTCATCATTTGGGGTCTTTGACGGGTAATCAAGGATGAGTCCTCAAATCTAGTGAAATCCTTTTCAAGAAGAAGGTGAATAGGGATTTCTTATATGAGCTAGTTCTTGGAGTTCTATTGGTGGCTGCTGATGAACCGGTCCTTCATAGAATTCATGATGGTTCTTCATCTGGAGTGGGGTGTGTACCTTTAGAGCATATTTCTAATAATAATTTTTCATTGGTCCTAGATTATCTCTCGTCGTATAGTTCAATTATGTTCTTTAACTAAGGAAAGTTTTAAGATTTGAAGTCATCATATAACAATCCTCCAATGATTTTTCAATGTTGTAGGTATCATTTCATCTAGATTACTTTTGTATGAATAGTTTATCGAGGAAGAATTATTGATCAGAGGATTCTAGCTCTTGAATATTGGGTAGTATATGATTTATTAATTTAGGTCTCCATCCATACGCCTTAGAGTGATTCTTTTCACAATGTCAAGAATTTTTGGGAATGTGGGAAACCATGGGCCAGTTTTCATCTCTAGTGATCAGAATGTAGATATATGAAATTTCTCTGTTATTGTTTTCACTATTTTTTATTTTCATTTCATTGATATGAAATGTTTGTTTATCTTGTTACCTTTTGAATTCATGTAATTGTAACTTTTGGATTAGAGTTTTTGAATACGTGGACCCTCTTGTGTGTTCTAATAAATTTTATGTGCATTTTTATTTCTTTTTAATTTTGTTCCTTTAGGAGATGAGGGTGTCTTGTAGACATGATGAATCACGGTTCGGTTCAAGGTCTAGTTTAATATTTCAGTTTTAGTGGTGGGGTTCCTTAATTTTGTGGTTGTATTGTTAACATTTTTTAGAGATGTTCAGTTTTGTTCATGTGGGGTTTACTATTATAGTACCATAGTATGGGGAGATCTAATTTTGATCTTAGTGGTTAGTTTCTTGTAGTGGAGAGATCATACTATATGGTTCTCCTCATTTTAGTTTTCCTTAGAGTTGGTATATTTTGACTTGTGGATAAAAATTTAACCTCAATTTCTGTCATTCATTTTGGTTTAATTCTGTTTTGGGTATTATTTCATATCCTTTTTCTTCTTGGTGTCTTTATTTGTGATGAAAATGGTGGTGGGGAGAATTTTCACACCCCCACCTTGT
This sequence comes from Viscum album, assembly GCA_963277665.1. Taxonomy (NCBI): domain Eukaryota; kingdom Viridiplantae; phylum Streptophyta; class Magnoliopsida; order Santalales; family Viscaceae; genus Viscum; species Viscum album. The sequence continues at coordinate 211,320,513 of OY728155.1, read as the reverse complement.
ATTTTATTTTATTATATACTGTTTTTTAAAGATTGGATGTTTTTTTATGGTCTAGGTTGAGTAACTGGTTTTATTGTTTAAATTTTGGATATCCAGGTAAGTTTCCATCCCTCTCATAGTTTACATTAATGGTTTGAGTGCTAAACATGTGTTCTATTAAGGCAGAAGGTGTTTTCAGTTCAATTTCATCTTTCATGATTTGACCATAATGGGTTAAGAAAAACATTGGCCGGATAATGGGAAACAGTTTAGCTAGAGGGTTTGTTTTTAATTCATGGTTCAAGTCTTGTTCATGGTTAGAGGAATCCATGTAGAATGCATGGGAGGGGTTCTCCATTTTGAACAATCGAATTCTTCCTGTTTGGTGCATGGTTTCCCAAACAATGTGTCCAAACCATGTGAGGTTACCCTATTCTCCAAAAGCATCCCTGTGTTCTCACATCATTAATATTGGTGTTTATAGCCATTTCTATTCATGTGAATTCTATTTAATTCTTAATCATTCCAAATTGATTTCAAATTTTTATTCCCCTTCTTTTTTATAGTATAAACTATTTTTATCCTTTTATGATGTAAAATTGGTGTAAAATTGGTTTCCTATGGTTTTATATAATATTAACATGTGTATATTCTCAAAGGGGTTTGATGAAATGAAAATTGATTCTAATAATATAACATTATGTAATTTTTTTGGTGTTTTTCCATGGTTATGTAAAGGTACATTGGTTGGTTTTGGAATTGGGTATTGGGTGGGTATTTTGCTGGTTTTATGGCATGGAACTTATTTGTGGCTTGTTCTTATTAATGGTGATGAAAATGGTGTTCTGATAAAATAGTTCTTGTATATTCTCTAGGTTTTAAAAAATAGTTCTATTAGATGTGGAAATATTGATATGTGTGTAGGTAAACATATGTTTGGTTACACAAAGGATAAAATTCGTAGTGACACTTCCACAACTTATAACCATAATTTCAAAACACTTATCCCTCCTCAATTCATTCTTATCAAACTATCTTATTCTAAAATGGATCTTCAATACCTTAGCGAGTTATTTAATGTACCTTGGTCACTAAATGGTATGAACACCTATTTGGAAAATTTATGTATATGGTGTGCTTTCATCTTATTTATTGAAAACGATTTGGAAATGGAAATTGATTTGTAAATGTAAGGCTTAGTTGGATGTTTGAGATGCTTGGGAATTTTTTTAAAACTCATATGATGTGGAATCATGGTTTTTATTTTATAATTTATGGGAATATGGGTTTAAAGCTCAAATGATATGAATGGTCTCTTGGAACATGTGAATGTTTTGATGTTGGATGGGAACCACTATAGTGTATCCTCTCAAAAGGGGGTTGTCACATATGTCTTGTGAGGTATTTGGGATAGGAAAGCAAGATGGTAGAGGGATTTTGTTGAACCATGAATTTGAGGACCACCCCATTCACTGAGTTCTATTATCATGGGCTTAACTAGTGTCATCTAGAGGGTTGTGTGATGTTTTCTTATCAAAACTGATTCGACATGTGGGAACACCCTGGATATGATATATGGAATTGGATTGGATAGAATAGTGTGGCCATTTCGTTATTTGTTATGGAGATACACCATATGACGTTTGGTGGGTCTATATTGAGTACTTATAAGATTTTCGTGTAGTTTTGTTTTAGAAATTCTTGTGATTCACTATCTATTTAAGTTTTGTATTTATTGATGCTTAGATACTACTGGTTATGTTTCATGTCCAGTTCAGTTATTGATCTTGTACATTTTTTTTTTGGTTAAATCATTCCCACATGGTTATTTTAATGCCAAGAAGTAGTTTTGTGCTTGTAGGGATTGGGAACTAACTTTGGTCCTTGTCACAGTCCGATCACATTTCGGGTTCGATGGCATCCAGGCCTGGTTTGTGATAATGACTTTAGGTAACCTAACAAAATGGCTTTCCTAAAATAATATCATGAAGGATGATTAAATGAAGATATATGAATCTAAGCCATAAAGACTTGCAACCAACACCATGCACCTAAAAGATCACTGCGAGGACCATTATAATGATGAAGCACATGACTAATCCATAAAAATACAAGAATTAAAAATATTTCAATAAACAAGACATAATACACTACAGAAAGCAAAGTTTAATATCACCTCTCTCCTGTTTAAAATGGGTATTTTGATGGTTTTAGACATTAATGTGTTTATAATTATTGGGTTGGTTGTTTAATGAGACCACTGAGTACATGATATAATTTCACAAGGTACTCGGTGGTCAAACTATTTGGAAACATTCACTGTACAACTACCTTGTGCCAGTAAGACTCCACTAGGAACCCAATGAAGGCTTGGTATATTAATTAGAGTTATTGGTAATTTTCTTTTTTATTTCATTTTAATGGATATTTATGTAAAATATCATTATTTTAATACATAAATTTAAATGTTTCTAAAATAAACTATTTATAATAAATAATGATTTTATTTTTAGAATACGATGTAATATATATATTTATTCAATGAAAATTATGAATATATTACATGGATTTATTATTATGCTCGTTAAAAAATTTGAATATTCATTTTAGAAAAAATGTATTTTATATTTCAATTATTAACATTAATAAACTATTTTCATAATTATGGGTTATCAATGATATTACTATTATTTGGTGTTTTTATGTGGAAAAAATTTATATTTTGTATATATATATTTGTTTTTTGTTTTTTGTTGTTATTTTTTTATCAATATTGTGTTATGATATATATGAGTCAGTATGATCATTAAAATAATTATTATTGTGTTATGATATATATGTGTTCTCTTTTTATTGATGATGTTATGTCATAAAATGTTTGTGTGTATGTTATACTACTTTTCATATTAATATTGTTATATAATTACATATATATGTGGTTGTGTGTGTGTTATTATCTATGTGATTATTATTATTATTATTAGTTATTGAAATATACATGTAATTTAGTAGTTTTTGATGTTGTTATTTTTTTTTCTATATGATATTTTTAACACTATCTAAAGAAAATGTCAAAAATAGTGGAATAAAACTTATGAGGGGTTTATCAGGTGTTTTATGATATAGGTAAGTGGGAGACAAAACTAAATATTCCACAACCTCTTAAATTTATTTTTTATCTCTTCAACTTTTTATTTATTGTGTATGGCGATTCCTCAATTCAATGATGAATGTATTTTAAATAATTTACCCAATTTTGGTTTTGGAATTAGATATTTTTCTAATTTGGATCAATAAGACCATGCTAGATTCACAACCAATTAATGAGAGTGTTTTTGTTTTGAGTTTAAAACTGACTAAATAGGGTTGATTTATTTTCCATAATATCATTTTATTACGGATATTTATTCAAATACTATATCAGGAGTTCATTTTATTTTAATCTATATCTGAGATTTTCATGCTTAGTGGAAATGGTTATGTTGGTTTTATTATTGTCAGAGGTTATTATTGAGTTTTTATAACGTTTTATATTAGTTTTTTAAATTTATTTAATTATGGAGTTACTTTTTTGGGTTTATTTGATCATATAATTCGGTTTTATAATTGAAGGAATTTGTGGGATAATTGTTGGCGTATAATGATTTCTCTCTATGTTTGTTTTGTTTGGAGGCCGTAAACCTTTGTACCTCACTAATTATAGGATGTCTAGAATTTTTTTACAAAAAAATTTCATAAAATATTAATACACTTTACAATATTGTCTTGGAAAAATTAAATTGGAATTTTCTTGATCACTTAAGAAGTTAAATTATAATATTTACCATTGAAATATTATATAAATATTTTAAGCTGTTTTAGTTTATCTATTTATTTTCATACCTATTAAAAAGTTGACATGTGAATTATAGTTATAGATAAATGATACATTAACATTAAATAAGTTAATTATTAGTTGTTTAATTCTTAATTTTTGCAATGTTTACTAATCATGAATAATTATTTCATTCACCACTTTCCATAAAATTAAAATGTTTTCATATGAATTTTTAGTTTATTAATAATAATCCATTAAAATTATTTGGGCCCATAATTATTAATTAAATTTCTATATGGTTATCTAATATATGAATGGGGTTTTTATAGTATGTTTAAGATTATGACATTTTTTTTATATTGATAATGTGTTGATAATGTTCTCTTGAACATTGATTTGGGATAAAAAAGTAATTCAATGAGTTTAATTTATCTTATGTCTTCTATTTATATATTTGGTGAGTGTGAATTATGTCTTCAACCAAACATTAATTGTATAAAAATAAATTTCATTTCCTTTTATGATTTTTTTTAATTTAAATTGGTATTAAAAAATATTTCAGTGTATATATTGTTTATTGTTATTCATTCTCCTATGGGTGCAATATTATTTTTTTGGAATTAAATAATTTAATTAAAAATTTAACATCTAAGTAATTTAAAATGGTTCAAAGTGAAAAATCATTTTCCTTCAGGTATGGGTAACCTATGTGACAACCTAGTAATAAATTAGGGGATTTGGGTGTTACCCTACCACTATGATTTATAAGATCAAATGAAACTCATTAATCATAGAAAATGAAATAATGAAATCCAAACCAATATCATCCATGTGAGAAAACATAAAATCATGTATATTATATAAAATGAAGAATAATATCATGTGTACCTTATTTCATGAACGTATATAATTATCTTTACCCCTGAATCATGCTGATTTCCAAGAGGTAGGAAAAAGGTATCCGACTATTTTAATGTATCTACATGACAAATGAATCAATCGATGTATGAGGGGGATTCCTCATGTAATCATTGTGTCATAAACCCACATTGTAAAATGTTGCAAGAAGGTGAAATATTTGGGTATAGATATATTTGGAAGGAAGTATGAAAAGTGTGTAAAAATCATTCAACATAGACTACATACATTATATAATAACATTGAGATGATCCTCAATCCCCTAAAATTTACTCATGGGTTATATAACACTTGGTTACAACATCTTGTAACTCATCAATTATATACCCTCCTACTATTTCATTATATGAAAAACAATTTATATGATGATATTAGTGTTTATGATATAATCATACATTAATTTTTAATATAATATTTCAATGAGAAGTATATAGTAAGATATTTGATATCTATTAAATATCATACCATAAAACATTCCTATAAGGTACTAAATTACATAAAAATTATGTGTCCCATTCATCTATCTTTTTAACGAATACATCCTTTAATATATCGCATTCACTGAAGCCACATAGACATAGTTCCATTTTAAACATAATTTTTTATCATGATTAATAAATTTTGAAATCATATAAAAAATCATTTTAGATATTTCCTAAAACACTTTTTGAAACATATCATAAATATCTTCCTTTAATTGCATCCCATACCACACCATATGAATAGTATAGCATCTCTCCTTTTAATAACATAACATTTTATTACATTTTACAAAACCGAGGATCTTTAAGATTTAGTCTCATGGAAACCAGGAACTTAAAATATGAAAACATAAAACATTCTTCTTAAACACTTGAAAGGATTATACTTATGTTCCTCATAGGTTCATTACTGCATCTCATAACCTGGGGACATACATCAAAATAAAGTGTGAGTAGAAGGCCCTGTAAGGGAAACAAGGGGAAACATTTAACATGTGAACTTGTGATACATCAACAATGTCATGAAAAAGAACTTTGAGGCATGAGAAAGAAATAATGAGGCATATCATAATAAAAATAACGCATTTCATAACTTGAATCTATGGCTACAACATTTAATATTTACAATCATTTCAAATTCACCAAGGTCCATCCCCAAGGTGTCATTAAAAATTACCAAGGTTATTCACCAAGGCGCCGTTAAAAAAATGGTCATCTATGGAGATTTAGTCTTTACCCAATGCATTGGAGCGCTATCAGGGTGCACCCTTAAATTTGTCTTTATTATCATGTGATCCAAATATATCATCATCAATAATTTCATAAACAACCCATATATCATAAAAGAAATGGGTTTCATATCATAATCATAACGTTTTAAAAACTGTTTTAAAGACATGATCTTAATGTCACTTAAAACCCACAGAAAGTGAAAGCGGGTCTCATATATGTAAATCCCAAAATTTAAAATTGAAAATTTTTGTATATATGTGAATACCCCTTTAGAAGAAATATCTTTGAGTATTCACTTAATAAAATAAATGAAATTGAGAATAAGAGATAGACATTTTGAGACTGAAATTCTGCAGCATAACGGCTATGTTACGGGGTTTTAGAAAACATTGAAAAGAGTGGGTACATGGGTCACCCACTCATAATTGATTCTAAAAATTAGTAGAGGGACAAAATATAATGTATTTAAGAACATGTTAATGAAATTTGAAAGATATACCATATGAAATGAAGAACATTAAAGGAATACAAAAATAATATTTCCCTTATGATAATTCTGCAGCCTAACGACGTCACTTTAACATAAACAAAAATGAATTGACGAGATCAAATAGGGTCTCTAATCATATGAACATAAAAGATCAGTATGATAGATATAGATATCATAACCCAACATAATAAAAAGGAACATGAAAGACTTGACATGAAAGTAAAACTGTGAAAAATGAGAAAGGTGAAAGAATCCCTTAAAAATTCGACAGCCTAACGAAGCCACTTAAACTTCAACAAAAATGAAAATATCAGTATGATATATATAGAGATAATACCCCAACATAATAAAATGTAACTTGAAATAATTGACATGAATGTAGAACATTGAAAAATTAGAAAGGTGAAAGAATCGCTTAAAAATTCGGCAGCCTAACGACACCACTTAAACATTATTAAAATGAATTGATGAGAGAAAAAGAGGGTCTCTAATAAAATTTACATGAAAATGGCATTAAGTGAAATATTAAATAACATCCTTCAACATAATATCATGGAGAATAAAAGAAATGACATAAAAGAGATTACTTAAACAGAAAGAGAGAGGTAGGATCCCTTACCTTAAACATAACTGTTAAAACTCGATGGTTGGGTCCTTGAGGGAATGGGGGAACCTTGGGAGGACTAAATGGGAGGTAATGAGACCAGATATTTGTTGGGGAGAGTTTGGAGTGAAAAATAAAGGAGGGAAGGGTGGGTAGTTATAGGGAAAGTGAGGGGACAAGGCATTAATGGCCAAGGGACACCTCATTGGTGGTTTTGAAAAAACCATGGGCTTTCCCATGGTATTTGCCCATGGTATTGGAAACTTGGGACAACTCATACCTTATATTACTATTCATAAGTTGACCATATTGATTACATACTTAACACATCATTTAATGATGTCATTAAACACCCGTAACTTAAAAACTGTATTTTCACTATTAATAAAAAATTCATCATTCTCAGAAAAATCCCAAAATTTCACCTTAACAAAATATTGATTCCCTTATTTTAAAAATGAACTCCATTTTATACAAATAATTTTCAAAATATTTTTAATTTAATTTTTAGAAAAATACACTATTCACAGAAAATTCATTTTTTTAGGATAATTCCCCAAAAATTACCAAAGCATAATATCGATGTTCTAAATTCAAAAATAAAGTCCATTTTATAAAAAAATTTCTAAATAATTTTAATTTAATTTTTAATTAAAAACACTATTCACCCAAAAAAACAAAAACTTGACTAATAATTTATGAAACTGTTATTTAAAAACATTGTTGAATCACATTACATAATCAAGGTGCCTAGATTATATTAATAATTTCATTAAGTGAGATTATTAATCCATTTGGTCACATTACTAATCCTAAGCATAAAATCACTATTCATAATTTTCTATTCATAAAAAATTAAGTTGATCTTATTAGAATTTAAATTTCATACTGAACATAATTGTAGAAGAACATTTTATGAAAATAATTACACATTTTTAATTATTTAAGGTTTACATAAACATTTTTAAAATATCATTTCTCTAAAATTCATCAGAAATATGCATACTATATTTATCCGAACATTTGAAAATTCATAAAATTCATCATAAGAAGAATTCAAAATTTTTATTTAAAACAATGGATTCCACAAGGAAGTTACGGTCTCCTTACATAGCCCCTTATAACCCCAGAATATGACCAAAGTATAAGGTGTGCTAAGGTGAGAGAATCTGAGCGAGGCTCAGCCAACATTGCACGAGTAGTAATTTCTAATAGTTTGAACTTCTCGCGAAGGAGATTCTGTTCTAGCTTCACACGATGAAGTTCATCTTGGGTTTAGTCCAGAGAAAAGCCCAATGGTGCAACCAATTTCCCATGTTCCATTAGATGGTATTCGATTGGCCCGAGACTACTGGATGAGGCCATCAAATCTTCTTTCTATATTAATTAACCAATATCACTTGTATTTAGAGACAACAATAGAAACATTTTGTTTCCAGCGGTCATATTGACCAATGGTCATACAACAGTCAAAACTCCACGGTCTCATTTTAATTATACTCATGTTATCAAATGAAATAGTTTTTTTGAGTATAAAAATAAAATAACAAACAAAATTATGAAACAAGATTTATTCAAAATTTCGGGTCGTTACAATTTTCCCCCCTTAAGAAATTGTGTCCTCGCAATTTTTAAAATTGGGTTTGGAAATTTCATTGAATGTCCCACATCTGAAAATAAGTTAGTAAAACTATTACTTTATATGAAATAAATGGAAGTAAAAAGGTCACCCGAGTTAACCCACACTACGCTTCCATGTAGGAAAACATGGACATAGAGGAGGAAACAAAGGGTCAGGTTCTGAGGGAGAGTGATAGAAAACATGATTAGGATAAAGTTAACCACAAGAAAATCACAAACATATGATGTGTGTAAACGGTCATTGATTACCTAGTAGGAAACCTAAACCAACAACGTTTTTGTTTTACGTTCCTTTTCATAATTTTAAGGAATTCATTTACTATATAGAATAAAAACACAAGGAAATATATTTACCTTCAAGTAGAGTTTCATCCTTTTATAAGTTTCTACCAAAACTAATCTTTTCTCCAAACGATGAGAATTCAAAAACACTTGGTCTCATCAAAAAACAAGATTCATCTTCTTGAGAGTCACATAATACATAAAAGATTAACTATCAATTTCTTCTATATTTAATCATTATCCCAAAAATAGAAAGTGTAAGATAAAAGAACTCTTCAAAATGAAATAATCCCATAGGAAGGGAAACTACTTTCAATTCTTCAATGTTCCATGGTACTACCCAATGTTCATAATAGACCATTCCATAAATAAATGTCCTTAAATCTCCTCAAAATAAACCAAACTAATATTGAAACCCAACTATAAGAACGATCTCCTAACATAGTATTCCAAGGTAGACTTTATCTTTCATCTCCAAAAAACATCAACCACCCTTATCATCTTATAACAAAAGTAACTAACCTAATCACATTTCCCCAAGATAGGTTAATCATTTCCATATATAACCTAAATTACTATAATTTCACCTTAAATTCATTTATTCTTCATAATATAAGTAAACCATTACTCCTCACGGAAAATACCATATTAATTTATTTACCTCAATCAAATAGTGTTCCCAAAATAGTGAACGTCATCCAAATTAATAATCATCATTTAATCCCTTTATCACCTTTTTAAAGAAGAATAGCTTTAGTACATAAAAATGTGGTACATATCAATAGATGTTTTACTTAATGATATAAAATCATCTTAGGTAGTGACTCAATGATCTTAGAAAACATAAATGATATGCTTATAGAGTACGAACTAAAATACAACATGACATAGACAATTATTGTGAAGAAGTTACATGTACTTCAGTCATCATGATCCATCTCAGCATAGGACTTGCATTGTTCCCTTGTCCTCGAAGATGGTTGATGATCATCATGATTCTCATCGCTTCCAATAGAGAATTTCCTTGGATAATTTCTAACTTCACCATATTTATGATATCAAAATGTATAAGGTACATTAGATCGAACCTTATCTCCATTAATCACACTATCCATTTTTTTAAAGCAATTGGATATTTTATGCCCTATCATCCCACACTTAAAACTTCTCCTGGTTCCTTTGTGACATTCTCCTTGGTGCCTCTTCCCACACTTTTTGCAAAAAAAAAGAAGTTGGGTCTTCTTTCCCCTATCAACTTTTTTAGATGAGCATCCTTGAGAATTTGCCTTCTTCTTCCTTGATAAATTTGGGCATTCAATGAGGTACCAATTATTAATTGTGATTTTTGATAGCTGGTTTGGAAAAATCACAATATGTTCAACTTTATCTTTTGTCATCTCTGTCACATTAATTGGGAAATCATCACATTTCATATCACATTGGTTTTTGGGACATTCTCTTCCATTTCCCACCATTAACTAAGAAAATAATGTATAATTAGGGGGTTTAAATACATAGCCAATAATCATGAAAAAGAAATTTTAGGAATAGAAGGATAATCATTGTAGAAGAAAAGTATATCGTAACGTGTGATCCCCTAGGTTCCAATCTATGTTATCCATTATCATTTTCTCTTGTGTGAATCTTTATTTTATTTTATCTTTGTTGCTTTAATAATGGTTCATACTAAGCTTATATTTTTACCAAAGCATATCCCCCGGGAGGGTCGTAACCAAGAGTTCAGCAAGGACCATTGTCGTGTACCATTTCCCATTCGAGTCTCGCTCATAGTGGTTTTTTCGGGTTTTACCCCTATGTAAATATGTGCCAAATCCCCCTCTACCTGCTCGTATCCAGACATGGATGTATTTTCTTGGCAACCCCTTACTCAATAATCACCAAAATACCAGGAAGATTTCCAATATTTAAAATTTTATATAGGATTCTTCATATAGTTTTCATATCCTAATTTCAACAAATAACTAAACCATACTTTGATACCAACCATAGCATCCAGCCTTTTTATCACATAACTTTTCATTACATTTTACAAAACTGATGATCTTTAAGGTTTAGTGTCTTGGAAACCAGGAACTTAAAACATGAAAACATAAAATATTCTTCTTAAACACTTGAAAGGATTTTACTTATGTTCATACTAGGTTCATTACTGCATCTCATAACCTGGGGACATACATCAAAAGAAAGGGTGAGTAGAAGGCCCAGTAAGGGAAACAAGGGGAAACATTTAACATGCGAACTTGAGATACATAAACAATATCATGAAAAATAATGTTAAGGCAGGACAATGAAATCATGAGGAATATCATAATAAAAATAACATATTTTGTAACTTGAAGATGTGGATAAAACATTTAATATTGAAAATCATTTATGTTTCACCAAGGTCCATCCCCAAGGTGTCATTAAAAATTACCATGGTTATTCACCAAGGCGTCGTTAAAAAAATGGTCATCTCTAGAGATTAAGTCATTACCCAATGCTATGGAGCGCTATCTGGGCGCACCCTTAAATTTTTATTTATTATCATGTGACCCACATATATAATCATCAATAATTTCATAAACAATCCATATAGAATAAAAGAAATGGGTTTCATTTCATAATCAAAACGTTTTAAAAACTGCTTTCAAGACATGATCTTTATGTCACTTAAAACCCACAGAATGGGAAAGCAGGTCTCATGTATATAAATCCCAGAATTTAAAGTAGAAAATTTTGTTATATATGTGAATAACCCTTTATAAGAAAGAGCTTTGATTATTCATTTAATAAAATAAATTAATTTGATAATAAGAGAGAAACATTTTAATGCGGAAATTCTGATGCATACCGGCTATGTTTCGGGGTTTTAGAAAACATTGAAAAGAGTGGGGACATGGGTCACCCACTCATAAATGATCCAAAAAACATTATAGGGACAGAATATAAAGTATTTAAGAACATGGTAATGAAACTTGAAGGATATACCATATGAAATGAAGTCCACTAAAGAAGACAAAAATAAAATTTCCCTTATGAAAATTCGGCAGCCTTACAACATCACTTAAAATTCAACAAAAATGATTTGAAGAGATCAAATAGGGTCTCTATTCAAATGAAAATAAAAGTTCAGTATGATAGATATAGAGATAATAACCCAACATAATAATAAGGAACTCGAAAAAATTGACATGAAAGTAGAACTTTGAAAAATGAGAAAGGTGATAGAATCCCTTAAAAATTCGGCAGCCTAACAGCGCCACTTAAACATCAACAAAAATTAATTGATGAGATAAAATAGTGTCTCTCAAAATATGATCATAAAATATAATTATGATAGATATAGATATCATACCCCAACTTAGTGAAAAGGAACTTGACAGAATTTACATGATAGTAGAACTTTTAAAAATGAGAAAGGTGAAAGAATCCCTTAAAAATTCGGTAGCCTAACAACGCCACTTTAAATATCATAAAACGAATTGATGAGAGAATAAGGGGGACTCTCATCATGTGAAAATGAAAAGGAAATTTAGAGGAATATAAAATAACATCCTACAACATAAGATCATGGAGCATAAAATAAATGACATAAAAGAGATTACTTAAAAAGAAAGAGAGAGGTAGGATGTCTTACCTTAAACGTAACTCTTAAAACCCGAAGGATGGGACCTTGAGGGCTGGGGGAACATTGGGAGGACTCCTTGGGAGGTAATGAGACAAGAGTCTCGTTGGGGGAGAGTTGGGAGTGATAAATAAAGGAGGGAAGGGTGGGTATTTATAGGGAAAGTGAGGAGACAACGCATTAATGGCCAAGGGACACCTCATTGGTGGTTTAGGAAAAACAATGGGCTTGCCCATGGTATTGGCCACTTGGGACACCTCATACCTTATCTTACTATTTATAAGTCGACTATATTGATTACATACTTAACACATCATTTAATGATGTCATTAAGCACTAGTAACTTAAAAACTGTATTTAAACTATTCATCGAAAATTCAACTTTCTCAGAAAAATCCCAAAATTTCACCTTAACCAAATATCAATGCTCTGATTTCAAAAATGAACTCCATTTTATAAAAATATTTTTCTAAATATTTTTAATTTAATTTTTATATAAATACACTATTCACCAAAAAATCAATTTTTAGAAAATTCCCCAAAAATTACCTTAGCATAATATCGATGTTCTGAATTCAAAAATAAAGTCCATTTTATGAAAATAATTTGCTAAATATTTTAAATATAATTTTTAATTAAAAAACTCTATTCACCCAAAAAAACTAATACTTGACTAATAATTTATGAAATTGTTATTTAACCATTTTATTGAATCACATTACTTAATCAAGATTCCTATATTATATTAATAATTTCTTTAAGTGTTATTACTAATCCATTTGGTCACATTACTAATCCTAATCATAAAATCACTATTCATAATTTACTATTCATCATAAATTATTTTGATATTATTAAACTCTAAATTTCGTACTGAACATAATTATAGAAGACCATTTTTTGAAAATCATTACACATTTTTAATTATTTAAGGTTTACATAAAAATTTTTAAATTATCCTTTCTCTAAAATTCATCAAAAATATGCATACTATATTTATCCGGATATTTGAAAATTCATAAATTTCATCATAAGAAGAAATCAAAATTTTTATTTAAAAAAAAAAAATTACACAGGGCAGTTACGGTCTCCTTACATAGCCCTTTATAATGCAAGCATAGGACCTAAATGTGATGTGTGCTAATGTGAGAGAATCTGAGGGTGGATCATCCAACATTTCGCGAGTAGTAATTTATATCATTTTGAACTTCTCACGAAGGCGATTCCATTATAGCTTCACATGATGATGTTCGGATTGGGTTTGGTCCAGAGGAAAGCCCATTGGTGCTACCACCTTCCCAAGTTCTGTTAGATGGGATTTGATTGGCCTGAGACTACTGGATGAGGCCATTAAATCTTCTTTCTATATTAATTAACCAAGATCACTTGTATTTAGAGACAACAATCGAAACGTTTAGTTTCCAGCGATCATATTGTCCAATGGTTATATAACAGTCAAAACCTAACGATCTCGTTTTAATTAAACTCATGTTATCAAATGAAACAGTTTTGTTGAGTATAAAAATAAAATAACACACAAAATTAGGAAACAAGATTTATTCAAAATTTTGGGCCGTTACAATCTTCCTCCCTTAAGAAATTTCGTCCTCGCAATTTTCAAAATAATTTTTTGAATTTTCATTGAGAGTCCCACATCAGAAAATGAGTCAATAAAACTATTACTTTAAATGAAAGAAAGGGAATTACAAAGGTCACCCGAGTTAACCCACACTAGGATTCAATGTACGAAAACATGGACATAGAGGAGAACACCGAGGGTCAAGTTCTGAGGGAGAGTGATAAAAAAATTATTAGGAGAAATTTAACCACAAGAAAATCATAAACATATGATGTGTGTAAACGGTCTTTGATTACCTAGTAGGAAACGTAAACCAACAATGTTTTTGTTTTACGTTCCTTTTCATAATTTTGAGGAATTCATTTACTATATATTATAAAAACACAAGGAATTATATTCACCTTCAAGTATAGTTTCTTCCTTTAATAAGTTTCTACAAAAATAAATATTTTCTCCAAATGATGAGCCTTCAAAAACACTTGGTCTCATAAAAACACAAGAATCATATTCTTGAGAGTCACGTAATCCACAAAAGATTAACTATCAATTTATTCTATCTTTAAACATTATCCCAAAAACAGAAAGGGTAAGAAAAAAATTATTCAAAACGAAAGAATCCCATAGGAAGGGATACTACTTTTAAATCTTCAAAGTTCCATGGTACTACCCAAAGTTCATCATCGACCATTCCATAAATAATTGTCCTTAAAATTCCTCAAAATAAACAAAACTAAGATTGAAACCCAATTATAAGAATGATCACATAACATAGTCTTCCAAGATAGACTTTATCGTTCATCTCCAAACAACATCAACCACTCATATCGTCTTATAACAAAAGTAACTAACCTGATAACAGTTTCCCCATGATAGGTTAATCATTTTCATATGTAACCTAAATTACTATAAGATTGCCTTAAATTCATCGATTCTTCAAAATATGATTCAAACTTTACTCCTCAAAGAAAATATCGTAGTAATCTATTTACCATGATCAAATAGGGTTCCCAAAATAGGGAATGTCTTCCCAAATAGTAATCATCTTTTAATCCCCTAATCACCTTTTATCAAGAAGAAGAACTTCACTACATCAACAATTGGTACATAACAATTGATGATTTTTTTAATGATATAAAATCATCTTAGGTAGTGACTCAATGGTCATAGAAAACATAAAAGATATTCTCATAGAGCACGATCTAAAATACAACATGACATAGAAAATTATTGTGAAGAAGTTATATATACTTCAGTTATCATGAACCATCTTAGCATAGGACATGAATTGTTCCCTTTTCTTCGAAGATTGTTGATGCTCATCATGCTTCTCACCCCTTCCAAGAGAGCATTTCCCTGGATAATGTCCAACTTCTCCATATTTACGACATAGATATGTATAAGGTACATTAGATTGAACCTTATCTCCATTCATCACATTATCCATTTTTTAAAGCAATTGGATACTTTATGCCCTATCTTCCCACACTTAAAACATCTACCGGTTCCTTTGTGACATTCTCCTTGGTGTCTCTTCCCACGCTTTTTTCAAAAAAGAAATTGGGTCTTCTTTACCTTATCAACTTTATCAAATGAACATCCTTGAGACTTTGTCTTCTTCTTCCTCGATGAATTTGGGCATTCAACTAGGTACCAATTATTAATTGTGATTTTTGATAGATGGTTTGGCATAATCACAATATGTTCAACTTTATCTTTCTTCATCTTTGTCACATTAATAGGGAAATCAACACATTTCCTATCACATTGGTTGTTGGGATATTCTCTTCCATTTCCCGCTATTAACTAAGAAATGAATGTGGGCTTAAATACTTAGCCAATAATCATGAAAAGGAAATTTTAATAATAGAAGGATAAAATTGTAGAAAAAAAGTATATCCTAACTTATGATCCCCTAGGTTACAATCTAGGTTATCCATGATCATATTCTCTTATGTGAATCTTTATTTTATTTTATCTTTGTTCCTTTAATAATGGTTCATACTAAGCTTATGAATTTACCAAAGAATATCCCCCGGGAGTGTCGTAACCAAGAGTTCAAAAAGGCCCATTGTCATGTATCGGTTCCCATTCGAGTCTCGCTCAAAGCGGTGTTTTCGGGTTTTACCCATTTGTACATTTGTGCCAAAGCCACCTCTACCTGCTTGTATCCAGACAGGGATGTATTTTCATGACAACCCCTTATGCAATACTCACCAAAATACCAGGAATATTTCCTATATTTAAAATTTTCTATAGGGATCTTCCTAGAGTTTTTATATCATAATTTCCAAAAAATAACTAAACCATCCTTTGATACCAACAATAGCATCCCACCTTTTTATAACATAACTTTTCATTACATTTTACAAAATCGAGGATCTTTAAGGTTTAGTGTCTTGGAAACCAGGAACCTAAAACAAGAAAACATAATATATTCTTCTTTAACTATTTAAAGGCTTCTCCTTATGTTCATACTAGGTTAATTACTACATCTCATTACCTGGGGACATACATCAAAAGAAAGGGTGAGAATAAGGCCCAGTAAGGGAAACAAGGGGAAACATTTAACATGTTAACTTGAGATACACCAATAATGTCATGAAAAAGAACTTTAAGGCATGAGAAAGAAATCATGAGGAATATCATAATAAAAATGACGTATTTCATAACTTGAACATTTGGCTACAAAATTTTATATTGACAATAATTTCTCTTTCACCAAGGTCCATCCCAAGGTGTCATTAAAAATTACCAAGGTTATTCACCAAGGCGTCGTTAAAAAAATGGTCATCTCTCGAGATTAATTCTTTACCCAATGCATTGGAGTGCTATCCAAGCGCACCCTGAACTTTTTCATTATTATCATGTGATCCACATATATCATCATCAATAATTTCATAAAAAAGCCCATATAGAATAAAAGAAATGGGTTTCATTTCATAATCATAAAGTTTTCAAAACATCTTTAAAGACATGATCTTTATGTCACTTAAAACCCACAAAAAGGGAAAGCGCGTCTCATGTATGTAAATACAAGAATTTAAAATAGAAAATTTTGGTATATATGTGAATAACCCTTTAGGAAAAAAGAGCCTTTATTATTCAATTAATAAAATAATTGAATTTTAGAATAAGAGAGAGACATTTTGAGACGGAAATTCTGCAGTATAACAGCTATGTTTCGGGGTTTTAGAAAACATTGAAAAGAGTGGGGACATGGGTCACCCACTCATAAATGATCCAAAAAACATTATAGGGATAGAATATAAAGGATTTAAGAACATGGAAATTAAATTTGAATGATATACCATATGAAATGAAGAACATAAAAGGAAGACAAATATAAGATTTCTCTTATGAAAATTCAGCAGCCTAACGACGTCACATATACTTCAACAAAAATGAATTGACGAGATCAAATAGGGTCTCTCATAATATGAAAATAAAATATCAGTATGATAGATATAGAGATCATACCCCAAAATTATAAAAATGAACTTTAAAGACTTGACATGAAAGTAAAACTTTGAAAAATGATAATTGTGAAAGAGTCCCTTAAAAATTCAGCAGCCTAACGACGCGACTTAAACTTCAACAAAAATGAATTGAGGAGATCAACAAGGGTATCTCATAATATGAACATAAAATATCAGTATGATAGATATATATATCATACCCCAAGATAATAAAAAGGAACATGAAATACTTGACATGAATGTAGAACATTGAAAAATGAGAAAGGTGAAAGAATCCCTTAAAATTTCGGCAGCCTAACACTGCCAATTAAACTTTCTTAAAAAGAATTGATGACAGAAAAAGGGGGTATCTCATCATATGAACATGAAATGGGAAGTAATAGGAATATAAAAGAACATCCTCCAACATATGATCATGGATCTTATGTGAAATGACATGAAAAAGATTACTTAAAATGAAAGAGAGAGGTAGGATCCCTTACCTTAAATGTAACTCTTAAAACTCGAAGGTTGGGACCTTGAGGGCTTGGGGGAATCTTGGTAGGACTCCTTGGGAGGTAATGAGACCAGAGTTTCATTGGGGGAGAGTTGTGAGTGAAAACTAAAGGAGGGAATGTTGGGTATTTTTAAGGAAAGTGAGGGGACAAGGCATTAATGACCAAGGGAAACCTCATTGGTGGTTTTGGCAAACCCATGGGCTTCCCCATGGTATTTTCCCATGTTATTGGCCACTTGGGACACCTCATACCTTATCTTACTATTCAAAAGTCGACAATATTGATTGCATACTTAACACATCATTTAATGATGTCATTAAACACCTGTGACTTAAAAACTGTATTTTCCCTATTCATCGAAAATTCAACTTTCTCAGAAAAATCCCAAAATTTCACCTTAATCAAATATCGATGCTCTAATTTCAAAATAGAACTCCATTTTATAAAAATATTTTTCTAAATATTTTTATTTTTATTTTTAAATAAATACACTATTCACTGAAAATTCATTTTTTTTAAAAAATTCCCCAAAAATTACCTTATCATAATATCGATGATCTGAATTCAAATATAAAGTCCATTTTATAAAAATAATTTTCTAAATAATTTTAATTTAATCTTTAATTAAAAAACACTATTCACCCGAAAAAACTAATACTTGACTAAAAATTTATGAAACCGTTATTTAACAATTTTATAGAATCACATTGCTTAATCAAGGTGCCTAGATTATATTAATAATTTCTTTAAGTGAGATTACTAATCCATTTGGTCAAATTACTAATCCTAATCATAAAATCACTATTCATAATTTACTATTCATCAAAAATTATGTTGATCTTATTAGACTTTAAATGTCATACTGAACATAATTGTAGAATACCATATTTTGAAAATCATTACACATTTTTAATTATTTAAGGTTTACATAAACATTTTTAAAATATCATTTCTCTAAAATTCATCAAAAATATGCATACTACATTTATCCGAAAATTTGAAAATTCATAAACTTCATCATAAGAAGAAATCAAAAATTTTATTTAAAACAAAGGATTACACAAGGCAGTTACGGTCTCCTTACATTGCCCCTTATAACCCCAGCATAGGACCAAAGTGTAAGGTGTGCTAAGGTGAGATAATCTGAGGGAGGCTCAGCCAACATTGCACGAGTAGTAATTTCTATCAGTTTGAACTTCTCGTGAAGGCGATTCCGTTCTAGTTTCAAACAATGAAGTTAGGCTTGGCTTTCATCAATAGAAAAGCCCAGTGGTGCTACATCCTTCCCAAGTTCCGTTAGATGTGCTTCGATTGGCCCGAGAGTACTGAATGAGGCCATAAAATATTTTTTCTATATTAATTAACCAATATGACTTGTATTTAGAGACAATAATCGAAACTTTTAGTTTCCAGCGGTCATATTGAGCACTGGTCATATAATAGTCAAAACCCAACGGTCTCATTTTAATTATACTCATTTTATCAAATGAAATAGTTTTGTTGAGTATAAAAATAAAATAACACAAAAAATTAGGAAACATGAATTATTCAAAATTTCGGGTCGTTACAAATAGTTAGTAAAAATAATTCTGGATGAAATCTAAATATCATTTTCAGTATATCTCGAAGACAAAATAAATGATGATATTTTCAACCACAAATATTTGACTCTATAAGATTTTATAGAAATGAATACAAATATGAATCACTCGATTGGTAAATCGAAGAAAAGTGCATCCTCTAGTAAGGAATTATAAATATAAAATCCACAATAGGATCTGTAATGTTCTCTATAAAAAATTAGAATATCTATAATTATGTTCACTAGATGCTTCATTTATATGAATTCATTCTCTTA
This sequence comes from Viscum album, assembly GCA_963277665.1. Taxonomy (NCBI): domain Eukaryota; kingdom Viridiplantae; phylum Streptophyta; class Magnoliopsida; order Santalales; family Viscaceae; genus Viscum; species Viscum album. The sequence goes on along the minus strand of OY728155.1, from coordinate 211,300,530 downwards.
TGATCCCTTTTCCTTGTAATCTAGGTACCATAGGACACAAATCATTTCAATCCCAAATAGATGTCTCATAAATTCCCAATTCTCTCTGTGTAGACTGATGATGTAGATGAATGCATCAAATTTCATTCACTTCTATGGAAGAGTGCATCACATGAACCTCACCTTAATAGATAATCTCTACTAATTTAGGACCATACACTTCCTCAATCTATCTAAATTGGGATCCTATATTTCATACTCTCTGTATGAAAGTTAAAATCCCATATTATCTAGGGTCAACCTGATGTCACTATGAAAAACATAACCAAATACCCCCAAAAATAGTTATTTCTAAATGATTTAATAAGAATGGTGTCAAAGTAGAATTGCTCTAAATATAGGTATCTCACAATCCAATGATATTGGGGATTCAAAATATGACATATTCACCAATATTATACCCATACCATATTGTATGACACTTTATATGGTACACCTAGTGGGTCATCCCGTACCCAAAACATATTTTCTGCCTCATAACCAAATTATGTATTACTATATATGATCCATAATAATGCTAAACTTAAAATTTATTTATCACCTATAATACTCCATGATTAACAATGGTTATGGATAAGTCAAAGTCATACATTGAGATATGAGTTATTGTTTCACATCCCGATCTGTATATGAATATAAAAAGATATGTATCCAATGTGAAGGAATGCTAATGTTGAGATTTATTTTGTATAACATTATATATTTTATATTCCTAAAAACATTTAATAATACATAAGAAAACCATACATAAGATCATATCTAACATACCATTTATGATAGACTTCAAGACCATCCTTGGTCTTTCATCACATTTAGGGGGTTTGTTGAACTCATTCCATATCTATGTAATTCTTACCCCATAACATTTTGACCATTCTATAAATACCTCCAACTAAAATCATTAGTAAAAAACATTGATAACTAAATCTATATTTGTTAATATTGAGTGTTATGAATAATATTTATTATGTTCAACTCCATGATCAAATTCATTCTCTATAACTATATAACATTTAATATTTTGATGTTAGTAACTTATGTTATTTACATATAATTATTTCAATATATGAAATCAACATCCTTTGGAACCATTACATCGTAATTCCTCCATGAAATATAATGGTAGCTAATTTAACTATTTATATTATAACTTCCCAATACATCATAAACTCATTTTTTATAATTTTATATTCACTCTTCAAAAAAGAAATAGCTACACTCTATATTTTTATTGGCTTCCATTCCCAAAAGCTCTATTAGTATATTAAGTGAAATTTACATTGAAATTTAAATGGTATAATATTTTCTAATTTTGAACTAAATTATGTTAAAATTTACTTTCATTATTGACTTGGGATATATATTTTTCATAGAATATCATTCTAGGATACTGAAACTACTCTATGAATAGGAAATAACTATTATTCCCATTTTTTGAAATATTTAACAACTAAAATATTTAATCCATATCATTAGTGGTTTGTTATGTTTTTTGATAATTTTTTAAGTGAAACATTTACCCTAAAGAATATTTCACTAATTGGTGTGGAATCTAAATTTATAATATTTTAAAAAATATATGGATGAACCCATTTATACTACATAATATATTATTTATCCTTCTTCTTAGGACATTTTTTAGAATCTCATGAATGGTAGACCATGTTTTTTGAATACGTTATCTCATATTGTTCATATCAATTCTTTCTTAATAAGGGTTCCACTGATCATGTAAGGGAAATGAGATGAGCATACAAATACATTACATAGATCCATATGATCATGATATATTCCATTATTTTCAAATATTTATTATGGATACTGTTGGATTCAACATTTAAATGAAACCAATAATATTTATAAATTGTTCCCGTGATTTTGTACTCTCGTATATTTAAAAATGTTATAAATTATATATTTGTAATAACATCCAAAAAAGGGAATAAAAAATATAAAAACATAAAAAAATAAGATCCATAAATTGATTCAAATGAGACATAACAAAAATAAATGGGGACACAAGGCACATAAATCATATACATTGGGCCATAAATTATCATATATATAACAACAAACATTGAAAAATCCCACTTCAACCAGTGTTTGAATGTTTATGAGGAGATAATATGGACCATGCCTACCCATATGTAAAGACCAAGAATTTCCATGTAATGTTTTTAAATATATGGTAACTATACGAGTAGAAGAAAATTTACGGCGTGTGATTCTGAGGCCCGGTGTGTCCAGAATCAATTTCTGATGTATTTTTCGAGTACGTTTAGTAAACATACGAGTGGGTTTTTCTAAAATTTGAACTGGTGCTTGGAATTGAAATATGAGGGCACCGTTGAACTCACAGAGCTGGTATTCACTTAATAAGACTTTCACCTCAACGATAGATGGTCGATGATAGAATTTCTAATTTGTGTTATTTGTTGAAATAATAAAAAAATAAATGAATTTTTTATTTTATTTTATCTATTATAACCACCCATGTGGAAGTTGGAGGTGGGGACCAACACACCTTAACCTCTAATGAGAGGTTATGGTGGTGAGGCCCACCCGAACCTAACCTCCCATGTTAGGATAAGATGTGGGGACTACCACAGAATAAACCCCCTAATAATGGTGTGAGAGGAAAACCTCTCAACTCCCTTCCTTAATGAGGGAGTGTCTCTTGATCTCCCATAACTTAATGGTGCCACCCCCCCTATTTTAATGGTGTCAACCCTTCCCCTTTAATTAATTGATCCATCTGATTTAATGAAATGCTACAATTTTAATTTTAAATAGATCAAACAAAATAATAGTGGTTGGAGGGGATATCTATTAATTTGTTTGAAAAAGGATGGAAAAGGAGGATTAGAGGTCTTAAGAGGAAACTCTTCAATTAGGAATGCCTTTGACTACGAAGAACGACCTCCTTTGACCATATTCCATGAACTCCTTTCGTTGTGGGATGTCCTTATCCACAACGAATCGATTCCCATCACTTTCAAAATGGTTCGTCTTCTTCCCCGTGACTACATCAACAAACAACAAACAAGGTAGGGTATTTATGTAGGTATGATATTATTCCATTATTTCTTTCCTTACAAAACAAAGAAAGAGGACCAATATATTATCAAGTTGATCCATGGATTCTTTTCATTATGGGTTTGGAATATATTGTTATGAAGGGATTAGGGGAATTGATGTTTTTATGATATCAACCATTCTTATTCTTTGTTTATGTTCTTGATGAACCAATTTCTACCACCCTATACGTGGAGGATATGGTCCAAACTAACATGGCCCAACCCATTCTGTCGTTATTTTTTGTAATTTTCTTCAACATGGAGATGAGGCGACGAGATGATGAAGGTGACAGAGGCAACCTGTGCCACCCCCATGATGCTTCGGCTCCCTAGCTGGATAGGCTCCGAAACCCCGAGGAAAACCCTGCCGCCCTCCATCTTCCGAGCCGCCCCATCTGCACTGCCTGTCGGCTGCACTGGCCCGAGCCGCACCGTACCCTGGCCACACGGTGCCCCTATCACGCCGTTCCCTGAATTCCGGCCACTGCGCCTCTTGGCCGAGTTGGCCTCTCGCGGCCCTCATGGCGCCCCGACCAAGCAGGCCTCCCACAAACCTCCCAGCGCCCCGGCTGGGAGGGCCTCCCACGCCCCTCACGATGCCCAATCTGAAACTGCTTGCACCCTCACGGTGACCTCTAGTCCGAGTCTCCCACATGGAACCCTCCGGTTTGAACTACTCTCATGCCGATCCATAGAGGATTCGCGCCCTTGCGGCCGGTCCGCCCTCTCTCGACTATCTGCGGCCCCTCACGACCTACTTTGCTAGGCCCAGTGGGAAGGGCTAAACCCAAAGGGATGTCCCACCCAACAGGCCAAGTCAAACCCAATGGGTAAGGCTGGGTTGACCCAAATTGGGTCTACCCAGACTGGGTCAGGCTAGGTTGGTCCGACCGGGTCAAACTGGACTCGGGCCCAATTTGACCCTTTGCATTCATTCGACAATATATTTGGCAGCAGACATCTATTTGACGAACCGTACACGGCGCTGATTATCATGGAGAATGATGGTCCCTTTGAATATTCTCCACTAGAGTTTTGGATTGAGATGGGAAATGGTCAGGATGGAGCGAGCACGAATCCAACTGGGCCCCCGAGATTAAAAAGGCTAATAACTCACAGTCTGGGCGTCCAATTGACACGTTGGCAGTTACATTGAGACCCATATGACATGGAGGACCTTCAAGATTGTTCTTCATGGGACTTAGTGAGATTTGGAGTATCAAATAGTAGCTTGTGAAGTGGATCCTTCCTGAGATGAATGAGCAGAGTGCGGAGACCTAGTAACTGGATGAGACTTGACAACTACTGACCGATTGACTCAGAGTGACTCGACTAGCCTAGTGGAGATCACCTGGTTGTGGCGGAAAATCCAAGGTGGAGGACATCCTGGTTGTAGTGGTAGACCCGCGGTACTCGACATGAGGAGTACATATGTAGGCTATGAGTGGTAGCGTCTGGTTGTGTCGCTAGACCCACGGTGGGGAGAGCCTCTATGTGACGCAGTAGACTCTTGATACTCAAAATGAGGAGTACCTCAGTAGTCCAAGGATAGTGGGAAGTTCACTTGGTGTTGTTGTAGGTCCATTGTACTCGACATAGAAGGAATAATATAGCAGCTGTGGTTTCAATAATGGGATTAAAATCCAGGTTGAGCTGAATCAATACTTTTGTGTTTTCCTCATGATTGAGATGGATCACTTGATAACTTAAGTATATGTATGTGCATATACCTAAGTAAGTTTATCTGTTGAATTCAGGTTTTGTGGATTATCCTTGTTGGATTTTGTGAGACCTTAAGGGTATCATGGTCCCTACTGAGTATGGTTTTACTCACCCATGCACGGGCTATGCCCAAACCTTGTAGTGTTGGTTACAGACAACGGATAGCTCTGACTGAGGCTGAGAGTACCAGGACTGGACGGTACCCGATGGTGGACCTTACAACAAGTTGGTACACGAAGAAGACTGATGGACATATATTTCTAAGGAATCTATCTGTGCCTACCCATCAGGTTGGAATTCTAGAGGACGTCCCAGTACCTGTTTTTCCTTTCATCAATTGTACTTGTACATTCAGTTCCTTATACATTATAGTAGGGCTTGTATTTCAATCCCCTTTTAATTTTCAAAAATAATTTTTTATAAAGCTTACCTAGTGTTTTTTATCCAGATGTGTGCTTTTTTGTGTGCTTTTATAGCTTATAAAGGTGAAGATTTCCCAGTTTAGAGAATTACGCCTTTGGTGCAAGTCTCCAACCCCTGGCCTAGAGAAGGCGGGCTTGGGGTATTCACGAAACAGGTCCTAGGGGACGGGTCATGAAAATTTGGTATTAGATGAGTCGGTTCTAATATAGAACAAAGGACTGTGATCATTATTTTCTCTGAAGAATTAGTGTTAAGTGTAGTTAGTGTGGTTCTCAGTTCAGGGAGTCATGTGTTGGTGCGGCAGCCGACGTATCCATACTCTGGGACACTGACTTCTAATTTCCAACTCAGTGCATGAAAGCACTGATTGTGTGAGTGTTTTAAAAAGTTTTCTTTATGTCAGCTCAACCAGGTCAGCTCACCATTCATAATATTTTGACTGTTTTGCACTAGTTTCTTTCAGGATGCCTCTCCACAGACAGCCGATTAGAGTTACTAGAGTTGTACCCACTGATAGCCACCAAGTGATGAGGCCTCGGTGAAGGGCCATTTTCCATAAAAGGAACCAGTATTACCATGCCCCGTTGGGCCACCGATGCTACCAGCCCTAGTAGAAGATGGTCCACATAGCTCGAGCACGTTTTTTGAGTTCCCACGATAGCGGCCACCCAGGTTCAGGAGAGAGACGGACCCACAGGCAGCTGAGGATTGGCTGGAGGCTGCGGTGAGAGTTTTCCGACTGGTTGGGACACCACCAGACCTCATGGTGATTCTTCCTACCAGCCTTCTACAAGAAGCAGTGGGAAAATGGTGGAGCTTGATTCTTCGGGTTTATGCCAAGATATTCTTCTCTTAAAAGGCTTTGAGAGCCTGTGTTGGGAAGACTTTGTCCTAGCGACTCTTCACGTAGTGAGCATTCAAGAGCTACTTCATCTGCAGTAGGGAAGCATGACTATATCTCAGTTCTCAGCGAGGTTCATAGACATCTCACGTTATTCCACTGATATTGTGTGGGACCCATTCTTTAGGTCCCAGACCGTGGATCAGGTACTCAGGCCGGATATTAGTGCTTCGGTGATCTAACTCAGCATCTCAACGTAGGATGGGGGGGTTAGAAATATACCTCTTAGTGGATAGTTTCATTACTGAGTAGTCTCAAGAAGAATGGTCAACCACTAGTAGACACGTAGCGAAGTCTTCTACAGCTGGCAGAAGACTAATGTCATAGAGGTCCAAGAGGACCTGATCTAAAGGTGGATGACCGCATGGCTTAGGATCTGTTGTGCGGGGAACCCAATGTGGAGACAGACCTGCCAGGAGCAGGCAATGTTACTCATTCGGCAGGTAGGGTCACATTGATTGTGACTGTCCGAACCGTCGTTCTGATGATCAGAACAGAGTCGACGGACCTTCCATGTAGAGAAAAATATTCAATCGAGGCAGTCCGTTGGGAGTAGGTGCACATGGAAGATGATATGGTCGTGTAGCTGGTGATGGATTATGATTTGAGGTGTTACCGCCACCACCACTAGGAGGTCCACCACGACCGCAGGGAGCAGGTGGACAAGGTAGATCTCAGCTCCAGGTAGATGAGGCTTACTATCATGACGCTTAGGATATGATATGAGATACTATTTGTGTCCACTCCACCATATCTGTAGTACTTATGGACACATGTGCCAGTCACTCTTTCATTTCCACTACCCTTGATCAGAGCTCAGAATTTCTGATGAAGCCGTTGGCTCGATCATTATGTCTAGAGACTCCTACGAGAGTGTTTTGACGATTACCCACTGGTGCCGATAGTGTAGGCTTACTCTAGGAGGAAAGAGTTTTGGCTATGATCTCCTAGTAGTGGCGTCGAGGCCTTACGACGTCGTCTTGTGTATGGACTGATTATCTACAGTCCATGCTTAGATTGACTGTATTAGGCACAAAGTGAGGTGTTTCAGCATTGATGGGACTAGGTTTACCTTCACCGGAGAGAAGGGAGTATTTGCATCACGTCATGGACTTACTCGGAGGAGAGTGCAGCCAATCACTCATTAGTTGGCTAGCCTTACCCTCTGAGTAGTTGATGTGGAGAATCCGAGCTATCCTGTTGTGGTGGAAAAGTACGCAGACGTCTTCCCTGATTATGTCACAGGTCTACCTCCTCATGGAGAGGTAGAATTTTACATTGACTTGTACCCCAGTATGACATAGATATCTATACCAGCATATCAGATGGATCCTGTAGAGTTTCGCGAGCTGCGGGTACAGCTGGAGGACTAGTAGGGGAAGGGATTTTTCTGGCCCTGTGTTTATCACTTGGCAGCCCCGATTCTGTTCTCCAAGAAGGCGGATGGGTGCTTGAGGCTTTATGTTTACTATATGTTCCTGAACCAAGTGATCGTGAAGATCATGTACCCACTCTCAAGGATTGATGGCATCTTTTATCAGCTGATGGGAGCACAGTGGTTTTTGAAGATAGACCTCAGATCGGGCTTTGACCAGCTCAGAGTTCCAAACAAGGATGTGTAGAAGACGACCTTCTGATGTCAGTATAGCCACAAAGTGTTCTTGGTTCTACCATTCGGCATAACCAACGATCCATAAGTGTTCATGGGACTCATGAACATGATATTTTATCCGTAACTTGATCTCTTTGTCAAAGTATTCATCGATGAAATTCTGATCTACTCGACTACTAAGGAGTAGCATGCCTATCTTTTGTGGGTAGTATTGGACACACTCTGAGATCACCACATTATGTTAAGATCTCGAAGTGCTAGTTCTAGATATGAGAGGATGAAATTCTGGGACATGTCTTCTTGGAGGCTGGAGTTGCAGTGGATCCAATATTGATTGAGGTAGTACATTCTTGGGAGAAACACATGAGTGTGACAGAGGTATATAGTTTCTTGGGTTTGGCTGGATACTACTGGAGGTTTGTATCAGACTTCTCCAGAGTTGCAGCACCATTTTCAGCCTTGACGAAGAAGGGATAACCCTTTGTGTGGTCGGAGAGATTCTAGAAGAGCTTTCAGGAGATGTGGTAGAGGCTGACTAGTGCCCCCCATCTTTAGGAAAATAGAGGAAGGCGTAGGGTATGCAGTTCACTAGGACCCATCAATGTATGGGCATGGATGTTTCCTGATGCAGTAGTGAACAGTGATTGTTTTGGGTTCACGACAGCTGAGAAAACACGAGAATAACTATGCTACACTTGATCTAGATTTAGTAGTAGTGGTATTTTCCTTGAAGATGTGGCAGCACTATCTGATCAGCGAACATCTTACTGTGTAGTACGATCACAAGAATATATGTTATATCTTCTCCCAGATCGACCTAAACCTATGACATCGACATTGGCTAGATTTCCTCAAGTAAAATGACTTAGAGATTGTCTATACTCCTGGAAAGGGGAAAATTTTTGAAGATGCACTAAACAAGATATCTTAAATACAACTACTATGTGTGGCGACAGAGTAGCTGGCCGCTTTGCAGATATCCTTTGTGGATAGGGACGGAAGAGTTTATCTAGAGTCTCTTATTATCCCTCCACCACTTCATCAGTGAGTGAGGGAGATGATGCATGGGGACGTTGACTGTGAGACACGACGTGCTCAGATATCCACAGGGCAGGCACCTAATGTATTTTCTAAAGGTGGGAAATATGTCGTCCACTTCAGATTACATACCATGGTACCTGTGTCACTTTAGGGAGAAGTGTTGATGGATTTATGCACATCACCTCTAGTGGTACATATAGGAGTGGAGAAAATGTTCTAAGATCTCTGACGACAGAACTGGTGGCTGAGAATGACGAAATTAGTTACAGAGTTTGTATCTTGATTCCTCACTTGTCAACAAGTGAAGATATTTCATCAGGTATCAGTAGCCTTGGTTTAGCCTTTAGAGGTCCCAGAGTTGTAGTGGTATGGGATATCCATGGATTTCATGACAGGAAATCTATGTACATCCAAGAGTCATGACTTGATCTAGGTGATCATCGATCGACTCACCATGTCGGCCCACATCATACCGATTAGAGAAAAGGGTTCAGTAGAGAGCTTGGGGTGCCTCTACGTGCAAGATATTGGGCGACTACATGGAAAAACTTCAACGATTTTCTCTGACTGTGACACACATTTTACTTCCCTCCTATGGAATTGGTTACAGGAAGATTTCGGGATGCAGCTTCCTTTTAGCACCGCCTTCCATCCTCAAATAGATGGCCAGACTGAGCAGACCATTCAGACCCTCGAGGACATGTTGTGTGATTGTGTCCTAGACTTCGGTCGCAACTGAGAGGATCACATACCTTTGGTAGAGTTTTCATAAAACAACAAATATCACTACACTATAGGGATGTCACATTTTGGGGCATTGTACGAGCGACCTTGAAGATTACCTTTTTTCTGGACTGACCCAGGGGAGTCAGCACTTGTGGGACAGGAGATGGTACAAGCTACCACAAAGAAGGTGCAGATCATCCAGGAGCTGATGAAGACTGCACAGAGCAGGCAGAAGTTGTATGCTGACAGGGGACGGAGGCCTCTGGAGTTTGAGGATGGAGACCACATCTTCCTACAGGTATCACCTCGACAAGGACTACGGAGATTCGGCTGAGGCGTCAAGTTATCTCCATGATTCATCGGACATTTTCAGGTCCTTAGCAGAGTTGGTGAGGTGTCTTACCACTTAGCTCTTCCACCTTAGTTTCACGAGGTGCACAACGTCTTCCACCTATCATAGATTAGGAGATACGTGCATGACCCTTCCCACATCACTGACCATGGCGAGATGGACATAGATGATGTGGATAATCTTACGAACCTTCAAGTAGAGATTGAGGATTGATAAGAGAGGGTACTTCGTGGGTGGTCGATACCTCTGGTGCACATCTTCTGGCAGTATGGGAACCTCTAGATGATAACATGGGAGAAGGAGGCTCAGATACGTGCTCATTACCCCCATTTGTTTACCTAGTTTGTATTGTGTCTTAAGGGGATGTAAAGCCTGAGGTGGGGAGAATGTAAAGACCCAGAATTTCCATGTAATGTCTTTAAATATATAGGAATTATATGAGTCCACGAAAATTTATTGTGCGTGATTCCGAGGCCGAGTGTGCCCAGATTCAATTTATGAAGTTTTGATTGGGTATATTCTGTAAACCTATGAGCTGTTTTTTCTAACATTTGAACTGGTGCTTAGAATTAAAATCCAACAGCACCATTGAAATTACAGCACCGATATTCTCTTAAGAATACTTTCACCTCAATGACAGATGGTTAAGGGTGGAAGTTAATTTTTGTTTTTTTCAAGGAAATAATAAAATCAAATATACACATGTTTTATTTTATTTTATCTATTATAACCACCAATGAGGATGTTGGAGGTGGGGACCACCACACCTTAACCTCCCATGAGGGGTCATGGTGGTGAGTCCCACCAAAACCTTACCTCCAAAGTTAGGTTACGATTTGGGGACCACCCGGGACTAAAACCCCTAATAATGGTGGGAGAGGAAAACCTCTCAACTCCCCACATTAATGAGGGAGAGTCTCTTGATCTCCCTTAACATAATGGTGCCACCACCCCTCTTTTTATGTTATAATCTCTTCCCATTTAATTAATTAATCCATCTCATTTAATTAAATGCTACAATTTGAATTATATCCCATCAAACCAAATAATAGATATTCTATAATTTGTAGGGGATATCTATTAATTTTTTGGAAAAAGGGTGGAAAAAGAGGATTAGAGGTCTTGAGAGAACACTCTCCAATGAGGAATGCCTTTGACTATAATGAATGACCTCCTTCGACCTTCTTCTATAGAATCCTCTAGGCATGGGACGTCCTCATCCACGGAGAATCGACGCCTGTCTTTTTCCCAACGGTTCATCTTCTTCCCCAAGACTCTGTTGATGAACAACGAACTATGTAGGGATTTTATTTAAGTATGAGATTATTACCATGTTTCTTAACATACAAAACAAAGAACGTAGAACAAATTTTCATCAAGTTGATCAGCGGATGTTTTTCCATGTTGGTTGGGAATATATTGTTAATGAGGGATTATGGGAGTTGATGTTTTTAAGATATCTTCAATGCTAATTCTTTGATTATTTTCGTGATGAACCAATCACACCCACCCTAAACACGGAGGGTGAGGGCCAAACAAACATGCCCCAAAATGCTCCATCGTTCTTCTTTGTGATGTTCTTCGGCATGGATACTAGTCGACGAGACGACGAAGGCAACTGGCGCTGCCCCCGCGATTCTCCGGTGCCCCGGCTGAATCGGCTCCACCGCCCTAGGCCGAACAATGCCACCCTCCAGCTACCGAGCATCCCCAGCCACGCTACCATCCAACCACACCTCCAGCTGGCCGAACCGGCCCGAGCCGGACCCTACCCCTGCCGAGCCGTGCCATGGCTCTCAGCCGCCCTGCTAGTCGCCTGCCTCTCACGCCCCGGCCAAGCCGGCCTCCCGCGCCCCTCATGGTGCCCCGGCCGAGCCAGCCTCCCGCGACCCACACAATGCACCGACCAAACTGGCATGCGCCTTTGTGGTGCCCTCCGAGCTGAGTCACCCTCCTGGCCGAACCACCCTCATGCTGACCCACAGCCGGTCCGAGCCCTCACGGCCTGTCCGCACTCTCTTGGCTCTCTGCGGCCCCTCACAGCCTACTGGGCTAGGCCAAGTGGGCCCGGCCGAACCGAATGGGCTAAACCACCCAACGGGCTGGGCCAGACCCAACAGGTTAGTCCAAGTCATCCCAAACCAGGTCGGCCCAAACCGGGTCGGGATAGGTCGGTCGGACTGATTCGGACAAGACCTGGGCCTACAACAACCCTTTACTTTATTTTGGCCATATATTTGGCACCTGAAATCCGTTTGACAAACCGTCAGTGGCGCTGGTAATCTTGGAGCATGACGGTCTCTTTGAGTATTCTCCACAGGAGTTTTCGATCAAGATGGGATATTTCCGGTTGGATTGAGCATGAATCCAACTGGTCCCCTGGGATAAAAAATGCTAATAACACACAAACCGAGTGTCCGATTGACATGTTGTTAGCTGCGTTGAGACCCCTATGACATAACAGACTTTCGAGATACTTATTCATGGGACTTCATGATAGTTAGTGTATAAACCAGTTTCTTGTGGAGAAGATCCTCCTAGAGACGAGCGATCAGAGTGTGGAGACATAGTATCTAGCTGAGACTTGAAAACGATTGTCTGATTAACTATTTGTGACTTTACTAGACTAGTGGGGAGCACTTGGTTGTGGAACTATAACCACGATGGAGGAGCACCTAGATGTGGTGGCAGACCCATGGTACTCAACAGGATGAGTACCTCTATAGTCTATGAAGCGGAGCGCCTGGTTGTAGTTGCAGACCCATGGTGGGAAGCACCTCTATTAGATGCATCGGACCCACGATACTCGACAGGAGGAGTACCTCAGTAGTCCATGGTTAGTGGGAAGCGTTCTTGGTGTCGCGGTAGGCCCACTATACTCAACATAGGAGGAGTTCTCCAACAGTCTTGGTTTCATATTATTTGAATAATATCCTAGTTGATTTGAGTCAGTACTTTTGTATTTTCTTCATGATTGAGATGGATCACTTGATAAATTAGGTATATGCATGGGAATATACCTATGTAAGGTTATATGTTTAATTCATGCTTTGTGGCTTATCCTTGATGGATTTTGGGAGTCAATGAGGGTCTCGGGGTCCCTATTGAGTATCATTATACTCCCCCCTGCACAGTCTATGCCTGCACTAGGTTGTGGTGGTTGCAGACGACGAACTTCTCTGACTGAGGCTAAGAGTACTAGGAAATGACGATACCTAGAGGTGGACCTTACAACGAGTTGTTACATGGAGTAAACCGATGTACGTGGAGTGTTGAGGAGGCTATTTATACCTACCCTTAAGGTAGAAATCCTGGAGGATGACCCATCAGCTAGTTTTCTTTTCATTAGTTATACTAATACTTCTAGTTCCTTGTACTTTACAATTGGGAATGTATTTCTGACCCCATTTAATTTTCATCACTCTTTTGTAATATAATTTACCAAGTGTTTTTTTAAGTTGTGCGCTCTGTTATGTGCGTTTAGAGGTTATAAAGGCAATGCCTTCACATTTTAGGAAATTATGCCTTTTGTGCTAGTCGCTAGCCCCTGAACTATGGAAGGCGGGCTTTGACTAGTCACGACACGAGCTACAGTGGATGGGTCGTGACAAGTTGGTATCAGAGGAGTCAGGTCTATCATAGAAAATAGGACTCTGATATTTCATTTCTGCGAAATAATAGTTTAAAAGGTAGGGAGTGTGGTTCTCAAATTAGGGAGTCTAGTGTTGCTGCGGCGACCGACGTATCCATACACGAGGACCCTGACATATAATTTTTAACTTAGTGCACGAAAACAATGATTACGTGTGTCTTTTCAAATGTTTTATTTAAGTTAGCTCAACTAGGTCAGCTCACCAGGTATAATATTTTGACCTTGTCACACCTTTTTCCTTTATGATTCCTCCCCAAAGATAGCCAGTTAGAGTTCCAAGAGTTGTACACACTGATCGACCACCGAGTTATGAGTACTCGGTGTAGGGACCTTTTCCATTGTAGGAACTAGTGGTACCACTACCCATTGGTCCACTGATGCCACCATCCCTAGAAGTAGACGCTACACCCCACATGAGAGCATTTCACGAGTTCTAGCACCAGAGGCAAACCATGTTCTATGGAGAGAAGGACCCACATATGGCTGAGGATTGGCTGGAGGCTCTGGTGAGAGTTTTCTGACAGGAAGGGACACCAGCAGACCTCATGGCGATTCGTGCTGCCAGTCTTCTATAGGAAGCAGTATGAAGATGGTGGAGCAAGATGCTTCAGTTTCATGACTAGATGAATCTTCTCTAAGAATACATAGAGATCCTATTTCAGGCAGAGTTTTTTCCAGCAACTATCTGCATAGTGTACATTCAAGAGTTACTGCATCTAGAGTAGGGCAGCATGACTGTAGCTCAGTACTCAGTGTGGTTCACCATCCTCTCACTTTACTCAATTGATATGGTGTAGGACCCATTATTATGGGCTCGGACCTTCGATCAGTGACACCGGCGGGAGATCAGGGCTTTGGTGATCTCACTCTACACTCTGATGCAGGTGTGGGAGTTACAGAGAGCCCTCATAGTAGAGAGTTTCCTTGATGACCAGTCTTCAGCAGTGAGATCCACCCCTAGTCAACACGTAGCAGAGCCTTATGCAGTTGGAAGAAGAAATATGTCACAGTGGTCCAAGATGACTAGACCTATAGGTGGATGACCACATGACTCAGGATTACTTGTGAGGGGAACCCGACGTGGAGACAGACCTTCCAAGAACGGGCAGTGTTACTAATGCAGCCGGTAGGGTCACATGGCTTGTGACTATCTGACCCGCCATTCAGATGATCAGACAACCATTTAAGGATAGCCCAGGCAGAGATAGAGATTTTATCGAGGTGTTCTGTAGGGAGCAGGCAGACGTGGTGGAGGAGCTGGCCATGTAACTGCCGGTGGACAATGATTTTAGGTGTTATCGCCACCACCACCATGAGGTCCACCCCGACTGTAGGGAGAAGGTGGACAGGGGAGAGCTCAGCTCTAGGTAGTTGAGGCTTACGATCACGGTGCTTTGAAGATGATATGAAGTACAATTTTTGTCTACTCCACCATAGTTGTATTACTTATAGATACAGGTTCTAGTCACTCTTTCATTACCACTGCCCTCGTTCAGAGCTCTGAGATTCCTATGGAGCCATTGGCTCGATCCTTATGGATAGAGACTCCTACGGGAGTGGATTCAACGATTATGAACTGGAGCTGACAGTGTGACCATACTCTAGGAGGTGAGAGATTAGGCTGGGATCTCATAGTAGCTGCGTCAAGTCCTTTCGACATCATCTTTGTTATGGACTGGTTATCTACACTCCATGCTCAGAAAGACTATCTTAGGCACAAAGTGCGGTGTGTCTGCACGGATGGTTCTAGGTATACATTCACCAGTGAGAAGGGATCATTTTCAGCACAGGATGGACTTACTCGGAAGAGAGTGCAGCCAATCACTAATCAAATGGATATCCTTACCATCGGATCAGTTGATGTGGAGAGTCTGAGCTATCCTATAGTGGTGGACCAGTACGCGGATGTCTTCCCGGATGATATCCCAGGTCTACCTCCTCATAGGGAGGTGGACTATTACATTTACTTGTACCCTAGCTTGGCACCAATATTTACACCAGCGTATCGGATGGCTCCTGTAGAGCTTCGCAAGCTATGGGTACAGGTAGAGGACTTGCATGTGAGGGAAATCATCTGGCCCAGTGTTTCTCCATTGGAAGCAACAATTCTGTATTCCAAGAAGGAGAATGAGAGATTAAGGCTATGTGTTGACTATTGGCACCTGAACCAGGTGACTATGAAGAACAAGTTCCCACTCCCAATAATTGACGTCCTATTTGATCAGTTGAAGGGAGAACGGTGGTTCTAGAAGATTGAACTCAGATTAGGATATCACCAGCTCAGAGTTCTAGATGAGGATGTGCAGAATATGGCCTTAATATGTCGGTACACCAACTATTAGTTCTAGGTTATTCCATTCAGTGTAACCAACGATCCAACAGTGTTCATGGGACTCATGAACACGATCTTTAATTCATACCACGATCGCTTTGTTGTAGTCTTTTTCGACAACATTCTGATCTACTCAACTAATAAGGAGGAGTATGCCTATCATTTTTGGTTAATATTGGGCACACTTCGAGAGCACGAGTTTTATGGTAATCTCTCAAAGTGAATGTTCTAGATCCGAGAGGTTCACATTCTAGAAAATGTCATCTTAGAGGCTAGAGTTGTAGTGGATCTAGCGAAGATTGAGGCGGTACCTACTTGGGAGCCACACAGGAGTGTGACGGAGGTATGAAGTTTCCTAGGATTGGATGGATACTATCATAGGTTTGTACCAGACTTCTCCAAAGTTGCAACACCACTATCAGCATTGATGAAGAAGGGGCAACCATTTGTGAGGTCGGAGAGATTACATAAGGGATTTTAGGAGATAAGGCATAGGCTGACTAGTGTCCCCATTGTGATACTTCTAGAAGAAGGTGTAGGGTATGTAGTTTACTGCAAGACATCAGGGACAGGGCTCGGATGTGTCTTGATGCAGGAGCGAGAAGTGATCACTTATGGTTGAAGACAGCTAAGACAACATGAGCAGAACTATGATTCCCATGATATGGAGTTAGAATCAGTGGTCTTCTCCATGAAGATGTGGCGGCACTATCTGATGGGCAAACATTTTACTATGAACTCTAATCACAAGATTCTCAGGTCCTTCTATGAGAAGGACCTGAACCTAAGGCAGTGACATTGTCAAGAGTTCCACTATGACTATGACTTCGAGATAGTATATACTCCTAGGAAGGGGAACGTTTTTGTATATGCACTCAGTAGGATATCTATTATACAAATTCTAGGTGAGGCGACATAGCAATTGGCTGCTTTGCAGATATCCTTTGTGGATAGGGATGGATCAGTTTTTCTACAGTCTCTTACAGTCACTCGCCCACTTCTTCAGCGAGTGAGGGTGGCACAACATGGGGACGCTAACTGTGAGGCGCGACATGCTCATATATGCACAGGGTAGGAACCTAATGGATTTTATGAAGGTGGGGAGCACGTCATCATCTTTATAGGACATACCATGGAACTAGTGTCACTATAGGAGGATGTCTGGAGGGAGTTCCACACATCCCCTCTACCAGTACAACAAGGAGAGGCGAAGATGTACGAGGATATCCAAAAAAACTGGTGGATGGGAATGAAGAAAGAAGTTGCCATGTTTTTCTCTCAAAGCCTCATTTGTCAATAAGTGATGGTGGAGCATCAGGTACCAATATGCTTGGTTCAGCCTATTGAGGTCCTACAGTGGAAGTGGGATGGGATATCCACATATTTCGTGACATGAAATCCACGTTCATCAAGAGTTCATGACTCGATCTGTGTGATCATCGACCGACTCCCCAAGTCGGCCCACATCCTATAGATTAGAGAAAAGGGCTTAGTAGAGAGTTTGGGACGTCTCTCCGTACATGAGATTGTGCGACTACACGGAGTACAATCGACTATTACCATCGATCACGAAACATGTTTTACTTCTTGGCTATGGAAGGTGTTTCATGATGATTTTGAGACACAGCTTCGTTTCATCCTTCCATCCATCCTCAGACTGATGGCCATATTGAGCAGACCAATTAGACCCTCGAAGACATGTTGTGTGCTTATTTCTTCGACTTCGGTCACATCAGGGAGGATCACTTACCTTTGGTGGAGTTTTCAGACAACAATAGCTATCACTCCACCATAGGGATGGAAACTTTTCAGGCATTGTATGGGTGACCTTGCAGATCACCTTTGTGTTGGATTGACCCAGGGGAGTCAGCACTCGTGGGACCAAAGATGGTACGAGCTACCACAATGAAGGTGCAGATCATCCAGGAGTGGATAAAAACTACACAGAGCAGGTAGAAGTCATACGCTAATAGGAAACAGATACCTATGGAGTTTGAGGATGGCGGCCACATCCTTCTACAGGTATCACTTTGATGTGGTCTACTATGATTTGAACGAGGTGGCATGTTATCTCCAATATTCATCAGACCATTTCAGGTCGTTAGCAGATTTCTTGAGGTTTCTTACCACATAGATCATCAACCACAGTTGCACCGGGTGCATGACGTCTTCCACGTATCGCAGCTGAGGAGATATGTGCATGACCCTTACAACATCATCGACCATGGTGAGATGGATGTTGAAGATGGGGTGAATTTTACAGAGGTTCCAGTAGAGATTGAGGATGGACAAAAGTGTGTCTTTCGTGGATGCTCGATACCTCTAGTACGTGTTCGATGGCAGCACATGAACCTCTAAAAGAGCACATGGGAGCGGGAGGCTCAGATGCATGCTCAGTATCCCAACATGTTTACATAGTTTGAGTTGTGACTTACGGGGATGTAAAGCCTGAGGTTGGGAAAATTTAATGACCTTGAATTTCCATGTAATTGTTTTTTAAATATATGGGAATTATATGAGTCTGCGAAATTTTACGGGGCGTGATTCTGAGGCCCAGTGTGCCCTAAATCAATTTCTGAAGTTTTGTTTGGGTAAGTTTAGTAAAAAAATGAGCATGTTTTTCGAACTTTTTAACCAGTGCTTGGAATTGAAATCTAAGGGAACTGTAGAACTCGCAGCGTGTGTATTCACTTACGAAGACTTTCACCTCGATGGTATATGGACAAGGGTAGAAGTTTGTTTTTGGGTTTTTCATGTAAATAATAGAATAAAATAAACTCATGTTTTATGTTTTTATCTATTATAACAACCCATGTGGATGTTGGATGTGGGGACCACCACACCTTAACCTCCGATGAGAGTTTATAGTGGTGGGGACCAGCTGAACCTATCCTCCAACGAGAGGTTACGATGTGGGGACCACCTGGGACTAATCCATGTGATAATGGAGGGAGAGGAATACCTCTCAACTCCCCTCACTAATGAGGGAGAGTCTCTTGACCACCTGTAAATTAATGGTGCCACCACCCCCCTCTTTTAAGGGTGTCAACCCTTCCCATTTAATTAATTTAGCCATCTCATTTAATTAAATGCTACATTTTAAATTTTAAACCCATCAAACCAAATAATAGAAAATCTATTATTTGGAGGGGCTATCTATTCATTTGTTGTCAAAAGGCTGGAAAAGGGGGATTAGAGATAGTGGGATATAACTATCCAAGGAGGAACACCTTCAACGATGAAGAATGACCTCCTTTGACCTTCTTCCGTAGAATCCTTCGGACGTGGGACATCCTCATCCATGGAAAATTGACATTTGTCGTTTTCACAAGAGTTTGTCTTCGTCCCCATGATTCTGTCGACGAACAACAAGCAAGGTAGGGATTTTATTTAAGTATGATATTATTCCATTGTTTCTTTCATTCCAAAACAATGAACACGAACCAACATATTATCATGTTGATCTACGGATCTTTTTCCTTGCGGGTTGTGAATATATTGTTCATGAGAGATTTTGGGAATTGATCTTTTTAAGATATATTCCTTGCTCGTTCTTTGTTTATATTCTTGATGAATTGATTTCTACAACCCAAAACATGTAGGGTGCATGCCAAACTATCATGGCCTAACCCCACTCCAATGTTCTTCTTTTTGATGTTATTCAGCCCAAAAACAAGGCAATGTGACGATGAAGGTGATGAAGGAAACCTTCGCCACCATCGCGATGCTCTGACGCCCCGGCTGAATCAGCTACGCCGCCTCGGTCTGAACCGCTCCGCCCTCCAGCTTCTGACCTGCCCTGGTTGAGCTGCCCACCGACCGCTCCTCCCACCAGATGAACTAGCCCAGCCCCCCCCCCCCCCCCATTTCAAGCCGTGCCCGGGCCGAGCCATTCGCCATTTCCTGGATGCTTCGCCTCCCGGTCGTTCCAGCCTAACGGCACGCTCTCAAGCTACCCCAACCGCGCCATCCGCCGGCCTCCCGATCCCTGGCCAAACCTGCCTCTCGCTCCCCTCACGACGCTCCTTCTGAGCCGGCCTCTGGCGCCCCTAGCAGCGCCACGGCCGAACCGGCCCGCACCCTCGTGGTGCCCTCCAGGCCGAGTCTCCCATGTGGCGCCCCCTGGGCAGAACTGCGCTCATGCCGAACTGTGGCCATTCTGCGCCCTTGAGTCCGGTGCACACTCTCTCAGCTCTTCGCGGCCCCTCACAACCTGCTGAGCAAGGCCAAGTGGGCTGGGCCGAACCAAACAGGCAGGTACACCCAATGGGCCAAACTAGACCCAAAAGGTGATGCTAGGAGAACCAAACTGTGTTGTCCTAGACTGGGTCGGGCTAGGTCGGTCTGACCAGGACGAACCAGACCCGTGCCCACGACGACCTTTTACTTTCTTTTGGCCATATCTTTGGCACCAGACATCTGTTTGATGAATCATCAACTGCCCTAGTAATCATGGAACATGATGGTCCCTTTGAGTATTCTCCAATTGATTTTTGGATTGAGATGGGATATGGTCAGGTTGGATCGAGCACGAATCCAACCGGCCACTGAGACTAAAAATCTAATAACTTACAGACTGAGAGTCCGATTGACATGTTGTTAGTTGCGTTGAGACCCCTATTCCATGGTGAATCTTTGAGATACTTCTTCGTGGGAATTCATGACAGTTGGATTATCAACCAGTAGCTCGTGTTGCTGAACATTCTAGAGATGAGTGAGTAGAGTATAGAGACATAGTTGTTGGCTGAGACATGATGGCTACTGACCGATTGACTTGAAGTGACTCGACTAGCCTAGTGGGGAGCACCTGGGTTTGGCTGTAGACCCACGAAAGAGGAGCGCCTGGTTGTGGTGGCAGACCCGTGGTACTCGACAGAAGGAGTAGCTCTACAGTCTATGAGGTGGAGCGCCAGGTTGTGGCAGTAGACACACAGTGGGCAGTGCCTCTGTGTGACACAATAGACCCACGGTACTCGACAGGAGGAGTACCTCAGCAGTCCAAGGATAGCGGGAAGCGTTCTGGGTGTTACGACATGCTCGTTGTACTTGACAGAAGAGGAGTTGTCCAGTAGCCATGGTTTCGATAATGTGAATAAAATCCTGGTTGGTCTGAGTCATTACTTTTCTGTTTTCCTCATGATTGAGATGGACCACTTGATAACTTAGGTATATGTGTGGGCATATAACAAAGTAAGGTTATCTGATGAATTCATGCATTGTGTCTTCACATTGTTGGATTTTGTGAGACCATGAGTGTCTAGGGGCCCTACTGAGTATCGTTATACTCACCCTTACACGAGATATGCTCGCACCTTGTTGTGTTGGTTTCAGATGACGAGTAGATCTTTCTGAGGCTGAGAGTACTAGGACTGGACGATACCCGGAGGTGGACCTTCTGACGAGTCGGTACACAGAGGAGACTAACAAATATGGAGTGCTTAGGAGGCTATCTGTACCTACCCCTCAGGTAGGAATCCTGGAGGACAACCCATCTTCTTGTTTCCTTTCGTTAGTTATACTTTTACTTCCAATCCCTTGTACTTTATAGTTGGTGTTGTATTTCTGGACCCTTTTACATTTCATCACCCATTTGTTTTATAATTTACATATTGTTTTGTATCTAGCTGTGACCTCTTTTGTTTGTGATTACAGGTTATAAAGGAAATTCCTTCCCAGATTAGGGAATTACTCCTTTGGTGTTAGTCGCTTGCCCTAGGCCTAAGGAAGGAAGGATTGGGGTTGCCACGGCACGGGCCCCTAGGGAGGGGTCGTGACACCATATACCAAAATTTACTTTAGGAAATATACATATAACAAAGGGAAAACCCAAATCCATTTTGCATACTCCGGTCCATGACCCTGATCGACCAAAATTACTTCTGCCAAAAATGACGTGTCTCAGAGCATGTAATGAATATTGTGCCAATGTGTATAAACATCTAGGGGCTTGATCTACCGTAGTATGTAAATAAAAACCCAGGGTCCTCATCCAAAATAGTATATAGATAATGTCGTAGTGGCTTCGTACACCCTAGTATAATGTTATGGACCTGAGGATATCACTATTACAATATACAATGGTTCCAAAAAGCTGAGACTCAACAATCCAAAGGGATTTACCACACCTTCCGAATACACTATAAGATCCCATTAAAGAGAAAATTTATGGAAATTTCTCCTATTCTAAGAGAAAATAATTCTTGATGAAAATCCATTGAATCTAAACTATTTATATGAATACCACCCACTGTCAATTTTCATTAGTATCACAACTTCTCAATGGCAGTATTCACAACCTTTCTATAGTGACTATTCATGAGCTCCACGAATGGATAATTGAAAACCTTCCTATAGGGGGGGATGAAAAACCTCACATAAGGGAGTATTCATATCTAATCAGAGGGAATTATTCATGACCTCCCCAAAGAGAGTATTCCCAACATATCCAGATGGAGTATTCACTGTCTCCCCAAAAGCAATAATAATTAGCTCCACTGAAGATGTTTTTTTATCATGACGACCTCAATGGATTTTTTTCATAGATTTATCATAAATTTAATCATATATAATCATTTATCATATAAATATATAATCACCACATCATTTAAAAATTATAAATTCCAAACATCTCATTGATCATTTAAAGGGATTTTATATCAAGGAGTTAAAATTGTCGAATCATGCTATTATTGTTCGATACCACAATCGATTTTCTATATGTCATGTATTCAGAATTTATTAATTTATCAAATCATGTCACAATAAAAAATTAAATCTTTTTATAAAATATTTGGCTCAATGAACCTTCTTAATTAAAACCACCTAAAAAATCACACTCACATACTTTGATCCACTATGAAAATTTTCTTTTCCTTAATCTAGTTTTGTATGAAATAAAACATTTTGAAAATAATTGTTTTATAGAGGATAAGATATGAATAACATTTAATTAATAAATAATAAAATCCTTCTTAATAAAATAGTAATATGATGATACCTTGTAGAATATATTGTAAAACACCATTTATATTATTATATGGTTTAAATAATAATGGATCCGGATAAGGAATTTCCAATATCCAATCATATTTATTAAACATGTATGAAGGCTTGTCACAACCCCCTCACTCCAATGTTTACCCTTCTTGGGCTGGGAATGTGAGAAAGTGGATGTTGGCCCTCATAATCAAACATCCAATAGCCCTTGGGTTGGTGATAGCATTGAGTGTCAGATATGAATATATATTTGAGACATTACCCTCTAAGAGAAAGATGTGGAAGATATAGATAAGATAGATACACCAACAAAATCCAACTAAGATATATAAATAAATGAAAACCCAGGAAACTAAATCCAATGTAACACATAACTAAACTATAAAGGTTAACTAAACGTACCCAACTTAAAAGATGTGAGAAACCGTGAATCTGGAACATAAAATGCCAAATTTTGAGCAGTAAAACCCGACACAATCTCCAACATGATCTTACTAACATGAAAAATATATAATATATGCATGGGTTGAATATAAATTTTTACTAAGTATTTTATTCAAGAAATTATCTCATTAAAAATATAGATAATCCATACAAAATACCAATAAATAGAAAAATAAACTAACTCATCACTTAAACAGGTATACCATGTTCCTAGCATCAGCATGTCTATCTCCCACCAAGTAAAAAATATTTTTGATTTTATAATAACAAATCAATAAAGGTACCCTATTATCACTTACCCAATATTTTTCAGTCTTCCCCAACATCACACATCCTGATCTATCTCTCTCATAAATTATGGTATCCTGAATACAGCTGGAATTAGTGTCGCAACATGCATTTTTTGTATCACATCATCACCTCAACTCATATAACATTACCCTATATAGTAACAAATTAGTTATTGGGAGCCACCATAGTTGATAAGAAATATATTATACATAGTGTGTTTTACATCAAAAAATTAGATCTCATACATCAAGTAAGGTACCACATGCCATCACAACATAAATGCATCACAACAATAATGATTCACAGTAATTACTTCATTATATTCAATGATACTTGCATGTGAAATAACCAAAATACATAATATTAATCTAAACATATTTATGATAAAACTACCACAATTCATACTAGCACATAGTATTACAAAGAGAATATAGAGAGACCATATGGGGTATTCAGAAATCCATTGATCATTTACCACGATGTTGGTGGAAACACCCTCCAAGAGACCACTTGGGGTTAGTCACCCTACCGAAATGGGTGGGGTATCATATGAAATAATATAATATATAGGATATAATATAGCTCTCAACCAAACTATGTGAAATTTTATTTACTAAGATCAAATGTTGATATTATCACTCATCCTCTTGGGTGACACTATTAGGGACTAGAAATCCTATAAGAGAAAAAAATTGAAAGAACTATATTTAAATAATTATTTCCTTTTAATGTTTTCATTAAATTAATTAATAATATTAACCAGTAATTTATCATCATAATTATTCCAAATTAGGTTTCATCAACTATCAATGATAAGAACATAAATGTCATTCCCTCTAGTAATAATCCAACTGAGTCCACAGTTTATAAAAGAAACACATATGTATTCCAGAAAGATCCAAACACATGGTATAGAATTTATTAAAAGTTCTAAAAACATTCCATAAATATATCTAATCTATGATAACATTATATTCTACCATCAATATAGATTTACCAAAGCACATCCAACTACCTCAAGTAGTTGGGATGGGAAACTAGATCAAAAGGAAACCAACCCTTCCATCCATTTAACATATTCGACAAACAAGAATCCCAAATATCTATATCGTATCTATGGGAAAGCCTTGGATAAACCCATTATATAATCCCATTTTCATCCTAAACACCATCAATCATATCCTAGTGCATATTGGCTTCACATGTGTCAACTACTACAACAACCATGGGCCTTCCCACCCATATCCCATCATCCATCGCTGGATCAACCAACCAATTCCCATGCCACATAGCATGATCATGCACAATTAAAATCAACCTGAATAAAGAATGAAATAAATAGACAACAATGTAATCTAGGACCTAAACCAAGGAATTCGTACTAGACATAAAAGTCATCTCTCATGTCCCCCAATTGAAGGCATACATCCTTTATAAAAAAATAAAAACTCATGGCCCCAAACATTTATCTTTTTCAAACAATTGGTTCTTATTCTCTTATAAATTCACTAAATCATTATTCTAAAGTTCATATAATGGAAAGGATATGGCATAAACTCTAAAAAACAATTATAACACTCAAAGAAGATCTGAATAATTTTCCATTTTTATCAAACATTGAGAAGAACTGTTCTCATTAACATGCCTTCTATTATAATTTTTTAACATGAAATAACAAAATACATGTTTATTATTAATATCCAAAATAAATGAAAAATTAACCATAAATAATATTTCATACCTTCATCAATTTTTATATCATCATAATATAATAATAATTGATTTATTAAGCATGGATCATTAATTCATTATCCAAACAACCAATTTAATTCTAGTTTTATGTTATTTACCAATTTCAACATACATAACCAAGAATAAAAATGTTCTCCAAAAATATTTTTAGAGATAGATAAAAATCTAAAAAATTAAGAGGAAAAAGATTTCATAGTGGAAATAAAAAATGTATAATCTCTAAGTGTAAACCAATTCCATTCATTAATTGTGATAAAAATTTATTTGGTCATTTCCATTAAAATATAATGTGTTAAACCATGTTAAATATAATATTTGATGACAAAAAAATATAAATAACGAATATAATACCTCAACGATTCAATTTTTTTCAAGAGAGAAACCCAACCATGAAGATATGTATCACCTATCCATAGAATGAATACATCCATCCAGGGAAGCCACACCATAAATACACGATAAAGAAACCTTGAAACTTGAAATGAATATGGAAAGGAAGGTCGATCATTTGAAAGTAAATAAATTGGATGAACTAGATCAGATAACCAAAAGATAATAAGGGGAGAGATGAACTTAGATCATCATATATCCAACACAGAAATTAAGAAATTGATCCCATTCGAAGAACTCCAAAAACACCTGAATAACATTGTTAAACACCTAGATCCTTGGGTGAAAAACACAGGGTTTCAGTTGATAAAAGGGAACTTTAGGTCTTATAATTATTTTATAAGTGTGTGTTTACAATTTTAATGGGTAATTTACATCATAAATGGCCCTCAATTCAGGTTCTTAAAAAAACACATTCCCTCAAATTAAAGACCCGGCATTTAATTATCATTGAAAAATTTATATTTAAAACTTCATTTTTTAATAAATGGATTTTCAAATTGTAAGGATCAATATATTTATGAAATAAATATAAAAATTACATCATAAATTCTCATTCAATCAGTCATTATGAACTAGCATAAAAACCCATTTTGGTCATAAATATAAACATTTATCGAAACCCCCTTTTTCTAAAAATTCTCCCTGGTTATATATTTTGGAATACAAACACCTATACAACCCCACTAGGCCAAAATAAAGAACCATAATATTTTGAAACATGAAAAGTATTAAACTACATGGTTTATGAACCATATATTTGTTACCTCTCAAAAAATATCATTCTTGAGAATCCAAAAACCAACCGTAAGGGAAAAACAAAACATATCATCCAAATATCCACATAGAGAGAAACAAATAATGAATATCACCTTCATAATAACCCAAAATCCTCAATACAAGAAGCAAAATCCATTAAAAACAACTAGATACTAAACACTTTTTCTTTGGAAATACATCTCAAATGATAGTTTGTCCACAATAAGAAACTACGGGAAACCATTCCAAAAACAAAAAATGGTCAAAATACACAATTGGCACTTTGAAAATAGAATATTTAAAAAAACATGGGGGTATTTATCATGTATATATGAATCATATTCAAAAGTACTCTCTTCTAAACTAATTTTCCACTCCACAAATGTACTATAATTGTAATCATTGAAATCACCCCAATAAATGATGTGAGTGTCTTCATTGAGGTAGCATAGGAGATATGATGCTTGAAAACATCATTAATCTATATCATTTTTAGGGGATGTACTATATGATACACTATAAATCCAATGTGATCCAACACCTTTAAAGGTCCAAAAAACCACGGGGAATGCTTACTCAGATGATCAAACCACCACTGGCCACGATGATGAGTCACTTTCATAAAAACATGATCTAGAAAATTGAATTCCAAAGGTATGAACCTATGATTTCTGTAGGATATTTGATAATATGACACTTCTTTCCTCCTCTAATGTATCACTAGAAACATCAATTTTTTTATGTATTACTAATAAGTTTAGAATTTATAAATCTATAATGCAATCCAGAACAACAAATAATGGAATGATTGGCCATAAAATGATTCCAACAGTTTCATGATAATGGTGGAGTGAAAAATATTATTGTAATATGTCTCTACATTAACAAGTTCCCACATCTAAAAAACTAAATACTCTAGGACACAATAACCAAAAATATCCTCAAGGGTATGGATGGTATACTCTATTTTAGATTATTTCAGTTGATTAAAACTAGTTCTAAGGAATAAAATGAAAGTCAAAAGTATGATTCATAACTCTTCACACCCTAGAGATAAAATAATGATCTACATAAAATATGATCATCTTCAGGACACCTTGTTATCCCACCACCTCCTCTAGGTAATTACTCAAAAATACTTATTGTGGATACTCTTCCAAATCACTATTAAGTGGGCGGTTTTTTGAAATGATCCACTATCTTCCATACAACATCATAACCTCTCAAACCTTGAGTAAAACTAGTAATTATGATCAAAGACATTTCCTCCCACCTCCACTGGGGACCATAAAATTACTATAAAAAATTTAATGGAACACGGTTCTCTACCATTACATTATGGTATAACAAACATCATGACACAATAACAACAACTTCACACTTCATGCCATGTCACCAAAACAGACCTCTCAGAGCTATGTAAAACGTTGTTTCATTTATATGTAAAACAAAGGGTGCTGTATGAAACTCAGGGGGAACCAAGTCATTGATCATCGAAGGGATAGAAATCCTCCGCTAGAATTACATTCTATGCTTTCCATCCAAAGACCAACCATTATGTACATATCCAAAGACAAATTGATCTCTCCAAACCTTAACCTCAATATCTTCCAACTAAGAATCCTCATACTTATATTCTAAAGAATGTTGCACTATAATTTAAAAAAGATAATCTCTAGCTCCACCTCTCCCATATCAGTATTCATTGCTGATATATCATGAATCACTCTCAAAAAATATCCAAATTCATGCAATGCATAAATACATGACTTCCTTCTCATTACATCAGCTACAAAATTACTACTTCATGGTGTATATCAAAATTTCAAATTATAATCCTCTATGAATTACATTAACTATAATTTTCACATGTTCACATCATGCTAGGAATTGAAATTCCTTAAACTATTATGATCTATGAAAACCACAAAACACTAATGTATAAGGTAATAGTGACCTACATTAGGGAACACAACACTTCCACCAAAACAAGATTATGGGTGGAATTATTACACTTATTGGGACGTAAATTCTAACACCCATATAACATAACTAATGTATTCCACATAAAATCATATTCCAAATGAAGACATCAATAATCATAGAAAACCTTAATCTAAACTACCTATTCTAGTAAAAAAATGCAGGCTCATTAAATATAATTTCTATCAGGTACTCAAAAGCTTCCTCACACTGGTCGGCCCACAGGAATGCCTAATCCTTTTGGGTAAATGTAGTTAAAGGAGTTAGAATCCCTAATAAGGAAGGATTGAACCTCATATAATATCCATAAAGGCAGTGGATACTTCATACTAATGTCACTTTCAAGGGGTATGCCTGAGAAACTCCACCCTTGATCATCGAAGGATCTATAGCTACTCACTATTAGGACATGATATGCCCCACCAAAAAACAACACGAGCATAGAGATAATACATTTTAATCTTCTTGGATAGCCCTAGAAATGTATGAAAAGATAAATTATCTCCCATATGCTCTATATACTCCTTCTCAGACACAGATTACACATGGATTTCATAGATAAAATACCACAAATACTTATATTGGGACATTCCAAAAAATGAATCTATCAACCCCAAAACATTGATACAAAGTTCGTCACACACAATGACATCCCAAGTAAATTTTAATGCCCTATATGAAATCATAAAATATTATTTGAATAATCCTCATCTTCCATAGATATCTGATGATATCCTGAACATAAATTTATATTCTATAACTAAAATTATCTCCTCATCTAATCAAATTAATCATCAATCCATGGAAGTGGATAGTATTTTTTTACTATTACTTGGTACAAGGGAGTATAGTTGATAAAATGGCATAAAATACCTATATATTTCATTAAAGAAATTCACCCTAAGGTGAAACACATTTCTGAGAAAAAATCAATTGCATACATCACCAATGTATACTCACATTTCTTGCAACTCAAAGAGTTTAATCCAATATAGAGACATCGATATAGGAGACACACATAACTATAGCTCAATTCCAAATAAAATATCTTATTTAGCGGGTAATGCTGAAAACTCAATTGAAAATACATCATGATACTCTTCCAAAACCCTACTAAACACGAACTGTAGATTCTCTAAATATATCATCATAATCATGACTATTGAGGATGAAATGGATGAACACACATCCAATATATTTGAGGGTCTTCCTCACTAAATAACACTATTGGATCTCCAACAGTATCATAGAACGTGATATGTTACCAAAAAAATATATCATGTCATCCAATGATTATTGAAAATCCATAAAGAGGATGTTGTTTTATAGGTTAATGAAAAAAAATAAGAATTCTCTCTATGATTGGGATTCCATAGTAGTAGATCATAGTTTTTCCATACATCCCACATGGAAT
Organism: Viscum album; assembly: GCA_963277665.1. Taxonomy (NCBI): domain Eukaryota; kingdom Viridiplantae; phylum Streptophyta; class Magnoliopsida; order Santalales; family Viscaceae; genus Viscum; species Viscum album. The sequence goes on along the minus strand of OY728155.1, from coordinate 211,270,624 downwards.
ATCGACCTCAAATGGGAATAGTTAATTATAGGGGCACTAGAAGTCTCTCTACATGAATTCCAAAAGCATGGACATGTGATGGTGATTTGAAGGATTGTGTAGCACCTTAATTGAATAAAGAATGTGCCTATGTAGAAAACAATAAAAGGATTCATAAAATGAAATATTGCTTTCCCAATTCTAGATACTCTAATGTATTAATATCACTGTGATATTCTCCATATACACTCTAACTATACTAAATATCACCTCCATGATTGCACTCTATTCACTATGGATACTAAGAATCACATGGTTGTATTCTCTATCTATCATAACATCTCTACTGATCAAAAACTAGAACACCATGTCAATGCATCCTTTGTTGATGATACCTCACTAAATTAACATGAAGTTGAATAGTTTGTTCTTGTTGATTTCATAGAATTTTTTTATCACTCTTCACATTGATTACCTCATCATTGAAAAGAATGACACATGTCTAATCCCTTGGCATAGGTCAAAGACCCTCCACCCTTAGAGAAATTAGATGATGTGGGTTGGGACCTACCCCTAGGTGAGACATGATATTCGGTCTAGAAAAATGGGAATCCTGGACCACAAATCCTCTTTAGGAGGAATCCTAAAAACTCTACTGTCATTATGACCAGATTAAGGGAAATTTACTCTCAACAACCTCTTTAGACACTAGAACCTTGAGATATGATTACAACATTAGTGAGGTGAAATGAAATTGCATATATATATCAATGCCTCATTGAAATGACACTTCATAGCCACCTCATCATGAAACAGGTGTAAATAATATCAGGGAAGGGTCCTGAATGGGATCCCAAACATTAACATAATAGTACACCTTTTTAAAATGTAAGAATATGTATGTGACTTTTTTCCATCACAGTTTAAGAAAGTGACTTTAATAATATCTATTCATGAAACTTCTCCAAAAATAATGTAGAATCCTTGAAATCTCTAATGAACAAGAACTACCACTTCCCCCTATTCCCACATTTCATAATCCCTATAAGAAAACCCAGTTCTCCATCTCAGCATGAATTGAATTGAAATAGATCTCATCATCCTCCTAATAGTCCTATATGACTATGTATAAATCTAGGCACCAATACTTCTATATAATCTCATATTGAATCATGAATAAATCTTGGCTCCAATTCTTATTGACATTGACCTCCTGTCAGTGATGATTTGCAATCAAATCCTGATGAACATTTTTTTTCAAAAACCTATTGAATAATTAACAATGAGAAATACCAGAATGAAGAAAAAAGATTTAGTATCATAACCCTTGAATATTTAATACTTATCTTTAATTTATTCATAAATTAATTTTATTCATTAAGATCTATAATATACCAAGGTCTTCCCATTTCAATCATTGGCGCAAAGATAAATGATGTATGATACATTCCTAGGTATCTACCATAACAACTAGTATCACCTTATATTTTAGGTTTTGTAAAGATAATGGTCCATGAATTAGATCACAAGGGGCCCAAATCCCCATGTCCCATCCAGTTTCTTATTTTTATATCACATACATTACATAGTAGGAACTGTTTGATGTCCAACCAATGCATTCTCAACTATACCTAACTTCAAACATCATCATATCCCTCAACCCGAACCTTTAATAATTCTTTATAATGACCCCCTTCACCCATGGAGTACCACTCATGGAAAATCCAAGATATATCAAGGATGGTTACCACAAAACTCCCACCTATAGTGGGCCCTGGATTTGTGACTAGCATGGTGTGTATAATAAATATATTGATGGGAGGAATTAGCCTATTTGAGAAACATGGAAAGTAGTGTGATATGATAGATAAAACAATCTTCAACTAATTAAATATATATACATATATATAACAAAACCTTGGAATATACATGTAATTTCATACATTACAAAATTGGAATGTTAAACAACATGTACACAAAGATAAAGATGGAAGTGACCACAAAGCCTAAGCAACTCCTCCCAAAATGTGAGCCTATAAAATCCATCTGAACCACCAATCTACTACTACTAACATGAAAAAAAGACTATATAAGCGTGGAGGGATTAATATAGTATTCTCAGCAGGATACTACCCATATCTATAGAAGAAAAATATAAATAAAGCATACTAAATTTCAGTGGACAATGATTGAATCTAACTCCTCACATAAATCTGTAAAATAAGTTCCTAGTCTCATAATGGATATCTACCAACTAGTAATGAATATATGATATTAGATAACAATAAATTAACAAGAGTACCTTGATATCACTTCCCCACTAGTTTTCCTCTCTTCCCAAACATCACACATCCTGATCCATCTAACTCCAAAAGTAAGCCAGCCTAAAACCTCCAGGGATAAGTATAACTACTTGTAACTCATGCAAAAGATAATCATAGTATCTAATATATAATAAAATTTTGGGTGAGAAATTAGTATTTGGGAACCACCGTATTCTTAATTATGTATAACATACATTGGGTATTATACCACTACCCATCATAGCACATACACTATGTATGGCACATCAATATATCACATTTTATACACATCATACCAATAATGATTCCCTTAGGATGTTATATTCATATAATCAATTCTGTAAAATAACTAAAATCCACCACTTCACACAAAAACATATATGGGAATATAATCACCATGAATACTAGTATGTACTAAGATAACGAGTATAAATGAAGACAATATAAGGTATTCATCCATCTATTCATCACAAACCTAGATTTAAGTGAAAACAACATCCCAAACACTACTCAATTATAGTCACCATATCTACATGGGTGGGGTAGAATATGAAATCATAGAATACATAGGATATATTATATATATCAACCACACTATGAACATAACCATATCCTATAATCAACTGCATATGTTTTCAATCTTACTCCAAAATGCAACAGCTATAGACAAGATATCCTATAAAAACAAAAGAATACAAATAGATGATAAAAATTAATTTTTTACTTCATAGAATACTTTTTATATTAATTATTTCATTAACCATTAATTAAACATCATTATTATTCCAAATAATAATTCATTTTCTATAAAATCCAAAAAATTTATTTGCATACCCTCTAGGAATAATCCAACTGAGTCAATGATTTTATAAAGTAGGTCATTTATATTTATAAATAACAAACTGTATGGTTACGAATTTATTAAAAAATATTAACCACTTTATATAAATATTTTTACTCTAGGAAAACATCCTATTCTACCATCAATAGGTATGAAACAATGTATTTCCATCTTTCTCTATTAGTGGGGAAATGAATGTTGATAAAACAATAAACTGAGCCTTCTGGCCATTTATCATATTCATGAAGAAATAATATCATCTCTAAACATAACAAAAATGTGAAATCCCAACATTAAATCATTCCACCATCCAGTTTTAATCACGGATACCATCACACATAACCTGATCTATCTCACCGTCAAAAGTTTCAACCCCTACCATAAAATGATCCCCCCCACCAATATATCATTATTCATCCATATATTATTCAACCAAGACTCATTTCACATCGATAGATCACATCTATATAACATATCAATTAATCAATAAAACATTAAGAATCAACATGGAAATCCTGACTCCAAAAAATGAATTCATACATCATATAAAAATGGGCTCTCATGACCCTAAACACAATCCATACAACCATTTTAAACAAATGAGCACTCCCTACCACAAAGTCTTCTCTTTGAAAAAAACTATTTCTTATTAAATCATCAATTAACCAATTAATTATTCATACGTTCCAACTATGGGAAACATAAGGTTTCGTCTCTAAAAATCTATTACATCACACAAACATGTTCTCAAGCATTTTCTAGTTTCACCATGATTAGAGAATAACCATTATCATTAACGTTTTTTTATTATCATTCTCAAGAAGACCTAACATGTTTCATTTTTATTATAATTTCCATCAACACAAGGAAACGAACACTCAAAAAACATGAATACATTCATCAATGGGAATATCCTAAAAATATAAGAATTCCTATATTATTAAACATGCCACTTTAAAAAATATTCTAACTAACGAATTTAATTGGAGATTTATATTGTTTACTAAGTTAAACATTCTTGAAAAATAATGGTGACATTTTATAAAAAACAATGGATATATAGTTAACTATAAATAAAATCAAGAGTCAACCCATTATCATAGTGGAAAGTAATAACATGTTCTCACTAAGCATAAACAACTTTCGTTCTTTAATTCAGCCCAAATTTGTAATATTAGTTCAATTATCATAGAAATTGATAAAACATGGTCAATTAAATATTGAATGAAAATACAATAGAATAAATGAATCCAATAAATCAAAATATTAAATTTTAATAACATGTGAAAGAACCAAACACATTGATCTTGATCACCAATCAGTTGGATGAATGCATTCCTCCAAGGATGAGACACGAAAACCATACAAACAGGAAACTAAGAATCTCTATAAGAACATGGATAAGATACTAAATCACATGTAAATATAGAATCAAGAGGAAACTAAGAATCTCTATGGGAATCGATTCCAATCAAAGGGAAACCGAAATTCTGGAAAAAAAAATGATCCATTCCTGGTGTCGTGGGAGAAAAACGTAGGGTTTTCGAGCCGAGGGAACTATATATTTTAGAGATAATTAATTGGAATATTTTTATGATGTGAATGGTTCATTTAAATCATAAGTAGCCCACTATTTAAGGAACTCTGAAAAATATGCCCCATCAAACCACGGTTCCAAAATTTAATTCACAACATAAATTTTATATATATAATCTGAGATTATCTCAATGAGATATTTTATTATAAGGTTCATAATATTGATGATGTCAAAATATAATTTACATCATAAATTATCTTTCCTCAAATAATCTTCAATGAACTAAAAACCCCCTTTTGGTCGTAAAACTCATTTATTCTATGAACCCCTCATATACATGATAAATTCCCCCTAATTTCATATTTCAGAATCCATACACTTTTGCAACCCCAGTAAGCCTCATTTAAGGAAAACATGATTTGGAGACACCAAAATGTTTTGACTACACTGACCTACGCCCTTACAAGTCCAAACTTGGTTCTCTTCCCAAATTCATTTATACTCAAAGAAATTGAATATAACCATCATCTAAATATAAATAGAAAAATAGGATGGAGAATCAAGCCCTACCTTATCCTGTGGTGAAATACCTTTTAACATTCATTCAACTGTTCCTATAATGGATCAAGAATCATGTATATGGATGTTTCATGGTTCATCATGTGAGGCAAGAAAACCTTAAATACATGACTTTATCTCTACTTCCAGCCAAAAAAAGTAAATTAACCACACTGTATCTCACCATGAGAAGAGTAACCAATGCACAATACCATTCCAAATATCATTCAATAGAAATTACCAAAATGAAAACAAAATTTAAAATTTCCCTAGTAAATTATGGTTATAATTAGAAATTATCTAGCTAGACATTCATTTCAAACATATCCCTCGTTTTTTGTTAGTCCTAATCAGATAATGTATTTACTTACTAAATAAAAAGGGGGATTTCGTACCATTCTTAATGACATAGCCCGTGTTTCAGTTTGAACAAGAAACTGAACCGGGCTGTCACTAGCCATATGAGAGTTACTGATCCTCTTGGGCTAGAGAAAAGTGCTTAGTCATCTTTAAAAAATAGAGTTATTTTACTCATAAATAATATATTATGAAAAATTGAACTATATGATAATTTTCCCATGAAATTTCTATAGGTAGGACATTATGCACGAAAAATTGACCAAAAATTTATACATAAAACATAAAAAACATTAAATAATACAGATGCATAAATTTGCTCCTAGCTCTCCTCCAGACAACTAATCCTACAGAAACATCATCTAGAAGATTCATTTCTCCATCCACTATAATAATATTACAACTATAAGCATATAAACTTGTTAAATATCATTTAAATTGATAATCATTAAAAATTCTATAAACATTAAGGTGACCTAAAAATAATTTAACAAGAACTCTTATCAAATGAAATAAAATAAAATATACCTAGAATCCCAAATGATTCAATGCTCAGTCATATGTTGATGATTAACCTAGAACTAGGATATAATATTGTTTTGGGCGCATAATCACTCAATAAGCCACTACCCACCATACCTAATGAAAAAACATTAAATTAGGATATGTTTAAAACATATTATGAAAATGAAACTAAAAAATATAGTTTACATAATCATTTATATTAAATAAATAACAATATATAAATACAGGTTAAGTACCTTCTCATTATTTCTACAAGATGAGAATTTTAAAGACAAAATCAATTTCAAATGTCCATCTTAATCATTACGAATAATCAATTTTTAAAAAAAATTAAAATTCCATGATGAAATACATTACTCAAAAGTAGTTCAAAAAAGACTTTAAAAATTACTTTATATAAAAATAAAACATCCACCCAGAAGGAATAGGTCATGATGTAGAGTAAGAACCATACATTAATGTAAAATAATGGATGTAATCTAGAAAAGGTGATACTGGAAAATATTTCCAAGAGGAGTATAATCAATCCTAAGATTAGATCCCCCAACATCAACAACTAGTTTGTGTGATTGTTTCATGGGATATCCTTATTGTTCACATAGGACACAAGATGAACAAATCACATGATTCTATAGTAAAATACTATACTTAAATTTTACTTTGGTACCCTCATCGAGATAGAAATTTCTTTTAACCATAATGGATACACACTTCATACATAGATATGTAAAAAATCTTGATATCTTACTCAGGAAATCCCGACTCAAAGAATTAATTTCCATTAAACCCATAATAAGGCCTCCAATTATTTTGACAATGATAGTTATTTGGGTTACCAGGATAAAATTAAATAATTATAAATCAACAATCAAGAAATATAATCTTTCAAAAAAAATCACCCTCTAATAAATTAATAATTTCACACTTCATACATGAATTTCATATAAACATGTCTCCCAATATCAGAAACCAAGAATTAGAAAACCCAAGGAGTCATGCACACCAACACAATTAATAAAAACAATAAATGTTCTAAAATGGAATTAAAAATAATGAAATCTCATAAAAAGTTCATTAATAATAATTTTATTTTATTTATAATATAATTTCCCAACAATAATATTTAGAACAATTTTGAAAATAATTCGGAATTAGGAAAATCATTTCCTAAAATCCCATTAAGGAAATCATAATTATTCATTAGCTCATTGCTTGACTAAATGGAATCAAACACATTCAAGACACATACATTATTGTTAGAAAACCCCTTACAATTTTAAAAATACTTATAATTACATGTTTAAATTGAAATTGCAAGTAAAACCATTAAAAAAAATATATTTTAAAACCCTAAAACTCATACATTAACTACAATGTGATTTTTGAAGGGCCTTCTGGGAAATTTATCATGAACTAGGAAAATGGGAAGTATAAAAACAAAATTTATTCAATAAAATAAAATAAAGAGACCCATGTTTTAAACTATTATATTTAATAATCACAAATATTATCATCCTTGATCATATTTATATGTTTAAAATATAATATTTTTACTTTTCAAATACATATTTTTGAAAATAATATAAAAACTAATGATTTTTAAAATATTATTTTTCATTGAATATATATATATATACATTGAATTATAAAATTAAAAGTTTTATTAAAAATTTAGTTTAATATTCTAATTTTGAATTTATTATTATCTAGTTTATTTGAGTATTTCATGTCCAATTAATATTATTAAAAAAATAATTAATTAAAATATATTTTTCATTTTCATGATCCATATTTTTGTTAAATCTATATATCTATAATTATATTTATAAGAGTAAATAATATCTTATTTAAAGGATATATCAATGGTTAAATAGAATCATATTTTTATTAAAATGAAATAAAATATTATTTTTTTTTGAAGAATATCTTATTGAAATGAAAAACATTATGCTTTTTGTATAACTTTATTGTTTCACAGGAAATATAATATTTCAAATATATATATTTAATAACATAAAGTCAGTAAAATATTTTTAGTAACATTAATAATATTTATATTTAAAAAAAATTATATTAATTATAAAATATAATTTTTATGTTATATTGTGGGTTTTGAAATAAAATATGCATACATAAAGATATGAATAGTAAGAAACTCGTTTAAAATAAATGGTATTTTAAAACATATAAAAACAAACTATTATAAAAATATTGTTTCAAAATTTTATTATAAATTTTAATTATTCAGAATTATGAATATTAGATGAAAATATATTATTATAAAACACATGACATTATGAAAATTATTTTATTTAATCGAAAATTGGGGATAACCTTATAAGGGGGAAATAGAATCGAGGGATTTGAATTCTAAATGTGAGGTCGAGAGAAGATGGTTCAAACAACTTAAGAGTAGTTCAACCATAGATACAGTATTCAATCATTTAAAGGGATTCAAATAAAGAGGGCCAAAATTGACTATGGAAAGTGGATCGAATTACTGAAAGAGATTCAAACATGGAAGAAGGAATATTGAGTGTGAGCTATCCAGAAGATGATTACATCTTCTTCTAACTCATGCCTAATTATCAAAATTTCTTTGAATTTTGTTGTATGAATATTGTCTTTAAATTGAAATCTTCTCGAAAATACATATTTTCTGTATTATTTTCGTCTTAATATTGATTTATTCTTCGCCTATACTGATTTTCATTATTGGGTGTTATCAATAATGACCCATTCATCATTGTTCATATATATATATATATATCTTGTATTATTTATTGTATATGAATGTTTTGTGAATATATGACTATAAAAGCTCGAGTAAAGATTGTACCATTTATTTACATGTAATATTTCATTCAATTTCCATTAATTTGGTCATTTTTTTAACAATATTGAATCTATGAAAATGTCCTTCATGTTAGTTTTGCATATTTGAATAAATACTCATGATATATTTTAAAAAAATTTCAATTATACTTTTTTCATATTTTGTGAAGTATTCATAATATATATATATATATATATCACCGCATCAATGTTTTCGACTAAATTATGTGACACATATTTTTATTCATAGAATGATAAGTTTGTTTGTATAAATAAGGGGAGAGGTGCAGTTCTCAATCCTTATGTAGGGAGTGTATGTTATATTCCAATTGATACATTATTGATTTGGTTGATAATAATAAATATTCTATCATCATGGATTATTTTTTTGGGTGAATTCAAGCCTCCTAGAAATCATAATTTAAAGGAAAATTTTATTTCTATCACAGCTTATATATTTTTTAGAAAACCATTGTTTTCTGAGGGAGATTTATATTAAATATCCACATCAATGATTCTAATGTCCATTAAAAATGGTAATATATTTTGATTAAATATATCTAAAACTCTTAATATAGAGATTTTTTCATTAAAATATAATCTTGTTTTTATTTTCAAAGTCGCTTTTTGTATGTGATTATTTAAAAATAAATTATAAATTAATGTTATTTTTGGTTCTAAAATTATAATTTCTTGTGTGAAATTTTATATAAATATTTTGGGTGTTATCCATAATTATAGGAATAAAAATAAATTATATATTACACTAACATTTCATGAATTTTTATGAATATAAGTTGTATGAATTTAATCCTTTATCTACAACAATCATTTTAAATATTTTTTATTTTTTTTCCTGATAGTTATAATAAAATATATTTTATAAAATTTTTATGTGATTAATATTATGTGATAAAAAATAATTTGTCTCATTGAAAATAATTTATGAAATGTTTAAAAAAAATTATTTTTAATATATTATGAATGAGAAAGGTGACCCTGGAAAAATGTCTTCTTCAAATAAAACAGGGCATAAGAGTATCGAATGTGATAATGAGTTATGGATTGATTCTAGATCCTCAAAGATGGTTTTTTTCCAAAAGGTGATACTACAAGTGTCCTCATTGATTTTTTACTGTTTTCCATGTATAATTTTATACTATAAAAAGTTATTTTTAAAAAAATATTTTAAATGATAAATCCAAATATTATTTTAATGGATATTTATTTTGATATAAAATTGGTTTTCATAATATAATATATTCTAATTGTGTTTGAATAGAATTTTCATATGAAATAAATTGAGAATGTGGACTATTATTTGGGAAAAATGTAAAAAAGTTTTCTATTTGAAAAAAACTAAAAATATTTTCAAATGAGGTATAATGAATTATTTTAAAAATAAGTTTTCACTAGTTTTAATCCCCCTTATTGGTTAATTTAATTCTCATTGTTTGTTTTTAATATGTTGCTCACAATATATTTAGAAGTGAAAATGGTTTTTGTTCTTTTTTTGTAGATGCAATGAGTTATGTATAATAATTGTTTTATTTTTGAATTGCACAAACTATAATATATTTAAAGGATTGTTTTTCCTAATAATTCTAAACATAGACAAGAAAATGTCCATGGGAATGTCTATTATGATATATTTTTAATAAAATTTAATTAAAAAATATAAATAATGTTTTTAGAACCAGATATGGGAGTGAGTTTGAATATATTATGATCGTTATTAAAGGAATGGTTTAAAAAATAGATATTGGGTTGTTTTTTTCATGTTAGGTGTTTTCTTTTGATGTTCTAGATAATTAAGAAACACATTAGAGTGCAAGATTTATGTCAATTTTTGTTTTTCAAATTCTAGACATGTAAAATTTGAATTTCTTTATGTTTGATGATTGAATTAGGTGGTAAAATTCTATTAATCTGGAGGGGAATGTAACAAACATAAATCTAATGAATATATAATTCTCACTTCTAAATAAATATTTACTTAGAAAATAAAAAAAAAATTCAAAATTTTTTTTTAGTATATATATATTTTAAAGAATATCATGTATCATTTTATTAATATATCAATTTTATATTCATATTTTTAATATATAAGTTTATTATATGTACAATTAATATAAATAAAAAAATATAATTAAATATACTTTTCTTTAACATGATTGATATTTCAGGTAATTATATATATATATAAGTAAATAATATATTTTTTTAAATGATATAATATTTGTTCAAATGAAATATAGTTTTAGTCATTGAAAATGGGATTTTATTTCTTTAGAGAAATTTTATTGAAAAAATAGACGTAATTTTTTATGTACTACTTTGTTGTTTCAAAAGAAACAAAAAAAATACACATTTAAAAATTAATAAAAGTTAAAGCCAATACAAATATTTTAGTAACATTAATAATATTTATATTATAGATAAATTGTTATATTAATTATAAAATTATTTTTTACTATAATATATTTTTTAAAAGAATATATATATATTATGTACTTTGTGGTGCAATTATAAAGAAACACACACACATCTCACACCCACAGGACATGAATGGTGGGTCATAGCTCTCATAAGGGGTAACTCACTAATCGAACACTTTATTTTCCCCCAATAGACCTTAAATTTTTTTAGAAAAAGACCCACATATCATGTCACATATGATCATTTTATTGTGAAGCCGCCATTATTTATTCCTGGCTCAAGGACCCTATTTTTTCATCAACCATACACATGAATAATAGTGCTTCTATAGTCTAGTGTTTCCATCACCAAGCTCAGAAACACCATAGTGTATCATTAACAACTATTGGGAACCCTATAAACTGTAATATATAGCCCCCCCCCCCCTCTGATCCCTAATTGAACAATCCCCACACCGACAGTTCCAATCCCAATACATTCCATCAACACATTAAACATTGTTTTACAAAAAAACTGTAACTGAAAATTATTATCAGTCCCCCCTTCAAACTGTAGACCACTACAAATCTCTCACCACAAATTTCTATCATACCACTTCCCCTTTCATCGAGAAGGGGTTCACCTATCATTTTTTAAATGGAATCACCCTCATTTCACCATACTAAACATCACAACTTCTATGGTTCCCCTCTAGTAACTGGCATCCACCATCAGTAATGGAAACCTCATCATTACACTCGATGTATCTATATACTATGATAACTCTCTAAACAATACCTCACCAATGGATCAGAGATTCAAAGAAGCCTCTCAATTGTGACTGAAGATCCTTTGCCCGAGGTTGTGAAAACCCCCATAGTTGACGCCACACGTTCACCTCTCCCTACACCCCCATGGATGGACCCTCCGTCAACTGCAATCAAATATTTAATGTGACTCCCCCTCATGTATTCATCATATCATCCCCCAAGGTTCATCTCAATAGAGATCGGCCACCTTAACATGCCTCCTATTTGGCCTACCATAAGGACCCTCTCATACCATTATTGTTGCATTTTCCAGGACGTGCTAACTTGTGATCACATTCTTACAATCATATTGAATAATAAATAAAAGTCATATTATAATATAAATATTGTTTAAAAATTTTATTATAAAATTCCAATATTTTTAATTATGAATATTATAAGAGAATATATTATTAAAAATATATAATAAATTATCAATATAATTTTATTTATTAAAAAATGAGGTTTGATCTAAACAAGGAAAATTTAATCGAGGGATTTTATTTAATAATGGGAGGATGAGGGAAGATTGGTCAAAAACTAAAGGGGAGATTCAACCATAGATGAGGGATTTTATTGAGGACATGAATTTTAGTAAGGGTGAAAGATATCAACTGCCAAATTTGGATCCTATTACTAAAAGATATTCAATCCTGGAATGGTGAAATTAAGGGCATGTTGTTCAATTGATGATTTCATCATCAAATAAATCTTGAATAAATAATTGTATATCACTTATAGTAGGTTTATGCATATTATTTAGGAATCAAAATATTCATGAAATTATTTTTTTTGGGGATTTCGTTTCACTTAATAGCGATATGTTCATCGTCTATATGAATTTTCATCCTCTAGCATTATCAAAAATTCTATGTTCATATCATTTACATTCATATATATATATATATATAATTTTATTTCTATCATATATCATTAAATATATATACCTATTTTGTTTCTGGATATAGATGGGAGCTCATGTTGAGACAACATCGTTTATTGACATGTAATTCTTCCTTTACTTCAACAATATTTAGTCACTAGTATCAAAAATAAGAAATCAAAAATATGATTCTTGAATAAATATGAGAAGATTTTAATATAAACGTTTAATATATTTTAAAATGTTCACATTTTTAATTCTCTCATACTCAATGACTTCTTTATATATTATATACATATATATCTATCACTTTTTCAAGATTTTCAAATCAATTCTATGAAATATTTTTTTTTCACAGAATGATATGTATATATGTATAATTATGAGGGGGTATATTTCTTTATGGACAGTATTTTATAATCCAATTTATTATTTATATATTTGGTTTATAATAATAAATACCATGTCTTTATGAATAATTTTAGGTGGAGAAATTGAGCCTACTATAAATCATAAATAAAGGGAAAATTGTATTTTTTTTTCAAAGTGTCAATATTATTTTTTACAACCCATAATGTTTCAGAGAAAAATAATTTAGAACATCTATAAATTTTTTTTTCATGACCCTTCATCAATGAATTATGTTGTAATAAAGTATTTTTAAAACCCTTAATTTAATTGATGGTTTATTTTGAATAGATATTAGTTTTTATTTTCAAATCATAGCTTTAGATGAGTTAATTTCAAGATTATATTCTATTTTCAGAATAATTTTATGATTCTAAAATTATCATTTTATGCATGAAATGTTACTTTTTAATTATTGGTGTTATCCATGATTATAGAAATTTCCATACACTATATTTTTTATTAGCATCCGATGCATGTTTATAAAAACCACTTATATGAATATAATACTTTATTTAAATCAATCATTTTCAATATTGTTTATGATGTATTTATCCGAATTTTCATGAAATATTTGTATTTTTTAAAAATCGTTTTTGATGAGAATTGTGAGATATAAAATAATTTTACTTTAACAAAATAATTTATGAGTTTTTAGTGGACTACAAATTGAAATGGCGGACCTGAATAAAATTGTTTCTTGAAATAAAACTAAGCACCTGTTTACCGGATGTGATCAAGAGGGATGGAGTGATTATATGACATCAAATGGGACGTTTTCGTCAATGAGATAATACTAGGGGAATCATTGATATCATAAGGTTTTTTTAGTATGATTTTAATCAATGAAAATTTAATATATTTAATGAGAAATCCAAAACATCATTCAAAGGTTATTCATTTTGAATGAAAATGGGATTTAAAAATATTATAACATTTATATGGTTTTTAAATTATTTTATTGTGGATTTATTTAAGAAAACGTAAATTATTATTTATGAAAATCTATTGATGAAAAAAAAACATATTCTATATTAAATGAAATGATCATGTTTTAAAAGTATTTATCATGCATTATTAAAAAATTGTATTTCGATATTTTTAAAAAACCTTTCTTAGAAATTCCATGCTAACCATCTTTTTGTTAAATGATTTTAATGGGATCTATAGAATTAATTATTGTGTTTTTTAAAAGTTGGGGTCAAAGCCTTATTTTTATTATTGAGACAAAGCAAATACCTCTTTAACTGGGTAGAGGGAGACCCATTACATAGCCTGAAGGCCCATTGGACATTTAGCCCATTACATAGCACGTAGGCCCAATTTTTTGGCCCAAAGCCCATTCTGTGAATAGTACTGCTACAGTACTTGCACTGCTATACTACCCGCCGCTGCTACAGTTCCCCTGCCGCTACTATAGTACCCCTGCCACCGCTCGAGTTCCGCCATTGCAACAGTATATCGGCTGCTACAGTAGCTCTACAGTGCTGCTACAGAACCCTGTTCCCAATGGGTTTTGAACCCCCATTTTCCATGTATAATTATGGGGTGCTTACCACTAAGAAAACCCCCATTCATTATTGTGTTCTTTATCATTAATGTTGTTTTCACAAGTGATGTCTAATAGTGGGTTTATTTTTGAATTTTTCAAACTCTGATATAATTTAAGGAATTTTATTCATAATCCTTCAAAAACTAGAGTAGAAAAAATACTTGGGTATGTAAAATACTATATATGTTTTCATAATTATAATTTTAAAAAATACAATATGATTTTAACACTACATTTGGGATTGTGGGTCTCGGGATGTCATAAGCATTAAACAATAAAAACATGAATATAAAACTCATGTAATCAATTGTTTTGACACTAAATGTTAAAGAATCGGCCAACCAACATTGAATCGAAGGAAATTAATCTAAATAAATTTTTTTGAAATAAAAAGATCCAAAAATAAATAGAATACCCACAAATAACCTAATAAGCCCCTAAAAAATTGGATGAAAGTGAAACACTGATGGTTTGGCCAAAATGGTGTAGTAAAGAGAAGAGAGGAAAATATTGGCAGAGGGAGGGAAGTTAGAACTAGTGACCATTACATTGAATTCCAACCATGAATTTCTATGAATCCATTAAGAATATCAATATAGATATGAGGATTAATTAGGGGTGGGGAATAACTAGGTTTCTCATATATTTGATATAGCCTAGATCTATGTGTCAAATAATAAGAATGTGGGGACATATCTTTTATGAGGGTGGGAGAGTGGCCCCACTTTTCTTTTTCATTTTGAAAGATTTACATTTTTTATTATCATTTAATTTCATATTATTATATTTAAAATGATTTAAACTCTCATTTTAAATATATTAGTACCAAATGTTTTCAAAAAATTACACCTTAATAAAATAAAATAAACCAAACCAAAAAAATTGTTTATGTTTCACTAACATATAATTTAAAAAGGAAGTCTATATAAGTATAACTAATTGTTCAAGGTTTCAAGTGAGAATAATCATGTTTGGAGTTTATCAATGTGAGATGAACTCCACATTCCAACTAAAATTATATTTCTCTTATGTATGATTAATGAAATATACACCAAATTCAATGACACAGTGGCTTGAGATAATACATTTATATAGGAATAAAAATTATTCTAATTTAAGATTAAACAAATAACTATGTAGGAATTAACTCATCAACCATGTCAAAATTAACCAAGTGTTACGAGGCCAGTGTAAGGATAACAAAATAAATTATAGGAGTTATTGGAGGTAAAAATAACACAAGGTAATCACATAATATTAAATTATCATGATTAATATGATTAAAAATGAACCAAAAATTCTAAATACTATTTACTTGTGTAGGTTTAACTCAATGTGACCCGTGTAACATTAAAACCTACAACACTAATTTATGTCTAAATACCACACTATAATTACTAGTAATTCTAATTACACATGTTTAATTATCGATGGTGATTTATTTCATTGTTTTATATGTATTTAGAATATCTATTGTATATATGGTTTTTTATATCAAAATGCATAGATAATATAAGATGTGACTGTTGGGTTTTACTGGATTTGGTGAGACTCATTAAATGGAGAAAAATAAATAAATAATCCAAAAAAATATCAACCAAGTGAGAATAAAAAAAACATTTATAAACTATAACACGATGAGACTAAACACAAGTATCTTATAAAATTGAGAAAATATAACTATTATCATCCACGATAGATAAGGATCATTAAGAGTCCACCAAAATATGTCATTCTTTTTTGATTTATCTGTGGGATGATTTAATCTCCTAACAAATGGGTGGGACTATTCTTCTCTAAGCGGTGTGCTATCACCTCATAGTGATGTTCTAGAAAGTGTTGACTGATTCGGGGATAGAGATATTTGTAGAACAGTAATTACATGAGTGTAAAAATATTATAAAAAGGAGTTATTGCAATATATTCATCTTTAGGGCATTTTGTTTTTTAAATATATTTTTATGAATCTTCTATTGCAATTGGTTTTGGTTAAGAAAATAATTCAATGAGTTTCATTGATGTTATGTTGTCATGAATATCTTTACTATGTGTCAATTTGGAATTAAAACAAAAAATAATTTTCAAATATATCATTTTATATACGTAAAAAATATTTTTATGTATTAATTAGTCCTTAATAAATTATTTATATATGTTTTTATTTGTTATTAATGAACCTATTGGGTCATTTTTTATTTTTTTAGAAGTAAATAATTTATTTCATAAATTATATTCATCATAAATTCAAAGGTTTCAATGTGAAAAAACATATTCCTAAAACTATGGGAATTTTAAGAGGTAAATTTTTGAAGGATTAGTGGATTAGGGTGTTATCCTACATTTTGGTTTATATGATCTAACAACACTCATAAATCATAGAAAAATAAATAATGGAACCCGAACCATGTTCAACCATTTGAGAATACATTAAATTATATATATTGTTATAAATGAGGAAACTAAACATGTGAACCTTAAAAATTTCAAGAATTCATAAAAATCACCATTCATGTTTTATAATGATCACAAAGTAGTATTGAAAAGAAGACCCTCTTTTTTGGTGTATCCAATGGAAAATGAATAACTTTACATTTATGTGGGTTTCATCTTCTCACGACATCCTGCCAACACCTTATTTTTATTTAGTATGGGAAAGTGAGTGCTTTGGGGAAGGAATGATTTTTAATGGTGTATTACAATAGTGTACCACTCTTTCACCATTACCTATAGTCTTTATATAACAAAATACATATATATCTTTATACCCTTATATTCAATCATGTGTTGCCTAAAGCATGAGTAAATACATGTGTTTATAATATCCTATAACCCAATCGTTGTGCAATCACACATTTTATCATCATATAAAATAACATACATATCATAAAAGTTAGGCCCTCTAGAAAATAATATCTTAATATTCAACATTATATTTCTAAAAATATTTTTTTTCCAAAATATGATATCTCATTCAGGTAATATACTATCTCTTACATATATTATACTATAAAAATTTACATCCCATAAATGTGTGGAAATAGGCAATTCATCTTGAAATCTTACACTTCCACTAAATGCTCATAGAATCAGTTCCATTTTCCCTTAATATTTTATCATATATAATAAGTTGTGAAAAATTTCTAAAACAAATTTTAGAAAACTATTACACATGCACTAAGTAATCATAAAATCAGTTCCATGTTCACCTTAATATTGTACCATATTCAAAAAGTTGTAAAATAATATCCCAAACACATTTTATAGATAACATCTAAAACATGTTTTTAATGATATCATTAACATCATCATGTAACACATCACATTTGATACCTCATTAATAATCATCTAATTCTCTTTTCAAAAATATTTATAACATTTATTGAGTATCCCTTTGATTAAAACACAATCACATTACATTTATCCACAAAGTGTGACCCCAAGGATTCTTATAGTGATGAAGTTAAATATTAACCACTTTATCTATAAATATATGAATATAGTGGAACCTGGAAAATAATAAATTAAACTTGAGAAACAAATTGATATAGTAGGTTTTCATTCAAAAAAAATGTATCTATAAATCTATGTCAACTAGCTATATCGTATAAAATAACTAATTCTTATATGATATCATTTTACTAGCATCAAGTGACCCTGGTACATGGATCATGTCATTATCATATATCTAACTAGTATGTTATCAATTAATCATGTATAGAATGAGCAGTTTTAGGAATCCATAACATGTCATAAACATTGTGGAAGAGCACATCACATACCACTCTCTACAATATATATTCACATAAAATGAATTATCTTTTTTTGAACATACAGTTCCTCATCCAGTCTCTTTTGAGGGAATATATTTCATACTCATGATATGTTAAAAAATATTCTCTTTTTTAATATCAGTTTGATAACACAATCAAGAACATACCCAATGATCCCCTGAATATATATTCCACAATTATTTCATATGAAATGTATCAACGTATAATGGTTAACATGTTAGTTATCCAATAGAACTCTTTTAATTGGGACTATAAATATGATCCATTCCCCCCAACTATACCAATACATACAATTTTACACTCCATATGATATACAAAGTGTGTTATAAAGCACAAAAAACATGTTTTTGCCTTATGTGTATATTATTCATCATGGAACACGAACTATAATCAAAATATCTATAAACATTATTAGTAATCAATAAGAATTCATGAAAAAAAATTGGTTAAGTATAACTCAAAATCGTACATTGAGGGGTCAACTGTCATTTTAATTCACATGATTTATATCAATCTCTATTTATATTTACCCTATATGGACGAATGAAAAAGTGTGTATCTAATTTTTTAACATTATATATAATAAATTCATAGAATCATTGAAAAATAAATATCAAAAATATAAAAAAGTTAGTATCTAATATATTATGTATGATAGGTACCCAAATCAGCCTTCTGATTCTTGTAATTTATGTGGTTTTCTTCAACTCCATACATATCTATGTAATTCTAACCAAATATGTTTTTTTCATCTGGTAGAACCATCTTAATAAATGATTTTGTCATTACAATATATAACGAATGATAATTTAAATAATGATGAGACTTATGAATCATATTCCTAATGATCAACTCTTTGAATATATTCAAAGGTCCAAACTCCACCACATTATATGTTATAATGATCGTAACATCCATTGTCTACTTCAATCTCTTTAAATGCATATCATCATTATCCTTTTGTCATTCTCTATTACACTTTTTCATTGAAATATAGTGGTGAATAATTTATCTATTTATTATTTCACATATTAATACAACCTAAACACCTTTATGAAAAACCCATATTCAATTTTATGAAAAATAAATGTCAATATCTAATTTATTTTTTACTACCATACCATGTACTATTTTATGATATTAGGTGTAATTCATTTTGAATTTTCACTACCATAATTATTTATATTTAAAAATTGAACTTATTTGAGTTCAATACTACTCTCTTTATCCTCTTTGAAAATAAATTCTTCTTATAATATCACCCTATGTTACGTAAAATCCTTTTTTAGGAAGTATACCCTATTTATTTCTTGAGTGAATATTTTTAAAATAAAATATTATATCAATTTCATCTAATTTATTTAATTTTTTCAGAGAAATTACAGAAAAGAAGAATTTATTTTTTAAAATATTCCACTAATAGTGGTATAATCTCAATTTCTTATAATGAAACAAAAAATATGGATGAACCCTTTTATCCATGATAAAACAAATTTATCCCTATAAAATTTCAATGACATTTTAAGAACCCAGTTTTTGGTTATAAAAGACATTGCAATATTTTTGATATTATTCTCGAGCAGCGCCCTCAGGCGACATGCGATTTCGAGCCTCGGAGTGTCCGGAATTAAATTTTTTGTGTGTTCACACTGGAAATGCCAAATAATTTCTATAACTCCTAAATGGTGTTTTGGATCAGAGATCTGACTGTAAGGATGGGTTCGGAATGGGGTGTTTCCCCTAGGACCGAGAAAAAAAAGTCGGTGTGGGACGTTGGGACCCCTCACCCGTCAGCGGAATGATAAACAGATAATTAAATTAATTAAATTATTCGTTTAACGGTTAATCTCAATAATATCTTAAATGGTGGCTCGGATTGGAAAACCTATTGAACCGTTGAGTTCGGAGCATGCCATTTACCCTAGGAGGGGTGTAACTTTCGCGGGCGCGGCCCGTCTGTGAAAAATGGCCCCAGGGGAATTTTCGTAATTTAGTGCCTTTAGACATTAAATTTTATAAACATTTGAACGGGGCCTCAGATTAAAATTCTGATACCACAGTTGCACTCGGAGCGTCCTGTTTACCCCAGGGGCGCCCTGCTTTTTGTCTGTGTTGGGAGCAGAGTTCAGGGGCGTGTCGGGTGGGAGGATGAAGTGTTTTCTACCTAAACACACCTCTTCCTCTTCACCTCCTTCTTCTTCTTCTCTTGGATAGTGGTAGGAATCATCCCTATCCCTCTCCTCCTCCACTCCAGTGAGGCAGCTCTGGCGTGGTGTGGCAGCTCCAGCGGTTCGACGACGAAGCTCCGGGCAATGCCCAAGAGGTAGGAGTTTTCGTTTTGAGTTTTTAATTCCCGCACCAACATTGATCCCAATTTGTTGCATTGATTTTCTGATTAATTTTCTAACAAATACCATGAATGCGTACTAGATTTTATGTTCTTTCTCACGCTTGTTTCGGATTTGAAATCCGAGTTCAGAGGAGGCCGCAACGGTCCGGCGAAGTTTGCGGGTTTTTGGTTTCCGACGGGTTCGGCCGACGGTGTGACGTCCTTAGGAGGCAGCGGTGGGGCTCTCAGACGGTGGTGTGGGCTAAGGCGCATGGTGGCACTGGTTTTTGGCGGCGGCTTCAGTAGGGCGGTCGGTCGTGGGCTCCTGGCGCGACGGCGCGGGCTCCAGGCGCAACGGTGGGTGCTCCCCTCGGCGGAGCTGGCCGGGGGCGACGATCACAAGGTCACGGTGTGCGACCCCCGCATGGGGACAAGACCCACGAGATGCGGGTATTCGCATAGGCGGGACGAACGAACCCATGAGGGTTGGTCGGCGGTGGTCTGCAGCTCAGCGTCGGGCCGGCCGGCGCGGGCCGGCCAAGTCCAGTCCAACCCAAGGGGATCTGTCCCCCTCTTCGGACGCCCGTAATTTTCATTACGGGTGTCCGATTTGAATGTCATTGGTGGCAGTGGAACCGTATCGACGAGTCGGACAATTTGATATGGTTTCAGGGATTTTTAATTCCCGAAACGAGGATCCTTAGAGGCGAGACATGTCTTTAAGTGAATTGATGATTTTTGGAGGAATCATGTTTTGGTCGGCACGAACGCGTCCAATTTCCGATACGAGTTCCATCAGCGGCATTGGGACCCTAGTGCCATGGAAGAGTTTTCCAGTGTGGTTTTGGGCATTGAAACTAGATTTGAGGCATGGGGCTCACATCCCGTCTTTTGAGATGCGAGCAGTGTTTAGAAACTTTCTCGTCGTGCGTCCGTTCGGGGCGTGCGAGCAGTCGATTCTGGATGTTTTTCCGAGCGGATTGCAGTGGTGAAATCCAGCCGCTCTAATTCAGCACGATGGTGCAGGCCCCATGAGGGTTGTTTGGGAGTTAATGGTGATTTTATATCTCTATCACCGTGCAACCGTTTTGGACATGTGAATATCCCACCTTGTGTACTTTTTCGAGAGGATCGCAACGGTGCGATCCATTGGCAGCGCTTCGGGACCGTGGTACGGGTTCCGCGTGGTGCCTCTCGTGCACGGTAAGCCGGAATGTATATTATTCTCCAGATATCTATTCCACTCAAGTGAGTAGTTTTTTTGACGTGTTTTTCTGAGATCATTGTGATGGAGCAGATCGCCCGACCTGGCTATGGTGAATACTACCTTTTTTACTGGGTGTCAATTTTGGGCAATTGAGTAGTGAATCATGTGTATTTTTTAGAGGGAATCATAGTGGTGTGATTTGTTTGTTTAGGGTGTCCAGTGATGGTGTGGCTGCCGACATATCCGTTCACCAAGACCCTGATAACCCGCTTGTCGGCTCGGCATGCTGAGACACTTATTGGAGGAAAAACTGGTTTGTGCATCACATAGGATTGAGTCTTTGACTATCCTTCTTGAGTCATCTCCCCATCATTGTTATTGGTATATATATATGATCATCTAACCGTGACACTCCTTGATAATATTCAGGATGTCTCCACGAAGACAGCTAGCCAAGATACCAGATTTGGTGCATGACGACGACCCTGTGAGCTATGAGGCCTCAGTCCAGGACCCATCATGTGATCCCCTTTCTCCGGGTGGGCTGGTAGAAACACCCCCACCTGTTGAGAAGAAGATTGAGATTCAGCGCAGTTTGAGTGCGCTCCGTGAGATCCAACGGCAGAGACCGCTGATGTTCAGTGGTGAGCCCAACCCTCAGGCAGTAGAGGTCTGGCTTGAGAACGTGGATTACCTTTTCAGGATTTTGCAGACGCTGACAGATCAGAGAGTGGCTTTGGCAGCCAACTTTTCGTGGAGTATCTTGGTGTTGGTGGAGTCTGGTGACTCAGTTTCATGATGAGTCATCGCTTTCGTGGGGAGACATTCAGTTGTTGTTATGTGAGGAGTTTTTCCCCTCCTGCTTGCGCTCCATTTGGATTCAGGATCTCCTGTAGCTTTAGCAGAGAGGGATGATGGTAGCCGAGTACGCGGATAGTTTCGCAGACCGTGCATGCTTTTACCCGGACATGGTCCATGACAACAACATCCGAGTGTGGATGTTTGATCAGGGCCTCTGCTAAGAGAATCGTGTTGTCACAGTACCCTTGGGCATTTCCACATATGTCATGGTGCTAGAGCAGGAACTGGTGATAGAGAGCTTCTTGTCATGTTCTAGAGTTGGTAGTGGCAGCATGCACATTGGAGCCAGGACGTCTGCCGCAGCTAGCAAGCATCGGCAAGAAGAACCTCGACACATGTGGCTTTCTGACAACCGGACTCAGTGGCATGGTCGTACACCACAGTGGCGCCGGAAGGCACCAGTACAGCCCAAAGGGAGTCGGTGCTATGCTTGCGATGCGCAAGGTCACTTGGCATGGGAATGCCTAAATTGGAATGCGGAGAGCTTCAGGCAGGCATCAGGTGCACCACCACGATGTAGGCAGCGCCATGATCAGAGTAGCACCCAAAGAGGTGGTGCTAGCAGAGGGGCGGGAAGAGACGGTAGTGGGGGACGACTTTACGAGGACTTCTCATCACCACTAGGTGGTCTAAATCAGGATCTAGGAGTTGGAAATTGGGAACACAGACAGCTGTGAGCTTTTGATTTCTATGATCCTGCAGAGCATGAAGTGATAAGAGGTATGCTCTACAGCTCTTCTACTTTTTGTAGTGGAATTGTTAGACTCTGCGTGTGGAATGATTTTCTCCCATCTCCTTATTTGAGGTGTTACTAGGGTGGCGCGGGGCATCGGTGTACACTATGTTGGTAAGGAAAAAGGATTAGAACCTTTCTCTTCAGTCGATGGTGTCGACTCCATTTCTTTCTGATCATTTAAGAGAGTCTTGGTTGCGAGACATTGACTGTGAAACCTTGCGCGACCAGATATCCATGGGTGTTCCTCCATATGGATATTCTGAATGAGAAAATCATCGGGGATTGTTCCAGGTGCGGGCAGTGATTCCAGTCACTGAATGTTATGTAAGGGTTTGTTCGGGGAGGTGAGCTACCACCAAGAGCCTTCGGACCGTTTGAGACCGTGAAAAGGGATGGCGAGGTTCCCTACTGCATTGCCCTAATCCCAAGTCTAGAGTGGGTGTACGATGTCTCCAGCGTGACTCACCTGAGAAGATATGTGTGTGCCCCTATGCACGACATCGACATGGCAATACCATGTGTCAAACAGATTAATCCTTTGGTCTGTGTGCGGTGACGCAGAGCTGTGAAAGAGTTCTTATGGGTACGGGGGAGCCAGGTGCATTCTTAGTACCCTGAGTTGTTTCTTGGTTTTGCTTTTCGGGGACAAAAATCATGAAGGAGGGAATGATGTAAGACCCCAGTTTTTGTCTTTAAAAGACTTTTGAATATTCTTGATATTATTCCAGAGCAGCTCCCTCATACGGTGTGCGATTTCGAGCCCTAGAGTGGCTGGCATTAAATTTTCAGTGCGTTCACACTGGAAATGACAAATTAATGTGATAACTCCTAAACAATGTTTTGGATCAGAGATCTGAGTGTATGGATAGGTTCATAATGATGTGTTTACCCTAGGACTGACATAAAACTAGTCAGCGCAGGACGGTGGGACCCCTTTCACGTTAGCGGAACGTTAAACAGATAATTAAATTAATTAAATGATTCTTTTAATGGTTAAACTCAAGAATCTCTTAAAAGGTTTCTCGGATTGGAAAACCGAGGGCACCGTTGAGTTCGGAGCGTGTCGTTTACTATTCAGTAGAGATGGCCAGAGTAGTTCCGGGTTTACCCTCTAGCAGGGCTGGGCAGTGGGTTGCTCATTGACTTCATAGGGTTTACCCTCTAGCAGAGACTAGGTAGTGGGTCACCCGTCGACTTCTTACAGGTCTACCCTCCAGCCGGGGTGGGTAGTGGGTCACCAGTCGACTTCTTCTAGGTCTACCCTCCAGTAGGGATGGGTAGTGGGTCACATGACGACTTCTTCCAGGTCTACCCTCCATCAGGGCTGGGATGTGGGTCGCATGTTGACTTCTTCCACGTCTACCATCCCGTAGGGCTGGGCAGTTGGTTGACTATCGACTTCTTCTAGATCTACACTCCAGCTGGGAGAGGATGTGGGTCTCAAGTCAACTTCTTCCAGGTCTACCCTCCAGTAGGGCTGGGCAGTGGGTCGCATGTTGACTTATTCCAGGTCTACCCTCCAACAGGGCTGGGCAGTGGGTCACCAGATGATGTATTAGGGTTTACCCTCCAGCAGGGTTGCGTAGTGGGTCACTTGATATCTTATTATAATTTACCCTCCAGTAGGGCCGTACAGTGGGACCCCCATTGGATTTTTAGTCTCAGCCCTTCCTATGAGGCTACTCGGTGACTTTTCTCTGTGACTACCGGAGCGGGACCCTTGTTTGTACTGGTCAGTGATGTGATAGCTTTGAATTTGAATAGACCTCTCGACTGCGGGGCAGTGACGTGGTGTGGTTTGACGTTCCGCTGAAATATCAAGTACGAGGGTCACATTCCCCACCAAGAAGCATCCTTGTGATGCGACCTAAAAACGGGAAGGCGAGTCAGTGCCGCCCAAAGCGGATAGTATCAAGGTGCAGGGATTTGAGCCCCTTGAATTGCAGTTCAGGGCAGACGTGTGGGGTGATGGGTATCGATGATGTTTACTTCTGGGACTATTGGCTACTCACATTCTTAGGCTGAGCTATGGTACATAGATTCCCATACTACCTTGATAGTATTCCAGAGCAGCGCCCCCAGACGGTGTGCTATTTCGAGCCCCAGAGTGGCCGAAATTAAATTTCCAGTGTGTTCACACTGGAAACGCCAAATAAATGCGATAACTCCTAAACTATGTTTTGGATCAGCGATCTGAGTGTATGGATAGGTTCATAATGATGTGTTTACCCTAGGACCGACATAAAACAAGTTGGCATGGGACGTTGGGACCCCTCTCCCATTAGCGGAACGTTAAATGGAAAATTAAATTAATTAAATTAATCTTTTAATGGGTAACTCAAGAATCTCTTAAATGGTGGCTCAGATTGGAAAACTGAGGGCACCGTTGAGTTCGGAGCGTGCCGTTTACTCTAGGAGCGGTGTAACTTTCACGGGCACGAACCATTTGTGAAAAATGGCCCCAGGGGCATTTTAATAATTTAGCAGCTTTGGACGTTAAATTTTATAAAGTTGTAACGGGGCCTCAGATTAAAATTTGGAGACCACCGTTGGGCTCGGGGCATTGTGTTTACCCCAGGGGTGCCCTCCCTTTTGTCTTCGTCGGGAGCGGAGTCGAGGGGCATGTCGGGCGGGAGGTTTAAGTGTTTTCTACTTAAACACACCCCTCCCTCTTATCATTCTTATTCTTCTCCGCCTGGATAGTGGTAGGTGGCAGCCCCCTCCCTCTCGTTCTCCACTCCGGTGAGGCAGCTCCGGCGAGATGTGGAAGCTCTAGCGGTTTGACGACGAAGCTTCGGGCAACTCCCAAGAGGTAGGAGTTTCCATTCTGAATTTTTAATTCCAGCATGAAATTTGATCCCGATTTATGGAATTGATTTTCTATTGAATTTTCGAACAAATCCCATGAGTGCGTAGTAGACTTTATGCTCTTGCTGATGCTTGTTTCAGGTTTGAAATCTGAGTTCGGAGGAGGCCACAACGGTCTAGAGAAGTTTGCGGGTTTTCGGTTTCCGGTGGGTTCGACCGGTGGCACGGCGTCCTTAGGAAGTGGCGGTGGGGCTATCGGATGGTGGCGCAGGCTAAGGCATAGGGCAGCGTGGGTGTTCAGCGGCCGCTTCAGCAGGGGCGGTCGGTCGCGGGCTCAAGGTGCGGTGGCGCGGGCTCCAAGCGCGACGATGGGCGCTCCCCTCAACGGAGCTGGCCGGGCGCGACGACCGTGGGGTCGCGGTGTGCAACCCTCGCGCGGGGACAAGACATGCGAGAGTCAGGTCATCACGCAGGCAGGACGACCGACCCAATGAGGGTCGGTCGGCAGTGGTCTATGGCGTAGCGCTAGGCCAGTCCAGCCCAAGGGGATCCGTGCCCCCTCTTCGGACGCCCGTAATTTTCATTACAGGTGTCCGATTTGCATGCCATCTATGACAGTAGAACCATATCAATGAGATGGAATTTTTGGGATGGTTTCGGGAATTTTTAATTCCTGAAACGAGGGGCCTTGGAGGCGCGACGCGTCTTTATGTGAAATGATGTTTTTCTGAGGAATCTTTTTTGGTCAGCGCGGACGCGTCCGATGTCCGATTTGAGCGCCGTCAGTGGCATTGGGACCCTGGTGCCAAGGTGGAGTTTTCCAGTGTGGTTTTGGGCATTGAATCCAGATTTATGGCATGGGGCCCACGGCCTATCTTTCGAGCTGCGAGTAGCGTTTAGCAACTTTCTCATCGGGAGTCCGTTCGAGACGTGCGAGCAGTCAATTCTGGATGTTTTTTCAAGGGGATTGCAATGGTGAAATCCGCCCTCTCTAATTCGGCATGATGGTGCAGGCCCCACGAGGGTCATTTGGGCGTTGATAGTGATTTTCCATCTCTATCACCGGGCGATCGTTTTGGAAAAGTGAATAGTCCACCTTGTGTACTTTTTCGAGAGGAGTGCAACGGTGCGATCCGTTGGCAGCGCTTCGAGATCGGGGTGCGGGTTCCGCGTGGTACCGCTCATGTGTGGTAAGCCGGAAGGAATATCTTTCTCTTGATATTTGTTACACTCAAGTGAGTAGTGCTTTTGATATGTTTTCCTGAGATCATTGTGATGACGCAGATCGCCCGACCTTTTTCTGGGACGTGGTGTAGGTCTCACCCGACCTGGCTACAGTGAATAATACCTTTTTTACCGGGTGTCCATTTTGGGCAATTGAGTAGTGAATCCCATGTGTTTTCAGATGGGATCGTAGTGATGTGAACCGTTTGTTCAGTTTTCAGGATCTAGGGGTGGTCCTCACACGGGTTCGTATGGTGAATAGTACCTTTTTCACCGGTTGACCATTTCAGGCGATTAAGTAGTCTGTCTCACATGTTTTTCCATGATGATTACAACGATGTAATTTGTTCAAGCGATCAGAGCCTCTTACATAATGTTATTAATTGTGGAATTATGAATGGCTCTCTGGTGGCGGTTCTTCTTGCCGAGTTCAGAAGCGTACACTGGCGGGAGATCACGTGCACTACCGTGTGAGTGAAGTAATGCATGAAGAGTTGAAGTTGTTCATGCCTTAGTCGTTGAGGTGGAATGTTAGATTTTTCACATTTACGCCTTCGTGTTGACGTTGGGTGCCAGGTGCACGTATGCCTTTAGGCGGGAGACGTGGCATACTCTGGGAATATGTAAGAACGTTGCGGGGTATGTGTGGATGGTTGTACCTGAGAAACTTTTTGTGCTTGGTTGGGGTTGACTTGGGGCCACACGTTGTGTGGACCCCATGTGCCCGCTGTGTTTTGATTTACGTACTTTTGACCCCTCACGACGTAGGGGGGTCCCTCAGATCTTGTTTGTTGACCAGCAGGGTTGAGTTTTCCCCTGGTCCTATTTCTTCTTTGTTGACAAGTAGGGTTGAGTTTTCCCCTGGTTCTGTTCTAGATGGTTTGGTTGGTAGTAGTGCTAGTGACACCCAGTGATGGAATAGGCATTGAACCTCTATTAGGTGTGTTGTTCTGGAGTTGGGTGGTTGCGCGGTACCCACTCCATGCTCGGTTGGCTAGTGTTGTACTATTCAGTAGAGATGGCCATAGCAGTTTCGTTTTTACCCTCCTGCAGGGCTGGGCATTGGGTTTCTCATTGACTTCTTAGGGTTTATCCTCTTATAGAGACTAGGCAGTGGGTCACCCATCAACTTCTTCCAGGTCTACACTCCAGCAGGGCTGGGCAGTGGGTCGCTTGTCGTCTTCTTCCAGGTCTACCCTCCAGTAGGGTTGGGCAGTGGGTCGCCTATCGATTTCATCCAGGTCTTCCCTCCAGCAGGGATGAGAAGTGGGACGTCTATGGACTTCTTCCAGGACTACCCTCCAGCAGGGTTGGGAAGTGGGTCGCCTGTCAACTTCTTCTAGGTCTACCCTCCAGCAGGGCTGGGAAGTAGGTCGCCTGTCGACTTCTTCCAGGTCTACCCACTAGTAGGGATGGGATGTGGGTCGCCTGTCAACTTATTCCAGGTCTACTCTCCAGCAGGGCTGGGAAGTGGGTCACCTGATGATGTATTAGGGTTTACCCTCCAGCAGGGCTAGGCAGTGGGTCACCTGATATCTTATTATATTTTACCCTCCAGTAGGGCTGGGCAGTGGGTCACCTATTGGCTTTTCAGACTCGACCCGTCTTATGAGGCTAGTCGGTGAATTTTCTCCATGACTACTAGAGAGGGAACCTTGTTTGTACGGGTCATTGATGTGGCAACTTGGACTTTGATTATACCTCTCGACTGAGGGGTAGTGATGTGGTGTGGTTTTACGTTCCCCCAGAACTCTCAAGTTCGAGGGGCACATTTCCCACCGAGACACATCCTTGTGAAGCGACCTAAAACCGTGTGGGCGAGTCAGTGCCGCCAAAAGTGGATAGTGTCGTGGTGCGGTGATTTGAGACCCTTGACTTGCAGTTTGGGGAAGATGTGCAGGATGCTGGGTATCGATGGTGTTTACTTCTGGGACTGTTGGCTACTCACTTTCTTAGGCTGAGCTATGGGATGGAGACCCCCTTACTACCTTGTTCGAGATTCTTGTTGAGAATATGTATATGTATATACCTTGTTCTACTACCCACTTCCTGGGTTTGGATATTATCCTTCCAGGAGAGATGAAGATGCGCGGGGTATGCCATGTGATTTCCGTGTCTAGCTTCTCATGGTTGGACGAGTATACTCTCTGAATATATGTAGCGAAGACTCGATGAGAAGTTAATATTTTCACCATTTCTAGCTCCTTGTGTCTGGACGAGTCTACCTTCTTTCCTCTTGTTGGGTTGAGCTAGACTCTCTACTGGTCTCCTTGTTGAACTCTTACTACACCATCAGTTGTTCCCCTTTACATTTCAATTTTCGCTCTACTACTCACCCTTTGGTACCCCCTTTGTTGCTCCCTCGAGCCTTCGGGGTATCCTACTGAGTATTTTTATACTCAACCCTTCATGGGCTTTGCCCGAACTTGGTGTGCCCTTGAAGATGGCGGACAGGTTGGTCGTGACTTTAGTGGAGCTTAGGAGTTCGGGAGCTTGGACCGCATGCGGTGGTCGTAGTTGGGTTCCAGTTGGGGGACCCTTCAAACTATTTTTCTTTTGATTACCTATTTCCGGGTTGTGTCACCTTTCTAGTTGGGTGCATTTTTTTTCATTACTTTTCAGTTTACTTTCAGCACTTTCTTTGTACTATTTACTGTTCGATGCACTTTGTGGTTTATCTATAGCAGTTCCCTTTACTTTACTTGCCTTTTCTCTTTTACTCTGCACTTTTTCATTGAGTGCACTGTGTTTTTGTGTATAGGTACTTAGGCAAAGGCCTCCTCAAGTTATTGTGCCTTCAGTGCTGATCGCCAACCCCTGGCCTATGGAGGCGGTCTTGGGGTAGTCGTGGCTCGAGCCAGGGTACGGTCGGGTTGTGACAGATATGTTATATAACATAATATATAATAAAAAAATTCATAAATCTATTATATTATATTATAAATAAAAATAATTTGTTAACATAAAAATTCCATTAACTTATATAATAAATGATATGTTTATACACGTCCTTTACTTGGATCCACCTGATCTGGATATATTCCATTCCATTAAAATCCGTCATATAGAAACACTTTTCATAATAACATGAATTAAAAAAATATTTAGCAACTAATACCTTTATTATTAACTCTTATATATTTATGAATGTTTTAAATTATATATTTTGTGTTAATAATCCTTCAAAATCCGTTAATTATTTTCAATTAAATTATTACCCGACATTGAAATTCCATGGAGTTTATTAAATTAATTTAGGTATGTTTTACCATTCCACTCTTTGGAATTAGTTCTCCCAATTCACGATAATACCTTTAGGTTTCAATGAACTTGGATGTTTATCGTAAGAAATGTTTTTGGGTACTCCAACTAAACATTTTTCTTCATGAATGAACTTTTACTCACTAATACTATCATTATAGAACCAAAACATGGACATCACAGGCTTATGTTCATTTATCCTCAACATAATGAAGAAATTGGCTAATAATTTCTTTATATAAAACAATATTTTAAAAAATTCCCATATATAAAAATAGAATTAATTCTACAACTAGAGAAATCCATATAAGATACCTTCTATCTAACTATGTAAATATCATACTCACTCATGTTGAGTATGTCCATGAAGACTAATTCTCTTTTTTTTTCATATAATTCCATTGAATCTTCAAGTGAGTCACTGTATGATTTAAAAAAGCATCAAGGTTAAAATTTTGAACAACATCAATATATTTTTTATGTTGGAAGGAGTTTCTCAAACAAATAAAATTAAACTTAAATTAGAAAGTTTCTTCTGTTTCTATTATTAGGAGTTACAAACAATAAATTTTTCATTTTCAACAATTTATATCAAATATATATTATATGGTGATGATCTGATTCATAAAATATATAAACATTTATTGTATTAGTGTTGTGTTTTATATTTATTCAATATTTAATATTATTAAATGGTCTACCACATAAATGATGAGTCTTTTTTAAACAAATATTTAAAAGGAAAAGATCAATATTCCACTAAAAAGTGAGTCCACTATACCATTCATCTCACTGCATTGTAATTTTTGTATGGAATCATAACAATAAAAAAAATACGATGATTGGATAATTCAATGGATAACACATTTCCTAATACATCAAATGGATATACCCAACAATTTTCCTCAATTTTCTTAATTTTAATTGGTAAAAATTAACCTACTGCTATGGGCCACCTCATTACATGTATTTCCTTGACAATATAATCTAGGGAACCCATTTATATCATGAAACTAACCAATTGGATGTTCCATGCCATTAAAAGACCCTCTGTATGGAATCCAACACATATTGTTTTCATGGTTATCTAATCCCATCAACTTATCTAATGATATTCCTTTTTCAGGTATACTTTCTATTATTTATTTATTTTGGAAATTTATTACATCATCCATGTTAATATGATCAAGCCATATTTTTATGTAACACTTTATGCACCTGATAGCTTGTTTTCCTAATGCCAATTAATATACATCCATATTCATAAACATAGAAATGAATCTCATTTATAAGGTGTATGAATGTATTTCATCTAATTTCATAGAGTAATAGAAAATAACCAATCTACACTTGAGTAAGCCTGGATCCATTGATAGTCAATCGCTACATTTTTGGAATTGGCATAAGCTTGCATGCTAGTGGGAAATCATACCTAATGTCCCTTAGCATAGTGAGACTTCACAAATAGGGATCTTAATTCCATCATAACTCTAACAATGAATTTGTATAAATATTTATCAACCACTTAATTCGAGTTCACTAATCTAGTACAGGATAAATTCATGAGAGATGAAAAAAAATCCATTATCATATGAAGCATGGACCTATTTATTTCAAGTTACCATAATATCCAAAAATGATTAAAATTTTGAAATTAATAATACATAATAATTCAAAAGAAATATTATTTCAATCAATAAAGTATGTAATAACTTTTAAATAAATAAAAAATTCCCATATATATATATAGAATATAAAAATTTGTGAGCAATTCCTATATATAGATAGAAATAAATACATTATAGTTTATCTATTTATTATAGACATTCCGTAATATTGAATAAATATAAATATTTTATATTTATTGCTTATATTAACACTTTAATAATAATAAATATATGGTATTTTACATTATATATATGATAATGCTGGAAATATAAATATTTTTATGTTCAATACAATTATTTAAAGAATAATTTTAATCCATGTATAATATATTAATATTTATTTAACTAATGAGAAAATCAACTATAAATATTTATCTTCAGTTGGATTAAAAATTTATCAAATAAGTCCTTTAATTTCAAGATTTCAATTAAAATATTGTGTAAAATTTATAATATTAAATACAAACTATTTTATATTTATGATTTTTTTTTTAATTTATAAACATTTTCTAAATTTCTATAATAATTTAATAATAAAATTTATTAATTATAATTTATAAGGCATATCATATAATTTTTAAAGAGTGATTTCAAAATTAAATTCTAATATTATCATATATTTAGTTTATTTTTAAAGAAAAATTAAATAATTAATTATTAACTTCTTATAATCAATCCAATTAAAAATAGATTTATAATTTAATAAATATATAATACCATTATCTATAATTTATAACCATTAATAAATTATTTTTATTCAATTCATAATTGAGATTCAGGAAAAATATAATTCTTTCCTAATTTTTTTGTAAGTTATATTTAATGACATTCTTAGTGGAGATGGAATAAATATTATCCAAAATTAATAGTAAAATCATCAATGGAGGTCCTACGTAGTATTATATATGTATTTCTACATAAGAATTGCCCAGTTTTCAAGCTCTTATGTAAGAATAATCCCATGTGGAGTAGGTCTTTGTGAGACTCACTCAGCACACCATATTAGATTAACATAGCTCATATATTAGATTAGTAGAAAACGATACTCTCTGAAAGAATATAGAGGATTATGATAAGTATTCATATAGGAATATATATGATTCATGTACACAATTAAACTAATCATTTCATAAGAATAATTGATCCTCTATATCATAAGGACAATAGTATTATTATGGTTTTTGGTGAAAATGTTTGATTTATTATATATAGGAAAGGTTTGTATACTATAAACTTATATAGGATTATTTTATAAAGATACATGTGATATTAAAAACTATATTATCCATCATAAACCATGATTCCCCTTTTATCAATACAAGCCATTTCAAACATTGTGTAGTGAATCATGGAGGATGATTTGGTGCTCTGTTTTATAATGG
Source organism: Viscum album (assembly GCA_963277665.1). NCBI lineage: Eukaryota > Viridiplantae > Streptophyta > Magnoliopsida > Santalales > Viscaceae > Viscum > Viscum album. The sequence goes on along the minus strand of OY728155.1, from coordinate 211,236,353 downwards.
CATTCATAAAATCCATTTTCACCTTGTTTGGAGTGTTATGTTACATGCATAATATCTTATTCAAATATTGGTTTTTATAAAATATATTTAAAATAATTAATAAAATACAATAAATAAAGAAACCCACAAAAATATCATCTATTCTAGAAAACAAAAATTTTCTTTTAAACTATAAAATGATGAAAAAGAAAAAAAATACCTTACAATGTCAACAAATAAAATCTATCATCATCCATTCTTGATGAAAAATAAAAACTTTGAAAAACAATCTTTCCCTCCCCAATGATGTATTCGTTAAAAAAATCACAAAATTTTTTTGTGGGATTATTCTTTTCACTACTACGTGTTAGAGCCTCATTGTGAAAATGTGGAATAACGTGATATATTCTACTAGGGATGGGTTTTTAAGAAGTAAGTAATTTTTGTACAACTCCTTTAACATAGTAAATAAATTTAACATACTGTATTGGAGATGTTCTCCAAGCCTCTTATATTTAATCATGCATTATATAGTTCTTGAGTAAATTCATGTGGTTAAAAATACTTGTAACCCATATTTTTTCTACTCCACCATAGTTTTATCAAGTGAAATTAATTAAATATACTAATATTAATGTGTATGATATTGTAAGATCCCAGACTATATTGAGGTACACTATTGTTAATGTTTTGGTTAATATCCCATTTTTGTTGTTAGGTAATTTTTTTCCAATGTATAGTTAGTCTTTAGAATGTTATAGGGGTATAAGACCTAAAATGAGGTAAAAATGGCCTTCTAATGCATTTATCATTTTTTGGGAATGGTTATTAGTAACTTTGAACCTAAACTATGCATTCCTGGAAGCGTAGAGCATGGTTTGAAGAAATTGTGCAAGGGGGAAAGAAAATTTATGTGGGATTGGGCAGTGCCATCCCACACTGTCTGAGGATGATTTATCAAAAACACATGGGATCCCCAGGTAACCGTGTATTCTAGACCGCTAATGGATAATGTCTACTGCATGTTTTTTTCAATTTTTCTCCATCTCTACATCCAAACCGTACTCTTTAAAAGTTTAAATTTTACATGTTTTCCTCTCAGATATTAATTTTTTTGAATAGGTATTCCCCTCATTTCATTTTCTAACATCCATAGTGATGATCCAAAATTCCCATGACTTTCTAAGGATCAATCTCATTCGTTTCTAGGCTATTTGGATTGCCTTTGGTTGCGAAATGAATCTCCCAACGAGTCTATCACTCAAATTTCTTCTATTTTTCTGATTTAGGCTTGGGTACCCATTCTTCTTCCTCTGAAGGATTAAAACCCATTTTTTCTATTGAGAAATAGGTCTAGGACTTGATGGTTGTTTTTATATGATTAAATGTATAGGCTTGAGTTAATATTCACCTTCAGAATCAAGGTATGTGGTCTACAAGTTATATCTCATACTCTTTATGTTCGGTATCTCTATATGTGGTTTTGATATGGTTTCCACTTATTGTAAAATTGAATCCTTTAGTAAGGTTTCATAATTTTTTTGGAAAAATAATGTATTGAACTCATCTTGATACTTGTGGGATTAATTAAGGTTTATTAGACTGGTTATAGGTTCCCCATGGGGTGTTCCATCATTTTAAATGTGGTAAATTTTGACAATAACAATAGAATTGAATTTTTAGGACATAAATCCCATGATAAAGTTTTTGGTATGTTAACACGAATTATGAATAAGTCTTACTAGTAGTCGTGTCTAGTTATTGACATGACATGAGAAATTTTTTGTAATAGTCGGAATGAGATAAATTAATTAAGTGAATGTGACAAACGGATAATTGGTTGAAATGAAATAATGAAAATTAATTAAATAATATAAATGAATATTTTTTAATGGGTTAAGGCATAATGATCATGTATGTATTAAATGAGATATGATTTTTAAATGATATGTGTTTTCAATGAATTTTATTTGAGGAATTGTGTATATGGTAAATAGATAATGAAGGATTTTCACTTGGCTTATTTGATATTGGGGTATTGACTTGCTGTTCTACAACCGTGTGTCGGGTTGGACTAAGGGTCTGAACCCACCCCTAGAATGTAGGATTTAGGGAGACATAATGAGGTGTTATGTCCCTAAATATTGCATTTGATGATACTACATTGAGTGAGGCTCAAAGGTAAGTGTGATAAAAATGATTATGAATTTTTTTCCCAAGTGATATAGGGAACTTGACATATTCCCTTATTTATAACAGTATACCATCTTAGAATTTTTTCTTCTGAATGAAATTCCAAACCAATAGATTAGATGTTATAAGTGGTTTATGTAAATAATATTAATTAATGACACATAATTTACCTTTTGTTATCATTTCATTATCTTAATTCATCCATACATGTGATATATAGACAAAAAAATTTAGATATCATTTTTTTAGCTACAGAGTTATACTCACACCCTACTCAGGCCTCTATTGGGTAACTAAAAATATTTCATTATTGCATGTCATGATATTTTCAAGGGCCCTATGCAAGAAGGTTGATTGGTAATGGGATGTGAATGGTGGAGGGAGTCAGACATGGTGTTGGTACCCATTTTGTGGTTTCAACTACTTATATTTAGTTTTGTGTTTTCTATTCACTTGGAGTTATATAAAATGGAATAGTAAATCTATTGTTTGGTTTTGGGATTGTACGTAGTATTTAAAAATAACTGGTAATTCATGTTATTACATGTTTTTTTCAATTCATTCTTATTTTTTCTATTGTGGATATCTCTGGAAAAGTGGGTATTGTATCCCCATGAGTCTTATTATACCCTTGTTACTATTCGGCATCCTCTGGTGTATGGGAGCATTCCCAAGATCATGTCACAACATGGATTGCAACATCCGTTTAATGGATTCTGGATCAAGGGTGTCACAAACTACTATCAAAGGAGGTTATTTTCAATTTTCATACTATCTGGGGTTTCTTGATGCTATACTATGATGTTTTGGTTCCTAAAAATAATCTTGTTCTTGGGAGTATCTAGCCCATGTATGTGGGAATCCCCATGTACCCATGGTGGTATTATTTTCCTTGATGTGACTTCAAATAGTTGAATGATATTTAACCATAGGGTGATGTACTCGATGTATGATATAATTATTTTATGATATATTAATCGTGGACAAAATGGTACATGATTTTTCATTAATAAATCATTTTAGGCACCAATGGGTATAGATTGATTTCATCATAATAGGAAAACATGGATAGAGTGTGTTAGACATGAAGGGTATAATGCACTTTAATTTCCTAGAAAATATGAAAGGAATAGTTTCTCAAAAATATAAGGAAATGGGTTAGTATAATCGATGTGAATGAATGGGTAAATGATAAGGCTTAATGGAAAGGTAAAAATTATTTAATAATTTGGTGGAAATAAGTTGAAATGATTGAAGGGATTCTAAAATATGAAGATTTTATTTTTGAATGTGAGAACAGTTTTAAATAATATTTTTTTTAAAGTGCATCTCATTAAAAGTCCCTTGGCAGGGAAATTTTTCCCATTTTGGCCATGACCCTCTTTGGGGATGTATTAGGGGAGTGATAGGTACATGATGATATCATTTGGGGTAGTGTATAATGAATGGGTTGTTATGGATATTGGGGACCCTATTTTTTGCAAAATAGTTTGATGTTTTGTATTCTATGACCTTGATGTGTGTTTGGAATTGTAGGAATATGAAACAATGCTATTGTGTTCCATTTGGGAGACAATAGGTTTTAAATTAGAATTATCCTCCAGAAGTGGAGCAATAAAACTCCTTGTTGTAGGGTAATATGGTAGAGGACATGTTCTGCAAGGACATCAATTGTTTTATGAAAATTATGGAATGATACCGATGAAAGTTTTGTTCAGTATGTTTGAGTTGACTATAGGGTTTTAGCTATAACACCCACTAAGTTTTTCTATAGAGGATGGTACTAAGGTAGATATGTTCTAGATAGAGTCCATCCAAATGATTTGGACCACATTTAGACTCCTCATGAGAAGAGATTCAATTCAGTAGATTTCATGTTGTAAATAATGATAATGCACAAGTGGAATATATTTTTTCCGACTGATCATGGAGATGAAAGGTTGTGGAAGGGATTCTAATAAATGTTTCTAGAGTATTTCTATTTGGATACCTTGAGGCAGCGTAATGTGGAACTGATTATGAGTTTGAAATAGGAGAAAATGACAATTATGGATTATGTTTACTGCTTCACTGACCGACAATGCTTTGTTCTAGCATTGGAATGGAATTATACATCTATAATGAGATGTTTACAAGATGGAGTTAGAAATGATATCAAAACCCATGTTGAAATCATCTACTTAAATATGATTGAGAATGTGCTAGATCAGACACATATTTCGGAAGTGAATCTGATGAGGCTTTGGATGGTGGAAATGTGGTTCTAGTTGAGTGATCTAATGTTACGACGTTCTATGGTAGGAAGCACAAATTTGAGAGTTTCCACAAGTGAACTATTGGATGGAGTTTTCTAAAAATATAACCATCCTTTTATGGTATCGATCAATTTTTCTACTATTAGTGTGGTAGGATGGGACACATAGGAATTCAGTGTCTCTGACCACCAGTTGTGTGTCAAGTGTGCTGATGGTTTGGGCATGTGCAGAGGTTTTGTAGGATACCAAAATAGTTGGGATATAGAAGATGACAAATACTAGTACATAACATAGTAAGGAGGCCGGTTACCCCATACCAAGAAGGTAGTTAGATATTTAAAGGATTTACTTTTCAGGGTAGTGGATGTGGTGCTCTTGGATCGGGGTACCCATATCCATAAATTAGTATAGCTCAAAGAACTCAGACCAAAGACCAGGGCATATGGATAGGTCAGATTCTAGCATTCCATCTTACATTGGGAGGTGGTGTGGTCAGACAATCAAATTATTGAAGTACAATTATTTTAGTTTACATTCCTTTTAGTGCTGTATTTGATAATGGTGTCTCACATTCTGTTATATTTTCCAAAATTGTGAGTGTTTTGGGCCTTGTGGTGAAGGTATGTGAGTAGTTTTCTAAATTGATACACTATCTGGGGGTAAAGTTATATGATATTCAATAATGTTATGAGTGTTGAATTATGGATGGTGGGAACCATTTCCTATATGACTTTTTTGTAATATAAATTTCAGGAATTTACTTAATATTAGTGATGTATTTTCTGTACCATACTAGGAATTCATTGGCAATTACCTCTATAGGGTTACATTCATGTATCCTAAGGGGGACACTTATGGTCAGTGTGGGGAGTGGGATATCCATGATGGTCATGCAGGGCCACTGGGTCAGTATATGGGTAAAATCAAAACCCATGTGGCTTATCTTATGTTAGATGAAAGGGTAGTAGAGAAACATATATTTCCTCCTATGGAAGATCCGTTTCATTATTTGTTTTTAGAGGAATTGTCAGTGCTTCCAAGAAATAGAGTGGTTGATTTCATGATAGAGTTGTTTCCGGGAGTAGAACAAGTCTATATTCCACCATATATAATGGATTCAATATAAACATAAGAACACAAAAATAAATTGGAGGAACTAAAGAAAATGGGGTTTATTCATTTGAGTACATCACCACTGGATACTCTAATTTTGTTTTCAAGAAATACTATGGATAATTACAGTTGTGTGTTGACTATAAGAATTTGAATCAGATGATAGTTAAGACAAAATACCCTCTACCATTAATTTATGATATTCTTGACCATCTAAGGGGTCCTTCTTTGTTCTATAAAATATATTTGAACTCAAGATATCATTAGTTGAGGGTGATACCTTTTGATATTTGATGGAAAAATTTCATAATATGGTATAGTTTACACGAGTTTAGTGATTCTATTTGGGTTGACCAATTTTCTGATAGTGTTTATGGCCATAATGAATTAAATATTTCACCAAACCTAGTTCAGTTTTTATTTTTATTGTGGATGATATCTTGTTATACTCCAATCCAATTGATGATCATTCCAAAAAACATAACATCAATTTGAGTATAGTAATAGAGTATATTCTATAATATAGGATATCCAAGAGTCAATTCTATAGTGAAAAGGCACATTTACAGAGAAATATTATCACATAAGAAGGTGTTTTGGTGGACCAAAGTAATGTGATAGAATTTTTTTCATGGAGAAATCAAATGAATTTATTCAATATCCAAACATTTATGGGTTTGGTGGGAAATTTTTGAGGGTTCATTAAATAATTCTCCCATTTTGCAGCACCACATTCGAGCTTGAGCAAGAATGGAATCAATTTTTAATGGTATGATGCATGTGAGAAATATTTTCAGGAGTTAATGATACATTTCACTTCTACACTAATTGTTATCCTACCTGATCCAGGTAAGTAGTACACCCAGTTCTATAATGCATCCAGTGTTGGACTTCGGGATGTGATGATGTAGGATGACCGAGTTGGGGAATATGGGTTTTATTAGTTGAGGAATCATTAATAATATTACCATACATAAGATATTGAATTGGTTGTTATGATTGATGGATTGAACTCTTGTATTAACTAACTATTAGGAGAGAGGTTTATTGTGTATAACGATCATAAAATCTTTAATCACATCTTCTTCCATAATGATTTGAATCTTTTTCAGTGATGATGGTTTGAATAAATAAAGTCTTTTGATTTTGAACCATTACAAATTTTGGTAGAAGGGAAATAGTTTTTGGATTCATTGATTTGAAGGAATATAAATCAAGAAGTTCATGAATCTAGTTTCCGGTGCAGTTTGTTGGAGTTGTTTCGTAGATATGAATCTACAAGTGTAGGTTGGGAAAAGGCATATGACCCATGTATCCTTGGTAGATTATTCAATGATTTTGTGCTAGATCAGGGATAGGTAATATGTGGATCATGAGTTTCTAGTTTAAAGGGAATGTATAGAAGGTGGGGAGACACCTCAGTTTAAATTGATGGTGATGATGATATTGTTTATGTCAATGTCCATGTTTTCATTCCTACATGAATGTGGGATTCATTGATGGATTATTTTCATACATCAATGTGGGATATTTATCATGGTTTGACCAAAATGTCATGTGATTATCATAGGAAGCATTAGTAGCCAAGGATGAAGAAAGAAGTGTCAGGTTTCATGGTGTGACACTACACATGCAGTAGGTGAAGGCCGAGAAGTAGTGACCATATGGTTTGTTACATCAATTTTCCATTCCAGAATGGAAATTGTATGGTGTGATTATTTAGTTCATGGTTGGTCTTCTGAGGATGTCTTGGATGAATTATGTGAACTGGTAGTTATGGATCGGTTGATCAGGGTGGAACATTTTCTACTGATTTTAGAGAACTTAATTATTGATAAATTTAGGATATTTTTATGTTTGGTAGATAGTACGAATTCATGGGTTTCTAAGGATGATATTTTTAGTTCATGAGTAATGTTTTACATCACATTAATGATAGGGGTTATAAAACCCCTAGGTACCCTAGTGTTTTTAGCATGAAATTTCCTCCCACTAAAAGATAAGCAGTGAGATCATACTAGATTGGGGCCAAAAACCTGGTTGAGAGAATGTGTCCTATAATTTGGAAAATCATGGAAGAATAACAAGGGTCTTGTCGAGTTTTTCTATAATAATAGAAAATATGTGATTATTTATATCGAACCTAATGTGGTTCACTATGGTTGGTCGTTTTGATCACAATTGTGTTGGATGGATGAAGGGGAGTTAGAGTTATTGGGACTAAGTCTCATGAATGAGGCATCAGAACATGTTCTATTGATTTATAAATGAATAGATATAGATAAATCTAGGATGATTTTATGTGATGATTTTCGTTGAAGACCTCTTGAGTTTATGGGTGTGATCGAGTGTTTATTCAAGTGTCATCATGGTTGGGTCAATGTCAGATTCGGATGTAAGGAATGTTGATGCACAGTTATGAGGGGGATCTTGATATAGTGGAGAGGATTAGACTAGTGGTATACTTATTGGAACATGCATCATGGTTCAGTGGAATGAATGATCGTTTTCATGTGTCTTAGATTTTCTAGTATCACCTTAGCAAATCTCACTTGATTTATGTTGAATATTTTGAGCTTGAGCCTGTTGCATCCTTTGAGAATCATCTAGTTTCAATTTTTGGATCATATAGTGAATATATTGGATGGAAAGACTATTTCATATTATCAATGTTTTTGAAAAAATGGTTATTTTCATGAAGAAACATATGAAAGGGAGATGGATATGTTGGATCTATGGCCTGATCTCTTTTCCATGGAAGCTTAGTGATGCTGGGAAGTCTGGCTTGAGAATGATCTATTATAAGATGTGGAGGTTGTAAGATAATGAAAATTCTGGATGTACACTATTCTTTATTTATTATTTTAGGTCCCATTATTCTGGTTAATGAAATTGGTTCTGAAGGTATAATGAGTCTCGAGGGGGATTTGGGGGGAGGTTGTAAAGAAAATGGGAAAATTGTCATTCAGTTAATAATGCACAGTTGGGGAATGGTTAGTAGTAACTTTTCTCCCATCCTATGCATCCCTAAAGGTATGGTAATTTATTTAAAAAAACTATGAAATAGTGAAGGAAATACCTTTAGGGCTTGGACAGATCCATCCCACATGGTCTGAGTACTATTTGTCCAACAATGAAGGCTAACCAAGTAACAATGATTTCTATCTCCCTCTTGGATAGAGGGTGGAAAAATTTTAGGCTAACCATGCATCCAAAACATTTTCCTCTTTGAAAGTGAGAATTTACCAATTTCCCCCCCTTAGACAATAAGTGTTATAATTTAGGATTTCCCTCCTTTCTTCCTCCTTCACCCAAGTGATGATTTGAAAATCCCAAGATTCCCAAGGATTTATCCACTTCATTTCTAGTCCATTTGGAGTTCCATTAGTTTCAAATCGATTCTCTGGGTGTTTCTAGTAGTCATCTTTGTCAAATTTTAGGATAAGGACATGTGTAGATTTTCTTATTGTTCTATGTCCCTAAAACAATATATTCCAGAAAATCTTAGGTTAAGGTTTTTAAGGTTGATCTGATCCAAATAAATAGAATGGTTTACATGACTATTCTCTTTTAGAATCAAGGTAGGTGTCCTATCAATTATATACCATGGTCTGGAGGTTTAGTTTTTGTGTATATCGTTGTGTTATGGTTCCCTCTTGTTGTTCAATTACATCCTTTTGTAGGATTTGTAATCGTAATTTCTACAAAAATTGATTAAACCTATACTGATCCATTTATTATTCATTGAAGATGATAAGACTTGTTATAAGGCCACAATTGGGGTTTTTTCATCATTTCAAACATGTTAAATTATGATGAAAAAATAGAATTAAAATTTTATGACATAGGGACCCTGATAAATGTGTTGGAAGACTGACTAGATTTATAAAAAAGAAAGAGTGGTAGTTCTGTCTAGTTGTTGACATGAGATGATGAGTTGTTTTTAATAGTGATAATGGGATAAATTATATAAGTGAATGTGATAAATTTCTTAATGGTTAAAATGAAATTTGAAAATAATCTAATGAATGCATATGGTAATTATGTTAATGGGTTAATGTATAATGATCAATTGTCTATTAAATGATGTATGGATTATAAATTTTATGCTTATTCAATGAATTTGATTTTTGATATGATGTATATATTAATGGTTAAAGAATAACATGGAGATGGCTTGGTGGATTGTGGGGTACTGATTGAGGTTGTATGCCGATGGTTAGGGTTGGAATGAGTTTATAAGAACCACCCCAATAATGCATGGGTTAGAAATTAGAACTAAGGCTATATACCCCTAATGGTTGAATTGGATTACATGACCCATGATGAAGCTCCAAGGTGTGGGTGACGTAAATTATTTTCAAATGGTTTCCCTAGTTGGATCGGGATTATGACTTATTCCCTTATCCATAGTAGCTGACAAGCCTAGGATGTTTTGTTTTGAATGGGTTAAATAACCTGTGGACTATATGATGTAAATATTTATGTAAATAATGTTAACTAATTCCACCTGGTTTACCTTTTTTTCTAGTTATTATTTTAGAACATGCATACCCTATTTGTTTACAAAGGATATTTTATTGACACCATTGGTGGTGGCCCCTGTATTTATACTCGCACCTTTCTCAGGCCACCATTGGTAACCCAAGCATATTTCATAGTTTCATATTAGGATAAGGGAAAGTTCCCTATGATATAGGGTTGATTTGGCATGAAATGTGCTTGGAGTAGGGGACCATACTTTGTTCCAATTACCATTTTTGGGATTCATCATTTTTTTCATTAGTTACCATTTTTCCTCAAGCAAGGATCTATATGACATGAAAAACTATATCTATTGTTTGTTTGTGGGATTATAACTAGTTTCTAGAAATGTTAGGTAATTCCCATTATTAGTTATTCTTTTCATATTTTTTATTATTATTTTTATTGTGGATCACAATGGAAAATATCATATAGTCTCCTCACATGTCCTATTAAAACCTCGCTTCTAGCCGACAACCTCTGGTAAATGGGGATGTCCTCTTGATGTCATTTGGCCACCCCACTCGTGGCACCTGTTTATTAGCTTTTGGATTGGGGAAATTACATAGATAATTGTATGTCAACATTTAATATATTATTTCTATGAAATGGAAAAAATAGTAAATTTTATATCCCATATATGTCATAACATACGAGTTACGAATATTTTAATAAGTGATATAGAAAATATACATCCCTTACATGTAATTCCTTAAAAAACACATTCTCATGTTATGTGAACTTTGATAAAGTATTATATTTTCATTATTTGGGGTTTTAATAAAAATCTAACAAATTGTACCCCCAATATTTATTATATTTGTTATCAATGCATTGAAATATTTGATGCTTATACCTGGTTACTTTGGTTAGAATTTCCATATCACAAGTGAAGTTTTTACTTTTCCAATTATTAGTTCCCTTCTTGGAATCCATTCTCAATATGCTAACATAAATTATTTTATTAATGATATGATATATATATATATATATATTCTAATATAGAGATCATTCCCAAAAAATTGAGTTTTCTATTGTAAAATAATTTCAAAATGATAGTTTTTTCAAAAATTTGACGATGTTATTGACCAAATATATATTAACAAATAAAATATAAAACCCAACCATGAATATAAAAAGAATTAAAAAATATAATAATAAAACAATAAAATAAAAATAAATTTTTTAAAAGGATTAGACTCTTTAGATCAATCTTGAATTGTTCAATGAAATCATCCTTTAGTTCTCACCAATAACACAAAAAAATAATTACTTGGTTTAATTATCTTACTATCCAAGTGATTCTAGTCACCCCTATAATGAAATGTATGAATAATGTAATGATAAAAATACTATATAACCACTCAAATAAAGAACACTAAGGAATACACAAAAACGAGGGACATTAGTGAACTATAAAAACAAAATATTTTTATAGAATAAGAAACTACACCCATATAACATTATATTTAAAGAAATAAGGTAATTAAATATACTCCATGGAATATAAATTCATAGTAAACCGAATTATTTTCATTAAATAGAGTTGAACTGTCATTTGGAGCATTAAATGACCTTTAATGGTTTCTTAACCCCAAACCACCATGGTAGGTGCATTACTAAGCCTATAAATGGGTTAAATATTACAAAGAAGGTTCTTAAATAGTTCATCAATGTAGTATAATAAATTTTACGCATGTAATTTACTTTAAAACTCACTAATTCAAGACGAAGACCAAATCCTATTTGGGATTTTCCATTTTATCTTATTTATGTTTTAATAAGTTAAATAAATCATTATTTATATTATAATGAAAACATAATTATTTAAAGAAATAACTATTATTTAATAAAAAGTTTTAAATTAACATAACACGGTCATTGATTATGTCTATAATTAACTTAACAAATTTACACATAGATTAATCAAATTAGTCCAAAAATGAAGACCATCCTTATTTTGTGTGTGAACCCAAGTGATTTTTTTAATATTAGAAAGAATTAAGAATACCACTAAAAATTATGAATAAAGAGTGGTATTTATAAAAACCTAATGAATTTTTAAATTATAATTGTGGTTGGATTGATACAATCCATTACATTTCCATTAATAACATTCAATTGTATTTTTTATTGAGATTAAACATGAGACATTCATAATATTAATCTTGTATAGATTATCAATTTTTCTCATGTCCTAGATTGACTAAATAATACATAATTACATCACATATAACTATATCTATGTGGATATTGAATCACATATTCAAAAATAAAAAAATATGATGATTAAATACTCCATAGCATGGGAAAAACATCTCATCTTCGTAATTATAATCACTCCACTTGAATAATATCCCACACAATAACCTCCTATTAAGAGAAAATAAAAAATTAATTTATATTAGTGTCAAATTTGAATCATACAAAGTATAAAGCATATCGAGAAACCTCATGTCTGTGGAATCATATACAATAATCACTTAAACAACACTAATGAAACATATATAAAAATCCATGTAGAGTGATTTAAGAAATTACATCCGAATGAAAATTCCCCAACTTATGTCTTAAAGGTGATTAGTTGTATCTCAATACAATTGATCTAACCACTACTAATACTAATATATCATAACAATCCAATAGTATGGCCATCATTCATGGATAATAATGTAATACACAGATTTGGTTATTTATTACCATTTTATCTACCATGTTCTATGCAATATTAAAAAATTGAATGATTATGTATTTACATAACTATATGTCATGGGATACAATATGTACCTAGCTAAATTATACATGACTAATTCAAGGGAATAAACTTTAACAATATCCTAACAACACTAAATCATGTCACCCATGTATATACTACCATGATAAAGGGTATGGACCTTCCTGCTTTTATTATGTAAGGGGATTATTTAGGGGATATAAAATTTTATTCTTTATAGAAACATGATGGATCATAACATTACCTCAATCAATTATCGCTCAGATTAGATTAAATCAATAATAAATATTCTAATATATTTTTTGAAACATGGTTCTTTATCTTATAGAACTAATCCATTATAATCACAGTAGATTTTAATTGGATTCAAGATACAAGGAATAACCACAAGTTTAAAAATGAGATTATTTATCAAACAATATATGTAATCGTATAAATCGTTCTGACACATTCATATACTATTATATATTTATAATCTTCTATATTATATGTTAATCATTCAAAAAACAAATATCCTAATTGAGATATTATATCATATTTCTTGTTTGGAATCTAACATCATTTTAACCCTTTATTGTGACCTATATGACACCACCATAAAGTAATAATGTGACACCTCAATCCCATACTCCAAGATCTAGTTGTAAAAAAATATTCTTTACATGTTGTATTTGATACTAAATAAAGTAACCAATACATAACCATACATAATTAAAACATGAATAAACAATATTGAGTATCTAACATACCCATGGCTATTTTGGTTTAGAATTTTTATAATTATAAAAAACATTTTAACAAAAAAATCTATATACTTCCTAGAAAATAAATACTTATCTTACTAAACCAAGAATTATTTATTTTATAATAAATATTAAACATATAAAACAAATTACCTTACACATAATACTCCTATTGATTTATCAGATAGAATATTATTCTTCATTAATTAGAAATATGGAAACATAATAAGGGTGAGTTATAATGCTAGGTAAAGTAAAACTGAAGAGATAATAATTAAATAGAATAATTGATCATAAGATGATAATATGATTAAGATAATATTATTAATGTTTAGGTATATAACATAATATACTCATAATAAACAAAATAAGGATCATAAATCATGATTCCTAACATAATTATTTATGATAAATTATAACATGATATATAGGGGTGTATAATAAAAATGATATGATTATTGACTATAGAATGTTACATATATATACGAATATGGAATTAGTTTGGGAATAAAAAGAAGAATATAAATAGTAAAAAATTTCAAGGTAAATAACCATTAAATTGAAATTATAATTGAGAAGCCAAACCACCTATATGTAACATTGTGATCTTTAGCGAAACAATTGTATCCCATTAACAGGTTTCCATTAGTTTTACACAACCACCCATATACCATAATCATTTTCACTTTGGATAACAACACATGTATCCAACCCCTTTGGTATTAGTCAAATGACATGTGTACCATATCATTTAGATATTTTTATGACCACTTGTATAACAACAAATTTTGTTCTTGAGCTAATCACCCACGTACCACAACCATTTGTGCTTGGGATAACCAAAAATATTTCATACACATTATATATAGGGTTTACAACCCACATACCAAATAATATTTTCTTGGGAAAAAATCCAATGTACCACAACCTTTTGGGCTTGGCATAACCACAAATTTACCATAATATTTTTGATCTTGGACTGATTACCCATATACCAGGAACTTTTGGTCTTGGTCTAAACACCCCACATACCATGAGCTATTTGTATTATTCTAAAAACAGATGTACCAATACTTTTTCTCTTGTGACATATAACATTATTGGTATCATTAGAAATATTTATAGGACCCAAAACATGACTTAATAAAATACTATAAATATGTGTTTCCCTTAAAATCAACAATTCATCATATCATGAATATCCCTTAGGAAGGAAATTGGTATTAAATAGTATGAAAACAAATTATATCAAGATAATATCAGTTTATTATAAAATTAATTCTTTTAAAACGATAAAATCATAAAATAATTTCTAGTTTGATCATGAAAATTACACCACAAGAGGTAAAAACATCTGGATATATCAGGGAAAATGGAAGCGGAGTTATGAAAATGTGTTTTCATAAATCCTTTTTATCACATACATAAAAATAAAAGTTACAAGTCATTTCTAAAATAAATTATCAATAAATATAAAGTAAGGCTTTATAAAAACATTACAATATAATAATCCATAATAATATAAATTTTAATGAAAATAATGTTTACGAAAATATATTTGGAGTGGAAGATAAAAATATAAGTGAAATGAAATCAATTTATTTAATATTTTAAAACAATAACATATATTTTGGAAAATTTTACAAAGAAATGGGAATATAAAATTATTTTTAAAAAAATGAAAAAATATAAACGAATCTTGATAATGTTTTGTGGATAGAGTAGTAATAAAAATTTTTGATGTAAAAAAAATAATAAATAGATTTTTTTATACATTCATATTGAAATTATATAAATGACCTTGTAGAATATGTTAAACATTAATTTTTGTAATTTTTAATGAAATAAAAATAGATTGGAGAATGACCATATAAAATAATTGAATTATCTAAAATAACATTTATGAAATAATCTAAATAACACGCACATAGAGGGAAATATATAATTGAATGGATTGAAAATATTTTTACAATGCCCAATTTTTATAGAGAATAGAATCTGTAAAAGAATAAAAATTTTATTTGAAGATGGGAGTTACCATGAATGTAACATAAAATATCATATATAATATAAAAAATAAGGAATACATGAAACTTAAAAAAATTTATCAAGGAAGATAGTGTGTGATCTAATGAAAAGGAAATCATGTCGATGAAACCCAAACATTGTATTCATTTTTATTTAAACAAGATATAAATTCAGGTATAATAAACTAATTCACATTAATAATTTATTTTATAACCCTGTTCATGTATATTACAATTTATATTAAATTTTTTTAACATTATATAGAAATATTTTTACTTATTTTCATATAAATTTAATAAAACATTTTAAATAGTTTTAGTCATTCCTTTCCAATTTTAGTATAATTGTTTTAGTAATTATTCC
The DNA here is from genome assembly GCA_963277665.1 of Viscum album. Classification (NCBI taxonomy): domain Eukaryota; kingdom Viridiplantae; phylum Streptophyta; class Magnoliopsida; order Santalales; family Viscaceae; genus Viscum; species Viscum album. Next base: position 211,220,421 of record OY728155.1, on the reverse strand, counting down.
ATGTCCATGAGACAATATTATATATAATAGTAAATATAATAGAAATAATTTCTAGAATTATTTTTGAATTTTCAATTTTAATCCAATGGTATTTAATTTATATTTTTCAAAAATGAAATTTGTAACATGCTTATTTTTATAATTTGTATGGAATAAAAGTTTGTACATTTATAACAACTAGAATTATTATATAACCATTAAAGATAAAAAGAATGTTTTATTTAATTTTTAAACTCATATATTATCAATAATGATTTGTTCACATTCATCCATAACTGAAATTTAATGTGGTGTTCATGTATGTTGTAAAATCAATACAAATAAGAACATGTAGTACTCAATAGATTAGTAAGATTATGTACTAATTTAATTATAATGAAATAATTCTATAAGTATACAAAAATTATTTTTATGTTTTTGAGGAGATAAATTAGAATTTATAGAAGCTGGGTGGAGAAGATAAATATAAAATAATGGTGAGAAGTTGTTACATAGAAAGAACAGATTATTTCCCCACTTCAAAATCATCTTGGTTTCGAAATAATTAAGGAATCATTGTGGGACAATAATTTACCCAACATGGTATATTATTATTATATTATTAAATATGGTAGATTATTAGAGGAATTATAATTTTAGTTATTTCTTTGAACGGATGGTGGAGGGATCCTTTTATAAGTGTGAGGATTGGATTTTTGTAATACTTATTAATTAATATGAAATTAAATTTCATTTTTAAGGAATGCGGCTCAAAATTGAAAAAATTGATATTTTTTGATCGATCAAAACCTCATTAACACATTTATAGATAAATTTTTTTTGATATTTTTTCTCTTTACCCTATAATTTAGTACCATTAATTTAGTTTAGCCTTCACTTCAACAGATTACTTTTACACAAGAAAAATATTTTTATGATTGAAATTAAATTGAACATATTATATAATTTAAATATGATTATTCTATAATTGGAAATAAATTTAACAGATTAAATTTCAAAATTTTATAAATGATAATGTAAGTATGAAAATGTACTATAAATACTTTTTAAAAAAGTGTACAAAATTAAGAAAAACATGTTTATTCTAAATTTTATGAATAGATCTAGTTCCCATGATACTTAAGGGTTTATGATTAATTAAAAGGATATTTTTTTTATTTCAAACAAATAAATAATTGAATTAAATCCTAGGAATAATTAATTAACTTAAATGGATTCAAAATAGTTTTATGTGAATAAAATATAACTTAACATCCACAATGTCAGTCATAGGTTTCCAAATTCTATATATTATTTTTAATTGATTTATTTTACTCCATAAATAATATTTATTTAATAATATAGTTTCATACATTATTAATTCATGATAATGATAAATTTATAATGGTATTTATAAAGAATATATTTTTACTATAACTTAAAAAATAATCCTTTTTTGAAAATTAAAAAAACAATATTCCTAAGATAATTTAAACTTTTTGAATTCAAATCGGAATTTCATTTTTTCAACATAAAATTAAAAAAATTTAGGACTTATAAGGAAATCTTATTTTATAATAAAACCTCATTTTTATAAGAAACCAATTACTAAACATTAACTGTTCATAATATTGTTTTATATATAGTTCTAATTAAATGTGTGTTAATATTTTTTATAAATTATAATATTTTATTAAAATAATCCTACAAAAATGATCAATTTAATTTATGAAAAACTATTAACATCACATTGATATAGTTTGTTCTTTGAAAATAATATTTTTTGACATTAAAAGATTTTATTCACATCCAATTAAAAGATAATATTTTTTAATTCATTGGTATTTGAACAAAAAAATATTTCATTAAAAAATAAAAAAATTTTAAGGAATTAAAATAGTTATTTATATAATAAACATTTTTAGTTATTTAATTACATTTTAAATTACATGGGGTTTTATTGATTGTTTACTTTTATTAATGGATTTTCACAATGTATTTTCATAATGTAATAATGCTTATATTATAATATTTTATCTCATTAATACATCATAGTTCATTTCAGTTCATTTTAGTGTGTCGATCAAACTATTAAATATATTATTTATTTAAACTTAAACTCAAAGTAAAATCCTAGGGTGTTTCATTAAACCACCATTAGATAAAGTACATCATAAAAATTTTAATTATCACCCATGAAGGAAAATATCTAAGGGATCCATAATAAATACAGGACTAAAGATATAATTTTAGATGTAAACCTCATTGTATTTGATAATTCCATGAAAGTAATCTTTTTTCCTTATAATGGGAATATTTTGAGATTTTAATTTGTGAAAAACATTACTAAAAAATATAATTCTTTAATTTGTTTCAATATTATGGAGTTTCTAGAGATATACCTTTCACTAATTCATTTTCATGTTCCAACTCCCAGCATAAAAAAATCCAAAATCCTTATGATAAAAATTGATAAACATGTTAATATTAAAAATATATTATTTGATATTATATAATATAGCCCTTTCATTTCAACACTTGAAATATTTAGTTTAACTATAACACTATTGGTTTAAACTGTAACTCTATCTATTTAATCCTGTTTTCTGTATGTTTTATCCAAGTAAAATAAGTATCTTAATCCCTAGAAATAACTAAATCAATCTTTTCCACCATCTTTCTAACAATATTATATACCTGAAAAATAATGGAAACAAATGATCCCAGAAATGAAAGTTCACTTTTAAACCCAAAAAAAATTAGATAACTAAAAATATATAATTTAATCATATATACCCCTAAAAACTATTACTAATTTCCCAAAATCACATGAATCAAATTTTCTAAAAGTCACATTTCAACAACCATGATTATAAATATTGATCAATGTATATTACCAAAAACAATTAAAAAAATTTTTCTATTAAGTATTATTAAATAAATATAAAATAGAATATCAACCCAATGGGTTATATACACCCAGAAAATGTATTCTTCGCAAAATATTTGTATAGTTCCCAAAAATATCATTACATGCATTAGAATTCAATAACATAAGACCTAAAAAGGTATATACGCCATTGAAATTTTAACTAGAAATAAAATTATTTACTTATATTGATATCTGTAATACCCGATATACCTTCATATGATTACATCATAACCTCTAATATTTTCTAACCTTTGAACAATTACCAATTAGGACCCCTGGGTCCCAAACACCTAGATCTAGTTATAAAAACATATTATTTACATACAGGATATGATTCTAACTTATGTGAAACAAAAACAATCATTCATAATTAAAATATCAATGACCAATATTGACGAACATAAGTACCCAAGTCGAATTAGGTTTAATGTAGAAGATATTTATGAAAAAATAAGTAACTGTAATCCGTTTTATCTTTCTAACAAAATTTTCATTTTCCATACTAAACTAAGAATATCATATTTTATAATAAGTATTCAATATCTCCAACAAAATTCTATACACATGATACACTTATATACATGTGAAAAATAATAATTTTATTCATTACCCGGGGAAATGGAAACATAATAAGTGTTATCTCAAATAATCAGCAATGGAGAACAAAAATTACATCAGTGGAATATCATAAGGGAAATTAAGATGATCATATGAGTATGAAAACATTATCAAAGTGAATGGGAATTACATAAGAGTTCCATACCCAATAATTCAATGTATTATTAATCTTGTGTCCTATCATATAACATTTGAATAATATAAAACATGATTTATAGGGGTGTAGAAACAAAATGAAATAATCATGAGACATGAAATCATATAATGGGAATAAGAATGTGGTATAAGTGTGTGTAATGAACATAAGAATATATATTATAACATATCACAAGGCTGACCAACAATACAATCACTTTATACTGGAATTATTCTAACCAACTATCTATAATATTATGTACTTTCCCTAACCACTCATATCCCATAATTTTTTAATATTGTATTTTAATAACTTCTTGTGTCACAATACCGTTTTGGCTTAGTCCAACCACCTTTATACCATAAAATTTTGATATTAGTCTAACCATCCATATACCATAACCTATCGGCAAAGCCTCACCACCCATTTAGAACATCATTTTTAGTATTCACTAGCAACATGTGTTCCATAACACATTGGGGTTGGGATATCCTCTCATTTACCATAGCCCTTTTGCGCATGGAATAACTAATCGTCCACTAAAACCATTTGGGAGTGAAAAAACGGCCCAAATACCACATACTATTAGAATTTGTCTAACCAAATGTAACTTAAATATATTTATTGTAAGAGAAATCCATACAAAAGAATCCACCTAATACCACACAATCATAACGAAGAAATAGAAAAATCATGGATGCCTTTAGTGGTGGAGACATAGAACATATCTTTTTATAGTATGAATGCATTAAACTGGTCAAGAACCAACGATCCTATAGATAATAAGGCTAACAACCGCTCTACATTCTCATAAAAGATCATTCCCAGCAAAGATCTGTTCCCTCTATACCTGCTTAATAAAGTTAACATACCTGATATGCATTTTACACTTTTTATATAGTACTCCCACTCCTGTAGTGTTTTTTATGTCCCGTGAATGATTTGAACCAGGGGTTTACAGTCCAATTAAATTTCCTCAACTAAAAAATTAGACCTTTAATAGAGATAACTACATGTGTGAAATGGTCTAAAAACTACACCCATGGAGTTTCTGGAACTATAACAATAGTTGAAACCCAAAAGGACCGAACCCGTACCTTTTCTAACCAGGACATCCCCCCTAATCAGTGCATACCATAAGGAGATGCATATATTCAATACCAGAACCCTTCTACCTAAGATCCAACTAACCGACCAACCCAACCTAGTAACTGGTGTGCCCACCGCCGCTGATGTTAAATGGATAGAGAGTCGACTAGAACCAAACCCCCCTTTGAATAGGTGTCTAATCTATACTTCCAACATTTACATATGGAATTGTAGTTGAATGGTGTAATGGCACTATCCATCCCTTGCTGCATTACGAGCCTCCCAACTATTCTAGGATATAACCACAAATAAAAAAGCATGAGCTCAGATCTCCATATCCACATGCTCCACTTCTTGCATCCATTATGTAATGTTGTCCTAGACTCATTTCCCTTTTTACAAGTCGTGAAACTGATCTAGGACCCAAAGAACCATTTCCTATTGACTTTGATGAAAGAGAGAAACCTTGGATTCTATTTGGGTACTAAAGCAGCAAAGACATCAGGACACAGGATTGACACCTTTTTGTTGAACATTGTCATTCATGGGAATCACTTGATTTCTGGTACTCTAAGTAAGGAAATGCATTTTGAGTGGTAATTTAATATACTATTAATTTGAATCCAAAACAACCAGTGAGTTTTGAGAGTGATGTATGGTTCTATATTCGTAGATGGAAAACTGAATTGAAGAAGAGCTTATGAAACAGTATTGATCTGGATCATCAATCAAAAAATGTATATAAAAAATCACCTTATGTTCCTCATTAAAAATAAACTCTATCAAAGAATCAATTTTTCTAGCCTCCTTAAAAGATATGTTAGGGCTTGGGTAAACTGTAAAATACATTCTATCCCCAACCTAGTTAGCCTTCTGAAGTCTATGGTCCCCTCTACGAATAACCCAATGAATGTGATCCTACATGACTTCCATGTGAGTCAACATACAATTATCTAGTCTAGAAAACATTATCTTAACCGACCATTCCTCCCATATTTCTCCATATCTAGATCACATGAATCTAAAACATAAGTAAATCCCTTCAATCACATACCATTCTAGTCGAGCATGAATGGAATATATGGATTTAGATATGTTATGAACATCGATACAACCTTCTTAAATCATCATATCCATAGGCTTCCATGAAGCCCAGTGATGTCATCCCACTTGATTATCATCCCAAATAAACGATTTCATAAAATTTCCCATCATATAAATTGTCCCTTTGGGAATTCTTATGATCAAGAGGTTATCCGTCATAATGGAGCTAATCACATAGTTAATAAACGTCACCCATGTACCACATCCTTTTCTCATGGGCTATCAACCCATGTACCATAACATTTTCGTCTTTTTCTACCCACCTGTGTAAGATAAAAATTTGGTATTGGGTTAACCACCAGTGTACCAAGAACGTTTAGAGGGATTTATAGGGATGACCCATTTTAGAATGACATACTAAACATATGTATGACATATGAAATAAATGTCTCATCTTCTATGAAAAACCCCTGGGATGGTAAATGGTTTCAAATGTTATTTCATAAAATACCATGAATTGTACATTGTTTGATTTCAAAATTAAATCTCTCAGAAGATTTAAATCATAAAATAAAAAACCATTATATGATAAGAGATATAACGTTGGAATATGAAGAATAAAATGGTAGTGAATCCATGAAATCTAATTTTCAGAAATTATTTTTAAAATTTATATAAAATTAAATGTTATAAGTCACATTAACAATTTATTTTCAAGAAAGTGAATGGATGAATTTATAAATATTAAATTAAAATAATACAAAATAATTTAAATTTGAAAACAAATAAATTTCATTTAGATATATATGGTTTGGAATTTTAAAATATAATTGGAATGAAATAACATTACTTATTCTCATAAAAATTTAATATTTATTTTTATAATGATAGTTTTTTTAAAAAAATGGGGAATATATATTATTTTGTAAAATAATTGGAATATAGAAATGAATATTGATAATTAAGAATAGACATAATGTTTGGAAAATGAATTCATAAAAAAAAAACATGGAAAATAGAATCGTTTAACTATTATATATGAGTACTATAAAATTACCAAAATATAACATATTAAAAATATTATTTTAAATAATTATAAAATAAACAAAATCTTAGTGGAAGTGGCCTTAAAAAATAATTAAAAAATATAAAATAATATTATTAAAATAATATTAATAATACATGCATGGAGGGATAGATGTAATAGTATTTTTTGGAAATATTATAAAAAATGAAAAACATTTAGAGGATAATATCCATAAAATAAGTAGCCATTTAAATAAAGATGAAATTTTCATAGTGGTAAATATAAAATATCTTATAGAATATAGAAATTTGAAAATTATTTTTTAAAATAAATGTCAAAGAAGATAGTGTATAACTCAACGAAAAGGAAATTGTGTCAATAAAACTCTATCGTTGAATTAATTTATAGTAAGTGATGATCAACACACATTTATAATAAAATATTAATAATTAGTCATTTATTACATAACCTTATTAATCTATATTACCTTTTATATTTTTATGGACCTCACCTTATTAATTATTTATTCTAGTTATTTAAAAACTAACAGTCACATACATTTCCTAGAGATATTTTATGTTTATAGTATTTGATAATTACATTATAATTCATAAATAACAACCCAAAATAATATAAATTGAATAATATTAAAATAGTATCCATAATTACAAATTTTTTTGAAAATAAAACATGATTTATTTTCATGATATTTATTCTTAACATTTAGATTGGATAATTCTTACCACCTATCCATATTTATAACCTATGAAAAAAATATTAAACATGTGACGAGCACAAAAATAATATTATGGGACATAAAAAAGGAAATAAACCATTACTATTTGAATACATAGAAACACATTAAATATATACTTCTACCCATTAAAAGTAATATACTTTTTAAAAATATGAAGTTTACAAAATGCATAAAAAGCATAAATAAACCATTAATGGAACATGGGGCACCATTTTCCAACCATAATTACTTATTATTATAAATTTAACTTCTATTATATAATTTTATCCCCTCAAACGTATTTAAAATGTATCCATTGCAACTATCTTATGATGTTACTATTGAAGTGCCACTCAAAATGACCATTACGGTCAACTTCCAACATACCCAGTGCATAAAAGGGATATCAAAGAGCCACCCGTATTTGGTATATAATGTAACCACCCGTAATCATAGATAATTCCCTAGAACACAAAATAACTATAAAAAAATGATGATTCCATCATGAAAACATTCCATGATAATAACCAATTATTTTAAAGGGACACAACTCACATACAAATGAATACATTTTATTTATAAATAAATGTTATGTCTTAAAAGGAGGATTAAAAATAATAAAGTGAAATGAGTATGGTAAAATTATATTGTGTCTTATATGTAAAAACCCTTATTTTTGAAATTTGAAGGAAACAGTAAATAAAGAATATTATAAAAAAAACCCCCTTACCTAAAATCTGAAAATTATCCTTTTTTCAAAAAATTTGTCTGAAATTTAGAAATAACCAATTTATAACATTATTTTACAGATAAGTTCATTTATAAACCCCATTTTTGAAAACATTACCATGAAATACATATATTTAGAAGAATAAATCATTAAAAAATTTAAAACAATATTTTAGTAAAAGATTCCCTTACCTTTGGTTTGAATTCCACAAAAAGTGTTCAAAACTATTGTATAATGATTTAAATGGTTTTATTCAGTTACTAGAAAACAATATTAATATTTCTACTTCATAATATTACATTATTAAAATTTCATTGTACTCATTTTTTCATAAAATCTTGTTATTTCCATTATTTCATGTGTGTTCATTTCGTTGTTACATGGTCTGTTCATTTTGGATTTTCTAATCAAATGTAAATAATACTCTAGAATAGAAAACATACATATATATAGGTCATTTGAAATAATTTTAAGATAATTTAAACTTTTTATAAATACATAAATGAGAAAAAAAAACTAATCATCCATGAAGATGGTGAATTGACACAACATGGGTGACAATTTCATTTTAAGGAATAATAGGTTAACATTAAGAGATTTTATGATGGATATACCAATTCCATAATAACATTCATATATATATATATATGATACTGTATTTGTTATTAAACATTGGTTGGTTAGTGAGGATAAGGTAGTCGTGATAATGAAATTAAAATATATAGAGGAATTTACCTCTTGAACATTTCTCCTTGATAACCTCTTTAAGAACTTTGAATATTCATTTTTGTGAGACCGAAAACACTAAAATATTGAAAGGGATTAGGAGAAGATAATTTTCAAGAGTATAGTGGAATATGAATTCTCAAGGTGATGAAATTGAGGGAATGAGTTCCTTTTTATAAATGAGGAGAAGCAAAATCTAGGAATTACATATATTATTATAATATATAAAGTCTAATGTTGTGGTAAAGACTTAAAAATACTTAAAAATCATTAATGGATTAATATTTCAACACAATTTCATCCTGTTTTTACATATTCATGATTTTTGGAATTTTCAAATAATTTAAAAAAATCTTGTTATCTATAATTATAATGTTTTCCCAATTTAACACAATTCATAACTTTGACATGAAAAATATCCAAATAACGTTTCAAATATGATAAATAATTTTTATTATATCCTATTAATATCATATGACTCTATATAATTCTTGTATTACCATAAAATTATCAGATTTTATTTATTTTCAAATTTTTAATATCATTTCATTGATTTGTTCATTAATTAATAATTACTCCATCACCGTTGTCCGGACCATTAAGGTAATTATTTGTTAGCTACTAATTTAAAATAAATTTCAATGAAGAATATATACTTATTATATTTTAAAATTTTATTTATTATTTAAAATGGATCTATAAAACAATATATTAAAATATTATACTAATTTAATACTATAGTGTTAATAACATTAATTTAATTTAAATAAAACACTATAACGGTCATATTGAAATCAATGTGGCTTCAAATGGTTAGAAATTATACACTTATACATAAATGGTCGAGGTATAACCTAAAAATATATTTATCTATGTTTTTGGGACATTTAGGTGTACTTATAATTTTTTTAATCATTTTATTCATTTTTCTACTTTCACAAACAATGCATCAGCATTGCATAAGCAAAAAAAGTTAATTACATCATATATAAAAACTAAAAAAATACTATCATAACAATAAGATAATTATGTTCAAGTTGATATTTTAGATTCTTCTATTTAGTAATTTTACTCATATCCATTTCAAGAGAACTTCTTCAATTTTTTAATTTGGCTTATCATAGATTGTGCAAGAAGTGCACATGCATTTGGATGAAATTCATATTATATATATCTAAAATTTGAAAATACCATCCACGATCCAAAAATATAAATATTTATTAATAATAATGGAATGAAAATACTTTTTATAACTCAATTATTATCTATAAGGATCCAATTTTGACATTTACAATATTGTATAGGCATTGAGTCGACAAATTTGTTTTATACTAATCAGGAAATAAATTATAATTTACTTTTTAGGATTTATTTTTTCCTTATAGTTTTAAAAAAAATTCATAATTTACTCATTATATATGTTTAATAGATTTTATATCTTAATAATGTCTTTAGTATATCACAAAACTAATGTAGTTTGTTTACAATAAATATTTTTTACTATTCACAAAAACTGTCACATTTTTAGAAAATTCATAATATTTCAGATTTTAGTAATTCTGATATATTTACCTAAAAATTGACAATGCTATTATATAATAACATATTCTTAATCTTCCAGAAATTAATTATATTAATTTTTTATAAAAAAAATTAAAATCATTTTTGAAGAAAACATATTTTTCAGGAATTCAACGAATTTACTAAAAATTAAATGATTATTTTATAGGAAATTAATAAATCATTCATATTTATTTAAGACATTGTATTTATATCATAAATATTATATTCCTATTTATTATCTTCAATTTAATCGCTATGTAATAACTAACTCATTAGTTTTTCTTTTGAACTTGATGTGGCATATCTCATACACCATGGAGCATAGTGTTTCCTTTTAAAAATATTACGATGATAGATTCTCCCCACCATTTTGGATAGTGAATGCTAAAAATTAGATCATGGTATTCATAAATAGGGGTTTAATAATAAAAATAATTTTTTTAAAACCCGCATCACAAAAAGTATTAATAAAAATTCCACATAAAAAAGAAATTGAAGTATGATGGTCACCTAAGATAGCACGCACTAGGATTCCATATAGAAAAAAAATTGACATAGAATAGAAAAATAACTATCAGTCTCTATGGGATGGTGATAAAGAACATGATCATTATTATATTAACCATCAAAAAATAGTTAATCTATAATGGGTTAAAATGAAATTTCTTTCTCAATAAGAAAATTTAAAGCAGAATGTTTTTATTTCAATGTTTTGTTCCTAGAGTTAAATAATTCCATAGAAATATGTACTGTGAATACAAGGATATGTACATACATTAATGTTATAGTTTCATCCTTTAATTAATTTTCCACCACAAACTTATCATTTACTCCAAAAAAGTAATATGAATATTTCATTCTAGAAGAAATGGACTCAACTTTATCAAATATCTAAATCCATAAAAATAAAAACAATCTATTCCTCTTTCCTCAAGGAATTAACAAAATCCAAAATAGTTTTCATTAGATAATCTGATTCCCAAAATAATTATTCTCCAAAATTCAATAGTAATTCACAATGTTTAATATAGATCATCACATAAATAACTACAATTAAAATTCCTAAAAAATATTCCAAAATAATATTAAATCCCCAAAATTAGAAGAATATGGTCACATATAATTCTAAGATATTATTATAATTTACCAATAAATAAAATAAATAAGTCTTAAAGACTCACTCCAAAATGTTTATGTCCCGATCATATAATCTCCAAGATATTCTAGTAATTTATATAAATAACCATAATTCCCTAAAAATATCATATTTCCCTATAAAATGAAATTTTACCTTTATTTATAAAAAAATCCCAAAATATTGTATTTACTGTGACCTTATAGGATTCCCAAAATATTGATCATACTTCAATATCACATATCATATAATCCTTTTCAAATCAAAAGGATACATATTTTCTAATTCATATGTTCCCAAAATTGACATATTCATCATTGATCATATATTTTAAATAAAGAAAAATGTTTTTATACTAACTAGGTCATCACATAGGCCATTTTTAAGTGATCCACCCTTGTGTCCCTTCAAATTTAGGTTCAATTATCTTGGCCTTTCTGGACACGACAGGGTGTCGCCCCACCTGTAGATTTTATTTTTTAATAAAACAATAATTCCTATAACATTCCTATAAATGTGAGAAACATAATTAAAAATTAACCACAATATATTTATTATTAATGAAAATACTTATCTTCAAAGTTTGTCACATACCTCTCATTTTGAATACAAAATTTTAATAACCAATAATTTCATAAATACTAAATGTCTCCAAAATTTTATTAGTCTCCTTATAAATTTATTACATATACCCTCAAATGGTGTTCCTCAATCATTTATCTTATTATGAACCATAAAATAATAATCCAATGATTATACTAAAAACTCATAAAATAAATTCCTAATATCCAAATTCTTCTAAAAACAACATGTATACCAACTGTAAGGATCATGTCTTAAATATTTCATATTATACTTATTTAAAAATATTAAGTCACTTTCTTTTCTAAAGGATCATTTAGGTTAATATTTTTTGATAATTAAATCATTTTTCATACATAATAACCCACAAGTATACAAAGCGGATACTACTATTACAAAGTCAATAATATAATAGGCACTATAAATAAAACATGGCTTCTATTCAAGAAATATATTAAAAAAATCAGATTAAATTTTTCTTTTGACTTAACCATCCTTAAAACATGTATGAAACCGTTTAAATGTTGGAATGATTATAAAAAATCATAGTAATTAGCATAAAAATGAAATAAACCATTATTCTATTAATACTGAAAAACAAATTATAGATATACTTATAACCCTTAAAAACATATAATTAATTTGTGAAAACATGAGGTTTCTATAAAATATTGGTAGGATAAACAACCCATTTAGGTAATATGGGTAATAATTTTCATACCATAATTACATCTGATTGTAATCCTTTTGAATTTCAAATAATTTTTTACCCTCACATCTACCATACATGATAACCCTCACAACAACCTTATGATGTAACTATCATATTTACATATAGAATAACAATTATAGCAAGCATAAAACATAAACAACACATTGGAGGGATATCAGGGACCCACCCACCTTTGGTTTATAATTTAACCACCCATCATCAGAAAATAATTTTCAATAATGAGAATATATTCATAAAACATGAATAATTTCATAATAAATACATTACATGATAAAAATAACTTATCTTAAGGGGATGCTAAAAACATAGAAATGAACAAAATTTCCATAAAAATACCATGAAATATTTGAAATAAGTATTCAAAACATAAGGAATCATGAAAGATGGATATTTCGATCAAGAAATATAAGTTAAAAAAGTATTTATAAATTTCAAAAAAAGAGACATCAAATCGGTTTTTAAAAGGAAAGTACCTTATATTAAACATAAAAAGATACCATTCGAAAAATAATTTGAGATACATTTTTAAAATTATGATTTTAAAACATTAATTTCTATACAAATACATTCATAAAATCAAATTTTAAAACTTTTCCATGTCATATAAGGATTTGTAATAATAAATATATAAAATATTGACCACAATATTTTAGTTAAAGAGTCACTTTACTTAGGTTCTAATTCCACTAAAAGTGTTTAAACCTTATTAATAATTATTCAAAGGGTGTAATTCATTTATTATAGAACTAAATAAAAATTTATAATACATTACGTGATTTTCTTATTATATATTTTAACCCATTGTTTAGTAATATTTTGTTATTTCCATTGATTTGGGTGTATTTCATTCATCATTACATGGTTTTTTCATTAAATATTTTATTGTAAAATCGAATTAATACTATATAATAGAGAACACACACACACACACACATACACACACACAAACACACACACACACACACACATATATATATATACGTGTGTCTCGACTCGTCCCCCAGGGTCGTTCGGTGACTACCCCAAGCCCACCTTCCCTAGGGCAGGTACTATGGACTAGCTTGGAATAGGGATATCCCAAAAAGGGAGGGTATTTTCAATTAAAATTGTACACATGCAGAGAGATCGAACATCCGAAAGTAAACATGAAGTAAACCACAACAGTCACAAAGACAACTAAAGAGAGTATATTACAAACTGAAAGTAAAAAAGGGGATATAATACAATCCCAAAACCACAAATAATGAATAACTTTCACGATCAATCCTCTCAACACCCCACATGAAGTGGTAGGAGAAGGGTAGCTACCTGTAGCTGCTGAAGTATACATGTCCCCCAAGATTCACTAAGCACTACCTAGTTCGGACAACCAAAGACTCCATCAAACATTCTTCTATCCCATATCTCTAAGCACCACATGGTCCTGGCCACCATGGTCTCCATCGAAGTTTCTGCCCATGCCGTCTCAACAAGCACTACACGGCCCTTGACTGCCAAGGACTTCGTCGAAGCGTCGATCACCTACACGGGACACGACAAGTGTGGGTGAAGCTTGTACTGGGGTATGTAACACAATATTTAGTAGGGACCCCAAAACAAAAAAGGAAAGGACACAAAGGAAATAATACATAACGTACTTTCATCTTATGCAGGTATAATATAGAGTATAGAAAGAAAGACCATGAGTCACAACACTCAACACCTTGGACTACTGGGTAGTCATCCGTGATGATTATTATGGGTATGTGTGGTCACACAGAGCAATTCCCAACCATGGGGCTGCTCGGACACAGAGAACTGCTTCCCACCTTGGCCATCATACAAATTTACTCATCCCTGATTAGTACCATGGGTCAATCGGTTCACACAGAGCCACTCCCCACTACGTGTATATCAGGTAACACATAGCCACATCCCACTAGGGCATCATAGGTAATCCACATATGATCTGTTTTAGCTGATCTACATAGGGATTCATGTTAGCAGTCTTCGGATCTCAGTCAGAAATATGATTCCCACACATAGTGAAATTGATTCTGGGAGAAAACAACTCCTCAAGACATTATTTTCATTTCATCTTAAATGAAAACCTCCTAAGAGTGTGCAAAAATAACTAGCTCATTGAATGGGTTCCAATGCAGCAAACAACTCATCAATCAGATGCATGGTATGAATTTTATTGTTATTTTAGTATCCAGTGGTGGGTCATGTCTCGGCCCAGTCTGACCCGATCGAACCAACCCAACCAAATCGTTTCGAAGGGCCGACATTCACTAGCCTTGTTTGCCTAATCTGACCCGACCTATTTTGGTTATGGTCTGGGCTCATTGGGCCTTTCTAGACCTGGCCTGGTTCGGACGGGGGCTCCACCCACCTTGTCGCCCAGCGACCCAGTTCTATCCAGCATGACCTACAACATGTGGACTAGTTGTTCCCATCCTAGGATGCCCAGTGGCTCAGTGTTATTATGTCGGCCAAGTCAACAATAAAAAGTCGGCTTAATCCATCCTAGGAATCCTCATGGAAAGGATTGTGCCCCAGTCCAGTCAGCACGGTTTTCCTATCCAATCCATAACTGACGCCATATGGCATCCGGTTCATATACACTACAAAAAAAGTCAGTCATAGTTCTAGACAAACTTGTTGTCACTGGACCACATGCTAGAATATTGTTGGGGCATGCACGGTGTATGTCACTACTGCCAATGTGGTGATGGACACTTCACTATCCACCAGGAGCTGACCTACTATCGGTGGCTCCTATGGTAGAGCTTCGGCCTGACCCGACCATGACACCTCCCTCAGCTCACCTCAACCTACCCGTGATTGTCGCCACAGGGCACCGCCAGAGCATTGGCAGTTCCTTCTAGGGACAACCGGGTCCACACTGGTGGTCCATATTTGGAGGCATCAATGCCTCCAGCCTCTATGGGGTAACATCATTCCTGTTATAGCCTGAAAAACTCCTTGAAATAAAATTGTAGGTTCATCCATGAAGAAAGCACTAGAGCACACAAAGGTAGAGGGGATCGAGTTTTTTTTGTGTAATCCTGCACCCTCAGCATTAGAGTTTAAAACATGGGGATGATCATGTTTATAACAAAAAGGTAACTTCTATACAATTCCTGAGTATAAGCACTATACAATAAGAAAAATTGATCTGGGGATCATCCTTTTTTTTCAGTTGATCTACGTTCACTTTTTTAGAATGAAGAATGAGGAAAATCAAAATCAAAATAACCCCTACTTCGAGAAGGTTCATCATTAGTAGAGATCCATTCAAATCCTTTGGAATTCTTCAACTTCTGGTCACAGATCCTCCCTCTAAATAATAATTGATTCTTTCCGATATACCAGTGTTTTTCTGTTTAGAGAAAATTCTTCACCGTAGATTCGTCAGAGAAATTCGCAAGCATACCACTATTTTCACCAATGAATTATCTAATTAAAAGAGAAAAAGGTCACAACATTTCTTTTAATATGTGTTGTACCATTGTTAGTCTATTTCATTTATGAAGCAACATATATGTTCTGCATTAGTTAATGATCCTTATTAATAGTGTTAGTCACCACCTCATCGCTGCACTGCAGTGCTATTCGGCCAGCTCAACGGTGAAGAAAAGAAATAAAAATAACGTTTTAATTTATTTTATTTCCCTTCCAAAGGATCTGAAAATTAATTTTTCCCTAGACACATATTGATCAAGGTTAGGTCCATTATTAGGTAATGTCATCATTTTGGATGAAACAGTTCCATCATATTTTCAATCTGGGCACTCATCTAGATGTTTCCAAAACTGTGCAAGCGTGCAACTTTAATTCCCTTAAAAAATATCCAAAAACAATCTTTCACCCATGACCCATGCCGGTCAATGTTAATATTTTCCTAATGGAAACACACCCTCACAAGATCAATGGTACACTTGGTTATCCAATCCGAGTTATTGTTTAAGAGTTATAATGATTTCACAATGAAATAATTTTTAATTAATTATTTTATTTACGGCCAATAACTAACATCCATAGTTGGCCTACGCCATCCAACATTAGGATCTCCCTAACGAAATAATACCTTCACCATCTCAATGGTGGTGTCATATTTTTAATCCAAGTCACTATTCATGAGTTATGAGCATCTGAAAAATAAAATTATTTTATTTATTGTTATGCCATTTTCAGGTTTTCTCACGAGAGCCCTATACTGGCTAAACTTAAGTCAAACCTTGGGTAAACCCACTATCCTGACCAAAACAATTCCCTATGATTATAGATCTGAGAAACTGTTAAATATTTATTACCCTTTTTCATGAAAACCACTCATGTGCGGTTTTTAAAACATAACATTTTTTAATGGAACATTTTGGGCACTACAGGGATCGAAATTTCATGTCATCTCAGATCCAAGTATCGAAATAATTACATTTATTTAAAAAAAAATACATGGAATTTCTAGGAAATTACATTACACCCTCATCTATGGATTCACTTCCCCATAATCCAATACATGTCTAAAAAACAAATGGTGGTACTGAGCATGAATCTGAGCCTCCAAATCTGATGTTCTCTACCTGATATTCTCATATTGCAACCAAATGTGAACTCAAGGAATCAACCATTCACAAAAGACATTCTCCTATTGATCCTCTATCTCCACCAATAAATCTAAAAACATCATCCCATCATCAATTTCCACCTCTCCCCAGTCAATGTCATGTGATGGGTCATGCACGTACCTCCTTGAACACGACATGTGGAAAATACCGTAAACCCAGTGAATATTTGGTGGGACAGCTAGGTGGTACGCCACCTTGAAAACTCTACATAGAATTTGGAATGACCCGATGAACCTCAGAGATAACATTCCACCTATGCCAAATCTCTACAATCCTTCTCAGGGTGAGACCTAAAGAAAAACATGGTATCCCTCCTCGAACATGAAGAGCCTCCATATCTGGTCAGCATAATATTTCTACCTACTCTGTGTAGTCCTCATCTGCTCTACGATGACCAGAACCTTATGTAGTGTAGCTCGTACGAAATCTGGGAACATGAGTGCTAACCCCCCTAAGTCATTCCACAATATAATTGATCTACAAGGACTCCAATAAAAAGCCTCAGATGGTGTCATGGAAATGGTGGAGTGATATTTATTGCTTTATGAAAATTCCTCCTATGGTGGGTGGTCCTCCCCACTACAACCAAAATCAAGGACACAAGCACAATGCATGTCCTCCAACGTCTGTATGGTCCACTCCGTCTGACGATCCATTTTTGTGTGAAAGGTTGTTCTCAAGCGCAACTAAGTCCCAAATGACTCATGTAATCCCTTGCACAACCTGGATGTAAAGCGTGAATAACGATCTGATAATATCATAAATGGGACTCTAGGGAGTAAAACTATCTCCTACAGGTAGTGGCATCCCATGCTCTATAATGAACTCTTTTCTCGAATTGGTAGGAAGAGATCTGACATGGTGAGTCATTTAATTATTCACTAGATTGTATCATGTCCCCTATACATATGTGGTAACCCTACTACAAGGTCCATCGATATCACAGAACACATCTATTCTAGAACCTCAAAGGGGTTGTTTCAAACATGTTGGAACCTGGTGCTCATCCTTCACTTGCTTACAAGTGAGGCATCTCGAGTCAACTCTGCATATACCTTCTTTATCCTCATCCACTAGTAATGATGCAGAGGTCCTGGTACATCTTCTCCACACCTGGATATACCCCTAAAAGGGATTTATGAAACTACCTCAACACTTTCTCCCATGATGCCACTAGTACAGTTTCACATTATTTGAAAATATTGACTTGCTCCCCATATCAAATATCCATCAGGGGCATGTCATGTTGACATCTGGGCATGTGTGGTCTCATAGATGGAATCTCTGAGTTACACCTCCTTAACATTCTGTAAATGTGGATGGAAAACCACGCTCGACTGAATATAAGATGCCTCATCTCTATACAAAAATGATATATTATGTGAGGACAACTACTCTCAGGCCTCATTTTGTAGTTTTGAACTCGATCATAGGCTAATAGAATCTTCCTTCGAGTTCCCCTTCCCAAGAGTATAGACTATCTCAATTTCATAGTCATGGAGAAACTCTAGCCAATGTCGATGTCTCAGATTGAGATATTTTTGAGAAATGATGTAATTGAGACACTAATGGTAAAATTATATGATGAATAGTTCACCCATAAGGTATTTTCGACACATCTTTAGTGCAAATACTACCGCTACCAACTCAAGGTCATGATTCACATATTGCTACTCATGCAGTTTCAACTATCATGAGCCATAAGAAATCACATATTTCCATTACATCAAGAAAAAATCCATGCCTGGTTTCGGATGTGTCATTGTGTACTAGATAGTCAGCGCCCTCCTCTAGCAACCTCAACATAGGATCACTCATCATGCTCTATCTCACCTGCAGAATGCTCTAATGGAATCATTCTTCCCACATGAAGGGTTTTACCAAATTCATCAAATATGATAATGGTGATTCTACTCTACAAAATATAGTTACGGACCTCATGTTGTATCCAGCCAAACCCAAGAAACTCCACACCCCAATCATGCTCCTTGGTGGCTCCCATGAAATCAATGGCTCTATTTTGCTGGATCCACTACAAATCAAGATTCTATGAGGACATGTCCCAAGAAGTGGACCTTTCGAATCCAAAACTAGAACATTGAGATATTTTCATAAAAATGGTGCACTCAATGTTTATCCAGAAATATTTATAGGTGTGTCTCAAGCTCCTCCTCTAATGAATTAATATACTATGGTTTCATTAATGAAGACCACAAAAAACAATTCTATGTGTCGGTGGAAGATCTTATTCATGAGTCCCATGAACACAGCTAGGGTGTTCGACATTCCAAATGGCATTACTAAGAAATTATAGTCGTCATAGAGATGACTGAAATCCATATTCGAGATATCCTCATCTCACACCTGAAGCTGGTGTTAGCCTGATCTATAGTCAATCTTTGAGAACCATCTCGCTCCATTTAAATGATCGAAGAGGTAATCAATACTCAGTAGAGGATACTTGTTCATCAAATTCACATAGTCTAGGTTATATAAGTCCATCCATAACTTCTTTTATTCGTTTCCCTTCTTGGAAAACAACACTAGGGCTACCCATGGTGATATGTTGGGACTTACGAACCCCTTCCTCTATAAGTCCTCCAATTGTACCCTCAGCTCCTAGAGAAATGATGAAGTCATCTGATATTCAGTTGTAGATATCTATGTCTTCTTGGGGTACATATTAATGGATAAATATACATCTCTATGAAGAGGTAGTCTTGTAACATCCTCTATAAAAAGGTCAAGATACTCATCAAAGTCTCTAAGACAGACGTTCGTTTTCTGCTTTCCCACTACTGACTACCCTTGGTTGTATCTTCTCATCCAATGTAAATTAAATAAAAAAGGTTCTCTATAACACACTATCATAAGTAAGAATAAATAGAGGAATATTTTTAGCTCATATGTACCTAACCACATCTTTCTCATAGGATCAAGACCTAAAGCACTGGTCGTATCCTATTCATAGAGTACTTGGAAAGGTTATTAGGCCTTGATGGATACTCAAAATATCGATATTTCATCTCTCTGAAGATGTAGAACTCTTGTTCACACATATACTGTTTATTTTATGTCAAGAGACCCCTGTCTAAGAATGTGTTCTCAAGCTCTATCCATGGAAAAGTCAGACCAACTTATGATCGGGTAATCAAAACTGCTCCATCGCCCTACTGAGCCACGTAGAAGGCTGTATTGTCTCGGATTTTCTGTTTATTATTTTTTAAAATATTATATGGAATTATTTAGAGATCGGGTGCGAAGACGACACATCATTCTGAGGTCCAGTGAGCCCATAATGGTGGTTTGAACTTTTTTAGTTAAGTGAGTCGGCACTTGGGTGTGGTTGTGACAGTTTCTAAAAGGATGCCCAGATTAAAAATCTGAGTGCACTGTTGCATCCGGGATGATGACTTCACTTAAGAATAAGGCTAACCTCGACCGGTGTGTATTGAGGGAAAAAGTTAATTTTTGTACATTTTAAGTAAAATAAAATAAAATAAATTAACCAGTTTATTTTATTTCATTTAAGGAAACATCCGCTGCAATGGGGTAACAACACGACTACTTCCTATATTAATGGCATGTTGTAATAACATAAAAATGGTGAGTTGACATCATTAATGATGCCGTGTAAATTAAATGACAACGTTTTTCCCCTTTTTAATGGGCTAAGCAATTGTACGTCCTTGGAAACGTAGAGAGAGGAACCTCTGTAGAATCCATAGCATGTTGGAGAAAATTTTCAACGACGAACGACAACGGATCGAAACCTAAGATCATTGCGATGATGATGAAGGATCTCGATTGCAACAGAATCACTCCGCCTTCATCAACGAGCGATCCCTGTGAAAGGTAGGGGTTGTTATTTAAATTTATTTTTCCATGTATTTGAGTTTAAATGACGAACGTGGATCAGCCACGAACAAGTTGATCTGCAGATTCGTACATTCTTGCGGGAGGGTTTTCTTTGGGATGATTTTGGGGAATTGATTCATGCATTATATTGTTGTTGATACTGGCTCTGTTTAAGCCTATTAATGGGAGCGAATCAACACCGTGATTAACAATGGCGGATGTTCGTTCCTCATTTTTTTTATTTGGATTTCTTCCCCCTTCTTTCCTCTCACGTTCTTTGTGTTCTTTATGGGGCGAAGAATAATGGATCATTGCGCATCCGTTCTGTGAAGAAACTATCCCAAATCGAAGGTTTGACACCGCAACGACCTTGTGGAGGTGCGTCGATGATAGCGAATGAGAAATCAGACCGGATCATAAAGAGTGTTCTTCGAGTGTTCTTCATGCGAAAAGATCAGAACACTTTTTCATAGCCGACTGGAGGCCCGAAAATGACAAAAGAGGCTTCGTGGTGTCGGGGAGACCAGAGCCTGAATGGTTTGTGGCGATCGGATGGCGAGATCGATGATCGAAGCACCATGGGAGGCGCGCCAGCGAAGGCCGCAGTTTCTGGAAATTTCCAGAATACACGGCATGTACTTCCGAAGAACATGTCCTGTAGTTCTTACGGTGGCGACTAGGGTTTCAGAGTCAGAGGAGAATCACATGACATGTGACCCCGGTCACATGGCATGTTGGACCTTCCCTGAAGCTCGGCGTGTACTTTTGGTAGTACACGGACACAGGGTGATCTACACGGCTTTAGGTAGCATGACGTGTACAGCTCGGAAGAGGTGGCTACACGGAGCTCGGCGTGTATCTCGAGGATACACAGACACGGAATGGAGTACACGAACGTGTACTCCATCACCCGGCCAGGCGAGGTCACCAGCATGGGTCACCCCGTGTGCAGATTGCATGGGTTGGAGTAGACGGGTTAGTGACCGTGTACGGAAACATGGCTAGAGTACACAGAGCCAACCCCAGTGACCCAGACACGGTGTGTACTCCGTACTACACGCCGTGTATAAATTTTCTAAATAACCATCCAAACAACACGGGTCATTATACACGGGCAGTACCCGGGGTCGGACAACACGGCGCGTATCATTTCTACTTTCCATTTACTTTATGGAAAATGGCTTGGTCCTTTTGTTCACCGTGCCTTGAACATCGTTCATTTGGGTTAGTTCCCCTTCTTCCTGCTCCCCTGAAGGTCAGGCATCATTCCCCCATGCAGGATTATGATCCCTTCAGCAGGACTTTCTGTGATATAGTCATACATCCATCTGAAAGGCCCGGATCGAGATCCTCTATCCATTCCAGGCCCTAGGTAGAGGTAGGCATCGACGTGACAAACTCTACCGGGCGTTGATCCTCTACTTTGAAGGTGAATTCCAGATGAGTCGCGGTATCCTCCATGGCCCTGGCAGTGATCCTCATATGTGTATCGAGATCTTTCCCACTCAGGAGTGTGTCTCCCGTAATGAGTGCTTCTATCTATCGTAACCCTTCCACTCATGAGTGTGTCTCTCGTAATGAGTGTAGCCATCTCTCATGACGGTTCCCGACGAACAACTCTTCCAGGACGGACGTCATCATAGATATAAGATTCATGGAGTGTGTTCTCCCGGAACGAGCACATCACGGAATGTTCGGACGGAATCCCTTGCAGGGGTATGTGGTCATGTGACATGTTTCTAGACCATGGAGCTAGGTTTTGAGTATATCTGGTTTGTTTTATATGTTCTGTAAACATATACTATGCATAACTGACTATACCTTTACTTTTTTTACTGGTTTGTGGTTTTCGGGGTCCTCTACTAAGTATTGTTATACTCACCCCTGCACGGGCTGTGCCCGCACGTCTGGTGTCTTGTGCAGACAAGCAACCTTTTGACAGAGTCTAGGGCAGACCAGGACAGGACCATGCTTTCTAAGATCCCTATAGGCCGAGGCGTTCCTACGGCTACGAGCGGCAGTCCCAGTACCTTTGTGTTTACAGGTTGAAATTTGCAGTTTTTCAGACTCTTGATATTGGTGGGCTTGTATTCTGGCCCAGTTTACTTTTACAGTACTCTACCTTTCATCGTACTCTGTTGGTTGGGTATAGTTGTATGCATGCATTTTGGTTCCATAGTGTTTTACATTTCATCATTTGTGGGATTGGAAATGTGTGTGTGTTTGTGTGTGTGTAGGTACTTCGGCAATGCCTCCCATGTTAGTGATATGCCTACTCGGTGCTATTCACCAGCCCTATGCCTATTGGAGGCAGGCTTGGGGAGTCACGGCATTGAACCCACAGGGGAGGGTCGTGAAAGAGTGGTATCAGAGGGGTCGGTTCTACCCTAGGACCAAGAGTTTGTGTGTTTGGTTTGGGGAAACAGTCTTGAGTGTTTCATGTTAGGATTTCAGGCCAGAGACTCCAGTGTTGGTGCGGCGGCTGACGTATCCATACACTAGGGCTCTGATAACATGCTTTTCGACTCGGTACACGAAAACACTGGTTGCGGGGGAAATAAAGGGTACATGCATCATATAGGAATGGGTTGTGTTTTCCATGTCCTTGGTGTCATCAATCCAGATATACTCATTGACGGTGAAAGACCTTGTTTCTTTACAGGATTCCTCCACAACACGTACCCGCTAGGATTCAACAGCACGATCATGAGGATGACCCCCTCAGTGACGAAGCTTCGATATAGGGACCAGCTCCCCAGGCGT
This sequence comes from Viscum album, assembly GCA_963277665.1. Lineage (NCBI taxonomy): Eukaryota > Viridiplantae > Streptophyta > Magnoliopsida > Santalales > Viscaceae > Viscum > Viscum album. Next base: position 211,196,157 of record OY728155.1, on the reverse strand, counting down.
TGCCAACAGGTGGAGCACCTGCTAAACCACCAGTGGAGCAGCCAGAGGTACCTACAGTACCGACCGGTGAGGAGCGCAAGCTTAGCGCACTCCAGGAGTTTCAGAGAAAGAGACCCCTTAGGTTCCGAGGCGAGCCCGCCCCTCAGGCAGCTGAGGACTGGATTGAGGTGATGACGAGAGTTTTCTGTCTAGTGAGGACACCGGAAGGCCAGATGGTGATCCTAGGAGCGGGACTTCTTTAGGGATCGGCATGATGATGGTGGAGGATGACCATGCAGAATCACAATGAGGAGACTATTTCATGGACAGAGTTTGAGTGACTCTTCAGGGAGGAGTTCTCTCTGGTTACGCTGAGAGATGTGCGCAACCAGAAGCTTCATCAGCTCCAGCAGGGCAGTATGACGGTGGATGACTATTCATCGAGGTTCATCAACCTCGCTAGGTACTCGATGGATATGGTCAGTGATCAGTACTTCAGAGCTCTGACCTTCGAGCGAGGACTACGATATGAAATCCAAGATAGTGTCATTCCTCTATACATTTCGACTTATTCTGGTGTGTTCGAGCGGGCATTGGTGATCGAGAGCTTCTTGGCGGAGTAGAGACAGCCACCGGCAGTCAGCGGTAAGAAGACTGGTGCAGAGACACCGGCAGCAGGGTGCCGACGTCAGGAACAGGGATCTGGACGTGGGAGACATCATATGAGGACCCAAGATATTGGATCAACAGTCCATGGCTCTGATGATGGATCCATTCAGACTACGGAGAAGCGATGCTACACATGCGACGGTAGGGGGAATCTCGCTAGAGATTACCCAACACGTTGAGCTGCTGACAGGGAAGTGGTGGATGGACCACCGAGGCAGAGGCAGAGAACGGAGCAGGCAGATCCGCTAGGTGGTAGATGTGGCAGCAGAGCACAGAGAGCTGCAGGTGGTGGCAGAAGCTTCGACTTACATCCACCACCATGCCAGGAGGTCCGCACTAGGCTCAGTTAGGTGGGGGATAGGGATGAGGACAGTTGCATGCGGTCGAGGCGTACGACCCAAGGGATCATGGATGAATCGAGGTACGATCTATGTCTTTTCTGCCTTAGCTGTCTTACTCATAGACACAGGTTCCAATAATTCTATTATATCCACATTTCTTGTACAAAAACTCGATATTCCAGTTGAACCATTGACTCTATCCTTTCTCTTGGAGACCCATACGTGAGGAGACTCGACGATCACACACCTTTACAGATAGTGTGATCTTACCCTTGGATCTGAGAGTTTCGGTTGTAACCACTTGGTGGTAGCGTCAAGGCCTTAGGAATTCTTTCTCGGTATGGATTTTTTATCTTCGGTCCATGCCAAGATTGACTGTTTTAGGCGAAGAGTGTGGTGTGTCCGCCGTGATGGAACAAGGTTTTCCTTTGTCAGAGAAAAGAAAACCCATACATCACAAAATGGGATCATGCATAAGAGGGTGCATCCGATCACTCATGAGTTGGCTATCCTTACCATGGGAGCACTATATGTTGTGAGCTCTCAGTTCCCAGTAGTGGTGGCGGAGTATGAGGAAGTCTTTCCCGAAGATGTTCCAGGACTACCTCCTCGCCGGGAAACCGACTTCTGCATCGACTTACACCCCTAGACGACACTGATTTTCTTATCATCTTTTCGGATGGATCTCGCAAAGCTTCGCGAGATGATTGTGCAGTTGGAGGATTTGCAGAGCGAAGGGTTTCATAAGACCCAGTGTCTCACTCTGGGCAGCCCCAGTCTTGTTTGCCAAGAAGGCTGATGCGAGTCTGATGTTGTGCGTGGATTACTGGGGCTTGAACTAGGTGATGGTGAAGAACAAATATCCACTACCAAGGATCAATGAACTCTTCAATCATCTAAGAGGGGCACAATGGTTCTCAAAGGTTGATCTTCGATCAGGCTATCACCAGCTACGAGTACGAGAAGAGGATATACTAAAAATGGCTTTCAGATGACGCTACAGTCACTATGAGTACTTGGTGATGCACTTTGACATGACGAATGCCCCTTCTATGTTCATGGGACTAATGAATGGTATATTCCAGCCGTACATTGACAGGTTCGTAGTGGTCTTCATTGAAGACATCCTTGTGTACTCAGCGTAAGAGGAGGAGCACACGATACACCTGCAGATGGTTCTGGACGTACTTCCGGAGCACCAGCTTTATGGGAATCTCTCGAAGTGTCGGTTTTGCATTCAAGAAGTCCACTTTCTGGGACATGTCATATCAGCAGATGGAGTGGCTATGGACCTAGCCATGGTGGAGGCTGTGTTAGCATGGGATCCACCTCGGAGTGTAACAGAGTTGCGAAGATTCCTTGGGATGGCTGGATATTACCGGAGGATCATTCTGGACTTCTCCCGGATATCAGCACCGATGACCGCCTTGACCAGGAATGGGAAACCCTTCGAATGGACAAAAAAGTGCCAGCATGAATTTGAGCAGCTGAGACAAAGTTTCACGAGCGACATAGTCTTGAGATTGTCGGAGGAGGGTGTCGGGTATGTAGTTTTCTATGACGCATCATGGACCCGTCTTGGTTGTGTCCTGATGTAGCGGCATGCAGTGATTGCTTATGGTTCACATCAGCTTAGGTCACATGAGCAGAACTATGCGACCCATGATCTCGAGTTGGCAGCGGTAGTCTTCACATTGAAAATGTTGCGACACTACCTTATGGGCAAGCAGTTCTTAGTCTACTCTGGCCACAAGAGCCTCAAGTACATCTTCTCATAGAAGGATCGGAATCTGAGGGAGAGTCATTGGCTACAGTTCCTCCAAAACTATGATTTCGAGATCATCTATACTCATGGGAAGGGGAACAAGGTGGAGGATGCTCTTAGATGAAGGTTGAGCTCACGGCAATTAAGTGAGACGATACAGCAGTTATCCACGTTACAATTATCCTTCGTTGATGGAGAGGATATATCTTACCTACAATCGATGGTTGTCACCCCTCCACTCGTACAGTGAGTTAGGGAGGCACTACTTGGAGATGTCGATTGTGTGGTCTTATGTGCTCAGTTATGCACAGGACATGCTCCTGAGGGATATTCGCAAGGTGGGGAGGACATACTTATTTTTAGAGGATACACTGTTGTACCAATTGCATTGCAGGAGGAGGTCCTAAGGGAGTTCCATACATCCCCATTAGCGGTACAACCTGGAGTGTCAAAGATCTACTAGGACCTCTGATGTCAATTCTGGTGGTAAAGCATGAAGAAGACAGTAGTAAAGTTTGTTTCTCGATGCCTCACATGCCAGTAGGTGAAGGCTGAGCACCAGGTTCTAGAAGGGTTAGCTCACCCCTTTGAAGTTACATAGTGGAAGTGGGATACAATATCGATGGACTTCGTGATGAGCTTACCACGGACATCCAAGGGGCACGATTCCATCTGGTTGATCGTTTACCTACTCACCATGTCGTCCCACTTCCTAGCTATCAGGGAGCACAGTTCCGTAGAGAGATTGGGACACCTCTACGTACAAGAGATAGTTCGGCATCATGGCATCCCCTTGACTATAGTCTCAGACCGAGACACCCTCTTCACATCTCGGTTGTGGAAGGGATTTCAGGAGGCTTTTGGGACTCAGCTATGCTTGGGTATAGCGTTTCATCACCAGACAGATGGTCAGAAGGAGTGGACCATTCAGGTTCAGGAGGATATGTTGTGAGCCTTTATCTTGGAATTTGGTCGTAGGTGGGAGGACCACCTACCACTGGTGGAGTTTTCATACAACAACAACTACCACTCCACCATCAGTATGGCAGCCTTCGAGGCCTTGTATGGGAGACCCTAAAGGTCACTACTTTGCTGGACCGACCCCAAAGAGTCAACACTCATGGGTCCAGAGTTAGTGCGAGCTACCACAGAGAAGGTGCAGATCATCCGGGAGTGGATGAAGAATGCACAGAGCCGACAGAAGTCTTATGCTGACAGACGACGGAGACCTCTGGAGTTCGAGGAGGGAGACCACGTCTTTTTTCGGGTCTCACCTCGATTCGGGTTGCAGAGATTTGGCCGAGGCGGAAAGCTATCTCCATGGTTCATCAGACCTATCCAGATCCTGGGCAGAGTTGGAGAGGTGGCGTACCGCTTGGCTCTACCGCCACAGTTGCGTCAGGTACATGATGTCTTCCACGTGTCGTAGCTGAGGAGGTATGTGCATGACCCATCTCACATCATCGACTGAGGTGAGCTGGACATCGAGGATGGAGTGACCTTTGCGGAGTACCCGGTGGAGATCGAGGATAAGCTGGAGAGGATCCTTCAGGGGAGATCAATTCCCTTAGTGCGCGTCCGGTGGCACCACGAGAATCTTCAGGAGAGCACGTGGGAGTGGAAGGCCCAGATCCATGCCCTGTACCCTCATCTTTTTTAGTATCCTTTGTTTTCTCTTTTCGGGGATGTAAATCCCCAAGGTGGGGAGAATTTAATTTCTCAGATTTTCCATTTATTATATTTTTAAATATTATATTGAATTATTTCGAGACAGGGCGCAAAGAAGGGACATCATTCCGAGGTCCAGTGAGCCCCGAATGGTGGTTTGAACTTTTTTTAGTTACGTGAGTCGGCACATGTGCGCGGTTGTGTGAAATTTCCAAACGGATGCCTGGATTAAAAATCTGAATGCACTGTTGCGTCTGGGATGACGACATTACCTAAGAATGAGGCTAACCTCCACCGATGCGGGTCGAGGGAAAAAGTTAATTATCAGACGTTTTATGTAAAATAAATTAAATTAAATTAACCGTCTTATTTTATTTCATTTATGGAAACATCCGCTGCAACGCAATAAAGGCGCAGCTATTTCCTAAATTAATGGCACATCATAATAACTTAAAAATGGCGAGTCAACGTCATTAATGCTGCCGCATAAATAAAATGCCAACTTGTTTCCCCTTTTTAATGGGCTAAGCAATTGTACGTCCTAGGAAACATAGAGAGATGAACCTATGCAGAATCCACGACACGTTGGAGAAAATTCTTGGCGATGAATGACAACGGATCGAAACCTAGGATCTTTGCGCCGACGTTGTAGGATCTCGACGGAAATGGCAGCACGACGCCTTCGTCAACGATCGATCCCTTCGAGAGGTAGGGTTTGTTATTTCAATTTATTTTCCCCGTATTTGAGTTTAAACGATGAACGCGGATCAACCACGATCAACTTGATCTGCGGATTCGTGCATTCTTGCGGGAGGGTTTTCTTTGGGATGCTTTTGGGGAATTGATTCATGCATTATGTTGTTGTTGATTCTTGATTTGGTTAAGCCTATTAACGGGAGCGAATCAATTCCATGACTAACGGCGGTGGAGGTTCGTTCTTCATTTTTTTTATTTTTTATTTCTTCCCCATTCTTTCCTCGCGCGTTCTTTACGTTCATCATGGGGCGACAAACAACGGATCCTTGCACATTCGTTCTATGACACAAAAATCTCAAATCTAAGGTTCGACACCGCAATGACCTTGTGGAGGTGCGGAGACAATGGCGGATGACAAATTGGATCGGATCAGAAAGAGAGTTCTTGGAGCGTTCTTCATACGGAAAGATCAGAACACTTTTTCGGAGCCGACCGAAGGTCTGAAACTGATGGAAGCAGCTTCGTGGTGTTGGGGAGACCAGAACATGTAAGTTTTGCGGCGATCGGATGGCCAGATTGATTATCAGAGCACCACGGGAGGCGTGCAGGCGAAGGGCACCGTTTCTGGAAATTTACAGAATACATGAAATATACTTTCAAAGATCAGGCCATGTAGTTTTGGCGGTGGCCGCTAGGGTTTTGGGTTCAGAGGAGAATCACACGGCGTGTTACCCTGGTCACACAGCATGTTGGACCTTCCCTGAAGCTCGGCGTGTACTTTGGGTAGTACACGGACACAGGATGATCTACATAGCTTCAGGTGGCACGACGTGTACAGCTCGACAGAGGTGGCTACGCAGAGCTCAGTGTGTATCCCGGGGATACATGGACACAGGATGGAGTACACGACCGTGTACACCATCACCGGACCAAGTGAGGTCAACAGCGCGGGTCGCCCAGTGTGCAGATTGCAGAGGTTGGAATACACGGGTTGGTGACAGTGTACGGGCACATGGCCAGAGTACACAGAGCCAACCCTAGTGACCCAGACACAGCGTGTACTCCATATTACACGCAGTGTATAATTTTTTCTAAATTAATAGCCTCACGACACTAGCTGTTGTACATGAGTAGTACCTGGGGTCGGACAACACGACAAGTTTCATTTCTACACACTGTGTACTTTTTGGAAAACGTCTTGGCCCTTTTGTTCACTGTGACTTGAACATATTTAGTTTGGGTTAGTTCCCCTTCTTCTTGTTCCCCTGAAGTTCAGGCATCATTCCCCCGCGTAGGATTATGATCCCTTCAGCATGACTTTCTGTGATAGAGTCAGACATCCATCCTAAAGGCCCGGATCGAGATCCTCTATCCATTACAGACCCTAGGTAGAGTCATGAATCGACATGAACAACTCTACCGTGCATTGATCCTCTACCTAGAAGGTGAATTCTGGATGAGTCGCGGTATCCGCCATGCCCCTGGAAGTGATCTTCGTCCGTGTGTCGAGATCTTTCCCACTCATGAGTTTGTCTCCCATAATGAGTGATTCTATCTATCGTAACCCTTCCACTCATGAGTGTGTCTCTCATAATGAGTGTATCCATCTCTCGTGATTGTTCCCGACGAACAGCTCTTCCCAGACGGACGTCATCAGAGGTATAAGAATCGTGGAGTGTGTTCTCCTGGAACGAGTGCATCACAGAATCTTCAGACGGAATCCCTTGTGGGGGTATGCGGTCGTGTGACTTGTTTCTAGACCATGGGTCTGGGTTTTGAGTATATCTAGTTTGTTTTATATGTTCTGTAAACATATACTATGCATAGTTGACCGTACAGCTTCTTTGTGTAATGCTTTATGGTTTTCGGGGTCCTCTACAGAGTATTGTTATACTCACTCCAGCAGGGGCTTTTCCCGCACGTCTGGTGTCTTGTGCAGACGAGAAGCCTTTTCACGGAGTCCAGGGTGGACCAGGACATGACCGAGCATTATGAGTTCCCTACATGTCGAGGCGTTCCTACGGCTACTAGTGGCAGTCCCAGTACCTTTGTGCTTACAGGTTGGACAATGCAGTTTTTCAGACTCTTGCTTTTGGTGGGCTTATATTCTGGACCATTTTACTTTTACAGTACTCTACCTTTCATCGTACTCTATTGGTTGGGTTTAGTTGTATGCATGAATTTTTGTTCCATTGTGTTTTAAATTTTATTATTTGTAGTCTTCGAGATGTGTGTGTGTGTACAGGTACTTAGGAAATTCCTCCCATGTTAGTGATATGTCTACTCGGTGCTAGTCACCAGCCCCTGGCCTATTGGAGGCGGGCTTGGGGAGTCACAGTGCGGGCCCCACTAGGACGGGTCGTGACAAAGGATCGCTACTAGGACTACCATATAATCTTAGGGTCCCTTGACTAGAAATAAAACATTGTCACCTCGTTAAGATTTTCCTTATCCTCATGTGAGTCAGGCTCGCCTGAGAACCTGACGGGTCTCTTTTACTAAAACATGTATATGTCGCTGATCCTAAATGCATCCTCTACCAGTAATTCCATTAGTAATTACTAAGAAATGGGAAATAGTAAAGGTGGGGTACTGCACGAAGATTCTATATCGGCAAAGAGTCCATGTATTGAGGCCTCATCACTCGGTGGACCCTCCCCATGGTCACACATAGAAATCCTTGCCATATTTTAGCATGGAGGAATCTGGAAATATATCAAGATGAATCACGATTAATAGATTATACTTGGGCATTGGACTCTAACTCTGAAAGATCATGAGAAAATATTCCAAGATGTAAGAAACTAGTGATTTCATGTACCAAGATTTTAAATAGTATTCAGGGTCCTGGTGTATGATCTATCAGTCGTGCACTAACAATGGACTCCATGGCTTGAATGCCAAACTAAAAACACTTAACACTATTACCCCATTAAAATTTACTGACTCTTAGTTTTCTGGTATAACTGACCGCCAATGATACAACTTTTTCATGTCCCGTCACCCAAGGGTTCTGTCATGACCACACAAGGCCCTACTTCCATAGGCTATGGGTTAGCGCCTAGAACCGAATAGGCATATCCCTAAAAGGGAATTCATTTCTTTTTGGAACATGTACACACGCACATAGATCAAACTACATAAATTAAACATGAAGTAAACAACAACTATAACTGAGACAACTATAGAGAGTACAATACAAACTTAATGTACAACGAGGCCAGAATACAATCCGAAGCACCACAAAGGAAGTGAAACTTCCACGAACCATCAGCTCGAGACCCCAACTAAACGGTAGGTGATGGGTAGCTTCTTTTAGAAATAGAAGTGTTCTCATCCATCCCATATAACTAAGCACTAATTGGTCCCATAACACCATGGTCTCTATCACATCTCACTGGTCACCGCCTTGTCATGGTCCACCAAGGTCTCCGTCAAAGTGTATGTCCACCCCATCTCATTCATCACCAATTAGTCCTGGAACCCCAAGGTCTCCGTCGAAGCGTCGATCACATTCACGAGACACAACATGTGGGGTAAAATCCGGTGTAGGGGTATGTAACATAATAATCAGTAGGAACCCCAATCCAAAAAAAGGAAAGGCCACAAAGGAATGAATAGACAAGGTACTGTGAGCTCACGTTGGTGTAATCTAGTGTATAGAAAGCCAGAACATCAGTTCCAACAATAAACACCTTGGAATACAAGGGTAGTCATCCCTTATGAGTATCATGGGCATTCTAGGTCAAACATAGTCACTCCCCACCATGGTTCTACTTGTTCACAAAGAGATGCTTCCTACCTTGTACATCATACAAAGTTACTCAACCTTGATGACTACAGTTGGTCTGTCAGGTCACAGAAATCGGATCCCCATAGTGGGCCAACCATGTTACACATATTTTATTCTTATTGGGCCATCATAGCTAATCCATATTGTTTCACTTGTAGTTGATCCACATAGTGTCTCTTGTCATAAGACATCAAGTCTTAGTCAGCCGTAGAATTTCTCACACATAGTGCGCTTGATTACAGGATAAACCTCTACTCAAGACATTATTTGAACTTCAGTGTCCATAAAAACTGTCATAGATTATTCATAATCAACCTCTTATTCACAAGAGTTCCATCTCTGCAAACAGTTTATCAATCAGATGCATGGTCTAAAAGATATTGACATTTTATTAACTGGGGGTTGGTCGTGTCTCGACCTAGTCCGATCTTGTCAACCCGACCCAACCAACCCAACCAGGGGGCCCTGCTTTCCCTAGACCAGTTCAATTGATCCGACCTAACCAATTTTGAATCTGGGTTGGCCCAGAATAGCCTGACCATAGGACCAGGGCCATTGGGATTTTCCAGACTCGTCCCGATTCGGCCGGGGGTCTATCCCTCCAGGTCGCCCATCGACTCGGTTCTATCCCGAAAAACCTGCAATAGACGGGTCGTTTTTTCCCAAACTAGGACTCCAAGTGACACAATTTTATTCCACTATCCCGACCCACAATAGGAGGCTAGAATAATCCAGCCTTGGCTACTTGGTGACATGATTCGCTCCCCATTCCAGCCTGCCCGGTGGGCCGATCCCCTCCAGCATGGATGCCATATGGCATGAGATTCTTGTTTTTCATAGTCAGCTAATCCAATTGTGCTTGTGAAACTACACTCTCTCACTGCCCTGTGTGCAAGTAGGTTGTCATTACTTATGCAGCATGGACCTCTACCACTGATGCGGTCATGTGGCCACGTCCCTATCCACAGGCCCCTATCCCACTACTGTTATCTCCTATAGCAGCGCTGCGGCCTGAGACGGCTATGACACCTCCCTCGGCACACCTTTGTGGTTCACTTCCACCCATCCGCAGTTGTCGATGCACCACAATCACCTTTCGCAAACCACCGAGTCTACTACGATGTTTTATTCTCCGAGTCATCTATGCTTCCAACCTCAATGGGGTTCCATATTTCCTACTGCGGCCTAGAAAACTCTTTCATGTCTACTTGGAGGTTTGGCCATGAACAATTCATATTAACACACAAAGGTGGAGAGTCTTGGGCCTTTTTTGTATCTTCTTGAACCATACGTGTTAGTGTTTAAAACAAGGGGAGGTTCAGGATTATAAAAACAGGGTAATGTTGATGAAAATCCCAAGTATAAGAACCATCCAACAAGAACAAATGATCTGAGGATTAATCTTTTTGTGATTTGATCTGTGTTCATTGTTTTAGAATGTGGAACAGAAAAACTCAATTCAAAAATAACCCCTACCTAGAGAAGTTTCATCCTTCTTGTAGATCAGTTTGATATTGTTGTCGTTCATCGACGTACGGTCCTGGATCCTTCATCCATGACATCTTTTATGGTTTACAATACACTATCTTTCTTCAATGGAGAGAAAATTGTTCAACGTATATTCTTTAGATAAATTCTCATGCCTCCCACTATTTTCTCTAATCCGTTATGTAAATAAATGGAAAACGTGTCATAGCCATTCTATTACATGGGGTTGTCACATCGTTAAATTGTTTTATTTATGAAACAAAGTGTATGTTACGCTTTAGTTAAAGATTCTCATTAAGGGGGGTTTCACTACCTTGTCGCCGCACTGCAGTACTGCTTGGCATACTCAACTATGATGAAAATAAAATAAAATAACTTTTTAATTTAATTTTTCTCTCTTCTGAATGCTCTGAAAAGTAAATTTTCTTTTTGAAACGCACTGATAGAAGTTAGGTCCATTCATAGGTAATTTCATCATTCCGTATGAAATGGTGCCCCCTTTATTTTAAATCAAAGCACCCTTTTAGTTATTTCCAAAACCATGCATGTGCGGCAGTTTAATTATCCTAAAAAATATTTCAAAAAATATCTTTCACCCTTAACCCATGCCAATTGAGGTATGTTCTACCGAAAGGGAAAAAGAAATCAGAAGCTCAATCGTACTCTCAAATTTCAAATCCATGTTATCATTTTAGAGTTATAAGTATTTCATAATAAAATAATTGTTAATTATTTATTTTAATTACAGCCATAAACAAACATCCACTATTGGCCTACACCAGCCAACGTTAGCCTCGGCCTAAGGAAACTGTACCCTCAATAGCTCAATAGTTTTCTCATATTTTCAATTCAAGTCACTGTTTGTGAGTTATGATCATTTTAAAAATAACATAATTTTATTTAATTATTTTATTTAAGGTTATACCATTTTCAGGTTTTCCCACTAGAGGCCAACGCAGACTAAACTTAATTTTCTCCTAGTGTAAAACTACCATACTGAATGCAATGGTGCCCTGCGATTTCTAATCTGATCAACAATTTATGTGTTATTCTACTTTTTCTGGAAAAATGCTCACGTGCACTTTTAAAACATAACATTTTTCGACGGATCATTTTTGGCACTCTGGGCTTTGGAATCGCAGGTCGTCTCAGCACTTGGTCTCAAAATAAATCCATATAATTAGAAAACAATTACATTGATTTTATAAGACATTAAAATATATATTTCATTTAATTCAATTATAATAGATATTAAACATTCTATGAATGCAGTATAGAGAAGTGAAAAGTCAACTTCCATGAAGGCAGTGAATTGACATAGCATTTGTGATAATTTCATTTGTAATAATTAAATGTGAAAATAATAGATTTGATGAAGGATAAAATAATAACACAATAATATTAAATTATCTATATATTATATTGGATTTATCATGAATCATGGAATTTTTTGTAAGGATAAGGTATACGTGAGAAATAATTTAAAATAGAATTAGGAGAAATTTACCTCTTCAATATTTCCCCATGAGATCCCCCATAGGCACATGGAATTAGCCTTTTTGTGAGACTAGAAACACTAAAATGTGTCAAGGGATGAGGATAAAAGAGTTATTCAAAGTATATTCAATCATAAAGGGGCATGGTGATGAAATTATGTAAAGTAATAAGTAGTTTTTTCTAAATTAGGTGACGGAGAAATTTTTTAATTACATAAAATATAAAATATAAAAATTATAATATTTTTGTAAAGACTTCAAAAAGGCCTAAAAATTATGTTATAAAATTTTTGACACAATATTATTTTTATTTTTCCATATTCAATATTTTTAAAAATTCTAAATAATTTTATAAAATATTTTATTCTCAAAATTTAATATTTATCACATCAAACATTGTTCATAACAATGACATTTAGAACATAAAAAAGTATTTTAAAATTGGAAAAAATATGTTATTTTATCCTATACATATCATATGAATCTATGGAATTCGTTTATTAACAGAAAATTGAAATTTTTATTTAATTTTATATTTTTAATATCATTTATTTTATTGGTTCATTAATTAAATAATTAATGCCTCTCCATTGTAAATGATTTTTTGGTGATTATTTATTCCATAAAAAATAAAAAAAATCAAGATTAAAATAAATTTATTTACATTAAAATTACTATTTATTTTCTAAAATATTTTCTAAGAAACCATATATTAATATATTAGACTAATTATAAACTATTTTCCAAACCTCATGACTTTCTTTTAAATAAAATATTGTAAGGGTGTTAATCTTATCCTTGTTGCTCAAAATAATCATTAATTATACCCTTGGATGTACCTGGTTGATCTAAAATTAACAAATATGATTTAGTTATGATTTCGGGTCATAACATGGTTCTTATAATTTTAATTTTAATCCATTTATTGATTTTTCTTCTACATTCTCAAGAACTGCATTAGTGTTTCTTAAGTATTACATATAATTATTTTATTTATAAAACTTAAAAATTAATTAAAATCAAAAATATAAATTAATTAGGTATAATATAATCATTTATATTCATTTGTTTCTATATTTACTCATATCAATTTCAAGAAAACTTCTTTAATTTTTTTAGTTTAGCCTTTCCTGTGTAGCGCAATCACTGCACATGCATTTTTATAAGATTCGTATTATATAACTCTAAAATTAGAAAATATTAGAAAAAAATATATTATAAATAATAGAAAATAATAATTTTTTTGAAAATACTTTCTATCACATAATTATTACTTATATGGTAACAATTTTGACATTGTAAATGATGTGCAGGCACTGCACCGTCACTAAAACAAATTTCTAAACATATCATGAAATAAATTATAATTTACATGTTTTGAATTATTATTCCTTATTTTTTCTATTATAATATCATTATTTATTCATTAAATAATTTTAATAAATTTTATGTCAAAATTATGTCCTCACAATGCCACAAAAATACTCCATATTTAAAAAACCAGTATCTCTTACTTTTCACCAAAAAATTTAACTTTTTCACAAAATTATAAACAAATAATCACATACAAAATTTAATATGATGAATTCAAAAAAATAATTTGAGAAAATAATTATTTTAAAACCTCTATAAATTAATTATATTATATGTACAAAAAACATAATAAAAATATTTTTTGATGAAAAAATATTTTTTTTGAAGAGTAAAATGACTTTTCTAAAAAATGTGTGATTACATAAAAGGAAATTAACAAAAAATTCATATTTTTTTGAAATTTATATATATTTTATGACTTATTTTACCTCTTATTTCCTCCTATTTTAATATATAGGTTATAACGATGCCATTAATTATTAGTTTGATCTTTATGTGGCGTATATCATGCACTATAGAGTATAGTTATTCCTTTTAAAAATAATAGAATATAGAAATAATAATATTTTAAATTCATCTATTACATAGTTATTACATATTTTTAGTGAATATAGACCATTTTCTTCAGTTGGTTTAACTTATCCATTTATTTTTTGGTATGACGGTTGGGTTCAACATTACATGTTTGAGAATTCATAATCTCTATAATTTTAAATTTAATATAATATAAGTTTCCTAATTAATGATTATGTCCAAAATTCATTCCAGGGGATGTTTGAGTATGTTTCTCAAAGATGAAATATATTTCATGATTCTTCTGATAATTTTCAAATTAAAAATGTGGTATATTAAATATGAGAAAAATATTAATATTAAAATTTAAGAAGAAAAAATGAAAAATTATTTACTTTTCATGGGATATATGACAAGTAAATTTTTATTCATAGTAATCAATGATAAAGTTTTCTTACAGCATTCATTTAGGTGGTAAGACTAAACCAAATAAGATCATTCAATTATCAATGAAAGATTATGAATATTAATTAATTAAATTATAAATGTGTCTTATATAGAGTATAATTTAATTTTGTAGAATATATTTAAGGGATAAATTAGTTTCTAAAATAGGTGGGTAAAAAAGATGAATGAAAAATACTGGTAATAATTCATTACTTATAAAGAATATATTGTATCCCATCTTAGAAACCTTTTTATTTGTAAAGTAATTAGGGAAATCTCTTAAAATAAGAAGCTAACCAAAGACGGGTATTATTATCATGGAATTATATAAAGTATATCATCGATGGAAATTATAATTTTCTATGTCAATTTTGAATGGTTATAGAGGCGTCCTTTTTTAACTGAGAAGAGTGGTAATATTGTAATACTTATTACATAATATAAAAAATGAAAGTTGTATTCATGGAACTCGATTAAAATTTCAAAAAATTGAAAATGTGATAAGATAACATCGATATAACCCTTATAGATTCATTTTAATGAACTTTTTACATATATGTTTTGTCATTAGTTTTTGATTTAACACCCCTTCCTTAATTTGAAAATTATTATGTTGACTAACTTTTCCATTTTGTAGCTTATTTTAATAAATAAAAATTAAATATACCATATAATCCAGTTTTAAAATTATTATTCCAAATATAAAACCCATTTTATTATATTGAACATAAAAAATTAATAAAAATTAACATAATTAATCCAATTGTATGAAAAATATTTTTTTGGAAAATGTATATATATAAATTTATACTAAAATAGGACTAATATTATCAATAATATTTATTCTAGAAGGATATTATTAGTTATTTAGAGAGAAATAAGTTTGAATTAATTTTTAACTAATAAAAAATTTAATGAAATATTTTAGTTGATTAATTAAAATAAAAATAACAAAAAAAAGTTTTTTATGAGAATAAAATTTATCTTTTTTTTCACAATTTTGAATTATTTTTTAGAAATATCAATATGTAATTTTTAAATGAATTATTTTATTCCTAAAATATATATTTTATATAAAAAATGGATTACTAAAAATGAAATTCATTCTTATATAAATATTAAGTCATAAAAGCTAACAATATTTACAATAACTATATTCTTACTGTTTAGTAAAAAAATATCCTTTTATAGAAAAATCCCAAAAACAATTACTATATGATAATATTTAGATGATCAATTCAAACTATATGTTCAATTTCATAAATAGAAAATTGAATATTTTAAAATTTTACATTTGAACAAATAAATAATATATAATAAAGAATTTGTTTGTAGGAAAAATTCTTTTCCAAAAATAAATTTTATTACTAATTATTCATATCAATTACAAATTAAATGAGTATTAATATATTTGTTTTTTAAATAATATTTTTTACGAAATAATACTTCAAAACTGAAAAATATAATTTAAATTAAAAATTAAATCTAACTATAATTATATTTTTTCTTTTAGAGAAATACCTCTGTAACATTACATGATCAAATCACATACAATTAAAATAAATTATTTATCAGCTTGTTATTATTATAGAATATAAAAAAATTATTTAAAAAAAATAATAATAGTAATATGTAAGGAAGTAAAATACTTATTTTTATAATAAATAATTTTAATTACTTTTTATCTTTTTAATTTACTTATTATTGTACTATTTGTGTCATTTTATAAATGATGTTTCACATTGTATTATCAAAATTTCTTGATGTTTTAATTGTAAAATTTTGTCATAAAAATATATTGAATCTTAATTTGGTATGGTGTTTCATGTGAAATAATCATTTAAACATTGTATATATTTAAAATTAAATTCATACTAAAAATACGATTTTTAAACTTATCCCCATAAATAAATTAATTCTGCACAATTTTAATTGTCAGTCACTATGTTAAATATCGATGTTATCCATAATAAATATTGCATTCAGGATGTAATTTTTTGATTTTAACCACACTGTCTAGGATAATACCTGGAAACTCGTCTTTTCCCCATATAATTGTGATATGTTGAGATTTTCATTCGTCACAACCATTTGTGTCTAATATACAACCATAATTGGTTATATGAATGTGATGTTTCTTGAGAAATACCTTTAATGTCTTCATGTCAATGTTCTTTCTGTCATCTAAATAAAAAAACATAATTTTTTGAAAACAATAAATAAATATGCTAATAAGAAATATCACATTCATAATATGTATTATCATATAGCACCCTCATTTTATGCTATGATACATTCAGTTTAATAATTAATCAATGGGTTTAAAATATAACTCTTCCAATTTAAATTAATTTTCTATTATATTAAACCTATTAATAATAATAAACTATAATAACTAGAAATAAAGAAATTGGAATTTACGATGATCATTCTTACTATATTATAATCCAAAAAACATAGGAATATATTCACCTAGAATTGAACTTTAACTTTTATTTGAAACTATCCTATTATACAATATATATAAATATATACCATAATCATTGCTACCCCCAAAATGAAATATTTTTTTTCCAAAAATATATATATCAACTTGTTACCATATCACATTTCATCCTTCTAGGTTATCCATACTACTCACCATGTTTCCAAGAAATTAATTAACACGTTTTCCAAATTAACCATCAGTCCCTGAACATTAAAAAATGCATCATCTAAAAGGGAGTTCTATACCAAAATCATATATACATTTTAAAAAACTAAAACAAATCCCAAAATTATCTTTAATCACATTAAATTACATTCTCAAATTATCCCAAAATTGTATGTATTTACATTAACATTTAATCAGCCTAAATGTTATTTTCTATTTATAATATCCATAACTCTAAAAACACCCTCATAAAATAAAATATTCACCTATAAAGTTTTTAATACCCAGATATGATACCAAAAAAGACATATCAAAACCATAATTGTGAATCTAGTGCTAAAAAATATTTTTTACAAGTTGAATTCAATACATACTGAAGTGACATAAACATTACCACCCAAATATAAAATATCAAAAAAAAATATTCAGTCATAGAAACACCCGATAACTTGTAGGATCAATGTTTTAAATAATTATTAATAAACTATTTACTAACAAAATATATATCTTTTTTCACAAAATGAACATTTACCCAACTAAACTAGTAATTCATTATTTTCAAATAATTCTTTATCATCTCCAAAAAACTTTTATTCAAATCGTACACTTTTAAATATAATATATAATATCATTTTGCATTACCTATGGAAATAGTGAAATAAAATTGGTGAGCTCAAACCCTTCGAAAGGTGAAATATAAGTGATAATAATCATAGCTCATTGATATAAATAATGTGAGCATGTTGATATTAAAATAAAATCCAAATACATGGATATAACATAATATAGTTTAATCAAATGAAACATGTATAATAAATAATAAGTCATGGAATAATTATTTGACATAACATTATATATGATTCATTATGTTATAGAAAATAAGTAAATAATCAGATTCCCTGAGAATATAACATAAGATTTTAAATATTCCATAAGTTTATATCATAAAGATAATAATTATAATTAAAAAAAGTTTCTAGGATATACATAGTTATGTTCACTTCATAATAAATTAGGTTAAAAACCTATACAAAACATTATAGACATGGGTTAACCACCCAAATCTTATAATCATTTTTTAATTTTGATAACAACATGTAAACCAAATACTTATGGGATTGTGATACCCAAAATCATATTATAACCTTTCCTCACGAGATATAAAACAATACCCACTGCCTTAGAGGGGTCAATTTGACAACACATTAAATTTTTCCATTACAAACCTTTGTGATGCATATAAAATTAATCATTCAATATAACATGGAGAACACATATAAATGTATTGGATTTCAAATAGTATTGTATAAAATTAATTCTGTTATATATCATCCTAAAAAATATTTAAATATCCTTAAATAATAAGATCACAGAATCACATATATAATGACTATGATATATAAACCATTATATATAGAACTTTTGAAGATAGAGATGAAAATTTTGGAAAATATATGAATACAATGTTTCCAGAAATCATTTTATCAATTTCCACAAATTTAATGTTACAATTCCCATTCAAGATTAACTTTCAAGAGATGGAATGGAATAATTTATAAAACATTACATTTAAATAATCCATGATAATGAAACTATTAAATGAAAATATATATATATAAATATATAATGAATGATAAAAAAATATAAGTTTAATTAAATCTCTTTATTTAATTTTCAAAAACCTGAATATTTAATTTGGATATTAAAAAATCCTGAAAACGATAATAAAAATTATTTTTTAAAATAGTGAAAAATTGGAAAGATACCATTATAATCAAGAATTAAAATAAAGGATGGAAACTTCTTTCTTGTAGAATGTTTTAAAAAGTGGTTTTTTTCATAATTTTATAAAAAATTTAAAACAGACCATAGAAAAAATAATTAAATTGATTAGTTTTAAAACAATTCAATGAAATAATTATATTTTTAAATGAACATAAAAACATTTTATTTTATAATATAACATTATTGAAAAAATTAAAATAATATAGGAATGAAGAAAAAAAGAACTAATAGAATGGTATAGAAATGTTCTTCATAATGTCTTTTTATTTAAATGAAATCCTACAAAGAAGAATACATTAATATATATAAGTATTCTAAAAATAGATAAATATTAAATAACATATAAAATATATAAATGTAAGAATAAAATAATTGTATAAATGAATAGTCATTGAAGATAGTGTGGGGGCCAATGAAAATAGAATTTAGTTGATGAAACCCTTTGTTCGAATTTTTCTTTTGTCAAACACATTCTCGAATATTGTCTAAGAAATTAGTAATTAATGATAATTTTTTTATGAAACTTTCTAATGTAATTAAAATTTTATATTAATCATTTATATTCACATATTACATGGTTATTACTTATTTTTAGTTAATATTGACCATCAGTTGTAATTGATTTCAATGGTTCCTTATCTATTTTTGAATAATTGTATCAGTGGTCACCAATTTTTCATGATTTCATCATCACTAAAATACTAAATTTACTAAAATATAATTTATATAAGGGTTATTGATGATACATAACAATTCATGTTAGTTTTGAGTAAAATTATCCAATACGAAATCTTTAAAGCTCATGTTTCAGTAAATTTCAAAGAATAAATATAGTAAATTAATAACGAGAAAACTATTTATATTACACTTAAATTTCTAAACATAAATATTTTATTGATTTTTAATATCATATAATTCTAAAAATTATGTCCCCATATTCAACTATGATAGATTTTAATAATAACGTTCTCATAAGATGTAAAACTAACCACATCAGAAATATGATATAATCAATGGATGAATATGTTTATGAAGTTATTTCATTATAATAAAATCATTCTAGAGGAAATGATTAAGTTTTATATATTTTAATTGAAATATAACAAAATTTGAGAATATTTTGGTGACGCCGATAAATTAAAAATTATAGTAGAAGTTATTACATATATAAAAGAAATTATATCCCATCTTTGAAACTCTATCAGTAGTAAACAAATTAAGAAATTATACTAAGACCATAATCTACCCCACATGGGAAAGGATTATTACTGAAGAAAATATTACTGAGTATATAGGGAAATTTGAATTTAATGTGTTATTTGAAGGGGTGTAGTTTCTATTTATATGTGATAGGTTTGGAATATTTCTAATATGTATTACTGAAAGAAAATCCATTTTCATAGTAACTTGATCCGAAAAATTAAAAAAATGAAAATAATATATGGGGTGGTTGAAAATTACCTCATTCACTCATTTAAAAATACCTTTTATGATATTTTGGGTCTTTACCCATTCATTTAACATCTTAAAATTATAAATCATTTATTGTGGTGACCAAAATTTATCTTAGTAAATTATTTATATAAATAAAAAATAAATGTACCATGTTATATAATTTTAACATGATAATTCAAGATATTAAAACCAATTCATGACGTAATGTTTTTGAAAGAGCTAAAAATATATATAAGTATTCATAACACAAAACATAGTGTAATGTATAAAACTGAAATTATACTTATTTAGGAAAAATATTAAGAATTGTATTTTTACCACGACATTTACTAGTTTTGACTAATAAATGTTCATTTCAATTTTAATCAAATAAAAAACTGAATGGACTATTTTTCAAAATTAATTAAATAAAACCGACCAAAATATAGTTTTTATTAGAATAAAATATCACATATGTTCCCAAATATCAATCATAGGACTCTAAATTTAGCATATTATATTTAAATGAATTATTTTACTCTTTAAATATATATCATGTCTAGAAATATGTTTTAATACCTTTTAATTCATTCATATATTAAAATTATATCATAAAAGTTGTGGCATTTAGTAAAAGTGAGTTTGAAACTATGCCTTTTTAAATAAAATTTCTTTTTATCACATTCCATTAAAATACATTATTTACCAATTCATTTTTATTAGAAAAAAATCAAAATTACTATTTGAAAATATAATAATAATATTCAAGTAATTAATATTATTATATTTATAATAAATAATTTTAATTAACAATTAACTCCTTATTTTACTTGGGGGTTTACAAATCTAGTAAATTTTATAATGATTTTTTCACAATATATCTTCATATTGTACTAATGATTTTATTATAAAGTATTATCTAAAAAATTGAACATTATTCATTCTTGTTCTATATTTCGTGAAAAATAAGTTATTTTATATTTTATTTATTTAAATTGAAATTCACACTAAAATATCATTGTGTTATAAAGAATACATCGTTAGTACATCTCATGTACTTCAGGATATTATTCACATTTGTCCAAGGGATTTTAGATGAAATCTATTACTATCTACTCTTCATAAATAAATAATTATACATATAATGATGAGTACATGATATTTTATAAATGATTGATTCATATTTTTAAGCTTATAGGATCTTATTTATATGTTTATTTCATTTAATAGTTGAAGGATATATTATTTTTGAAAAACATTTCCATCTTTAATTCATAAAACCACTTGAAAAGTATTCCTTCATAAAAAATCATAACACTCTTACAATGTATGTATTTTGAAAAAGTACATTTATTTTATTAAATTTATCTATATATATTTATTTGGAGCTTGTTTTATGCACTAAAAAACTAATTTATTGAGAAAACTTTTCCACAAATGTTTTCTACGATTGTATCAATATTATTTCTTTTCTAATGAGAATTATGTCATCTATATACATCATTTGAAATACCAAAATGACCATACTAACCCATTTATTTATAAAAGATTCATATTTATTTTTGTGAAATGCAAAATCATTGATGTTTTTATTCAAAAAATATTCCATCATTGGGAATATTTCTTTAACCAAAAAAATGGATCATTGAAACTTACTAACCTTATCATAAATTTTTATATCGAAAAAATCTTATATTTATAGAATTTATAAATAATCTAACATATTCCAATAATGTAACTTGGTATCAAATTTCATTTTATAAATGTAATAATTGTAATTTTCTGATATATCTAAAATAATAAAAAAATATTTGATCATATAATATAGGTAAAGAGTTTATTTATAATAAAAACCATGTATCTGTTTAAAATATTTAGTTTAAAAGTTATATTTGTAAACAAAAATACTACCATCTATGTTAGTCTTGTTATGAAAAAAACCCACTTGCACCCAATGGGTTTTTCACATTCTTTTTGATGTAATATGTTTTGAAACATATTTATATATATATATTCTATGTAATATTACATTTTTTTACCCATTTATAATATTACAAACCCTTGATTACCTCTTGGTGTATGTTGACGCTCCTTTCGTCTCAAAATCTAAAGATCGGAAAAGGGAATATCTGAGCTCAAAGTGATTCAACCATTGAAGAAAACATCAAAAATCGACAAAGGCATGAACAAAGGATCAACAGCAACTGCACCGCGCAAGTTATCTTACTGTCGCGCAAGTACACTTGCGCGACCTATGTGGTAACCGCCCGGGGTCTTCTCCTGCCTATAAATAGACCCTGTGGGCCCCCCATTCGAGAGGATCTTTTTCCAGAAACTCGGATTGATGCTCTCGATGCCCAAGTCTCTTCTCAAAGCTTCCGGAACACTTCTAAGGTAATTTCTTACCTAGAACAGAATATCTAAAGAAAAGAAGGAAGGCCTAAGTGTTTAAACTTATCAACACTTGCGCGCCGACTTATTTCCTTCAAAATAACTTGCACGTCCCTTTTCTGGAAGAACCTCAAGAGGATTCGAAAGTGATTAAAAAGGAGTCGCTCAAGTATTCTAATGCTGGTTGAAAATCGCGCAAGTACCCCTCATGTCGCGCAAGTCTACTTGTGCGACCAATACTTGCGCGCCCACGGAAGACTTGCACGCCTTTAAAGACTTGTGCGCCCCTACCTTTTTGGGTTCCCATCTTACCCTTTTTTTACCCCTCTTAAGCCATTACACCTTTCCTTTTCAAGATTCAGTCTTCAAGAGACACTTTAAAGCTATTTATGGCATGATTTCTTGATTTTACTTCTTTATCTGAAAGGAATTCTGTGGAATATCTCTCAAAACCTAGTGATTTAAATATCCTTATGTCACTAAATATAGAGAGTTCATTCATTCAACCTCATCCTTTAAGATGATAGAATCCTTAACTTGGGCATCCTCCTCAGGAGTAAGCCCCAATCATAATCCTTTAACTTGGGCATCCTCGTCAGGAGTAAGCCCCAAACCTTAATCCCTAACTTGGGTCTCCTTTTCAGGAATAAGACTCAGTTATAATATTAGCTCTCCTTTTCAGGAATAAAAATTAGTTAAAATCTTGGTCTTCCTTTTCAGAAGTAAGCCCCAAGTCCCCTAACCTGGGCCTCCTTTTTATGAGCAATTCCCAGTCATCAATCTTGGGCTTCCTTTTCAGGAGTAAACCCCAAGTCCCCTAACCTGGGACTCCTTTTTTTAGGAGAAAGTCCCAATCATTATCTTGGGCTTCCTTTTCAGGAGTAAGCCCCAAGTCCCTTAATTTCTCGTAACCAGTCCTAATTTACCCTTGATTTGGGTTTCCTTTTCATGAGTAAAACCCAATCATAAGTCCCCTCCTAACTTGGGCATCCTCCTTAGGAGTAAGCCCCAAGATTAGAGTATTCAAATCTCCATGAAGCACATATAACTTTATGGACCCTGTTCATTGATTTTATACCTAAAAGTGAATCCTAAACCTTCATCTATCTGGGAAGTCATACATACATAAGCCCCAAAAAAATTATTATGATTTCATCTTTCATGGAACAATTGTCTAATTTTTACCAATACCTCTTGTTTCTCACACCGAGCATGACTCACGTGAGCTTAGAGTGTAAAAGTAATTATGAAATTCTTCTTTGAGCCATCAATCATAAACATCATACTCCATTACTCGAACTACGTGGGTTCTGATTCCTTTTCCAAAACAAAGGATACGTAGGTAGCCCATTTTTGGGTTCGATCCCAACTTTGAAATAATCCATGTCCTTATGAATGACGATAAACTTCAAGTGCCCCACTGAGTGGCTTTAAAACCAGCCTGGTCATCATAATGACCAAAAGACTATTTATATAAATGTTTTGAAGGATACCATTGACCAAGAATATCTAAACAGATATAGATGATTCTCTATTGATGTAGAACCTCGAATACATATAAAAAATTATCTAAATTTCTTGCATAATTAATCATTGATTGTTAAAACTAATGGAAAGCACATTTTATACTTGGTAATGTAATAAGGATTCACGAACATAACTTAAATCTATAAAGAGAGTCCCGGAGTAGATAATAATTCCCCTCAAAAAGGTGTGATGAGTCTGACCTCCCATCCTCTCGACCAATGCAAATTCCTAGACCTCATCAGTACACAAGCTAATGAGCGCCTACCTTTGGAAAGTAGGTCCAAACGGATGTGGAATCATTGGATGTTTCCGGTTCTACGAACAATCCCTCTAGAAACCGATCGGAATGTTTGAATCTCCCGTCCAGGAGGTCATCCCAGAAATCCATGAGGAAACAAAAAATGGTGAACCCGACGTGAATCCTTAACCAAGTTAAAGTGATATTTTTCTTATTTGTTAGGCCCCTTGGGCCAACAAAGCAATCATGGACATGTGCTCATCCAAAAGATGAAGTGGCCGGATTCATCTTGATTATGTCTGTTATATGGAACATGCACTCTTTTCTCATGATCTTCTTGAAAATGGATTTCCTTAAATTCACCCCTGTGAATACTGCTGCTGTGAACACCTCTACTGTGAGGACTGCTGCTGTGAAAACTAATGCTACTACTCCTGCTGGAACGTCGTCCGTTCTGAGGATGACATCACCAACTCCGCATCTTCAATGCTGGGTTTCTAATGCACTGGTTAAGGAAAACTATCGCAACGGTACTATCCCAACTCTGGAGGCCGCTCGTCAAGCCCTCCATGTTAACAACTCTACCTGGTCGTCCGGACAACGGCGGCCAGCAATCAAGAAGCAGGCAGTGCTGACTACCGTCTCCAACCGTTTCGGGTCGTTATCCCCGGAACACAATTTCCATTCACTCCCTTACTCTGAGAAAGTGAATGAGCAGGTCCCACAGGACCTTAACTCAAATAGACAGGAGTCCTTCTCAAGGGCTCCCATCAACAATTGCCTCCAGACTCGTGCGGTAGTGCTCCCTCAACATGATGAGGGTACCGACTCCAGGCATTCAGCTCAGGTTCCTCGAACCCGAGCAGGCAAGATGAACCACCAGAGACGGAATCCGGTTAACAATGGGCAGGTTGTCATCCCTGCCATCTCCGGAGAAGTCCACCAACCTAACTTGGTGGCAAACAATGAGCAGGCACACACACCTTCCCGTTTTAATTCCGCTGTCCAGCAGACTCGTCTGGAAGCATCACGCCAATCCCGCCAGGCAATTCCAGCGGAGTACTATTGGCAGGAACATACACCTGCTTATACATCACTAGTTAGTCAGCAGGCTCGTCTGACTACATATGATGGATCTTGTCAACCTCATTTGGCGAAGTGTAATCAGCAGGAAAATACACCTGCTAATACTAATCAATCCTACCAACAGTCTCGCTTGGTAGCGCACGGAGAAGTCAGTCGGAAAGCCCCGACGACAAACAGGTGGCAGACTCAACTCTCTGCCTCCAAACTTGAGTACTGTCAGGATTAAATGACAGGAAAAGGAGGACAAGAGCAGGCACATACACCTACTCCAAGCCCGGAATGGACGTATATCCCCGTTCCAGCGGCTGAAGTCACCAAACATATTTTTTCAATGGTGAAAGAGTAGAAGCAAATTCCTGCTCATATTCTGGATACTTGCCAGGATATCAGAACAGCTTCAGCATCATCTCAAGGACAGACACATAAATCTATCCCTAGTAGTGGAGTGACACATCAACGATTCACTCCAGAACAGACACACACATCTGTTCCAGTCCAAGAGGGTTATGGAGCATACTCCCCCATATCAAACGGACATCCAAGTCAGGCACATACACCTGATTTGAGTGGTGATCGTCAGCCTAACCTGACCATCTTTCCTGATCAGGCACATACACCTTCTCAGAGTAACCACTTTCGTCAACAAGTGCTTTCTAAAGTGAGTAAGAAGGCATCTAAGGAAAAGATCCACCCAGCACAGTCAGGAGATCAAAGGCCAATCTAAAACAAGGCCTTGCTCGATGCTGGAGTTCTTGAAGCCCTCAGACATTTATATGTCGGAATTCAAGATTATACTCCCCCAGTTCTCAATAACGGGAACATTAATTTTGAAGGTCTTCAACAGACACTTCCTCATGAAGGCTTGCTTCATGAAAGTTCGGTCAATCTTGAAGTTTTTTCTTCAGATGAGAGCCACAGTAACCCTCTGTGTGGTCAGAAGACCAAGGAGCAAGAGATTTCATCTTTTGCTGTAACCCATCATGACGGTCCTCCTCATGGTGATGAACTTCGCTGCGAAAGTCCTCTCCGCAGTAGTGCTTCACGTTGTCTCGAAAATTCCTCAGAAGGCAATGTAGTGACGAGAAAGCCCTCCTATCTCGAGGCACTTGCAAACGTAAAACTAGTCATGTCTGATGCTTTACTATCGGTAGGTGAAACTCTTTCTCCATCAGAAGATAGCCTGGGGTTCAGGTTATTCTCCAAACCATCCCTGGGTCATTCATCTTTCAGCATGAATAGTGATTTCTCTACCAATCTTGTCGAATCCGACGAAGCAACAAGGAAACACCAACTCTGGTCTAGACAGGTAGAAGAATCTTCATTTAATGATATAGACGAAATGCTGAACATGAGGAAAAAACTAGCAAAAGGTGAAGTACCAGTCATGTTTTGGCCTTTGGCTGACTCCCAGTACGACATTCCAAAGATGTTGACGGATTATGGAATCCATGATATTCGTCTCAACATATGGAAGAATCTTTGCCAATTGAAGAAGAAAGTATTATCTTACAGTGATTATGAAAATCATATTAAGATAATAGAAGGGTTACAATGCCAGATTGATTTCACATCTCTATCAGTCTCTCTGTATCCGAAGGCTGAAAAGCAACAGAGAACCCTTCAACGTTCATGCCTTGGCGCACTATGAAAATTGCGTCAGTTAATTGCCAATGCTCCATCTGATGTTCATATCAGAGGATGGGGTGTTCACGGAGCACTACATTTCACAGTGCTTTCCAGTCAGCAAAGCCCACCGGAAATGGTCTCATGCAATGTTATTGCCCATGGCCGGCCACAGTCAATGGGCTATGTTCATAATCAAAAGCTTTCTCAAGAACAGGCTTCAACTAGTTCCTCTCAAAATCAAGTATATAGAGAACAAGTTGTTGAATTGCTCCTACATCAAGCAGGCGAGAATATAGCACAAACCTCCCGTCTGGAGCAAACATGTCATCAAATGACCGAAGTTTCGGAAATCATCCAACGGTCTGTTGAACCAGGTGATAAAAGTGGATACAGGTTAATGCATCCAACTAATTTACGAACTAAGATTCGTAAGATCAAGATAGATTTTATGATGATCTCAGACATAGCATGTCAAGAGACACCCCAGCTTGTCAGTCTGGGGACTTCTCTAACCCAACCCTCAGAGTCAACAAATGGGATTCGAGGAGTTGAGCGGAAGCAGCAGGAAAATCCTCAGTCCACCGGACTGGGGACTTTTTCAATTCCTCAATCCCTCCCTCAGAGAAAATCAGTATTCTCTCGATTAGGGAATAAGCCTCAAGAGGAACGAAGAGCCAAGCTATCAGGAGATTCTCTCCAAGTGACGGTTCTCCAAGAAGTTCCTGAGGGATCAAGTCAACGGAATGCCATGTCTCATCATGGACATGGAAGAAGACAATATCACAGAAATGCTGATAGAAAGGATTCCATGCAATATGCATCCATTAATGTCATCAATGTCGTTGCTGCTGATTCACCAGATGAGGCTCAATCAGAGGGATCAGATGAAGAGGTTCCTGCTCAAGAAGTTGCGCACACAGACCTAAATGAAGAAGGTGTGCGCACACGTAATCAAAGGCTTACCCAAAATCTGAGTATCCTTTCAAGTAACTCACTTCCCCCTCTCCGAAAAAGATCCAATAAGGGGAAAGGAAAGAATCAGGTTACTTCTCACCCTTCCTCTGAAGGAGGTCAATTGCTCTCATTAGAGCAAAGGTTTTCACAACAGGAGGAAGAAATGAAAGAATTAAGAAGGTTGAATGTAGAACTACTTCAGAGTAGTCTTCTCTTTAAGGATGCTGAAGTCCGACAGCCGAAGGAATTTTTTGTAACTACTGAGATGGATCAGGTATATCCTCCTTTATTAGTACACCCTCACAGGTATAATCCTACGGGTCAAACGCAACAACGGTTGGCAGCACTACCATCATTTGCAGCACCAACCACCACGTCTGTCCAAGCTCCATTCATCGCACCTACGCAAAACCAAGTTCAACCTGATGTTTCTCAAAAGTTAATAACTACTATTGAGTCATTAACAGCTCGGTTAGAAACTATGGAAGGTAAACAGGTGGAAGTTCAACCTGAAAAAAAAATTTACCCTGAATGGGTAGATTCAATTTCTCCTCCATCCAGTTTTGGAAACCCTGTTTTCCCTACTTTCAATGGATCAGGCGACCCCGAACAACATTTGACGCATTACGTGTCTTGTTGTGATCCTATGATGGGAACTCTAGAGCAGCAAGAAGAAGTAAAACTCAGATTCTTCGTGCGAACCTTGCAAGGACCAGCTTTTGTCTGGTATACAAGCTTGCAATCCCGGTCAGTCATCGGATGGGAGGATCTTCTTCAAAAATTCCTTCTTCAGTTTAGCTCAACTTTTCCAAAAACGACAGTTTTCAATCTTACAAACTGCAAGCAAAGGGAGAATGAAAGAGTCTCTGATTTCATTGCTCGTTGGAAGGGATTAACGTATTCCCTGAGTTTAGCACTCCCTCAGGAGGAATTGTTGCCAATCTGTGTGGAAAATTTGCGTGACGAATTACGCACGCCATTGATCCCTGTGAAATACACAAGAGGGTTTCGATAACTTACTTCAATCACTCAACAGATTGAAGATTCCCTTATACAGGCTAAGGTTAAATCTCGTATAATTCCATCAGTCCAGGAAGGAGAATGGGTAAAGCGGAAACTGCTACAGTTATGCTTAAACAAGCACCTGTACCTATTTCTACTTCAAAACCTTCATCTTCTCGAAGGGCTCCACCTCCTGAACGCCAACAACAAAGGTTGTTTCGTCCAAATGATCAAAAAGATCAACGACGAAAACAATTTGAGGATATGAAGAGTAAAACATACTCTTTCCTAAGTGAGCAAGTTCCTGGTTACTTCATTTCAGCTCTGGAAAATAATTTGGTTCAATTACCAGTACCCAAAAGGCCAAACAAGGAAGGAGATGAAGACAGTCCCAATTATTGTCCCTTTTATCAAATGTTGGGGAATCCCATCCAGGAGTGTTTTGTTTTTATAGACCTCCTGCAAAAGATGGTCGACTCGGGACAAGTCAAATTGAAGGGTTCTTCAGCTCATGTAGCGTGTAGTACTGCTACAGATCCAGAGGAAGGAGGCGAGTGGAAGGAAGTCAAAAGAAAAACTGCGAAAAAATATGATGATTGGATGGTCAGAAAGACAATCAATCGGACCCATTCCATTTTTTGAACACAATTGAAGAAGCCAATTGTGTCTCCTACAAAAGCTACAGTAAAGCCTCCATCAAAAGAAAAATCCTCAAAAGGGCAGCACAATTCAAAAAAAAAAGACGAATCAGGAGAAGATGAAAATGTATCAAAGCCTAAATTGTCATTGACTCTGGCAGATTTCATGCCATCTACTTCAAAGCCACGGGCACCGTCCCACCAAACGGCACAGCCTAAACAGGCTAACCAGGCAGAGTCTTTATCAGACGAAGAGTTAATCTTTGGTTCTGTTAATATGATTCAATTAACAGATCCATATTCCAGTCTTGATGAGCCTGGATTCCCTGTATCAAATAAGGGAATCCGATGAGGTTCTAGAGGTTCAGGATACAGGGGAAGACGTGGATCTTTCCGAAGCCACTACTCTAATTTTACCCCTGCTAGCACTGTATATAGAGCAGAAACTCGTGGTGGAGCCCTTCAGCGAGCTCAAAAAGAACAAGCAAGTTCTTCTGCCAATGGCCAACTCAGTTTTGGCACAGTTATTTTGGAAGACCGATTAAAGGTTCCATATTCTTTATCTCAGCAAGTAAATGGATCTAATCAGTCTAATCTTCCAACACCAAGGATGTTGCCAACTTCAATACAAGATGCATCAGCTTCCAAAGCATCTGCTTCCAAGGTACCTGCTAAACCGCATATTCCTATTGGGAAACGCAGACCTCTAGATCAAAAGTATGATATATTGAAACACTTGTCCCAAGTACCAGCCATGTTATCAATTTTGGATTCTTTGAATCTGTCAAAAGATCTTCGGGAAGCACTCATCGAAGCTTTGTCAAGTCCTCAGGAGTTTGAAGATGAAATTGCTGCAACTGAAATCTATCACATAGAGAATAATCCTGCAGAATTCCATGCAGTGATATCTTTTACTGATAAAGATGAAGATGATGTTGTGCATGGGCACATAAAACCTTTGTACTTATCTTGCAAAGTCAATGGTGTAGATGTTCGAAGAGCTTTCATTGACAATGGTTCAGGAGTCAACCTCATGCCCATTCGTACACTTCGTCGATTGGGCCTCACGGAATCTGATTTATCTCCTTCTACCATGATGTTACAAGGATATGATAAAAATGAACAAGAACCACTAGGAGAAGTTACACTTAGAACTCAGTTTGGAGATCTTGTATCCAATTCGGATTTCATGATTGTTGATCAAGACTCAGCTTTCAATATCTTGCTTGGAAGACCCTGGCTACATCATCATGCAGCTATTCCTTCATCATACCATCAATGTCTCAAATACTATTTCGATGGTCAAGTTGGAACATTGTATGGTGATAAGGCCCCATTCAAGACATGTGAGTCTCAATACATTGAGGCAGAATTTTATCACATGAAGGGAAGTGAAAAATCTACAATGAAGGAAATTACCAAAGATAATGCTCCATATGGTTTGGAGAAAATTCCAATAAATCCATTTTCACATATGAGTACAGATTATGTGTTACCAATCAGTCAAATTGACAAAATAGGCCCAAATCAAAATAATCTTATGGAAAGATCCATAATGTCAATTACGGCGATCGAGCTAGACAACATGGGAGAAATTGGTAACCTACCAAGCAATGATGAAAGCATAAGTGGTGATGAAGTCCAACAAGTCTATACTTCGCTAATCAGGACAGAAGAAGTTATAGCAACACCAGAGGTGAATATTGATGTCGATTCTCGATCCATCATCTCCTCTTTATTTCCCAATGAAGACCCTTTATCATCAATAGGGTCGGAAATGGAATCTTCTCCTAAAAAATGTGAAAATTTTGACATCTCTTATGATCATGATAATTTCGTTTTTTCATCTACTTTGCAAGTAGAAATGGAAGAAATAACAAATGATGAAGAGGACGAGGAAGATCTTAGAGATGCTCCACCATCATTTGAAGAGGGTATCTCTACCCCTGTGGATGAACTCAGAGAAGTAAATCTGGGTACAAAGAAAGATCCATGCCCCACTTTAATTAGTGCGGCCATGACCCTTGAAGAGCAAGAGATGTATATTTCTTTTCTAAAGCAAAATAAAGATATTTTTGCTTGGAATTATACAGAAATTCCTGGGCTTGATCCTGATATTGCTACTCATCATTTGGGTTTACCAAAAGAACATCGAGGGTTTAAACAAGCCGCGAGAAGAACACACCCAACCTATGCTTCCAAAATTGAAGCTGAAGTGGATAAGCTGATCAAAGACAACTTCGTCAGAGAAGTTCAATATCCCAAGTGGTTGGCTAATATTGTCCCTGTAAAGAAGAAGAACGGAAAAATTAGGGTTTTCATCGATTTCAGAGATCTTAATCGGTATTGTCCTAAAGATGATTTCCCAGTTCCGATTACAGAACTCTTAATTGATGCGACGGCTGGCTATAAAGTACTTTCTTTCATGGATGGATATTCTGGATATAATCAGATCCGAATGGCCCCAGAAGATGAGGAATATACAGCCTTCAGAGCTCCTCAAGGTGTGTTTTGTTACCGGGTTATGCCCTTTGGTTTAAAGAATGCAGGTGCAACATATCAACGCGCCATGCATCGTATCTTCAAACCTCTTTTAGGGAAGTTTGTTGAATGCTATGTAGATGATTTGGTGGTTAAATCCAAACAACGTTCTAATCACTTGACTGATTTGGAAGTCATATTCCACAAGCTTTGACAACATAATTTAAAGATGAACCCCTTAAAATGTATTTTTGGGGTAACCTCAGGAAACTTCCTCGGCTTTGTTATACGCCATCGTGGTATTGAAGTCGATCCTGAGAAGGCAAAATCAATCCTTCGTATGTCATCTCCTCATAATTTGAAAGAATTAAGAGGAATTTAAGGACACTTAGCCTATATTCGGTGTTTCATCGCCAATTTGGCAGGCAAAAGTTGACCATTTACCAAATTATTGAAGAAAGGAGTCACTTACCAGTGGACTGAAGAATGTCAAGAATCATTTGATGTTCTCAAGAAATACCTCTTGAGTCCACCAGTACTCATGCCACCTGTTGAGGGTAGACAGCTTATCCTCTATGTGACAGCTTTAGAGCGATCATTGGGTGCCTTTCTCGCTCAAAAGAATGATGCTGGGAATGAAAATAGTCTCTACTATCTCAGTAGAACTATGCTTGAAGCAAAAACCCGATATTCAAGTATTGAAAAGTGCTGCCTAGCATTAATCTTTGCAGTTCAGAAACTGAGACACTACCTGCAACATCATGAGGTCCAATTGGTATCTCGTAATAATTCGCTCAAATTCATCCTTAGTCGTCCAATTCTTACAGGACGTCTGGCAAGGTGGGCGGTTATTCTACAGTAGTTCGACATTCAGTATGTTTCTCAAAAGGCAATTAAGGGCCAAGCTCTGGCTGATTTCTTGGCTGAACATCCTTCAGTGGAAGACACGTATTCAGATATCGAACTCCCTGATGAGGAAGTTTTCTCTATTCAAGAGAGTCCTCAAACATGGGAAATGTATTTTGATGGTGCTTCTAGAAGTCCAACGGGGAAGAAAATGGTAAATCCTAAATTCAACAAAGTTGGTTTAGGAATTGTGCTCATTTCTCCAGATAAGGCAGTGTTACCTTATTCCTTTTTGTTGTGGGAAGGTGGTACCAATAATGAATCTGAATACCAAGCTCTCATTACAGGCATGGAGTTAGCGCTTCAAGCACAAGTGAATCACTTAAAGGTGAAAGGTGATTCAGACTTGGTAATCAAACAAGTCAATGGGGATTATGCCATCAGAAAAAAAGAATTAATCCCTTTGTATGATTACGTCAGAGAGTTAATGTCAGAATTACCTTCAGAACCGACATTTTCTTATGTCCCAAGATCACAAAATGCTCAAGATGATGCACTGGCTAATATAGCCACAGCTTTAGCAGATCCAAATCGGGACGAGACAACCATCTGTATTGCCCACCGTCGTGCAATTTCACCTTATGTTCAAGTCAGAACAGAGGAAATTAATGAAATTAGTCCCATTCCGGAACCGTATGGTCATACTACAGGATGGATGTCACCTATCAGGGAATACCTTCAAAATGGAACACTTCCACCTGATAGAGCCTAGAAAGAACAAATTTGGCGACGTGTGGTCAATTTTACTCTTTATGATAGCCCAAACCACCTCGAGAAAATTCTCTACAAACGTGGTTTTGATGGAGTTCTCTTCAGATGTATTGATGGTGAAGAGACAATGGCTGTCATAAAAGAAGTGCATGCAGGAGTCTGTGGTGCCCACCAGTTTGGACATAGACTGTCTGATCAAATTCGAAGGCTTGGATACTTTTGACTTTCAATGATACAAGATTGTGTTAATTTTACAAAGAAGTGTCATTCATGCCAAGTATATGCCAACTTCATTCATAAACCTCCATAGTTGCTTCATACAGCTAAATACTCATGGCCATTTTCCACATGGGGAATGGATGTGGTGGGACCTTACCCTTCAGCTACGGCCAAGAAGTTTAAGTACATTCTTACTGCTACTGATTTCTTTTCCAAATGGGAAGAGGCAGTACCTCTCAAAGAAGTCAGTTCTAAATTCATTGTTAGCTTCGTCAAGTCTAACATCATTACTAGATTTGGTGTCCCTCATACCATATTGACGGACAACGGCACCAACTTCTGTTCTTCTGAGGTAAAGAAATTGTATCAAGAATACAACATTAAGTCCAACCATTCATCTCGATATCATGCGGCGGCTAATGGCCAGATTGAAGCCTTCAACAAGACTCTTTCAAATATACTGCAAAAGATGGTGGATAAAGATAAGAGGTCATGGCCTCATAAACTCTTTCATGCTTTATGGGCTTATCGGACTACCACTCGCAATGCAACGCGGTCAACTCCATATTCATTGGTATATGGAACAGAAGCAGTCTTGCCAATTGAAGTTCAATTTCCCTCACTCAGAATAGCCATTTGTGATCAGTTATCTACAGATGAACAATCCCAAAAGCGGTTGAATGAATTGGAACAGTTAGATGAGAAAAGATTGTGCACTTTGCACCACATGAAAATCTATCAGAATCGAATAGCACGATATTTTAACAAAAAAGTTCATCTTCGTTCATTCATTCAGGGAGAATTGGTATTGGTTCTCAGAGCACCAATGATACCAGGAAAGAAGCCTCCCAAGCTTGAACCAAAATAGGAAGGACCTTATTCAATACATAAGGTCTACTCCAATGGAGCGTATTCTCTAATCTCAATGGATGGAGAACACATCACGTCTCCAACTAATGCCAGATTTCTGAAGAAGTATTTTGTATAAACACAAAATATTGTTCTCAGATCCAAAATAGTCACATTGGTTCATGATATGTCCTACATGACCTTAAACTGTATTTTGTCCCTGCTACATGACACTAAACTGTGCAGCACCAATAGTCCAAACTGCATGACTTTAAACTGCATAGTCCCTTTTTTATTTCCTATCTACATGACATTAAACTGTACAGAAGTTCCTTATTTTCCCGAGATGACATTAAACTATATTGTGTCCTAGCAACATGACATTAAACTGTGTGGCACTTTCATCGTCCAGCATGACGTTAAACTGTAAAAAGTCCCCAGAACTGATATCCTCATATTGGTTCACCGTAGTCCTAGCTACATGACTTTAAACTGTACAGCACCCGTTATGTCCTATATAACACTAAACTGTATTATGTCTTATCTACACGACACTAAACTGTACAGAAGTTCCTTATTTGTACGAGATGAAATTAAACTATATTATGTCCTATCTACATGACATTAAACTGTGTGGCACTTTCATCGTCCAGCATGACATTAAACTGTAAAAAGTTCCCAGAATTGATATCCTCATATTGGTTCACCTTAGTCCTAGCTACATGACATTAAACTGTAAAACAGCAGTTATGTCCTACATGACACTAAACTGTATTATGTCCTATCTACATGACATTAAACTGTACAGAAGTTCCTTATTTGTCCGAGATGACATTAAACTATATTATGTCCTATCTACATGACATTAAAACGTACAGAAGTTCCTTATTTGTCCGAGATGACATTATACTATATTATGTCCTATCTACATGACATTAAACTGTAAAGAAGTTCCTTATTTGTCCGAGATGACATTAAACTATATTGTGTCCTAACAACATGACATTAAACTGTGTGGCACTTTCATCGTCCAGCATGACGTTAAACTGTAAAAAGTCCCCAGAACTGATATCCTCATATTGGTTCACCTTAGTCCTAGCTACATGACTTTAAACTGTACAGCACCAGTTCGTCCTTGCTATATGACGTTAAACTATATAGCAATGGTCCAGTATGACTTTAAACTGCAACTTCGTCCCACAGGACATTAAACTGTGAACGAGTTCCCTAAACCGTCCAGCATGACCTTAAACTGCATCATCCTTGGTCCATGTATATGACCATAAACTATTTGCAAATCCATTATGTCCAGCAAGACGTTAAACTGTGACGACCTATCTACATGACGCTAAACTGTATAAAAGTCCCTCACGTCCGGAAAGACGTTAAACTATATAATCATCAAAGGTCCAGCATGACATTAAACTGCACCATCCACGGTCCATGCATATGACCTTAAACTATTCGCACTATCATCCAACATGACATAAATGGTGTGTTATTTTGTCCTTACTGCATGACATTAAACTGCACAGTCCCCCTTTCGTCCAATATGACGTTAAACTATTTTATCCCCATCGTCCTAACTACATGACACTAAACTGTACAGAAAATCCTTGATAGGTCCTACATGACATTAAACTGTATTTTGTCCCTGCTACATGACACTAAACTGTGCAGCACCAATAGTCCTAACTGCAAGACTTTAAACTGCATAGTCCCTTTTTTATGTCCTACATGACATTAAACTGTGCATCGTTAAGGTTGTTATTACCTATTGTTTCTCACACCGAGTATGACTCACGTGAGATTAGAGAGAACATCAACCATAACACTCCCTTTGGGCCACTAAACATGTGTATGTCCCAACAATATTTTTTATTAGATCATTTTCCACAAGAAAAACTTGATCATTAATTCATTCTCTAATTGAACTACACGGACTTTGATCCTTGCCCTCCAGGCTGGGTATGTAGGCAGCCTTCCAAGGTTCAAGCCCAAAAACAATCTCTTCACATCAGTTCACCACCATCTCATATGATGTTGATTCGTGAAACCGCCCCTGGAATCAATATCTTTACATTGATTCACTTTCGTCCTTGTTATATGACGTTAAACTATACAACACTTTTGTCCGGTACGACAATAAACTACAATATTCTTTGATTTCCTCATTTGAGAAGGAACCATTATTGACATTGATTTTTTAAATCATGTTTCATTTTCAAAAGACTACGTGCATACATGGTGATGCCTAAACTTTTTATCTCAGGTTAAACCATCATTGCACTAAACTCCCCTTTCACCCTTCACATGTACGAACCAAATTTGTACAAAGGGTATTTCTAGATCTACGTGGGCTTGATTCCCATCCTTATGGGATATGTAGGAACGTTCGAGTATCCATCGAATCCATCCCCAAGTCTATTGGGCCTAACCCCAAATTTCACTTTCAGTCCCTTGGCTGAAAAGTCCTCATGTAAACACACACTGTGTATTCATTATTATGGTCCGAATTCTATGACCCTAAACTAAGATTTCTCATACTTTCGTCCTGTACGACGTTAAACTGCATTTCAAGAACTACGTATGGCTTGATTCTCATTCTATGAGATACGTAGTGAAGTCCAAAATTTCAATTCAGGACCCAGCCACAACATGATTATGGTTATCATTGACCTATGTATCTCTATATACATTGGACAATAGCCATCTTTATGCGTTATAATCCTAACCTTAAATATTTTCAGATCTTCATAACCCTTTTCATGACATCTAATCACAAAAATGTCAAACTTCTGAGAATTCTTTTGCCTGACTATGCAGCACGTGCCCATAGGTGGCCTTACATAAACAGTCCACATAACAGACTTGTCAGCCGAAAGATGCTATTTATTTGACCATGCAGCCAATTCCCTTAGGTGGCCCTGCATATTTCAACCCCCTATCAGGTTTGTTAAATAATGGTAACTTCATTCTTGGGAAGAATGCCTATTTTGTCCTTATTTGTCTTAAACGACAGTATGTAGGGATCCGCAAAAAAATAGCCATCCTTAACATATTTGTCACATATCCTTTTTCATGATCTGAAAGTATTCCAGTCTATGGTTTATTCTTCTTCCCTACGTTTGGGTCAGACCTTCGTAGGAGTGATATTCATCCAGTTCTTCGATATTCTTGTTCGGAAATATCTTCTCCATATTCAAGTACCTCTTTCCATACAACAAACTCTATACTTTAGAAAATTTGAATCTCCATAAACTTTCACTGGCTTTTAGCACAAGGAAAGTAAATTTCTGGGAGTTCTTTTGCCTGACTATGCAGCACGTGCCCATAGGTGGCCTTGCATAAACAGTCCACATAACAGACTTGTCAGCCAAAAGATACTATTTATTTGACCATGCAACCAATGCCCATAGGTGGCCCTGCATATTTAAACCCCCTAACGGGTTTTGTTAAATAATAGTAACTTCATTCTTGGAAACTACTTCTTCTAATGCCTTTTAGATCTTTTTCATATCATTCCTCAGATTCAAATATTGTTAAGCCATAGTTTACATATTTTCCCTCATACTTGAGTATGGTAATATGTTTTCAGATGAACTTTCAAGGAATTGTGTCAATTCTAATCCATTTTGGTCAAAGCTATTTTGCCCTTAAACATTAGCCCCTTTATGTCCGGCGTGCATGACTTTAAACTGCCCTCACAAAAGACAAAGGAACTCTGAATAAAAGTCAAGTTCCAGCTCACTAAATATACATTTTTTGTATGATTTAGGTAATATTGAGCAATTAAAAGGTTCAAAGTTTGTAGTATTATTTGTAATAATCCTAATAAAAATCAAACTATGCTTACTAGGCCCATTGGCTTAAGTAAATTTGAAGCAGGTAGTGAAAAGAATGCAGGTACAAATGATTGAAGACAAAAGTGTTTTTCATTGATACACAAGAGTTAGAAGGACATCCACAGACTGGAGTCTCTTCTCTTTTTTCGAGAATTACAAGAGGCTTTCAACATAACACTTCATTTGATTTACGGCATCCCGAGCTTCATTAGAAACCCCCTGGAATTCATTCATTCAACTGGATACAATAAGAGATGCAGTGATACCAGCTCTTCTTGGAGCAATTGTAAAAGGATGTTCTTGAGTGCGGTTTGAGAAAATTTTCTGCTGATCAAACAGTGACTCTATTTCTGTCCAAGAGACTTGGAAGATGGATACATGGATTTGAGAATGGAGCATTGGAAGTAAAGAGCCATTTGTAGAGATTACTCTTTTCAAATATTGCACTAATTCCATGTTTGTCTTCTCTCCACCAACTATTAGTGGAAAACATTTCAGCCCATGGGTTTTCCATTTTCATATATGCAAGGAAATGACATGGAGGAATAATTTGAATGTTCACACCATTTTTGTTACTCTTAATGCACATCATAACCGAAATTGAGAAGTAACAGTGCAGCTGCATCTCAGGTGTATAATTGTTTTCATTTGGAACATTGACTACTTGTAGATGACCATGACCACATAGAGACAGGTAGATGCTCTGTGGGAAATTAAGATGATATTTCATCAAGTACTTATCCAAATCTGGGAAAGTTCTATCGTAGATATCATAGTAATCATGGCCAATAATGTTCATCATGTCATCAATCCTCTTGCTAGCCAGTTCATCAGCCATTCCAATTCCCTTAGGAGCCATTGAATCTGCACAAAAGTTGAACAAATTTAACTCTTTAATGGGTTTATTTTTCATAAAATTTGTGAAAGAATTCGGGAAAAATGTCCAAGGCATTAATTCGTGCAAATCTAAACAATGGCGCGCAAGTATTTCGTGTGTCGCGCTAGTTTTTGACGCGCAAGTATAAACCACTCAAGTACAAATACCTTTACAGGAGCGCGACAGTGAGGGAACAGTGGAAAAGAGACTTGCGTGGCTTAGGTGACCTGTGCGGCGAGAGCTCGAGAAGGTATGAAGTCCGGAAATCCGGATACTTGTATGGAGGTGAGGTCGTGTATTTATAGGCCAGGAAGCCTATCTGCGCGCCGTACCCAGAACGCTTAAGGCCTGCGCGATGCAAACTTGCGTGCCGCCCTCTGCGCACTGAATACTTGCGCCCCCCCCCCCCCCCCCTTTTCCATTGAATGGATTTGATTTCCTCAGAGTCAAATCCTCATTTTTCTCCGGATCCAACTCTGAGGGGGGACTTTTGTTGAAGCTCCTTTTGTCACAGAATCTAATGATCGGAAAAGGGAATATCTGAGCTCAAAGTGATTCAACCTTTGAAGAAAACATCAAAAATCGACAAAGGCATGAACAAAGGATCAACAGCAACTACACCGCGCAAGTTATCTTACTGTCGTGCAAGTACACTTGCGCGATGCTCTTGGTCATGCAAGTGACTTGCGCGACCTAAGTGGTAACTGCCCGGTAACCGCCTGGGGTCTTCTCCTGCCTATAAATAGACCCTGTGGGCCCCCCATTCGAGAGGATCTTTTTCCAGAAACTCGGATTGAAGCTCCCGACGCCCAAGTCTTTCTCAAAGCTTCCGGAACACTTCTAAGGTAATTTATTACCTAGAACGGAATATCTAAAGAGAAGAAGGAAGGCCTAAGTGTTGAAACTTATCAACACTTGCGCGCCGACTTATTTCCTTCAAAATAACTTGCGCGTCCCTTTTCTGGAAGAACCTCAAGAGGATTCTAAAGTGATT
This sequence comes from Viscum album, assembly GCA_963277665.1. Taxonomy (NCBI): domain Eukaryota; kingdom Viridiplantae; phylum Streptophyta; class Magnoliopsida; order Santalales; family Viscaceae; genus Viscum; species Viscum album. Next base: position 211,155,712 of record OY728155.1, on the reverse strand, counting down.
AAAAAGGAGTCGCTCAAGTATTCTAATGCTGGTTGAAAATCGCGTAAGTACCCCTCCTGTCGCGCAAGTCTACTTCGCGACCAATACTTGCGCGCCCACGGAAGACTTGCACGCCTTTCAAGACTTGTGTGCCCCTACCTTTTTGGGTGCCCATCTTTCCATTTTTTTACTCCTCTTAAGCCATTACACCTTTCCTTTTCAAGATCCAGTCTTCAAGACACTCTTCAAAGCCATTTATGGCATGATTTCTTGATTTGACTTCCTTATCTGAAAGGAATTATGTGGAATATCTCTCAAAACCTAGTGATTTAAATATCCTTATGTCACTAAATATAGAGAGTTCATTCATTCAACCTCATCCTTTAAGATGAGAGAATCCTTAACTTGGGCATCCTCCTCAGGAGTGAGCCCCAATCATAATCCTTTAACTTGGTTATCCTCTTAAGGAGTAAGCCCCAAACCTTAATCCCTAACTTGGGTCTCCTTTTCAGGAATAAGACTCAGTTATAATCTTGGGTCTCCTTTTCAGGAATAAAACTCAGTTATAATCTTGGGCTTCCTTTTTAGGAGTAATCCCCAAGTCCCCTAACCTGGGCCTCCTTTTTAGGAGCAAGTCCCAGTCATCAATCGTGGGCTTCCTTTTCAAGAGTAACCCCCAAGTCCCCAAACCTAGGCCTCCTTTTTTAGGAGCAAGTCCCAGTCATAATCTTGGGCTTCCTTTTCAGGAGTAAGCCCCAAGTCCCTTAATTTCTCTTAACCAGTCCTAATTTACCCTTAATTTGGGTTTCCTTTTCAGGAGTAAAACCCAATCATAAGTCCCCTCCTAACTTGGGCGTCCTCCTTAGGAGTAATCCCCAAGATTAGAGTGTTCAAATCTCCATGAAGCACATATAACTTTATGGACCCTGTTCATGGATTTTCTCCCTAAAAGTGAATCCTAAACCTTCATCTATCTGGGCATTCATACATACATAAGCCCCAAACAAATTCTTATGATTGCATCTTTCATGGCACAATTGTCTAATTTTTACCAATACGTCTTGTTTCTCACACCGAGCATGACTCACGTGAGCTTAGAGTGTAAAAGTAATTATGGCATTCTTCTTTGAGCCATCAATCATAAACATCATACTCCATTACTCGAACTACGTGGGTTCTGATTCCTTTTCCAAAACAAAGGATACGTAGTTAGCCCATTTTTGGGTTCGATCCCAACTTTGAAATAATCCATGTCCTTCTGAATGATGATAAACTTCAAGTGCCCCACTGAGTGGCTTTAAAACCAGCCTGGTCATCATAATGACCAAGAGACTTTTTATATAAATGTTTTGAAGGATACAATTGACCAAGAATATCTAAACAGATATAGATGATTCTCTATTGATGAAGAACCTCGAAAACATATAAAAGATTCTCTAAATTTCTTGCATATTTAATCATTGATTGTTAAAACTAAAGGAAAGAACATTTTCTACTTGGTAATGTAATAAGGATTCACGAACATAACTTATATCTATAAAGAGAGTCCCGGAGTAGACAATAATTCCCCTCAAAAAGGTGTGATGAGTCCGACCTCCCATCCTCTCGACCAATGCAAATTCCTAAACCTCATCAGTCCACAAGCTAATGAGCGCCTGCCTTTGGAAAGTAGGTCCAAACGGATGTGGAATCATTGGATGTTTCCGGTTCTACGAACAAACCCTATAGAAACCGATCAGAATGTTTGAATCTCCCATCCAGGAGGTCATCCCCGAAATCTGTGAGGAAACAATGTAATATTTTATCATCCTCCACCACTGGCAAGTCTTGTTCATCAAAAATGAGAAATCCATGTCTCTTGGGATCTTGATTTAATCCACCAAAACATCACAACTATTTTATATAATTATTTTAGTTTTTCTTTTATATCACATTGTGTTCATAACTCATCCATATTAATAATAACATCACACAATTGATATTAAACATCATTAGGATTAAATTTACTTTTATTAATTCTATTGGAACGAAATTCTATTTCTATAATGATGTGATATCAAGCTATTAACACTTTATTCTCTAATGGATTAAAAATAATACTAATGCACTATTTCATTTTAATAATCAATAAATTGACATTTATACAATTTTTAGTGAATAATTTTTTATATATCATGCATTTTCCTCACAACCCCAAATCATTATAGAGGAAAAGTTGGGCACTTAAAATTATAAATCGTATGCAGTTTTTTAAAAGGATTTGCAACATAGTTTAGTGTAAATGATATTGTTTCTAGAGCATATCCCTGAAAGAAAATTTTATTGTCTGTATGACTCTCCTATACCAAACACTATCCAAAAATATTGATTTTTTCCTTTATGATACACCATTTAATTATGGTATACCAAGTTGGGTGATTTGTGATACCATGCCACTATCTCTTATATTGTCGTAAAATTAGTAACACAAATATTCATCACCAGGATTATATTGCTGTTTTTAAAAACATTTTTTCAATATAGTTTTAACATATATATTAAAAACATTTAATTTTTAAAGGATTGAATTTTTTTTAATTATATCGTAGACCCATAACTAAAAAAACCATACAAAATGAATTGTTGTACTAAATTCCACCATGAGATACATTAATTATAGAACCAATTATATCAGTTTGCATGGATTCTAATAAATTGTTAGCTCATTTTTCATTTTACATAATTGTTAATTTTATATCATTCTTAAAAAATTAGAATCATTTATTTAAAGTAATTTATAATCATTTAATTCAACAATCCATCATTATGGGATCATTAGTTGAGATTATTTTTTATATGACCTATGAGATAATTCGAAAGATAGCAGTAATTAAAATAATTAATCAGTCCCTTGTTATTATGTTCAATATCATTTGGATTTTATATATCCAATATATATTGTATTTTAATAATTTTAAATGTACAATATAAAATTTAAATCATAGAAATAAAATAATATTTCTATTATTATTATGGAAAATCCAACCCTTTCCATGTATGAAATAGAAATAAAATTCATATTTATTCTCATCATGTGATTAATTTTTTTTTCAATAACTAAATTCATTATAGAATAATTATATTTAGTATCCACAAGGATAATGTAGAAACCATTTCAACATTCCTTACACAAAGGTACGCTTCTTTCTTGATCAAATTTCTACATTTATTGAGAAGTTTTTCATTACTAAAAATATGTGGACTGTATCAAATTTCTAATACACATGTATTGGTGTTAGAGAAATTGACAACTATTGTGTATTACTATTCACATAATTGAATCATTGATTACTTCTTTGTCAATGATATCGCATTAAAAATTATATGTCTTTATATATATTATGAAGCATGGAAACAATGTTATATAACATTAATAATATTATACAATATACCTAATTTTTATACTTTTAATAATAATATTTTCCCAATAGGGAGGTATAACAACATTTATCATTTGGTTTGTATAATTCTAAAATGTAAAATATTCTTTTTTTTAATAATACTGGAATTATCATTCCAATCAACGAAATTATTAAAATAGTATGTTTTACTCTCAAGGAATAATATTATTGATGAATTTGAGTCTGTGTTGATGTACATGTATATCAAAAAAGTGTTAATATTAATATCATATATGTTCTTTTTAATATATTTTTTAATAGAATATACACCCCTTTAGTCATAACACTCACTTATATAAATATTTCCTTACAAAATCAATATTTTTACATTTCTTAACTCTGATAAGGTCTTCTCTAAAGGCATATATATTTACGTAAATAATTATTGTTGGTTGGAGTAGTTAACTCAAGAGGAGAGCGGTGAATTGAGTTACTAGAAAAAATTCTATTTAAAATATATTAGTTTTACGAATAAAAATTTCCCCAAAAAGAGATACAACCCAGTTAATCAAGGTTATACTGTTATAAGAGTTTGACTATATAAACAACATCTTAGAAGATTGATTAATTCTTAGTAATCTTAAATGGTATTATTAAAATTACTTTGGAAGTTATCCTACTAAGAAAAATTAGATGTAGCTTTTTTCCAAGACTAACTTTCAAAGTGAATTTATTGTTTTTCTGGAATGTGCAGTAAAGCAGTAAAACAGAGTAGATTAATTTAAATGGAACAGCATATATAAAACAAGTGGTTCAGTCTCAAGATGAGACCTAATATACTCCACTTAGTTATCACCTGCTACTAAGAAGTTTTTATAAATAAACTATGATCTACACCCTGGACCAGGGTTAACAATAATACAAGGACTGTCCAGGACATGTAGGGACCACTTCCATAGTTTTCGTTGGTAATAAAAATAATGACCAGGACACACAGGGGCCTCTTCCACAGTTTTCGTTGGTAAACAAGAGTAACGAATTAGGTGTGAGGATTTTGAAATCCTCTAGTTCAGCACAGGAGACAGTGGGGGTGTAAAATATACATAGAACACACAGTTCTCAAAATTAAATGAAAGAATCACTAAGATAGAGTAAATGTGAATTTAGAATTCTCTAGTGAATAATTGTGCAGCTCTGGACTCGTTGGATAAGATAAAAACTCTACTAAGTCCTTATCTAGTTTTTCTTTTGAAGAACAGAGTGTCGTGGTTCATCTTGTGTTCTTCACGAGTAAAGATGGTCTCTTGATCCTAATACATCCTGTGTTTTTCAGTAGAGATGGATTTCATGCGTGAGACAATTTTTTCCTTGAAGATTTTTCAATCTCTTCTTCTTGGCTATGCTCAAGATTGGTGTTCTGTTTAGTACAGTGCACTTGATTTTTTTTGAGTTGTCGCGTGTCGTATCTTGCATATGTTTATTTTTGGGCACTCTTTTCTTTATCTTTGAATGCATAGGTTTTGGCTGACATGTTCCATGTGCTTCATACCTCATACCTCTTACTATTTATACAATGAAACATTAATTATGTAAGTGTATTAAATGTGTCAAATAAGATTGTTAAAAAGTTAAATAGAAAAACTACAAAATATTTAGGAATCAGTGTCGCAATAGTTATGAAAATGGTGTCTCCTTCATGGTATCTCATTCACAGTGTCTCCTTCATGATTTCTCCATCACGGTGTCTCCTTCACAATGTCTCCTTAACAGTGAATCCTTGTCAGGGTGTCTCTTTCATGGTTTCTTGCTTATGGTTTCTGGATTCACGGTGCCTTGATGACTGTGTCTTGCTAACTGTGTCTAGAACTTAGGCAAACAGAGTGTCTGACTTACGTTTTCTAGTCTTATAGTCTTGATTCATGGTGTCAGGATTACTGTGTCATGCTGTCTCAGGGTCACGGTGTCTCGTGGTCACGGTTTCTCATGGTCATGGTGTCTCATTGGTCACGGTGCTTGTGTCTTGCTCATAGTGTCTGACTTACTGTGTCAAGATTCACAGTGCCTTGTACTTATTCAAATAACTATATTCAGACTTAAATAGTAATATCCATAAAGTTAATTTAGCTTAACCATTATCAATTATAAGATAACATGAAACATAAATACACATGACTAATACGATTATTGAGATTTGTGATCATTAATATGATTCGTATTTATTATTGAGATTTGTGATCATTAAAACATGATTAATGCATGAAGAGTCCAACAAACTCCCCCTTTTCGATGATCATAATTCAAGTAAATTTAAAGGTAAATTGAATTCAGCTATAGAGAAAATAACATATAAAATAATAGATAACTTCTCGCATTTTCTCCCCCTTTTGGGATTATCAAAAAGTAGAAAGGATAAAGGTAAAACAGTGCATATGTCATTAAAAGTGTTCAGAATACAACATATAGTTGAAATAAAAAACAAAATGAATGACATCCCCATCAAAAAAATATGAGTAACTGATCTTCTTTAGGAATTGAACTTCTCTTTTACTTTTTCACCAGTAGAAGAAGAATCCATATGGGTCGTTGTTGATGTATAATAAGTCATAGAAGTGGTAGATATAGAAGGTAAAGGGAGACCTTCAAAGACTGATGGAGACAATGTAGGAGCTATAGAAGATCGAGGAAGAAACTGGTCAAAGATGAGATGCCTAATCTGACTAGGAGCCTAGAGAACAGACATGGTTGTGGATGCTAAGGCATAAGTGAAAGTAAGTAAACCATTTCTGAGAGGAGCAGCTGCTGGAGCAATAATTGATGTTCTTTGAACATGGAAATATGGCCTCAAAAGCATGATTAAGTCTATGATTATCTCCCCTCCATACTACATCTCCTTTTCAAAATAATCCTTATTTTCCATGAACTTGTCCAACAATATAGTAAACTCAGTGAGCATATGAACTTGTGATTTCAAGGCCTGAGTCACATGAGGTATTTTTAGATTCTCTACAACATATTTAATGTGATTTGTCATATCAGTTTTAGAGAAAATACGGTTGAAATAGAAGTACACTTTCTTGGAGATTTCATGGTGAGCATCATTGGAAATATTTGAGTGAATTTGAACCAATCCTAGAACTCTATCATTGTTCTTAAACACTTCAGATAAAGGAGCCACATCAAAACCACTTAAGTCATTCTGAATTTATTCCATGACTATAGATCTGAGTAGAGAACTATCCAAAGATGGAGTAAAGGTTTGACCAGGGGAAGTAGAAGCTTTGGCGGTTGTGGTTAGTGACTTGAGCTATTTCAGGACATTTTTAAGACAACCAGTATATTCATCTGAGAGTTTGTTCAGGTTCACTATAAGCTCTCTCATGCAGTGCAACATCTGCATGTGCCTTTATCCAATCTTTTCATCAAAAAGATAGTAGATATGGGTGAATCTGGGACACAATGTCTTAAGTGATGTTTGAAATAGAAGGTTCAAGAGAAGGAGGAGCAAGAGCAGCCTCTGATCTTGAATGTAGCTATTTCTTCATGTCTTCCACCGTGCTTTTTAGAGTTTCATCTTCAGTACTGAGGAACTTATTTTCAACACTTACTTCTTGAATTTCATGATTCATCATGGGTTGAATGTTCCAGATAATCTATTCTAAAAGCAGTGAGGAATCTTCCTGAATCTATTGGTTCACAAGACGAGTTTGAGAGGATAATAGTTTTTCAACTCCAGCTAAGATATTGTCTCCAAATACTTTCAAGTCATCCTTGCTGACAAAATATTGTTGTTCATTTAAAGGTGTTGGTGCAGGAAGTGGTACAGGTGTAGGCTCAGGTTGAGTTTTAGGTTCAGGATCAGGTTCATGTGTAAAGAGGGTGATAGATTTCAGTTGAAACAGAGAGGAAAGATCAATCCCAGTGGAAGTAATCTGTTGAGATTCAGTCACATCATAAAAAATAGGAAATTTATACTAAGTAACCACTGAAAATGATGAAGTAGGTTGAGATTATTCATCAGACTCAGCCTCATTATCATCAGCTTCATTATTCTCAAGATTTTGAGGTTCCTCCCCCTCAACATGTGATTCCATTTCAGGACATTGAGGCTCAGGTACATGATTTAAATCCACTAGTTAATCTCTAATTTCCTCAGTCATTTCATGCCTAACCAAATGAAAGGCTATCTCCATCCTCTGTTCAGGAGAGGGTATAATCTCAGGAACCGACTGTTCAACAGGAAGGTCTTCCAGACTAGATTCTTCCATAACTAGGAGGTATTCTTCAATTGTTTCATGCACAGTTGGGAGTTCTCCTACTTCAGCCTCTTCAATGATAGGGGGTTGTTCAAGGTTTGTTTCTTCCATCACATGTTGCTCAGGTTCTGGGATAACTAATTCTCATGCAGCCTCAGGTTGGGTTTCTAGATTTACATCATCTCTAGGTACATTAGGTTCTTCTTCAAGAACAACAGGAGGAATAATAGGCCTTCCTTCCTCAACAACAACTTCTTCTCTTTGAGGTACTTTAGCTGCCTCTTCCTCTTATTTTCATCTTCTGGATACTCATCAACCTCATCTAGTTCCAAACTAGGATCAGAAATGTCCTTTGGCCTTGTTAGATAGTCTACAGGATTATACTTCTCATAAAACTTTTAATTATCATCAAACCATTCCTTCTTCAAGGGGTTCCACATTATTTTCATCCTCTTTATGGTAGGTTTAGATAAGCAATACTAATTGTCCATAAGTAATTATCCATTCTGTCCAACTACTCCTTTTGCAACAAGAATTGATGAAATCGGCCTAGCGTAAAATAGAAATGTGGATTTGGATGTGACCCTGATCAATTCACACATATGATGAATCATGTATTTCCACAGATTTATCTTGTGGACATTCATCATTAGATGAATCATAAATAAATCTTGATACTTTAAGACATCAAATTCACCTTTCCTCGGACTGATCTGATTTAGAAAAAATTTAAACAAAAACTTTGTCTCCCCATCAAGTTCAGCAGCTATGGACCTTCACTTGGTGCCATTTCTAGTGAGAAATTGCAGTGCATTTTCCAGGTTAATGAATTCAGTTGTAGGTGGTGTATCTCGCTGATAATCATCACAAATCCCTTAGTGAGGTATCCTAAGGCATGTAGACCATAACCTCGATGAGAAAGAGAATATTTTTCCATTGATCTAGATTCTCACAACAAAACATTCACCGGTATAAAAATAAAATGAGCATACTGATAAAACTAGGCAACCAACCTTGGGTAAATAGGTCAATAATTTTTAGAGAATCATTCGAGCTAGCCTTTTTCTCTTAATACTTTCAGGACTAGGGACATTCTAGACAACAACAACTCAGGGAAAATTTACGTTTCACCTACAACACTATGGTTTACTATGTTTGGATTTATGGGACGTTAGGGTGCCTACTTCGGTGCTCTCTTATGTTTCTTCGAGCGACACTTCTCAGATGAGGATGAAGATGGATGCTTCATCCTTGGCATCCACTGACATTTGAGAGAGAGAGAGAGAGAGAGAGTTTCTTGGTTGAAAGGGTAGGGAAGGAGTGAGAGGGAGAGAGTTCGGGTGATGAATCGAGTGAAAACCCTTTTGTTTTATCATGTGGGAATGTCAAACGTCACAGAAGTAAAAACACAGGAAAGTAAATAGGTGGTGAAATAAAAATTACCACGATAAGGATTAAAAGAAAAACATATATAATTTTTACGGTGAGACTGTGAATAGTTGTTACGGTGCCATGGTAAATTGTTGTCACGGTGAGAAAGTCATTGGTCATCATGATGAGATAGTGAATATTCTGTTCTATCATGGTGAGATACAATGTGAACTTTGTTCAGTCATGGTGAGAAAGTGAGTAACAGACCATGAATACAAAGTGTTAACTGTGAGACCGTATACATGAGACAGTAACCGAGAAACTGTTAACATGAAACAGTAAAAGAAAAAAAGTAATGTATCAAAAAATAAGACTAGTAAGATATCTATTTTTTATTGATCGTGCCAAGATCATGTATAATTTAATCAATTCTCTTAGAATTTAATGGATTAGTGAATATATCAGCAAGTTGATATTCAGTGCCAAAGAATTACATGGTGATATCACCTTTTTGATAAAGATCTCTTAAAAAGTGATGTCTTACATCAATATGTCTTTTCCTAGAATGTGAAATAGGATTTTTTGAGATGTTAATGGCACTTGTGTTGTCACTATTTATTGATAAATGTCTGAATTGATATCCAAAATCTAGTAAAGTGTGTTTCATCCACAAAATATTTTCACACCAACTGACATCAACTATGTATTCAGCTTATGCAGTAGATAATGCAACATAATTTTGTTTTATACTACACCATGATACTAGTGACTTGCCTAAAAGGTGACATGTTCTAGAGGTGCTTTTTCTATCTAACTTACAGCCACTGAATCAGCATCAGAATAACTAACTAGTTCAAATGATTGTCCTTTATGATAGAACAGTCTTTAATTGGGTGTATGCTTGAGTTATTTGAAAATTCTCTTTACAACATTTAAATGAGATTCTTTAGGGTTTTCTTCAAAACGATCACACATACACACACTAAAATTAATATCAGGACGACTAACACTTTAGTAGAGTCGACTTCCAATCATTCTTCTATAAGTGGTTTGATCAACAGATTTTCCATCTTCATCAAGATCCAACATACATGTGGTACTCATGGGAGTGTCAGTACTTTAATTTCTATCCAATCCAAAACGTTTTAGAAGATATCAAGGGAACTTTTATTCAGTCAAAACAATTCCATCATATTTTTGAATGATTTGAAATCCAATAAAGAATTTTAGTTCACTAATTAAACTCATTTAAATTTCTTTTTTACATCATTTGAGAAAAATCATTACATAATGAATTTTTTGAAGATCCAAAAATAATATCATCTATATAGATTTGAACAACTAAAACATCATCAGAAATTCTTTTTATAAATAGGGTAGGATCTGTTATTCCTTTTGTAAAACCTTTGGAAATTAGAAAAATACTTAATCTGTCATACCAATATCTTGGATCTTGCTTTAAACCATATTAAGCTTTTGATTATTTAAAAATAATATTTGGAAAATGAGGGTTTGTAAATCCAGGGGGTTGTTTAACAAAAACATCCTAAGCTATATACACATTTCAGAATGCACTCTTAGCATCCATTTGATATAGTTCGAAATTCAGATGTGCCACATAAGCAAGTAGAATTCTAATGGCTTCATGTCTGGATACTAGAGAAAAGGTCTCCTCATAGTCAATTACGTCTTCTTGACTATATCCTTGTGCAACTAATCGAGCCTTATTCCTAACTATATTTCCAGCTTCATCTACCTTATTTCTAAACACCAATTTAGTGCCTATGACAAAAGTGTTCTTGGGTCTTTCAACAAGTTTCCAAACCTTATTTATTTGAAACTTGTTGTGTTTTCTTGCATAAAAATTACCCTAAATTCATCACTGATAACATCATCAATGTTTTGAGGTTCAATCTGTAACAAACAAGCTTGATATTCAACCTAATTTCTAAGAGAAGCTCTATTTTGTGTTCCTTTATCTAAGTCTCCTACAACGGCATCTAAGGGATGGTTTTTATGAGTTCTAACCTTTCTAGAAAAATGGGGACTAGTGAATTCATGTTCATCATTAGATTCAGGTTCATTATGATTTGATTGCACAGAATTTCCAGAATTGGAAGTTTTCACAGATTCTTTCACAGCGGTATTTGAGGATTTTTAGATGATTTCATATTTGATACATCATCCTTTAGATTTTCTAGGATGGTTCTAGGCTCACGAGGATATGTTTCATCAAACTTGATATGGGCATATTTTTTCACACATTTAGTTTTCTTATTTAATACGCTATAATCTTTACTTGAAATTGAATAACCTAGGAAAATTCCTTCATCACTATTGGATGAAATTTTTAAAGATTATCCTTAGTGTTAAGTATAATGACTTTGAAGCCAAAAACTCTAATGTAATTAACTTTCTTCTTCCTATTATTACAAAGTTCATATGGGGTCTTTTTGAGAATTGGTCTAATCAATACTCTATTGATTATATAACATGTTGTGATAATAGCTTCAGCCCAAAAGTAAATAGGTAGGTCATATTCACTAAGAATTGTTCTAGAAATTTCTTGCAAGGTTCTATTTCTTCTTTTGAAAACACCATTCTGCTGAGGAGTTTTAGGGGTAGAGAAATTGTTATTATAACCATTTTGTGAGCAAAAGGATTCAAAGTCTTGATTTTAAAATTCACGGCCATGATCACTTTTTAAAGATTTAATTTTATGTCCACTAAGATTTTTTTTAGATTTGGAATACTTGGTAAAATAAGAGCAAGATTCACTTTTGTGAGCTATGAAAAAGGTCCAGGTATATCTAGAAAAATCATATACTAGAATATAAACATAGTGCTTACCATTTAAACTAGAAACTCTAGATGTTCCAAACAAATACATGGGAACCAATTGGAGAGGTTGAGAAGTAGAAACTTCTTTTTTTGTTTTGAAAGAGATTTTGTGTTGTTTTCCATTTTGACAGGGATTACACACTTTTTCATTTGGAAACTCAAGTTTGGGTAAGTCTCTAACTAAGCTCTTCCTAGTTAGTTTTCTAAGTGAATGTATATTATAGTGTCCTAGTCACTAATGCCATAGCCAAGATTATTTATGAAATTCATTTAAGCATGAAACATTTTTAGAAGTTAAGGAATCTAAATTAATAGAATAAACATTTTCATTCCATGATGCAGAAAATACTAATTGATATTTAGAATTAAAGACATTAAAAGCATCATTTTCAAATTTAACATGATATCCATCATCACGCAATTGTGAGATACTAAAACAATTATATTTTGAGCCATTAACAAAAATTAATTTAGAAATTAGAATTGAATTAGAGTTACCAATATGTCCGAAGACAATGATCTTCCCCTTTGCATTATCACCAAATGTGACATGTCCTCCATCTACTTTTATCAGATTCTTGAAGCACGAGTAGTCTCCTGTCATGTTCCTTCAACACCCACTATCCAAGTACCACAGATTTATGCAATATTTCATTAAGTATATTTCCTATAAAATGATCATGCAATGATAGATTTGGGTACCCATACTTGTTTTAGTCCTGTAACATTAGTAACAAGTTCTTTAGGAACCCATATTTGTTTCATAGGTTTCCTATAGGAATTATTTAAATTATTTGAAAAATAAATTCTATTTGGTCCACAAAAACATGAAACAGTATAATATGCATCATGATTCGAGGATGCTGAGCTATGTCTAGAACTGGGAAATAAATTATCTGTCTTAGACTTAGAAACAAAATTTGTTTCACCAATGTTTGTTTTACCTGGTTGATAATCAATTATAGTATTATATTTAGGAGCAATTTGATTTCCTAGCATTTGGGTAAGGGTATTTTTCCCATTAGTAACCTTTTCTATGTAACTTTTTATTTTCTCAGGAGAAATTTTTAATTCATTGTTTTCTTTGAGTAGTTTATCATTTATCACTTTTTCAGTAGTAAGTTAAGATTTAACATTTAAAGTGAGAGCATGTTGTTTCTTCAATGATTTATATTTGTCCATTAATTCGTTGCATGTCCCTTCAAGCATGTTGCAATAGTCAAACATTTAATCATTAGTCATATTTTTAGAGTCACTTTCCTCTTCAGAATAATATGAGTTTTTTACAGAAGAGTTCAATGTTACCTTAGATTTTTTTTTCATAAAACCCATATTGGTATTGTTATCATGTTCATCATGTCATGTCTTTTAGTCACTTGAACTATCCTTAGAGGCACTCTAGGTTTCCTTCAATGCATTTTTGTACTTCCTATCCTTCTCATCATATTTCTTATTATATTTGAGATTTGGAAAATCATCCGTTATATGTCCTTTGCGCTTACATTCACAACATACAATCTCTTCAGTTTTGTCATTTCTATTCCAGTCCTTTTTCCGGTGTCCTTTTGGATCATACTTTCCTTTTATGTTAGGATTTTTGAAAAGGTTTTATTCTTGTAAAATCGTTTTATTCTTGGGGCCAGTTGAGAAATCTCCTCATCACTGTCTGGTGATGATTGTTCAGTAGTGGAACTGTTTATTGAAGCTTCCAGTTTTCCGTTGTCTTTATGCTTCGAGAGGGTGGTCTTGAATGCAACAAATTTCTTCTTTGGTTCATCCTTCTATTCTTTGTTTACTTTCACCTCTTCCTCATACATCATTAGTTTCCCAATGAGTTCCTTTATAGGTAGTCTGCTGATGTTGCATGACTCCTTAATTGAGACAGAGTTTCCCCTCCATCTGTCAGGTAGACACCTAAGGATCCTCATGATCTGTTCTTTAGTAGGGACTTCTTTTCCTAGTGAAATCTTTGTGTGGAAAATATCATTGAACCTAAGACACATATCAAAAATAGGCTCAACATGTTTCATTTTAAAATTATCATATTTTATATTATATGTATTAAGCCTCATTTTCATTACACTAAATGTGCCTTCATGTGAGATAGACAAGGTATCCAAGATTTTATGGGCAGTTTTACAAGCATAAATCCAATTAAATTATTCATCTCCTAAGGAGAAGTACAAGGCATTCAAAGCATTGTAATTTTTATTGTAAGAATGTTTGGTAGGTTCATCCCATGTAATTCTTTCAGTCACATGAAGTTTGTATTCATCTATAATGGATGAAAAAATTTCAAACCTCATACTCTCTCAATGCATTTTCATTTTAATTTTCCATTGAGCATAGTTTGTTCCATTAAAGGATGGTGGTCTGTTAGTTGCAGAACCCTCCAATCTATTGTCCATACTAACAAATTACTTTAAAAGAGCTATAAATTTTGAATTGACAGAAATTTACAGATCTTTAAAGTTCAACTACGATCACAGTTGAATAAGATTACAGAAAGTCCTAATAAAGAATCCTCTTATACAAAATGTTGTTCGGAGTAGTTAATTCAAGAGAGGAGGGGTGAATTTAGTTACTATACAAAATTTTGTTCAAAAGATATTATATTTACAAATAAATATTTCCCCAAAAAGAGATACCGCCCAGTTAATCATGGTTATACTATTATAAGAGTTTGATTGTTTAAAAAAATTCTTAGATGATTGATTAATTTTAAGTAATATAAATTGGTATTATTAAAATTAATTTTTATGTTATTCTAATAAGATAAATCAGATATAACTTCTTTCCAAGACTAACTATCAAATTGAATTTAGTGTTTTTATGTATTGTATAGTAAGGAAGAAAAACCGAGTAGACTGAATGTAAATGGAACAGCGGGTATAAAACAAGTGGTTCAGTATCAATCCAAGACCTAATCCACTCCACTTAGTGATTACCTTACTCCAACAAGTTTATATAAATAAACACTAATCCACACTCTGTATCAGGGTTAACATCAATACATGGACTGTCCAGGACATGCAGGGACCTCATCCACAGTTTTCATGGGTAAACAAAATAATGACCAGGCCACACAGGGACCTCTTCCACAGTTGTCGTGGGTAAACAAGAGTAAAGAATTTGGTGTGAGGATTTTGAAATCCTCCATTTCAGTGCAGGAGACAGTGTGTGTGTAAAATATATAGGGAACACACACTGCTCGAAGGTAAATGAAACAATCACTAAGAGAGATTAAATGTGAGTTTAGAATGCTCTAGTGATTAGCAGTGAAACTCTAGACTCCTTAGATAAGACAGAAATGCTTCTGAGTCCTTCTCTGGTTTTTCTTTTGAAAAACAGAGTGTCGTGGTTTAGCTTGTGTTCATCACAAGTAAAAATGGTCTCTTGATCCCAGTATATAGTGTGTTCTTCAGTAGAGTTGGATTTCATGCATAAGACAATTGCTTCCTTGAAGATCTTGAAATCTCTTCTTCTTGGTCGTGCTCACGATTGGTGTTCTGTTCAGTAAAGTATCTTGCATATCTTCCCCTTGGGAACTCTTCTCTTTATCTTTTAATGCATGGGTTTTGGACAACATGTTCCATGTTCTTCGTACCTCATACCTCGTACTATGTCTGTAATGAAACATTAATTATGTCAGTGCATTAAAGGCATCAAATTTGACCATTAAAAAGTTAAATAGAAAAACGAAAAAAATAGTTAAGAAACGGTGTCACAATAGTTATGCAAACGATGTCTAATTTACGGTGTCTACATCATGGTGTATCCTTCACGGTGTCTCCTTCACGGTGTCTCCATGTCACAATGTCTCTTTCACGGTGTCTTGCTTATGGTTTCTGGATTCTTAGTGCCTTGATGACTATGTCTTACTAACTGTGTCTGGCACTTAGGCAAACAGAGTGTCTGACTTACGATGTCTATTCTTAGAGTCTTGATTCACGGTGCCAGGCTTACTGTGTCACACTATCTTGTGGTCACGGTGTCTCATGGACATGGTGTCTCGTGGTCATGGTGTCTCATTAGTCACGGTGCATGTGTCTTGCTCACAGTGTCTGACATACTGTGTCAACCTTCACGATGTCTTGTACTTAGGCAAATAACTGTATTCGGACTTAAACAGTAATATGCATAAAATGAATTGAGTTTAACCATTATCAAGTATGAGATTACGTGAAACATAAAACACATGATTAATAATATTTGTGAGATTTGTGATCATTAATAAGATTTGTAATTATAGTTGAGAGTTTTGATCATTAAAACGTGATTAATACGTCCAGAGTCCAACAATTATTATTAATTATATCATATATAAATCATATTTTTCAATGAAAAATATCTTTACCAATTTATTTCATGAATATTCTCAACATCATGCCTCTATTTTCTAATCCAATTGGGTTGTTTAATCAACTATCACAAAAAATTCACATAATGATAATTATTACCCTTTTCACAAAAAAAGAATATTTTATATTATTAGATATGAAAGTCCCATCTGTTGGATAAATCATTTTTTATTTAATTTTTCTCTTATTATAAGTCATATAACACTTTCATATTTAATCTAGTATTATATATTCATTTTCAGCAATAACAGTTTATATATCACTTGCATACCCTTTATGATTATATTCACAGAAATTCAACACTATATATGAAATAAAAACTCAATTCATCAAATTTATATTCATTACAAAATTAAATTACATTTTTACCCTATTGAAATGATAAATATATACATAAAATTACATTTAACTATTATATATCTCCAAAACAATTTTATGGTGATACGAGATCCAATAATATTTAGGTCCAATGGACTAGAGCACATGATATGTGATATTGAACATATGGTTCTAATGAAAATAAACTACCCATAATTACCATTATAGAGAATGATATAATCATCAAACCTTCTATTTTAGATTCTTGTCGGTCATTAATGAATTTTATATGTTATGGATATACAATATTATAACAAAAACAATGCAGTTAATGTATTTTTTTATTAATTGAGTGTGTTTCAAATGCAATTGATAGAGTAATGGGATCACATCACCCATATACACATTCTAAAATTAAAATCCATATAATCCAACGATAGAGATCTATATCCCAATAATATAGGTCTATGAATATTTTTTCAACAATAATGGATCTCCCAGGTGGAGGGCCTCTCTTCATCACAAATTCGTCTCTGAGATTCCCAATTAATGTTTTATCCATTTAACATTTCCTTTGATACCAATACAAGGTTAAAATGATGTTACTAATCTAAAATATATAGCATAAATAATTAGAACACACAATCAAGAATATAGGAAGTAATATAAAAATATAATAACATTCCAATAAAATAAATTTTTAGTTGTCCCCACTAAGTTAAATTCTATAAGAGGGTGATAAATAAAATTATAACTGATTAAACCAACCCCCTTTCATAATATCATATAATCATTAATCAAAAATACTATTCATTATATTAATAATAGTAATTTTGGATGATATGTATACATTGGAAGAAAGAGAATATTTTTTTACATAGTTTAATATAATAGGTATAATCCAATTAATATAGGATGATAATGTTCTATGGTACCAAAATCACTAAAGTGAATTGATGATTTAAAATTAATATTGAATATTTATTTTCACTCTTATGTCAGTACTAATTCTTTTGTTCCAAGATCACCCATCACTAATATGAATTAAACAAATTGTTTATTTAGTAGATTCTATTGATCTTCTCAATGATTTTTTACACCACAATTAATTTTTTATGAATCTTTTCATTCATCCAAATAATGAAGTCCGACAGACTAAATAAATTCAATGCAATTCCATTATTTTTTACACAACTCTATAGTTTTGAAAAACTCCAACACCATTATATAACTCTTATGTGTTGATGAAAATCCATTGTTTTATAAAAATATCTTATTCAATAAGAGTTATCTCCTTCCAACATGCAACCCATGATCACATAAAACTCATTATAGAATAAATATATTGAAATAATTATTATGAAAAAATATCCTCTGGACCCTATAACAAGTCTTTCTCACTTCAAATGACGGTGTAGTGGCCTATTTATTTTCCTCGGAAAACGTTAATAAAACTTTTCATTCCCAAAAAAACATTACTCCTTATATGATTATTTTTCTTAGGAAACTCACCATCTTAATTAAACATCATGTCTTCTTGCATCATGATGATGTGACTAAAATTATAAATTTTTTCCAAAAAAAATCTTGAAAAACCAAAAATAGTCCCATAATAATGTTACTGGACCCAAACAAGTATGGGTACCCAAATATATCATTGCATGATAATTTTATAGTCTCTTCTACGATATATAATTATCAACAAGATTTGACAACTAAAATTGCCTTTCTCAATAAGAATATTATATTTTAATAAACACAACCCAAAAAACTCTAAAATATTATAATGTAGAATATTTTTTTATAAATATTATTTAAAAGGTTTTGGAATATTTAGATCAATATTTAATTAAATAATTCATGTGTCCTTTACTTCTGAGTGATAATTTGAATCCCTAATAACATGGATGGACTGTACTTCTATAAAAGGTATGTTTGTCACTCATTTAAGATAATGTTTGAAATATGTAATGAAAAATAAATTATATAACCTATTATAGGATGAAAACTACGGAACTCTATCAAATGAGGAACACCAGAGAATAATAAGAATCTCCTTTATTTTTTATCATTGTAATGCTGAATATGCCCCTCACTATTATATATAAAGTAGGGGAATAAAATGTCTTCCAATGAAGATAAATGTATAAGAAACTAAAGGAGGGTCAATTAATATCATCCAATACATTCTTATAAATTTTCCATGTATAAAAGGCCTTGAAAACACATTACATTAAGCCCATTCCCATGACCCATTTAGGATTTTCCTTTTCCTCATGTTCAGGTTTTATATAAATAACTGATTTTTTATATTATAATGACACAATAATTAGTTTACTAAATGATTATTATATAATATAATATTTAAAATTTTAAAAAATCAAAATCATATTTTTTTTATAATAAAAAATCTCATATTTACAGATAAAAAAATATATTAATAAAAACCCCATGTATAATTATCAATTGTGTCACTAGAAGGACTCTTTATAATGATGGAAATAATTATAAATATTATTTCTAATTATAAATAAATATTGTTGTCTAGTGGAATTTAATATCTTCCCATATTAAAAGTTAGTTCAGTTTGATTTTATCCACCACATATACATTAAAAAATTTCTAGTCCTTGAAATTTTGATTAAAGATGAAAAATAGAAACGGTGAGTCTCATATAGCTTATTTATTTTGGTCAATTCATGAGTTGACTAAATCATATGTTATTACATCATAGATATTTTTATATATATTGATATGCACTTATTACAAACTAAATAAAGGTAAATAATGTTGGAAACAATCATATGCTAATACATATCATATCTTAATTAATAAAATACTTCTACTATATTATTATCATAACCAATTATCTTTTATTAAACCAAATTCTCAAATGAACTTATATAGGTAAAAAATTATAAAACCTACAAATAGGGAACCAATTTGAAAACCTCAATCCAAAGGATCCATATCCAATTTTCACATAAGTAATAATAATAATAAAAAAAATTGATAGTAAATATGGTGTACTTTAATTAGATTAATCCAAATACAGTTTGACTAATTTATTTTCTTTGGGTGACAAGTTATATCTCTTTACAAGTGATTTGACTCGTACAAATCATAACATATCTTTACAATCTAAAATGATGATTATTGATTAGGTTTTACCAGGTATTAAATATATTTGTTGGTTTTTATAATATCATATATCATGTTCAAAAGAATCAAAAAATCAAGGAAAATGTATTTACATTAATGTAAACATTATAAAATATTTCCTTAAGTCAACAATGTTTTTTGACATTATGTAAGAACAACTATCTGTATCATCGTGCTTTGAATCGACTAATATATAAATTACATGCTATGTAGTTATGTTTTATCTATAAATAAATATTGGTTGTTCCACCTTTTGATAATTGTGTATGTCATGTATTTCATGATTTATTAGACATTCATATGTTTTTATCACTATTATAATTTTATATTTGTTTTGTACAACACATTTTAGTATTATTTTCTCTTATGAATTTATTTGGAAAAAAAATTAATATGGGTGATTTAAATCAGAGATGTATATGACTATGATACTATATAATCTAACCATTATTTTTATATATTTCTTAATGTTATAAATTAGGAAGTTACTCATTGATATTTCTATATAATTTTTTAGAAGTATTTTCTGATAAAACAATGGTCAGGTTATGGGTACACTAGCTTCCCCTGGCCATGGGGATATGGTCCCTACATTGTAAGTGTATCTGTGTGTATTGGGATGTGTTTTAAGATACCCTGGTTTTTTATGATATAGGACTAGGCTTTCCATGGATATTCTCCTACAAAGATACTTAATATGGGATTTTCCATTTTATTCCCTACCCAATATTATGGTATGAGACTTCATTTTTGATGGGATATGACATGACCTAACATTTAATTTTTGAATTTGGTTACTCAATGTACATTCTTTCTGAAATTTATTTATTTCACAGTCTAAAAGCATTCCCATAGTGTAAATATTATTATATAATGTGTAGGTTATTTTATAAATTATCATTAGGATTTTATTATTTTCTAAATAAATTGATAAATTAATTTAAATGTTTATGTGTGTGGGGTAGACTCCATCACTTACATAGACATTACTATTACATGTGAGAGTTGATGTTTTTGGCTTCTCCTACAGATTTGTGTTACTAACACCATGCATAGGTGCCTCATTTCATATACAACTTCAATTGTTTCATTATATGTACTAGTAGGTACGTGGATAGTAATTTTTATTCTTTTGAAATAGCTATGTGTGGATGTTTCTTTAGAATATTATGTCTTTAAAAGCCCTGAAGCATAGTTTTCTAGCATTTGAACAGGTATTCTTTTGTTGCATCAATGTGTTGACATATTTTTAATTATTCCTTATTAGTAATGCTTATATTTATTTCCTATGTAAATTTACAAGATTATAATTATATTTTTGATATATACATATAGATATTTATTTTCAATATTTTATAGGTATTTTAGGTTTTCTTGGAATTTAAGTAATTTTATTATTTTAAAAAATGTTCAACATATGGATGGGCCTTGATCGATTTTTTATAGAATACAAAATTGATAAAAAAATTAATATAGTAAATCGTTACCTTAGGATTTATTTAGACCCTCGATTGTACTAACCGTACAGTGATTGGATAATGTGGTTTGGGTAATGAAAATTTAGTTCATTTCATAGAAGATATTGCTCCAGTTATTCTACATGGAATCAAATGGGTGTTTGTATTTTTTGGGATTTTATTGATGGTAGATATGATAGTTTATGACATGTTAAGTATCCAATAAAATAACTATTCAATATAATTTTTATATGTTTAAATTACAATATATATCTTGGATTCTAGTCAATGCATAATAAGAATGAGTATGTCTTTAGTTGTACCTCTTGAGTATGGAATGGGTAAATTTATTTTGAGTTATAGTTCTTCATTGTGAGAAAATTTATACCAGTATCCAAATATAAACTACTTAGGGTTACATATAGAATATGTGTATCCATTATTGAAATTTATATATACAAAATAATTTTTTTAATTATAAGAGACCAATAAAGTAATCAATGTTTTTATATATACATTATTTGGAGTGAAATAATTAATTAAGGTAACTTGTATTTATTTAATTAATATTAATTATTTTATCTTTATTTAGCGATGTAATAGGAAATATATTTATAAAAAATCTGTGTGTTGACTATTATTAAAAAAATTCTTAATTTTAAATGTATAGAAAATTGTTTTATTTCAATGTGTTTAATATATTTGTAAATATAGAAAAAAATATAAATTTTGAAATGATATTATATCTTTACGTTACCTAGGAAGTAAATTTTTTGAATTTAATTTATAGGTATTATTTTATTTTTGGAAACTCAGTCTTTTAAATATAAAATTTAATATAAAGATTTTTGATATAAATCATAATTAATGTGAATAATTTTCATTAAATTTCATTTATTTAATGATTATTAAATATTATGTGATATTTTAAAATGGAATATCATAGATGATATTTATTATAGGGAGATATATCTGTATTAGAACATCATCTTAAAAAATTGACATTTTGAAGTATATTTGTTCTTTTGGAGTTCTATATTGGTTGTATGTTGATAATTTCATGATATAATTTAATGAGTTATGATGTAGGTTCCAATTATGATAGATATGAAATTATGATTAAGTTATGGTTTCTGAATTCTAGGGATGAAATGTGACATTTTATGATGTTTATAGTTAGTTGGGTCCTCGTTATATAATGTATGTATGATTTTTGGATTTTAGTTTTATAATTTATTAATGTAAATATATTATTTTTTAAATTTTATGATTTGGATCAAGATTAATAATTATTTATAATGATTTCTGATGTTTCAAGTGGGTGATATGATTGTTTTGGATGTTTTAGATTCTAAAATTTTACGTCGGTGATAAAAGGTGGACAATGGTTACGTAGTGGTGTTTCATTGAGTGCTCAATGATTTTTTCATAGGCTAGTTCCCAATAACTTATTAATATGTGGTCATTGGGAATCCACTCGATACGTGATAGAGTCATAATATTTATTTAAAGGGTGATTCTAATTTTTTTATTTTCACCAGTTAATTGATGTTTTAAAAAAATACTGTTGCTTTTTTGTTATTTTTTAAAAAAAAAAATTTATTAGAAATGATAATTTAATTTTTATATTATTGTGTAGTTTTTATATTTTAAATAGTTGAAAATATGTATATACCATGTATTAAATATTATAGTTATTAATAATATTGAATTATTTCATCATAAAAGACATGAATTTATTTATTATTAATTTAAAATTCTAATGAAATAATTATTGCTTACTAAAGATATTATATTGAAGAGGTGTTATAATAATTGGGGAAAACCCGTAGTCTAGTGGTAATTATAAGTTCCCATCTAGAAGAAATAATACTTCAAATCCAAAAAATTAGATATTTTTAATTTACTATAGTTGATATTATATTATAACTGTTGTAAGAAGTGTGACATCAACAATGTCGTAAATACTATAGTGGTGAAGAAAAAGTTCCCCCAAACGTCATTTTATTCACAATGGAAGAGATAAAATTAGAATGTGTAGTCACAAAATTTACTTACTATAGGGGAATAGTAATCTGGGGTAACGTGGATGATCCCATGAATAATGTCTAGCATGTTCAGAGCAAATCAAACAATACCCTTAGAATAATTCATAACTTTCTCTCCTTATGTGTGGGTGTTAAATTGGAATATGCAGTTTGGAGATTTAATTCATATATTAATGTAAGTTATTAGGGTAAATTTTTGGAAGCTGGACAAAAATATAACCCTTGATTTATCATAGAATGGTCTATTGGATTAGGCTACGAGGATGTGAAAAATTCTCCAATTGGTTATAGTTAAACCAATAGGATCCACCTATTCTCTATCTATCATATATACTGGGTATAGAAAATGGACTAATGGAATTATTCTTAGATTCTTTAAATATTTTTTCATATGAAAATTTCCATAGCATTTTTCAACTTCAATTTGATTAGGTTCATTCAATCACACTTCCCATGGTCTAGGGTATGTGATAGAATGTGATGAACAATTATTATTAACCTAATTACTAGACATAAGTTTACCAATTTTCAATACTAAGATTTATTTGGTTCATAAGAACCCCTAATCTCAACACCTAACCCTAATAGGTTTATCTATTCATGAAATTTATGATCAAAATAATGAAATTACAGACACTGTAGGCATAATCAAGAAGTGGTTTCAAAAGAAACAATGTAGTATTAAACAATCCATAATCATTGTTAAAAATTTCAATTAAATATAAATCTAATAAGAAACCACATTTTAATGAGGAAACAAGTAAAAAATTATATATGGGATCAAAACTAAGTAGAAAAAATTCGATGAACTTATGTAGATGAAGGAATCGTGAAGAATAATGTCAACTTTGATGAATAAACGTAACTGGTGAAGAAAATAGACATCATAAATATAAGTGGTATTTAAACAAAATAAAAATGGACAAAGTGTGATAAAAGACACTCAGATATTCAACAAAATAATAAAATAAATGAAAAACAATTTTGTGTAGGAGGATAATGAATGGAGACGGTCAAGAAAAACGAGAGAAATAAAAGCATTTGAATCTCCCTCGTGCACATAGGGTGTTGTAAATGTTAATAAGTCTGAGACGTACACAACATGAAAGATGAACACATATTGTACTAGTTTAAGTGAGTTTTATCTTGAAATCTGCATATAATGAAAGTTTATTTCATTCCATTTAAATCAAATACTCTTTTCCTACTAAAGAATCTGTTCACATATTTTACTCGTTGAGCCTTCAAAACATTCACACCCTGTATTAAATCACTACTCTTAGGATTTTTATTTTCCTAATTTATATATCATTTAATGTATTTCCACATTATATGTTTTTTTCATGTTAATTAGAAGCTTCATGGGTTGTTTTATGGCCTTTCAATGATGTTTTGAATGAGGCATACATGTCGCGTATGTGATACACGACATGTAAAATCTATTTTGGGAACTTTTTCATCATTTCTTCAATTAAGTCCACAATTCCTAATCAATGTGAAAAAAAACCCAATTAATTATTTAATAATTCAAAAATAATCATTAAAAAAGGTATCCCAAGTGTATATTCAGTTTCATATAATCTAATTCCACCACAAATGACCAATTTCTTGTTCTCAAGAAAAAAGAATC
The DNA here is from genome assembly GCA_963277665.1 of Viscum album. NCBI lineage: Eukaryota > Viridiplantae > Streptophyta > Magnoliopsida > Santalales > Viscaceae > Viscum > Viscum album. Next base: position 211,130,912 of record OY728155.1, on the reverse strand, counting down.
ATAACATGGATTCTAGAAAAACAATTATTAAAATAGGAAACATGAATTACAACCAATAAAATAAAAAAAAGTGATATAAGAAAATTTCAGTTCCATATAATAAATCATGTAGATAAAATTAGCCATGCCTCATAGTTCATTTCTATATCAAGATTCTTATTCTTTTTTTTTAAAATTTTAAAACTAATCCTTAAATTCTATAACCATTTTTCAATTTTCCATGAAATAAATTATCTCTCATCACATAGGGTAAAATATAATCACATTATTTCTCCTACCCTAAATAAATGCTCCTAGACATTAAAATTCATTGGTTCTATCATCTCAACATTATAAAGAAAAATAAAAAATCAATAATGAGGGATTTCTAAAAAATGTTTTAGTCAAATCTGAGGCTAAAGGACAATGGTTAGAAAACAAAATCAAGTTAAAAAGGTGGTTAATCTCAAAATTATAATGCATGATAAATTTAACCAAATAAATTAAGTGAATCCTATGAGATAAATTTTTTTTCATGATCCAAGAATCTAAATGTGTATCCATTAGTCTATCAATTATATATCAAAAATGTTCCATGATTTATTATTTTTCATTTTCATTTATGTTTTTATTAAATTCATGTTCAAGTCAGATATCACATACAACCCATAATGACATATAATCCATTGGAGGATTGATAGATATAGAAATGGTGATTATTGACCACCATAATACAGAACCCAAAAAATAATTATTTTTTATTATATAAATATATTTTTTCAATGAAACAAGGTAGGAATAAAATTAAAAGAGTAATCAAGGACCACATCATATAATTTTGTTAGAAATTAAAAAAAACATCTCCTCAATCATATCTTCTTATTTCCATAAGAAGAAAATCCCCCCACACTTGTTCAATGAATAATCAAGCACAATACTAAGAAAATAGTAGGAACGGATAATCAGATTGAAATATATGAATCCTAAATAGGTCATCATTAGAAAAAATAAGATAAATAATTAAACATGTATTTTTGGTATAAAGATAAATTTATTGCAAAATGATAGACTCAATCATATTATTATTTTATTTTTTTCATTCATAAAATCAATAAGATCTCAATTCATGTTCTGATAGGTGTCCATGCCCCACACGTCTCTCAGTAAATATGCTCATAAAAGAATTTGTGATAATGTGGTCATAGTCCTCTTAATAATGTAAGTATACCAAAAATAACAAGAAATCACTTGGGGTATAAAATTAAGTAATAAGTCGATCAAAAGAAATTTCAAAATATTGAATATTGATTTCAATTACTAAACTCGAAAATCAAGATAAAAATATAAATTGGATTAAAACATGGTTTACAACAATGGAAAACCTAACGTTGTATTTTATTTTAATGGGTGAAATGAATTTTCATGTTTAAAGTATTATTTCAATGAAAATGCTTTCCTATATAAATGAAAATAAGAAATAATCCAAGTGTGTCGACACTAAATCTCAAAAAAGAATACCACGAACATAAAATGAGACAGTGTATCTACAGCTCCAAAAAGTACCATGGGATAGATATCATAGATATAGCATAGAAAAAATAAAATGGAAACTTTGTAATTGAATTAAGGGAATTGAGATCTTCCTTTGATGGGTGTCATTCCATGGGGAAACCTGGTGGATTAAAATTGGGATACCTGCATAATGTTTTTGAAAGAAAAAAAATACACTGGATAAATTATTAGTCAATTGGGTTTAAAAATTATTAAATATGTGATATGGGAATGTGTACATAGTGAATTGTAATAAAAATCAGTTAATATTCATGTTGATATACGGGTGATATGTAGTTAAATAATTTCTTATGAACAAAAATGACTCTACAAATAAAACAAACTCATATGTTCAAGAATGAAGATAAATAAAAAAACCAAATATGTGTTGTCTCTCATAAATAGTAAACAATGACATCATCATCCAAATGGATGGAAAAAGGATCCATCAATTTTCTTCCATCTTCTCATAAGCCCTATGCTTCCTATAAGAATTTTTTTTGTGTCATCTATCTTGCATTGATTCAAGGTGGGGATAAACACCTACGGAGCATATTGAGCATTAATTTAGTGTGGTAAGAAAATCATATATGGTTTTCATGGCGCATATCCCTACAATACAAATATATCTAGTGATATCTCCCCCAGATGGTCCTAAATTTTATCTATGTGTTGAGTTATTTGAATAAGGAGGGAACATGGTGGTAGAACAAGTGCACCAATTACCATGGAAGAGGTAGATGAACTAGGCATGGATATAGTAATATAGAAATGAAATTAAATATAATCTAAGTAGGTTTGATTAAAAATGTATCACATATATATATATAGTTAAATGATACATTAAATAAATAGAATTAAATTACTACAAAAAATGATCACCCCAATAGAGTGAAAAAATGGGGTATGGGGCCCATGATATACTAATAATACTCAAAATTGTCGAGATCCCAATTTAGAGTCATCTCCAGAAACAGAGGGTGCATGTAGCTAGCCTGATCGATCAATGTCAATGATGGAGGAATGAGATGGAGGATCAACATCAATGATGGGTTTTGTTGTGTTAGAAGTTATATCAATGGGTAGTGAAGGAGAGGTACAAATACTGAGAGTTTCCATGGATATAGAATTATGGTCGATGAATATTACCATGGAATATGGTGGAAGGGTTGGCCTCATGCCTCGATGGGCCTGCTCTATTAATAACTCTTAATGTGTAGTTGGGTATGTTGGCTCAATGTTATGGTTAGATGGGTTACGTGTTGTTTATGTCATGGAGATGGATGAAGGTCAAGTTGTTGATGGTGGTAAGGGTCTGTAGGGGATAGTGGGGAGGTCCGGGCGGAAAATGAAGGCATGGAAATGCAAGGGATTCCTATGTGGTGAAAAATATTATGAAGGTTCATAAAATATTCTGGTTGGATATCCATAGGCTAGAAGTTATGGATAAGGTGGCTGATGGAATTGGATGTGTAGTAGTGGAAAGAGAATGTATATTGGTAGTGTTAGAGGTGGTGGTAGAAGATGGGGTGGTAGTATGATCATTATGTAGTGATAGAGTTAATATTTTCATTAATATATATATGTTTTTCAATGATATAATCCCTCAAAATTATTCAATGATAGTTTATTTGCAACATTTATGTGTTTTTGGTGTATTTTGGGCATAAATGTGAAAATGGGGTAATTCTTTAAAATTGTCAGTTTTATATAGCTTCTGGTTTTCGGGCATAACTTTTAAAATATGGGCCCAATTTAATTAAATCTTTTTTTTAGGATTACTATACTTGTGGGATTAAAATTTTCCTTCTGGACCAAGACCCAATTCAAAACCCAATGGTGCATAAAATTCAATCAAGTGGAGAAAGCAGTTTGGAAGGCAGAACGGACCCCACTTCATTAAATATGCAATATCTCCTTCATCCGACCTTATACTGAGGTGATTCCAGCTGGTGTCGACAGAGGACTTCAAAAGGACGGCTCACGTTAAACTGCTTAAATTATTGATCTCATTAATTCATCCTTTTGTCGCGTCCAATTGGAGTGAGTGAAAGAGTGTTTGGCGGCCAGAAAAGTAATGGTCATTGATTCGGCCATATAGTTCTTTACACCCGTCCAATAACTCTAAAATTTCGATGGTAAATAGAAAACGGAATTTCCAACATTCTATAAGAAGGAAACTCAGTGAGTTTCGGCCGGATGGTGGGCATAACAGAGGAATACTTCTGGAGTAAAGATTCTGGAGCATCAAATTTTCTGTTCTTTGTTTTCTCTCTTTTGTTCTTCTTAGTTTTGTAATGAATTATTCTTTCCCCTTAGTCACAATTACCCTTACCATGGTGGGGTAAACTTCTGTGTGATTGGGGAAGATGAGGTTTTCTATATTGTATTTCATGATTTCCTTCAATTAATGTTTTAAAATCCTCTTTTCTCTTCTGTGAATCTATTTCAATTTCTTATAACAGTTTTTATTATCATGTAAGATTGTATCTGATTTTAGATTCTGTTGTTCATTTATATTTGGTCAATGATCAATATCTCCCTCCACTAGGTTCTGTTTTATAAACAATGGAATAGACCAGGATTTAGTGGTGTAGTACTCAGTGATCACTGGTACATGTGTGAGGAGTAGTGAATGTTCTTGATTACTTGGGATAAACAAGACCCGATTGGGAATTGCCTAAGATAATTGGGGGTATTTTCTACAACTCTATTACACATTGGAAGGAGAGTAGACCACCCTAATATTTTATTAAGGTTTATTCTCACATTTTTAATTGACCAAGGGAGTGAGAAGAAACGATTGTGGATTCTCACTCTTAACGATTTAGCAGAGGAGAATTTGGTAAAATAAACAATGATTGAATTACAATTGGAAAATTGACCCTAACCTGATCACCATTTCATATCTCTGATTTAGATCACATCATTTTTCAATTTGTTTCCAAACTTTCACTTAATTACTTTACTTTATTTAGTTTCCATCTTTTATTTTCTAAATCAAACAATTTCTAAAAACAACCTCACTTCTTTCTATTTTAAGGTGACAGCTTAATTGTTGTGCACTCCTCTCTAGAGAAAACCTAGGTAATCCACTCTACTGAATTTTAACTTGGGTAATATTTGTTTTTTTCACACCCCATGACAGGCACGTGTCAAAACATGGCGCCGTTTCCGGGGACGTAGTGCCAACATTTCTTTTCTTTTCTTTTCTCTCTTCTCATCTTTTCTCTTCAAAATTGCATGACTACAACCTCAAAAACTGAACCTTTACCCATAGATCCTGAAATTTAAATAACCTTGTTGAATAGACTTAGAAACATTAATTTAGAATCTGAATTCTAGGACGTTCCCCTTGAAGACTCATGTGAAACTTCAAGTGGTCACTCTGAGCCTGTCATCATGGCTGAAAATCAAAACCAAACACTTAGAGACCTCTGTGCACCACAATTCCTTAATCAAAACAATCAACTTGCCATGCTAGTGTTACAAAATGATTTTGAAATGAAACCTAACACGATTCATTTGCTTCCAAAGTTTTATGGTTTGGCTGGTGAAGATCCAAACAAACACATTAAAGAGTTCACACATGTTTTCTCAACTTTAAGACCCCGTGGAATTACCGAGGAGCAGGTAAAGTGGAAGGCATTTCTGTTTTCATTGGATGGAGCTGCTAAAGAATGGTTTTACAGCCTACAACCAGGAGACGTACATGACTAGAATGACCTGGTAAGATGTTTTATGCAAAGATTCTTCCCCACCTCTAGAAGCACAGCCATTCGTATGGAAATCTACACCATACGACAATCATCTGGAGAAACTCTTTACGAGTACTAGGAGAAATTTAAGAAGCTATGTGCCAGCTGTCCACATCAAGCCATTGATAAACACCACTTTCTTGTATTCTTATATCAAGAACTACTGGACAATGACAGAAACCTTCTTGATGCATCATCTGGAGGTGCACTGATTGACAAGTCGCCAGAAGAAGGCAAGGGCTTGATTGAGAAGATTTCCCAAAACTCATAGTAATTTGGAACAAGATGTATTGGAACAAGAGGTATTCATGAGGTACACACTTCTCATCCATAACCCTTATTAGAAACTAAGATTGAAGAGCTTGCTAGTTTGGTGAGGAAGATGGCCTTGAAGCAAGTTAGTGACCAACAAACACCAGCTATAGTATGTGGTTTATGCTCATCTCCTGATCATTTCACTGACCAGTGTGATGAAATACAGGGAATGTAAAGTTGTGCATCTGCCTTTCAACCAAGGCAGTTCCATCAAAATCAAGGATGGAGAGATCCTAACCAAGTCCAATATGGATTTGGAAATCAACAGAATCAAGCTAGGCCCCCGTACCAAAATCAGTTTCAAAACCAATCCCCATTCCAGAATCAATTCCAGAACCCTCCACCATTTCAACAAAAGCAGTCTTATAATCAGCCTTCATACAAAAAACCAACCAATATCCAAAGACCCTATGAAAAACCATCCACTAGTTCCCAACCTCCAATTCAAACCCAACAAAAATCTGAGTTTGAAGGACTGAAAGACACTATTAAAAATTTGTCCAATAAGTTTGAGAGTCTCATGGACTTTCTGACCAAAAATCCAGGTAAAATCCCTTCCCAAACAGTCCCAAACCCAAAAGAAAATGTCAGTATTATAACTACAAGAAGTGGAAAAGAACTCCAACCTCCATCCACCATTGAACCTGAAACAATAAAAACGAATATGGGTGATAATGAAGTTAGAAATGATTAAAATTATATGGAAATTCATTGGGAAGATGATAAGAAATAGGAGGATGATAATGATAGGCCAAGAAGGAAGAAACAAGAAACACCATTTCAAAGGAAACAATGGGAGAAGAAAGATATACCACAACCATTTCCATCAAGGATGATTGAATCAAAGATGTTACAAGAAGAATCATTGTAAAAAGAAATTCTAGACACCTTTCAGAAAGTGGAAATCAACATACCTCTTCTTGAAGCACTCAAAAAAATTCCTAAGTATGCTAAGTTTTTTAAGGATCTTTGCACCAAGAAAAGGAGACTTCAAGGGAGTGAGAGGATCAATTTGGGAAGAAGCATCTCAGCCCTTATCACACCACAATTCCCAACCAAATGTCAAGATCCAGGGACGTTTTCTATTCCATGCACCATTGGCTCATTAAATTTCTCTAATACTTTGTGTGATTTAGGTTCATCAATTAATGTATTTCCTCACTCAGTATATACTTCTTTGCAGATGGGAGACTTGAAGCCCACAAGAGTGGTGGTCCAGCTTGCAAATAGATCCACAGTTTGCCCAGCAGGAGTTCTGGAGGATGTCCTGGAAAAAGTCAAAGATCTTTTATTCCCTGCTGACTTTTATGTGTTGAATAAGGAAGATGATAGGATCCCATCACACTCACCCATCATTTTGCGGAGACCATTATTAAAGAGGGCCAAAACCATTATCAATGTCCATAAAGGGACACTTACCATGGAGTTTGGAGATAGCACTGTCCACTTCAATATTTTTGAATCCATGAGGCACCCATCAGATGATCATTCACTCTTCGTACTCTCCTATGAAGATGACATAGAACCAATTGAAGAATCCGGTATGCTTCATGAATTTTTATTATTAGGAGAGAATTTTTCCATTAATGATATCACTGATCATATGGATTCCCAATCTCTTGGAGATTCTGATTTCCTGTTGGAAGAAGAGGTAAAATCTGATTTCTTTGATAATTTGTTAAATGATGATGAAGATGATATGATTTCTTGTGTGCGGGATATCAAACAATTGGAAGCGGAGAACCTCAATTTAGTTTCATCTCTTGATCATCCTCCTAATCTAGAATTAAAACCACTGCCCACTGATTTAAAATATGTTTGCCATATGGAGGGGGAGAAATTTCCAGTAATAATTGCTAATAATCTATCTGAGACTCAAGAAAAATCATTGATTGAAATTTTGAGAGAGAATTTCCAAGCAATAGGGTGGAGCTTAGGTGATATCCGAGGAATAAACCCCAAAATTTGATCACATAGAATTTTTCTTGAGGGAGATTCCAAACCTGTTAGACAACCCCAAAGGAGGCTGAACCCTACCCTGATAAAGGTTGTAAAAAAGAGATTGAGAAGTTATTAGATGTCGGGATCATCTATCCCATATCACATTCACAATGGGTTAGCCCCATCCATGTAGTCCCAAAGAAAACTGGCCTGACCATTGTGAGGAATGAAAAGAATGAATTAGTCCCTGTGAGAATTCATAATAGCTGGAGAGTATGCATCGATTTTAGGAAGCTGAATTAGGTCACTCGAAAAGATCATTTCTCTATCCCTTTCATTGACCAGATGCTAGAGAGATTGGCAGGGAGAACTCATTATTGCTTTTTGGATGGATTTTCAGGTTATTTTCAGGTACCCATTGCCCCTGAAGATCAAGAGAAGACTACCTTTACTTGTCCTTTCGGTACTTTTTCATATAAAAGGATGCCATTTTGATTGTGTAACGCTCCAGGTACATTTCAAAGGTGTATGATAAGTATATTTTCTGATCACATTGAAGATTTCTTGGAGGATTTCTTGGATGAATTCACAGTTTTTGGAACTTTTGACCACTGTTTGAAAAATCTGGAAAAAGTTTTGAAAACTTGCATTGAAAAAAACCTTGTTTTGAATTTTGAAAAGTGTCATTTTATGGTTGAGAGAAGAATTGTCCTTGGTCATGTCATTTCTTAGAAAGGCATTGAAGTTTATAAATCAAAAATTGAAGTGATAAATTCTTTGCCTTACCCAACTTGTGTGAAACATGATAGATCATTTTAAGGACATGCAGTATTCTACAGGAGGTTTATAAAAGATTTCAGTAAGATTTCTCTCCCTCTCTCTAGATTACTTTTGAAAGATGCTAATTTTGATTTCAATGGTTCCTGTAGGGAATCATTTGATGAGTTGAAGAAGAAATTGATTACACCACCAGTGATGCAGCCACCAAATTGGGAAGAACCATTTGAGCTACATTGTGATGCTTCAAACCAAGCAGTTGGAGATGTCCTTTCTCAACGAAATGAGGGCAGGCCACAAGTCATTTCATATGCCTCGAAAACCTTAGATGCACCCCAATTCAACAACACAACAACAAAAAAGAGTTTTTAGCAGTTGTTTTTGCTTTAGAAATATTTATATCATATCTTCTTGGAACTAAAGTCATTTTGTTTTCTGATCATGCAGCTCTTAGGTACTTGATGAAGAAGCCTGAAGAAAAACCAAGGCTAGTGAGATGGATACTAATACTATAGGAGTTCAACAGAGAAATCAATGATAAGAAGGGATCTGAGAACCAAGTGGTTGTTCACTTAAGTAGACTAACCAACACTGCTGAAGTTGAGATTCCAGACACTGCACCACTAAATGATCGCCTTCCGGGAGATCAGTTGTACTTGAATGAAGGAGAAGTACCTTGGTATGCTGACATGGTCAATTATCTGGTAACATCTCAGGTCTCATCTCATTTAAATTCCCACAAAATTCAAAAATTGAAATCTGAATCTAAATATTACATCCGAGATGATCCATTTCTTTGGAAGATTTTCAATGACCAAATTTTCAGAAGATGTTTGCCTAAAAATGAAATTGAATCAGTCTTTAGGTTTTGTCACACATTAGCTTTTGGAGGCCACTTTGGACATCAAAGGACTGCAAGAAAGGTTTTAGAATCTGGACTTTGTTGGCCAACACTTTTCAAAGATTCTCATGAATTTTGTAAACGGTGTGAAAAATGTCAATTTTCAGGAAATATTTCAAAGAGACAAGAAATGCCCCAAAATCCACTTAATTTTTGTAAAATATTTGAAGTTTGGGGGATAGATTTTATGGGACCTTTCCCAATGTCATTTGGAAATTCTTATATTCTTCTTCCTGTTGATTATGTTTCCAAATGGGTTGAAGAAAAAGCCACCAGGACTGACGATTCTAAAGTTGTTTGTGATTTTGTCAGGGCTAACATATTTTGTAGGTTTGGAGTTCCTAAAGCCATCATTAGTGATCAAGGGACTCACTTTTGTAATTGGATAATGGCGGCTTTGTTGAAAAAGTATGGGGTGCATCATAAAACATCAACTCCCTATCATCCACAGACTAATGGGAAAGCTGAAGTGTCCAATAGGGAAATCAAAGGAATTTTGGAAAAGACTGCTAATCCAAATAGGAAGGATTGGAGCCAAAGGTTAGACGACACTTACAGGACAGCCTACAAAACTCCAATTGGAATGAGTCCATACAGGCTGATTTATGGGAAAAATTTTCACCTACCTGTGGAATTGGAACATAAGGCATACTGGGCTGTGAGGAAGATGAATCTGGATCTTTAAAGTTCTGGGAAAGAGAGAAGATTGCAATTACAGGAGTTGGAAGAAATTTGAAGGGAAGCATTTGAAAATTCCAGGATTTACAAAGAGAGAACAAGAGTGGCTGATGACAAACCGATCCAACCAAAGGACTTCCATCCAGGAGAAAAAGTGTTGTTATTCAATTCAAGACTCAAGCTAATGCCAGGTAAACTTCGTTCCAGGTGGGATGGTCCATTTATAGTTACTCATGTATATCCTTTTGGTCCTATGCAGATTGTGAAGGATGGAGTGAAGGAACCATTCACTATTAATGGGCACAGATTGAAGAAATTCCTTGGGACCATGCCATCAGAGCCAATGGAGGAGATCACACTCCTCTAACCTGTTTTTCAATAAACTCCATCAGGTCGTACCTCTACTTTATATTTTCAGGATTGTTGTGATTCAATTTCAAATATTCTTACATGTTAAATAAATTTGAATGCATTGTGAACACTGCATCATTTAAGTGTGGGGGAGGGAACCTTTGTAGTGTAGGATTTTTATGTGTTGTTTGTTTTCCTATTTGTTTTATTTAAAAAAACATGTGAGTGTTTAAAAATTTGTGTGTTTTTTTTTCAATTTTTGTGTGTTTTTGAAAAATTTGAGCTAAAATGATTATCATTGATATTTTTGAAACCCCTCTCCATGAGTGAAATAATTTATTCCTTGAAACTGAGCTTAAATGAATGCTGAAAATGATATTGTTTCAAGTTCAATTCATTGGGAATTTCATGAAAAATACTCTGTTTTTTGGAATCCCATGCCACATATCACTTTATTTATATTTTCAATCACATTCCCGTGAGGCCTCTGAACATATTATTTTCATATTATTTACATTCACCTCACTTCTTGAGAGAACCAAATCATGCTTGATTTAACCAGAATTTGATTTATTCTTGTCAAAACTTGAGGGTTTGAGGTAGTTATGTTTTAAATGAATGAGGAATTTCTTTGGTTTTAAATCCCCCTTTTCAAGATAATCCCTTTCATAATAGCCTACCTTGAACATTTAATCCTTGTATCCCATAGTAGCCATGAAAATTCTGTTCGGTTAGCCACATTACAAGCCAATATTCCCTATCCAAAATGCTCTTGAAGTGAAATTGCATTATCTATTTGAACATAAGTGTGGGGGGAAGATGTCTTGTATTGTACTACCATATTTGGGGATACTTTGGGTAAAAAAAAATGTTGAAGAGATGTTATTTCTGCTGGAAAAAAAACCATCTAGCAGAAAGGTGTGCCTTTTCTGGAGCTTTCATGATGAGAGAAGCTGTGCCTTTCTGGAGCTTCTAATGTAAAAAGGAAGTTGTGCCTTTTCTGGAGCTTTCAAGAAATATTATATTTCAGAATATTGAAATGTTTGATGCTGAAATGATGATATGTGTGAAAATTCCTTGATATTCCATGAAGAAGGAGCTTATTTTCTACTAAGGTGAGTGAAGAGGAGACCATACTTTTGTGAAATTTAGATTAATGCAATTTTGCTGCAAAAAGAGCCAAGCCCTCTCATTCTGCCTCGGAATATTTCACATATAAATCCTACCAACCAAAATCCACAGAAAACCCTTAACAAGTCCTCATGATAAACATATGTCTTTGAATCACATCGGGTGGAGAGGTAGGAATTTATCAAGCCTATGGTGACCCTTGTATGAGTTTGGATGAGAAATACATTACTAAAAAATTTAGATTTGTGTAATGAGAGATAATAAAAGTTAGGTAAGTGTTTTGTGTGAATGGGAGGAGAAATGAAGAGTAAATTTATTGAATGATCCTAAATTAAGAACATGAAATAATAGAGTTTGAGAAGGCATGATATATTTGGTTTCTTGTTTTGAAATTGGTGGATCTCATGGATATGTGTTTTGAATTTACATTGATTTTATTTTGATTCTGACTTGCCCAGGAGTCCAAGTGATAACTGTGGAGGAATTGATAGAGTTAATATTTTCATTAATATTTATATGTTTTCAATGATTTAATCCCTCCAAATTATTCAATGATAGTTTATTTGCAACATTTATGTGTTTTTGGTGTATTTTGGGCTTAAATGTGAAAATGGGGTAATTCTGTAAAATTTTCAGTTTTATATAGCTTCTGTTTTTCGAGAATAACTTTTATAATATGGGTCCAATTTAAGAAAACCTTTTCTTGTAGGATTCCTATACTTGATGGCTTAAAATGTTCCTTATGGACCAAGACCCAATTACAAACCCAATGGTGCAGAAAAGTCAATCAAGTGGAGAAATCAGTTTGGAAGGCAGAATGAACCCCACTTCGTTAAATATACAATATCTCCTTCATCCGACCTTAGAATGAGATGATTCCATCTGGTGTCGCCATCAGACTTCAAAAGGACGTCTCACATTAAATTTCATAAATTATTGATCTCATTACTTCATCCTTTTGGCACGTCCATGTGGAGTGGGTGAAACCGTGTTTGGAGGCCAAAAAATTAATGGTCATTGATTCGGCCATATCATTCTTTAAACCTGTCCAATAACTCTCAAATTTTGCGGGTCGATATAAAACTTCATTTACAACATTCTATAAGAAGGGAACTCAGTATGTTTCGGCCGGCCGGTGGGCATAACAGAGGAAAACTTCTGGTGTAAAGATTCTGGAGCATCAAATTTTTTGTTCTTTGTTTTCTCTCTTTTGTTTTTCTTAGTTTTGTAATGAATTATTCTTTCCCCTTAGTCACAATTACCCTTACCATGTTGGGGTAAAATTCTCTGTGATTGGGGAAGGAGAGGTTTTCCATATTGTATTTCATGAGTTCCTTCTATTAATGTTTTAAAATCCTGTTTTCTCTTCTGCGAATCTGTTTCAATTTCTTATAACCATTTTTATTATCATGTAAGATTGTATCTGATTTTAGATTCTGTTGTTCATTTATATTCGGTCAATGATCAATATCGCCCTCCACTAGGTTCTGGTTTATAAACAATGGAATAGACCAGGATTTAGTGGTGTAGTACTCGGTGATCACTGGTACGTGTGTGAGGAGTAGTGAATGTTCTTGATTACTTGGGATAAACAAGACCCGATTGGGAATTGCCTAAGATAATTGGGGGTATTTTCTACAACTCTATTACACATTGGAAGGAGATTAGAACACCCTAATATTTTATTAAGTTTTATTCTCACATTTTTAAATGACCAAGGGAGTGAGAAGAAACGATTTTGGAATCTCACTCTTATCGATTTAGCAGAGGAGAATTTGATAAAATGAACAATGATTGAATTAAAATTAGAAAACTGACCCTAACCTGATCACCATTTCATATCACTGATTTAGATCACATCATTTTTCAATTTGTTTCAAAACTTTCACTTAATTACTTTACTTTATTTAGTTTCTTTCTTATATTTTCTAAATCAAACAATTTCTAAAAACAACATCAATTCTTTCTATTTTAAGGTGACAGCTTAATTGTTGTGCAATCCTCTCTGGAGACAACCTCGGTAATCCACTCTACTGCATTTTAACTTAGGTAATATTTGTTTTTGACACACCCTACAACAGGCACGTGTCACGTAGGGTGGAAAATAGGTTGGAGGATCAGTAACATTTTGACTTGTTACCTCATCATCATCCTCCGTATATGATACCTCCTAATTTTAGATGTATAAAACCTTTATGAGTTTCCCTATCTATTGGAGTAGTAGAAGAGATATTACCTCTATATCGATAAGATACGTGTGAGGAAAGGATACCTCAAAGGATTCAATATTCCTAGCCAAATGTGTAATGAACGATCCCCTCATCAAATAGCCAAAAGGACCCTTCTCATGTTCCCTAAATAACTCACCAAAATATCTAGCCATATTGATTGTGGCCACCACTGGATGATACAAGAATAATGACACAGATCTGTATGAAAATATGTGGGTATTGATAAGTTCCATCAATTCATGAGCGAGCGTTCTATGCATGATCTAGAGAGTTGTATATCTGAGTGATTTACACATTATGGTGTCTGGGTCATATTCACTCTTAAACTCCCTAGAGATTATATGATAATGTATTATCATCATATCCTTTGTTGGCTCATGATACATAATTAGATTGATGGGGGAGGATTCAAATTAAACTATATAAATCCTGATACTAATCGAAAAATCTCTTTGGATAATATCACATGGTCATCCTTTGATTCGAAAGTGGCTAAAGTCGATTCCCATATTGAATGTGGATATGAACATGAGGAAGAGCTCCCTATAAATATATGGTTACACCTATGTGATATGATTAAATCACATGCAGACCATGAGATGATGTACCAAATAGTGGATATGGATTTTTTCTAGGACAGTGAGATCCAAAATATTGTTGGTACTTTTTATCTTGTCTTGAATGTGGACCTACCATACCAGGTCAATTGGTTCGATGAAATGGATTCAAGGATTATGGTGAGTATGGGATTGGCCCTATTACCCACATGTTTATGACTAGGATTCACCTAAAGTTGATGTAGATGTGGTGGATGAGGTAGATGAAGTGTAAGATGGAATTTTCATTAGTGGATGAGGTGTGGTTCTCCACAACTTGTTTGTCGTAGGTGTGTCATCACACACGGGTTTGCAATCCAAGGGTTGGGTGCACATGGTTTTTATGTGGACCATTTCTAATAGAGGTAATGTTGAGGAGGATGTGTAGAGGAGGTAGGGTTTGACATTTGGAATGATGAGTTTATGGTGATGTGGATTTAGGTTTGGGTGAGGGATCTCAGGGGGGTAAGGTTTTCTCTTGAGAGGAGGAAGACAGACGAGGGAGGGTTCATCGTCAAACCTAGTTGCACAGTTTCTAAAAATTTAATTTGATAATGACAGACCATTTATTTAATAGAAGGAATATAAATCATTATTTATCAAAAAAAAAATAGTTGCCCAATGTTTTCACAATGTGAAAATGTTATACGGCGTGTATTATTGCAATTTTCCGTGTTTATATTTGGTCATCTCCACATAGATCTATAATCCTTCTAAGCTGTCCTAAAATCAAAATTATCGTATCCTATCCTCTTTAAATATACCCTAGGTTTTATTATAGTAATTACTTTTTTATTTTCTACAGTTAGGTATTTTCCAAACTATAAGACTTTATCTTTGAGTTTATTTCTATCACAAAATGATTCCTATAGAGAGAAGAGATGAAAGGTGAGATGGCCTATCATTCCACTGTAACGGTGAAATTTTCATTCCTATTAGCACTATGGTTCTTTTTAATAGGAGGCGGTGTATTATTTTTCTGGTCACATTTAACATGATTTTCATTTTCATTATCATGATAAATGGTTTGAGAATTTATTGACATGTTTTTTTATTAATGAACTTCTCCATGTAGAATACAATATTCTCTTCACCCACTCTAAAAATAAATCTCCCCAGGTTAACATTAATCACCTCATTTCTAATGTTGAGAAATGTTCATCAAATATTGAAGGGGATATCAAACACCGCTTCAATATCCAAAATAGTAAAATATGTGGAGAGAATTAATTTTTCAATCAGTACTAATACATCCTTAAGAAATCCATACAGGTTCATGATTAAGTAGTTATAAAGTTCGAGTGAAACGTTTGTTATTATCATTTATCCAAGACACAACTTCATGTAAAAACTCATGGGAATTAGATATATTATTTCATCAAGATCATAGAATTACTTTTTACAGCAACATGTTCCAATAGTGCATGGAATTGTAATCCATCTGATATATCACATTTTTTGGATTCTATTTCCATTCAAATATTGTGGAGATTATCTCATTTAGAAAGATGATTCCTATATTTTAAATTTTGTTTTCTACATTATTTAATTACCTTAAATAATCATTCATTACAAGTTACGTTCTATGTTTCATCTAGAGATGAAAAATTCATATGAAATTGTTTAAGAAAATCGATGAATTGTTTAAATTTTCCCTACTATTTTCATTATTGAATTCTCTCATGAAATGGTAGAGGTGACATGTATGTCGGTGGTGCTATATATTCATAATTATTTTTAGTTTTTTCATCTAATGGATCTTTCACATATGGATTTATCTGTTGATATGTCCATAATCCAACATTATTATTTTATTTTAGAATATTCTTCTCATATCCGTGTTGTTGGTGGAAATTAAGAACGTTTCCACATTTAATAGCTATAGTTTTTGTATCTTCCCATTTATTAGACATAGTATTACCAGGTAAGCTAACTTATTTTTGATTAGATACGGTCTGTGAAGCATTTTCCATTTGATGATATAGGTTTTTATAGCATCCTTTTGGTTTTTAATTTATGTATCTTATGTTTTTATCCTTTTTTATACTTTCTATATGAATGTACAAAGTAGGTTTTCAAGATTTTTTTAAAGAGGGTGGTATTTTGATGGTGGTCTTGGTGGATCTTGATGAAATTTTTGATATACTGTTGGTGGATATTTTTGAGCTCTTGGAAAATGTTATTAGATTTTATGTTTAGGATAAGGAGTTGTAATTTTTGGTGGGAACCCAGCTTGAACCTAATTTCTGCATGGCACATGTCCACTCCTCTATTGAAAATAACCTCAATGTTTTTTAGGATGTTCATGAGGTAGAATTTTCTTTTAATTTTGTGGTTTTGGAACTTCTAGGAAGATGGTATACTTTTACTTGTTGAATTTGATTTATGTAACTATATTATTGAGATTGGGTCTCTTCCATTCCCACCTAGTAATCTTGGTTAGAATATGGGCCTTCAAAAATCAATCATCACTATATTTCCATTACGGGGGTTGGTGGGGGAGGTGGCTCAACTAGTAATGGGAATTATTTATGAATCTATTTATGCTACTCATCTTGAGTAAAAAGGTGGGTGGTCTCTTCATCCTGATAAATTCCACATTGAGGCAGTCCTCAATCACTATTCAACATATTTCATTTAAGATAGATATCATCAAGAATTGTTTGACCAATAACAGCTACCTTGATCATGAGTTATCCATCATTGTATGTGTCTACTACAAAATTTTTTTGATTGGAGACCCTAATAAAATGTTCTATGATGAATCCACGCATATAGTCTATGATGTGTACATTTTCAGGTCAGCACCATGAATCAATCCCATGATTCTCAGGTTGATTCTTCATTCTCCTCGGTGAAGTTATGAATTTATTTCTAGAACATCCATGTACAGATTGGTGGGATGTACTTTTCTATGAAATTTATTTCTAATCCCTCACAAGTCATGATTGGATCAGAGGGGATCACTTTTTATCAAATAATTGTTTCAGTATTAAAAGGATATTGGAAAGACTCTTATTACAAAGGCATTTGATAATGAACCTTGGTTGTGAAAGGTATCTCAAACCTCAAGAAATTTTGATATATTATTGTTGAAGTCATTTTTTTCAAGAACTCTCAATTTTCCAATATTCTAGATCATGTGAACGAGTCCGTTTTTTATTTTCAAAGTGTGTTCTTGAATTAGTGGTGACAAAATGTTGGGACAATTAGCACTAATAGATGGTAGAATATAGTCTATAATTATGTGCTCCTATAGTGTTAGTCAGTCACCTTGATTATAACGTGGAAATAATGGGAGTATTAATGGTGTGGAGTTGGAGGACAATTATGTTAAGACATTATGAATTTGAACCATGGATTGGTCATCTTATTGATCTCAGGATCAATTAGAATTTTTTCATGTGTTTCTTAGCTTCTTGATTTATTTAAGGTCCCTTGGCGCATGGAGAAGCTATGAAGATATAAATAGATAGAGGTAGAGGGAAATTAATAAAATGGATAATATAATGAAAGAAAAAAGAAACAGGGATGGTTAGAGTAATCTTGGTTCGATCTGATGGTTAGTGTGTTTAAAAAATAATTATCTCTAGAAACAAATGTAAAATTTGAGTCAATAGAACATGTTGTTGAATTCTAATGGGATGATATCATATTAGATTATATAGACCCAATATATAATTACTATAAGGGTATAAAAAATTTTCAAAATTGTGTCAATCCCATGGATACTACTTGCATGTCCGTAGACTATCAAACTAAACCCCTAGAATGGTTCACCACTTTTAGTCATTATATTTGGGGTTTAACAATTTTTCTATAGTTACCTCTACCAAAATTCAAAGTTATGTATTTATAGAATAATTTTAAAAAAAATAAATTGTGGTATATTATTAAAATAAATTTAATAAAAAGAAATCAAGTCAACCAGGAACGTGTCTGACTAGGTGAGAGTCACACAATCTCCCATGTTAACAAGCCCATCTGCTACCATGTTTACCTCTTGAAAAATATGTTTGATGATGATGTTTATGATCATAAGTGTATTCATGTATTTCATCCGCTATGCTATTTATTAAATATCCATTTATCCATTTATAATAGCCTACACAAGGGTTAATAATAAAATTCCAACAAAATGTTATTCCATTCTTTCAATTTTTTATATGAGATAGCACACAAGATTCCCAAAAATCTATGCATCAAGAGAAGAATCCAAATGACAAGAGACATAGAAAAATAACTTGATATTATCATCAAGGTACCTAAAAACAGCACCACACACTGATGGCCCATGTTTTCTTTTATAGGGTCCATCAGTGTTAACCATAATCTAATAGGGAAAAGGAGGTGCTAAAAAATATTAATAGTACTCATAGTAGGTCTGATGTATCTACGGACAACCAATTTTTTTATAACATTTAATTATTGCATACTATTATCAAATAAACCCATCCTGGACCCACATGAGTCCTTAATAGTGGAAAAAATATTATGTAAAACCTGTTTTAATCAATATCCATTAATAGTATAAATAACAGCTTTAAGATTTAACCATATAGACTGAAAATATTCACCAACAAAATCGTTGAAAAGAGAACGCATCTATGCTAATGAATAAATAAAATAGTAGTGGTGTAAAAGGGTCCACAAGACTGAGATCCATAAGACAAACAACATGATAACACCAAATATCGCATTACATATAGTCGAGTTCATGACCCAACTAAAGAATAAATCCTCTACATCCTCTCGGTGTTTATGACATAGATCATATAGACAGAAAATAGGAAGTCCAAACATCTGTAAAACATCATTAGTGGGGATGCTATTATAATCTAGCCTCCATATAAGATTTAACCATGATGGTCTGATCCATTCCCTATTGAAAGAATAAAACAATCTAAAATTATCATTAGATCCCATTATCACATAATGATAAAAGTGTTTACTATTAATTACTATAATTCTGACCAGATCCCAAACAAGAAATGAAAGGAAATAAAAAATCATAGTTAGAAACAATTGCATGAATTTGACCTGAAAATACTGTATTATTCAAATTAAAGAAATCTTTAATAGTAATTTGTGTATTAGTACCCAAAATAAGTGTCCAAAAATCACCAACTATGAATTAAAAAGTCCAATTATCAAACCAAAACCATAAAGTAGAGATCTTATTCACAATACATATCTTTCTTGTCATGATATTTTGAAAATAGGATTTAATTGATTGAAATATTAATGAATCAAGGTTAAAATAAAATCCCAATATCAGTTTATCAGAAAACAAATCTTTGAGAAACCACACAGATTCTGAATTGTTGTGGATAAACCTCGAGATTAGTCTAACATGAATAGATTCCTTGAAAATACCAGTATTCATTATACCCATTCCACCATCGGACAGGGATTTACAGAAAGACGTCCAAGGAATAGTTACCAGTTTTCTTTCATGAATATTATCACTCCAAATAATGTTCTCAATAGAAACTTTAAATCCTTTTTATAAGAAATTTCGACCACTCATTGACTATGATAGAGTATACAAATTTGGAAAAAATAATATCCTCCTACAAACTAATCCTTCCAAACATATATATAATCCTCCCTTTATAATTTGAAATTTTCCAATTCAAATTATAAACAAATTTTAGATAAAAATGTAAAGACTTGGAAATTCCTTGGAAAATTTTTTCATAAATACATGGGAATATTATGAGTTCGCAGTTCCTGATGGCGCCAGATTACGATACCAGGTGTTCCCAGAATCAATTTATGAAGTTTTTTTCAGGTATGTTCAGTAAACGTATGTGCGGGATTTTATAACATTTGAATCGGTGCTCGGAATTGAAATCAGATGACACCATTGAACTCGCAGCGCCTGTATTTGCCTAAGGAGACCTTCAACGTAGTTTCATTATATTGAGGTTGGATGTATTTTTGGGTTTCTAAATAAATTAAATAATAATATGTCTAGAATATTTTTTTTTGAATGGTTGTTAAAACCTCCAAAGGGAGGATAAAGGTGGGTCCCACTCACATATAACCTCCCATGGGAGGATATTATGTGGAGGGGCCCACACAAGCTCAAACCCCCTTTAACCCCTTTAACCCTTGAGTTCTCCATTAATGGGGGAAACTCTTGTTCTACTTTCATAATGGTACGAAACCCCTCTTCATTAATTGAAACTCTCCACCTCCCTTGTTTTGAATTTTGAATCCATTCCTCCGCCTTAAATTAAATGTGTTGTCACATTTAATGAATGAAAAATCTTGGGTTGTTGTCCCATAAAAATAATAGAGAACTATCTCTATTATTTTGGCTTAGCTTTCTTTGGTGGAGCCTTGGAGAAATAGAGAGAGCATCCTCTCCAACGAAGAATGCCCGTCTCCACAGAGGGACGACGACGTCGTCTTCCCCATTTTCAACCGAGGTAGGAAAGGGAAGACACTGCCCATGAAGAACGTCGCCAACAACGACGTCATATCCTCCTGATGTCAACAGAATGACGCCACATTCCAGTGACTCTATCGAGGGAAAACTGATTGCAAGGTAGTGGGATTTTATTATCTTAATGTATGAATTATAACCTCGTTCATCAATGTTAATTGTTGGTTCGATAGTGGCTAATTGTTATCTCCTAATGCGGAGGGTGCGGGCTGAACAAACTCGGCCTGATGCCACTCCGTTGATTCTTGTTTCGTTAATGTCGGAGGTAGATCTTGAAGGGGGCTGTGCCATCGCACCACACTGGAGAAGAAATGCGACAGACAAAAGAGGTGTGGTGCCGTCACGCCACACTAGAGAAGAACCGTTGCCGGGAGGGTGGTGGCAGATAGAGAAGCGTGGCGCCATCATGTCGTGTGGTGGAGCCAAGGGCAATAGCCATCTCGGGCCGTGACGATGTGGGTGTGGCATCATCACGTCGTCTGGAGTGCAGGAGGACTGCGGCTCGGTCGCGCTGCGATGGATGTGTTGTGGCGGCCGGCCGGGCCGACAGTCGTGGAGAAGGACGAGCGGGACCAGCCGCATCCTCTGACACCTAAATTGGAGTAGCGTGACGGTTCTGTTTGACAAACCGGGAAGGGCACAACACCCCCTCCCTCGCGTGGTCAGCCGGGCCGCCCGTGGACAGGCCGCCCAAGGCTGGGTCTCCCCTCGTCCGAGACGCCCACGACAAGGCTGCCTTCAGCCGGGCCGCCATCGATTGGGCCGCCCGTCGGGCTGGTCCGTCTCTTCTGGTCGGGATGTCCCCTCAGCTTGGGTCGCTTCCTTATACCGGGTTAGGCCCAGTCAGTCCGGCGGATTTGAACCAGACCCAGACCCGCTATGGCCATTTACACCTTTTAGCCCGCATCTAGGGCTATGAGTTTCTGGATGACGCACTGCCTAAGGAGATGGAATTCAAGGAGCGAGATGATTTATATGGCATATTCCACTTCAGGTTTGGACACAGTTGCAGTACGGCTGTGTTGGTTTGAGCCTAAAAACCAACCGGGCCCCTTGAACGGAAATGTCAATAACTCTAATATCAGGCATCAGATTGACACGTTGTCTGTCGCGTTGGGTTCCTTATGATTAGACAGAACTACGGGATACATCAAAAAAGGACTTCATGATATTTTATGTACCGACACTTGGTTCGATAGGAGGACCCTCTTAGAATCAAGCATGCTATGTGCGGCAACCCAAGTGCTAGCTTTGATGATACTGTACCGGAATCTGCCACGGGTTCGATAGTGATGACTACTATACCAGAATTCTCCATGGGTTCTACAATGATTACTACTACACTGGGATCCTCCATGGGTCCGACAGTTCTGAATTCTATTCATGTATCATGTGTGGGACCGACAGAATAGATGGTTTTTTATCCTATGTGGGTCCGAAAGCTGAGTTGGTCATGTATCATGTGTGGGTCCGACGGCTTAGATGAATCAGTGACTACATCTGATCATCTCTTTCACTCTACAAACGATGTATACCCATGTGAGTAGAGTCTTGAAATTCAGTCGATATAATCATGGTGATTCACTTTACTTCCATTGTGGAATGGTTTGTGCTTGGGCTCGAGAGTTTGAGTCGGACTGTGATTGATAACTTAGATATATGTTTGGGAATATACCTAAGTAGGGTTGGTTGATACTTTTTGATTGTATCTTTCTGTTGTGATATATCCTTTGTGGATTCTGGGAGAACTTCGGGGGTCTCGAGGTCCCCTACTGGATATTGTTATACTCACCCTTGCATGGGCTTCGCCCGCACCTTCTTGTGTTCTGTACAGACGACAGTCATTAGTGATCGAGGCTAAGGGTGACAGACGAGAGGCTGCTCAGAGCTGTACTGGATGGGATGTACATCAAGGAAGATTTGTTCGAATTATGTGCCTACCCTTCCAGTAGGATACCCCGGTTGACTATCTAGGAGCTGTTTTCCCTTTTTGACTTGTACTTGTACTTACTATTTCAGTTGGGTTTGTATTCTGGCCCACTTATTTCTACACACTTTTCTTTTCTATATTTGTACTTGTTGCTTCTATAGCTTGTGTTCAGACATGTTTGTTACAGGTTTAAAGGCAATGCCTTCCCTTTTATCTGGATTATGCCTCTGGTGCTTGTCGTTAGCCCCTGGCCTATGGAAGGAGGGCTTGGGGTAGTCATGACACGGGCCCCGAGGACATGTCATGACAAATTGGTATCAGAGGAGTCAGTTCTACAAAAATACTTGGACTATGATACTTTTGATGGCAATATTGTTATGTGCATTGGGTGTGGTTATCAGTTTAGGGAAACCAGTGTTTGTGCAGCAGCTGACGTATCTATACACATGGACTCTGACTTCTAATATCCGACTTAGTGCATGAAAACTCTTATTGCATGTGTGTTTCCTTTGAATGTTTTTTCTTCATGATTACATTATGTGAGCTCACCAGGTATACTGTTTTAACCATGGAGCACCTGTTTCTTTTTAGGATGGCCCCACTAAGGCAACCACAGAGGGTTCTGAGTTTTGTATGAGATTGTAGCCCACCGAGCCGCAAGTCCTCAGTGCAGGGCCCGATCATAGCGAAGGTACCAGTGGTACCACTACCCGCTGGGCCACCGATACCACCAGCTCCAGTAGTAGAGAGTACACGCCGCCTGAGTGCATTTCATAGTTTCCAGCACCATAGGCCACCCAGGTTCTAGGGAGAGACGGACCCACAGGCAGCTGAGGATTGGATGGAGGCTGTTGTGAGTGTTTTACGAATGATGGTGTCAGATTCCGAGGCCCGGTGTGCCCGGAATCAATTTATGGAGTTTTGTTCGGGAACGTTCAGTAAACATAGGTGCATTATTTTATATCTTTTGAAATGGTGCTCAGAATGTAAATCTAAGGGCACCGTTGAACTCAAAGTGCCAATATTCACTTAAGGATACCTTCACTGCAGTAGCATTTTATCGAGGTTGGATGTTGTTTTTGGGTTTCAAAGTAAATTAAATAAAAATATGTCTATAATATTTTTATTGGAATGGTATTTAAAACCTCCAAAGGGAGGTTATATGTGGGGCCCACCGGCGCATAACCTCCCATAGGGGGATATTATGTGGAGGGGCTGACACGAGCTCAAACCCCCTTAAAACCCTTTAACCCTTGAGTTCCACATTAATGGGGGAATCTCTGGGTCTACTCTCATAATGGTGCCAAACTCCTATTAATTAATTGAAACTCGCCACCTCCCTTGTTTTGAATTTTGAATCCATTCCTCCAAATTAAATTAAATGTGTTGTTATATTTAATGAAGGAACACTCCTGGGTTGTTGTGCCATACAAATAATAGAGAACTATCTCTATTATTTTGGCTTAGATTTCTTTGGTGGAGCCTTGGATAATTAGAGAGAGTATCCTCTCCAACAAAGAACGCCCATCTCCACCGAGGTATGACGATTCTGCCTTCTCCCTTTTCAACCGGGGAAAGAATGGGAAGACTTCTCCCGTGAAGAACATCACCAACGACGACTTCTTCTCCTCCCGATGTCAACAGAATGACGTCGCCTTTCCACGACTCTACCGAATGAACACCGAATGAATGGTAGGGGGATTTTATTATCTTAATGTATGAACTATACCCTCGTTCATTGACGTTTATTTTTGGTTAAACGGTGGACAATGTTTATCACCTAATATGGTGGGTGCATTCCAAACAAACACGGCCTAACACCCCTCTATTGATTCTAGTTTGGTTGAAATCGGAGGTGATGCCGGAAGGGCGCGGTGCCATCGGACCATGCTGGAGAAGAACTGCGGTGGATAAAAGAGGAGGGGGGTTGTCGCGATGCACTGTGCCGGATGTGTGCAACCACGGCCAGGGCGGGCCGCGATACGGGGGTGTTGTGCCATTGTGAGGCACTGAAGAGGAACAACGGCTAGGATGGTTGCGGAGGATGGAGAAGCGCGACGTCGTCGCGCCACGCAGTAGAGCCAAAGGCCGCGGATAGGTTGGGCCGCAGCGGTGAAGGCATGGCGCCGTAAGGCCATGCAGAGAGCAGGAGGACCGTGACACCGTCATGTCGCATTGGAGGTGTCGGGGTGGCCGACGTCCCGGTCACCGTGGAGACGGACGACCAAGACCAGCAGGGTCCCGTGGCCCCTGAACCGGCATAGTGCGTCGGTTCTGTTTGACAAAATGATAAGGGCGCAGAACCCCCTTCCCTCGCATGGCCAGCCGGGCCGCTATGGGCCTGGCCGCCACGATCGGGCCACCCTCATCTAGGCCACCCAATGCCATGCCACCCCTCGGCTGGGACGCCCACAACAAGGCTGTCTTAGGCCAGGCCACCCTCGGTCGGGCCGCCCGTCGTGTGGAGTCATCTCTTCAGGTTGGTCCATCCCCTCGGATCGGGTAGCTTCCTCAGACCGGGTCGGACCCGCGAACCGGGTCTGTCCCCGGTTTAGAAAAGGTGAGGCCTGGTTAGTCCGACTGAGTCGGGCCAGACCTGGCCCCGCTATGGCTGTTTACACCTTTTAGGTCGCATCAAGGGATACAGGTGTCCGATTGACATACCACCTATGGCGATGTAATTAGTTGACTGAGAATATTCTTATGGAATACTCCACTTAAGGTTTGGATAGAGTTGGGGTACGACCGGGTTGGTTTGATCCTAAAAACCAACCGGGCCCCTATAATGGAAATTCCAATAACTCTCATATCGAGCATCTGATTGAGTAGTCGTCTATCACGTCGGGTGCCTTATGATGAGATGGAACTACAGGATACATCAACTCAGGACATCATGATAGTTGATGTATCAACACTTCGATCGAGAAGCGGAACATCTCGGAATCGAGGATGCTGTGTGCGGGAACCCTAGGGCTAGCTGCAACGATACTGTACCAGAATCCTCCGTGGTTTTGATAGTGATGACTTTTGTATCGGAATCCTCCATGGGTTTGACAGCGATGAATACTATACTTGGATCCTCTGTGGGTCTGACAGTTCTGACTTCTATTCCTATATCTTGTGTGGGTTTGACAGAATAGATGGTCATGTTTCCTGTGTGGGTCCGAAAACTTAGCTGGTCTTGTATCCTGTGTGGGTCTGACATCTTAGATGAATAAATTACTACATATAATCATCTCTACCACTCTAGAAAATATGTATACCCGTGTGATCTGAGTCTTTACTTTCAGTGGATATCTTCGTGGTGATTGGCTTTACTTCCATTGTGGAATGGGTTGTGCTTGGGAACGAGAGTTGGATCCAGAATATGATTGATAACTTAGGTATATGTATGGGCATATACCTATGTAGGGCTGGTTGATACTTCATGATTGTATCTTTCTACTATGATTTATCTATAGTGGATTTCAGGATACCTTTGGGGCTATTGGGGTCCCCAACTGAATATTGTTATACTCAACCTAGCGCGGGCTTCGCCCACAACATGTTCTGTTCTGTGCAGACGTCGGTCAATAGTGATTGATGCTGAGGGTGATGAAAGTGAGGATGCTCGGAGGAGAACTATAAAAGACACACTTGAGGGATGAGTTGTTCGAGTTCTGTACCTACCCATCAGGTAGGATTTCCCGGTGGAATATCTATGAGCTGTTTTACCTTTTTACTTGTACTTGTACTTGTTGTTTCAGTTGGGTTTGTATTCCGGCCCACTTACATTCAGCACACTTTTTTTTCTATATTAGTACTTGTTTCTTCTACATCTTGTGGTCAGACTTGTGTGTTACAGGATTAAAGGAAATGGATTCCCTTTTATTGGGATTACACCATTGGTGCTAGTGGCCAGCCCTTGGCCTATGGAAGGCGGTCTTGGGTTAGTAACAGTTTGGGCCCCGAGGATAGGTCATGAAAAATTGGTATTAGAGGATTCGGTTCTACCACATAACTTGGACTCTGATTCTTTTAAAGCCAAAGTGTTAATTCTTTTGGGTGTGGTTATCAGTTTATGGAAACCAGTGTTGGTGTGGCGACCGGCGTATCCATACACCAGGTCTCTGATTTCTGATCTCCGACTCAGTTCATGAAAACACTGATTGCGTGTGTGTTTCCATTGAAAAAGTTTTCTTCGTGATTACTTTGTGTAAACTCACTAGGTATATTGTTTTAACCATTGCGTACCTGTTTCTTTTTAGGATGGGCCCACGAAGGTAGCCAGCTAGGGTTCCGAGTTTCATACGAGATGGTAGCCCATCGAGCTGTGAGGCCTCGTTGTAGGGCCCCATCACAGCGGAGGTACTAGCGGTACCACTACCCACTGGGCCACCGATACCACCATCTCCAGCAGCAGAGAGGGCACACCGCCTGAGTATGTTTCATGATTTACCGCACTAGAGGCTGACCAGGTGTGCCCAAAATAAATTTCTGAATTTTTTTTTCGAGTATGTTTAGTAAACATACATTCAGGATTTTATATCATTTAAAATGGTTATCATAATTGAAATCTGAGGGCACCGTTGAACTCGCAACGCCGGTATTCGCTTAACAAGACCTTCACCACAGTTGCATTTTATCGAGGTTAGATGTTTTTTTGGGGTTTCTAAATAATTTAAATAAAAATCTGTATAGCATATTTTTATTTGAATGGTATTTAAAACCTCCAAAGGGAGGTTGTAGGTGGGGCCCACCCATGCATAACCTTCCATGGGATGATATTATGTGGTGGGGCCCACACAAGCTCAAACCCCATTAAACCCCTTTAACTATTGAGTTCCCCATTAATGGGGGGAAACTCTTGGTCTACTCTCATAATGGTGCCAAACCCCTATTCATTAATCGAAACTCTCCACCTCCCTTGTTTTGAATTTTCAATCCCTTCCTTCTCCTTAAATTAAATGTGTTGTCACATTTAATGAAGGAAAACTCTTTGGTTGTTGTGCCATAAAAATAATAGTGAACTATTTATATTATTGTGTCTTAGCTTTCTTTTGTGGCGCCTTGGATAAATAGGGAAAACATCCTCTCCAACAAGGAATACTCGTCTCCATTGAGGGATGACGATGCCGCCTTATCCCTTTACAACTGGGGACTGAAAGGGAATACACGACCTATGAATAATGTCTCCAACGATGACATAATATCCTCCCGACGTCAACGGAACGATACCGCCTTACCGCGACTCTACCGAGCGAACACCGATTGCATGGTAGGGGGATTTGATTATCTTAATGTATGAATTATACCTTCATTCTTCGTCGTTTATTTTTGGTTCAACGGTGGCCAATTGTAATCACATAATACGGAGGGTGCGGCCTGAACAAACACGGCCCGATGCCCCTCTATTGGATCTTGTTTGGTTCACGTCGGAGGCGGAGCCAGAAGGGCACAATTCCATCACAACGCGACGGAGAAGAACCAGGACAGATGAAAGAGGCGCGACACTGGAGGTGCAGAACTGCGGCCATGACGGGCCGCAGAAAAGGGTTGTGGCGCCGTTGCGCCACACCGGAGAAGAACCACGACCGTGAAGGCCGCTTCATATGGATAAGTGCAGCACCGTCGCCTCGCGTGATGGAGCCGAAGGCCGCAGCCATGTCGGGTCGCGATAGTGATGGCGTGACACCATCGCGCCACACAGATAGTACGAGTACTGCGGTGCCGTCGGGCCACAGTGGAGTTGCGGTGGTGGCCGGCTGGGCTGGCTGCGGTGGAGCCGGATTAGCGGGACCAGCTGGGTCCCATGGACCCTGAACCAGTGTAGCACACCAGTTCTGTTTAACAAACCAGGTGGGGCGCAGCACCCCCTACCTCGTGTTGCCGGCTAGGCCACCACGAGCAGGGCCACAATGGTCGGGCCACCCTCGGCTGGGCCGCCACTCGGTCGGGCTGCCCAAGGTGGGGCCGCATACGAACAGACTGCCCTAGGTCCGGTTCGTCCCCTCCAATCTGGTAACTTCCTCAGACTGGGTCAGAAACGCATGCCGGGTAAGACCCTGGTTCAGACTAGTTCGAGCCTGGTCAGTCCGACTGAGTCGAACCGGATGCAAACCCACTATGTCTATGTATACCTTTTGGCCAAGATCTAAGGATACATGTGTCTGATTGACGTACCGCCTATGGAAATGGAATTTTTGGAGCGATAATATTCTTATGGAATACTCCACATGAGGTTTGGATGCAGTTGAGTCACAGTCGTGTTGGTTTGAGCCTAAAACCCAACCGAGCCACTAGAACGGAAATCCCAATAACTCTCAGACTGGGCGTCCGATTGACGCACCATATTTCACATTGGGTTCTTTATAATGATAAAGAACTACAGGATACATCAACTCAGAACATTGTGATAGTTTATGTATTGACACTTGGCTCGAGGAGTGGACCCTACCGGAATCGAGTGTGTTGTGTGCAGGAATCCTAGGGCTGGCTGCGATGATACTGTACCAGAATTCTCCATGGGTTCGACATCGATTACTACTATACTGGAATCCTCTATGGGTTCGACAGCAATGACTACTTTACTGGGATCCTCTGAGGGTCTGATAGTTCTAAATTCTGTTCCTGTATCTTGTGGGGGTCCAACAGAATAGCAGGCCTTGTATCCTATGTGGGTCTGACAGCTTAGCTAGTTATGTATCTTGTGTGGGTCCAATAACATTGATTAATCAGTGATAACATCTGATCGTCTCGACCACTCTACAAAAGTTTTATACCTATGTGAGATGAGTCTTGACTTTCAGTTGATATCATCATGGTGATTCACTTTACTTCCTTTGTAAAATGGGTTGTTCTTGGGCTCGAGAGTTGGAGCCGGACTGTGACTGATAACTTAGGAATATGTATGGGCATATACCTCTGTAGGGTTGGTTGATAATTTTTGATTGTATCTTTCTACTGTGATTTATCCTTGGAGTATTTATGGGCCTCGGGTCCCATAATGAGTATTGTTATACTCACCCCTGCACGGGCTTCGCCGACACCTTGTTTTGTTCTGTGCAGACGACGGTCAGCAGTGATCGAGGCTGAGGGTGACGGACGGGAGGCTGCTCAAAGATGGACTAGATAGGTCAAACTTCAGGTAAGATTTGTTTGAGTTCTGTACGTACCCTTCAGGTAGGATACCCCGGTGGATGATCCATGAGATGTTTTCCCTTTTTACTTGTACTTGTACTTGTTGTTTCAGTTTCGGTTTGTATTATGGACCACTTACTTTCAGCACACTTTTCTTTTCTATATTATTACTTTTTTATTTTACAACTTTTGTTCAGACTTGTGTTTTATAGGTTTAAAGTCAATGCCTTCCCTTTTATTGGGATTGCGCCTTTGGTTCTAGTCGCCATCCCCTGGCCTATGGAAGGTGGGTTTGGGGTAGTCACGACCTGGGCCCTGAGGACGGGTCATGAAAAAATAAAAGCAGTAGTTATCCTGTAAAAAAGTGGGACTCTAAGATAATCAAAGGGCTTGGACCCTTATTTGATTCACATCTCCATAATAATATAATTTTTCCTATAAATAGAGAACATCTTCCCAAAAAAGATGAATGTTTTATCCAAAATAAAACATTACCCAGAAACACATTCAAAGTTGTTTAGAATTTTCTTTAGAATAAGAACATAGTTTTTTACCACCCTCCGGTAAAAAATGATATCACCATCATAGATGATATGTACATGGGTAGTGAGGGAACTAGACGATTTAATTTTATTGATATCTTCTTTTGAGACTATGTGAATGAGGATCCTGCAAGGTTAATACTCAAAAATATCAAAGAAAAAATTTGAGAGTGGATCACCTTGATGAACACATATAGATAAAGTAAAATAATCATTTGGGAACTATTTATATGCACCAAGACATGAGTATATCCATATAGGGAAGGAACCCAATTAATGAAGGTGTTTTTGAAAAATAAATATCCAAGAATTGTGTACAAAAATTTCCAGTATAAAGTATCAAAGGAATTTTTAATATCAAAATTAAGGGAAATTCTTTCTCCTATTCCAGCTTTCATGAGCATATTAATATATTCTTAATCAGAGGAAATTCATTCCTAGATATATTTTCCTTTAATAAATCCAAAATTCTTCTAATAGGAAATTTTAGAACAATGATTGAGACCCTATCAACAAAAATCATAATGATGACCTTATAAATTTAGTTTACCTAGGAAATAGGTCAGAAAAGATGAATTTTAAAAGCTATCTCACTTTTTTGAATTAAAGTGATAAACTGAGCATTAATACCATGAGGGAGTACTCTAAAAGTTAATAATGATGAGAAAATTTACAGAAATACCCTTTAATCACCTCCCAATATATCAAAAAAAAATTTGATTGAAGCCATTTGAACTAGGATCACTACTTTCATTGAGGATAAAAATGGCCTCCTTAGTCTCAAAATGAAGAGGGATACTATTGAGTAAGTTGTTTTCATAAGAAGATACTATATAATGGAAAACACCATCCATCAAAAACCCCTCTAAAACCGTCCCATTGAATATATTAGATTAGTAATCAAAATGTAATCAATAATACCTTCCTTATTATGTATGATTTGATCACAAGATTTCTGAAAGGATAAATGACAGTTATACCTCATAATTTTTTGAATAGTTTAGATGTTTTTTTTGTTATTTTCCCCATCTTAAAGCCACATTCAGTTCAAGGATTATGAAAAAATATAGTCTATGATTTAACATAGGCTGATTCTATTGTTTAGTATATAAAGCGGTGAAAAGGTAACCAATTGGTTTGGGTGAAACCAATTGTATCAACCTAATTTGTATTCATCCCATGTTCATGGTATAGCAGAAAACATAAGATCATTTTGATTAAATTCTATAAATAATGTTTTATAGGCTAATAGTCATAGTTCTTCTTCAAATCCAATTAGGATAGGTTCATACAATCACACTTTCCATGGTAATATGTGTATGATAAAACTTTATGAACAATAATTATTAACTAAGTTAATCTCCTTATGGTTACCATTTTAAAATCTAAAGATTCATTAGCTTCATAAATTACAATAAGCTGATAACCTAAACCTACTAGGATTATCCACACAATGAGGTGATGATAAAAATCAAGTAAATTGTATACATTCTATGAATAATCACGATGTTGCTTCAAAAGAAACACCCTAAGATTAAACAATATAGAATGAATGTTAAACAATTCAAACAACATATATCGATTAATAATGTAACTTCAAATAATGAAACAATTAAGAATGAACAATATGGAATCAAAATTAATAAGAAAAATCCACAAAACATATTATATATAAAGAATGATGAATAATGATGTGATCTTTGATGAAGAATGGAGTGTGGCAATGGAAATGGGAGTTGGAAACATAAGTGACATTTCAACTGATTAAGAAGAGATAAGAAATAATAAAAAATTATTTCTGATTAAATAACAAAATTAAAATAAATATTGAAATTTATGTTAGTGTGAGAATGAGTGAAAAAGTTAAAGAAAAATGTGAGAATGAAAAACATATGAAGATCTCTCATGTGCGGAGGGAACTGCAAATATTAATAGGCCAAAGACGTTCATAATGTCATGTCCTACACATTGTGTAATAAATTATGTTACATGATTCCTGACATATGAAAATCCGGTATATTGTTTTCAAACCATTTAATTCAGATCGACTATTCCAACTGAGGAATCTATTCATATCTATGACTAGGTGAGAGATCAAATCATGCACATTGTGCAATCTCTACACATCATGCATTAAATCACTTTTGTTGGGATTATGATGTCTAAAAGCTGATTGTCATGTAATGGATTCACATCTTTTATATCATATTCATCTCATGAAGTGTCTTCATGGGTTGTTTTACGACCATCTAGGAATTATTTTAATGATGTTGACCTCTGGTGCATATGATACATGGCGTGTAAAGTTAATTTTAGAATAATTTTCAAAATTTATTATATTAAGTCCATTTTTTCTACTTCCTTTGAATAAAACCAAAACCCAGTCCATTTTCGAAAAATTCATGAATTAAAATTTAAAAAATGTATCTAAAAATATATATATAATTTCAGGTAATCAAAATCATATCATACCCATACCCTCTGGTCATGTACAAATAGTTTACTTTTAATGACACTAACAATTATACCAAGCGAGAAAACCCAATATAAAAATACACTTATATTCGTAATTTCTTACATCTCGAAGTAATCCAATAATACCGTAACTAACTATTCTATTTCCTCTGGAAATTATCTATATAAACAGTTTAAAACACGTTATTACTGTAATATCTCTCACAATTATCTCCATATATAGATTATTTCTATACATACTTCTTCGTAAAATTCCCTGAGAAATTGAAAACCAAATAAGTGGTGGTCTCAAATTCTCAATAAGGTAAAATTATCAACATGTCATAATAAGATAGATCATAAGCTTTTTGAGAAACCATGGTCATGGTATAAATATCTAATTAATATGTTAATGGATACATAAAATATATTCATGAAGATTTATAAAAGAACATATGACCACAAATGGTCAGTCATATTCCATGGAATAAGCTTTCAGAAACATGGAAAAATAATCCTAAACCTAGAAGCACTAAAAAGGAATATCACATTGAATTGTGGAAAAATCATTATCATATAAATTCATAGCCTTGTGGATATAGTTATACATAATCATGTTAATGCATTATTTTATGAAAATATCTATTAAAAATAATATTCATGGATTATATTTTGATATATAAATAATTAATAAATTCATTTGAAGAATCTAATGGACCCCACCCATGTTAGGGATCTAATGGACCCCACACATCTTTAGGACATAACATACCCCAATTATCTTAGTGTTATAACATTCCACAGGCATATTTCGAATATAAAGGACCCTTTTAATCTCAGGGTTGTAATGGGGGCCCACCTATCTCATATTTATAATAGACCCCACCCATATCATAATGATATTTGAGGGATATAATGGAAACATGCATTGAATAATGATAATCAGTGCACATGGGTGACACATTTAATCATTAATACAATATATCATGAAAACCCGATGGAAATAAAATGTATTTGCAACATTTTCAATTGGAATCGCATAAAATGACATCAAGAATTTACTTTGGTTGATAA
This sequence comes from Viscum album, assembly GCA_963277665.1. Taxonomy (NCBI): domain Eukaryota; kingdom Viridiplantae; phylum Streptophyta; class Magnoliopsida; order Santalales; family Viscaceae; genus Viscum; species Viscum album. The sequence continues at coordinate 211,097,130 of OY728155.1, read as the reverse complement.
AAAACATTAAATTAAAAAAAATATGTTTTTATATGGAAATTTAAATGGGGTTTCATGAAACATAACTCCAAATTAGATTAATCATTTGGATATCAAGATGAAAATATAAGTGAACAAGGTTTTTAGAAAACATTTCTTAAAACTGTTTTAATGAGTCCATGTTGTTAGTTAATTTGAAAAATATTTATGAGAAGTTGGCTTGGATAATTTTTTATCATTATCTAGAATTAAATCCCAATAATGGATTCTTAAAAAATTCATAAGGTTTTTCAGTCAGAAAACTATAGTGGAAGATAAAATATATGAATTTGTAAAGGAATACCTTTTTAATGTTTCAAAATACACTTTTTGAAGAAATAATCATTAAAAAGAATAATAATACTTCTATTAGAAAAGTGGAAAATATAAATATGATTATTAGTAGTGATAATACATATTTTTATTTCAAAATAATAATATAAAAACACTGAGGTAGTAAATAATATGGATATAGAAAAAAAGATCCTTTTGATAAGATGAGATTTATTAATAATAATATTATATTCATATAAAAATAAATTAAATATAAAAATATATTTGACATAAAAATATAATTTCCCAATTAATATAATATAGAATATAACATTAAATAATTATACGGAACAACATAAAAAATATAGAAGAACATAGCGATGAGAGGAAAACTCTAACTCAACGAGATGAGCATGGGGTCAATAAAAACCCTTACAAACGTCTTAATTTATTAATCCAGAATCATTTTAGAGGTATTTTATAAGAAATAAATCTAAATACTCATAAAAAATAATAAATATAATTCAATATAACTTTAAGGTGTATGAAATAAAATATAGATTAACAAATAACATAAAGATACATTTTAACTCAAAGAAGGGAAATTATGTAATAAAAAACCCAAAACATAGATTCTTGATTTGTGGAATGTTCTCTAAAATACATTATAATAAACATAAATATATTAATAAATTGTTTGATAAGCTTATTAATTTCCACTTCCATTCCAAATAATCATTTATAGTCATTCTCTATACAAACATTCGTTAGTTATTGTTTATTTTTAGCTTCGAATGTTTGTATTTTTGTTCCTTTCATATGAGTTTCATAATATATATATTGATCCACATTATCTGATAAATGTTTCATAATTTATATATTATTTAATTTAATTAAATCATATTGTTTCAATTATATCTTTATTTCCAATTTCATTTGATTGAAGTTATGGGTACGGTTTGTCGGAAATGAATATATTACAGATTTGTTCTGGGAAATTTTCCTATAATAACAAACTACTTTATAATGTTAATTAATGTTTATTTATTAATTTAAAAATAATAATATCCTAAATTAAAATATAATATCATAAATTAATTTTATTAATGTCTTTATGATCACTTATTATGGTGGTGTTATAGACAATATTACACCATTCATGTAAGTGGATGAACACACGAATAAAATAACATGTCATATTAATGAATGAGAAAGATTATGAAGATATATTATATTATTATGGTTTTATAATATGTATAATGATGTTAATATAACATCATTATATTGTGACGTGAGGTTTATTGATATTGTATTTTTGAAAATAAATTAAAATAATTCAATAGAACTTGCCACCCACTTGGATAAATTGATCTATCTCATGATGAATTCCTATAAATAATGGAATTGGTTATTTAACATTAACTATGTCCTTAAAAAATAGTTTAGGATTCTTAAAAAAGTAAATATGTTGGGTATTAAATTTGAATATAAATTGAAAATATTGTTCGATGTTGGTGGAAGTGAGATCCTTTTATATATGAAATTGAGTGGCATATCCTTGGAATATAAAAGTAGGTGAGTGGTAAATATGTAATTACATGGTATTTAGTTGATTTATGTGAGTAAATGTTGGTTATGAATTTTATATAATATTTAAAACCTTCCAATTTTCTTCAAGAGATTCTATTTTTTAAGTAAGTATAATAAAATTTGATCCATTTTTTGATTACTTCTTTTTAACAGATTTTATCTTATTTAATTAAAAAAACCATTTTAATTAGTTTTTCATGAAATTTATAATATAACCCCTAATTCAAAACTAAAAATTTTAAATATTAATATTTAATTCAGTAAATCAAATTATATTTTTAAATATGATAAAATTAAATTTAAAATTAACATATATGATATTTACAAAAACTATTTTAGTATATATAAATGTATCCTAAATATTAAACATTATCATTAATATTTAATATCAATTACTAATTAAGTGAGTTTTAAAATATATTTTTATATATTAACAAATTAAATTATATTAATTATCTATATTCCTTCAATTTAATTTAGTTACAAAAAAATATATAGCACTTAAAAACAATTCTTTGAAAATACCCCTTTTATCCATATTGTGTTAACTAACATTGTTAATTTAATTTTAATGCCTAAAAATGATATTGGACACATTATTTAATATGAATATTTTTATTAAAAAATATAAAATTATTTTATTATATACCTAAAAGTGATAAAAAATAAATTTAATATCAAATAAATAATGACTTGAAAGAATATATTTAGAAAAACGTATTTTGAAGCATAAAAGAATTTATTCTTATTCCATTCCAAGTAAAAAAATCATATAAATATTAATTTACTTGATTATAAATAATTTTAGTATATTTTATAAATATCATTATTCAAAACTGATCAATTTAATTTACAAAGACAAAAAAATACACAATACATAAAAATAAAATTTATTTCAAACAACATTATGCATATCCTATTCATTATACACAAGGTATAAATTTTTTTCTCCTCACGTATATTGTAGGAACAATTTAGTATATTTTTTCATTGGAATTCCCCCTCCATAGTCATTTGTAATATTTAATGCTATCAATATATTTATATTAAAATCCTTCATTTAATATTATAAATATGTAAAATTATTCTAAAATAATAATAATAATATTTAACTCATAATATATAATTTTTATGAAATGATTTTTTAAATAATTTATTTTTTTTCCATTCCAAATTATATTTTTTTCATATATTTATTAAAAATAATGTGAATTTATTACACCTATTGGATAGATTCATAACCAACAACCATATATTTAATGATGATTTTTTCAATTACCATATTCATAGTGACTATATTTATAATAGACAAATTGCATTCCAATATATATCCAAAATAAAATAATCCATCATAAAAATATATTCCATTATCACATCACAAATAACAGTTCTCTTAAAATAAATTTTAATTAAGGTTTTTTCAAAAATATTTTTCCAGTTATGGTATTATTTCACATTATAGGTCAACTAATCTATGAAATTTTCATGTTATAAATATTTTATTATTTTTATTTTATTTTCCCATTTTAATATATTTTCTTTTAATGTATGTAATCATCAATTTTTTATAATAATCTATAAAAAATAATACATGTTTTCATTTAGGTTTTCTTTTATTGTTCCATTATGAATGAATAATGTGTTTTAAAAATGATTCATATCTTATATGAATAATTTTATACTGTAGTTAAATTATTTTTATCTATTTGGTAAGTATTTTTAGGAATGATACACTTGTATTTTAATGAAAGAAAATGATTCCTAAAACCTATGTTTTTGGTATCCCCCACCTAAGTAAATTTTGTCCTAGCAATTTTAATTATCTTTTACCAATTAAAATATCTAATGGAATCTTTACTAAAGTCATGATATATGATATAATTTATAATGATATATGAATTTCATTATAACATGGAAGACTTTAAAGCTTTTATTTTCATTATTAAAAGAAATATATTTGCCTAGACTATTTTAAAAAAATTTCCATAGAGGATATGAATACTTATACTTTTCTATATGTTTTATGAGGTTTACCTCGAATGTCTTATGAAAAATAATTTTACACTATTTATCCACATTAATAAAGAAATATTATAATTATGGGATGAAATTTACATTCTCAAATCATGAAAATTATCAATTTTATTTGATATTAGAGTATTTACAACCATTTTTAAATTGATTAAATTACTAATGTATATTTGACTTCATTTTATGAATATTTTTATGATGATTTGTTTCTATTGTTTCTCTAAATTAATTTAAATCATATTTTTATCTGTAAATATGATCTGATCCAAACATCCTATGAACATGGAAACTAATTCCATTATTCAATAACTGGTGACACATTTGGCATGTATTCACTATTGAGTTGCTTATTAACTATATGTGTAATGTTTTATACCATATTGGGTATCATGACACATATTATAGAATTTTTTTTCAAATGATGATATTCATCAAACATTCATTTAGATGTGTCCTTTGGTAAATTACATTTGTGAAAAGATATTTATATATCTAATAAATTGATATGATCTATTTGTAAAGGGAGTTAATCTCTTCCTAATATGCCAATGAATTCTACTATGTGAAGAGGATCTTGATCCAGAAGAAGTAATTTTCCAAAAAAAAGGTAAACATTTGTATAATTTGGACAAAGTCATGATGTTTTTTTATTGATAATTCCATTTCCTTTGTTTGAGGTGATAAATCAAAATTATTAGTAAACACTAATAAAAATAAGACATATGAAGATCTTGGGCGGTGTTAAATTGAACCTTTCCCCAATTCACTATCATGATCCACATTATCATTAGACATTTAATAGGGTCATTCTCGTTCCCTTTGTTTTATTGTTTTATTTTACCTATTATACTTTTATCACATGTATTGGGGAAACCATTTTAAAAATACCAACATTTCATTCATAAGAAGAATTGAAGTTTGGATGTTGTATTAATTGGGAGATTATTACCCTCCATTTTATCCATTGGCATCAATATCCTTCCACAATAATCATTAAATCAATGGTTAACCCTTAAACACATGAAATTTTTTCCAATTTAATTCATGAAATTTCCAAGTTGTTTCCACTATCAAACCTGAAATGTATGAATTTTAGATTTTCTTCATTAATGGACATTATAAGCTAAAATTCCATTAAACATAATTTTTTTCATATTTTTTGAATTATTTTACTTCATAATGGTTCACATTTTTAGTCATATCTCATGTTCACTGGTTAATCATAACCATAAGATTTTAACTTCTCTCTATGATTCCATTTGGTTTCTCTGTGGGAATGTCAATAAATTTCCCATAACATCCATTCCTATCATGGTTTCTTCTATATTAAACCATTACATTTATAATGGAAATATTATAGATGAGTATATGTAAATTTACAAAAATAAAAACTAAAATCATAGAATAAGTAACTCATAAATGACATGAATACAATGAATTTTTATTCTCTATGATCTATTATAGGTAATCTATTGTTATTTTATTATTAGGTTCGCTTTCCATAATTGTAATTCATTACATCATTAAATTCCATAAAAATAAACTTAAATCATTTATAATGTCTCATAATGATCTTGTGAATCAACAAAATCATATCCCCTAGGAGTTTAAAACCATAATTACATTTAGTCCTTTTAGTTAACCACTAATTAAAGACCAATTTAGTCCTCAACAATGATTTTTCCGGTTGATTACCACTATGTGTATCTAATATTGATCTTGTATCCACTTTTTTTCATCTGGAAAAATATGTAAATTCTAGGAAACCATACAATTCATGCATTACAAAACATAGAAGATGTTTTCTTATATTTTGACTTACACCAATGTTTTTCACTATTTATTATAGTCTTAAACCATAAAATTTACTGAAGACAACTCTGAAACTAATGTAAAAAAATATAATTGGACACTCGGGTCTAGTGCCAAAAAAATATTTCAAAATACCCTTTCTTTGATACCAGGTGAGATAAAACATGATCTTAACACATATAACTTCATAATTTATCACTTGTCACAATAATCAAAGAATAAAAGAACCAAAAGATTAATATCATAGGATAATTTCTATATTAATATCCTATTATACATTATTTCTTCTACATCTCCCAAATATATCTCCATATAAGTCTTTTTTCAACACATAATCTAGCATAAAATTCCCAAAGAAATTATAAACAAAATAAGAGGTGAGATCAATTTCAAAGGGAAAACTAATCAATTAGTCATATAATGATAGATCATAAGCATATGATAAAACACGATCAGGGGTGAAATATCATATTTGAAGGTTCATGGATCCATAATACTTAGTTATAAATCATGATACATGTACATATAACTACAAATTATTAGATATATACCACAGAGTGAGATTAGACAAAAATTAAGAAATAATCTTGAGCAATGGAGCATAACATGGGTATATAACATATAATAGTGGAATAAGTATAACATAGAAATTTATAATTTTGTGAACATAAGTAATCTCAATCAAGTAAACGTATTATCATGTGAAAATTGTTAATCAGTGTCATGTATATTCATTATTTTTTGAACATCGCTTCTATAATTAATGATCTGGCATTATCATGTGACTTGTCGACCTTTTAAGAACATATTGGAGGTTGTAGATGACACCCCCTATATAAATCCTTTAACTAACACTATTATTATTAGGGATATAAAATATACAAACCATCAAAGTTCTATAATTTAATACATCCATCGTTGGGATATAACATACCCCACTCATCTCAGTATTATAATAGAACCCGCATAAGTCAAGTATACAACATACCCCATCCATATCTTAATGATATCATATGGATTAAACATAACCCACAAATATCATAATTGTAATAGATACACATGGGCTTCATATGAAATAGATCATAAAAATTCCCTACTAAATACAAGGAATGAAGTTGGGTTTTGTAACATTATTAATGGTATCACATAAAATGATATCAATAATTAGATCTATTAGAAAAAAAAAATTAAATCACCAAAAAAATTTAAATAAAAAAGTAATTTAGGGGTTATTTCACAAACATAACTCAAAAAGATATAAATAATTTCTATATAAATATAAAAATTGGATGATAATTCAAAAAAATATTTTTTTTAAAAATCATTACTTATCTTTTAGATAAAGAGAAATATTTGTGAGTCATTTTGAAATGATTTTTTAATTAGTTTATATGTATACCTTTTTAAACATTATTTATAAAAAAATCCCAGTAATTATGCCTTAAAAAATACATTATAGTATTCCTAGGAAAATATGGAGTGGATGATAAAATATATAAAAATTTAAAAGAATGCTTTTCTAAAATTTCGTAATAACCTTTTCAAACCCTATATCATCAAAAAGGATGATAAGACTCATTTTTTTGAACGTGTGGATAAGATAAATATGATTATAATAGGAGATAATATATATTTTTATTTCCAAATAATGAAGGAAAACATTTTTTAATGAAATAATATAGACATTGGTGAAAAATATCAATTGTAGAGGATGTGAATTAGGCATAAATATTTTATATTCTTATAAAAAATAAATTCATCGATGAAGAAGGTTTAAATTAAAAATATAATTATACTAAAGAGATTTGAAATAATATCATATGATTTTTTATATATAATAATATAAGAAACATTATAATATAGTCATTGGTGAAAAAATTTCACTCGGTAAGATTTAAATTGAGTTGACAAAAACCCTTATAAACGTTATAATGTTTTAAGAAAGAATTATCTCAGAATCAGTTTATAAGAAATAACCGAAAATAATTTAGAAAATAAAAAAATGAAAAAATATAATAAAATTGTATGGTGTATGAAAAATTCATTTAATAATGAATCTCAAAAGAAAATAATTATAACTAAATGAAAGGAAATCAAGTTCTGAAATACCCTTACCTTTTATTCTAGTTTTATTGTATATGGTCATAAATCTTGTTTGGAAAACATTATTATATTAAAAATGTATGTCAAAAACATATTCATATTTAGAAAATAATATACTCTTATTTAATAATCATTATCTATATATATACTAGTAATTTATTGTTTATATTCATCATCAGATACTAGTAAATTATTCTGTTTCTTATGAGTTTCATAATACTAATAGAAATTCCCTTTCACTGTGAAAGGATCATAATTCATTGATTATTAAATTTAATTTAATAATTATTTTTCAATGATTTAGGTTTTCCCATTTTCAATTTATAGAAATAATGGTTATGGTTTGCGATAATGGTACCCAAGAAGATCTTGTTTTGGGTATATTTTTGTGATAAAATGGGATAAATTATATTGATCATTAATATTTATTTGTTATAATAACAGAAACAATATAATATCATAAATATAAATTCAATATCTTATATTACTATAATTAATTTATTTATGTTCATTTCTGAGGTAGATGTTGATGATGGTATAACATTAGTCTTGTAGGTGGTTAAAGTACCCATATAAGAATAAGTTATACAAATGAATGAGAAAGATAATGGAGTTAAATATATGTAGTATCATTTTATAAAATAAATAATGAAGTTAATATAAAATCATTATGGTGGGGTTTTAGTGTTTGGTATATTATATTTTGATAATTTAAATTAAAATAAATAAGAACAAATTGTTTCCATCTTGGAGAAAGCACTCTTTCTAATGATGACTTCCCCTGGAATGAAGGATTATTCCTTCTTCATGTGACCAGGTGATTCCAAACATAGTAGAGGATTCTAGAAGAATAAAAATGGTAGTTTATTCTATAGTAATTCTTAATAATATATTTGTTTTTAGATGATTGAAATTTGATCATTTTGTTAGGGAAAATTGGGGTCATATCCCAAGAAAAAAATGTTTCATGAGGGATAAAGATGAATCACAAGGGTGTTAGGTGATTTATGTGAGTAAATATAGGTGAGCCATGTGGGATTGAATTTTCCATATAATATAGGCTTTCAAGATGTTTTATGTTTTGTGTAAAATATTATTCATGGAAGATTACCTCTTCCACACCTTATTAACATTTTAAATTACATATCCGTGATGATTACTTTAAAAACTGTAATGCTACCCCTCTTAAAAAATTTCATAACAGTTATTAAAAATTTAAAAAATATTTAATATAATTAAATTTCAAAATATGATAAAATTACATTTTAAATTGACGTGTAATGTATTTAGAAATTACTATTTTGTCAAAAACATAACAATTAAATATTAGTAATTCTCATTATTATTTATTATTAGTTACTAATTAAAGGAGTGTTAATATTTTTTTACTCATCTATTGTATTAGATTAATTTTATTCATTTGAAAATCTAACTTTTTTATAAAATTAATATACAACACTACAAAAAAAATTCATTGAAGATAAAATTTTTACCTTTACTCTTCTTATTTACATTTATTGCGGTAACAAACATTTTCCATACTAAGTTATTTTAAAGATTAAATAATAAATTAGAAAAATTAAAAAAATTATTTGATATTAATTTTATTTTATTTATTATCTAAAGGTGAAAAAATAAATTTTAATATAAAATACATAACATGTAAAACCCTCTTTTTAAACGAATTCATTTTTTAATGATTAGAGAATCTATTCCTATTACATTCAAGTAAAAGTATTTAGAAAGATATTAATTCACTTTTTTTATATATTACAAATATATTAAATTAATATCATTATCCAATATGATTAGATTAATTAACTATGTAAACAATACACAATAATTTAAAAAATATTTCTTTGAAAAAAACATTTTTGAGAACATATTTTTCAATTAATTTTATCAACACATCGATATATACAAAATATTTGAATTTTATATATTAATTAAACAATTATATAATTAAAATAATAGTAATACATTATAAATAAAATATACATTTCGTATAAAAATGTTTCAATTAAAAATTTTCATTTTTTCATACCATGAATATATTATATACAATTTTTGACTAAAAATTAACCAAATTCATTTCACATATTGGATTCATGAATACCAAATGACCAAATCTCTAATGATCATGTTTTTAATGAATATATTTCCAATAAAAATATTTATAATAGTCATATTAACATCCTATATATATCCATAACAAAATCACTCATCATATAAATTCATTCAATTCTAACATCACAAAGAACACTTCTCACTCAATAAATTTTCATTATGTAATTTTCATTATGATTTATCATTTAATAATTTTCATTTATTATTCATGGTTTAAGATGATCCAGTTTATTAAAATTATGAAATATTTTGTTATCCTGTTTATTTTCTAATTTTTATATATGAACTTTTAATAGATATAATCATAAATGGTATGTAATATTATCTATAATCTAATAATTTATTTCAAGTAATTTTTCTTCAATATTCAATTATAATTGAATAAACTGTTATTATTTTGATTTATATATTATAGGAGTTATTTTCTGCTTATGAAAAATTCTTTTGATCGATTAGAAAATATATTTTTTAGTATATGGAATGAAATTAGTTCCTAAAACCTAGTGTGATATATGTTAAATCTATATCAAATATAAGTAGTTATCGAATGTAATCATCTTAAATTATACATAGAGGAAATATAAAATTAACATGATATTTAAATTTTTATGGTAGATTCTGATGATATTATGAACTATCAAGTTATTGTGTCCATGAAAGGAAAAATGTTTAGGGGAAAAATTCTTCTTAACATACGGAGGAATAGACAAAGGTGGAAGATTATTACATTCTGTAAAATTTTTCAAAATTTTATGTTATTTTGTATCATGTTTTCTTGAAATATATTATTATTTTGTATTTAACTTCATATGGTATATTTTTGGGCTTAGGAATAATGATAATTGCATGGATCAGGGTTCTCACATTCTTATATTCATGTTGAATTTGGGGCTTGGGTCCCCTATACGGTTACTAAATTAGGTAATCCCCCATATACACTAGTTGTGGGACATAAATAGATTGGACCTGGAATTGGTACTCCCTTGTACCAAATAAATCATGTGATCTCTATAGAGTCTACAACAAATTTTTCTACCTCAATCAATTTTTTAGGAATTTTTATGGTGTGGTTCCTCTGTGAATGGGGTTATATACTCTATCATTTGTTGACCTAGTCCTCTATTAGTAATTCATAACTCTCTTTGTTTGTTAATTTTTTGATGAACTGTTTTTCTTATACTATATTTTATGAGATAACATGGGTATGGATTTATTCGGTATTTTTAGAAAATAAGTTCTAGTACTCACTTGACTGAAAACTATTCATGTCCATGGTCCAGATTCCCTAAAATGTTTCTATAATGGGGAAATGGAAATTTTGGGAAATATGGTATGGAACTCCCTATAATATATTTTTTAATTTTTTGAGAATTGGTTCCCCTTTAGGGTTTCAATCAGATGTTTGGTATTAGAAAAGTTGAGTAGTTTAGTTGCTTCAATCCTAGTGACAACTCAAGAACCCATATTTTATTTTGAGGAATGACTCATAAACAACACATTTAATATTATCTTAGTGAACATTTTATTATTACAAAAATTTCTAGTTTCTTATGTGATATGATCCTTTATGTATTAGCTTTAATATTACTATGGAATCTTTATGTCTGTTAAAATTCAAGTTATTGATAATATCTAGATTATATAACTTCTTCCTGTGAACTCTTCAATTTAATAGTTTGATAAGACTTGTAATTTTTATTTCCTTTATATATTTTTGTCTTCCTACATAATATGTTTATAATCAACCTTTAATGGGAATTGTTCCCACATGTGATATGTATAAGAAGACAAAACATAGTCTGAATAGTTAATTTGTGGAAGTGCAGCTAGTATGGACGCTTCAGACTTGATGCTTGATGGTACTCCTGATATCATGGGGGTTCATTATGCTGGTAGTGACGGATACATTTGGAATGTGATAATCGATTCCATAATGATTGAATATATAAACCCTATCATGTGTTATTTTATTTTGAAGAATTTTTTAATTGAAACATTCATGTATTATTTTTATTATATGTATATTTATTTAACAAGTGATATCTCATTCAAGAAATTTTTATAGTATAGTTTATATATATATATCGGTGGATTTTATGGGTATTTTTTGAAATAGAGATCTGATTCTATTGAAAGTAAATATAGGATAAGGCCTATGATGTGGGAATTTTTACTTTATTTTAATCACCATCGCTTATCCTATTTTTATAAATATATTGGACTTATATATATAAACATTACATCTTTTTACATTAATTTTCAACAAATGTCACAATAATTCACCAAAGGACTATACATGTTTACTATATATATATACTAGATACACAATATTCTAATGTCTTGATAGAACTTCATCATCTCCCTTAAAGATCTTCCCACACAGTATTCTTCTTAGACATACCCCACTTCAAACCATTCTTTAGAACTCGAGGAAATAATACATTAGAAAGAATGATTTCAAATTCTTAGTATGGGTAAAAAATAGAGATATTGAAGCTAAAATAATAATAAAATGAGCATAATGATATGAGAATATGAGAATTACATTTCTAAACTATACTCTACATATCATTGATCATATAATTGAGTTGTTTAATAAATCTGGGAAAATCATAAGATATGAATCATAATTTAATCCAATAAAACTATGAATGTGATCATAACATTGTAATAAGACATGAAATTATGTTAGACACATAACTATAGAATATAAATTCCTTAATAGTCAAGGCAGGTTTCCAATACTATCGTAGTGTAATTTGTTCACTCCCCAAAAACATCATAGTAGTTAGTGTTCACTCACTATACTATAATAGAGTATTTGTTTCACTGAAAAAATAATCATAGAGGTCATGGTTCACACCCATGATTATCATAGGATAGAAATATAGAAAATGAGTATAGTTTGTTCCAAATTCAATTCTTTTTTATCTCATGAGATTGCAATCATTACCCATTTCATTGGAGAGAGATATTGGTCGCACTAATCACATAATACATTTCTATACCATCAAAAAATAAAATTTGATCATATCGAAACCCATGAAAGGAAATCATTTTTATAAACAGTCCATCATATTATTACGTGTTGATAATAAATAGGTTTCATAATCATTTTACAATGTTATCAGAACATAACCCATGGAAAAAAGTTGGTTTCATATGTATTTAATCAAGGTATTTTCCATGATTTATAAATAAGTTTTATAAACATATTTTCATCATCAAAATAAACCATTTAGATAAAATAATATGAATGGTATCCTTGAATCATATCCCTAGAAAGTAATAAGTAACATCAAAGGAATTCATGTTAGATGGAAGATGATTTTGAAATATCACTTGGAACATTTATTTAGGAAAATAGCCTTTCCCCTTTAGGAATAATATTTTAAATCAAAGTATTAATAAAAAAATTAAAGATAAATTTCATTGAAAATTACCTCTGAAACATATAAATTATTTTTTAGAGATCATTTAAAAAATTTACGTTTTAAAATATCCTTTATATTTCTAAAAATACATTTTAAGACCAATTTTTTTAAAAAAACAATGGGGAATTCATTGTAATTGAAAATAAACATAATATCTTTTATATTAAGATTTAAAAATTCGTGTTATAGTGATGGAGGAAAAATATGTTTTTTCTGTACATGTTAAAACAATGGTTCCTTTCACATTTTTTAGAAAAATTCAACCTTTCTTTATTTGGAAATTCGATTGAAAATTTATTTAAAAAATAATTTTAAAAATAATAAAATGGTAAAAAAATATCTTTAAACAACCATTTTTTAATTAAAAAGCATTCTTTTAAAAATTTTTAGAAAACATGAATATTAAAGAAAATGGATTTTTTGATAGAGGAGAAAAAAAGTCAATTTTACCTAAAAACTTTCTTTTTATAATATTTAGTACACAAAAAGAGTAAAATGAATTAAGGTTTATATTCAGGAAATAACCATTTTAGAATAAAATTTATGAGTTTCTTTAGATAAAGATCATAATTTTTCATCATAAGAATAATGAATATAAACAATCCTGATAATTGATATGATTTTTTCGTAAAACTATTTCCAAATTTATAACATTAAATCATAGTACCAATGAAGTAATAACATTAAAATAAACCTAAGTTATAATTAGAATATATAATTTCATGATAATACATGTTAAAGGTGCTGTATATACATGTCATAGAAGAAGACATGGATTGTATAATGTGTGGCCCAAAGAAGAAAAATTGAGAAAAAAATCTCTTACCTTAAGAATATGATTCCTTATTTCATGTAAAATCCAATGTATAAGAAATTTTGGTATATTATAAATCTATTAAAATACTAAAAAAATGTATCATACCATATAATTTTTACTTATGATATTTTTTTACCGATTGATTATAAATTCCTCGTTAAACTCGCGTTTTCGTTAATAACTTATTTGTTTTTCTTGTATCTATTGAATTGGTATTTCCAGTCCTATAAATTTTATAATGGTTTTGAAGTATGTATGATGTTAAAAATGATATATATCACATCTATCCAGTAGATCTGTATTAAATTAATCCAAAAAAGTTATATATAGATAATTAAAATGATTTTTTTCATAGAGAATACATGTCGTATACACGCATGAATGCTGCTTCCATTTTTATAATAATTTAAAATAAAGGATGAAAAATAATATACTAACATTATAGAATATTGTGTATGTCATATATATCCCATATCATCATTACTATTACCTTTATTATCTTCCAATTGAAGCATAAGGTAAAAATTAATCATATCCCTTCGTGAGGCGGTAGTCTTCCATACACACGATCGATGTTATTGTATTCCCAAAAAATAAAATGTACTATCTTATATGAGATATTATACTTAAATAATAATAATAATATCATAAATACAATATATAAACATTAAATCAATCATTATATCCAGTCGTGTGAGTTGTTGATTGAAAAATGTATAAAATCAGTTTGTATGGTGGTAATATAATGTACACACAATCTGCGGTTTTGTATCCCATTTTATGGAAGAGGGTATTATTATAGGTTATAATGTAAAAATAATAAAATATTATTATATTTATATAATATTTTAAATATGTTGTAATTATTTATATATAAATTATGGTGTCAAGACAATAAGTGAAAAGCAATAGCTTAGTGAAAATAATTACCTTCACATAAAACAACCTCTTTTGGATACCTTGTTAAGTACCCTATGATAGGTTTTATTGGATGAAAATAAGCTACATAAAATGTATAAGAATGTTTTTTATTTATGTTTTAATATTTTTATTGATAAAAATTGAATTAGAGGTGTGAATAAGTGAGGGGTTAAAGAAACATTTTATAATTATAGAGTGGAATTTTTATATATACCCAAGACTATTAAATAATGGGAATTCACTATCTCCACAAGTTTCTCAAAATCAGATAAATAATTAATTTAATGTATAAAATGTTGTATCCACAGCTCAATTCCAAAAAATCCAAAAAATCATTAAGAATTTTTATCCTTATCCATTAAATTTACTTAATTTTACCATTTTAGATTTCACTACGGTAACCTGTGTCTTTTCATCTAACTAGGTAATACATATAGATATACAAAAACTAAAAGTATCCCTATTATATAATTTTTACCAACATATTATAAAAATAAGATCAAATTTATTTTATAAAAATCATTTTTTGGTGTAAAAATAATTTTAACAGTAGCGCGTGTAATGTGGAAAACCATATTTAAACCTTCATTGTGGTAATTAATTTTTATATATTTATTAATAGTTATTAAAAAATTAATTTTATATTATTAAATAATATAAATTATTCTAAATCCTGATATGGAATATATTTTGTCTAATTAAAATCATAGAAGTTGAATAATTTAATTTTAGATTACTCCCTCAAAGATGAGGAAAAAATGGATTTATAAAGACTAATTATCAATTGTATAAAACGTTTTCATATAATAATTGAATATGGAGTTGATTAAAATTACCTGAATATAATTAATATTTATAATTTAAATAATTTTACTTTTAAAACATCCAAAACTAAAATTTATCTTTGAAATTCATTAAATTACAAGGTAATTTTTAAATAAATATAAGTATTTTTTACAATATATCAAAAAACTAGTCTTTTTCGAAAATTATAAAACATTTACTCAAATATAATTTTAAAATTTACTTTTCAAAAATTGAGATTATTGTTTCAACTAATTTTTCTAAAATAAAAAAAATTATTTCATTATTGGTTTATAAAATGAAATGAAATATTTTTTTAGAAAATAGTGTTTATGAAACCTATAATGAATTTAATAAAAATTATGTTCCTTTTAACAATATGATTTATTTATTTAAAACCATTATATATAATTTTTAAAATATTGAAATTATTATTCATTACTTTAATTTTATGTCCTACATTATCACGGTAATTTTTAGATAACAACATTAATAATATATTATGGTTCTTCAAAGCACGATGTTTCTTGTAGAGCATGCTATCAAAGAAAAAAATTATACGAACAAAAATTCCATAAAATTATTTAATTGTTAAATTGTACACCTATTAAACATAATTTAACCCTCTAAAATTATCACAATCATAAAAATAAGTGTATTGTTTAGAATCATCATATCCTTAAGTCCCTGCGCAGCTTCTTCAAATTAGTTGATTCACCACAAATAATTGATCAGGTGAGTGGTATTATTTTTAAGCACATTCTTAATATGATCCTAAATACCCACTAGTTTTCCCTAATAAGAATTATCATTCTCTTGTATAATGAAAACTGATTTTAGTACATGTGAAGAATCAGTTGTGAACTACATTATGATAATTACATATAACACATCGTGGACATGAGAGAGGTTTGCTGGAAGTACAGATTATTAAGCTATCTTTCTAGGATAATTAAGAATTTTAAAGGGAATGATATTCCTAGTCTATACGTCCCCTTTACTCCCAAATATTATGACATTATTACATAGAAATTTCATTGAAATGCTTTGTCAAGAACATCAAATTCTTGATCACACCGGTCATTATCATCCTATCAATTCTACCGACATTGTGTTTACCTTATGTATTGATGAAATACTCTAACATTATCCTCTATTTTCATATATCTAAAGTACTAATAGATTTATTTCAATAAATTAATCCAATAATATTAGATATTTATAATTAATTAATTATTGGGCTTTATAAGGATACATATGAATACATTAGTGAAAACCATTGTTATATGAAAGATCGACTATAGGATGGTATTGATCACAATCAACATTTAAATCCATAGAAAAATATTATAGAATAACCTCTATGGTATTGAATGTTATCTAAGAGGTTACATATGTATAAGGATGTTATGAAATTATGTAACATAACTATATAGCCAAAGTTTACTAAATACTTTACCATAAAATCGAGGAAAAAAAAGATACTGATCTAGTACAATAGAATGTGACACTCCATAAAACCATATATATTCTTTAATAAATACCCAAAATGGTCAATCTAGAGATAAATTATCTCGAATAGAAATGAACTGTGTTTCCTTCATATGGAGATCGAAAACAATCAATATATAAATATTCTGTTTAGATGTTTTAGAGAGTATAATTACAAAATAAATTGTGATTTTATCCTATTTGTATCGATAATGATCATAGAATCTGTTTAAGATTTTATATGACAACCATGACATTATGACATACCAATCACTAAGATACATAATCAGAAATATCACTCTTCTTGTTTTCTAATAATAAATACTCTTTCATATATGCCAGTTGTAGGATCTATACCCTTTTCATCCCTCTATTATGGGTTCATTCTTTACATCCTTTCCAAACACAGTAGGTTGTCTACCATCATCCGGGTCATCCTTTTTTTTTCAAATAATGTTAATGTAATTCCTATAATATTCCGAAATTTAAATAATCCATTATTACATCATCCTTAATGGTAACATAAACCCAAAACGTTATCAAGAAATTTAATCTTATAAATATAAAATTTAATGACATTTATCCTCAAATAACATTTTCCCAAAAACATATACGAAACCAAAGGGTTTTATTGGAATAATTGTATCTCAAAATACCATAAATCTTGTTAAAATTCCATCACATAAAACCACAAAAGTGGTTTATATAATTTTTTTCTTAAGATCAACCTTAGACTTGTAAACCCATGATGTTACAAGTGACTCTTAATTTAATCTTACAAGGAGACATGCATTCCTATAAATGAAAATTATCCTTTTCTTCCTTAAATAATATCTTATCCTAGAAAAAAAAACTTTTCAATTAGGAGCTTGGGTTCATCTTTCAACTGATAGAATATCTAATTTTATTTCATTATTCTAAAATCACTGTAAAGGGATCTAATCAATGCATAGAATCACATAAAAGTTTACTAAATGATTAACAAAAATTATATTCATAGGACTCATTCATTCAAACTCCATCAACAAATTCTACGATCAAGAGTGGAGAAATAGTGTTACCTAATTATAATTATTCTATTTAGAATTTTTTATTTCATAATTTATCCCTTTTCCCATATATTAAGTGGTTAGTGGGTATTATTATCATCATTTTTCCATGGATTATTGATGTCATTCACATAATTCCCAAAGCCTTTGGTCTTCAATAAATAGATCATGAGTGGTGTATTTTATGTTTTTTCCATAGATTACAATCAAGAGCTAATATCATCCCATCACTATGATTTTTATCCAATCTATGACCTTTCTTTCTAGACACGAAACATTTAATAGTCCTATTAAAGTAATTTCCTATATGTTTCTTTCCACACTTAAAGCAAAATGGAATGCATTTATTCTTCTCACTATATTTTTTATATTTTCCTTTTAATTATTTCTTTAATTCCTTATCAAGACCCTGAGATTGATGGGAAACAACAATCTCAATTTCCACCTTGATATAAAATTTAATGAATTATTCATAGATATTAAAGTACATTATCGATAATTCCCATCAGATACTTGGTTTTAAGCCATTAAATTTTCGATAAACATTAAATTTAGGTTGGATGATAATACCATAATAATAACTCAAAAGTACTATAAACTTTTCTCATAGTCTCCAATATAAGAATCATCGTTCTATTTTATCTCAAGGAATTACTTCACCATTTTCGTATGAATATTACATGGACTGAGATTGTTGAAAAATGAGCTCTTAAACTCATCCAACTCCATGGATTTAATTTCAACATGTTTCCTTATGATCTTGATAAGATTCTACCACAAATATTCTTCTCCTTAGCAACTATAAACCTCAAAAATGATTTATTTGTACTCTAAACACTAGAGAATAAAAAAATATTTTTTATTACTAATCCATTTCCCAGTAACTTGTGGATCAGTAGATCCTAAAAAAGTAGGTTGGATTTTCCTCAAGAATCCCTCAACATAATTTTTTATATCCTTTGTTCATTTGTATATTCAAAATGATTCATATCTTTTAAGAGTATTGTAATATTGGTCATATTATTTTTAATTCTACCTCTAACAACATTTGGTTTCTCATGAGGAAAATAATTGGATCTTCTATTATATATTGCATTGATAATACTCCATTAGGATGCATCCATTTACAAAAACCAAAATTCTTTTTGTAAACAATAATAATAATAGTGTGGCCCAACATAATCATAAAAACACATATATGATTCCTAAATCTTGAAACATTCTTGTCATCCTATGAAATGTTTGGTTTAACCTAGGTCATTTATGGCCTTAAATCAAATCAATCATGTTTTTTGTAAATATTTTTTGGATTTTGAAATCATATAACCCAATAATGTCATCCCGGTTTTAATACTAGGCCCATTATCAATCACTATGTGATGATTGATTTTGGCTCAATATTCCCTTATAGAGTTATTACCCCTAGGTACAACTATTACATGGCCACATCTAGTTGTAATATCTAGATAATGATATATGTTCATGAAAACCACAAAGTATATCTTTCATAAAAATTCCAAAACGTATTCAAGTAATTTCACTTATCCATATACATATCCACAGACATATACATAGACATATCCTTGGATATATCCCAAGGGATCTCACTAAATTTTTATTGTACTTTTTTTAATATCAATTAAATGATTAATTTATTACTAACTATAGAAACCCATGATTTATAAACATAAATATTACATATTTTTATATTAATATTCAATAAATGTCCCAAAAAACACACCTAATGACAATAATGATTATTGTATTTGGAGAAAAGATAAAAAATCAATTTATTTCATGAAATTTCTTCAACATCTTCTATAAAGATCATCCAAATTTTATTCTTATTTGAAAAAACCTACCTAAAACCATTATTTATAACCTGGGGAAATGAAATATAATGAAGCGGGATCTCAGTTTCATATTAACGGTAATTAAGGGAGGAATAAATTGTCATATAATCATAACCTGATCATAAGGGAATCAGAATTTGATATTTACATTTGAAAACCATACCCTATATATATAGTATATCACAAACATGATTCATGCCATAAATCATGGGAACTCATAAGATATAAATTCTAATGGAATCAAATACCAAGTTACATGAGGGAATAACATTGGAATAATATAAGGAATTGTGGAACACACATAATTATATAATATAATATACATATTAGTGATGACTCATTTTTAAATCTATCATATGGAATTAGGTTCACTCAAAAAACCATCCTAGTAGTCCAGGTTCACTAAAAATATAACCATTGTCACATTCATGTCCTTCTTTTAAAGTAATTGTTTCTATTATATTCTTAGCATAACATTCTCCCTATGATTCCCCTAGGCCACCATTGAATTTGGATTTTTTTTTTGAATTATTTTTGGTGGCCAGAATGGGGCACACAGTTTACTACACTGTGAGGACAGATGATGCACAACCTCCAGGTCAATAACTTTTTTTATAAAATTCCATAATTTCACTTCTAGAATTAATAATAATCCACCCATTTCTTCCCCTTTTCCAGCCTATCATCCAAAGAAAACCTCATGGATCTCTCAAACTCTCTTGGAACTCAAATTTTGAATGGGGTTATGGTGGAGAAACATCAAGGATTCCCAAGTAAGTAATTTCTATTCGCTATTTCTTACAATTCATTACAATTTCATCCACTTTTCTTGAATCTCGAAATATAAAGATGATAGGGATTGATACTATGGATTTTTATGAGTTTCTTGGTCCAATATTATGGTTTTAGGTTTTTTTCACTCCCTTGTGGTGTAGTGGTGGGGTGATTGCTGTTTTTCACAAGTATTTGAGTGTTTTTACACATTTAGTAGGTTATTGCACACGTAAGAATTGTAGGATGAGTTAGATTTCTGGAAGCATATTTTTAATATGTTTCTAGTTCATTTATTTTTTACAAAAACTTATTTTGGTAGCATTTGTTATGGAATTGATTTTTAAGAGGAATTTTTGTGTGGAAATGGGTTTTTTGATGTGCATTATATGTTTTACCAATTGGAATTGTTTATACTTCATTGAATTATTTTATATATATTTTTTAGTGCATATAATTCTCTATTGGTGTAACATTGTTTTGAATTTGGTTTTAAAAAGAGGGTTTTTAAATATATTTTATGGCCATTGTTTTGTTATTGTTCTTGAAATAGATTTATAGAAATTCTACGTGTTTATTTGAGTTATATGAATTGTGAAAAGCATGTTTAGCTATTGTTTTGAGTGTGTATGACCAAAACGTGTATTTTTATTTCTAAATGGAATTTTATAGAATTTTGGACATATTTGAGCACAAAGAGGGAAACCCGAGTATCTATTTGGCCGACATGTACAAGTATGCTAGTGATTCGGAGTGGTTTTGTCCCAGTTTATCTTATAAAGTTTTACATTGATAGTACTAAAATACAATAATGATGATGATTGGGGACCACCAGGTTTTTTATGTACCCTAATAGTGACTCGTTCATGAGAACATATATTTCTTATGGTTACTTTTAGACATAGATACGAGGTACCATGGGCCCACAACATTCTAGTTCCTAGAGGTGTTCCCATAAATAGTTTTTGTTGACTAGTTTGTATTTACCATTGGATTATGGAGTGTCTAGATAGAAAATTAAGTTGTATACAATTATTATTTTAATTTATTTATTCTTCAATGTTAACCCTTGAAAACTGTTTTCCATTAAAAAATTTTCTTTAGAATTTTTTTCTACAATTTCATGTTTAAAAAAACTCATAAGATTTTTATCATATAATGCTTGACATATGGAATATTTGGGTGGTATCCTATTGGGATTAGTCTCACACCATACTTACACATTTGGGTGTAATTCAACTTGATCATTTTTTATATAGGTTAGGGAATGGTCCGTAGAGAAGCATTTCAGGTTGTTAGTTTCCTTTGATAGTGCGGTGTAGTGGAGATGGATCATGGGTGATGACCCTTTGTAATTTGGTTGACCTTGATATTTTTTATAACAATTTTTTATTTTCTGACCTCTTATGTCATTTTTAAGAACTTGTATTCAATGCTGAATTTTATTTAAGTGTTTTTTAGTTGGTAATTTTTAGATTCATTTTATTTATTTTTTTGGTTGTTTAATGTTTCTAAACTCAGGTAAGCCATTCCCAAACCATTTTTTATCATACCCGGGCACATGTGCCAGACCATGGGGATAGGGAAATCCCATTCATGCATTGCCATGGACCGGGTTAGGTGCCAGTTTTATTGGTGACCAGATTCACTTCATGAAAATCATTTATCAGAGACAACTTAATTTTTTTGGGTCATATCAAATTATTGGGATGAGTCTGGTTTGACAGGAGCTAATACTATCGGGGCTCAATGTTTGGGTTATGAGTAGGGTACTTAACCAATAACTCTCTTGACAAACCTTGAGTCTCTATGGGATGTTTGGATTATTTGTTTGACTTATCTTAAATGTGGGACGTGGGGGATGCATACTCCACGTAGATATCAGGTGGGAGTGAATTGGTTTTCATATCATTATTTTGATGTACTTGTCTTATTTATATTATATATAATTACAGAAATGTTTCAGAATTGTTGTAGTGAGTATTTCTTTTGTGACTGTTACCTTGTCGTCCAACAAGCCTCTGTGAAACGCTCCTATGAACCCATGGGAGGACACTAGATAGAGTGATCCCTCATCGATTGTTGAAATGATGGTAAATGATATTGTCAGCGATGTCCAATCCCTATGATTGGAAGTGTATCCTTCACTATATTCATCTAGATAAGTAGTTTATGGTCCTAGGATGGACAAATCCTAGGAGTTCCTAAAGAAAAATCCTCCTACTTTTTTAGGATGTGTGGAACCCTTGGAAACCGAGGAGTGGCTCAAGAATAATGAGCACGTGTTTGAGTTTCTTGAAACACTTGATGGGGTCAAGGTGAAGTGTGCATCTATTTTGTTTGGGGGTCCTATCTATAGTTGGAGGAAATCAGTGCTTCAAGGTGGGAAGCATTAATTTATGAGATGGAAGGACTTCAAAGTTACCTTCAATGACCAGTAATTCCCTAATGTATCGGAATATTCTAAATCCCATGAGTTTATGGAACTAGTACATAGGGATATTTTAGTGATGGATTATTACAAATATTTTGTTTAGATGGTCTAGTATGCTCTCAAAATGGTCTCTAATGAGCAGATGTCGGCTCATAAGTTAGAGTCGGGTTTGTGTCCAGAGATCAATTCTTAGGTCTTCGTGCTCAAACTGAAGACATACACCGAGGTCGTTGATCAGAGTTGTATGGGTGAGATTGACCACGAGGGGATGTCAGATTTCTCTAGGGTATAATTAGTGATGGATAGTGGCAGTTCTAAGAATAAAATGAAGCAAAATAAGCATGGGAATAATTGAGGTGGTAGTTTTGGTCAACCTTCAATGTAGTTTTCTTCAGTGGATTATCATATAAGGGTTGTTGTGTTCCATTGGTGCGGGAATATTGGGAACACCAGACCAGCATGCACATATCCTCTAAATCCTTATTATCATGTGTAGGTATGGGACACTTGTAGTGTTTTTGTAGGATGGCATGCCCACTCTCAAGTGTTGCAGGATCAGTGGCTTCTAGGGTAGTTCCAACATAGTCAAATACATCTAAGATTGGGATATCTTAGATTTGTGGTTGCGGAGGGAGGGCCATATCATCTTCTGGGTATATCCAATTCATGGTAGAGCCACATGCATGCATCCTTTCACTAGAATATATTAGGAATCCTCAGGCTATGGACTAGGCTCTAGCGGGATCAGATGTGGGGCCTTCGATAGTTTGAGGTACCATTCTAATTGCATCTTATATAGCTAATTTTCTTTTAGATACTGTTTCTTCTATTTCATTTTTCACTTCCCATTTTTTTGAGCACGATGAATTTCCCAACCAAGTTATTATCTGTTGCAATAGATTTGGTGACATCATTTGGTAAAAAAGGTAGCACGATCTTAGGTTCTCATCATGTTAACTTACCGAGTCTAGGGTTGAGATGGAGTGGGACCTCATACCCCTATATATTAATATTTTTTATGTAATCATTTTTATGGATTGGCGGGATAAAATTCATGTGAACATCAATTTCTATAGGTGGTGGGGGCATTTCAGAGAAGCTGATATTGTCCATCATGTTTTTTATGGTGAATGTGATCCTTAGTTGGGTCGTGTAGGACCTCCACTCCCAAATATGTGTAATATTATCTCCATGTTGTCATTTCTCACACTAGAGGACAATGGTTATGCTTATGAGGGTGGATTACCTCACATAATGTATGAGTTCTTAGAGTTTTTTATGGATGATACTTCATGCATTCCTCTAATGAATGATGTGGTGTTCTCGATTAATTTTTATCCTAGAACACAATCAATAACTATCCACTTGTATTGTATGGACCCACCGAGTATAGTTAATTGAATATACAACTAGAGGATTTCAAATCCTAGGGATTCATTCACTAGAGAATCTCTCCTTGTGCCACACCTTTTATTTTTTCCGAAACAGACCGACAGGTACCTTTAGCTATGTATCGATTATAAGAAGCTGAACCTAGTAACCACCAAGAACAAATATACTTCTCCCCAAATAGATGACTGGTTTTACCTATTGAAGTGTGCTAAGCGGTTCTCTAAGATAGACATGAATTTGGGTTCCACATTTGGTGAAATAGGCATATATCCCAAAGGGAGATTTCCGAAGAAGGTACGACCACTTTGAGTACTTGGTTATGCCTTTCGGGTTAACCAACACTCCTATAGTTTTTATGACACACAAGAATAGGTTTTTTCACTAGCATAAAGACTCATATTTTTTGTTATTTTTGAATGATATCCTGGTTTACTCTGGATCTGTGGAGGTGCATTAGCATAAATTTTGGATTGTGTTTGGAACCATGTGGGAGAATTGCATTTATTCAATTTTATTCAAGTGCACTTTCTGGATCAGGGAAGTGAAGTTTCTGGGTCATTGTATCTTAGAGGATGGGGGTTTCATAGACCCCAAGAAGATGAGCACTATGATTTCATGGGATTAGTTGAAGAATATTTTCAAGATCAAGAGTTTCCTCAGCCTAGATGGTGATTACATGTGTTGTTTTTCAGGATTTATCTTTTCTTTCCATGCCCATGACTGCGCTTACATAGAAAAGGGTGATTTTTTATGGGGAACATAATTCCAGGCATCCATTTGGGAGTTGAAGAAGTTGTAGACTACCACCCCTGTGTTGATCTTGTCATAATCTAGAAAGGGTTATGTGGTGTATTGTGATGCTTCCCGTATGGGTCTCTGGTGTGTGCTTATATACTATGACAATGTGGTGAATTTTGGCTCTCTCCAACTCTGATAATAAGATAATAATTACTTGACCCATGACTTAGTGTGGGTAGTGTTGATGCATGCGTTGATGACTTTGTGTGACAACCTCCATGGGGGGAAGTTTGGGTTCTAATCTAATCACATAATCCTAGGCTATATTTTCTCTCAGTAAGATCATAATATGAGGTAGTTTCATTGAATCGAGTACCTACAGGGGTTCGAATTTGAAATTTTCTATACCCTGGGAAAGGGTAATGTAGTTTCTGATGCCTTGAGCAGAAGATTACCCATGCAGGCTTTGGTGAAATCTAGTGATGAGTGGACTCTGATAGGGCTCGTTTCTCAGATTCATGTGGAGACCAAGAAGCATAGTGGAGGTGTGTTCCTAGAGTGTGTTCATTTGACTCCCACTCATTTAGAGTTAATTCAGAATGATCATCCTAGTAATGATCTATGTCTATGGTTGAGTTATTTTCTTCTTAGTGGGGATATGTATTCTTATTTGCCTTCATCCCCAAGGGTATATTGTGCATTAAGGGTCATTTAGTGGCTTCATTATCTCTGAGGAAGGTGGTGATGTAGGATAGCCACCAATCCTACTATTCCATCCTTCCTAGGGCTACCAAAATGTACGATTATTTTCTTTGGAAGTTCTGGTGTCTAAGTATGAGATGAGACATAATAGAATTCATTTTTAAATGCTACACATGTCCATAGGTAAAGGCAGAGCATTAAAGACCCCATGGTTTTCTCAATCTATTACCAATTCCTATCTGTTTTTGGGAAAAGACACCATGTATTTTTTTCGATTTCCTTATACATCATGGGGTAAGAATTCCCTTAGGGTGCTGATTTATCATCTGACCAAATCAACCAACTTCATTCCAATCAGAGATACAGTTAAAATTGATGAGTCTCAGCGTTTGTATCTTCAGAAGGTAGTAATGAGTCATGGTGTACCATCAGATGTTTTCTTAGATATAGAACCCCATTTCATCTCTAAATTTTGGTAAGGCCTTTAGAAGGATTTGGGGTAGCAGATTAAGATGATCACAACATACCCTCGTCTAACAGATGGTCTGATAGAGCAGGCGAATCACATCATTGAGGACATGCTTCATGCATATCTTTCTGATATTGGAGTTTCTTAGGATATACATTTGGGATTGGTAGAGTTCCTTTATAAAATCAATTACCAAGACTCTATTCTTGTGGATTTTTTTGAGGTGCTCTACAATCGGCCTTATCGGTCCCCTCTGTGTTGGGATAAGGTAAGTGAGACCTCATTGTTGGGGTGGAGCCATGTGAAAGAGACATTTGATAAGTACATGTTGATCAGGAAGCAGTTATTGATAGCTTACAGTTTTTAAAAATAATTTTCTGATAAGAGGCATCAAGACCTAGAGTTTTCTATGGGTGATTTGATATTTTTTAAACTGGACCCTCGTCTAGGTCATCATCATTTAGGGACAGTAGGGAAACCTGATGCAGAGGTATGTGAGACATTTTGATATCACCATGCACATTAGAAAGGTATAATATAGGTTATATTTTCTCTATCAATTTTCATCAATTTAAGACTTATTCTATGTATCCCAGTTGATGAAGTACAATATGGATCCATCTCATGTGTTGAATTTTGAGTAGTTGTAGATAGAGGTTGATTTGTCTCTATTGGGGCGGTCGGTGTAAACAGTTGATTCTTAAGAGAAGGATTTTTAGGGAAAGTCGATTCAACTAGTTTGGTTACTTTTAGAATCATATGAATTATTTCCATGAAACTTGGGAGTAGAAGTCATGGGTTATGAATGAGTACCCATTCCAGTTTTCCGATCAAGATATGGGTTGACATTCTGAGGAGGAAAGTATTTCATGGTGGGGAGAATTTCCACATCAATGTTCCTACATTATGTTAATTGTTTCTCTTATATTATTGTAATAACATTACCTTATAGGTTTCCCCTAGTCCCCCCTTAAATGTTGTGGTTTTTGGACTTGTTTTGGGTGGCCAGAATGGGCCACACAGTTTGGCTGTATGGTTTACTAAACCGTTCAGAAAAACCATCCACAAACTCTATGTCATTATAAAATCTATTGAACATACAGATTTACAATTTCACAATTAAACATAGTCCCCACATTTCATCCCCGTTTCGTGCCTAGAATCCATGGAAAACCTCCAAACTCTCTCAGCCACCCTTTGAACTCAATTTTGAAGGGGGGGTTGGCAGTGAAACTTCAAGGATTCTCATGTAAGTTATTTCCCATCCTTGTTTCTTTCAATTCTTTGGGATTTAATCCAATTTTCATGAATATCCAAATTTCCAGAAGATAGGGAGTCATACCTGTGGTTTTTTTGAGTTTATTGGTCTAGTATTTTGATTTTAAGTTCTTTTTCTCTCCCTTGTGCTGCAGTGTTGGTGTTATTGATGTTTTACACAATGAGTTAAGGATTTTGACACATTTTGTTGTTAAATTCATGTTTATGAATTTTAGAATGAAATATCTTTCTAGAATCATATTTTTAGAATGTTCCTCTATCATTGTGTTTAGTGAATATACTATTTTTGTGGCATTTGTTAAGTAGTTCATTTTTTAGGTGGCAATTTTGTGCGAAAATGGGGGGTTTTCTTGTGGATTCTATGTTATACAAATTGGGGTTCATTATACATCATGGAATTCTTTTATTTAAATGTTTTATTATTTAAAATTCGTATTTGATTTTGAAGTTCCCAGATCAGTGTGAATCACTGAGAGGGGGAGGGGGTGAATCAGTGATCCTTTAAAACTTTTTTACTAATTGATTCCTTATCAATTAAACCTCTATGGCTGGTTAAAGCCTCGATCCACTCTTCTTGTATCTCTCAACCTTTCCCGAATAATGCAGTAATGAAAAGGCACAGGACACAAGGATTTACAAGGTTCGGCACCAAAGGCCTACATCCTTTCCATGCTCTCTCAGCATGGATTCTCCCATTATAATCTGTTAGTATTACAATGGTCGATACAGCTTCCCACCGTATCTCTCCTGAGTCCCACAGGAGGGTCTTTATACTGCATCCCACAGTGTTACCAGAGTCCCACTGGCCTGCTCCAGAATCCCACTGAAGACTTCTTCTCCCTGAGTCCCACAGGGTCTTCTCCTGGCTCCTCGAGTCACACGAGTAGCTCTCCTTCTCTTTAAGTTCTTCAAGTATCCTCAGCAGTCTGGGATAAAGACTGCTGGCCTTGCTCTGTACCTCTGATCACTTGTGATTGATCAGGGCTTCTCGTCTAGCTCATGCTTTATCTCCTTCTTCAGGACGACCTGACTTCTCTCTTCAACTACTGAATACTCAGACAACTGATATCTTTGGCTTCAGTCTGGTCCAGTCTCACTTCAGATGAACTTTATGCACTGATAGCATGGGTTCCTCAAATTCATCAAGATCCTCTGGTCTTGGTCAACTCAAATGCACACAAGCAGATTTGACTTGTTTACGTGTGCACGTGCATGCATGCAAGCATGCACTCTACTTTTCTTCCTCTTGGTGCAATAAACCCTCAAAGGGTGTATTCACTTTAAGCACACACCTACTTTGAACTTCACACAATTAATTCAATTTGCTTGCACACATAAATGGGTGTTCTTCTTTGTGTGGATGTCTTCTTCTTCTTCTAAGTGTTTACACTTTTAGTGCACACACTAGGTTCGGCCAACTTGTCTCTTTACACACACTTGTTTCATTTTGGCACACACTTGAGCTTGGCCTTCACACTTCTTGTTTCACACCCTTAAATGGACGTAGGGTGTTCCTCTTCAATTTGCACACACACACACACTCAAGTGAGGTGTGGTCTTCACTTCACCCACACAAGGCTACGGCCTTTCACTTCCTTTGCACATACTACTTTATGTAGTCTTCCTCCTTATGCATATGCTAGGACCACGACCTTTCCTTGTTCACTTTGCACACAAAGCACTAAGGCCTCGGGTTCTCCCTCTTTGCACAAGCTACTGCCCGTAGGGCCTTCTCCTCACTTGGCACACACACACTAGGGATGTGGTGGTCTTCACTTCACCCACTTGCACACACACTGTCCCACAAGGTGTCAAGGTGCAAGGGGCAGTCGTGCAAAGCCTTGGATGCAAGGCATCACGCAAGTGCTTGGAGCACAAGGCGCGCAAGTTGCACTGGCCAAGGGGTGCACAAGTGCAACCAGCCGCGGGCGTGCAGGTGCAACACCGCGGGCTCTTCCTCCTGTCGCGCAAATTCGCGAACAGAGAGGGTGACAACCACAGGAGCGCAAGGATGTTGCGGCCCTGGGTACTTCCTGCCGCGCAAAGATTAGCGCGCAGGGGACCTTCGAACCCTCGGGTGGCTCCGGAACCTTCAGCCGCGCAAGTTATTTGCGCGGGGCTTCAAACCTTCGCGAGGCAGAGAGATGCGCTCACGGGACAACTTTCAAGTTCATCAGCAAGCATTCTCGAGGGCTCGGCCTCATTTATATAGGCAGAGGAGAGGCGGTTCTATCCGCGTGAAATAACTTCAAACTCCCCAGATCTTCGGATCTTCAAAATCTTCCAAATCTTGATTTCTATCCTCGGTTCATGCGGGTTTCCTCTCCTTTGTTATTTTTCTTCACCTCTACGTGCATGCGGCTTAGAAACACATGCACGGCCTTCTTCAAGGGCAAACCATGCAAATCACAAACACCTCATGGCCTCGGCAACTCCGTTTGCCTCGGCTGAAGTCCGAATTCTTTATCCATTACATGCAAGCCCATTTTATTGCATGGATGAATTCAGTGTGGCCAGACGATCACAATGGAGGTCTTAGATCCTTCAGAGGTGGACGGGAACTCGAAAACCGTCTTCAGGTTGCCTCTAGCTCGAGCGGAGCTCGCGGGAATGCGCGGGGAGGCCTCTGCCGAGCTCGGGGAAGAGGACGAGGTCGGGGCCGTCGGATCAGATCTTCAATGGCCTGGATTAGATCGCGGCGTCGCGGATGGATCGTGCGGCGCAGATCAAGCGCGCGATGGCTCGGACGGCCAGGATCTCTTCCGCGGGAAAATCCCGCGTCCCACATCGAAACGGTGGCCGAATTTTCCTCAGCTTATTACCCAAGCGCTGCCGGCCTCCCTTCAATTGAACTTCTCCCCTCCCGGTGCCGCCCCGCACCGGGTTTTTCCTGCGGGCGCGCTCTGCGCCCTTTCTGCTCCTGCGGGCGCGCTCCTAGCGCCCACTATACTCTCCGGGTGCGCGGGTTTCACCACCGCGTGCCCTCGGGGCTTATACACGGCCCCCTCTGCCCCTCGAGCTGGCCACATGGGATCCCCCCTTGGGCGTGGCGCCTTAGGCCCACATGTGCCTTGGGGGTTGAACCCTTAAGGCTGGCCCTTGGTGGCCTAATTTTTGGCTAAGTCTTGAATAAGACTTCGTCAAAAAACAAATTCCTCCATTTAAAATGCCATATCAAGCCCTTTCATTCTTCTTCTCCATTTCTTCCCTTCTCTACTTCTTAAGAATTCCTTAATCCTCCTCAACATATAATCTTCACTTAGTATATGGAATTCAAAAGGTTTCTTCTTAATCTTCTTCATCTCCTTTTCCATATGTGTTCAATACTTAGGAGGGACTTCTTCAACTGAATCTCTTGAATCTAATATTTCTTAAATAATCTTCATTGATCTAATCAGAGATCAATTGGAACATCTTCTGATTCACATGCACTAAGTGATAGTGCATGGACTTCATTAAACCACTTCATCCACTTAGAAGTAGTGAATGGATAATCTTGCTTCTTCAACTCCTCATGCATTGTCACTATAATGCATGGTCTTCTAATATTTTTGTGACTTTGTATCATCAGGATACAAGTTCTATGAACTTAAAGATCAGATCCACAATCATCATATGTTCATGGAGAATGTTTCAACCACACTTTCCAATACCACTTAGTGAATCTCCTAAGTGACATGCATCTTAGTACCATGGCCATTCTCCATTCATCACCAAAACCATCACAACCTTTGTCATTCACCTCTTGACAATTCTTGACATCCATTCATTCTAAGACAACAACATGTCTCATTGACAACAAATGCAACACAATGCACTTCAATCTCCCCCTTTGTATTTGTTGTCAATACACTTCTTCAGCACATATGAATGGGTCAACATGTGTGCCAATATTTTCTCCCCCTTATTGGCAATCAAATGCAAAGGTGTGGTGTGGTTCACTTTCAAAAATATCTTCCTCCCTTTGAAAAGTATTATCTTGAAAAACACTGAGAGAGGGATGATGTCACATGTTCACTTGAGCAATGAACCTTTAGTAAATCAGCTCTAAGTCTACTTGGGATAACCCGGTGTAGAAAAAAAGAGTGATATGACCAAGGAATTCAAAGCTGTCCACATTCACTATAACATGTGAGATCATGCTTTAGGGGTTTGAAATTTTTCAGATATAACAATGAATTGCTAAATCCTGCACATACTTCACAAAATTCATTAGAAAGTTCAGGTGCAAAGATAAAGCTCCCCCTTTGATCCATTTGTCTTCAATCAATACTCCCCCTTAATTGTCATGATTAATACAATTAAGAAACAAGGGATGAAATTATGATTGGAATACCTTCACTTTTCTTCAAGATGGTATTAATCTAAGAATCCCATCTTCTTCAGATTGGCTCCCCCTCAAGGGGTGCACTCCATTTTGTCCAAACCATCCTCCAGTTGAGAATGTTCATCATCTTCAATTCCCTGCAATGTCAACACATGTAAATACCAATAGTATAAGGGAATAAGATGGAACCTCCTTGGTTCATCAATGTGAACAACAAGGTTGAGAAGATTCTCTCAACCGAGATGTCCCATTTTCACCATTCTTCACACTTGCACATTTGATCTTCATTGATGATTGTGCTGGTGTGGTTCTCAAAACATCTTCATGTGAAATCTTCTTCTTCCCTTTTGCTTTAGCAATTGCCAGAGCTTCATCTTCAACTCATTGTAGTTCTCTGGCAAGTTGCAACTGATGTGGCCATATGACTAGTAAATCATTTGGAAGAGTGGCCTCAGTTTTGGAAGTTCCACATGGTTCTTTGGATGCTGCTAAGCTACCTCTCTTGGGCAACTTATTTTCAATCAATCCCTTCTTCTTCTGGATTGATTGTCTTTTGGAGATCAGTCTGCTTCTATTTAGTTTCATGGATTCTTTACAAAGGTCCATGATGTGTCCTTTCTTTCCACAGTAGAAGCATTTCTTGGTGGTCCTTCTGGATGCATCACCCTTCATGGACTCAGACTCCAAGGACTTCTCTTCATTTCTAAAACACTTCTTGGGAGCATTTTCTACTTTCTTCTTGCTTCCCAAGGAATCTCTCTTAGCCAGGTTCTGTGATCTTTTCTTCTTTTGAGCTCTGGATACAGTTGGAGACTGACATGTATCTTTTTGACCACTTTTGCAATCATCCCAGATGTTGTCAAGTAATCCAAATCTATTTGCAGTAAACAGATGTCTCTGGACCTGTGGATGTTGCTTCCTTCCTTCTGGCTTGCTCCCCCTTGGCATGGGCTTCCTCTGTGCTTTGGCATTCAGTGGATTGTACCAACAATCCTTTGCACAATGCCCATACTTGTTACAACACCAACACTGACCCACAAATCTTGACCTCTTCAGTCCTTCTGATTGTTGGGTACTTTTCTTGACTTGCTGTGTTGTTTTAGGAGAGCATTCGTTCTTCACTGTCTTCATCCATACTTGTTTGGATTCATTCTTCCATCCTGCACTTTTAGTAAAAACACTTTTAGAAGCATGAGTACAAGATGGTATGGATGGTACCTTCTTTTTAGAAGATGTTGCCCTTTCATTAGAGGATTTCTTTCTTTTAGAATCATCCTGCTCAATGTATACTTGAGTAGCAACATTTCTCCTTTCAGCTGACTGGGAGGCTTCAGCTTTGGGTGATTGCAGATTTTTCAATATCACCTCTAGTTCTAAGCATTTCATATTGAGGGAGTTCTTCTCATCCTCAACAGTTCTTAGCTTTCCTTCCCATTTCTCTTCAAGCTGTTTTATCTGGTCTTCATGCACCTGCTTCATTTCAAGCAATGAGTTGTCAAGCTCCTTCACCCTTTTGACTTTGTCTTCTAGTTGAGCGTCTCTGACAACCATTGACACTTTGTGCCTCTTTTCCAGTGCATGGACAACATCTTTGACTATTATCATAAAGAATTCTTTCTCAGAAAGGCTTCTTTGCAATTCTTCAGCAGTGTCTTCATATCTTTCATTGCAAAGAGATACTGTTTCATCTTTGGCATTTACCAGCTTTCTGAGAGTGTTGGTTATGCCAACCCTTTTTTCCAATTGGACTTCCAGAGAATTGGCTTCATCTTCTAGCTGTAATTTTTCTTCTTGAAGATCAAGGAGGCCTGTAGCTATACAAATTGCAACTTCCTTGGGGACTCTCTTCTGAAGATATTTGATTGCATTTAGAAGATCATTGTTTCTTCCATCTTCATCACAGCTAGAGCAGGCTTCATCAGAAGAATGATAAAAGGAATTGTCATCTAATGTGACTTTCACATTTCTTTCCATAGAAGGAGTTTCTCTGATTGCACCAGCCTTCTTCTTCATCTTCTTTGCCTGTTTCTTATTTTTATTTTTCTGAGTCTTGGCAGATATCTCCATTTGAGGCTGGTCACTCATTTCCTCAAATCTGCACTCCATAAAGACTCCCTTGGATCTTTTAGAGGGAACCTCCCTCTGATACCAATTGAAGTGCCCAGATCAGTGTGAATCACTGAGAGGGGGAGGGGGTGAATCAGTGATCCTTTAAAACTTTTTTACTAATTGATTCTGCATCAATTAAACCTCTATGGCTAGTTAAAGCCTCGATCCACTCTTCTTGTATCTCTCAACCTTTCCCGAATAATGCAGTAATGAAAAGGCACAGGACACAAGGATTTACAAGGTTCGGCACCAAAGGCCTACATCCTTGCCATGCTCTCTCAGCATGGATTCTCCCATTATAATCTGTTAGTATTACAATTGTCGATACAGCTTCCCACCGTATCTCTCCTGAGTCCCACAGGAGGGTCTTTATACTGCGTCCCACAGTGTTACCAGAGTCCCACTGGCCTGCTGCAGAATCCCACTGAAGACTTCTTCTCCCTGAGTCCCACAGGGTCTTCTCCTGGCTCCTCGAGTCACACGAGTAGCTCTCCTTCTCTTTAAGTTCTTCAAGTATCCTCAGCAGTCTGGGATAAAGACTGCTGGTCTTGCTCTGTACCTCTGATCACTTGTGATTGATCAGGGCTTCTCGTCTAGCTCAGGCTTTATCTCCTTCTTCAGGACGACCTGACTTCTCTCTTCAAATACTGAATACTCAGACAACTGATATCTTTGGCTTCAGTCTGGTCCAGTCTCACTTCAGATGAACTTTATGCACTGATAGCATGGGTTCCTCAAATTCTTCAAGATCCTCTGGTCTTGGTCAACTCAAATGCACACAAGCAGATTTGACTTGTTTACGTGTGCACGTGCATGCATGCAAGCATGCACTCTCCTTTTCTTCCTCGTGGTGCAATAAACCCTCAAAGGGTGTATTCACTTTAAGCACACACCTACTTTGAACTTCACACAATTAATTCAATTTTCTTGCACACATAAATGGGTGTTCTTCTTTGTGTGGATGTCTTCTTCTTCTTCTAAGTGTTTACACTTTTAGTGCACACACTAGGTTCGGCCAACTTGTCTCTTTACACACACTTGTTTCATTTTGGCACACACTTGAGCTTGGCCTTCACACTTCTTGTTGCACACCCTTAAATGGCCGTAGGGTGTTCCTCTTCAATTTTCACACACACACACACTCATGTGAGGTGTGGTCTTCAATTCACCCACACAAGGCTACGACCTTTCACTTCCTTTTCACATACTACTTGATGTAGTCTTCCTCCTTATGCATATGCTAGGGCCACGGCCTTTCCTTGTTCACTTTGCACACAAATCACTAAGGCCTCGGGTTCTCCCTCTTTGCACAAGCTACTGCCCGTAGGGCCTTCTCCTCACTTGGCACACACACACTAGGGATGTGGTGGTCTTCACTTCACCCACTTGCACACACACTGTCCCACAAGGTGTCAAGGTGCAAGGGGCAGTCGTGCAAAGCCTTGGATGCATGGCATCGCGCAAGTTCTTGGAGCACAAGGCGCGCAAGTTGCACTGGCCAAGGGGTGCACAAGTGCAACCAGCCGCGGGCGCGCAGGTGCAACACCGCGGGCTCTTCCTCCTGTCGCGCAAATTTGCGAACAGAGAGGGTGATAACCACGGGCGCGCAAGGATGCTGCAGCCCTGGGTACTTCCTGCCGCGCAAAGATTAGCGCGCAGGGGACCTTCGAACCCTCGGGTGGCTCCGGAACCTTCAGCCGCGCAAGTTCTTTGCGCGGGGCTTCAAACCTTCGCGAGGCAGAGAGATGCGCTCACGAGACAGCTTTCAAGTTCATCAGCAAGCATTCTCGAGGGCTCGGCCTCATTTATATAGGCAGAGGAGAGGCGGTTCTATCCGCGTGAAATAACTTCAAACTCCCGAGATCTTCGGATCTTCAAAATCTTCCAAATCTTGATTTCTATCCTCGGTTCATGCGGGTTTCCTCTCCTTTGTTATTTTTCTTCACCTCTACGTGCATGAGGCTTAAAAACACATGAACGGCCTTCTTCAAGGGCAAACCATGCAAATCACAAACACCTCATGGCCTCGGCAACTCCGTTTTCCTCGGCTGAAGTCCGAATTCTTTATCCATTACATGCAAGCCCATTTTATTGCATGGATGAATTCAGTGTGGCCAGACGATCACAATGGAGGTCTTAGATCCTTCAGAGGTGGCCGGGAACTCGAAAACCGTCTTCAGGTTGCCTCTGGTTCGAGCGGAGCTCGCGGGAATGCGCGGGGAGGCCTCTGCCGAGCTCGGGGAAGAGGATGAGGCCGGGGCCGTCGGATCAGATCTTCAACGGCCTGGATTAGATCGCGGCGCCGCGGATGGATCGTGCGGAGCAGATCAAGCGCGTGATGGCTCAGACGGCCAGGATCTCTTCCGCGGGAAAATCCCGCGTCCCACATCGAAACGGCGGCCGAATTTTCCTCAGCTTATTACCCAAGCGCTGCCGGCCTCCCTTCAATTGAACTTCTCCCCTCCCGGTGCCACACCGCACCGGGTTCTTCCTGCGGGCGCGCTCTGCGCCCTTTCTGCTCCTGCGGGCGCGCTCCTAGCGCCCACTATGCTCTCCGGGTGTGCGGGTTTCACCACCGCGTGCCCTCGGGGCTTATACACGGCCCCCTCTGCCTCTCGGGCTGGCCACATGGGATCTCCCCTTGGGCGTGGCGCCTTAGGCCCACATGTGCCTTGGGGGTTGAACCCTTAAGGCTGGCCCTTGGTGGCCTAATTTTTGGCTATGTCTTGAATAAGACTTTGTCAAAAAACAAAGTCCTCCATTTAAAATGCCATATCAAGCCCTTTCATTCTTCTTCTCCATTTCTTCCCTTCTCTACTTCTTAATAATTCCTTAATCCTCCTCAACATATAATCTTCACTTAGTATATGGAATTCAAAAGGTTTCTTCTTAATCTTCTTCATCTCCTTTTCCATATGTGTTCAATACTTAGGAGGGACTTCTTCAACTGAATCTCATGAATCTAATATTTCTTCAATAATCTTCCTTGATCTAATCAGAGATCAATTGGAACATCTTCTGATTCACATGCACTAAGTGATAGTGCATGGACTTCATTAAACCACTTCATCCACTTAGAAGTAGTGAATGGATCATCTTGCT
This sequence comes from Viscum album, assembly GCA_963277665.1. Lineage (NCBI taxonomy): Eukaryota > Viridiplantae > Streptophyta > Magnoliopsida > Santalales > Viscaceae > Viscum > Viscum album. The sequence continues at coordinate 211,059,485 of OY728155.1, read as the reverse complement.
TCTTCAACTCCTCATGCATTGTCACTACAATGCATGGTCTTCTAATATTGTTGTGACTTTGTATCATCAGGATACAAGTTCTATGAACTTAAAGATCAGCTCCACAATCGTCAGATGTTCATGGAGAATGTTTCAACCACACTTTCCAATACCACTTAGTGAATCTCCTAAGTGACATGCATCTTAGTACCATGGCCATTCTCCATTCATCACCAACACCATCACAACCTTTGTCATTCACCTCTTGACAATTCTTGACATCCATTCATTCTAAGACAACAACATGTCTCATTGACAACAAATGCAACACAATGCACTTCAGATTTAATACTGGTATGCGTTTGGTTTTAAAAGATGGGTTTCAAATGGTTTATATGTGAAATGTTTTTTTATTCTTGTGATAATGTTTTATGGGAATCTAATTGTTTATTTGAGTTTTACGAATAGTGAAAAGCATTTTTAGCTACTGTTTAGATTTTTTATGAACAGAGAATTTATTTTTACGTTTAAAAGACATTTCATAGTGTGTGGAAACTTTTTTAGCACAAAGAGGGAAACCCGGGTATCTAGGTGGGTGGACGCGTACTATTATGCTAGTGATCTGGAGTGGGTTTTCCCCTATTTCACTTAGAAAGTTTGACATTTACAACACTAGAATAACTATAATGATGATGACTAGATACCACTAGGTTATGGTTATGTTCCCTTCTAGTGTCTTGTTCATGAGAGCAGTTATTTTTTATGGTTACTTTTACACAAATATATGTGGTACCTAGGGCCCACAGCTAGCTAGTGCCTATGGCTGTTCCTGTGACAAGTGATCGTTCAATATTTAGTGTTTACCATTGGCATGTGGAGTGTTTAGATAGAAAATTAAGCATCTTACATTTTTTATTTCAATTTATTCATTATTTAATGTTAACCCTTGAAAACTGTTTTTCATTAAAAGTATCAAATTTGAAAATATTTCTACCATTTCATGTTTATATAAACTCCCAATATTTTTATCTATTAAATTTTTTCACCTGAAATATTTGGGTGGTATAATATTGGGATTATGCTCACACCCTACATACACCATTGGGTGTAAGTAGACTTTATCTTGTTTGACATAGGTAAGTGAAAGGTCATTGTAGATGGTGGTTCGGTTGTTAGTTTCCTTTCGTGGTACAATGTTTTCAAGATGGCTTGTATGTGATAACCCATTACCATGTGGTGGTCCTCAGTATATTTTTCTACTAATTTTTTAGTTTTGGACCTCTTGTGAAATTTTTAAAACCTTTTATTATGTTATGAATTTTATTTAAGTATTGTTAGGTTGGTAGTTCTTATATTACATTTTTTATATTATTTGGTTGTTTAGTGATTATAAACTCGAGTAAACTGTTCCCAAATAATTATTTAGCATAATCGGGCACTTGTGCCCACTCATTGGGATAGGGATTTCCCTTCGATCCTTTACATGGACCGGGTTGGGTGATTTTTTAAATAATGACTAGATTTGGTTTGTAACAACCATACAAGATTGGTTTCACTCTTTAAATCATCATAGTATTCATGGTTTACTCTAATAAATATCATATATTATAATGTCATTTACTAATCTATGATCACTCCCCATTCAAAAAATATGTATCTCATGATAATTTCAAACATTCCCCAATTAATTGAAGGGGGATATAGGTCCCAATCTTCACATAATGGAAATCATATTTAAGTATTCCACAATATTATAAAGCATTCATTATATCATAACCCTTAAAAAATGGTATTCATAAATACATCATCATAGCACTATATAAAAGAAATAGGATTCAAAATAACTTCATTATTTAATATTATCATAACCCATGGACAATGATTCATGATTAATAAGTATTTTATCATGATAGAACCCATGGATAGAATTGGGAATCTTAAAATCATTTCATCATAAACATAAACCATTCATAAAAAAGAATAAGAATTGTATCCTCATATCTTATACCCTATAAATCATATGTAAAATCAAAGTATGTCATCTAAGAAAGAGATTTTTTTTGAAATATCAATTTGAAATTTTCATGAGAAAAATAGCCATTCCAAATTAAAAATAACTATTCAAAACCAAAAATCCATACAAAATTTTCAAAATAATTTTTTTGATTATAACATTGCAAAAATATAAAGGAACTATTAAATAACATTTAAAATATTTCTTATGTAATATATACATTCCACTATGAAAATATATTTTTCAAAATGAAACATTAAAAAACATTTTGAAAATAGCATTATTTGAAAAAAAAAGTTTACTATTTAAATAAATAATTAATACATTATGTGTTCATGAAAATGGTAAATTATTTTCATTTTAGTCATGTTAAAACAAAGTCCCATTTCAAATTTTCGATAAAATCCAAATTGACCTTTTTGGAAAATGACATGAAGATTAATTTGGAAATATTTTAAATAGGGAAAACCAAGGGTTAAATGGCTCATTAAACATTAATTTGAGAGTATAAAAAACATTATTAAATTCAATTGTTTTATAAATCATGGATATCTAACATAAAGGAATTGTAACAGAGGAAAAAAATAAAGGTTATTTTTCATACAAAAGAATATTTTGAACTATTGAGTACATAGAGAAAGGAAAATGAAATGAATAACAATATTTTCAATGAATAATGAAAGTATGATAAATTTCATGATTTTATTTTATGAATAGATCATAATATTTCAGTTTTTGAAGCATAAACATAAAAAATATCAATAAAAACTAGATTGTATCATAAAATATTTTCTACTTTAGTAACATTGAATCGTAATCCCCATGAATGAATAAAATTAAATGAATCATAAAATATCATGAGAATAAATAAATTCAGGATATTAAATCTCAATGGAGTTGTATACACACCTAATTAAACAATATTGGATTATAATAAAACATAGGTCCTGAAGAATACAAATTGAGACAAAAGTCCATTACCATAAGTCTCGACTTCCTTCAAGAACAATTGACCCTCGTGTATTAAAAAAATATTTTTATTATAAATAATTTAATAAACTACACATATGTGTATCATAGAAAATATTATTTAGTTATGACCTTTTATTAACTGGTTATTTTCAATTCCATGTTAAAACCATGTTTCATGTAATAACTGCTTAGATGTTTTTGTTTGTTTTGATTTCGTATTTCTAGTCCTTTAACATGTATCATATTTCTATAATCTAAATAATTTTAAAACAAGATAATGATACCACATATATATAGTATATATGTATTTATATTAATCCATAAAAGTTAGATATAAAAATTAAATGCACCATTCATAAGGATGTTAAGACATGAGTACACATGAATGATGTTTCCATTTCAAAAAAAATGTAACAAAAGGAATGTAAATAATATATTAAATTAAAGTAATAAATTTTATATCAATCTTATCACATATATTCACTAAATATTCCATTACTACCATCCATGTAAAGCGTAAGTGAATAAGGAATCACATCACATTACGAGACGGTATTCTGATGTACACACAAGCTATGTTATCAAATTTCCATTTAATGAAATTTAAGAAGTAATATATGATATTATAAATATATAAGTATAATAATATCTAAAATATCCTATATAAACATTATATCCATAATTATATCAATCCATTATAGGTGGTAATAGATAAACTTATAACATCAGTTCTCAAGGCGATAGTCTGCCGTACACACGATCATCGGTTCTATTTCCAATGATATGGAAGAAGATATTGATGTAGGTTAATAAATAAACATAAAAAAAATATCAATACATCTTTTTAAAAAAAAATTTATATGTTAATTATTATGATATTAATTATGGTAGTATCATATGAAGTGATAAAAAAGATCTTAGTGAAGACAACTACTATTACGTATAACAACGTCCATTATATAAATTATTAAGGATTGTATTATGGTTATTTTGAAATTAATTGATGTTATATAACATGTATAATGACGTTTTACTCTGGTTAAGGTATGTTTTTTTTCAATCCAAATTTCTTGAGAGGTGTGAAGAAGTTAGGGGAGAAAGCGACCATTTATAATTGAGGAGGGGAATTTTTGTAAATACCCAAAACAATTCAATAATGGAAAGTCACTCTCACCCCTAGTGACTATATAAATTATAAATAATGTATTTAAGGGTATATATTTTCAATCCGAACCTCTTATACAAAAACACAATTATTTTAAATTTGTTTTTTCTTATCCCAAAAGTTTCTATTATTTTACCATTTTTTTCCCCTAAGAAACATATAATTGTTTCATAACTGTTGATGCTCCTTTCCATCACAGAGTCCAAAGATTGACTAAGGGAAATATCTTAAGCATAAAGAGATTCATCCTTTGAAGAAACATCAAAAATTGACAAAGGCATGAACAAGGATTCCTTTAAGCAAGGGTCACCCAAGTTTCATCATGGTCGCGCAGGTATACTTTCTCACCACATATTGGGCACACTGGTGACTTGCACACCCTGTTTTATTTTCTCCCAAGGTCTTCAATAGCCTATAAATACCCCATATGGGCCCCCCCATTCGGGGACAGAAAAATTCCAAAGTCAGATTTCAGCTCTGGTCGCCATAGTCTCTGCTTGAAATCTTTCGGTCACATCTAAGGTAATTTCTTACTAGAATGGAAGATCTAAATAGTGAAAACGGGGCCTAAGTGTTGAAACTCATCAACATTGGCCCACCTAAGTGGACATCCCTTAAGGGAAATGTCCACACTTGCGTGATGCCTTATCCCTTCAACAAAACCTGTGCACCACTCTTTTGGAAGCTTTTAGGGATAATACTAAGGGATTGAGCCATGTCTTGCCCAAGTATTACCCTAAGGGTTGTCTATCACGCAAGTACCCATGTGTCGTGGAAGTATACTTGCATGACCAGGACTTGAGTGCCCATGCGGGACTTACACGCCTCTCTCTTTTTGGGTTCCCCTCCTACCTATTCACTTTATTTCTTAAAATCCACCTCTCCTCTTCAAGATTTAGCCTTCAGAACCATCTTCAAAAAAATTTATAACATGGTTCCTTTGTTGGTTTCCTTATCTGAAATTTTTTTTGTGAAACATCTCTCAAAACCTAGTGATTCTCTTATCTTCATGTCACAAAGGTGAGAGATTTCATTCATTCAACATCATCCTTTACGATGAGAAGTTCCATTAATCTGGGCCTCCTTTTCAGGAGTAAGCCCAATCCAAATTTTCTTAACCTGGGGCTCCTTCTCAGGAGTAAGCCCCAGTCTTCATGTTCCCTTAATTTGGGCATCCTCCTCAAGAGTAAACCCCGTGTTAAAGTATCTAAATATCCATAAAATCAAATATACCTTTATGGACAATGTTCCTGGATATCTTCTCTGAAATGAGTCCAGATCTCTATCTATTTGGGAAGTCATATATACATAAGACCCACATCATTTCTTATTATTGCATCTTTTGTGGCACAATTGTATGGTTTTACCAATACCTCTTGTTTCTCACACTAAGAATGACTCATGTGAGCTTAGAGTGTAAAAGTAATCATAACATCTTTCTTTGAGCCATCAATCATGTATAAACCTAATACTTATTTACTCGAACTATGTGGATTCTGATTCCTTTTCTAAAATGAAGGATACGTAGGTAGACCATTTGTGGGTATGATCCCAACTCTAAAATAATCTATGTTTTTCTGAAGGACAATAAACCTCAAGTTCCCAGGTGAGTGGCTTTAAAACCAATATGGTTATCATAATGACCAAGATATTTCTATATAATGTGTTGAAGTATACCATTGACAAATAATATCTAACAAATACAGATGATTCTCTATTGATGAAGAACCTCGAATACATAGAAAATATTTTCTAAATCTAAAACATATTAATAATTGATATTTAGATCTAAAGGAAATCTCATTTCCAAAATTGGTAATGTAATAAAGATTCATGAACTTAACCTAAATCTAAAAAGAGAGTCCCAGAGTAGACAATAATTCCACTCAAAAAGGTGCGATGAGTCTAACCTCCCATCCTCTCGACCAATGAAAATTTATAAGCCTCATCATTCTACAAGTAATTACCACATACCTTTGGAAAGTATGTCCAAATGGATATAGAATCATTGGATGTTTCTTGTTCTACGAACAAACCCGTTAGAAACTGCTTGGAATGTTTGAACCATAAATCAATGAGGTCATACCCAATTCTAGAGGAAACAATAAGAAAAGTAATTTATCTAATAAGAATAAGATTAAAATGAGAATTATTTTTAAAATTGGACCCAATGATTATAAATATGAAATAATATTTATTAAATAGAATAATTAGTTGTGAGGAAAGTTAATTTTAACACCAACATAATAATGTTTAACACCAAGTTAAAACATTATTCATGAAAATTAATTTTTATTATATTTATTAATCATTGTTAACTAAAATTATTTTAACTTATTAATTAATATAATTTATGATTAATATAAATATTTAATAAATTTTATAAAATTCAAATATAAAATGTCGAGGAATTTCATTTAATAACAATCCCATAAGCGTGGTGAAATAGTTGTTTTCCAAAAATAAATTTTTTAAAATAATATAAAGCCTTAATATAAATATTCAATACGAAATAGATTCAAATGAACTAAATAGAATTGATAAATATAAAAATTAACTAGTATTACTTTTAAAAACATCTTAAAATAAAATAGATCTTTTAAATTCTTTAAATTGTAAGGAAATGTTTAATAAGAATTGGTAATTTGTACTACTCATCAAAAAACTAGTCTTTTTTAAAAAAATAACTCAAAAATAACATCTACATATAAATTTCAAAAATGAAGTTTATTTTTAAAAACATATAATAGAAAATTATAGAAATTACCTTGATAATTTGTTCATAAAAATCATTTAATTTTTTTTTGAGAAAATGTAATTTTCAGAACATATAATGAATTTATTAAAATTTTAGTAATTTTTATTAATGTGATTTATTTATGTAAATCCAATATAAATAATGTTTAATTTTTTTTATTCATATTAATTCCACTATGTTTAATGGATAGTTCATTATGTTCATATTTAAATAATCATATCAATAGTACATTGTGGATCTTTAAAACATGGTGTTGTGTGTAATGAAAGATACCGATGATATTAAATATATTTGAAATGAATTATTAAAATAATATATTTTTTACAATTGGAGGTGGGATTATTGGGAGAACATAGTGTACTACCATTCATGGTGGGGCTGTAGTGGGTTGGGTTGGGTCAATGTGGTATGAATGTGATTAAATACTAAAGATTGGGTTTGGAATTATTAGGAATGTCAGGACGATTTTGGGAATTTAGAAAATTGACTTCAATGGACAAATAAGTTTGGTTATCATAATAAGGGGATAGAAAAAGGTGTTTGAATCTATATGTCCTTTTATCAACTCTCTAATAACCTAAAAATCATCAAATATATTTAATACATTGATTGGGGGGTACATTAATGTTAGTATATACATCATACAGTTATCAAGCATCATCATTAATATCCTCCCCATGTCAACTAATATAGATATGATTTAATCCTAATGTGTTCCCCTATAATATGAAGGGTTCCACATACTAATTCACATGTTGTATTAAAATTCAGTATCATAAAAAAAATCTAGTTCTCGGTCCTCTTTTCACTATTCATAGAGCAATGTGGCATCCCTAAAGAGACTTTAATGATACATATGATTTCCATGGGACATGAGGTGAATTTTCATACCGTTTTATTATTATTGTAGACTATATAATAAAATGTATGGTAGTGAACATTTATTTAGATGATACTACCCATATGATGAATATTCTATGTGTATTCTAATGATTGAGGACTCATTAGTTTAGGGGGTGATCAAAATCCTTTGGTGAAAAAGGATTTTTTAGATTATAAGTATCACTATCTTTTCTAGGATTAACTACCACAGACTAGATAGATATTCATAGTTTTGATTCTTGATCATCACATTAATCCATTAATGGGTTACTTTATTCTTGAAATCATCATGGTAATGTTATACCATTGACGGAATTAAGGACATTGTTCTAGGTAGTTTTCCATCCATTAATGTTGGATACTTCATAGGTAGGTGTGACCATGTGTGAGTATATGCTAATTCACAATAACCTTATGAGGTGTTCCAAAGACATTATTTATCATGAAAATTTTTAATCTATGTTGTTTTATTAAATCCTTTAAATAGAGTGATTTTGAACTTATGTTGTACATTCATGTAACACCAGCTAATTAACTGGCCACAATGTGAACACTAGAAGTTGAGTATTCTGGAAAGATATAATCCATGGTTGTTGGAGTAGGTCAGTGTATTTACCAAGGGATATATATATAGATTTCATGGATAAACATGGACTAATGATATCAATGAGAAACAAATACCTCCCAATTGGAGACATAGTTTCCTACCACAATGCTTTTTCATAGAGGAGTCAGTGATGTGAGGGTTGTTAGAGACAGATGATGCATCGATCTACCCCAACAATGACCACCTTTATTTAGTTCCTATCTTAAATGAAATAATTATAGAAATAGTATTTTGTAAATCAACACATTAAATGACTATGTTTATGTTATATGATTTATAGTTCATGGTATAAAACATTTATTTTCTTTTCAGGTCTTCATATTGAATGATTCTAGGGAAATATATTCCTCCTACACTATGTGTTTGGGATTTAAACTTCCATATAGATCCCCAAGAATAATCATTGTCAACAATATATTTTCTATAGATGCTGATAGTCTCTTAGTACCTCTTTTAACTGATATGATCATATCATTAATAAAAGAAGTGGTATCTTTTTGGATTAAATTATATAAATGATAATATACCACATCACAAACATTGGTATATATTACTTTCCATTTTATAGTTATATATGGTGACATATAGTGGAGTTAATAAGGAATGGTTTCCCTATTTCGATGACTGGAATCCCATCATGTATGGAAATAAGAGCCAACCATTGAGAAGTTGTATTCTGTTACCCATAAAGCAATAAGCATTACATTATTTTCTATATGTGTGTTTAGGAATTCACTTCCTATGAATATAGGGGATTTCCAAAATTCACCTAGAGAATGACTAAAAATTTCCTCTTGATTGTATGATAACATATGCATTTACATGAATTCATTGTGAATGTTAAGGTGTTTCTGGAAAAATTCTTGATTTGGGTAATGTTGCATAGAATAGTGAATTCCCTTTCTATGGTTACAATACCCTTCAGTCAAACATTTTCGTATATTATCTTATGGTGGGTCATATTGGGTGATTATATGTTGTCTTCATCTTACAAAGATAATTTCAGTTATAAGGTAAACACTCATAGTATAGGTTTGGGGTTTATATAGTCTTTTCTTCAAGGTATGGTGACAGAATTTTTACTTTAGAATAATTAATTCATAATCATTATAAATATCTTAGTCAATGGAATTCAGGTTGGGTGGCAAGGCTAATTTAGAATACTCTCGTGGTAAATAATTCAACAATGGGTTGATGTAGGAATTTATTGAATATATAACCTAAATGAAGTTGACTGCTGTTTTGGGAGGGAGATGTTTCCCACCTTCTATCAACAGGAGTGGATACACACATTTTACATGTTTAAGAGACTCATATAGTGGTGATTTGGAATTAGTGGTATTTAATTAATAAATTGTCCTCCAAAAACTGATATAAATTTTTTTCATAAATTTTGGATTCATGCCATCTGTATCTCCAAGAGGATATTTTTCCAATCGTGGTGTTCATATTAAATATCATAATGGATATTCTATGTGATGACCACCCTAGGGTATAAATTCCCTCAATGAGGAATATAAAGATGATTTTTGTGGTTGTTCCAGTTATATGGAAACTATTAATATGTTGTCTTGAAGAATTTTTTCTATTTTGGTAGTGGAATTTGATGACTTTAGATTTAGAAGGTGTTACCCTACAATATAGAGCCAATAGAAGAGGATCATTCAAATAGTCATGACCATCCATTTTATACTATGGTGGATTTGGACACCTTATTATCCACAGTTTGATGTTGAGTAATTTAAAGGGGTTAGTGTAGTTTTATAATGGTCTCGATCATATATTCTATAAGGGGATTATGATAGAACAACCATATTGTTTTCCAAGGTGAATAAAATCATGTTGTAGATAGATATATGGACAAAAAGTTACTGTAAATGATTCCATATAGTTTGAATAAGAAGACTCATGTAGCCTCTTTTCCTTAACCTAGTATCATTAGTTTATGTTACTTCACATTAAAATATGAAATAAAATATACATAGATTCTATGGATAAATATACCTTTCAACTCTTTTTACCTAATTATGGAATCCTTATGGATTCATCAACAGTTGTGTACGTTATAGATGAATTAATCCCTTGTGAAAATCATATTGAATTTTCAATAAATGTTGGTATTGAAACACTCCCACTGTTGGGATCCTTACTAATAGTCCATTCAATCAATGACTTAGTTGGTGAGTGTTTTCACTTTAGTATATCTGATAAGATAGTCTTTAGAATGAAAAATTGTGCTTGGTGTTGATCAATAGTGAATCATTCATGAACAAATATTATGCTCCTTCTTATTTATTTATCTAAAATAATAATGAGTTGATAGATTCAATGATGAGAGAGTATATTCCCTTATAGGTTGGTTGTGTAGTAATAAAATTTTTAGGTATGGTTTCCAAGGGTGAAGGATGTATGTGTGAGGGTGAATTATCTCTCCAATAAATATTGGTTTATGTTTTTCCTTATTATTATCTCAAGTTTTTTTATATTTATAGATTAAAAATTTTAAACATGGTTGTGATATACTGACATTGAATTTTTTTTCAAAACATTTTAATATTATTAAAATATTCTCTATTTTAGTTGTTTAGAAATTGTTGAGTTTTGACAATTACTGAGGTCCGAAAATAATATATTTCTTTTATATCAATTTTTTTGCATTGAAAATCATATATCACCAAGATATTATTCTAGATAGGTATTTTTTACTATGGTTGCATACAAAATAAATTTTATACAGTATGTACCATTTCATTTTTGCTCACACTTGGGGACCCCAGAATATGTTTTCCCAAGTGTGACTCTTTTATGTAAAATTTAGTTCATGTAACTTTCTCTAAAAAACATATTTACTCGCTATTTAATTTTCATAATAAAATATATTTTGGTTTAGTACATTAACAATAATTAGAATAATGGATAGAAATTTGAGATCTAGATATTTGAGCGAAGATGAATGTGTTCATTAAAGAATTGACATCGTAATCTGATGAGAGTACAGTCTTCACTGAATATCAATTTAGTGCTGAGGTAGCAATTTTTTTTTCAAAATTTCTCCATTCTTGAAAAAAAATATTACATTATTTTTTTTAAACCTCAAATTGTGTTGAATTTAAAATATTTTCATAATTATAAGAGCATATTATTGAAGTTGTTGTCATTGTGCTGAATGTATATGGTTATTTTTTTACCACCAGTAACATGTTTCCCATTGTGAAACATCATTGTGGAATATCAATGAATTAATCCCAATATATTTTTCTATTCTTTTTTATTTTCATTCCCACAATGGATCAAGATTGTAATGGATTATTGTGGATATGACAAGTTATGGCATAGATTTCGGAGTGGTGTAGTCAAAACAAAGGGTGTAGGTCCACCGCATAATGTATCAATGGTTTGAAGGTGTAAGGTCATAATGGAAACTACTAGTGCTGTAAATAATTTCACTATATTTAGAATCTTAATTTCGCATAGGCCATGATTTTGGGGTTCTCCCATCAGTCTAGGGCCCAAGAGGGCTAGCCACATAAGCCATAGTGTATTAGGAAAGAGTTGTCATTAAAGTACAATTAACCTAAACTGACCAATTCATGTGTCATTCACACACCCACATGACATAACATGCCAATGGAGTATATCTATTCTACCACATGTCCCACCTATTACCAGTGTATCATTTTTGAACAACGTTTTCACTATGACTCATGTTTTTAAAAAAAAAATAACTTATACTATTTTTTTTTAAATTTATCCTAATGGTGTCATCTTATTGGTAATATAAGGCCATTTGATAAGTGAAGTAGTTATATTTTAATTTTTCTCTATAGTATCTACATTGTGGTTTAGACATGTTGAGAAAAACATGCCATGTGTTTTGGTACTCCAATGAATCCATGTTGATGACTTGGAGTTGGTCCAAAGGAGGTTTATACTATTTTGTACTACCCCTGAATATTAATGTAATGATTCCTCTATAGATCATTCATGTATTTGATAGTCACATTCACCCAAACAGGTGTTGTTCATACACAGATTCTATATTATTTGATATTATAGTGATTGATCTTCAATGAGTCATCAGATATGAGTCCTCTATTTTTAGGGATAGGTTTTCTCTTTTTTAATGACATAATAGTAAAATGATTGGTTCATTAATTAGGGGTATGGAATTAAATGGAATTTTGATTACATACCAATGGAAAACATACTTGGAGGAAATACAAAATTCTCAAGAAAGGGATAATATGATTATATATCATAATTAATTTTTAATTTTATCTTAATAGCTTGACTCATAATAGAACATTCCAAAAACATTGCTATTTTATTTTTTATATTATTATCTACTATTGAATATGTTTCATGAAAATGAATAAATATTTATTATTTAGATCCATATTTCCAACGTTGCAGTTTAGGCCAGATAAATAGAGCCTGACATAGTTTTTCTCACTCACTTAGTTCATGTTGATGATATTATATGTGTCCCCAATAGTTTTAAAGATTTAGGTACTCTCCCATATACATTGGGTTTGGTTCATCTATTTTTTTCATGGAGTTGGTACTCCCTTGTATGTGATAGTTCATGGGTCCTCTATAATGCCTATAGAGTTTTGTACTATATCGATCAATGTTCCATAAATCATTGAGGTTAAGGTATATTATTAATGGGGTTAGGTACTCAATCATTTTATATCTTTATATAATAAGAAGTTTTTCCTTATTAGGGATTTGTTACTCCCTCAGTTGAGGGGTACTTTATAAATTTAGAGGTCCTCTACTACATTTTATTTATACAGCATGGGTAAAGATTTATTAGCTAGTTAAGGAAAATGTGGTTCAATAATACTTTGATCAAGAAATATTAAAGGACAAGGTATGTGTTTTGTAACCAGTTTTTAAAAGGATGACTAGGTAATTATTGTAAATAAGGAGTTTTACTCCCTCTAATGATGTTCTTACTTAAGTAAGAACTATTTCCCCATTTTACATTTTGACTAGAAATGTGAAAATTTTAAATGGTATGTAGATAATAAATTTTAAGACTAGTGACACCTTAAGAATCCTTGGTTTTCTTCTATATGTGATATACAGCTAAAATTGTTTTCTTAAAAAATGGTGGACCATATATTAATCCAAAACACCCTATTATCATAGGTGATATTATCATTATTGTATTAGAGAAGAGATAATTAGGACTTCTCTATATCCCTAATAACTCTAGCTATATATCATACATAGATTCTATGTCTTCTTTCCCTTTACTATACTATTCTATAGTTTATGAATAATATTTTTTTCCCATTTAATTTTTTGTGGCCCTACTAATCATTTTAATACTCACCCCTACACTGGCAATGTGCCCACATGTGTTTTGTTTATGTAGTTGATTCATTGATCAAATATGGTCTTAGTGGATATGGATATATTTCACCTTGTTCGGTGTTGATTCAACATGGTTCTAATTAGATAAAGGTTTTTATTTATTTTTTCATTGACCCTTGCATTGATAGACTGATATAGGAGTCCTTATAGTGAGGGTTATCTAACCCTTATCTAATGTTCATTTGGTTTTGAAGATATAAAATGATAAATAGTTCTTAAAGTGAACCAGTCTAGAATTCTTACTAACCAATCTTTTAATAATTCCTATAAAAAATGAACAAATGGAATTATTAATCCCCATTGGATGGTAGCTAGTCCTTAGGTATCTTAGGTATCTCATTGAGAATAATTTCATACAAAAATATAATCAAAATTTGAAAAGATAAGGCAAAATAAATAATAAATAAACTATCCAAATAGTTCATAATTAATAAAATGATGTATCCCATTTGAATATACATAAAAAATATGCATATATTGAAGGAAACAACCAGAAGAATACACAATAAATGACTATAAATAAAATATCAACCAACCAACTCGAGCTAAACTCAAACTATCTCCATGAAACCACTCTTTACTCAAACCAACCATCTCACCCCACATATGGCATGATTAATGATCATGGATACAACATAGAACCTGAAACTAAAATATTATAGGTGTGAGATAAAAATCCCAATAGGTTACCACATCCAACCAAATAATGAGATGGGTCTCATAAATAAAATATACTAATTCGAATATTAAAATAATATATAAATTAATATTTTAACATATACATTATGGTAATCCTAACAAATTTCATAAAAATATTCCAAAACATTTCCCTTTGTCTTCTAGAACTAATAACATTAATTATGAAAAACATACACTACCCAAATCTATAATAAAAACACCAAAACACATGTCCATATCTAAAAAACAATGAATTTTTTATTTAAATTAAAATGATCACATAAAATAATTTAATTGTCCATGACATATTTACACCTAAACCAATTTTTAAATCTGTGGAAATGAACTCAAAAAATATCCATCAAATTTTAAAATACTCTTACCCAAAAATATTTGAAAAAAACATGTTTTTAATTGAAATTACCTAACACATACACTATTGAGGCATAATCATGAATCCATCAACTATCACAGGGAATATATAAAAAACGAAAAAATAAGGTTTCATAAAAAAATTAGGGGAAAACATATAAAAAAGAACTAGATCAAACACTCCCCACAAAATAAGATTCCAAGAAATTGATGGGGCAATGGTTTTACCAAGAGTTAATATTTTTCCAAACGTCTAATTATATATGGTTGTAACCACCCAAACCTCATACATATATGCACATAATCCAAAAAAACATCTAATTATCCCACACAAACATATTGGTGATGACAATCCCCCACATATACTTTATTCAAAATACAAATGGTCGTTCTCTAGTAGTGTGTGGACCAAATATATGAATAATTTTGATCTTACACATGGAACTCAACATCCCAAGTCGAATAAAAATTATGTGAGGTTTAAAATCCAACGATCCAATTATAACACACAAGGAATAACAATAATAACACTCACCACTAACACCCTATGATATGACTCCCCATATAAACACATTTTATATACATATGTCATAAAAATAATATTACCACAAAAGGGTATAGAAAACCATCACATAGTGATCCGAAACCCACTGAAGTGGTTAATAAGAAAAAAAATCATGGGGTTCCATATATAAAATCTATTTAAAACCCAAGGCTACAAATGGGTGTTTGATACCAAAAAACAACTTGGAATACAATACTATTTATCATTCCAAATAGTAATTTCCAAATTCCATTTAGAAAATTGTGCAAACACCTAGTCAATGAAAACATTTCAGTTACCCCATTACACAATGACTCTATTCCATGAAAATCTCAATCAAGGAGAAGGGTGTTCATTTCCAATACACTTTTTTGAAATATAACTTAAAATAGTTTGAGAGGATGAATGAAACCACCCATTTCCTCAAAAATGTTTCAAAGCTACACATCAACATGATTTTTTCTATTTTATTTCCAAGTTAATTTCAAATAGCCAAATATTTATGTTAAACCCTTTATAATAATCCTCCTTGTTAATTTGAAAGGTGTAATCAAAAAACAAAAATCAAACCACCATTTAAAATTCACAATAAAGTCCCTTTTTTAACAATTTATTAGGTCAGCACATATATTACATTATAATTCCTTTTAAAACATTTGTTTCACTCATTGATAACCAAAACTTAGTAAGATTCAATTTCAAATCATGAAAAACATTAAAAAGATCCCCATGATCATTTCAAAAAATCATATCATATTTAAACATTCTATATCAAATATAAAAAATGGAAGTTACATGGAAAAATAACTATACCAAGCTCAAAACACAACTAAATGAATTTATATCACCCATTAAATGTCAAACATATTTCTACATTCATAAATGAATGAATTTAGAAATAAATAGAACATTAGAATTCTAAAATTCAGTTGTTTTATTGTAACACCAACCTCAATAAAGAGAGCGTTGAGATGGACCACCTCAGAACTCATCCCTTTTAATAGCGGAAACACCCATGGGATTGGAAATTGTGTTTGTACCCCTATACAACAACATACCTACCATTATCTCTCAATAGGACCCTAAAATAAACCCATGTATTAAATATGATTTAAAAATGAATCTTAACACTACCGAAAAGAGAGGGATAACAGAAGAATACTAAATTTGAGGAATAACTCACTTTTAATCTCTTAGATATCATCAATGAAGGGAAAATTATCAAGATGGGGAATATTTTGGAGCTCTTATAAGGATCTCTAGTGTTGTCTGACATGTGGGGGAGGAATCATGGTGGTGGTAAAACCTCATAAAAATAGATAGGGGAAATTTGTTAAGAATCTAAAATTTAAACTCCTAGAATGTCTAAATGTTGTAACCACACCTTTTTAAAAATCTTGTACCAACCTGTGTAGTACAATATTTTGTCTATGCATCACTTAACATGGTTTCCCCTCAATGGTTTCACATTTTTTACAAAACATAGACCTCATCCCAAAGAAACCCTAAGCCTCGCACAACCTGCTGGGTTCATCATGTTGTTTGTAAAACTATGTGAATATAGTGGGTAATGTATTTTCCAAGAAAAAGATATAAACTGAATTCATGATAAAAAATTCAAACAATAATTCATAATTTGTGTACCACACTAATAATACACTATGAAATCACATACGATTTCTCATAGGGGATTCATTGTTTGTACTTAACCGTCCACTATGAAAGTAGACATACTATGTGGAGTTCAAAATGAACTGAAAATGATCATCATGAATGGAGGAGGAATGAAATTACTCTAATGGTTCACCCTATCATTTCACCATAGTGAAATATCATAATATTTTAGGTTTCTAGCGTAAAATCTATGTAAACTCAAATAGAACCTCCAATTCAACATATAACACCAAAATATTAATACCAAGACACAATCGGTTTATGAAACCACCAACAATGACACTTTATGCCCCATAAAGAACCACTACTAAAATAAAATTCAAGAAAAATGGAAGATAATTGGATTATTTAACCAAAAAAAGAAACTCATGAAAACCCAACCACATATTCAATGATATTTATCCACGTGACAATCAAAATGATCATCTATATATAAGCTAAACAAATCTATGTAGAACATAAATAAGAACCTTAAATAAAAAGATCATTTAAATCATAGGAGACATAACATTATCCCCCATCCATTTAGAGTTCCACTAAAATGGTCTCCCCACCATTTAGAGTTCATTTAATATGGTGGAAATAAGAACAACTAATAATAATACATACATGAAAAAAAAAATAACAATGATAGGAACAAACTCTATAACCCAAATGATGGAGGAAGAAACAACCTAAACAATCCTCTTGATTGACATGAAATATTACATTTGGTAACTCCATAAAAAGATAAAATATGGTAAAACCATGGATCACTATCACTCATTACATCCCATAATATCCCTAGGTCCACACACTAGTAGAATTCCACACTCAACTATTGTATCACAGACACAAGTTACCCTATCATGTACCCATAGTCCACTCTCAAGTCCAATCAATGATAACCACTTGGCTCACCGAATGATCGAGAAAAAAAAATTACCACCATGAATGGTCTCCCCAAAAAAATATTCATAATGATGTGGCACTAACAACCTAGTTAAAAAACACCTAAGAGTTATGGGATGTATTCCATAATAAAAAAGGCATGCCATAATCCATCATTCAAAACATCCACAAAAGGATCCCAAGAAAAAACTATCCAAAATAAATAACCCAATAAGTGGTAAACATCCACCAAAATAGACCACATCAACCAATGATAAGATATCAAGGCCTTACCCATTAATAAATGAGGTGTTCAATACAAAAAACATGATCCAAAGTCACAACATAAGAAAACTCATATAAACTAAACATCTTTATCAATTTAAAATCCCCGTGAAAGAACCACTGGATGAACACCTGCCTAAAGGAATAAAAAATCCATCACACAAGAGAGGAGGAACTAAAAATCTATCAATATACCTCACCCGAGAATCATCATGTGTTGCAAAATAATTGATTATTAACCTTAATCTATTCCAAACACCTCATTACTTCCATGTTCGATTAAGGGTCCACATCAACAAATACTGTTGAAGTCTCGGTAGGCACCATAACTACAGATCCCTTTTAAACCATTATGGGAAAAAATAATAACCATGACATGAACAACCTCGAGTCATTTACCTAAAAAAACAAAAAAATTCCACTCCAAAGAAGGAATCGAGGAACAAATAAAAAAACTAGAGTAATCCAAATCCATTACATCCATAATAAACCTTTCATTATAATCCACCCCTTTACCAAGGAATTTTGAAATCACCCTCCACTAAGGTCTTCCTAAAAATGGATCAAAAATAAAATTTTCAAAAAACCTTACTGTAACCCACAAATTTCATAAACAAGGTAAGGTAGAAAAATAATTTCAAAATATCATTTTACACTAAAAACCAAAAATCAAAAAATGGGTTCAAAAACCGTTTCTGTTTAAAAAAAATTATAAATCAATTTCATAATAAAATATAATTTTGAAACATCTCAAATTCAAAATACCAGAATTAAAACATTTATTTTATAAAACAATATACAAAACCATGTTTAAAAAAATTTTCAAAAAAACACATATTCCATCTACTAAGATAATATTTTTAAAACCAATAACTACACTAGAGTCAAACAAGATTCACTCAAATAAAATCCCAAAAGAGTTTCAACACAATCATCATTCAACATCACATAGGATGAAATATCATTGGGATATTTTAGGATCATGTTGATTCAAATCAGGTTAATTTGCGAACAAACAGTGTAATGCATGTTTTAGCTATGGGGTCTGGAAAATTGGTTATAAACGAGAAACACATCCTACAATGGAGGTAGACTCAACCACCAGGATACCCCATGGTTTCCTAATCTACGAAAGATATTGTTTTAGATCAAAATCTTCTCCCATTACACCCTGAAACTGAGGACTGATCCCCAATATCACAAATACAATCCCGAGGGGAAAAAACCTCAATCATAATGAAATACATATAAACCCACTAAAATAAATATGAATCCATGATTATAAACCCAACATCCCATGGAAAATTAAGGCTTAGGATTTTCAAGATCTATCAAGACTTTTCCCACACATAACCCTCAAAATTAGACAACCTTACTCTCATTCTTCTAGGACATCCCCAAATAAGTAGGGTCGCATAAGAGGCTCAGGAACAAAATAAATGAAGCATAGCCTTATATACAATTTTGTAAAAAAAACATCTCATGCCTCTATCCAATGTGGAACATGTCTCATCCCATCATATGGCTAGAAATATGTTCATGATCCCCAAATATTGGAATCTAGTTTTTGGGAATCATAGGAATCCCTTTGGGAATGATATCTCCCTAAGAAAGATAAATGATAACATAAAAGATAAGGAAAAAGAAAGAGAGAATGAATTTTCCAAACCGTTCAAAACCAAAACAATGATATAACAAATTTATATATACATAAACTATATCAATAAGCATGAATAAACAAAATGTAGTAGATACAACACAAACTAAAAATGAAAATAACAACAACCAACTAGAGCAGATCATAAACCGTCTCTATGAAACCTTCGGTTTCTTACCTAACCAAACTCACCCCATATCATGCACAATGATCAAGAATATATCCAGTAGAGAACCTAAAAGCATAAATTTTTTATATGTGAGCTCAAAATCTCATTAGGTCACCAAAACTATAAAACATGTTCCATAATAATATTCACTAATGAATGTTTGTAAATAAACACGAAGGTATGATTTTCAAAAATATTATATCGAAGTCCATAAAAAACCAATAAATATATTTAGAACCCTTTTCCTATGTTATCCAAAACTTCTCACACACATTATGAATACAAATCCACCATCCAAAGATAAAATAGAACCTCAAATTCATGTTTCCATTTCTCAAAAGACACATGATTAATTTCGTTAAATTAGAATGGTATCTTAAAACATTTAACAAGAAAATACTTATTTAAACACAAATCCAATTTAAAATTAACACCAAAGTAAATACACAAGATCCTTTAATATTTAAAATATATTTCTAAAACCATATTCGAAAAAATGTATATTCAAATGATATTCTCCAACACACACACAAAGGTCAGTAAAAATCTATTAAGAACCTAACATCATAGGGAATATTAAAAGTATGAAAAAATAAGGTTACATAATAATAATATTAGGGGAAATGATAAAAATATATCCCTAGATCGAACACCCCTGAATCAATAACTCACCAATAAATCAATGGATTCATTGTCTTAATCAAATTCAAAAACTTTCCATGAATCTCATCATATATGATTATTATAAAATTAACCATCAATAGACATTTATTAAATTCAAAAATATCATCCAATCATCCTATACAAGAATCATTACGATGAACCCCCCCCCCCAACCTAGACGTTATTCGTAGAAAAAATGGTGGGAAACAAGAGACATGTGAACAAAATAGTGGAACACGATAGATCCTATACTTTATAGTCGGCATACCATGACCAATAAAAAGGAAGAGAGGCATTGGATCCCATGATCCATGTCTAATGCATAATGATAAATCATAACTACCCACACCTCTAAAAAAATAATTTCAAGCCACATATTGAAATATATCATACAAACAAGTCATTAAAAGTACATTCCCATATAAGGGGTGAAAAAAAACAACATAGTAACCCCAAACACATTATAGGGGTAAATAAGAAATTGAAAATGAAGGGGTTATGTCCATATAAACAAATTAAAAACCAAGTTTTCAAATTATCATTTAACACCAAAACATTTCATGGAATTTCATTCATTTTCTCATTTAACAATTTACATTCAAAACAACATTATAAATATGATGGAAGGAACCCAATAATTTAAAAAATTTAAAATTTAACCTTATAAAAGGAATATCTTCCATGAAAATATAAAACATTTACAAGGGTATTCATTTACACAAAAATATCAGGAACGCTACTTAAAAAAAATTTCAATGATACAATGAATTTTCACTTACATCAAAAATGATTCATATCTACCCTTTAACAATAGTCCATCTATTTGAGAACAAAAATAAGGATAAAAGTATAGCCATTTCCATTAAAACATTTAACAGAATCAACCACTACATTTCACGAGGATCAACCTCACACACATTTCAAATCACCATTTGAAATCCACTCGAGTACTCATATAAAACAAAATATTGAGGCCAACACATCAATTCTAAAAAAATTTCCTTTAAAACCACTATTTTCACTCATTAACAACCTAGAACATGTAAAAACCCATTTTGCATCCCGAAATCCATTTAAAAGATCCCCACAATATGTTGACAAAAGATTATCATATGGAAAAAACTATTTAAAATATCAAAATATGTAATTTACCATGAAAATCAACTATTCCAAAATTAAAACATCAAAAAATGGGTTCATACCAGAAAATACATATCAGAAATATTTTTACTTCAAAAAAATAGAATTTATAAATCATAAGAATATTATAATTACCAAATGAAACAACTTCACAATAATACCCAGCTCATAGAGGGGAGAGTCTAGCCAAAGCACCTATAAAATCATCACCTTTAATTGTGACCACGTCCAAGGGATATGGAATGGTATGTATACCCCCTAGAAACAAAAATTATTACAATTATATCATCCCAAAAAAATAAAATTTATCCACATGATAAATAGGATTCACGGGGAAATCCAATCCCAATAGATTAGAGAGGGATATAAATAATTAGAGGGAATGAGGGGAAGAACTCAACTAGAAGCATTTAAATATCTTCAGAAGATGGTTTTTAACCAATAGGAGGAATATGATTTATCTCCTCCAAGGATCATAATGGTAGACTACTTGTAGGGGAGGAAATAGAGATGATACCCCTTAAAACCCAAGAGGGAAATTAAAAAAAATGCCAAAATTTAAACTCTTGTGTAGTCCCCATAGTCTAGAAGCATGGGTTTTAAAACCGCTCACCAACCATGAATTGACCATTTATAAAGCTAGCGACCACCTTTAATGGTTATCTTTGATATCACTACTACAAAAAACGGGCAAGGGATGCGCTACACTTTTATCAGCGCTAAAAAAAGTGTTGATATAGGGGGCCTTTATCAATGCTAAAACAATCGCGGATAAAGGCCCCCCTATATCAGCACTTTTTTTGCGCTAATAAAGGGGAGATTTATCAATGATTTTCCCGAGCACTGATAAATGTTACGTTTCCAAAAAAATCATGACAAATAATATTTTGTTATATAAGTATATTTATATTGATATAAATACAATATATATTTTTTAAATATGTTATAGATACGTATAAATTGAATATTACATTTAATATATAATAAACTTAGTGAATATGGCTTCAAAATATTTTAATAAAATAATATTAATTGATAATTTTCTAATTATTATCGATTAAAAATCATTTAATAACAATTTTTTCACACAAAAAATAAAAAATAATTAATAAAAGATCTAAAATATATTGAAAATGTAACTCAAACTTCAAACAGCCATAACATTTGATCCGGGTGTCTGTTTGAGATCTATAGCATATCAATTCAAATCCTGCGACGAAATCTATGCACATGTGACCGAGGAAAAGCCTCTATCACATTTGCGATCCCAAAAAGGCCCAGAAGTCATCCAAATCTGAGTTTTTAGTCGAGATACCCCGATTTTTTAACATTTAGACAAGTATAACTTCTGATCCAGAAGTCTGTTAGGCCTGAATGACATATCATATCAAATATTGTTTCATTTTCATAGATTTAACTGGTTTTGGCATTGAAACGGGATTATAGATTATAAGTTATGGTCATTTTAACATTATATGACATTTCAAATACACATATATATGTATTTATTCGTAAATTTATATTTGTCTCTCTGTGTGTGTGTCTATGTGTGTGTGTGTGTTGTATATATGTATATATATATGTATTTATTTATTTACTTATAAACACACATCAAAAACATATTTTTTCATAAATGTATTTAAAACTAATCTTCTAAGTTATGGTCGTTTTAACATTTTCTGTCATTTCAAATACACATATATGTATTTATTCGTAAAAATATATGTGCTTTTCTGTGTGTGTGTGTCTCTATGTGTGTCTGTGTGTTGCATATATCTATGTATGTATGTATTTATTTATTTCTTTACAAACACACGTAAAAAACATATTTTTTCAGACATGTATTTAAATCTAATCTTATAAGTATATATTAATATACAAATAAATATACGTATAAAAAATTATAACTAAAAAATATATATTAATATATTAATATACGAATTAATATATATATACTAATATATGAATAAATATATTTATATTAATATGAATCTATATCAATATATAAATAAATATAACTATATATATAGATATATCATTAAATAGAGAACAAAAAAATGGCACAATGGTAAAGGTGCAGCCGTGAAAGGGGGGAGGTCGCGGGTTCGAGTTTGGGTGGAAGTGAATGGGGTGTGCGCGTATGAGGATATGCGGGAAGGGCAGCGCGCGAGAGACCTCCTAGTGCTGATAAAGGGTTTGTCGAGTGCTGATAAAAGTCACTCCCCGCATTAGTTTTTTATTTTATTTTTGTTCAATTTTTTTACCTTTATCAGCGCTTTCAGAGTGCTGATATAAGAGACCCCCCTTATATTAGCGCTGAACATTACAGCGCTTTTTTAGAACTGTTAAAGCCCGTTTTGAGAAATGATATAGGATGGTTTTATAGTAGTGTATGCCACACGAATTGTGCACACTCTTCACCTCATACCCCCCCCCCAAGCCTCACACAACCTCCCAAGGTTCCCAATAAGGTTTGATAATCCATGTGTGATCCAGGATCAACTGATCTATCAAAAACTATATCCAAACCACACTATTTTATCATCATTCAAAAAACCATGAACATGTTCAGTACTACACTATAGAAACACCAAGGACCCCGCACGATTTTTTCAAGGGGCCTTGGTGTTTCAAATTAACTATGAAAAGACCATACTGAAAAAGATTGTGTAGTACAAAATGAACTAAAAAGAGTCCTTGAAAAGGGAGTCATGAACCCTAACTGTTCACCATAAGGAAACCTCAAAAATTTAAAATTTCTAAGTTGTAACTCCAGGGCAACTCAAATTGTTCCTCTAATTCAGGTAATAACACAAAAACAACAACACCATTACATTGGGGCAGCAAATAAACATCACCATGACATTTTGTATCCATAGAAAGTATGAATAAGAAGAACAAATAATGGAAAATAGAAGATCCCCATAGGTCTTAACCAAAATCATCACTCAATAGAACCCAATCTCAAAGGAAAAAGTTGGAATCCTCAAGAGAATAAAACCAATCAACAAGAATGAATCTAATCTTCTCCAAGAAAAATAAAAATGAGAACCTCAAACAAAAAGGTCCTATAAATCACAGGAGACCTAACATGGTATCACCACTATTTAGAGTTCCTATAAAATGGTCTGCCTTCCATTTTGAGATCATATAACATGGTAAAAAAATGAGCCACTATCTTTAATGAAACCCCTAAAAATGAACAAACATTATAAAAGAACACAGTCAAATGCAAAGGAAGGAGGAAGAATCAACCAAAAGAAGACTCAAAGTACACCCTGATCTCTCACCGTGGTCATGATATAAAAGTATAACCAATGGTCAAAACCTGAATCACCCTCACATAGGTTATCCTATAAAATGACCATGGCCACATACCAGCTAATATTCCACACATAATCTTTTTATCATACACCCTAGTTACCAAATAATACATCCAAATGCCTCTCTCAAGTCTAGGAAATAAGAACCACAAAGATCAACTAAATAACAAGTACATTCCATTCTAACCATGTACAGAATTCCCCAACAAATTTGTCTCATCAAAATAGAGTCATAACCTAGTTACTAAACACACAAGTGGAGTGGTAATAATCCGAAAATCATGATAAGGCATACCATAAACCATTATTAAAACTATCCATCAAAACACACTAAAAGTGAAGCATCCTAAAAAAATACCAAAAGTGGGAAACATCAACAAAAACAAACCACAACATCCACATCTCCATGGTCAATATCATGAATATCAAGGGAAGAGGTATTTAATAAAAACAATGTGACCCAAAGTCCACGATGGAGGTAAACATGGAGAAACACAAGAACATTTTCTCTATCACCACCTCGACAAAGAATTGTTGAATGAATTTATACCTAAAAACATCAAAAAATACCATGTGAATAAGAGGGGGGGAAACAATATCTCAACTAACCTCACTCGACAAGCTTTAGGATACCCAAGAGAGCTGAGGATTCGCCTCAATACCATCCAAACACCTCTTTAATTCTAATATCAATGATGGTTCTGCATCCACCACTACTCTTGGATTCTATATGGGAATCATAACTATAGATACCATTTTACCTATTTTAAGAAACAAAAAAAAATACCTTGACATGACCTCCCTCAAGTCAGGTACCTAAATGAAAAAATTCTTCCACACTAAGGTTGTTTTTAAGTCAACAATAGAAATCCCTCTTGTGATGATCAACTATCACTCCCAAAACGAAATTTTCATTTGGAATCCACCAATTTACCAAGGAATTTTTCAATCACCTGAAGAAAATGTATTGGTAAAAACCTAATCTGACATAATATTTAAAACAAAACAACCTCATTGGAACCCACACATTTTATAAATAGAGCATTCCACAAAAATCCTTTCAAAATCTTATTTTACTTAGAAAACAAATATTCCAAAAATTATTTTTAAAACCTATTTCCCGTTTAAATAAATTAAAATTGTTTCTAAATAAAACATCCCTTTTAATAATATAATTTTGAAAACACCCAGCGGGAAATAATTATTTTATAATACATTTTAAAAAACCCATTTTTTTGAACGAACATTTCACAAAACTCTCTCCCATATGCAAAAACTGAGTTCTAAAAACCAAGAACCAATAAGAACTACACAAGTACTGAACAATATTAAAATGAAATATATCTTAAAAGGTAGTCAACACACTCCTCATTTCACCTAAATCAAATGGAAAACACCTATATATAATCTTGAATCTATAAGAGTCAAAATAAGGTAATTGGGGAAGAAATAGTGTTATTCCTTCTTTGTCTACTATGATGGAGAAACAAGTGCCAACTGAGAAACACAACCTCTAGGGGAGGTAGAATCAAAGACATGGATATGCCATAGTTTCCCAAGCTGTACAAGAAATATTGATAGATAAAGCTATCTTCCCTTTTAATTCTGAAATAATGGAACAATTCCATATATCCAAAACACAATAATGGGTGATAAAAAGATCATTTTGAAAAAAATACATCAAAACACACTAAAAACACAAATACATGATTTGAAACCCAACATCCCATTGAATCTTGAGGCATGGGATGAATAATAGATAGATAAACTCATCCCACCCATACCCCTAATGTTTCAATAACCTTAATCTCATTCTACCATAACTTCAGGATTAAAAAGGTATACACAAGAATCTTGGGCCCCAATTAAAGGAATCCTAGCTTTGAAACCATTTTGTAATGAACCATCTTGGGCTTCCATCTGACCTATCACAATACCTAGCCTATCACTAGGCTCGATGAAAAGTCATTATCCCCATAAGATAGAATCTAGTTCCTAGGGATCTCATGAATCCCTTTGGGAGTGATTTTTCTCCAAACATTGTTAATTGAAAGTAGAAAAGATAATGCAATTGTAATAATAAATGTACATAAAAAATAGGTCATAAAGAAATCGATGATCCAACCAATTTTAATATACATAAACAATATCCACAAATCAGAGGAAATAAAAAAGCATTATATACAACATTAACTATAAAATAAATAATATACTGACCAACTCGATCTGAGAATGAACCCTCTCCATGAAACCATTAATTTCTCATCTATCCCAACCCAAACCACATTGTCCATGAAGAATAAGAACAGATCCAATAAAGATCATAGAACCTAAAATTTTTAGGTATGATAATAAAATACCAGTAGGTCTTCAATTGAAGCTATGAAATATGTTTCATAATGATATTCATTAGTTCTAGTTTAAAAATAAACTTAAATTTACGATTTTAAAATATACAGTCTCGAAATCCAAAACAATTCCATAAAAATATTTTCAATAATTTCCTTTTTTTCACAGCAGATATAACATTCATTAAAAGAAACTACACTATCTAAATTCAATATAAAATACCAAAAACACATTTCCATATCTCTAAAACACAAAATATGTTTTATTTAAATAAATAGAGTCAAATAAAATAATTGATAAGGGCAAGACATCTTTAAACCCAAACCCATTTTTAAATCCATACTAATGAACTCACCCAAGAGACTTTAATGTTCAAAATAGGTTTCTTGTTACCATATTTTATGAAAAAAGTGTTTTAAAAATAACCCAATCAACACACACACACACAAACACATGTCAAGAACAATCATATAGTCTCCATGAATCAATGAGAATATATAAAATGTGAACAAAGAAAGATTCCATATTAATGAAAGTACAAAAATGATTAAAAATTCACTATATCAAACACCACTAAATTATTTACTCACCAAACAATTTAAGGTGTCATGATCATCCAAAAATTTACTATCATGCCCAAAATCTTTCCATATATGGGCACAACCCCCTGAACTGAGTACTAATGTCTATTAAAGTTCAATACATCATCCAGTTATCCCACACAGTCATCACTACGATCAAACCCCTAATATATTCCATGTTTATAAATGACTATTAGGAAACTAGAATCATGTGAACTATATGTACAATTAAGAAAGATTATACACCTAGTACCTAGTATAAAATGACCAATAAAATTGAAGTGAAGAATAAGAGCCAATAATAGAAATATAAAAGACAGGATATAACTATAACTAATCAAACCCCAGACACACTATGTTGTGAAGCCCAATATCCACATATAGAATTAGTACACACAAAATAAAGAACATTACAACACAATGGGATAAAAAACATCACATATTGATCATGAACCACACAACAACAACATAGATATTTATTTATTGAGGAAAAGAAAACAACAAAGACAGATAAACAAATTGACCCAAAGCGCCCGACACGACAATCCTAGGGGACCGAAAGTAGTGGAGTCCCATAGCATCCCCTCGAACCAAGTTTACCCCCTCTGGTTTCATAGAGACAGCAGTATGGAAACAAAAGTGTGCTGGACCGGGGACGTCAATAGAATCAAGATGGTCTTCTACATTATTTCCCTCACACCATGTTTGGGTTATGCTGATGTTGTTAGTGATCATACCTCGTCATGCCCTCGTGGTGTAATGTATAGACCATGGAATAGAACCAGAGCCATGCAAAGCTTTGTGGAGGATTTGGGAATCTGTTTCAACCTGTGATAAGAAGATCCCTTTTTGGCGACAGAGTGATAAGCCCAACAACAACGCCTTTGCCTCGGCATGGAGAGAAGATCCGGCCCCAAGCGCCCTGAGAAGGCCATGATAACTGACCCGAACTAGTTCCGTACCACCCCTCCCCCACGAATTACCCCCATGATGCATGACCCATTGGAGTTAAGTTTGAGCCCTCTGCTGGGCGGAGTCCACCCAACCCAATTACCTCTACCGGCGCTGCTATCCGGAGAGACACTGAAATTACATGTCCGAAGACATTGAAGTGTGAGCGCCTCCTTCCATTTGATAAATGATATAATCATGTTCAGTAGTAGGAACATTGTATGAAGTACAATTCCCTATCCATGGGCGATAATCCCTTCAAGTCGAGCCTTGTTCTGTGCTTGCCAGGTTGTCCAACATCCAGCATGGAGAACCATAGTTCAGGTCGTCTGCTCAGGGCCCTCTAACATGGCACCGTGAAACCATTTATCCAGAAAAGGCGTTTCGACCATGCGATTATCAGATATTGCTGTAAACTCACCAAAATAGAGCCATACCACCATATCCCATTCTCCATCAATGAACAGGTGATCTGTTCATTCCCCTCGGTGCTCTGAGCAGTAGTGACACCTCGAAGCCAACAGGATGCCACACCTCTTAATGTTTTCATATGTGGGAATGGATTTTTTCCGCATCATCCAGGTAAGAATGTTCTGTTTGAGCGGATATTCATTGTCCCAGAGGATCGTGTTCCATGGAGTGCTCTGATCAGCCATGGCCCGAGAGCGTCAAAAATCCTTCGAAGAGATGGATCCCGATGCAATGAGAGTGAAAACACATCTGTCCGGATCAGAGTTGATTTCGATAAGGTTGAAAGTATCACGTTAGTCATCGTATAGGACTGCTTCGATGAAGGTCGGGTGAGCACTAGCCTTTTTAAAGGTGAGCATAGTTCCCGGGCACCCCGGAAAACCATGGATGGTCCCAGCCATGTTTTGATGCCAGAAAAGGATGTCCCCCCTTCCCACGAGCCATCTGGACTAAGGTTCCAAATCCGCAATAAAAGGAGAAATTGCCGACCAGAAAGGGGAAACCTCCCCAGCACTCCCGAGCTCAGATCCTACATGGGAGTTGTGCATGGTAATCCCCCAGAGCATGCGTTTTTCTAGAACTGGGCCTTTAACACCAAAAACATGAATTGAAATTCCAATCCCTTTCTCATTTCATATAATACATTCATAACACCATTTATAAAATGATGAAAAACTCCCAATCATTTTATACATTTTAAATTAACCCAAACACAAGGGATCTCATACTTGAAAATATAAAACAATGTTAAGGGCTTTAATTTCCCTCACATGTCACAATAAAACCCCAAAAAAATCATTAATTTGTTAAATGACAACATCAATTTCATTAAAATCATTTCAAAACTACCCTTAAACATAGTTCTCTCCCTTTTAAAACCAAAACATGGAAAAAAGGCCAACCATTTCTAGTAAACCATTTAAAACAATCTACCATGGCAATTCACAAGGGTTAAACCTCAAAACAATATCAATTCACCTTTTCAAATACATAAGTGGACTCCTTTTTAATCAATTTTCATGTCCAAATGTAAATTTCAACCAAATTTAATTTAAGCACTATGCTTACACACATTGAAAAGGAAGACTTGTTTAGAACTCGTTTTTCATCCTAAAATCTATTTCAAAGATTCCCATAGGTATTTAAAAATCTTCTCATATTGAAACATTCTATTTCAAGAATGTAAATAGGGAATATACAATGAATCCCAACTATTACAAGATCAAAAAACAAAGAAATGGTTTCAAATCATTGAGGTGATATCACAAAAATTGATACGTCCATAAATAAGGAATTTAGAATGACTAAAATAGTTGGATTTCCAAAACTAAGTAGTTACATAGAAAAACCTACCTCAATGAGGGTATAATCATGATGAAGAACCTCGATGCACATCGACTTCAATGGAAACCACACCCATGGGATACAAAACAGTGTCTAAAATCCCTAGATACCAAAATACATACCCATAGATCTACCAGGAATACTAAAATTGAGAAACATGGTAACTAGGGTTCAAAAGTGAAGCCAAACCCAATAGAAAATAGAGGTAGACTAGAAGAAGTGGGAAATAAAGGAAGAACTCTCTTTGAATATCCTGGATCTCATCAAAGAAGTTCCATGAATCAAGTGGAGGAAGATGGTGGTGCTCCTATAAGGATCCCAAGGGTTAGATGATGTGTGGGTGAATAGGGGGACCCCTTAAAATAAATAAGGGATGTTTTGGGAAAACACCAAATTTATGCTCCTTAGCAGGTCCAATAGTTTACTGTAAAGTTTTCTAATCACTACACCAGCCACGAACACGCCATTTCAACGCATGGGACCACATCGCACAGTTACCCCTAATAGTTTGTGCAATTTAATGAAATTTTACCCATAATCGTAGATCCACACCAAGCCTCACAGGTCCTCCCTAGGTTTACCACATGTTATTAAAAACCGTTCTAAAACTGTTCTCAATAGATCTACAATAAATAGTGTAAAAATGTATACTTTCCATATGGTTTAAAATTCCTTTTGTATGTTGTGTTCTACACTACAGACACACTAATGACCCTACATGTTGTTTCCTAGGGGGTTTATATTTTTTACCAAAACACGTGATTCCCATGAGATAAAACCATGGATAGTTCAAAATGAATTGAAAAGCCTCCTCATTAACAGAGGATACCTGGTTTCCCTATAACCATGTACCATTAACAGGAACTATATATAAGCCTCCAATATTTCTATATTTAGAGCCACAAATACACATAAACTTGATGTGGGTATCTGCATCACTATATAACACACACAAAATAACACCATATCCGAGGGGTGTCCCAAAATCTACACAATTCCACTTTATACCCCATGAAAGTTCATGTTCAAACAAAAGGAATGTAAAAAAAGAATATCCATATGGGACATAACAAAAAGAACCACTCAAGACCACCCAACCACAAAGAAAACAATTATAATCCTCAAGACAATGAAACCGATCAACCACATACAATCCATATGAACCTAAGAAAATCTAAAATGGGATCCTCAAATAAAAAGATATTATAAAACATGGGATACCTAACACGGTCTACATATTATTTTGAGTTCTTCTAAAATGGTCTCTAGCGATTTAGAGTTCATCTAACATGGTGGAAAAAAGAACCACTATCAAGAACGCACCAAAGAATAAGGAACAACTCCCATAGATACACACTCACAAACATAAAGGAATAAGGATGAAAAAACCACAAGTAGCCACAAAGAATTACATGATTCAGCACCATGAGTCATGATAGACAATGATAACTAATGGTGAAAACTAAAATCACCCTCACATGGTTCATCCAACAAAAATAAAATGGCCACACACCAACTTGTATACCCTGCTAAAATTGTGTATCACACTAGTTAGTCACCCAATTGTGCCCTAGAAGTCCTCCCTAAAGTATATGAAATGAGAACAACTATTCTAAAAAATAATCAATAACAATATATTATAAGAAAGAAAGTTCCTCCTAACCAATTTTTTCTGACCAAAATTACAGTCACAAACCATCTAGAAAACTCCTATGAGGGTTAAAAATCATCATATAGGATGAATAATTAATTCCAAAAACCAACATTCAAACCACCCATCAAACATCCCAAAAGGTAACAATCCAAAATAAAAAATCCCAAAAAGGGAAAAACATTGAAAAAATCCTACCATAAGAGCTAAATACCCATGGTCGAGATCACAACTCTTATGGAAATATGTCTTCAATAAAAACCACATGACCCAATGACCACAACATAGGAAAACTCCATGATACTCAATAAATGATTCCCATTCACATCCTTATGAATAAACTACAACAAAAATACCTCTCTAAAAATATCAAATGAGTCCCATGAACAATAGAGGAAGGACAACTAATCTCTCATCATACCTCACTTGGGAAGCTTTTGGGGTCCCAAGATAATTGATTATTCACCTAAATTCCTTTTAGCCAGATCTTTTATTCCATTCTCAATGAAGGTTGATCATAAACAACTCATCATAGAGTATATCGTGGAATAAAAACTATTGAATAAATTTAGACCATTCATCTAAAAAATATTAACCAATACATGAACTTCCTCTAGTCATTTCCCAAAAAAATCATTATAAGGAAGGAATCATGATCACAACTAAAATCCATCTTGTGAGGTACAATTTTAACCCCCAAAGAAATTTTCCTAATGATTGTACTATTTCGTGGAGTAATTATGAAATAACTCACCCCAAATGTGTTGATCAAAACGAAATCCAACACAGTCATTCAAAAAAATAAACTCGATCGAACCCACACATTTCTTAAATAGGGAAAAAGAAAAAATTCTTATCAAAATAACATCTTACTTTGAAATCCATGAATCAAAAAATTCTTCTCATTTCAAATTTTCCTTTTTAAACCACTAAAAAAATTAAAATAGTTTTTTACATCTTATTTTTTAAATAATTTAAGGGAAATGACCATTTTGTACACCTTTTTAAAAAAACAAATTTTGAAAAAAAAAATATTTCGCAAAAATCATTTCAAAATCCCAAAAAGTTATTATAAAACCCATTCTCCAAAAATCACCACAGAATTATCAAATAGAATTTAAAAAACACATCCTAACACAACATCAATACACTATTAATTCAACCTTCAATATATAAAAATAACATTAGGGAAATCTAGAATTGAGAGAAATCAAAAAAGGATAACTGGGGAAGAAATAGTGTTATGTGTACTTTTTCTTCTAGGTTAAGAAACTGGGTTCCAACTGTGAAACACATAATATATGGGACATAGACTCAACCACGTGTATTCCACCATAGTTTCCCAGGCTATTTGATCTATCCACATATCATGATCTCTCCTCCATTTCCACCCCAAAACCAACAAACAATCTGTAATATCAAATACACTACATTGGGGTATTATAACATTATTCAAAATTAAATCCATAGAACCCCCCACTCAAAAATTAAATCCATGATTTGTAACACAAATTCTCATGCAAACTTGAGGTTCAATATCTGCAAGAGCTTAATAGACACTTCACAAACTTAACCCTCATTCTTTGACAACCTTAATCTCCTTCTATGATGATATTACCATACGAAAAGGGATACACATTAATATTAGGCCCTGAATATACAAAACCTGGTCATGGATACC
The DNA here is from genome assembly GCA_963277665.1 of Viscum album. Classification (NCBI taxonomy): domain Eukaryota; kingdom Viridiplantae; phylum Streptophyta; class Magnoliopsida; order Santalales; family Viscaceae; genus Viscum; species Viscum album. The sequence goes on along the minus strand of OY728155.1, from coordinate 211,025,320 downwards.
ATTTTATAACAAATCAGACCAAGTTTCCATATTACCTAACACCTAACTAGACCCATCAGAGGGCCCAAAGGATGTTCCCAATCTCTACATGCTGGTAAAAAGTTATTGGCAATCTCATGAATCACATTGGTTATGATTTCACCCAAAACAAAGATAAATTATGGAAGGAAAGATATATTTTAATCTAGAATTAATGAACATTCCAAAAAGGTCCAAAACAATTAAATGATCCAAAAAAATGTGAATATACAAAAAAAATTACACATAAATGAGGTTATGAAAAGAAGAAGATACAACAATAATAAAAAATAAAGTAACTATGAAACAAATTGAGATGATCCCAAACAATCTCCATGAACCCTCTGCTTCCTCACCCAACCCAACACACCCTACATTGTCTCTGATAAACAACCATAAATCCAAAAAAGAACCTAGAGCCTAATAGTCTTAGGTGTGATATAAAAATAGAAGTAAGTCACCATGAACCACTAATATTTTTGAATATTTTTTGTAATTAAAATCATTAATTTATGTTTTACAATAAACTAGAAATTATGATTTTCACATATATGGTATGGAAATCCCAAAAATCAATAAATATATTTCTAAACCTTTAAATTGGATTTCAAAACCAGATCACACTTGTTCGGGAAACAAATACACCATCCAAATCAAAAATAAAACCAAACTCACTCATTTCCATTAAAAACAATATTTTGTATTTAAATGAAAATGGTAAAATAAAATCATTAAACTGTCCAAACTATCATTAAACCGAAACCCATTTATAATTCCACAAAAATGACTAGCAAAATAGACTTTAAATTTTATAAAAAGTTTCCAAATCTATCTAAAAACATTTTATAAAGAATGGACCAATAAACAAGTACGTGTCAGGCATAATCAAGCCGGAACCAAAAATCATAGGGAATATATAAAATATGAATAAATAAGTTTCAATTAAAATGAAATTAAATAATATTGTACAAAAAATAACTAGAAAAAACTCCACAAAATGAATATCACACCATGAAATAGGAGGTGAAATAGTATTATCTATGTCACTAACATGCCAAGAATTTAATTTTGTATCCTTATAACCACCCAGACCTGCTACAGGCATGAAATGATTTCAAAACCAAATCATAATTTTCCTAGACAAGAGTAATTTCAATAATAAACTCGTATTTACGCCTAGTTCCTAGAATGAATGGTGGTAAACTAATGGTGTGTCAAACAAATAGTAGAAAATGATCTATCATCCACTTTTTCCCTAGAATCCCATGAATAATCAAAATGATGTGAGGTATGGGAACCAATTATCTATGTCTAATGAATAATTCATAACAACAACTACTCTCACTCCCAAAAACCAGTAGTGTGAAGCTGAATATCCACACAAATCATGTACACAAGTAAAAAAATAACTTTCCCACAAAGGGGTAGAAAAAAAGAATTACATAATGATCTGAAACCCACAAAAGTGTAAACCATAAAAGGAAAATCAATGGTTACCATACATATTATCAATTTAAAAACAGTGTCTCCAAACATTCCTTAAACACCAAACATGCCCCATAACTCCATGTCTTTTCTCATTCCACAAAATAATTTCTAAACTACATTCTAAAAATTATGTAAAACACCAAAACATTTAAGACATTTTGAGGTCACCCATACACAATGTATCACTTCCTTGAAAATTTAAAACAAGGAAAAATGCCTTATTATTCATCACACTTATCAAAAACACCACTTAAAAAATTTTGAGACATTAAATGAAACCACCCCTTTCGTCAAAATTGCCACAAACCATCCCTTCAATAAGGGTCTTTCCATTTAAAACCCCAAATAATGCCAACATACCACCCATTTCCTTTAAAATATTTAAAAAATGTCAATGGATTTTCCCAAATCAAAAACAAAAAACATATTTGAAATCCACATTTGAAATCCACAATATATCCCCTTTCAATCCATTTATTAGGTCAACACCCCAATTCAAATCAAATTCCCTTTAAAACCCATGTTCACACTAATTAAAAAACATGAATTGGTTATAACCCATTTTTTGTGATGAACTCTATTTCAATGATCCAAAAGGAAATTTTAGAAATTAATATTAAAAAATTCTATTTCAAATATGAAAACATATAATTTATATGGAAACCCGACTTTTCCAAGCTCCAAACATCGTTAAATTGTTTCAAATCACCAATTATATATCAAATATATTCATAAAATGATAATAAAATGGAATTTTTAATGCATGAAAACATTACAATTCCAAAGTAAACTATTCCATAGTAACACCTACCTTGAAGAGGGGAGTGAGTTGAACACCTCCAACCATGTCACCTTTAATAATGATCCCACTGATGGGATAATAAATAGTGTCTTGATCCTGTATAAATTAAACTTTATACTATTATATTCACCAAGAACCCTAAAATTAATCCAATTTATAATTTGGGGTTCATGGGTGAATCCAAACCCCATAGGAAAAGAGGGAGAAGGTATGAATAGGTAATGGGAGGAATAACACAACTCCATTCTCTTGAATTTCATCATAAGAGCGGTAAATCAATGGAGGAAGGTGATAGAGCTCCTAAAAGGATCCCATGGGTCATCAAATGTGTGGGATATGGAATGGGGTGAAACCCCTTAAAAATAAAGGTGTTCATTTTAGGAAAATATCCCAAATTTAATCTCATGGTATGGACAAGTAGTTTAGACTCATAGTCGAAATATTTTGTCCCAACCATGTGCATTCCACTACATAAGCCTAGAACCACCTTATATAGTTACATCTAAGAGGCCTCATGGTTTGTAAAACTATTTTGGCTAAACCTAGAGCTACCCCAAGCCTCTCACAACCTCCTGGGGTTCTCCTCAATTTTTGAAAACCCATTTTTATGTCATGAAAAACCATAAGGAAGCTATATTAAATGGATCTGTAAAAAACCAGATCCAAAAAATGTACTTACTGCATAGTTCAAAAAACCATGTGTAAGTTGTGTGCCACACTAAAAACACACCACATACCCCCACACTATTTATCCTAGGGGAAATATTATTTTTATTTAAACATGTACATACCATGCTGATAATCTTTTCATAGTTAAAAATGAACTAAAAAGGATAATTGTGAAGGGAGGCTTGATAATTTCCCTATAGCCACGAACCCAAACCATGAACCATAAAGAAACATAAAAAATTTCCAATTTATGATCTATAACTCCATGGAATCTCAAATTTGGTCTCTACATCAACATATAACCACAAAAGAACGACATTGGGACATGAGGGTCATATAGATAATTTTTTGTTTCCTTATATGGTGAGGTACATATCAAGAACTGTCTCAATAATTAATATTATATAGTTTAGTTCTATGTTTATGTAATAGATTTTTTTTTCATTGGAGATATTAATCTATTTTAAGTTGATATTAGTTATGGCGTCCCATATTGTGTAATATGCCTACTTGTATTTGATCACCATCCTCAGGCCAATTAGTGGAAGGATTATGGTGGCACATGTGGCGTACATAGATCCTTTCATAGATTTTAGTGGCTTGGGTGATAGATTTATATCAAATTTGTTGAGTCTTAGAGATGTTTATTGAATTTAATTGTCATGAGAATTTTTTTTGGGATTATAGAGAAGTGATTTCAAGGGAGTCGTGAGTTTTTTTATCATTAAATACAATCCACCATTGGTGGGAAAATAACATATTTTTTGCCATTACATTTCTAACCAAATATACAACTCAAATATTCCAAAGATTGATTATGTGGTATATTCACCTTTGTAAATGCATCATAAATTTTTCAACTACGATCTTTTATGTTCTTCCTATATCAGCTATTTCAAATATTCTCTAATCCTAATGTGTTCAAAATATAAAAGTAAGGGAACTAACAACTAATTTTATGTTTATATTAAATGGTAGAATCATTATGAGATCATTCTAGTGGTTGATCCTCTTAAAACTGAACATTGATAGATATGTTTTCCCCACAATCTACTGAATATTCTCTCCCATTTTATTATTAGTAAATATATTATCATAAGTTGGATAATATTTCTCAATGATTTTCATTAGACTACTCGTAGTATAAATACATCATGTGAATTCAGATGATCGAGGCCTCATGTGTTTATAAGTTGTGCATGATCATTGGGTGAAATAGGATTGTATAGAATATAATACATTCTTTCCATTATAGTTAGAAATATCTCTAGCTAGTTGTATACTCTTATGTGTATATCGTCACATATCATGTTATGCCATTAATAGATGATGCTTTTCCCAAAATTTAGATTGAATTATTATTTTGTGGTAATAATTTTATCCCATGGTCATGTTGGAGTTTTATCTTATGCTTTCAGACTCCTACCAAGGTAAAAATACTATTTTCGATTGTTAATCATGTACCATGGGCCTCATGAGGTATTCCAAAGGAATGTTTCCTAATATTAGTTTTCATCATCAATTATTTGTGTTGAACCATTGAAGAGAGATATTTCAAGATAGGTTTTTTATTTCTTGTAATACTACATATGTCAGAGACCTCAAAGTGATCATTGTTTTTTTAGTATTTTGTAAGAGATCCATAAAAGTTATTAGAAAATTTTCTAATTTTTCATATGGATATCCAAAGTAGTGTCATTGATGAACCACTACATTCAATTTATCCTTGAGATCAGTTACCTCCCTATTGTAGAAATGGTGACCTATCAGGAAGTCTACATTATAAAGGGATTTTTGGAACCAGATAAGTTATAGATGATTATGTACTATACAACTACAAAAATATCAACCTTAAGTTAGATCTTATCATGCACTAAGTGATGATAGTTAGAGTTATGGGTTGATTCACATAGTTGATGGTTATTGTTAGTCTATATCTATTATAGTTCATGGTATAAAAATAATCTTTTATTTATTGAACCTTATATTAGATTCCACTAGATCGATATATTCGTCTTTCACCTTGTGTTCAGGAGTTGGATAACCCATATATAGATCTTTTTATAGATAATTTTCATTTATGTTTACCATATTTCACTCACCCATTCTTGTGAAGTTAATTTACACTTAGTAGAAGAAGAGGTCTTTATAGGGATTTCCTCATGGTACATATGAGATCTTATGGGAATAACCTTGTTATCTATTAGTTTTTATTTAATAATATTGTGTTATGATATTAAAATGATAGAATATATAATGTTCAAATATTATTAGTTAGTGGGATCCCCTCAACTATGTTAAGAAGGTCTGACCCTTGAGATTTTCTAATAAGTTTCCCGTTGGGTTATAAGAAGGTCTTTATGTATTATGGGATTAGTTGATAATTGACATCATTTGAATATGGGGGAGTACATGAATTCTCCCAAAGGAAAACTCTTGATATTCTATCAATTGGATGTTTATCTTTGTTTCAACATGAATTGTAGTCTAATTTTCGATTGTTTCTAGAAATAACGATACTTTGGGGTAAAGTTATTTAGAAAGATGAACATATATCTAATAATTCAAAAGAATCATTAGCTTAACATTCTATTATATTAGTTCCTAGAGAAGCCTACAGGTTTATTAGATTTTCTGAAAATAAAAAATAACAAATGTTAATTATTCAACAAAATCTCTTAGTGTATGTTCTAGGTTCATGTATCCTTTTCTCTAAGATAGGTTCATGGAATGGATGGAGCAGTCGGTGGACATTATAAATTCAAGGATTAGTATGGTTAAAGATACTAGAGTGATGAAATAATTGTTTCATAGAGGATGCCCTTGGGATGTAATTCCGTTTATGGTTGGTGGATGATTTTCTTGAATATATTTCCTCAAAGAACATTAGTCTTGTTTTTGGAGGGAGATATTCCCCACCTTCTATTGATAATTTTGGACATGTACACGTCTTTTTTAATAATTTCCAAAATAGGTGATCCAAAATAAGATTTGTTTACATGAATATATATTCTCATTCAATGAACTTGGATTATTTTAATGAATGTGGTAAGAACATCATACACATGACCAAGAGGATAATTATAAAAACATTGTGTTCTTATGTAATATTGTGGTGTACATAAAAAGTGAGGAACACCCTATCTGAGTGATTTTCTCAGTTTGATATGTTTAGAAGTTATTTACGGAACTTCACATTACATGGTGACTCAATCTATGTGTTGGAGGAGATGGTTTTCGTTGGAGGTTTAGGTTGTTAATCACTTGACTTTTTTAGATGTCATTCTAGGGGTCTATAGGTAATACAGTTGGGATATATATATGATCAATTATATCAAATGTAGACTGTGGTGGAGTGGTTACCCCAACAATACATGGTTTGATATATATTAATTTAATGATATTAGTGTTGTTTCCTGATATTCTCATTATAATATTATATTATGGAGTGGTAAAATAAATACAATATTTTTTATCGAAGGATGATAATGTCCCATTAGATATAGAGAAATCAATGGGATGTTCCTATTAAATGTTACATAATGGTTTGGTAATGTGGAATAGGATGAATTAATGGATTGAGATAACACCATTGGTGTCGATGCATTATTTGGAGGTGATGAATTGAAACTAACATAGATCATGGGGAGTATTCTAACTTTTATCTCTTTTATTGGTGGTGTGTAATATTTATTGAGTTCTCAGTGGTGGAGGTTGGAAAAAATTGATTTTCCCCAATGAAATTCATCTAATAGATTCTTTATATGTCGGGATTTCAATGATTCCACCCAAGGGATCATCAATAATGAATCAATCCATGGTTGATGTTAATAGTTTGGTGTTCTATTTTATCCAACATGGTAATATGACCGTTCGATGAGAAAAACTTTTGTTTGTGGAGGCCTAGGGAAATGTCCATGAGGTCGGTGTATGGTTAACTTATGTATTTATGTTAAATTAGATTTTTTTATAGATTTGGTGCTGAAATAGGAAGTTACATTCTAGGGTTGTTGTCTAAGGAGATCAATTAGATTCTTTATTTCCTAGAGTGATGGATGGATGTGTGTGGGTGTATTGTCTTTTCATGAAATATTTAATTATTTTTTAATAATTTTGAAGTTCTAGTTTCTTTTTTAGGGATAAATATCTTTAAAGGTGGACAAATGTAGCTATGATGAATTTTTTTTCAATAAAATTCAATATCGTTATAATAATATCCAGGATAGTCATTTCACTATTGTAGAGTTTTGTGTATCATTGAGGCCTTGAAATAATATATTAAAAACTATATATTATATTTAACTATTTTTTATGAATTTATATTGAATAGGATATATCACCTAATAATTATTCTGTATAACAGTTCTGAAACCACATCTATGATAGATCATTGGGTATAATTAATTGATGGTGTAAGTTTTGTTAACACTTTAGACCCCTGAGATAGTCTATATCGAGTATCACTTTTTTCAATTAAAAGTAATTCATGTGATTTTGTGTATAAAACAACATTACCTCTCTATTTAATGATAATTATAGCCTCTATTTATGGACTTTATATAAACCCTTATTATAATAATAATTGAGATGTGGAGATCTATATATTTTTTATTGGATGGATGCTTTCATCAAGGAATCAAAACTCGAATTTAATGTAGGTACAATGTTAACTAATGATAAATCCGACCTCACTACTGGGATTTTTTATTTTTATTATTTTTAATTTTTTTAAATTTTATTTCAATTATTTTGATTTTCCATCAGATTTTTAAAATTTAAATTATCTTTATGACTATAGGATCATGGTATTGAATTTTTTTCCTGACATTAAATTTCAAATGTAGATTTTTATCCCTAATAAAATATTTCAATGTGAAAAAACCTCTGGATATCGGGTAATCAATTCAGTCCCAATATATATTTATTCCCTATTCAATTTCATTCACATCATTGATTTATAAGGTAGTGGAATATAGATAATTTGCATAGCGGTGGCACATATCGGAGAGAGAAGGTGTCAACGTGAAAAGGACAAGTCATTCGTGCATTGGTATGATTGTGAGAAGGTGTCCGACTATAGTGGTGGAAGGTATTTGTGTATAGAAGGCCTCTAGAGTGACCATAGGCTAAGTGTATTAGGCTATTACACCACTTTAAGTCCCTTTTGGGCTATCCAGATAGTCCTAAACATTAACCTAGGAGTGTGGGAACCATCCCATGGGTTGTGGATGGAAGGAAAAAAATCAGTAGGTTTAATCAACTATACATGAACTAAAAAACACATGTGGGTTATAATCATCAATACATCGCAATATGAAACTTTTCATGGCCAGATATCGACATGTGTCCTTTTCTACTATGTGGTGTTTTTCAAAAAAAAATAACTATGTTTTGTTTTGGAGAGAATGAAAATCAAAACCATAACATTTCATCATTTATATAAAATTTTTGTTGAATTTGTTTCCATCCAAAGACATTTGAGAGTGTAGGTATTTAGATTATTAATTCATCTTTAAAGAGAAGATGATAAGTTTAGGCATAGTGAGTGTAGCATGACATTCAATTCAATACACCCACGGATTAATAATGAAAATAGTAAATATTTCCCAAGATATATTATAAATTATTGTTCTTCTATAAATATATGAGGCACATGTCCACTATATGTTGGGTATGTATTTAGTACTACCTTTCACCCAATAGGTCATGGGTCCTCCAAAAAGTCTATAGAGTATAGTATTATCTTGAATGTGGTTCCATAATTCATCAAGAATGGTTCCACTATTATTTCGGTTAGGTTATACAATGTATGTTGTCCTTGTATGAAAAGGGTTGGGTCCTCCATTTTGGTTTCATAACTCCCTCATAAGTTTCTAACAGGGCAAGGCACTGGTCCCCTACAACATTATGTGATATAACATTGGTATGTAATTTATTGTTATTCAGTTAAAATATGGTTCATTAATCCACTAACCAATAAATATTCAGAGACAAGGTTGTAATTTTAGAGACTATTTTTGTATTGGTGCTAAGGTAATTTTGATTGGTAAGGTATAATACCCTGTCGATTGGAATTTTTCCTACAAAGAGGAGAAGGTCCCCCATTAGGGATATAGATGGCTACATAAAAGCTATTTCGGTTATGTAGTTTGGATAAATTAATCATAGTGACACAATATAAACCCCTTGGTAACCATCATGACGTAACTTATATATAGTTTCTTACATTAATCATGATGAAATTTTTAATACTCTAAGTTTCGCTAATTGATCATGAGATGGGATCCTTCATGAATTAGAGTTGGGATTACCATAACAAATTTTATTTCACTAATACCTCTTGTTTTATTATATATATGGATTCTAAATATTATTTAGGCTTATAATTAAATTCAATAGTTTGATATGAATTTCTATCGTTCATTCCTTTATGATTTTATGAAATCATACTGTTCTCAACAGATCAATTGATTTCTTCCTATATATGTTATATTTGTGTAGATAATACATAGTTTGGTGTTTGAAATGGTGGATATGTAGATGGTGTGTAATGATTGAATTTTATTATAGATTATTCTTGGTTGATCTTGGTGATTATTAATGGTGTAGGGTACCACTGAATTCAACAAAATATCAAGGAGTCACAAAAGTGAGAATGAGATAACCTGTGTAGTGTTTTTTCTTATATGATGATATTGATAGATGTATAGTTTCTATGATTTTCATATAAGTTGTTTTACTTACCATGTGATTTCTCACATAATAATTGTATAAAATTAATTTATTTATATATATATAATACTTTTTGGGCCCGAATGGAAATAGAAAATGGTAAATAGTGTGTGAATATACCATATTAAATATTTTATATAGATGAATTAATTATGAGATTTAATTATCAAGAGATAAAATATAGTAAATAAAATTAAATGGAGACATGAATTCCTATAATAGATCAATTCAATTTGGACCCACACTAATCTTAATCATCTCTACTCTATAAGAAAACCAGTACACACTACATTATTTATTATGGTGAATCCTAATCTAATTACATCCAAATTTTTTATTTATAAGGATAGCCAAGAAACATGAATTTTATGGAGGTAGTAGAAACCCATACAACCTATCTCTAAATAGTAGGTGTCACAAACCAACAATCCGGAATTTTTAATTTTGGTGTCATAACCCAAATAGGGGGAATGATTTTTTATGGAATATCATAAACCAAGATTAGAGAACAAATCAAATAGTTTGAAATGTCTAGATAGAAATAAAATATAAATAAGTATATTAAATCGTTGAATATTAATGATTCATATATACTTGTCTTTGATTTGGGGATCAGTATTTCTAATCAAAGTAGTAGTGAGTGATTGAATTAATATTGAGAGATCATATACCACATGTAACTTTGATCTCATGGGATGAAATGAATCACACATCAATTCAATAAATTTAAAAGTTCATTTTATATTAATTGATTGTATTATTAACATATCTCAAAAAAATTTCTTTTTTGATGTTCCTTAAGGAATTTAGATAAAAAAACAAATAAACACAACCATGAAATTTATTAATCAATTTAAAATTAAAGAATAGTAATTGGAGAAATATAATGATTATAGAATTAGTTTAATAAAAATCACATGAATTATAAACATAGAGAATAATGAAAATTACATTAAATATATTATTCAAAATTTCAAAAAGTCTTCAAAATAATTTTTCAAGGAAATCAATGAAATATCAAATGTTATATTAACATTCTTGCATGATTTGTTTAATTCATGTGGTCTATATTCACAATAGATTTGACTGTTTCCCAAACAATACTTACATCTGAAACATTGTATAGTAATAGTCCAGGGTCTATCCCTTGGGGAAATAAGCTAAAAGTAGAATCCATTGGGTTGAAACACTTTTGATATGGAGTCGTCATGAAATTGGTTATGTTTTATACAAATATTTCTAGATATTTGAGGTTTGAATTTAGGCATATGAAAGGGGTATGGATAAATTGTGTGGTTATGTAGAAAATATGATATTAATTCTGACATGCTAGATCCTAAGGTTTAGGCTTAGAATCAAGAAGAGGTTACTAGTTTACTATAGTCAAACAAAATAGAGCTACCTATGAGGTATCTATTCCTTGGTATCCAGATAGTGAAACCTAGATGGATAAATCATAGCTTATAATGAAAAAAATTTATTAAAATATTGGTCATTGTCTAATCCACATCAACAAGAAAGGTTCCCTCATAAAAATATTTTTTGGTTAGGGATGTTCAAATAAATTGGATTGAATATTTTTATTTATCGTGATTACTAATACATAATGTTTCCAAGTAAAGAAATAAATATTTATTGAGTTCAGATAACCCTACTCTCGATCCCTACCCTAAGTGGTTTAGCCACTCATGGAATAATTGAATGGAGATAAATGAGAAATTAAAATCATTCTAAACATTCCATCATAAAATGTAATTAATTGGTTCACTGATTCAAAAATTATTCTTGAAAACTAATTAATGATAAATCAACTAGGATCCAGAAAAAGAGAACAAGCATTATTCAATTAACTACGCACTTGTAAAAAGGATGAGAACAATCACACCAACCTTCTCTAGTGATTGGTAAGAATAATTAATGAAATTGGGTTAGCAAGGAAAAACAGAATATAGAGAGGATTGTAATTCTATCCAAAAAACATGTATTGAAATAAAACAATGAATGGAAAATATGAAAATTTTATTTTGGGGTAGAGGGACTAGTAGGGAATGAGAGAGATGTGTAAGAAAAAAAATTGAATGTTATACTGTTTTTTAAATATAGTGTCATTATGCTATATATATAGATGGAATTTTACAAGATGTGTAATGCTAATTTGTGTCATGTAATTTTGATTAGAAATTTTCTCTATGGATTTTTAATCTATTTGTATCTCATGTGTATCTCATCTATGATTTGAAAATTTGGCTCCTTTCACAACGTATATAAAAAATTCATGACTTGAATCTTTTTTCGAGCGTTATCTTTAGACCACGAATTTCATTCAAAGGATTCATGATGTGTATTGGAAACTCACAATGTTTAATGGGTTCTCCACTTGAAGTTTCCCAAGACATACAGTATAAATTGCATCATGACTTGCACCAGGTTGTGAAAATTTACTACCCGTTGTGTAAAGAGGTTTCATGATATGAAATAGGAAAATTGGATACTTTGCTTCATTTTATCCATTGAAACTATGGAAACCTAATTACTAGAATAAACAACATGTACCAAGTGACTTATCGAATAAATAATTTAAAATACTTAATCAAATGACATAAACATGTATATATGATTTTATATTGTCAATTTCCCCCACACTTGATCAATTACTTGTCCTCAAGAAAAAAAAACCTCAATAAAGATTTCAATGAGGTAACAAATTCTTAAAATAGTAAATACTCATTATATCCAGGTAAAAAAAGTAAATCTATACAAAAAAGAAAAGTCTAAAAAGTCATCCCAACATAGAAAATTAGTCATGCCTCATAGATTAGTTCTTTGAAAAATTTCTAAATATTTTAATCAAAATTTATTAACTTTTCCAATAACTCTAGACCCATTTTCAATTTAACACATAAAAATTTATATCTCATTACTCAAGGAGAAATGAAACAATAGTTATGACCATACCCTAAGTACATGCTCCTAAAAATAGGATTTCATTGGTTCTAGAATCTATAATTTTTAAAGTAAAATAAAAAATCAATCACAAGGGATTCATAAATTAGATTCTAATGACTCTGAGGCTATGTGAAAGTAAGTAAAAAGTGAAAACAATCTTAAAAAGAAGGTTAGTGTAACACCCTGAGTTTTTATAGACCATTTTTTTCTACATCAAAGGAATTAATATTAATTTATGTATTTCGTTGCACTAAGTAAAACATTACTTTCACATGAAATTAATTTGTAATTCTCTAAATGAAACACAGACTCATTGTATATTACACGCCACACAAATGTTTCTATTAAACATCATTTTAATTTTATAATTATTTAATTGAGATAATTATAAACTAAATGTTAAAATTTGTAATATGAGTAGCAATAAATAATATTAATAAAAAATATAATGCTTTTATAAAAAAACATATTGATAATGAAAGATATAATTTTTGGTAAAGTCTTTATATGTTTACAAATAATACATTATAAAATGAACTACACTACATGTCCTTAGATGAAAAACAACAAAATTAATTTTAAATACATTTATACATTAAATTAGATAAAATAACAATAATTTTTTAATTAATTTTGTTGAAATTATTTTATGGTGAATTTTTGGGATTTTCGGAGAAACATCATTTTTTGGATGAATAGTTAAAAATATCGAATTTTAATTGAAAACACATTTTTAATCTAATTTATATATAAGGATAAACTATATTTTAAAATGGTTTAATAGTATAATTATATCATATTTTAATCATTTAATATGATGTAGGTCATTGAAATCAATTTCACTTTTATGTTTTGTATAAATTCATAGAAAATGTTTTGAATGTTTTTACTTAAAAAAAGCATTATCGACCTGACTAAATTATTAATTTTTAATTATTTTCTTCCAATTAGGTGATGGAAATTCTGAAAAACCGGATTCCATATTTGGAATAATAATAATTTCTAATTTGTAATAATTTCAATTTAGCTTTTGACCAAAAATATTTGTGAACATAATCCAAATTATTTACATTGATTAAGGTAAAATAAATCATAATTAAAGACTAAACCTCACATTTATGACCTAAATACGTGTCCAACATCCATTTTATGGACATATTGTGACCATATCCTCCCTTTTATATATGTAGGTCAATTCTAGGATCCACTATCTCTGATTATAAAGTGGGTCTACTTCCTTTTCCAATGATATACAAGAGAGTCTCTCCTCCTCCACAATAAAAAGGCCTCATCCCATCCACTTATATACACCTATAAATACATATAGGTTCAGAAAACTTCGGATCACATATCCTACCAACTATTTTAAATTCAAACTATATTCCTCCCATGGCATATAAAGCCTTCCACGAAAGACTTCTTTCATAAACCAAAATGAGTTACCTGATTAAGAGGTAACACCTTCTCTCAAACTCCTTTTTTTATTTTCTTTCTCCACACATCCACTCTATTTATTAAATAATTTTATAAAAAAGTAACCTATATATAATAAGATGTTTTTTGATAATGGTTAGACCTAAATGTACATATAACTCCATACAATGGATAACAAACATACTGTTTATGTGTATGGAGAACTGCCACTTCATGAAACAATGATTGTCCATTTTTCCTTCACCGCCTCTCATGGTAGACATTATGATTGACACAAAATATTTATATATTATATATTATATTTATTATTTATTTAATCTTCTTTTATATTATTTAAAAATATATCTTTATACATTTCATTTAATTTTTGTACAAGAATTTCATTTGAGGGGGTGTGGACTACTACCCCTTCAAAGCGATGTTATTCATTCACACACTATGTGGAATGTATTAAGAATTGGTTTACTGAACATATATTATATATAGTATATAATAATTATAATTTAATAAATATATAAATATACTCATATATTTCATGTACATTATTTCTTTCAATACTATAATAATAACATAAACAACGTTCATGCATACATATGACTCACCATCTCCACGAACGGTGTACTATATTTCATACTTCTATATTTTATAAATTATAATTATATACATAAAAGAAATATAAATTATACTACTCTAATGATTTAAATTATGTAAATCATGATATAGTTATATATACAAAATATATTACAAATTAAGATACATGGAAAGAACAATGGAAATATTACCCGAAATGAAACAATAACATCTGATTGTTAACAATCAGATAATATAAGGTCATAATAAAACCATATATTATATTTCATATAACAATGTTTTTCTCTAAAAATTTTATAATAAATTTATATTTATTATACATGTTTCCTGAATGAGTATTTTTAGAGTCAAGACATGAGATAAGAAAATGCCATCTCACTTATAATTTCTGTGAGACGCATGCTTTATTCACCACCAATTCATTATGTTTTTTGTGTATAGTACACAATGATTTTTTTATATTGTTATTATACATAAAGTAATGGGTATTTACATATCCATTATATTACCTTTATTCCATGGGGTTAATTCTTGAAAAGTTACCAAATCGGAAAAGTACATTTGTGTTAAATTACCTCCATTTGAGAAATATGTTTTACTATGAACCTATATTCTTAATTGAGGTGTATATGATTAAAAATGAAATGATATATCATTAATATTATTCTTTTCATGACATATTAACCTTTATTTAAATTCATCTTCTTATATTAAGAGTCCTTTCCCAAGTAACCACATGGTAAGAGTTTGTTAAAATAATATCATCACTTTTCGAAGAATGTTAATGATCCTAATTATTTTGATGAAATATTGTAATACATCTCACCATAACACTCATGAGTTTTATTATAATATATTTATTCAATATATACCAATGTATTATTAACATTTTTTCACTCTTTTGATGTTAATATTATTAATAAACAATTTATGAAGAATATGATGGTATCTCTCTCTACGGTCGGAAATCTGTTTTATTTGAAAAAACTTGTTTTCAACAATGTTTTAAAAAATGATTTCAACTGATAATTAAAAATAAATATAAATGAAATATAATTTGAAAAATATTTTATTATTTTTATGTATTTATTTTTATGTTTTCTAATCTATTTTCAAAGAGAACGTTTTTTGATAATGTTTTAAATTTTAAATATTATTTTCCAATACATAAAGGATATTTTTACCAAGAGAGGTTTTTAAAATATAAGTCAAAATTATTTACTATTAAGATGAAATTAGTTTTTATCACTTATTAATTTCTATGGAAATGACTCGACCTTTTAATTCATATTCTTTCTCTGAATAGTTAATGATTTTATGGCATTGTGTTCTGAAACTCGTTTCTCTTTCACAGTTTATATGATTTTGAAACCCACTTATTTCCAATGATTATGATTTTGATGAAATGATTATGATACATGTATCTTATTCCATAGTTTATGATATGATTACATGTTTTTGATACACATTTCATTTCATGGTTTATGATATTATTTTTTATTATTTTTTGGCACATGTATGTATGATTTCATTCTGAGGCTTGTGGGACATATATCTCTCTCTAATTCAACAGTTAAAGATTTATATCTCATGATATAGAATAAATGGTCTTGGGGATAATCCATGGCTACTAATATATCCAAGGGAGTGAACCATGACTACCAAGATGGTATGATATGTAATCTCATGGTACTTAGAGGGACATGGGAGTGAACCATGACTACCAAGATGGTATAGGGAGTGAACCCATGATACTAATATGGAATTGGAAGTGATTCCTAGGCTACTATGGAAATCATAATATATTCTTCTTTGTTTTCCAAAATTCCATGTTTTTTATTATTTTATGCTTTCATGTCTTCTTCTCTTTATTTTCTTATGATTCAAGTCATATGAAAATCCATAATTTTTTCATGATTCATGTACATGATCTTTGATACTCAACGTATGATCTTCTATTTCCATGATCATTTTATTATTCCCATATTCTCATGATTATGATTATTTATCTTTCACGTTTACCCTTAATAACAATTTTATCTCATCCAATTTTAGGTTTCCTTCCCAAGGTTATGATGATATATATTATGTTTAATGTGTCTAAGAAATTTTATAGTCAATAAGGAACTAGTGGGAGATAATATAGATGATTTATGTACTAGTGTTCATGTATCCATATTTAAAAATGCAGTATATTACTACAGTCTTTGAGCATCAGTTTTTATAATATTATATGTTTTCAAAAAATGTTATGTAATGTTATGTATTTTGTGTCTAGATCTATATAGTTGGTATCAGGTAAAAGGTTTATAAAACCATTGGATGATAGGATGAGGAAACCTTAGTGAAAACCCAATGGATGTGTCTAATGATATTTCTTAGGACAAGGAAAATCATAGGAAAATGTCCTAAAATTCAGGTAAAGGGTGGAATGAGTGTTTTTCTAGAAATAAATACCTATATTGATAATACTAGTGTATTTAACTTTAAAACCTTTGTATCTAGTATTAAGGACACCAATGAGATGTTTTGATCCTAACACGATGTAATCTGGTACATGAAAACAGGCCTTGTTTCACACCACGTTTGAGACTCTTAGAGGATAAGCTTTTGGAATTCACAAACTCTTCATGAACCATTATGAATGATTTCAATAAAATATGACTGTGATAACCTATTATTAACCTAATTTTTAATATATTATGTAATATTTCATAACATATAAATACTATGGGAGAATCTTCATGATTATGTGGTTCCCTGTTATGATAATTGTTTCTTACTCAATGCTTTTTTTTTGTTTTAGTCAATGGTTAGAGCATGAAGGAACCATGTTAATGGTGACTATGATAGACAATGAAGTCATTTTCGTCCTGAGAAACCAAATGATATGTAAGGTAGAATGGTAAATCTTGTTTATTTGCCCCCATAAATTTGACAACATATTAATCATGGTGGAATTCAAAATGAGAAGAGGTGGGAACAAAATTCTTTTGAGTCTTTTTTGATGAAATTTCAACCTTATTTCATAGGGATTATGATCCACTTTGGGCTTAACAATGGATCTATTCAACTGAAATGATATTCTTCATTCTTGAGTGTTCAGAGAATAGAAAATTTATTCTAGTTGTTCATTATTTAGAAGGTGAAGAGGACCAGTGGTGGTCTCTAATTGAGAATATTAGGCTGAAATATGAGATAAAATCCATGGATTATGATGAGTTCAAGAACTTATTTTTCAATAATTAATTTCAATATATTATTTATACCATGATAAATAACAATTTCCTTGATTTGAATCAATGGGGTGATGACTCTGTCAGAAACAACGAGAATAATTTCAAAAGTATTCTGAGGTATGCTTTAGGAATTATCATCCAACCTAAAATTAAAGTTGATAGGTTCTTTAGTGGCTTAAGATAAGTCTCAAAAGTTCAATGGCTATAAGAGACATTATTAGGTAAATATATATTGTGTTTTTTTAAATCGAGGTTGATATGTAATTTATAATCATGTATCAATCACATTCTTTTAACAAGATATGTAACATGGAGTTTGAAGGAAAATCTAATACCCATGAAGAGAAGATGATGATATTTCCTTAATGCTCTATGAGTTATAGGAACTATAGAGGAAATATACTGAAGGTTTATGATAAATTTTTTATGTGTGGAAGGGGAGGCATTGGTCATTTGATTATTGGATTTATTGTAAGACGTTATAAAATGGTGTGAATGGAGAAAAAGAAACACAGAATAAACCACCCATGATACAATGCTACAAGTGTAAGGAGAAATGGAATTATTCAAACCATTAAAGAAACTCGAGGGCTAGTGATTATGAATGATGTAAACAACTTCTTAAATCATGGTACAATGGAAAATATCATGTATTCACTATTTCTAACAAGGTGTGTGATAACAACGTGATGAAAGGAACACATATCATCCCCTCTAGAGCGGATAATATCATATTGGATTCTTGATATACCCACTATTTCATACCTAATTACTTTTATAATGTTTTAAGATTCCACCAAAATAATTTGATATGGAATTATTAGTTCAAACCCCAAATGATACGATGAATGTATCCCAATTCTATGATTCCACTCTAGTTGAAGATTGTTGGAATGAGATTCCTACAAATCTTTTCATTCTTCAGTTGGTTGAATATGATGTAATCTTAGTCATGGATTGTCTTTCTATGCAAAAATACTATATCAATTTTAATGTAAGGGATGTTGTATTTTTAATTTCAAACCCTCTTTTCATCATCCATCAATGTGATTATATGTATGAACATCCTATGGAGATCTCATCTAGTGTATGGGTATTAATTCCAATTCAAATGTTTTTGTTACCCATAATGGTTGTGGAAAAAATTGATATCGATGATCTTCTTATTCCTTTGGATTTTATGTATTTCTATCTGAAAAAGGATCCTTGACTTCCACCGAAATGATAATTTGAGTTATCAATAGAACTCATATTGGTTCCCCTCCAATTTTAATGAAAAATAGAATAGACCCAATTGAGTTGAATGAATTGAAGAATAAACTCCATAAAAACCTTGATAAGGGATTTATTCATCCAAGTGTGTCAACTGGGGGTGAACCATTTCTTTTTGGGAAAAATAAATACGGACCAATGTGACTCTACATTGATTATTTACAGTTGATATATATCAAAATCAGAATAAGTTTCATCTTCCCTGTATTGATGACATTCTTGATCAACTGAATATAGATCAATATTTATCCATTGTTTACGTTCATTCTAGATATCAATAATTAAGGGTGATGAACGAGGATATACCCAAGACAACACTCCATACAAGGTATAGACACTATAAATATATTGTTATCCCTTTTGGAATTAATAATTCCTCTGTTATCATCATTGATTTGATGAATAGATTCATTAGATATTACATCCATATGTTTGTGTTAGTATTTATATATGATATTATGATATATTAAAATAAAATGTATGAGCATTAAGATAACTTGATAACTGGACTAATGACCCTAAGGAAGGATAAATTGTATGGAAAATTTAAAAAGTGTGAATTTTTTCTATAAAATGAGCCATTTTTTGTTCACATAATCTCAGAAGATGGTATAGTAGAAGATCCAACAAAAATGGAGGCTATTGAATGTTTTCCTATAAAAACCATAGTGACTAAGATAAATAGATTTAACTATTTATCTTAATATCATCGACGGTTTGTGAAGATGTTTTCACAACTATCTAATCCTTTGACCAAGATAACTCAGAAGGATGTCAAGTTACTATGGAAAAATAAATGTGAGGAAACATTCGATGAACAGAAGGGAAGGTTATTTAGTGAACTTATGCGTACATTACACTACTGTGGATAATGTTTTGTAGTATATAGTGATGCCTCTATAATGGTATTGGGATATTTTCTTATTCAAAATAACAAAGTTATCACTTATGAATCACAGTAGTTGATGAGTCATGATAAAAATTACACAACCCATGATTTGGTTTTAGAAATGTTAATTTTTTCATTGAATATATGGAGGCATTATCTTTATAGGGAAATAAGTGATATAAATACTGATATTAAAAGTATAAAAAATATATCCAAAAGATATAGTTAAACATGCACCAGAGAATATGGTTATATTTGATAGTGGATTTTGAATTCTCCATACATTACCACCCTAGTAAAGAGAACAAGGTGGTAAATTCTTTTATTTGGGAGGATCATTCCATCTTATCCAGGATGAGATTAACAAAATAACTAATAATTATGGATTTTTAATGAATGGACCTTGAAATACTAAAGGAATAGGAGTACCCTTTTCATTATTAAATTAATGTTCGACCCTGTATCTGTGTTATGATTGAGGAGGTGTAGAAATATGATGTAGACCTACTAATGAATTTCATAAATGTTCATAATCTTAACTTCGATCAGGGTGGAATGATATGGTTCAGGAACTGTTTATGTGTTCCTTCCATAACTTTACTGAAGAAGGACCAATCAAAGGGATGTTATAGTTCCTCAGTCACTATTTATCCATGAAATATAAAGATTTATAAGAAAATTAAAGAATACTTTGGGTGGTATCGAATGAAGATAGATACAGTATAGATTGTATCTTGGAGATTAGTGTGACACATGTTAAGGTTGAAAGAAAAAAATCAAAGGGGGTTTTCATCCATTACACATACTAGAATAGAAATGGGAGAAAATCACTATGGTTTTGTTCATTGGACTACCCAAATCCTCTAAATCGTATAACACTATGTGGGTAGTAGTCAATCACCTTACTAAGCTGGCGCACTCATATATATTAGTGAATACTTCTCTATGGATCATCTTTCCAAGATATACAACAAAAAAGAAGTATGGTTGCATAGGGTAACACATTCTATTGTATCAAATTAGGATATGAGGTTTACCTCAAAATTATGAGGAATTATTCAGTAATCACTTTTTACATAATTGAGTTTCATCACTTCTAATTATCCTCAATATATTTTCATTCTGAAAAAATAATTCAATACCTAGAGGATATGGTGAGATCATGTTGTCTATATTTAAAATGTGGTTCGGATCAACACCTTCCTTTAGTTGAGATTTCATTCAACAGTACCTTTCACTCAAGCATTCATATAGAATCCTATGATGCCCCATATGGGGATAAATATATAGATCCCATATGATACAAAGTGGTTGGAAAAATAATGCTATTAGGAACTGAGATTGCTGAATAAACGGAAGAGAAGGTTAGAACCATTCAACAACATGTCAAGATTACTAAATGTTGGTAGAAAAAATTTATGCTAATAGCCGACAACATGACCTAGAATTTAAATATGGTGAAAATGTTTTTCAATGAATATTACCATGGAAGAAGGTTGTGAGATTCCTGAAGAAAGTTAAACTAATTCATAGGTATATAAGTCCCTTTGAGATTTTTAATCTTACCAAGTTTGTAGAATATATCCTCGAACCTCCTACAAATAACTCTCAATTCCATCATGTGTTCCATTTATCTATCATTATTGAGTACATACGTGACCCGTCGCATGTTCTAAATGCATAGGTCATACCACTAGAGCATGATCTTTCTTACGAGGAGAAACATATTGAAATTATGGATCATATATAGAATGTTCTAAAAAATAATTCCACTAACATATTTAACAATTTGTATAGAAATCACCAATTATAGGAAGCTAGGTTGGATCCTGAGGATATGATGAATTATACGAATTCTCATTTTTTGTACTAGAATAACGAATTTTGAGGGAAACATTCACTTTAAGGCGGTAGAATATAACAACCTAAGTTTTTATGGGTTATTTTTCATATTAGAATGAATTTAGTTTCATTGATGTATTTCATTACATTATGTCAAACAATACTTTCACTTGACACCAATTTTTCTTCACCAACATGTAGCATTATCCCAGCCTATATTACACGCAACACCGACATTTCTACGAAACATAGTTTTATTATTATGATAATTTAATTGATATTATTATAAACTTATCGATAAACATAGTAACATGAATAATGATAACTACATTTAAAATATTTTCTATAATGGATTTATTGAATTAAAACATATTGATAACCAAATATATAATTTTAGGTAATGTCTTTATATGTTTAAAACTACTATTTTCTCAAATGAACTACATTTCGTGTAAATATATGAAAAAAGTTAATTTATATCACATCTATAAATTAAATTTTATAAATAAACATCTTTTTTGAATTTATTATTTCTAAATTATCTTAGGGTGAAAAATACTGAATTTTAATTTTAAACTATTTGTTCATCTAATTTATTTATAAGGATAAATTTTATTTTAATTTAGTTTAAAAGTTTAATTATATATTACTTTTATCAATTAAAAAAATTTATTTCATTGTGATCAATTACAATTTTTAATTCGGTATAAAATCAAAGAAAGCTTTTGAACGTTTTTACTTTAAAACACCGCATTGTCGGAAGATTGTGGGATTAATTTTAAATTAATTTTTACCAATCATGTGGGTGGAATTTGGATAAATGGATTACATATTGGGAATGAGCATAATTTATAATTTCTAATATGGAAAAAAATATTTTTGATAAAAAAATATTAGTCAATGTAATTATAAATAATTATACTGATCAAGGTAAAATTAAGCATAACTGAAAACTAATCTTTAAATTTAAGACACAAAACGACCTAGATACTTGTCCAAGATCCATTTAATTGAAATATTTTTTACCTATAAACCCTTTTATAAAACTTAGGTCTATTATTAGAGCCATATTCCTTGGAAAAAACATGTGTGGAATTCCTTTTCCAAATATTTATAAGGGTTCCACTACTCCTCCTCTATAAAAGGACTCCACTTCTCCACTTATCTACACCTATTAACCCACTTATGTTTGTCCATGTTCTGATCAAATAACTTCCAAAAATTCATTAATTTCTCTATAAATCCCTTGTTTTGGAAGAAATTCTTCTAAATAATCATTTTATCACAAACCAAAAAGAGTTACCTATTTAAGAGGTAATGCATTCTCTCAAGCCCCATTATGTTATTTTCATTCTCCACTCGTCAATATATATTCATTCCATTATTTTATAAAAAAACCTGAATAATAAATATAATATTATGTTTTTATGCTGTTTTTTTATCCTACACTTACACACTCCTCCATCTAATGGGTAATGAACTTATTGTATAAGTGTACGATGAACTACCAACTCACGAAATGATGATTGTTCATTTTTACCTTACCAGCAGTCATGGTAGACATTATGATGGAAATTCTATTTATAATTTTTTTATATTATAATATATATGTAACAAATCTTATGAAATACTTTTAAAACACATATCATTATACATTACTTTTGGTGTAAGTATGATAATTTATTTTGAGGAAGTGTGGACTATTGCCCCCTCCATGAGATGTGATTCATTCACAAACTACATGGAATGTATTAAAAAGGGTATAGTTAACTTATATGACAAATATTATATAATAATTCTACATGAATAATGATATATATATGTGTGTGTGTGTGTGTTTTTCATTTTCATTCTTTCATTCAATTCGACAAATAAAAACCAAAATAGCATTCAGGCGTACGTACGGTTTATCATCTCCACGAATGGTGTACTCTATTTCATACATCAATATTCTATATATTATTATAATAAAAATATAATGAATATACATGATATTTATATAATTATTTAAAATCTATAAATAAATATATAATTATAAGTACCAAAGATATAATTAATTAATATGCAGGCAAAGAACCAAGGGAATATTACCTAAAGTGAAAACTGAACATATGATTATTAAAAATCTGGTAATATATGCTCATAATAAAACCATATATGGTATTATATATATGAATATAGTTCTTAAAAATATCTATAATATGTTTATATTTATTATATATGTGGTTTTAATGAGTACGATGAGATTCAAGGAACATGGTAAGGGGATTTCATCTCACTTTTTATTTCCGTGATATAATTTCTTTATTCACCACCCATTCCTTTCTTTATGGTGTGTATATTTCCCTTAGATGTAATATATTACTATTATAATTATTTTTATGGGTATATAAATATCCATTCTTTGATCTTTATTTTAAGGGATTAATTCTTGAAAAGATACCAAATCGGTAAAGTAGTTTTGACTCAAATTTTCATTATAGAAAAATATGTTTAGTTATGCACCTATGTTGTTAAAATAATTTTATATCTTAAAATTTACATTTTATATCATGAATATATATATTTTAATGTTATTTTAATCATCCTTTAGTTTTAATTTCATATATTAGGTGTATGAACCCATGTAACCAAGTGGAAATGGATTGTTTAAATAATCTCATTAGTTTTCAAGATTGTCATTGACTATGCTTCTTTTGATGGTATATTATGATCCATGTCTCATGACTACTCATGAGTTTCCTTATACACTATTAATTAAAGATATATCAATGTATTTATAACAATGTTTCACACTTTGGTACTTATGATAATTAAGAAATTTTGTTTAGGTAGAATATTAATGTATCTCTCTCTTCTGTCGAAAATATATTTTATTATAAAGCCAATTTTTTTAAATTGTATTATAAAAATTTTAAAATTGTATTAATAGATAATTTTAATGGAAATAGTATTTTTTTTAAAAAATATTTGTTGAGCTTCTTTTATAAGATTTCTATTATATTTTATAAGAAATTGATTTTAGAAGAAATATTTATGTTTTGAAAATCATTTTACAATGATGAGAAATATATTTTGATTTGTAATTTTTTTAAAAGATATATAAAAATTATTTCCCATCTAAGTTGACATCAATCTGTGCACTCATGATTTTTTTGGGAAATGATTCATTGTTTCCATTCATATTATTTCTCTTAATGTTTTAGGTTTTTGTGACATGATGTTTATGAAACTTTTTTCTCTATCAAGGGTCATATTCATTTGAAACATGCTTCTTTTCTTGAGTAATGCTTTTGATGAAATGATTATGAAACATGTAGAATTTTCAATGGGTTATTATATGACTACATGTTTATGATACCCATTTCATTTCATCGGTTATGATATTATTTTTATGAATTTTGGGAATTTTAATTTATGGTTTCATTATGATATATGGGGACCTATATCTCCCTCCAATGCATTGGGTAAATATTTATATCTCATGTGATAGACTAATATGTACTTGGGGGGTAATCCTTGAGTATTTATATGGCCATAGGAATGAACCATGACTAACAAGATGGTATGAGGAGTTAACTCATGTTACTAAGATATCCATGGGAGTGAACCCATACTTCTAATATGGTCTTGATAGTGAGGAAATGGATACTTTAGAAATCATAATATGTTCTTATGTTTTTTCCATAATTCTATGTTTTATTCTTAAGTAATCCTTATGTGGCTTATTTTCTTTATTTCCTTGTGAATCCTGTACTATTAAATGACTAAATTTATGACCTTATTCATTAATATGATAATTGATGTGTAGGGTATGATCATATATTTTCATGATCATTTTCTCACACCCTTGTGCTCATGATTACGGTCACACATCTCCCACTTTTACACTTACTGGGCATTTTATCTCACTCATTTTTATGTTTCATCACCATTTTAAAAAGATATGTATGATATTTTATGTGTCTAAGAAGGGTTATATTCAAGAAGAAAACAGTGTAAGATATTGTAGCTCATTTATGTACTAGTGTTCATATTTCCATGTTTAGAAAGGCACAAGATTTGTATGGTGTTTGGGAGTTTCTTTTTATAATGATCAATGTTTTCTGAAAAAGTTATATAAAGTAAATATATGAAAAGAGAGAAATTTTATAGGTATGTTCTGATGTATAATGCATAAATTTCGTGAAAAGTGTAATAAAGTGGCTCCTCCTTGGGTAATAAAGTCCACACTCTTAGTATATATTGTTGTATCTATGTATATTTAAAGCAAGTGAATGAATGATATCCTGTTACTTTATTTTTCATTTGGGTTTTCATTTTTTGATTTCTGTGCCTCGACCAGATCTCACATCCATCCCATAACAACATATGATCCATTTGGGGAATCATTAGACTGGTAATTTTGATATTTGACCATCTTAACACACAAACCATGTAAATTTGTCTTTCTCTTTTGAATTTTTCAAGGAATAGTATTGATAAAAAATTATACACACAATACATATGGTTCACAATACAATTGTATAATGAAAAACAAAATATGTATCCATAGTAGAATCATTTCTTAATGACTGAAATATTCTCCCGTACCTTTTAAAATTAATGTCATGAATTATACAATTTGTGGGGTAGTATGGGATAATTGACATTGAAATGGTCGATCTTATAATGTCATTCAAGGAAACTATGAGCGTAATGAGGGAAGATATAAGGCGGGTCTCATGGAAAAGTATCTCAACAAAGATTGCATCAATAATTTTAAAATTGTATTTGTTCAATCATAGACTTAGTAAAATATCAATGCATATTCTGATAGGTTGACATATCCTAGATTCCACTTAAGAAATATGATCATAAAATAATATGTAATTGTAGGCTCAGAATCTAATATCAAATGAGAATAAATAAGAAATGGTAATCATGAAGAGTCTAAAACCAAGTAATAAGTAAATTAACTATAATTTAAAAAATGATGAATTTGAATTAAATCACTAATATGGGGAATCATTCTAAAGAATTAAATTGATATAAAACAATGATTTAGAAAAATATACAACATATCATATTATTTTATTTAAATGGATAAAATGATTTTTAGGTTTCCAGAATGATTCCAAATTGAAAATTTCCTCCTAGACAGATGAGAATTGGAGAAAATTATAGTGTATCGAAAGTTGAACTCATGAAAAAATCCCCCACACTTAGAAGGATGCATTGTCCACACTGTCCATGAATGTATTGTGGGAGTGTTATGGTTAATAAAACTCATAAAAACTAAAATTTAAATTGAATAATTAATACCTATGTTAATAAATATCTCCTTGTGGGAAGTGGCATGCCTTGGGGGAACATGGATGGTTGTAATTTTGAATTTTGGATACTTTAAATTGGGCTATAAATATAAATCATGCACTGGATAAAGAATTAGACCATCGGTTTTAAATACTTGAAAAGAATAAATTCTGTAAGGTTCAAAATATGATGAGAAATGAAATATATTTTAATTATATACGCTAGGTTATACAATAATGTTGATGGTGGATCATGATAAAAATAAAATGACTCTAAAAATAAAATTAGATTGAAGATTAAAATTGAGAAAATAGATGAAATATGGGTTACCTCCAATATAGTTCTAATAATTATTTTCATCATACGGACTGATGGATTAGTGTATCATTCAGTTTTATCCCTTATCTTAGTATCTCTAATTTCTTCTATAAAACGCATGGAAGTGTCCTTAAGGTTTCGATGTCTTTTGACTGGATTAGTGGCATCATGTTCATTTTGAGCATGGAATAGATGTGTAATGAAGGGTATATTTTCTCAAGGTGGTGGTTACTATCCACTGGAGTTTCTGATGATGATGATAAATTTCATCCATGTGCTATGTCACTTGATGAACCAGAACAGATGTTGGTAAATTTCCATCGACAACCATAGATTACACACAGCAGCTAGAAATGGTTAGTATAAAAATTAATTATATGAAAATTAATCAAATTAAAAGTGAAGCATGTTCAGTCCCCATTATATATATAAGTGTAGTAGTACTAAATAAAGGGATACATTGATTAAAATAATAAAATATTCATCCATGATACAATATTCTAAAACAAAAATGAGGATCGTGGCCAACTAAGATAACATAGAAGAATCAAAAATATCCCCCAACATACACTCTTGATCATATGGTGGTGATATTTATCAAGACTGGTTATTTTGTAGTGATGGCTGTAGGTGATGGTGGATTAGCTGTTGAGGTTGGAGTCATGGTGCATGGAAGATGGTCTGGGGTAGGTGGTGTAGAGTTTCAAATCCAAAGTGGGGTCATGGGTCTGGAAGTTGGATCATCAAATGTCACCTTGGTTGATAGTGAAGTGGTTAGGCCCTTGACCTATTGGGAATTCTCTGCAAGGAATTATTGCAGGGTAGTAGGATCAGATAGATCAGAAAGCTGGTAAGTCGAGGTTGTGGGTGGGGTGGGGGTTGAATAAAATGAGGGGTCGACAGGTGTTGGTGGTGGTTGAGATAATGTGGGAGAAGAGGGTGGTAGAGGGGTGAAAAATGGTAATCCCCAACAATGTGGAGGTGAATGTGTGTACAGATCAATATCAGATTCTTGAGTATGCAAATATTCATGGCCCATATATTTTTCATGGTGGGATGGGTGGGTGTAGATGTAGTGGATGTGGTGGTGGTAGAGGTAGGGATATGAGAAGAAGGTGATGGGGGGTGTGGTGGGTGGAACTGATGTAGGATCTATTGTAGGATGGACTAGGGGCTCATCTGGTGTCGCATGTACTTCTGTAACCCATCGTTACGTGTCATCATCACTAACAAGTAGTTGAATCTTGTGCAGTATCAGAAAACTGATGGAATTCATTAGTACAAGGGATATGAGAGGTTGAAAAGCATCAAACACACCAAAATGGTGGGTCATGTGGGTGATGAAGGGGCTAGCCATCATTCTAACTATGGTCTACTCTTCATGATTCCAGTATTAAAAGGATAAATGGGCTGCTATGTCGATGGTTGTGCAACCCATTTCTCTTGCCAATATGTGGATGTCAACCTGGGTCACACGACGATGATATTCATCTTATGAAAAGTAGGTGTGGGTAAAGTATCTATGTAGTATCTGAAGTGTTGGGATTCGTAGCTGAGTGGAAATTGTAATCTGGGGGTCACACACTATCTGAGCATCTCGTTCGATCATCTCCCAGTCTCCTTGAATCAGACTGGGGAGTCTCGAGCAGAAGTGTTGGAAATACCTCTAACATATAAAACCCCTCTTTGTTGATGAAAAAGCTGATGTAAATTTCTAAAAATGAGATCTCGTGCAATCTTCCACAAAAAATATGAGTGTAGGATATCCATTTATATATCAAAGGTATGGATAAACTCCCAAAAGAGCTCTCTTTATGTTTTATCATGAACAACAATGATGCCTAAATTATAGAGTCGCTCAAGGAGCTCTAGGATCTCATCACAGATGAGAAATCGGGTGAGAACGACCATGTAGACGGTTTTCTCATCTTCATTTTCTTCACCTACTGCCGATTGAGGTCCACATGATGCATGAGGTTTGAGAATTTCAGAATAGGGTGAAAATGGATATTGGTATCCCTAAATAACTCACTAGAGCTAGTATATGATTTTTCTTGAGTAGTCGGCTTGATATGGGATGTATAGGGAGGCATGGGAAAATTCAAATCAAGGGGATGAGGGTTTGGGAGGCTCATTATCTCATCGATGATTCATAGAATGTTAATCGTTGTGGTCCAATGCCGACTCTAAAGGTGTAGGGTGCACTATTTTGGTCCCTTCCAAAACTGGGAGTAGGTTATAGGTGTGAGAATGAGAGGGGGTCGCAACCTTAGAGGGGGGGGTAGGGGACTAGGGTTCGTGGACAATAGTTTGGAGGGGTGGGGGTCACGGGTCGTAAAGGATGGGGGTTAGCAGTGTTCGGTGGATATGGGAGAAGGGAATGGAGGGTGTTTCGGGAATATGAATAAGGGGGAGTGGAGTGTCTTTGTAGGGAGATGGGGGGTTGGGGTGCACAGGGGGGAGATGGGAGGTTAGGCCATGCACACTAGGTATATTACATATTTTTAAAAATGGTCTTGATGGATTACAAAATGTGTAACTACATTACACATCATCTAAAGTTGGGTTTGTTAAAATTTTGGAAGAAAATTTACATGTTGTGAAATAGGGTTACACGACGTGTAATTGAGACTTTATCTTTATTTCATTTAAAGCCTCTTCATTTTCTCCTAGTATATAGTACGATTTGCTAATAATTTTTATAATATAATCAATTCTATGGTGACTTATCCTAGGTTTCCTCCCAGTTACTAATTCTTTTAAAATATAGATCTTAATGCCTTGATGTTCTGATGAATTTTAGCTTGATGGAATAACATTCTTTGAAGGGTTATTGATATATTTTCAATAATTCACCATTGAACTTAAATGGTGGTCCAAATTCTATACAAATATCAATGGTCCCATAGGGTAAAACATTAATGACTTTGAAAGGGATGTACCATCTTGAATTCAACTACCCCAGGAACAATATTAATGTTGAGTTGAATAAGAGTGCCTTGTTTCTGCGGACAAAGATGTGAATTACAATGAATTTATTATGCCATTCCATTTTTTTGTTGTTGTATATTTTGGAATTTTTATAAGAATATTTTCTGATGTATTCAAATTCATCCAATTGAAATATTCTAACTTCTCTGGTATTCATTGAAACCAAATTTAGATTCTCCAATGACTTATACGAGCAATGTTCTAGTACAACTAGAAGATGACACCATTTTCTATAAACTAGTCAGAAATTAGTGGTACCAATGGGTATTTTTTTACACCTTTTGGTATACCAATAGTGCATCATCCAATTTTGAACTCCAATCATTTCGAATTGTGTTCATGGTTTCCTCCAATATTTTCTTGATTCCCCTATTTGAAAATTTAATTAGTCGACTTAATTTTGGGTGCTAAACAGTTACATTTCTAAATGAGATTCCATATTTTTTCATAAATCCTTTAAAAAAATTATTTGTAAATTTTTTTCCTAAATCACTAATGAGTAATATTGGAAATACAAATCTAGGGAACACATTGTTTTTCATGAAATTCGTGACCAATTATGTTTTGTTAGTTGATTTCATTTATATTATACCCAATTTGAGGCATAGTCAACCCCAAAAATAATATAGGAAGTTCCATGTCAATTGGTAAATTTTCCCTTAAAATATATTCCCCAAATATCGAATAGTTCTAATTCCATGCTTGGGTTTTGAGGAATTTCATTTATTTTTCTAATGATCACAATCCTCATGAAACTATCACAACTTTTTAAAAAAAATCTATAGCATCTTAGTGTAGAGTTGGAAAAGAATTCCACATTGTAGGATCTTCCCTATCATGTTCTTGGGACCACGTTGACCTCCAATAGATGATGTATGAAATTTTTTTTATCACATTTGGGATATCATTTTTTAATGCACGTCACAACAATCCATCTATATAGGACTTGATCAAGAGTGGTTCATCATAGTATTAGTGGACTACATTAGCTAAAAACATTCTCTTTTGCTAATTGGAGAGGTCTTGATACAATAATCTCATAGAAAGTTAATTCAACATATCGAAAAAACCATAGTTGTACCTTAATGATTAAAATAGTTGGATTAGGAAAATCTACTTTGATATTGATATTGTCTTCATCTTTGATGAGTGGAAGATGAAGTCAGGATAGATGATCAAAAATCACATTTTCCGTTCTTTTAGTATCTTTTATGACAATATCAAATTCATATATTTGGTGGATCCACCTTATCAACCTTGGCGTGGAATCATTTTTTTATTAAATACTCAAGGATTGCATGAATTGAGTGAAAAATCACCTTGGATAAGACCAAATAGGAACATAATTTTACAAAATCATATAGAAATCCTATGATATCATCCACTATAGTTTTCCAGATGACATAAGCTTCATTTAATGTGTGAATCTTATCCTAGATATGATAGAATATATTACCAAATCATTTTCCTAAAATAGTGCCAACAGTAAAGTTGTTGGGTTCACACATCAATTCAAACTCCTTATCACAACTATGTGAAATGATTATAAGGGATACAATCATGATTTTCATTAGATTATTGACTTATTTTTCAAAGGATTAAATTAATTGAAATAGATTTTCCTTTGACAAAAGTTGTTTTAGAGGGTGGGAAACTTTTAAAAAGTCTTTTAGAAACTGCATGTAGAATCTAGCATGTCTTAGAAAGCTCATTATACCCTTAACTGTTAAATGTTATTGTAAATAATTTATTACCTTTAACAGATCAGGATCAAATTATATTACCTCTTTTCAACTTTTAATTATAAGGGTTGTGTCTCATTGAACTATGATATTACATTTTCCTCAATTTAAAACTAGAGATTCCTCTTCACAGTGTCACAACACTAACTCGTGATTTTTTAGGCAGATATCCAAAGATATTCCACAAATTAAAAAGTCATCTATGAATATTTATATGAATTATTCCACAATATCTTGGAATATATACTCCGTAAATAGTTATTTGTTTTTTTTATTACACATATCGAAGGACAT
This sequence comes from Viscum album, assembly GCA_963277665.1. NCBI lineage: Eukaryota > Viridiplantae > Streptophyta > Magnoliopsida > Santalales > Viscaceae > Viscum > Viscum album. The sequence continues at coordinate 210,992,758 of OY728155.1, read as the reverse complement.
GTTCCTGTAGGAAAAAGTGCCAAATGCACATGTGAATGCGGTTTTGGGGTCATCAGATGGGTTGAATTAAGTCTAATTGTATCCTAAATATCCATATATGAAATATTGTAATTAATTTTGTTCTTTTATTTATAACATTTAATCCATAATTATCAGAACAAAATGATCTTTCCATTTTTCAACATTTCAATTTATATAATCCACATGAACTCTCCATTAATGATGGGGCCAGTTAAGATCAGTTCATTTCATTAGTTTTTTCCATAATGATCCCACCTTTCATGGGAACTACTAATATCAGGATCACCCAATTTTTATTTGATATTTAAAGGATTATTCCATTGTATAGAAGTTTCAATACTTAATTTCTTAACAACATTCTTCATTAGTTGTGTGAGGTACCTTTGAGGTTGGCATTTGGGTTTTACACCTACCTCAAGAAATCTTTTGTTGGTATAGAATGTTGGATTGATTATATTAATGTGCGGCACTCCCTATGAAATTTAATTCTTCTGACATTTCAAGTCTTCACACACAATTTTTTCTCTTGCTATTGAGATAGTTCAGAGTTAATGATTATTGGAAGAGTGGTTGCAGCACATAAGTATGAATACATAAGACTACTTAATAGAGGCTTAAATTCCAATATTAGTTGTTGAAATAATGATGGTGGGAATGGTGTGATAGTATCCCTTGTAAGAGATCCATTGAAGCAAACATACTCAAATTCATACTCTTCTTATGCATCAGCGGCTCTCTCATCAATGTCTTCTCCTATGGCCATATATTCAAGTCTCTCCTGGGTAAGAAATATGACATTGCAAGAAAAAGCATCATAAGATTGTTAAGAAGCCTTGATGAGGTTGAAGACTACCTCTTATTCTATAAAATAAATGATTATATTCCCTTGATTTACATCTATCAGAGCCCTTACTTTTTCATGGAATGACCCTCTGAGAATAAAGGGGATTTCAACTTCTTCTTCCATGTCTAAAACATGGAAGTCATCTTGAAAGATAAACTTGATGACTATAATTGACATATCATAGATAATTCCTATGAGGTAATTTACTAACTAGTCATTGTTTTTTATAGATACATGGGTTATTTTCATCTCTTGAAGTCCCAACATGCGAAATACACTTATCAACAAGAGGTGTATACTTTCTCAGAGATTTCATAGATCTCATCTAAATTTACACTCTCCAATAGCACATTAAATTGAAAAAAATTGGGGTCTCTCATCTTGGTGGAATTACTTGATAATATAGTAGGTAAGTCTTCATTCAGTGACATGTCACCATGATCTTAAATTTTTTTATTAAAAAGTCAATATTTTTGGAATTTGGAATAAAGTGACAACTGATCAATAACTTTTTTAAGGGTATATTGGTATTTAATTTCTTGAACATTTCATAGAACATCATGTACTATTCCTCATAGTATCTTTTTCATTCTCTTTATGGAAAAGTATTAGGTGGCCTATATGGTGGAGGAGAAACATAGAGTGCCTCTTTTGGTTACACAGTTGTTTGGGTGTTTGTGGATGGTGATACCTCTCAGGATATTACATGAGTGGTACCATCAACTTATTCTTCTATTACTGGTTAATTTTTATTATGTTTCATAGATTTTCATTCATCATTTCCTCGTGGTTTATGAAACTAAAAAGATCACTTCCCATCACTATAGACTTAGCTAAATACCTTAGGTATATTTTCATATTACCATCTAATCTACCTAGTAATTTTTTTGACAGACTCATTGAGATGAGACCCATATGTACGTTGATATTTCATATGGAATCTCAATGTTTCTGCATATTTGACTATTGAGTAGTAACTCATTTGTCTTATTCTTGAATGAATGTAGTCATGAGATTCTTTAAGTTATTCTAGAGGGGTGTAGATTACTACTGAGGTATTGGTTGAGCTGGTTGAAAATACTGATGTGCTATTTGAGGGAAAGGGCATTATTATATTTGTTGTTATGGTCTTGAAATAGGGACTGTGTGAGGGTACACTAATTTTCCGTGGGTGAGAAAAAGTTCTGGACCACTTCCCTATTGATAATAGCCTAGGTTGTTTTGAGGTGGCTGTTAATATGACCTCTACTGATAGAAGTGATGCTACTATTGGAATGGTGGATCTTGATTATTATAATTGATTTAATTACAATATTTATTTTTTTTCTTCAAACCCTGCCTTGAGGTCTTGGTATAAGTGTAGAATACCACACATTTCACAATACTACTTCTCCATTACAAGAGTAAGAGGGGGTGGTGTAGCAGCCTTCGGGAATGACTCTTGGTTCTTTGTGAGCATTTCAACTCCAAATATAGTATTATATTTTCATCCAAATTGTGAATTCCAAGTCGTGGTGGTCCACAATGACACTTCAATAGACTACATTTGTGTGGTACTTCATCCAAAATGGATATTTCAGCTTTAGGTGTCTTGAACAAAATACCTCCATCACCTTCAGCATTGATAATTGTGTGCATGCCTGGATGGATTCCTTGGTAAAATGTTTGGAGTCGGATACACATGTCTAGTAAATAGTGTGGGTACTTTAACATCATCTTCATCAAGATATCCATATTTTCCTAAGTGAACTCTCTATCAATCAAAGGGATGTTTTCAATTTTGTTCCATAGAATCCAATGTTTAGATTGGTGGGATGTATTTTTCAAGGAATTTTTTTTCTAGATCATCCCATGTTGTGATTGAATTAGGGGTTTTAATCTTGATTCAATATTTTTCCATATCCCATATGAATAATGGAATGCCTCCAATCCCGATTTCATTATATCATATTCTCAGGTTGCGAAAGGTATAACATACATCCAAGATGTTTGAGATGTGTTCATGGGGATCATCACTTTGAAGCCCATTTTACTGGCCCATGATATGGATCATGTGAATAAGTCCAGGTTTTATCTTAACGGTGTGGGCCTCTATAGGACGATTCGCATTACATGGTGTAGCACAATGGATATATGGAAATATATAGTCTATGATGGTTCACTCTTGTTTCATTGGATTCTCTCTCAGAACTATTGGTAGAATGTTTGGTGGGTTTGGTGGGTTAGGCCCTACTGGATTTCTTTGGTCGACCATGTATGACTGGTGGCATCAATGGAGATAATATTCGATTTCAGGATTTAAGGACTACTTTCTTTGTGATTAATGGATCCTTGAATGATTCAAAGGTCCTTGATGCATGCACTATGCCACAATAGCGACGATGTTGAGACATAAGGATAAAAAATAAGTATTATATGGGGTAAGGGAGAGGTAATCCCAAGTCTTTTCCAAAAGGAATCATGTGATAAGAACAAACTATTCCATGACTTTGTCACTAAAATTTGATGTGCCCGTACAAGTTGTTTAATTAACTTGGAATGTTTTCAGAGTAAATTTGATTATTTACCAAACATTAGTTATTACTGATTCATAGTATTGAAATAGTTTGAGGTCTACCCCATGGGGAATTTGGCTCGAAATGGAAACCTTTCTTTTGGAACCCTTTGGCATAGGAATCATCATGATTTTGGTTCGTTTTGGTAAGAATGTTACTAGGGATTTGTGGATTGAATTCAGGAATAAGAAATAGATCAAGATCAATTTTGGGGTTCTATAGAAAAGATGATCTTAATTCTAACATGGTATGATACTAAGGTTTAGGTTGTGAAGCAATAAAAGGTTACAAGTTTAATATGGTCAAACCAAATAATTCTACCTAAGAGATAACTATTATTTTATATGTGTATAGTGACAACCTAGATGCGTTGAGCTTATATTTCAAGTAATATAGTGTCTTAGGCTATTGTTCATACCGTAATCCACTTTAACCAGGATATGTTACATCATTCAAATGTCCTATGGTCATGGGTGTTTGAATGAATTGGATAGACAATTTTAATTTAACCTTATTACTAATACTTGTGGTTACCAAGTCAAGAATTAAAGATTTATTGAGTTTGGAAACCCCTACACTTGACCCATACCCTAGGTGGTTTAGAAACTCATATTATAATTGAACGCTGATAAATGATGAATTCAAATCAGTCTTAACATTCCATAAAAAATTGAAATTAATTTGTTGAAAAACCTATATCGATTCATGCTATCCAAAAAACAAACATGAAACTAGGAATAATAAATATAGATCAAGAACAATTCAGTTAACTACATACATTAATCGAGGATGAGAATAGTCACACCAATTGTTCATAATCGCTTGAAATGAAGAATGAATGAAATACAGTCAGTAAAAGAAAATGGAATGTATAGTAGCTTTAAATCAATCCAATATACATATATAAATTTAAAATAATGATATTAAACTAAAACATTCTACTTTCATTGTATATGGAGTACTATGTAACGAGAGAGGAATGAAAGTAAAGAATGGTCTACTTTGGATCCTTTTCAATTTTGTACCCTGCTATTGTATATATTGAATGAATATTACAAGATGTGTAATTGGAATTCATGTCATGTAATGTTGATATGTGGTTTTCTCTATAGATTTTTAATCTATACCTATATCATGCATATCTCTTCCACGATTGGAAAATTTGACTCCTTTTTTATGTGTATCTTTAATGCATGACTTGAATCTTCCTCTTAGAATTATCTTTGGAGGGCCAGTTTCCATCAAAGGTTTCACGCCATATATCAAAAACACATGTAGTGTAATGGATTATTCACTTGAATTTTTCCATGAAATCCATCAATACTTGCTTCATGACATGTAGAATTCTATGAATCTTTTCTGCACATCATGCAATGTGGTTTCACTATGTGTAAAATGAAATTTTATTCCTTTTCTGCATTTTCTATTTTGATTCTTTATAATCATAATTCTTGTATTAAATAACACATAAGAAGTTCATTTTCAAATAAATCAATGATAATACTTAATAAAGTAATAGAAATATGTATGTGTGTGTGAGTGCGTGTGTGTGTGTTTTCATATTATAATTTATTTCTAAAAATAATTAAAATAATAATTTTGAAATACAATTCCTATAATGAAGAAGATACATAAATATTATGAACTTAATTAAACTACATTAATTAATATAAAAAATAAGTTAAAATATAATTTCTTTCAATAAACATACATTTTTAAATGAATAAAATAATGAAAAATCTCTTAATAATAAAAAGTAAAATAATTAAAAAAAGTAATGTTTTATATATATACACGAAATGAAAAACAATAATGCTTATTAAAATTTATTTAAAATATTCTAAAATAAAATTGAAGTGATTTCATGATATTATTATGAATTTTATAATAATAAAAGTAAATGAAACACTTAATACAATAATTAAGTGAAATAAAATATAAATAATATCTTAAAAAATATCATATTGAAACATATCTTTATTTTTTCAAAATATATAATGTAATGACTTTATTGTGAGTTATGAGTGGAATTGAGGAATATTCCTTATGTTAGATTGACATATCATTCCCTAACAACATGTATTATGTTAGTATAAAGAATAGTTGATCCATATCTCATGAAATAGCTTCACTAACTATGAATCAGTGTGTAGTGTAGGCTGACATTAATCACACTTTACATGATACACATTCTATAGTAATTATCATTATGTATGTATGGTGTGAGATTCAAAAATATTGAATTTCTATATTTTCAAAAGTTTTTCATGATTTCTATTCATGTTCTATAATTATTTATCATACACACAGTCTTATTTTTTTATTTCATATCACAATATGCCTTATAACTCATGTATTGTAAATTATGAGTGTTCTTCAACTGCATGATGAGTTTTAGTGTATGTGAATGCTAAACCCTTCTCCAACTTACAATAATTTTTCATATTCAATGAAGAATCGTTGTATATTACATGAAATATGAGATTCTAAATGTATTGGAATATATAATAAATCCACATACAATTTTCATTTCTATAAAAGACGAGATCATGTTTTTATGTGTTTTTTTATTATAAAGATTCTATGTCAAATTTTTTTTAAAAAATATGAATGAATTGATCCTGAGTGTGCAAAGTTACCCTTCCTAACTTCCTTCCTTGGATCGGTGAAGAGGAAAAGGTGTTCAGTGGTGGCGTGAATGTTTTCAAAAAAAAGGGAACGGTGGGTAGGGGTGTTCACTTTTCACCTACAGTATTGGAGAAAGGATCCCCTATCCTACTCACTTCTAAATCTTACCATATCTCGATAAATTTTTATTTCTCCCATCTCTTTAAATTTTAATCCCTCTCTCTCTAGAAAAAGTTTTCATTGTTCTTCGTGGATCCAATGGCCAAAAAGAAGTCTTTTTTTAAAAGCATCGTTTAGAGGTATTTTTTCTAATTTAATTTAAAGTTATATTTTCCTAAATGAATTATTTTTTGTTAGTTTAAATATTTTATTTATTAAGTGGTTTAGTTTTTTAAATATATTTTATAAATAATAATTATTATTTATAATGATTAAGTATAGTTAAAATTATGATTATGTAAGGATTAATGGTTGATGAAGTATTGATTAAATTATGGTTATGTAATGATTAAAGACTGATTAAGGAATAAATAAGGAATTAATTATTAACTATTTTTTAGTAATGATTAATGAATGATTAAGTTATTATTAAATATTGATTATGGGATGATTTATGGTTGATTAAATAATGATTTGTATCATCTTTTTGTATATAAGAATTTTTTTTAAAATTTTGGTATTATAGTTATTATGCGGTTATCTAAAAAATAAAATCTTTGTTTGGATACAAACATGTGTATATGGCTTTGGAATAGATGTTTTTACAATTAACAACTTTGATATGGTGTTCCATGATTTACTCAGGGTAACCTGGTACCCAAAAATGGGCCTTACCACATCATGGTTTGACACTCTTAGGGGATATTTTCTAAATGATTCATATTTTCATTATAAACTACAAATATATCATTAATATGATTAAAAACTATACTAAAAGAAATTAGATTCATATTTTAGAATATAAAAATATTTTCTAAAATTTTATAATCCTAAAAATTATATGGTCAATACTCATTTTTAATAGTAGTCATAGAATATTTTGAAAATGAGAGGTAAAAAGAATAGAACACAAAATAAATTTAATTATAATAGTTAAAATAATAATTACAATAATATAAAGTCAAATGGATAAGAAAACAACATATTAAATAAAACATGAATGATTTAAAAAACATGAGAAATACATTTATATTTTTCAATAGAACATGGTTGGGATTAGATGACCCTTATATAAAACATAAGGTAAAATCCATCTTATTTTCAACTGGTAGTTAAAAACTTTCATCTAATTATTTGTACATAAATTTTGAATTTTCAAATTTTTGGGACGTTGAATAACATATCTATGAATTAATCTTAGATATGTCATTAGATGAATGAAATATTTTGAAAATTCAAAAGTTAACTACATATATTTTGATGATGTTATTAAATTGGAAGTTAAAAATAAGGTGTATTTTACCTGATGTCTGAAGTGAGCATCATCTCATCCAAACCATGTTCTATTGAAAAAATGTCGATATATTTCTTGTCTGTTGTAAAAAATTCATGCATTATTTAATGTAGTTTTTCTTATTCATTTCGTTTTATATGATCATAATTGTCATTTTATGAATGCCAATTAAACCGATTTGGTGTAATCTTCAATTTTACCATGGTTTCCAAAACCTTTTGGGACTTATATTCTAAAAAACATTATATAAAGAAAAATTAGTATCATATTTTAGGGTTTAAAAGGAAATTATAGTATTTAATTATAATAAATATTATATTTTCAACCATCATTTTCAAAATTATTTACACTCTCTAAATATTGATCAAAACACATTTTTTACACAGAAAGTCATGTTTGACAATGTTTACTCATACATGAAGGTTATTCAAAATGAGCAAGGAGCATCTTATCATACACAACATAAAATAGTCGTTGTTGAGAATATTTTGTAACACTAAGTGAACTTCAAGACACAATTCATAGTTCCTTAAATCTGGGACCTGATCAAGGAATCAAGTGTATGATCTATAGACATTTGCAATTCCAGACTACATTGTGACACCTAGCTTGTCCATTAGTGGATGAAGCATAGTGGGTCCAAGTGATAAAATTATTTTCTAATTTTACATATGGTACCATGATGTATTTATATGTTGATGTTTTTATTATAAAATAAAAATGTCCAGATGTACACAGAAGTAGACTTACAAGAGTTGTTGAAGATGGTCCACCCCATGAAATTTAGCCTATTCCAAATGATGTAAAATAAGAAAACCAAGATGATATCCTAGATATAAATGTTTATATGACTTTTGATGATGTTTTTTAATGATTTAATAGATTTTGGAAAAATTTCTAATGAGGTTGGAGCAGTAAAAGTTGGGGAGGATGTTTATAGAAATTAATTAGTTATACAACAGCATCGACTAAAAATAAATCATCAACCAATTTCTGCATCATTGATGGAAGAAATGACACATGTGCCTGAATTTTGCTATAATTTTCTCTCACACACAACTGAGTTTCCTAGAGTTGTATTTGATAGGTTTAGTGGTCTGGAAAACATGATATAGGTTGTAAGGAATTTTCCATGTAAATATGCATTAAAAATCATGCTAACGAGATTTCACATTGAGAGGCACTATAAATATAGAGTCCCAGAATGATGTTGTAATAAATATCTCATATGATGTAAGATAAATGGGGATGATTGTAGATTTTTTTTAGGTATATTTTGGACATTTTATTGAGAGGTTGGATAATCGCGATGATTGAGGCAGCTCATACTTGCATTCAGCCCAGATCGAAACAAGATCATACCTCATTGGATGATGAATTTGTGTCACCCATTAATGATGAGATGATAATTAAATGACAATATGTTTATATATTCCCTGTGAAAGAGATGATAAAACAAACCTTTAGTTATAATATTTCCTATAATAAGGCATGGGTGGTGAAATAGATGTAAATTGTGAAGGACTATGGAGATTGGGATGACTCGTATCGGGTGTTTCCATAATTGATATCCATGGAGAGACATGACAAACAAGTTGTCTTCTATCTTTATTATAATGAACATGTGTTTCAAGATAACCAAATTGATCCATCTCATGTTCAATTTCATTAGTTTTTCTAAGAATTACTCCCCCATATCTTTGTATTTTTGTCTCAACAAACAATCAATACAGTTTGATGGAATATTTCTATACAAAAAATAAAATGGTGTATAATGGGTTGTAGTAACCCATGACAGAAATGGTTCACCTCTTCTACTTTCCTTTTTCATTGTGGAGAAAGAAAACTAGGAATCATGGAGTTGGTTTTTTTCATGTATTAGTAACCATTTCACTGGCATTCAGGGTGTCTATTTTATATAGGATCGGCATCCAACAATCAAAGAGGAAATCAATGCAAACCCTAATACATGGAGACCCCCAAATTCAAATCATCGGTGCATCATTAGGCACATTTCTAGTAATGTGAGAAAAACATTCCATAATAAACATATTAATAATTAAATCATGAGGATATGTATGCAATGTCATTGTTATTCGATAGAATTTCAACATAAATATAAAATCAATTTATCTGAAATATAATATCTTTAGTGCAACATATGAGCCAGATGAGCGGTGGTTTGAATAAAATTTAGAACAAAACCACCAGGCTAATAAATATTTTTTTTATTATATAATGTAGACTCCGAAATAAAAATGGATATTTGTATATGTCAAGGGAAGAGGTATGGACACATTACCACAAAATATAACATCCTTGTTATTTATAAATTAGTACATTTACATATGTAATAATATTTTTTTAATTTAATATTAATTTTATTTTAAATGGGATTCTATTTACAATAGAATACCTAACATCCAACAATGGGTTTCTCTGAAATCCTATGTTGCACACAACACTACGTTATACTAAATAAATAATAAAATAATAATATTGTTATTTTAAATGGTAGTTAACGCTTGGTTGTTGTATTGGTGGGAATGAATTGTATTAGCTATATTAGGAATATACATATTTTTTTATTTTTTCTACATTTATCCAATGAATTTTAGAGGCTTAAAATGAGAATGAATCAAATTTTAGTCATAAAATACTATAATATTTATAAAAGGTCATTTTAACACCTTTTGATGAAGAAACCTTTTTAAATATAGTTTGTTTCATTTTTAAATGTTCTATTTGATAAAATAAACTTCTTCAATAGAAGTAGGACATGGAAAAAAATTTGGATAATTTTTCGGTTATTTTCTGATAAAGATCATTGTTTTATGTATAGTTGGAATGCCGCATTTTTAGTCAAAACTACATTTCCAAAAAATTTATTTATATAGATAGATTATATTTTATATTGGTTTTAATTTCTAATTGTATTATTATTTTTATCATTTAATCCAAAATAATTTATTGGATGGAATTTTATATTTAAATTGGACATAAACACATGTCAATCTTTTGATTATTTTTATTTCTTAAAAACAAGCTTTCTGGTTTAGACAATAATAATTATTTTTAAAACAATTAATGAGAATTAGTTTTTTTATATTTGGAATAATAGATTCCATATTTGGAATCATTAGGTCTAAATTATTTAAATATGTTCCATTTATGTTTTGATACTATGAATAGTAATTTCAGTAATTATTTTAATTTACCACGGTTAAAGGGTAAATTAGGTAAATAAGGGTCAAAAGAATATTCTAACAATATAAAACTACACTTAAACATTCTATAGTCTTATTTTACGAGTCCTTGGAGACTGAAACAACCCTTAGTATGATTTTTGGGTATTTTGGAGCCACTTGGGTGTGAAAATGACATGTTATAATAATTAATTTAATGTAAAGGGAAATATAACATAAACATGTATCTTTTTACAAAAACAATTTTAAGGTGTGGTTCTATATGTATTCTATTCAACTATAAATAGTCATTGGAAATATAAAAATACTTATTACATCATGTTATTTTATTTATAAATATTAGAGATTAAATAAATTATTTTAATTAAGACACAATGATGATGTAGTGATTGGTTCATTAAAAAAGTATTCAAATAAATTATATTCTAAATATTAAAATAAATATTATATGACATAATTTTGGTTGTACACATATTTTCGAGATGAATATGGAATTTTATAATACTATTAAATGGTTTGGTTCAAACGTATATATCTGTTTGGATTTTACATAAATTTAATAATGTGACAAGTGTAAAATTGTCATAATTGATGTTTTCGAAAAATAATAATTTATTAAATTATTTAAAAAAAATAAAAAAAATAAAAAAATAAAGTGATTATATTATGGTCTAAAATTACATTAAGTGTACAATTATTAAAAATTTACCCCATATAATTAAAATTTATAGCTTCTTAACAATTAAATTTTTTTCCCACTTTAAAAATTAAAAGAGAACAATTCAGGGTAAACTGAAAAAGATAAGGTTTCAAATAATCTCAATACATGTCTAAAACAAAATAATCAATGTGCATTAACTTCTTGTGAGGTAAAATGTTATAAAAAAAGTTTTATGTTCAAAAAATGTGGAAATAGATTTTACTGATGATCCGGTGTTATTTGAAAAAAAACCAAATAAGAGGTCAATGTGGTAGATGAAAGGGAAGAACACTTCAGAAAATTATGATGGTAGGAAAATTATGTTTACAGTTTCTAAAAATTGTGGTAAAAGGTACAATGGGTAATTCCATTTAATGTTGTTACGTGCTTTCAATGTTATAAAATGGGATATAAGGCTTGTAATTATACTAAACAATATTAGGGTAGTGGTAAGACAAAATCTGATTGACTATTAGTAAAATGATTTAAGTGCAACGAGATGGGTCATTATGAAAATGAGTGTTCGCTGAAGAACTCATGTGATGGATAGTAGCCAAATAACAAGAAGAAAATAGTTTTCAAATACTTTAAAACTTATTCAAAAGATATTGGTCCATCAAATGAATTAGTATCTGGTTCATTATTTTTTATTCAGATTAGTTCAATATCTTGTTTGATTCTGTTTCAACACATTCATTCATTTCTGTGAAATTTCCTAGTAAATTTGGAATTCTATCACAATAAATTAATCTTGAACTTGTTTTAAAAACACCAAGGGGAAAATGTTGAGACAAAAATAAATTATAATAATCTATGTATTTTTATCTAGGGAAATAATTAACTTGCAAACATTTTTTTTCCTCTAGTAGACTATGATGTTATTTTCGGTGTGGATTGGATTTCTTTTTATCATGCTAAGATTGAATGTAAATCTATATAGGGTTATTTTCAGGAAGAATATCAGTTTTTTACAAGAATTAACCCTTAATTTTCATTACATATCAAGAATATGAGAAAATAGTAAAATATGAAGAAAACATTTACCTTTCATATATAGTTGAAAATAAAAGAACTATTCATATTAATGATGTTCCAGTAGTAAATGAGTATATTAACGGTTTTTCCTATAATTTTCCTAGTATAATACCTGATCAAGAAGTTGATTTTACTATTTAATTGGTTCTTGATGCTATGAAAATTTCAAAACCCCCTTATAAAATGGATAAAATTGAAAATTGAATGTTATAGAGGAAATTACAGGAGTTGTAACATAATGGTTTCATTTGACCTTTCACATCTCCATGGGGATCTCATGTCTTGTTTGTTAAAAATAATGATGGTAAAATGATACTTTAAATTGATTATATAGCCTTGAATAACATCACTATAATGAACAAGTATCCTTTTCTACAAAAAAATGATTTGTTTGATCAGCTCCAGGGAGCTCAGTATGTTTCGAATATTGACATTAGGTCGGGGTACCATCAGTTGAAAGTAAAGAAGGAAGAAATTTCGAGGACTATATTTTATAATAGATATTACCATTATTAATCTGTAGCGAGGTCTTTTGGGATAACCAATGCACCTGATGTATTCATGGATCTCATGAATAGATTTTTCTGTGAGTTCTTGGATGAGATTCTAGTTGTGTTTTTAACGATATTTTGGTGTATTCTAAAATTAAAGAGGAGCATTAAAGTCATTTATGTGTTATATTAAAAACTATAATATAAAAGAATCTATATAGGAAATTCAAAAAGTGTGGTTTTTGGTTTCAACTAATTTCATTCCTTGGTCACATTTTTTCTAAATATGGAATTACTTTTGATCATACTAAAACAAAGGTGGCTAATGAATTTCCATGACGCGCAAATATAATTGAGATTTTTAGTTTTCCTGGTTTAGAAGGTTATTACTGGAGGTGTTTTGAAATTTTTTCACAGTTATCTAGACCACTGACTATGTTTACTTGAAAAGATGTTAATTTCATCTAAATAAAAGAATGTGATGAATGTTTTTAGAAATTAAAAAGATGATTGGTGAATGATGCAGTTTCAGAACCTCCTTCTAGAAATGGTGAATTTGTTATCTACATTGAAGCTTCATTGAAATGAATTGGTTGTGTCCTAATGAATAATGACCCGGTAATTTCTTATTCTTCATGTCAATTGAATACTCAGGAGTTAAATTACCCTACACAGGATTTGAAATTAGCCGTTTTTTCTTTAAAACTTTTGAGGCGTCATATTTATAGTGTAAAATTTGAAATATATACTAGCCATAATAGTTTGATGTATATATATACTCTGAATGAATTTAAAATGAAATAGAGAATATGGATGGAATTAATCAAGGCTTGTGGTTTCATGTTTCATTACCATTATGAATAAGCAAACTATGTGGTTGATGCTTTTATTTGGAAAAGTAATGCTACCTTAACCATGATATGAATGGAATGTGAACCTTTGATTAATGATTTGATAAACATTGGAAATGATGTTTTTGGGGGACGAAAATTCATCTATTTTATTTATGTTTCAGCATAATTGAGTCGAGTATACAAAATATAGAAAGTGCAGAAGGAAGATAGTGAGTTGCAGGAAAAGGTATAATTGGTTCATAAGGGAAAGTTTCTTGAATTTTCCATTAATAAAGATTGTGTTTTGAGGTTTGGAAAATGAATATTTGTTCCTTGTGATTCATTGTTAAATAAAGTGTGGTTGTGTTATGCTCATAGTTCTCCAATTTGATTTCATCCTAGTAGTACTACGATCTATAAAGATCTTGAGGAGTATTACAAGTGGGATGTAATGAAAAGAGATATTAAAGACATTGTTGTGAAGTGTTTGACTTGAAATCAGGTGAAAGAAGAATGAAAATTGTTGAAGGGGATAGATCAATATTTTCTAGTACCATATTGGAAATGGGAAAATATATCCATGTAATTCGTTTTGGGATTACAGAAGACATCTCAAGGTAATAATGCAATCTGGGATATTATTGATCGATTCACTAAATCTACTTGTTTTCTTTCTATTAGAGATACACATTTTCTATATCAACTTTCTTGATTTTATATTAATGAGATAGTCAGGTTACATGGGTTTCCCCTATCCACTGTATCTGATCATGATCCTAGGTTCAATTATATCTTTTGGAATGTCATTAAAAAGTCATTCGAAACTGAATTAATTTTCTGTACAGCTTTTCATCCTATGTTAGATGGGCAGTGAGAATGAAATATTCGAGCCCTTGTGGATATGCTACATGCTTTTTCAATGGAATACTAGAAAATTTAGGATCAACATATTTCTTTATATGAGTTTTCTTATAATAATATTTTTCATTCAAATATACATATGGCGCCAATTGAAAAATTATATGGAATGTGGTGTCAAACTCCCACTTTTGGGATGAAGTAGGTGAAAGGTTGTTGACACGACCAAAATTTGTATAAGATATGGTAGAAAAATTTCAGTATATTCAGAAGCACATGAGAATAGCTTAGAGCAGGAAGAAAATTTGTTTGGATAATCAGAAGAATAATATTTCGTTGATGGTAGGTGATCATATCTTCCTTAGTGTTTCTCCATGGAAAAGTGTGATGCATTTTTTTAAGAAGGTAAAGTTGAGTTGGAATTAATTGGACCTAATGAAAAATTATAAAACGTTGGATCATTTTATTATAGAGTGGATTTTCTTCTAAATATATCCTAGGTAAACAATTTTTTTCACGTTTCAATGTTGGGAATGTATTTTTCTGATCAATATCATGTTTTGAGTCCAGGTGTAGTTCAGTGGGAAAAGAATCTTTATTATGAGGAACAACTAGTACAGATTCTTTACTGAGAGAGCTAGTTTTGTGGAATAAGAAGATTTATCAAGTTAAGGTTTTGTTGAAATATCATATTGTTGAAGATACAACATTGTAATATTAAATTGCTTTGAGAGATAAATACCACCACTTTTTTGATAAGTGAATAAAATTGCGAGGATGCAATTTCTAGAAGGGGAAATTATGTAACATCCTACGTATTTATATAATAATTAATTTTCATATATATTAAAATATTTGAATTTAATATTAATTTTAGTTTGAAGTGGACACTATGTACGATATCCTACCCGACACGCAATAAAAGGTTTTAGAATAATATCACATTGCACACAACACAATGTTATACCAAGAAATAATACAACAATAATATTATTTTTTAAAATGGTAGTTAACACCTACCAGTTGTATGGAAAGAATAATAAAATATATATATTATGAATTTAAATTTTTTTAAATTCTTTCACATTTATCCAATGGATTGTAGAGGCATAAAATGTGAATGAATCCAATTTTTAGCATAAAATACTCTAATATTTTTAAAAGGTTGTTTTACTACCCTTAGATAGAGAACCCTTTTTAAATAGAGTTTTGGTCATTTTTATATATTCTATATGATAAAATGAAGATCTTCTATATAATCATGACATCAAAATTTACTTTGTATAAATTTATTGTAATTTTATGATAATGTTCATTTTTCTAATGAAAAGTGAAAAATTTAGCATTTTATGTCAAAACTGCCTTTTCATCTAGTTTCTTTATATAGATAGATAATCTTTTTCTAATGTATAATTTTATAATTTTTTTTCATTTTATCCAATTTTGTCTATTGGAAGTAAATTTACATTTAAATTGGACATAAAAACTTGTCAATCTTTTGATTGTTTTTATTTCATAAAAACCCTCTTTCTTATATTGACAATAAGAATTAATTTTAAATTAACTAATTAACCGTTTTTGTTTGAAATTTAGAATAATTCATTCTATATTTGGAATTAGAAAATCAAAATTTTGTAAATAGGTATCTTTTATTTTTCTATATTATGAATTGTTTGTTGAGTAATTATTTTTATTTTCCAGAGTGAATGAGTAAATTAAGAAAATAAGGGTAAAAATAATATAATAATAGTATAAAACCACCCTAAAATGTGTTCTAATCTTATTGGATGAGTCATGGGCAACCAGAAAACCCCTTAGTCATATCTTTTGGCATTATCGAGCCTCTTGGGTGTGGAAATGACATGATATAATAATTGATTTAATGTAAAGGGACATATAACATAAACATGTATCTTTTTACTAAAACAATTTATGGTTGGGGTCTAAAAGTGACTCATTCAACTATTAATATTAATTAAAATTTAAATCTATTTCATATATCATGGTATTTTTTTATATTCTTTAGATATTAAATAAATAAATTTAATTATGACACAATGATGATGATGTCGTGATTGCTTCATTAATAAAGGATTCAAATTAATGATATTATAAATATTAAAATAAATATAATTTGATTATAATTTATGTCATCAATGAATTTTATATACTAAAATTAAATTTTATTATATTATTCAATCGTTCGGTTCGATGTTATCTCTCTGTGTGGATTTTATTTAAATTTAATAAATTGAATAGTGTAAAAATTGACATAATTGATGTTTTATAAAAATAATTATTTATTAAATTATTTTAAAATTGTAAACATATATTAAAATGAGAAATTTATTATTATATGGACTAAAAGTCCATTAAGTTTCCAGTTATTTTAAATTTACCCTATATAAGTAAAATTATTTTCTTCTGGACAACTAAAATGTTTTTTACCCATTTAAAAATTAAAAGAGAATAATTAATGGTTTTTAGAAAATATAAGGATTAAAATAAATTCAATACATGTCTAAAAACTATTATATTAATTATTTAGATCTATCCTCATATTATATTCTCCATATATCATGCTGGAGCCACTTGGATTAAAATAATTAATTTATATTAATTTAATATTTTAATATTATCCAATGAAGAGAATCCCCTATCCTATAAAAAGGTATTCATTTTTGTCGATTACTAACAAATAAAAAGACTTCTATTTCATCCAATATCTATCAAAGTAACTTTATATAATCCCAAACCACATTTTTTTAGACTTATTTTAGGGAAAACACCCATCATATAGGTGTTTAGGTGTTCATTAAAGGTGATCAACAAAAGAAGTTGTATCATTTTCTTTAAATGTTTATATTTTTTTATTCTTAAACATCCAAAAATATCTTCCAATTATTATGAGATAACTAAATATTGTATCCTAAATATACAGATATGTTATTATTTTAATATCATCCCCTAAATCTGCTTCTACTTCCATCAAATGGGAAAGGAATTAATTGTTCTTGCATTCATCTGAATTATCGCCTCCACGAACTGATTATTTCGTTTTACATTACCGTCTATTAAGATTGGTTATGATGATGGAATTGTTCTTTATATGTGATATTCATGAAATATTAATCATTGGTACATAATAATATATCAATTTTATTCTTACTTCCATTGCATAACAATGATAAGGTCATTCGTGTGTACGTGTGAGCTATCACCACCACAAAGTAGCGTGAGTCATTTTTAATAATTATATCACTTTTATGATATATATAAGTATAAGTAAATTATTATGATGATTTTAATAACAACGTGATCATTTTTTTAAGATAAAATTCTAATTATCTTATTTCTATAATTATAAATGAAAAATGGAAATGTTACACATGCGTACGTACGACATACCATCTCCATGATTATAACGTTGTTCATTTTTCATAACCATATTTAATGGTTTAAATAAAACTATATGAGTAATGTGTAAAATTGATGAATATTTCCTCAATGCTATTCTGAGGATGATGGACATATGACTATAGTGACTAATGACATCATACCATGTTCATTTTTGACTTAAAAACCTATTATCGACAAAACATCTAACATTATCATAAATAATTAAATAATTATTATAATATGGTCAAAAGTGATGTAATGGGAATAATAAACAGGAAAATGGTTTTGATGCAAGTTTATGTTAAACAAAGTATATTATTCAGGAAGATAGAGAATGAACAATACAAGTTGGACTCACGGTAAGGGACTTCATCTCAATCTCCATTCATTGAGGCATATTTCGATTTATATACAACCTTCTTTTATAAAGTGTATAACAAACCCCTATGACATTTTTTTCATTGAACATTTTTCAAAAGGAAACATTTATTACGAAGTATTTTCCAAAAAGACTAAATGAATGTTCGTTTTTAACATTTTTGGTCACAAAAACATTTCTGCTACTGTGAGAATTATATGATATTTTCTTCCTATACACTCAATAATGATTTTAAAAAGGTAAAGTAAATACGATATTCTTTTTTAAGTATTTTTCTATTGAAAATGGTTTTTATATTCGATTGATTATCTCAATATGTTGATATGGTTTCTTATTATTGCAATGTGGAAATGTTATTTTTTCTTTTATGCTTGTTCATAAGTTATGATTATGTTATGGTTCATGGGTATTGCTTATATATATGGGTGGTTTCATGATAAAAAGAGGGAAAATGATATAGTGATAGATCTCAAATGTACAGGGTAACGTGACAGAGGTATATGTTATGGTTTATACTATGTGATATAGGTAATATACTATGATGGGTCTTCCAAAGGTAACTATGAAGTTTACTCCATATGTAGTTGTGAAATCTAAAATGTAAGTTTTTCTGGATGTCACAACATAAAATTACAATTTTTTATTTCGATGAGATATTAAAAAATCATATGATTTCATTAGGTATTTTAAATTTATTATTCTTTATAAGTGACAAGTATGATTTCATTGAATTGTATGTATTCATGGACTAGTGTTTTATTTCCATATTTTATATCCTTTACTGACCTTTTTATTCTCATACCATGTATTTTAAATGTTTCCCCATGGTATAATGAAGGGTAATTGAAAGGAATAATTCATGAAACTTTTTATCATGAAAATAATTCTTGTTTTATTTAATGATTTTTATTATTATGAAAACAGTGGAGAGAGTAGAATTATCTAAATTGTAATATTTGAGATGTAATGTCTTAATAAGGGCCTAATTCATTCCAATACATATTCTCTCCATGCTCAAGGTTCCAACAACAGTCCTAAAAGATATCGAAAAACTCTTATGTGCTTTTATTTGGGATGCACAAGGTGTGTGGAGGTGTCACTGGTATTCATAGAAAAAAAATGCTAGACCAGTGGACAATGGGGGTATCAATATTCATAATGTGATGGATACTATGTATCACCTTCATGGTAAACTCGCATGGGAGGTCATTGAGGGTCAATCCCTTTAGAGATGATTTACATAGGGAAAATATGGCAGAGACCTTGGATTTTTGTATTGCAACTGGGTTGGAGAGGTCATGGGATATCTAGATCGCCCCATCCCAAACCTCACATTCAAGAAGGCATACTCATTCCTAGCTTTTATTCAAGATATTATAGAACCTACCCAAAGGAGGTTCTTTGAGGAAATTATTATGGAGGACACACCTGATGTCTACATTTTCATTGGTGCTATGTCGGGAACATTCACTGGTAATTCCTATAAGAAGGCAATGAATTTGCATCAGGTCAGTGATATTTGGAGTGAAGTTCTGTGGTGAAAATCCCTCCATATAAAATTCAACTTTTTCATTTGGAGTATAAGGAACTCTACTCTTCCCACTGAAGTGGTGATCAAATGTAAAGGCATCTTCTTGGACTCCAATTTCTCCTATGTCTAGTATTTGAATGTGGAAACTACAACCCAACTTTTTTCTAGAGTGAGTGGTCTGGGAAGGTATGGATAATGATAGGTGAGTACACCTATTATAACATGGTAGCAGATTCAGAGGATGATTTTATATCATATTGGTTTAGCGGTTTGAATATTATTAGCCAAGAGGTTCAAGCACATTCCCTCCTACTCATTCTAGGCTTCTGGTGTATCTGGGAGGCGAGGAACCACTCCCACCACAACGTCACTCACTCTGAAGTTGGCCTTATAGTGAGAACTAAATGTATTATGGTTCACTTGCTAGTATAAATGATTAATGCGAGGGTTATCCTTCAATTTAGAACATCATGACTAGAAAACAAGGCCATGTTCTTCCCAATCCCCAACCAGTGGGTCATTGGATTAAATGGACTCCCCCACCCTTGTCCTAAAGTTAAATATTGACGGCTCATACATCCATGGGAGAATGAAAGGTATTTTTGTGGTCTATGACCAAATGGGATTAGTGGTTCTTGTTTTTAGATATTTTTATGGGGTTGGATACTCGCTACAGGAAGAAATGGAGGCCTTAGTGGCTTGTTTTTATGTTTCTCCATGTAGATTTCTGTATCGGTGATTGAGACGGATTTGTAGAATATATGGATCTCTCTCAATTTCCTTACTCCCACTCTTTGGGATATCACCTATTTGGCCACGAAATGTAAGTATTATCTCTCCCATGACATCGATATTTCACATATGTGGTGAAAAGGCAATTGGGTAGATGAATTTTTGTCGTCAAAGGAATCCCATGAGGAATCCCTCACAGTTTTTGATAGTTTTGGATCCATTACCCCATGGGATGAGAACATTGAAATTAGTGATGCACTGCGCCTTCCTCCATTTCTATAGACCCCCTTGATTCCCTTGTGTAACCATTCTCTTGTTTTTATGAAAATATTTATTTTCTGCTAAAAAAACCTTGATGTAAATTAAAGAAAAATTATTGACTTATCTCAAGATTATTAAATTTTTTAAGTCTAGGGCCTTATAAAAAACATTTGATTGTATAAATGGTGTCTTGAAGTGGATTCTCAAGTTACATATTGTTTCCCTTGTTCTTGATACATTATATCGGTGCATGAAGTAATTCGTTGACAAACAGAAACTAGACATGGACGAGATTCATCAGGGCCTAAGGCACTGAAAGAACATTCAAGTGGATATTAAAAAGATCATAGAAGAATATTCTAGTTATAATTTCTATCTTTTCTGTTAGAAGACTCTCGATTTGAAGTTCATGAGAATCCGGGCCCCATCACATATAGAATCAATTAAAAACAGTGGTATTACTAGAAGTGAGGAAATGACAATGTGGAAACAGCAACCCCTTACATTTCCATGATCACATGACATTGAAACATGTGCATATTTAAACATATCAATGGAATCATATTTTTATCTACTATACCAGATGGACACAATTTTTAACTACTATACTGTATCATGGACGCCTATTGGGGACATTCAATATTTCCAAATGACAAAGGCTAGTAGGTTTTTATACCTATCATCAATGGGTTGTGTAAATGAGGGATATTTAAGGCCAGTTGGACTCAAAATGGAATGTAATAGCCTCAAGAACATGAAATGTTTTGAGATGCACCACATGTCATCAAGAATTTCATAACTAGAAACAATGCCATAGAATTGTTGGATCAAGTTCACACTATTATCCATAATGAATTATTATCTCTTATGAGATCTTCTAATATTGTAAATTATATAATGTTATTATAGGATTATATATTTTGTAGAATTGTTTTCCATTGCCAAATAATTTTTCTATCAATTAAAAATATTCCTTTCATATTCACATTAAAAATAATATGAAAAGTGAATTTGGGTGGACATTAATGCATAATAAATATGTCCATGGATAAACCATAATGAAAATATGTGAGGAAATAATCTCGAAACACAAATCATGTGGTAAATAATACATAAATTACAAATCACTACATTTTTTAGTAAACTTGAAGATAAAGAAGATAAAACTGTTTATATATATGAATATATAATACAATATATGAAAATACACCCTTTTCTAGGTAAAAACATATATCAAATATACTTTAGTAAAATGATTTGAAACACATGAAGACATGCCATTTATTTGTTGAGAAATAACTTTATAAAATAATGTGAATAAACATATCATATCTTAAATTCTACATGTAATAACATTCTATAGGCCATAACGTTATACATTCATTTTACACTTATGAGTCCTTTCAGTTTCTTACATACAGTTGGATGATACCATAATACTCGCTAAGAAGAATTGGCATGTTTACTAGGCTATGTAAGATGTTGGTGATGATTGAGAGATCAGGGGGAGTCTAGTTCACCATTTTCATCACAGGCCACCTCCACCTGCAATTATACCATATATTCATCATTTTGGATTCTACAACATCATAGTTTTGGATTTCACATTTTTTTAAAATCACCTGCTTTCTTACATCATGGAGAGATGGAGACCGTAAATACACACATTCCACCTGCATGAGGGGGATATTACTATCACCATCGATGATGTGGTAGTGCTTCTAGATCTTACAATTTAATGGGAAGTCGTCATTGGACCCACATATGTAGCATTCCCTAACCTTGTCTAGATATTATTAGGCATCATCATTTTTGGATGACTACAGGGATAAAAAGAGCTGGTCGATATCTATTTCCTAGCTATATCTGCAGTTTTGATACTTTCGGCATATACCGGGTGACCTTCACAAAAATATTATCATGCATTATGGTTGTGCATATATATTAAAACTCATTGGAGAGATTATGTGTGTTGATCACTTGGGATGCACATTCACATTATGTATGTAGGCCTACTGGAGGACTTTGATTGGTCTAGGATGTATAGTAGGGGATGATCCTTCTTGGAATACACATATAGAGCACTAAGTGCAGTATTCCATAGAGACCACATGGATCTTGGGGGATGCGTCATATATCCTCATATATGGTCATCGGAGCACATACCTTTATTCTGCCATATTCTTATTGGTTTTCTTCTTCTAGAATAGGTGTTTCATGATGCTCCACATAGATGCTGGTTTGATCACTCACCTCTATTGGTTTTTTATGCAAGTAGGATTTATTGTATTTAATTTGGTATTATTTATCACTTTTGATGTTTAATTTTACAGGTTGTTTTAGAGACCCATATTCACCATAGTTTTGACACACTATTTGGGTGCATACCTCCTCAAGTTGGATTGTCTTATACCTGACCGAGTAAGTACATACATTCTTTCACTTAGAAATCATTTTAATAATATCCTCAATTTTGGTTTTTATTAAGATGATTTTTTGAAAAAGTTCACATGTCATTTCAGATTACATGGATTCCGTAATGGGCTATACTGAACCAGTTTCTAGGATACTACACTACTGGACATCCTAATTCTATGGTTGTAGTTCCTCTCATTCACATTTATATTATTGAGTGGAAGCATGCTGATAGAGTTATGTGACAATTTGGTTGTGTTTAGAATATTCCATTATAGGGTAGACAGAAATGAGAGATTCATCATGTAAAGATGATGGGGAGGTAGGATGAGGACTGCTGCCGAGTACATGTCGACTATTTAAACCTCTAGGGAAGATGTGTAGAGAATCATATCAAGGGTGTACCTACAATGTGATTGTATATTTTAGAACAGGTCGAGTATGATCCATGGTGATGCGTGATGTCTATACTGAATATTACCTAAAACGGTTAGGAGATTCATAATATGGTAAGTTAATACATTTACATTAGAATATTTATTGGATGATTCTCTAGTAAATTTTGAATCTATTCACAGTGTACTCACTCAGAGAATATTATTCACATGAGTGACCTATAGGAGGAGGTAGTCCTTAGTTGGGCAGCGGACCATGCTGCAGTACATGAGATAAGTTCTTCTTATCATGAGATTCCTGAGAGAATTTTCATGAGTCAAGCCCAGATATTTGAGGTTCCTACACCCACAGTGTGGGTTCCTATTCTATAACAGCCTCCAGTAACTGTTGATGCTGAGGAGCCACGACAATGATGACGTATACCGTGCCATCCTTCATATGAGACCTCACCTATTTTACAGGTATAGTTTGGAAATCTAGTAGTCCATCCTTAGCCGACTGTGGATGTACATCTGGTGGAATGGAATCCATAATTCTTTATAGGATATCCACATTTCTCCGCATCTATGGGTCCAGATCCATCATAGGATTGGGGTTCAGATCAATCATAGGCTAGGGGTGTATATCCATCGAATGAATGGTTCCCAACAGCGATGCTAGAAACTCCTTATACTACTATTGTGGGAGAAGGATCCACAGAATTGTATTCCATTCAGTTGACACCTCCCCCCCCCCCACTGAATCATAGGTGGATCATGCGACAGTTGAAATTCTATAGCCTGAGGATCATCAATCTCTATGTTGTCATACACCATCTCAGTATAGAGTTCAACAACCTAAATATGGGCGTACCCTTCACAGACCACCATGTGGGACGAAATATCCTCCCTCTAGACATAAACATTGATTATACTTACTCATTTATATGTTTTATGTCTATGTAAATTAAGATGTTGTTATTACTATCAGCAATTATTACATGTTTAGCTAATGTTTCAGTTTTCATTAATATTTTAGTAAAAGTTTATATTTTATAATCTATCAATGTAGACAACTTGAAACATAGGAAAACATATTAAATTTCATGTAGGTAACATTAAAATATTATAAAATATACATTATAAAAACAAAATAAATAATATTTAAAACTTTTCCTAAACATCTAAAAATTTATGGACAAAAATTATTTTATCTAAGGGGTAGTACCTATGATATCATTTAGTTTTCATACGATATCCTATAAATATTACCTTCATGTTATAAAAGTATAATTCTATATTTTAAAACATCATAATAAATCTTTCCATTTCATAGAATGAAATCGATATGATGTTATTTGTAAAACCAAGAATATAATATTATTTCTTTAAAACTGAATTAAGTCATGTTATTAATATGTGTTGGTGGGCTCCAAATGGATATAGTAACCAACCTCCTTCTATTAACAACATGGAATTACACTTCTCCACATGTGATCTTTCAATATATTATTTTTTTCTATCTGAATTCAAATTTTAATTCTACAAAATATATTGTTTAAAAACATAACATTTTAACTTTCAATTGATAAAGAAATAATTATAAACAACATGAAACAAACACAATATTTTTATATATATATCAAAATATATAAATCAATATATTTATAAATAGGATAACATATATAATTAAATTATTATTTTTTATTTTAGTAAAAAGGTTGGAGGCCCCATAAAGCTTTTCAACATAATCGAAAGGCACCAGTGGGTCTGCCACTTTTTAGGCACATTTTTTAAAACAAATAACCTCCACATATTTAAAAAATAATAATCTCATAAAAACATGAGAAGATCCTATGGATTTTTGAAGGTTTCTAGTATGAGAAAATGATTTTAAGTTTCACACATGTGTCTTAGTTGATGAGAAGGTGTTGTAAATTAGGCATGGCAAGGATAAAAGTTACAAGAACTCGTCATTTAAGTATATTAAGAAACTAATATTGTATTATCTTTAGTATATCATTCATTTAGTTGGGAGAAAATTTATTGTAGGTCAAATTCTGCTAAGTTAATTTATTGATTAATGTGGTAGGATCATTGCATCATTTTTTATGAAAAAGATTCATGGTAGCTTCAGGAATAAAATTTGAGTACTTTTAATCATAGAATATATAGTATTTTTGGGATTAATTCATGTTGTAGGTTGATAAAAAAACATACAATCAGTGGATATATCAAAAATATAAAATAAAGTATCATCTTATACTCACAATATTTGGAGGATTTTATGACCCACTAAACACCATATTCAACATGTTTTCATCTTGACGTATATTTTGACAGTTTCATTTCATATATGATCAATGAATGAACAACTAAATATTAAATCTGTATCATGAAATATTACAATATAAAATAAGAAGTATTATCTCAAAATATATATAAAATATTATTGTAATATTTAAGGAACCTTTGTATATTTTTTACGAATCCATATAGAGATTTTATCCTTTCTTGATGATGAACAAAATATTGATAAATAACTTATATTCCTAATTCAAAAAATTAAGTGAAACTCTTATGTATTTTTATATATTTTTCATTGAAACTAATGTCTAAGTAAAAAAATAAAAATAGATTTATATGTGAAAACATGTACTAACGTTGGAGAAAAAATGAGACCATCTATAGGAAAATGCTGACAATGACATAGTTGATGAAATTATAGATAAACATATTGTATTTATAAAAAACATAGGATTTATAATATGTCAATTATAGTATGTTAATATAATTAAAATACAGATAAAAATTATAAGTGGAAACTAAAGTTCGATATTCACTATTTCTGGAATTTATAATTTGAAACAGTATAAAACTAATATAGGAATCAATTAATTATACATGAAAATAAAAACCAATTAATTTTAATTACATATCAAAACACATATATTATTTTTATAGTGTTCATGTTAGATGTATAAAAATATTATTCTGAGGTTTTGAAATATATCAAAAAATAAAATATAAACAAATAAAAAACTCTCAATTTTTGAAAATTAAAAACCCGAAACAATATTTAATGATATAATCCACAATTTTAAAACTTTAACAAAATACAACATGAAAAAAATATAAACATGTGGAAATAATAATTTTTAAACAAAATATTTTTTTAAACATCAGTGACCCCCCCAGCCCCTAAAATTAAATTATGTTAATCCAAAAAAAAACTAAAATTATATTTTGAAACTAAATTTCTAACATAATAGGATTAAACATTATTTAAAAAGATATTGAAAATTCTTATTGTGTAGTGAAAATATTATCATGTTCTCATTTAGTTAGATTAAATTAAAGAATAATAGCCCCTTTATTACAATCATATATAATAAAATGTAATTCTTTGACAATATATGATGTTCCAAAATTTAGTAAAGAGATTAATGAAATTGAAATCGGAGAAGAATCATCTCAATAAATTGGAATATTTTTACATTTTTAAATGATTTTAATTAAAATATTTAAATTCATAATGCTTGAGAACAACATAATGTATTATAAAAATATTCAAATCTATCAGTAGATAATAAATCATAATTTTTTATCTTGATATCTAAAATAAAATCTTTAAGTACGAAATTGATATAATACTATGTTACTTTTTTATATCAAGCATCCATCCTCTAAAATAAAAAATAAAAATAACTAAATAAATAAAAATAGTTATATCTAGCATAAAATAATTTAAAATTAACAGTTCCTTTAACATATAAAATAATTATCCTAATGAATTATAAGTGATATTACTTATTATTATATTAAAATCATAAACATAGATGAATAATAAATATAATATCAAGGATAGATACTGTCAAATGAAAAAAAAACTTCCAATCATGCCTCTTAAATTTTTTTAATATATTTAATTCCATTATTCATCTAAATCTAGTTTATAATTAGTAATCATAGTGTTTTTATGAGTTACACAAGAATCTAAACAAAATCACTTGATTAAATATTTATAATATTTGGATTTATTCAACAATATACATTCATTTATTAAATTAATTTAATTACCTAAAATAAATTTAACACCACCAATTAAAAAAATATAAAATTCATTATACATAAAAATAAAAAAATATTTTCAGAATAATTCACCAGATGTTCCAATAAAATATAATCAACATAAATTTGAACACATATAATTTCATTTGAAATCTCTTGAATAAACTATGCTAGATCTATTAAAATAATTTTTCAAAAAAATTAACTATATCATACAAATCACAAGGTGATTTCTTAAGACCAAATAAATAGTTTGATAATTTTAAAACATGATTATGAAATTATTCATTTTCAAAACAACTTGGCAATGAAACATACACTGTTTCAGATATAAAAAAACTTAAAATATCATTTAATACCTATTTAAAATATAAAAAAACCTACAAAGATGTAAAATTAAAAAATTGAATAGATTTAATCTTAGAAAAGGATGTCAAATATTTTTCAAAATATAAACCTTTATCTTCAAAATAACCTTGAGCTTCTAGACATACTTTATTATAGTCAATTTAACCAGATTAATCCATTATATTTCCAAAATTTCATTGAGTTACAATAACACTGTTATCTACCTGAGGTTCAAAAAAATCCCGAAAATCGTTTCTTGAAGATTTTTTTACGTTCATATTGAATAAATATAATCCAATTTACATTAATAAATGAATCAAAAACATTATTTTTCACACAATCAGAAATAAATCTAGGATCTGCAAAAAATAAAAATCATAACATTAAGTTTTCATAACAGAATAAATATTTTCAATAACATTAACAACTCTTTATAAATAAAATAATCCCATGGCATAGTAATATATTGAGAAGGATTATTTTTACCATAAACTGTAACATCAAATTCAATTTTTTCTTCACCAATCATAAATTCATTAAAATAACATTTAAAATATTCAGAAATGAAATCAATTTTAAAGACATCATCACAAAATTTACATGAATATATTCTTCTCAAACTATATTTCTTTTTATAAAGTATAAAAGATTTAATTTCATTATAATATCTATCAAATATACCTTCATTAATTTTATAATCAAATTTATCATTTTTATTTTTAATATTGAAAATAAATACTTTACACTGAAAAAACTAATAATTACTAACATTAGGCTTTTACCCGTAAAATAATTATTACCAAGTTTTCTTTAAAAATAGCTATATTGAAACTCAAATTAAAATATAAAAATCTACATTAATAGGTCCAGAAAAAAAAATATTTTGGTATAATACAATCATTTGAAGAACATACTCCCATTTTAATATCGGTTTTATTTTTTTGTTCTACAACAAAAAAATTTAATTGTATTCTTGGAGCAGAAAAATTATGAAAATGAATTTTTTATTTAAAAATATGCAAAACTAGAATTTAAAAATTCACCACTAATATAACTTATAATAAAAAAAATTTAAAACCATTATTTATTTTTAATATACTTCTAAAAAGGAATAATTGTAGATAATGTTTCACTATTATGATACATGATGCAAATTGATGTAAATCTACTAAAATCATTAACTATCATGAAATCATATTTCATTCCTCCTAAACTAGAAACTTTCATGTGACTAAATAAATATAAATGAATATTTATCACTGGTCTATAAATTATAACATAATTATTATATTTAAAACTAATTTTATGTTTTTTAACATTTTAATAAGAATCCCATGTAATATTCTAATAACTTATCAAATACGGAATGTGTTTCACATATATATTCATTGAAAGTTTCTATAAAAGTAAAAAGTTTACATATCTGAGCCTTTGATTCTATAAGATATTTCCTTTTTCTATTTGATTTATACAATTTATATAAAAACCCATACTTTTTATAAATTTATATTCCTATTATTAGAGGAATATTCATTACATTACATTATTATCCACAATAAAATGTTATAGGTCTAGTATATTTGGAAATTTGGTCACCGTAAAAAGAGGATCATAAATGTCTCCCATTAAGTTATTTATAACTATCACCCTTCATACACATATAATATTTAATACCATTATTTATAACTTTTGGAAAGAAAACATAAAAAAGGGTGACCTAAGATTCTCAATAAGGGTATATAAGAAAGATATCAATGATCACGTGATCATAAGATGAGAATAAGGTTATCGAAACAAGATTATAACATTTGAAAACCATACCTTGAAATTCAGAGACCAAAATATTGATTAATGGAATTAATATTAGAAGTTCATAATATGGGTATCATAAAAGAGTCAAATAACATGATCCATGAATGAATAAAATTTTCATAAGACATGTATTTGTGGCAGATTTGTAGAAAAAACAACCTTCTTATTCAAGGATCATTTCCAAGACGGTTATTGTGGATTGGTTTCACTCCCCATTCTGTGATAGTAGTCATGATTAACACTCAATAAAATCATAGTAGAAAAGTTACCTTAATTAATTGGGATAAATTTAAATTTCAAAATACATTATCTCATGCGAATTAAATCATTACCCAATGCATTATAGGGGTATATAATTCTATAGCCACCCATCCTTTGTTTTATTATAACCAAAGTTCCTGGTTAAAACATAACCATCATCCTTATTTATAACATAAAAATATTAATTTTATATTAATATATCGACATACCATTAATTAAAACCACACATATGTTTCCTTTAATATCAAAAAATCATTATATCATCAAATCATGACCAGTGAAAGGAAAACAGATTTCATAAAAATAATTCCATCCATCGTAGCATAACCCATGAAATATAAATGGGTTTCATAAAAATCTCATCAAAAACACATATAATTTCTAGAGAAATAATAATAATGTTACCATTATATAATATTTCTGTTAAATCATAAATAATACCAAATAATGTTATCATATATGTAAATTTCATTAAAATATCACTGAAATTTTCATGGAGGGAAATAACATTTCCCCTTTGAATGTAACATTTAAAATTAAATTATTTCAAAAATATTATGGAAAAATATACTTTTTAAATTACCTAGAAAATATATAAATTATGCTAAAGGCATTAAGCATTAATGATGGTGGGATATTTAATTCATGGTTTATAATTTAAAAGAAAACACTCTATCAGTTTTTTGAGAAATGTCAAAAGGTACATAGTTCAAAAAATTGATAAGATTATTACATTTAAAATATTTTTAAAAATGTAAAACATTGGAAAAAATATTTCAAAAATCATAAAATAATATTAAAAACATTATTTTAAAACATTTTTAGAATTCATGGTTGTCTAAGAAAGTGTTTTTTGACAGAAGAGAAAAATAATATTGATTTTCCTTAAAACACATTTTTGGTCTCTTGAAAGCTTATGGTGAGGAAAAAGAAATGAAAAAATGTATTATAATATAATAAAAATAGCTTAAAAATTTTCATGTGGTTATTGATATTTAGTTTATAATTTCTCATCATCTAAATCATAATCATAAACAATACCTATAAACTGTGAGATTATTTCGTAAAACCCTTATCGCTCTGTTACATTTTGAATCAAAATAACCATGATATAAATTAACAAATATGGATATTTAAATACCTAGGAAATTAATAATAATAACCATAAAATACATTCATGTTAATTATATACACCACATAAAAGAAATAAGTGAAAATATGGCATGGGTCTCCCAAAAATAAATGTGAGATGAAAATCCATTAACTGGCATCTGACTTCCTTCATATATGTTAGAAAATCTTTTATAATAAGTATATATTTATTATAATCCAATTAAATTAAAATTATAATATATATCATATCATATATGACTTAATTATATCCTTTAATCGCTTATTCATTAATAATTCTTTATTAAAATCAATAATCTTGGTGACAAATATTTTTTTTCATATATGTTTTGGTTCGATCATTTTCGTCCTATTACATTGATCATATATACATCATATAAATAATGTTAATAATTACTTAAATATCATATATTATAAATATATATATTATTAATGAAATCCAAAAAATTTAGATATAGAAAAGTGAATTGCACTGTTTCGGGAGATGGTAGGTTGTACATACGCATGAATATCGTTTTCATTTTTTGATGTACGGAAAGATTGAAAGGTAAATGTTATTTCAATTTTACAAAATAATTATTATATCATATAAATAATATATATTCAAAAAATCCATTATTATTACCGTCAATTTCATGTAGAAGTGAAAAAATAAATCATATCAAATTGTGTGGTGGATGTCTATATGTACACAGAAGATACATTATAATATCCCAATCATTTGGATGGGAAGAAGGATGATATGATACTATAATTAAATAAGAATAATAATTTCAAAAATATCATATATGTAAATTTGACCAATCATGGTACATATCCATTAAATATGGTTATGGAAAATGATTTGTATGCCTACATGGAGATGATAATGCGTACGTAAGCCTGAGCGATACTTACGCCATTTGAAGGAAAGAGGTTTAATAGAGGTAGTTTCATAATAAAAATAAAATTTATGTATATTTTAGATACATAATTTTTTATTTGATGATGAATATAATATATTTATTGGACATAAAAATATATTTAAAAATAATGGGATCAGTTATGGAGATTTAAAAATGTATAGGGATGTTTATAAGAGATGTTTGTCAATTTTGTTCTATCTATATGCGATAATGTGTTGTGAATATATGATAGGAGTGAAAACATTTTATAATGTAGGGGAGGGACCACTTGGAATTTACTACAATACTAAAATTTATTGAATTCATTGTCAATAAAAATGGTATAAAATTCTATATCACTAGTAAAGTGATGAAATTTTTTACTAGATATTTTCCCTATTTTCCTCTTTTAATATTTTATGATATTTATGTAATTTAGTAAAATATTACTTTCAAAAAATATCATTATTATCAATTAAGAGACAATTAATTTATTTTTACATAAAATATATAAAGATAATGATATATATTGAAAATAATTTTTTAAAATAACATAGATATTTCATACTAATCTAAACAGTTTGTGGAGAAATTAAATCTATCAAATTATATCACTTTTAAAGTTTTTTAACTCATTTATTATATTTTTTATTATTTATAGAAATACTACATTAGTGTTTCATAATAATTTTAACTCATTTTATATTTACTAAAATTTATAAATAAATATCTATTATGAAAATAATTTCATTAATATCAAAATAGAAACATAAAATCATTCAAAACTTTCATTTTTACTTATGTGGACATATAATATATATTTAAAGTCATAGAGTAAAATTTTGGTACATTCA
The DNA here is from genome assembly GCA_963277665.1 of Viscum album. Lineage (NCBI taxonomy): Eukaryota > Viridiplantae > Streptophyta > Magnoliopsida > Santalales > Viscaceae > Viscum > Viscum album. Next base: position 210,959,682 of record OY728155.1, on the reverse strand, counting down.
CTAAATTAAATATTATATTGGTCATTTTCAGGAGCAAATTTTCCTTAAATAATTACATTTTGGGAATAAAATTATAAGGGTATAATTAAATTCAGTAAACATTAATTATGATTATTTTTATGGAATTATCACTTAGTTTTAACCTAGTTTAACATGATCTAACCATTACTGGGGTGGTAATGTTTACTAAGGTTACTATTAATATTGTACAAAAAATAAAAGGGAACTATTTACCACATTTGGAACTTTTTTTCCAAATATGGAATACATTTTATAAAATTCAATACCAATAAGTATCAATAATTAATTATAGTATAAGCATACCACTTGCAATGAAAACTGGTTTTTAGAAAAAAAAATTTAAAACGAAAAGTATAGTTTATTCTTATCCCATGACATAAAAAATATTAAATGAAAGTGAAAATTTTTTATTAACTATATTATATATATATTCATAATATAATTAAAAAATAATAAATAGTTTAATTTATTTGGATAAAAGATAAAATTGCTGAGAAACTATTTTTATAACCATAATAGTATCCCGTTGTTCGGCTAAACTCATTGTTCCATATAACAAAAAAAATTTAAAAAATACAATTCATATTATAAAATTAATAAATCTCAGAGTATTATATTAAACCCTCCATAATAATAATTTTTCCCTCAAAATTATTCTTCCAAATACAAAAAACTGTGGATACTTCTTCATCGTGACATCCTAGGATTCCCATGTTGCTTCCTCAATTTTGTGATTTCACTACAAAACATTGACTAGGTTAATGGTATTGTTTCATTTCACATAATCTTTATAATAAAATATTTTTACCTATTGATCTTTATAATTATTATCAGGTTTTAGTGGTATAACCACAGTGTTTACTACAAGTAATGGATAAGGAATGCACTTCTTTATGAGATATATACGGAACACATAATTAACTTGAGATAGGTTTGTTGGAAGAACCAAGTGATATGCTACAATACTTACTAAATCTACAACCAATAAAGTAAAAATATACATAGGGCCTTGATTTCATGTATTTTAAAATCTCATACCCATCATCGATGAATAAATCCATAGAAAACCCTCAACACCAACATATAATTCTAGGTCGCACCAACAACATTCAGCATGAATTTGTTGTCGTCTATAAACATTATTGATGTGATAATGTATGTTTCAGAGATTCTATATCATTTCCTTAGCTTTATTAGGTTCTAATAGCATTTTACCTCTAACATCATCCAATCATTTTGAAGTTATTATCTTACTTCCATAGAGGGATTCATAACGATCCATCTAAATTCTATAGTGAATGCTATTTTTATAAAAAAAATAGACTTTAGGAATGTTTTGATCCCAATCACATTTGAAATACATTTAACAATATCTCAACATATTATCTAGGTTTTGAAGAGTTCTCTCAGAATGACCATATTTTTTAAGATGATATATCATTCTTTATCTTAACTCTATATCTAGATCTTGCTGATAACTTCTTCACATCTTTGAGGTATACCTTGTATCCCAATTTCATACAAAGGAATGTGGTACTCTGTGAAACCTTACCACATCATTAATGTATATCCTATAAATTTGATCCATATATATAAATATTTTCAAATAATAATTATGTTTTATTCCTTTTAAGGTGATCAGCTACAACCCAAATAGAATGATGTCGTTATAAATTTGGGTGATTCCAATGAAAAAATATATGGTGTTATTTTCAAATTTTTTTTGATATTGTTATTGGTTGTAACATACCCTTGGAAATATATCTCTCATCCTTAAATTTGTGTCATACTATGAACCAATATAAAAACTCAACTATATATCTCTTCTTTTTATCCCACTTGAAATATTTTTTCTGATCAGAATGCATATTTGTACTTCTAATATTAATATAAAATGATGATTTGTGAGCCCATTTTAAAAGATACATTTTAAAATATAGTATATATGGAACACATGAATAGTTTATGAACCTTATCAACCTATGAAAATCAAGGATAAACTCATGAACATTTGTTACCTTCTTTTTAGTTTCATATCTTCCTTCTATTCCTCTTTAATCTTCAAATGGATAAATTAGTTGAAAAATCATTTTATAAAGATAATATATTTCCCCACTTTTTCGTATTCATCCATTAAAAATTATGTAATATCAAATCTTTCATGATATTAATCATAGATAATCTGTCAAGATCGATTAAACATAATGAATCTACCACCATTTTCAGGGTGGTAATGTATGGAGAAATAATAATCATTAATAATCTACCAACATACACTCTGGCACATATTCAAATTTTTTTATATAACAATATACATTAAAATTTTATGATTATTATATATATCACACCATTCTCCATAAATACAATGTAACTATAGTATTTATTTTATAATTTTCATCACGAACTCCAAATCATGAGTTGGGTAATTCTTCTCATGAACCATCTATTAGTGTGAGGAATAATATATCACCATGTTATTCTATATAAGAATTTGTCAATGTCCCTTACTATATGAATTTATATAAATTACAAACCCGTATCCATAACAATTCAATGTGAGGATTGGGAAAATAACCATTATTGTTTTTTTGCCCAAAAATTATTGTCACATTCATCCATCCAAATGAATGTAGATCAATTCCAAGATAACATTTTCAGTAGAATATAAAGCTAAGAAAATTCTACACAAACTACTAATAATATATATACCAACCATGAAAACATTGGATATCAGTCATATTTTTTGGTCTAGTCCACTATTATATTACTTCTATATTTTTAGTATCTTTTGACATACCATCACATGAGAATATATGACCCTATAATTAATCTTTTTTAAGCCAAAATTTAGACTTGGTAAAATTTTCATAATTATTCTCATTCCTTATTGGTTTTCTAAAAAGTAATATAGTGATATTCATGCTTCTCATTTCTATTTAAATATATAACAATACCTTATATAAATTAAACAAAAAACCAATCGTGAAAATATCTAAATACTCACAACATTTAATATATGAAGATACAAGGGAAATTTGTAACACTGAATGGAATCAAAATAAATTCATAGTTCCCATACCTTATATGTAATTTTTTCATATGTATATCATCTTCCGTAAACATCAATTAATGATTCCATAATTAAGTTAATCCATAGGAAGGTATTTATCTACACATATTTGATAAACATGTTATCAATACAAGGTAGAGGATACATTTTCTTGATAGTTATCTTGTTATGTTCTCGATAATCAATGCAGATTGATATTGATACATCTTTCTTCGTAACTAAATAACATTTTCACTCCAATGTGATTCACTTATATAAATGAGTCCCTTTTAATTATTCACTTGGAGTTTATTCTTTAATTTATATAACTCAATCGAGTCATTTTGAAATGGATTCTTTAAAATTTTTATTGAACTAGGTTTGAAATTTATCTATATCTAAATTTAATGATTTAGTGGAAGACTGGGAAATTACTCTAAAAATACACCATATAACTCCCACAAAATAGCCATATATTAAACATTATGTTTCTTCCCAAACATATGATATAAATAAAAATTTTGAATATGAATAACAATCCATACAATGGATGTAACTACCATCACGTATTCATATTTATTATAGCACATAAAGATGATCATGGGTTCATTTGGAGTATGAAATCTGACATTCCTTCCTTATAAATTTATATAGGTAATATTTAATGAAATCAAATCAATACCAATAATCCATTAAATTAATCTAAATAGAGATTTATAATATTTTAGGAAGTAAGTTCCCACTGACATCATTTATAGAAGAATCATAATCTTGAGATGTGACTATTATACCATTTGGGGTTTTCAATCCTAATTCAATATCTAATAATTGGTAATTTGGATTAATATTCCTAAATACATTCCAATATATAAGGAAGATTAAATCAGTAACCTAAAACAATATAATTCAATGTTTGAGAATTCTTGTCACCACCCCAACATCATTATTCTATCATAAATACCTTAGTAAAACCAAATTGGTCAACATTCCCATCTGATATCACTGATCATATCGAACAATCGTTCATAATGTTTCTAAACTATGACACCTTCTTATTAGTATGCGGGACCTTGTGTTTAACATAAGTTATTCACAGTCATTAACAAAATCGTTATATGTTATCCTATACTTATACATATCCACCAGGTACTTACTAAATATTTCTGGTCCAAGTTTCAAAAGGATAACGAATTTTTGTATTGATACAAACAGCAATGACCCATAATTATCATAAATACATATTACATCTTGTTATATTAATATTCATTGAATAAAATCATGATCCATTTCATAATTTTATAAGTATATTATCTCTAGAAACATGGACACACAAAAAATGGTTCATAAGTGTATCCAATTTTGTTATTCATAACAATAAACCTTCTTAAGCATGTTGTAGTTGATTCTAATCTTCAAAAACAAAGGAAATAATACATATGAAAGGTTCATATCAGATTCTTTTTAAGGGTAAATAATGAAGATATCATTATTCACAATAAACATAACATGAGAAAATGGTGTGAGAAAATGATAATAATATTTTAAGACCATACCCCAAAACTCCAAAATCATAATCTTGATCAATGTCAAAAAGCATAGTAGTTCAAAACATATTAATTTTATTCGTATTAAAATACATGAGTTATGTAATAATAAAACTTTTATAATATATGGTTTTATGGCATAAGAATATAAAATAATTTCCTTAATAGTTTAGGATCATTTATATGAATATCAACGTGCATTGGGTTCAATCCTCATTCTTACATAGTAGTTAAGGTTCACTCCCAACACTATTGTAGTAGAAAAAATTAAATATCTGAAATGGGTTCACTCCCAAATCGAGTCATGTTTATATCATCTGAAATCAATCAATACCCTAAGAATTAGAGGGATATATAATTCTGGGAAAACCTATTCTCATTTATTATTTAACCACTATCATTGGCGATAACGTTACCACCATCCCTAGAAATAACATATCTACCATTCTTGTTTATAATATAACCCTTGTATTTGGTTTATAAAGTAACCACCCATCACATAATTGAAACCATACATTTGTTTTCTATAAAATAATGAAACATTAATCATATCACTTAATCATAACCCATTAGAATAAAATAGGATTCAGAAACATTTCCTCAACACAGCATATCATAACCCATGGAAAACAAATGTGCTTCAAAAAAATTCAATATTAAAATTTTTTATCCATAAAAAGAGTAAAAAAGTAATAATTTTATCATATCCATATTAAATAATAATTAACATAATAGGATGTTATCATATATTGAAATTTCATTATAATATTGGAAAAATATTTCTTTAGGAAGATATCCTTTAAACATTAAAAATCCCTTTTAAAATAATATTATTTCCAAAATATTATGGAATGTATTTTCTTTGAGAGGAAACCTAGAAAAATGTAAATTAATATTAAAAACATTTATATTTCATGATGTTGGGAAATTTCATCATTATGCATATGTTAAAATAAAATATTCTTTCACATTTATCGTAAAAAGTATAAAATTGCCTCTTTTGATAAGGCATCAGCAACCTGATTGGCCTCCCTATAAGCATTATTCACATCAATGACAATCGAATTAAGAAGATGTAGACATTCAATCGAATAAGGTAGAAACACTCAAGGAACATTCCTGGATCGGTTTTTAAGAAGATCCACAGCCACCATAAAATCTGATTCCAACCAAAGAAATTGCTATCCAAAATTAAAAGCATAATTAATAGCTTTGATCATAGACCACAATTCAGCTTCAATAGCAGAACCCTACCCAATATAATGATGGAATCAGCCTTTGACAAAGCCCCGATAGGTTCGGAAAACCCCACCACAACCCGAAGGCCCAGGTGAACCAGCAGTCACACCATCAACATTGACTTTCAGCTAAGAAGGGATAGGGGGAATCAATCTGATGGATTTCAGAACCAAAGGCTTCCTGGGTCTACCACTCACACCAAAATTCCTCAAAATAATAAATTCATTCAACCCATTGTGCATACACCCAGTTTGAATCTTAGAAGCAGCGAAAACAGCCCTATGAATAGCCCTAACACCAGAATAAAAAGTGGGTGTGATGTCCTCAAAAAGTTGAGCATTACGTGATCTCCAAATGAACCCAATGGAAGAAGAAACAGCAAACATATTGATATTATTGACCTGATCACTACATCGGGCAGAAGCAGCAGACTGAAGAAGGTTATCCACAGAGCTGACATCCAAACAGCACCCAGTCATGTCTTGGATGTACTTCTAGAGATTGCATATCATAGAACAAGAGAGAAAAATATGATCAATAGATTCAATATCCACATGGAAAATAGGTCAGGCTGAAGTAAGCTGGAATCCAGCTCTTTGAAGAATACAGTGAACAGGTAGACTTTTTTTCCAGATCTTCCATTAGAGCAGAAAAATGGAATGTGGAATAAAGGAATTCTTATAGGAAATCATCCACCGTGGTGATGGAGTCTGCCCAGTATAGAGAAAACTGTACATATGTCGAGCAGTAAGAAGGCCAGTGCTGCTCGGTTCCTAGATGAGAGTGTCAATATCCATGAACCGGTAATTCAAAATTTCATATTGCAAATTAGAGGAAATAAGCTCCAATAATCTCGTACAGTCAGCCTTTAAAAAGGATTTCTTGGCATTTGACAGTTGAGGAGGAATGATAACATCCTGTTGAAGAGATATGGATAACCAAATAGTGCTCCATATATTCATGGAAGAATCCCTGCCAACCAACCATATTGAGGAAGTCAGAAACCCATTAAAAAAGGACCTCAAAGCAGGCCAAACAGAAGAAAAGAGATAATGAGGATATGCTGACCACAATCTTGAAGAAAACTGGGCTGAAATGAAATCCAATGAAGCATCAGAAGAGGTAATTATATTCTAGTTAAACATGCTAATCAGTGACTCATTAAAAACGACCAGACCCTTAATTCCAAGGACCCCCATCTCAATGGGATTTATACAATCTTTCAAAGACACAACAACCAGCTTCTTCTCAAAACATAGAGCCAGTCCATATGATGTTTCTGATAAGCCTTTGAAGCTCTTTAATAAGATTCTTGGGCCATCTGTAAATAGAAAATGCATAATAAAATATATATGTGATCACCGAGTTGACAAGTCAGATTCTTCCAGCCTGAGTCATAGCATTCCCTTTCCGATGAGCCATTTTGGCAGGGGTGGATCTATGATTCATTCCTGGGCCTTTTGGGTATAAAATTTCCTCTTCTAAAAAATGACAAGTATATTCCTTTTAAAAAAAATTAAAAATGATAACATGTGTAAAAATGACTTTAAAATTATAGATTAATATTATAAAACTTTTTAAAACGTTTTTGGAAAACATGGTTATGGAGAAAAATGTTTTCTCGATCGAAGATAGAAATAAAGTGACTTTTTATTTAAACAAATTTAGGTCTCTAGAGTAATTATGAAAAGTAAATTGTAAATAAAATATTTATTATGAATAAATAAACATAGGAGAATAAAATTCATGAGTTTCTTCCAAGTTATTTCCTAATATTTTACGATCTGAATTATAATAATAAATAATCTTGAAAAATAGGGAGATTGTATCAGAAAACCCTTACCACATTGGTCACTTTTAGAATTATAAGCCATGTGAAAGAAATACAAGTAAAAAATTATTTACCCAATAAAACTCATAATAATCACCATAAAATACCTTCATGAGTATTATATACAACACATAAAATAAAACATTTCTGAATATGGCAAGTCTCTCACAGAAATAAATGTGAGATGACAATCCCTTGCATCAGGTCAGACTTCCTTCATACATGTCTGAGCCTCTTGTATAATAAATATATATTTATCAAAAATATATTTTCAAAAATAATAATATATAATACCATATATTATTTACTTATAACCTTTTATAACCTGTTCATTAACTATTATTTATTAAAATTTCTATTTTAGGTGATAACAACTTCGTTTTTTTGGTAATTTTTGGTAATTAGTATGGGTCCATAAAAATTATTCATGGTCCCATGAAATAAGAATATTAATCATTATATAAATATCAAATATATTCATTACATTAATATTATTATTCATTAATAAATTTTAGTGATAAAAAATGAATTTCACTGTTCATGGAGATGGTTGGTTTTACATACACATGAAAATGGTTTTCATTTTATGAAATATGGAATGAAATAATGGTAAATATTAACTAAATTTTATATAGTTATTATTATATCATATGAATCATATATATTCATCAAATCCATCTTTATTACCGTCCATGTATAATATAAAGGAAAAATTAATTTCATCGCTTCATGGAGGTGGTGGTCCACACATATTCATGAGAGACATTATAATTACACAACAGTTTGGAAGGTAAGAAGGTGGATATTTGGTATTTATCGTTAAAGAATAATAATTATCTCCTAAATGAAACATATAGATATTAGTCCCATTATAATAACTATCCATTAAAACGGTGAAGAAAATGAATTGTATCACAACGTTCAGACAGGAAGTTGTGCGTACATATGAGTGACACAATCACTTTATATTTAATGAAATAAGGATAAATAAATATGGTTTATTAATAATTATTAAATTTTTATTATTTTTTATAAATTTATTTTGTTATTTTATGAAGAATATAATAAATTTAATGATGATAAAAGAATAATTAAAAAGAATGTGATCGGTTAAGGTAATTGCATCTTCTTCAAAACAACTCCTTTAGAGTTCCTCTTAAGGGCTCTATGGTTGACCATTTGGGAATACTATAACTTATATAATGTCTATATGGGATTTTAGAATATAAATATTTAGATTTTGGTTGATATAGAAGTATCAAATTGTTATGAACAATAGAAAGGATTAGTGTTATTTTATTATTGAGGAGAGGGTCACTCTTGAAATTTCATTAATAATTAAAATAAATTAAAATAATTCTCAAAAACATGGTGAAAATTGGCCTATAAATGGGTAATGGATGAAATTTTCAACCATATCCTATCCCCTTGTCCTCTTTTAATTTTTTTAATTATTTTTAAATAATTTATTTAAATATTAATTTCCAAAAATATCATTACTATCAATTTATATAATACTAATTTAAAATGAATTACAATACATAATGAAAAATCATAAATTTGAAAATTGTCATTTAAAATGTCAATGATATGTCTTCTAAATTTAAAAGATCTGTGTCAATCATTAAATCACTAATATTATATTACTTTTATTATATTTAAATTCATTTATTAAATATTTTATATTAATTGGATAAATATTATGTTAGTGTTGCTTAAGAATTTAAGGTCATTATATAATTTATAAAAATTAGAAATATATTTCTATAATGAATATTATTTCATTATGTTCAAAATAGACACTTATATTCGTTCATAATTTTAATTTTTCCCTATGTGGTTGAATAAGTGATATTTAAAACTAAGAGAGTGGCATTTTGTTACGTTCTTTCATTTAAATATTTTAAAGGACACATTCATGGAAAAATATTCCTTAATAAATTCAATATTATTAATAAGTTGATAATGGTCTAATTTCATTCCTAAAATAATAATTATGATGAAAACTTTCAGCCTTCTTACATAGTTTTAACCTACGTCAACACGATTTCACATTTACCTGGGGGATAAATTTTATTGTCATTATAATTCATTTTGAATACAACTAAAAGGGATACGTTCACCAAATTTGGACATTCTGATTCCATATATAGAATATATTTTATAAAACTAAATACCTATAAGTGGATGAAATTAAATTTAAAATAGTTATCTAACACGTGTTGAAAACCACCCTTTAGAAAAATATATTTTTAAGAAAAAAAGTTTTTTATTCTTAATCTATGTATAGAAAAATATTAAATGAATTATAAAATATTTTATTAAAAATATAATATATATATTTCATTAAAAAACACCAATATTTAGTCATTTAATTTATTATGATAAAAATTCTTTTTGTGCAGACAAACAGTTTTTAAAAAAATGTCTCTATTCCTTTAAAATGAAATTTATTTTCATTTATAATTTATAAATAACAAAATAATTCGTTTTATTAATATTTAGACCTTATTTTTTCATCATTTTAATATTACAATTTTTACTCACCATTCTAATGTCTATGTGATGACTATCACATTATAATATTTATATATTATCTCGCGATTCTTTTAGACTCAAGGTTGTTTGTAACGAAAGCAATAAAAAATCAAATTAATTTGAAATATATATTTCATATAATATTTTGTTCTTGAAAATTACATTATTGTTAATTAAAAAATAAATATAATTAAAAAAAACCTTTTCATTCCTCAAAACTAAACATTTATTTTATTTAATTTTAACACTCATTACATCATCACATAATTTTAATGTACTAATTAAGTAATGTTTCAACCCATAAACATATAAATGATTTGAAAATAAAAAAATATACATACCTAATTCCCCAAATCCATTAACCTTCTTTTTATTAATCATTGAACACCACAATTATTTAATTACTTTGATTATAAGATATGAAAACTAAGGGATATATAGTCATATGTTTGGATCTGCTTCTTTCTATATACAATTATTATTTGAAACTCATGAGGCATGAATTATAAAAATATTATTTATATACAAACTAATTTTGGTACCCTTTTTTTATTGGGTCCAATCAGGTTAGTTTAACAATTCATAAGTAACGGAAATGAATTTAAAAATGTATTCATTGGTAATTCTAATAATTTTTTCATTGAAATACTGTTTTTATTATTACCAAGATATTGTGGAAGCCTTAATGATCATTCATTTTCATAATTCCAATGAATAAAAAATTTAATTAACATGAAATTTGAAATACTTCCTTCACAATATATAATAAAAGAAGTCATATATATCATTCATATTTTTTTATTATATCAAAATCCACTATTATCATTATTTGGTTTTATCATTGAAATTATATTATTATAAACCACTTTTCATTAAAACATATTTGATGAATGACCTTTTAAACAAAAAAAATTATTTCACTAAATATTAATTCTCTATTTTTGGAAACACTAAATCACCAACAAGTATTCATTTGAATATCAATTAATAATTTTAAATGACTTAATTTTTTATTTAATTTTATATTTTTCAAAAGAATGCCATTATATATTCATTATAAATATTTATACTTATAAGAAATTTATAATATATATTTTCACAATATATAATTTCAATCATTCAATTATTCCATAAAAGGATTATCATATTAAAAATTATATTAACTATTATCAGAATAAATACTAACGGCATAATTACATTATTCCATCACATAGAGGGTATCCATTTATTATTCACATATGGTTTTACCAATATAATTGGATTCATCAATAAAAATTCATCTATCAGTCAATGTTAATTTCTCAATATTCGTACATTTTATTACTTTTCTCAAATCTATTAACTTTAAATAATTTTCCATTATGTGTCCCTTATTTCTGTATTCAAAACATATGAGTTTGGAAGAATGGTTATAATTAGTTTTACTTTTATTATTTGGAATAACCTTCCTATTATCATTCTTAAATATTTTTTTTCAATCTTATAATTAATTCTATCATTTTGTTGACACCTTTAATGAAAATTAAGAACGCTTTCTCACTTTCTTAAGATTTAGAATCTGAATATAAACTATATATAGTTATATTTAATTTAAAAATAACATATTTCTTCTTAAATGTCTCTAATTCAGTGATGTTCGTCAACTCTAGTATGTATTGAATTTATGAATTGATGATTTCATCCTATGTGTGCTCTTTAAGGTTATTTAAATTCATTTATTGTTACATTAATCAAATTCCTTTTATTAGGTAGATATATTAGAATTCATTTAATAAGAAAATGGTTATATAAAATTTATAGAGGTTAATTCATTCCATTTTTTATTCTCATTAATATATGTATCATTTGCTTAAAACATTCATCTTCACTGATTTTAAAATCATGGTACATAGCCAGACGAATTCGATTTTTGATTATAATAAACTTTTCTAAGACAAGGTGAGTAACTTATAGAATCTTTCATATCTCATGAGTTGTATTTCATGAAGGCACATGTCTGAAAACACTTCTGTTAATAAAATAATATTACATTATTATTTCTTTATAAATAAAAACAAATTTACTAGCATTGCATCTTATAATTTTATCTTGGTAAGATTCTAAAAGTTTGTGTGGTTTTTCCAGGACTGACCAATGTTTTATTTTTAAATTAAAGAATTATGCCTCTATTATAGATTAATGGTAACTATAATAGTTATCATCGAAGTTATCTATTTCTGATGAATCCATGAATTTTTTATGTTTCTTCATATCATCTTAATGTGACATTTTTTCATAGAATTTTAGGTCTATGATAATATAATTTGAGGGAAAATAAATAAATCAATCAATCAATATCTAGGAGGAAAATGTTTTGATAATGAAACTAACTAATATGTCCTTATATTTTTGAGCTCTTATACCAATAGTTATCTCACAGATGCAAATAGAAAATGGTCTGGGGATTAATTAACTAAATTCAAAATATTAAATATATTAATTAATTCTGTAAATTAATTATCTGAGTTAATAATAATGATATAAAATATAGCATAAAGGTAAAAATTATATATAGTAATTTTTATAGTAGTTCAGTACCAAGTGAACATACTCTACTCATACATCTATCTACTCTTTAAGAGATGTTATGTGTATGACCTCAAATTTTAATGTTGAATTTTATCCAAATTAAATAATTCTTTTAAAAATTGATTGATAACAAAGAAATATGAGTTTTATGTGGGGATTCATAACATTTAGAACCTAAATTTATATAGTATGTTCAAAACATGATCATTGTATACATTAGAATTTTGGATTCAAAACCCATAGAGAGAGTATTGTTTTTTTAAAACTGAATAAACCAAATTAGTGTAAAAGTATGATAATTTTAAATAATTTGAAAGGAATGAAACAGATTAATAAAGATGATGTTATAGATGATTGATGATGAATATAAATTAGTCATTGTGTAATGGGTTTTTTTGTCTTATAAAATTAGTAATAGTCAAATAATATTTGGAACATTTTGGTATATCATCTATTGGATGTATCTTGGTTCACAAAATATCAACTGAATCACACACCACTTCATGAATTTGAATGTTCTCACTAAATGAATTCATTATAGTACTATCGTATATCGTTACCAATTTACTTTTTAATGTTTCTAAAATCCTTTAAATAATAAAAAACTAAAAATCAAAATGAAATTAAATAAAAAAATAAAAACTAAATAATATTAGTTAAATAAATATAGACGGTCGATCAATAATTACAATTCAACCTATTTGCATTAGAAACCCTAAAGTATAATTAAATCTATTTTGAATTAATTGTTATAAATTCTAGAATGTATCTAAAACAATATTTCATGAAAATAAATGAAATATCACATTTGTTATTTATCTAAAAAATCATATTTTTATTTTGAAAACACTTTACAAATTCAATAAAATAACGAAATATTCAGAAATTATTTACACTTCATTAAATAATAAAAATTATGTTTTAATAATATTTTGGTCACTATATTTTAATTTTTAAATTAATAAAAATATAAATATTTCATAATAAAAAAAATGAATATTTGGAAGAAAAATTATTTTATAATTATACACATGAATTGAATAATAAATTTAATGATTATTCAAATCTATTAAAAAATTGAAAATGCTAGACATGCATTTTATAATATTAATATGATTTAAATAATTAAAATTAATTAAAATCCATAATATAATAATGCTATACAATTTAATAAAATAATATTAGAAAATATAAATTAGTAAAAAATTATAGATTTTTGAAAAATAATTAAGGTAATAAACTCATTGAGAGTGTCGTGTGATTGTGAGGTATATAACATGAAATCAATTAACATATTATGCCATCACAATATAAGTATGGTTGGTATAAGGTGGGTAGATCCATATATCATGTGGTAGCTTCATTGACTGTGAAGGTGCGTGTGTGGTAGCTTCACTGTATACATGCTTTCCATAGTAAACATCCTATAAAAATAGTAATTTTGTAGGCGTGGAATGAGATTTATAATTATATAATTTCTATATTTTTTAAATTATATCATGATTTCCTTTTATAAATTCCTTAAATATTATTCATTAACTTACTATTATTTGTTTTTACTACATATCTAATTGATTCATCCAATTCAAGTTCTGTAAATTACAAATGTTCTTTAGCAGGAAGATGAGTCTGAGTGAGTGTTATGCTAGAAGCCTTATCTAGTAATTTCTCTTGTTCATCATCTATGATGAATTATTATAGAATTTATTAATGGTTGGAGTATGAATGCAGGGGTTTATATAGTATTTTCACATCCAATCTCACTCTCTATAAGATTCAATATTCTATGAATTGAAGAATGTTTTTGGTTTGAGAGATAATTGAATGTTTAATAAATGTGTTACGGTCAGTGAGAAGGTGTTTATTATATATGAAATCGATGAATGATTTCATAGTTTGTCCTTATAGTAATATGAAATATTAATCATTCAGTAACATCAGTAAATCTTGTGGCCAATTGAGGATAGAGTAACAACATGCCATATTGAAGTAAGTTGAGTTACTTTTTAAAATGATAGGTTCATAGCTTCGTGTAGAAGTTATGATATTTTTTCTTAATTCAGGATTAATGTATCCAAAATTTTTAACCTTAACATATATGGTATTCTAGGTAATAATTTTTGAGAACTCTTGAGTAAACAACTTTCCTTCAGTGAAAATAGCCAAATATGAAATCTTATATAATCATGTCATCACAAGATGATGTGAATTTGTAGACCCCATTAACATTATTTTCAAAATTTATTCTACTATAATTGTATTTATTTAATTTCATGATATTTATAACAAATTAAATAACACCTAAATTTGAATTATTTTTCCTGAGATATCACCATAAAATAATAACAAATAAAATCTAAATAATAACTGTTCTTTTGAATGAATTTAAAAATATTTTAGAGAATTTGGAAAACAAGTTATCCCTTATTCCAATTAAATGAAATATAGATAAATATATTAGATTATGAATTCAATAATAAGCCTTATATTCTGAGGTATGTATCTAGTGTTATCATTAAAAACTGTGGATATCTAAAAATTTAAAACTATTGAAAAATAGAAAACATTAAAAAAATTCAAAAAAATGTGAACATCTAGAGACTGATTCATAAAATATAATAATCGGGAAAAACATATAAAAATAATTATATTTCAAAAAAATTGTTTTTCAAAAATAACATTTATTGTAGATAAAGATATAATTATAATGTCTATTATTATTAAATCTAGAAAGGTAGGTTTTTCATTCATTATTAATGTAAATTGTTACTATATTAAGTATAAAAATAATTTATGTAACACGTATTTATCCATTAAAATAAAAAAATCATGTAAATTATATATAAAAATAAATAGTGTGTATTTATAATTCTCATGGTAGAGGTATAATGAGAATTATTGTGATGTATTGTAATATATCAAACCATAAAATATAAGAAAACAAAAAACTTCCCAACACTACTAACTTTACTTGTTATTTTATGCATAGGAGATGTGTGTCTGTTTTAGTTTGATATAGGCTAAAACCACCAATATTTGGTGATATACATACTTATTTCTAATATCTAAGCCCTAACCTGTTGTATTTAGCCTTGGGGTAGCAAACTCAAATTAATACCTACCTATATGTTGATTCAATGGGTCATGTCATGTTTGAAATGGGTAAATTGAAAAAAAGGAATAATCCTCATGAGAATTCAAAGGGTACAACGTGGGGTAGGGCTATGTTAGTGTAAAATATCTCTTAATACCCTTCTTCAATTTTTGTTTCCATATTCCCTGTATTGATTTATGGTATTTATAGGTTCATTATCTTAACAAATAAAGGTAAATTATCCCCTTTCAATAAATTTGTTTTGGTAATTAGATATTTGAGCATATGATTCTAATTGAACATGATGAAATCAATTGTTATTATTAATAATTTTTTATTTTAGTTTTAATTGAGACAAAAGAGGGTTTATTGATTTCTCCTAAAAATAATTTAGTAATGATTCTTTATTCGATAGAATTACCTAAGAATTCAATTAATTTTACTCAAAATTAGATATTATATAGATTTAAAAAATTATGTTTGTTTTGTTATTTTGGTGTTGGGAGTTTTTTATCATTATACATGTGTTTATATTAGTTTCTTCCTTTTATTTAATTATGTAATTATTATTAGGAGTTTATTTTATCATGAAATGTGGTTATTTTATTGTATTAATTTATTTTATAGTTTCGAATGTTTGATCAGTTTTACATTAATTCATTTTGGCAGGTGGTCTTAATACTAGAGGACTCTTAAATTGGGTGATTCTTGAAATATTCCTATTAATTTATTTTTAGAACCTTAATAACATTCACAAAAATATTTTAAGAAACATAAAATGTAGTTCTTATAGATAATTAAATAACAAAATTTAAATAACAGTGATTTTTTTTGAATTTTATAAGTTTCTTGTTTATCAATTTCGTATTTTACCAATTAAAATATTGAATAATGATATACCCTTTGATAATTTTATTTTTAAAAAATTTTAAATATTATTGACCATATATAATAGTTTTTTTTTTAAAATGTACCAATGTGAATTTTGTTATTATTCACTAGCTTCTATCTATATGATTCATAACTCAAATTCTTAATGAAATGATTATTTTTTATGTGATATAAAAAGAGATTTATTATTATATTTACTTGTTAATTCATCCTTTTAATTCTGATAAGGTTTTGATAATTTTCTCTTGAATGTTTTTTTGGTTAATAAAGGAAGTTAATGACTGTGAATATTTTTTATTTCATCATGTAAACATCTAGTGAGTATGAATTAGATCTTAAACCATTATTTATTTATATAAGCATTAGTTTCATTTAAATAAATAAGGTGTTGAGTATGAATTATTTTTTATAACTAAAATTATGTGAATAGGCTTTTATTGGTTAAGAATTATCCCTTTGGACTTTTTTTTGTTCGTAAAGAGTAAATAATTTATTTTATTAATTAACAACTTATTAAGAAAAAATAGTTAAATATGTAAATAGTTCTTCCTTCATGTATGGTTAACCTTAGTGACAACCCAGAGAAGGATAATAAGTTATGGTTGGTACAACACTAGGTAAGTATTGTTAATGGATTGATTAAAATTTTATTATGTTTTTCCATGATAAATAATCATACTAAATTTATTCACTCTATTATTTATTAAATGTTTTGTAATTTTATATTGACTTCTAATGCATACACATGGTTACTTTGGGTAGAATTATTTTTTCACATAAGAATTTATTTCTTATCATTTTGTTAGGTCTTAAGTTCAAATCCTTTTTCTATTAGTTTCAATATATTATGACATTATTATTGTGATATTTATAAATATTATATAAACTAGTACACGGAACCTAAAATAATAAATTATTTTTCTCTAATTAAATCATTATAAAATGTGTTTGTTGACATGTTCTGACATTGAATAAAGTATAGGTTTCATGTTATGTGATTATGTATTGTTATACCCCATGTCATTGATTATGAGTTGTTTGGTATATTCAGAATATCATTCCTTTCATTATTTATTGTACTAACTTATATTGGTTATAACTATTCTTATCATATTAATGTTATCATAATAAATTTTGATAATTGATAGAATATGAATATATTGGAAATTGATATTATAAAGGTACCTTAAATTGTATATATTGACACCTATGGTATTTGTTTATATACATATGATTTATAAATGTTACATAGTGTTATAATGTGGGAAATAGTATATATATATATATTATTTTATTTTTCATTATCGTTCATCCACAAATTGGAAGAAGTTAGTGATTGGTTACTCAAACTACCCATGGGTATGTGTACACTAGCATCACATTATATTAATGTATATATTTTTTGGGTATTATAACACCATTATTTTTCATTAGGATAGTATATGGAATTGTGTAACTATAATTATGTTATGGAACTTGATTTTTGGTGGGATATAATGTCTCAACCCAAGATCCAATTAACTAGTGTGCCAAGAAGGAGGTCACATGAACTCATGTGTGCCTCCCCATATGGAAGAGGCTTCTAATTACTAGTGAGATTCTAAGGTGGTAAAGTGGGGAGACTATTCCCTCATATTATAGTGGCATAGTTGATATAAAAAATAAAATGAAAAAAACAGAACATATATAAGAAAACACAATAACAATAGGATCAGTAACCCATCATTGAAAAGGCATGCATAAACTGATTTCATAGTGCAAACTGATATAATAAACAACTTCAAAAACATAATTAACCAAGAAACTATATTAGTTGAAAAATCCAAAAGGTTGAGTCATATACAATGATGTCATGGCTTGATGATAAATAAATGCGGTAAAAGGGGGACATTCATATTAAACATGCTATAAAATAGTTGAAAAAATAACAAAAAGCTTCTTCACTAGCATCTTCAGAAAATTATCATCCCTATAGTAACATGATTTATTCTATAAGTAAAAAAAATCTACCATCTATATAAGGGATCTTTACCTTATCCATACCTACATAAAATAAATATACAAGGGTACCCAAGGATACCTATATATGGTGTGAGATAAAATCCTCATAAGCCACTAAAAAATAGTGTCTAGAATTAATCCATAGTTAGTACATATATATAGTAGTGTGGATGTATACAGAGTAATAAACAATCTTGAACAAATAAATACAATGCATCTTAGGATCCTATTGGATATATGGAGACTGTACCTTCTTCTGCATAGATAGATATAAGATTATGACCAATAACCATATATATATATATATTGTATCCATATAAATATATATGGGTATGAATTTTATACAATTATATGAACTTAGTACATGAGGACATACATAGGCACATACGTGGATATTATATAACGATGGACTTGGGGTGTAACTCATGTGACCATAACTAGTCTATTGAGATATAGGCTCCAGAATATGTACATTCCTTGAATGTCATGACGAATGTGATACATAATTCATGACACTTGATATTGGTGGGGTGAGACATAATGCCCAATAACTAATATTGGGTAACACGGAACACCATGACAATCATCCAGATAAAATTATAATGGTGGGAGAAGTCATGACCAACACCTGATGTAAGGGAGAGTGAAACCCCATGCTCAATAGATCCCTTAACCATCCTTCCACGACCCATAATAATTTCATACTCATAATAATAATATTCACCTTATCGGTCACCTCATAAGTGTCATAATCTTCGATCCAAATATAGAAATGGGTGTGACAATTCACATTATATCTATATAAAAGTATGAATAAATTGGTGAGGCCATTCCACACATCATTACTCATTTAAAATAAATCCATGTAATTAGTTAAACAAAAAAATTAATTTCTATCAAATCATTCCAGACATTTAATATAAACATGCATGAAAATACAATTCCAAAGTTCAACCAAGCACTTAGAAGGTGCTATTACCAATTAGGAAATTACTCACAAAGGGAGAAATTCTATTTACAATAGAATCCAAATACTAATGTAGTTCTTGCTCCATTGACCAATTATACAATTGAGTTCACCAAAATTAGAACTCCCAAAGATGTAGAATTGAATTTGTTCAACATTCTATAATAACCTAGTAAGAGTCCAAGAGGGTATAACAACATTCTGCAATTAATTTGAAATGAAAGAGGATATTTTAATGTGATGTACGATAATGGATGGAGTGAGGTATAATGGAATGGCTATGAAAACAACTCCCTATTTATGGAAAACATCTTGACCTACTACTTTAGGTATGTATATTATTTCTCATCAAATATCAGCTTCAGATTTGAATTAGATCATATGAAAAACTATGAATGGACCAATGCCCTAAAAATTCGGTGAATGAGATCACACCAAAATATCACAATTTATGCGAATAGAAACCATGGTATGACATAAGAGGAATCAATTTATTACCGTTTTTGATCTGATGCTTATTATGGTAATTTATTTGAAGTCCAATTCAAAGAGTTATCAACAATCCTATGATAGTCTTTGTGAGAAATCAAAATATAAGATGAGGTGACTCATCTATTGGAATATAGTATGAGTATAGGAGGATTTTAGTTTTCAATTCACTAAAGTAAAAAAATTTAAATTCACCCATAAAAGCGAGGGTTCATAATTTGGCCACCCGGTTTGTCCAATAATTGGGAAAACAATTCTCACCTCACTTACTATGGAGGGACCCCACACGGGCTAGGCACACAATTTTTCTAACTACGCATAGACCATTTGAAATTCCTCTACTAAATTTTACTCAGATAAAAACATGGGAGTGAGTCCCTTGGTGAACGGTTATAGAAAATCATCAGAAAAAATTCTTTACAATGGTCCACCTTATGGTTATGTTGCATGGATAGTACTAAACATGTGAAAACTATGCGACCCACTCTTTTTCTCCAATTTCTTGATCTCTTGGCTCTGAAAAAGATTTTTTCACTCCTGAAAACTTACATACAAATATTTAATCCATTCCACAAATGATTCATACCTTTGTGAGATGCCGGGTTGTTACAGTATCCTCACCTTAATGAAACTCATCCCTGAGTTGTCCCCCTCTGGCTAAAGTGGTTTAACCCGAGAAAGTCTCTAACCACTATGCTCATACATCAGTTTCTTGCTCATAGGCATGGTCATGTACTTGATCATGATACCATAGTAACAATACCAATGGTACTAACCTGACTTAGAGTGCTTTCATGATCTAATACACAATACACAATAAATAAACCTCAATGAAAGCATCCATATATATCCCAAAAAAAAATCAGACTAGAAAACACATGAAATGTATGGATAGTATAAGAAGAGATGAGATATGTGAAAATCAATATGAAGAGGCTGAAATATCATAGGATGTTAAATATGATAATAAACTCATTTTATCCATTTAGAAACCTATAAGGGTCCAATGAATCTTGTTGTGAGATTACCATGCCTATGAATATGTCGATGGGACAACCTTGGTAAAAAAACCTAGGCCCCAACTTTAAACCCACGATGTTGACAACATCAATTCCCATAGAACTGATGTCTATAATGAGCTATCAACATATTTTGTGTGATCATCTTGATAACTATGTAGTCTCCAAGATTAGACACTATGTTTGAAATGTTTTCTTTAATTCCTCAATCCATTACAAAGGTGATAGGAATGTCTTACAGAATAAGGATTTGTAAGGAAACATCTTGATGATATCTTGAAATATATAATCATAAGGGAACTGAAAATGTGGTATGTGTTTCACCCAAGAACCCCCAAATATAAGGAATCATGCATGGATCCTGACCAAAAACTCATCTTTTCTAAAAATGATGTGTATTCAAGATGACTTGGTCACACCTGAAGCACTAGAATATACATATAGAGAATAACTTAAAAAATGAATAATTATCTATTCATCCGGTCTTGAAACATTAACCAAAACCAAAATGGTTAGTAAGAGATCATAAAATACCCCAAAAAGAATAATCCTTTATAACGATAAGGACTACGTTTAATCTTTAAAATTAAACAAACAATACCCAAAGTTAAACAAAGACCATGACAAATAATTGTACGTATAATTCCCAAAAAATAATCTAAACTAATTTGAAACACAAAATTGAGAAGGGTTTATTAATATATTCTTCCAAGATAAATTTTAACATTTATCTCAAAATAACATCAATCACTCTTAATGTATCATACCAAAAGTAGTACACCTAATCACATCAGCTCCATGATAGGCTAATCATTTCCTAATTCCCATAAGTCCATAATTAAATAATTCAACTGTTAATCCTAAAACTCTATATTATTTTATTGACCTTAGCCATATAATGTTTCCAAAATAGTGAACATCTTCGAAAATAGTTTTTATCAATTAATCCCCAAATCATTTTCCAAAAAAATTGTTATCTATTTAATAAAATATAAGTCTCGAATATAATGTTATTATTCAACCATAAGATCATTTAACTAAAAGGAAATGGTCATAATAACTAGGGACATCACACAGGCCAGTGGTAGGCGATGTTCCCTTATCTCCCTTCGGTTGTGGGTTCAATTCTCATTCCCTTGCCGGACGCGATAGGTTTTAACACCTCCCACGGGTTTTCCATTTTCTAAAACTATATCATTCTTAAAAAATTATAAAAAATAAGATAAAATCCTAAAAAATTACCATAACATATTTTAACCTCAAATTTTATCTAATAACTCTAATTTTTCATCCAAAAAAATAATTACCCATAATTTCCTCAATGGTTAATGTCTCAAAGAGAACATTAGTCACCATAATATTTCAAATCATAAATCCTAAAAATGGGTTTCTAAGACATTGAACATATTGTCTTAAAATTATAAACCCATAATGATATCCCTAACACAAAAGAAAACATCATAATCTCCAAAATTTTCTAAACCCTTTTCTGATACAATCTATAAGGACAAGGAGTTAAACATAACTTATTATAGTATCTTTTAACTAGAATTTATTTTCATTCATTCCCATAGATCTTTTTGATATATATTTTTGATAATTAGGATAAAAACATACATAGACCTTAAATATAAAAAAGTAGATAAGTCTACACTCCATCCCTTTTTTTATAAAACAAAAACTATTAAAATGAAACATGGTTTCCTTTTAATACAAATATTCAAATACATTCATCATAGAATCTTATTTGTCCTTAAAAATCTTAAGACAAGTGAAAAAAAATTAAAAACATCTGATGATTATAAAAATCTCAGTAAGGGAAAACAAGTGAAACAATTTACATCTGATCTTGAGGGATATAAATAAGAACATGAGTACTTTCATAAAGGCATGAGTAAGAGGAATATCATAACAATAAGAACATGTATCATTACTAGAAAAATATGTCAAAAAATTTATTTTATACATTCATAAGAATATCACCAAGGTTCGCCACCAAGGATTCAAAAAAATTATCAAGGTTATTCACCAAGGTATCATAAAAATTACTCTAGTTAGTCACCAAGGTATCGTAAAACATGTCATCCCTAGAGGTTAAATTTTTTACCTTATGCATTGGAGAACTATCAGGGCACACCCTTAATATGTCATTATTTTAATGTGAGATAGTTAGGTCATAATAAAACATTTCATAAATAATCCTATGAGAATAAAACAAATGGGTTTCATGTTAAAAATCATAGCGGTTTAAAAGTACTTAAAATAATATCATTATAATATTTATAACACATGGAAAGGGAGTGATGATTATATATATGTCAATTCCATAATAAAATATATCAATTTTTTGTCTTGATGAATACCCCTAGAAAGGAAATAGGTTTGGGTATTCACATAAATAAAATAATAGTATTTCATTGGAAAAAGAGATTGATTCTAAGATGAAAATTCTGCAGCATAATTGCTATTAAACATGGTTTTAGAAAACATTAAAAAGAGAGGGAACATAAGTCAGACTTTAATAAGAGAATCATAATACAGTATAAGTACATAATAACATGGAGATAAGAACATGGTATGGCTATTTTAATGACATACCTCTTGAAAATGAAACATGTAATAAAAGTGAAGATGCGATTTCTTTTACAAAAATTTGGCACCCTAATGGTGTCACATAAAAAATTCTGAAAATCAGTTGATGAAATAGGAAAGGGTGTCTCATAATTTGGATATAAAATGTAAATTTATGAAGATATATAACAACATACCCCCACATAATAAAATCAAAACAAAAAGATATAACAAAAAGGAAGTCATGACTAAAAGAGAAGGGTGATAGTTTCCCTTACCAAGAAGAGTAACTTCAAAAACTCAAATGCTGGGAACTTTGGGGGCTTGAGTGAACCTTGGGAGGACTCCTTGGGAGGTAAAAATACTAGATATTTGTTGATTAGGAATTGTTAATGAATTTCGTGAAGGAATGGGTGTGTATTTATAGAAAAAGTGAGGGAATATTTTATTAATTTAAAGAGACACCTCCTTAGTGGTTTTTGGAAAACCAAGGGCATTCCCATCGTATTTTACCATGGTATTAGCCACATGGGACACCTCACATCATATTTTACTATAAAAAATTTGACCATTATTTTATATTAATTATTACATCATTATGATTTCATTAATCATACCGAAAATCCAAATCTGTTTATTTACTATTAATCAAAAAATCAACTATTTCAGAAACAAATCCCAAATATTCACCCTAACCATTCTTCATCATACAAAATTGAAAACTTAACTCAATTTTATAAAAAATAATTTAATTTTAAATTAAATTAAATACATAAAATATTAATACATTACTAATAATTTGAAAAACATTTATTTAATTATACTATGATATAATTATATCACCTTACTCCTTAAGATGACTAAAACATATGTATTTTTCCTTATATGAGGTTACTATACCATTTTTCAGGTTACCATTCATAAGGGTAAAATAACTATTCCAAAGGGTAAATTTACTATTCAGTAAAAGAATTATTTTGATCTTATTGTGTAATATCCCTAAAATTCTGTATTTTTTTTAATTATATGGAATTATTTCGAGACCAAAAAATCATGGCGTGTGATTTCGAGGCCCAAAGTGGCTAAACTGATCCCTCTAACTTATGATGAGTTTTAATTAGCGTGGATAAGTAGTTTTTCCTAAAAATGTCGAATAACTCTTAAACTGTTTCCTAGATCAGAAATATGAGGGTACCGTTGCATTCAGAATGGCGGGTTTACCCTAGGCACGACTTAAATTTGGTCAGCATAGGCCTCTTCAAAGAAATCCCAAAAATGGCATAATCGTGATTAAAATAATTAAATAAATTATTATATTTTTCAAATGCATATAACTCACAAACAGTAACTCGTATTGAAAATTTGAGACCACCATTGAAAATTGGAGGGTATTCTCTCTTTAGGAAGTTACAAACATTGGTCGGCACAGGCCAACAATAAAAGTTAGTTTTTGGCCGTTAATAAAATAATTAAGTGAAAATTATTTTATTGTAAAATTAATAACTTCTAAACTATAACTCAGATTGAAACTCTAAGTGTGTTGTTGGTTTTTTTGTGGTTTCTTTCACTTCAGCAGATCCTAACCTCGATCAGCGCGAGTCAAGGGTGACTGTTATAATTTTTCCAAACATTTTTTCAGGTGTGTTCAGTAAACGCACAAGCGGTGTTTCGATACTTTTAAACATGTGCTTGGAATTTAAAAATGAGGACATCGTTGAACTAGCAGTGTTGATATTCACATAAGGATACCTTCACTTCGACCACAGTAGGTTTGGAGAAAAATTTAGTTATTCAAACTTTTAATAGAATAAATAAAATAACTTTATTATTTTATTTTTATTCTATTCTTCCAAAAGACAAGAAGTAAGGTGGGACCGGCAACGTGTCAAGCCAATAAATGGATTGAACTTTCATTTCTATGTAACCACACCTTTGGGAAACTAGGAAGGTTCCTAATTAATGGTCCTCCATTAATCCCATGAATGTTTCACTCCCTTCCCCTCTATTATTTATATGGATCTTGGGGGCGGAATTGGCATGGCTTCACCAAGAAACAAAGCTCTAGTGAAGTGTTGCGGAACCCAACACTTGGGGGACGGAGCCGGTTCTGGTATGTTGTAGAGATAGAAACTGAAACCCCAAACGAGGATCGACGATAAAGTGACGTCATTGGAGGTTGTTTCGGGAATGGTGAACACCGACCCACTTCCTCAACTGCGAGATTTTCTCCATCGTTCACAAGGTAGGGTTTGTAGTTTTATACCCCTTTAACCATTCATGATGTTCTTCGTGATTCAAGAATTATTGAGCCTCTTTCTACCTCCCTAACTCGGAGGGTGCGGGCCAAACTAACATGGCCTGAACTCTCCGAAACTCTTTATGATTCTTGATGTGTTCTTCGTGATGGAGGAGGATGGTGACTGTCACCGGCGAGGCTTGAGAATGGCAGCCATCCACGATGAAGGTGGCGGCGCGACCACCCCGCCAGAGAGGGGCCACGACCCGTCGGCCGCGGCGGAGCACAGGTGGTGCCCAGAAAAGCCCAATCGCACAAGGGGTCGGCGGCGTGCGTCCGTGCCGCCAGGAGAACGAGAGCTGCGATAGTTAAAAAAGGGTGGCTGGCGGTGCACAACGCGCTGTGCGAAGAAGTGGGCTGGTCGCCGCACTGTGGACCCTACTCTGTGGGCCTCCGAACAACAGACCACGCTCCATGGGCTGCCGTAACACAAGCCCAGCGGACGGGCGCCCCGTGAGCCTAGTGGGCTGCTGCACCGCGGGCTACCGTGGCATGGGCCGGGTCGTCTCAAACTGGGTTGGGTCGGCCCAGGTCGGGTCGGTCCAACTGGGTCAGACTGGAATCAGACTATCTTTGACCCAATTACATTCTTTCATCCATCACTTTGGCATCAGGCATCCGTTTGATGAACCGTCTCTGGTGGAGGAAATCTTGGATCGAGGAAATCCTTTTGGTATACACTATTTGTGTTTTGGATAATGTTGGGGTACGATCGGGTTTGATCGAGCACGAATGAATCTAGGACCTCAGGACTAAAAGTATAATACCATACAGATCGGGCGTTCGAATGACGCACTGTCTGTTGCATGGAGACCCCTATTACATGGAGGTCCTTTGGGATACATATTAGAGGGACTTCGTGGTAGTTGAAGTATCGAATAATGGCTTGAGGATCGGACTATCCTGGAGGTGATCAAGCTTAGAGCAGGTACCCTATAGCTGGCTATGTCCTGAAAATACACTAGGATCTTATGTGGGTCTGACGATGTACTAGGATCCTGTGTGGGTATGACTATGCACTAGTATCCTATGTGGGCCTGAGGATGTACTATTTTCTTATGTGGGTCTAACGATGAACTCAGATCGTGTGTGGGTTTGACGATGTACTAGGAGCATGTGTGGGTCTGATGTAGTACTAGGATCATGTGTGGGACTAACGATGTACTAGGATATTGTGTGGGTCTGAAGATGTACTAGGATCCTGTGTGGGTCTGACAATGTACTAGGATCCTGTGTGGGTCTGATGAAGTACTAGGATCCTATGTGGGTCTGACGACGTACGAGGATCTTATGTGGGTTTGATGACGAACTAGGTTATAGAGTGTTCTGGCGATGTACTAGGATCCTGTGTGGGTCTGATGATGTACTAGGATCCTGTGTGGGTCTACCTCATAATAGCTTAAGATGATTCAGTAGTTACTCATAATCATCTCTATTATTGTTCATAATATATACCGGTGTGAGCTGAGTTTGTACCTGTGTGGTACTTTCCTTCATGGTAATACCATGGTGGTATTCTTCTGTGTGGTGTACCTGTGTGGTACTTACCTTCGAAGTATTCCTTCCTTTCTAGAACAACTGAGATTTGGGATTTTGGGTTAGAACCTGTTTTTTCTCATGATTGAGCTCGGTATACTTGATAACTTAGGTATATGTATGGGCATATAACTATGTAGGTTGTTCAGTTGACTTCATGCTCTGTGGTTTATCCTTTGTGGGTTTTTGGAGACCTGGAGTGTCTTCGGTTACCTACTTAATATCGTTATACTCACCCCTGCACAGGCTATGCCTCCACACTGTTGTGTTTGGTTGAGATGAAAGACAATGTAGTCTGAGGATGAGGGTACCAGGACTGGTTGTAGCTCAGAGGTGGACCGTAGACGAGGCGTACTATAGATATGACAGTTTGAGAGTTATACCTACCCTTCAGGTAGGATCCTTGGTGGGTGTTTATAAGTGTTTTCCCAATTTACTTGTAATTTTCAATTTCTTGTACTTTCTAGTCGGCTTGTATTTTGGACCATTTTACTTACTGTACTCAGTATATTTACTATTCAGTTTACCATGTGTTCATATCCAGTTGTGGGCTTGGTTGTGTGTGTTTATAAGATATAAGGAAATTCCTTTCTAGTTTTTAGGGAATACTCTGTCGGTGCTAGTCACCAGCCCCTGGCATATGGAAGACGGGTTTGGGTTAGTCATGGCATGGTCCCTGGGGGACGGTATGTGACATATTGAACCACATTTTCCACCCAAATTAAAATCTTTTATGTCTGATTTTTAAAAATCATTACACAAAAAAAGTTATTTTATAATAATTTTTTTAATATTCATCACAAAAACACTATTCATAAAATACTATTCATTAAAGTAGAATCACTACATCAAGTACAAAAAAATGGAAACTTCTTAGATAACTTCTTAAATTTCAGCCTACGTTAATTTTAACAATATTTAGTAATTGATTTATGTTAAAGTCAAAAAAATTATTCATTAGAAAAACTACATGAAATCAAAGATAACATTCCATATTCATCCATATAATTCTTGGATGAAATAAAAATTTTCAAATCACATTTATTTTAATATTTATAATATCATTTCTTTGAATATTTCATTAATAAGGTTATTTCATCATCATCATTGTGTCATAATTAAAAATGTTTATTTAATGTCTAAAAATTATAATGAAAATACCATGATGTAGGAAATATTTTTTTCTTTCTAATGACTATTTATATTCTAAGAGATCATTTTTACAATCTAATATTTATAATATAATACTTATTAAAAACACAAGTGGCAGAGATGCTTTAAACTAGCTTACTTCAGAAGCTTTGTCCTATTAATTAAAGAGGCTTCCATGAGAAGCATTAAAATAGTTTACAGGGGAAGCTTTATAAATTTAATTAATTAATCTTCTATAAGAATCTATAAATTATATCATCCAAAAAAATTATGACATGTGTTTGGATAAATTTATAAATTTATTTTTACCCTTAATTACCTGATTTACCATTAACCACGATAATTAAAAATAATTCCTAAGGTTAATATTCATAATAAAAGATACCTATTTACACAATTTGAATATTATGATTCCTAATATAAAATCCATTTTTGCCTAATTGATATCACATAAGTTTTATTAATTATTTTAAAATTAATTCCAGTTGTCAAAATGATAAAACGGGTTTTTAAAAAAGTAATAACAATCAAAATATTGGCGTGTTTTTATATGTAATTTTAATGTGAAATTACTTCCAATGACCAAAATTGAATTTAATGATAAAAATATATTCAATTTATACTTTAAAAATTTTCAATAATATAATTTATCCATATCAATTATCTTGATGGAAAAAGATGTTTTCAATTACGATTTAACTTATTTTTACTATTCATCAAAAAATGACAGTTATAAGAAAAATATAAAGAAATATTCCAAATTAAATTTTGACGTCCCAATTCTTAATAAGTAGTTTATTTTTTCCAATATAATGTATAAAAGAGAAAAAAATAAATTTAAAAATGGGTTCATCATCAAAAAGTGGTAAAACTGCATTTTTTGGAAAATAGTTTTTTATCTGGAAAATTTGAATTTGTTCTAATATCATATCTAGAAAATAAATAAGGTGAATTTAAACCATTAAATTAAATATATATCATATATTTATAATTAAATTATAACCCATAATGAGTGATATGATTTTATAAACGCAACAACTCTCTTATAAAATATGTTTTCATAAAAACACATCTTTTATATTCAATTGGTTTTTACCTCTATTTCTAATAAATTTAGTAACTGATGAATCGTGATTTAATCATGTGTAAACCATATTTTCATAATTTTTTTGATACTATTATTTCCCACCATTCCAACAGAAAGGTTATAATGGTAACATTTAAATGGTAATATTTAGTTGTTTGTTTATGCTCATAGTGTTTCTTTCTTAAAACTCTATATGTTACATCATCCCCCCCCCCTTAAATAAATTTCATCCTCAGAATTGGAATTTGGGGTCAGTAACTAGGGTATGAAATTTATAAATAACATTATTGCAAACCCACATCAAGAAAAAAATATAATAAAACTTCCACTTAAAAGGATTAAAAGTGAAGTACAAAGGTCACCCAACATAACACAAACGAGGGTTACATTTAGAAAAACATGAATATGGAATCGAAAAATAACCATAAATTTATGATGGAGAGTGATAGAAAAGATGATGAGGATAAATTTAACAAATGAAAAACCAAAACCTTATGATGGGATAGATGTTCATTGATTTCAAATTAGGAAAAGTAAATGGAATTTTTTTTGGTTTTAAGATCATTTTCATAAAGGTGAGGAGTTTATTTATGATCATTAATAATAACAAAATGAAAAATAATTACATTTCATGTATATATTCATCCTTTAATAAACCATTACTGCAAACCCATCTTTTCTCCATACAATGAGTCTTCAAGATGACTTGGTCACACCTGAAGCACTGGAATCAACTTATAGAGAATACTTAAACAAAAAAAAGAATATATATCTATTCATCCTATCTTGAAACATTAATCAATACCAAAATGGTTTTTAAATGATCAGATAATACCTAAAAGTGAATAATATTTTATAAGGATAAGGTCTACTTTTAATCTCCAAAATTCAACAAACAAAACCCAAAGTTCAACAAAGTCCATGAGCATCAATTTTCCATATAATTCCTAAAAAATAATCCAGACTAAGATTGAAACCCAAAATTTAGGAGGTTTTGAAAACATATTCTTCCAAGATAAATTTTAACATTTATCTCTAAATAACATCAACCACTCTTAATGTCTCATAACAAAAGTATTAAACATAATAAAATGATCTCCAAGATTGGCTAATCATTTCCTAATTCCCATAAGTCAACATTTATATAATTCAACCGTTAATCCGAAAACACTATATTTTATATTTACCTTTATCATATAATCTCCCCAAAATAGTGAACATCTTCTAAAATAAAATTTATCAGTTAATCCACAAATCCTTTTCCAATCCCATGGCTATCAATTAGAAAATATATATGTCTCCAAAATCAAATTATTCATAATATATATAATAATTTAACTAAAAATAAAATTCCATACTAATAGGAGACTTCACATAGTCATGTGGTAGGTGATGCACCCTTGTCACTTTTCGGTTGTGGGTTTGATTCATGTGGCCTTTCCAGATGAAATGGGTTGTCACCCATCCCACAGGTTATCCTTTTTCTATAAATATACCATTCTTATGAAATTATAAAAAAATTAGATAAAATCTTTAAAAATAACCATAACATATTTTAACTGCAAAGGTTATCTCAAACCTGTCATTTCTCATCCCAAAAATTAATAGCCCATAATTTTATCAAAGGCTAATGTCTCAAAAATACAGTTCGTCACTATAATATTTCACATCAAAAAGCCTCAAAAGGGGTTTCTACGACATTGAAAATATTTTCTTAAAATTAAAAACCCATGATCATATCACTAACACTTGACATTTAATATTACAAATTAGATAACTTTACACTTGATCCTTTTTTTATAAAAAAATATTAAAATGAAACATGGTTTCTTTTTAATAAAAATATTAAAATACATTAATCATAGAATATTCATTGTACTTACCAATATAATGACTAGTGAAAAACATTTAAAAACATGTGATGAGCACAAAATCTATGTAAGGGAAAAAACTGAAACAAATTTACATGTGATCATGAGGGATATAAATAAGAACATGAGTAATTTTATAAAGGCATGAGAAAGGGGACTATCATAACAATAAAAACATGGATCATAACATGAAAATCTGGCTAAAAAATTTAATTTATACATCCATAAGCATATGAAAATTGTTCATCACCATGGTTTTGAAAATATTACCATGGTTTTTCACCAATATATCGTAAATATTACCAAATTTATTCAGCAAGTTATCATAAAAAAAGTCATATCTAGAGATTAAATTATTTACCCCACACATTGGAGTGATATCAGGGTACACCCTTAATATGTCTTTATTTTAATTTGTTCCACATAGTTAATAATAAAAAATTTCATAAATAACCCAAAGAGAATAAAATAAATGTGTTTCTTGTCAAAAATCGTGACATTTAAAAAGTGCTTAAAAATAAGATCATTATGTCATTTGTAACCCATGGAAAGGGAGTGTGGGCTATATGTATGTCAATTATAGAATCAAATATATCAATTTTATGTCTTGGTAAAAATCCCTTTAAAGGAAATTGGTTTGGGTATTAACATAAATAAAAATAATAATTTCTGGAGAAAAAGAGAGAGATTTTGAGATGAAATTTCTACAGCATAACAGTTATGCAACATGGTTTTAGAAAACATTAAGAATATAAGGGACAGAGGAAACCCATTCATAAAAGAGTAGTAATACTGTATAAGTACCAAATAACATGGTGATAAAACATGGTATGGCTATTTTAATGACATACCACAAAAAAATAAAACTTGAAACAAAAGAGAAGAAATTATTTCTTTTATAAAAATTCGGCAGCCTAACTGTGTCACATAAAAAATTCAAAAAATTTGTTGATGAAAGAGGTAAGGTTATATCATAGGTTGGACATAAAATTTATAGAAATAAGGATATAAGAACATACCCACACATAATAAAATGGAATCTAGAATACATAACATAAAAAGAAGTCATGACTAAAAGAGGAGGAGGAATGGTTCCCTTACCTTGAAGAGTAATTTCAAAAAATCAATGGTTGGGACCTTGGTGGGATTGAGGGAAACATGAGAGGACTCCTTCAGATGTAAATTTTTTTATATTTGTTGTGGAGAAATTTTGAATGATTTTAATGAAGTAATGGGTTGGAATTTAAGGAAAAAGTGAGGGGATATTTTATTAAATTAAAGGGACACCTCCTTAGTGTTTTTTGCAAACCCGTGGTCTTGACTGTTGTATTTTCCCAGGGTATTAGCCTGTTGGGACACCTCACATCATATTTTATTATTCAAAAGTCGACCAAAATATAATATTAATTATTATAACATTTTGATGTCATTAAACATACTGAAAACTCAAAACTGTTTTTTTACTATTAATCAAAAATTCAAATGTTACAGAAAAAATCCCAAAAATTTCCTATAACCATTTTATGACCTGCATATTTCAAAATTGAATACTGTTTTATAAAAATTTATTTAATTTTAAAATAAATTAAATACAAAAATATTAATACTTAACTAGTAATTTCTAAAACATTTATTCACTTATACTATGATATAATTATATCACATTTCCTCTTAAGATGACTAAAACATATGTATTCTTCCTTAGATGGTGTTACTATTTCATTTGTAAAGTTACCATTCATAAGGGTAAAATTAATTTTTCAAAGGGTAAAGTTACTATTCAGCAAAAAAGTTATTTTGATCTTATTAAACCACATTTTTCACCATGATTACAACCATGTATGTCCGATTTACAAAAATCATTTCACAGAAAAAATTATTTCATAATAAAATATTTTTTTACTATTCATCTAAAAAACTATTCATAAAATACTATTCATTAAAAAACACACTTCATCAAATACTAAAAAAATTGAATCTTCTTTGAAAACTTCTAAAAATTTATCCTAGGTTAATTTAAAAACTATTTAGAAATTGATTTTTGTTAGTCATAACAAATTTATTCATTCAAAAAAAACTGAATTAACTCAAAGATAACATTTCATAATCATCCAGAAAATTCATGGATGACATCAAAATTTTCAAATAAAATTTCTTTTAATATTTATGAAATCATTTATTTGAATGTTTAATTAATAAGGTTACTGTTGTATCATCATTGTGTCCTAATTAAATATATTTATTTAATGTATAAAAATTAGATATAAAATACCATGAAGTAGGAAAAAATTAGATTTATAGTTAATATTTATAATCGAAGAAATTACTTATATAAACCCATATTATAAAATAAAATACTCATTAAAAACATGAGTGAGAGACAATCATAAAACTATCTTCCTTGGGAAGCTTTGTCCTTTTAATTAAAGAGGCTTTCATGATAAACATTAAACTAGCTTCCATGGTATGCTTCGTAAATTCATTTACTGAAGCTTCTATAAGAAGCAATAAACTAGTTCATCTAAAAAAATTATGACTTTCGGGGTAATTTTATAATTTTATTTTTACCCTTCAGTATAAGGATCCGGCCTTAAAAAATTACATAATCTAGAATTAAATAAATAGTTCACATTGAGGATCTTTTTAGGTTTAATGTTTTAGAGAATTTGTCCATAAATATTACATCTCAAAAGTTACAAAGTAGAAACTTCTACTCAGTTGTTTTTAGAAAAAATAAAAAAAATTTGAAAGAGTCATGTCTAGTTCCATGTCTTAGATAGAAAGACTTTTCCTTAATCCCATCTTTGACCCTATTCCACTTTATGTCCTGTGAAAAACATTTCAAAAACATGGGATGAGCATAAAAAGCTCAGTAAGGGATACACAAAGAAGGAAAACTATTAGTTTCTCAAAACAAAAAGTAAATCATGAATGCTTCATCATAAGTAATACTTTTCACCTTTATGAATTAGTAAATACTCTTCACTGAATAAAATATCATTGATTACCCTTTTGTAACCAAAAGATCGCCATAAAACCCATATAAAGAACACATAACATATAAAGGTAACTTAGGACATAAACATACTTAAATAGAATAACCAAATGGTCGACTTCCACACATATCACTAAATGGAATAGCCATATGACTGACTTCCATACCCAATGCATTGGAGACTATAACGTAACCACCCATCCAGGATTTCCCGGCACCACCCGTCATTTGGTTTATCATATAACCACTTTTCAAATGTCCAAGTACCATTATACAATCATAAGATGTACAAAAAATATAAAGGAAAGAAACCATTTCCACATTTCAATCACAATAAATTGACATATCAAATCCATTATCAAAACCATTTTCAATAACAAAATACATAAAAGAGTATAAGGTATTTATTTTCCTTTTAAAAACATTATGTCTTGTTAAGGAAGCCAAAGATCAAATAATACTCGCAGCGGCAGAATGGTCGTTGTCACTGTGTACGTTAAAAAGAAACATAATTTTTGTAGTTTACTAAAACACTTCGTAGAGAAAATAATCCTTTTGAATAAAAATAAAAGTCAAATGGGTTTTTACACCGTATAAAATAATGTTGTGTATAAAACAAAATCTGCCTAAATGAAAGGAGATTGAGACGAAGTCCCTTACCTCATGTCCGACATGACTCGATCATTCTTTAATCTCTTGAATAATAAACTAGAGTTAATTTATACTTTCTTAAGAACCTTTTTAATGTTAATTATTCCTTTTATGTCACTTATTACTAGGTTATGAATATTATGTAATCATTTATGTTAATAACGGTCTTTTTGTCAATATTTGGTACTTGAGTCAAAAATAAACTTCTTAGAATTACAAGCCGTTCATGTGGTAAAATATCCATTATCTCCAGAATTATATTTATGATGTAGACATAATATATATCATATATATCCAGTATATACATGCATTTATAATATTACATAATATTTAGAGGTAAGAAATGAAATGCATTGTCCATGGAGAAGGTAAGTCGTACGTATGAATAAACGCTACTTTCATTTCTATTTCGTATTTAATAGAATGAAATAAAATTGATATAAAGGTATATTATAATTATAGTATAATATCATATATAATATCATTAACACCATCCTTCATGAGTCCCACACATCGCATTAACGATTCAAATCACTTTGAGGGGGCGGTAGTACGCACTTCCTAAAATGAAATTATCACGTTTATCCATTATGGAAACCATAAAGGTATTCCATAAATGAAAAATACAAAAGCATAAGGAAAAATTAAACATAATATATATCATATATAAATATAGTGACATCTTAATGGCCAACATGAGAGGTGGTAGGTGATAATTGAACAATCATCTTTTCGTGAGGCAGTAGTTCGTCGTCCAAAGAAACAGTATGTTCATCACCGATTAGATGGAGGTGTGTGTAAGTGTAGCACGAATAATTCTCATATAAACAGTCTACTATATTTAATATATTGTTTTTGTTAAAAAATGAAGGAATAAAAAGATTTTAGGGGGTTGTAGAAGAAAAATAAAACAAAAGAACCTAAGAGAATATATTACCATTAAATCGGGTAACTCCCATTGGTTTGAACCAAAAGGGTTTCTTGAAGAGCCTTCTGACTAAGGTAATGCTTCTAGGATGAAGAGAGGGATGTGAAGAGATAATATGAGCTAGTGTTTCATGAGACAATGTCTTGAGAGGTGTGGGTAAGGGGGTACAGGTGGGGGCCTTTTATAAGTGGAAGGAGTGTTACTTTTGGAAATCCTTGAAATGTTACTTTATTATGAGATGATTTTTAGAATTTGAAAGGTCCCACAATGATATATTTAATAGATAAGGTGATAAGGGTTCGAAATCCACCCATATAATAGGTTTTAGACAAGTTTAGGTCTTAGAATTTACCTTATATTTTCATTTTATTTAAATCGTTCATTAATGAGGTAATCACTGCATCATCATGGTGTCAGAAATAAATTTATTTTTTAATGTATAAAAATTTAAAGAAAATACAATGATGTAGGAAATCCTTTTATATTTCCAATTACTATTTATAGTCTTAGATATTATTTATATAAACAAAAATAAAATTGTTTTACTTAGGTGATACATACTTTGGTTATATTTTCCTTTCTTTAAAAATAATATAATAAAAGGTCACTATCACACTAAGTGATTCCATGGGGTCCCAAAGCTGGAACAAGGAATATGATGGTCATATGTGACTCAAAAAAGGATTTGGACACATGTTGGGGTCATTTTACATTATTATGATATTATTTTATTACCCTTAACTACCTGATTACAAATTAATCATGATAATTGAAGATAATTGTCGTCGTTACTATTCATAATGTCAAAAAAAGAGTCTTAATTACATAATTTGAACCTTATGATCCCAAATATGGAATCTATTTTACCAAATTACAAACACCGAAATTTCAGTAATTAATTTTAAAAAAATTACTGTTGTCAAAACAAATAGCGTGTTTTTAAGAAACAATATCTATCAAAAGATTGACAGTTGTTTATGTCCAATTTCAAACTAAATTTAATTATAATGACCACCATTAGATTAAATGGTAAAAATATACTATTATAACACATTAAAACCAATTAAAAATATAATCTAACCATATAATTAAATTAGATGAAAAATAATTTTTGAAGTAAAATGCAGTATTATTCACTATTCATAAAAAAATGATCATTTTCAGGAAAATACCAAAAATTTATCCAAAATAAATTTCAATGTCCCAATTATAAATAATATGTTTATTTTGACAAATATAGCTTATAAAATTTTCAAAATTTAGATTTAAAAATGGTTTTCCATCAAAAGGCGATAAAACAATATTTTAAAAATATTAGAGTATTTTATGCTTAAGATTGGATTTATTCTCATTTTAAGCCTCTAAACACCATATAATTCATAAATAGACATAGGTATGAAAATATATTATTCATTACTAACTTGGAATGCTACATCCTTCCTCCCTTTAAGAAATTGCGTCCCCGCAATTTATTTACTTATCGAATAAGTGAGGGTATTTATCCCTCATTGAATTTTCAGATTCCCATGTTGCCTCTTCAACTATATGGGTTTTACATATAACCTTTACGTGATGAATCACCTTATTCTTCCAGAAATTCTCTCTGTGGTCATGAATTTGGACCGGTTGTTCCTCGTATGATAGATTCTCTTCCAGCTGAACTACCTCTGGACTCAAAACATGAGATGGATCTAGCATGTACTTCCTTAACATTGAAACATGAAAAACATTGTGTACCTGGTATAAACTCGGAGGAAAAGCCACTCGGTATGTAACTGATCCAACTCTCTCTAGAATCTCATATGGTCTAATAAACCTTAGACTCAGATTTCATTTCTTGATAAAACGCATCACACTTTTCCATAGAGATACTTTGAGAAAAACATGATCACCTAACTCAAAAAAAAGATCCTTCCTCCGGTTATCTGCATAACGTTTCTGCCGACTCGAAGCTGTTCTCATGTGCTTCTGAAACAACGTAACTTTTTCTACCATCTCTTCTACCAAATCTGGTCCCATCAGCTTCATTTCACCTACTTCATCCCAAAAATAGGAACTTCAACACCGCTTCCCATATAATGCCTCAAACAGATCCATCTGTATACTAGAATGAAAATTTTAATTGTAAAAAAATTCAACCAAAGAAAGATGTTGGAGCCAACTTCCTTGGTAATACATTGTGTAATCACGTAAAATATCCTCCAAGGTTTTAATTGTTCTTTCTGACTTCCCATCTGATTGCAGATGAAAAGTTGTACTAAAATTTAATTCATTACCCAATGACTTCTGAAGGCCTTTCCAAAATTTAAAAGTAATCATGGGTTCACGATCAGATACAATGGAGTGGGGAACTCCGTGTAACCTAAATATCTCTTTAGGATACAATCGAGAAAGTTCATCTAGGACAAGTTATCTCGTATAACAAGGAAATGAGCAGATTTAGTCAAGCAATCAACAATAACCCAGATTGCATTATTACCTCGAGGTGTCTTTGGTAATCTCACATTCATGTATATACTCTCCCATTTCCACTCTGGCACTAGTAAATGCTGAAGCATCCCTTTTGGTAACTGCCACTCTACTTTAACCTATTGACATGTCAAACACTTCATAGGAAAATCAGTAATATCTCTTTTCATTCCATCCCACTAGTAATACTCCCAGATATATTTGTACATCTTAGTAATTCCAGGATGAACTGAAAACGGGGAAATATGATCTGCACATAACAACTCATTCTTCAACTGTGAATCACAAGGCACACATAATCTCTTCGCAAACCTCAAAACACATTCATTACCAAAGTTAAATTCAGGAAACTAACCCTTTTGAACCAGATCTACAATTTTCTGCAACCCACTTTCTTTCTTTTGTGCTTTCATAATTCTATCTGAGAGAGATGATCTCAATAACACCAAAAACAAAACAGATGAACTTATTGCACCAAAAACTTCTATGAAAAAGTTCATCAAATCAAAAACCAAAGGATCTTGTTCCAAATTTAGGATGTTTAATGAAGCATTACTTTTTCGACTCAAAGCATAATCCACTTTATTTTCTTTTCCCGGATGGTAATGAATTGTACAATTGTATCCTTGATTAATTCCATCCATTACCTCTGTCTCATGCTCAATTCTTTCTGAGTGAATATGTACTTTAAACATTTGTGATCGGTATAGATTTCACTCTTTAATCCATACAAATGATGCCTCTAAATGTTTAAAGAAAAAACAATAGCTGCTGATTCCAAATCATGTGTAGGGTAATTTAACTCAAGAGATTTCAACTGAAGTGAAGCATAAGCAATTACCTGATCATTATTCATAAGGACACAACCATGTCCATTAAATGAAGCATTATTGTAGATAATAAACTCACCATTTCTGGAATAATGGTCCAAAACTAGAGAATTCACCAATATTATTTTCAATTCCTGAAAACAATCATCACATTTTTTTTTCAACTGAACTTAACACCTTTTCGAGTTAACTTAGTCATTGGAATAGATAACCATGAAACATTCTCAACAAACCTCTGATAATAACCTTCCAATCCAAGAAAACTAAAGATCTCGGTTATATTTGTAGGTCCTGGCCATTCTCCAACAACTTTTGTTTTAGCAGGATCAATAGTTATGCCATTTTATAAAAAATGTGACCAAGGAAAGAAATTTGTTG
The DNA here is from genome assembly GCA_963277665.1 of Viscum album. Taxonomy (NCBI): domain Eukaryota; kingdom Viridiplantae; phylum Streptophyta; class Magnoliopsida; order Santalales; family Viscaceae; genus Viscum; species Viscum album. The sequence goes on along the minus strand of OY728155.1, from coordinate 210,919,667 downwards.
TAACCAAAACTCACATTTGATTAATTTTATATACAGTTTTTTTTCTTTTAAGGTTTAAAATATTACCCTTAAATGAATTTCATGCTCCTCTTTGCTTTTAAAAAACACCAAAATACCATCAATGAAAACAACCACAAACTTATCCAAGAACTCATGGAAAATTCTATTCATAAGGTCCATAAATACAGAAGGTTCGTTGGTTAACCCAAAAGTCATGACTAAAAATTCATAATGGACATATCTAGTATGAAACGTGGTCTTCTAAACATATTCTTATTTTACTTTCAACTGATGGTACCCCGACTTCAAGTCAATCTTCGAAAAATATTGTTCTCCCTGGAGCTAATCAAACAAATCATCTATATGAGGAAAATGATACTTTTTCTTAACAGTGATGTTATTCTATGATCTATAATAAATGTAAAGTCTCATTGAACCATCTTTTCTTAACCAAAAATGACCGGATCACCCCATGGTGATGTGCTAGGTCGAATGAAACCTTTATCGAATAACTCCTGTAATTGATTGATTAACTCCAAAAGTTCAACTTGAGCCATTTGATAAGGGGGTTTTCAAATTGGCTTTGAATCAAGAACTAATTCAATAGTAAATTCAACTTCTTGATCAGTTATAATACCAGGAAACTCATTTGAAAAAACATCAAGATACTAATTTACCACTGGAACGTAATTAATCTAAACAGTTCCTTTGTTTTCAACAATATGTGCAAGGTAACATTCATTTCCTTCGTTTACTATTTTTTCAGCTTCCTGATATGTTATCAAAAGAAAAGGTTCATTCGTGTACACAAATTGAAAATCCTTCGGAAAAGAAACCTCTTTAGCTCTGTTGTCACTATTAGAATGATAAATAGTAATCCAATCCATGCCCAAAATTACATCAAACTCTACTAGAGGCAAAACAATAAGGTTTGCTGGTAAATTCATTCCACAGTCAAGGATATAATGGTTTTAAAAATTTCTTTTTGTCTCAACATTTCACCCTGGTGTTTTTACCATAAGTTTAGGATTCTTATCTTGAGATGGAATTCACAATTTACTAGAAAACTTCTCAAAAATGAGAGAATTTTAGACACTAAATCAAATAACACATTGGAATAATCTGAACAAACAAATAGTGTACCTGATACTATTTCATTCGATGGCCCAACATCTGTTGATGTAGTTGCAAAGGATTTCACCACCCCTTTATACTTGTAGTCTATATTCTTTCCCCCATTTGAGTTCTTTTTTGGAACCTAATTTTCATAATGTCCCATTTAATTAAACTTAAAACATCTTACCGCTGGATTTTCATTTCCTGCTTGATCATTTTTCTTACAGTTACGAGCAATATGACCAGACTTACCACACCAGATGCACTTTCCAGACATCGATAAACATTATCCAGGATTCATTTTACCACACTTCTCATATGATGGATATTTGGTTTTCTTACCTCTAGGATTCTTTGATGAATTCTATCCCTTTTCCTGCCAACCGGACCTCTTATTCTATTGTTTTTCAAAGAATTACAGTTCTTCGAAAAACACTATTTCCACCTTCTCCACACATCGAACAAGTTTTTCTTAACTTTTGAACTCACGAGAAGCTAAAGACCTTTGATACTTTGTCTTTAACCCTGAGTAAAAACATTTTTTTTTACTATCATGATTTCGTATGAAATTTGTAGCATACCTTGCCAGTAGAGTGAACATTGCTTCATAAGCAGCCACTGATTCATCCCCCTGCCTCGATTCTATGAATTGTTTTTCCATCCTAAGATGAACCACCTTAAGAAAATATTTCTCATGAAAAATAACTTTGAATTCATCCCAGTCAAGATCATCAATCTCCTCGCTATCCCTAATACCTTTCACCATCGACCACCATTGATTATATTCACCTTCAAAATGGTAATTAGCAAGACTAACCTTTGGATGTTTCTGAACACCCCCATGACATCAAAAATCTTCTCCAGTGCTTTAATTCTCCCTTCTTCTAGCACATGGTCAGACGATCCTCTGAATGATGGGGGATATTTCCTCATGAAATGCTCCACCACTGACATGTTCCTCTGTGGTTGATCTAGATATTCTCATGTATGGATGACACCACCATTTATAGCCTTAGTAAACTTTTCTATAACTGTAAAAAAATGTTCAATTCTCATTCCAACCGTCTCAGGTTGTGATTTGGAAGGTTGTTTTCCTCCTTATGTCGTCCCAATATAGTTGCCATGTTTCCTCTGTGGAAAACCATTATGAACACAGAAATATCATAGGCAAAGCAACATGGTAATATTTAAATGCTATATCATTTCAATCATACCATAAATTAATTTATGGATATGATTTTAACAATATCCAAACTCTTAATTTGGTCTAAACCAACCTCGGATACTAGCTATAAGAGCCCGGCATTAAAACATTACTTAATCTTGAATTAAATGAATAATTCACATTGAGGGTCTTTTCAGGTTTAGAGTTTTATAGAATTAGGACATAACTATTACATCTCAAAAGTTACAAAGAAGACACTTCTACTCAGTTTTTTTTTCAAAAAAATAAAAACTCTTTGAAAGAGTCATGTCTAGTTCCATGTTTTAGACAACAAGACTTTTCTTTGATGCCATCTTTGACCCTATTCCACTTATGTCCTGTGGAAAACATTTCAAAAACATGGGATGAGCATAAAAATCTCATTAAGGAATACACAATGAAGGAAAACTATTAGTTTCTCAAGACAACAAGTAAATCATGAATACTTCATCATAAGTAATACTTTCACCTTTATGATCTAGTAAGTACACTCACTGAATAAAATATCATTGCTTACCCTTTTGTAACCTAAATATCACCATAACACACATATAAAGAACACATAACATATAAAGGAAACATGGGACATAAACATACTTAAATGGAATAATGATACGGTTGACTTACACACATATCACTAAATGGAATATACATACGACTAACTTCCATACTCAATTCATTATAGTTTATAACATAACAACCCATCCTAGTTTTCATGGCATCACCTGTCATTCAGTTTATCACGTAACCACCCGTAAAATGTCCAAGTACCATTATAAAATAATAACACATACAAAAAATATAATTGAAAGAAAACATTTCCACATTTCAATCACAATATATTGACATATCAAATCCATTATCAAAAAAAATTTCAATAGAAAAATATATAAAAGAGTATATGGTATTTATTTTCCTTTAAAAACTTTATGGCTTGTTAAAGAAGCCAAAGATCAAATAATACTCGCGGGGGCGGAAAGGTCGTTGTCACCATGTATGTTAAAAAGAAAAATACTTTTTGTCATTTAGTAAAACGCTGCGTAGAGAAAATATTCCTTTTGAATAAACGTAAAATCCAAAGAGGATTATACACCATATAAAATAATGTTGTGTATAAAACAAAATATGCCTCAATGAATGGAGATTGAGATGAAGTCCCTTACCTCGTGTCCGAATTGACTCGATTGTTCTTTATTCTCCTGAATAATAAACTAAACTTAATTTATACTTGGTCAAGAACCCTTTTCAACTTCATTATTCCTTTTATATCACTTGTTACCATGTTATTAATATTATGTAATAATTTAAGTTAATAACGATCGTTTTGTCGATTTTTGGTACTTGAGTCAAAAATAAACTTCTTATAATTACAAGTTGTTCATGTGGTAAAATATCCATTATCTCTGGAATTATATTCATGATTTAGATATCATATATATAATATATATCCAGTATATACATGAATTTATAACATTACATAACATTTAGAGGTAAGTACTGAAATGCACCGTTCATGGAGACGGTAAGCCGTATGTACGCATAAACGCTACTTTCATTTCTATTTCATATTGTATGGAATGAAATAACAATTATATAAAGGTATATTATAATTGAAATATAATATCATATATAATATCATTAACTCTATCCTTTTTATGTCCCACACATGGCATTGACGATTCAAATCACTTTGAGGGGGCGGTAGTCCCCACTTCCTAAAGTGAAATTATCGCGTTTATCCATTATGGAAACCATAAAGGTATGCAATAAGATAAAAATAATTAAGCCTAATAAAAACATTAAAAATAATATATATCATATATAAATACAGTTACATCTTAATGGCCACCATGAGAGGTGGTAGAAGATAATTGAACAATCATTGTTTCACGAGGAAGTAGTTCGCCGCCCACAGAAATAGTATGTTCTTCACCCATTAGATGGAGGTGTGTGTAAGTGTAGCTCAAATACATCTCATAGAAACATACTATTTTATTGAAATACTGGTGTTGTTACAAAATAGAGGAATAAAAAGAGTTTATGGGGTTGGAGAATCAAAGTAAAACAAAAGGACATAAGAGAAGACATTACTTTTAATTCGGGTAACTCCCCTTGGTTTGAACCAAAAGGGTTTCTTAAAAATCATTCTATCTAAGATAAGGATTGTAGGAAGAATAGATAGATTTGAAGAGATAATATGAGCATGTTTTCGAAGATCCAATGGCTTGAGAGGTGTGGGTAAGAGGGTAGAGGTGGGGGCCTTTTATAAGAGAGAGGATTGTTACTTTTGGAAAGTCTTGAAATGTTACATTATTATAAAATGATTTTCGAAATTTGAAAGGTCCAAAAATTATAGATTTTGAGGATAAGGTGATAAGGATCCTCAATCCACCCATTCAATACGTTTTCAACAAGTTTCGGTCTTAGATTTTACCTTATAGTTTCATTTTATTTAAATCTCTCATTAATGAGGTAATCACTGCATCATCATGGTGTCATAAATAAATTTATTTATTTATTGTCTAAAAAAAATACAATGACGTAGGAAATACTTTTAGCTTTCCAATTAATACATATAGTCTAAGAAATAATTTATATAAATAATAATAAAATTTCTATACTTAGGTGAAACATACTTTGGTTATATTTTCCTTTCTTTAAAAATAATATAATAACAAGTCACTATCACACTAAAGTGTTTGCATGGGGTCCCAAAGTTGGAACAAGGAATTCCATGGTCGGCCATGACTAAAAAAAAATTGGACACAATTTGGGGTCATTTTATGTTATTATGATATTATTTTATTACCCTTAACTACCCAATTACTAATTAATCACGATAATTAAAAATAATTGTCGTCGTTACTATTCATAATGTCCAAAAACAAAACAGTATTAATTATATAATTTGGACCTTCTGATTCCAAATTTGGAATCCATTTTTCCAATTTCAAAACACAGAATGTTCAGTAATTACTTTAAAAATAATTCCCATTGTCAAAACAATAGCGTGTTTTTAAGAAACAATATCTATCAAACAATTAACAATTGTTTATATCCAATTTCAAAGTGAAATTTATTATAATTACCACCATTTTATTGAATGGTAAAAATATATTCTATTTACACATTAAAACTAATTAAAAAGATAATCTATGCATATAATTAAATTAGATGAAAAATTAGTTTTGAAGTAAAATGCAGTATTTTTCACTATTCATTAAAAAATGAACATTGTCAGAAAAATAACAAAAAATTACCCAAAGTATATTTCAATGTCCCAATTCTAATGAATAAGTTTATTTATAAAATAGAGCTTATAAAATTTTCAAAAGTTAGATCTAAAAATGGTTTTCCATCAAAATCCAGTAAAACAATCTTTTAAAAAGATTAGAGTATTTTATGCTTAAGATTGGATTTATTCTCATTTTAATCCTTTAAAACAGTATCAAATTCAGAAATTGACATAGATATAAAAATCTATTATTCTTTATTTACTTGGGATGTTACATAAAGTACCATATTTACCATTAACCGTAATAATTAAAATTATTTACTAAGGTTACTATTCAAAATAAATGATACTTATTTACACAATTTAAAACACTTGATTCCAAATATGGATTCCAATTTTCCAAATTCAAAACACGGAATTTGAAGTAATTAATTTAAAATTAATTCTCATTGTCAAAACGATAAAAAGGGTTTTTTAAAAAGTAATAAGCATCGAAATATTAACATATGTTTATATATAATATAACACCCTGATATTTTAGGAGAAATATTTTTTTATGTTATACAGAAAACCAAAATAATCTTTTACTACACACAACACTGGCTTGGCTTGCGTTACACGCAAGAGCGACCTTCCTCGATAGCTTGCGTTTTACAAAATACCGAGTTTCACTAAACAACGATATGTAACTAAAATATAATATAAACAATATGTTACAAATAGTATTAGCCACATTTTTAATTTTATATAACATTATAATTCATCTTACATATGATATGAGAAAAAAAAATTTGGATATAAGAATTATTTTTTTCAAAAATGCAAGTTTTCCACTTTTTGGTGGCGCACCCATTTACATCTACTTTTTAAAAAGTTTATGAGTTAAATTTCACAAAATAAACTTCTTCTTTTTTATTAGGATATAAAAATTTACATTCGGTAAATTTTTGATACTTTTCTGATCACTTTCATATTTTGATGAATAGTAAAAATACGCAAAATTATTCTTAAAAACATCTTTTTGCATCAAGATAATTTATATGGTTAAATGATAAAATCTAATAGTTTTAAAGTATAAATAAGATATATATTTTTACCATTTAATATAATTTATGTCATTACCAATAATTTTATATTGAATTCATAGGTAAAAACATTTCAATCTTTAACAATGTTTTAACTTTTAAAACTTGTTTTATTAACAATGGGATTAATTTTAAATTAATTACTGCAACATCTATGTTTTGAATTTTGAAAATTGGATTCCATATTTGGATTCAGTGGGTCCAAATTATGTTAATATTTTACTTTTATTTTTTTTGAATATATGAATAGTAACTACAAGAAACTTTTATTTACTATAGTTAAATGTAAATCGGGTAATGAAGGGTAATCATAAGATTATAAAATTACCCAAAAACCTACCAAATTTAAATTGGGTGAATTAAAGAACCCCCATATCACCTAAGGGTCGGAATATATTCATTTTGTGGACTTTTGAATATGAAAATGGTATAATTATTATTAAAACCAAAGAAAGTGACAACATATCACTATCTTTTATCTTATAAGTGTAATAATTTTAAGTTAGTGATAAACATCATAAAATAACGAATATAAAAAGTCACCAGAAATAAAATAAAAATATCTACATCATGAGAATTTATTTATAATTTTTAGGGATTAAATAATTATCATTAATAATGACACAATAGTAATGTTGAAATTTTTTTATAGATTGAAATATCAAATAAATGGTTTTAAAAATAATAAAATTAATATTATATTAACTAATTAATGTTCTCCGAAAATTTTATAGATAAATATGACATTTCTGGAATCTATTAATTATTATTTTTTGAATATATTCTCTATTTGTATTTTATTTAAATTAAAAAAATTAATAGTGTCAAAATTGAAACTATTTTTATTTTATTAAAATAACATATTATAAAATTGATTAAAAATCAAATAAATATTCAAAAATAATAAATAGAAATTTATATGGTCTAAAATTACATAAATTATCCAATTATGGAAAATTCACAACACCTTAGTATTTTTTTATAACAATTTAAAATTTAGAATATTATTACCACAAAAACAATTAAATAGATTACAAATGGATAAATCAAGTTGATAAGGTTTAAAATAAATTTCCAACATGTCTAAATTTTATTGGTTTATGAGATTACAACCCTATCACATCTAATATTTTAGGTTGAGTCATTTTGGAAGTATCTATGTGGGGTTTGAGTTTATTATAAATTAATATTTTTGAGGTCTCCAAAGGTTCCCCTCTCCTCTCTTATGAAAGGGCACCTCCTCCCTCTCATCTTCACTACATTTTTAGCCTTCAATATCGGCCAAAACCTATCCATTTCTCTTTTCCACTTCCCTAGAAACAAACTAGAGGTCCTGTTATTCTTCAAAAACAAATTTTAGAGCCTTAAGAAGAGGTTTAGAAGAGACACATCGAAGAAGAGGTAATATGCTTTACCGATTCTTTCAAATTTATTTCATCTTCAACTTCATATCCATTATTTGTTTCATTATAATGTAATAACATCAGTATCACTCATATACTGATATGTTATTATAAATATTAAACAACACTATTTCACCATCTATCCATCCTACGGAAAACGAAATCACCACGCGTGTGTACGTACGGAATACCGTATCCACGCCGTGGTGTAATATGTTTTCCACCACCACCATAATTGGATGGGTATAATGGTGTAAAGAATAAATATATATTATTATTATAACATGATAATAATTCTCATATATTCGATCATCCATTCCAAACACATTCAATAATTATGGGAATGATTTTGTCAGTCGTGTGTACGTACGGATTACCGTCTCCACGGTGCGACATGATTCGTTCTATGTGTTCTTAATTAAATCATGTTTATATAAATGAATTGAATGAATAAATCTGATATATATTAGACTAATAAAAGTATTTAAATAATGTAGCTATAACCAAAAAATAGGAATCAGTATTTATTCGACAATACGCGTATAAGAACATAGAGAAATGAACTCCCGAATAACAGGTAGCAATGAAATATTTTTAATAAGAATATATAAATATGACCATATATGATATCATAACAATGAATATGATTATGGAATAATTCAAAGACATTATTTAAATCATTATACAGGAGGTTTAGATACATACAATTCATATCGAACCTAATGTAAGGGAATATCTCGCAAATCAAAATTTTTATCCGAGATTTTTTATACATCGGTATTTACTAGGGAATATTTATCATCCACATCCTTGTTTCATCAATATGTAATATTATTTCTATCCTCCATCAATTTTCTAAATCAAATTTTACCTATTTTTTAATTTTTAGTAAAATATATGAAAGGAATCTTTTGCCGTTTTCAGTACGAGATACTTTTTGACATTTATGGAAAAACTAAGAGAATAATTTTTTTTTAACTTATACAGCATGAATGGATTATTATCCGTTCATAAAAAATTATTTCCATGAAGCTTCCTTTACAAGTATTCATATTTATTTTCAAATAACTTCTTTTATTTTATAATTTCATGACATGTTGAGAACAAAAAATGTTTTTTGAAAAAGAAAGGATAATTTCCTCAGGAACTAAATTATTTTCCATCTAAGATGATATAGGGTTATGTTTTTATCACTATTATTACAATGGTTTTATTATTTTGTGATGGTGTTATTTTTATTAAGTCCTTTTCTCTAATATGGATTATGTTTTGATAGCATGATGTTTAACAATCCCATTCTATTACATGGGTTATGCTATGATGTATGCTTTTTTATTTTGTAGCACACATAATAATGGTTTAATTATGAGATGGGTGGGACCTATATGTCCCTCCAATGAATTGGGTAAAGATATCTATCTCATGATATAGACATGGCTGGAACAGCAAGTAAATCCAGTTCAGTATTACTGGGCTGGAACAAGGAGTGAACTTGGATCAGTAATGGACTTTTCCCACAATGATAGTCTTGGTGATGATCCTTGACTACTATGAAATGATTTTCTATTATCGTGTTGTATGCCACAAAGTTTCTTGTCTTAAGTTCTGATTTTTGGTATTACATTGCAGTTCTATGATATTTCCCATGACATAATATTATGACCTCTTATGCAGGATATGATTTTCAAATGTTATGATCTTAAGAATATGATATTATTTACTTTTCATTTGTTACCATTACTGAGAATTTGATCTCACCCTTTTGTATTTTTCTTTTCCCCATGTTAGGAAGAAGGGTATTAAATATGATATTCCAAAAAATAGTCAAGATATCACCAAATAAACAAGAAACAACGTAGATGTTTTATGAACCATCTGTTTTTGTTTCCTAGTTTCTAAAGACACCATACCTACACAGTACTGCATTGGTTTTGTTATATTTTGTAATAAATATAATTCAATTATGAAGTATTAACAAGTTATGTAATCTATGGGTCATTATAGTTGGTATCAGAGGAAGGGTATAGTTAGCCTTTGGAAACTAGGAAGTGAACTCCTTAGTAAGAACCCTAAGGATATGTCTAAGAATAGGAAACAATCCAAGTGTTTTATAAATGGCCGTGAATAACCAATGATATGACCTAATGTGTGAAATTTTATTCCTGATTATGTGGTTTTCTTGTTGAAATTGTTGTTTCTCACACTATGCTTCTTGGTTTTAGCCAATGGCCAGAACCCGAAGGAACCATGTTAATGCTGAATGTGACGGGTAATTCAATTATTGTCTCCTAGAGAAACCAAACGTTATGGGAGTTGGAATGAAAAATCTTGTAGCCATTCTCACACAACTTTCTCAAGATATGAATCATACAGGTCTTCCAAAATAGAAGAGGAAGGAGAAACATTCTATTGAATCCTTCATGTGGTAGCATCCATCATCATTCTGCGGGTCTTCTAATCCATTAGTGGCTGAATAGCGGATCCGTACCTCTAAAAAGATATATTCAGTCCTTCAATTTTCTGAACATGATAAATTCATCATAGCAGTATATCGTTTGGTAGGTGAAGCTGATCAATGGTGGAATCTTATCAAGAATGTGAGGAAAATAGACAAAATTGAGTCCATGGAATGGGAGTAGTTCAAGAACTTATTTTTCAATAAGTAATTCCCCCGTATTTTTTGAACAAAGATAGAGAAGGAGTTTCTTGAACTAAATAAAATGGATGAAGAATCAATTGCTACATATGAAGCAAATTTTACAAGACTTTCATGGTACGATTCCAGAATTATTATCCAACCTGAGAGTAAGATCGATTTTTTCTTTAGTGCCTTAAAAACGAGTCTTCAAAGGGTGTTAGAAATAAGGGACTTCAATAGCTATGAGGAAATTTTTCAATGTGCTCTCAAGGTTGAGAGGGAGATGGGAGTAACCTATCAGTAATATTGGTTTGATAAGAATAGTAAAATGGAATTCAATGGAAAATCTAAAGACCACACTGAAAAGAAGACGAGTTTTCTCTTATGCTCAAAGTGTGGAATGAAACATGGAGGGAATTTTGTTATAGGTACAAGTAAATGTTTTAAATGTGGAAAATAAGTTCATCAAGAAATTGAATGCTGCAGTGATGGGAAAAAGATATCCAGTGATGCAAACAAATAAAAGGTTACACAGAATGGACCTCCTACAATTCAATGATACAAGTGAAAAGAAATGGGGCATTATAACAATCAACGCCCTAATCCAAGGGTTGTTGATGATGATCGACATCAACAATATCATAAGGCCAAAGGCAAAGGAATGTCACATGCAATTTCTATCAGTGACGTGGAGTACGATAACGATGTGGTGAATGGTACACTTACCATCCACTCGATAGTAGGAAATGTTTTATTTGATTCTGTATCAACTCAATCATTTATTTCTGATGAATTTTCTAAGTGTATCGCCATATTACCTCAGCAATTAGATATTGAGTATGGTGTGGCAACTCCTAATGGCACAACAGTCGCATCAAAAGTTTACAATTCATATCCAATTGGAGATTGTGGGAAAGTCCTCCCTAAAAATCTTGTGATCCTTCCTATAGTGGAATTTGATGTGATTCTTGGCATGGATTGGCTTTCTTTATATGGAGCTCTTATCAATTTCCAAATAAGGGAAGTCACATTTCATATTCCAGATCAATCTATGTTCATCTATCGATGCAAGGATGAATATAACCTTCCCGTGGAAATTTCTTCTATCCTATGGGTCTTAATTCCAATAAATAATGATTATTTATCTCAGATTGTTGGAGATAAACTCATGATTAAGAATATTCCCATTTAAAAGAGTTTTATGTTGTCTTCCCAAAGAATTTCCACCTCTTCCACTAAATCGTGAAGTTGAGATTTCAATATAACTAATACCGGGTGCTATTCCCATTTCAAAGACACCTTATAGATTGAACCCAATTGAGATGCAGGAATTGAAGAAGCAACTCAAGTAAAATCTTGGTAAGGGATTCATATGCCCTAGTGCATCACCTTGGAGAGCACCTGTTCTGTTTGTTACGAAGAAAGATGAATCAATGAGACTCTTTATTGATTATTGAGAACTTAACAGGATCACTATAAAGAAAAAATATCCTCTCCCACACATTGATGAATTATTTGACCAATTGCACAGAGACCAATACATTTCCAAGACTGATCATCATTAAGGGTATCATCAATTAAGGTTCAAAAAGGAGGATATACCAAATACGGCTTTCCGCACAAGTTATAGACACTACAAATTTAAAGTGATGCAATTTTGTCTTACTAATTCCCCTTCTATCTTCATGGATCTAATGAATAGAGTCTTTAGAGACTATCTTGATCATTTTGTGGTAGTCTTTATTATCGATATTCTTCTCTATTCAAAAAGAAAAGAAGAACATGAAGGTCAATTAAGAATTGAATTAAAGACCCTGAGAAAGGAGATTCTTTATGCCAAGTTTACCAAGTGTGAATTTTGGCTTCAAAAAGGTTCATTTTTTGGTTCACATAATCTCAAGAGATGGGATATCAATGGATCCTGCAAAAATAGAGGTTATTGAAAGATGGTCGAGACCAAAAACAATAACTCAGATCTGAGGTTTTCTTGGTTTTCCTGGATATTATCAACGTTTTGTGAAATATTTTTCACTATTATCTAATCTACTCACCTGTTTGACTCAAAAAGGAGATAAGCTTGTTTGGACGAAGCTGTGTGAAGAGAATTTCAAGGAGTTAAAAAGAAGGTTATCCAGTGCACCTCTTCTCACACTGGCTTTTAGTGGAGAAACGTTTGTGAACTATAGTGATGCATCCAAGAAGGGATTGGGGTGCGTTCTCATGCAAAATGATATGGTGATAGCTTATGCCTCAAGACAGTTGAAAATCCATGAGCAAAATTACCCAACTCCTGATTTGGAGTTTTCCGTGATAATCTTTGCATTAAAAATATGGATACATTATATTTTTAGTGAAAGGTGTGATATTTATACTGATCATAAAAGATTAAAGTATATTTTCACACAAAAGGATCTGAATATGCACCAAATAAGTTGGTGGGAGCAGATCAAGGATTAGAACTACTCAATTCATTACCACCCTGGGAAAGAAAACAAGGTGGCATATGCATTAAGTCAACAAGACCATGATAGATTTTCCCGGATGAGGATCACAAAAGATCCAATATTTATGGATTTACAAAGGATGTATCTTTCAATTATAATAGATGGATAAAAATCTTTTCTTTCTCAAATGAATGTTCCACAATCTATATGTGTGAATATTAAAGAGGCACAGAAAGAAGATGTAGAGTTACAAAAGAAGGTGATAAATGTTCCTGAATTCCACATTGATTGTGTTGAAATAACAAGTTTCATGAATAGGGTTTGTGTTCCTCCCATACCATAATTAAAGAATGGAATATTTTATGAGGCTCATAGACCTTCATTCTCTGTTCACCCTAGAAGCAGGAAGATGTATAGTGACCTGAAAGAGTACTTCTGGTGGGATGGCATAAAGAGAGAAGTTGCTTTATATGTCTCTTGATGCTTGGTTTTCCATCATGTTATGGATGAAAGACAGAAGTCTAAGGGGATATTGAAACCATTAACCATTCCAAAATGGAAATGGGAAAACATCACTATGGACTTTGTCACCGGACATCCCAAATCATCCAAAGGAAATAATGCTCTCTGGGTTATAGTGGATCATCTTACGAAGTCAGCACACTTCATTACTATTAGAGAGGATTTCTCTCTTGATCAGCTTTCCAGGATATATGTAAAATAAGTGGTAATATTTCATGGAGTACCACTTTACATTATATCTGATCGGTATCCAAGGTTTACCTCAATGTTCTGGAGAAGTCTTAGGCATTCTCTAGATACAAAGTTGAGTTATAGCACTGCATACCATCCTCAGACAGATGGTCAGTCTGAGAAGACAATTCAAACTCTAGAATACATGTTGAGAGATTTCTCTGTGGATTTTAATTGTGGTTGGGATCAACACATACCATTGGTTGAATTTTCAAATAATAATAGATTTCACTCCAGTATTCAGATGGCTCCTTATGAAGCTCTCTATGGAAAGAAATGCAAAACTCCAACTTGCTGGGATGAAGTTGGGGAAAAAATCTATTAGGACCGGATATTGTTGATGAGATATAAGAAAAGGTCAGATCTATTCAGAAACATATAATAGCAGCTTAAAGTTAGCAAAAAAATTATGCCGACAGCCGAAGAAAGTACCTAGAGTTTGATGTGGGTGATAAAGTCTTCTTACGAATATCTCCTTGGAATAGAGTAATGAGATTAATAATAAAGGGAAGTTGTGACCTAGGAATATTTTTCCTTTTGAAATACGGGATCATGTTGGGAAGGTAGCTTACTGATTGGCGCTTTCAATTAATCTCTCTCAAATTCATGATGAGTTCCAGGTATCCCTCTTGAGAAAGTACATTCATGATCCTTCACATATACATTGCTCAGAAGATGTACCACTGGAGCAAGTTCTTTCTTATGAAGAACAACTGATAGAGATTCTGTATCATAGTGAAAAAGTTCTACAAAACAATACCTCTTTCTTGGTTTAAATTTTATGGAGGAACCACTAGAAGAAGATACATGGGAACTTGAGGTTATGATGAGGGAGAGGTATCCTCATCTGTTTGTTACGAAGTGACAAATTTTGTGGGTGACATTCATTTTAAGGGGGGTAGAATGTAACCCCATGAGATTTTATGAGAAATATTTTTTTATGTGATACGCAACACCAAAGGAATCTTTTTCTACACACAACACTAGATTGGCGTGCATTACATGCAAGAGCAACCTTCCTCGATAGCTTGCATTGTACGCAATACTGAGTTTCACTAAATAATGATATGTTATAAAAATATTATATAAACTAGCCATTACAAATAGTATTAACCATAATTGGAATTTTATATACCATTAGAATTCATCTTATATATGATATGATAAAAACATAAATATTTTGTATAAAGGAATTATGTTTTTCAAAAATGCAGTTTTTCCGCCTTTTGATGGCACACCCATTTTAAATATAATTTTTGAAATATTTATGAGTCCAATTTGAAAAAATTAACATATTCTTTTGAATCCGGATATAAAAATTTACATTGGATAAATATTTGATACTTTTCTAATAACATTCAATATTTTGATGAATAGTAAAAATATGATAAATTTTTCTTAAAAACAAATTTTTTTCATCAAGATAATTTATATGGTTAACTGATAAACTTTAATGGTTTTAAATTATAAATAAAATATATTTTTTTCATTTAATATAATTTATTTCATTACCATTAATTGTACATTGATTTCAGAGGTAAAAACATTTCAATTTTTGACAATTCTTTAACTTTTAAAATCTGTTTTCATAACAATGGGATTAATTTTAAAATAATTATTGAAACTTTTTTGTTTTAAAATTTGAAAAATGGATTCCATATTTTTCTTCATGTGCTCCAAATTATGTTAATAGATTAATTTTTTTCTAATTATGAATAGTATCTACGGTAATTTTTCTTTACTATAGATAAAGGTAAATCGGATAATTAAGGGTAACAATAAGATTATAAAACTACCCTAAAACCTACCAAAACAATATTGGATGAATTGGATTCGAATAATATCACCAAAGGGTTGGAATAGATTAATTTTATAGACTTTTGACCATGAACGTGATATAATTATTATTAAAATCAAAGAAAGTGACAACATGTCACTCCCTTATATCTTATAAGTGTAATAATTTTATGTTAGTGATAAGCATCATAAAACATAGATTATAAATACTCTCAAGAATAATAATATAATTATATACATCATGAGAGTTTATTTATAATTTTTATGGACTATGAAATTATCATTAATTATGACACAATAGTGATGTAGAAATTAATTTTTTGATTTAAATATCAAATAAATGGTTTTACAAATATTAAAATAACTATTATATGAACTAATTAATGTTCTCAACAAATTTTCTAGATTAATATGAAATCTTAGGAATATATTAAATATTTTCGATTGAATATATTCTCTGTGTGTATTTTATTTAAATGAAAATAAATGAATAGTGTCAAAATTGACACTATTGTTATTTTACAAAAAATAACATATTATAAAATTGTTTAAAAATCAAAAAAAAGTATAAATTATAAATTGAAATTTATATGATCAAAAATATCATAATGTATCCAATTATGTACAATTCACAACACAAAAGTAATTATTTATAACAATTTAAAATTTAGAATATTATTACCACAAAAAAATTAAATAGATTAAATAAGGATAAATCCAGTTGATATGGTTTAAATAAATTCCAAACATGTATAAATTTTATTGGTTGATGTGATTAAAACCCTATATCATCTAATATTTGATTTTGTGTCATTTGGGAAGTATTTAAGTGGGGTTTCATTTTTTATAAATTATTATTTTTTAGGTTTCCCAAGGTGCCCATCTCCTCTCTTATAAAAGGGCACCTCCTCCCTCTCCAATTAAAAACATTTTGAGCCCTCATGCTAGGCCAAACTTTGTCCATTTCACTTCTCCACATCAATAGTAACATAATAGTGGTCTCGGTCTTCTTAAAAGACCAACTTTAGTTCCCTAAGAGGAGGTTTAGAAGAGACGCGTCGAAGAAGAGGTAACATCCTTTACCAATTCATTCAAATTTATTTCTTTTTCTAATTCCCATTCTTTATTTATTTCCTTATAATGTAAAAAAATCAGTATCAGTAATATACTGATATGTTGTTCTAAATATGGAACAACACTATTTCACCTTATATCCATCCTAAGTAAAATGAAATAATCGTGCGTGAGTACATATAAAATACCATCTCCACACCCTGTTGTAGTCTGTTTTCCACCACCACCATAATTGGATGGGTATAACGGTGTAAAGAATAACTATATATTATAATTATAAAATGACACTAATTATGAGATATTCTATCATCCATTCAAATACCATTCACTAATCAATGGAATGATATTGTCGATCGTGTGTACGTACAGCTTACCGTCTCCATGGTGCGCTGTGATTTTTTTACATGATATTCATCAAACCATGATTATATAAACGAATTGAATGAATAAATCTGAAATATTTTACACTAATACCATTCTATAAATGATTTATCTATAACCTAAAAAGATGAATAATAATTTATTAGACAAAACACTCATAAGATAATAATGCAATGAACACCTGAATAATAAGTATCAATGGAATATTACTAATAATAATATAAGAATATGACCCTATATGATATAATAATAACGAATATGATTATGGAATAAGTAAATGACATTATTTAAATAATTATATAGGAGGTTCAGAAATGTACAAAGCATATCAGACATAAAGTAAGGAAAAATCTCACAAATCTCAATTTTAATCCGAGATTGTTTATACTTCGGTACTTACTAGGTCATATTTATCATCCACATCCATGATTCCTCAATATGTAATATTATTTCTATACTCTTACAATTTTTTAAATGTAATTTTACATATTTTTGAATTTTTAGTAAAAGATATTAAAGGAATATTTTGTCGTTTTCAGTATGTGACACTTTTTGAATTTTCCGACCAAATTATGAGATGAATGTTTTTTAACTTATACGTCATGAATGGATTTTTATGATTTCGTAGAAAATTATTTCAATGAAGATTCCATTACATGGTTTCATGTTTACTTCAATTAACTTCTTTTATTTTATAATTGCATGACATGATGATAACATAAAATGTTTTTTGAAAAATAAAGGATATTTTCCTCAGGAACCAAATTATGTTCCATCTAAGATGATATAGGGTTATTTTTTTGTCCCTATTATTAAATTAGTTTTATTATGTTATGATGGAGTTAATTTTATGAATTACTTTTATATGATATAGTTTATGTTATCATGGTATTATTTTTAAGAATCACATTCTATTACATGTGTTATGTTATGATGTATTCTTTCTGATTTTTTGGCACACATAAGAATGGTTTTATTATGAAATTGGTGGGAACTATATCTCCCTCTGATGAATTGGGTAAAGATTTGTATCTGGTGAGATAGACATGGTTAGAAAAACAAGTATATCTGGTTCAGTATTGCAGGTATGGAACGAGGATTGAATTCGGTTCAGTAATGGAACTTTTCCACTATGATCGTCTTGGTGATGATCCATGACTAATATGAAATGATTTTATATGATTTTGTCTATATGCCGCAAAGTTTCATGTCTTATGTTCTGATTTTTGATTTTACATTGCAGTTCTATGATTTATCCCAATACAAAATATTATGACCTCTTATGTAGGATGTGAATTTGAAACATTATGATCTTAATAATATGATATGATTTAAATTTCATTTGTTTACCCTTACTAAAGATTTGAGCTCACCCTTTTGTATGTTTCTTTTCCCTAGGACAGGAAGAAGGGTATTCAATATGATTTTCCACAACGGAGTCTAGATATGATCAAATTAATGAGAGACAGTGTAGATGTTTTATGAACTAGTTTATTATGTTTACCAGTTTCTGAAGGTACTATACCTATACGTTCTTGTCATGGTTTTGTTATATATTGTAATAAATATACTTCAATTTTGAAGTATTATCAATGTAAGCAATGTATGGGTCATTATATCAAATTTCCATGTAAAATTACTTACAAGGACCAAAATTGTATTAAATGATAAAAATATATTCAATTTATATTTTAAAACTATTCAATAATATAATTTTACCATATAATTTATCGTGATGGAAGAAGTTGTTTTCAATTAAAAATTAGCATTTTTTAGTATTCATCAAAACATGATTGTTATCAAAAAAATGACGAAATTTATTCCAAAGAAAATTTTTATATCCCTATTCTAACAAAGATTTTTATTTGGTCAAATATAATATATAAAAGTGACAAAAATATATTTAAAAAAGTTTTCTTCATCAAAAGGTCGTAAAACAGTATTTTTAGAAAAATAATTATTTTATCCTGAAAAAATGAATTTGTTATTATATCATATCTAGAAAACAAATAAGATAAATTTAAGCCATTACATTGAATAAATAACATATATTTTTTGTTAAATAAAATTCCATAAATCGTGATATGATTTTATAAACACAATAATTCTCTTTTTAAATTGGATTTTATAAAAATTCATCATTTATATTCAATTGGTTTTTATTTCAATTTTTAATAAATTTAGTAATTGAAAATTAATTATTTAAACATTTTAAACCATATTTTCATAATTTAGTTGATACTATTCATTCCCATCATTCCAATGTCTATGTTAAAATGTTTATAATGAAATAATAACATTTAGTTGTTCGTTTAAGCTCATAGTGTTTCTTTCTTCAAACTCAGAATGTTACATACTTGACCTCCCAATCCACTCCCTTTAATTATTCATATCCCAATATCATATACCATCTATTAAAAAAAAGTTTATTATTTTTTATTTTCTTATATTTTTATTGATATAACGTTTTCACTCCACTTTTTTCAATTCACAGTTCCTCATTTTTTTCAATCATTTATTCCAGTTGTTCCAAAATATTTAATGGGTATTTATATTTGAAAAAATCCCATTATTAGAGTTGTTTATTCTAATTATATTCAATTATTATCCTTATAGTATATCATTTTAGGTACTTCGAATATTATCTTGTTGGTTTATATTATTATTTCTGTGACACATAATATGTGTTCATGAAAACCATGTGTGTTGTCATAAGACATATCTAAATTGTTTCAATTTAACACATATGAGTATGGAAAGGATATATAGGGATATTATGGACCCTCTATATGTTGTTAATTCATATCATATCTATTTATTCCCATGAAATTGATTAATGAATTATGAACCAAACACTAAAACTAAAGTGATGAGTTTCATTATATATATCTTATTGTAGTGAACCATATAAGAAATCCATTTTCCTCTTTTGAGAAGGGGATGTGTACATAGTATTATAATAATATAATAGAGTTTTTATTTGGATAGAAATACATGTAATTATTTAGAAATAATGTAATTTTTTAGATAAGGAAAGGAGATCTCCCTTTTTAAGTTAGTCTCGTGATGGGTGGTGTTTTTTCATAACCAAGATAACGAAAAGGGGGTCGACTGTGAGCATACACCTAATAATAAATGGGAATGGTATTGGTAATTGTATCTTAGTGGTAGTTGTATATATTAATATGTTCATGTGGAGATCCTTGAATTTTTAATATGAATAGGTTCACATGCCTTAAGTTGAGACCAATATAGACAGGGGCCACCTTTCCCCTTTGTGTCCACATTTATATGTTGAGATCAAGAAGCCGTAGTGGTTATATTATTTTGGTTAAGGAGATGAATCTTTAATTACGTGAATAACATTATTAGTTATATTATTCAACTATTTAGAAACAATAATTATAGATATGGGTCAATATTTCCCATTACCATTAAATTGTATGATTTGGGATCATGATTCAGTTGATATGAAATAACTATAGACAAAGAATTCCATTCCATTTGTTTAATTATTGATACATTGGGGTAATTATTCATGAATTATGAGATCAAAATACTCGTGGTATGATTTTTATATGATCTTATATTATTTTACTATATAATACATATTCCTTATGTATGAGATCATATAGGTTTAGGACACTTCTCTTGATGTCTTTATATCATATTTATTTCTTGATACGCCTCATAGATGAGACCATAATAGATATGGTGGTTTTTATCCCATTCCCTTAATATTGTTATATATAGTGGTAGGGACACCCAATGGGCTACGATCCAGACAGGAATGGAAATATATTATGCTAATTAATTTAAGATTTTATTATGATATGTTCAAGGGAATTTAAAAACTAGTCGGGGTATGTATGGTCACTACTTCACTATCTAGTCTTGTACTCAAGGGAATGCATTTATTATAATAATAATAATTATTATTATTATTATTATTATTATTAGTGGCATATCACTTGATGCATGGACCTATAAATTTATATTTTTTAGAGACACTATTGGTGGTGTCCTACAAAGTTATGCTAATACCCTACATGGGTATTTTGGTACGCAATCATATTTTATGGTTTGTGAAAAATGTGAGAGAAAGGGCACTGTCATGGATAGTTAAGATGGAAATTCATGATATAAGCTAGGATAAAATATTGGTCTATTACTTGTGAGTAATGTTTTCGGATGTCTCCCATGTTTTTTTATTTTTTCCCATGTTTCATATAATCATGCCTTGGGTTTTTTAGTTCATTTTTTAACACTCGTGTGACGTTATAGTTGTTTATTTTGTTATATCTTGGGATATATTGTCTTCTAATGGTTTTACCTTATCTTTAGTATCCATGATTTTCTTTTATATAGTGAATATATTTTGACAATTTTTTTAATATATATAGTTATGTGAATGAGGGAGGGTACAGTCGCAAAATGATATACATAGATCCTCTATATTGGTCAAAATCCTCCAGTCTACAGGAAAGCACACATGAGGTATATATCTCTCTAATTTGGTCACAATGGAGGTAAACATGGATTTAGATATTACAATGTGGTATCAAATACTCATTTAAATTTTTAATATTATTTCATCACAATTAGATGTTTGTTGTTATCAAGAGTTTGGATATACCTTGTTCATAGAAGTATCTGACCCACATATAAGGGAAGTTCAAGTTACCAGGAAGAGAAATTTTTTATTACAATATTTTTATAGTCGGTTCAATTGTTTCAAATTATTATGCATTAGGTTACTAATTTATTATTTTATACTATATAATTGTATAGGAGGGGAGATTTATGGGTCATCATAAATTATTTTTAGCACAAAGGACTCAAGTGGTTTTTTTCTTTATTATGGTTTAGAATCTTTATTATGATATAGGGTTTGGTTTTTTAATGTTTCAGTATCAATTAAAATAATTATTTCCAATATAACATAATAGTGGAATTCAATTTTATGGGATCATTTTATGTTATGTTATTACCATTTCATGGTTTATTTTTTGAGTAATATATTCATCTTGATGTATTTTTGTATACCCCTAAGAGTGGGTATTTGGGGATTAAAGAATAAGTTGGGTTTTATTATACCATTATATGAGAGACTCTATGTATTTTCAAGTGGTATATACTACTTATTACTTATTAACAAATCTATGACATCAATACCTGTGGAAAAAAAAAATTTCGAGTCATGAATTTGGAATTGTAGTGACAATCCATCATGATTTTCACCTTTTGAAGACTTTGATAGTTAGGGAATACCCAACTACCTAGTTGTTGAAAAAGATTACCTATTTCTATCCCTAATTATTTTTTATCAATAGATTCGATATTTTTTTCTTCATGTTATTTATTATAGGGAACCTATAGATCTGTTAGTGGTTCATTTTATGTCATATATGACTTTTAATTTCACTTGCATCATCCACATCTATTTACTAGAGATGGTGTGTCATGAGATATAGTATTTCGGGTTGTGTTTATGTGGGACGTTATTGACCATATTGGAAAATAACCTAAGAGGAACATGATGATTTAAACATATATTCTTTGAGGACTAATAAACGAGTGATGGGATAACCTAGTATAGGTAGATCTACATGTGTGGCTATTTTGGAAGTACTTTTAGGATCATTTCTTTTATTAGTTATTTCCCAAGACACTGAGAGGAGAAACTGATCTAGAGAATATTAATTTGTTAGTTACATAATATATTTCTTATTTTACTAGCATACATTGGTTTTCTCATATACTAGAAGGTAATGATAGTTCCGAGGTTCACTATTTTGAGAACAGTTTGAATCATCCTATACGGTATTAGGTGAACATCTTCTGTCTATCTACATGCACTACAATGGGGAATCAGACACTATTTTAGGAGATTAAGATTATTTAGGTGTTCTTATATGGTAGTTTTATATAAATTTATGGACTAAGAGAAAATATTCTTATATTTGGAATCATTTACCAAATGATTCCCTCTATAGTGGTGATAAATAGGCCATTTTTGATCATGTATCTTCCTCTTCTAAGAATGGAATGACACAAAATTTATGTTATCATTGTGGTAGGGTGGGGAATACCCCCCGAATGGCCCAAAGGCCATAATGTTTATTAATTTTGGATAACCCCCCCCCCTCATGGGATGAGGGGGAACCCTTACAAGACTCGTAGGTTCTGAGATTACATGGCCTATAAGCTTTAAAACAGTACTTGACCCGAAGGTCTTAGGAAATACAACAAGACAATCTACAAGGAACTGCCCCTCCCCAGCATATGCATCATTATAGTATCTCTACACCGTTTCATGGTCATCTTGATAGGCTTCACATTTAATCAAAGGCTAGTCCCGATGGAATATCCATACCCTCTCATTCTAATAAATCCATTTGGCTCTAACCTGGGGAGTGCACCTGCTCTTAATCCTCATCCATGGCTGCTCCATTTTTTGTTGAGTCTGTATGAGGAAACTGCATGTGGACGAAAGGCCTTGAGGTGGATCAAAGGCCTTAAAGGTTCCTTGAAAGCCCTAAAGACCCGAATGCCTGGGTGGCCTGAAATCCTTAAATACTACATGCCCTAACCAGTGGCCCATGGTGAATAGTTTCAACTCTTATAGTACCAAACAATACCTGCTATAGTAACTGATATAGTGGATGCTAAAATACCAAATAATATCTATTATAGTAACTACTATAGTGGCTTCTACAGTGCCCACATAGTGTACAGTCTACTACAGTCCATGCACAGTGTACAGTCTGCTACAACAGTACTCATACAGTGTACAGTCTGCTATAGTGCTAGCTACAGTACCCTTTGAAATATGCCTCTACCTGGTTTTTGAACCTAGGTCTCATGGATGCAGTTAAGGATACCTCACCAGCTGGGTTGATGCTCATGCTCTAGGGTGGGGAATACCAGATCACATAGATAGTGAAAAATTATATAGTGATGATCATGTGAGAAAATGGAAAATATACTGTTATTTTGTTAACATTTTTCTTGGATAAAGAGTGGTCATAACATGGTCTAGATCCGATACCTAGTAAATATTGAATTATTTACTGATAAAACATAATTTTTTTAATATTTTATTAATAATAAATGAAATGATTTCCTCTCATTGTGTTAATTTTTTTTATTTATAAAATATTTGGGATTAGATCATTCATTTGAAAATTTGATGAAAATTCAAGTTTTACCATTTTAAAATTCACTATAGTATTTTGAAGATAAATATTTAATATGACTTCTTTGAATACAAAATTTCATAACATTATTCCTCACATAATGTGATATTACTTTTATTCAACACCCTAGAGCTAAAGAGTGCATTTGTATGTAGTAAATAGGCCATTAAGTCAAGAGTGGGTTGGACACGCCGGATTGGAAATCACTTTAGTTTGTGGTCCATGACATCTTCATCTGAGCTTATATTGGGCCAAAATATTAAAATTATCTCTCCAACCCAATTTTTTACAAATCATTCTTATGGAAGAACAGTTGGTTCATGCGTTTTAAAGGTCAAATGGGCGGTGAAATTTGGATTAAAATATCTGGGTGAGATTCCCCATTCACACTTGAAACATCTTTAAACCTTACCTCCCATGTACTCTATAAATTTGTTTTTTTTCACATTTGGACGGGTTGGGACTTCAATTGTGAATTTTAGGTTAGAGGATAATCAGATCAACTCAAATTATTTAACCATTTCAATATGGTTTATTCTTGAAGCAAGGATCCCTTCGACGAGGCCTTCTTCATCTTCTTCGTGTTATAATAATTTTGTTTGCGTAATAACCTCTTTTTTATTATTTAATTTCTTTTATATTCCTATTTTTATTCATTTATTATTCTCTTAATATTCCTATTTGTGATGGAATTCAATAGTACAAACAACATTGGTTTATACCCTTTCTAAACCTATGCACTTTAATAATGTTTCTACGATGACTACACAGCCCATAAAAGAGTTGTTTTTTAGTTATCGATCAACCACTATCCTTATTCACTAATTTATTTTTGATTCATTGTTATACTATAATTAAAATAATATTATCTATTAATTTAGTTTTTAATTTAATTGAACTTAATAATGAAATTGAACAATTAACAAAAAACATGTGAGGTAAGGAATTGTGTGAAATGTGAGAGCGCAATCCTAATCGGTAATACAAAACCATACAAGATCAATTTTTAGAGTTCAAACATAATCCATGAACTAAATTAATTATAATTTCTATAGTTTAAATGTGCATTAATTTAACAATGACCATAATCTAACCATATAACATCAATTAAAGAAGGGTGTTCTGATTGCATGTTCTGAAGTTAGCCTAGTGTTAAATTAACTTCATATTTTTGTAATGATAATTATTGTACGAATTGAGATTTAAATAGTTAAGTTAATGTAAATTTAAATGATAATTATAAATAATTGAGTGAAGAGGTAGAGTTATATCGATGATTCATTTTAAAATATTTTTTTATAAAAAACATCTTCTTGTGGGGTTTTTTTAATCGAACTTCATTTCAAAAAAAAATCTTCTTCACACAAACTTATTTTAAATCTATAAATGATAAACCAACCCCTTCCTTTTAATTAGTGTTATTATTTACTTTTATTATATTTTTAAATTACCTTTATTATGTTGTTATATTTACTTCTTCCTTTGAGATATGACCTTGGTTAGCTATTCTGCTCCATCTAACTACCCAAACTAAATATCATTTAAAAGCACCGATGAAAAAATATTTTATATTGGTGATGTTTCTAGATAGGAATGTAATTATTTCATCTATTTATAGGTACTAATTTCATTTTAAATTTTATTCTCCTCTTCTCTTCTCTCTTCCTTCTTTACCCAAACAGAAGTTTTAATCTTAATTTTCTTCTTATTCTTCTTCTTTTTGAACCATCAACTAAAACTTCTCATTTTGATTTTATTATGTCCCAATTTATTCATTTAATTTTTATTTGATTTATGAAATTAATTAATCTATAGGATCTCTTAGATATTGACCTTGAAATTGAACGTGGCCTTAGGTTCCGAATTAGACATTCGCAGTCTATGGGAAGCTTCACCATTCAATGAGTTGGAGAATTCCTCCACTCCTAGAACATTGAAATTGAAATCAATTAAAATTCATAAATTAAATAAAAACCAATGGCTAAAAATATTGGAAATGAAATTAATATAACCATTCAATAATTCGATACACCTGGTATTATTTATCAACCAAATTCAATTGCATACCCAAATCTCGAATCATATTTTTAACTGAAATCTGGGTTAATTCAACAGCTTCCAAAATTTCATGGCCTCTTTGGTGAGGATCCCAATAAAAACCTTATATAATTTAATGTGGTTTTCTTAACCTTAAAACCAAGAAATTTTTATTAATATAATATCAAACTAAGAGCATTCTCATTCTCACTTGATAGAGCTGCAAAAGATTGGATATACTATTTACAACCAGAAAATGTAACTTGTGGGAATGATTTGAAATGTCTTTTCTTGCAAATATTTTTTCCAGCATCAAGGATTACATCCATTAGTAAGGAGATATCGAGGGATCAATAAATATTAAAGGGATTCAATGTATGAGTACTAGGAGCGATTCAAGAAGTTGTCTGAAAGCTTCCCACATCACCAAATCAGTTAGCAACTCCTCGTCCAATACATCTATGAGGGACTCACATGTATGGAGAGTACCATGGTGGATTATGTGAGTAGAGGAGAATTGGTGGATAAGACAACACTATTTTCATGTGAATTAATCAACAATATGGCACAAAACTCCCAAAAATTTGGCAACCGAGGTACTCCATGTGGTAGGGGAGTACACCAGGTATGCCCTTCCTCTCTTTAAAATCACTTGATTGCTAATTTGTTGGATGAATTGACCACTATGGTGATGTAGATTTATTTAGATAAAAATACATACCAACCCACTCCTTCAAGGCCTTGTGGAATTTTCACTGAGAAAATCCACCCAACTGACTGGTTCCCCCAACAACAAGAGACAGATGATTATGGAGTACTGTTTCCTAGGAGAACATATCAGTAGCAGAAACAGCCACATCGCCAAACGAAGTTTTATTCCTTTTCAGCAGCAAAAATCCATGGGTGGATGGATCAATCTAATATGAGGTTTGCATCTAGACAATAATAATGGCCCCCTTTTAGAAAAACATCCAGTAGCATCCACCTTACCAACAAGGTTTCCGACAACCCAAAAGGCGATTTGAAGCTCAAGCATCAAAAATCCAACAACAAGGAAATCCCCAACCCAAGATAGATTATAGCACTGATGGCCTTTTGAAGAAAAGATATCTTAATCAAAATAACGATGTTAAGAGTCAAGGTTTAGAGATGAGGGAGTTTAACACACAAATTCACCAGACTTCCACTTCCCTCTATGAGTTGGTAAGTATGATATCCGGAAATATTCCGTCCCAACCTACTCCAAATCCATAGGGTAATGTTAGTTCCATCAAATTGACAACTAGGAAGTAAACAACATATACATTTTCATCTATCGTTCCAATGGGATTCACCTCAACTACTAAGAATCCTCATTTCACACCAGCTAATGAGAAACCCATGGAAAAAGATAAAGGTAAGTAAAAGATTAATAATGTTCCTCCAAAAACTCTACACTTTCAAAATAGGGTTGTACAACCCAAGAAGATGGCTGAAAAGGTGATGCAAAAAAGTGTTTTGGATACATTCATGCATGTGGAGATTAACATCCCTCTACATGAAGCCATCAAGAAAATCCCAAGGAATGAGAAATTCTTAAAATAACTTTTTACCACTCGAAGAGGGATCAAGGGAAATGAGAGGATCAATCTTGGAATGAATCTGTCAGCACTCATTATGAAAAATCTAGCAATTCCAACAAAGTGAAAGGATCACAAGACATTCATCATACCAAGCACTATTGTGGATTTTCACTTTCTGATGCTTTATGTGATTTAGGAGCTTCCATAAATATAATTCCTCACTCTATTTTTTATTCTTTATAGGTTGGAGAGTGGAATCCCATGAGAGTAGTGGTGCAGTTGGTGAATAGATCTATGGATATCCAGTAAGAGTCCTTGAGGATGTACACTTCTCGGCAAGATACATGATCATTCTAGTATATTTCAATATTCTAAACATAGAGGATAATCAATAAAGTTCTCATTCTCCCATTATCCTAAGTAGTCCATTCCACAAAACTGCAAAAACTATCATAAATGTTAATGAGAGTAAAGTTTACACAGATTTTGGGGATGATGTTGTGATATTTAATGTTATAGACTCCATGAAGTTCCCTTCAAATGACCATTCTACATTTCTTATCTCCCATTTTGAACCACTAAATAAAAACCCCATGGAATTTTATTGTCCTATGCTTTGGGAGATTATGGGTATCGGTTCTATTTTGATGATTAAGAGTACTTCCAAACCTATATATAATGCACAAGACTCTATTATATTTGATTTTGAAATGGATTCATTTTCTTATTTTGATCATGTGAACACTGATTATGACAAGGATATTGAGTGTGCTTATGGATTTGATGTTTTATTCTCCAAATTTGATAATATATATTCTGATACTGATGATCATTATGCACATATTTCAGTTCCTTCAATTTCTCCATACATACATCACCACCCTAAATTGGAACTAAATCCATTTCCAACTAATCTAAAATACTCATACTTGTTAAGTGGTGATAAATTACATTTCATCATTGCTAACAAACTCCCTTTTAAACATGAAGAAAAACTTTTGAATATTTTGAGGGACAATGTTAAGGAAATAGGGTGGACCTTGGATAACTTAAGAGGTATTAGCCCCTCCAATTTCACGAATAGGATTATTTTAGATGATGGGGAAAAACTGGTTAGGAATCCACTAAGGAGACTCAATCCAAAACTTCTATTTGTTGTTAAGAAATAGGATGAAAACTTTCTTGAGGCATGTATAATTTATCCGATTTCAGATTCCCAGTGGGTGAGTCCAATTCAGGTTGTACCTAAGAAAATTGGTGTTTCTATTGTTAAAACTAATAATGATGAGTTAGTTCCAATAAGGGTGAAAAATAGTTGGCGTGTGTGTATTGATTATTTGAAACTAAATCAATCTACTCTTAATGACCATTTTCCCTCCCATTTATTGATCAGATGGTTGAGAGACTATATGGGAAACACATTATTCTTTCATGGATGGATTTTCTGGAAATTTTTAAGTTCCTATTGCTCCATGGGATTAGGATAAGAAAAAATTCACTTGACTATTTGGCACATTTTTCTACTGCAGGTTTCCATTTGGCCTTTGAAATGCCCCATTACCTTTTAGAAATGCATGGTTAGTATTTTTTGGAATTTCATTAAGTCCTACATGGAGGTATTTATTGATGATTCTATAGGGCATGGTTCTTCATTTGATGATTTTATCTATAGTTTTGAAATGGTTTTTAATTGTTGTATTGAGAATAATCTGGTCATATACTTTGAAAAGTTTCATTTTATGGTAGAGCATGGAATTTTCTTAGGTAATGTAGTGTCAAAACATGGGATATAGTTAGATATATATAAGGTAGATATCATTTTGTCATTACCCTATCTGTTATGTGTGTGTGATTTTAGATCATTCTAATGGAATGCAGAATTTTACCATTGCTTCATCAATGATTTTAGTAAGATTTCTCTTCCTATGTCTGGATTACTTCAAAAGGATTCTGATTTTTTGTCTGATGATTCTTGTAGGACATTCTATGATGATATAAAATTTTCTGACCACTCCACTGATCATACATCCCCCACGGTGGGAGCTTCCTTTTGGGCTTATGTGTGACACATCCAACATCACGGTTGGAACTATCTTATCTCAGAGGGTGGAGGGACGTTCACATGTTCTTGTCTATGCATTAAGGAAATTGGATTCATCCCAATAGAATTACCCAACCAGAGAAAAGGAGTTTCTGGCTGTCATATTTGCTTTAGATTAATTCCCTTCATATTTATTGGGCTCCAAATTAGTTGTTTTGTATGACCATACAGCTCTACAGTACCTTTTAAGGAAGCTAGATGCAAAGCCCATGCTTATCCGATGGATTCTCCTTCTTCCATAATTTGATATTGAGATAAAGGATTAGAAGGGGTTGGAAAACTTGGTGGTGGACTTCATGAGTAGGATTACACACACACTAGAGGATGACAGATCAGACCAGGTACCACTTCAAGATATTTTCTTCAATGAGCATATTTATTCTATCTCTAGGACAAATCATTGGTATGCTTATTTAGTGAACTACCTGGTTGCATCCTAAATACATACAAATTTAAAGAATAATCAAGTCTAAAAATTAAAATGTGAGTCTCGGTATTATGTATAGAATGATCCATACCTGTGGCGCTTGGGTAGTTATCATGTTATTATGAGGCATGTTCCTAATCAGAAGTTTGATTTTGTTCTGCAATTCTATCATACACTTTATTTTGGTGGACACTTTGGACCCCAACGGATAGCTAGAAATGTTTTTGACTCTAGATTATATTGTCCTAGATTATTTCATAATTCCTATGTGTTTTGTAAGTTATGATCTCATTGCCAACATACTAGGAACATTTCTAGGAGACATGAGATGCCCCAACAACCCATACTATTCTATGAGTTTTTTGATGTATAGGGAATTGATTTTATGGTTACTTTTCCTAGTTCATTTTCATTTGGGTATATTTTGTTTTCTATTGATTATGTGATTAAATGGGAGGATTCTAAGGCCACCAAGACTAATGATTCACATGTTGTAGTGGACTTTGTCAAGAAATGTTTTTTTTTCTGAAGGTTTAGAGTACCAAAGGACATCATTAGTTACCAAGGTAAACATTTATGCAACCGGAATTTGGATACCCTTATTTATATGTTTGGTGGGTCAAAAAATAAATCAACACCGTACCACACCCAAAAAAATGGCTAGGATGAGGTTTGAAATCGTGAGTTGAAACAAATTTTAGAGAAAACCATGCATCCGAATTAGAAGGATTGGAGAAAGTTCTTGGATGATGTGATCTAGGAATATAGGAAATTATATAAAACTCCCATCATTATTTACCCATTTAATATTGTTTTTATGAAGTCTTATCATCTACCCATGGAGGTTGAGTATTGGGATTATTGGGATATAAAGAAATGCAACATGGATTTGTCCCAAGCTATAATACAACAGAAACTGAAAATTCAAGAGTATGAGGAGATTCAATTATCATCATATGAGAACTCCAGTCTTTATATAGAAATATCCAAATCAGATCATAAAAAATGATCCATAAAAAGGAATTTCATTTTGAAGAGAAAGTATTTCTCTATAGTTCACGTCTGAAGCTGATGCCTCATAAGTTTCATTCTAGGTGGTTAGGTCCTTATGTTGTGACTAATGTTTTTCTTTATGGTAAAGTGTAGATTACACAAGAGGAAAAAATAATGAGCTTTACAGTCATTGGAAAACGTTTGAAGAAATACATTGAGGGTCTTCTAACTAATGTAGTGGATTTCATCACACTGCATGACCCCATCATTACTTGTGCATATCAGGTTGTTCCTATCCCTTTCACTTTTATATTACTTTTCATATTTAAAATTATGAATTTATTGTGCACATATAATCTCATGGGTTTACATTGAGAATAATTGATTATTTTATGTGTGGGGGTGGGAAAATTGTAGTTTAGTAATTTCAATTGTTTTCCTTTTTTTCAATGATTTAATAAAAATGTATTTTTTTCAATTTTTTATTTTTCATTTTTCAATTTTTTTCGTGTTCTTGAAACTATTGATCGAAAATAATTCTCATCATGAATTTAAAATCCATGTTAATAACTTAAACAATGTATCCCATGAAACTGAGCTTAAAGGAATTCTGAAAATGACTTTGCTTCCAGTTCAAATCTTTAGTAAATTCATGAAAAGTACTCTGAATTTTTAATCACATGTAACATCTCACTATATTTATATTTTAAATCACTTTATTATGAGGCTTATTAAACATTATTTTCATATTATTTACATTCACCTCACTAATTGGGTGAACCAAACCATTCTTGATTTAACCAGAATTTAATTTATTATTGTCAAATATTAAGGGTTTTAAGTACTTGTGTATTAAAAATATTGAGGCATTTCTTTGGTATTAAAGCCCCAATTTAATAAGATTCATTTTTTTAATGGAATTCCATGAAAATTTAATCCTTGTATCCCTTATAATCCATATACATCCTATTAGGATAGCCACATTACAAGCCTATTTTCCCTATCCAACCAACTCTTGAAGTAAAATTTCATAATCTATTTGAACATAAGTGTGGTGGAAGTTGTCTTGTGTTCTGCTACCACATTTTTTGATACTTTGGGTGGAAAATTATATTCTGAAGAGTTTTTTTTGCTACTAAATAAAATCATTATATTGAAAGCAGTTCATTTTTTGGATCTTTCATGATATGTGAGGATGTGACATTTCTAGAGCTTCTAATAGAAGAAGAATGTCGTGCATATCTGGAGTTTTCAAGAAAATTATGTTTGATAATATAGAAATTTTTGTTACATGGTTTTCACATTAAATTATTTTTCATGATGATGAACATTAATTTATTCTGAGGGGATTGAGGAGGAGACCATATTTTAGAGAAAATTAGATTAATTCAATTTTTCTTTAAAAAGAGACAAGACGTCCTCATTCAGCCTCAAACTTTTTCACATCTAAATCCTACCCACCGAAATCCAAAGAATAACCCTAAAAAATGCTCATGATAAAAATATGTCCTTGAATAACATCATGTGGTGATTTGGGAATTTTTCAAGCCTATGGTGACCCTTTTATGAGTATGGATGAGAAAGACATTGCTGAAAATTTGACATTTTCTGTGATAAAATAAAATCTAGGTGAGGTAAGTGTTTTGTGCTAGGAAGGATAAATGAAGTGGAAATATTTTAAATGATATAAATGGAGAACTTTAAATAATGGTTTTTAATGAGGCATGATATCTTTTTTCCCTAGTGTGTAATTGTTGTATCTCAAGGATATGTGTTTTAAAATGTGTTTTGATTTGATTTTGATGTTTACTTGTCAAAATTTTTCAGAATACATGATATGAGGTTTATCCCATGGTGAAAAAGTGTATGTTTGGGGGAGTTGATAAAACCTAATTTTGTTTCATATTTTATTAATAATAAATGAGAACATTTCCTCACATTGTGTAAAATATTTTTATTTATAAAATATTTGGGATTAGATCATTCATTTGAACATTTTATGAAAATCCAATTTTACCCATTTAAAATTCACTCTAGTATTTCGAAAATCAATATTTTAATATGAATTATTTCAAAATAATTTTTTTTAAATTGTTCCTAACTTATTTTTATACAAAATTCATTTTGTACACTAGAGCTAAAGAGTGCATTTGTATGGATTGAATGGAACATTAAGTCAATGGTGGGCTGGAAACGCTAGATTGGACACCCCTTATCTGTTTGGTCCATAAATTATTAATCCGAGCTTATATTAAGCCAAAACTTTTAAATGATATCACCAAACCAATTTGGAACAAATCATTCTAATGGAATAATATTTCTTCCATGCGTTTTGGAGGTCAAATGGGCAGTGAAACTTGGATTAAACTATTTGGCCGAGATTCCCCATTCAAACATGAAACCTCTTTAATCCTATCCCCCCCTCAACTCTATAAATTAGTTTTTTTCAAATTTATAGGGGTTGTCACGTGCATTGGGATGTATATGAAAGAGCTTAATTAGATCCACTCTAATTCCTTAACCATTTCAACAAGGGTAGCTCTGGAAGAAAGAATCCCTTCGACGAAGCCTTCTTCTTCTTCTTTGTGTTGAAATACTTTTTTTTGCATAATAAACACTTTAGTTCATATTTAACATTTTTTTTTCTTCTATCTTGTTCATTTATAATTCTATTAATATTTATCTTTGGGATAAAATTCAAGAGTAGAAACAATATTGGGTTATATACTTTCTAAACCATTCCACTTGCATAACGTTTCTACGATGACTACACCTCCCATGGAAGAGTATTTGTTTTATTAATCGATCGACCTATATCCTTATTTATTCATTTCTGTTGATTCAATGATATAATTTAATTCACATAATATGATATACTAATTGATTTTTTAATTTAATTGGTACAAAGAAATCAATTGAACAAATTAACACAAAACACGCGATGTTAGGAATTTCATGAATTGTGAGAGCGCAACCTTAATCAGTAATACCAAACCATAGAGGATCAATTTGTAGTGTTAAAATATAATCCCTAAACTCAGTTAATTATAATTACAAGAGGGGAAATGTTCCTTAATTTACAACTGACCATAAGCTGACATTAGAATATCAATCAAACAAGGGTAATGTGATTGCATGTTCTGATGTTAGCCTAACGTTAAATTCAATTCATCTTTGTGGCAATGTTAATTCTCCTAGGGTTGTGTATTTAAAAAATTAATGGATCATAATTAATTGAATGTTAATTTAAATGATATTTATAAATAATGGAGTGAAGAGGTAGAGTTAGATCGATTATTCCTTTTAAAATATTTTCTATACAAAACATATTCTTCTTGGGTCTTTTTTATCGAACTTCATTTCAAGAATAAAAACAAAAAAAATACAATCTTCTAGAAAACATCATTTAAATTTATAAATGATAATAAATCTCCATATTTGTAATAAGTTTTATTATTTCCTTTTATTTTATTTTCAAAATACCATTACTAAGTCGTTAAATTTACTTTCTCTTTTGAGAGATGACATTGGTCAGCCATTCTGCTGCATCTAAGTACCCAAACTAAATATCATTTGAATTCACCAATGATTGCATCTTTAATTTAGCATATATTGGTATTAATAGTAACTTCAACCAATTGGGTGGTGAATTAAGGTGTGGTGATCAAGTTCAGAATTTGTATCAGTGTTCCTCTCATCATGGTTGAAAGTCAAAATATGGTCATAGTTAAAACTTGGGGGTAGTCTATTTCATGTTATTAATCCAAACGTTACTAATTATAGTGAGACACTTTTATATATTTAAGTTATGATCTTCATAAAATAATAAAAAATTCATTATATTTGATATGGATGCACCATACTCATTTATATCCTCTTATATTTCTAATGGTCTAGGGATATGTGTATAGTATCTATTTTTTGATGATGAATTATATGTGTAACACCCTAAGATTTTAGAACATATTTCTCTTCAATAAATAATTTTTTTGATATATTATGATGAAAAATATGTTTAAATTTTATAAATAAATCTTAAAATTATAAATTGAATCACATTGTATAGTATTTTATTGAAATATATTTATACAAAATAATTTTTATTTCTCTTAGGAAGTATTAAGGATTTAAAAATATTGTTATGAATTATTTCTCTTTGGATAATTTATTTCCATATATTTTTTATACAAAATTTAATTAGAATTATTAAAATTATGAAATATTATTTTTTATAAATGTATAAAATTAATTCATTAGTTTTCAATTGGTTATGAATGAAAATAAAAGCACATAAAGGTAAAAATATATGTTTCTCTAGAAAACTACTGTTCTGTGAGTAATGTGTTTTTAACATAATAATTTAAATCAATCACTGTTTATGAATTATTTTAATTAATTTTACAGATAAAATGTTCATCAAAAAAATAAAAAATTTATATAATTATTTTTAATATCTAATTAATTGGATGAAAAGCAGTTTTATTCTTAAAATGCATTTTCTAAGAACTATTTTTTTCAGTTTTGTGTGCTTATTTTAAACTATATTTCTTCCACTTATATGAATTTAATTTGATAAAACGGTTTTTATATTTGGAATTATAATTCCAAAATTTCATATATTGGTCAATATCATTTATTATCATTATTAATAGTGACAATGATAAAACTTTATCACTATGGTAAGGCTTAAAACGATTAACATGGGATAGACATAGTGATAAAGAATTAAATATATCGAAAATATAGATAAATGTGACTAGTTAAGATTATTTAAACCCAACCTTATCTTATATGTGAATTTTTATTTCCATAATGATACCATCACATGAATATGACTTTATATTTATTTAATGTCTTAATAATGTACAGGTTATCCACCCACCTCACTTATAAATGTGTGCCTCCTCTCTTCACCTATTCACACCATCTGATAAATATTTTTCAGAAAATATCTACCAATATATCATGTTAACTTACCTTCCCACATCCTATATATTTTTATCTTCCCAAATGACGTTCCTTTGAAATATTAAAGTGTAATCCAAATGAGGTTTACCAAAGAATATTTAATTTTCTTGACTGAACTTTTTAGAGTTTCCTTCATCTCAAACCCCCTCAAAATATTCAATAACCATATAAAAATTATGAAATAAATATCTCTAATACACTTAAACATTTTTATGTTAATGGTACAACCATTTTCAACATGTTTCTGATCCTGAAATAAATTATAGTGTTGTTAGTGAATATGGGTGGACTACCAACTCCATGATGTGATGTGATTCATTTTTCATTTCATTTATAAATTGTTGGTAACATAGATTTATTTGATTAATATATTATATATTTAAGATATTATTATGATTCTATAAATATATATTATTATTTATCTCTCTGTTTTTCCATTTTTTGGAAAATGGAAACATACCATGTGTTAGTGTACGGACAGTCATCTCCACGATGTGATGAAATCCATATTTCATAAATGCTTGATATGAATGGTTATAAAATTGTATATAATGAATAAATATGATACTTATTACATGATTGAGATATTGAGGATTTTGAAACCATGAATAATGTGTATGTCCTAGAATTTTCAAACCCCAACATGCATGTAAAATAGAACAATTAATACAAAAATAATTATTTCAATAAAGAACTGTTAATAAATGGGTAATCGGAAATTAAAATGGAGTGATGTAGTGTAATGTAGTTAATAATATATTTCAAGTATAGATTTATAATAAATCTAGATTTATTATAATGGGGATTAATAATTCATTCAATGAAATTTAGGTTCTAATGTAAGGGAATATGTTGCAATCTCTTTTTAATTGGGATTGATCATACATAAAACTCGTTTGGGGGATTATATAATATTTACCACTTTATATCCATATATGTTATTCCAATATGTTTATTTATGGGGTTTTTAGCGTTTCCATTCATTATTATCTCTTCATTAATTAAAATAATATAAAATATGTTTATAATAAATGTATCCATTTTTTTAAAGAAGTATAGCTAGAAACACAACTCTTAGCCTTATTAAATAAATGAAAATGAATACATGAAGTAGGATGGGTTCAAACAAAAGTAAAAAACACCATCCAAAAAACCATTTTAATAATAAAACAATGAATGATCATTTCAATATTCGGGGTCAGTATCACCAACAAATTCCATTTATGATTGTTACTGAGCCTGATTGAGGATACATAACATTGCTTCTTTGGACCCTTTATGCACCAGATTGGGAATGATCGTTGATGATTTTTAGGATGATATAGAAGTGAAATTCATTTGATGATTGGAATAATATTTCCATAACCTTCTTTTTAAAGTATCCATTTCATTTATCTTCCCCTTAACATTAATGATAGTATCCAAAAAGGATAAAACTTCACTACTACTAATATGTTTAGTGGTATTCAATAAAAAATTCAACAGATCATTCTAGTTTTTATCCGATATATTTCCCCATTTATCAATTTTTGATTAATTGGAATTATCCCAAGAATCCTTAGTAGATTTGAAAAAATTCACCATTGTAGGTATAAGTTGCAATCCTCACCTTGAATAATATTCTTAAAAATCAAGGCATGACTGAAATCTATATCAAAAGGTTAGGAAGAAGAAATTATCTACTCCTGACTACCTCCAATCCCCACCTGAGCAACCCCACCAGGGCTAGTTGGTGAAGCAGAGGAAATTTCCATTGACTTATCATCATTATCAAGACTAGAAATTACATTTCTATGTGATATCCCATTAGGAGAAGAAGAAACAATGGTCCCACCAGTTACAACTCCATTTTCAAGTAATCTAATAGAATTAGTAACATGACCAACATTTTAAGTAACCTCCTTTCATAATATACCTGATTATTAGTGTGTCTACTATTTTCTCACACTAGAGACTCATCAACCATCATCCCATTTCTTTTCAAATGAGGCACATGAAAATCAGATTTATCAGAAACCAACACATCAACCATAGTGGATAGTGTTTTTTAAGTATATCCCTAATATGATCAAGTGCATTTGAAAAATAGACATCGTTTATTTTTTTCTTCCATTGATAGAGATTGGATGGATGACTTTTTATACTACAACATTAATGTGAGTCCTTCCTCCAATGTATCTTCAAAGAGTACCCACCAGTCCAACAATAATTGTTGAGAAGATTATTTCTTTCATAGTCAACATCAATTTGGATGTTATCCATAAAAGTGGAAAGTGTTACCCTATCAATCTTGATCAATCTGAGATCAATATCTACCAACATCCTAGAATATTATTCAAACCAAACATCATTGGTTTCTTATCAGGACGTATAAGAGTCCCAACTGTCAAGCTGATATGATGAAAAATCATTGGATTCTAAAGGACCCAATTTATTCTAAGAATTTTAACGCAAACTTGAGAAAATGAATTCATTAATAACAAGACATTATCTTTCTAACACCATTCATGTAAATGAATCGATCTAGGTTTCCAAATAGGGAACCAATTTTCCATGCATAATGAATAGATTCATCTGAATGAAAAAGGAAGTGAATAAATCCATGACTAAGAGAGACACATCACTAGTTAGAGAAACCCCACAAAAGAGAAATCGGAATAACCAAATAGAATCACTTTCATGGTTTTCCACATTTACATAAAAGAAGGCATGCAATTAGAGAATTATTTCGAACTTCTACTCTTCCATTTAATGTTTTAGGGTTCTATTTCACATGAGATATTGATCCATTACAAATTATTAATCTAGAATTTGATTCCATTAATAAATACAATGATCATGCTCCATCTAATTTTGGACTGGAATTTGACTGTGAACGCACCATTTATTTATCAAAATTCTTTATGATCTCAATTGAGATCTATGAAGATCACAAACTCCAGATAGGAAAGAATATTTTATAGCTTCCTACAATAATACATCTTTACAAATCTTCACCACTTCACCATCTTTCTGAATGATTGAATCGCCACCGATATTCCTCAAATCGTGATGCTATGAAACACCATTCACAATCAATGTGGGATAAACCTCATCAGAAGATCAAGGTTTCTCAATAAATTTCAAATTGTCAATAGATATGGATGGTTAGAATGGATATAAGGTAGATTTATTTTAGGATGGGATTATCATATTATCTGCAACCTTCGTGGTGTGGACATCGGTGAGGGAACGAGTGTCACGAGCCACTAATGTCAAAAAGTTATTTTCTATGATACAATAATTCATTATATTCATTATAACCATATTTAAATTTAATAAAAAATAATTTAAAATTAATTATTATAATGTTTTTCAGAATATGTTATTTCTTACTTTGTACAAAACGTTTTACAAGAATATTAATTTTAATGTTTGTTATATGAATTGGTTTTCCTTCTATGACGACCATTATTTTATTTCAAATTTCATTTACAATATTAAATATTTAGTTTTAGAGAAATAATTTTCTCAACATTCTAGGGAGTTTTTATATTTAAATTTTTAACATCCCAAGAAATTATGATTTATTTACTTTAAAATAAATTCAATATCTTTGATATCTTTTAAATCATATAAAAATAGGTTTAAACAAACCATGATACTCTATTAAAACACCATTTAAAAATGAAAATTATAACCTATCTGTTGAGTTGTCAGTAATGAATATTACTAACTAAATTTATAATATTATCTAGTTAATATATGTATTAATTTAATTATATGTATATCTATTTATTAGAAAAAATAATAATCATTTGAAATGAAATAAATGTTTTGGGAAAACTGTATTTTTTTAAAGAAAACAATTTCATATCTTTTAGTGCACAAATGATAAAATAATTTTTTCACTTCTAGAAAATGTGCTTGAAAAAAATATTTTTATTGTTAAATTATTATTTCTAAATTACTTCAGGGTAATGTTTTCTGATTTTTCTGAAAAGATTAATTTTTTCATGAATATTGAAAAATGATAATTATTATTGAAAAATCCCTTTTCATCTAAATTATTTATGTAGTTGAATTATGTTTTAAGTTGGTTATAAGTAAAAATAGTTTAACAATAAAGTATTAATTACAATTTATTTTAGTTTAATTAATTTATTATTGAATTTTGATATAAAAATATTCTATAATTATAAGAATTTTCTATTAGGAAATGTACTTTTTTATCACATGTATAGGTATAATTTTAAATTAAAAGCTGCTAATTAAATTAATTTAATTTTAAAAAATGGGTAATATATTTGGAATCAGAATAATTTATATTATATAATAATGTAATTTTTTTACTATAATGAATAGTGAAAATGTAAAAATTAGTCACAGTCATTAAGGTAAAAATTGGTTTATCAGGGTGTTGAATTAAGAAGATAAGGGTAAAAAATGACCGAAAACGTGTACAACACAAATTTTATTGTATTATTTAAATATTATCACCTATAAGGATCTATAATGTCTCTTTTTAGAGGTATTTTTAATGATATATATGTGGATGAAATTGTTTATCTTCCAAACATTCATTTGTGTCCTCTTTCAGACTTATGAAAGACCAACCCCTCTCCTCTCCTATTCAAACATCCAAATCCATTAGGTTGAGACACTACATAGACAGATTACTATATTAATCCCCTCCAAATATCCTATATCACTTTTTTGATTATAAATCTATCCCATAAATTCTTTTGGTGCAAATTTAAAGAGGTCATCCAAAGAAGATGTAACATTCTTAAACTATCATTTTGTTTTTTTATTCTTCCAATTACTTTAAATATTATAAAATCATGATAGTATTAAAAACAATATTTACCATATACATATATGTTATTATGTTAATTAATTAACCTATATACATCCCTTCTACCATCAAATGAGAAATGTAACTGTCCATTGTGCGTATTATGGACTACCACCTCACGAACTGATGAATTAATTTTTATCAAAACATATCATGATATGATATAATTTTGTTAAATTTTTATATATAATATAATATATAATTATACATATATATTTATAATATAACTTTCAATATCTAACTTTATATTCTGTTTAAAATATGGTAATATCGCTCATGTGTACAACAGACTATCTCCTTGCGAAGGAATGTGATTCATTTTTCACATACATTTTTCAAGGAAGGTAATAAAGATAAATTTAAGGAAATTATGTGATATATGTAATTATGTAATTTATATAATATTATTAATTATTAATCTTCCTTACCCTTTCCCCCATCGAGGGGATGTTATCATCGTGTGTGCGTATGTTTTCCATATCCTCTACATAAAGCGATACGATTTATTTTCCATGCCCAACATTTAAAAGCGGTTTTAATAATGTATCAACTAAGAAAATATGTTATTTATAACATTAATATAATTTAATATATGATATATTTTTATATTATAATAAGTAACAGGTGCTTTCATGAAAAAACATGGATAATAAAATAAAACAATTAACACCAAAAATAATAAAAATAATAAAATATTATTAAAAAATAGGTAGTAAAATTTTATAATGGGATCATATTTAATATTATAAATTTGATAATAGTTATAATATAAATTAATAATATTCTTAAAACCATTATAAAAAATATAAAATAATGTTTAGCTAAATGAAAAAATAAGGTAATGGATTTGGCTTCATTTTTTATAAAATTGAGACTATTTTGATAATATTTACCTATTAAATTTTATGTGGTGTTTAAAATAAGAATTTTATTATTTTAAAAATAAATAAATATCAATTCATGATTATTAATGTTTGGTTTAAGATTTACTCTTCAAGGGGATACAATATAAGAGTTACCAAATCGGTAGAAACAATATGGTGAAATCTCACCTTTTTAGTGATTGTTCAATTTCCCTTAAAATGATCACATTATTGTCATAATTACTCATTAAAAACTATATTTATTTTAGATATACATATTATTTTATGATGGATTTGATTATTTGTGAAACTATAAACTATTTTAACATAATTTGATTACTTTTAACATTATTTGATTCACTTGGGATATGTTGAAAAATGTGTATCCTTTACTCAATACAAATACTTCTTGATAAGGAATATTATTTCAAGAATTAAATAGATTATTACATATATAAGTAATTTTCTCTACATGAAATTACTAGTGGTTCCTAGTTATACATAGCCACTCGATGTAATGATTTGTCTTATGAGACAAATCAGTTGGCCAATCAGATGGGTTTTTACCCATTTTTTAAACAACTTTTCAAAGGTATTGATAGTATAGGTGTCATGAAACCTAAGATCATGATTTAAAATAATTAATTATTTACATCATAATAATTCAGTTATAATTAATATCCTTTAAAATTTCACATTTAAATTACAACCTTTTCATTTCACTCATAGTTATGGGTTAAATGTAATGTGTTTCATTTATTTACCTTTCTAATTTTATTAGTACTTATTTCATGTTCATGTTATTAATAAAATGGAATTTGTTTTCATTTATTTAACTCTCTATATTATATATTATTTGTTTACTCATGATATACTATATTGTATGTACCCCTTACTAATCATTTGAACACATTATTATTTTTTCCCCAAGTTATGAAGATGAATCCTTTGAATGAGATTCAAGGATAGTGATAATTTTCTTCTTTTATGATTTAATATATTTTACCAACAAAAAATGGGTATCATATATGTATCTTTTTATCCAAACTTATAAACTCGTCAGTCCTTTATTATATGACCTTTTTTATAAATGTGAATTTAATAAAGTTGGCACAAGATCCGAGATAATGAGGTCGGTGTCGTTATAGTAAGTATCTGAGGAAGTTCAATAAGAACCTTTGGAATTAGATTATGAAAAACCCAGATTATTGAACCTAACCCAATGATAGATATTGGGGATAATTTATAACAG
Source organism: Viscum album (assembly GCA_963277665.1). NCBI lineage: Eukaryota > Viridiplantae > Streptophyta > Magnoliopsida > Santalales > Viscaceae > Viscum > Viscum album. The sequence goes on along the minus strand of OY728155.1, from coordinate 210,876,298 downwards.
AATCCTATGTTTTTAATGAATATATTATTTAGTTTTTGTAAAAATAAGTCTCATCTTGGATACTACAAGTAGACATGGTTCTGGAAAAAATTATCCTAGAAGTAATAAATCCAGAATGGGTGCATCAAGATTAAACTGATCATCAACTAATGCAAGAAAACGAGTCCTATTATGAACCTATATTGACACACTTTGGGAATATGCTTAGGATAAATCACATTTTCGTTACAAAAAATCAGGAAGGATTTAAAAATGAGGACATACCCAAATAAACAAAGTTTATAATTATGACATTAATAAGGCATTACTTTTTAAAATTTATTTAACGGATTACACTATAATTATATTTATATTTCATATTTTAAAATTCATAATTATTTAGCTAATCTGGTATATGACATTGTTTATAAATGGTACCTATAAGGAATAAGGGTATCAATACTCGTGGACAATATAGTGATTACCCAATTAAGAATGAAAAGACATTTGGAATTAAAACTGAGCAGATCATGGAAATATTAGGATATATTAATCAGTTTATGTTAATTAACCTTTCCCATATAGAGAAAACTATTACATAGTTTGATTATCCTATATTAGATCACATCATGTGATAGAAGGTATCATCATTTGGTGCAAATAATAATCCAATTGTAGTTGTGAAATAGATTATGTATCTTGAGAAGATTTTTTTCCTTTAGATTCAATAAAAAATAAATTGTTACACATTAGTTGTATTTTATTAATGGATATGTTTATCAATGGTGGTTGTTGATCAGGAATACTATGGAAGAGTTTGAAATAGAGATCATGGAATTAAAATATAGTAATGAAACATTCTTTGATAAATATTTCCCTTATGATAAACAAACATAAATGAATAAAATATTCTTTATCTTAAATAAGAAGGAATAAGATATTGTTTATATGTATGAGGATGTCATTACATGGTTTTTTATTTATGAAATGGATTACATATGTAATACCGAATGCAAGATTGACTTTTTAATTGAATGTGTATAGCCATGACATTGAAGGAAGGTGTTCTCTCAATGTCTTTAATCATATGATGAAATAGTTTAATGTTACATAAAAATAGAAAAATAATTCCCTATATTCTACATGTTCATGGTAAATCAAGAAAAAATATGTTGAACAATCAGAAATAGAATGTGAATGTGTCATTGATGAATAAGATAACGAATAAATATCCATCTATTGAAAATGGTGGAAATCATTATCCTGGGAAATTCTTTAAGGGCTTGGGATTTTGTTATAAGTGTAGATAAAAGGGTCATCAGGATAAAGAATGAAAATGGGTGAATGAAAACTATAATATTCATTGTTAGAACTATTGGGAGATGAGGAATTGTGCAATGAAATTCCACAATCGTCGTGAGAATCTACCATAGATTGTGCCAAGGGGAGATGTCTCGGATTATTGGATCACTACAAATATGGTGGAAGTACCCAATGATGTTTTGGGAGGTACTTTAATCATAGTATGAAATTGTTTTAATTATTTCTGTAATTTTGGATCCTTTCACTATTTTATATTATAAAATTTTTTAGGAAAGGAAAATATTTATCTCAAACTATATAATTTAATTATTCAATCAAAACAATTAGTGTAAGACTCATTGAATCAATGATGTGCTAAGAAATTCCCATTATGACACATAAATGTGATTAATTTTATGAATTTATTATCATGCATATGGTGTACTTTGATATAATCCTTGGTTTGTAATGGATTTTGAATCATGATGAAAAATATTTATTGAAAGAATAAGGAAATTATTATTCATGATGAAGATATATAATTCCATTTATTTAGATAAGAGATATTGTCATCTGAGAAATTTATAGATCTTCCCCTATAAACTATACTAAATGAGATTATTGGGGAGGAATATAAAATAAAATCTTAGGATATAGGATGTAATATTCAAACGGATGATGTACCAATCGTACAAGAATACATTTATATATTTTTATGTAATTACCTTAAAATCACCCAGAGCTTGAATTTGAGGTTTCCATTGATTTAATCACTGGTCTAAGAAAAATAGAAAACACTCAATTTAGAATAGACAATAAGGAATTATTGGGTTTGAAGAAACAATTAGAGGAGTTGGGTGATAAGGTATTTATTCTCCCCTGTATTTCAAAATGGGTATATAATGTTTTCTTTGTTAATAAGAAAGATGATAAATGAGGCTATCAATTCATTATAGGTAAATTAATTCCATTAAGTTAAATAAAATTTATAATCTTTCTCATATTTATGACTTATTCAATCAGCTTCATAGATCCCAATAATTTTTAATTAATTACATTCATTCTAGTTTCAATAAATTATGTGTACGGTATGAAGAAATTCAGATGATATCTATCTGAATGAGGTATGGAAATTATTATTCTATAGTAATTCTATTATGATTGACTAATGAAACTTCATTTTTTACTAACCTAATGAATAGTGTATTCACGAAATATCTTGATGATTGTTTGTGGTTTTCATTGATAATTTCATGGTTGATTGAAAAAGATATGAGGACCATGAAAATCCCATGAAGATCATTCTTAAGACTCCAAGAAGTAAATGGTTATATGTTATATTTATAAAGTGTGATTTTTGGCTTTAAGATGATTATTTTCTTATCCATATTGTCTCTAGGGATGGAATATCAGTTGATCCTTCAATGAAAAATTTTGTCAAAGAATATCATGCACTAGTGAACATAACCGAGTTACGTATTTTAAGTTGTTTATAAGATTAGTATTATTGATTAGTTTAGAATTTTCCTACTTGGAAAACACATTAACTAAGGTTTCATGTAAAAGGGTTAAGTTTATTTAGATAATATATGGTGAAAAATGTTTTGTTAGCAGAAATAGGGGATTTTTTTAATTATCTAATTTGGAGTTTACAATCTCAAAATGATAATATTATTATATATAGTGATACATGAAATAATGTAATTGGTTATTTCATAATTCAAAATGACAAATTTATTGAATATGCATCAAGGAAATAAAAAACTCATAAATGGAACTATTAAACCCATGATCTGGAGTTAGTGGTTGTAATATTTTCTTTGACAACATGGATATATTATCTCCATGGTGATGGATATGAGATAGACAAGTATCGTAACACCCTAAAATATATATTCTCACAGAAATATCTCAATATGAGACAAATTTTATGATTTGAGGTACTCAATGATTATGATTGCTTGATACCCTACCACCAGGGGAAATTCAATAAGGTAGTGGATTCATTAATTAGGATAGATCATGGAGTTATGACCTAAATGAAGATTGATAAGGGTCCTATATTCATGGATCAAGTAAATATGGATATGAAAATTATTAAGAAATGAGTTAAATAACTACTTTTTCAAATGGTTTTGAATCTATCATTATTATAGAAGATAAAATTATCTCAATCATATGATGAGAACTTTCAAAATAAAATTAAACTTGTGAATAATGGGAAATTATCAGAAATTGTTGGTGTAGAAGGTGTTTTGATATTTGGAAGTATATTATTTAATCCATATATAAATAAGAAAAAATGGAATTATTGGTTGAATCTCATAGAAATAATTTCACTATACACCCTGGCAACACTATAATGAATGTGGATTTGAGGGAACATTTTTTGTTGGATAACATGATGTAGGAAATTAAAGACTATATATCAAGATATTTTTTTTAATGTTCAATGATGAGTTAAAACATATTATCGGTTTTATGAAACATGATCCTATTAATTTTTAGAAAAGAGATTTCATAACTATAGACATTGTCACATGACTACTAAAGACTCTTAAGAAGAAGATGCAATATGAATTATTGTTTATCACCATACCAAATATACAGATTTCTTCGTAATAAAATAATATTTTTCTCTTGAATGCCTCAAAAGTTTCTTCATTAATGAATTTATAGGGCTTCATGGAGAACCTCTTTTGATCATGTTTTTGTTGTTATCCTTGTTATCATCAAAATTCAAGAAGATTCATAAGAATTATCTTGATATAATGCTTCATTTGGGCACTGACTACCATCATCAAACTGATGGATACTCGAAAATGACTATTCAAAAAATGGACGATATATTTATTTCATGATCACATTAATTTAAATCTATGTGGGGTCACTATTTATCTTGGGTAGATATTTCTTATAATAATACTTTCTATTCATGTATTCAATAGCTTTGTACAAAGCATTTTATAGAAGATATTTCAAACTCCAACATGTATGAATAATTTTGTTAAAAGGAAACTTGTAGGTCCCAAACATTTTGAAGGGACAAAAACAAAGGTAAAGGCTATTCAGTAAAATATTAAAGCAACTCAAATCTATAAAAAGATTTATACCAACAATCTGAGGAAAGATTTGGAATTCCATGTGGTAGATCATGTTTTTTTAGAGTATCTTCATGGAATGATATTGTAAGTTATGATAAAAAATGGAAACTAACACCTAGGTACATAAGACCCTTTGAAACACATTAATAAATTGGATCTATTTATTATTGTTTTTTAGTGCCCCCATGTTTATCAAATGGACAATATTGGTTCTATATATCATTGTTAAGGAAGTGTATTCCTTACCCACCACATTTTCTCACCACTCGTTAAAAATAATTATAACATTATTTATCATAATATAAAGATAAAAACAATAATATGGATACTAGAGATAAACTATTGTGTTATAATATGAATTTCTTGGTAATGGTATATTGGAGAAATCATAAAAATGGACGGAAAATGTGGGATCTAGAGGATGTTATGAGGAAGAAAACACTCATCTATTTAGAAGTAAGTGTCCATGAAATTTATAGGTTGGTATTTTTTTAGTAGGGAAAGATTTAAAACCTCAATACTTTACTATTTATTACGTTTTAAATATATTTAATCTCCTCGATATCTTTTGATCTATGCGATAATAGTTTTAAATAAAACATGATACTCTGCTAAAATATGGTTTAAAAATAACCATTGTAATCTATAAATAATGTTAGAAGTTATGAATAGTAATATCTTCATTATGAAAACTATATGGTTTATAAATGTATAAAACAAACTAAATGGATATCAATTTATTATAAATAAAATAAGAGTCATTTTAATGAAAAAGAAATGTTTTCTAAAAAAACTGTATTTTTTCAAAGAAAATGGTTTGGACACTTTTTCACATTTATAACAAAATGATTTTTTCACTTTTTGAAACATTATTTAATAAAATGAACATTATTTTTGAAATAATCATATCAAAAGTATGTTAGTTTTAATTTTTGGTATTTATTGAAATCATTGATTTTTCATTGAATAGTGAAAATACTAATTAATAATGAAATCTACCTTTTCATTTACATTATTTAAATAGTAAAATTTTATTTTAAATTTGTTTCAAAGAAAACTTTGTCCACTTATATTATAATCAATTAAAAGTTGGTTTTTTGAATAAATTCTATGTTGAATTTTGATATTTAAACCTTCTATACTTATGAGAATTTTGTATTTGGAAACACTGTTTTCATCGAATATGTCTGTATAATTATAAATAAAATTTATCCAATTATTTGAATTGAATTTGATAAAATTTATTCCATATTTAGAATCAAAATAATTTATTTTATCTAATATGGTCAAAATAAATTTTGACAATAATGATTAGTGAAAAAATAAAAAAATAATTAAAATTGTTATGGTAAAAATGGATTTAGGGGAGGGTTATACTATGAAGATAATGGTTAGAAATGAAAATGAATAATTTTCCAAAACCCATTGTATATACATATTTAGAATATATCACCTATAAAGGTAAAAAATGACATACTTCTTAGTCTTTTTTCATGATAAAAACAGGGTTTTAATTTATTTTTTTCAATAATTTCTATGTGTGTCCCCTCCCCCACATATAAAATAATACCCCAAATCCTCCCCTATTCACACATAAATATTAAATTGGCTATAAAAATACCTGAAAAAATCACTTATTTAACCACTTTCCAACATTATAGATCTCTTTTTTATTAGTAATACATCTTATGATGGCTTTTAGTGAAAACCTAAAGAGGTCGTCTGAAGAAGAGGTAATGTTATGAAATAATCATTTTTATTTTATTTATTATTACACATTTATAAAATAAATTTCAATAATTATAGTATTATAAAACTATAATATACCAAATATTTATATTTTATTATGTTAATTTTATAAACTATTTTCATCTCCATTTCATTAAAATGATAAATGAAACAGTTGATCGTGTTTATGTTGCAGTACTACCTTGCGATCTGAAGAAAGCATTTTCCATCAACACATCACTTTTTCATATATAATGGTGTGTTTAATTCATATATATTTATTTATGACATAATTATACTTCTATAACTATAATATAAAATATAACTTCTTACATTCCATTCATTTTAAAATATGATAATGTCACTCATGTGTACGGTGAACTATCGCCTCGCAATGGGATGTGATTCATTTTTTCACTTAATATTTAGAAGTAAGTTAATATAGAAAAATATAAATAATATATGTAATATATAGAATATAATATAAATTCTTGAAAAATAATATATCCTATAATTTCTTACCATCTCACATGCTAATGGAAAGATATCATCACTCATGTGTACATATATCGTACCACCTCTATAAAGAGAGGCCATTCATTTTCGATAACAAATTTTATGAATGGTTGTCATAATGAATATAATGAGTAAATATTATATTTATAACACTATTTTAAATCTGGATATTATTTATTTATATCTTATATATAACAACCAAAACATTCATGAAAAAATGCAGATGAGAAAATAAGTTGACTAACACCCAAAATAATAAAAATAATGAAATATTATTAACAAACAGGTGGAAAAATATTATTATAGGATCATATATGACATTATTAATATTATTATTGTTATATTATAAATTAATAACATAGATAAAACCGTTATATAGGTTTTTAAAAAACATTCAACTGAATTAAAATGATAGAAAAGGGATTTTATCTCAATTTCCATTTCATTGAGACAAATTTGTTGTTATGTTCATATTCCACATTTTGTGTTGTATATACATCCCTTCTGATATATTTTAAATGAATACATAATTACTTATAGTTATTAATTTTTTGTTTCATGTTAATTATTTAATTGTTGATAATTATAATGTTACCGAAGAGGGAAAAACATTGATGTGCAATCTCGCATTCATTTATGATTTTTTAGTGTTTCTTGAATAAAACATTTTCAGATGATTATTTTTAATTAAAACTAAATTTATTTTTAATTTACATATTATTATATAATTTATATGATTATTTACTAAATATTGTACCATTTTACAAATGGTTTTTACTTTGAAATTTTTTTGATTAAGTCAAGAAATATTGATAAATTTGTATCCTTTACTCAATACAAATAAATTATGATAATGCATATTGATTCATGAATTAAATAGATCATTAAATATATGAGTAAGGATTTGTAAATGTAGTTGTGGGAGTTCTTAGTTATTGATATCCTATCAAGACATCGACTAGCCTCCTCAGACAAATCGATTTACCAAATCAGATTGGATTTTACCCATAGATTTAAATAGTCTTGTCGGAGGTAATGATAGTAGTGGTGTCATCATACCTAATATCTTGTGGTATAATAATTAAGAATAATTTTCATTGAGAATTAATGTATTATTATTATCCAACAAATTTTCACATTGCTATTATCTCTTGATTAATTTTATTCTTAGTTTTTGATTAAATAGAAATAGTTTTCAGTTATTTACATTTACATATTGATTCTTTCTAATTTTATGCCCACGTTATTGATTAAATGGAATGTTTTTTATGTTTTTTGACATTCCATATTGACAATTATATATTTAATCATGATATATTCCACTATATATAACCCTTACAGATCATTTTAGATCACCCTTATTTTTCTTCATTCCTCGAGTTATAATGGGGAATCCTTTGAAGGAGTTTCAAGGATGTAATGAATTGGATTTGGTTATTTTTTATTTTATTTTATGAATATATGATGGGTATCATGAAGGACCCTATACCTCCCTGAGAGTGGGGGTGAATCGGGGTGTCAAAATTTTCTATTCTTTTATGGATCGTGTTCCCATGTTGGTATAATCATGTTTAAACCTATATGATGGATATGTGTAGTAATTAAAACACACAGAAGGACAACACAACACATTTTACTTGGTTCACCACTAAGGGCTATGTCCAAGGAGCATACACAGATAGGTTGTCAGTCATAAATTTTTTTACTAATCTTCACTACATGTAGATTACAATTGTTCGGGAACAATCACTATGTCCCAGGCTCACTACCTTTACAAAAGTTCAAGGATAGATCACTGCATCCCTTAGTTCACTCCTGTTGACTCCCCATATCTCACTACCATGGGTGAAGTCCCACTCAGTTTATAGACATTAAGGTCTCTTCAACATATTTTCATTTAATTCTTTGTCTCAGTCTAGCATGAGACACTGCTTACATCAATATCTAGGATTGATGCACTTGAAAGCACTGAACACACAAACTGGATACTCAAAGCATCTTCACAATTGTACTACCCTAAATAATTCACAATCTTCAGTTGGGAAATCTCTATTCTTCTCCTTCTTCTCTTCCATTAATTCCTAATACCAACACCTAAGTGTATTGGTATACTTCCTTCTTTCAGTGTAGATCTGAGTTTAGCTCCACATTTCATTCTTCTTCTCTTCTCAAAGCACACTGTGGGTGTTAAACACCAGTTATGTGTGTGTGGTACTACTTCTCTTTGTAAAGATGAATGTTTCACGGTACTTACTTCTTCACGAAGCCACTTTGAGAGTGCTAATCACCTATAAAAGGCCAGTGGGTCCCCTAAATTTTACGCACACCCTTCTAGGTGTCTTGCACGTAAAATTCAATCCTTTAGCGTAAAAACACCTTTGGGTGCAAAAAAGGGTTTTTACACAACTCTTCTTTTTCGCATAGAACTCCCCTCTTTTGAGCTACACATTATTTTCCATTCTAAACTTCTTCTTTTCTCACACCACAATATAGTTCAATTTTTCCACATTTCAATGCTCATGATTTGTCTAAGTGTTGTGCCCCACCAAATGAGATGGGGTCACCTACTATTTATAGGTGTTTTGACCCTGCGTGTAAAACCCCTTCCTACGTGTAAAACTATCTCCCACTTCTTTATATTATGCTCACCATCCTTTATTTTCACACACCACCTAGATTTTTCATAAACCTTATGAATTTCCCATTTTTCATCATTCTAAACGTGAATCCCCTCTTTTTCGAAAATCATCAAACTGGTATTTCACGCACCAACATCCAATTTCACACACATCCAAGATTATTTCGTGCACATCATGCATTTGTCAATTTTATGCTTTCTGATCCTGATGCACCCCATGCACATAAATCCACAAAACTACATTTTGCGCACAACCAATTTTACACGCACAAGTCTGATGTTCCACGCACATTGGATGAACATCTCTGATTTTTCATACAACTCTTGCCTTTTCTGATTTTCTGTATTTCTGATCTGAGGCACTTCCTGAATAAAAAAACTAAAACAGTTATTTCGCACACAACCTTTTCCGTGCACATTCCTATTTTTTCATGCATATCTATAGTTTTTCGCACACCTATTTCATTTTCCAAATATTGATGTTTTGATCTTAAAACACCAATTACACTCAAAATTGTAAACAGAGTTCCATATTGCATTCAAAACAAATCTTCTGCGCAGCCTCCATTTTCACACACTTTGCCCAATTTTTCGCACACTCCATGCCTATTCCAAATTTTGATGTCCTAATCCTGAAACAAAAATTGAGTGTAAAAACCCCTTGAACTTATTGTTCAACATTCTCTACCAAAAACATGTGTCTTTCATCTTCTGATTTTCAGGCCCAAAAAATTGGCAAACACTGGAGAACAGTGTCACCTTCAATATATGATTCCTCTATAACCATAATGATTATGTTATGTGATTTTCCTTCTTCAAAAAAACTAATTCTTTCATCAAAAAAATCCACTACTGTGATATATATCCATTGATAGATCAGCTTTAGCATTTTCAGAGTTTCTATGGAATGTACTATAGCTTCCTTATCGTCCACCAGCATCTTTCCTTCCAATAACGCTTACATCATAGGTTCCTGTGACTTATGATGTTTTTGAAATTCAAATCAAAAAACCATATTATATTTTAGATACATTGTGAAATTCATGGCCATATCATAATTCCAAGCCCTTTCAAACTCTCTCTTTTTCTTCAACCATCATTCTCTACTTCATGAAAATCATAGGATTCTATTATTCAAGAAAACTCTTGGATGGTTCTCATGAAATCATGAATAATTGAATGGTGTTCTTATTTAATCATCCTCATATAGATGATACAAAACCATTCCTTTATTTCAATAGAGTTCTTTTTTAACTCCCTCATTTTGATCTTCATTGGCCACAATTGACAACAAATACAACCTTTTACACAAACTGGCCCCAACATATCATGTATGTATCCAATTTTCAAAAACTACTAAACTTATAAGACCATTGAGAATTGAACCATTTTATCTATTCCAATGAAATAAATTAGACACCAGCTCTTGGTTACTGGTTTCATTGACATGAAAAAATGTTATCAAAATAAAATGATATTTACCTCATATTTTCAAATAAATATTCAAATGTTATTTTAAAAGGATTTTTCATATATTTTAACATCCATTACAGTTTCTTATGCTTCAATATGGCTATTATGATGATAAAAAATATGTTATTTCTCTTCATGGATTATTATTATATTATATTGAAATCATTATAAAACCAATTTATTTTCCATGGGTCAGGTTATTGTGAATTTATGAATGTTCTTATGACCTTGTTGAAAAAATATTTATGGTTTTCATTATGTGATTAGTGGGTTCATTAAATCCCTCCATTACATTGGTTATCATTTTTTATTTCTCATGATATAATTCAAATAGTATGTTGACTGAACCCAATCCTTTCATGAAAAAGGTCGGTATGTGAACCCAATCCCTTAAGGGAATTTTTCCACTATATGGTAATGGTTATATTAGTGATTCATGAAAACTGAAATGATTTTTTATAAATATGATCATTCCAAAATTACTAATAAATGTTCTTTTGATTATCATATTCTCTCAGCACTCATGATTTATTAATGATGATACATCGCTTTTATGATGCATGTCTCTTGAAATGCTACTTCTTTATTCCATGAATTGAGATTTATGATCAATAACTAATTGGGTATCATCTATGTATGTTATGATCAGGCTCTTATACCATTATTTTTATCATAACATAAAAAGTATTGTCGATTGATATCTCTCATGGTTACCCTTTCTGAGCATCTAAGATCACCCTTCCTTATGTTTCTATTTTTTCCCTAGGTTATTTAGATATTTATTATGTAATAAATGACTAAGAGTGGTTCTATAGAAGAAGAAAGATATTGTAAATAGTGAATATAATACAATAAATAATATTATTATGTATCTAGTATTCAATGAAACTAAACCTTTATGGTTCTACAGTGTGAATTATTTTGTAATATATTTTGTTTTCATTTAAAATTATGTAATATTTATTTATATTCATGGGTCTCCTTAGTAGGTGTGAGAGTCGGGTTTATAAATTTGTAGATATTATTTTATAAGGAATATATTGTAATATATTATTATAACCTATCAATAATTGAATGTGATATAAGATGAACCTAAATATCCATATATTGATAAGAACATTTTATAATTTATGATATATTTGGTATGGTTTTCATGATTATATGATTTCTCACTCTAACTAACAATGCTTGATGGTCATGCTAACCATTTTTGTTTTAGTAAGGGATGGAAGACTATGGGATTAGGTTGAGTTAGTGAAAAGTACACTCATATATTATAGTATCTTATTTTAGCTTGGTCATATTAATCACTTTATATCATGAAAAAGTCTCTAGGAATATTGATTCATATCCTCAATGATTAGATATTGATTTTTATGTTAAAACTCTAATTATTATAATGATCATGTCTAAATTAGATATCTTCTATGTGATTGAAGATTGTGGGAATTTGATTTATGCCGATTTTATGATTCTTCCAATAAATTAATTCAAGGTTATTTTTGTAATTTATTGGCTCTCTCTATATATAGACCCTATAATTTTCTAAGTTAGGGAAGTCATATTTTGAATTCCAAATCTAATATTGATTATCTATCAATTTGATGATGAACATGAATTTCAAAGGGAAATTAATTCCATTATATAGATCTAATTACCTTTTCATGAGGTGTATCGGTCTCAAATTATTGGGGAGAAGCTCAAAATTGAAGATATTCCCATTTTTCAAAAATATTCCTCTGTATTTAGTAAAGAGATTATTATTATACCCAAGAATCATGAAATTTAGATTCTAATAGAACTCATACCTAGTGTTATTCATATTTCAAAGACTACATATAGAATGTCCCAGATTGTTTTTTTAAAGAATTATTTAACTGACATGAGGAAACTCTTGATAAGGGATAAATTATGGAAAATTAATCACTATGGGGTGTATGATTTATTTTTGTAAAGAATAAATATATGTAAATATGTATTGGTATATATTATCGAGAACATATGTAACACCCAAACCCCTCTAGACTAGAGCCGGTGCATTACATGTGATATTGGCATAGTTAGAATAATGAAAATACCAAAGGAATGATCAGTTTAGTTGTCTTGAAGAAACAAGATATATATATGTAACACAAATTGCATTGATAAAGGTTACAAGATACAATACATAACAAAACTAAAATCTGCAACCACGTGAACTCAATAAATGGCCTTCTCTTCATCGCCTGTTGAAGGTAAAAAAATGTAAGCGGTGAGCATAAATGCTCAGTAAGTGTTACAAATAACGGAATAATGAATACAATAATGAGTGAATCATAATCAATCTGACATAATCAATATGTAATGGTGAATAAATTAAAAACTACTACCATTAATAAACTGAGAATGAAACTACATCCATAGATTTTGTCATATTGAAAACCTCATTGATAATAATAATAACCAATAATGAATAAAGAGAATTATTATTGATTGGAAATCATGAATTTGGAACATGAAACCATAATACCATTAAAACTGTTCTATTCTGTGGGTAGAAAACCATCTAATTTTTTGAAACAAACTCGAAGGGTTTGTAGGCAACAAATTTTTCTCATGACACCTAACGATGCATCAAGAGGCTATAGTAGGCCCCACCAACAATTTAATGTCCAAAATATTATTTGTAAATTGATTTAATAGAAGAGAAATATGTCTTTTCAATATCTGTATAGTGTAGAGTATACGAGTTCATCAATATTTCAATTATTAAAATAAATTTCCAAATAAACATCATTTGTAAAATGGTATACAGTTTAGACAACAAACATATCAATGATATGAGATTATGGATAATTAATATAAATATAATTTCAAATGAAAAGTGATCTAAAATGGGTAGCAGGTACACCACATAAGGATTATTAGGTGCACAATAAAAAGTTAGTAACAACAAAATAGTAGTTGAGACAAAGTCTCTTACCTTAATGTAATTGGTCAAATCATATGACCAGAACATAGTAACCCTAAAATTAATCATTGAAGAAATGAATATAATGATAGTCATGCTATTATATATCAAATGGAAATACACATATACCACATAAAAGAAATAAGTGGTGAACAATGAAAATCTCACAGAAATAAAAGTAAGATGAAAAAACCATTACTAACATTTCGGCATAGTAACCACTGTTATTGCGAGGGCTTAATGACAGGTAAAGGGGTATTCCATTATTTATATGTCAGAAGGGAAGTATGGGGGAGGTGCAAAAACATACCCCATTATTAGGAATTAAAAATAAAAGAGCACAAAAAAGGAGATATTCTGGAACAAAACTGAGAGAGGGGATCCCTTAACTAATGCTTGAAGGTGTTCTTGACTTGTTAGAAAATAAATGAATAAACTAGTTAGGCTTGTTAATTAAAAATTCCAGAACCTCTAAAATATTTAAATGATTTATTATAACCATTTTCAGTTCATTCAAGGCCTTTTTGATTAGTTATAATGTTCAATTTCACTGTTTGGGATCGTTTGATTACTTGTTTTATAATATCGGTTCACTTATATTCATGTTCGGATAAATATGAAAGATGGAAGTGGTTGACCAAAAATGAATTTATATGCCATTAGTGAACTTCCAGGAGATTACATGGTTTTAAATTTGATTTTGTTACTTATAATGAGGTAAAATTGTTACATATATATAACCTTAGTGACAACCGTTTTGGTTAAATGGTGGTTTGTATTACAATAAACACGTTTTGATTCATAACTTAATACCATTTGTACAAAAATATTACCGAACTAGAAATAAGATATATTAAATATATAATAATCGTGTTCTACCATAACCTAAATGGTTTCATGACTAGAATTTAATATTATAGTAGAAATTGATAAACAGTCTTCGTGGAATGTGCTAAATTTGCACATCTCAAACAGTGCATTCATTTCTTCCAAATAAATGGTGGGGAAAGGAGATAAGATAATGAAATATATCATTATTATACAAAAATTCCATTACATGTATGTTACTGTAGTTATCATACCATTTGGATGAAGGGAGGTGAGGAAAGAAACATAAATAAAAGGACTTAAGAGAAATGAAGGAATTGGAAAGAGGAGTTTACCTCTTGACACTTCCTCCTTTCAGAACCACTTAAGGGGAGAGGTTTTGGTATTTTGAAGAGGCTAGGAGCATTTGGACGTGGGGGAGGATATTGGGGAGAGATTTGGGTAGAATATTAGTAGGGCACAAGACTTTAGATGAGTTTTTGATTTTTAGAATCAAAATATTAAGTTCATTTTTCAAAAATAATTTTATAAATATGATTAATTAAATATTTAATTAATATAATTATTTAATCGAAAAATATAAACACTTAAAATATACATCTTCATTTATAAGGTGCCTGAATTCATTTATACATTCAAGGGAATGGATACCATTCATAAGAGCCATATTACTATTCATAAGTGTATGTTACTATTCATAAGGGTAGGTTACTATTCATAAGGGTAGGTTACTATTCATAAGGGTAGGTTATTATTCACTGAAAATTAGGTTAATTATATCAGACTCTAATTATCATATTGATCACAACTGTGTATGTTAGATTTCTAAAAATCACATCATAGAAATGACACAATTAGGTTTACTTAGCTAGGTTATGGATATCTCTTATAAGTAACCATGTTTTGTTCCATAGAGGCTCAGTGATTCATGAAATATAGGCTTTAACTAGAATGTATTTAAGAGAAAAATACCATGAAGTGTTTGGGGTGCTACATTATTCCCTCCGTCAAAAATTGCATCCTCGAAATTTTATGTATGAAGCTCACCAAAAAGATGTGGGTGATTCGTTTTCATAAAATCCTCAGGTTCCCCTGTTGTTTCCTCTATATTCTAGTTTCTCCAAAGAACCTTTACTAGACGAGTTGTCTGATTTCTCAATACCTTCCCTCTTATGTCAATAATCTTGATAATCTTTTCACAGTATGAAAAATCATTTTGTAGTTCAATTTCTTCATTTGTGAGTACATGCATTGGTTCAGGCATTAATTTCTTTAACAATGACACGTGGAACACATCATGAACATTGGAATGATTTGGTTGAATCGCTAAATGGTAAGATAAATCTCCAATACTTTCCAGAATTTCAAATGGTCCAGTGTACCTAGGGCTCAGTTTCCCTTTCTTACAGAACCTTAAGACACCCTTCTATAGAGATACTTTCAGAAATACAAGATCTCCCACTTAGAATTCCATGTCCTTTCTCTGGTTGTCAGCATAACTCTTCTTCCTACTTTGGGCTACATTAATATCGGCATGTATCTTCTTCACCTTTTTCATGGTCTCTATAATAATTTCTAGGCCTATAATTTTCCTCTAACCAAATTTATCCCAACAAGTTGGAGTTCGACATCTCTTTCCATATAACGCTTCATATGGATCCATTTGAATACTAGAATGGAATCAATTGTTGTATGGAAATTTCACCATGGGAAATTATTGATCCCATATACCTTGGAAGTCAAGATAACATGACCACAACATATCTTATTGAGTTTTAATAGTCCTTTTAGACTGTCCATCAGTTTGGGGGTGATAAGTAGTACTCATACGAAGCTCATTTTTCAAAGCCTTCTAGAGACTTTTCCATAATTTTGATGTAAATCGGGGATCTCGATCGGATACAATTGATAGAGGTGAAAAATGAAGTCATATAACTTCATTAATATAAATCATTTCCAAGTTATAAACTGGTAAATCCTATCTTATAGGAAGGAAATGTGCTGATTTTGTGAGACGATCAACAATCAACCATATTGCATCATTCTTTCTAGGTATCCTTGGTAGTCCCGTGAAATAATCCATTGTAATGTAATCCCACTTCCATATAGGAATAGGTAGAGGTTGCATCACTCCTTTGGGATGTTGACTCTCTACCTTCACTTTTTGACAATCTATACATCTTGAAACGTACTCATCAATTTCCCACTACATATTATCCCACCAAAAATATTCCTATAGTTCTATATACATCTTGGAGCTACCTGGGGGTATAGATAAATTTAAGCTATGAGAACCGTCTAATAGTTTCATTTTTAGCTCAGGTACTGATGGAATGCATAACCTCTTCCAAATTTCTGAACTCCTTCTTCAAACACGAAGTCATCCAGTCTTCCATCCTTAACTGCATTAATTTTCTTGTGCGGATTTTCATCATCAGAATGAGATCTTTTTTTCTTCTCTAGTAAATATGGTTTAGCAATCATTTGAAAGAGGAGTGATGTTTCCCTTACCTTAACAATTCCCATATCCATCGTCAGTTGTTCCATGAATATAGGATCTCTTTCAATCATCATTTGAGTTAGAAGTCTGTGATCTTTCCTACTTAATGCATCTTCCACCTTATTTTCCTTTCCTAGGTGGTAGTGTATTTAACAATCGTAACAATTGAGTAACTCGAGCAATCTTCTTTTCCTCAAGTTGAGTTCGTTTTGTGAGAAAATGTATTTTATACTCTTTTGGTCCGTATAAATCTCACATCTCTCTCCGTAGAGATAATGCCTCCATATTTTTCGAGAATAGATTACGGCTGCTAACTCAAGATCTTAAGTTGGATAATTTTTCTCAATATTCTTCAACTGTCTTGATGCATAGGAAATAACATTATCTTTTTTCATAAGGACGCAACCCAGTCCATTTTTTGATGCATCACTATATATTACAAACCCATCACTTCCATATGGAATAGTCAAAATTGGATCTTTGACCAATCTGGGTTAGCGGGTTATCCACAGAAAATTAACTCCTTTACGTGGGGTCTTGGTTAGCGGGTTATCCAGTTAAGTGAAATTCTGAACGAAACGCCGATAGTAACCTCCTAAGCCAATAAAACGGCATACCTCTGTTATGTTTGTTGGCATGGTCCATTCATGGATTTCCTTTTTATTTGCAAGATCAACAAGGATTCCATCCTTAAAGACAATATTTCTTAGAAAATAAACTGATTGAGGCCATAATTTTCAATTTCTAAACATCCCATATAATTTATTGTAACACCCCGACCCCAGCTACCCAGAGTTGGTGCATTACTTCATAACATTGGCATGATCACAAGAAAGATAAAATCTCGAAAGACCGATTGGTTTAGTAGCCTTGGAAACACTAGATATATTCATAAGGTTTACATTACATCATTAAACGAAAAACTACTACAACAACATATTGTCTCCATAATCCACACTCATATCCCCACATAATATCCCTGCAGGTCATTCATAATTTACTTCTTCACTTCCTGGGAAAAATAAAACATAGAAAAGGGGTGAGCTCAAATTCCCAGTAAGGATAACAATATAGCGGAAACTTTCATAAATAAGAATAAACATTTAAGGCAATGTATAACTAAAACAAAAGCCTTTAAAACATGAACTTTCAACATAGTATGGCATAAATAAAATGAAATAATGCCATTTACCTATTCACATGGTTATTCTACTAATCGAATAATCACATGAAAAATCAATAACCACTTTCATAATGATGGAATGCATAATGCCAGACTATCATAACCACATAGCCAAGGCCTCGTGCCAAGACTACAAATAAGATTTTGTCAAGGCCTTGTGCCAAGACACTAGTTTGTCTCATGAGACCTACCGATGCATCGAGGAGCTATAGCGGGCTCCACCCGTCACTTATTAAGTCCAATGCATTCCCATATGAAAAGGTTTAAACATAACATAAACATTAGTATTAAAACTAGCATACGAAATGTCAATACTTTCACCATAAACTATGAATGGTATAAAAATAGAACATCCACAGTCAAACATATCACAAAACCTTCAATACAATATAGAAGTTTTGTATCATAATAAATCAACTTCAAATAATCTTAAAATCCATCAAAGGATGTTGACATAGATGAAATCAAAATTCTTTTAAAAGAAATATCTCCTTTTATTTTGAAATCATTTAAGATCCATATAAAATAAAACATTTTCTTTGAAAATATTCTTATAAGCTTGTAAGGGAAGATTTGAAGATTTTATAACGGCGTAAAATAACCGCACCCGCCGTATAAGTTAAAAAAACATTCTTACCTCAATTTTGTCGAAAAGGTTAAAAAGGACCTTATTTTGAAAACGACGGAAAGATTCCTTTATAAACCTCTTATAAAAAGTCAAACAAGGGGATAAATGACTTTAACCCATATTCTTTTAAATAGTAAAAATGTTTTGAAATACATTTTTAAGAAACATAGATGTGGATGATAAAGATATCCCAGTAGATTATTACGTATAAACAACCTCGGATAATGAAGAGATTGTGAAATAACCCTTACCTTGTACTTTTCCTTTGATGGGGTTGGTTAACCTCCTGTATAATGGTGAAATAATTGTTATTAAATTATACAAGAATAATATACATTAATATGATATCATATATGATCTTTTAACATTGCTTTATTAATAATATCTTAGTATTATCGTCGTTTCAGGTGATAATCGATTCGTTCTTCTTAAATGTTTGGTTATGTAAGACATGTTTGTAATGGATAGATTAAATCTTATTCATAATCAGAATGATATTAACATTATTTTTAACCCTAAAATGAGAATAAGACTTGAATGGATACGATGGAGGATGGATCTCACCGCGTTCGTGGAGACGGTAGTCCGTACGTACGCACGAACGCTACTTCCATTTAATTTTTATTTTAAAAGAATTGAATCCAAATGATACATAGGTATATTACTATTCCAGTATAATATAATATTTTATATATGTTACTTAAGTTCATTAACACCATCCTTTATACGTTCCATGTGTGGTATGAACGAGTCATATCATTTTAAGGGGGCGGTAGTCCGCACTTCCTCAAATGAAATTATCGTATGTATATACAACATGAAACGAATAATGGTATGAAATAAAATGGAATTACAGAAGATTATATATAAAATATATATCATTAATATCATATTTAATTACAGTGCCATCATAATGGCCACCATGAGAGGCGGTAAGATGTATTTGAACAATCATCGTTTCGTGAGGCGTTAGTTTGCCATCCACAGAAACATTATGTTCATCATCCATTAGATGGAGTTGTGTGTATGTGTAGTTTGAATCCATATTATAACAAAATCCTAGTATATTGAGGATACTGGTGTTGTTACAAAAGAAAGTAAATAAAAAGAGTTTGGGGGTTGGAGAAGCAAAATAAATGAAAATAATTTAAGAGAAATCGTTACCTTTAATTTAGGTAACTCACTTTGGTTAGAACCAAAGGACTTGTTGAAATGCTTTCTGCCTAAGGGGAAGCTTCAAGGAGGAGGAGAGGGATGTGGGGAGATTAGTTGGGCAGAGTTTGGACGAGCCAAGTGGCTTGAGAGGTGTGAGGAATGAGTAGAAGTGGTCTCCTTTTATAAGGGAGAGGAGGGGCTCTTTAGGAAAGAGTGAAAGTATTACTTTATAATATAATTATATTCGGTTTATAATGGTCCAAAAATCATTGAGGTCGAAGATAAGATGACTCATATTCTAAATAACATCAACCAATAAGAATTGGACTGGTTTTAGATAATATTTTAATCATTATAATCTTATTTATTTAAATGATTTATTAATGAGGTAAACATTGCATCATTATTGTGTCAT
Source organism: Viscum album (assembly GCA_963277665.1). NCBI lineage: Eukaryota > Viridiplantae > Streptophyta > Magnoliopsida > Santalales > Viscaceae > Viscum > Viscum album. The sequence continues at coordinate 210,855,899 of OY728155.1, read as the reverse complement.
TAATAATTTAAATTATTTGATGTCTAAAAATTATAAATAAAATATCATTATGTAGGAAATATTTTTATCTTTATAATGAATATTTATAATCGAAAATCCCTATGTAAAAATTGTTCTTCTAAAAGATGTAAGCTTATGCCATTTTTATTTTTATTTTAACTTTATTAATATAAAGTGTCCCTACCACATACAAGTGGCTCCAAGGGGTCCCCAAATTGACCCAAGGATGCTCATGGTCGGGTATGTGTCCACCAATAAGGTTAGGACACGTTTTAGGGTAATTTTGTATTATTATAATATTATTTTTTTAACCCTTATTTACCGGATTTACCCTTAACCATGGTAAATAAAATATTTACCACAGTAATTATTCAAAATGTCTAAAAATAAAAGTTACCTATTTACACAATTTGGACATCCTGATTCAAAATATGGAATCCATTTTTCTAAATTCAAAACACAGAAGTGGCAGAAATTAATTTAAAATTAATTCCCGCTGTCAAAACAAAAAGCGTGTTTTTAAGAGGTAATAACTATCAAAAGATTGACACTTGTTTATGTTCGGTTTAATTGTAAAATTATGTCCAATGACCAACATTATATTAAATGGTAAAAATATATTCTAAATATACTTTAAAACCACTCAAATTCACAATTTATCACTATTAATTATTTTGATTAAAAAAGTTGTTTTTAATTAAAATTTAGTAATTTTCACTATTCATCAAAATATAAAAGTTATCCGAAAAGTACCAAAATTTCACCCTAGGCTAATTTCAAACTTCCGAATCCAAAAATGAAGTCCATTTTCAAATATAAAATATATATGATTTCAAAAAGTAGGTATTACTATTCACAACGGCTAGTTTAATTAGTTGTGGTGTGTGTTAGAACTCGAGGTTGCGTACAACACACGCTATCGATTATTCGAAGGGAAACGTACCGTGGAAGTTGGGGGTGTTACATTCTCCCCTCCTTCAAATAATTGCGTCCTCACAATTTCTAGGGTATTACTGCATAAAAAGACTTGGGTGGTTCTTCATCATAAGTTCCTCGGGTTCCCACGTTGCCTCTTCCATCTTATTATTTCTCCACAAAACTTTTACCAGACGCGTCGTCCGGTTTCTCAGTACTTGTTCTCTCGTATCAAGAATCTTGACGGGATCTTCGCAATAAGACAGATCGGGTTCCAGTTCTAATTCCTCATAGGTGAGTACATGCGTTGGGTCAGGCATGTATTTTCTCAACAGAGATACGTGGAACACATCGTGAACTTTGGAGAGACTTGGCGGCATTGCCAATCGGTAAGCTACAGCCCCAATTCGTTCTAGAATTTCGAAAGGTCCGATGTACCTGGGACTCAATTTACCTTTCTTTCCAAAACGTATGACTCCCTTCCATGGAGATACCTTTAGGAAAACATGATTACCGACTTGAAATTCCAAATCCTTCCTTCGATTATCGGCATAGCTCTTCTGCCTACTTTGAGCTGCTTTGATGTGATTTTGGATTACTTTCACCTTTTCCACCGTTTCCTCCACCAGTTCTGGGCCTACAAGTTTTCTTTCACCAACGTCATCCCAACAGGTTGGTGTACGACATCTCTTTCCATATAACGCTTCATATGGTGCCATCTGAATACTTGAATGGAAGCTATTGTTATAGGAAAATTCTACCAGTGGTAAATATTGATCCCACATACCCTGAAAGTCAAGTGAGCAAGATCTCAACATGTCTTCTAAGGTTTGAATAGTCCGTTCTGATTGTCCGTCTGTCTGAGGGTGGTAAGCAGTACTTAAATGAAGTTCAGTATCCAGGGATTTCTGAAGACTTTTCCAAAATCTTGAAGTAAAACGGGGATCACGATCAGAAACAATCGATAGGGGTACACCATGAAGTCTCACAACTTCATTAATGTATAGTCTTGCTAGACGTTCCAGGGGTAGATCTTCTCTTATAGCAAGAAAATGTGCTGACTTGGTAAGACGATCAACAATAACCCATATTGCATCATTTCTTCTAGGAGTCTTTGGTAGCCCCATGACAAATTCCATCGTAATATTGTCCCATTTCCACTCCGGTATGGGAAGAGGTTGCATGACTCTTCCAGGCTGTTGCCTTCCAGCTTTCACTTGTTGACAAACCATACATCTTGACACAAAATCAGCAATCTCCCTCTTCATGTTGTCCCACCAAAAATGTTCCTTCAAATCTCTATACATTTTGGTGCTCCCAGGGTGTATAGAGAAATTGGAACTATGAGCATCATCCAGCAATTCCCTTTTTAGATCAGGTAAATCGGGAACACAAAGCCTCTTCCTGAATTTCAAAATTCCATCTTCATACACAAAGTCTCTCAATCTCCCATCATTCACAGCTTTAATCTTCTTCTGAAATTCTTCATCATTGGTCTGAGAACTCTTAATCCTTTCTAGTAAAGATGGTTTGGCAACCATTTGAAAAAGCATTGATGTTTCACCTTCCCTGGTTATTCCCATGTCCATCTTCACTAGATCCATGAAAATTGGATCCCTTTCAATTCTCATATTGTTCAAAACTCCATGGTCTTTTCTACTAAAAGCATCTGCCACCTTGTTTGCCTTCCCCGGGTGGTAGTGTATCGTACAATCATAGTCCTTGAGTAATTCAAGCCATCTCCTTTGCCTCATGTTGAGTTCTTTTTGTGAGAAAATATACTTCAAACTCTTGTGATCAGTATAAATCTCACATTTTTCACCATAGAGGTAGTGCCTCCATATCTTCAAAGCAAAGATCACAGCTGCTAACTCAAGATCATGAGTAGGATAGTTTTGTTCATGAATTTTCAACTGTCGTGATGCATAGGCAATAACTCTATCATTCTGCATAAGGACACAGCCAAGTCCTTTCTTCGATGCATCACTATAAATAACGAACCCATCATTCCCCGATGGTAGAGTCAATATAGGAGCATTGACTAATCTTCTCTTCAGTTCTTCGAAACATTCTTCACACTCTTTTGTCCAAACAAATTTAACCCCTTTACGTGTGAGCTTCGTTAATGGGTTAGCCAATCGGGAAAAATTCTGGACGAAACGTCGATAATAACCTGCCAAACCAATAAAACTACGTACATCAGTTATACTCGTAGGTGCTAGACATTCTTGGATTTCCTTGGTCTTAGAAGGATCAACAGAGATTCCATCTTTAGAGACAATATGGCCAAGAAAAGAAATCTCCCGAAGCCAGAATTCACACTTGCTAAACTTCCCATATAATTCATGCCTCCTCAGAGTCTTCAAGATAATGCGTAAGTGATTTTCATGATCTTCGTAGGTTTTGGAGTATACCAAGATATCATCAATAAATACCACCACAAATTCATCGAGATACTCCTTGAAAACTCTATTCATAAGATCCATGAATACAGAGGGTGCATTAGTCAATCCAAACAGCATTACAGTAAACTCGTAATGCCCGTACCTGGTTCGAAATGCTGTCTTCGGAATGTCTTCCTTCTTCACACACAACTGATGGTATCCAGATCGAAGGTCAATCTTTGAAAAGTATTGAGCTCCATGCAGTTGGTCAAATAAATCATCAATACGAGGTAGGGGATACTTGTTCTTTATCGTTATAGCATTGATCTCCCTGTAGTCGATACATAACCTCATAGATCCATCTTTCTTTTTAACAAAAAGAACAGGGGCTCCCCATGGAGAAACACTAGGGCGAATAAATCCCTTATTACTCAATTCCTCTAGTTGTTTCTTTAGTTCGACTAACTCTACAGTGGCCATTCTATAAGGGGTCTTCGATATAGGCCTTGATCCAGGAATCAAATCAATGGAAAACTCAACTTCTCGTTCTGGAGGATGTCCAGGTAAATCTTCCGGAAATACATCTACAAATTCTTTCACAACAGGTACATCCTCTATTTGAACATTCCTTTCCTCGCCGATAGTTACTTCATTCTCTTCCTCCCCAATAATTGAATTTAGTTGAGCTACTGGGGGTGGATCTAAATAAGAATAAGGTGGTGACGATTCTGCTCTAAAAATAAGGTGTTCCTTATCATTATCATCAAGAATCGTAACCTCTTTCTTCTTACAATAAATCTTCGCATCATAGTCCGAAAGCCAGTCCATACCGAGGATTATATCAAACTCAATCATAGGTATGACGATGAGATCAGCAGATAAAGAAAATTTATGTGCTCTAATGGGGACTGATTCACAAAACTTTGTTGCAACGATACTTCCCTTAGGAGTTTTAACTGACAACACCCTTATTAAATCAAATTGGAAATATCTAATTTTCTTAGCAAACTGGGAAGATATGAAACAATGCGATGATCCAGAATCAAATAATGCATTTGCTAAACTTGAGGAGACCATTAAATTACCTGCCACCACGTCTTTCGGAGCTTCTACCTCAGCAGTAGTGATAGCATAAGCCTGGCCTTGATCCCTTGGCCTTTTCTGAGGTAAGTTCTCCTGATGCTTAGGACATGCATTTGCATAATGCCCCATCTCCCTGCAATTGTAGCACTGAACGTTGGTAGCTTCCTTCTTCCCCTTGCAATCATGAGCTTGGTGGCCTTTTTCACCACACTTGTAACAGACTCCCATTCCCTTCAAGAAAGTACCGGGGTGTTTCTTCCCGCATTTACCACAAGATGGATATTCAACCTTTCCTTTCTTCCCCTTATTTCCATTCCCAGATTGATCAGCAGGTCTCTTCTTCTCTTGCTTTGCTTTAAAGTCATCAGACTTAGAGAATTCCTTTTCGGTCTTGATAGCACATGAGACAATGTCTTCGTACGATGAAAAGGATTGTGAGACTAATGCTCGACGGAGAAATGGTTTTAACCCATCAAAGAAACGATCAATCTTACTTCTTGGGTTGCGAATATAATCTCCAGCATACCTCGCTAACCTTGTAAAGTTAGCCTCATACTTTGTGACATTCTCATCCTCCTTTTGTCTCAGACTCAGAAATTGCCTTTCCATATCCGCTCGATGGTCGCGAGGGAAGTATTTTTCTAAAAACAGATCATTGAATTCCCTCCATTCCATATTTGATAATTCATCATCTTCCTTCATGTTTTGAATCAATGACCACCATTAATCAGCATCTCCAGTGAGGCGGTAAACTGCCATGATAACTTTTTCCCTTTCACTGCTCCCCAAAGCCTGAAATATTTTCTCTAGGGAATTTATCCATTGCTCAGCTACTAAGGGATTTGTACTCCCATTGAACGTTGGTGGTTGTTGCCTCATGAATCGATCTAACATTGATCCTCCACGCTGCGGATCAGGGTGCTCCATATGGGTAAGGTTATTATTCATAACCTCAGTAAGTTGTCCCAGTATGGTGATTAGCTGATCGGCACCAGTTGCATCACCAGCCCCACTATAATTATCTTGAGCAGGAGGGAAATCCCTACATGGAGTGCGTGCATTGATACGGTTTCCATTTCTTCCACTAGGCGCCATTTCTAAACAATGGCATAAACTAGATCAGTTTATGAATAAAAATACATAATCCCATACTTATAAAACACTTAACATAAATTGAACTATTTATGGATATAATCCATAATCATAAAAATGTTTTTTTTGAGGAAGTATATACTCATAAACCCTTCATAATGATTTGTAAAGATAGTGAGAGTTATCCTAAGCATATCCCCCGGAAGTGTCGTAACCAAGAGTGCAGCAAGGCCCGTTGTCATGCACCAGTTCCCGTTCGAGTCTAGCTCAAAGCGGTGTTTTCGGGTTTTACCCCTAGGTACATCTGTGCCAGAGCCGCCTCTACCTGCTCGTATCCAGACAGGGATGTATTTCTTGGAAAACTCACAAAATCTCTACAATACCAAAATTCTAGGAAGTTCTTCTATACTAATCCTCAAAGTTCATCTTAGGTCTACGTGCTCTAATCAGAGTTTATCTAAATCTAGCTTCCAAGGTTTGTACTAAACTTCCTCTGATACCAACTGTAACGCCCCGAGCCCAGCTACCCAGAGTCGGTGCATTACTTCGTAACATTGGCATGATCACAATAAAGATCAAATCTCGAAAGACCGATTGGTTTAGTAGCCTTGGAAACACTAGATATATTCATAAGGTTTACATTACATCATTAAACGAAAAACTACTACAACAACATATTGTCTCCATAATCCACACTCATATCCCCACATAATATCCCTGCAGGTCATTCATAATTTACTTTTTCACTTCCTGGGAAAAATAAAACATAGAAAAGGGGTGAGCTCAAATGCCCAGTAAGGATAACAATATAGCGGAAACTTTCATAAATAAGAATAAACATTTAAGGCAATGTATATCTAAAACAAAAGCCTTTAAAACTTGAACTTTCAACATAGTATGGCATAAATAAAATGAAATAATGCCATTTACTTATTCACATGGTTATTCTACTAATCGAATAATCACATGAAAAATCAATAACCACTTTCATAATGATGGAATGCATAATTCCAGACTATCATAACCACATAGCCAAGGCCTCGTGCCAAGACTACAAATAAGATTTTGTCAAGGACTTGTGCCAAGACACTAGTTTGTCTCATGAGACCTACTGATGCATCGAGGAGCTATAGAGGGCTCCAACCGTCACTTATTAAGTCCAATGCATTCCCATATGAAAAGGTTTAAACATAACATAAACATTCGTATTAAAACTAGCATACGAAATGTCAATACTTTCACCATAAACTATGAATGGTATAAAAATAGCACATCCACAGTCAAACATATCACAAAACCTTCAATACAATATAGAAGTTTTGTATCATAATAAATCAACTTCAAATAATCTTAAAATCCATCAAAGAATGTTGACATAGATGAAATCAAAATTCTTTTAAAAGAAATATCTCCTTTTATTTTGAAATCATTTAAGATCCATATAAAATAAAACATTTTCTTTGAATATATTCTTATAAGCTTGTAAGGGAAGCTTTGAAGATTTTATAACGGCGTAAAATAACCACACCCTCCGTATAAGTTAAAAAAACATTCTTACCTCAATTCTGTCGAAAAGGTTAAAAAGGACCTTGTTTTGAAAACGACGGAAAGATTCCTTTATAAACCTCTTATAAAAAGTCAAACAAGGGTATAAATGACTTTAACCCATATTCTTGTAAATAGTAAAAATGTTTTGAAATACATTTTTAAGAAACATGGATGTGGATGATAAAGATATCCCAGTAGATTATTACGTATAAACAACCTCGGATAATGAAGAGATTGTGAAATAACCCTTACCTTGTACTTTTCCTTTGTTGGGGTCGGTTAACCTCATGTATAATGGTGAAATAATTGTTATTAAATTATACAAGAATAATATACATTAATATGATATCATATATGATCTTTTAACATTGCTTTATTAATAATATCTTAGTATTATCGTCGTTTCAGGTGATAATCGATTCGTTCTTCTTAAATGTTTGGTTACGTAAGACATGTTTGTAATGGATAGATTAAATCTTATTCATAACCAGAATGATATTAACATTATTTTTAACCCTAAAATGAGAATAAGACTTGAATGGATACGATGGAGGATGGATCTCACCGCGTTCGTGGAGACGGTAGTCCGTACGTACGCACGAACGCTACTTCCATTTAATTTTTATTTTAAAAGAATTGAATCCAAATGATACATAGGTATATTACTATTCCAGTATAATATAATATTTTATATATGTTACTTAAGTTCATTAACACCATCCTTTATATGTTCATTGTGTGGTATGAACGAGTCATATCATTTTAAGGGGGCGGTAGTTCGCACTTCCTCAAATGAAATTATCGTATGTATATACAACATGAAACGAATAATGGTATGAAATAAAATGGAATTACAGAAGCTTATATATAAAATATATATCATTAATATCATATTTAATTACATTCCCATCATAATGGCCACCATGAGAGGCGGTAAGATGTATTTGAACAATCATCGTTTCGTGAGGCGTTAGTTTTCCATCCACAGAAACATTATGTTCATCATCCATTAGATGGAGTTGTGTGTATGTGAAGTTTGAATCCATATTATAACAACATCCTAGTATATTGAGGATACTGGTGTTGTTACAAAAGAAAGGAAATAAAAAGAGTTTGGGGGTTGGAGAAGCAAAATAAATGAAAATAATTTAAGAGAAATCGTTACCTTTAATTTAGGTAACTCACTTTGGTTAGAACCAAAGGACTTGTTGAAATGCTTTCTGCCTAAGGGGAAGCTTCAAGGAGGAGGAGAGGGATGTGGGGAGCTTAGTTGGGCAGAGTTTGGACGAGCCAAGTGGCTTGAGAGGTGTGAGGAATGAGTAGAAGTGGTCTCCTTTTATAAGGGAGAGGAGGGGCTCTTTAGGAAAGAGTGAAAGTATTACTTTACAATATAATTATATTCGGTTTATAATGGTCCAAAAATCATTGAGGTCGAAGATAAGATGACTCATATTCTAAATAACATCAACCAATAAGAATTGGACAAGTTTTAGATAATATTTTAATCATTATAATCTTATTTATTTAAATGATTTATTAATGAGGTAAACATTGCATCATTATTGTGTCATTAATAATTTAAATTATTTGATGTCTAAAAATTATAAATAAAATATCATTATGTATAAAATCTTTTTATCTTTCTAATGAATATTTATAATCGAAAATCCCTATGTAAAAATTGTTCTTCTAAAAGATGTAAGCTTATGCCATTTTTATTTTTATTTTAACTTTATTAATATAAAGTGTCCCTACCACATACAAGTGGCTCCAAGGGGTCCCCAAATTGACCCAAGGATGCTCATGGTCGGGTATGTGTCCACCAATAAGGTTAGGACACGTTTTAGGGTAATTTTTTATTATTATAATATTATTTTTTTAACCCTTATTTACCGGATTTACCCTTAACCATGGTAAATAAAATATTTACCACAGTAATTATTCAAAATGTCTAAAAATAAAAGTTACCTATTTACACAATTTGGACATCCTGATTCCAAATATGGAATCCATTTTTCTAAATTCAAAACACAGAAGTGGCAGAAATTAATTTAAAATTAATTCCCGCTGTCAAAACAAAAAGCGTGTTTTTAAGAGGTAATAACTATCAAAAGATTGACACTTGTTTATGTTCGGTTTAATTGTAAAATTATGTCCAATGACCAACATTATATTAAATGGTAAAAATATATTCTAAATATACTTTAAAACCACTCAAATTCACAATTTATCACTATTAATTATTTTGATTAAAAAAGTTGTTTTTAATTAAAATTTAGTAATTTTCACTATTCATCAAAATATAAAAGTTATCCGAAAAGTACCAAAATTTCACCCTAGGCTAATTTCAAACTTCCGAATCCAAAAATGAAGTCCGTTTTCAAATATAAAATATATATGATTTCAAAAAGTAGGTATTACTATTCACAACGGCTAGTTTAATTAGTTGTGGTGTGTGTTAGAACTCGAGGTTCCGTACAACACACGCTATCGATTATTCGAAGGGAAACGTACCGTGGAAGTTTGGGGTGTTACATTTATTGCTACTAAGAGTTTGTAGAATAATACGCAAGTGATTATCATGGTCTTAATAACTTTTTGAGTACATGAGGATATCAACAATGAATACCAAAAAAAGTTATCAAGATATTCCTTGAAAAATCGATTCATTAAATCCTTGAAAACAGATGGTTCATTCATCAGTCCAAAAGGCATCACTATAACCTCGTAATGCCCATACCTGGTTCGAAATGACGTCTTAGGAATATCTTTCTTCTTCACATGCAGTTGATGATATCTTGATCAAATTTCAATCTTCAAAATGTATTGATCACCATGATGTTGATTGAATAAATCATCAATCTAGGATAGAATATACTTATTATTTATTGTAATAGTATTGATTTCTCTGTAGTCAATACAAAGCTTCATGGATCCATCCTTATTCTATATAAAGTGGACATGGGCTCCCCTTGGAGAAACACAAGGTTGAATAAACCCTTTTCACTCAAATCATCTAGTTATTTTTTATGATCTACTAAATACATAGTAGACATTCTATAGGGAGTGTTTGAAATAGGTCTTTTATTAGGAATTAAATCAGTAGAGAACTCAACTTCTTACTCTAGAGGATATCCAGGTAAATTCTCTAGAAATACATCAATGTACTCTTGCACTTTGTGCACTTATTCAATTTTAATATTTCTTTCCTCACCCATAGATATTGGTAAATCTTCCTTTCCATGTATTGTATTCTGTAGAGCGACTAGGGGTGGTTCTAGATAAGAATTATATGGTCAAGTTTCTTCCCTAAAGACATGGGATTCTACACCCTTTTCAAAAATCGTAACTTACTTATTATTACTAAAAATCATCACATCATAATTTGACTTCCAATCCATACAGAGAATTATATCAAATTCAGTCATTGGTATAATGATAAGGTTAGAAACAAAAGCATGTTTTGGTGTCCAGATGGGGAGTACTCAACATGCCTTGGTTGAAATAATACCTCCCTTAGGAGATTTGACTGAAAAATCCTTTATTAAATCAAATTGGACATATAAAATTTTCATGGAAAAGTGAGAATATATAATTGAATGTAATGATCCAAAATCCAATAAAATGTTGGTTATGTTTGAGGATACAATTAAAGTACCTACCACAATGTCATTATGAATCTCATCCTCCACGGTTGTAATCGCATAGGCTCTCCCTTGTTCTCTTGGCCTTTTCTGATACATGTTTCCTTGGATATTAGGACACTCATTTACATAGTGTCCCATCTATATGATATTATAGCATTTAATATCATTGAATTGTTTCTTCCCCTTGCATTCATCAGATCTATGACCTTTTTCCCTACATTTATAGTAGACTCCGATGCATTTCAAGAATTTCACGAGATGATTCTTTCCATAGTTTTCACAAAATGGGAATAGCTTTATTCCCTTGGTCTTCTTTGGTGCTTCTACATTTCCTTTTTTATCATAGTACCGCTTCTTGTCTTGGTTTTCTTTGAAAATATTTGATCTAGAAATTTCATTCTCTATTTTGATGGCACTTGATACAATTTCCTCATATGATGAAAATGAATGAAAAGCTAGTGCCCTTTAAAGACTTCGCTTAAGACCTTCAAAGAAATGATAAATCTTGTTTTCCAAGTCACTTATGTAATCTACAGCATACTTGGCTAGCCTTGTGAAGGTAGTCTCATACTCTGCAATACTATCTTCTTCCCTTTATTTTATGTTATGGAATTTCCTCTTCATCTCAGTTCGTTTCTCACAAGGGAAATATTTTTCGAAGAATATTTCCTTAAATGTCCTCCATTCCATATCATCTATTTCTTCTTCCTCCGTGGAATTATGAATCAAGGACCCCCATTTATCAGCATCACCCTTGAGACAATATACTGCCAGTACTACATTTTCCTTTTCATTGCATCTTAATTTCATGAATATCTTTTCAAGGGACTCGATCCATTTCTCATCAACCACTGGATTAGTAGTCCCACTGAAAGATGGTGGCTTCTACTGCATGAAACTATCCAACACAGGTTTCGAATGGTTATTCGATACAACCTAAGTAAGTTGTCCCAATATGGCCATGATCTGATCTTCTCTAACAATGAATATGTTGACTTGTTTACTGGGGATATCCCTACCTTTCCTACCAGTATTGATTCCCCTTCTTCCGTTAGACGACATTTCTAAATAATGTCACACACTAGATTAGGGTATGATTCATAATGTATAATCTTAACATAACAAAATACTTTGCATAAAGTGACATCCTATGCATGGCTAATCCCATAATCAGAAAAATGGTTTCTTTGATGACTAATTCACATATCCATTCTTCATAATGGCTTGTAATGAAAACATGAATTATCCTAATCAAATCCCCTGGGAGTGTCGTTACCTAGAGTTCATCAAGTCTTTTTGTTGTGTACCAGTTCTCATTCAAGTCTATCTCAAAGTGGTGTTTTCGGGTATTACCCCTAGATACATCTGTGCCAGAGCCGCCTCTACCTGCTCGTATCAAGATAGGGATGTATTTTTTGAAAGATCCATATAATCTATTCCTTACCAAAATATGAGGACGTTCTTGTACATTTATCCTAAAAAACTACATTGGGTCTTTGTTCCTTACTATATATTTCCTACTATAGTTTCCATGTTACCAACTAAGCTTCCTCTGATACCAAATGTAACACCCCGACCCCTCTAGACAAGAGTCGTTGCATTACTTGTGATAATGGAATGGTTATAAGGAATGAAAATCCCGATGGAATGATTATTTTAGCAGTCTTGAAGAAAATAGATACATATATGTAACATAAATTACATTAAAAAATGTTTCAATATACAATACATATCAAAACTAAAAATTACAACCACATGAAGTCAATAAATGACCTTCTCTTCATCACCTGTTCAAGGTAAACAGTGAAAGGGGTGAGCTCAAACCCTCAGTAAGGGTTACAAATAGCGAAAGAATGAATACAATAATGAGTGAATCATAATCAATTTGACATAATCAATATAGAAAGGTGAATAAATGAAAAATTAATGCCATTAATAAACTGAGAATGAAACTGCATCCATATATTTTTTCATAGTGAAAACCTCATGGATAATAATAATAACCGATAATGAATAAAGAGAATGCTTATTAATTGGATGTTATGTATCTGGAACAAGAAACCATAATACAGTTAAAACGGTTTAGTTCTGTGGGTATAAACCCATGTGTTTTTTGAAAACAAACTTCCAGGGTTTGTCGCCAACTGATTTGTCTCATGAGACCCACTGATGCATCAAGGTGCTATAGTGGGCCCACTCCTTCACTTCATGTACAAATAATTATTTATAAATTTATTCAATACAATAGATATATTTCATTTCAATATCTGTATAGAGTAGAGTATATGTATTCATCAATATTTCTATAATTAAAATAACTCTCCAAATAAACACCGTATGTAAAATGGTATAAGGTTTAGACAAAAAACATATCCATGATATGAGATTTTTGATATATAATACAAATATAATTTCCAATGAAAATTTCTCTCAAATGGGAAATAGGTACACCACATAAGGATTATTAGGTGCACAATACAAAGATAGTCAAAACCAAATAGTAATTGAGACAAAGTCTCTTACTACAATGTAGTCGGTCGAATCATATGACCAAAATTAAATAACCCAAAAATAAATCATTGAATAACATTAATATAAATAGAATAATGTTATTATATATCAAATTTCAGTACACATATACCACATATATGAAATTAGTGGCGATCAATCAAAATCTCATAGAAATGTATGTGAGATGAGAAACCCCTTACAATCATTTCAGCATGGTAACAAGTGTTATTGAGAGGGATTAATGAGAGGAATGGGTATTACATTATTTATATGTCACAATGTGAAGTATGGTTGAGGTGAGAAAACATACCCCATCAATGGGAATTAAAAAAAAGCACACAAAATATGGGAGATTCTTGAACAAAAGTGAGAGAGAGGATCCCTTACATTATGCTTGAAGGTGTTCTTGACTTGTTATTAAATACCTGAATAAACAAATTAGGATTATTAATTCATAATTATAGAACCTATAATATATTCAAATTATTTATTTTAACCTTTTTGAATTCATTCAAGGCGTTTTTGATTAGTTATAATGTTCAATTTCACTGTTCGGGCTCGTTTGATTACTTGTTTTAAAAGATCGACTCACTTATATTAAAGTTCAGATAAATATGAAAGATGGAAGTGGTTTTCCAGAAATGAAGTTATATGCCATTATTTAAATTTCATGATATTTCATGGTTTTAAATTTAATTTGGTTACTTAGAGTGAGGTAGAATTATTACATATATAAAACCTTAGTGGCAACCGTTTTGGTTAAACGGTGGGTTTGATTACAATGAACATGTTTTACATTATAACATTATACCATTTGTACAAAAGGATTATAGAACATAAAATAATATATATTACATGTATAATAATCTAGTTCAATCATAACACAAATGGTTTCATGACCAGAATTAAAGATTATAGTAGAAATTGATAAACAGTTTTCCTTAAATGTGCTAAATTAGCACATCTCAAACAGTGCTTCCATTTCTTCCAAATTAAGGTTGGGAAAAGGAGAGAGGATAATGAAAAATCCCATTAGAATAAAAACATTCCAGTACAAGTATGTTACTACTATTATCATACCATTTGGGTGAAGTGAGGTGAGGAAAGAAACCAAAAGAAAAGAACTTAAGAGAAATGAAGGAATTGGAAAGAGGACTTTACATATTGCGACTTCCTCCTTTGAGAACCTCTTAAGGGGAGAGTTTTTGGTATTTTTAATATGATTGGAGGTTTTGGACGTAGGGTAGGAACTTGGGGAGATATTTTGGTAGAATATTGGATGGGACCAAGCCTTGAGATGAGTGAAGAGAAGAGGGAGTGAAGGGAGGTTTTATAGTGGAGGAGAGAAGAGTTTTCTTAATATAAAATTCATTAATTTATTATTTCTCCATTATAAAAGGAATAGTGAGTCTTACATGACAAAGAATAGTAATTGTATCAAGTAAATACAAATAAATTGGGCTTACATCAGCATATCATCATCAATGACTCAATTAATCTATTATTTAGCATTTATTGTGAATTATCGGATTGTATTATTCATAAAAAAATTATGTATTTGAGAAAAATCCCAAAAATTCACAATATCCATTTTTCGATGTGAAGAATCCAAAAATGAAGTCAATTTTTCAAAATTAATTTCCTAAATATGATTTATTAAATATTTAATTAAAATAATTATTTAATTGAAAAATATAAACACTTAAATATTCGTCTACATTTTTAAGGTTCCTAAATTAATTTATACATTCAAAGGCAAGGATACCATTCATAAGAGTCATATTACTATTCATAAGGGCATGTTACTATTCATAAGGGCATGTTACTATTCATAAGGGTAGTTTACTATTCACTAAAAATTAAGTTAATTCTATCAAACTCTAATTATCATCTTGATCCCAACTGTGTATGTTAGATTTTTATAATTCACATCATAGAAGTGACAAAATTAGGTTTACGTGGCAAGGTTATGGATATCTCATATAATTAACCATGTTTTGTTCCATAGAGGCTCAGTGATTCATGAAATATAGGCTATTACTAGAATGTATTTAAGAGAAATATACCATGAAGTGTTTGGGGTTCTACAACTTCACTAGATCACTATAAATAAAAATTATGATATATCCTATATTAATGATTTATTAAATCATCAGTGAGTAGATCAATAACATTCAAATTTTCATCATTGGTCTAGATATCAATAGTTTGGAGTCAAAACAGATGACATATCTAAGACAACCTTTGGTATGAGTTATGGTAATGCGAATTTATAATGATTCCATTTGGACATTCCAAAACCATTGTTGTCTTCACGGATCTAATTAATATAGTTTTTAGATAACACCTTGATCAGTTTTTTGTAGCTTTTATATATGATATTTCTATATATTATAATGGTGATAAAGAAAATTGATATAATTTTAGTATTTTGTGGAATACTTTGAGAAATGACAATTTGTTTAAATTTTTTTTACAATTTCTAATTATAGATATAGAAACCATCATTCTTGGTTCATTTATCCACTAGAATAAAGATAGAAGTGGACCCTTCAATGAAAGAAGTTATTTTATATTTTCCAGACCAACCATATTGACTTAAATCCAAATTTTTCTTGGGTTTGGTAGACACTATTAACGTTTTTGGAGTAAAATTTTATCGATTTAAAATCCACTAACCATGTTGAAATGGAAGGGTTATGAGTTCTTATAGATAGAGGAATGAAAACTAAATTTCAAGGAACCGATGTGCTGTTTATTTAGTAATCCTATACGCATACTAACCTATAGTGGATAAGGGTTTGTGATCTATAGTACTGAATCAAATAATCAATCAGGATGTGTTCTCATATTGAATTACATGGTTGTATCTTACTCCTCAATCCAATTTAAGGTTCAAGAGAAAACTTATTATACAAATGATTTGGAATATGGAGTGGATGTTTTCCATTAAATACATAGAGTAATTGTCTTTTTGGTGAAAAGTGTGACCAATATACCAATCATAAATTAATGATGTATATATATATGCAAACATTAATAATTGTATATACATGAAAAAATAGGGTTATAACTAATTAAATATTATGAATAATCACTACATTGTCACATATAGATGGAAAACAAGGTGGTGGACGCTCTAATTTAGATAGACCATGATAGTTTTTCTATGACAAGTATTGAATGAGACCCAATAATTTTGAATTTACATAGGATAAACTTTGAAATTATTATTAAAAATTAGAAAACCTCTATTTCCCATATGAATTTATAACCCTCAATTTATGTGAAAATTCTATAGGTTTAGAAGGATGATATAATGCTGTAAGAGAAAGAACTGTTTGTTTCAATGTTTTGCCTTGACCATGATTGAATGGTCAAATTAAATAAAAAGGTATATATCTCGTTAGAATCAAAATTGAGGAAGGAATTATTAGATTATGTTTATAGTTCATTATTCACTATTCACCCCAGAAGTATGAAGATATATAGAGATGTTATGGAGTATTTATGATGAGGCAAAATGAAGGGATATATTGAAAAGTACGTATCTTAGTTCATTGTATTCCATCATTTAAAGGATTGGATATAGAATTAAATGTGAATGTGATAACCATTACACATACTTGATTGTAAATGGAAATAATCACCATAGATTTCATCATGGGATACCCTAATACATCTTAATGAAATAATGATATTTGGGTTTTAGTCAATCTCTTTATAAAATAATTGCATTTCATTGCTATCAATGAATGTTTTTAACTTGTTCCTCTATGTGGGATATAAGTTAAAGAATATTTATAGGTTCATGAATTACAACCTTCAATCATATCTAAGTAATATAGATGGATTTTCGTCAAGATATAGAGAATTATTCCTTATGTTTTGAATATGAAATTGTGATTTAACATTAAATGGAATCATTAGATATATGGTCATTATGAGATGACCATTCAAGCCCTAGATGATATTTTGAGGGCTTACTCTATAAATTTCAACGTAGTTTTGGATTAAAACCATTGTCCAGTACAAGCTTCATAGAAAAATATATTTCACATGAGCACTCAGATGGATCGTGATTAAGCCCTCTATTGAAATAAATGAAAATCTCCAAAATGTTAGGATGAAGTTGGAGAATAAAATTTTATGGTATATATTTTAACTAAGGAAATGGTAGAGAATGATTGATCCTTTCAATAACACATTAAGAAATCTTAGAGTAGAGGGAACTTTTATACTGAGAATATTCAGTAAGGTCCAGAGATTAATGTTAGTTATAATGTTCTCTTTCGAATATCTCAATGGATAGATGTTATGTTAATTGGAAAGAAATAAATCTAATACACATTTATATCAGAACCTATGACATTGTAAATCATATCAAGATATAGTTGATCACTTGGTACGTCCTTTGAACCTCTCAAATTTTCACTCTATATTAAATGTATCTTTTTTGAGATATCACATACATGATCCTTCACATGTATTATAATCAGAGGTTATACCATTAGAGCATTATCATTATTATAATAAACAACTGATAGAAATATTATATCATGGAGATAAAGTGTTATAGAAAAATAAAAATCACCATGTTAAGGTTCTCTAGGGGAATCATAGATTAGAGGAATAAATTTTGGAACCAAAGGATGTGATGATTTACAAGTAACATCAGTTTAATGTATCGATGTAATATAATTTTAGGGTGATATTCTTATTATGGGGTAGAATGTGACACCGTGGAATTTTAAAATATATTTATCTATATTAAATAAATGTGTTTTATATCTTGTGAAGTGAAACCCCATAAATAAATGTAAATAATGATTAAATATTATAAATTTATGATCATTTTATGGAATGAAAATAAAATATTATTTAAAAAATTATAACTTTTTTATGAAATAGTTTTGATTCAAAATGATTATTTAAATATATTTCATTTATAAGCACTATTTTTATATATATTTTTTATTTAAAAATTAATTCCAAGAATTAAATTTATGATATATTAGTTTTTACATATTTGGATAATGAATTCATTGTTTATCAATTTGATTTAAAATAAAATATAATCATTTTTTGTAAAAAAGTGATGTTTTCTTGGAAAATTGATTTTATACATGTAATGATTTTTATCTTAATAAATTAAATTAATTCATATTAATGAATTATTTTATTGGAATTTTAAATTAAAATATTCATTAAAATATATTAACATTTTTATAATGGTTTTTACTATTAAATTAATTTGATTACATTCAATTTCATGATTAAAATGTATTTTTCTAAAAAATTATTTTTTTGTGTTTTGCACGCTTATTTTAATGTGAATATATAAATTAAATGGTGGTTAATTTTATAAAATGGATTCCATATTTGGAATTATCATTTAAATTTTTTCAAAATAGTTGAATCATAATTTTTTTCATTATGAATATTAGCTATGGTAAAATATTTTCACCATAGTAAGGGTTAAAGGAATTAACGACCTATAAACATATAGAATAGGCTTAAAATATCAAAATAAATTGGATATATGATAATTTTTAAGTGTATCTAGACCCAAAATTATATTATATCTTAATTTATATCCAAATTGTACCATTTTAAACTCAATATGTCTTTATTATAATTTAATTCCTTATTCATTTACATGTTTTCCACCTACCTCACTTATAAAAGGTGATCTCTTCTATTCACATATTCACACCTTGTGATCTATATATCATGTATAATACATACCTAAATATTAGTATAACTTCCTTCTATATATAATAGATCTTCATTACATCTTAAAATACAACCCTTTGATGGCTTAAGCTATAAGACAAAAGGAGCATTCTGAAAGAAGCGATAATTGTCTTTACCAATATATTTTGAGTTTCTTTCTTCCTTAACCACCTAAAAATATTTTGTATAACCATGTACTGATAATAAAATTGGTATCACAGTGATGGAAAATCTTTTTTCAATCTTTCTTCCATTTTATACCTCCTTTCAGTCCTATGAGATATGAAAATGTCATTCGTGTGTACGTGTGGACTACCACCACCACAAAGTGATGTGAATAGTTTTTCATGTTATCTATATATGGATGATTATATTAATGTATTTAATAAATATAAATGATATTTATGATATAATTTGTATTTTTTAGTTATATATTATTTCATACCTTTATCTCATTCACTTCATTATAAAATTAATACTTTATTCATTAGTGCATACAGACTACAATCTCAATGAAGTGATGAAATTCATTTTTCGTCAACACATAATATGAATGGTTATATAAATATATTTTATAAATAATACGATACATATAAAATTGTTAATGTTATTTATATGATTAAATCATTAACAATTTTCATGTATTTGAATTGACAGACAAAAACAAACAAGGGAAACATAATAGTTTAGACCTAAATGTTGTTTTTAAATAATAATTGTTAACAAATGGGTAGTTGTATAATAAAATGGAATTATAGAGTTTAAGTTAATTAGGATTATTTTTCATGTATTGATTTATAATAAATATAACATTAAAATACAGGTTATTAAAAACACATATGAATCAATTCATGACCTGAGGTATGATTTCATATTGCAATCTCATTTTTAGTCAGGATTGTTCAGTCTTGAATATACTTTGGAGGAATTATATAATCATTATATATTAATCCCAATTATTATATGGTTATTTGTATGATTTCAAATTATTCATTTCATTATCCTCTTTTTGAAACTAAAAAAACAATTGAAAATTTCTTTTTGGAAAAAACTAAAATGTTTCTACTCTAGTCAGTGAACATTTTCATCTATATTAACATTATATAAATATTTTCAAGAATTTTCATTAATATAATATAATTACTAATTAAATTAATTTTCAAATATATTTTAATTTATTTTGAAAGGATTAAAAATTAATTTTTACAATGAACTTACGAATATTTTATTTAGGAATTTTTGAAAAATCTGTGAAATGAATCTTTTTTTTGACAATTACTACAAAAAAAATCTACTCATCATAAATAATCATTGATTCGAATATTAGTTTAGGGTTTTCTATTTTATCATTAAAATAAAAATATTTTTAAAATATTCATGGATTTTTATTTAAAATTTTTTCAAAATAAAAGGATATGTGTGAAATGTTTTCATGTAAATTTTAGAATGTCCTTTTAATGGTATTTTCCACTGACATCAACATAATTTTATAGTTCTTATGAATCACTAGGTATTTGGCATAATGATTATAACCATGTAATTTCTCTATATGTATTACGATTATGTGTTGTTAAAATATATTTCATTATCATTTTTTTATATTGGTTATGTTATGATGAATTCATGAATGTTCTAATGATATTATGAAACACCTTTGTATGGTTTTCATTATGTGAAAGGTGGGTCAGCTAAATCCCTCCAATTTATTGGGTAATGATTGATATATAATGATACAATATGATGAGTATGAGGATTAATACCATTATATGGATAAAAATAGGGTATGATTTGAACCAAATCCATTATGATACATTTTCCACTATCTAACTATGGACTTAATAGTGATTCTTTAAAAATGAAATGATTTTATATTCCTTTCACTATTCCAAAATTACTATGACATGTTCAAGTTCTTATGATATGCTCTCATGACTCATGATTGAATAATTATTATTCCATATTCTAAGGATGTGTGTCTTTTGAAATGATAATTCTTTTTTCCATGACTCATAATTTATGATTTATAATGGATTGGGTAAGAACTCGTTATGTTATAATCGTGAAACCAAATCCCTATGCTTATATTATTCATGAAAATGATCATCGATTGACATATTTTATGTTTAAACTTATTGAGTATATACGTTAACCATTTATTGTCTTTCTATGTTTCCCTTTGTTATTAAATAAATTTCGTATGTTAGAAATGTATAAAAAGGGATCTAAGAGAGAATGATTTATTGGGAGCTGTTAAAGGTATTATAAGAAAAAATTTGATTATGTATCTTGTATTTAAAGATGGTAATCCTTTATATTTTTTCCAGGTCATCAAGGTTATGATCAATGATTTTCTGATTAACACAAAGAAGAGTGATTAATTACTGATAGAAACATTTTCAAACGCGAATTTACATCATGATTAAGCAACATAATCCTCTGAAAAATTCACACAAATGAAATATATAAGAAACAAGTGATTTAACAAAAAAAAATTATAAATTAAAAATATTTTATTTTATAACATATGTGAAACGAACCATATAGATTTAAAAATCGATGATATATATTTCATTAAATCTAACCTATTGAATTATTTACGGAACACGCTACCCTGAGTCAAAGTGAATCGTAGTATAGTATATCATTATAGCATAGCCATTAAATTAGACGGTATGAATTGTAATAACTAAATTATGGAAATTATATTGTTTAAACATGAAAAAAATTCTATTATTTTCTATTAATTATAAATTATATAAGAATCATTCAAAAGAAAATTAAATGTTTTATAAAAACATTATACTTATAAAAGACATTTTAGTCTCTCTTTGCACGCATATATTAAAAATAATTTTACCCCATTTTTAGAAAAAAAAATAAAAATAAAATTATTTTTGAAGTTATAATATCAAAATTATGTTATGGTTATTTTTTGGTATTTTTCTAAAAAGTTTTGTTTTTAATGAATTGTGAAAAATACTAAATTTTACTGAAAAACCTGTTTTTCATTAAAACTATTAAGCAACATAAATTATATATTAAATTGGTTTCAAGATAATATTAGATAAATTATATAAAATTAATCCAATTTAAGATATTGTAATCATTTTCATATTTAATTTTGATATAAAAACCTTGTTAACATTTGAATATTTTCTCCTCTAAACAACTAGCTTTCTCTTCGTGTCTGTGTGATTAATTTAAATTAAAATTTTTAAATTATATGAATTGAAATTTTTAGAATTGATGAAATATTTTTAGTCATAATAATATATAATTTCTATAAATTTTAAGTTAAATTTTTACCAAAATGAATATTGAAAACTATAAAAATTAATTATCTTGGTTAATGTAAAACATAATTTATTTGTGATTAAACTAAAATGATATGGGTTAAAATTTACCTAACACCATTTAAAAAACCCACCAGATGGTCATATATCGACCTTATATCTAATAGTTTCAATAATGTCATATTTTTTGCAGTTTATTCATGACCCTGACTTGGGTATTAATGAATCCTTTAAAAACAATTACATGTGTGCCACTCACCACACTTATAAATGATTGTCCCCTATCCTCTATTATTCAGACCTTCATTCCTATTATTTACCAACACATACTAAATTTACTTCAAAAAATCCCTAAACCCATCCTAGAAGACATATTTTATATATAAATATATCATTGGAAGGATTCTGATGCAATCCTAATGAGGATACCTAAAAAGTGGTAACGTTCTTCGGTGAGTGTTTTCATTCTATTTCATTATCCACATATTTTAATTCATATTAAACCATTATGATATAATAAAATAATTATCTAGCATATACATATGTTTTTTTATTTTATGTTCACTACCAATAATCATCTCCACTTCCATCAAATGGGTTATGAAATAATCATTTGTGTGTACAGTGGTGTTTACAATGCTTTTACCTGGGCGCGCGAATCCGTATATGAGGACGTGCTGCTGTTTCCCCACATTCTCGCTTTCCAAAGGCCGGCGGCATCCGTTCCTTGTTCAGGGACATTTTCTCCTTGATCGAAACGGGATAATGGGATGTCATTTCTTCCTTCTGTGGATTCCTTCTCAGAACTCGTTACCTAGTCCAGGTCTCCCGCATAGATTTAATATGTGGTTCGTGAATCTCGTTCCCGGTGCTATATCTTCATGGATGCCGGTTAATTACACTACTTCCTTCAGGATATTCCATGGGGTCTTGACAGGGTAGCAACCTTCGGTCAGAGTAGATGACAACATCAGGCATGTCGGGGCATCTCTGGGTGCATGGACATTGGGGAACCTGTATTCTTCCTCACAAGTGGGCATCTCAAGGGTGAAGAACCCGAGGCATCCCATGTCGAATGCAAGGAATCATATTTCATAGGCATGTCTCTATGGTTTTCCTCAGCTTCCCATGTTTAACACATGGTATGTCGCGAGTTTAACGTCTTGCGGAGACGGTTACGCCAAAGGCGTGCCATCCGAGGTCTTCCTCATGCATCTTATGTTTATCACGAGGTAGGTCGTGTGTTTAACGTCTTACGGAGAGGAAATGAGAATGATCAGAACGTCCCATAGAGACGGATTAGATTGGTATATCCCAAGGAGGGAATACCTGGAAGATGGATGGATCAGAACGCCTAATGAGGACAGATCTGAGGCAGTACGCTCCAAGGAGGGGAGATGCCACATCGTAATGGATGATCTGAACACCATTGAGGGCGGATCAGGAGGTGTGCACCCCAGGATGGGGGACACCATGGTTTTCCATTAGCTGGGATTGAACCTCATAGAGATTTCTTACGTACCCTGTGTAGAGGACAGGGATCAAAACCCACGTAGTTCGATGGGGTGATGAATCGGGGTGTACACAGAGGACAACGACCCAGAGACATACTGGGGTTTATAGGTGGATAGTGGCCCACGTACTGCTAGGAGCAGTGATGAGGGTGTATGGCATGATCCCACCAGGATGTGGCGGCCCGGGCGAGAATCCGGATGGATGATTGATGGATGAATGAAGTGGAGCGGTAATGAAATGGGACCATCCCAAGGGCCATAGTGAAGTTGGCCTTGATCCTCAAAGAGACCTCCTAAGTATCCATGTGGCAGGGAATCAAAGTCTGTGTAGTTCGGGAAGGTGCCGGTGAACCGACTTGAAGGTGGACCATGGCCTGATGGGTGTCGTCAGCGAACAGACGTGAATGTGGACCTTTGTCTGATTGGTGTCGTCAGCAAACCGTTGTGAATGTGGACCTTGGTCCAATGGGTGTCCTCAGTGACCGATGTGAATGTGAACCTTGGTCCGATGGGTGTCATCAGCGAACCGACGTGAATGTGGAACTTGGTCCAATGGGTATTGTCAGGGAATCGATGTGAATGTGGACCTTGGTCCGATGGGTATTGTCAGTGAACTGACATGAAGGAGGTTGGAAAAACTGGGCGACGGGCTTGAACCTCATGGAGGCTTCCTACGTACCATGCCTTGACATGGATCAAAGTCCTCGTAGTTCGGGTGAAAATGGTTGGAGTCAGCGAACCGATGACAAAGAAAAGAGACCTTGGTCCAGATTGTGTAGGGCTTACAGACTAGGATGCACAGGTGTTGGTGAACTGACGTGAAGGAGGTCAGAATGACCAACGAGTGATGGGATTCTACCTCATAGAGGCTTCCTACGTACGACACCTTAGCACGGATCAAAGAACACGTAGTTCAGGTTGGTTTTTGTCGGCGAACCGACGAGAAAGCGAACCCGGGGGGTCCACTGGTGGTGGGGTTGAACCTCATGGAGGCTTCCTACGTACCACACCATAGCATGGATCAAATTCCTCATAGTTGGGGATGCTCACAAAGGCATACCGCTGGGCGGAAGTGTAGTTTAACGTCATGTGGGACGAGAGTGAACACTGACGTGAATAAACAACAGGTGGTGGGCTTGAACCTCATGGAGGCTTCTTACGTACCATGCCTTAGCACGAATCGAAGACCCTGTAGTTTGCTATGTGGGGGTCAGGGTCAGCGCTCACTCTAAGCTCACGTGAGTCATGCTCGATGCGAGAAACAAGAGGTTGCAGGATCCTGAAAATCACATCTCAAAGGATGCGTCCGTGGGAAACGAAGAGGGGCTTACATGTTAGGCGGCCCATGGTGCTGGGGCTTACTCCAGGATGGAGGCCCAGGGAAAAAGATGATGATAGTTTCGGGCTTGAGACTTAAAGAGGCTTCCTTCGTATCCCCTTGGTAGGGAATCAAAGTCCGCGTAGTTCTCCTGATGACAGCTTATCACTGATTGGGGGTTTCAATGGCTTACCGCTAGATTGGGTCACAACGGCTTACCGCTGGATAAGTATGTGAACGGCTTACCGCTAAATCGGGTCGCAACGACTTAACACTGGATGAGGATGTCAACGGCTTGCTGTCGAATGGGGTTGCGACGGATTAGATCTGGATTGGGTCATAACAGCTTACCGCTGGATAAGGATGTCAATGGATTACCGCTGCATAGGATCACAACAGTGGATGGGGCTTACACGAAGAAGCTGCCCGGGTGCCTCTAAGGAGCGACAATGGTGAATGGGGCTTTTTCTAGGAAGCTGCCCGGGTGCCGCTATGGAGTGGAAATGGTGAATGGGGCTTAAGTAATGAAGCTGCCCGAGTGCCGATATGGAGCAGTAATGGTGGATGGGGCTTACACAAGGAAGCTGCCCTGGTGCCGCTATGCAGCGGAAATAGTGAATGGGGCTTATGGAAGGAAGCTGCCCGGGTGCCGCTATGGAGCGGCAATGGTGAATGGGGCTTACTCAAGGACGCTGCCCGGGTACCGCTATGGAGTGGCAATGGGGAATGGGGCTTATGCATGGATGCTTCCTGGGTGCCGCTATGGAGCGGGAATGGGGAATGGGGATTAAGCAAGGATGCTGCCCAGGTGCCGCTATGGAGCGGCAATGGGGAATGGGGCCTACGCAAGGATACTGCCCGGGTGCCACTATAGAGTGACAATGGGGAATGGGGCTTACACAAGGATTTTCCCGGGTGCCGCTATGGAGGGGCAATGGTGAATAGGGATTATGCAAGGATGCTGCCTATGTGCCGCTATGGAGCAGCAATGGTGAATGGGGCTTACGCAAAGATGATGCCCGGGTGCTGCTATGGAGTAGCAACAGTGAATGGGGATTATGCAAGGAAGTTGTTCGTGATGTCTTCCTCCTCTCTGGTAATGAGGGCATCCCAACGCACTGGTGGGTTGAGGCCTTCACCTATGCACTAGTGCACAAGCGGGATATCACCAACGGGCGTTGGAATCATGCCACGGTAGTCATGGCATTAAGTGTCTTACGCTTGGAGCATAAGGCATCTCTTGTTTAGTGCAAGAGGAATCCTATGTTTGGAACATAGGGATTACTGCAGTTTAGAGTCTTGTAGGTAGGACTATTGGAATCTCATGCTATGAGCATAAGGCATCTCTTATTTGGAGAGATAGGCATCCTATGTTTGGAACATAGGGGGTACTACAGTTTAGAGTCTTGTAGATAAGACTGTTGGCATCTCATGCTTGGAGCATAAGGCATATCTTGTTTGGAGTAGGAGGCATCCTATGTTAGGAATATAGGTAATACTTCTGTTTATATTCAGGTAGAAAGGACTTTTGGCATCTCATGATAAGCGCTTAAGGAATCTCTTATATTGGGTAAGAGGCATCCTATGTTTGGAACACAGGGCGTACTATAGTTTATAGTCTTGTAGATAGGACTGTTGGAATCTCATGCAAGGAGCATAAGGCATCTCTTGGTGGGGGAAAGAGGCATCCTATGTTTGGAGCATATGGATTACTATAGATTAGAGTCTTGTAGATATTACTCTTAGGAATAAGGCCTCTGGTAATGGATGGTGTTGGGACTTATGCGAGGGAAGCCCATTCTGGTTCCACCTGGCATAGGATCCAAGTGATAGGGTTTGGAAGAGTTTTCAGAGGAATGGTTTGACTCAAGGTACTCGGGGAATTGGTGATGAGAATCTCAACTCACGACATGAGAATGAAACCAAGAGGAATATGTTGAATCAAGGTGTTTCATGGTGTGTGGAGGAGTATCTCAAATCATGGTGTTCCAAAGGTTGGAGGTGGGTGTGCATAAGAGCACAATGGAGAATCCCGACATCCTGGCCCGAGAAATTCGCGGTGTGACTCTCCATTTTTAATGGGTGTCAGTGACAGTAGTGAAGGGACCAGCCCGGAGTGTCGGGACCGCAGCCCGGCACCGACCCCGAGCGGGGGTGTGGGGGCGGAGCCCCCGCGGTATGGACCGGTGGGTGTGAAGGTAGGAGCCTCGCGAAGGATAGATCATCGCGAAGTAGCTTCGCAGAGAAAATGTCTCACGAAGTAGCTTCACGAAGGAAATGTCTCACGGAGCATAGGGATCTCGTGGACCATGGGCCTCTTGTGGAGAAAAGGCGGCTCACGGGGTACTCGTGGAGTAGCGTCACGGAGCATTGGCCCACGGAGCATGGACTCGCTGAGCAACGGCTCGCGGAGCAGCAATGCCAAGGAAGATGCTCACGGAGCATGGCCTCGCATAGCCGCAAATTGGAGCTCCGCGGACCGACAGATCGGCCGCCAAAGGGGCGGAAAAATGGATGTCCGGAGAAGAGGGTAAAGCTGGGTGTTTATAGACAAGGGGTGCCGTGATGAAAATCTCATGCGGCACGAAGGGGGAATTCGGTTGCTTCACGGCGGGTCGCGAACATCAACAGGATTCGCGAAGCTGTACCGCCTACTCTGCTTCACGGCGGGTTCGCGAACTTCAGGGCGTTCGCGGAGAGTTAACACCTCCTGTGCTTTGCAGAGGGCCTTCGTGGCATGTCACAAATTTCATCCGGGTTCATGGAGCATCACGCCTCATTGCTGCACGGTGGCAGTCCGCGATCACGGAGGGGGGCTTTATAAATGGGCTTTGCGAACCAGTTTTCCAGCCCAACTTCAGATGTCCATAACTCCTAATACGTAGCTCTGTTCGGGCCCTACAACCTACCAAATCAAATCTTGTGAAATGGACTACGATCATGGATTGTGTTTGGAAGAATTTGGAAAAAATTTGGGGACGGGTGTTTCGGTGCCAACAAGTGGACTACCACCTTGTGAATTGATGTCATTCAGTTTTCCATTACCACCTTTCACAGTAGGGTATGATGATGTATATAAAGTATATATATGAATTTTTTTTCATAATTATATCATTCAAGTCATCATATCATATATAGATTTTTAATTTCCACTTTGTAGGGGATACAATAACATCACTCGAGTGTATGGAGGATTGACTCCTCATGAAGCGATGTGATTCGTCTTCCAATAAATCTTTACATTGATAGTGATGGGGATATATTTAATGGTTATATGTGATATATGTGACATAATTATTATATTAGTGACATATTTTTCATTCATTAAATATAATATATAATTTTCTTTATTATTTTTCACTCACTTAATGATGATAACATCGTTTGTGTACATGTAGACTACTACCTTCACGTTGCGATGTGACACTCTTTTCATCACCAAACAACATGTATGATATTCATATTTATATTAAAATAAATACTATTTTATTTATTATATTATGGTCCTTTTTAAAGATAAATTATTATGTACCTTTTTCCATAATGATCGTTGAAATATGGAAATGTTACTCATGTGTATGTACGACTTACCATCTCCATGATCCTAACATATATTTTTTATAAAACTGATATGTCATGATTTGTTTTAAAAGTATGATTTTTGTATAAATATTAAAATTAGATCATGATTATTATTATTGAGATTATGGAACAATATAATATACACAAGAACATGAACTTTCCTAATGAAGGATGAATGGGAAAATAATTCAATTAACACATGAAACAATGAAAATAGTGAAATATTTTTAACAAACTAGTGATAAGATATTATAAAAGTAAAATATATGGTAGTATAAATTTTAATGTAGTTTCTGAATAAGATAAAAACATTTTTAAAATAATAATATAGGAGGATAAAGCATGTTCATCCAAATAGAATTTGATTTAAGTGATTTCAACTCAATTTCATTTCATTGAGGTGCATTGTAATGTTATGGACACAGTTTATTTTATACGGTGTATATACTACCCCTTTAGACTCAGTTTCATTTAATTGGGATATATTACTTCTTTAACACCTTTGATATTATAATATTTATTTGTAATGACTTTTAATTATCTTATGATGTGTTCCCACTTTTATTATTTGGTTTTACATTTGATACACATAATTGATTCATTGACTAATTCTCAATTCATTGTTATGATCAGTATAATGGTTTATTTCACATTATTGTTCTCAATGAAATAGTTTATTATTGAATATTAATTGAAAGAAAATATCCGATCAATATGTAAAAAACACATTTAAATTTATCCTCTAGTTATTCATGATAGTTTAATGTAATATTACAAATTTTAAACTATTTGGTACATAAAATAATTATAAATTTTTTTTCAAAAAATATGAGTTCATTTCGCTCTTCAGTCGAAAAGATGTTTTCTTACAAAAACATGTTTTCAAAGAAAAAATTGTAAAATGTTTTAAAAATTTATAAATATTATTAATAAAAATTATTTTACCCAATTATACTTTGAAATTTTGAACTAAATTTTCCTGGATTTTACAAAATAATGCATGTTTAGCGTTTACTAAAAATGTTAAAATAATATTTTTTAACATATTAAGCATGTATGAAATTTATTACCTTTATGATCAATCAATGTTTTATTATTTATTTGTATGATTCAAAGATATTTTTTAGAGAAATGTATATTCAAATAGTTTTGGGTAGTATTTTTTATGAAAATTTATTTTAAAAATGAAAAGGTTTTATTCCTTGATTTTTTAAAGAACTTTTAGGATATCTCTATTAATCGATGACAAAAACCCTCCATTTTACATATAAAATACTAGGGATATGATTTATTGATAAATCCATTATTATTCCTTTGGATGATTTATGATTATTTTAATGAAGGATTGTATTGAAATTCACTCCCTTTATTCATTTTTGTAGTCAATAACTTTCCCTTAAAATATTCACGTTCCAATGATAATTGGAAAATAAATATTCCATAAAGGTACATGTAATTTATCATGGATATGTTTAATAATTAAACCATATATTGTTTCTATATGTTATTTTCTATATTTAATGTCATTTATTTATCTGGGAAATCATGATAAGTCTATATACATTATTCAATATGGAGACTTAATGATAATTCATGTTGTTTATGAAATAAAATTTATTATTCAATATATGGGTAAAACTTTGGATATGAATGACATGGGTGGGGCTTAGTTCTAGAAATTACCTTGATACATCAATATTTTCATGGGATGTATCAGTTGGAAGGCATTAATTAAATGGGTTTTACACACTTTTTCTAAACCATCTTGAAGATAGATCTCAAGGGTAAAGGTATCGTGTTCCTGGGGAATAAGAAATAAAATAATTAAGTATTTCCTTAATTTAGGATTAATTTATTATTATCCATGATATTTTCACAGGGATATTTACTTTGGATGTATTTCATTCATCATTTATTGGTTAAATGGCATCTGTTTTTAGTTATTTACCTTGATATATAATTTATCCCTTATCCAATTATGGTAGTCATATTATTGAATAATGGAATTTTCCCTAAATAATTTACCATTCCATTGATTATACTTGTAAATTATTTTAATGGAATGTGTGTTCCAATATTTACCTTTTCATATTGTTCATTTGTTATGGATTATACTCGATTGATTCATGATAGCTTCTATTTTACTTAAACCCTATTAAGCCTTATAGACCACCGTTATTTTTTCCCTTCCCTAGGATTCCATTAATTGTACTATTATTGGTATAAAATTATATTCTATAGGTAATAATGTTATTCTGAAAGAGAAAATTTATGTTTTTTTATTTGTAAAGGTAACGAAATTATGTTTCCATTTTACCATGAATACAAAAATATTAGGTCCTTCGAGATGTTATTACATGTATTTATGACAATATAAAAAATAATACACTGACTTCAGGATAATGGGGTCAGTTTTACCGCAACGGGTATCAATAAATGTTTTTTAGAAACTTTAGAAATAGATTTTGGGAAATCATAGATTACAGATAATAACCTATGACAAATATTTTGGATAAGTATAGAAGAATATCCTAAAGAATGGGTAAGTTAAATATTATGTGTATTATACTTGAAATACATATTTGTATGTATAATACAAGTAGAAATTGTTCTAGAATAGATCTACCATGGGGTAATAACTCTAAAAAGGGTGGATTGGGCATGACCGGATGATCACCCGGTGCAGAAATATAGGCCTTACTACACACCTGGTTTGACACTCTAGGGGGATATTCATTGGATAATTCACATTTTCTTTATAATAAATTATGAAATATTTGAATATATGATTACAATAAATGAATTATGTTAAAACTATGGTTTCATGGATTAAGAATAGATGTATCTTTCTTTAAAAATCCTATAAATAATTTTATGGTTTTCACGATGTTATTATTGTTTCTCACACTATAATTTTTTGGTGTATTCAATGTATGGAACCTAAATGAATAATATTAATATTGACTTTGAGTTAAATTGTGTTCACTATGAGAAAAAAATGTAATGATGAATAAATTGAAATATATTATGATCATTCCTAATTAGTTTTTAGGAAATATTATTAACAACATATTCCATAACCAACTTCTAGACTCACCAAATAAGAGCATGATGGAATTCACTAAGATCTAGAGTGATCGACACCATGGAGAAAATAATTTCTTGCTGTCATCTTGTTATAAATTTAGAATGAGATACCCATGAATATTTATCAATGGAATGGGAAACTTCGTTATGTTGGGAAATGAAGGGAACAAAAAAATATTTTTCAATATTATATGAAGAGTGCAATAGAATGGAATAAATCTCTTACTAAGGATCCATTTATAGATCATTTTTCATAATATTGGGGAGCTTAAAAGTTATCTAAATAAATTTACTCTCATAAAGGTTAAACTCTAGACCATGGAGGACCTATGGTGAAATAAAATAGATGAATTACTAATGAATTGGAATACAAAAAATAACTTGTAGAAGAAATTTTTATTAATGCTACTTTTGGATATACTAATAATTAAACACCTATGGATTTTGTTTCATTTTAGAATAATAAGTGTATTCATTAACAAATGATTAATGGATACCATAATGGGTGATGATTTTAAGTTTGATCATAATATGAATGTATTAAACACCATTTTTATGTTTTATGTGATGGGAGTCTACCAAGATTATAAACATTTTGGAGAAATTTAGGGAATTTAAGTTTTTTAGTGGAAATGTTATTTAAGGAATAATGCCTTCACATTTTATAGGAATAATTTTTATGGTATTGATAACCTTTATGGTCAATACGGTCATTAATGACATTGTAATAATAGTCATGAAATATTATTATACTTGGTGAAAAAAGGATTTAATGAAAACCTTAGTAAAAATGTTGTTTATTGATTAAAATTATTTCATGGTTGTCCATAATATTTTTTGGTAACATTATTGAAATTATATTAATATTATTATAGAAAAAGTAAAACACACATGTATGGCGACAACACAACACATATAGATTGTCCACTGATCTTGAACTCATGATCTAAGGATGATATGAGTTTGGAACATACCACTAGCCTATGTGACGTACTGGTTAATAAGTCATTATTTTTAGTTAAATGATTTCAAAAATAAATATTAATGATGAACTAGTTGTTTTACTTTTGAGTTTTAGATATTAATTTATTATATTCGATAAACATTTCTAAACATATTAGTTATGGAAAATTGAAAGAGGCATTTAGAAAGAATTATCACTCATATATGGGTCTTAAGATCCATTAAAAGGGACTTCTAATGCTTTAGGAATTAAAAATATCATTTTTTATGTGATTTTCTTGGAGTAAGGGATTAATTTTAAATTTATCAAAGCACTTCCAAAGGATAAAATTTTAGATATGAAATAGAAATGTGTCAAGTATATTTCCTTATTTTTTAGAGATTAAATGAATTCCCTAATATTAGGATAAGAATATTGAAATAAGAAAGTTATCCTATTACATTCATATCTGATAAATTAGATGGAAATTTAAATCATAATATATTTATATTTTTGAGGCCCCTAATATTCCATTGACCACATATTCTCTTATGTTTAATGACCTCAACCACTCAGTATAATTATTTAAAATTTTCATCCATGTCCAAATATTTACTTTCCAACTATTTTATCTAACGTAAAAACCTGGTTATGTGTTATTCCATATGACCTTGGTACTTCAATTTCTATCTTATTAAGATTATGTTTTATAAAAATTCATTTGATTTGGGTTTTTGAAAAATTAATTTTAAAATATAAGACTCTGGATTACCAAGGCCATGATTAAATTTTGAGGATGCAATTTATTTAAGGTGAGGGGAATATAACAACTTAAAATTATTAAATAATAAACATTTATTCAAAAGTGTATGATCATGAAAGACCAATCTTAAGCAACACCTGATATATATTTTGTTAAATTTAATCTCATTGATAGGCTGCGGAAAACATAACCCCGAGTCAAAGTGAACTATAATATAGTATAACTTTATAACCTACCCATTAAATCAGTGGGTATGAATAGTACCTAATAAATTATGAAATTTATATTGTTTACATGTGTAAAATAATTTCACTGGTAATATATTATTTATAGATAACATAATAATCATTAGAAAAATAAATTTTTTTGGAAAAAATATATTATTTTAATATATGGTTTAATAGCTCATTGTGTACCTATTATAAAATTAAATAGTTATCAATTTTTGAAAATTTATTTGATAAAATAAATTTTATTTTTTTATCAGAATTCCAAATTTATCTTGGGGTTAATTTTCACGATTTTTTAAATTTTATTGTTTTGAAGCATAGTGAAAAATACTAAATTTTAATGAAAGAAAACATTTTAATAATTATTAATCACGTTAAATTATACTATAAAATATTTTAAAAGAGTAATTTGTTAATTTTAATAACTATTAATCCAATTTTGGTCATTATAATCATTATAATATTGAATTTTTATTTTAAAAAATTATAAACTTTTAAACATTTTCACTTTTAAAAACCTTACTTCTTCATCGTGTCTATGAGATTAATTTTGAATTAAATTATTCCACTTATATGAATTTAATATAAAAAATGGATAAAATATTTGAAATAAATATAATTGATACTTTTTAATAAGTTCAAATTTATTTTTGACCAAAATAAATCGTGCAAATAGTTAAAATTAATTATCATGGTTACGGTAAAAATTGATTTACTAAACTCGGAAGATGGGGGTTTAAAATGTCCTACCGACATGTATGAAACAAATTGGATGGAAATATTTCAAATTTAAATCCAATATTTTATATAATTTCCCTTTTTTGGAGACCTTATGCGTGATAAAAACATGGTCATGATTGAATCTTATCAGAAAATTACAAGTGCACTACTCACCTCACTTATAAAAGGTCATATCTCTCCTCTCTTCTTTACACCTTCACACCCTTTCAGATCAGCCAATACTAGATCAAATAAATTCTCAAATTCTACCTCATCATCTTATAAGACTTTTTTCATAATAAATCCAACATGTTAATGATTTTTCTACAAACCTATATAGGATACTCAATGAATTTGTATTGTTCTTCAACAAACATTTTTTATATATTCATCCACCTTAGTAAATTGTTATTAAACCAAGATGATATAATAACACTAGTATATCTCATATAATTATATATTTTTATGATATTTTAATGACCTATATACATCTATGCTTCTATCAAATGGGTTATTATATCAGTATTCATGTGTACGGAGGACTACCGCCTCGTGAACAGATGTCATTCACATTTCTATTAACACCTCCCACAATTGGGTATAATGATGGATATAGATTATATATATGACATATATAACATATTTATACCTATTTTTTAATTATATCATATATATATATATATATATTTACATTCCATTCCATTGGGTATATGATAGCATCACTCATATATATAGTAGACTACAGCCTTGTGAAGCGTTGTGATTAGTCTTTCACTAAATCTATACATTGAATGTGATAAGGTTAAATTTAATCATTATTTGTAAAATAAATGTCATAATTATGATATTCATGTAATATTAATTATTATTTAAGGATAATATATAATTTCCATTCTAATAATTTCACTCACATAAAGATGATAACATCGTTCGTGTATGTGTGCAATACCACCAGTAAAATGTGATGTGACTCTCTTTTCATCACAAAACCACATGGATGATACATGTATAATTATATTTAAATAAATAATATGGTATTTATTATATTATTATCATTAGTTAAAGTTAAAAAAATTACTTTCCACTATTATCTAATGATAGTTGAAAAATGGAAATGTTACTCATGAATATGTATGGCCAACTGCCTCTGTGATCATAATATAACTTTTTTCTCAAAACCATCATTAATATTTTGTTTTAAAATTATAATTGATATAAAAATATGGTATTTATGTAATTAATATTATTATATATGATATTTATCTAAATAATATAGAGATTAATCGAAACATTCATGACAATTCATGAATGAGAAAACAAGAAAATTAAGACATGAAATAATGAAAACAATGATATATTATTAATTAAAATGAGATAAGATATTACAAAAAGATAATTTATTATATAATATATTTTAATATGTTTCTATAATATGTTAATAAAATGTTTAAAACATTATATAGGAGTATAAAACATGGTCAACCATAAGTAAGCCTGATGTAAATGATTTCATATCAATTTCTTTTCATTGAGGCACATTGTAATTTTATACACCTAATTTATTTTATATGGTGTATATAATTCCCCTTTTACATTTAATATCATTATTCATTAATAATTCATAGTATTTTAAGATTCAAATTGAATTATTTCATTTAAATTGATTTTACTATGAATTACCATGTGGTAAAAAATTTCATAACTCAATTTATTCTAATTGGGTTATATTATATCTTCATTGTCTTAGATATTATAAGATTATGTGTGTAATGACATTAAATTTTATTATGTTTTATTTAAACTTTATTTTTGTAGTTTTAAAGTTCATAGAATTAATATATTCATTAACAAATTCTCACGTCAATATTATGATCATTATAATGCTTTATTTAAAAATGTATTTCTATTTGAGATTGTTTATTCTTGAATTCATGTTTAAAGAAATTATATGATAATTTTATAATAAAAAATATAATTTACTCTTAATCTACTTATTCATTATATTCTCATGTAATAGAACAATTTGTCCACTCGTTGGTAATTAGAATCATTGAAATTTTTGTTTTTAGAATATCTAACATCATTCCTCCCATCGGTCTGAAATATTTTTTCTTCCACAATTATTTTTTAATAAATTTTTTCAAAAAAATTAAAATTTTCAATGTGATTTATTTAATTAATTTTCCCACTATTACTTTTAAAATTTGGATATTAATATTAATGTAGTTTTTAAAACAATTCTTGTTTCTATTTTACATAAAACGTGAAAAGGATATATGTTTTAATGTTTTCAACATGTATGAAATATAATAAAATCCTAACCACTCAATGAATAAAATATTTATTTATATGTTTGAAATATGGTTTTCAATGAAAATTATTTAATAAAAATAGGAACATTTTGGTTTATAAATTTATTTTCATAATGTAAAAGATATTTTCCATAAGAATGTTTTAGGATATCACTATGGTATTTCTATTCATCAATGGAAACAACCATTAATTTTTAATTAAATAAAATAGTGATATGTTTTATTTATAACAACATTATTGTACCATTGGATTGTTTATGATTATTTTGGCCAAAGATTGTATTGAAATTCACTCTCTTTATTCATTTTTGTAGTCAATAACATTCTCTTGAAGTTTCACTTTGTTGTGGACAGTGGAAAATATATTTCCCCTAAATATCCATGTTATTTATCATTCATATATTTATTTATTGAACCATATATCATTTCTATATATATTTTTATACATTAATTATCATTTTTTTATCTAAGGAATATTGATAGTATTTATTCTTTACATAATATGAATACCGGATGATATAGAATGTTGTTTATGAATTAAATATAGTATTATATATATGCAGAATTATTTGGAAATGAAGGACATGGGTATGGATCAATTAGAGATATCCCATCGATGAATTGATATTCAATAGGGATGATTCAGTTAGAATGCCTAAGTTAAACTAGTTTCTACATATCAGTTTTAAATTTTCTTGAGGATAGATCTGGATGGTAGAGTTATCATGTTCTAGGGAAACATGAAATCCAATAATTATGTTTTTATTATATTAATAATTTTTTAATTATTATACATGATATTTTCATAGTGATATTATTTATAGATTTCTTTCATTATTATTTTATTGATTAAATGGATTGTGTTTTTATCTATTTACCATGACTTATTGATTATGCCTAATCCAATTATGGGAGTCGTGTTATTGAAAAATGGAACGTGCTTATATTTATTTAACATTAAATTGATCACACTAGTCAATTATTTAAATGGAAGGTTTATTCAGATATTTATATTTCAATATTGTTCATTCCTTATTGACCAGACACTATTTATTCATGATAGCTTCAGCTTTACATAACCCTTACAGAGCATTTCAGATCACCCTTATTGCTTGTCCTTTTCCAAAGGATTTCGTGAAGTATACTATTATTTGTAATCGGGAATAATATAGAAGGAATAATGATATTCTCCAATAAAAAATTTATGTTCTATTTTTTGTTTTTAAATATTATGAAAGTATGTATCTATTTTACCAACACTACTATATTGTTTAGTCCTTGGAGAACTGATTCATGGTATCTTATTATGATATAAAAAAAGCATACACTGACTCTGGGATACTAGGGGTAGGTTCACTACAATTGGTATTAGATTTATTTTTTAAGAAAACTTGGGAACTCGATTTTGGGAAAATGTTGGTTAGCGATAATACCCAATGATAGATTTTGATGATAATCATAGAAGAAAATCCTAGATTTTTGGTAAGGTAAATATTATGTCGGTTTCCTTTATAATAAATTCATTTATGGGTACTAAATGTGAACGTAGTTCTGGAATATATATACCTAATAGTAATTAATCTCAAAAGGGTTTATTGAGCTTGAGTTGATTATCACCTGGTGTATGAAAACGGGCCTTGCTCTATATCTTGTTTACACTCTAGGGGATATGCTTATGATATGTCACATTTTCATTACAATAAATTTTGAATTATTTGAACATATTATTACAATGATTAAATTAGGATAAAAATATGTTTTCATAGGTTAAAAAATTGGTTTCTTGATTTAATGATCCTATAAATGATTATTTGTTTTTCACGCAACTATTATAGTTTGTCACACTATTCTTTTTGGTTTTAGTCAATGGTTAGAACCAGATGGAATAATGTTAACATTGAATATGAATGAAAATTTTGTGACTATGCAACACCAAATGGGATGACGATATAAGTGAAATATATTTTCATCATGCCTAATCATGTTTCATAAAATATGATTAACAATATATGCCTTAACCAACTCCCAAACACACCAAATAATAGAAGGATGGAATTCACTATGATCTCGAGTGATGAAGACCATGGAGGAAAGAAGGTTCGATTTTCATCAAATCATAAATGTAGAAGGACATACCCATGAAAGTGTCTCAATGGAGTAGGAATATTATATATATGTGGAAATTAAGAGAATAAAGAAAATAATTGTTGAGGAAAAATAAGTGTCCAATGTAAGGGAATAAATATCATCTTTTAGATCCATTTATAGTTCATATTTTTAAATTTGGGGATCCTATGAATTATATTAATAAATTCTCTATTCTAATGGACAAACCCTTGAACAGGAACAACTATATTGAAATAAAAATGATTAAGTATTTAGGAATTGGGATTAAAAAAATGTTTTATAAGAAATTTTTACCAAATGTTATTTTAGTTATAAGAATAAATAATCACGTAAGTATTTTGTTTAAGAGTTATGTATACCATCATGGGTTATGTGTTTAGGTTTTATCATAAGATAAAACTACTAAACACCATGTTTACATTTTATATGATGGTAGGCTACCATAATTAATGATGTTATAGAGAAATTTACAGAAAGTATATTTTTTTGTGGAAATGTTATTTAAATAATAATGCATTTACATTTATAGGAGTACATTTAAAGGTATTTATATCCATTACGGTTAATATGGAAATTATGGAAATTGTAATAATAGTAAAATAATATTATTAGAATTTCTAAAAAGGATATATTTGAAACCATAGTAAAATAGTTTATTTAATGATTAAATTTATTTCTTTTATTTTCACAATATTGTTTAGAGGCAGTGTCATGGGATCCCTCAAATGATTAATGGTTTTTGGGGTACTTTGGTGCAGCATAGTGGCTGACCAAGGTCGTCTCTCAAAGTGGAAGTAATTGAAACAACTTATTAATGGTATTATGAAAATAAAATAACAGAGAATTAAACACACTCCCTAAAAAGGATGGGATATTTTTTTACCAATTGAAAAACATGATAATGTTTGATTGAATAAAATTTTATTTGTTTTGTTTTTATTTTTGAAATGAAGTTTTATTAATAAGACACAACGAGAAGATACTTTTTTAGAAAATATTTTTAAAAGACATAACAGATCTATCTCTACCTCTTTATTTACTTATTAAAAATTATAAATTAAATTAATACCTACTTAATTATGATCCAATATTTTGATAACCTTAAAACACTATGGGAGTTAATATTACCACCAGGATGAAAAGAGTTAAACCCGAGGCTTGCTTCAGCACATGCAATCATAACAACCTGCTTTGAATGATGTTCTAAATCTAGCATATGGTCAGTGGTAAATTGGGGAACATTCCAATTATAGAAAATAAGGATGAATTTTTTTAGGTATTATATTTTAACTCTAGAAATTTATCACATGTGGTCTTGTATAAAAAATTAAGATCGCGCTCTAACAATTCCCACAATACTCGACCTCGCGTGTTTTGTGTTAATTGTTCAATTTCTTTCTTAGTTTCTTCTAATTTAAAAACTCAGTTCATGGAACATAATAAGTAAATTATAGTTGATCAATGATTCAACATAATTAAATGAAGAGGGTAGAAGATATATTGATCACTAAGAAAAATGCACTTCCATTGGCTGCATAGTCATCATGGAGACGTTGTGAATGAGCAAAGGATTGAAAGGGTAGAACATAATATCGTCTCCCCTATTGATTCCAACCCAAATAGGCTGAGTAAAGAATAATGTAATTGAAAAAAACAGAATAAAAGATAGAAATAAAAGTTTAAATAATAATTATATTAAGAAAACAAAAACACTACAACATAAGGAATAAGAAGAAGGCTTCAAAAATGGATCTTTGCTTCAAGAGCTACCCATATTTAAGTTCATGGAGAATTAAATCACTTATCTAATTCTCTAAACATCCTAATGCACATCCCAACACCTCCAAATGATAAAAACACCAATTTATAGAGTGGTGGTAAGGCTTGGTTCAAGGTGGTTTCAAGTGTCAATGGGGAATCTCAGCCAAATATTTTAAGCCAACTTGAACCGCCCATTTGACCACCAAAAAGCACACATCAGATGTCCTTATAGAAGTGTGATTTGTGTGAAATTGTGTTTTAGATATCCTCTCAAAATATGGGCTCAATAAAATCACGTATTCAGTATCTATTTTTCAGCCACTATAGTGATGTCTAATTTGGTGTGTCCATCCCCCCTTTGACTTCATGGTCCATTTAGTCCAACAAAATGAACAATGTAGCTTCATTGTCTTGAACAAAAGTTGTACCCCATTACTGAAGGAACATAGTTCCAAAATTTCAAGTTCAAATAATAAATATAAAATATTTATCTCTAAAATACTATAGTGCACTATTATGGCAAAAACTGGAATTTCTATGTACTTTTAAAATGAATGATCTAATCCCAAATATTTTATAAATAAACATATTTAACATGATTTGATGAAATTTTATCATTTATTATCTATAAAATATGAAATAAAAATGTTTTTTACCAACTCCCCCACACTTACCCTTTTTCACTCCTGGGAAACACCTCATATCAACTATTCTAAAGAATAGTGACATGAAAACATGAATATCAAATCAAAACAAATTTTAAAACACATATCCTTGAGATCCAACAATTCCAAAACAAGAAAAAAATATCATGCCTCATAATAAATCTTTATTTTATGTTCTCCATTTATATCTTTAATATATTTTTTCTTCCTTTATCCTCCCATGCACACAAAACACTTACCTCACTTGAATTTTATCTTATCACACAAATTTCAATTTTTCAGCGATGTCTTTCACCTCCAAAATCATACAAAGGTCACCATATAATTGATAAATTCATACATCTCCAACCAATGTGATTCAATGTAATATTTTTATCATGATGACTTTTTAGGGGTGTTATGTGGATTTCGGTTGGTATGATATAGATGTGAAAAATTATGAGGCTGAATGAGGAGTGTTTGAGTCTTTTTGAAGAAAAACTGCATTAATCTAATTTTCACTTAAATATGGCCTCCTTCATGTTCATCATCATGAAAAATAAAGGAATTTTCACACCATTAAAAATTTTTGTAGAAAAAAATTCTACCTTCTCAGACAAGATTCTCTTTAATGCTCCAGATAGACGCATCTTTTTTCCTCTATTAGAAGATCCAGAAAGGCACAACTTCACTTATCATGAAAGATCCAGAGAAGGAAAAGATTTAAATATAATGATTTTTTCCTGCAGAAAACACATCTATTCAGAATATAATTATTCACCCAAAGTATCAACAAATTTGGTAGTACAACACAAGATAGCTTCCCCCACACTTATTTTAAACTAGATTATGGAATTCCACTTCAAGAGTTGGTTGGATATGGAAAATTGGCATGTAATGTGGCAAACCTAATATGTTGTTCATGGTTTCTAATGGATACAAGGATTAAATGTTCATTGTAGGAAATTATAATAAGGATTATTATAAAATAGGGGCTCCAATACAAAACAAATGCCTCAATCATTTAAAACACACGTACCTCAAACCCACATGTTTTGATAGGAATATTTTTGAGGCCCCTAAGATTCCATTGGCCACATATTCTCTTGTGTTTAATAACCTCAAGCACTCAGTATAATTATTTAAAATTTTCATCCATGTCAAAATATTTACTTGCCAACTATTTTATCCTACATAGAAACCTGGTTATGTGTTATTCCATATGACCTTGGTACTTCAATTTCTATCATATTAAGATTATGTTTTATAAAAATTCATTTGATTTGGGTTTTTGAAAAATTAATTTTAAAATATCAAACTTTGGATTACCAAGGCCATGATTAAATTTTGAGGATGCAATTTATTTAAGGTGAAGAGAATATAACACCATAAAATTATTAAATAATAAAAATTTATTCAACAGTGATTGATCATGACATACCAATCTTAAGCAACACCTGATATATATTTCGTTAAATTTAATATCATTGATAGGTTGCGGAAAACATAACCCCGAGTCAAAGCGAACTATAATATAGTATAACTTTATAACCTACCCATTAAATCAGTGGGTATGAATAGTACATACTAAATTATGAAATTTATATTGTTTACATGTGTAAAATAATTTCACTGGTCATATATTATTTATAGATAACATAATAATCATTCAAAAAATAAATATTTTTTGAAAAAATAAATTATTTTAAAAGATGGTTTAGTAGCTCATTGTGTACCTATTATTAAATTATATAGTAATCAATTTTTGAAAATTTATTTGATAAAATGAAATTAATTTTTTCATCAGAATTTCAAATTTATCTTGGGTTAATTTTCAGGATTTTTCATATTTTATTTTTTTAAGCATAGTGAAAAATACTTAATTTTGATGAAAAAAACCATTTTAATAATTATTAATCACATTAAATTATACTACAAAATATTTTAAAAGAGTAATTTGTTAATTTTAATATCTATTAATCCAATTTTGGTCATTATAATCATTATAATATTGAATTTTTATTTTAAAAAATTATAAACCTTTAAACATTTTCTCTTTTAAAAACCTTACTTCTTCATCGTGTCTATGAGATTAATTTTGAATTAAATTATTCCACTTATTTGAATTTAATATAAAAAATGGATGAAATATTTGAAATAAATATAATTTTTAATTTTTAATAAGTTCAAATTTATTTTTGACCAAAATAAATAGTGCAAATAGTTAAAATTAATTATCACGGTTACGATAAAAATTGATTTACTAAACTCGGAAGATAAGGGTTTAAAATGACCTACCGACATGTATGAAACAAATTGGATGGAAATATTTCAAATTTAAATC
Source organism: Viscum album (assembly GCA_963277665.1). NCBI lineage: Eukaryota > Viridiplantae > Streptophyta > Magnoliopsida > Santalales > Viscaceae > Viscum > Viscum album. The sequence continues at coordinate 210,812,345 of OY728155.1, read as the reverse complement.
CACTATTTTATATAATTTCCTATTTTTGAGACCTTATGCATGATAAAAACATGGTCATGATTGAATCTTATCAAAAAATTACAAGTGCACTACTCACCTCACTTATAAAAGGTCATATCTCTCCTCTCTTATTTACACCTTCACATCCTTTCAGATCATCCAATACTAGATCAAATAAATTCTCAAATTCTACCTCATCATCTTATAAGACTATTTTGGTAATAAATCCAACATGTTAATGATTTTTCTACAAATCTATATAGGATACTCAATGAATTGGTATTGTTCTTCAACAAACATTTTTTTATTTATTCCTCCACCTTAATAAATTGTTATGAAACCAAGATGATATAATAACACTAGTATATCTCATATAATTATATTTTTTTATGAGATTTTAATGACCTATATCCATCTATGATTCCATAAAATGGGTTATTAAATCATTATTCATGTGTACGGAGGACTACCGCCTCGTGAACAGATGTCATTCACATTTCTATTAACACCTCTGACAATTGGGTATAATGATGGATATAGATTATATATATGACATATATAACATATTTATACCTGTCTGTTAATTATATAATATATATATATATATATCTTTTTTTACATTCCATTCCATTAGGTATATGATAGCATCACACGTATATATAGTAGAATACAGCCTTATGAAGCGTTGTGATTAGTCTTTCACTAAAGCTATACATTGAATGTGATAAGGTTAAATTTAATGATTATATGTAAAATATATGTCATAATTATGATATTCATGTAATATTTATTATTATTTAAGGATAATATATAATTTCCATTCTATTTTTTTCACTCACATAAAGATGATAACATTGTTCGTGTATGTGTGCAATACCACCAGCAAAAAGTGATGTAACTCTCTTTTCATAACCAAACCACATGGATGATACATGTATAATTATATTTAAATAAATAATATGGTATTTATGATGTTATTATCATTCGTTAAAGTTAAAAAAATTACTTACCACTATTCACTAATGATAGTTGAAAAATGGAAATGTTACTCATGAATATGTATGGCCTACTGCCTCTGTGATCATAATATAATTTTTTTTCTCAAAACCATCATTAATATTATGTTTTAAAATTATAATTGATATAAAAATATGGTATTTATGTAGTTAATATTATTATTTATGATATTTAACTAAATCATATAGAGATTAATCGAAAAATCCATGACAATTCCTGAATGAGAAAACAAGAAAATTAACACATGAAATAATGAAAACAATGATATATTATTAATTAACATGAGATAAGATATGATAAAAAGATAATTTATTATATAATATATTTTAATATGTTTCTATAATATGTTAATAAAATGTTTAAAACATTATATAGGATTATAAATCATGTTCAACTAGAAGGAAGCCTGATGTAAATGATTTCATATCAATTTCTTTTCATTGAGGCACATTGTAATTTTATACACCTAATTTATTTTATATGGTGTATATAATTCCCCTTTTACATTTAATATAATTATTCATTAATAATTCATAGTATTTTAAGATTCAATTTGAATTATTTCATTTAAATTGATTTTACTATAAATTACCATGTGGTAAAAAATTTCATAACTCAATTTATTCTAATTGGGTTATATTATATCTTCATTGTCTTAGATATTATAATATTATGTGTGTAATGAAATTAAATTTTATTATGTTTTATTTAAACTTTATTTTTGTAGTTTTAAAGTTCATAGAAATAATATATTCATTAACTAATTCTCACGTCAATATTATGATCATTATAAGGCTTTATTTAAAAATGTATTTCTATTTGAGATTGTTTATTCTTGAATTCATGTTTAAATAAATTCAATGATAATTTTATAATAAAAAATATAATTTACTCTTAATCTGCTTATTCATGATATTCTCATGTAATAGAACCATTTTTCCACTAGTTGGTAATTAGGATCATTGAATTTTTTGTTTTTAGAATATCTAACATCATTTCTCCCATCGGTCTGAAATATTTTTTCTTCCAAAAATATTTTTTAATAAATTTTGTCAAAAAAATTAATTTTTTCAAAGTGATTTATTTAATTAATTTTCCCACTATTACTTTTAAAAATTGGATATTAATATTAATGTCTTTTTTAAAACAATTCTTGTTTCTATTTTACATAAAACGTGAAAAGGATATATGTTTTAATGTTTTCAATATGTATGAAATATCATAAAATCCTAACCACTCAATGAATAAAATATTTATTTATATGTTTCAAATATGTTTTTCAATGAAAATTATTTAATAAAAATAGGAACATTTTGGTTTATAAATTTATTTTCATAATGTAAAAGATATTTTCCATAAGAATGTTTTAGGATATCATTATGGTATTTCTATTCATCAATGGAAACAACCATTAATTTTTAATCAAATAAAATAGTGATATGTTTTATTTATAACAACATTATTGTACTATTGGATTGTTTATGAATATTTTGGCCAAGGATAGTATTGAAATTCACTCTCTTTATTTATTTTTGTAGTCAATAACATTCTCTTAAAGTTTCACTTTCTTGTGGACAATGGAAAATAAATTTCCCCTAAATATCCATGTTATTTATCATTCATATATTTATTTATTGAACCATATATCATTTCAATATATATTTTTCTAAATTAATTATCCTTTTTTTATCTAAGGAATATTGATAGTATTTATTCTTTGCATAATATGAATACCTGATGATATGGAATGTTGTTTATGAATTAGATATAGTATTATATATATTCTGAATTATTTGGAAATTAAGGACATGGGTATGGATCAATTATAGATATCCCCTCGATGAATCGATATTCAATAGGGATGAATCAGTTAAAATTCCTTAGTTAAACTAGTTTCTACATATCAATTTTAAATTTTCTTGAGGATAGATCTGGATGGTAGAGTTATCATGTTCTAGGAAAACATGAAATCCAATAATTATGTTTTTATTATATTAATAATTTATTAATTTTTATACATGATATTTTCATAGTGATATTATTTCTAGATGCATTTCATTATTATTTTATTGATTAAATGGATTCTGTTTTTATCTATTTACCATGACTGATTGATTATGCCTAATCCAATTATAGGAGTCGTGTTATTGAATAATGGAACGTGCTAATAGTTATTTAATATTAAATTGATCACACTATTCAATTATTTAAATGGAAGGTTTATTAAAATATTTATATTTCAATATTGTTCATTCCATATTGACCGCACACTATTTATTCATGATAGCTTCAGCTTTACATAACCCTTAGAGAGCATTTCAGATCACCCTTATTGCTTGTCCTTTTCCAAAGGATTCCATGAAGTATACTATAATTTGTAATCGGGGATAATATAGAGGGAATAATGATATTCTCCAATAAAAAATTTATCTTCTATTTTTTGTTTTTAAATATTATGAAAGTATGTATCTATTTTACCAACACTACTAAATTATTTAATCCTTGGAGAACTGATTCCTGGTATCTTATTGTGATATAAAAAAAAGCATACACTGACTCTGGGATACTAGGGGTAGGTTCACTACAATTGGTATTAGATTTATTTTTTAAGAAAACCTGGGAACTAGATTTTGGGAAAATGTTGGTTAGTGATAATACCCAATGATAGATTTTGATGATAAGCATAGAAGAAAATCCTAGATTTTTTGTAAGGTAAATATTATGTCAGTTTTCTTTAAAATAAATTCATTTATGGGTACTAAATGTGGACGTAATTCTGGAATATATATACCTAATAGTAATTAATCTCAACAGGGTGTATTGAGCTTGAAGTGATCATCACCTGGTGTATGAAAAGGGGCCTTTCTCCATATCTTGTTTACACTCTAGGGGGATATTCTTATGATATGTCACATTTTCGTTACGATAAATTTTGAATTATTTGAACATATGATTAAAATGATTAAATTAGGATAAAAATATGTTTTCATAGGTAAAAAAATTGGTTTCTTGATTTACTGATCCTATAAATGATTATTTGGTTTTCACGCAACTATTATAGTTTGTCACACTATTCTTTTTGGTTTTAGTTAATGGTTAGAACCAGATGGAATAATGTTAACATTGAATATGAATGAAAATTTTGTGACTATTTGAAACCAAATGGGATGACGATATAAGTGAAATATATTTTCATCATGCCTAATCATGTTTCATAAAATATGATTAACAGTATATGCCTTAACCAACTCCCAAACACACCAAATAAGAGAAGGATGGAATTCACTATGATCTCGAGTGATGAAGACCATGGAGGAAACAAGGTTCTATTTTCATCATATCAGAAATGTAGAAGGATATACCCATGAAAGTGTCTCAATGGAGTAAGAATATTATATATATGTGGAAATTAAGGGAATAAAGAAAATAATTGTTGAGGAAAAATAAGTGTCCAATGTAAGGGAATAAATATCATCGTTTGGATCCATTTATAGTTCATATTCATAAATGTGGGGATCCTATGAATTATATTAATAAATTCTCTATTCTAATGGACATACCCAAGACCAGGAAGCAACTATATTGAAATAAAAAAGATTAAGTATTTAGGAATTGGGATTAAAAAAAATATTTTATTAGAAATTTTTACCAAATGTTATTTTAGTTATAATAATAAATAATCACGTAAGGATTGTGTTTAAGAGTTATGTATACCATCATGGGTTATGTGTTTAGGTTTTATCATAAGATAAAACTGCTAAACACCATGTTTACATTTTATATGATGGGAGGCTACCATAATTAATGATGTTATAGAGAAATTTATAGAAAGTATATTTTTTGTGGAAATGTTATTTGAATAATAATGCATTTAAATTTTATAGGAGTAAGTTTAAAGGTATTTATATCCATTACGGTTAATATGGAAATTATGGAAATTGTAATAATTGTAAAATAATATTATTAGAATTTATAAAAAAAAGGATATATTTGAAACCATAGAAAAATAGTTTATTTAATGATTATATTTATTTCTTTTATTTTTGAAATATTGTTTAGAGTCAGTGTCATGGGATCCCTCAAATGATTAATGTTTTTTGGGGTACTTTGGTGCAGCATAGTGGCTGACCAAGGTCGTCTCTCAAAGAGGCAGTAATTGAAACAAATTATTAATGGTATTATGAAAATAAAATAACAGAGAATTAAACACACTCCATAAAAACGATGGGAGATTTTTTTACCAATTTTAAAACATGATGAAGTTTTATGGAAGAAGATTTTAGTTGTTTTTTTTATTTTCGAAATGAAGTTTTATTAATAAGACACAACGAGAAGATACTTTTTTAGAAAATATTTTTAAATGACACAACAGATTTAACTCTACATCTTCATTTACTTATTAATAATTATAAATTAAATTAATACCTACTTAATTATGATCCATTATTTTGATAACCCTCAAACACTATGGGAGTTAATATTACAACCAGGATGAAAAGAGTTAAACCCGAGGCTTGCTTCAGAACATGCAATCATAACAACCTGCTTTGAATGATGTTCTAAATTTAGCATATGGTCAGTGTGGTAAATTAAGGCACATACCAATTCTAGAAAATAAGGATGAATTTTTTTAGGTATTATATTTGAACTCTAAAAATTTATCCCATATGGTCTTGTATAACAAATTAAGATCGCTCTCTAACAATTCCAACAATACTCAACCTCGCGTGTTTTGTGTTAATTGTTAAATTTATTTCTTAGTTTCTTATAATTTAAAAACTCAATTCATGGAACATAATATGTAAATTATAGTTGATCAATGATTCAACATAATTAAATGAAGAGGGTAGAAGATATATCGATCACTAAGAAAAATGTACTTCCATTGGCTGTGTAGTCATCATGGAGACGTTATGAATGAGAAAAGGATTGAAAGGGTAGAACATAATAACATCTCCCATATTGATTCCAACCCAAATAGGCTGATTAAAGGAGAATGTAATTGAACAAAACAGAAAAAGGAGAGAAATAAAAGTTTAAATAATAATTATATTATGAAAACAAAAACACTACAACATAAGGAATTAGAAGAATGCTTCAACAAATGGATCTTTGCTTCCACAGCTACCCGTATTTAAGTTCATGAAGAATTAAATAACTTATCTAATTCTATAAACATCCTAATGCACATCCAAACACCTCCAAATGATAAAAACACCAATTTATAGAGTGGTGGTAAGGCTTGGTTCCAGGTGGTTTCAAGTGTCAATGGGGAATCTCGGCCAAATATTTTAAGCCAACTTGAACCGCCCATTTGACCACCAAAAAGCATACATGTCAGATGTCCTTATAGAAGTGTGATTTGTGTGAAATTGTGTTTTAGATCTCCACTCAAAATATGGGATCAATCAAATCAAGTATGTAGTATCTATTTTTCAGCCACTACATTGATGTCTAATTTGGCGTGTCCATCCCCTATTTGACATCATGGTCCATTTAGTCCAACAAAATGAACAATGTAGCTTCATTGTCTTGAACAAAAGTTGTACCCCATTACTGAAGGAACACAATTCCGAAATTTCAAGTTCAAATAATTAATATAATATATTTATCTCTAAAATACTCTAGCGCACTATTATGGAAAAAACTGGAATTTCTATGTACTTTTAAAATGAATGATCTAATCCCAAATATTTTATAAATAAACATATTTAACATGATTTGATGAAATTTTATCATTTATTATCTATAAAATATGAAATAAAAATGTTTTTTACCAACTCCCCCACATTTAACCTTTTTCACTCTTGGGAAACACCTCATATCATGTATTGCAAAGAATAGTGACATGAAAACATCAATATCAAATCAAAACAAATTTTAAAACACATATCCTTGAGATTTAACAATTCCAATCCAAGAAAAAAATATCATGCCTCATAATAAATATTTATTTTATGTTCTCCATTTATATCTTTAATATATTTTTTCTTCCTTTATCCTCCCATGCACACAAAACACTTACCTCACTTGAATTTTCTATTATCACACAAATGCCATTTTTTAGCGATGTCTTTCACCTCCAAAATCATACAAAGGTCACCATAGAATTGATAAATTCCTACATCACCACCCAATGTGATTCAATGTCATATTTTTATCATGACGATTTTTTAGGGGTGTTATGTGGATTTCAGTTGGTATGATATAGATGTGAAAAATTCTCCGGCTAAATGAGGAGTGTTTGAGTCTTTTTGAAGCAAAACTGCATTAATCTAATTTTCACTTAAATATGGTCTCCTTCATGTTCATAATCATGACAAATAAAGTAATGTACACACCATTAAACATTTTGGTAGAAAATATTTCAATCTTCTCAGACATGATTCTCTTTAATGCTCCAGCTAGACGCATCTTTTTTCCTCTATTAGAAGATCCAGAAAGGCACAGCTTCACTTATCATGAAAGATCCAGAAAAGGAAAAGCTTTAAATATAATGATTTTTTTCAGCAGAAAACACATCTCTTCATAATTTATTTATTCACCCAAAGTATCAACAAATTTGGTAGTACAACACAAGACAGATTCTCCCACACTTATTTTAAACTAGATTTTGCAATTCCACTTCAAGAGTTGGTTGGATATGTAAAATTGGGATGTAATGTGGAAAACCTAATATTTTTTTCCTGGTTTATAATGGATACAAGGATTAAATGTTCATTGTAGGAAATTATAATAAGGATTATTATAAAATAGGGGCTCCAATACAAAACAAATGCCTCAATCATTTAAAACACACATACCTCAAACCCTCATGTTTTGATAGGAATAAATCAAATTCTGGTTAAATCATGCATGGTTTGGTTCTATCAACAAGTGATGAAAATATAAATAATATGAAAATTATGGTTCAGAAGCCTCAAAGAAAAGTGATTTTAAATATAAAGACAGTGAGATGTGGCATTGGATTCAAAATTCATATTACTTTTCATGAAATTACTAAAAATTTAAACTTGAAACAAATTCATTTTTAGCAATAATTTAGGCTTAGTTTTATGGGATGAATTGTTTCACATATTTATATGGATTTAAAAAAGGTTATGAGAATAATATTAGCTCAAAATATTCAATGAACCACAAAGAAATGAAAAATAAACACATAAAAATTAAAAAACACACAATTATTTTATTTGAAAATCTTTGAAAAATATAAATACAATTCAAATTACTAAACTAAAAGTTTCCATCACCCTTACATAAAATATTAAATAGATCTCAATGTGAACCCATGAGATGATATATGGACATTAAATGTATTTTTTTAAACAGGACAAAGAATAAAAAAATTGAAAGGGTTAGGAACAGCCTGATATGCTCTAGAGATGATGGGGTAAGATAGTGTGATGAAATCCACTACATTAGTAGGAATTCCCTCAATTTATTTCTTCAATAATGTCACATTGACTATAAATATCCTTGTAGTGTCCTCTTGTGAGATTTCCACTACACCATAAGGAAAAATATTGGATACAATATAATGACCTAACCACCTGGAACGCAACTTACCGGGCATCCGCTTCAGTCGTGAACTATAGAGTTGGACTTTCTCTCCAACTTGAAATTCTCTTTTCTGAATAATTCTTTCATGAGCTACCTTTGATCATTCCTTTTAGAGAGTTGAGTTCTCATATTAAGACAACAGAATCTCCTAATGCTCTTCAATTTTCAGTTTTCTTTGGATTCCATCTTGGGCCAAATCCATGTTGCATTTATTTATTACCCATTAAGCCAGATATTCGACTTCCACAGGGTGATGATAGGCTTTCCCAAAAAACATCTAGAGTGGTTACATAAATATGGGTGTATTTTATGATTTCCTTAAATCCCATAACACATCATCCAAGTGCTAGCTTCAATTTTGCATATTCAACTACACGATTTCATCAAAAATTTGTTTCAACTCACAATTTTAAATCATAGCCTGGCCATTTTTTTAGGGATAGTATGGTGTTGATGTTTTGTGTGTCACCCCATACTTTTGAAGAAGGGAAGAAAAATTCTGATGGAATATGTGTGTCCCTTGGTAACTGATGATGGCCTTCAGTACTCCAAACCTACAAAAAATCTGTTCTTTGAAAAAGATCGCAACAATATGAAAATCAATAGTCCTGGTGGCCTTATCCTACACCCATTTTCTCACATAATCAACAGAAAAAATATATATATAGAAATCCAAATTAACTATAAAATTTCCATAAAATCAATACCCCATGCATCAAAAATATCAAAGAATAATATGGGTTGTTGGGGCATCTCGTGTCTCCTAGAAATATTACCAGTGTGATGGAAACGTGATCATGACTTACAAAAAACATGAGCATCATGGAATAAACTAGGCAAATACAATCCAGTGACAAAAACATTCCTAGTTATCCATTGGGGTCTAAAGTGTCTACCACAAGAATTTTTATGACATGATTGAAAAACAAACTCAAACTCATGATCTGGAACACACCTCCTAATAACTTGATCACTACACATGCACCATAGGTATGGATCATCCAACACATAATACTAAGAATCAATTTTTAATTTTTGTACTTGATGTTTCTTTAAATTTGTGAGGCTTTTAGACGCAACAAGGTAGTTAACTAAATATGTATACCAAGGATTCATACCTGAGATGGTATAAAGATGCTCATCAGGGAAAGTGTCTCGAAGTGGTACCTGGTCCAAGGGGTCATCCCCTAGTATGTGAGTAAGCCTACTCCAGTAGTCTGTCACCATGTTTTTAACCCCTTCTTCTCCATTATATCAATATAATATTCTTGAAGAAGGGTTATCCATCGGATTTTCCTAGGATTTTCATCAGGAATCTTCATGAGGTACCTCAAAGCAGCATGGTCATAAAAACAACTACTTTAGATCCTAATAAATATGAAAAGATATTATCTAAAGAAAATATGATGGCATGAAACTTATTTTTTTTGTATAGTTTGATTAGGCTGAATCTAGGGTCCTCGATGCGTAGGAAATCACATGTGAATGTCCATCCACCCTTTGAGATAAGACAAGTCCAACCGTGAAGTTGGAGGCATCACACATAAGCTCAAAAGGAATGTACCATTGTAGGGGTGGTATGATTGGTGGAGTAATCAGACACATCTTTAGCTCATCAAATTCTATCCTAAATGAATCATCATACACAAAATTCGAATCCTTTTGAAGTAATTGTGACAATGGAAAAGCAATCTTATGAAAATCTTCGATGAAGTGCTAATAAAAGCCTGCATGACCTAGGAAAGATCTAATATCACGCACACATGAAGGTTAGGTTAAGGATGAAATATTTTCTATCTTATATCTATCAACCTCTATCCCATGTTTTGACACTACATGACCTAAGACAATGCCATGCTATACCATGAAATTATACTTTTTAATGTTCAAAACCAGATTCTTCTCAATAAAACGATTCAACACCTTTCCCAAAATACATAGAAAGTCATCAAATTAGGAGCCATATAAAGTAAACTCATCCACAAATACCTCCATTTATATCTTAATGAAATCAGAAAAAATACTCACCTTGCTTATCTGGAAGGTACCTGGGGAGTTGCAAAGTCCAAATGAAATCTTTCGGTAGGCAAACATACCGAATGGACAAGTGAATTTTGTCTTATCCATATCCTTCGGAGCAATAGGAACCTGAAAATATCCAGAAAATCCATCCAAGAAACAATAGTGTGTTTTCCAAGGTAGTCTCTCATGAATATGATCAATAAATGGGAGGGGTAAAATGTCCTTGCGAGTAGATTGATTTAGTTTCTCATAATCAATACACACACGCCAACTGTTTTGTGCCCTCATTCGAAATAACTCAAATTTCTCATTTTTAACAATAGTAACACCACTTTTCTTAGGCACAACCTAAATAAGAATCACCCAATATGATAAATTATACCTTCCTCGAGAAATTTCCCAACCTCTTTATGAACCACTACCAGAATGGTTATATTGAGTCTCCTTTGTGGCTGCCTAACCGGTTATGCCCTATCGTTGAAAACAACCATATTCATAAAAACGGGTCGGATAATACCTGATATGTCAGGAAATGTGCACTCAGTTTTTTTAATGTTCTACTTCAAAATATTCAAAAGATTACTTTAATTTTTAAATGGAATATTGTTATAAATGATAACAGGAAATTTTTTACCACTTAACAAGTATGAGTATTTCAGATTACATGGCAATGGATGGAGTTACAAAGTAACGGGATGTTGTGTGGACTGATAAATTGAATGAGCTAGAATATGTTAACAATGAACATAAGTATCAGAATATACATCATCAAAATCATTGAATAAAGCATCAAATCCATCATCATACTCATCAACCATGTCATAATCAGAGTGAAAATGATCAAAATCAGAGTACAAATCCATTTCAAAATCAAATCAATGGATGTATTGTGCATTATAAACTGGTGTGTAAATGCTCTTATACATAAAACTAGAACCAATACTTATAATCTATTTAAGCATAGGAAAATAGAATTCCTTGTGTTTTTTATTTGGTGGTTTAAAATGAGAGATAACAAATGTAGAATGGTCCTTTAAGGGGTACTTTATGGAGTCCATAACATTAAATATCACAACTTCATCCCCAAACTCCATGAAAAGTGTACCCTCATTGATATTTATGGTAGTTTTTTCATTTTTGAGGAAGTTCATACCTATGATAATGAGAGATTTCGAATTTACCATATCATCCTCCATTTTATGAAATTAAAAATATCTTGGAAAGATCATGTCTCTTTCCTGAATAAGTATATCCTCAAGGACTTCCGCTGGATATGTTATTTCTGTGTTTTCTAACTACACCACTACTCTCATGGGCTTCAACTCACTAACTTTTTAAAGAATTGAAAACATAGTGAGGTAGTACATTTATGGAAGCTCCTAAATCACATAAAGCATCAGAAAAGTGTAACTCCCCTATAGTGAATGGTATGGTAAATTTCCCATGTTACTTTCAATTAGTTGTCATTGCTAAAGTTAGTGTAATGAGTTTTGACACATTCCATTCAAGATTTACCGTCTCATTTCCCGTGAGACCTCTTTGATTGGTACAAATTTCATTATGAATTTCACATACCATAGGATTTTCTTGATGTCTTCAAGTAGTGGGATGTTGATCTCCACACACTTGAATGTATCTAAAACTTCTTTTTTCATTGCCTCTTAAGTTATATACTTGGTTTTTACAACCCTATTTGGAAATAGAAGGGGGTTTGGAGGAACATCATTAATCTTTTTCATACCATTATCTTTCTCCTTGGGTTTATCATTAGCTTGTGTGGAATGAGGCTTCTCTGGAGTTGAGGTAAATCCTGGTGGAATGATAGGTTCTTGTGTATCAGTTGTTTTGTTCCCACATCTCAATGCGATGGCACTAACATTCCCCTTGGGATTTCGAGTAGGTTGGGAAGGAATATTTTACGAGTTATTAATTACCAGATCATGGAGGGAAGTGGCAATCTAGATCATTTGTTTCTTAAACCACCTTATCTCTAAACCCTGACTCTTCAACTCATTCTGCTAATTAAGAAAAAATTTCATCAAAATGAAATAAATGTCAAAATCTACCTTGGGTGGGGGATCTTCTTTTTTATGTATTATTGATGCTTGAGCTTTAAATAGCCTTTGGGGTTGTTGGAAACCCTATTGGTAAGGTGGATGCTGAAGGATGTTTTTTTAACAATGGGACATTGTGGTTGTCCAGATGTATACCTCATGTCAGATTGATCCTTCTACACTTAGTTGTGTACTGATGCAAAGGAATCAAACTTCTTTTGGGAATGTGGTTGTTGCTGCTGTGGATATGGTCTCCTAGGAAACACTGCTTCACAATATTATGTTTCTTGTAGTTGGGGGAAACAATTATTTGGGTGGCTTATCATAGTGCCAATGCCAGAAGGCCTTGAAGGAGGGGGTAGGATGTCTTTTGTTCTATAGAAATCATCCTCACCATAGTGGTCTATTCATCCAACATAGTATCAATCAAATGATTTTCAAGAGAGGAAGGACATACCTGATTACTCCCGAGACATGTAGTGTACCTTGATCTCCAAATTGTTGGGAGTTTTGTGCCATCTTGTCAATCAATGCACGTGAATCTACCGATTTCTTATCAACCAAGGGTCCTCTAGATATGGAATCCACCATGCTCCACTCTATAGGTGTTTTTCCATCATAGAAGTTTTGGATGAGGAGTTGGTCACTAATAAGGTGGTGGGTGAACCTTGCACACAACTTCTTGAATCGCTCCTAGTACTCAGACATTGACTCCCCTTGGGTTTGCTTGATACCCGATATATTCTTACTAATGGAACTCATCCATGATGCTAGAAAAAATATTGGTAAGAAAAGACATTTAAAATTGTTTCAACAAGTTAAATCTTCATATTGTAAATAATAAATCCAATCTTTTGGAGCTCCATCAATTGAAAATGGGAATTATATTAGTTTGATTTGATCTTCAGAAAAACTTTAATGGTTTTAATGTTGAGAGAACCACATTAAATTATTTAATGTTTTTATTGGGATCCTCACCAGAGAGGCCATGAAATTTTGGATGCAGTTGAATTAACCCAAATTTCAATTCAAAGTATGATTCGAGATTTGCGTATGCAATACAATTTGGTTGGTAATTAATATTAGGTGCTGCCAATTCTCAAACGGTTCTATTAAGTTCTTTTCCAATTATTTTCTGCCATTAGTTCTTGTTTTATGTTTGAAATTTGATTGCTTCAAATATCAATGTTCTGGGAGTGGAGTAATTATCTAACTGGTTGATTATTGAAACATCCCATAGACAGAGAATGTTTGATTCGAGCCCTAAGCCTACATTCCATATCAGGGACAAGATCTAGGAAATCATTGGGATTAGTTTTCATCATAAATTAATAAAACATAAAAACTAAATGTATAAAAGTTTACTATAATAAAAAGAAAATATATTTGAGTTAGTCCGATAAAAGTACAAGAAGAGAGTAAGAGAAAAAAACATGAGAAATGGGAACGAAGAAGAAAAGAGGAGGAGAAAATAATTAAATAAAAAATAAAATAAATAAATATAATTGGTTAATAAATTACTTTCCTCCATGGAAATAGTGGAAATTTGAAAGGCACTATTGTGGGCTCCCTCAAATGATTAGTGGTTTCTGGGGAACATAGGTGCAATAGAGTGGCTGAACAAGGACGTCTCTCAAAGAGGTAGTAATGGAAAAAACTTATTAATGGTATTATGAAAATAAAGTGAAAGAGAAAAAAACAAACTACATAAAAATTAATGGGGGATTTTTTTACTAATTATAAACCTTGATGATGTTTTATGGAAGAAGAATTTAATTTTTTGTTTTTATTTTAGATTTGATGCTTGAAAAATATGACACAACGAGAAGATACTTTTTAAGAAAATGTTTTTAAAAGACATAATAGATTAAACTATACCTCATCATTTAATTATTAATCATTATCATTTAAATTAATACCCACTTAATTATGATCCTCTAATTTTATATCCCTTAAACCCTACAAGGGATAACATTACCACTATGATGAAAATAGTTAAACTCGAGGCTAGCTTCGGAACATTCTATCATAGCACCCTTCTCTGAGTGATGTTCTAAATCCAGCTTATGGTCAGTGGTAAATTAGGGAACATAGCCATCCTATAAAAATGAGGATGAACTATTTTTAGGTATAATATTTGAACTCTACAAATTTATCTTGTGTGTTCTTGTATTACCGAATAATATTGCACTCTCCCATTTCACACAATACTCGACCTCACTTGTTTTTGTGTTAATTGTACAATTGCTTGATTAGTTTATTATAATTTTAAAACACAATTCAGGGATCATATTTATTGAATTAAATTTTTTAAGTTATTCAAAAAAAAATAAATGAACAAGGGATAAGACAGATCGATCACTAAGAAAACTACTCTTCCATGGGTTATGTGGTCATAAGGAGATGTTTTGCATGAGAATATGATTGAAATGGTTGAACCCAATATTGTCTCCACTCTTGATTCCAACCAATATAGGATGAGTAAAGAAGAAGATAACTGAAAAGAAAATAATAAAAGAGAATAAATAATAGTGGAACTAAGATGTATATTTTAAAAACATAAACATTACAACATGAGGAAGAAGAAGAAGGCTTCGATGAAGGGATCCTTGCTTCAACATCTAACCTTATTTAATTGCATAGATAATTATAGTGAAACAACATCTCATCAAATATAGACTTCTTAATTCACGTACCAACCCATCCATATGAAAAAAACACAAATTTATAGAGTGGTGTGGAGGGTAGTCTCAATGTGGTTTCAAGTGTGAATGGGGAATATCAGCCAAATATTTTAAGAAAAATTGCACCTCCCATTTGAACACAAAAAGGAATGAATCAGATATCCTTCCATACTGATGATTTGTGAGAAATTAGGTTTTAGATCTCCTCTCAATACATTGGCTCAATCCATGCACATATGTAGAGGATATGACCCAAACACTACAGTGATGTGCAATCTAGCATGTCTAACCCACCTTTGACTTCATGGTACATTTATTCCAAACAAATGCATGATTTATCTTCACTGTCATGAACAAAATTTGTGTCACATTATGTCAGGAACACATTAACGAAATTTCAAGTTCAAAAAATAAATATAAAAAAAAATTATTTTTGAAATACTACAGAGAACTGTTAAGGCTAAAAGATGAATTTCTATCAAATTTTCAAATGAATAATCTAATCCCAATTACTTTATAAATAAACACATTTAACACAATGTGAGGAAATTTTATCATTTATTATCAATAAAATATACAATAAAAATGTGTTTTATCAATTGTTTTGGGAGATTTATCGAAATTATATTGATTTTGTTATTTGAAAAGGAAAACCCATGTGTTGAGTGACAACCTGACACATCCTGAATGTTTGTGAGGTTTGAACTCATGATCAATGGATGACATGTGTTTTATGCCTACCACTGGCCTACATGATTTTCTAGCTAATATTTAATTATTTTCAGTAAAACAATTTGAAAAATAAATATTAATGATGAAAAAGATCTGTTAGTTTTGAGGATTAGATATTAATTTATTATATTTTACAACTTATGCTAATAATATTGGTTATGGAAATTTGATAGAGACATACAAAAATAATTGTCACTCTTATATGGGTCATACGATCCGTTGGAATAGAATTTTTGTTCTTTAGAAATTAAAATTTTCATTTTTTGATATACATTTCTTGAAGTTACCATTGAATTGGAAATTGATCTAAGCACAACTAAAGGATTTATTTTTACTTATAAAATGTAAATGTATCAAATATTTATATTTCATCATATTAAAACTAGTATAAATAGGACCTATACCTACAGTTTTGGCCAAACCATTGGTCAAGGTCGGTAATTTTTACCTATACCAAACTTTTGGCCAAAAGTGTTGGTATATGCACTTATTTGGACCTATATCAACATGTTTGTCCAAATTGTTCATATAGGTCACTAATTTGGACCTATACTAATGGTTTGGCCAAAAAGGTTGGTTTAGGACACTTATATGGACCTATACCAACGGTTTTGGCCAAAACCTTTGGTATAGGTCCAATATAGTGACCCTATACCAAGGGTTTGGCCAAAACTGATGGTATAGCTCAAAAAATAAAATCACATATTCCAACAGTTCTTAAAACCACTGGTATAACTATAGACATTCTTTTATCGAATGTTTCGTTAAATAATATTAAATAAATCAAAATTTAAAATAATTATGAATATACATATATATATTTATGAATTATACTCACAAAAGTCATGTTAGGTTAGTGGTTAGTTTGTTAGATTAAAAATGGAAGGTGCTGGGATAAAACCCTCAAAACCAAGCAAGGATTATTTTTTTGAATTACCTATACAAGTAGTTTTATGAAATCGTTGGTATAGGTTGTTCATATGATATGTACCAATAGTTTTCCTCGAACCGTTGGTATTGACCTATCCCCATGCTAAACCATCCAACGGTTCCCCTAACCATTGGTATAGGCTATACCAATAGTTTAGAGACCTATACCAACGGTTCCAAACTGTTCGTATAGGGTATTGTTCAATTAGTTTCTTAGATAATAAATTAATTTCTCAACATTATGAGAGGGATCTAGGAGAAAATGTTATCCTATTAATATCATATCTTATAAATCATAAGATATTTAAAATAATCAATTTTATATGTTTTTCAATCCTTTAACTTTCCATTGATAACATACTTTTTTGTGTCCAATAACCTCAACCACTCTATAATTATTTCTACTTTTCATCCATGTCAAAATATTCACTTTCCACCAATGTTATCCTACTGGGAAACCTAGTTATGTTTTATTCCATATGACTATCGTACATCCCTTCCTATATTATTAAGAGGGAATTTTATTAACCATCATATGATGTGGGTTTCCATCAAAATAATTTTTAAATATCAAACCCTCGATTACTAAGACCTGGTTTAATTATTTTTCATGGAATTTCATTAATGTTAGGAGAATGTAACACCATAAAATTATAAAATAAGAAAATAAATTAAATAGTTTATGAGACACAAAAAACCAAACCTAAAAAACCCCTAAAATATATTTCATAAGTTTATCCTCTTTGACAGATTGTGGAACATGTAACCCCGAGTCGAAGTGAACCATAATTTAGTATATTATTAGAGCATAATAATTGTATCAATGGGTATAAATAGTTCTAACTAAATTATGAAACTTATAAGGTTTAAAATATAAAACACATATTCATTGGTCATCTATTTATTATAAATAATATAATAATGATTCAAAAGAAAAAAGAAATGTTTTCTGGAAAAACCCAATAATTTTAAAAAATTGTATAACATATACTTGTGAACATAATATAAAATTGAATTTACCTATTTTAAAACCTTTATTTGATATATTTTACTATATTTTTTGAATAATATTACAAAAAAACCTCTTATGATGAATTTATGTGATTTTTGTCGAATTTATCTTTTGAGGAATTGTGAAAATACAAAATTTTAATTGAAAACCACACATTCGTTAAAATTATTTATCAAAAGAAATTATATTTCAAATTATTTAAATGTAAAATTAGTTAATTTATATATAAATTAATCTAATTTAGTTCATTTGAATCATTTTCATATTTAATTGTGATATACAATGTTTGTAATCTTGTGAACATTTTCTCTTCAAAAAAAACTTATTTTATCATCACATTTGCGAGATTAATTTTAAATTAAAATTTTATAATTATATGAATTAAATATGGAAATAAGGATTAAATATTTTTAATCATAATAATTTCTAATTTCTAATTTTTTCAATATTTTGTTTGAACAAAATGTATTGTGAATTCTGTAAAAATTAATTATCGCATTTAAGGTAAAAATTGTTTTTCCAAGGGTTAAACTGAAACGAAAAGGGTATAAAATGACCTACCAACAAGTACAAAACACATTTTATGGTACTATTGATACTTTAAATCAAATAGGTTCTGTAATTTCCCATGTTGTAGTTTGTATTCATGATAAAAACATGGGTATGATTGAATTTTTCAAAAAAATACAAGTGTGAAACTCACTTCACATATAAAAAGTCACCCCTCTCCTCTCTTCTTCACACCATTAAAATCATTTGGTTCATCCAATACCCAATAAAATAACTTCGAAAATTATACCCATAATATAAGAATCATTTTTTTACGAATTAATCGAACATCTTAAGGATTTTGGTTCAACGATAAGTAGTATACCCAAAAAATAGGTAACATTCTTCAATGAGAATTTTTGTTTTATTTATTTCTCCACCTCCTTAAATTATTAATAAACCATGTTGACATAATAATCATAATATATTCTTTATAATTATATTTTTTATGATATGTTCATGACATAGATACATATCCTCTTCTTTAAAATGGGTTATGAAATCATCATTCGTGTGTACGAAGGACTACCATAGTGTGAACTGATGTCATTAATTGTTCCTTTACTATCTCTCATGATTGGGTATAATGATTGATATAAACAATTTGTTTTATATTTATACCATAATTATACTTATTGATTAATTATATCATATATATATTTTACATTCCATTCCATAGGGTAAATGATGACATTTCTTGTGTGCACAGAAGTATATCGCCTTGCTAAGCAATGTGATTCGTCTTTCACTAACACATTGCATGGATGGTGATAAAGATATAATTGATGATGATATGTGAAATAAATGATATTATTATGATATTCATGAAATATTTATCATTGTATAAATTTAATATATCATTTTATTTCTAATCTTTTCACTCACATAAATATGATAACATTATTCTTGTACGTGTGGACTACCACCTTCACAAAGTGATGTGACTCTCTTTTCATCACCACACTACATGGATGATATATATAAGTATATTTAAAAAAAGTTATATTTCATTTTTTATATTATTTTTATTCATTAAATATATAATATTACGTACTTCATTTCCATAATAATTATTGAAAAATGGAAATCTTACTCAAGCATACATAGGAAATACCGTCTCCCTGATCGTAAAATACTTCATTTCCCTAAAAAATCATTAATAATTGGTTTTAAAAATTTAATTTATGTATAAATATAATGTCCCAGAAATTCCACATAATTTTTTTAATTATATAGAATTATTTCAAGGAATTGAAATCTAACAGCGTGCGATTCTAAGGCCCGGAGTGCCTGCAATAATCCGTCGAAGTTTTGTTAGGCATTAATTAGCATGCATAAGAAGTTGTCCTAAAAAAGAGGAATAAATATTAAAAGGTTACTCAGATCAAAAATTTGAGGGCCCTGATGCGCTTAGGATGGTGGGTTAACCCTAGGCGCGACTTAATTTTAGTCGGTGCGGGGAACCTGTGAGAAAACAAAAAAAATGGCATAACCTTAAATAAAATAATTAGATAATGTTATTTTATTTTTCAAATTCTTATAACTGAAAAACGGTAACTCAGATTAATAATATGAGACCACCAATGAACTGCTAAGGATATGATTTCTTTTGGAAGATACTAACATTGTCTGGCGTAAGACACCAGTGAAAGATAGTTTTTGGTCGTAAATAAAATAATTGAGTTAAAATTATTTTATTGTAAAATTCATAACTTTTAAATGGTAACTCGGATTGGAAGTCTTAGAGTACCTTTGGGTTTATTTGGGTGTGTTTCACTCGGGTAGAGCCTAACCTCAACTAGGGTGGGGTAAGAGTAATTTTTAATAATTTTCTGATCTTTTTTTCATTTACATTTAGTAAATGCGTGAGCTGCGTTTTCTAACTTTTGAACCATTGCTCTAATTAAATATCTTAGGGAACTATTGAATCCATAGTGCCGTGATTCGTTCATGTGAGGCATAACTTCCACCATAGTAGGTCTGGTGAAAATTTATTTTTTTGGACTTTTGAAAGATTAATAAAATAACATGTTTTGTAATTTTATTTTCTTTATTTCCTCCAACGAACAAACGGAGCATGTAGGACTAGTGACAAGTCAGACTAATAAATGGTTTGAATCTACTTTCCCTGTAACCACACCATTTAGAATTCGGGATGTTCATTAATTAAATGATCCTCATTAATTCCCCGAGCATTGCACACTCCTTCTCCTCTCCTATCTATATGGATCTTGGGGATGGGTGTTGGCATGACTTTACCAAGCGATGAAGCCCTAAAAATGTACCATGATGCCAACCACTAGGAGGATGAGACTGGTTCCAACAACCGGTGATGAGTGCCACTGAGTCACGAACCGACAGCAATGATGAAGGAGTTTATGTCGACCGTCGTCAATGGAAATCTCTTCCAAGCCTGGGGTTTAATTCATTTATGCATTGAAATGATTTTTCCTCTTCCCTATACATGAATAACCAAAAGAACGTGCGTCAACCGACTAATGGGTTGACATGTGATTCATTGTTCTTTGCAAAAGGTTATTGTGGGGAATCTTGTGGGGTTAATATTGTGTTCAATAAAATTGTTTATTAAACCCCCTTAATATCCTCCAAATTACGAGCTAACATGGAGGGTGTGGGCCTAAAAAACCAAGCACAAACCCTCTGATATCTTTCTTTCCTTGCGCCACCTTGGAAGACCGCGAGCACGTCGACACACGCTACAAGAGGAGGGTCACGGCTCGTCGATAGCAGTGAACGGAGGAGGCAGCTGGCACGATAGAGGGCCTCATGAAAGAAGGCGGTGCGACTGTCGCACCGCTGATGAACGGAAGCCGCAACCAAATCCACGGTAGAGGCCAAACACACCTCTGGTTGGTTTTGTGATGATCGAGGGGTGCCCATGTGGCGATGCTTCCTCCCCAACCGAACAGCCTCTGGGATATTTGAGAATCCGAGTGACCGAGGGGTTACACCCCCCCCCCCATGTCGGACCGAACTGGGATGCCACCCTCTGACCGGGTCGCTGCACTCGAAGCGGGCTGCTGCCCTCGAAACGGGACTCCGCCCACCGAGCGGGCCGCCGTCCTGGGAGTGGGCTGCTGCCCTCGGAATGGGCCGCTGTCATCGGAGCGGGTCGCCACCCTCGACCGGGCTACTTCCATTATGGGCCACCACCGCAGACTGGGCCGCTACCCTAGAGGGCCACCACCCATAATGGTTCGGGCCTCCTCCTTGTGGGTTGCCCTATTCTTCCTCGGTCACCCTTGTGGGCCGCCCCCCTTGCAAGCCACCATATTCTGGATGGGTTTCCCTTGCGGGCCGCCCCACTTGCAGGCCCCATATTCTGGCTGGGTTGACCCTCTTGTAGGTTGGACCAACATCTGCCTAGTGGGCTGAGTCCACCCAAGCCCAGCCCAGACCGAGTCGGACCCGACCCCAACCCAACCAGACCGAGAAACACTTAAAGGGGAATATATCGAGAACCAGATGTCTGTTTGAAAAACCGTCTGCAGTGTTGGGATTCTTGGATTGTGATGGTCCTTTTGGTATACTCCACTTGTGTTTTGGATATTGTTGGAGTATGGTCGGGTCGGATCGCATCTGAATCCAACCAGGCCCTCAGAGCTAAAACGCTTCTAACTCACAGACCGGGCATATGATTGACGTGTCGTCTATCACGTTGGAACCCTTAAGACATGGTTTTCCAATGTTTTACTACGTTTTGGAGCTTAATGTATGTCGAGTTGTGACTGATATCTTGAGGGGAATATTTTATAGAACTTGAGCGCACCGGGTGCGAGAAACCTCTGGTAGGCTACAATGTGAAGAAAGAACATTGATCCTATGAGGTTCAGCATCTATCGATCTTGTGTGTGTTATTTCATAGTGATCCTAAGTGGTTCAAGTCCTATGTGGGTTAGCAGGGGTTAGTTACCTATCGATACTGTGTGGGTCAGTGGGGGTTATTTACCTATAGATCATGTGTGGGTCAGCAGTTGGGCTTCTTAATAGAATAAGATGATATAGTTTATGACTATTCATATGTACTTCTATAATTAAGGTATACCTGATTGTGAACTGAGTTTTTTACCATTATGGTACTTCTATAATTTTGGTGTTACGTTTTTGGTACTTCTATCATCACAGTGTTTCTTGTGTTGTTCTTCTATCTTTGTGGTGTTACTTGTGTGGTAATTCTAGCTTCATGGTGTTACCTGTGTGGTACTTCTACCTTTGTGGTGTCGTCTTCATGGTGTTACCTATGTGGTACTTCAATCATCATGGTGTTACCTATGTGGTACATCTAGCTTCATGGGGTTACTTGTGTGGTACTTCTACCTCTGTGTTATCGTCTTTATAGTGTCCCTTGTGTGGAACCTCTATCTTCGTGGTGTTACCTATGTGGTACTTCTATCTTCTTGGTGTTACCTATGTGTTACTTCTACCTTTTTGGTATCGTCTTCATGGTATTACATATGTGGTACTTCTATCATCGTGGTGTTACATGTGTGGTACATCTATCGTCGTGGTGTTACCGGTGTGGTACTTCTGCCTTTGTGGTATTGTCTTCATGGTGTTACCTATGTGGTACTTCTATCATTGTGGTCTTACTCGTGTGGTACTTCTACCTTTGTTGAGATTCCTTCATTTAGTTATCTTCATGGTGGTACCTATGTGGTACTTCTACCTTCGTGGTGTTACCTATGTGGTGTCCTTCCCTCATGTATGAGATGAGTATATCTTGATAACATAGGTATATGTATGGGAATATACCTAGGTTGAGTTGAATTATTTATTTGTGCTTTTTCTTTTGTGGAACTCGAGGAGACCTATGGGGGTCTTGGGGTTCCTAGTGAGTATTGTTATAATGACCTTTGCATAGGATTCTCCCACACCTTGTTTTGTCTGGTGTAGACGACGTATAGTATTGATCGGGCCTGAGGGAGCTAGGACTGGACGGTGCTCGGAGGTGGACCATTCGGCGTGACCTGATGAGGATGAGACAGACTAATGTGGAGTGCTAAATAGGCAATCTGTAACTACCCTATAGGTAAGAACATCATAGGACGACCCAGTAGATGTTTTCCTTTTTCTTTTAGTTTTATTATACTTCCAGTCATACATGTACTTTTAGAGTTGGGATTGTATTCTGGCCCCTTATATACTTTCAGCACTCTTTTACTATTGAAGTTTACTTTGTGGTTGCATATTATTGCATTATAGTCGGTCTGTTTTCTTCTTGTTGTGTTCTTGGAATGTGTGTCATTACAGATTAAAAAGGTTATACCTTCCAGTTTAAGGGTTACGCCTTTCTGGTGCTAGACCCCATCTCCTGGTATATGGAAGGCGGACATGGGGTAGTCACGACACGGGCCCCGAGTGACAGGTTGTGTCAAAGTGGTATCAAAGGCGTTCGTTTCTATCGAATAACAAGGACTCTGATCTTTTCTGTGTGGAAATAGTGTTAACTGTTATGACTGTGGTTTTCTATATGGGGAGTCCAGTGTTGGTGCAGTGGCCGACGTATCCATACATCAGGTCCTAGAATTCTGATTTCTGACTCATCACACAAAAACACTGATTTCGTGTGTTTTTCAAAAAAAAATCTTTTGATTTCGTTGGATTCATCTCACCAGGTATAACTTAATGACCATGGAACACATGTTCATTATTTGGATTCATCCACAAAGACAACCACCCAGGTCTCCCAGGAGAGTACATGATGACTCCCTACTGAGCAATGAGGCTCTAATGCAGGGCCCTTTTACTGTGTTGGAACCTTTGAGTGGTGTACCAGTAGAACCACCACCCGTTGGGCAGCCCTTACAACCTGTAGTACTAGTAGACGAAACATTTAGGCATAGTGCCTTACACGAGTTTCAACATAAGATACCCCTTAATATCTGAGACGAGCCCGACTCACATGCGGCTAAGGACTGACTTGAGGAGGTGGATGAGTGTTCTCTAGAGATTATACAGTTTCGCAGGAATACATGTCGATAGTTGAGTATTCATCGAGGTGTACCACCCATTCCTGGTACTCGATGAATTCGATACGATGAGTGCATCGGGGATCGGACTTCCGAGCGCAGTGTGTTTAAAGACATCCGAGAAAGAACCATTCCTTTATGCATTCCTAACTATGTAAGGGTTCGAGATAGAACCATTGCTATTGAATTTTATTTGGGTGAGTGGATACACCCAGTGAATGTTAGTATTGGGAAAACAGGAAATTGGTTCCAGTCTCAGTGACTTGGACGGGTAAAAAAACAATTTGAAGAAGAAGTGTTAGGGGTAGATGAATCTACAGGGCTCCAGACATGGAAGCAGAGCTAAGAGAGCAGCATGAGGTGGTGTACATTTCAACATGTTACAACCACTCCCCTTTGTGGTCCCCACTAGGCTCATAGAGCTAGAGGACAGGGGAAGGGCATAGCTGCATATGGTCAAGGAGTGCGACCCAAGGGTTCTAGAAAAGTTTTGATGGACGGTCTATATCTACTACTAGCTATCGTATTGATAGACATAGGTACCAATCATTCCTTACTTCCATGAATCATTCCTATGTCCTAGAGTTTTTAGTTAGGTCATTGACTTGACCCTCACGTCTAGAGATACCTTTGGGAGGAGACTCGATAATCACACTTATGTCGACGTTGTGATCTGACCCTTGAGGTGAGAGTTTTATTTGTAACCTCTTGGTGGCTACTTCGAGGCCTTACGACATTAGTTTGGGTATGGACTGGACATCCACAGTTCATAATCATATTTAATGTATTAGGCAAAAAGGTTTTGGATTACATACAACATTGGAATGGTATTTTTCTTGGTCGGCGAAAAAGGAAACCCTAGCAGCACAGGATAAACTCATGTATAGAATGGTCTAGCCGATCACTCGTGAGTCGGCTAGACTTACCATCGTGGTAGAATTAGTTTTGTGTTTTCAGTTTGAAACAGGAGTGGCAGAGCATGGGGACATATTTTCAAAAGATATTTAGCATATTACCTCCCCTAAGGGAGAGGGACATCTTCTTTGGCTAGGTACTATCGGAAATTTTAACCCGACTTCTCCAGGGTAGTGTCATTCTTATCGGCTTTGACAAAAAAAATGGGGAGCCTTTCCTGTGGACAGAGAATTGTCATCAGATCTTTCATGTGCAGAGACAGAGACTGACAAGTACAAGTATTCGACCCATGACCATGATTTAGCAGCAGTGGTCTATGTGCTAAGGATGTGGCGGCAATACATGATGGGAAAAAATTTTGCAGTCTACTCTGATCAGAAGAGTCTCAGGTATATCTTCTTTCAGAAGGACATGATCTTGAGATAGTGTTGATGGCTATAGTTCTTCTAGGACTATAAATTTGAGATATTCAATACTCTTGGTAAGGGGAACATGGTGGCAGATGCACTCGGTAGGAGGTCTGGTCTACAGTTGATGAGTGAGGCGATAGAGTAGCTAGCCACGTTGTAGATATCCTTCATGTATAGAGATGAAGCAGTATACCTCTAGTCTATGATAGTCACACCCCCACACATTCTGAGAGTTTGGGAGGTGCATCTTGGGGACACAGACTATGAGGCTCAACGTTCTCAGATATCCTCAGAGAGGGCACCTGATGGATTTTCTAAAGGTAGGGGGCACGTCATCCTCTTCAGAGAACATACCATGCTACCAATAGCGCTACAAGAGGAGGTGTTGAGGGAGTTACATACATCACCTCTAGCGGTACATTCTGGAGTGGATAATATGTACCAGGACCTCCAAAATTAGTACTGATGGCCTGGGATGAAGGAAACAATGGCTGAGTTTTTATCATGATGCCTCACTTGTTAGGAAGTGAAAACTACTCAAAGACGGCAGAAGTTTAATGTTGACTGGAGGAGGGAGACCATGTCTTCCTACAAGTATCACCTCAATGAGGTTTGCAGAGATTTGGTCGGGGCAGAAAGTAATCTTCAAGGTTCAATGGACCTTTCTAGATTCTCAGTAGAGTGGCCGAGGTGGTGTACTGCCTATCTCTTTCCCCACAGCTGCATTAGGTGCATATTGTTTTCCATGTGTCCCAGCTAAGGATATGTGTGCATGATCCATCACACATTATTAACTAGGGAGAGCTGTACTTTTAGGATGGGGTGACATTTACAGAGTTCCTAGTGGAGTTTGTGGATCGAGACGAGAAGGTCCTTCATGGGAGATCGATACCTCTACTGCGCATTTTCCAACAGCACAGGAACCTCCGTTAGAGCACATGTGAGTGGGAGGCTCAGATTCATGCTTAGTACCCCCATTTGATTCCTTTGTCTATGTTGTGGCTTTTGGGAACGTAAATCCATAAGGTGGGGAGAATTTAATTTCTTGGAAATTCCGTATAATTTTTTTCAGATAATATTAAATTATTTCGAGACCACATAATCTAATGGAACGCGATTCTAAGGCTCGAAGTGCCCAGAATAAACCGTTGAAGTTTTGTTAAGCTTTAATTATCATGCGTAAGCAGTTTTCCTGAAAAAGTAGAATAACCCATAAATAGTTACTCGGATCATAAATCTAAGGGCACCGTTTCACTTAGGATAGAGGGTTTAACCTAGTCACGAGTTATGTTTATTCATCGTGGTCCTCCTGTGAGAAAACCCGAAAAAGGAAAAATTATAAATAAAATAATTAAATAAAGTTAATTTATTTTTTAAATGCTTATTACTCACAAACTGTAACTCAGATTAAATATAAGATACCACCACTAAACTCGTAAAGGTATGCTTTCTTTTGAATGATACTAAGATTTGATGGCTCAAGCAACCAATGAATGTTAGTTTTTTACTGTAAATAAAATAATTAATTTACAGTAATTTTATTGTAAAATTCATTACATTTAAACGGTAACTCGGATTGGAAATCCGAGTGTACCGTTGGGTTCGTTGGGCCATGTTTCACTTGGGCAGAGCTTAACCTTGACCGATGTGGGTTGAGGGTGACTGTTATTAATTTTATGAACTTTTTGTCGGGTGCGTTCAGTAAATGCGTGAGCGGCGTTTTCTAACTTTTTAATCGTTTACCGCATTATAACCTTAAGGGGACCATTGAATCTGTAGCACCGAGATTCATTTAAGGGAGGCATAACCTTGACCGCAGTAGGTTGCATGAAAAATTTATTTTTATGGAATATTGAATTATTAATAAAATAATAAGTTTTGTAATTTTATTTTCATTCTTTCCTCCTACAGATGAACATCGCTAGCGGGACCGACTACGTGTCAAGCCAATAAATTGATTGACTCTTCTTTTCCTGTAACTGCACCATTGGGAATTCGGAAGGATCATTAATTAATTTAACCTCATTAATTTCCCTAGCATTTCACACTCCTTCCCCTCTCCTATTTATGTGGAGCTCGTGGAGGGGTGTTGTCCTGACATCACCAAGTGGCGTAGCCCTGGAAATGTACTATGATTCCAACTACCGGGAGGACAAGACTGTTTACAAAGAGCAGTGATGAGTGCCACCGAGTCACGAACCGACGACAAATATGAAGGGTGTTTTTTCGACTGTTGTTAGCGGACATCTCTTCCAGGTATGTCGTTTAATTCATTTATGAATTAAAATGATTTTTTGTCTTCCCCATTCTTGAATAACATGAAGAACACAGGTCAACAGAATAACAGGTTGACCCGTGATTCATTCATCTTTGTGAGAAATTATTGCATGGAATCTTGTGGGGATAATGTTGTGTTCAATACAACTAATTATTGAACTCCCATAATATCCTCTTTATTATGAGCTAATGTGGAGGGTGCGGGCCTAATGAACCGATCATTAACCCAGTGCTATCTTGCTTTCATTGCGCCACCTCAGAAGACTGTGAGCACATCGATGCACGCTGTAAGAGGAGGGTCGTAGCTCATCAACCATGGTGAACAGATGAAGAAACTGGATATATGGCTGGCCGCGGGGAAAAAGGCGGTGTGACCACCTCTCCACTGACAAACAGAGGTCACGGTCGAAGCCACTACGGAGGTCGAATCCTTCTCTGGTGGGTTCGGTGGTGACCGAGTGGTGCCCACACAGCGTGGTCGCCTCGCTAACCAAACGACCTCTAGGATATTCAGAAATCCAGGTGACCAAGGGGTTACCCCCCCCCCCCATGTCGGACCAAATCGAGCCACCGACCTCGAACTGGGATGCCGCCCTCGGAGCAGGCCACCGCCCTCGGAGCGGGACGCCGCCCTCCTACCAGGCCACCGCCCGCGGTGCCTACCGCCACCTTCAAAGCGGGACACCACCCTCGAACCGGGCCGCTTCCCATGCGAGAAACTACCCCAACGGGCCGCCGCCCCACGCGGGCTAAGCTGTCCTATTCTTGTCGGGCCGCCCCCTTATGGGCCGCTCTATTCTAGCCGGGTCACCCTTGTGGGCCGTCCCCCTTGCGGGCCACCGTATTCAGGCTAGGAAACCCTTGCGGGCTGGACCAGACATCGTCCCAATGTGTCATTTCCACCCCACCCCAGCCCAAACCGATTTGGGCCAGGTCGGCCAACCGGGTCTGACTGGACCCGAGCCCAAGAGGACCCTGAATCACTTAAAGGGGCATATCATTAGGACTGGATGTCTGTTTGATGAACTGTCTATAGTGTCATGATCCTTGGATCGAGATGGTCCTTTAGGTATAATCAATTTTAGTTTTTTAGAATTTTGGAGTAGAACCGGGTTGGATCGAACCCGAATCCAATCGAGCCCTCAGAGCTAAAACGCTTATACCTCACAGACTGGTCGTTTGATTCACGCTCTGTCTGTCACATTGGAAACCTTACGACATGGTAGTCTATTGGGTTACTTCATTGAAGTGATTAGTGGTGTTCTAGGTACGACTAATATCTCGATGGAATGATTCTACGGAACTCGAGCACCCCGGGTGCAATGAAACCTATTGCAGGCTGCAATGTGAAGAATGAACATCGATCCTATATGGGTCAGCATCTATCTATTCTATATGGGTCAAATCCTATGTGGGTCAGTGCTCAGCGATCCTATGTGGGTCAGCGCATACCTATCTTGTGGGGGTCAGATCCTATGTGGGTTAGCAAGGCTTAGTTACCTATCGATCCTATGTGGGTTAGCATGGGTTAGTTACCTATCGATCCTGTGAGGGTAAGCAGCAGTGCTTCTTAACAGAATAAGATGATCAAGTTTACAAATAATCATATGTACTTCCGTACATAGGTTATACATGATTATGAGTCGAGTCTTTTACATATGTGGCAATTCAATCTTTGTGGTGTTACCTGTCTGGTACTTCAATCTTCATGGTGTTACATATGTGATACTTCTACCTTCGTATTTTTACCTCTGTGGTACTTCTAGCTTCGTGGTGTTACATGTTTGGTACTTATACCTTTGTAGTATCTTCTTCATGGTATTTCATGTGTGGTACTTCTATCTTAATGGTGTTACCTATGTATAACATCTTCATTCGTGGTGTTACTTGTGTGGTACTTCTACCTTTGTGGTATCGTCTTTGGGGTGTTACCTGTGTGGTACTTCTATCTTTGTGTTGTTACCTGTGTGGTAATTCTAGCTTCATGGTATTACCTGTGCGGAACGTCTACGTATTTGGTATCATCTTTGTTGTGTTACATGTGTGTTACTTCTATCTTTGTGGTGTTACCTATGTGGTACTTCTTCCTTTGTGGTACTATTTCTGTAGTGTTACCTGTGTGGTACTTCTATCTTTGTGGTGTTACCTGTGTGGTACTTCTACCTTCATGGAGTTACCTTCAAGGATTTATCTTCATGGTGTTACCTATGTGGTACTTTTACCTTCGTGGTGTTACCTATGTGGTGTCCTTCCATAACGTATGATATATGTATATCTTGATAACTTTGGTATATGTATGGGCATATACCTAAGTAGAGATAATGTATTTCTTTGTGAGTTTTCCATGTATAACTATAGGAGACCCACGGGGTTCTTGGGGCCCCTACTGAGTATTGTTATACACACCCATGCATGGGCTTTGCCTATATCTTGTTGTGATTGGTGCAGAAGACGTACAACATTGATAGAGGCTGAGTGAGCTAGGACTGGACGGTGCTCTGAGGTGGACCATTCGGCATGACGTGACGCAGAGGAGACTGACAGGCATGGAGTGCTGAGGAGGTGATCTGTACCTACCCTACTGGAAGGAACCCCATTGGATGGCCTAGTAGATGTTTTCCTTTTTCTTTCAGTTTTATTTTACATCCATTCGTACTTGTACTTTTACAATTGGGCTTGAATTCTGGTCCCTTTTAACATTCAACACACTTTTAATACAACAGTTTAATTTGTGGTTTCATCTTATTGTGTATTAGTTTGTGTGGTTTCTTCTTATTGTGTTCTTGGAATGTGTGTTTGTATTGGTTAAAAAGGAAATGCCTTCCCGTTTAAGGGATATGTCTTTCTGGTGCTAGTCACCAGCCCCTGGCCTATGGAAGGCGGGCTTGGGTAGTCACGGAAGGGTCCCCAAGGGAGGGGTTGTGACAATAAATATGGTAATTATGTAATTAATATTAATTTAGATATTATTCAATTATATAATATAAGAAATAACTGATACATTCATGACAATTCATGAATGGGAAAACAAGGAAATTAACATATGAAATAATTAAAATAATGAACGATTATTATTGAACGGGAGGTAAGATTTTATAAAAGAATAAATTTTTATAGAATAAATTTTAATATAGTTCTATAATATGTTAATAACTTGTTTAAAACTACTATATAGGAGGTTAAGTTATGTTCATCTAAAAGGAAACATGATGTAAAGGATTTCATCTTAATTTCATTTATTTAGGAAATATTCTAATGTTATACACCTAATTACTTTTATATGGTGTATATAATTTTATTTTTAATTTAATATCATGATTAACTAATAATTTATGATATTTTGATTATTAGTTGGAATTATTTCATCCCTGGGGATTTTACATAAGTGTTATCGAGTGGTAAAGAACTTCATAACTCAATTTATTTTCCTTAGGTTATCTTAATTCTTTGTCGTATTTGATATTATAAGATTATGTGTGTAACAACATTAAATTATATTATGTTATATTTAAAAATAGTTTATAATCTATTCATTGGATAATTCGAACATCAACACTATGGTGATTTTAAGGGTTTATTTCATAATGTAACTCTCATCAAGATTGTTTATTCTTGAATTCTAGTTATATGAAATTATTTGATCATTGTCTAATAAAACCATATTATTTACTCATCATATGGTTAATTATGATATTTTCAAGTAATATTACAATTTTTTTCTCTTTGGTAATTATAATAGTTGTCAAATGTATTCATAAAATTGGACATCATTTCTCTCTTCGGTCGGAAACCAGTTTTCCTCCAATACAATGATTTAAAAAAAGGGTTTCAAAAATAAATTTAAAATTTTCAAAATTAGTTATTAAATATGGTTTATCAATTTTTATTTCTTACAAAAAAATTGAAGGTAATGTTCTTGTTGTTTTCAAAACAATTCACATTTATATTTTATTGGAAATTTAAAGGGAATCATTGTTTTGACATACTATACATGTATGGAATTTTTTTATGTCATTAACACTCGATGTTTTAAAGATTCCTTTATTAGTATCAAATATTATTTTCAAATAAAACTATTTTCATTTTTTAATTTCTATTTTAAATAGATACTTTCAAAATGAAAAGGATACTTTCCTTAAAAATGTTTTTAAATATATTTTATTTTATTTTTATTCCTCAAAAAACCCCTTCATTTTACATATACTACACTTGGGATATGTTTTATTTAGACCATCATTATTCTACCTATGGATGTTTTGGTTATTTTGAAAAAGTATAGTATTGGCATTCACTTCCTTGATTCAGTTTTGTATTCGATAAATATTTCTTGAAATGTTAACTTTCCAATCATCATTGGAAATTAAATGTCCCCTAAATATCCATATTATCTATGACGAATATGTTTATTGGATAAAATATATATCATGTATACATAAAAAATTTTACATTGAATTTCAATTTTTATCTGGGAAATGTTGATTAATCAATATATATTCACAATATAGATATTTGATAATAATGTGAATTATTTAAGAATTAAATTGATTATTTGATATATGCGAAATAATTTAGACAAGTAAGGCACATGTGTGGCCCAATTATAGATATTACCTTAATGCATCGGTAGTCTCATATGAATAATTAGTTTTCTAGGCTTAGTTAAATTGGTTTATACTAATTAAATTTAAACTATATTATTCGTAGATCATAGTGGTAGAGGTATCATGTTCCTATCAGACATGACATACAATTATTATATATTTCCATCATTAAAAATTCAGTTATAATTATCCATGATATTGTAATTATGATATTATAAATTGATTCATTTATTTCATAGTTTATTGGTTAAATGGAATGTGTTTTCAGTTATTTACGATTTCATATTGATTATACATTATCCAGTTAGGATATTAATGTTATTTATTAAATGGATTTTGTTTAATTTACCTTTATATTGATTATTCTAGTAAATTATTTTAATCGATTGTGTGTTCAGATATTTACATGTACATATTTCTCATTCCATATTAATTATTCTCAACTTATTCATGATACCAT
The DNA here is from genome assembly GCA_963277665.1 of Viscum album. Taxonomy (NCBI): domain Eukaryota; kingdom Viridiplantae; phylum Streptophyta; class Magnoliopsida; order Santalales; family Viscaceae; genus Viscum; species Viscum album. Next base: position 210,779,132 of record OY728155.1, on the reverse strand, counting down.
ATTTTTTAATTAACCATTACTAATTATTTCATCTCACCCTTATATTATTTCATTTACCTAGGTAACCATGAAATGTATTATGATTAATATTCAATGATATTATTGTGGGAAAAAATTTCTAAAAAAACAATTATGTTGTAATTTGATTCATCAAATGTAATGCAAGACTCATGTAAGTATATATCTTTACAAGACTAATAAAATACACAGTTATTCTGGATTTGATTCCTTGTATATTTTAACAATGTAAAAAATTAGACATCAGATCTGGGATTCTATGGTCAGGGTTTCTATAAATGTATCAATTTACAAAGAATGTTTTTCCTCCTAAAAGGAGTACGACTTCTTACATGTGTTGTGATTTTTATCTCACACATGAAGATAATTTTTATCAAAAATTAACACTAGGTAATGTAATGACCTTGAACATATTATAAAATATATCTCCAACATGATAAAATTAAACTCTTATAGAATATATTATTCCTCGTGAATAACTAAGGATAATGTATTCTAAAGTCTCCACACATGCTTTATAGATGTTTATCCTCTCCCTCTTCCTCTTTATTACATAGTATTATTCTATTGTAGTTCTAAAATAAATTCATATAATTATTCCCTCTCATATATAGAAATATAAATCATTCACCTATTATTTTTTAAATCTTTTATATTCCCATCCATATGAGAAAATTTGGATATTTGAATATAGAAATGTTTCATTGATTTTATATCGAATTTTTCCTTCATAATTATCAATCATATCTTGTTCAATATCTCCATTTAAACTTCTAAAAATCACTAAATTAATTTTTCATAAAACTTTTCTCATAACTCAAGGGAATTTAATTTTTCAAACTTGAATACATGTAGAAATAAACTGAACAAAATATTGGATCCCTTTACATAAAAGTAGGATTTAAACTTGATTTTATTTTAATAAAAATATTCATGACACAATATCAAAAAATACATCAAAAATAGTTCCAAAATAATCATTAATATCACTTAAAAATGTATTCTCTTCAACCTTATCTTGAAGGTATAGTCCTGTTATTCAATTAGTATCTCTATATTTATTAGTTGAAATCATGTATTAAATTTATTTAATTCCCCGACCCTAGAATCAAAAATTTGGATTATTATTTTATTACATTGGAATTGATAAAAGTGTCTAATCCTAAAGGAATGATCATTTTATAAGTTTTAAAAAATATATTACATACGTGATCCTTACATTATAATTATAAATATAAAAAAATACAGAATTATTTTTGAACTTCATGATTCACTAAGATTAACCAAATATATTAGTCATAATGTATATATTCGCATCCTAGGAAAAATTAAAAAAATAAAGGGGTGAGCTAAGATGCTAAATATGGTAAAATAATACAGTGGAACCTATCATAAATAAGCATAAAATTCTAAGGAAAGTTGTATAGCTAAAACCGGATCCTTTTAAATATAATAATGAGCATAATATGGAAAGAATAAATCAAATAATACAATATAAACATTCACATGGAAATTATAGTAGTCTAACAATCATATTTAATATGAATAACTAATTTCATAATGAAGGAATGTATTATTTTGTGAGGTCATAATCATACTGTCAAGAATTCCACTATGAAACTATACATAAATAGGTACAAACCAAACAAGTTTGTCTAATTATACCGACTGATGTATCTAGGGGATATAGTGGGATCCACCTGACACTTAATAAGTCCAATGCATTCCTCATATGAAAGGGTGAATCATAACCAATAGAAACATTTACGTTAAAACAATCATATGAAATGATAATGCCTAAACCATAATCCATGAATGGTATCAAAATAGAACATCGATGATCAATCTAAATCATAAACCATTAAAAGAAATATGGTTAATGATATCATAAGAGATCAACCACTATCATGAATACGATCAAACAAATTATGTTGATATAGAAGAAAAAACTCTAATCAAATCCTTAGAAATATCTTGAGATAAATACACCATTTTTACTTCGAAATCAATTTTTTTAAATATGTTTAGCTATAAAAGAAACAATTTCCATTGAAAATGAAATAGTAATATTATAAGAGAATAATTAAAATATTAAATCATCATGATAGAAAAAAAAATAATCTCATGCTGCATAAGCTAATAAAACATTTATTCCGTCTAAAAAACATAAAGTACCTCATATGGAAAATGAATAAATATTTCTTTTAAAATATTTCATAAACATTAAAACATGTTTAAATTAGACATTAATTTTTTTATGATTATAATAAAAAAACATAAAAAAAATTTAAGAAAAATGGGAATATTTGATTATTATTCACTATTAGATACTTGCGTATAAACAATCCTAGATAAAAACGAGATTGTGAAATTAAACCATACCACTTTATAATCAGTATAATTATATTACCCATGAAAGAGATAAAATTATATGGATATTAAAATACCATAATATTTATTAAAAGACTCAAAAAATCCATTCTTGTAAAGTATATACACCACATAAAATAAATACGTTTTGTTTTAGGTATGTGTCACACATAGATAAATGTTAGAAAAAAATCCCTTATTACTAGGGTAACTTTTGAACTATGATCCCCATGAAATAAAAACAAAAAAATAAGGTTTTTAATATAACTAAACAAATTAATTTAATATTATATTATTTCACAGGTCAGTATATAGATAACACAAAATAAGCTAGTGGTGACTATGGAATGTATCTCACGAAATTAAAAAACTGAGATGTAATTCCCTTATGATGTGAATTACTTTTGTTGAATATGATTTAACCTCTAGTATAATGGTTTACAACATATTATTAATTTATACCAGTAACTTATTCATATTTATGATATCATATATTATCCTATTATATTATCATATAACCTATTTGCAAATAATATATCTTTATTGCTCTTGTTTTGGGTGTTAACTGCTTCATTTTCTTGTGTTTATTTTGTCATGTATATAATTTTTCATATGAAAAAAATATATATATTATACTCTTATTCAGAATTATAATATGTTCATAAATATTATGTCAACTCATCATACACGTATTTATAATCATTTTTGGACGTTTAACATGGATAATGGATCTCATTACGTTGTGGGGATAGTAGGACATACATACACATGACTGGTTGTATCATTCCTTTAACGGTAAAGTGGTAAGGAATTTGATGGTATATTAATTTATCACAATCATTATCATGTAATATTAATTATTTATATCCCTAATATCCATCATTATACCCCTATAAATAATGTTTTGAGGAAAAATAAATTACACCAATGTGTGGAGATGGTAAGTCGTACATACGCACGCATGGTGATATTGTTTTCGTAGGAAGGATAAATGGTGGAAAATGGTTGTCCCATAAAAATAAATATATTTCATCATATATAAGATATTGTATGTGTTATTTTATAATATAATAAACACATTAAGAGGAAGTAGAAAATGAAATTATTTTTATGGACTCAGCAAAGACGATTACATCTTCTTAATTAAACCTCCTTTTAGTATCCACTTTGGGACACTAGGGTTTGTCTTTTGAGGACCCCAAATCCTCTAGGACATGTCGAGAAAATTTATTACGGGATAGGGGTAGGAATTTGTCGATATTTAAGGCTAAAAGTGTTATGAGTAAGTGAGGGATGATATGAACTTTTAAAAGAGATGGTAGGGTCACTTTAGGGATCTCTCAAAATATTATATTAATATTAATTGATTTTTGATTTAAAATAAGTAAAAAATGATTAATTTATAATCTATGATGATTATGGGTCTATATCCTCCAAAAAATATTTTTTTACATGTTTAGGTCACAATATTAAACATGTATTTTGGATTTAATCCTTAGTTAAACCTTTTAACTCTTACCGTGACAACTTGGATTTTTACTATTTGGGGTTTATATAGTTACAATAAAATGAAAAACTATCCCCAAATGGAACTATTATGATATATTTAACCTTATTCAACTTATTTTTATATATGATATATTTTTAGAAATTTTATATTATTTAATAAAATTTTATCTATTATAAAGTATCATTTATGTTAATTTTGATACTATTCAGTATTTGACTTTTTAAAAATATCATAACAACTTTGAAACATCTAGAAACCACTTATAATATATCACTAAAATTAATTAGTTATAAATAAAATTTAGGTATTTAATTAATTATGTATATTGTCATTTATTTTAATATTTTTAATATCATTTACTTGAAATTTCTATTAATTAAACAAATTATTGCATCATTATTATGAATGCCTTTAAATATGTAATTTATTCTATAATAATTAAAATAAATTATCATGAAAATTAAAAATTTATTAAATTTTATATGACTTTTAAAGGTATAATTTATCATTATGTTACCAAGAATGACAAATTTTTTATTTATTGAAAATATGAGTATGAAATTTTTAACTAATCATTAAATAAAATATAATAAATGTAATTTTCTTACCCAGTGTCATAAAAGGATATAATTTTGTATGTAGGTTATTTTTATCTAAACCCACTCATCCAATTAAATTTGGTCATGAGTTATTGTAATTATAACATTATTTTTACACTTAATAACCAGATTTACCCTAATCCATGTTAATTAAAATATAACAAAATTTTCTATTCATATGCCCAAAAATAAAATAATCCTATTTAAATAATTTGGGACCACTGATTAAAAATATTGAATCCATTTTTCAAAATTAGAAGCACTAAATTTTCAGTAATTAATTTAAAATTAATCTTGTTGACTTGGAGAGAAAATAGGTTATTAGTGCTTTAAAATGCCAAATATTGAAATGATTCTAACCAAAGTAATGTTTTATGTACCTATTTTAAATAATATGTTTATTTTTTTAAAATAATGTATATAAAATCATCCAAAATTATAATTACATGAGGTTTTTCAATAAATGGGGGTAAAAATACTTTTTTAAAAATATAGGGGTTTATGTATAATATTGGGTTTTTTATTATCTTCTGCCTATAAAATATATTAGATGATTGTCAAATATATTTTATTTAATATATAACATATAAAATTCATTTATATAATTCTCTAATATAAATTAATTTAATTTATTAGGATAAAATTACTTTATGAGCATAAAAATAGTTTTTCATAAAAAAAAATCCAATATATTAAGTTGGTTACTATATTCATTTATAATTAATTTATAAACAATTAATTCAACTATATAATTTCATAACATAGTTAATACTATTAATAACCTACAACTAATCATCTAAGATATATATTATTATATTAAAATATAATATTTTAATACACTATTAGTGTTTGTTAAAACTCAACCTTGCATGAAGTACAAGACAACTCATTGTTGTGTGTAGAGTAATCTTATCATGGTGTTTCTTAAAACAAAATATATTAATGAAATTTAATTTACTTAATGAGATGTATGATGTAAAATCATATGGTGTTATAATTGTGGTACCATGATATTTATGTAATAAATATAATCCTAAGATCATCTAGTTTAATCTTCAAAAACTCCTTGTACCTTCTAAAATATTACTAGATTCTGAAAAAAATCAATATTATAAGGTTAAAATGTCTCTTACAATTTCCATTATACTCACCTACAATTCCCATTTCTCGATTCTAATGATATATATTAATAGTAAAATAAATCTTATGAAAATCAATATGAATCATAGAAAATCAATGATAAAATAAAATGAATTTTACAAAATATTTTTAACCCATGCACTTGGTTCTAATGAATCTTTTGAAATCTAATTTAATAATAAACGATTCTTACAGAGTCCATCTAACTTATATGAAAATATCATGCCTTTAGTGATTCACCACTCTAAATCCAAATTTACTTTTACCAGACTCAATTACTCATATGATTTATCCATCCATTTAGTGATTCGTTATTTAATATCTAAAATGACTCTTAAAAATATTAAAAATATTATGAAATATCTAGGATATATCCATTTTTGGATTCATCATTGAATTTAAATATTTATTCAAGAAATAGGTGAAAATAATTAACTCCTTTTAAATCATCTTCAACCACTTCAAATTAGTTAAAAACTATTCCCAACAACATAAACATACGTATTGAAAAAAATATATAATACTCAAGTGGGTTCAATTATGTCCTCCTTTCATGTTTTTTTAGGACCAATACGAATACCAGTACCAAATATTCCATGTTAAATTTCTCTTTCCATCTTGAAAATTTCTCCCCCTTAGTCTATTAAAGGCACAAAAATGATAATATATTATCTCCACTTTATATAAAATAAATAAAGTGACGATATGATGTATATTATATCAACATATTTAAAGAAGTGTTCCATAAACCAATAAAATCTAAATTTAAGGATCCATGGTCAATATTCAAAACAATATTAATTCAATCAGACCTAAAATATATCCTTAAAAAATTTATTATAAGTCACCAACTCTATTACTTCATTGAAAAAAATAGAAATTGAATTGAAATAAATTTTTTGCGCTCACTAAAAAAACATTAAAAAATATCCTAAATAATTATGATAGAACACTACCCCCAATAACATACTACTCATATTTGTGTAAAAATTTTAAATATAATAAAATAGAGGTGGAAACTCTAGTAGTTATATACCTCGGTGTTGGTATGTGTGTTGTACTCTCATTTAAACATTCAATTGTGACAGGATTAGTGAGGATATCAACAATTTATTCCTTTGAAGGAACAAATTCCAATAGCAGGATGCCTTTATCCTCTATTAAATTTATAAAATTTTATTTAAAATCAAATTCTTTAGATTTTTATTGTTGTTAAGGATTCTTTAATATATTTAAATTACTCTGGTAATCACAACAAGTAACCTAGTAATATTCAAATTTAAAATTTAAATATTAAAGATTTTACTTTATCCTAGCCATTTTATTATCTGTCTGTGATTCATCTACATATTTAGTGTTTATAAAGAATTAAGTAACTTATATTTTCTTATTTGAGTACTATGAAACACATTTATTGAAAATAAAAAAATTCTCACCTAATGTGGACATTCTTCCATCAACTCCACCAGCCCATTTTTTATCTGGTAATCCTTTGAGATCCATCTTATACATATTCTTAAACATCCATACAAAATTAAAATTATTTGAAATATATCTCATATCTCTCTTTTCTTCCAAAATATGAGATTATTTTGAATTTAATTGTTGCCTAAAATAAAAATTAACTACATATACAATTTATGGTATTAACGATGTAAAGTAATAGATACTCTCCATAAATATTTGAAATTATGTATCATTCCAAAAAATTTCATTCATCATATTTTTAAATTTAATCCTAACATATTTGGGGCAGAAACACCTCTATACTCCTTTCTACTAAGCCTTTTCAACAACCCCCTAAGATATTTTTCTTATGGGATAAAAATGAAACCACCATTTTGAGTTATCTATAAAAACATAAATAATTTCAATTTTACATCTCACACTTCTTCTTTATATACATATACTTTTATTACACATTTTCACTTACATTTTTTGAAAAAAACCCAATTATATATAAAATCACAAAGAGTTATGTTGTTATGGTCATCTATACAAATAAATTGATATCCACTGAACCTTTTCTGAATTTTATGATCATAGCATATTTATATATATTATATTACCAATATCCTAAATTTAATGTTAATATATAATGGTCTTTATTAAATTTAAACACATTCCTTCCATCCAAGTTGATCATAAAACCCTTAGGCATCATCATGTATACTTCTTCATCTATCTCACCATTTAAAAATTTTATTTTGCATCCATTTGAAACACCCTGAAGAATATATTCTATGAAATGAAAAGAAAAATTCTGAAATTTTCTCATCTATAAACATGAGAACTGTTTTCATCAAATTCAATGCCATCAATTTTTTATTATATTTAAAAGCCTTAATTTTCATGTATCAACTTCTCCTTTCTCATCCAACATGTTTCCAAAAATAAATTTTTCTCAAATGATGTTTTTATCCATGGGTATTATAATAATATCTCATCATCAATTGTAGACTATTTAATTCATATCCTTATTCATAGATTGGATCCTCTAATTATGTTTAAAATCATCACTAATAGTCTAGGTTTTAATAACTAAAATTAAACTAGTGTTAATAGTTTCCATGATTCATCACCAAGTTTTCTCCACTTTATATTATTGGGGAATATTATTTTCAAGATCAACATATTTCCTTAGTCTAAAATTTAATTCATTAATCTTACGATCATCAACAGATTAAACATAATCTACATCTTCTATTTTAATCTATGTGTTCTCAATGGTTTATTTAATTGGTTCTAAAGTGAAATAATAATCATCATCATATATAGTTATTGTTTTTTAGTTTTTCTTCATTTTCATGAACAATAAAATTATCATTTTATGAAATCCTATTCAATTGTTTTTCATAGTATATGTATGAGTTTTTATTTGGTGTTTAACCAAGAAATATTCCTTATACATTATTCTCATAAAACATATCATAATTGTTTTATTTTCAATTTATTAAACATGTTCTCTGAAATTACACAAGGTTTTTTACACATGTATTCATCTTGAACCACATTTCCTAGAGATTCATGCTTTAGTTCTGTCTCAAAAGTGATCTATTCTGAATTATTCCAATAGTAGAAATTTTCTAAGCCAAAAATATCATATGTTTTCTTGATTTGAAATTTTCTTCTATCTATAGTTATTAGAATTTTGTTCTTCAGTTCATCCAACCCATTTTTTATAGAATATATATAGCATTAAACTCCTTTATAATACCTTTTTTGTTCAGATATTCATAGAAATTTATTGGTAATTCTTAGCACCATTATCAAACATTATTCAATTCCAATATAGGATTATATTTTTCTCTATAAATATTCTAATTTTTTTAATCATTCCAAATCATGATTTTTTTCAATTATGACCATGATGTTTGTAATTCATCAGAGATAATAAAAAATTGATGAAATTTCAGTCTTCATTAGTTGACTTTTCATTAATAAGTCAAAAATCATCTTAGTATACCCACTCTATAGGGATTACATTTTCCAATATAATCCCCCCCCCATTTCAATTTATCAATTTTAGTGATATATCATAAGAATATTATAACTCTTATAAATCTGAAGATGAATCTTTTTAATTCCACTATAACTATAAATGACTCTTATGAAATGATTCTAAATATTACCCTAGGTTATACAGACTCTTATGAAATCGTGTATATGGATAAATGACTCTTACAAATATTAATTGGCTCTTACCAAAATATATTTCCTTTAATGATTCACCACTATACAGTAGAATTGACTCTTATTGAGCCATAATAAAAATTATGATTTAATCATTACATTATTAATTATAATTTCTTTTCCTTTTTGAGCTTCGTAAAATTAGAATAAATTTTAAATTTTAGTTCTCTAAGGTTATTAAGGGTAAAATGGTCATTTTACCTATCAAAGGATCCTAATATAATTTTTTGATGGTTCAATTGATCTTAGAATGGGTTTTTTACCAAGCGGATATAATTGGTGGAATAATAAAACAAGGGTATTTTTAAGATATTTAAATATAAATTTAAAAATTATTAAATATTTATGTGTGTGTAAATTTTGGTATCTACTAATAATGGCCTTGAATTGAAATTCTAAATTCTCTATTGAATCCAAAATTAGTGGTTTTATTTAAGTAATATATAACCTTGTTTAGGGTTCTGGGTACCGAGTTGGGCCTTTAAATTGGTCTTTATTTTATTTTATATTTTGCGTTTTTATTATCTCCCCCCATCCATTCCTTAATTTTTCATTAAATCATGGATTCTTCCATTGCAAGAGTCTCAAGATGAGAAAGGGAAGGATTTAGATTTGATAGGAGATCCATAAATAGATCATTTGAAATCAGATCGAGGTTAATCTGGAATTGAGTGTGGGTTTGAGCTCAAAGATTCTACAATTAAGCACTAGATAGGCCACAATTTCAATCGTTCACTTTGTTAAATATTGAATAAAATTAGAAATTTTAAAATCAGATACGAGCTATAGTAGTTTTTCAATGTTAATTTTCAGTTTCTTTTTGGGTGTTTAATTTCATGTAATTTATATTTTCTTTTATTTTGAGGGAACATCAATATTATTGAGGGTTTTGGGAATGTTCTATAAATTAAAATAAATGTGGAGTGGAATTTCCAAATTTTATTATTATTATTATTATTATTATTATTATTTAAAAGATGGTTGAACAACATCATAAAGGTAACCAGGGTTTCCCTTACGCTTGGGTATGGAACATCATGATGGTAATAGGGGTTACTCTTATATAGTAAATGTGTTTTATAAGGGTAACTAGAGTTACCATTCATCATAGAATAAGGATAATTATTGTTACCCTTATTAAGGTTTAATTCTCTATGATAGGGTGAAAAAAGTTACCCTTAATTGGTGGACCCAGTATGTGTAAGGGTAGTAGTTTTTTATGAAACATTAAAAAACATACCCCAATTTCTAAGGGGATTGTGTTTATATATAAATGGGGTTATTGTAAAGAATAATTAATTTCTTATTACATTTAAATTACTTATGAAATTAATTATAAAATAAATTTTGAAATTATTTTATAATTTATTATGTACTTTTAAATTTGGGAAATGCCTCATATTGATGGTAATAATCATTTGGACTTAGAAAATCTTTGATGAGTGAGGTTAGGATTCATTTATATTGGAAATTAATTTATAAATGATGTAGCTAATCCTTTTACAAAACACAATTTTTACACATATTTTTTATATTCATGTGAAATGTGGTCTTTCTACCATGGTGGTTAAACCCTTCTTTCAATTTAATGAATTATTTTATTTTAAAACTAAATGAAATTGAGTGAAATAAATAAAGAGTTGGGATACATGAAAAACACTTATACACTACGATGATGCCTCTAACATCTATGGTTAACAGACACATTATGAAAATGTGCCTTGATATACATGGACCCCTAATGGGTATTAAATAAATGAATTATTTGAATGTAGAGGGATTGTATTTTCTCCCTAAAACTCTTTAGTAAGGGATATGTTATGAATAAAATTTAATATCCGATGTATGATAGGATATAACTATGAGGAACCTTAGATCCATTGGTGGGGAGGTAAGATATTTGGGAAATGTATCTTCCTCCACTAGCATGTGATCCCTAGGGTGGGTAGATCCCAGGATGTATATAGATACATGTGTTATTTGGGTATATGAGGGATGATCTATGAGGACCTTGGGAAGTGGTATGGGATTATACCGTCCTGATAGGGTGATGTCATTGTGGCATATCCACTAAGTCTGGCGACACCATTAGATGATAATAATGAAGATGAAAGACTCTATTCCCTATCATTATTAGGAATGATACATGACATGAAAGTGTGATATAGGAACCCATGCTGGGTATTCGTGTTAAGTTGAAACCCAAGTGTATTTTTAGGAGACCAAATTATATTTTTTTCTTCAAATTGGGTGCATGTGGTGGAATGGGTATAAATGATTATTGGTGAAACCTTAGAACATGAATAATGGAGGTGATCCTAATAGGTATATAGTGGTGATAATAGATTTTTCACTTTAGGGGTGGTCATGGATGTGTGTAATGGGTTTGGTAATATGATCCTACCATAACATTGTTGTCATTGTTATGATTATGATTATGATTATTATTATTATTATTGTCTTGTTTTTGTTGTTTTTATGTGATACCATTGAGTATATGTCAGCCCCTGAGCTATGCATAAGAGATTTCTAGAATTTTACATATGATAGGGATTTAAAGATAAAAATTATATAAGATTCTTAAAATTCACAAGATCAGGTGGAGTTATTGGTAATACTTTATGATATTCCTTGTAATTACTATGATATGTTCATTATACCTATAAATGATGGTGTGATACCTAGTTTTCCTAAGAAATGGCATGTTTCATGGTGATGTTAAATGATGTTCCTAATGATTTCTAGGATATAGTTGTTATACCTAATGATTTTTTTAGGACACCTTAGATTCCTATGATCATGGAGGATTCATGGTGAGGTTATATTATATACCTAGTAATTCCTATTATCTGTAGATGCCAGATATTTTATTATATTCCTAGTGATTCCTAGGATCAAGTGATTAACTCGAATATGATTAAAAGATGCCTAAATTTTATAATATCCATAATTGTACTTAAAATCTAATGATATGTCTATGATTACTAGGATATACCCATTGTTTCTAAGGTTAGGGGACTCCTTCAATATTAGTAGGATCTGATTGTGATTCCTAACACTATATAGGATTCCAAGTATGTACTAGGATTTTATGGTATACATTGAAGAGTTGTTTTCATGAGATCCTAGGGTTAGGATTTTATCCCCCCAATGATATGTGAGATAATCAGAGACACCCCTGATCTATCCAATTAAAGTGTAGTTGACTTCGAGTGTCATGTTAAAACCCAAGGATTAAAAATAAAAATTTAGTTGGACTTCCATAATATTTTATTTATTTTGAGTGTATCACACCTATATATATTATTTTAAATTCTATGTTATGGTCATTTTTGGGGGATACTAATTTATTCTCTCAACCTTTCCAGGTGGAAATTGAACATGGGTACTTGAGAATACATCATTAATCACAGACTTGGGTGTGGTAGAGGCCATGTATTAGATGTTTAGTATAGAAAATATCTAATGAAGTATAGAAATTGGGATGTGATGGGCCTTGTGGAGTGTACTATAATCATAATAAATTTTGTTTATTTTATATATTTGTTTATTTTATCATTCAATGGATGATTGTTTGATGTATAATTACATGACCAAGAGTCTATATGCTTCCAAATTTCTTTTGATATAGCATATTATGATTTATTAATTCTGTGTAAATTTATTTATTATGAAAGATGATTCTTAGTTATTTCTATAATATTATACACTCTAATATGATGGTATAGAATCCCTATGGTATACCCCTACACCCTCACCACTAGTCAACAACCTATGGAGTACGGGGAGGCACCCATGAGGTCATGTTGAAGTCACTGGTCTAGAAAAATTAAAGTGGTATGGAGTGGTATAGAATCACAAAGTTTTTTAGGAGATTTTGTGTGACCAATATCACATAGTGTATTATATATTTTTTTTAATTACTATTTCTGATATAGTAGATAGGTGTACTGGTAATGTGTTTAACCTTGTGAGAGACCTTGGATTGGTGAATCAAATACACATTTTCTTATAGAAATTCTATGTTAGTGGTATTTTTTACTATTGTTCTTGGATTTTCTATTACAGTTGTATGATTTAACCATGTATGAGACACTTAAGTTATTATTTATTTGTTTATTATCATTCCCCATTGTGTGAAGAGGCATCTTCATGCTTCAAATGTTTCACATATGGTCCACATAAAATGTGTGTTCTTGTGTATTATAGAAATTAATGATAACAGTGTTAAGCAATTTAAGGTGTTAATATCAACATATTGGTGTTTCTATATAAAACAAAATGGTGTTATTCTAATCAGTTGGACAATAATGTGTTTTCTCTAACGATAGGGCATGTGTATCTTACAGTGATACATTCATTAAAAATTCAAATATATATAATCGCTCAGTATAAGGGGATTATAGTGACCGATAGGATTTCGATATAGGAATTTGATTCCTTGATAATAGTTTTGAGTATAAGTAGGTTTGGTTATTTAAGGTGTTAATAACAACCTATATGGTGTTTGAAAATATAGAATTTTTGTGGTATTCTACTTAACGAAACCATATTCCTATGATTATTCTTCATAGATAATCTAGGATATTGATATTATATATATATATATATATTGATGAATGAAAAAACATTCTAGGGGTGGGTATCATATATGAAATCATGGTGTTGATTTTTTTAAGGACAAGATATTCAAGGGGGTAGTCTAATATGTGGATTCTTATTGAGGATTAATTCCCATGTGTGGGGAAAATGTTTGGAATACAATTTTTAATAAGTATAATTGAGAACCCAAGAAATGTTTTATAAAAAATATGTTATCTTGAGTTATTTTATATAGGATCAATGATGATGCTACCTACATTGTGACCTATATAAGATTTTATTTATGGGCTAGGTGGGAGTGCCTTGTGTCATGAGTTATGGTTCAGCTGTTTGTGTGCCTAGAATTATTTTTTTAATGTGTTTAGATATGTGATGGTAACATGGGAGAGTAGTTATCCCAATATTTTGAGTGCCTTATAGATTGGAAACATGTTTATTTTGTATGGGTTATGATATTGATGTAGGAGATGATCCATTAGATATATAGCCGATTAATAGAGATGTATTTTACATTTAAGAGCTAAATAACCATGAGATCTTTTCGTATAAAGTATCTATTTCAAGTATAGGAAAAATGTGTTTCTTGACCCAATTGACTCTATATATCATTTGCGTTTAACAATGATAGTATAGGTTTGAAATGAAGCCCAAATCTGTGTGTGATCATTTGATAATCCTCGATATTACAGTGATTTCAGGACTATTATAAGATGTAATCATGGATTCCTCTCACTGTGTGAGATTTTCATATCTAGAGGTATAGTGAAATAGTTAATAAGACAAATTAATGTAGGTTCAATGATGCATTACCCATTGGAGAAATAGTCAGGTCATGTGATTGAGTGGTAGGGAGGGTACACTTATTATATTGGATGGGGTTTGTATATTATGTGATGGATATGTTTAGTGTCATTTGGTTCATGGATCAGTGAGTGAATGAGTGTGAGGAGGATAATGATGGATTAAGTAAGACACTTACAGGATTGGTATATTGGATATTTCATAGAGATGGTATTTGTTCCCATATCATAAAGGTTGACAACATATATAAATGGTGTTAGTGGTTTATTGTATGACCGGGCATAGATCAGGAGGAGTGACACATGGGTGATAATAGAAGCTATTGATGTAGTGATCAAGGATCAATGTATGGTATTCCCTATAATGGGTATATCAATATCAAATATTTGGGGTTGCAACCCTCATTGGGAATGGTATTTCTATAAATATTTATGTTAATGTTTTAATGAGTGGGGATGGGTAGTGGTTAATGTTTTTAGATAGCACTAGGGTGTGAGAAGGATAGTCATGTCCATTAATTATATGTAATAATGGATGAATCATGGACCATATAGGCATAAACCCATGTGGATAGGGTTGTGGGTGTGTTGAGACATGTTGTTGGATGATCAATGTTACTTTTGGATTTTGGATTATAAGTTAATCTAGTTTTATCTTGATAATTGGAGACAAGATGATTTAAGTATTTAATAAGGTTTTGGATAATGTCTATGAAATTTCATTGGGATTATGATGGGGTGATGTGATCCAATAGTGTTTCAAATCATCAGGGTGATGGTTTTTATAGTGAGAGTATGATAGGAGATTTGGTTGGTTATGGATCTGGCCATGGAATTATATTGAATAATTCATTCATTATTATAAGAATATATATTATCTCAGAATTCCATTTGGAGTTAATTCTTCATGATTGGGTTGTTTGATAGTGTTTCGGTAGTTGAAGATGAGTGTTTCTATGAAAGGTATACCATAAAAGGTTTAACTATCATGTTTTCTAGTAATTCGGCATGGTAGGATGGAAACAATACTTGGTATATCTTGTTGAATACATTTTGTGTGTTTTAAGGATCAAATAGGGATTTTGAATGATAATAATGAGTATTTAGGCATGTACATTGATAGTTAGGATTCATCCAGTTTATTTTTGAATTTGAGATGAGGTGAAGTGCCAGTTTTAGGTTGACGCTTCTATGTGTGATTGAGTATGATGATATAGAGACTTCCTTGAGCATGTAATTTGATTTAAAGAAGATATAATCATATATAATGAATGGCTTCTAAGGTTAGGGAGTATCTTGTCTTTGGATATACCCATTATGAGTTATATCTTATAGTGGGAATAATCCTTAATTTGAGGATGAATCAATAGCTAAAACAATAGTGTTTAGAGATTAATGGGAATTTTTGAGAATTATATTAGTATTTATGACAATTATTAGTAGGTGGCATGAGTATTGATAATTTTTTAACATTATTTTAGGAGTTTCAAAGAGGAAGAAAGGCTTTCACCCATTAGAAGAATGTGTCTAGTTATCATTATTTAATGTCTAGGATACGTATGGGATTATAGATAAGGTCCATCAAGGATTCTCAGTAATGATATGTTCTATGATGTGGAGTTTATAAATACCTTTCTCTTTCCATGTATTGAAAAAAATATTAAATTATGATTTTTTGGTTCTTGGCAGTTATGAGAGGTAAAATAGTTATCTCCTCAATTAGATGATCCTATATTAATTTTTTGAGGGTTCTATTGATCACAAAAATGGTGTTTACCCTTGTTCAATAATATGACAGAATTTTGAGTGTTGTTTATTTTTCAAGATATTTGAATATGTATTTAATAATTATTAAATAATTCCATGTGAGTGAATGTATTTATCTTTTAAAGAAATCCAAAATATATATTCTTATTTCATGGTTGAGTCCTGAATGGGTGGTTTTACCTAGGTAAGGTATAATCTTGGTTTGGGTTCCAAATTATGGGTGGTGTCTTAAAAGGGTATTGTAATGTCCTGGAATTTCTGTTTAATTTTTTTTAAGTTGTATGGAATTATTTTGACACAACACTCTTTGAAAACACGTGATTTCAAGGTCCCTTGATCCTAGAATGGAATTTTTGAACTTTTTTGATTTTTTTATGTAAATTTGTGAGCAGATTTGTTTAAATTTTGAACCGGTACCTGGATTTAAAATATGAGGGTACTGTTTATCTCGGAATGCCAGGATTTTTCTAGAAAGTACCTAACATCGACCAGTAAGGGTTGAACGGAAAAGTTAATTTTTGGAATTTTCAAAAAATAATAAAATAATGTAACAATTTATTTTCTTTTTTTTCTCTCTGTTGAGCGGAAGATGATGGAGTTGTGGTGTGGCGATGAGTCATATTAATGGAATATCCTTAATGGCTCATTTTTGTGAAGTATAATGGATACGATGTTTCATAAATGAAACAACATAATGATGCAACATCGTAGTGTATTATGAACATTGTGATGATTTTCCTTTTAATAAGCTAACCCATATGAAAGTTGATAATTAAATAATATAAATTCCCTGATGAACCTATAGAAAGGACTCCCTCTAACAAAAAACAATGAACACCAACATGATCACTAGTAACATCGATGCTTTACAAAGAATGGGACCAAGAAGAG
This sequence comes from Viscum album, assembly GCA_963277665.1. Lineage (NCBI taxonomy): Eukaryota > Viridiplantae > Streptophyta > Magnoliopsida > Santalales > Viscaceae > Viscum > Viscum album. The sequence continues at coordinate 210,761,742 of OY728155.1, read as the reverse complement.
ACAAATGCTAACAGAGCTTGAATCCTTGGGGGAGTATGGCTCCAATGACGAACATCGATCGAGGTAGGGGTTTATTGGTTTTACCTTTTCCCCATTCTTCATTCTAAAATGATGAATATGGATCAACCCATGAACAGGTTGATCTGTAGATTGTGTGTTTGTGAAAGAGGGTGTTCTTCTGGTGTTTTCTATAGCATGATTAATTTATTGATGATGAACTGCGATCCTGAGCCTCCCCGTTTTCATTTAATAATCCAACATGGAGGGTACAGGACGACATGAACAAGGCCTTAAACCTATCTACCTTGTTAATTATTGGTGGATAGAAATTCTAAATGGAGTTAAGGAAAATTTGGGGCCTTTGCAGGGAATGAGACACCCCATGGAGGCCGAAGTCGTAGTCATTACGAAGAACAGACCATTGGTGTAGACCTGGTGGCCCAAAGAAATAGTCATGCATAGGTGGAGTCATGCCATGACGGCGCGAAGGAGTCAGTTTTCGCGGCCACTTTGGGCCACGGTGTAGTGGTAAGAGATATCGGTTGGGCGAGTGGTAGAGACGTGTCCCCTCAGTCGCGACGGTGGAGCGGGTCATATGTCGTAGAAGCACACCATTGATTGACTGTCTGCAGGGATTCCAGCCGACCAGATTTGCTAGCAGTGTAGTAGTAGGTTTTGGTCTCTTGACTGTGTCAGGGAGGCACCCTCGCAGATGACCTACGGGGCAAGGGGAGCTGAACATGGCTTCGAAATGCTTCCTAGCCAGTAGGACTGGGCAGGGCGTGGTCCAGACCCACTCCAGTAGGTCGGGCAGGGTGCAGGATGGACCCATTCCAGTAGTCTGGGTAGGGCGTGGGCTAGAATCAGGCTGGGCTAGGTCTGGGTTGGGTCAGAGGACTGAGGTTGGGTCTGTGGACCCTGGCCTGGGTAAATTCAAACATGACCCATACCCAACTAGCCCATTTTTTAGAAAAACTTCAATATGTTTCCAACCGGGCATCTGATTGATGAAACATTTACAGTGTTGGAACCCTCGCAAAAAGGCATATCTTTTTTCATACTCAATGGAAGATTTTATGGAAGTGGAATTTGATGAATATTTTGGGGATCAGTTCTCCCAAGATCAAGCATGCTATATGTGGAAACCTTGTGGCTGGCTGATACCTAAAGACTACTGATAAGAAACCCTATGTGGATTGGATACTATGGGCCATTGGGAAGAAGCTTCTGTGTGACGCGAAAGGCCCATGGTGGGGAGCAGCTTCTGTGTGAACTGGAAGACCCACGGTACATGACAGGAGGAGTACATCAGTAATCCCATAGGTGGGAAGAAAATTCTGTGTGACCTGGAATGCCCATGGTGGGGAGAGGCGTCTTTTGAGCCACCATACCCATGATACTAATCATGGATGAGTACCACAATAGTCATACTGTTAGTGGGAAGTGGCTTTTGGGGGACTTGGTAGGCCCACCGTACTCATTGAGGTGGAGATATCTTGTATCCTATGGTGTTCGATGATGTGACTAATGGTCATACTTTCCTACTCTACAATATACCTGGTGTGATTTTCCTTACTTCATGATCATGCTTAGTGATCATGCTTTTTGGTTTCATTTTGGATCGGTTTGTTGTATTTCCATATTTTTTGGCCTCCCTACTGAGTTTATTGTTACTCAACCCTTCACAGGCTTCGCCCACACGTGCAATGACTACTATAGAAGACTGTCGCCTTGAAAGAGGACTTGGTGGCCCAGGACCCGGTTTTTCCTAGTAAGACTAGGTTGGAAGGGCATAATTCTACGACTCCCAGTAGCTACTCAGTACATACCAGTCAGGTGGGGTTTTCCAATGGACATCTTTTAGAGATTTCCTTTTACTTTCCTATTTTCATTATATCTATTTTTGGGATTGTATTATTGACCATTTGACCTATAGTTTCAATTTTTACTCAGTGGTTGTTTAGTGGAATTCTTTTTTTTCTTTTCCATCTTTGGGTTGTGGTTGTGTGTTCGTGCGTGTAGGTACTCTGGAAAATGCCTCCCACTTTTAGTTTAAAGCCTTCATCACTAGTTTCCAACCCCTGGACTTTGTGAGGTGGTCTTGGGGAATGTCACAACATGGTATATGAGGGATGGGTTTTGACAAAGTGGTATCAGAGGTGGTTGGTTCTTCCTCAAATACCAATAGTTTGTTGTTTTCTTTTTAGGGAAATAGTGTTAAAGTTTTCGAGTTCAACATTCAGATTCAGGGAGTCCAGTGATGGTGTGGTAGTTGACGTATCCATACCCCATGACGCTGAATTCTACTTTTAAATTCTATACATGAAAACACGGGTTACATAAGTCTATCCTTATTATCTTCTTGAATAAGATTCATCTCACCAGGTATAATATTCTGATTGCGGTATATATTATTCTATTTTAGGATACCTCCTTGCAGACAGCTAGCTAGCCTTCTGATTCATGATCATGTTAATAGACCACCTAGAAACGAGGCATTATTTTAGTGACCAATCCTATAGATTGACCTACCTGGTGCTTCACTAATGTTTCCACCACCCATTGATCAGCAGTTACTGATGGCATTACCGATAGATAACGTAGGTAGACTCAGTGCCTTGCACATGTTTTAGAGACAGAGATCTCTCAGGTTTAGGGGAGAGATATATCCTTAGGTCATTGAGGGCTAGATAGAGGCAGTGATGTGGGTCTTCCTCTTAGTGAAGACACATCTTGACCAGATGAAAATCATAGCTGCGACCCTTCTATAGGGATTGGAAAGTAGATGGTAAAGCATGATCATATAGAAATATGTTGAGGATACCCTCAACTGGACAGACTTCAAGAAGCTTTTTTGGGTACATTTTTTCCCACGACTTTGCACTCTATGCACATATAGGAACTCCTTCACCTATAGTGAGGCCGCATATCAGTGACATAGTATTCTGTGAGGTTTATATCCCTCTCTCGCTACTCCACATACATGGTGAGGGACCCTTTCTTCGATGCCCATACCTTTGATCAGGGACTTGGATGGGAGATCAGGGTATCCAAGGTGTCTCTCTGCATCCTCACACAGGCCGGAGTACTGGAGACAACCCTTCTTGTGGTTATCTTCCTATCATAGTAGACACTGACTGTTGGAGCCACCATCAGACCATAGGAAGTAGGTTCTTCCGTGGTGAGAAGACGATATCAAAAACAAGGGGCCCAGCGGGCCAGGTATTTTTGGGGATGACCCTAAGACTCAGCATCAATAGTGTGGGGCTCCTAGATCATAGGGAGTCATTAGGGAACTCAGATGTACTTCACATGTGGCAAGCAGGGACAGATGGCTCGTGACTGCCTGGCACACAACACAGATGATCATTAGATGGTCCAGGGACCACCAAGGAAGAGGCAAATGTTCGAGTGTGGAGGTACACTGGGTGGAAGACACAGCAAGGGAGAAGGACGTGCAATAGGTGATGGATGACGATTTGAGTTGATACCATCACTACCCCCATGTGGTCCACTACGAGCATAGGGAGATGGCATGTAGGGGAAAGGCCAACTTCTGGCGATGAAGGCCTATGACCATGGTGCTCAAAAGATGAATAGAGGTACGATCTGTGTCTTCTCCACCTTAGCTATAGTTTTTAATGACACAGTTTCTAGTTACTCATTATATTACATAGACCTTGTTCAAGGTTCGAAGCTTACAGTGGAGTCGTTGGCTTGATCCTTATGATTAAGGACTCCTATGGGAGGGGATTTGATGACAACATACTTGTTCCAGATGTAACACCCCAGGTAAATAAAGAGTATGACATTTTCAAATTTACCCATATTTGTGAATAAAATATTAATATGACTTTAAAGGGGATGCTATGCTCGATCGCGTACCCAACACGCAACAACGAGTTTCTTGGGAATCTTACGTTGCACTCTAATAATAAAATAATATTATTTTAAATAGTAGTTGACGCCTAGCCATTGTAATGGCGAGAATGAAAAGAACTAACTACAAAATGATTATATATGTTTGTAAAATATTTTTACTTTTTACAATAAATGTTAGAGGATTAAAAATGTGAATGAATCTTGTTTTAAGCGTAAATATTCTAATATTCTTTAAAGGGTTGATTAACCGCCTTTTGATGGCGAACCTCTTTTAAATCCACTTTTTGATAATTTTATGTTTTATATTTGACAAAATAAAATTCTTCTTTAGAATCGGGACATCAAAATTTACTTTGTGTAAATTGTTTTTTATTTTTCCGAAAAAGTTCAATTTTTAATGAATAGTGAAAAATGTTGTATTTTAATTCAAAACCACTTTTTAATAAAATTTATTTATATGATTATATTATCTTTTTAATTGGTTTTAAAGTGAAATTGGAATATATTTTTACCATTTAATCTAGTAGTGGTCATTGTAATTAATTTAACTTTGAAATCGGACTTAAACTAGTGTCAATCTTTTGATACATTTTGTTTCATAAAAACACGCTATTTGTTTTGACAGCGGAAATTAATTATTAAATTAATTAATGCAAATTATATGTTTTGAATTTTGTAAAATAGACATCATTTTTTAATTCGAAATATCAAATATAGCTTAGGGTGAATTTTTGGTAATTTTTTGAGAAACATCAATTTTTGATGAATAGTGAAACCAGTAAGTGGTACTTATAAAAACTGATTTTCCGTTTAAATGAAATTTTGCCACCTTTGTGTTTTGAATTTCAAAAATCTGACATACATGGTTGTAATTAAGAATTAAAATGTGGTTCAATGGGATTAAAATTATTTTTTTTGGTGATTAGTAACTTATTAAGTTTTTTATCGCGATTAGAGGTAATTAGTGTAGTTTAAGGTAATAATAATGTTTTAATAAATTTAAATGACCTAGACACATGTACTACCCTCCTTTTATGTGTCATTGAAGAACAAGAAAATCCATGGGTCAACTTGGGGACCCCATAGAGCCACTTTGGTTGGAAAATGACATAAATACCTTTTTATTTAATGTTAAAGTAAAAATGATACAAACATGAGATGTTTTACTAAATCAATTTTTACATGGGGTTAAACAATTCATATTTTTTACTATAAATAGTACTTGGAAAGATAAAAAGATTTCATACATCATAGTATTTTTTTTATAATTATTAGACATTAAATAAATTAAATTATTTATGACATCATGATGATGCAATGATGACCTCATTATTTAACGATTTAAATAAAATTGAAAGATAATGTAATATATAAGACCTACACATGTTTAAAAACTATTGTATGGGTGGATTTCGAACCCTTATCACCTTATCCTCGAAACACATAAATTTGGGACCATTAAAATCTGGAACTCATTCTAAAATAAATTAACATTTCAAAACATTCCAAGAGTGCCCCTCCTCTCCCCTTATAAAAGGCCCCCACCTCTACCTCCTTACCCACACCTATAAAGCCTTTGGATCAGCCACCCCCTACCCATTTCATCTCTCCACATCCCTCTATAACTCTTTGAATCCTCACTTTGGGCAGAATCCTTTCCAAGGAAGCCTTTGAGCTCAAATCAAAGGAAGTTACCTGACTTAAAGGTAATGTCTTCACTTGTGTCCTTTTGTTTTATTTTGCTTCTCCAACACCCTAAACTCTTTTTATTCATTTATTTTGTAACAAATCCAGTATCCTAAATATACTATGATTTTGTTATAAGAAGTATTCGATCTACACTGACACACACCTACATCTAATGGTTAAAGAACATACTGTTTCTGTGGATGGAGAATTTCTGCCTCCCGAAACGATGATTGTTCAACATTATTTTAACACCTTCAAAGGTGGCCATTAAGATGTCACTATATTTATATATGATATATAATATGTTTATGTTTTCCTTAAGCTTTTGTATTTTTCATTTATGGCATACCTTTATGGTTTCCATTATGGGTAAACGCGATATCTTCATTTTAGGAAGTGCGGACTACCGCCCCCTCAAAGTGATTTGATTCGTTAATGCCATATGTGGGACGTATAGTGGATGTAATTAATGGTATTACATTTTTTATCCAACTGGAATTATAACATACCTTTATATATCTATTATTTAATTCAATTGAATACAAAAAAAATAAATGAATGTATCGTTCATGCGTACGTACGGCTTACCGTCTCCATGAACAGTACATTTCACTTCTTATCTCCAAATGTTATGCACTATTATAATACATATATATAATGGATATATATGTAATATATTTCATCTAAATGATGGGTATCATTCTGGAATTATAATATATATCTCTCTAATTTTGTTTTAATTCCATTAATATGGCAAAAAAATGAAAGTAGCATTCATGCGTACGTACGGCCTACCGTCTCCATGAACGGTGCTTTTAATTTTCTATCTCCAAATGATATGGAATAGTATAAAATGAATATATACTGGATATATATGATATTTAAAACATAAATACTATTCTGGAGATGACGTACCTATAACTACATGGAAAATTCTTTTCCAACAAGGTCAATTTTTACTCATGTACTGAACATCAACAAAAACGTTTGATACGAACTCACTTTATTAACCAATTATAATAACATTATAACATGTTATATGAACTGAATAATAATATTTAAATGAGTTCCTTAAGAAATTATAAATTGACCAAATTTTATTATTCAGGATATTAAAGAACTATCGAGTCATGTCGGACACGAGGTAAGGGATCCTACTCCTCTGTTTCTTTTTAAGAACACTCTTTTATGTCATTCCTTTTAAAGCTCATATTTCTTGTTATTGGGATGTTAATTTATATTACTATTACTGTAACTTTTATGTTAATATGGTGAGAGACCATATTATCTCTCTTCAATCCATTTTGGAAGTTTTGAGTGGCGCCGTTAGGCTGCCGAATTTTCGTAAGAGATCCTACTCCTCTCTTTCATTTTAAGAACACTCTATTATGTCATTCCTTTTAAAGCTCATATTTCTTGTTATTGGTATGTTATTTTATATTACTATTACTGTAAGTTTTATTTTAATATGATGAGAGACCCTATTCTCTCTCGTAAATCCATTTTGGAAGTTTTGAGTGGTGCTGTTAGGCTGCCGAATTTTCGTAAGAGATCCTACTCCTCTCTTTCTTTTTAAGTACACTCTTTTATGTCATTCCTTTTAAAGCTCATATTTCTTGTTATTGGGATGTTCTTATATATTACTCTTACTGTAATTTTTATGTTCATATGATGAGATACCCTATTCTCTCTCATCAATCCATTTTGGAAGTTTTGAGTGGCGCCGTTGGACTGCCGAATTTTCATAAGAGATCTAACCTCTCTCTTTCATTTTAAGTACTCTCCTTTATGTTACTTCTTTTAAGAACCTATTTTTTATGATGGCGGATGTTATTTTATATTCCTATTTCTGTAAATTTTATTTTAATATGATGAGAGACCCTATTTTATCTCATCAATCCATTTTTGGATGTTTTAATTGGCGTCATTAGGCTGCCAAGTTTTCGTAAGGGATTTTTCATCTCACTTTTATTTCCGTGAGATTTATGCTACATTTTCCACAATTTCCTTTGAGTGGTGTATGTACTGCCCATTATTTTACTCATTGTGTAATATAATTTCATTTATGAGTATTTACATCAATGTTGTATTGTCCTTCTTTCATGGGGTGTATGTTTCGAAAGATACCCATGTTGGTAAGGGAACCTTTCACCCTCCTCTTTTTAAAAGACTTCTTTTGTTATGTCTTTCAATTCCCATACTATTATGTTGGGATATGTTATTATATATCCTTATTGATTTAAATTTTATTTCCATGTGATGAGATACCCTTTTTATCTCTCACCAACTCATTTTATGAATTTTGTAGTGACGCCATTAGGCTGTCAAATTTTTGCAGGGGAACTTTTTAACCCAAATCTGATTCTTTGGGATAAACTTATAATCCTTGAATATGTAGTTCTATGAATATGTGTGAATAACCTCTGATTGTTTTACACTTAATATCCACTTATGTTTGGCGTATTCTTTTGTCACACATAATTATGTAATTGATTTATCCTTAAACCAAGGATACCATCTTTGTAAGGGACTTTGTCTCAATCTTCTTTCATTAAGGCATATTTCATTTTATACCCACCTTTCTTTTATACGGTGTATAAACCCCTTTTACTTTTAATTTTATACAAAAGTAATATTTTTCTACGAAGCGTTTTACTAAACAACAAAAAGGAATGTTTCTTTTAACGTACGCGGTGACAACGACCTTTTCCGCCGCTGCGAGTATTATTTGATCTTTGGCTTCCTCAACAAGCCGTAATGTTTTTAAAATAAAATAAATACCATATACTCTATTATGTATTTTGGTATTGAAAATGGTTTTGATAAAGGATTTTATTATGTCAATATATTTAAATGATATATTGTGATTGAAATGTGGAAATGTTATCATTCCTTTATATTGGTTTTATGTGTTATAATTTTATAATGGTACTTGGACATATTACGGGTGGTTACGTGATAAACCATATGACGGGTGGTGCCGTGAATATCAAGATGGGTGGTAACATTATAACCTCCAATGCATTGGGTATGGAAGTCGGTCGTATGTCTATTCCATTAAGTATGTGTGGAAGTCGACCATATGGCTATTCCATTAAGTATGTTTGGAAGTCGACCGTATGGTTATTCCACTTAAGTATGTTTATGTCCCAATTTACCTTTATATGTTATGTGATCTTTATATGGGTTTTATGTTAATATTTTGGTTACAGAAGGGTATGTAATGAAATTTTATGCAGTGAAGAGTTTTTACTACTTCTAAAAGGTGAAAAGTATTACTTTGATAAAGTATACATGGTTTACTTGTTGTTTTGAAAAACTAACAGTTTTCATTCTTTGTGTATCCCTTACTGAGATTTTTTATGCTCATCCCAGGTTTTTGAAATGTTTTTCATAGTACTTAACATGGAATAGAGTCAAGGATGGGATCAAGGGAAAGTCATGCTACCTAAAAGATGGAACTAGACATGTTTCTTTTTAAGAGTTTTTATTTTATGGAAACATAGTAGAAGTTTCTACTTTGTAATCTTTTGAGATGTAATAGTTATGTCCTAATTCTCTAAAACTCTAAACCTGAAAAGATCCTCAATGTGAATTATTCATTTAATTCAATATTAAGTAAGGTTTAAGGCTGGGGTCTTATAGTTGGTATCAAAGGTTAGTTTAGATATCTTTAGAGGTTAGGGTATTCTCTAAGCACAAGTGACATTACCATAATTGTTAGGATTTCAGAAAGAGTAATAGTTTTAGATAAAGTTAATGAGTAAGTATATCTTAGTGTTTACCTTCCTCATTATTACATGATGGTTTTGTTGATATACTCACACTGACATTTCTATTTTTAGTGAATGGATGGATCTAGAAGGCACCAAAGAGACAACAGGTTTTAAGGAAACTGTGGTGGTTCTCTGATTAAGATACTAGATAAAATTGGGGATTCAATGAGGAAACTCGTGGTTATTCTAAACCAACTATCAAGGAGTCATGATCAACCACTTGAACCTTGGTATGATCTGTAATGAATCATGTACGAGATGACCAATCGATATGGAAGTTCAGGTAATAATTATAAAGGTAACCATTAGATTTTATATGATCCTTACTTTTGAGGTAATTATGGGTTATTATATGTTATGATGGAAAATAAAAGGCATGAGATAAACTTGAGGTTAAAATATGTTATGATCATTTTTTAAGATTTTATCTCATTTTGGGGAATGATTAAAGAATTATATAGTTTTGGAAAAAGGACAACTCGCAGACCGTGTGACAACCCATCGCATTAGAAAAAGTTGTTGTAATCGAACCCACAACCAAAGTGTGATTGGTATTTATCACCTACCACTGGACTACGTGAAGTCCCTGGTTAGTTTGAATAATTCTTTTTAGTTAGATGATTTTAGGAATCAGGAGTTTTTTGGGGTATCTATGTAAATTATTAACCTATCATCGAGGATATGTGATTAGGTTAATTACTTTTCAATATGAGAATTTAAGAGAAACTGATGTTATTTGGAGATAAAAGTTAATTTGTAGCTTGGAAGACTATGTGACTAAATCTTTCAAAAATTTGGGTTTCAATCTTATTTTGGTTTACTTTGAATAATTTTATGGACAAATTGTTTATCGAATGGTCCTCGTTGAACTTTGGGTTTTGTTGAACAAATTTTGGAGATTAAGAATAGATTTGTTTTTTAAGGATTATCCTTTTTGGCTATTATCTGATCTTGTACAAACCTTTTTGGTTTTGGTTTTGGTTAAGGTCTAAAGATATGGGAATTATATAGTTCTCTTTTTTGGATTAGGTGATCCTCTAGAAGTTGATTATAGTACTCTTAATGTGAACAAGTCTTCCTAAATACTCATCTTTTGGGGAAAGTATGAGTTTGTGTAAGAAATCTAGTAAAAGTTGAAAGTCAACATGATAAGTGATTATGTTTCCTTATGAATAAATTCCTCAATAAAATGTAACTTAAAACAAAAATGTTGTCTATTAACTTTTCCTACCGGGGAATCGAATACCATTTAACCCATCACAAGTTTGTGATTTTCTTGTGGTTAACTTTCTCCTAGACATGTTTTCTATCACTCTCCATCAGAACATGACCCTATGTTTTCTCCTCAATGTCCATGTTTTACTACATGGAATCCTAGTATGGGTTAACTCGGGTGACCTCTGTACTTATCATTCTTTATTTTAAAGTGTTTGTTTTACCAACTCCTGTTCTGATGTGGGACTTTCAAGGATGTTTCCGAGCCCAATTTTAAAATTGAAAGGACGCAATTCCCAAAAGGGGGGAAGGATGTAACACCCCAGGTAAATAAAGAGTATGACATTTTCACATTTACCCATATTTGTGAATAAAATATTAATATGACTTTAAAGGGGACGTTATGCTCGATGGCGTACCCAACACGCAACAATGAGTTTCTTGGCAATCTTACGTTGCACTCTAATAATAAAATAGTATTATTTTAAATAGTATTTAATGCCTAGCCATTGTAATGGCGAGAATGAACAGAACTAACTACCAAATGATTATATATGTTTGTCAAATATTTTTGCTTTTTACAATAAATTTTAGAGGATTAAAAATGCGAATGAATCCTATTTTAAGCATAAACATTCTAATATTCTTTAAAGGGTCGATTAACCGCCATTTGATGGCGAACCTATTTTAAATCCACTTTTTGAAAATTTTATGTGTTATATTTTACAAAATAAAATTCTTCTTTAGAATCGGGACATCAAAATTTACTTTGTGTAAATGTTTTTTGTATTTTTCCGAAAAAGATCAATTTTTAATGAATAGTGAAAAATGTTGTATTTTAATTCAAAACCTCTTTTTAATATAATTTATTTATATGATTATATTATCTTTTGAATTGGTTTTAAAGTGAAATTAGAATATATTTTTACCATTTAATATAATAGTGGTCTTTGGAATTAATTTCACTTTGAAATCGGACTTAAACTAGTGTCAATCTTTTGATACATTTTGTTTCATAAAAACATGGTATTTGTTTTGACAGTGGAAATTAATTATTAAATTAATTAATGCAACTTTTATGTTTTGAATTCTGTTAGATAGACATCATTTTTGAATTCAAAATATCAAATATAGCTTAGGGTGAATTTTTGGTAATTTTCTGAAATACTTCAATTTTTTATGAATAGTGAAACCACTAAGTGGTACTTACGAAAACTGATTTTCCGTTTAAATGAAAATTTTCCACCTTTGTGTTTTGAATTTCAAAAATCCTACATACATGGTGGTCATTAAGAAGTAAAATTTGGTTCAATGGGATTAAAATAATTTTTTTGGTGAATAGTAACTTATTAAGTTTTTAATCGCGATTAAAGGTAATTAGAGTAGTTTAAGGTAAGAATAATGTTTTAATAAAATGAAATGACCTAGAAACATGTCCTACCCTCATTGGATGTGTCATGGCCTACAAATACAATCCATGGCTCAACTTGGGGACCCCATGGAGCCACTTTTGTTGGAAAATGACATAAATACCTTTTTATTTAATGTTAAAGTAAAAATGACACAAACATGAGATGTTTTACGAAATAAATTTTTACATGGAGTTAAACAAGTCATATTTTTGACTATAAATAGTCATTGGATAGATAAAAAGATTTCATACATCATAGTATTTTTTTATAATTTTTAGACATTAAATTAATTAAATTATTTATGACATCATGATGATGCAGCGATGACCTCATTATTTAACGATTTAAATAAAATTGAATGATAATGTAATATCTAGGACCTAAACATGTCAAAAACCTATTGGATGGGTGGATTTAGAACCCTTATCACCTTATACTCGAAACACATCAATGTGGGACCATTATAATCCGAAACGCATTCTAAAATAAATTAACATTTCTTTACTTTCCAAGAGTGCCCCTCCTCTCCTCTTATAAAAGGCCCCCACCTCTACCTCCTTACCCACACCTCTCAAGCCTTTGGCTCGGCCAACCCCTGCCCATTTCATCTCTCCACATCCCTCTATAACTCCTTGAAGCCTAATTTTTGGGCATAATCCTTTCCATGGAAGCCTTTGAACTCAAATCAAAGGAAGTTACCTGACTTAAAGGTAATGTCTTCACTTGTGTCCTTTTGTTTTATTTTGATTCTCCAACCACCTAAACTCTATTTATTCATTTATTTTGTACAAAATACAGTATCGTAACTATACTATGATGTTGTTATAATAAGGATTCGATCTACACTTACACACACCTACATCTAATGGTTAAATAACATATTTTTTCTGTGGATTGTGAATTTCTGCCTCCCGAAACGATGATTGTTCAACATTATTTTAACACCTTCAAAGGTGGCCATTAAGATTTCACTATATTTATATATTATATATAATATGTTTATGTTTTCCTTATGATTCTTTATTTTTCATTTATGGCATACCTTTATGGTTTCCATTATGGGTAAACGCGATATCTTCATTTTAGGAAGTGCGGACTACCGCCCCCTCATAGTGATTTGATTCGTTAATGCCATATGTGGGACTTATAAAGGATGTAATTAATGGTATTACATATTTTATTCTACTGGAATTATAATATACCTTTATATATTTAATATTTCATTCAATTGAATACAAAAAAAAGAAATGAAAGTAGCGTTCATGCGTGCGTACGGCTTACCGTCTCCATGAACGGTACATTTCATTTCTTATCTCCAAATGTTATGTACTATTATAACACGTATATATAAGGGATATATATGTAATATATTACATGTTAATTATGGGTATCATTCTGGAATTATAATATATATATATCTCATTTTGTTTTAATTCCATTAATATGGAAAAAAAATGAAAGTAGCGTTCATGCGTACGTACGACCTACCGTCTCCATGAACGGTGCTTTTAATTTTTTATCTCAAAATGCTATGGAATAGTATAAAACGAATATATACTGGATATATATAATATTTAAAACATAAATACTATTCTGGAGATGATTTACCTATAACTACATGGAAAATTCTTTTCCAACAAGGTCAATTTTTACTCATGTACTGAACATCGACAAAAACGTCTGATATGAACTCACTTTATTAACCAATTATTATAATATTATAATATGTGATATGAACAGAATAATAATATTTAAATGATTTTATTAAGAAATTATAAATTGACCAAATTTTTTTATTCAGGAGACTAAATAACTATCGAGTCATGTCGGACACGAGCTAAGGGATCCTACTCCTCTCTTTCTTTTTAAGAACACTCTTTTATGTCATTCCTTTTAAAGATCATATTTCTTGTTATTGGGATGTTATTTTATATTAATATTACTGTAATTTTTATTTTAATATGATCAGGGACCCTATTCTCTCTCGTCAATCCATTTTGGATGTTTTGAGTGGCGTCGTTAGGCTGCCGAATTTTCGTAAGGGATCCTACTCCTCTCTTTCTTTTTAAGAACACTCTGTTATGTCATTCCTTTTAAAGATCGTCTTTCTTGTTATTGGGATGTTCTTTTATATTACTATTACTGTAATTTTTATGTTAATATGATGAGAGACCCTATTCTCTCTCGTCAAACCATTTTGGAAGTTTTGAGTGGCGTCGTTAGGCTGCCGAATTCTCGTAAGGGATCATACTCCTCTCTTTCTTTTTAAGTACACTCTTTTATGTCATTCCTTTTAAAGCTCATATTTCTTGTTATTGGGATGTTATTTTATTTTACTCTTACTGTAATTTTTATGTTCATATGATGATAGACCATGTTCTCTCTCATCAATCCATTTTGGATGTTTTGAGTGGCGTCGTGGGGCTGCCGAATTTTCGTAAGAGATCTAACCTCTCTCTTTCATTTTAAGTAATCTCCTTTATGTTAATTCATTTAAGAACCTCTTTGTTATAATTGGGGATGTTATTTTATATTACTCTTTCTGTACATTTTATGGTTATATGATGAGAGACCCTATTTGATCTCGTCAATTCATTTTTGGAAGTTTTAAGTGGCGTCGTTAGGCTGCCGTGTTTTCGTAAGGGATTTTCATGTCACTTTTATTCCCGTGAGATTTATGCTACATTTTCCACAATTTCCTTTTAGTGGTGTATGTACTACCCATTATTTTACTCATTGTGTAATATACTTTCATTAATGAGTATTTACATCAATGTTGTATTGTCCTTCTTTCACGGGGTGTCTGTTTCAAAAGAAACCCATGTCGGTAAGGGAACCTTTCACCCTCCTCTTTTTAAAAGACTTATTTTGTTATGTCTTTCAATTCCCGTAATATTATGTTGTTATATGTTCTTATATATCCTTATTGATTTAAATTTTATTTCCATGTGATGGGATACCCTTTTTATCTCTCATCAACACATTTTCTAAATTTTGTAGTGACGCCATTAGGCTGTCAAATTTTTGCAAGGGAACTTCTTAACCCAAATTTGATTCTTTGGGATAAACTTATACTCCTTGAATTTTGCGTTCTATGAATATGTGTGAATAACCTCTGATTGTTTTACACTTAATATCCACTTATATTTAGTGTATTCGTTTGTCACACCTAATTATGTAATTGATTTATCCTTAAACCAAGGATACCGTCTTTATAAGGGACTTAGTCTCAATCTCCTTTCCTTGAGGCATATTTCGTTTTATACAAAACTTTCTTTTATACGGTTTATAAACCCCTTTGACTTTTAATTTAATACAAAAGGAATCTTTTTCTACGAAGCGTTTTACTAAACGACAAAAAGGAATGTTTCTTTTAACGTACGCGGTGACAATGGCCATTTCCGCCGCCGCGAGTATTATTTGATCTTTGCCTTCCTCAACAAGACGTAATGTTTTTAAAATAAAATAAATACCATATACACTTTTATGTATTTTGGTATTGAAAATGGTTTTGATAAAGGATTCTATTATGTCAATATATTTAAATGATATATTGTGGTTGAAATGTGGAAATGTTATCATTCTTTTATATTGGTTTTATGTGTTATAATTTTATAATGGTACTTGGACATATTATGGGTGGTTAAGTGAAAAACCATATGATGGGTGGTGCCGTGAATACCAGGACGGGTGGTTACGTTATAACCTCCAATGCATTGGGTATGGAATTTGGTAGTACGGCTATTCCATTAAGTATGAGTGGAAGTCGGCCATATGGATATTCCATTAAGTATGTGTGGAAGTCGACCGTATGGTTATTCCACATAAGTATGTTTATGTCCCAAGTTACCTTTATATGTTATGTGATATTTATATGGGTTTTATGTTAATCTTTTGGTTATATAAGGGTATGTAATGAACATTTACGCAGTGAAGAGTTTTTACTACTTCGAAAAGGTGAAAAGTATTACTTTGATAAAGAATACATGGTTTACTTGTTGTTTTGAAAAACTAACTGTTTTCATTCTTTGTGTATCCCTTAATGATCTTTTTTATGCTCATCCTAGGTTTTTGAAATATTTTTCAGAGGACTTAACATGGAATAGGGTCAAGGATGGGATCAAGGGAAATTCATGCTACCTAAAACATGGAACTAGACATGTTTCTTTTTAAGAGTTTTTATTTTATGGAAACTTAGTAGAAGTTTGTACTTTGTAATCTTTTGAGATGTAATATTTATGTCCTAATTCTCTAAAATACTAAACTTTGAAAAGATCCTCAATGTGAATTATTCATTTAATTCAATATTAAGTAAGGTTTAAGGCTGGGGTCTTATACCAGTAGTGTGACCTTACTCTAAGACGTGACGGCTTTGGCTGGGATCTCCTAGTAGCAGCTTCAAGGCCTTACAATATCATATTGGGTATGGACCGGTTATCTACTGTTTATGCTCAGATCGATTGTTTGAGGCCCAATTTTCGGTGTATTTGCAAAGATGGGACCAGGTTTTCCTTCATCAGCAAGAAGGGACCTTTTGCATCACATGATGGAATTTCTCATAGGAGGGTGGAGTCGATAACTCACCAGTTGGATAGCCTCACCCTCAATGTGGTGGATGAGAGGAGTCCATGATTTCCTGTATTGGTGGACAAGTATGATTATGTATTTCCTAAGGATGTTCCCGGACTACCTCTTCACATGGAGGTTGACTTCGACATCAACCTATACCCCAGGATGGCACCGATATCCACACTGGAATATTGGATGTCTCCCACAGAGCTTCTTAATTTAGGTTAGAGTTGGAGGAATTGTAGGAGAATTGCTTTCAGAAGCCCAATATTTTACCATCGTTATCCCCAGTGTTCTTTTCCAAGGAGGAAGATGGGAGCTTGAGGCTATGAGTGGACTTTCGGCGCTTGAACCTAGTGACCATGAAGCATAATTTTCCACTGCCAATGATTGATGACCTCTTCGATCAACTGAAGTGGATGAGGTGTTTCTCGAAGATAGAGCTCATATCAGGATATCATCAGCTTTGGGTATGAGATGAGGACGTACCAAAGATATCCTATAGATGTCGGTATGGACACTATGAGATTTTGGTGATTCCTTTCAACATGAACAATTCCATAGTAGTGCTCATGGGACTCGTGAATAGGATCATCTGCCCTTACCTCGATCTCTTCGTGGTGGTCTTCATTGATGACATCTTGGTGTACTCGGCGTCGGAGGAGGAGCACTCTACACAAATTAGGACAGTATTGGATACACTCAAAGAGAACCAGCATTATAGTAATTTCTCGAAGTGTCGGTTCTGGATTCGGGAGGTCCACTTTCTGAGACACTTCATCTCAGAGGCTAAATATTCAGTGGATCCAGCAAATATAGAGGCATGTCTTTCTTGGAAACCATCCTGGAGTGTGACGGAGGTTCATAGTTTCTTAGGGTTGGCCAAATACAACCATAAGTTTGGGATTGACTTTTACAGAGTAGTATCACCTTTACCAGCCTTAACATAGAAGGTACATCCCTTCTTGTGGAAAAATATGTGAGATCCGAGTTTCTGGGAGTTGAGGTGGAATTGAAGAGTGCCCCCATCTTGAGACTACTAGAATAGGGAGTTGGATATGTATTCTCTTTAAATGCATTAGGGACCAAACTAAGTTGTTTCCGGATGCAGGAGTGAGAATTGATCATCTATGGCTCATAGTAGCTGAGGAAGCATTATCATAACTACACGTCCCATGACTGGAGTTATAATAATTGGACATTGCATTGAAGATGTTGCATCTCTACTTGATGGGTGAATAGTTTACCCTCAACTATGACCACAAGATTATCCGGTATATCTTCTCACAGAAGGACCTGAACTTGAGACAATATTGATGGTTGGAGTTCCTACTAGACTATGACATTTAGATATTCTATACTCTGGTGAACGATAATGTAGTGGATGATGCACTCAACAGGAGTTATGGTCTACATTTGTTGAGTGAGGTGATGGAGTAGTGAGATGAAATGAAGATATCCTTCATGGATGATGATGGATCAGTTTACCTTTAGTCAATGATTTGAACTCCCCTACTCTTATAGTGAGTTAGGGAGCCACAACTGTTTAATGTTGACTGTGATGCCTGACGTGATCATATATCCTTGAGATATGCTCTTGAAGGATTTTTGATATGTAGGGAACACTCCATAATTCTTATAGGATGCACTATAGTACCAGTGATGTTATAGTTTGAGGTGTTGATGGAGTTCCATACATCCCCATTGGCAGTATATCCTATTGTGGTAAAGATGTACTAGGACCTCCGACGTCAATACTGGTGGTCAGGGATGAAAAAGGTGGTGGTAGAGTTCGTTTCATAATGCTTCACTTGTCAGCAAGTGAAGGATGAGCATCATGTCCTAGTAGGCTTGGAACAGCCACTTTAAGTACCATAATGTAAGTGGGATGGTATCTCCATGGAATTCATGACAGTTTTACCATGCACCTCCATGGGCCACGATTCTATCTGGTTGATCGCCGATTGACTCACTATAATGGATCACTTCGGACCCATCTGGGAGTAGTGATAGGTAAAGGGATCGGGATGCCTCTACGTCTATGAGATAGTGAAGATACACAGGATGCCTTCGATGATCGTCACAGACCGTGATTCTCTCTTTACATCCTGATTGTGGAAGGGATTGTAGGAGGAGTCCAGGAATCACCTATACTTGAACAAAGCATTTCACCCTAAAATAGATGGTCATTTGGAACATACCATACAGACCCTACAAGACATACTTCGTGCTTGCGTCCCTGATTTTGGTCATATTTGGGAGGACCACCTTCCACTGGTGGATTCTTTATACAACAATAGTTATCACTCCACCATTGGTATGGCACCGTTTGAGGCCTTGTACAGGAATCCATAGAGATCGCCTTTATGTAGGAAAGACCCAAGGGAGTAGGCACTCATGGGTCCAGAGATGGTACAAGCTACAACTAAAATGGTGTGGATCATCCAGGAGTGGATGAGGACTACAAAGAGCAGGCATAAATCATATTCTCACAAGAGGTAGAGACCTTGGTAGTTTGAGAAGGGAGACCATGTTTTCTTTCAGGTCTCACCGAAATGGGGTTTGTGGAGATTTGGATTGGCGGCATGTTATCTTGGAGGTCTATCGGACCTTTCTAGATTCTGCGCAGTGTTGGTGAGGTGGCGTACCTCCTACCTCTTCCCCCATGGATGCAATGGGTGCACGATGTTTTTCAGATGTCGCAACTGAGGAGGTACATGCATAATCCATCACACATCAAAGACTGGGGCGAGATGAACATTGATAATGGGGTGACGTTTGCAAAGTTTCCAATGAAGATAGAGAATGTACATGAGTGGGTATTTTGTAGATGGTTGATTCCATTGTAGTACATTTAGTGGCCTCATGGGAATTTGTACAAGAGAAAATGGGAGCGGGGGGGCTCAGATTCGTGTTTAGTACCTCCATTTATTTGATTAACCATTTTTTTGGCTTTCAGGGACGTAAATACCTAAGGTGGGGAGAATGTAATGTCATGAAAGCTCCATATAATTTATTTTAAAAAAATTTATGGAATAATTTGGAGACCACACGCTTTGATGGCATGTGATTCTGAGGCCTAATAATCCAGTAATGGAATTTTTGAAATTTATTTAAGTTCGTTTAAGTAAATGTGCGAGTGAGTTTTTCTAAATTTTGAAGCGGTGCTCAAATTAAAAATCTGAGGGAACTACTGAACTCAGAATTCTGAGATTTTTCTAGATAGTACTTAATGGCAAACAACATAGGTCAGATGAAATTTTAATTTTCAGACCTTTCGGAAAATAATAAAATATCATAAAAAGTTATTTTCATTCCATTTCATTCCAATGAGAGGAAAATTACTACGTTGAGGTGTGGAGATGAGGCACATTAATGGAATTATTTTAATGGATTGTTTTTTTGTATTTTAACAATGCAACGTCACTGAATAACAGAAATGTAGCAATTTGTTTCCTTTTAATAAGATAACGCATTAAAGAGTTGAGAACTGAACTATGGATTTTCTATGATGATCATACGGAAATGACTCTCTCCAATGACAAACGAAGAAGAATGAAAGGATTTCTAGAAATTTCGACGCATTACAATGAATAGGACTAGGAACCGAAAAACACCAATGGAGCTTCAATCCTCAAGGGGTGGCTCGCGGAATTACCCACCAGTGGTGGCCCACAAAATGAATAGTCAAATGTGGCCCGCAGAGTTTTTCATGGAAGTGGATGGCATGCCATTATGGTGTGATGAAGAAATTATTTTAGCCATATCTGGCCGTGGTGTAGCGGAAAGTGCAGGTGGTAGGATCGGCAGCTGACGGTAGAGACGCGGCCCCTCAGCCGCATCGGTGGAGTGGCCCTTAGTCACGGGACATGCATCTCAAGAGTATGTGGTTGATTGAACACATTTGGGGAGTCTGTCTAGCCAGATTAGATAAATGTGTAGCAGTAGGGCATGGTCTCTTGACTATGGTGGAGATGCGGCTCCACAGACGACCCATTAGGGGAGGGGAGCCGGACGTGGCTTCCAGCCACGTCCCGTCTTGGCGAACTGGGTAGGGTGTGGGCTGGACTCGCTCTAGAGGGTCAGACCCACTCTAGTGTGCCAGACCCAGGCTGGGCTGGGTTTGGGTCAGGTCAGTGGTCTCGGGTCGGGTCATGCAGACTGGGTCGGACCACACCCAGACCCAACCGTCCCCTTTTTTGAAAAACACCAATATCTTTTAAACCGGGCGTCTAATTGATGATGTATTTTTGGCATTTAAACCCTCATGATTTGGAAGACCTTTTGGAAAAATATATGGAGGATTTAATTGATGTTGAATTCAATTAATTGGTTGGGGAGAAGTTCTCCGGATATTAAGCTTACTATGTGCGGAAACCCTATGGATGGATGATACCTAAAGTCTAATGAAAAGATACTTGGTGTGGATCAGATACATTGGCCTAGTGGGAAGTGGATTCTATGTTCCCCCACATACCCATGGTGAGGCGCAGCTAATGTGTGACCTGATAGACCCACAGTACTCGATATGAGGAGTACCTCAGTATGGCCATAGGTGGGAAGCATGCAGTACCCCCGATTTGAGGAATGTGGCCTTTTTTTATGAATTTTTTATGTGTTTAAAGTTCATGGGATGAGTTGAGAAGAGTTTGGGTGAGTTTGGAGGCTTTTAAAGGGGTGCACAGTTTGAGCACTGTTAGTGGAAACCGTGTAGATTCTCTAGAAAACCATGCAGGGCAGAGAGTAGGCTACGCATAGCCTATGCACAGTTTTCCAAACCATGTGAGGAAACTATGTGGAACCTTGCTCCTGAGGCAGTAGCATGCGCACGGTTAGTGCATGGTTTTCCAAACCTTGTGAGCTAACCTTGCGGCCACTTAAAAATAGGGTTATAACTTTCGAGCACCCTCGGGCTTAACCTATTTCACTCCAAACTTCCTCCCACTCATGGCTCACTCTGGTTCTTCAGTTCTTAGGGTGTTGAGTAACTTTCCCACTAATTTTGGATGCATTTTTAAGAGGTTTCTTGGTGTTTTGAAGGTGATTTCTCCCAAGAAAGTCTTCTCTCATGGTTTCATTGTATTTTCCTCTAGATCTGTTCTTCCCTCTTTCTTGGTTTTCGGGATCTACACTTTTTGTGTGTAGATATAGGGTTTTTGTTTCCTTGTATGATGTTTTGAAGGCTTATAAATGTTAGGGAAGAGGATCTAGAGAGGTTTTGGTGGTGCGTTTTCCGGATTTGAGGTGCGGTTGTTCATGGGTCGATCTCTCGGGAATCCTAAAGGTAGGTGTCTTAACTCTTGACCACACTTGGTTCGAGCTAATGGTTTTGGTTACAATTAATTTGCTTTTCTTGAAATTAATTGTGTTTTGTTATGCGAAATTGGTTAGAAATCCCTTGGGTGATGTTTTCATTATTTTTGGGAAAAAAAGGCTATTTTATGGTGAAATGTTATTCTTGTGGATTTTAAAATGGATATTTTAAAATGGGATGACATGGTTGATTTGTGAAAATGATTGATGGAAAGGGTTTTTAATAAAATTATTGTTTTATTGAAAAATTTTTTGGCATGGAAAATGTTTTTCAATAAATGGTTGATTTGTTGATGTTGATTGATATGCAATGGAATTGGTTGATTGCATGTTGTTGTGACCTTGGTGGGTTTATGCTTGGTTTGGTTCGATTGAAATGTTTTATGGAAGTGGGAGGGAAGTATCACTATAAAAAGAGGATGGATAGTGGTCGGAAGAACCGCCATATGAGTAGTGGTTGGGAAGTATTTCTACTTCTTAATGGGTGAACGGGTTGGGAGGATTCCCCACCGGTTTGACTGTTTTGCTGTGAATGGGTGAACGGGTTGGGTGGAAGTCCCACTGTTTTGGTTTTTTGTTGTGCATTGCTTTGCGAGTTAGAAATTGTTGTTCTAGAGTGTAAAGGATGAAATGACTTGAGGCATGTTTGGTTGGTTTTCCCTTGGTTGCTTGGTTTGGGTGTGATGGCTTGGTAAGGGAATGTTTGGCTTATGAAAATGGTTGTACTTGTGATTTAATTAATATAAAATTTTTATATAAATGTGATAATGGTTTTATCGTAGTGGCGTGTGTAGGGAATTCATTTGGGGAAAACATACTGAGTTTTAGTACTCACCCCCTGTTTTTGCACGTTGGTGACTTTGCAGATGTTGTGTTTTGTGACGTGGGCAAAGGTAAGGCATCACCCTCCTTTAGTAGAGCATTGTGATTCCTTGGTGGAGCTTGGATCTTGGAGCATGGTTTGGAGCTACGGTGGTGTCATGGCTCGTAGTGTTTGTTGTTTGGTTTCTGATTGTACTATGATGTGTTGTGGACATGTCTAGTTGTATTGGTTTTGGGGTGTATTGTAGAACAACTTGGTTGTCCTTTGAGAATACATGATTGAATGTTTAATTGACATGCATCATATAGTGGCTTTTAGTGGATGGTATGGTTGGTTTTGTCTGAATGGAAAATCATTCCCCAAAAAGATATTGAATCCCTTGAAATTTATTGACAGCCTTTGGCATCTTGGAAAAGTCGCTTAAGGCCATGTAGCCCTCACTGTCTCCTCAAGACAATGAGGAAGGGGTGGATTGTTACAAGTGGTATCAGATCATTCAGTCCTTCGGAGTTGATTCTCGGATTTGGTGTTGACATTCGTTGTGGTATACTACTTTAGTCGGGACGTTAGCAAGGTGTAGGATTGTCGGAACATGGAATGTATAGCATAAAAGTATGTAGCTAACCCTTTTATGCTGAAATTCATGTTACTAGGGAGTTGGGTACAAAAGAGTTTTAGAGACACTTATAGGCATTGGATATCTCATTGTCGTGGGTATAGCCAATTAGATGAGCATGGAATTCATGGTAGAAATGAATTCCCACTAGGATGAATATTTTCATTAGGGTATAATGATCTATGGGCTGAATTGAGAAATGGTTTTTGTGTGAAACTATAATGTAAATAAATTTGATATTTTGAAAATGGTATGATTTTCAAAATATTGAAAAATGGGAAATTTGAACTTCTGGAAAGCCATGTCGTGAAAGTGTTGTGTAATGTGATTTGAAATGGGAGTTCTTGATGTCTATAGAAGTGATACTCATGGTTGTTTGTTTTATTTTTATAGAAATGGCACCGGGTAGGCGTCGTAGAGACCAACCAGAGGAGGCTGCTGAGAATGTGGTAGCACCTGAGACTCAGGTGAACCAGGAGCTAGTGCAAAGAATATTCCAAGCTTACCAAGCTATTAAAAGTGGAAACAATGTGGATAAACCAATTCATGTGGATCATGCGGTTCAGTTTTAGAAGAAGAATCCACCCATCATCAGGGGTGATACGGATCCAGAGAGGGAAGAAGCATGGTTGAATAGAATGAACAAGATCTTTGAGTTCTTGGGAACTCCGGTAGAGTTAAAATTGAAGTTGGCCACACATATGTTGGAAGATCATTCCCTTCAGTGGTGGGAGTTGCTAGTCTAAGTGGGGACGGACCAGGGTATGATGTGATAAGGCTTTGAGGAATTGTTTAACAAACAGTTCTACCCACATACATTTAAAATTCATCATACGACTGATTTCTTCAGTTTGAAGCAAGAGCTTATGTTTGTGACGAAGTCTGCGGCTATGTTTATGAACTTAGGGCAGTTTTAATCCAAGGAGTCGGGTAGCACATCGTTAAAGGAAAGGATATTTGAAGTGGGGTTAAGGAACGAAATCCTTACAAATATATCGGTGTTTTTTATAGATGATTACACAGAGATAGTGAATAGAGCCTCGGTGGCTGAGCAGGATCTGTTTGGAGCTCCGGGCGGTGGAAGCATCATGGTACCCATGGGGAATAGTGGGAACTCTAACTCTGGGTTCAAGCGAAGGAGGGACACTTATTCCCAGGGTGGGAATATGGAATAAAATTTGAAAAAAGGATCGGTAAATCTTCCTCTGAAGCCCCAAAGCAAGACAGGTGGTTTTAAGTGTGTTTCATATGAACCACATCAAGAGGGATTATACGGCACAACCTCGAGCATGTCATAATTGTATATAGATGGGGCATCTGCAGCATTATTTTTGGAATGCTCCAAGGTCGGGTTAGTGTCACACTCTTTAGGGATTGCAGATGTCATATGCTTTGATGGGATGGGGACAGCAGCATACCCCTCATCAGTAGAGTAAAGTGGGTCATGGTGATTCTTAGAAAACCATGATACCTCAGAAAAGAAATAAAGAGTAGAGTGTGGAAAGCATACATGTGTTCGGAGCTGAGTAGTTTTTGGTGGATGATCAGTCGGGACCATCCATGGTGTGAGGTACTATTATTTTAAATTCTACCTTAATGCAAGTGTTGTTTGATACGGGTGCCTCACACTCTTTTATTGTTGCACGTGTTGTTGATTCGATAGGTTTTAGGGTATAAATAATGCCCTCAGTTTTGAAACTTCAAACTCCTCTGGGTTGAAGAGAGTGTCGATCCTTCTTGTGTAGAGAATGTTGTATCATTGTGGGCGAAGTTGAGATATTGTGGAATTTCTCAATGCTTGAGATGGATGGGTATGATGTAATCATGGGAATGGATTGGCTGGTGGATTTTAAGTCCCACATCGATTATGATGCACGAACAATGGGTTTTACGACACACGATGGCGTTAGACATCACTTCAAAGGATAGAAGCACAAAAGGAAGGGTTCAACAAGTTTGTTAGCACCAGTAGTGGGTACGTTATCGTATCAGTTGGAGGTTTTTTCATTAGAATCGGTAGAGGGTGTTAAGAAGAGTGTTCCTCCGGCAGTGGTGGGTCAGTTAATTGATGCTTTTCCTGAAGAATTATCTGGGTTACCTCTAGTAAGAGAAGTGGAGTTTACGATTGATCTCTATTCGGGGACCAGTCCTATCTCACTTCTATCTTATCAGATGGAACCAGATGAATTGTAGGAATTGAAAATCTGGTTAGAAGTGTTAGAAAACAAAGGTTTTATCTGGCCTAGCATGTCTTCATTGGCCGTGCCGGTGTTGTTTGTGAAAAAGGCTGATGGAACATTGAGGCTCTATGTTGATTATCGTATACTTAAACAAGAAATGATAAAGAATAGATATCCACTTCAACGAATTGTTGATTTGTTCGGCCAGTTGAGGGGAGCCCAATAGTTCTCCATGATCGACATGTGGTCGGGATATCAATAATTGCACGTGAGGAAGGAGGATATTTATAAAACATCTTTTAGAAGTAGATATGGCCATGATGAAAATGTCGTTATACCCTTTGATATAAACAATTTGCTAGCGGTGTTTATGGCATTAATTAATCGAATATTTTAGAGATATCTGGATTCATTTGTGGTGGTGTTTGTAGATGATATTCTAGTGTATTCAAAGACAACAGTGGAGTATGAGCTACACTTGGAAACAGTGTTGGGGATCTTGAGGGATCATCTATTGTATACCAAATTGTCACAGTGTGACTTTTGGATATGTGAAGTTCGTTTTCTTTGCCATGTGATTTCTGAAAGGGGTGTTTCAGTTGATCCAGAAAAGTTAGAGGTTGTTATCTTTTGGAAATCACCAAAGAATGTGTTTGAGATATTGAGTTTTCTTTGACTATCTGGGTATTATTGGCATTTTTTTCATGATTTTTCACGATTGGATTTTCTGATGACAGCTTCGAAAAAGAAGAATGTTCCATTCCAGTTGAATGAATAGTGTTAGCAGTGTTTCGAATAGCTAAATGATCACATTACATCATCACCAATCATGGTTTTTTCAGATCCAGAAAATGGTTACATGGTGTATTGCGATGTATTGGTATCAGGGTTGGGGAGAGTTCTCATGCAAGGGAATCATGTGGTTGTTTATGGCTCACGACAGTTGAGGGTGCATGAGAAGAACTACACAACTCATGATTTGGAGTTGGCAGTAGTGGTACATGCTTTGAAAGTGTGGCATCATTATCTCTTTGGTGAGAAATTCATGGTACATACAGATCATAAGAGGTTGAAACACATTTTCTCACAAAGTGGTTTGAACATGGGGAAAATGAGATCGATGGAATATCTCCAGATGTTTGATTTTGACTTGATGTACTCACCGGGCAAGGGAAATTCAGTGGCGGATGCATTAAGTAGAAAATCATATGTTCAGGTGGTAAAACAGGCATCAGACCAGTGGCAGTTGATGTCGGTTATAGCCGATATGCAGTTGGAATATGAGTACCAGGGCGATAGAACGGTCTTCTTTCCAGTTTTGTTGATTCCTGACTTGGTTGGCCTGGTTAGAGAGGCGCAAATATCTGATTTTGAGTATGTGACAATGGGGCAGAGACTCAATGGTGGGGATACTATTTAGGGTTGGCAACTGAATGGAGATTTAGTTTTGTGTTTTTGGAATCGGATTGTTAAACCAGTTGCTTGTCAAGAAGATCTTCTTAGGGCCTATCATCATTATAGGTGGCCAGTTCATCCTGGAATTCAGAAAATGTATCAAGAATTGGAACCACAGTTGTGGTGGGCTGGAATGAAAAGAAGTGTGGCTGAGTTTGTTTCGAGATTCTTGACATGTCCACAGGTCAAGGCAGAGAATCAGAGGCCAGCAGTAATGTTGCAGTCTTTACCAATCCCTATTTGGAAGTGGGAGAAGATGGCGATGTATTTTGTTACAGGTCTCCCAAGAACGGTCAAAAAGCACAATGTCATTTTGGTGATAGTGGATCTGCTAACGAATTTGGCCCATTTCATCCCGATTCATGAATCTCATAAAGTGGAGGATCTGTCAAAAATCTATATCCGAGAGGTGGTAAAGAGTCATGGTGTTCCAGTTTCGATTGTATCAGATAGAGATCCGAGGATTACATCTTGTTTTTGGAAATCCTTGCAGTAAGACCTTCGGACATTGTTGGCTATGATCATGGCATATCACTCTTAGATGGATGGTCAATTCGAGAGGATGATACAAACTCTGTAGGATATGTTACGGGCTTGTGTCTTGGATTTTGGTGGCTCATGGGAGGAGAACTTGTCGTTGGTTGATTTATCATATAATAATAGTTATCAGGAATCCATACAGATGGCTCCATTTGAAGCATTGTATGGGCAGCATTGTTGTTCTCCACTATGTTGGGTGGAAATGGGTGAGTCCTCGATGGTTGGACTGAGCCTTTTCCATAAGACTACAGAGAAGATCAAGTTGATCAGGAATAGAATGGAGAAGGCTCAGAGTCGTCATAAATCTTATGAGGATCATCGTCGACGGACGTTGTCATTTGAGGTGAGTGATCATGTGTTCTTGAGGATCTCTCCAAGGTTGGGACATTGTCGGTTTGGGAAGCAGGGAAAGTTATCTCTAAGGTATATTGGACCTTTTGAGATTCTTGAGCTGGTTGGTGAGGTGGCTTATCATTTGGATTTTCCATCTTGGTTCAGTGTGGTGCACAATGTGTTTCATGTGTCCCAATTGGAAAAGTATCAGTCGGATCATGACCATGTGATTCGATGTGACCATGTTGAGCTAGAACCAGATTCTTCATTGGTGCATGTGCCAGTGCGGGTTGTGGATAGTCAAGAGAAAGTCTTTCATGGTAAAAGAATCAGTTTAGTTCGTGTTTTGTGGAAACATGGTCAGATTCAAGAGGAGACATGGGAGCGGGAGAAATAGATGGTCGAGCAGCGGCCCGAGCTCTTTCGAAAAAGGGTGGGTTCACTACTTTTTGAGGATGTAAAGTCCAATGGTTTGGATAATTTAGTACCACGAATTTGAGGTATGTGGCCTTTTTTATGCATTTTTATGTGTTTAAAGTTCATGGGATGAGTTGGGAAGAGGTTGGGAGAGTTTGAAATGGGTTTGGCTGAGTTTGGAGGCTTTTAAAGGGGTGCACGGTTTGAGTACGGTTAGTGGAAACTGTACGGATTCTCTAGGAAACCGTGCAGGGGAGACAGTAGGCTTCGCATAGCCTATGCGCGGTTTTCCAAACCGTGCGAGGAAACTGTGTGGACCCTTGCTCCCGAGGCAGTATCGTGCGCACGGTAAGCCCACGGTTTGCCAAACCGTGCGGGCTAACCGTGCAACCACTTAAAAATAGTGTTATAAGTTCTGGGCACCCTTGAGCTTGACCTATTTAACTCCAAACATCCTCCCACTCGTGTCTCACTTAGGTTATTCAATTCTCATGGGGTGTAAGAGCTTTCTCACTCATTTTGGAAGCATTTTGAAGAGGGTTCTTGGTGTTTTGAAGGTGATTTCTCCCGGGTAAGTCTTCTCTCATGGTTTATTTTTTTCCCCTAGATCGGCTCTTCCTTATTTCTTGGTTTTCAATATCTACACTTGTTTTGAGTAGATCTA
Organism: Viscum album; assembly: GCA_963277665.1. Classification (NCBI taxonomy): domain Eukaryota; kingdom Viridiplantae; phylum Streptophyta; class Magnoliopsida; order Santalales; family Viscaceae; genus Viscum; species Viscum album. The sequence continues at coordinate 210,732,858 of OY728155.1, read as the reverse complement.
GGGTTTTGGTTGCCTTAGATGATGTTTTTAAGGCTTTTGAATGTTAGTGAAGGGGATCTAGAGATGATTTGGTGGTGCGTTCTCCAGATTTGAGGTGCGGTTGTTTGTGGGTCTATCTCTGAGGAACCCTAAAGGAAGGTGGCTTCTCTCTCAACTCCACTTGGTAAGAGATAATGGTTTTGGTTAAAATTAATTTTTTTTTCTTGAAATTAATTGTTTTTTGTAATTCTAAATTGGTTGGAAATCCCTTGGGTGATGTTTTGGGGATTTTTTGATAAAAGGGTGTTTTATGGTGAAATTCTATTCCGGTGGATTTTAAAATGGAGATTTTAAAATGGGATGAGATGGTTGATTAATTAAAATGATTGATGGAAATGTTTTTCAATAAAAGGTTTGCATTAATGAAATGTTTTTTGTCATGAAAAATTGTTTTAAATAAATGGGTGATTTATTGAAGTGGATTGATATGCAATGGAATTGGTTGATTTCATGTTGTTGTGACCTTGGTGGGTTTACGCTTGGTTTGGTTTGATCGAAATGTTTTATGGAAGTGGGAGGGAAGTCCCACTATAAAAAGGGGAAGGTTAGTGGTCGTAAGAACCACCATATGAGTAGTGGTCGGGAAGTACCACTATTTGAGAATGGTTGAACGGGTTGGGTGGAAGTCCCACCGGTTTGATTGTTTTGGTGTGAATAGGTGAACAGTTTGGGTGGAATCCCCACCGTTTGGATTGTCTGATGTGCATTTATTTGCGAGTTGGAAATTGTTGTGCTAGTGTATAAAGGATGAAATGGCTTGAGGCATGTTTGGTTGGCTTTCCCTTGGTTGCTTGGTTTGGGTATGATGGCTTGTTAAGGGCATATTTGGCTTATGAAAATGGTTTCACTTGTGATTTAATTTATATAAACTATTTTATGTAAATGTGCTAACAGTTTTATCCTAGTGGCGTGTTTAGGGATGTCATTTGGGGAAAACCTACGGAGTTTTATTACTCACCCCCTACATTGGCACATTGGTGTCTTTGCAGATGTTGTGTATCGTGACGTGGGAAAAGGTAAGGCATCACCCTCCTTTAGTAGAGCATTTTGATTCCTTGGTGGGGCTTGGAGCTTGGAGCTTGGTGTGGAGTTGTGGTGGTGTCATGGATCGTATTATTTGTTGTTTGGTTTCCTCTTGTACTCTGATGTGGTGTGGACATGTCTAGTTTTATTTTTTTTGCGATGTATTGTGGAACAACTTGGTTGTCCTTGGAGAATACATGTTTGAATGTTTAATTGGCATGCAGCATATAGTGGTTTTTAGTGGATGGTTTGGTTGGTTTTGTCTTAAGGGAAAATAGTTCCCAAACTTTATCTTGAAGCCCTCTGAAATAATTTCCATACTTTGGAGTCTTGGGAACATATCTTAACGCCAAGTAGCCCTCATTGCCTCCTCAAGCCAATGAGGTAGGGGCGGGGGTGTTACATGTGGTATCATATCGTTCGGTCCATTGGAGTTGATTCTTAGATTTCGTGTTGACATTCGTTGTGGAATACTCCTTGATTTGAAATGGTATCAAGGAGTAGGATTGTTGGAACTTGGAATGTATAGCATAAAAGGAAATATCTAACCCTTTTATGCTAAAATTCAAGTTACTAGGGAGTTGGGTACATAAGTGTTTTGGAGACACTTATAGGAATTGGATATCTCATTGTCATCGGTGTATCCAAGGAGATGAGCATGGAATGCATGGTAGAAATGACTTCCCACTACGATGCATATTTTATTGGGTTATAATGATCTATAGGCTGATTTGATAAATGGTTTTTGTGTGAAACTGTAATGTGAATAAATTTGATATTTTTAAAATGGTATGCTTTTCAAAATGGTGAAACATGGGAAATGTGAACTTCTGGAAATCCTTGTTGTGAAAGTGTTGTGTAATGTGATTGTAAATTGGATCTCGTGATGTATATGGAAGTGAGACTCATCGTTATTTGTTTTCTATTTATAGAAATGGCACCGGGTAGGCATCGTAGAGACCAACTGCAAGAGGATGTTGAGAATGTGGTAGCACCTGATCCTCAAGTGAACTAGCAGCTAGTGCAAAGCACAGTCCAAGCATTCCAAGATGTGGAATGTGGAAACAAAGTGGATGAACCAAGGAATGTGGATCATGTGGTTATGTTTCAAATGCAGAATCCACCCATCTTTAGGAGTGATTCAGAGCCGGAGAGGGCAGAAGCATGGTTGAATAGAATAAATAAGATCTTCAAGTTCTTGGGAACTCCAGTAGAGTTAAAAGTGAAGTTCGCCATGTATATGTTTTAATATCTTTCCCTTAATTGGTGGGAGTTATTAGTCTATGTGGGGACGGACCAAGGTATGATATGGGAAGGATTTGAGGAATTGTTTAACAAACAATTCTACCCACAAACGTTTAGAATTCAGTGTACGACTAATTTATTTAGTTTGAAACAAGAGCTTATGTATGTGATGGAGTATGCAGCTTTGTTTATGAACATAGTGCGGTTTACACCTGAGGTGGTGGGTAGCACATCGTTTAAGGAAATGATCTTTGAAGTGGGGTTAAGGAAAGAAATCCGTTCAAAGATAGCAGTGTTGTGTATAGATGATTACATAGAGATTGTGAATAGAGCCTTGGTGGATGAGCGGGATTTGTTGGGAGCCCTAGGTGGGGGAAGCATGGTGGTACCCTAGGGGAATAGTGGGAACTCAAATGCTAGGTTCAAGCGAAGAACAGACAATTATTCCCAGGACAAGAATATGGCATATAATCCAACGGTAGGATCGGTAAATCCTCCTCCGACGCCCCAGAGCAAGTCGAGATGTTTTCAGTGTGGTTCTACGATCCACATTAAGAAGGAATGTACAACACAACCTTGAGAATGTCATAATTGTAAGCATATGGGGCATCTGTAGCGTTATTGTCAGAATGCTCCACGGTGAGGTGTGTGTGACACTCCTCGGGGGGCACAGACTTTGTATGCTTCGACGAAACGGGGACAATGGCGTACCCCTCTTCAGAAGAGTAAAGTGGGTCATGGTGATTCTCGGAATACCATGACGCCTTATCAAAGCAATAAAGAGCAGAGTGTGGTAAGAAAACATATGTTTGGAGCTGAGCAAGTTGTGGTGGATGATCATCCGGGATCATCCATGGTGCAAGGTACTATTCTTTTTAATTCTACCTTGATGCAAGTTTTTTTTGATATGGGTGCTTTGCACTCTTTTATTGATACATGTGTGGTTGATTTTATGGGTTTAAGGGTAGAAATTATGCCCTTGGTTTTGAAACATCAAACTCCTCTGGGTCGAAGAGAGTGCCAAGCTTTCTTGTGTAGAGAATGTTGTATCGTTGTGGGTGAAGTTGAGATAGTGTGGAATTTATCAATGCTTGAGATTGATGGGAATGATGTAATCCTAGAATGGATTGGCTGGTGGCTTTTAAGGCCCACATCGATTGTGATGCACGAACAGTGGATTTTACGACACACAATGGTGTTAGACATCTCTTTAGAGGAGAGAAGAATGAAAGGTAGGGTGCAACGGGTTTATTGTCACTAGAAGCGGGTACATTATCGTATCAGTTGGAGGTTTTATCATTGGAATCGGTAGAGGTTGTGGAGAAGAGTGTTCCTCCAGCAGTGGTGGATCAGTTCATGGATGTTTTTTCTGATGAATTATCCGGTTTACCTCCCGTAAGAGAATTGTAGTTTACGATTGATCTTATTTTGGGGGCCTGTCTAATCTCACTTCTGTCTTATCTGAAGGCACCAACTGAATTAAGGGAATTGAAAATCCAATTACAAGAGTTAGGAAACAAAGGGTTTATCCGGCCTAGCACGTCTCTATAGGCAGCACTGGTGTTGTTTGTGGAAAATTCGGGTTGAATGTTGAGGCTCTGTGTTGATTATCCTAGACTTAACCAAGTTACGATAAAGAATAGATATCCACTTCTAGGAATTAATGAATTGTTCGACCAGTTGAGGGGAGCCCAGTGGTTCTCCAAGATCGACCTGAGGTCGAGAGATCTTCAATTGTAGGTGAGGAAGTAGGATACTTATAAAATAGATTTTAGATGTAGATATGGCCATTATGAATATGTGGTTATGCCCTTTGGTCTAACGAATGCGCTAGCAGTGTTTATGGCATTAATGAATCGGATATTTCAGAGATATATGGATTCATTTGTGGTTGTGTTTGTATATGATATTTTGGTGTATTCAAAGACAAGGGTGGTTCATGAGAATCACTTGGAGACAGTGCTGGTGATCTTGAGGGATCATAGGTTGTATGCCAAATTGTCAAAGTGTGACTTTTGGATATGGGAAGTTCGTTTTCAGGGCCATGTGATTTTCTAAACGGGTGTTTCAGTGGATCCAGAAAAGATAGAGGCTATTATATCATGGAAATCTCCAAAGAATGTGTTTTAGATATGGAGTTTTCTTGGTCTGGCTGGGTATTATCAGCGTTTTGTTTGTCATTTTTCACGATTGGCTTCGCTGATGATAGCTTTGACAAGGAACAATGTTCCATTCCAATGGAATGAACAATGTCAGCAGTGTTTTGAAGAGATAAAGGATCGCCTTACATCAGCACCAATCTTGGTTTTTCTAAAACTAGGATCTGGGTATGTGGTGTATTTCGATGCATCAGGATTAGTGTTGGGGTGCGTTTTCATGACAGGGAATCATGTGGTTGTGTATGGCTCACGAAAGTGGAGGGTTCATAAGAAGAACTACCCAACTCATGATTTGGAGTTGGTAGTAGTGGTCCATGCTTTGAAAGTGTGGCTTCATTATCTCTTTGGTGAGAAATTCATAGTATATACAGATCATAAGAGGTTGAAACACATTTTCTCACAAAGGGATTTGAACTTGAGGAAAAGGAGATGGATGTAATATCTTCAGATGTTTGATTTTCACTTGATGTACACAACAGGTAAGGGAAATTAGGTGGCAGATTCCTTAAGTAGAAAATCATATGCTCAGGTGGTAAAATAGGCATCAGACCAGTGGCAGTTGATGTCGGTTATAGCCGATATGCGGTTGGAATATGAGGACTAGGGTGATAGATCGGTCTTCTTTCCAGTTTTTTTGATTCTTGAATTGGTTTGCTTGGTTAGAGAGGCACATATATCTGATTCTGAGTGTGTCACTAGGGTCGAGACTCAATGGTGGGGAGACCGTTGAGGGTTGGAAACTGAATGGAGATTTAGTTTTGTGTTTTAAGAATTGAATTGTTGTACCAGTTTCTTATCAAGAAGATATTGTCAGGGCGTATCATTATTTAAGGTGGGTTGTTCATCCTGGAATTCAGAAAATGTATAAAGCATTGAAACCACAGTTCTGGTGGGCTGGTATGAAAAGAAGTGTGGCTGAGTTTGTTTCTAGATTCTTGACTTTTCAGAAGGTGAAGGAAGAGCATCAGAGGCCAGTAGGAATGTTGGAGTCTTTACCAATCTCTGTTTGGAAGTGTGAGAAGAAAACGATGGATTTTGTTATGGGTCTCCCAAGAATGGTTAGAAAGAATGATTCCATTTGGTTGATAGTTGATCGGCTAACGAAGTCGGCCCATTTCATCCCAATTTATGAATCTCATACGTTGGAGGATTTGTCCAAAATCTATATCCGAGAGGTGGTAAAGAGGCATGGTGTTCTATTTATTATTGTATTAGATAGAGATCCTAGGTTTACATCTCGTTTCTATAAATCCTTGCAGCAATCCCTTGGGACATAGTTGGCTATGAGTATAGCGCATCACCCTCAGATGGATGGTCAATCCGAGAGGATGATACAAACTCTGGAGGATATGTTGAAGGCTGGTGTCATAGATTTTGGTGGCTCATGGGAGGAGCACTTGTCATTGGTTGAGTTCTCGTACAATTATAGTTTTCAGGCATCCATAAATATGGCTCCGTTTGAAGCATTGTATGGGCGTCCATGTTGTTCTCCACTATGTTCGGTGGAAACAGGTGAGTCCTCGATGGTTGGACCAAGCCTTGTCCAGGAGACTAAGGAGAAGATCATGTTGATTAGGAAGAGAATGGATATGTCTTAGAGTCATCAGAAATCATATGCAGATCATCGTCGATGTCTGTTGTCATTCAAGGTGAGTGATCATCTGTTCTTGAGGATCTCCCCTAGGTTGGGACATCAGCGGTTTGGGAAGCAGGGAAAGTTATCTCCAAGGTATATTAAACCTTTTGATATTCTTGAACGGGTTGGTGAGGCGGCTTATCATATGGCTTTGCGACCTTAGTTCAGTGCGGTGCACAATGTGTTTCATGTGTCAGAGTTGAAAAATTATCAGCCAGATTGCGACCATTTGATTCGATGGGATCATGTTGAGATAGAACCGGATGCTTCATTGGTGCACATGCCAGTGCGGGTTGTGGATAGGCGATATAAAGTTTTGCATCATAAAATCATCGGTTTTGTTCTTGTTTTGTGGAAACATGGCCAGATTCAAGAGGATACATGGGAGCAGGAAAAAGAGATGGTCGAGTAGTGGCCCGAGCACTTTCGGCAAAGGGCGGGTTCACTACTTTCTGAGGGCGGAAAGTCCAATGGTGGGGAGAATGTAGTAACCCCTATTTGAGATATGTGGCCTTGATTAAACATTTTTTACGTGTTTAAAGTGCATGGTATGAGTTAAGAAGAGGTTGGGAAAGTTATGAATGGTTTTGGATGCGTTTTGAGTCTTTTAAAGGGGTGCACGGTTTGAGCATGGTTTGAGGACGGTTAGTGGAAATTATGTGGATTCTATAGGAAACCATGAAAGGGAGATAGTATGCATCACACAGCTTGTGTACGGTTTTCCAAACCATGCGAGGAAACCGTGTGGACCCTTTCTCTCGAGGTAGTAGCGTGCACACGGTTAGCGCACTGTTCGCCAAACCGTGCGAGCTAACCGTGCGACCACTTAAAAATAGGGTCATAAGTTCTGGGCACCCTCAGGCTTAACCTATTTCACTCCAAACATCTTCCCACTCATGGATCACTTATTTTATTAGGTTATCAGGGGGTTTAGGATCTTTCCCACTCATTTTGGAAGCATTTTGAAGAGGGTTCTTGGTGTTTTAATGGTGATTGCTCTCGGGTAAATCTTATCTCATGGTTTCTTTGTGTTTTCCTCTAGATCTTCTCTTCCCTCTCTATTGGTTTTCTGGATATACACTTTTTGTGTGTAGATAAAGGGTTTTGGTTACCTTGGATGATATTTTTAAGTCTTGTGAATGTTAGGGAAGGGGATCTAGAGAGGTTTCGGTGGTGTGTTCGCCAGATTTGACATGCGGTTGTTCTTGGGTCGATCTCTTGGGAACCCTAAAGGTAGGTGGCTTCTCTCTCGACTCCACTTGGTTAGAGATAATGGTTTTGGTTACAATTAATTATTTTTTCTTTAAATTAATTGTGTTTTGTTATGCGAAATTGGTTGGAAATATCTTGGGTGATGTTTTGGGGATTTTTGGGAAAAATTGTGTTTTATGGTGAAATGTTATTCTTGACGATTTTAAAATTGATATTTTAAAATTGGTTGATATGGTTGATTTGGGAAAATGATTAATGGAAAGGGTTTTCAATAAAAGGGTTGTTTTATTGAAATGTTGTTTGGCATGGAAAATGGTTTTCAATAAATGGGTGATTTATTGAAGTGGATTGATATGCAATGGAATTGGTTGATTGCTAGTTTTTGTGACCTTGGTGGGTTTATTCTTGGTTTTGTTTTATTGAAATATTTTATAGAAGAGGGTGGGAAGTCTCACTATAAAAAGGGAATGGATAGTGGTCATAAGAACCACCATATGAGTAGTGGTTGGGAAGTACCGCTAGTTGAGAATGGGTGAACGGGTTGGGTGGAAGTCCCACCGGTTTCATTGTTTTGGTGTGCATCAGTGAACAGGTTGGGTGGAAGTCCCAACGTTTTGGTTGTTTTTTGTGCATTACATTGCATGTTAAGTATTTTTGTGATAGTGTGTAAAGAATGAAATGGATTAAGGCATGTTTGGTTGGCTTTCCCTTCGTTTCTTGGTTTGGGTATGATGGCTTGGTAAGGGAATATTTGGCTTATGAATATGGTTTCACTTGTTATTTAATTTATATAAAATATTTTATATAAATGAGCTAATGGTTTTATCCTAGTGGTGTGTGTAGGGAAGTCATTTGGGGGAAACCTACTAAGTTTTAGTACTCACCCCATGCTTTGGCACGATGGATTCTTTGCAGATGTTGTGTATCGTGACGTGGGAAAAGGTAAGGCATCACCCTTCTTTAGTGGAGCATTGTGATTCCTTAGTGGAGCTTGGATCTTGGAGCTTGGTGTGTAGTTGTGGTGGTTTCATGGCTCATAGTGTTTCTTGTTTGGTTTTCACTTGTACTCTGATGTGGTTTGGACATGTCTAGTTGTATTGTTTTTGGGAGGTATTGTGGAACAACTTGGTTGTCCTTTGAGAATACATGTTTTAATGTTTAATTGACATGCATAATATAGTGGTCGTTAGTGGATGGTTTGGTTCATTTTTTCTTAAGGGAAATCGTTCCCCAACTTGATCTTGAATCCCTAGGAATTTATTGGTAGCCTTTGGTGTCTTGGGAACGTCACTTAAGGCCAAGTATCCCTCACCGCATCCTCAAGACGATGAGGTATGGGCGGGGTGTTACAAAGCAGCTTTAGTGAGACCCAACATTCCCATGGTGGGGAGTGTCTTTTGTTTGACCTAGTATACCCACGGTACTCATCAGGGATGAGTACTAAATCATTCTTATGTTTACTAGGAGGCAGTTTTTGTGGGACTTGGCAGACCAAATGTACTCATTGACGATGAGTTCTCCAGCATCCCATGTTGTTCGACGATATGACTAATGATCCTACTTTCCTACTCAATAATATACCTAGTGTGAGATGTTTTTCTACATGATCATTATTTTTTATCATGCTTTGTGGTTTTTTTGTGGATTTCATTCTGGTCTTTCCTTGTTTTTTAGGCTCCCTACTGAGTATATTGATACTAACCCTTGAATGGGATTCACATGCACGTGTTGTTCCTGATGCAGACAACCGCTGACTTGACAGAGGACTTGGTGGCCTAGGACCGGATGGTGCCTAGTGAGACCAGGTAGGTAGGGCGTACTTCTTTGACTCCCAGTATCTACTTTGTATATACCCATCACATGGGGTTTTCCATCGGATGACTTTCTTATTATTCCTTTTACTTTCCAATTTTCAGTATATCATTTGTTTTGTTTTTATTTTGGCCTATTTGTTCTACAGTTTTTATTTTTACATAGTGGTGGTTTAGTGGAATGCATGTTTACTTTTCCAGCTTTTGGGTGTGGTTGTGTGTGCAAATGTACAGGTACTCACAAAACTTCCTCCCACTTGCAGGTTGACGCCTTCAGCGCTAGTTTCCAACCCCTGGCCTTTAGGAGGTGGGCTTGGGGTTTGTCATGACATGGGCCCCGGCGGATTGGTTGTGATAGGTATTTGTTTTTTATTGTTTATGTTATTATTATCTCCCCCCATACATTCCCTCATTTTAATATTATTGGAGCGATGAATTCTCTTTAATACACTGAAGTTGGTAGAGAGGAGGAGGGATAAGGGAGATGAGCTTTGTTGGGGAGGTTGATCAGAGTCTGATCAGGATGTATTGGCTATTGAGAATGGATACAAGATCAAGTATTAATTGATTCATCATGATATATGGTTTCATTTTTATATTTCATCATTTTATATTATTTTAAAAAATTATAAATTTTATTATTTGATCTGTTTTGATGTGGTTGGATTAGGGCCATTGTGGAGAAATCTTTTGGGGATTTAATTTCATCAATTTAAATTTTTCTTATGATTTTAAGGTTCTATATTTTATTTGATGGTTTTATACATGTTCTATGAAGAAAAATAAGAATGATGGGAGTTGCAACATGTTTTTTTTCTTGTTGTTGTTTTTATTTTTGTTATTTAAATTTTATTTTCAAAAATAGATGACTTGTTGTATATGGGTAACTAGAGTTACCCTTACATGGGTATTTGAAATTATATGAGTATAATAGGTGATTCCTATAAATTATTGATTAGAAGTGCATGAGAGTATGGGGTTACCCTCCCATGGGGAATGTGCTACGTAAGGGTAACTATTGTTACCTTTTCACCACTACATAAGGGTATCTATTGTTACCCTAACACAAGGTCTATTCACAATTTAAGTGAAACCACTTTTTCACTTACCTAGGGTACCACCTTTGTCTAAGGGTACATGGTTAATAAAAAATTCAAAAAATGATCCTTATCCCATTTTCTATAATGTGTTTTTTGAGGTATAAAAGGGGATTTTAGGACTGAATGATTAATTAATTATTCCATTTAAAATAATTATGTTATTAATTATAAATATCTGACTTTGTATAAATATTTTATTTTATTTATCAATTATCGATGGTGGAGGGATGAATTACAAATACGCGACTTATTATATATAGACCCCTAAGGGTCCTCACATAAATGATTTATTGGAACATATATGTCAGGGATAGGTTTCCTAAAAATTCTTGAGAAGGAATGAGTGATTAGTTATAATTACTAGACCATGATGGAAATATAGAATTTTGAGTTTTTTGGAGCATTTGGGTCGACTTTTATAGAGAGGGGAGAAATTTTTCCCCCCACACAAGCAAGTGGGAACAATGGTGGGTAGACACTAGGTTGGATTTTAAAAAATATTTAGGTTGGGAATGTGAGGATAGACCTTTTAAGGCATTATGAAATGGGATATGGTTATGCCAGACCTCTGGAGTGGTGCCAGTGTGACCTATCCACTAAGGCCAGTGTGGCTGTGAGAAGATAATGATATGGATGAGAGACGTTATTCACTTTAAGTATAGATACTGAGATGAGAGATTAATCTATGATAGAGGATCCCTTTTTGGTTTCTATGTTAATATGAGTCCTAGGGGGTTTCGGTGGGCTCCTTAGTGATATTTTGAGACCATATTTTTTTGTTATTTCAATTTTGAGATTTTTGTGTGGATTCTTGCCTCATAGATGTGTATATGATATTCCTAGGTGGTTACCTTGGATTTGGTTGAGGATCCAAATGTTATCAGTGATTCTTAGGATACCTAAGATTTAGTGAGATACTTGGTGATACTATAAGATATTCCTAGTGATTACTAAGATTTGGTAAATGTACATGGTGATGTTAGAGATATTGCTTGGATTTAAAGGATTTGGTGTGATTTCAGGTGATACAACATGGTATTTCTATTGAATCATAGGATATTATTATTATATCTAGTTATATTGGTAAGATTCATAGGATTACTATCACCTTAGGGGAATCTTGATGATTTAATATGAGATTCCTAATGATTCTTAGAATCATATTTTGAATGAGATTATATGACATGTCTAGTTATTCTTATTATTTGGAGAAGATCTAAATGATGCTAATGACATCCCTAGAATTTATAGGATCCAAAAATATAGTATAATTCCTATGTGATTCCTAGGATTCTTAGGATTTAGATTATTTTATTAAGGTGAGGGAATGACTAGGTTTTTTCTAATATTTAGTGATGATACTTACCACTATATAGGACTCATAGGATGTCCAATGATCTTATTTTATACCTAATAAAGTTTTTTCACTACATATAGGGGTAGTATTGTTATACCCCACCCCAATGAGGGTAGGTTTCATGCTTAGGGAAACCCCAACAATGGATAAAAAAGGTATGGATTATCTTGGGTATCAAGTAAGAACATGAATCTCGATTTGGAATAATTATTTATTCTTTTTTATTATTTTATTTATTCAGATAAAATTAAAAATTCAGATAATTATTTATTGGCTTTTATAGGGACGTCATTGGGTTTGGCTTTCTTAGTTATACTCACAGCCAACTCTAGAAACCGTGGAACAAGGGTACCAAAGTATACATCACCAATAATATGTTTAGGTAGGATAGAGGACCGGTTTTAGATAATCAGGCTAGAGAATCATGGAAAGATTCTTGAGACATAAATGTTATGAGGATCAATGATGGTATTAAATAGTTGTAAAGTTTTTTATTTTTTATATATGGTCTTCCCAATTGGAGATCAGTTGATGTATACTATAATTACTATAATTATTTATAGTTATTCATTTCATTTGATATAGCATGTATTGTTTATTTCTTCTATGAACTCTATTTTATTATGATGGATTATTTTTAGTTATTTACATTATATAATGAACTCTGATATGAGGGTATAGTCTCCCGAAGGTAACAACCTAGAACCTCCCTACTGGTTAAAATCCTCTAGAATATGTGGAGGTGCATCTAAGATCAAATTGAGATGGTTGTTCTAGGAAATATAAATTTTTCTATGGTAGTACGGTGTTACAAAAATTCCCAATTTTATAACCAAAATAACTCTTATAAAATGACCACAAGTATTACCAAATATCAATGTCATATTTTATTTTTTACTTTTAATATAGTATTTCTAGATTTCTTTAAGAGAAAACATAACATATTTAATTCACCTTAAATAATCTCCTCAAAATTCAAATAAATTTAAAATAATTCTTAACAACTATAAAATATGTTTTCACAAAAAATAAAACATCATCCTCAAGTTGGATTAACATGAATGTTGATACACTCTTAATAATGTTATCTGAGGGTATTTAAAGATGTAAATATTGTTTTATCATGGTATGTGTTTGTTATCATATGTAATATTTTTTCATATTGGATATGTATAGTTTTTATTTGATGATTGAGATTGATTGATTGAAATAGAATTGATCACATGTAAATTGTTCTCACATATGGGTTCAATTCACATAAATTGATGGTGGATGTTATAAACTTATTTGAGAGTGATATTTATAAGAAAACTATTCAAGACCTAGATATATACAACTAGTAATAGTTTCATCCTTTATTAATATCATTTTTATAGGAGATTAAGATGAAATGAAAGATTTTATTATCTACTATTGTTTACTAGTTCTAGGATATTTTTCATGAGGACATATCATATTTTCAAACTGAGAGGGAGGTTGAGTTCAAAATTTATCATATTCCAAGAATGGTTTCCATATTGATTCTACTATATATGATATATCATATATTTAATAGAGGGTATAAGGTTTCCTGATAGGACTTAGATTCATAGGGATTCATTTTCCAGAGAACATCCCCTTGTGGTGATCCCATATTAATCACCAAAAAGGTTAATAGATTTCTCTGATTATATGTGGATTACTAAATGTTGAACTAGGTGATGAAGATGAACTAATATCATTTTACTAATATATTTATGACATTATTTATCAAATAATAGTATATAATTGTATTTATAAGATTAGTTTGAGATCATTATACCACCAATTTCATCTGAGGCCATTTGAAATTCATTTTATTTCTTTTAGGAGAGGGTATAACCTATATTAGTACATTATGATCAAAATTAGTTTTTTGAACATGTTGATGGTGTTTATATCTAATAAATAGGGGTTTCTATCTATATCTATATCCATTCATTTTTATTTTTGGTGATGTTAACTTTTTGTACTTCTGGAAATGGGATGATGAATATAGACATCCTGAGATTCTCTTCAACACATTAAGATGGTATCCATTATATGTAAATTTCATGAAGTGTCAGTTAAAGATCAGTGAGATTCACTTATTATGGAATGTGAATAAATGGTTTTTATATCAATAGAATATCATAATACTATGTTCATGGTTTATTTAGAGGATCCTAAGAATATATTTTATATCCATATTTTGTTGGGATTGATATAAAATTATAGGAGACATAATATAGAAAACTCTTGATTGGTAGAATGGATTATATCCCTACCCAAAATGGGTTGATGTTCAAGTGGTTTGGTCCCTATCAGAGAAATTTCATGAGTCTAAAAGGGCTGTTAAGTTTCATACTAATTTTATTGTTATTGGGTTTGGATAAAAAATTATACCATGTATTATAGTACATCATGGGTATGTGTTGGATTAGTTATGATGTAGTATTGGTGAGTATTCACCAACAAATTTTGAAATTTGAGTTTGTAATAAGAGAAATTATTTTATCATGGTTTAAATATGAAAGTGGTAGTTCATGAATTGATATGTTTGTGTAACTACCATTTGGTTTAATGTTTCTCGGTGAATACTAAAAATAATTTCCACAAACATATTTTTTCTCAATAAGACCTGAAACATTGATAGAAGAAGTCATTTTATTATATTAATTGTGTTGACTTGAAGATGGTGTATACCCATCAAAACATTATTTTAACGACTAATTTTATAGGTAGTAATACTCAATATTATATAATTTGTATGGATAATATTGAGTGGTCGCTAATGAGAATCTTTGTAGAGATACACCTCAATTTTAAGGATTAACATAGAAAGGTTTTTCTCACTTTTTAATTAAAACCTATACACTTCTCAAGACAGTGAAAAGAGTTAGATGTACAATTTTGGTTGTCTGGTGATGAGGGAAAATATATAAGTTTGGTATCCAACACTTGATTGTTCTAGGTACATTGAAGTTAGCCTTTGTATTAGTCCTAATAAGAATTTGTGTGGTGTTGATGTAGGATTCACATGACTCAATATATATTATTCACCAATGGATTACCACGATATATCACAACATCTTAAATAAATATTGGTGGCCCAAAATGAATAAATAAATCATGGATATTTTTTATAATAAATCACTTGCAAATAATTAAATATAATCACTAGTAACCTACAATTATTCATTAACTTCTATTAATTCCTTAGTATAATTGGGATAATGTGGTAAGAAATTTTTTAATGGTTTTATTGAGGACAACCCAATGTAGTGATGAAATATGGGTTATTTTAAACTGGGTTAAAAATATATTTCCAATCGATCAGGGATACCCACATTATTGAAGATGAAGGCCCATTATATTTATGAGATAGATTATATCTTTATGGTGTTTTTAGGTATATTCACCCAAGATAAAAATAACATAAATAACACATTAACCTCATTATTCATACAATAAATATCATAAAATGTAACAAAAACCAAATACTTGAAAGTTAATTTTCAAAGAGATTAGATACATAAATATCTTATTTTATAACCCTTTAAAATTTGTATTCATAGGTGTGGTACTCTAGATCATTTCTATACAAATGACATGATACAATCATCTTCATATCATGGGGATTGAAAATATAATGAATGGGTGATCTCAAATTCATGGTTAGAGAAAAATAAAATCATAAATTATTAGATCATAAACTTTACTGGGAATACGGGGAAGACCTAAATATCATAATAAAAGATTTATTTTCTATGGAAGATAATAATTAAACATTATTGAGAAACATAACATCATAAAATAAATACTAAGGATGTATAAAATATATGACAAGTCTAAAAACATATATCAATAAAATTATAACATCTATGCATTGTATAAAAGATTGGAATACATTAAAAATAAGTCATAGTCATGAAAGCATGGGATTTCAAAGAAACAAAATTCAACTTGAAAAATTGGAATTACTTTATGAATAATATGAAATTTTTCACATCCATACTAATAGAAAATCTTGTGATCAAATATTTCTATATCATGTTTCCCAAACATCTTGTAAAAAATTCTACCCCTATCTCATTCACACAACAGACTTTTGAAAAATGATTCTAACATCCCATTCCCATAATAAACTTATGAACAAGAATTCTTATATACCATTCACAAAAACTTTTATCAAATTATGTGATATGAAAACATAACTAATGATTTGATGTAGAAAAAGGACCCCACCCTTCATCATCCATATATTTTTGTAACATAAAAAATCAATCATAAACATTTTTTAGGGAAAACTTGTAAAAAGAATGGGTTTCATAAACATATTAATAGAATTAAATAACATGAAATCAATAAATAAAACGATATAAAAATATTATTCATTCAAACAGATTAATATAATAATATATATAGGTTCATCAAAATATCACTTTATGAATGATTAACCTTGACGGGTAAATAGAAGTGAAAATATGATTTTTTTTACAAAACCTTTAAAAAAAGATTAACAAATAATTTTGTGAACTGAAATAGAATCAATTTCAATACATATTTAAAAATATTTCCAAATAAAATATCTTTTTAAATAGATAAAAAATTTCAAAAAAATTTATAGTTTATGATAAAAATTTATATGTGAACATTTGGGAAACCCATTTGAACATTATGGAATAAACATGTTGAAAACCCAAATCATTAAGAGGATAATTAAACCTCTATGTTAAAAAGGATAAAGTGGAATAAAATTATCAACAGAGAAAAAACTGGTTTCTATTAGGGAAATGAGATCATTGATGGAAAATAAAAAAAAATTATATAGAAGAAAAATCTATTAAAATAAATGGAAATAATTATTAAGAAAATGATTTTAATGAAATAATAGAATATTCAAGGAAGAAAATATTGTTGTTAAATATTGTTACCGCATTAAATACAATTTAAATACAAAATAACTTTATAATATGTTATAATAGATCAATATTGAATGATAATAGTCAAACAAGAGTGATTATGACCCAAGTAAAATATTTGACTTATGAAACCCCCTTACTGCCTTTTTCATTTTTGCATAAAAACCCCATGACATGTATAAGTCTAAATAGAACTATTAATTTTAATAAATTTAATTTTTTCATTATAAAAAATCTGAAAGAGTTAGTATTTCACCTGTTAAAAATGAAACATGGTTCATAGGTTACACATTTCTCAAGGGATTCAAATTTGAGACAAAAAAACACTTAAGGCTTTGGAAACATTCGAATCAAACCCAATAGAACTTGGGAGATTGAAATTAATCATTAAATACCATAATTAAAATATAATTCATGATATGATATCTCAAATAGTATGTATACATATCACATAAAATAAATTATGTTCGTAATACTAATCATGTCTCAAAGAGAGTAATTTGAGATAAAAAACTATTATGGATTAAGAAAAATTCTAATAAGATCCCATTTAAAGAAATAGAATTTTAAGTTTAAGTTAAAACAAAATTAATAAGGTTAATAAATAATATTAAATATACAATTTTTAGTACATACACCATTTAAAATATATTAGGTGCATAAAAGTACATGTGTCTTAAATAATGATGTTTTGAGATGAAAATCTTACAACCTAGGTAAACAATTAACAGAAAACCCCATTAAATGGAGAGATTTAAATTAAACATAAAATACCAGGAATAAAGTATAATTAAAGATATTTTATATAAAATAGTTAGTAATAATTCCACTTATATAATAATTGATTCATACACAGTGAATTGAAATAAAGATGAAATCCATTACCTTGTTCCAAAATCATTATGCACATGTACAAAACATTTTAATAATAAAATTAAAATTAATAGATTTCTAATTAAGAAATTTATTCTAATTTATTTTATTTAAAATGATCCATTTATTCTCATATTCTATTAATTTATTATATATATTTTTTACCTATATCGATTAATTGAGGTTATTTGTTCAATTATTTTTTACCCCTAATGTATATAAACCATGGTAGAAAGCATCATAAGATTTTTTTCATAATATATAAAATAATAAGGGTGTTATGTACATAAATGTTATATATTCTATATTTTTTGGTGAAAAATGTGATGGTTGGGGATGAAAAATGAAACGAATTACTCGTGGAGGGGATAGTTCGCTTGTACGTACGATTAATGTTTCCCTCAACTAATGAGAGGGAACAGAGGAAAATGATATTTTTAAATTTCATAATTATAATTAAATTAAATATATCATATATATTCATACCTTAATTCATTTTATTCATACATGAATTTTGGTGTTGAAAATGGGAACAATGCACTTTATGGTGGTGGTAGTCCACACAACACACTCACAGTGCTTTTATTTTCTATATTTATATAGAGAGGAATAATTAATTTTTTTTAAATAATATAACAAAATATAATTATAATTGTGAAACTTATTTCATTATATTCTTAATGGATATAATATATTTTTCATAACAATATTATGGATAAAAAATAAATAAGGATATAATACTTATGTTGGAGACATGATCTTTCTGTAGAAAACTCCATAGAACTGAAGGGATTATGCTATATTACTGTTACTACGGTATTAAGAATCTATAAGTTTCTTACATTTGAGGATATTTTGTAATATTTTAAAGGAATTTTCTAATGTGAGGGGTATTTTTTAAATGGTGTAATTGATCTACTTTTATAAGGGAGGAAAATGGAACTTTTGGAAATGCCCTTTGTATTTTCATAATTTCATGTCACTATTATAAGGTAAATTTCCCCATTAATTTAAAATAATGTATTTATGGGTTTATTTGGTTAGATACAGACACAAAAAATTCATTAAATTCATTTTTACCACATGTTATAGGGTTTTTACCATTAAATGTTCACATTTTAATCATTTACTTTTATACTGGGAAACTCATTTTTAACTAAGCAGTTTTATATTTTATTAGAAATGTAACATGACCTAAATAATGAAATATTGGTTTTATGAAACAAAAATTTACCTTTTTTTAATTAAATTTAATTTCAAAACATTATTAAATTATCTTTTAAATTAAAACATATATTTTGTAGAAAAACATATTTTAGTAGAAAAAAGTGAAAATTTGAACATTATGGATTCTTAATATTATTTAAAATTGGATACCAAATAAATTATTTTTAATATATTTATTTATGTGTTTATAAAAATTCTTATATCAATTTATTAGTTTATTTTAATTTAATTATTTTCATATAAATACCTTGATATTAATAAAATAATAATTGAAAAATAATTTTTTCCCCATTATATAGGTAAGTATCATTAAACCTAAAAATTGAAATTCAATTTATAAAAATTAAATTCTAATTATTGAATTAAAGTAAAATTCTTTTTAAAAAATTATAATTACTTTATCAAATTATATTTCTCTATGTAAATTAATTAATCATACTGTTAGCGAATTTAATGTTTAAAACCCCATTTCTTATGAAAGTGTATTATGTGAATATAATGTTTTCTATATATGAAACAATTATTAATATAATTCATTATAATGATATTAATAGTATTATTATTATTTAAATTAGAGTAATGTGACATTAAAATAATCCCAATACCAAATTTACCAATGTGAAAATTTAATTAATGAAATCGATAAAAATAGTTTTCATAGAACATTATTTGATTTTTAAAAATTGTATTCAAGGGTTTTAAAAATTGAACATAGTATTGTGAAATTATTTATTTTAATTCATAAATTTATTTTTTTTTTAAATTAAAAAGTTTACGTAACCATCTATTTTATATAAGGGTGATAGAATTTTAACATTCAATATTTTTAACTCTTCACCTAAAATTAGCTTACTTTATAAAAATATCAAGCATACATCCTAAGCTAATTTTGAAATTTTGAATATAAAATTTTATTTTAATTTAAAAATTTAAATAACTGAAATTTTAAAATTTATATTTAAAAAAATAAAAAATATAAGGAATAGTTACTTTAAATATAACCTTTTTTAATGACAAAAAATTTAGTTTTTTATCATTTCAAGTTAATAGTTTATGTTTTTTTACCATATTAGTGTTTATTCATTCATTTATAATAATGTTTTTTTAATATATTTTGGTTCCTTTACATTGGGTATAGTATATGAAAAAAATTAAAAAAATGGTATATATTTTAAAGGATCTAAAATATTGGGTTGTCGCATTCTCCCCCCTTTAAAACAATTAAACCCTCTTAATTTTAATTATCACTCACTAAAAAATATTGTTAAGGGTGTATATAACATTGATATGAATCAAGGGATAATTTCCAATTTGGTACCCACCATACTAATCCATGTGAGACTGTGAAACTCTAATATTCATTTCCAAGAGGTCAATCAAAATATTGAGTTTCTTTTTAACAATTTGAGTTAATCAAACGTTATTATTAATTACCCTAGAGATTTTATAGTCATCATTACATTTATATATGATTTTAGTTTGATTTGAAATATGAATTTCAATTTATATCTCCTCACAGTTAGAAAGGGAACCATTTAAAGAGAGATATTCAATGCCCCAAATAAAATTAAATTCCACTAATAGAATAATTAATAAGTCTCACATTGATAATATTCTCATAATATAAATACCTAGATACAATAATAATATAAGATAATATCAAATCATTTGGGTTTAAATTTTATGCTATTATAAAACACTCTAGGCCTACTAGGGTGGATAAAACTATATTCCAACTAGATATCCACAAATCTAGAGTAGAGATTGAGTGTATCATTTACAATACTTTACCATGAACTACTCTCAAAAGTGGGGATACCATAATATTCCCCATATTTCGTTTTTATGAGGTTTCTGATGTTGTTATCCTCTTTAGCTTTGGGATAGGTAATTTTTTTCAAAATGCCAAAACTCTAGGAATTTTATCTATTGGACTTTATTCTACAATGATTTATTGATCATTTTCGTCATAACATCTTTTTTATCATGAGCCCAATTGAAAATATATACACACATTAAAAAATTAATTGTTTCCATGATACATTCCATTCAGTTCTTCTTACAATATGTTTGACATGTATAAAGTTGAATCTGTTTTCCTTAAACATATTCAATAGCTAATCCTCTATGAAATAGCATCCTTCTCTTCTTTTTCCATAATAATGATCCTATATAAACTATAAATATCACATGATATAATCATATTCATAACCTACATATTATAAACATGAGATATGGGTGATCCTAAAATCTCTATAAAGGAAAAGGCATATCATAATGTATTAGATCAGAAACATGAAGGAGAATGTTATGAGGACCTAAATAAATTATTAAAATCTGAAAATACCATATACAGTAATAAAAAATCATTTTTAGTAAAATAATATCATAAAATTATTTTTAAGGAGTCATAACAGTTATGACATGGATCAAAACATGTCTCAATAATCATATATCATGTCATCATCGCTTAAAAGAGAGAAATACATTAAAAAATAACACATAGTCATAAAAACAGGTAATTTTATGGAAATGAATTGCATATTTAACATTTTACATAACATGATGAATAACATGAATTTTTGGAACAACCATAATCATAAAAATTGTTGTAAACAAATATTTTTACATCATATTTACACAAAA
This sequence comes from Viscum album, assembly GCA_963277665.1. Taxonomy (NCBI): domain Eukaryota; kingdom Viridiplantae; phylum Streptophyta; class Magnoliopsida; order Santalales; family Viscaceae; genus Viscum; species Viscum album. Next base: position 210,711,608 of record OY728155.1, on the reverse strand, counting down.
ACTTGTGAAAAAATCTTTTCATATCTCAGTCATTGAAAAAAAAATGGTTAACAAATCATCCCACATCGCATTCATAGTAAACAAATAAGGAAACATTATTCTCATATATCATTAACATAATATTTCATTATCTCATGTGATGTTAAACCTTAAACAATTCATCGAAGGTGATAAAGGAAAACACCCTTAATTATCCAAACATATGTGTGCAATGAAAAAATAAATCAAAAAATATATCTTAAAGAACCCATGGAAAACAAATTGTTTCTTAAACATTTTAGAAAAAACAGATAAAATTAAGTCACAAAATAATATGATTTAAAAATATAAATTTCAAAAAGGATTAATATAATTAAATATAGAGGTTGAAAAAATCATTATTTCATTAACGATAAACCACGAATGACAAATAGAAGTTAAAATATGAAATTTTTTACAAACTCTTTTAAAGAATTATTGTTTAAAAAATAATTATGTGAAGGGAGAGAGAAGAATTTTTAAAAACATATTAATAATATTTACAAATATAATATACTTCTGAATACATAAATCATATCAAAATAAAATGTGATGTGTATGATAAACCTTTTTAATTGTAAAATTGAAAAACCTTTTGAGGATTTTAAAATAAACTTATTGAAAATCCACATAGATAAACAGATAAAGAAACCATTTATTTAAAATTAATATAAGGGAATAAATGATCATTTTATATAAAAAATTTAGTTTCCTTTATATAATAGATAACATTTATGGCATGTAAAAACATGGATATGGAAGAAAATCGATTAAAATAAATTGTAAATTTTCATTAAATAATTCTTTTCAACAAACAAATAGAAATGTTAGGAAAGAAATAATTGGTGTGAAAATATATTACCCTAGTAAATATAGTGAAAATAAAATATAAAATCATTATAATATAGAATATAAAAATAATAATTTATAATATACAATTAATAATGATTATGTCTCGATAGAAATATTTGAGTCACACACCCCCATTCTTCCATTGTAAATTTTCAATAAAAAATCTATGAGAAGAATTATTTTTAATGAACATTTAATAGTAAAAAATAAATGAGTATAATGATAAAAAAATGAAAAATGTGAATTATTTACACTGTTTAAAATTAAATATAGGGTATATCTTAAACATGTCATATGTTATTAAAATTTGAGACAAAGAAACCCTAACTACATTAGAAATAATTTAATGTAATCCCATTGAAAGGTATGAATTGAAATTAAATATACAATTCCATGAATTAACAATAGTTGATAATATTATATATCAAATAGGATGTATATTCATCACATAAATGAAATTAGTTTTATAACACCAAGCATGTCTTAATGAGTATAATTTAAGATAAAAAACTCTTACGACATTTGAAACCTTCTAATAGAAACACCTTAAAAGAAATTGATCATCAAGTTGAAGATAAAATAGCATTAATAAGGATATTAATTGATATTAAATATCCAATTAGTATTATATACACCATTTAAAACAAATTAGATATATAAAATAACATGTTTCCCTAAGATGGAAGTTTTGAAACGAAACCTTTACATTCTAGGTAGAAATTCAATAAAAATCCTATAAAGGCGTGCTTGATTTGTTGATACATTTTCATTAATTATATTGGGAATAAAAACATTTTTTACCAGATATACATTTTTTTATAGATAAAATTATTTAATTGGGTTATCATGATGATTTCAGGTATTTTACAGCCAAATTCACAAGTCGAGGAAGATCCACAAAAGTACACATATACACAGTGTGTAATATGTATAAAAATGTCGTGTAACCTTTCTTAGACATGGAACTTCCATCCCAAGTACATTCTATGTATAGCTGACCAGAGATTACATGAAATGTACTTACCATTCAAATTCCTTTTTGGCACTTCTAGATGCGGTTGGAGGATACAGTCGATTCTACATGCCTTGTGGGGTGGCACTACATGCCTTGTATCCCCACCAACCGAAGGTCAATTCTTTCAAAGTCAAGGATCAATGCACCGCTCACCTACTAGTGTAGAAATACAATGAAACAATAGATCACTTTACTACTCGTCATTTTATTTCTTTTACACGTCGTGTAGTATTATTTTCAATAAATAAAAGGGTATCCCTTCCATGTTCAAGGTTCGACATCTAGGGGAGGTGCTTCCGCTCTAATGTTTGAACCTCCCTTTAATCTATTTTAATTTTCAATTCTATTTTCATTTAGGTTCAAGTGTAATTGTCCCCTTCCCCTTATTCCTCTCATATCCATGGTAGGGATTGAGTTTCAACTCAATCTACACAGTATAACCATGATCATAAGAGGGTAGTAGTCCCTATGTTGGGGGTTGTTTTAATAATTGTGTGTTATTTGTATTCAAAATAATGAAGTGAATTTTTCATTAGTAATTATGTTTATAATTTATTAAATGAATCTAACACCAAACTTACTGCTTGTGTCGTATTGGTCTAAGAATTAAACCAATGGGGAAAACTGATGGATTTTCAATGATCGAATCCATGACCGTTGGGTGAGCCCATTGCAGCTTTGTTTGGGGTAAATAACATAAACATATTTTAAGTAGTTAATTACCAGAAAAAGTAATTAACCATTAAATGTGTAGTCATTTATTTTCAGACCAAGAAACAATGATTTTATAAAATCCCTAGGGACAAATACCTTTAATTAATAAATTAAATATTTAATAATGATGTTTTAAATTACAAAATTTATCAAAGTTACAACCCCAAAATGATTATTCTTCTATTTTTTTTGTTCTTATATTGCTTTTAATTTAATTCTCATAAGTATTTTCACTTAATATATTGTTCCCTTAACTATTTCTTTTTGGAAAACCAATCATGATTCACCAACTTGTGTTGCAACTTGCGGGATTTCCATTATCTCTATGGGTTCGACCCCAACTGCCATTAGATACCTAGTAGTTGGTTTAGAAGGGGGCATCAATTTCTGATTTGGGCCACACCTGGCGATGGGAGTGGTACCAAATTCCAGCAACGTTGATGGGGAGCATAGAAAGCAGCAGTACGAGTCTTGGTCAATGGTTGGTTTTTCTATTATTTTTCAATTTCTCTTTCTTCATTTCTTGATTCATTTTTTTGCGAACCTAAACCAATGATTCCATGGATTATCATCTGATTGGGTAGTGGTATGGCCCACTTGGAGAGGATTTTTATTCATATGATCTAGTGCTATCTTACCCCTACTCGAAAGAGTATTATCCATATATAGATGATGGGTTCCAATATGAGGAAAACAAATTTACCTTATCCAACCCACCCTAATCTTATTCTCCTTTAAAATCATTTATGGGTAATACAAAAAAAATTATTGATGATGGATTCACTTACCACACACTAGTTGGACCAAACTACAAGGTTGGAACAACTCGAAAATATGGTAAAATAACTCTCTAAGATAATTTCAAAGATGGATACTCCATTTGAGTTTGAGGATGGGTTTTCAATGTTCGTTTCAACTGAGGAGACATGTTATGATGTGGTCCCCACATGTCATTCTTTATGAATTTCAGAAATTAATTTTCAGAAATCAAATTTTTAATACAGGGACACATCATGTCATGTTAATACTCAACATGATCACAAATGTATTTCTAACACCTCAGTTTATTCCACACATGTTCTAGAGGAATTCTGTGATTAGTTTTAGGTATTCATCATTTCAGAGAACGAACCTCTGAATGGAAAGGTCCTACCTATTCAAGACAAGAATCGAGTCCACCTTCAGCATCTAATGGTCAAAGAGCAGGGTTACTGTAAGCCACTGCCCAGACCATCTGAAGGTCATAAAACATGGAAACTAGATGAAGGAATAATACGTATGTGGTGGTTCGAACTACGGAATCCACATCCGCCTTCAGATTACATGTAATTAACCTTGACTCTTGTCAAGCCAAAGACCTAAAATAGAGGCACATTATCATAGAAAACCCATCCATTTTTTATCCCCTCTATTCTTATTTTACTTCATTTTAATAAACAGATAGTGTGTCCATATCTACACACACCATGTTCCACCTTATCTTCTGTCTACTATTTAAATAATAACAAAAGGCCAACACACATCATGTATACCGTTTAAAATAGCTTGTACTTTTTTTAAGGGAAAATAATTATATATATTTTAGTTTAATGACATATTAATTAATATAATCATCATGGATGAGGCATGTGATAATGGTAAGGTCACTGGAGTATATCTGAGCCACTTGTAGTTTGAATCACTCCACACCTACCTTCGTTACAGGGATCATTCTTTTCGAACCTGTGTTTCAATTAAAATGGAATGTGATGTGTTTTCCAATTAAAATAAAATTTTTTCAAAATAAAATAAAACCCATGATCAGATTGGATTGGATGGTAGGGTCATAACCCACAGATCCAAACAACTCAGGTTTGAGCCCTGACAACTGACATAATTCCATCATTTTTCACATAAATAAAACTCATATAGTGTTTATTTCAAAAGAAGTTTTGTGTTATATATTTCCATAGTGACTTAAAATATTTTTCAAAATAAAACATCACATGTAGGTGAAGTGGGTTGATTGGAAAAGTCCTAGCCATTGGTTCAAAACACCAATGTTCGAACTTGGATAATCTGTCCACTTCATCCCAATATTTCAAAAATTAAAACCACACATCGTATGTTGTTATTTTCACTATGTATTAAAATACATATACATTAAATATTAAAAGGTAATAAAAATGTTCAACATTACCACCATCGCTCCAATGGTTGAGGTCTTGCATTTGTATCACCCGATCGACGGTTCAAATAGTTCCCCAAGCACTGGACCAAAGGTTTTAGTTCTCTTTTTTAAATTTTAGAAAAAACAAGAATTTCTCGGACGCATTACGTGAATAGGTTTTTTTCATTTTTAAATAATATAAATTTCTCAGATAAATTTCTCTTTAAATTATAGATAATAATTATTAAATAGTTCATTATAATAATTATACATATTAGGATATATATGTATATAGCTTTTACACGTTGTGTGGAATCAACTACAGGCCATGTAGTTCTTCCATAAAAGTCGGGATGCCCTAACTGGGAAGAGCCCATGTCGAACCACCCTCTTCCCCATTTTCTCCCTCTCACAGCTTCCTTTGTATGCCTCTCTGCCTCTCTTCCTCCCATCGTCCATTTTGGTTCATCTCAGGCCTATATTTCATCATCATTTCCATCTTTGTACAAGGTATTTTGTTCAACACTCTAAGACCCCAGCCTTAAACACAACATAATCTTTAGTTAAGTCCATAATTTTAAATTGAGTATATATTCATGTTTAGAGTCTTAGAGAATTAGGCCATAAATATTACATTACATATCAAATATTACAAAATATACACTTCTACACTAACTAATTTTTTCACAACAATAAAAATCATTAAATAAAATATTAATTATTTTCTTGATATAAATATTCTTGAATTATTACTTTCTCTTACACTTCCTTATACCCTATGAAATTTTTTTCAAAAACATGGGATGATCATAAGTAGCTCAGTGAGGGTTATAAAATAATGAAATAAAACATTAGTCCACCAATACATGAAAATAAAAGAAATCATACATTTCACAAATAAAACATAAGATATTTAACACACCTCATGAAATCATAGGATTCATGAATAACACATTGAAATAATATATCAAAAATGTAACTTGTGGCATCGATAACATACATACATTATAGATTTCACTGCTACATAGGGAGTTATGTTTGGAATACCTATCACAGTATATTCTCAAAATCTCTTAGGAGAAACATTAACCTTTACCTCTGTAACATTACCCAATGCATTATAGAGATATCTTGGGCTCACCGTCCCTCAGTTTATAAATATACCACCAATATATGTAAACAATTCCCAAGAACCATAATATAATCATAACACATAAAACAATCATAAAGGTAAGATAACATTTCCACATTCGAATCACAATATAACATTTCATGATATTGACATAATCAATACATTCTAAAAACTATTTTCAATACCAAAATACATTAAAAGTTTTTTTGTTATTTATTTTATTTTTTAAAAATGTTATGTCTTGTTAAAGAAGCCAGATATCAAATAATACTCATAGCGGCGGAAAGATCATTGTCATTGTGTACGTTGAAAAGATAAATTATTTTTGTAATTTAGTAAAATGCATCATGAAAACAATATTCACTTTGAAAGAAATTAAAAGTAAAATCATTTAATACACCATATAAAATAAGGTCATGTATAAATTAAATTATTCATCAATTAAAAGAGATTGAGACAAAGTCTCTTACCTTGATTTTGACTCGTCACGTATGTCCCTTTTTCCTCCTGAATAATATACATAAGTTAATTTCTACATTATTTATAACCTTTTTCAAGATTATTATTCCTTTTATATCACTTATTACCATGTAAAAAACATTAAATAATTGTTTAAGCTAATATCGGTCGTTTTGTCGATATTCGGTACTTGAGTTAAAAATGAACTTGTTGTAATTACAAATTGTCCATGTGGTCAAAATCCCATTATATCCATAATGATATTCATGATTTAAGTCTCATATATATCCAGTATATATGAATTTAGATCCATTATATATGTATTCATAATAGTCAATAGCATTTGGTGATAAGAAATGAAATGCACCATTCATGGAGACGATTAGCCGTACATACGCATTAATGCTGCATTCATTTCTTTTTCATATTTAATGGAATGGAAACAAAATGATATAGAGGTATATTATAATTCCATTATAATATCATATTTTCTATTTGTTACATAATTTCATTAACCCGTCCCTTATATTATCTATGTATGGCATGAATGAGTCATATCACATTGAGGGGGCGGTAGTATGCACTTCCTCAAATTAAATTATCGTATTTTCACATTATGGAAAGCATAAAGGTATGATTTAAAAAAAAGAAGAATAAAGTTGATATAAATATAATAAATAAAATATATAAATATAGTTCCATCATAATGTACACCATGAGAGGTTGTAGGGGAAAATTGAACAATCATCATTTCATGAGGCAGCAGTCTGCCGTCCACAGAAACAGTATGTTCATATCCATTTGATGAAGGTGTGTGTATGTGTAGTTAGAATCCTTCTCATAAAAATATCCCAGTATATTTAGGATATTATTTTTGTTATGTAATCAATTAATAAAAATATAATATAAATTTAATAAGTAAAATAATGGAAAGGAAATTTAGAGAGTAGGTTACCTCTAAAACGTGTAACTCACATTGATTTGAGCCAAAAGGATTCCTTGAATTTCCTTCTTCCTATGATAAGTCTTCAAAAAGGAATGGATGAATTTTGGGAGCTTATATGGGTAAATTTTGGATGATAAAAGGGTCTTGATTGGTGTTAACAAATTTTTAAATATGATTTCCTTTTATAAGAGGGAGGAGGGGCACTTTAGGAATGTTTGAATGTATTATTTTACTATAAATTTATTCTCAGTTTTTAATTGCCCCAAAGTCATTTATTACAAATATAAGATACTTTTCGTTCTAATAATGCTCAAAAAAAGTTTTACATGTGTCTAGGTCACAAAGATAACTTATCTTTTAGATTTAACCCTTAATTAACCAATTTAACTTTTAACATGTCTTCTTGTATATTCATATTATGAGGTTAATGTAGTTATTAAAAAATGACAATAGAATATAAAGTCGTTAATTAATGACATGTTCAACATTATATAAGTCATTAGGATGAATATAAGTTTTTTAGGTCTATTACATCATTTAATTAAATAGTAATTGTTTTAAAAACTCATTTATGTCAGTTTTTATATTATTCATATCATGACCTTTTTTAAAAATCCATAACAACTTTATTCCTTTGAAAAAGCTTTATTAATTCAATGTTAATAAGTCATACGCATCCATAAAATTCGTTTATGGAATAAAAATGTTTTAAAATAAATTTATTTTTATATTTATAATATCATTTATTTAAATCTTTCATTAATATGGTAATCAGTACATCATCATTGTGTCAAAACTATATTTACTTGTTTCAGGTATAAAAATTATAAATAAAATACCATGATGTAGGAAATATTTTTTTCTTTATAATGACGATTTATTGTTTAATATATCACTTATATATCCCCATATAAAAACTAGTAAAAGGGAATTTTTATGTTATATTGTTCTTTACTTTAAATTTATTCTTATAAAATGTCATTTTCACATCAAAGTGACTCCATGGGGTCTCCAGATCTACCCAAGGATTCCCATGGTCTGACATATTTAATCCAATATTATTAATAAATGAATTAGGGTAGTTTAATATTATTATAATATTATTTTTTACCCTGATTTACCAGATTTAACCTTTAACCATAGTAAACAAAATATTTACTGAGGTTACTATTCATAATTTCTAATAATAAAAAGTACCTATTTACACATTTTGGACCTCCTGATTCCAAATATAGAACCCTTTTCCCAATTCAAAATATAGAAGTGGTAGAAATTAATTTAAAATTTATTCCCATTGTCAAAACCAAAAACCGTGTTTTTAAGAAGAAATAACTATCAAAAGATTGACATGTGTTTATGTCTAATTAAAAAGTAAAATCACTTAAAATGACCAACATCGAATTAAATGATAAAAATATAATCCAATTAATCCTTAAAAACAATTAAAATTACAATCTATCTATATAAATAAATTATATGAAAATTTGGTTTTGAATTAAAATGCTGTATTTTTCACTATTCATTAAAAAATGAACTTTATTAAAAAATACCCAAATTTAATCCAAAGTAAATTTTGATGTCCCACTTCCAGAGAATATTTTTATTTTGTCAAATAGAACATATAAAAATGACAAAAATTAGATTTAAAAAGGTCTCTCCATCAAAAGGCAATAAAATGACCTTTTTAAAAATATTAGAGTATTTCATTCATAAAATCGGATTCAATCTTATTTTAAGCGTCAAAAATTTATCGAAAAAATGTAAATACATTTAAAAAAATGTATAATCATATTTTATTTAGTTCTGTTCATTCTCTCCAATACAATGTTGATTAGTTAACTACCATTTAAAATAATATTATTATATTATTTTCCAATATAACTCAATATTGTGTGCAACGTATGATTTTAAAGAAACCTATTGTTGTGTGTTGAGTATGATATTGGATATATAATCCCCTATAAAATAAAATTAATAGTTAATTTAAAAATATTAATAAATATAAAAATGTCATATTCTTTATTTGATTGGGATGTTACATCCTTCCACCCTTTTGGAAATTGTGTCCTCGCAGTTCTCTTTACTTATTAAATAAGTAGGGGTATTTATCCCTCGTAGAATTTTCAGATTCCCATGTTGCCTCTTAAACCATATGGTTTTTTCACAAATCCATTACCTAATGAATTAACTTATTCCACGGCACATTCTCTCTTCGGTGAAGAATCTGGACTAGTTGTTCCACATAAGAGAGATTCTCTTCCAACTAAAATGCCATTGGTCTCAAAACATGAGATGTATCTGGTATATACTTCCTCAACATTAAAACATGGAAAACATTCTGTATCTAGGATAAACTATGAGGTAAAACCAATTTTTTTGAAATTAATCCAACTTTATAAAGGATTTAATCTGATCCATTGACCCTCAGACTCAGCTTTCCATTCTTACCAAAACGCATCACACTTTTCCATCGAGAAACATTGAGAAAGTCATGATCACATACCTGAAAAAAAAGATCCTTCCTCCGGTTATCCGAATAAATTTTCTTCCTGCTTTGACCTATTCTCATGTTCTTCTGAATCAACTGATATATTTCTTCCATCATCTCTACCAATTCTATTCCCATCAACTTCTTTTCACCTACTTCATCCCAAAATGATAGATTTTAACACTTCTTTTCATATAATGTTTCAAATGGTGCCATCTCTAAATTAGAATGAAAATTTTTATTATAGGAAAACTCAACCAAAGAAACATGTTGGTCTCAACATCCCTAGTAATTCATTGAACAATCAAGTATCATATCTTCCAAGGAATGAATAGTTCATTCGGACTGTCCATCTGATTGGGGATGAAAAGTTGTATTGAAATTTAATTAAGTTACCAATGAATTTTGAAGGAACTTCCAAATGTTAGAAGTGAATCTAGGATCATGATCAGATACAATGGAGAGGGGAATACTATGTAAAATAAATATCTAATTAATATACAATCTAGAAAGTTAATCTATAGACAGATTATCTCAAATATGAAGAAAATGACCACATTTAGTCAATCTATCAACAATAAAACAGATTTCATTGTTACCTCGAGAAGTTATTGGTAAACACAATATGAAATCCATGGTCACATTTTACTATTTCTAGTTTGGCATTAAAAAAGTGTGAACCGTCCTTTTTGGTAACTTCTATTATTATTTAACTTGTTGACAAGTTAAACACTTCATAGTAAAGTCAGGAATATCTATTTTCTTTCCATCCCACCAGTAATACTCCTGATGATCTCTATACATTTTTGTACTTCCTGGATGAAATGAAAACGAAGAACTATAAGCCTTACATAATAAATCTTTCTGCAACTTTGAATCACAAGGAACACATAACCTCCTTCCAAACCACAAAACACACTCTTTATCAGTGTTAAATTTAGGTAACTTACCCTTTTGAACCAATTTTACCTTTTTGCAACTCGCTATCTTCTTTCTGTGCTTTCTTAATTATTTCTGATAGAGATTATTTTGCTACCACATAAAACAAAATAGAGGAATTCCATGCACCAACAACTTCAAATCCATAATTCAGAAAATCAAAAACAAAAAGGATCTCATTCCAAACATATCATGGTTATTGTAGCATTACTCTTTAGACTCAAAGCGTGATCTACTTTTTTTCCTTTCCTAGATGGTAATGGATCGTGCAATCATAATCCATTATTAATTCTATCCATATCCTCTATCTCATGTTTAATTATTTTTGAGTGAATATATACTTAAAAATTTTGTAATCAGTATATATTTCACACTTTACTCCATACAAATGATGCCTCCAAATTTTCAAAGAAAAAAACTACATAAGATAATTACAAATCGTGTATCTGGTAATTTAATAGACTAGGTTTTAACTAGCATCAAGCACTGAAAATAACCTGATCATTCTGCATAAGGTCACATCCAATTCATTTCAATAAAGCATCACTATAGATAACAAAGTTTCCATTTCATGAAGGCAGTGCCAAAACTAGAGTATTCACCAATCTTATTTTTAATTCCAGAAAACATTCATCACATTCCATTTTCCAATATAAACATAACACCTTTTTGAGTTAACTTAGTCAGTGGGCTAGATAACTGCACAAAATTTTCAACAAACCACCAGTAATTACCTGCTAAACCAAGAAAACTATAAGTCTCAGTTATATTTGTGGGTCATGGAAATTGTTTAACAACATTTATTTTAGTTGGATCAACATTCATTCCATCTTTTGAAATAATGTTACCAAGGAATGAAATTTATTATAACCTAAACTCACACTTTCAGAATTTCCCATATAATTTTTTTTCTTTTATGGTTTTCAAGACAACCCTTAAATGACTTTAATTCTCCTATTTAATTTTATAATAAACCAAATACATCATCAATAAACACAGCCACGAACTTATCGATGAAATCATGTTAAATTTTATTCTTATGATCCGTGAATACAGCAGGTGCATTGGTTAACCCTAAAGGAATAACTAAATATTCATAATGGCTATATCTAGTACAAAATATGGTATTCATAATGTCTTCTTCCATTACTTTCAACTGATGGTACCCCGACCTCTTTTCAATCTTTAAAAAATAATAAGCTACCTGGAGTTGATCAAAAAAATCATCGATATGAGTCATAAGATACATGTTCTTAACAGTGATATTATTTATGGCTCTATAATCAATGCAAAGTCTCATTGAACCATCTTTATTTTTAACAAACAATACTAGAGAACCCCATGGTGATGTGCTAGGTCGAATGAACCATTTATCTAACAACTCCTGCAAATGTTTTGGTAACCCTAAAAGATCTATTTGAGTCATTCGATAAGGGGGTTTTGATATTGTCTTAGAATCAGAAACTAAGTCAGCTATAATTCAACTTCTCGATCAGGTTTTATACCAGGATACTCATGAAGAAATATATCAAGATACTCATTGATAACTAATAAATCATTAATCTGAACAGTTCCTTTGTTTTAGACAATATTTCCATGGTAATATTAATTTCTATCTTTTACTAGTTTCTCAGATTCCTAATATTTTATCAAAAGTAAGGGTTCATTATTGTACACAAACTGAAAATATTTCTTTAAAGAATCCTCTTTAGCTCTGTGTTCAATCTTATAATGATAGATAGACAGCTAATCCATACCGAAAATAACTTCAAACTCTACTAGTGTCAAAAAAATATGGTTTGTAGGTAGATTCTTATTGCACACATGTATAGAAAGGTTCTTATAATTTCTTTTCGTCTCAACATATCCACCAGGTGTTTTTAACACAAGCTCAGAACTCATATCTTGAGATGGAATTCCCAATTTACTAAGAAATTTATCATAAATGAAAGAATGTATATACCCTGAATCAAACAACACATTGTCTTAATTTGAATAAAAAATGGTGTACCCGATACTACTTCATTTTATGGCCCAACATTTGCTGAAGTAGTTTCAAAGGATTTCACTACCCCATTCTGCATGTAGTGTAGCATCTTTTCTTCATTTCAGTTCATTTTTGGACACTCATTTTCCTAATGACCCATTTAATTTCACTTAAAAATTTTTACTAACTGTAAATAATATTTTGTCTTACCATTAACCTGATCCTTTTCAATGTAATTATGAGCCTTGTATCCCAATTTACCACATCATAAGCACTTACCAGAATTCAAAAGGCATTCCCCAGTGTGATTTTTACCACAATTTTCACAAGATATAAAAAAAATATTCTTACCATCCGAATTTTTTGAAGAGTTCTTCACTTTTTCTTCAACCTCGACCTCTTATTTTTTTGTTTTTTAAAGAACACATGATCATTATAAAACTCCATTTCCACTGTCTCCACACATCGAACATGTTTTTCATAACTTTTTACTCACGAGAAGCTAAAGCCATTCGATACATTCTATTTAATCCTGAGTACAAATGATTGATTTTACTATCAAGATCTCGAATAAAATTTAGAGCATACCTTGCCAGTCAACTGAATTTTGCTTCATAAGAAGCCATTGAGTCATCCTCCTTCTTCAATTCTAGGAATTTATTTTACATCCTAAGTCGAACCACAATCAAATATTTCTCATCAAACATAACCTTGAATTCATCCCAATCAAGAGAATCATTCTCCTCACTATTCCTGATATTTTTAAATGTCAACCACCACTGATCAGATTCACCTTCAAATTGGTAAAAAACAAGACTATCCTTTTGATGTTCTAAACACCCCATGAAATCAAAAATTGTTTTGAGTGCTTTAATCCACCCTTCACCTAGCATGGGGTTAGATAATACTCCGAATGATGGTGGATTTTACTTCATGAAATTCCCCAATACTAACATGTTCATCTATGGTTGATCTAGAAAATATAGTACATGTATAAAAACACCATTTATAGACTAAGTCAATTGTTCCATCACTACAAAAAACTATTCAGTCTTGATTTTGACCATCTTAGGTTACAGATTTGGAAGGTTGTTTTCCTCTTGATGTTGTCCCATCATAACTGCCATGTTTCCTCTATGGAAAAACATTCTAAACACATATATATCTTAGCCAATAGAACATGGTAGTCTTAAAATGATATATCATTTCAATCTTCCATTAAATTAATTAATTTAACAATATCCTAACTCCTATAGTTGTCGAAACTGACCTATGGTACCAACTATAAGGCCTCATCCATAAAAATTACATAATCATGAGTTATGTCAAGAATTCGACGTTGACTATCTTCTCATGTTTTGAGTTTTAATGAATTAGGACATAAATATTACATTACATATCAAATATTACAAAGTATACACTTATACTCTTAGAAAGTTTTTCATAACAATACAACGCATTAAATAAAAGAAGAATTATTTTCTTCGTATAAATATTCTTGAAATATTCCTTTCTCTTACCCTTCCTTATACCCAATGAAAAATATTTCAAAAACATGGTATGTGCATAAAAATATCAGTAAGGGTTATAAAATAATTATTGAAAACATTAGTCCATAAATATATAAAAACAAATGAAATAATACTTTTCCTTCATAAATCATAAGCTCTTTACCATACCTCATAAAATCATAGGATTTATGAATAGAACATAGAAATCATAAATCATAAAGGTAACTTGTGGAATCCATAACATACATACATTGTTGCATTCACATCTATATAGGGAGTTGTGTTTGAAATACCCATCACAGAATATCACCTAAATATATTAAGAGAAACATTAATGTTTACCTCTGTCACGGTACACAATGCATTGAAGAGCAATCTCACGCTCACCCACGCTTGGTTTATCATGGAACCACCCATATACGTAAACAATTTCCAAGAACCATAACATATTCATAACACATAAAATAATAATAAAGGAAAGAAAAAATTTCCACATTCCAATCATAATATAACTTTTCAAGGTATTGACATAATCAATACATTATCAATACCATATTCAATACCAAAATAAGTGAAAAGGGTATTTGGTATTTATGTTCTTTTTTAAAAAATTTACGGCTTGATAAGGAAGTCAGATATCGAATAATGATCCTAGTAGCGGAAAGGTTGTTGTCATCACGTACGTTAAAGAGAAATGTTATTTTTGTCATTTATTAAAGTGTCTCAAACAAATAATATTCCCTTTGAATTTAATTAAAATTAAATTTTGTTTATACATCATATTAAATATTTTTGTTTATAAATCAAAATATGACCCGATGAATGGAGATTGAGATGAAGTCCCTTACCATGAGTCTGACTCATCATGTATGTTCTTTATCCATCCTGAATAAAAAAATTATGTTAATTTCTAATTGATTTAGACACTTTTTCAGGATTATTATTCCTTTTATATCACTTATTACCTTGTTATAAACATTACATTATTATTTAAGTTAACATCGGTCATTTTTTCGATATTCGGTACTTGAGTCACAAATGGACTTGTTATAATTAGAAATTCTCCATGTGATCAAAAGTCCATTATCTCCAGAATTATATTTATGATTTAAATATAATATATATCTAGTATATATGTATTTATATCCATTATATATATATATATTTAGAATAGTCCATAACATTTGGAGATAAGAAATGAAATACACTATTCATGGAGACGGTAAATCGTACGTACGCGTGAAGGCTATATTCATTTCTTTTTCATATTTAATGGGATGAAAAATAAATGAAAAATAAGTATATTATAATTATAGTATAATATCATATTTTATATACATTACATAATCTCGTTAACCCCATCCCTTATATGTTCCATGTATGGCATGAATGAGTCATATCACTTTGAGGGGGCGGTAGTCCACACTACCTCAAATGAAATTATCATATTTACACATTATGGAAATTATTAATCTATAATTAAAATATAAAAAAAGAAGCATAGAGACTATATAAACATAATAAATATAATATATAAATACAGTTCAATTATAATGGCCACCATGAGAGGTGATAGGGGAAAATTGAACAATCATTGTTTCGTGAGGCAGTAGTTCGCCGTCCACCGAAACAGTATGTTCATATCCATTAGATAGAGGTGTGTGTATGTGTAGTTTGAATTATAATCATAAGAAAATCCTAGTATATTTAGGATACCAGTGTTTTTATGTAATCAAATAATAAGAAAAGAATAGATATTTAAGAAGTAAAATAATGGAAAGGATCTTTAGAGAGGACACTACCTCTAAAACGTGTAACTCCATTTGATTTGAGAGAAAAGGCTTTCTTGATTTGCCTTATACCTATGTTAATGATTCTAAGAGGAATACAAAGATTTTGGGAGCTAATTTGGGTAGAGTTTGGATGAGCCAATGTGCTTGATAGGTGTGATTAAATGGGTAGTGGTGATGCCCTTTTATAAGAAGGATGAAGGGCACTTTAAGAAAGGTTGAATGTATTATTTTATTATAAATTTATTTTCGGTTTCAAATTGTCCCAATGTAATTTATTTCAAATATAAGATTCATTTTGGTCAAAAACCTCTCAAAAAATATGTTTTATACAAGTCTGTCAAAAATTTAACCATATTTCTTAGCTTTAACCCTTAGTTATCTAATTTAACTCTTACCATTTCTTGTTGTATATTCATACTCTATGGTTAATAGAGTTACTATAAAATGCCAATAGCACCTCAGGTGGTTCATCAATGACATTTTCAACATTATCTAAGTCATTTTTCCAAATATTAGTTTTTTGGGAATATTATATCATTTAATAAAATATTATTTTTTTTAAGAAAACTCATTTATGTTAATTATTATACTATTAATATCATGAATTTTTTTAAATATCCATAACAACTTGATTATTTTGAAAACAATTCATTAATTATAAGATAACAGGTCATAATAATCCATAAAATTCATGGATGGCATAAAATGTTTTAAAATAAATTTATTTTAATATTTATAATATCATTTATCTAAATCCTTCATTAATATGGTAATCACTAAATTATCATTGTGTCACAAATATATTTATTTGATTAATTTCTCAAAAATATAAATAAATACCATGATGTAGGAAATATTTTAAACATTCTAATGACTAGTTATAGTTGAAAACATGACTCATATAACCCCATATAAAAAAATAGTAAAAAAGACATGTTTAGGTTATATTTTTTTTTTACAATAAATTAATTCTTATAAAATGTCATTTTCACATCAATGTGGCTCCAAAAGGTCTCTAAATCGACCACAGGATTCCCATGGTCGGTTATATTTCATAAAATAGTATTGGAACACGTGTTAGGTTAGTTTAATATTATAATAATATTATTTTTCACCCTTATTTACCATATTTACCCTTTAACCATGGTAAATAAATTATTTACGAAAGTTACTATTCATAATTTCTAAAAATATATGGAAATTATTTACACAATTTGGACCTCCTTATTAAAATATGGAATCCATTTTTTTAAATTCAAAACACAGAAGTGTCATAAATTAATTTAAAATTATTTCCTATTTCAAAACCAAAAAAGGGTTTTTAATAAATAATAACTATCAAAATAATGACATGTGTTTATGTCTAATTAAAAAAGTGAAATCACTTCCAATGACCAAAATTTGATTAAATGATAAAAAGATAATCCAATTACACTTTAAAACCAATTTAAAGTAAAATCTAACTATATAAATTTATTAGTTGAAATGACAGTTTTGAATTTAAATGTGGTATTTTTCCCTATTCATTGAAAAATAAACACTATTAGAAAAATACCAAAATTTAATCCAAAACAAATTTTTATTTACCAATTCTAATGAAGAATATTATATTGTCAAATTGAACATATAAAAGTGACAAAAACTAGATTTAAAAAGGGTTCCCCATCAAATGGAAATAAAACACCTTTTTAAGAATATTAGATTATTTCATGATTGAAATCAGATTCATTCTTATTTTAAGCCTCTACAGTTTATCGAATAAATTTAAAGAAATTTTATAAACATGTATAGCCATTTTTTAGTTATTTTTGTTCATTCCCACTAATACAATTTTTATGCGTTAACTAACATTTAAAATAATATTATTATATTATTTTTGGGTATAACTAAACGTTGTGTAAAACTTATGATTTTTAAGAAACCAATTATTTCGTGTTGGGTATGCTATTGGACATAGAATCCTATTTAAAATAAAAATATTATATAATTCATAAATATTAATGAATATGAAAATTTAATATTCCCTATTTACCTGGGATTTTATAGACACCCTCTATTTAATAATTTTATTCATGTTTAGGGTGATTTAAGGGATCGCCCGACCATTCGACATCCACATGCATTACACAAGATAAATTAAAAACAAATTCCATGTACTATAAGTAAAAACCCACAAACATTATTTTCTTCAAATAAAAAATACATGGCATGAACGTTTGATATACACTGTGTATAGTGAATTTGACCACATGGGGAGCAAACCGTGTACGGAGAACAAAAAACCCTAAGCCCAAGTAACAACACATGACATGTATGTTCTGTACATGGAATATACCCTATTCATCAAGAGTAATCCGTGTGAGGGGTATAAATTTCTTTTAAGCCATGTTCTGACACACACATCGTAGTTCTGACACATAGTGTGTACTATATTGTATGACTCCTCATAACCAAGTCAGTGTGCGGTCACTTACATTGTCCCCACCCCATTTTCCCACACATGGCATGTACACATCTCCAAAAAACATATCCTATACATTTACCAATTATATTCCCACTCAGCATGTTTATCCAGAATACATGGATTCCTAACCAGATCAAACTACACGATGTGTACGCTGGATCCACCCATTGTGTACCATTTTTTCTAATTTCTCACTTTACTATCTTATTTTTCATCTTCCTTATCTTTTTTTCTGATATCCATATATTTCATCTAGACAGATAGAGATCACACCAGGGGGAAGTGGACCACACTTTCTAATAAGGAGGAGAGACTGGTTCACCACCAGATCCGACTTCAGCCTTCAGTGGAATCTTTACCAAATTTTCCACTTTGTCCACCGCCATCTTTGGCGTCACTTCCTTTTCTTCTCCCACACCATCATCTTATCTATCTTTCAATAATACTTCCCCATAAACAATAAGATCTAATTACTCCAGTACAATAGTTCCCACTACCTTTGCGGCAGCTTCTTATCCATCCATGATAGTAGTAGACCCAACTGTGTATGTTTCGCCTTCCACCGCTAGCTTGACCTCAAGTCCAGCCCCAGTCTCAGCAGCTCCACTTGCTACTTCCATAGCTGGACCTTCCACCTCTGTAGTTGTGGACCCACCATGGAATGCAGGAGTAGCTTCCCGACCACATCCACACCCCCACCTAATAGGATCTGAGGTCCATCCTGTTGAAGATAGATTGCAGTCTCGTTCTGGGTGCACGATCCTATTTAGTGGCCATTTCTTGGATATCATAGTTCCCCAACATATGTGTGTCTCGGAGGAGATCAATGAGATTTTGGGGCATACAATGCTTCTGTACACTCTTTAGGATATCACTCCTACCTTTCGAGATTTATTTTTGGAGTACTTAGTGACCTTTTAGTTTGATTGGGACTATCATTGAAAGCCCACCGATAAAGCTAATCAGGTAGGAATTTGTCTGGGTGGACAACATTTTTCACTCCATGTGTCCGATTTTGTATGAGGGTGTGTCTTCTACCCTCATCCTTCCACCGCACCTTTTTTCTCCACCCCCAACTTCCTTGAATACTCTGACCTTATTTCAATGTGGTGGGAGCTTTTTGGGCCGGACCACATGTATACCTCAAATTCTCAAAAGAGAACGATCATCATTCCCCCCCCCATTCATTTCATCCATCGGTTCTTCAGTGCCCTTATTTTACAACTCCATGAGGACATGGGTGTCATGTCTAGACGATACATGGACCTCTTCACTTATTTTGTTCGGAATTACTACCCCTACCTCCCTTGTCTTTTCGCTACTTACATCCATTCCCTTATCCATGGCCATGAGGGAAACCCGAATGGCGGTTTCTATACCCCCCAAATGGCACAATATTTAGGAGTTTTTTAGGTATCTCTCCCTCACGATAACTTATTTTCTCCCCAGCGTATGGACATCATCATGATTATTCACATGAGGATGGTCGAGAATCAGGGATCCAGCTTCGTGCTCATTCCAGACTCCCTAGATCATGTAGGGGTAAGAGATAACCTAGCTTCTTCTATTAGTGTTTCTGATCCATACCCACCCCTCCATCTGTGTATGATCCTTCTTTATCCCACCCCCTTCTTCCTCCCTTACTTCTTATTCCATCATCCCATATTATTTTGGTCTATCCATAGCCCCACCTCCACTCGTAACCTCAACTAATTTCTTCATATCCCTCTATCGGGCTAACATGTCGCACTGCCCATATGATATTTCTCAGACATTGGTGCGGCTCGAGTAGATTTTGAGGATTCTTCTTTAGCATTCATAAATTCAGTTACCCCCATCCCCTACTTCCCCATCCAATCCTAAGCCAAACATTTCACATCCACCGCTGAAATCACTGGACATAGATTATGTTCTGCATTCCACTCATCCCCAAATGCTACCACTACTTTCAGCCCTACTGGCCCTGAAATGCTTCCTACCGTACATTTCAATCTTCGGTCTCCTACTCATACTACTTTTACTACCACGACCGGTGTACTCCATGCAGCCCCCACACGGAGCACTGATCCTGAGCTTCCCACTTCCTCTACCACATATCATTCTATGTCAGATCCCTCAGTTCCTGATGATCCCTCTTCTGAGGTGACACTAAGACTAGTTTTTGTACACTTGTTTCTTTATATATATATATATATATACATATATATTTCTTTTTTTATATGATTTTGATGTGACGGTAATGTTCATACATATTTCTTTTTCCATTTCATCAATAGTCACATGTACTCTGGCACGCTATGGGAATCTATTTTCATGTACTTACTATATTTTTTATCTTTCTATGAGGGGATTATTATTTTTTATTTTCTTTTCATTTTTATTGTTTTTTTCCATATTTCTTTTCTTCCCCTCATCTGGTCCCACATGTGTCTTCCCATATCCTCTTCTCTTCTTTAGTGGTTCACTTGGGGGACCATGTGCAGTATTAAAGTGTGGTGAGACTCCCTGACTACACTAGTTGTTTCCATTGAACTGATATAGTATACATGATTAATTGTTGAAATATTTTAAAATATGGATGATTTTGTATTAATTGTAGTTATACATAATAAATATATAAAAGGTTATTTTAAGAATGTATATTCCTATTTTTAGTGTCAATGTATTTTAAAATGATTACTCATATAGTTTAATTATTGATTCAAATTCTTTTTTATTTACATTTACTAGACTAATCATGATTATTCGTGTTATGACCTAATTGAACCTTTACTCTTCCTCATTACTGAAAGGCATTTAGGGCATTTTTTCATATTCGTCCTCATACCCTCTTTTGTAAGGTCCCATATTTTCATAGGGTACGTTTTTGTTTATGTTTTGGTTTTTACTCTTATAGTTGGATAGATAAGTGTTTCCCCATGTTTAGATGAAGGTTCTAGGGGTGTTTCATGGGTTTTTCGGGGGTTTAGTACATGAAAGTGGAAGAAAAGGTACTTCCTAGTAATGTTACACAGTTTGTGCACAGTTAGTGAAAACTGTGCAGAGTATCCCAAGTAACCATGCGAATATGGACAAGGAATTACATACGGTTGGTGCACGATTTAGAAAACCATGTAGAATTCCTAGGAAACCGTTGAAGGGGTTGTTTTTGGGCAGTAGATTCTGCACAGTTTGCGTACTCTTTGGAAAACCTTGCGGGTAAACAGTGCAGCCTATAAAAGATGAAAAATTTACAAAATTTCCACTGTGGTATTTTAAAACCAAACATGGTTTTGTCCCCCATTTCACCCACTAAAACCCTAATGATGAACATGGACAAACCAAGATTCCAAGAGGTGTTTCTTCTTGATTCTTGGCCGTTTAGAGCATCTTAGGACGCATATCAAAGCTCCGGATAAGTATAATATCCTCTTTAATTCCTCCTTTCGATTAGGGTTTTCATATTTCTATCATCTACTTCCGAATCTATAATACCCTATTTTTCTAGAGAGATCATCATTGGGGCTTCAAGGGGTGTTTGAATCTGGATCAAAGGCTACGATTAAGAGTGTTTTCATCATCGGATTCGAGGTAGGTGTTCTATAAGTATTATCCCGTAGTTGTATTCTATATTTTTTCATTGAATCTTGTGTTCATATTTTTCCCGAATTGTGTTCTTAGTTCTATTGGAGTGTTTGACAAAAAGGGGTGTCAATGTGACCAAATGAAACCCTTGCGATCCCCGTGGGATGCGTAGAGGATAAGTTGACCATTTTAGGGCCACCCATGGGGTGCTCTGGCAATTTCGGACCGACAGAGTGGTAGGGTTAAGGGAATGATTACCGAGTAAAGTGTGAAGCCCATGTATAACATGTTTTAATGATTGATTAAGATTTGAATGGAATGATAATAGGTATTTGTAGGGTTATAAGCCATATATTGTTTTTTTGAAAGACATAAAAATGAGAAATTGGGGTCGAGTGGGACTATGTCAATTTTTTAGCGAAATTTGGTAAGAAATGCCTAAGGGGGTTAGTTCATATTAATTGGAGAACTTATAATGTAATGATGAAAACAGAAATGGGGAACATTTTAATGGGATTTAATATGGAAATAGATGAATATGTTGAATTGGGTAATACATGGGAAGTGGTTGTACACATAATGGGTGGAATGTAAGAAATATGTGTTATGAGATATGAGAAATTCACTTGAAATGATGAATAGGATAAATGTGTTAATGAATTTCTATTGATGAATATTAACTAACGCATAGGGGTTGTTGAATTAACATAAAGGGTTAAGGAATGAGAATAGGAATTTGGATAAATAATTATAAATTGTAGTTGGTAAATGTGTTAATTGGTTCTAGAATAGTATTAATTCCCATGTTGTTTGTTATTAATTATTATTGACAATTTCTAAAGGAATTGGTTAGGTTATGTCCTATTATGGTATGGTTGTAGTGATTTCATAAATATGAATGTGCACATGGCTTGAAAGAGTATGATATTGACATGAGGTTCTATGTCCACAGGTCGTGTTGTACAGAGGCTCTAAACTCCACCCCAAAATGCATGGGTTATAGAAGGGGAAGGAGGCTATATTTCCCTAATGGTTTCATTCAACCCGAACCATGGCTCTGAGGTGAGGATAATGTATTTTTGTGAAATGTGTATCCCTAGTGAGATAGGGGCCTGATTTGTTTCCCCTATGAATTTTGATTGATTGACTTACACCTTTATGTAGATGATATTTATGCCTAACCCGTGAAACATGTGATCAAAATGAATTATATAATGAAGATGGTATAAGAATTGGAATTAGGGTAAATGATAGTCATGAATGAAATGAACTTTGTTAACTTATTGAACCCAAAATGTTCCTTGTCTACTTAATATTTATTTTGAACTTTCATGCACTATCTATTAGACTGGATATTTTTTAGAAACCGTTGGTGGTGGCCTACTAAGTTTTGTACTCACACTCTTCTTGGGCCATTGTTGGTCACCCGAGCAGATTTCTTGGTTGCAGGTCAGGGTAAGGGAAGGGGCCCGACAATAAGATGTTGAGTTGGGATCATTATGTACATGGAAATGTACCTGAACATGGAGTCGGGGCCGTTTGGTAATTTGGACTTTTGTTTTATTTTGGGTTTTATTCACTTTGCACTACTAGTATGGCATGGCATGGTTGTAGTTGATTTGTGGTTTTAACCCCATTTGAGAAACATTTGGTTATGCATATTTATTGATTTTTTATATTGATTTCTCTATTTATATGGTGTTCTATTGTGTATTACTCTAGTAAATAGGGTATATTCTCCCAACATGACTTATTAGACCCTCTCCTCTATTCGACATCCTCTGGTATATGGGGAGGTAAGCTTGAGGTCATGTGACGACTCAGAACAGGGCATTGGTTTAGTGGCATCTAAGTCAGGGAAGTTACGAAGTAGTATCAGTTGAGTATTGTTTTCTTTCTTACTATTTGGGGATAGTAAATATGATATTAGGATGTGTCGAGACTTGGTAATGAGCTTGTGCTTGGGAGTATCTAACCCATGTACAAGGGAAATCCCATGTCACCCTGGGTGAAAATTATTATTCTTGATGTGTGTTGTTACATTTGAAAGATATTTCACCATTGGTTGATGCACATGTTTTGTGATTTGACTGATTTATGATATTTTTTTCATTTCGGGAATGGCATGGGATTGTGCATTCTGGCAACATTTTAGGCAGCTAATGATATATGTGGCATGCATAACTATAGGCACACACATGGGATGGGTGTGTGTGGCATAGAGAGTATAATGCATTTCAATTCCATGATAAATATGAAAAAAAATTATTCCAAAAGATGGTAATAAATGTGAGTGAATGCAAAGAACATAAATTAATAGTTATAGAATATCATCTATATAGAAATTTTGTGACTAGGTTAATGTTTTGGGTTGTGATAAATTGTAAAGTTTGATTCAGTGTCTAAAACAACAAGATTATATAATGATGGTAAAATTGTTGATGAATATTTTCTAATGAAAGGTGTAAATGAGTTAAATTGATGATTGTTACATGTTGTGAAAAAGGAAATATTCCTAAGAGGAAAGGATCATGTTGTGAAAGAATAATTGGTTTGAAGATGTGTTGACGAAAGACTTGTGATTAAATAAATTGGTTACCCCATGTTGACCATGACCCATGTTAGGTACGGTAGAGGGTAGTGTTCAATGTGTGATGATGAACATTCAGATAGTGTATGAAGAATTGGTTTTTTAAGGCTGATAGCATGATATATTTTCTATCTGTGGTTAAATCGTTTTGGTCATTCTTCGAAGCGCCGGGTGAGCGATAAATTTAAAGCGATAATTATTGAGTTAAAAGGAGGGTATCCTTTGTGTTGTAGGTTTGACCCTTGTATTTGTAGGTTGGGGCAGTGAGATTTCCCTTGTTTGAGACATTGGATTTGGAATGTGAGGCCCCACTGGTTATGATATGGCCTAGGTGGTATGTTTAGGGAACCCTTGGTGGGGTTGTGGTTGTTGGGTTGTGAGGTGTTGTTTAGTAATGAGAGTGTGGAAACTCTTGTGGTTCGTGAACACACAGAGTGCACGAGGGATCTTAAGGATAGTGCATAGGTGTTGGTGACCTTCTGAGTAGATATCTTACGAGTTGTGTTTTGGATCGGGGAGAGGATGTTTGGCGCGTATTGCTGATGACTGTTTACACCTTTGGTGAGGAACCAGAGTAGATGATTTTTTGGTGTACTAGGCATAGTGTGCAGTGGAACATGAGAGAGAATTCCATTCATGAGCATTGCTTTGTTCGTGTCATGATATGGTTTGGAGAGAAGAACAATGGCTTCTCCTAATCATGACACAAGTCTAGGGAGTTGATATCATTCAACCATAAAGGTGACCTATCAGAGTGGTCAGACAGGGTTTCAAGTGATTTTGGATGTGTGTCACACATGTGGATGTTTTGGACTTTGATAGTGGGACTCAGTGTGTTCCAAGTTGTAGGTTTTTCCTTGATGGATAAGTGGTAAGGTTGATGGTTGGTTGTGACACTTGAGTTGTGGTTATGTGATGGTAGTTTTATAAAATCAAGGGTGGCCACATGGGAGGTTAGGAGAGCAATGAAAGTACCTTGGAATATGAATCATGGGAGATGATTTAGAGGTGGTTTCAATGCATACTAAGT
Organism: Viscum album; assembly: GCA_963277665.1. Lineage (NCBI taxonomy): Eukaryota > Viridiplantae > Streptophyta > Magnoliopsida > Santalales > Viscaceae > Viscum > Viscum album. The sequence goes on along the minus strand of OY728155.1, from coordinate 210,685,957 downwards.
ACCCAAAGTTTTAGTGTATGGTATAATTTTGCCTTGGATAATTCATCAGGGAACCATAGTGATTTTGATAGGAGTTAAGGATTGTCTAAAAGGGTTGTATCAAGGAACATCGACGTGTCCAGAGGCCCAATATCCACAGGGAGGATGGATCCTTATCCACAGACCGGGAGGAATTTGGGGTTACGATTAATGCAGTTATTCAATCTCTAATGGATTCTCCTAATCCTACCATGGTATGGGGTATACCAGTGGGGATGCTGAGATTTTTTAGGGTCTCTACAATAGTGTTTCTGAGGGCGTTGATGCTGAATTAAGGAAATTTCCTGATGAGGATAAAGTGTAAAAGTGGCATAGACCTTGAACCAAGATAGTTCCCTAGGGACCGAAGAGTTTCCTGGGTCTATTGACAGGGCTTTGTGGGATATTATCAAAGGGGATCAAGTTCGGGCTGTTCAGGATTTCTTCCTGGGAGGGTATTTTTCGGGTAATGCTTATGCTACTAAAATGATTCTTATCTAGAAGGTGAATAATCCTTAGTCCATTGATAAATATAGACCCATCAGTATGTGTAACTTACCATACAATATCCTAGACATAATTCTTAATAAGAGATTGTCCATTCACCTTGATGAGTGGATGAATCCAGAACAACATGGTTTCATTAAAGGGCGGTCAATTCAGGGTGCAATCGGTCTGGTCCAAGAAATGATCAGTGGTATCAACAACAGGTCTTTTGGGTGAAATTTGGTGGTTAAAATGGACATGAGAAAGGCGTATGATAGGATGGAATGTGGTTTTGTTCTCAGAGTCCTGGATTGTATGGGGTTCTCCAACTGGACCGTTGACCTCCTTTTTCATTTCTTTAGCTCAGCTTGGATTTCCACTTCCTTCATGGGAAGAATTTTGGATTTTTCAAGGCATGTCGTGGTCTCAGGCAAGGGTATCCTTTATCCCCTACTCTCTTCATTCTTGCGCAAAATTATTTCAGTTTCTACATTAATAAGGGGATCATCTCAGGTAAAATCCTTCCATATCACAATAGGTATTCCATAAGGGGAATTTCCCACCTGATGTTCGCAGATGACACCATGTTTTTTATCAATGGAAGTAAAATATTAGTGAGGGGCCTTAACAAGATTTTAAAAGAAATATTGCAAGTGGAGTGGCCAGTTGGTGAATAAGGAAAAAAGACTCTTCTTTACATCAAGGGGGATCCCTTTGAGGAGGGAGAGGTTATTGAGAGCCAGCATGAGCATGGGAAGGGGATATTTTCCGTTGTAATACCTTTGAGTTCCGACTAGTCCCTCTTATCTGAGGGTGCATCACATTGGAAATCTTTTAAGGAAAATTATAAGGCGTACCCACAACTGGAAGAAAAGATTTCTCTCTTTTTGAGGACGCATCACTCTGGTCAACAGTGTTCTTGTTTCCATCACTATTCATATTCTTTCTACTCTAAATTTCCCAAAAAGTGTAATTTCCAATTTGGAAAGGATTATGGTGGCATTCGTTTGGGATAGTCAGATGGATGGTATGCATCATTGGGGTTCGGGGAAATGGTTAGCAAGACCTCTATCTGTAGGGGGTATCAATATGAGAAGTGTATCAAATACCATGTAGGGGTTCCATGCTAAGTTGTCTTGGGAGGAAATGGAAGGCCAATCTTTATGGGGAAGAATCTTGCAGAATGTATATGGTCAGAATGTGAATATTCAAAGAAGGAAATCATCGAGGATATTGACCCTGAACCTCCCATATTTGGAAATTCTTCAGCATAACCCCAATGGATTGTGGGTAGGGGGAATATCAACTTTTGGCAGCAGGACTGGGGGTGGGTAGGTTGTGGTTCTCGGGGTGTCCTACCCCAGATTTATCTTTTAAAGAGGCAAGTACTCAGCCAAGGATCTTACAAACCATTCTTGATGCCAGTCAACTGGAAATTTTCAATTCTATTGTTGTTAAAGAATAGGATGACCAGCTGGTTTTCACAGGTTCTTTGTCGAGTGCCTTCTCCATCAAAGATTTTGATCGTGTGATGAGGAGCGTTGGGACTGAAGATCCATGGGGGTCATTGTGGTGCAAAGATATCCCTTCGAAATTTAACTTTCTGGTGTGGCATGTGCGGAACAGGGCCCTGCCTACATATGATAATATACAGAGAATGGGTGTGAACAAGGCCTCATGGTGTTGGTGTTGTCGGGCTTTCAACTGAGAATCAGTAGGGCATATTTTCTATAATAGTGAATGGGCCAGAGGGATTTGGTAGACTTATGGGGCCTTCATTGGTTGTAATGGGTATGAGGTTTCTCCTGGAAATTTCCTACAAGCGTGGTTTAGCAGAGCTGGAAACCAAGGGGCGGATATAAAGGCTAGATCGATCATCCTAAGTGCTGGGTGTTGGACAATCTGGAAGGCCAGGAATGATGGTAGGCATAAAAATACATCGGGATCCTTGACCTGCATTCTACTCAAAATGAAAAACAATGTTAGGGATTTTCTTTGGGTATCTCCTGACTATCACTCGGTAACTTCGATAAGTGATCTGGTTCTGCCTCTATCTACAGAACATCATTCGATTAGTGTAGGGAAGAGTCGTTGGATTCGGTGAAGCCCTCTGAATGAAGGTCTAAAGTTAAACTCGGATGGGATATTGCGCGGGGGGGGAGAGATGCATGTGTGCGGTGTTGTGAGATATAAATCTGGGTTAATGTGGGTGGCTTTCACTGCTTCGTTCGGGGAGGGCGACTCACTTCAGGCAGAGGCCCTGGCTTTGGACAAGTGTTTGGATTTGTGCTCTAGTAGGCAGCTTCGCGTTTCTTCAGTGGAGACCAATTCCCTTCTTCTATACCGAGCGCCGATGGACATGGGAAGAATTCCTTGGAGTATTTCTTATGGTGTCAGGAGATGAAAAGCACTAATGGGGTCCCACATGGTGATGTCACATGCATGTCGAGAGGGAAACATAGTAGCAGATTTTCTGGCGTCAATGGATACATCTAATAGCAGTACAGTTTCCTTTTTTAATTTGGGATCATTTCCCAGTGAGGGGATGAAGTATGTTGTCAATGATTCGTTGGGGTTTCATTACTTTAGACATCCGTGATGATTTTCCTTTTCTGTGTATGGAGATCTCCCAAAATAAATAAAAATGTTAACTTTTAGTTAGAGACAAGAGTGGCTAGAGTGTGGTTATATTGTTTCGCTCGATGGTGGCACCTGAGGTGAGTGTGGTCACATCGCTTAAATGGATTGTATGAATGGTTTTGTGGTTGGGTTAGACGTAGAGGCCTCCTCAGAGCTAATAAGGAAGACTAACCAAGATGGTCAGGTAAGTAAAAGGGTGATGGGTTATACATAGGTAATGGTTGGTTTGTGAGAGATTGTTTGTTTGATTGGTGTAGTAGACCATTGTGCTTCGGTTTTTAGATGTCAGGGACACATCATAAGAACACGAGTGGTTTGGGGGGTAGTTCCACCTAAAACGTTGGTTCACGGATTCCATGCCATTTGTTCATGGGGTAATTTTCAGACATTGTTAGAAATCACACATGGGAAGTGGAGGTTAAGTACTGATGGGATGTGTTAGACAAGGGAGCCTGAGATCCTTGATATATCATGATGTCCCATAGTTTGAAATCAGAAATGGAATAATGGGTGGTGGATTTCTTCAAAAACTTCTTAGCATACCTCACCTTGTGAAGAGCATGCCCAATATCGTTATATCATCCTAGGTACGTTGATAATCTCTCGCTCATGCAAAGATAAATGATGTTTTTTGGTTGGATGAGGGACATTATGATTTTTATTCTCATGGAAATAGTATATTTGGATCTTGATGATGGGATTTACACCCTCTATGGCTTGTGGTAAGGCCCTCGGGATAAACCGAATGATGACAAAGTATGTGGGTGCCATTCATGGAAGCTGAGGATGGAAACTAGGTGATGTTGGTTTTTTTTGGGAAAAATCATGATAGCCATGTCCAGGTTTTGGGGTTTGATTTATGATAGAGTGTAAGAGACGGTCGTTGGAATCCCTCATGAGAGCAGTGGTAAAAACACTCCTAATGTGGGGATTGATAAGTTATTCTTAAATGTGGATAAGAGAACATTGAGTTGGTGTAATGGAACCAGGATACCAAAGATGAACCTATGACTTTCATGATAGGTTCCACAGAGAGGCCATGTGTGGCCTTGGATGTGGTGACTGATGAGTTAGGTTTTGGATTCAAGAATATGGTGGGTCCATGTGATGCTTGTGATGTTTGTGCTGAAGTCGTAAAGGGGTGGTTGGATATGGTGACAGGTTGTGGCGAGATAGGTTGGGTTCTATAACTCCAATAATCATTGATGATAGAATTAGGTAATTCTTCCTTTGGTTGTTTTAGAACTTCTCTACGTTGAGGGATCCTTGTCCATGTGATGTGGTGCCATGCCGAGGGTGATGCCTGATGATTGTTCGGAGGGAAGTAGTGTTGTGATGATGGAATTCAATCGAAATTCAAGGAATGAATTCAGTTGGTGTGTGGGATGATAATGATAGGCTTTGAGTCAATAAGCACCTTTGGAAGTTGATAAAGGGGTAGCGTACCATTAGTGAAAAGTGGGTGCTCTTGGGAAATCTAGTTGCGGGCGGTTCAATGAGAGATGGTAAACATGAATGGATGTGTTAAGGGTGACCCCCCCCCCCTCTAGGTTCATGTTGTGGTGGCAAGTGACTTTTTAAAGTGAATTTGTACCTATGTTAGGTCAAGTTGATATTTTTCCTTCAATGGATAGAGTAGGGATGTCCTCTCGAATGGTTTTGATAGTGTAGTTGGATGCCAATGTAGGGTAATGCTTCTATGGATGTTGGGGAACAATCAGTTGAGACATGTTAGGTTATGGGAAAGTTGATTTGATTTTGTTCGGTCCTTCGTCGATTGGGGAGGTTCCATGTAACCAGAAATGGTGGAAAGAACCACACGAGATAAATGGTTGGTTGATGATGTGATCAGAGTTTCTATCTGGAAGGACTCGAGTGGTCATTATCTGGGTGCGTTTGACATGGTAGAGAGCTTGGCATGTGTTTAATTAGATGATTATCCAAGAGTTATGAGTTTCGTTTGGTTGTAATGTTGTGTAATGGGATCTTCAATAAATTTGGTTGGAATGATCATGTGTTTCCCTTCAGGAGATATCAGGTTTGGTCACTGTTAGAGTTTGGAAAACAGAGAAACTGACTCCAAATTATTTGGGTCTTGAGTTAAGTAGAGGATCGAGCTGAATGGGTGTCAAATGGTTCATCCATTATGATAACGTTTTGTGTTAAGTTACAATTTTTAATGAGTTAAGAATTGTTTTTCATGTCTTGTCTCTGTAGATCTAGTTGTTGGTTTGGGTTGCAGGTGATGCATCCTTGAGGATTTTTTGGTTCGTGTTTTGGTTGTAGTGAAGAAGACTAGTGGGGAAATTATAAGCCCCTGACCTGTTTTTGGTGGACAATGTGATGTGAAACTAGAAAAATAGATGATGGGAATGGATAGCTAGGCCTAGTTCCATGTCCTCTAGTTACGAATGATTAGTGATGCTTGGAAGAGTGGCTCAGGGACGATCCATTATAATGTGGGGAGGTTGTAAGGTTCCGGATTTTCATAGGGTACATTTTTGTATATGTTTTTGTTTGTCCACTTTTTTTAGACAGATTGGTGTGTCCATATGTTTAGGTGACATCTTGGGGGTGTTTCAGGGGATTTGGATAGAAAGAGGATTGAAATGGAGTTTCAAGGCATATTTCATGGTTTGCGCATGGTTAGGGAAAATTGTGCAGAGTCTCCTAGGTAAATATTCATTCATGGATAGAGGATTACACATAGTTGCCACATGGTGTAGAAAATCATGCAGAATTCCCAAAAACCGTGGGAAAGGGGATGGTTTTCAAGCAGTATCTTCTACACGGTTTGGGTACAGTTTGGAAAACTTTTCAGGCAAACCATGTGGCCCATATAACTTGAAAAATTTACAAAATTACCAATCCGAGATTTTAAAAACCATCTTGGTTTTATCCTCCATTTCACCTCCTACAACCCTAGTGATGAAAATCGATGACCCAAGCTTCTAAGAGGCGTTTTTCCTTTGATACTTGTCCATTTAGAGCACCGCCGGTTTCGGATCAAAGCCCTAGGAATGTCTAATATCCTCCTTGCTTCCTCCTTTCTATTAAGATTTTCATCATTCTCCCATCTCCTTATAAATATCTAAAACCCTCTTTTTCTGATGAAATCTGGGTTGGGTCTTCATTGGGTGTTTGAATCTGGATTGAAGGCTACAATTAAGAGTGTTTTCATCATAGGATTTGAGGTAGGTGTCCCACAAGTATTATCCCGTAGTTTTTTTCTAGGTTTGTGCATGTAATATTTTGTTTATATTTTTTCCTATTTGTGTTCAAGGTTCTATTGGAGTGCTTGAAAAAAAGTGGAGCCAAAGTGACCAAATTAAACCCTTTAAATACTCGTGGGATTCGTAGAGGATGACTTGACCATTTTAGGGCCACCCATGGGGTGCACCCGCAATTCCAGACCCTTAGAGTGGTAGGGTTAAGTGAAAGATTGATGTGTAATGTGTGAATCCCATGTAGAACATGTTTTAATGATTGATTAATTTTTTAATTGAATGATAATAGAGATTCCTAAGGTGTTAAGTCATAAGGGATTATTTGGCATGACATGAAAATGGGAAAATAAGGTCAAGTGGGACTTTGTCAATTTTGTTAATGAAATTTTGTTAGAAATGACTAAGGCGTAAGTGCATATTAAATGGTGAAAATATAATGGAATGATGAAATGGGAAATGGGGAACTTGTTAATGGGATGTAATAAAAAGATAAATGAATATGTTGAATGGGGTAATACATGGGATTTGGCAGTACACCTAATGGGTTAAATGGAAGAATGTTGTGTTATGAATGACGGAAAAATAACTTTTTTATTATCAAAACACATTTGATGGAGAATGTGAGAAACCATAGGATTTCCAACGGAATTGGTTAGGTTATGTCATGTTATGGTATGGTTGTGCTGATTTGATAAAAAAGTATGCACACAAGGCTTGGTATTATGGGGTATTGTCTTGTGGTTCTATGCCTATGGGTGAAGTTAAGCTCTAGCTCTAAAATCCACCCCTAAATGCATGGTTTAGGGATGGGGAAGGAGGCTCTATTCCCCTAATGGTTTCATTCCTCCTGAACCAAGGCTTCGAGGTGTGGATAATGTATTGATGTGAAATGTGTATCCCTAGTGAGATAGAAACCTGATTTTTCCCCTATTAATTGTGATTGATTGCCTTACACCGTTACGTAGATGATATTTTTTCCAAACCCATAGAACATGTGATCAAAATGAATTAATTAATGAAGATGGTATAAGAATTGGAATTGGGATAAATGCTAGCCATGAATAAAATAAACTTTGTCAACTTATGGAACCTGAACTGTTCCTTTTTTACTTACCATTTATTTTGTACTTGAATGTACTATCTATTATACATAATATTTTGTAGCCACTATTGGTGGTGCGCTAATGAGTTTTTTACTCTCACCCTTCTCGGGCCGTTGATGGGTACCCGAGCAGATTTCTTGGTTGCAGGTTAGGAAAATGGCAAGGTCCCTATACGAAGCTGTTATGATGGGCTCAAGATGTACATGGAGAAGGATGTAGACATTGAGTCAGGACCCATTTGGGAATTTTTCATTTTGTTTTATTTGTGGATTTATTCACTTATCACTACTAGTATGGCATGACATGGTTGAATTTGATATGTGGTTTGTACCCCATTTGAGAAAAATTTGGTTATTCATATTTATTGGTTGTTAATATGTTTTCACTATTTATATGGTGTTTTACTATGAATTACTTGGGTAAAGATGGTATAGTCTCCCCACATAATTTATTACACCCTCCATGCTAGTCGGTAACCTCTAGCGTATAGGGAAGCACGTTGAGGTCATGTGATGACTCGTCTTGGGGCACCAGTTTAGTGGCTACTAGGTCTGGGAAATTACAACTTTCATGAGAGATTATTGAGATATTAATAACTACTAGATCTTGTGTTTTTTTCTCTTCAAAAAAATAATATTTGGTACAAAATTTAAATGATTGAGGCATTTGATTGATATTTTCATTCCTTTGACCTTAAGACAGACCTTACAACAGATATTCGAGAAAGCCTTAAAAACCATGAAATGAATTTATGTGAAGTCGCATTACAATCCTATTTATCATTCCTAGCCTATTTAGTTTACAATTTTCCTGATTATTTATATTCACTTTAGAGAGAGAATATGGCTATTCATGGTACATTTTAGTGAGAAACTCGTGACCATAGGTGGAGACTACCTATTGTTCAATTGGTAAGAAGGCTTCCAAATCATTTATCATTGTATTTTTTGTGTTCCCTATTATTATTTAAAATGGTTTGAAAATTTTAAAAGAGTGATTTTATTCATTCATTACACTTTATTTATGGTTTATGGACTCATCAAGTCAAGGTAATATCATGGTAATGATACCCTTTGATAGAACTTTCTAGGATTCATTTTTCATTGAGTTTTATTATTTAATATATCTGAGATTATTTTTCGCATCATAACCTACTAACCTATGGCATCATAATCATGTGAACATAATTTAAAGACCTCATGATATTTGACATTTTATTTTAAAAGTGGAGAATGAGAAAACTTGAAAGCCTATAATTAGAGTGTGTATACTTGATATTGATCATAACTATGATAAAACGATCTTGAGTGATGAGTGGGGTATTTTTTGGTGAGGTAAATCATGTTGTGGAATGTGTATTTATGAAAGGATGAACAGTGTGAATAAAAGAGGATGAAAATATTTAATTGAATTGTATAAGAGGCATGATTAGAATATACTTGTAATTGAAATATGTTTTGGGCCTTTTAAAATAATCCCCTATGGATATAGTATTTATAAGTATAATTAGTTGAATACTCCCTTTTTAGAGTGTGTATTCTATTAATTAGATGTTGAGATTTTTCTAGAGGGAAAGAAAATGTCGAAGTGTGGGGGAGTTTCATGTGCCTGATTTGTGTGTAAATTTTAATACATTATATTGAGTACAAAAATATGTTTTCACTAGATACACATTTTTTTAGAGATAAAATTCTTTGATTCGGTGATCATGATGATTTTCAGGTATTTTCTAGCCAATTTCCCAAATTGGGGAAGATTTAGAAAAGTTCACATTTACATGGCATGTACTATGTAAACAAACACCATGTACCTTTTCCAAGACATGGATAGGACTACCCAAGTGCACACCCAAATATCCGGAGATATCTTACAAACAATGTAATTACCATTCACATTCCATTCCCACAATTATATATGTGTTTTTTGTCTATAATCGATTCTACATGCCATGTGGTGTGGATCTACATGACGTGTATCCCAACCAACCAACCACTGATGCATTCAATCTCAGGGAGTGATGCACCTCTCACCTACTGGTGGAAAAATCAATGGAAATATTAGTTGAATTTACTACACACCATATACATTCTTCTACATTTGATGTATTCTTGTTTTCTATAAATAAGAGGACAACCCCTCCATGTTCGAGGTTGGACATCTAGGGAGGTGTTTCCTTTCAATCCTCCCTCTAATCCATTTTAATTTTCATTTCTATTTTATTTTCTATTATAGTGTAATTATACCATTCCTCTTATTCATATTGTATCCATGGTAGGGATTGAGTTTCAGCTCAATCCACACACTATGACCATGGTCATAAGAGTGTAGTCTTCCCGGGTTGGGTGTTGTAATAATGATTGTGTGTTATTTTAATCAAAACACAGAAGTGTTGTTTTTATTATGAATTATGTTTACAATTTATTAAATAAATATAACACCATACATACCACTTCTGTCATATCATACCAGGAATGACACCAATATAGAAAAACTGATTGAGTTTCAATGAGGTAATCCATGACCATTGGGTGAGATTGTTTCTTCTTTGATTGGGGAAAAGAACATACAAAAAATTTAAGTAGTTAATTAACAGAACATGTAATTATCCTTTAAATTTTTAATTGTTTGTTTTCAGACTAATAATAAATTATTTTTTAATCCCCATGGTAAAATACCATTAATTCAAAAATTCAATGTTTAAGAATGGTGTTTTCAATTAAAATATGATCAAAGTTACAACCCCAACATGATTTTTATTCTATTTGTTCTATTATTCTTTTGTTTTTAATTAAATTTTCATAGATAGTTTCACTTGTTAGACTTTTCCCTTCACTATTTAATTCTATAATACCAATGGAGACTCACCATCTTACGCTACACCTTGCTGACTGCCACGAGCAACCTAGTAGTTTGTTCAAAAGGGATTATCAATGGGTATGTAATTAAAATTAAAATAAAACTAATAAAATATAATCATGAAATTTTATATCAATGTTTAATTATAAACTCCATTTATATATGAATTGTAGAATAAATATGAACTATGTCTCACTGAAGGGAAATTGAGATGAAATCTCTTACCCGACACCAGATTCATTCTGTGTGTGGGGCTAAAGTCTTAAATAATAAAATTATGTCTATTATATAACTTATTACAAATATTATTATTATTAAATTAATTTAATATGTTCCATTAATTATCTTATTCTATTTATTATACATTTTTCTTTCCTTTGTATGTTACATGATGTTATTTAGTAAACTTTTTGAAACTACTTATGTTTGTTGACCATGGTCGAAAGTGTCATAAAATAGTTTCATAATATTCATAATAATAATATTTTTTTGTATATAATTTTTATATAATAAATTTATATTGTAATCCAACCATGGTGGGTGTTTACGACAAATTAAACTCATTTTTCATCGAGGTGATATTTCACAAAGACACTCGATTAATGTTTCCATTTCTTAATGAATGAGAGGGAAATAAGGTAAATGATTATTTGAAATTTTAGAATCAGATAAATATTATATATATCATATTTTTTATCCATAAAATCTTTTTTAACATCAATTTATAAAGGTTTTGAAAAATTGAAAACAAGTCTCTTTGTGGAGGTCGTAGTAAGTGCAGTGCACTAACGACGCTACTGTTTTTCTTAACAAATCCAGGGGAATAAATAGTGGTCTTTGAATTAAAATAAAAACATGTCAAAATAATTTTTATTTTTTTCATTATATTTTTATGTATATAATAAATTAATTATAATAAGATTAAGGATAAAATCTAAGAATATAATACTTACGTTGGAGACTTGAACTTTTTGAGGAAAAATGAAAGTAATTGAAGGGAGTGGGGTAACTTATTGTGAAATGGGGATTAATAAAATGTGAGGGACTTATATAATAGAATATGTTTCAATATTGTGAAGTAAAATTATAATGTGAGGTGAATTTTGGAATTATTTCAAGTGATTTTCATTTATAAGAGAGAAAATTAGAGCTTTTGGAAACACCCTTTATATTTTAGTATTTTCATGATACTATCCCAAATTAAATGGATAATAATATTATAGATAATGTATTTTATGTTGTTTTTGGATGATAAATAATCATATAATCATTATATAACTATTTTAAACAAGTTATTGGGTATTTACCACTATGTTTTCACGTTTTATTTTTTTACATTTAAACTATGTAACTAGGTTTTAAGTAAGAGATTTTATGTTTTATTAAATATATAACATAAACCATATTACCAAATTTAGGTGTGATGAAACCAAATTTTCCTATATATAATCAAATTACATATTAAAATTAACTTTTAAATTTATACTGATAATATGTAGAAAAAATGTTTAATAAAAAATGACTTTTTACCATTTTGGATTCATAATCATATTTAGTACATATTACACATTATATAAGTGTTAATAAATTTTTTTATGTTCTTATAAATCATAATTTATTAATTCACTAATAGAAAAAATTCATATACCAACTGTTTTAAACCATTCGAATAGGCCCCGAAAACGTTGGTATAGCCTATACCAATGTTTTGGTAATCCATTGGGTGATTTGGAATTGGAAAAGACCTATCCCAATAGTATGGAGAAAACCATTGGGAAAGACCTATCCCAATGGTTTCAAAACCATTAGGAAAGACTTATCCCAATGGTTTAGCCAAACCATTGGGAAATGTCATCTCAAAGTACCCTTTCTAAACATTTTTCCAAAACTATTGGGAAAGACCTATCCTAATGATTTGAAAATTATTATGAAAGACCTATCCCAACGGTTTGGGAAAACAATTGGGAAATGGCTATCCCAACAGTTTTCAAACTATTGGGATAGGTAAATCTAAAAAATCTATTTCAGTCAAGGACTGAACCCACAACCTACATGTTATATATCAGTGTCTTTACCATTATCCTACTATTTTGTTTATGGATATATTCGGATAAATAAATATAAATATATTTATTTATTTATTTATATTTAATTTATATTATGATTTATTTAACGATATGTGATAAAGGAATTCATAAATAATCTGGGTGCCTTTATCTATAGTTTGCCCAAACCATTGGGAAAAGTGGTCTCAATGTACCCTTTCCCAACAGTTTTGGAAAACCATTGGGAAACGTTGACCATTTCTCAATGGTTTGGGTAAACCGTTGGGAAAAGTGGTTTAAAAGTGGAATATCTCAACAGTTTTGGAAACATATTGGGAAATAGGACATATCACAATAGTTTTTACAAACCATTTATATAGATGTGTCATTATAGCTATGATTTTTTGTGGTGACTATTTATATTTTTGGAATTTAATTTATTTGATATAAATTTCTTCATTTTAGTAAAATACTATTTTTTTCATTATCATGGTAATTATCATTAATCATAACAATCTAAATTTAATAACTAAAAATAAAATTCACTATAACAAATAACATTTATATTTTTATCTCAAATATAATAGTAATTTTATCAAATTATATTTCTATGTGATGGGAAATTAATGTTAATATTAGTGAATGTAACACGTAAAACCCCATTTTTAAGAAAAATGTATTTTTTGGATAATGTAATATTGATTAGAAAAAGTTATCAATGTTGTTGAATATAAGGATATTAAGAATATTATAGCCATTTAATATTGTGTTATGTGATATTATAATAAATCCAAAACCTAATTTACACATGCACGAATTTGATCAAAGAAACACTCAAAAAGAAATTTTCTTAAAATATTAATTGATTTTATAAAATGATTTTAATTGGTATTTAAAATTTAACATATTATTTAGAAATTATTAATTTAATCTATAAATATATATTTTTAAATAAATTCTCTTTCAAAAAAATATAATTCATGTATGAGTGATAGTATTAACAAACATTTTATTTTTTATTATTCACTTAAAAATCGATTATCATTGAAAAAATATCAAAACTACATCCCTATATAATTTTGATATGTTTAATTTAATAATTTTGTTTATTTTATAAAATTAAAATTATAAAACTTATAAATTTAGATTTTTAAAAGAAATATGAAATATTAGGAAATCCAATTTAAAAGATAACCTTTTATAATGATAAAACATATAAGTTTTTTATCATATAATGGTAACAATTTTAAATTATTTATCATCTTATAATTTATTATAACATTACTAATAATGTTTTTATAATATGTTTCAACTCATTCACATTGGTTTTTGTGTGTGACAAAAGTTATATAACACGATATATAATTTAAAGGATCCAAAATCTTAGGTCGTTACATTTGTAGTAAAATTTTGGATTAGGATAATTTATTTTCATCATACCACCTATAGGGTCTTCAATATGTTAATAATAGTCAGGTGAATCTGATCATAACATACCAACCTTTGATTTATGGGAATTCTTACCATGGTATCTATGTGTTAGTGGGCAGGTTTCATTCAAGTGTCCTCAATTTTAGAATTTTATTGGTGAGACATATCACCTTATCAATGTTTAATTATAAAAATAGTTATCTGGGGTTGATTTGGATGGAATATTTTGAGGTCGTATATGGAAAGTTATTATAATCACACCTCTAATAGTTATATTTTTGTAATACTACTATTTTTATTCTATGTCTCATTTGGTATTTATTTTATAATATATGGTTCATTCATAAGATACTAGTAACATCCCAGAGTATGAAGTGTTCATATACAGACTGTAGATATTGTCTTATTATTGAAACAAGATAGTTGTGTTTTGGGTTTTTTGAATATATAAATTACATGAGTTGAATTTATTTTGAGGATTCATTGAGGATTTATTTTAATTTTATATATTGAATTTACTTATTTTAAATTTCATTAGGATGTACTGTTAAAGAATCTTTGTTCAATGAATGAATTGGGAGTTTTAAATTGTTCTATTATATAATAGGTAAGGGATTATTGTTTTGTATCAGATGTTATATCTATTTATGGGGAATGAAGATAGATCTATCCATGTGTGTCGAACTGAAAAAAATTTCATTGTTCTAGTCTATTAGAGTGTTATTGATTTAGGATTTATCTTTTTAATAGGATATATAGTCTCTCTTTGTATAAGATTTAGTTTTGGAAGAAGGATATAATATGTGGTGATGTATGGATTAGCATGATATAAGACATTGAATTTTATACATACAATTACTATTGAAAATAAAATCTTTCATAATTCAATTATTCTATATATTATTGTGCTTCTAGGGAAAACTGATTAGTTTCATGGATGACTGGATGTACCGATGTAAGTAGGAGGACGGTCACTATTAATTACAGTGAAAATGATGATGCTTCAAGTTATTCATGTGAGTTTAGTTATAGTTAAGAAACATAATTTTATTTAGGCATCACACTAGTCTTATGGTTGTGTATTAGTCTTCTTCTATGATATTCAAGTGGTTTTATTCTAGTCAATTGCTTTCTAGCTGAAAGATGCTAACTAGTCGAGAACCAACGAAGTGGAACTATGAGAAGAATGCATTACAAAATTCAAAAGAGATAAGTTGGATGTTTTACTATAAATAATAGATACCCCCTAATTAAGTATCATCAAATACATATAAAAGTTTTAGGTATCCCCTCTTCATGTAAGGCTCACATGATTGTAAGAAACTTGTTCAAACTAGAATTGAGTGAAAATATCTTGACAAAGAGTTGAATGGAGAATAATCCACGAGAAATACTTGGGAAAATAGAGTTGAACTATGTGATTAAAAAAATAGTTTCATGAAAAATGCTAAGAAAACTGAAATATAAAAAATAAAATTTGGTGAACAAAGATTGGAGAAGGTATTTTGTGAACATAATTGGGTAAACATAACCTTATAAAGGAATTTGTTTGAAAAAAACATGAAGAATAACACTTAGGTTAAGGGGGGTTCATGAAGGGACTTCAAAAAACACACTTGCGTGAACCATACATGATAAAAGGTATATGAGTGATGTTATCATAGTGAACCCTACTCTAAGTTACCTTGGTAATGGTGCGTGTGTGAAAAGTTTTATTTGAGTGGAGGATTAAACTACTATACATGAATAAATAAGGATAGTCTAACAAGATAATTTCATTGGGTAATTATCTTCATCTAGAGAATAAGCACTACCACTATAGTATTGTGGAAGATAGATACTCAACTCTAACATTGGGGAGTTGATCTCATTTATAATTGAAAGAGTAAATCCATATGTGAAGATATTGACCAATATTTTATCTAGAGTTGAGTCTACAAGGTTCATCATTAGTCTATGTTGATCTACAAGAGAAATTTATTTCTATAAATTATTTAAGGAACCCTCATGTTTATAAACTAACTATTTTCTTTAAAAGTAGTGGGAAAAGTGAATAAGATAGTGTTTCCATAGTATCGACACTATACCATTGTTAAAAATTGTAATAAAAATAGTTAGTAGTATCACCTCTCTATTATATTGATACATTCTAATCATATTATCCTTAGATTATACCATTTTTGTAAACCAAGTAAAATAAATTTTTCATTTTGTATGATTCATATTTTAATTAATATAGTTTAAATTCAATGTGGAGTTGTGGAAAGGGAATTTATTGATAGGTTCAACACAGTCCCTTACAACTCGGTAAAATGTTCCTAATGAGAGATTCTTCCTAGTAAGTGGTAACATAACTAAAATTTTCTGACATTTAGTTCATTCTTTATATCTATTTCATATTTATTATACATATGGAATCAATAATAATGCCTTTATGTTTCATAGGAACAAATTGATCTGATTTCAAAAAAATAAATCATTATGTTATCGTAAGATTGTAGAATGGAGGTGGGGTGATATATTATTTAGGATGTTAATTTGATAAAGCATATACAAATAATCGACGATGATGGTATTAAGAATATATTCACAAGATTATTATCTATTGAAGTATACAAGAACACATATAATTATTAAATTTAATTCGACATATGAAATATAATTGAGATATGATATTGGACAATATTTCTGGTAAAGGAGATTGATTTATCATCCTCAAAAACTAATGAATAAAATATTATATTTAATGATAAGAAATAAAGATATAATAAAAAAACCTTTTATAAAAAAATTCACCTAGTACGATAAATTGGGGTGATAAAATTGTTAAATTTAAAATTAAATTTTTTTTGGATGATACTTGTATGTCTATAAATTTATTTTCCACTTCATGGAAGGAAATAATTAAAGATTCTATTTAAGACGTGGAAGCTACATTTTGAAATAAATTCATTTAATATTCATACAGTAATCATGACCAGATCATATCCTTGTATGATAAGTTAGATCAATATGAAATCATTAATAAGGTTGACCAAGATTTATTATGAGACCCATTTATTGGGAATAAAATTCTTAAGAGTGTAAATTTTACATTGAATGTATACATAATTAAGATGGATGAAAATATGAGGGAGTAAATGGATCTACTTGATAAGCCTACATATGAAGGTGGGGAATAGATGTCTATACAGAAATAAATGAATGAAATCATTATCCCTCTCAACAAACATCTTTAATATAGGTTTAAATATTTTTAGGATGTAGGATCTACTTGGAGATGATAGTATCTCAACTAATTATTAAATATGATAAGATTAAAAAGCTTAAAACAAAACTAAAATCCTTAAAGGGAAAAAAGAAGATGGAAACACCTACAAGAAATCCCCAACTATCAGATTATAAAATGTTCCAATTATATAATTGGTAATTATGATAAATAGTTCTAAAAATATAAAAGTAAACTCTCTTAGGAGAAATTATTTACAATGTTCTAATAATATAGAAAATTGGGGCACACCATGAGTGAATGTATAGAAGGCTCTCTACTCAATAGTGGAAGTCAAAATATTTTATCAATATATGATTTTAATGGGGGATACATTACATATTATATACATAGGCATATATTAATGAACTAAAATAGAAAAAAAATATTAATTCATCCTTATTAATTCCACTATTCCTATGACAAACTGGAAGAGAATATATAATGAAAGAAAATATGATTATATGGAAAATAAATTTACTACTTTAGAGGAGATAATTGGATCTTAATGAAGAGTTTTATTATGAATAAAAAATATTACTTATAGGTTCCCCCATGTAAATAACGAAAATTCATTTGAAAGTAAAATAAGGATGTTTTTCTAGTTGTGTAAAAAGTCAATGAATATATCAAGAAATATTTTCTATGGATTAATAAGTCCAACGTGATTCTGAGGGACATAGTAGATGATATAAATGATTGATTCCTTAGTGGTTTCACATATTATACCTCTATGATTGATTTGATGAAATGTGGTAGATATCTCTTATAGAAGAGGAATCGTGTTGAAGTATTCGAGGAAATTGCATCATTATATGAAAAATTATTAGTGGGGTTAGTCACACAATGGAAATGATGCCCAATATAAAGATAAAAGTAATCATGGAGAAATAATTATGAATGGAATTATTATGAATGTTATCACTGAAAGGTAAACCAATAGTAATTCATGATGAAAATAACAATGTATAGGTTTTTTTATCATAAACAGCTAAATTACTCTATCTGATGATGTTTGTAGGTTCCCCTCTCCCCTTTTAATTAAATGTCTCTATGTGTTATTTAATGTGATGAAGGATTAATGGGGAGATGTGATACATGAGGTGATTTTTTTAAATGATGGAATATTAATAATATCAATTTAACCATTGAATTCAGATATATTATAGTTCTTTATAAGTAATAGTCCTAGAATAAAAGCTTGAATAGTATCAATGCCCTATTTGATTAAATAAGTGCTGTCAAGAAACAAATTTGTATTTACAATCATTATTTGATGTTTCATATATTGATGAATAAGTTTAAATATTGAATATTATATTATACTATTTGTTTTTAGGATACTAAAATATTTTTAAATGAAATTTAAAAAAAATGGTTTCCTATTCAAAAAAAATATTACAATACCTAGACATAAGTAGGGAATCAATCCAGGTGTAGTTGTTGATAAGAAAAGATAGGTTGTTTTTCCATATTTGGGGAATTTATATGTCCTATAAATAAAATAAATATAATTAATATCATGTCGTATCACAAGTTTATCACAAATATTTGGTAACTATTAGTTCAATATATCTTGATACTCTATTGTTTATGAACTTATATCTTGGTGTGGGTGTGATTCAGATCATTGGAATATATTTCAAAATGCATAAAAGAGAAGAATATATGGAATAATAACCTTGAGGTTGCTAACATAAACTCTTTTTATCAATATTGAGTTCCAATGTAGTAGTCTTAGACTAGTTATCCATGCATCAATGCTATGTGGTAAATTCACTCATAGAAAAAATTTGGGTAGACTACAGTAATAATGAGGTATTTGTTTATATCTTGAAAAATGTATATACAGAACATATTGAATTAAAACATTGTTTTATGTTCTAATATTATCATAGGAATATACACCATTTGTAAAATTTCCTGAAATCCAGTCATTAAGTTTTTGGGAGAACCTAAAGGTTTGATATTTGAAAAAATAGTTGATAGTTCAATAATGAAATCAATTTTGGATATGGTAAGACATCCCAAAATTTTGAATAAAAATTTAAAGTGTATTATATATCTAAGTATTTTTTATATGTAAACTACTTTTATAAAATAGGCTCTGAATAGGTTTCATTTTTTGGAATATCCCAATATAAAATGAGCTATAAAATGATTGAATGAAAAAGAGGAGGGTGTAGACACTCTAAACCTGGTGATCAGAATTTGGGGTGAATTGGCTTGACCTAACATGAATATTATAGTGGAAAAATAAAGTATATTTGAATCTATAATTATTTTGAGTGTTGGGATGTATTTCTAAGATGATATCCCCCAATTAATTGAGTATAAAGGGGAGGGAATGAATAGTTATATCTGAAATTTTAGAGACATTTTTTAATTTATTAAAAAGGGGGATAATAATAGGAGCCACTGTTAGATTGTGAATAAGCACAATGTATAATAAATACACCATTTATCTGTTTATTTTTTATGAAGTATTTTGATATATAATGCAATTTATGATATATTGGGGTATTGGGAATAAAATCAAAAAGGGATAATGTTGAAACCATATATGTTTCTATTATATTATTTGATAATATATGTTGTATGTATTGAAATTAGATGGTGGATTTATTGAGGATGTGTAGCATCCTGAATCGGGTTCCGCAATTCGGTACCCCGATCCAGTTTGTCACATGACCACAATCATGACACCTCGTGCGCTAGAGGCTACCGATTAGTAGTGAGGGTCTGATACATCAATCATAGGGAGAATATACCCAAGGTATATAAAATTTCTTAATATCATTGTTACCATTATTATTTTGAAAAATTAATGACCATATTATCATTCATTAATTCAAACAATTGAATTACCATGTTAGCATTATTTTTTCACAAAAATGAATGAAAATTTTACCATTAATTAATTCTCACATTTCAATGACCATCTTACACTTATTTATACTTGTAAGAATTTCAATGTTACCATTCATCATTTAATAATACATAATTGAATGAGCATGTTATAATTAATAACACATGGATGAATCTCGATGTTACCATTCACCATTTAAAAATCACATATATCAAAATAACACAATATTACATTTATCTCAACCTCCTTTTAATTAAATATATAATAAATAAATATTTTTCCAATATCAACATCCAATAATTAATTAAATAATTAATTACTAAAACACATACTCCAATGTAACTATTGTTTCTATTATCTAATGATTTTAATGGAAAAGTGATACCCCTTAGAGCTAATCAGTTCAAACACAAAAAGATATTGCAGACTTGTTAAAAAAATTAGCCAATTAGAATCAATCTCACTAAACATGTGATAGGTAAGAGAATAGGACAAAGTCTTCAGATTCATCTGACTTCTTCCACCATGCCTTAGGTTCTCCCACTACTGAATATCGTTAGAACTTCCCTCCCTAACCAGCTAAGGAACCCCTTCAGGTTTTTCAATACTACCTCCACACACATCTATCACCTAGGTGCAAGAGTTTGAGATCACAACATCTTTAGAATTAGAAGCACTAGCTCTAAATAAACCCATAAGAGCATTTTTATTACCCTGGGTGGATCCCATATCCTACCTCGGGTGAATAAAAACATCCTCCACATTTGGGTTACCCTCTATACTCATTACCCAAACCCTCTATTCCATGATATTATAGCTTGGTTGCTCCATTCAGACTTCACCGGAGCTAGTGTCTAGGAAACAATTAATGCCTCAAAAACCTATGTCCATCTTACTCCATCACCTATAGAATGACTGGCCATGACCCAATCTCTGGAAAGATAGACAGAACTCAATCCAAGAATAAAAGATAGCAGGATTCTTCTAATGAATTTCCCCCCCAATAGTAATCCAAACGTGATTGACCTACTCATTAGATACTTCTACCACAATGCAAATTTTAGGGGATATAGGATGACACATGGACTTATTTCTACCTTCAGAACATAGTTATATTAATAAAATATATTATATAATTTTTAAAATTGAAGTATTATTGAATTGTAATGGTAGTTTAGGGATACTAGCCCAAATTTCAATTTTTGTGGTGTCACACATCATATGAAAATCTACGGACCACCTAAGATGAGAAAATCAGAACCCATTGCAGGAGTGGTAATTACTTGACCACAACTTAATTATGTCAATAACTAATTAAAAACATATCATGATGTGATATGTATCCATTAAACCCACCATTTCATGCTCTTGCATGCCCCAAAAGGCAGAAACACCCCTATCAAATGTGTCCACCAAAGGCTGATACTAATTAAACCAAACAATGAGAGTAATATTTAAGAGATATGTTACATCGAAAAACTTTGATGGAGAGATCAGAGGGATAGGGAAACCTTCAAAAAAATATGGTACTTTCAGGATGAACTATATCTAATGAAAAAGGAGGGAGGAATCCGGATTTTAGAATGGAAGAAAGGTTGTCGAAGCACTTTGAGGAGACAACAAAGGCCCCTACCCCACCAAGGGGGAGGGAATAGCCTGATGACCATCATATAAATCGTCCATAGGAACCCTATCTCTCATTGTGATGAATTATTAGTCAAACACACAATTTTAATATCTCATAATTAATTCACTAATTAATCATCCAATTTATAACATCAATATCACAAAATCAACACCCTTATTATTTATTCTGAAACCATAATAGAATTATTTGATAATTAATTCGGAAACTATTTATCTATTTTTATAACAATAATATCACACAATTGATTGCAAAATTAATGGTCCCCAAACCCCACAATTATAAAATTACATTATTAATAAACATACCAAATTAATTAATTCCATTATGAAACTCAATTGATAAACAAATCTAGTGAATCTATAATTTTCATGCACGTAATCAAAATCTTGGATATGGTATTTGAATTTTGGACCACCTACCTCAATCATTGATGAACAGTCACTTAATGGAAATCCATAAAATTGATTAGCACAATGATTTATATCCGAATATGGATCAAAAAACATACGAGAATATTAATGAAATAATGATATTATAAATATAGAACTATATCTAGAATCATATATCTTGACCTCAAATATATATATATGTCTATAAAAAGTATTACATCACTGAAAGAAATTGTAAAGAGTGGTTAAAGCATGAGAGAAGAACCAAGAGAGGATTCGCTAACCAAGAGGGGTAAGTATCTTTGATCTGGGCTTCGAACCACCAATAACAGAGGATAGGATCCATAGTAATCTTTCTAGGGTGTTCCAAAATCTTCCTAAATCATAATGGTTTGAGTGGGGGTCTATTTTGGTTTACTTAGGAGGTTAGGGTAATTTTAAAACTAAACAATTTGCTAATTATAGTGCATGAACGGTTTTTTGGAAAGACAGGGAGGGCTTTCCCTAACCATGTTCCATAACTATGTGTCTATTTTTTTAGTGGTGAATTGTTTCTCCTTTTAGGGACCACAGTTTTACATACTGTGCACCAGCTGTGCTTACCCCCATTGTCCAGGGCTGCACAGTATGCTTGGCTATGGTGCATGGTTTTCTCTAACCTTGCGCCAACTGTGCACAACCACTTTTTTCTTCTTTTTCTCAAAATTCCCCCCAAACAAACCCTAAATTATAACCCTACAAAAACTACTCAAATATTAGAAAATGATTATTTAAAAACAAGATTGAGTCGTCTTTAGAAAAGGTTCAGATCTTATAGTCTTCCCACCTTATAACATATCGCCCTCAAGATTCACTCCCAAGCTTCTCAAAGTTTTTGAGTCCAAATAATTTGGCTACTAAGCCCACATATTTACATCCCTTTCCCATGTATCCTCCTAATCACTCCATGTTTCCATTATACATGAACTATCTACAGGTTCTTTTTTTACAACACATTCTCACTTCAATACAACACACTTATTGAATGCTCCTCAAATGTAACACCTGAGACTTTTATGAGAAATATTTTGTTTTTATGTTATATAAATCATCAAAGGAATATTTCACTACACACAACACTATCTTGGCTTGCTTTACACGCAACCATGACCTTCCTCGATAGCTTGCGTCATACGTAATACCGAGTTTCACTAAACAACGATATGTTACTAAAATATTATTAAAACTAGCCATTATGAATAGTAATATCCACTTTTTAAAATTTTGTAAATTTTATTTTTCAAAATCGACTTCATTTTTGGATTCTAAATATCGAAATTATCTTAGGATGAAATTTTGGTACTTTTCGGATAACTTTCATATTCTGATGAATAGGGAAAATTACTAAATTTTAATTAAAAACAAATTTTTTAATAGAAATAATTAATAGAGATAAATTATTAATTTCAGTGGTTTTAAAGTATATTTATAATATATTTTTACAATTTAATACAATGTTGTTCATTGGATGTAATTTCACATTTAAACCAAACACAAACAAGTATCAATCTTTTGATAGTTATTATCTTTTAAAAACACGCTATTTGTTTTGAAAACAGGAATTAATTATTAAATTAGTTAATGTAACTAATATGAATTGAATTTGGTAAAGTAAACATCATTTTTGAATTCATAATATCAAATATAGCTCAGGCTGAATTTTTGGTATTTTTCTGGAAACTTTCATTTTTTTGATGAATAGTGAAACCAGTAAGTAGTAGTTAAAAAAAACTGAATTTTTCATAAAACTTAATTTTACCTCTTCTGTGAGTAGAATTTCAAAAATCCAAGAGACACAGTTAATATCAAGGAGTAAAATTTGGTTCAATGAGATTAAATAATTTTTTGTGAATAGTAACTTTTTACTTTTTTTTACCACTGTTAAAAGTATATTGGGTAATTAAGGGTAAAAGTGTTATTATTATTACCCTAACACATTTTATAATTCTATTGGATAAGTTTAATTTGACCAAAAACAACATTAGGAATAAAATATGACCATTTAGGCCCACTTGGATTAGATTAGTACATTTATTATCAATTTATTTAAAGAAGGGTTAAAATAGTTAAAATCAATGTTTAATAACTAAATCATTTTTAATATAGAGTTATACAGAAGATAAATTCGACTATAAATATTCATTAGAAAGCTGAAAATCGTTCCAACATAATGGTATTTTATTTATATTTTTTAGACATTAAATAATTTAATTTATTTATGACACAATGATGATGCATTAATTATCTTATTAATGAAATATTGACATAATTGATGTTATAAATACCCAAATAAATGTAATTTGAGACTTTTTATGAATTCAAATAATTTTATATGTTAATATGACATTTTAGTATTAATTTAATTAAATTTTTTAGAACTAATCATTCTTTTATGAGTTTCAAAAAAATCAATTACCAAATAGTGTCAAAATTGATATAAAATTGTTTTTAAAACAAATACTATATTATTAATTGTTATTTTATTTCTAAAAATATATGGTTTATCCAAATGACTTAGATAAGGTTATATATATTAATAATAAACAACTTGGGGTTCTTTTGGCTTTATATAGTTAGTTTATTAACCTTATAGTGTAGGAAAACAAGAAGACACGGTAAAAGATAAATTAACTAACTTAAAGTTAAATCTAAAAGATAAGGTTACAATTGATACCTAAACTTGTCTAAATTCTATTGTATGAGAGTATTTAGACCCATAACCACCTTATCTTGGAAATATATTAATTTGGTGCTATTAAAAACCGAATTTGACTTTATAATAAAATAATATTTTTAGTTATTCCAAAGGTGCCCCTCTCCTCCCTTATAAAAGGGCACCTCCTCCCTCTCTTCCTCACACCACTTTGAGCCTTCAAGCTCGACCAAACCCTGAAAATATCTCCTCTCAACTTCTCTAGAAACATCCTAGAGGTACTGGTCTTCTTCAAAGACCAATTTTAGTTCCCTAAGAGGAGATCTCCAAGAGGCGCTTCAAAGAAAAGGTAATATCAGTTAGCGATTCTTTCAACTTTATTTCTTCTTCCACTTATTATTATTTAGTTGTCTCATTATGAATTAATAACATAAGTATCACTCATATACTGATATGTTATTATAAGTATGAAACAACCATATTTCACTATCTATCCATCCTATGGAAAACGAAATCACCCTGCGTGCGTACGTACGAAATACCGTCTCCACGCCGTGGTGTAATCTATTATCCACCACCACCTTACTTGGATGGGTATAATGGTGTAAAGAATGAATATATATGATTATTTTAAATTGATATTGATTATGAAATATTATATATATATACACCCCAATATAATTCCACGATCATGGGAACTATATCATCGCTCGTCCGTATGTACGGAATACCGTCTCCACGATGTGATGCGACTCGTTCTACATGATCTTCATTGCATAATGATTATATAAATGAATTGAATGAATTAATATGATATATATTACACTAATAACATTTTTTAAATGAGGTATCTATAACCTAAAAGTAAAAATAATAATTTATTCGACAAAACACGCATAAGAACAAAAGGGTAATAAACACCCGAATAACAAGTAGCAATGAAATATTACTAATAATAAGCTAAAAATATGACCATATATGATATCATAACAATGAGTATGATTCTGGAATAAGTCAATGACATTATTTAAACCATTATACAGGAAGTTCGGACACTTACGAATCAAATCATACCTAAGGTAAGGGAAAATATCACAATCTCATTTTATCCGAGATTGTTTATACTTTGGTATTTACTGGGGTGTATTTTATCATCCACATCCATGTTTCCTCAATATGTAATATTGTTTCCATCCACCTAAAATTGTTTAAATCCAATTTTACTCTTCGGTGAGTTTTTAGTAAAATATATGAATGGAATCTTTGTCATTTTTCATATGAGGTACTTTTTGACATTTCTGACAAAAGCATGAGAATAATGTTTTTTTAACTTATACGACATGAATGTATTTTTAAAACATTATTTCCAAGAAGCTTCCTTTACAAGTTTTCAAGTTTATTTTTAATCAATATCTTTTAGTTTAAAACTGTAAGATATGTTAAGAAAGGAAAATGTTTTTGAAGTAGAAAGGATATTTTCCTCAAGAATGGAGTTCAAGTGTTTTATCAAAATTATTTTCCATCTAAGATAATATAGGGTTCTGTTTCTATCCATATTATTACATTGATTTGATTATATTGTGATGGAATTATTTTTATGAATTCCTTTATCTTATATGAATTGTTTTATGATGTCATGATGTTTAAGAATCCCTTTTTTTTATTACACGGTTTATGCAATGATGTATGATTTATGATTATGTGTGTATGCCACAAAGTTTCATATTTTATGTTGTGATTATTGGGATTACATTTCACTACTATGATTTATCCCATGTAATGAAATTATGATCTCTTTTGCAGGTTAAGATTTCAAAAAGTTATGTTCTTATGAATATGATATGATTGTTATTTCTTTTGTTTACCCTTACTGAGCATTTGAGCTCACCCTTTTGTATGTTTTCTTTCCCCAGGTCAGGAAGAAGGTTATTAAGTAAGATATGCCAAAAGGGACTATAGATATGATCAAATAAATGGGAGACAGTGTAGATGCTTTAGGAACCAGTTGTTTATGTTTCCCAGTTTCTAAAGACACTATACCTATACAGTCCTTTCCTGGTTTTGTTATATGTTGTAATAAGTGTGATTCAATTCTGAAGTAATAACAATTTATGTAATGTACGGGTCGTTATAGTTGGTATCAGAGGAAAGGTATAGTCAACCTTTGGAAACTAGGATGTGAACACCTTAGTAAGAACCCTAAGGATAGGTATAAGGATAGAACACAATCATAGTGTTTTAGAAATGGCCATGAATAACCTAGGATAAGCCCTTATGTGTGAAATTTTATTCTTGATTATGTGGTTTTCCTATTATAATTAGTGTTGCTCACACTATTCTTCTTGGTTTTAGTCAATGGATGGAACCCAAAGGAACCGTGTTAATGAGGAATGCGACGGGCAATGCAATGATTGTCCCCTTGAGCAACCAAAAGTTATGGGAGCTGGAATTCAAAATCTTGTAGCCATGCTCACACAACTTTCTCAAGATATGAATTATGCAGGACTTCCAAACGATCAAAGGAAGGAGCAACATTCTGTTGATTCCTTCATGATGCAGCGTCCACCTTCATTCAGCGGGTCTACTGATCCATTAATTGATGAACAATGGATTAGTACTACTGAAAAGATATTTTCAGTTCTTCAATGTTCTGAACATGATAAAGTC
The DNA here is from genome assembly GCA_963277665.1 of Viscum album. Taxonomy (NCBI): domain Eukaryota; kingdom Viridiplantae; phylum Streptophyta; class Magnoliopsida; order Santalales; family Viscaceae; genus Viscum; species Viscum album. The sequence continues at coordinate 210,658,618 of OY728155.1, read as the reverse complement.
ATCTTAGCAGTGTATCGTTTGGAAGGTGATACTGATCAATGGTGGAATATTATCAAGAATATGAGGCAAATAGATTAAATTGAGTCCATGGAATGGGACGAGTTCAAGAAATTGTTTTTCAATAAGTACTTCCCTCGTATTCTACGAACAAAAATGTAGAAAGAGTTTCTTGAACTGAAGAAAAAGGATGATGAATCTATTGGTACCTATGAAGCAAATTTTACAGGACTTACAAGGTACACTTCTGGTATTATTATCCAACCTGAGAGTAATATCGATCGATTCTTTAGTGGCTTAAAAACAAGTCTTCGAAGGGCGTTAACCATAAGGGACTGCAATAGCTACGATGAAATCGTTTGATGGGATCTCAAAGTCGAGATGGATATTGGAGTAACCCATCAGTCATATGGGTTTGATAAGAAGAGGAAAATGGAATTCAAAGGAAAATATAAAGAGCACACTGAAAAGAAGATGAGTTTTCCCTTATGCTCAAAGTGTGGAAAGGAACATGTAGGGAGTTGTCTTAAAGGGACAAGTAAATGTTTCAAATGTGGAAAGGAAGGTCATCGGGCATTTTAATGCCGCAATGATGGGAAAAATATGTCTAATGATTCAAAAAAAGGAAGGGACACACAGAATGAACCTACAACACTTCAATGTTTCCAGTTAAAGGAGATGGGGAATTATGCCAATCAATGCCCAAATCCAAGGGTTGATGATTATGGTCGACGTCAACAAACTCTTAAGGCTAAAGACAAAGGAAAGTCACATGCAATTTCTATCAGCAATGTGGAGTACGATAATGATGTGGTGAAAGGTGCACTTACCATCCACTCTAAAGTAGACAATGTTTTATTTGATTCTGGATCCACCCACTCATTTATTTCTGAAGAATTTTCTAAGGATATCACTGTATTACCTCAACAATTAGATGTTGAGTTAGCTGTGACAACCCCTAATGGCACAACAGTCGCATCAAAATTTATAATTCTTCTCCGATTAAAGTTTGTGGGAAAGTGATTCCTGAAAATCTTGTGATCCTTCCTATAATAGAATTTGATGTGATTCTTGGCATGGATTGGCTTTCTTTATATGGAGCTCATATCAATTGCCAATTAAGGGAAGTCACATTTCATATTCCAGATCAATCTATGATCGTCTATTGATGCAAGGATGAACATAACCTTCCAGTGGAAATTTATTCCATATTATCGGTCTTGATTCCACTAAATGAAGGATATTTATCTCAAATGGTTGGTGAGAAACTCACGATTAAGAATATTTCCATTGTATGGGAGTTTGATGATGTATTTCTAGAGGAATTTCCGGGTCTTCCACGAAATCGTGAAGTTGAGTTTTCAATAGAACTCATACCAGGTGTTTTACCTATTTCAAAGACACCTTATAGAATGCCCCAATTGAGTTGTAGGAATTGAAGAAACAAATCCAAGAGAATCTTGATAAGGGGTTCATACGCCCTAGTGCATCACCTTGGGGATACATGTTCTATTTGTTAAGAAGAAAGATGGATCAATGAGACTCTGCATTGATTATCGAGAACTTAACAAGATCACTATCAAGAACAAATATCCTCTCCCATGGATTGATGACTTATTTGACCAACTACGTGGAGGTCAATACTTTTCCAAGATTTATCTTCGTTCAGGGTATCATCAATTAAGGTTCAAAAGGGAGGATATACCAAAGACGACTTTCCGTACAAGGTATGGACACTATGAATTTATAGTAATTCCATTTGGTCTTTCTAATGCCCCTGCTATCTTCATGGATCTGATGAATAGAGTCTTTAGAGACTATCTTGATCAGTTTGTGGTAGTCTTTGTATATGATATTCTGGTATATTCAAAGAGCAAGGAAGAACATGATGATCACTTGAGAATTTTATTGAAGACCCTAAGAAAGTAGAATCTTTAAGCCAAATTTACCAAGTGTGAATTTTGACTTCAAAAAGTTTCATTTTTGGGTCACATAATCTCAAAATAGGGGATATCTGTGGATCCATCAAAAACAGAGGTTATCGAAAGATGGTCGAGAACAACAACATTAACTGAGATCTGAAGTTTTCATGGTTTGGCTGGATATTATCGACGTTTTGTGAAAGATTTTTCACGATTATCTAATCCACTCACCAGGTTGACTCGAAAAGGAGTTATGTTCGTATGGATAGAGGAATGTGAAGAAAATTTCAAGGAGTTGAAAAGATGTTTATCCAGTGCACCTGTGCTCACACTGCCTTGTAGTGGAGAAAGGTTTGTGATCTACAGTGATGCATCTAAGAAGGGAGTGGGGTGTGTTCTTATGCAAAATGATATGGTGATAGCTTATGCCTCACGATAGTTGAAAATCCATGAGAAAAATTACCCAACTCATGATTTGGAGTTAGATGTGGTAATATTTGCATTAAAGATTTGGAGGCATTAACTTTATGGTGAAAGGTGTGATATTTATACTGATCATAAAAGTTTAAATATATTTTCACACAAAAGGAGCTGAATATGCGCCAAAGAAGATGGTTGGAGCTAATTAAGGATTACGACTGCTCAATCCATTACCACCCTGGGAAAGAAAACAAGGTGGCAGATGCATTAAGTCGACAAGACCATGCCAGTTTATCCATGATAAGGATCACAAAAGATCCAATATTTATGGATTTACAAAGGATGGATCTTAGAATAATAATGGAAAGGGAAAAATATTATCTTTCTCAAATGAGTGTTCAACCATCTATAAATGTAAATATTAAAGGGGCATAGAAAGAAGATGTCGAGTTACAAAATAAGGTAAGAAATGTTCCTGAATTCAACCTTGATTGTGATGGGATAATAAAGTTTAGGAATCGGGTTTGTGTTCCTCCCATCCCCGAAATAAAGAAGGAGCTACTGGATGAGGCTCACAGTTCTTCATTCTCTATTCATCCTAGAAGCACGAAGATGTATAAGGACCTAAAAGAGTACTTCTGGTGGGATTTCATGAAAAGAGATGTTGCTGAATATGTCTCTCGATGCTTGGTTTGTCAGCATGTTAAAGCTGAGAGACAGAAGTCCAAGGGGATGTTACAACCATTACACATACCCGAATGGAAATAGGAAAACATCACTATGGACTTTGTCACAGGACTTCCTAAAACATCCAAAGGCAATAATGCTATCTGGGTCATAGTTGATCATCTTACAAAGTTCGCACACTTTATTGCTATTAGAGAGGATTTCTCTCTGGATCATCTTGCCAGGATATATGTGAAGGAAGTGGTAAGATTTCATGGAGTACCACTTTCTATTATATCTGATCGGGATCCGAGATTTACCTCGAAGTTTTGGCGAAGTCTTCAGTATACTCTTGATACAGAGTTGAGTTTCAGCACTGCTTATTATCCTCAGATAGATGGTCAGTCTGAGAGAACAATTCAAACTCTAGAAGATATGTTGAGATCTTTCTCTATGGATTTCAAATGTGGTTGGGATCAACACTTAACTTTGGTGGAATTTTCTTATAATAATATCTTTCACTCCAATATTCAGATGGCTCCTTATGAAGCTCTCTATGGAAAGAAATGCAGGACTCCAACTTGCTGGGATGAAGTAGGGGAAAGAAAGCTATTAGGACTTGATCTTGTTGATGAGATGGTAAAAAAGGTCCGATCTATTCAACAACACATAAGAGCAGCTCAGAGTCAACATAAAAGTTATGCCAACAACCGAAGAAAAGACCAAGAGTTTGAAGTGGGTGATAAAGTGTTCTTATGAATATCTCCCTGGAAGAGGGTCATGAGATTTGGAAAGAAGGGGAAGTTGAGCCCTAGATATATCGGTCCATTCGAAATACTGGATCGTGTTGGAAAGGTAGATTACCGGTTGGTGCTTCCACCAAATATCTCTCAATTTCATGATGTGTTCCATGTATCTCTTTTGAGAAAGTACATACCTGATCCTTCACATGTACTCATCTCATAAGTTGTATCACTATAGCATGATCTTTCTTATGAAGAACAGCCGATAGAGATTATGGATCATAGTGAAAAAGTACTACGGAACAAGACCACTCGCTTGGTGAATGTTTTATGGAGGAACCACCAATTATAAGAACCTACATGAGAGCTTGAGGATATGATGAGGGAGAGGTATCCTCATCTTTTTGTTAAAAGTGACGAATTTCAAGGGCAAAATTCATTTTAAGGGGGGTAGAATGTAACACCAGAGACTTTTATGAGAAATATTTTGTTTTTATGTTATATAAATTTTCAAAGGAATCTTCCACTACACACAAGACTAGCTTGGCTTGCTTTACATGAAACCACAGCCTTCCTCGATAGCTTGCGTCGTACGTAATACCGAGTATCACTAAACAATAATATGTTATTCAAATATTATTAAAACTAGCCATTATGAATAGTAATAACCACTTTTTGAAATTTTTTAAATTTTATTTTTCAAAATAGACTTCATTTTTGGATTTGGAATATCGAAATTAGCTTAGGATGAAATTTTGGTACTTTTCGGATAACTTTCATATTCTGATGAATAGTGAAAATTACTAAATTTTAATTAAAAACAACTTTTTTTAATCGATATCACACAATTAATTCCATAATAAATTATTCCCAAATCCCACATTTTCATAATTATATAATTAATTAATTCACCAAATTAATTAACTCCATTAGTAAATTCAATTGCTAAAAAATATAGTAATTCTACAATTTTCAGGAACATTATGGAAATCATGACTATGGGATTTGAATATTAGACCACCTACCTCAATCTTCGATGATCAATCAACCAACAAAAATCCCCAAAATTGATCAGCACAATGATGTAGATTGGGATCCAAATCTAAAAACCTATGTCAAAAATAATGAAATCAAGATCTTGTAAATCTAGAACTGGATCTAGAATCATAGATCTAGTTCTCACTAAATAGATATAGATCTGTCCATAATAGAGGAATATATTTATGAAATAACTAATAAAGAGCAGGGGAAGCACAATAGAATAATTCTGAGGGGATTCACTAATCTAGAGAGTAGATGATCGTTGATCCGACATTCGAATCACCAAGATTGGAGTTCAGGAGCCAAAGGAATCTATTTAGGAGGCCCAAAAATCTTGATAAATCATTATAGTTTGAGTTGGGGTAAATTTTGGGTTAACTAGGGGGTTTTGGTAAATTTTAGACATAAAATTGGGTTAATTAAAACTGTATGCATGGTCTTCTGGGAAGATTCCCATGGTTTCCCCTTACCTTGTGCCTTAAACTTTTGCCAATTATTTTAAGGGATCATGGTTTCTCTTTTTAGGCTGCACAGTTTGAAAACTGTGCATTTACCATGTGAACCACCACTGTCTAGAGTTGCATGGTTTTTTGGGTTGGGGCACACTATTTTCTATAATAATGCGCCAATTATGCACATCTCCTTTTTCATCCATTTTTCTAAAAATTCCCCCCCAAAAACACCCCAAATTATATCCCAAAAATGTTCTCAAATATAGGAAAAGTATTTCGTAAATACAACCTCGATTCATCTCTAGAAAACGTTAGGATATTAAAATATTCATGTCAATTATATACATATCATTTAGATGTTTTTATGTTCATCAAGAAGAAGTGGGAAGGAATTTATGTTCAGTTAAATGACTTAGAGTTTTGAGTGGTTCTTGTTCATCATATGTAATGGATCGATGCTTGGTTTTGTATTCCCTTACTGGTTATTATTTATAGATATGCATCTCACTATGTGAGTGATACTTCAGTAATTTATAATGTTCTGATACATAAGAGTATTCTAGACCCAGAATTTATATTTGGAAAAGGTTTTATAGTCTTCTTATGTGTAATAGTTATATATAGAAGAAGTAAGAGAACTGAGGAAAATTCTAGAGTTGAATGATAAACATATTTTAATTGTATGATTATAATTTATATTATAAAATATTTCATATGAAAGGTAATGATTTTTCATTTTCTTTTGCTTTTAAATCTAAGGGAGTATCTTATAAATATATTAGAATCCTTAAAGGTAGTTAAAATAATTTAAAATTTGAATCTACTATGAAATAAATAATTTCAGGATAATTGGGAAACGTTCATGTTGGTCACAGTGCATCACACTAGTCATGATTTCATTAGTTAGATGGTTTTCTACTACTATGGTGGGTCACTAGTTAGGAACTTATCCATTATGTGATAGATTGATGCTATTTAGGTGTCACATAAGGAGATCTCTATGGATAAAGAGTTATAGAATATGTAAGTGATGATGTTGTGGTTTTAATATATATACAGTTTAACTACTTTATTAGGGATTATTGAATACTTAGAGAGGGAGTGGATTCTCTATATTCACATAATAATCACTTAAGTTTATAAAAATTTATGAAATTTACTTCGGTGAAAATATTTAGTTGAAGATCTATGTGAAGATAATTGAATGAAAAATAATTGGGAGAATAGGGTTGAGTGAATCATGAAATACAGACATATTTTTGCAAAGAAGGATAATAAAATGGAAATAAAATGAAGTTGTTTCGACGAATAATGGATGAGTGAAGATATATGGGAAATAATACATGGGAAAACTTACCTTAGAAAATAGAGTTACATATATAGTACTTGAGTAAGCACATTTGGGAAAAGGAGGTCACATGAACAGACATAAGAAAATACACGTGAGAACAACATACATGAGTAATCGTTCCTATGATAAGTCTTCATAATGAACCTTATGTGATGGTATTTTTGAAAAACGTTGTATTTGAGTAAAGTATTACACTATTATATCCACATGGAAAAGAAGAGTTGAATAATAAAATTACATTGTGGACATAAAGTTATTTGGATGGGAATTTGTACTATTTTAGTAATATATAATAAAGAGACTTTACTATTGTATTATATGGTTTATGTCATATGGAGTTGAAAGAGGAGACAGTAAACATTGTGATTAATGAAGATTCTGTCTATAGACTAGGATGAAAGATGTATCAGCATACTGTACTAATATATAAGATAACATCCAACACATAATCTATTTAAGTGAACCACAATTAAATAAACTAATTATATGATTCATTTATGTATTAGGAATAGGTAATAAGAGGTGTATCCCTAGGATAACCTTCCCTATAAAATTATAATAATTATAGTTAGTAGTATTACCACATGGGTATTTCCACACATTGTTGGAATATACTCCTAGGATTATCAATTTATAGTGGACAATGTAAATTACATAAATCATTTTGAATACCTTATATTTCTATTTATAGTCTTTAAATTTATTGATGAGGAGTGAAAAATAAATTATGTGATAGGTTAAAATCTGTTGTTGCCAATGAGAGTAAAATATTTAAATTAAAGGTAAATAGTTGGAAGGAAAAATGATTAAATTTTTTTCCACTAATTCACCTCCATACACCCTAAGGGTACATTAGGTCAACATGGTCACAAAAGAACTTGATTTTTATGTGGGATACAAAGTTTCTTAACGCACCGCAATTAAGACATTGTTGTATTCAAAGGTTGGGGAATATGGCACCCATGTATGAGGGGTGGTTTTAGTTTATTGAATGAATCAGTACTGCTAATTATTTATTATTTCTTCCTCCAATATTTTTTTATAAGTGATGTATTCCATGTGTCTCAACTCATAGAAACCACCATGATCTTTCTATATGATCGGTGTTTAAATAACGTAACAAGATGGTATTGAATCATTTGATAAAAGACCTATTTTTATAGTAGGTCAAAGTAAAAAAATTTCCATGCAAGCCAATACGGTACCAATAATATTTCTGTATAGAAACATTGTATATATTGGTGTTTCCATGGTAGTTGTAAGCTAAGATGAAATCACAATGTATGATGTTGTTTACTGGTGACACTCAATGATCTATCTTAAGGATGAGTTACTATGTGTTGAGTGGGTTATAACACCTAACCAATTTAGTGATATGGTCTTCATTAAAATTTATTAAACCATGTTTAATTTTATGGTTTTGGGGTTTTTGACGTATTGGCAGTGTTTTGGGGGTAGGATTTGGGAAGTTGGTCCTAGTGTCGGGAGTTTTTTCCTTAAAACTGAAGACACCATGTAGCTGGTGTTCTAATACTAGATACCTGATGGCTCTCGGTTAAGGTTGTGTTCTGGAAGGGACATTAGCTACCTGGTTTTACTAGTGTAGATACCCAATAAGGTATCAGGTACTTGGAGGATGTTTACCAGGTAACTGATAGGACTTATAATGGTTTTTTTAATATTTTAAATTAATTAATTAAATTAGATAATATTTTCTAAAACATAGTAAAAAATCATTAATATCCCCCAAAATTGTTCAAATTTCCTCTCCTCCTTCATTCTTTGTCTCCAAAGGATATATTTGTTGTATTAGATCTATATTTTATCGTCTTTTTATCTTAGTATATCACTTGAGGTAAATTTATCAGTCCTATATCATCTATTTTTGGATCCTCATGTTGTTTCAGCATTCTTCACCAGTTATTCCATAATTTTTTAGTATTTTTAAAATTTTTGGGAAATATTATTATTTTATTAATATTATTTAATGATATTAAATGAATGATATTCAGGTATATCTAGGTAGGTAGTATAAAAAACTCATCATTTTATATCATTTTCAATGTGACGTGTGATATGTAGTCACACCAACCATGTTTTCTTGATCCAAAACATGTATAAATTAATTTGATTGATCCATTAATATGTAGTCAAAGTATTTATTAGGAAATGATAGACTCTTTTTATATTTTTCTTTGATCTTGTGGCCAATAATTTCTATAAGCATGATTGAATGTCTGTTAAAACACGTACTTAAAATTCATTGGAGCTTTCCATGAGTTAAATATTGATGTATTAGTCCTTGTTAGGTAACCTTTTCCCACCATTTAGAAGGAGACATGTACTTACCAATGTGAGACAATCCGTGCTTTTTCATCCTGATGTAAATTTTACTATTTATGTAACCTTAACTAATTTTTGGCATATAATGAGGAAGGATATCCATCCTATAGTTTGTGTGGTTCTGATAGGTTCATTTCATGGACCTAGATAATGGAAAAGAATTTGGGGTTGAGGAATGAAAAATAAATGAATATAAAATTCATTTGATTACATGCCTTAATGTGAATTGTATAAATTATAATGTCTATGTGTAAATACATTGAGGGATAATATGATGGTATCTTGATACCTTGAGCTAAGGAAAATTTATATAAGATATCTCATTCCCTTCTCTCTAACATTTTTATGAAAAAATAAAGATTCCTTAGATCTGAGATCATTAAGGTTATGGGATCAATTCTCTCGTGGAATATATATTTCTATGAGCATGATCAAAATTTTATTATGATTAGATCATTATAGACTCAAGTATACCATTCCCCTTTATATTTACATTGTATGAACCGAAGTTGATATTGTATTGAGTTGATATCCTTATAAGCATGGGCCACCTTTCAATTTTTCGTATTATTGTTACATGGGGTTGAGATGGTTGAGGTATGAGAATGATATATCAATGGTCCACCTTCCCATTGGTCTTATATAATGTTGATTTGGGATCGATATTCCCAAGTATTGAGACCATATAGTTTAGGGTCAATTCCCCTAATGTTATTATATCATATTCCATGGTCAAGACACCCTAGGTATGTGACTGATATAGAAATGGGTTCCCCTACCCCATTTTCATCGTAATATTATATTTTTATTTTGATATTACCTATTTGATGAGATCCTTATATTCATGAGATTATACATCCTCATTGCACTTATAGTTTTATTAGGATTTGATTGGAGAGATTCTTACACTAAAAAATGAAGGTATGGTCACTTAAAAGGGGTAAAGTTAGGAACCTAATGGTGCAATGTTTATTGTTATTATTATTTGTTTATTATTTCTAGAGTATCACTTTGTGCATGCACCTCTATATCCACGATTTTTAGGGACTCCATTAGTGGAGCATAACTATGTTATATTCAACCTTTTCTTGATAATTTTGATGCATGTGAAAATTTAATGGATTGTGATACAAATAATAATTAGGGTCCTAAAATGAATGATTATTCAAGTGATTCATGGTCGGAGTTGGGAGAGAGTGACTATAAAAAATCCCCAAACTATTATTTGTGGTTGTCTCCCTTATAGTGTTTATTTTTACACTGTGTTGTATATAACCATCCCATAGGAAATAATATTTACTATATTTGACACATGTGACATTATAGTTGTTAATTTTATTATAGTGTGTAATTGGATATCTTCCAATGGTTGAACTTCTCTATAATTTAAATATTTTACCGTATATTATGATTAAATGTTTAATATTATTACTTCTAATGTGATTTATGTGTATATATAACATATAATCTAAAGTATCCCCATGTCATACAAAGTCCTATTCAATTTTTCAAAATCTTATAGTGTTTAGAGAGAATATCATAAGGTATGTTGCAATCTAGTTCACCCAAATTTGGGTTTATCATATTATAGAATAATATAAATGATATTTAAATTTTATTTCCCCTTAATTGAGACTAAAATTATCATTTTATTCCTCCCTAATTTTGAGACTCCTCTACTAAAATTTATTTCTATTTAAAGTTATAGATATTTCACCACATATATGTGAAATTTATTTTCCATTTTTGTGATTTTCTTAAATAATATTCATCTCTCTCAATCCTCCTTGGAAATATTACTACTCTGTGGTGAACATTACTAAACATGAAGCAGGAAAATGATAATTTTATATCAAATACATATTTACTAAAAATAAACCTTATTATAAAGAGTGATATAAATTCATCATTCAAATCATTTATATCTCTATTAAGATTAAGGTTAATAATATTAATTACCATAAAATCTATATCCTTAGATGAATGGCCTGATTCTTCTTCTTGATTTTCCCCTCATCTCAAAATCTACAAAGATACATCATAAATCACTGTGAAAATTTTATAATAATTCCTTTCCTCGAGTTTCAATACCTTTAGATTGTTTAGAGGTGTGAGTATTATTATTATACTCCTCAATATCACTTCATCCATGATTTCACCTATAAAAAATTATATAATTCCAATTATCTCAATTGTGTGGTTGAATAAACCATCAATGATCTCCTTAAATTTATTATTCATGTTATTAAGTATATTATTCTAAACATGAAGATTTGATTCCCAAAAATTTATGTATCCTTCATAAATATTAGATTACTTTTCCCATGTTATTTTCATATACATCCATATCATCACCTATATATATTTAATATCCTAAGTTATTAATAATAAATCTTGTTTGATATTGTACAATCCACGAAACACTGAGCTTAAAAGAACCATGATATATTATTATTTAAATATTATTATTATAAAATATTTCCTGATTTGGTGGATATGAATTGTAGTAAAAACATTATTATATATTTTTTAATTTTTCTATTAAATAATAATTTATTTATTAATTCATAGGAAATAAGCACTTAATTTTTTTTAAATCGAATTTATTCCACAAAAATATGTTTTCACCAAAATTTGGTTATTTTTATATTTTATGAGAGAATAAAATAATTATTTTTTTGGAAATAATAGAAAATTAATTTGATAAAAAAAGATATCAATTTTAAAAAGAGAATTTCAAGAATATATAACATTTCAATTTTTATATTTTTATGGAATTATTGATTTTTCAATGAATAGTGAAATATAATGATTTACATTTAAAATCATATTTTCCTTAATATATTTAAAAAGTAAAAAAAATTAAAATTAGTTTTAAAATTTAATTAGTTACTTTTAATAAAAAAATTATCCAATTTTAGTCCTTAAAATTATTTTTATACTTCAATTTGGTATTTAAACACTCTTATATTTAAAATTAATTTTTCTGATTTTTTTCATCACGTTTCGCGGGTTTATTTTTAAATTAAATTCTACTAATTCTATTAATATTATCTTTGGAAATGTATTATACATTTTTAATAAAGATTTCCAAATTTATTAAATTTATCCCTTATATTTTTTTCATTATGAATAATAAATGTAGTAAATATTTCTCAACACGGTATAGGTAAACTGGGTAATTAAGGTCAAAAATAATTTTTTAAGGACTAAACGACGAATCAAACACTTTCCTTAGTTTTATTGGATGATCATAAATCATTTATAATAATTCATTTTCCTAAAACATTATATAATACTATGTTAATTAAAAAAATTAATATTCTATCACAGTACTGATCTTTTGAGGTTTATTATTTAGAGAATTTAATCAGAACTCATAAAAATAAAAACATAAAATCAAAGGTGGAAAATTCCAATAATTCTCCCATTTTATAATAATATAAAACATTTAAAAATAATCTCAAATTATTTTCTAGTTAAATCTTTACAACATCCAACATGACTCCTTCTGTTCCCTTACCCACCGTTAAACACTATGAAAACATTTTTAATTAAATGGGATAATAGTAAAATCTCAGTAAGAGATTTAAAAATAAAATAAACAATTAGTTTGTTAAAGTCACATAAACTCATTGAAAATTAAACTTTATCTTCAAAGTTCTATGAGATCATGAAATATGACGTTTTCACATGAAAAAAAGATACACATCTTTCTAAAATAAAATCATTAAAACCCATAAAAATAAATTAAACCTATTTTAGGGGACATAGGAAATCATATACATAAAACCATTAAAAACCATTTTAATGTGAATAAACATAATTTTGATATCCAATATTATCATTTCCCAATAAATTGGATAGATATAATGGGCTCACTCGGTGTTATCTTTCCCCCCTCGATGTTAATTTGTAACTGGATTTCTTGTTGTTATCTAGTCATCCCTATGTTAAGATTTTGAGAGCCTTTCCAATGCTATATGGGCCATCCCATGTTAAGTAGTAATGGTATTTCTCAATTATATATGGTACACTAAATCATGTAATACTGAAGTATAACTTCAAGAATAATTTTTTTTTATTTCCTTTAAAAAATATTTTGAACTCATATTTAAAACACTTTCAGATAAAATACCATTTTCTTTTGAAAACTCATTTTATATAACAAAATAACCTTTTATTTTAATACCCATTTTCAATAAAAAATAACCAAAAGAAAAATATGGTTTTTAATTTAATTAATTTAAAATCATTCAAAAGAAACCATAAATAAAATTAATGGTCATGATTGTTGAAAATTCAATGTTGATGTGGACGTTAAGAATGGAACATTCTTTTTTTATTTTTTCAAAACATTCCATATCAAACATGTAAAGGATTCCTTTTTAAATTCTTTGAATTAAATTAAAAATAGAAATAAAATTTACTTTATAACACTTTTATATCCATATTAGTACATATGTAAAATAATATCAGCAATATTAAAATGGATAAAAATATTTGATAATTAAATATTTAAACATTCCATGTGACCCATACCACATTGAACGATTAAATTGTCATACCCATGAAAGATTAAAATTTTTTAGAAAATTAAATACAATAAGAATGCATAATATGTGGGTATATAATGTCAACAGGGTTATATATACACCTTATAAAATAATAATCATTCATATCATCCAGAAATGTCTCAATGAACAGAGATCGAGACAAAATCCTTGCAATTGTGACATTATATGAATTTGAAAACCCAAAAGTAACAATAATAAGTTAAAAAATTTAAATACCTTTAAATTAAATGTATTATTAGTATAATATTTAAAATTATTAAGTAGATACACCACACAATAGATGTTATTGGTGACTATGACATTTATCTCACAAATATAAAAAAGTTAGATGAAAATCACTTACCTTGAGTCTAAATTGTCTTATGTGTCTTTAAACTTCCGAATAATAATATTTTTTAAATTATTTACTTGACTCAAAAAAAATTTAATTTTTATTATTACTTTTATTTCACTCATTATAATTTTTTGTAAACTACATAATCAATTAAGTTTACGTCAGGTGTTTTTACCATATTCGGTTTATGTGTCAAAATGATTAAGGTAGGTTCTCTATAGTCAAGGTATAATTATATCAAAATATACAACATAATAATAAAAATTATATAGTTATCATATTTATAAATCAATTATACTTTGAAATCTAATCATAAAATATGGTAATGAAAAATGAACCAACACTACAATCATAGATATGGTAGGTGATACATATACACGAGTAACGTTCCCATTTTCTCAATGATCATTATAGAAAGAGGATAATTAACATTTATATTTCTATAATTATAATTATATCATAAATAAATTATTATTTATTCATATATACTTAAATTTCTAATTATTGGGATGTAAAATGAATCACATCGCAATTACTAGGCGGTAGTCCAGACGTCTACGAATGACGTTTTAGCTTTTTTATTATGTGAAAGGGTAATAAAAAATGATATATTATATTCCTATAAAGGTAATTATTTCATAAATATCATATATATGTTATTTATTTCACATGTATTTAATTATACTCATCCTTATTAAATTTTATTTAATGTATGAATGTATCACATCACTTTGAGGAGGCGATAGTCCACACGTCCACAAACAATGTAATCATATTTCTAAAAAAGGAAAGAAAGAATTTATGTGTTATATTACAATTACATAAGTCTTAATAAAACATATATATATATCATATATATCTATCATATAAAAAAATAATTTCAATCATAATTCCCATCCATGAGAGGTGGTGAAGTAAAAAACCAATGACATTGTTTCAAAATGCGGTACCATACACACAAACGGTAAGTTTCTAACCCATTTGATGAATGTGTATGTAGTTTTTAGTACAAACGATAAAAAAATACTATATAAATATATTTATGATACTTATTTTATTATATAATAATGGAATAAGAATAATTGAATGGTTTGAGAAATAAATAAAATAACAGTGATCATTGAAGAATGTTTCCTCTTTTTTAGGTAACTCTTTTTGGTTTTCATAAATGGACTTCCATGGATATTTTTATGTTAAAATTTAAGACTATATGGTGATGTTATATATGTTATTATCTTAGTTTTCTAGGTTTTGGATGAGCCAAAGTGTCCTGAGATGTGTGTATAAGTGAGGGGTGATCGCCTTTTTATTGTGGATGGGGAGTAGAATTCTTGTAAATATAAAAAGGTAAACACTATTGGGAGGTCTTCCTAACCTAATGTTACTAAAAAGTGTAATATAATGGATTAAAGTGGATTTATGGTTTATCCACACTCACTAAACAAAGAAATGTATTGTTTATATTTTTTCCCTTGGTCTTTAAGCTTCTTTATTTTTTTCATTATGTTTTTTTATTTAAGTAGAAAGATTTCTAACTTAAGTAATTAATCCATTATGGATAAAATAAATATATAATTATTATAAAATTTATACCAAAATATTCTAAAATATTTAATCTAATTTATTCAATAAAAATATAAGAGTTTTTGGAAATTAATATTTATAGAAATGCATGTAACGTGGAAAAATACTTCTTTATCTCTAGTTACGCTAACAATGTTTTTAATATTTATGGGTAAATATGTTCATTATAAATAATTAATTGTACCATTAATTAAAAATATTTTATATTTATTAACACTTAAAAAAAATATTGAATAAGATAATATTTTTATATTTTTTTTATTCATTTAATAAAATATCATTTATTTTATTTGATTATTAACTAAATAATCCATTTGTTGGTTTTTCATAAGCATTTAATATACATATATAATCTATAAAAATTAAATATAAATTATTATGATGAAATTAAATCATTTATATTCCAAAAAAAGTTATTTATAACCAAATGTATACAGATTATTCTCAACTCCAAAGAATTATATGTGTTAAAGTCAAAGAAAATTACATTTTTTCCTTTTTTCTTACTTAACTTATTTTATAGGTCACATTCATCGAATAGTATGCCAATAACTCATAATAATATATAATAAGGTGGTTATGGTATAAATATTTCCATCCAATGGATTTTGGACAAGTGTAGGTTCATTTATACACCTTATATTCTAGGTTTAATCATTATGTAAGCTTGTTTTTACCTTAATGACACTAATTAATTTTAATTACTTTCACTGATATTTTTTGGTCAGAAATTTATGATGATATTATTAGAAAAAAAATCCCAATGATTCCAAGTATTTATATCAATTCTTCAAAATTAATTTCATAGAAGAAAAAAAATTAATTTAAAATTAATCTCACAGACACTACGGGACAACGGGTTTTTAAGGATAAATGTTCAAAAGATTGAAATGTTTTTATATCAAATATAAATTTGAAATTGAATCCACTGTCCTAAATTGGAATTATTGGGGTATTATTTAGAAAATTATACTTTAAACCCAATTTAAAATATAATTTATCAATATAAGTAAATTAGACAAAACAAATTTATGTTAAAATGGAGTGTTTTCACTATTCATAAAAATATGAAACTTCTCGAAAAATAAACAATAAAATCATCCAAAGTAAATTTTTATATTATAATTTCAAAAATTTAGTTTATTTTTTTATATAAAAATAGTAAATGTGTAAAACATATGTTTGAAATATGTTCTCTACTAAAAGGTTGTAAAACTCCCTTTAAAAATGTATAGTAGTAAAAGGATAAAACTATCTTTATTCTTATCTTATGCCAATAAAATATATTTTATGAATGTAAAATAACTTTATAAACATTTTTAAACATAATATAGTTAGTCTTATTCACACCCTCTAATATAAAGTCCATTCAATAACTTTCTTATCAAATAATAATATCAGTAGTGTATTATTGATCGATAAGACTCCGCCTTGTCTGTAACACAAGTTATCGAAAACATGTGATGTTACGTGAAATGCAAGATAAAGATGGTATTTTCAATAATTACATATAAATATGCATTTAGTTTAAATTATAATATTAATGAATGAAATTTCCTTTTCATGATATATATTTCTTAAAATCTCAGGATGTTACATCTGACCCGCCCTTAAAAATAATTTCACCCTCAAAATTCATCTTGTTTATCAAATTATTAACACTTATAGAACTCCATTATTGAAACACACATCAAATAAATGGTTAATAAAACGTACTTTGAAAATGTGGAAGTTTCAAACATAACAGTCACCAGAATTTAGGCATAGTTAGGATTCCACATAGGGTTAGCATTGGAAAAAAATTAAAAGATGTATTTGGAAGGAAAACTAATTTCTATAGACTAATAGAGAGTGATATAGAACAGGGTCAAGAGTAAGTCAATGATGACATGACCATAAGAAAAATAGGTGTGGAAATTTCCATTAATATTGTCCTAAATGATTATAATAGGTTGACATTATATTTATTCATGATAATTTTCCTAATGTTAAAGGATTACATAAACATCTATACTAAGAGAATAAGGAAGTATACTTACATGATGAGAAATATTTCATTCATTAATTTGTTTCCACCATCATATTATATTTTTTACAATAAAATGAGTATTAAAGATGGATTTTCATGCCTAAATCACTATAAACAACTTATATCGGATCACATAATCCTCAATAGGATAACATGATATTCCTATTATATTTATATATTAACCAAATCCAACATGGTTAGCACATAGTAAGATAATTCAAACATTTATATGATGATATGATGAATTAAAATCTAAAGTTAAATAGTAATAGAAAAATTTCAAATAAATCTTTCTGTAGATATATAAACCTAATGGTCACCGAGACCATTAATCTTACATCCACACAAGTTGAGGTATTCTTACTCAAATAAAATTTCAACATATACCTCATACATCTATATAAACTCAATAAATTTCTCCTAAGGAATGTAAATAATTTAAAATTTTAAAATACGGGTGACTAAGATATTGGAATAATGATCATACTTATAAAAATAATGAACTCCCAAGAGCTTCCATCACTTCACTAGATATCCCACCATCAACAATAGTAGTAGTGGAAAAATATTTTCCAATAGCTTTTTTTCCTGATCATGATGATTTCATTCCTAAATAAGAATATTAGGGAACACATTATCATAATTACTAAAATAATTTCAACTAAAACACGTCACTGTGGTATGGTTATTGGTTACCCCATTATTGAGTAGTTCATAATTCTTTTGTTTTTTTTCATGAATCCTTTTACCAAACTGACCACATTAGAATCAATTCTCATATCCAGTCAATCATTATTCTAAATTTTTTTCACACTTGGATCATTTTGGGGTCTTACCTCCATAATTATTAGTTTTTTTAATCTCTGTTTCCTTACACATTGATCATTTCTTAAACTTTTCAACTCATGGAACTTATGTGTCAAAAAACTCCATCTGAAATTACTCACCACATTAAACAACATTTTCATAAATTTTAATATATCGAGAGGCCAAATCTCTCCCTAGAATTTTTTTCAATCCTAAATAAAACCTATTAATTTTTACTACCAATGTATTCAATAAAATTTAGATTATATGGCTAATCTTGTGAATTTTTCTTCATATGTAGAAACTAAATCATTAACCTTTGGATTTAATTAAAATAATTTTTTCTCCATCCTATGTTCAATAAACATAGGGAATTATTTATTATTGAAAGTATCATTAAAATTTATAAATTATATTTCATCAATACCATATGTATATCGATTATTCTTAACCAAATACCACTATCGATCGACTTCTCCTTCAAAACGATAGATATAATGATCTACCTATTGAAGTTCTAAATATCCCATGACTTCAAATATCTTCTCTAGGGAATTGATCCATCCATTGGATACCACTGGGTTAGATGATCCAATGAATTATGTGGGATGTTTCAACCTGAAATTAATTACAACATAAATGTTAATTCATGGGGTATCGGGTTATTCTCTTGCATGTACTCCACCAATATTTATATATTATGTCAAATTATCCATTAGTACAATAAACTGGTTTGTTCCAATTCTAACTATTTCGTGATATTGATTCAGAATCATATTTTCCTCTAATTTTTTCCTTACTATAGCTTCCTTGTACCCTAAGTGTAAAAGAATTTTGAAAAGACATATTTTATACAAAATATCATGGAAATCATAAAACATTAAGTTATTCAAACTTAACCATAAAAAAAATCTTTTATGTCATTGATATTATCACTATCCTAACCTATAATGTTTTCTAAACCATTCCTTTGATACCAACTATGAGTCCCAAACCATAAACATTACATAATATTGAGTTATATAAATAATTTTACTTTCTATCACACTGATATTATTTTCAGGTTTAAATTTTTAGATAACTAGGAAAAAACTCATATAAAAGAACAAAATACAAATTGAACACTTCCTATCAGTATCCATTTTCCCATAAAATAAGACTTTTATAATAAACCGGGAATTAATTTCATGGTAAATTTCCATGAAAAACAACTTGACTTATTTATTTGAATTACCAATCATTAAACCCTTTAAAAATTTTAAAAAAACATGGGTTGAGCACAAAATCATGGTAAGTTTTATAAAAATAAAAGAAATTGTATGTTTGGTAAAATCATGAAAAGTTATATAATGTTTACCTTTTACTTAAATGTTCTTTGAGAATATGAAATAAATAATTTTTACATGAATATAAAACCCACATTTTTATCAAATAAAATCATTTAAACGCATAAAAATAAATTTAAACTACATTATGTGACTTAAGGTATCATATTCATAAAACCCCTTCAAAACCCTTTCAATTGGAATGACCAAACGACTGACATTAAATATTAACATTATCCAGTGAATTGGAGAGATATCATGGGCTCACCTAGTTATATTTGGGCCACCCAATGTATAACGACCCATAAATTACATACGTTGTTGTTACATCAGAATTGAATCACACTTATTACAACATATAAAAAAACCAGGAAAGGACCATATAGGTATAGTGTCTTTAGAAACTGGGAAACATAAACAACTGGTTCATAAAGCGTCTACACTGTCTACCATTTATTTCATCATATCTATAGTCCCTTTTGGCATATCTTACTTAATAACCTTCTTCCTGGCCCGGGGAAATAAAACATACAAAAGGGTGAGCTCAAATGCTCAGTAAGGGTAAATAAAGGAAATATCAGTCACATCATATTCATAAGAACATAACTTCTGGAAATCATAACCTACAAAAGAGATCATAATATCATAACATGGGATAAATCATGGTAGTGAAATGTAATCCCAATAATCATAACATAAAACATGAAACTTTTTGGCACACACACATAATCATAGAGAACCATTTCTTATTACTCAAGACTCATTGCCAAGACTATCTTAGTGGACAAATTCCATTTCTGAACCGAGTTCACTCCTCGTTTCAGTCCTGTTTCACTGAACCGGTATAACCTTACGTTCTAGCCATGTTTATCTCATCAGATATAAAATCATTACCCAATGAATTGGAGGATGATATAGGTCCCACCCATCTCATAATGATACCATTCTTATGTGTGCCACAAAATCATAAACCATACATCATAGCATAACCCATGTAATAAAAATGGGAATCTTAAACATTGTGACATCATAAAACAACTCATATAAGATAAAGGAATTCATAAAAATAATTCCATCACAACATAATAAAATCAATGTAATAATAGGGATAGAAATAGAACCCTATATTATCTTAGATGGAAAATAATTTTGATAAAACACTTGAACTCCATTCTTGAGGAAAATATCCTTTCTACTTCAAAAACACTTTTCTTTCTTTAACATGTCATACAATTTTAAACTAAAAAAAGTTGATTAAAAATAAACTTGAAAACTGGTAAAGGGAGCTTCTTGGAAATAATGTTTTAAAAATCCATTTATGCCGTATAAGTTAAAAAAACACTCTTCTCGTACTTTTGTCGGAAAAGTCAAAAAGTACATCGTACGAAAAATGACAAAAGATTCCTTTCATATCTTTTAATAAAAACTCACCGAAGGGTAAAATTGGATTTAAAAAATTGTATGTGGATGGAAATAATATAACATATTGAGGAAACATGGATGTGGATGATAAAATACACCCCAGTAAATTCCAAAGTATAGACAATCTCGGATAAAAATCAGATTGTGATATTTTCCCTTACCTTAGGTCCAATTTGCTTCGTAAGTGTCCGAACCTCCTGTATAATGAATTAAATAATGTTATTGACTTATTCCAGAATCATAATTATTTTTATAATATCATATATGGTCATATTATTAGCTTCTTATTAGTAATATTTCATTACTACTTGTTATTCGGGTGTTTATTACTTTTTGTTCTTATGCATGTTTTGTCGAATAAATTCTTATTTTTTCTTTTTAGGTTATAGATACCTCATTTCCAGAATGGTATTAGTGTAATATATATCATATTCATTCATTCAATTCATTTATATAATCATTATGCAATGAAGATCATGTAGAACGAGTCGCATCACATCGTGGAGGCGGTATTTCGTGCGTACGCACGAGCGATGACATCGTTCCAATGATTGTGGAATTGTATTGGAGTGTATATATACTATTTCAGAATCAATATCAATTTACAATAATCATATATAGTCATTATTTACACCATTATTCCCATCCAAGTAAGGCGGTGGTGGAAAATAGATTACACCACGGCGTGGAGACGGTATTCTGTACGTACGTACGCATGGTGATTTCATTTTCCGTAGGACTGATAGATGGTGAAATAGGGATGTTTCATACTTATAATAACATATCAGTATATGAGTGATACTTATTTTATTACTTCATAATGAAAAAACTAAAGAATAAGAAGTGGAAGAATAAATAAAGATGAAAGAATCGGTAACGGACATTACCTCTTCTTTGAAGCGCTTCTTTGAGACCACCTTTTAGGGAACTAAAATTGATCTTTGAAGAAGACCAGGAACTCTAGGATGTCTCTAGGGAAGTGTAGAGAAGAAATTGGCAGGTTTTGGCCGATCTTGAAGGCTCAAAGTGGTGTGAGGAAGAGAGGGAGGAGATACCCTTTTATAAGGGAGGAGAGGGGCACCTTTGGAATTACTAAAAATATTATTTTATTATAATGTCAAATTCGGTTTTTAATATCTCCAAATTGATATATTTCGAATATAATGTGGGTATGGGTCGAAATACTCTCATAAAATAGAATTTAGACAAGCTAGGTATCAAATGTAACCTTATCATTTAGATTTAAGTTTATGTTAGATAATTTAACTTTTACCGTGTCTTCTTCTTTTCTTACACTATAGGGTTAATAAACTTACTATATCAAGCAAAAAGAAGCCCAAGTTGTTTATTATTAATATATATAACTGTATCTAATTCATTTGGCCAAACCTTATATTTTTAGGAATAAAAGAAAAATTAATAATATAATATCTTTTTAAAAACTATTTTATGTAAATTTTGACACTATTTAGTAATTGATTTTTGTGAAAATCATAACAGAATGATTATTTCAAAACAAGTTAATTAAATCAATATTAACATGTAATATTAACCTATAAAATTATTTTAGTTCATAAAAAGTCTCAAATTACATTTATTTGGGCATTTATAACATCAATTATGTCAATATTTCATTAATAAGATAATTACTGCATCATCGTTGTGTCATATATAAATTAAATTATTTAATGTCTAAAAATTAAAAATAAAATATCATTATGTAGGAAATTTATTTATATTTCTAATTAATATTTATAGTCGAATTTATATTATGTATAACCACGTATTAAAAATGATTTACTTATTAAACTTTGATTTTAACTATTTTAACACTTATTTAAATAAATTAATAATAAATGTCCTAATCTTGTCCAAGTGGGCCTATATGGTCATATTTTATTCCTAAGGTTGTTTCTGGTCGAATTAAACTTATCCAATAAAATTAGGACATGTGTTAGGGTAATAATAATAACACTTTTACCCTTAATTACCCTATTTACTTTTAACCGTGGTAAAAAAAGTAAAAAGTTACTATTCACCAAAAATTATTTTCATCTCATTGAACCACATTTTAGTCCTTGATATTAACCGTGTCTCTCGGATTTTTGAAATTCCACTCACAAAAGTGGTAAAATTAAGTTTTATGAAAAATTCAGTTTTTTTAACTACCACTTAGTGGTTTCACTATTCATAAAAAATTGAAACTTTTCAGAAAAATACCAAAATTTCACCCTAGGCTAATTTAGATATTCCGAATTAAAAAATGAAGTCCATTTTGAAAAATATAATTTATGAAATTTCAAAAAGTGGTTATTACTATTCATAACGGCTAGTTTTAATAATATTTTAATAGCATATCGTTGTTTAGTAAAACTCGGTATTGCGTACGACGCAAGCTATCGAGGAAGGCCGCCGTTGCGTGTAAAGCAAGACAATCTAGTGTTGTGTGTAGTGAAATATTCCTTTCATAAAAACAAAATATTTCTCATAAAAGTCTCGGGCGTTACATTCTAACCCCCTTAAAATGAATTTCGCCCTCGAAATTCGTCACTTTGTAACAAAAAGAGGAGGATACCTCTCCCTCATCATATCCTCAAGCTCCCATGTAGCTTCTTCTAATTGGTGGTTACTACATAAAACTTTCACCAATCGAGTGGTCTTGTTTCGTAGGACTTTTTCGCTACGATCCATAATCTCTATCGGCTGTTCTTTATAAGAAAGATCTTGCTCTAGGGGTACAACTTCTGAGCTGACTACATATGAAGGATCATGTATGTACTTTCTCAGGAGAGATACATGGAACACATCGTGAACTTGAGAGTGATTCGGTAGAAGCACCAATCGGTAAGCTACCTTTCCAACACGATCCAGTATTTAGAAAGGACCGATATATCTAGGGCTCAACTTCCCATTCTTTCCAAATCTTATGACCCTGTTCCAGGGAGATATTCGTATGATCACTTTATCACCCACTTCAAACTCTAGGTCTTTTCTTCGGTTGTCGGCATAACTTTTCTGTCGACTCTGAGCTGCTATTATGTGTTGTTGAATAAATCGGACCTTTTCTGCCATCTCATCAACAAGATCAGGTCCTAATAGCTTTCTTTCCCCAACTTCATCCCAGCAAGTTGGAGTCCTGCATTTCATTCCATAGAGAGCTTCATAAGGAGCCATCTAAATACTGAAGTGAAATCTATTATTATAAGAAAATTCCACAAAAGGTAGGTGTTGATCCCAACCACCTTTGAAATCTATAGAGCAAGCTCTCAACATATCTTCTAGAGTTTGAATTGTCCTCTCAGACTGAATGTCTATCTGAGGATGATAAGCAGTGCTGAAACTCAACTCTGTATCCAGAGAATGCTGAAGACTTCGCCAGAACTTTGAGGTAAACCTTGGATCCCGATTAGATATAATAGAAAGTGGTACTCCATGCAATATTACCACTTCCTTTACATATATCCTGGCAAGCTGATCCAGAGATAAATCCTCTCTAATAGCGATTAAGTGTGCCGACTTTGTAAGACGATCAACTATGACCCAGATAGAATTATTGCATTTGGATGTTTTAGGAAGTCCTGTGACAAATTCCATAGTGATGTTTTCCCATTTCCATTCGGGTATGGGTAATGGTTGTAACATCCCCTTAGACGTCTGTCTCTCAGCTTTAACTTGCTGACAAACCAAGCATCGAGAGACATATTCAGCAACATCTCTTTTCATGCCATCCCACCAAAATTACTCTTTTAGGTCCCTATACATCTTCGTGCTTCCAGGATTAATATATAATGAAGAACTATGAGCCTTATCCAGCAGCTCCTTCTTTAAGTCGGGGATGGGAGGAACACAAACCCGATTCCTAAACTTTATTATCCCATCGCAATCAAGGTTGAATTCAGGAACATTTCTCACCTTCTTTTGTAACTCTACATCTTCTTTCTGGGCTTCTTTATCTTCACATGTATAGATGGTTGAACATTCTTTTGAGAAAGATACGATTTTCCCCCTTCAATTATAATTCCAAGATCCATCCTTTGTAAATCCATAAATATTGTATCTTTTTTGATCCTCATCATGGATAAACTAGCATGGTCTTGTCGACTTAATGCATCTTCCACCTTGTTTGCTTTCCCAGGGTGGTAATGAATTGAGCATTCGTAATCGTTAATCAGCTCCAACCATCTTCTTTGATGCATATTCATCTCCTTTTTTGTTAAAATATACTTTAAACTTTTATGATCAGTATAAATATCACACCTTTCACCATAAAGGTAATGCCTCCAAATATTTAATGCAAAGATTACCGCAACTAACTCCAAATCATGAGTTGGGTAATTTTGCTCATTGATTTTCAACTGTCGTGAGGCATAAGCTATCACCATATCATTTTGCAAGAAAACACATCCCAGTCCTTTCTTGGATGCATCACTGTAGATCACAAACCTTTCTCCACTACAAGGAAGTATGAGTACAGGTGCACTATATAACCTTCTTTTCAACTCCTTGAAATTCTCTTCACATTCGTCCATCCACAAGAACCTAACTCCTTTTTGAGTCAACCTGGTGAGTGGATTAGATAATCGTGAAAAATCTTTCACAAAACATCGAAAATATCCAGCCAAACCAAGAAAACATCGGATCTCAGTTACTGTTTTTGGTCTTGACCATCTTCCGATAACCTCTGTTTTTTCGGGATCCACAGATATCTCCTCTTTTGAGATTATGTGACACAAAAATGAAACTTTTTGAAGCCAAAATTCACACTTGGTAAATTTGTCATAAATCTTCTCCTTTCTCAGGGTCTTCAATATAATTCTCAAGTGATCTTCATGTTCTTCCTTGATCTTTGAATAGACAAGAATATCATCTATAAAGGCTACCAAAACTTGATCAAGATAGTCTCTAAAGAATCTATTCATCAGATCCATGAAGATAGCAGGGGCATTAGTAAGACCAAATGGAATCACTATAAATTCATAGTGTCCATACCCTGTACGGAAAGCCGTCTTTGGTATATCCTCCCTTTTGACCCTTAATTGATGATACCCTGAACGAAGATCAATCTTGGAAAATTATTGAGCTCCGAATAGTTGGTAAAATAAGTCATCAATGCGTGGGAGAGGATATTTTTTCTTGATAGTGATCTTATTAAGTTCTCGAAAATCAATGTAGAGTCTCATTGATCCATCTTTCTTCTTAACAAATAGAACAGGTGCTCCCCAAGGTGACGCACTAGGGAGTATGAATCCCTTATCAAGAATCTCTTGGAGTTTCTTCTTCAATTCCTGCAACTCAATTGGGGACATTCTATAAGGTGTCTTTGAAATAGGCAAAGCACCCGGTACGAGTTCTTTTGAAAACTCAACTTCACGATTTGGGGGAAGACCCGACAATTCTTCTGGAAAGACATCATCAAACTCCCGTAAAATGGGCATATTATTAATCGTGAGTTTCTCACCAACCATTTGAGATAAATAACCCTCACTTAGTGGAATAAAGACCCATGAGATGGAAGAAATTTCCACTGGAAGGTTATGTTCATCCTTACATCGATAGACGATCATAGATTGATCTGGAATATGAAAGGTGACTTCCCTTCTTTGGAAATTGATATGAGCTCCATATAAAGAAAGACAATCCATGCCAAGAATCACATCAAATTCCACTATAGGAAGGATCACAAGAATTTCTGGAAGCACTTTCCCACAAACTTCAATCGGAGAAGAATTATAAACTTTTGATGCGACTGTTGTTCCATTATGGGTTGTCAAAGCTAACTCAACATCTAATTGTTGAGGTAATACGGTGATATCCCTAGAAAAGTATTCAGAAATAAAGGAGTGGGTGGATCCAAAATAAAATAATACATTTTCTACTTTAGAGTAGATGGTATGTGTACCTTTCAGCACATCGTTATCATACTCCACATCGCTGATAGAAATTGCATGTGACTTTCCTTTGTCTTTAGCCTTAAGAGTTTGTTGACGTCGACCATCATCATCAACCCTTGGATTTGGGCATTGATTGGAATAATGTCTCATCTCCTTGCTCTTGAATCATTGAAGTGTAGTAGGTTCATTCTGTGTGTCCCTTTCTTTGTTTGCATCATTAGACATCTTCTTCCCATAATTGGGGCATTCAAATGCCCGAAGACCTTATTTTCCACATTTGAAACATTTACTTGTCCCTTTAAGAAAACTCCCTCCATGTTTCTTTCCACACTTTGAGCATAAGGTAAATATCATCTTCTTTTGAGTATGCTCTTTAGATTTTACATTGAATTCCATTTTCCTCTTCTTATCAAACCCATATGGCTGATGGGTTACTCCAATCTCCATCTCAACTTTGAGAGCACATCGAACGATTTCCTCGTAGCTATTGATGTCCCTTATGGATAAGGCCCTTCTAATACTTGGTTTTAAGCCACTAAAGAATCGATCGATCTTATTCTCAGGTTGGATAATAATACCAGAAGCGTACCCTGCAAGTCTTGTAAAATTTGCTTCATAGGTACCAACAGATTCATCATCCATTTGCTTTAGTTCAAGAAACTCTTTCTCCATCTTTTTTCAGAGAATACAAGGGAAGTACTTATTGAAAAATAAGTTCTTGAACTCGTCCCATTCCATGGACTCAATTTCATCTGTTTGCCTCGTATTCTTGATAAGATTCCACCATTTATCAGCATCACCTTCCAAATGATACACTACTAAGATGACGTTATCATGTTCAGAATGTTGAAGAACTGAAAATATCTTTTCAGTAGTACTAATCCATTGTTCAGCAATTAATGGATCAGTAGACCCGCTGAATAAAGGTGGACGCTGCCTCATGAAGGATTCAACATAATGTTGCTCCTAACTTTACTCGTTTGGAAGTCCTACATGATTCATAGCTTGAGAAAGTTGTGTGAGCATGGTTACGAGATTTTTCATTCCAACTCCCATAACATTTGGTTGCTCAGGGGGACAATCATTGCATTTCCCGTCGCATTCCTCATTAACATGGTTCCTTCGGGTTCTAGCCATTGACTAAAACCAAGAATAATAGTGTGAGCAACACTAATTATAATAGGAAAACCAGATAATCAAGAATAAAATTTCACACTTAAGGTCTTATCCTAGGTTATTCATGGCCATTTCTAAAACACTAAGATTGTGTTCTATGCTTAGACTTATCCTTAGGGTTCTTACTAAGGATTTCACATCCTAGTTTCCAAAGGTTGACTATACCTTTCCTCTGATACCAACTATAACGACCCATACTTTACATACATTGATATTACATCAGAATTGAATCACACTTATTACAACATATAACAAAACCAGGAAAGGACCGTATAGGTATAGTGTCTTTAAAAACTTGGAAACATAAACAACTGGTTCATAAAGCGTCTACAATGTCTCCCATTTATTTCTTCAGATATATAGTCCCTTTTGGCATACCTTACTTAATAAACATCTTCCTGGCCTGGGGAAAGAAAACATACAAAAGGTTGAGCTCAAATTCTCAGTAAGGGTAAACAAAAAAAATATCAATCATATCATATTCATAAGAACATAACTTTTGAAAATCTTAACCTGCAAAAGAGATCATAATTTCATAACATGGGATAAATCATGGTAGTGAAATTTAATCCCAATAATTATAACATAAAACATGAAACTTTGTGGCATACACACATAATCATAGAGAATCATTTCTTATTAGTCAAGTCTCATTGCCAAGACTATCTTAGTGGAAAAATTCCATTTCTGAACCGAGTTCACTCCTTGTCTCTGTCCTGTTTCACTGAACCGGTATAACCTGTCGTTCCAGCCATGTCTATCTCATGAGATATAAAATCTTTACCCAATGAATTGGAGGGAGATATAGGTCCCACCCATCTCATAATGATACCATTCTTATGTGTGCCACAAAATCATAAACCATACATCATAGCATAACCCATGTAATAAAAATGGGAATCTTAAACATCGTGACATCATAAAACAACTCATATAAGATAAAGGAATTCATCAAAATAATTCCATCACAAAATAATTAAATCAATGTAATAATAGGGATAGAAATAGAACCCTTTATTATCTTAGATGGAAAATAATTTTGATAAAACACTTGAACTCCATTCTTGAGGAAAATATCTTTTCTACTTCAAAAACACTTTCCTTTATTTAACATGTCATACAATTTTAAACTAAAAGAAGTTGATTAAAAATAAACTTGAATACTTGTAAAGGAAGCTTCTTGGAAATAATTTTTTAAAAATCCATTCATGACGTATAAGTTAAAAAACCATTCTTCTCTTATTTTTGTCGGAAAAGTCAAAAAGTACCTCGTACGAAAAATGACAAAAGATTCCTTTCATATCTTTTACTAAAAACTCACTGAAGGGTAAAATTGGATTTAAACAATTTTAGGTGGATGGAAATAATATTTTATATTGAGGAAACATGTATGTGGATGATAAAATACACCCCAGTAAATACCTAAGTATAAACAATCTTAGATAAAAATGAGATTGTGATATTTTCCCTTACCTTAGGTCCAATTTGCTTTGTAAGTGTCCAAACATCCTGTATAATGATTTAAATAATGTTATTGACTTATTCCAGAATCATACTTATTTTTATGATATCATATATGGTCATATTCTTAGCTTCTTATTAGTAATATTTCATTACTACTTGTTATTCGGGTGTTTATTACTTTTTGTTCTTATGCGTGTTTTGTCGAATAAATTCTTATTTTTCTTTTTAAGTTATAGATACCTCATTTACAGAATGGTATTAGTGTAATATATATCATATTCATTCATTAAATTCATTAAATTCATTTATATAATCATTATGCAATGGAGATCATGTAGAATGAGTCGCATCACATCGTGGAGACGATATTCCGTACGTACGCACGAGCGATGATATCGTTCCCATGATTGTGGAATTGTATTGGAGTGTATATATACTATTTAAGAATCAATATCACTTTACAATAATCATATATAGTCATTATTTACACCATTATACCCATCCAAGTAAGGTGGTGGTGGAAAATAGATTACACCACGGCGTGGAGATGGTATTCCGTACGTACGCACGCGTGGTGATTTCATTTTCCGTAGGATGGATAGATGGTGAAATAGGGTTGTTTAATACTTATAATAACATATCAGTATATGAGTGATACTGATGGTATTACTTCATAATGAAACAACTAAAGAAGAAGAAGTGGAAGAAGAAATAAAGATGAAAGGATCGGTAACGGACATTACCTCTTCTTTGAAACGCTTCTTTGAGACCTCCTTTTAGGGCACTAAAATTGGTATTTGAAGAAGACCAGGAACTCTAGGATGTCTCTAGAGAAGTGGAGAGAAGAAATTGGTAGGGTTTGGCCGAACTTGAAGGCTCAATGTGGTGTGAGGAAGAGAGGGAGGAGGTGCCCTTTTATAAGGGAGGAGAGGGGCACCTTTGGAATAACAAAAAATATTATTTTATTATAAAGTCATATTCGGTTTTTAATAGCTCCAAATTGATATATTTAGAAGATAAGGTGGGTATGGGTCGAAATACTCTCATACAATATAATTTAGACAAGTTTATGTATCAATTGTAACCGCATCATTTAGATTTAACTTTATGTTAGATAATTTAACTTTTATCGTGTCTTCTTGTTTTCTTACACTATAAGGTTAATAAACTTACTATATCAAGCCAAATGAATCCCAAGTTTTTTATTATTAATATATATAACCTTATCTAAGTCATTGGTCCGAACCGTATATTTTTAGGAATAAAATAAAAATTAATAATATAATATCTTTTTAAAAACACTTTTATGTCAATTTTGACACTATTTAGTAATTGATTTTTGTGAAAATCATACAGAATGATTAGTTCGAAAAAAGTTAATTAAATAAATACTAACATGTCATATTAACCTATAAAATTAGTTTAGTTTATAAAAAGTTTCAATTTACATTTATTTGGGTATTTATAACATCAATTATGTCAATATTTCATTAATAAGATAATTACTGCATCATCATTGTGTCATATATAAATTAAATTATTTAAGTTCTAAAAATTACAAATAAAATCCCCTTATGTAGGAAATTGTTTTATCATTATAATGAATATTTATAGTAGAATTTATATTATGTATAACCACATATTAAAAATGATTTACTTATTAAACATTGATTTTAACTATTTTAACCCTTCTTTAAATAAATTAATAATAAATGTCCTAATCTAATCCCAGTGGGCCTAAATGGTCATATTTTATTCCTATGGTTGTTTCTGGTCGAATTAAACTTATCCAATCGAATTAGGACATGTTTTAGGGTAATAATAATAACACTTTTACCCTTAATTACCCTATTTACTTTTAACCGTGGTAAAAAAAGTAAAAGGTTACTATTCACCAAAAATTATTTTCATCTCATTGAACCACATTTTAGTCCTTAATATTAACCGTGTCTCTCGTATTTTTGAAATTCCACTCACAGAATTGGTAAAAGTAAGTTTTATGAAAAATTCAGTTTTTTAACTACCACTTAGTGGTTTCACTATTCATAAAAAATTGAAAGTTTTCAGAAAAATACCAAAATTTCACCCTAGGATAATTTTGATATTCCGAATCCAAAAATGAAGTCCATTTTGAAAAATAAAATTTTTAAAATTTCAAAAAGTGTTTATTACTATTCATAATGGCTAGTTTTAATAATATTTTAATAGCATATCATTGTTTAGTGAAACTCGGTATTGCGTACGATGCAAGCTATCGAGTAAAGCCGCGGTTGCGTGTAAAGAAAGCCAATCTAGTGTTGTGTATATTGAAAGATTCCTTTGATAAAAACAAACTATTTCTCATAAAATTATCGGGTGTTACACCATGTTATAATGTAAACGTATTTCCCAATGATATTTGGGCTATTCTATGCTAACTTTTAACAGGCTTTCCCGGCACTATTTGGGTCACCCCATGTTAAGCTATATTGGGTTTTCCCGGTGCTACCTAGGTCACCCCATGTTAATATTTAATGGGATTTCTCAGGGTTATCTTGGACTCCCCATATTATAATTCTCAAGTATCTATTATTTAAAAAAACACTTTCTTCATTTATACCTTTGAAAAACTATTATAAACTCATATTAAAAACACTTTTTGATAAAAACTACCATTTGTTTTAAAACATATTTTAAAACCCAAAAGAAATATTTTTTTAAAAACCATTTTCAATATAATAATACCAAAAATAAAAATATGTGTTTTAATTTAAGGAAAATGAAATGTTATAAAGGAATCCATAAATAATATTAATGGCCATGATGACAGAAAGGTTAATGTCATCGTGTTGGTTAATAATGGAACATTCTTTTTTCTTTGTTATAAAATTCCTTATAAAAATCATAAATTATTAATTTTAAAAGACACTGAATGAAATATAGGATAGGAGTAAAATTTTTGTTATAATATTTTTATATACATATAAGTTAATTTTGTAAAATAATATCAAGAATATTGACATGGGTAAAAGGATTTGATAATTAAATAATAAAAAACTCAAAGCGCCCCCACACCAATTTGAACTTTTAAATCCTAATCCCTGTGGAAGATTTAAATTTAACAAAACATTAAATAATATGATAATATATATATAATGGATATATAATTTCAAAGCGTATGTATATACAACTTTTAAAATAATGAAGGTTCATATGGTCAAGATAATCCATAATGAAGGGACATTGAAAAAAAAACTCCCTTACAACTATGGTAACATATGAATTGGAAACCCCAAAAGTAAGAATAATAAAATTAAAAATTTTGATACCATGAATATAAAATAATTAATGATATAATATTTAAATTGGTTTTGTACATTCACCACATAAAAAAGTATGTTATGATTATTACATTTATTTCACAGATGCTAAAATAGAGATGAAAACCCCTTACCTTGAGTTTGACTTGTCATGTGTGTCTGTATTCTCCAAACTAATAAAAATATTCTAATTTTATAACTTATTATGTAAATTTTTATTTCTATTATTACTTTTATTTCACTTATTACAATGTTTTATAAAACTAGATAATCCATTATGTTTATGTCGGGTGTTTTGACCATGTTTGTTTATTTGTAAAAACGACTAAGGTTGTTTTTCTATAGTCAAGGGGTCATTATATAAAAATATATAGAATAAAAAACATGATAAAATTTTCATATTTATAAATAAATTATACATTTAAAACCAATCATGAAATATGGTCATGAAGAATGAACTGATGTTACAATCAAGGAGATGGTGGTTCGTAAATTGCATGAGTAACATTCCCATTTTTTCAATGATCATTATCGAGAGAAGTTAAGTAACATTTATATTTCCAAAATAATAATTATATAATAAATATAAAATTATTAAATAATATATACATACATATATAATTATTGATATGTAGAAGGAATCACATCATGTTGAGGAGGCAGTGGTCCACACATCCATAAATGACATTATCTATTTTTTAGTGTGTGAAAGGGTAATAAATTATATGATATATTATACTTCCAAAAAAATTATATCATAAATACAATATAGATATTATTTATTTCACATATATTTAATTAAACCCATACATAAAACATTCTATGTAGTGTTTTAAAGTATCACATCTCTTTGAGG
Source organism: Viscum album (assembly GCA_963277665.1). Taxonomy (NCBI): domain Eukaryota; kingdom Viridiplantae; phylum Streptophyta; class Magnoliopsida; order Santalales; family Viscaceae; genus Viscum; species Viscum album. The sequence goes on along the minus strand of OY728155.1, from coordinate 210,624,919 downwards.
AGACGGAAGTCCACGTATCCACAAACGAAGTTACTGTATTCAAAAAAATCATAAAGGTATATTTTATATAGAAATTTAAAAATTAAAAATTAAAAATAGATATCATATATATTTATATATAATATAAAAATATTTTCCCCATTTTTATTCCCAAACATGATAGGTAGTAAAGGAAAAACGAACAACGTTGTATCTCGAGGCACTAGTTCTCCATACACATGAATGGTATGTTCATTACCCATTTTATGGAAGTGTATGTAGATGTCGGTAGAACCATTAACAAAACAAAAGATTAGTAAATTTAGGATATTTATGTTACTATAATAATAAGAATAATTTAATTTTTGGAGAAATAAAAAAAACAATGATGATCGTTGAAGACTATTTCCTTTTGTTCGGGTTACGTTTTTTAGTCTACACCAAAGGAAATCATTGGATTTATTTATGATTAAATTTTGTTATATAGTTTGAGTTTAGGTATGTTTTTTCCTTATTTGGGTAGGTTTTGGATGAGCCAAATGGCATTTAGAGGTGTGGAGGAGTGAGGGGTGAGTGTCTTTTTATAGTAGAGGGGGAGTGGCATTCTTGTAAATATAAAAAGGAAATCACTTTTAGAATGCCTCCCTTACCTCATATGCATAAAAATAAAATATAATGGAGTAATAGGAAATAATTTTATATAATAACTAACACCACACAAAAATAAAATAATTTTTATCATTGTTTCCTTATTCATTAAGATTACTTATTTTTTTCATTTTAGTTTTTCATTTAGGTAGTTAGTTTTATAAAAAATGTAACTCTTCCATAAAGGATAAATAAAACTTAGAATTATTATAAAAATTAGACCCACTAAATTTATATAATTTCATATAATTTATAAAACAAAAAACCCATATTTTGGGAAATTAATTTTAACATAAATGCATGTAATGAAAATAAACAATACTTTATCCCTAACTACTCTAACAATGTTTTTTCCTATTAATGGGTCAATATAATCCTTATAAAATATTAAATGACCCTTTATGGACAATATTTTATATTTATTAACAATTAAAAATCACTTAGAAAAGATAAATGTTTTAGGTATTTTAAATCATTTTTTAAAATATTATTTTTTTACTTACTTTTTTAGTAAATAATCCATGTGTTGGTGTTTCTTACGAATTGAATGTAGCTATATCATCTCTAAAAATTAAATATAAATAATTATTATAAAAATAAATCATTTATATTCCAATATATTATTTATAAACAAAATTTATGTAGCTTATTCCATAATCCAAAACATTGTAAGTGTCAAAGGCAAGGAATGTTACTTTTTGCCTTTTTCATTACTTAACATATTATATATGTAAAGTTTCTAGATTAGTGTCCCAATAACTTATAAAAATTCATAATAAGTTGTTGGGGATATAACTATATCCAAATAATGGTTTTTATATAGTTTTTGAGTCATTTATACACCTTATATTTTAATTTTAATCATTAAGTAAACTTTTTTGCCGTAATCATTATAATTATTTTTAATATTTCACTAATATTGTTTTGTCAAAAAACTAAGATGATCATATAAGAACAAAACATTCATAATTATTCTATATTTTCAAATCTATTTCCCCAAATACAATTCAAATAAGAAGCTAAAATTAATTTAAAATTAACCCACGAACACTGTGAGACAACAACTTTTTAATGAGAAAAGTTAAAAAGATTGAAATTGTTTGCATCCAATTTCAATATAAAATTAAATCCATTTACCTAAATTTTATTAATTAAATTATAAATAAACTAATTATATATTAAAACCAATATAAAATATTTTTTAATTATATAAATAAATTAGATGAAAAAACAACTTTCAATTAAAATATAGTGTTTTCACTATTCATCAAAAAATGAAACTTCTCAGAAAAATACAAAAAACTAAAGAAAAGTGAATTTTTATATTCATATTTAAAAAATAAAGGTGATTTTGTCATATAACAATTATAATGGTATTAAATTTATATATAAAATAGGTTCTCCATTAATATGCGGTAAAACTGCGTTTCAAAATATACACCTTTTAAAGCATAAAATTGGATTTATTATTATCTTATTACTACAAAATGAATTAGATTAATCTAAAATAATTTCATAAACCTGTTAAATAATAATATAGTTAGTATTATTCACACCCTCCAATATATATTCTAGAAACATAACATCCCTATTGAATAATAATATCAAAAGTATATAATATTTTGGTTAGACTCAGTCTTACGTGTAACACAAGTTATCAATGAAAATATATGTTATGTTCAATGTAAGATAAACATAGTGGGGTGTATAATTTAGTATAACTATGCATTACATGTAACTCAATCTATCAAAGAATTTAATTTAATTTGAATGAATGATGTTTCATAATATCTATTTATGTTATCATAATCATCCAAAATTCTAACATATGACCTTTTTCAATATGGCCATGACCATTACCATTATAATATTTTATTTAAAGAAAAGTCAAAAATCTCATTTACATTGTTTTATTGTATTTTTATTTTTTATATATGTATAAAAGGAATGTATGTTCAGTTATAAATATTAATTTGGATGATATATTATTTTTATTTATCATTTTAATTTATTTACAATTATAAGTGACTAAATAATTACCTTAAATATATACTCAATGTCGGTACATTATTTAATCCATTAGTAGAAAAATAAAATATTTTATATTAAAATTTTAAAAATTATTATTATTTTATTGAATTATTGTGTTCTGGGATTTATTTATATAAACATGACATATTATATAGGTTTTTATTACTTATATTTAAATGTAATTTTTTTATTTTAGTTTTAAAATTCAAATTAAATGAATAGTTCTAAAATTGATATTAATATTATTTTATAATAAATAATTATATTTTATTAAATGATTTAAAATTACTAAATAACATATATCTTTTCAATTGATTGATATATAGTTTAAAATATAAACCATGATCAAATTATGTACCAATTATACTTTATATTAATATTCTAACCCTTGAAGTGTAAAAAACATTATCATCAATGTCATCGTTAAAAGAGTTAATAGAGGTGAAAAAAATGTAAGGGTAAAACCATCACCTAGACATGTCTAAATATTATTGTATGATATAATTGTGACCAATTATCAACATAAATTATAAATTAATAAGGTTTGAACCATTTGGACATAAAAATTAGTTGATATTAATTTAATACTTTTTGAAATTCTAAAAGTATCCCTCCTCACACCAATGAAAGGGAACTTATTATGTACATCTTTACACATATCAGGAACCATTTTTTTAATACATACCTAAAAACCTTCCTAAAATCCCTCAATACATTCTATAAGAATTATATTAGGCATAATAACAACCTTAGAGGTCTTCTATTGTAAAACAAAGAAGGTTGTCTAATAATAGCTATAGTTCTTAATCGAGCATTTTAGTTTTATTTATTATTCTACCTACATGATATATTATTTAAACATTATTAATTAATAAGACTAGTTTATTCCATATAATTTGATGTTATTATATTAATTTCATAATGTATATCCATTATCTATTCTATCAAATGGGAAACAGAAATTTTTTTGTGTGTACTGCGAACTACTGCCTCACAAACTGATGTATTTAGTTTTCCATCACCTCCCTCATGTTCGGTTATAATGATTGACTTAATGTTTATATATTATATTAATAATATATTGTTAATTATCTAAATATATTATATCATATATTTTTTAACCATTCCATTCATTAGAAAATGATAATGTTCCATGTTGGTATGTGTGGACTACCACCTCTACGAAGTGATATGTTTCATTTTTCATTACATAAATGGTATATATATAAGTTTATATAAAAATATAAAATAGTATTATTGATAAAATTATTTTTATGTCATCATAAAAAAAATACATACCATATTTTTATAATGATCTTTGAAAAATGGAAACGTTACTCATTGCACGTACAATCTATCGTCTCCATGATTGTGACGAAGTTACTTTTTCATACCCATATCTCATGGTTAATTTTAAAAGTATAATTGGTGTGTTAAATTGATAATTTTTCCATTATTATTATTATAGATATTATGGAACAATGATATCTTTGACCATAATCAACACAATGAAGTATTTGGAAATTATGAACTGAACATCCTCAAAATAACCAAATTAGACTTAACAAATTAAGTAAATAAGTATTTAATGAAATAAATGAAATTAATGGTTTAATAATAAGGTATTAAACCAGAAAATAATTTGTAATAATTAAAATTATTGATAATATTCTATTATATGAGAGTAAATGGACATACGTGGAATGTTGGGACTCAGGATAAGGAATTTTCTCTCAATTTAATTTTGTTAAGGAATATTCTAATATTATAAACATAATTTCATTTATTTGGATTATATAATTCTATTTTACATGTTATATAATTAATACATCATAATTAGTTGTATTTTATGTTTAGATAAAAATTATTTTAAAAAATGGTATTTGACATTGAATGTTACCAAGTGGTAAAGAATTTCATAACCTAATTTCCTTTCATTAGGGTATATCCCTCTGTCATTGATTATATTATGACAATAGTATGTCTAAAATAAAATATGTTTGATTGATGTCTTATTTACACCTGTTTTTATTAGATTTATATTTTTTACATATAATAACTCTCTTGATTATTTCTCAATTCAATGATATGATATTAGCAAGAGTTATTTGTCTCAAATTATATTTCATTGGGACATATGTTTACATTATGCACCCATTTCCTTTTATAAGGTGTATATACTACCAATTGATACTCAATATCATTAATGACTCTTAAATAATGATATTTAATGTCTCTATGATGTTCTCGCTTTTATTATATATAGATTTCAAATTTTTTAAAAGTCGCAAGGGTTCTCACTGTCTAAATCTCATTTTCCTAAGGCATGATTCATGCTGTACCCAATGATTTAATTTAACGGAGTTCATACCACCTCATGAATGAGTTTTGGAATAATAAATCATCAAACTTAGGGTATTTACCAAATTTATAAGGACTTATAATACAAACTCATTTCTTTTCAATATTTTTTATGTGCAAGGATACATTTGGGTAATTTATATAATCTTATTTTATTTAATAACATGTATTTTCTTCTAATATAATTATGAATGTGGTTTAAAGTTTTAATTTCAATTTCTAACCTTTTTTAATAATGAAACATCAAGAATGTTTTTGGTAAGTGATGCCAATTTTTTATTGTTGGGATCCTAGAACAAACTATTTGTATATTTGTTACATGAATAATAATTTCATTATAAATAAACATATTATTACATATTGTTCATTGTTCTTCAACACTAAAATTTAATATTGTCCTAGAGTATTTTTTACATTGATAAGATCATATTAGTTCCCCACTATGATGATATCCTTGAAGTGCTATAACAATATTCTTAATATATATTTGTGGTTGGATAAAAAACTACAATGGGACACATAGTATATAGACCTTTAAGTGTGAGTACTCATATATTGATACAACTTCTTCTCATGAAGTTTGTAGTTGGTAATATCCATGCTGGGAGATTATGATAATCGACCCACAAGTAGAAATTCTGCATGTTTTGGAGTTATCAGATATTCTAATTTACGAGTATGTGTAATGGTCATTAGACTTTATGATTATCATTAATACGATTCATAAATTGCGCACTTAGATTTTCTAATGAAAACCATTACTCTATATATTGAAAGAAGGTAGGGTGCGTTGGGTGTATTGAAAATGACCGGTTATTAATGCATAATCGAGGAAGGATTTATCCCATCCATATTTATGGAAGTTGAAATCCTGGACCTTTGATTGAAAAAGAAACATCTCCTTAAATTCATTAGAAATGGTGTAACAATGAGTTTATTTTATGTAGTCAATGAATGGTTGATCAAGCATAGAGGTTGATGACCCCATCATGAAACATTCCGGATGAGATATTTTGACAAAGGTATTATTTTAAATAGTGAGAATTTGTGTGTGTATGTAGTCGTTGTGACTTTTACTTCATTCTCTTGGGTTCCTTTACCCATTATTAGATAGTAGTCATGGACTATAGGAAAGACCATATAATGTCAACGATAATGTTTCCTAGAGGGTCACACAAAATGTGTTTCTTGTGGTCTATATTAGATTCAATTTGAATTTAATTTTGGAATTATTATTCTCAAACAGGTTAATAATTTTATTCAAGCTAATATGATCGCATAAATTAAATAAATTTTATTCACTGGATTTTAAATAAAATTTATTTATTTATTTTATTGAATATTTAATAAATATTTATTTACTAGTTTGTGAATAAAATATTTATTTAGGTGTTCAATAAATTGAAGAGGAGTTCAAACAGACCAAGACTGTGTCAAGTGATAAAATAATTATTTAAGAGTCAGTAAATATTATTTATCCTTTTTATGAATGTAGGAACGTCACAAAATAATAATACTATTTTTATTATTATGTGTCATGGGATATTTTTAATGGTTCCATTTTTCACAAGTTGGAACTCAAAATAAATAATAATATTATTATTATTCAGTGATTTTTATTTTGATTAATGGTTATAATTTTATTTAATGTTTGTTATGATATTAAATTTTATAACATACATATTATCTCTATAAATAGATGCATAGGTCTATTTTGTAATTCATGTGAATTCAATTCCACATCTAAAATAGAGAATTGCTCAACACAATGATTTATCTCTCAAATCCTCTTCACTCTCTCCCTCTCAAGAATGAGAAACCCAATGGATAAGTTCTATAATATCAAAGAACAAACGATCATGAACGATCAATAAAAGACATTTGATTCACCGTGCTAAAACCTGGAGATCAAGTGGCATTGCTCGTAGACCCATAGATCATGTGTGGATCACTGCTAGCAGGATTTTACCATTGGATCTGACCAAGCACAATAATGGAAATCCGGAAGGGATTTTTTAGAAAACCAATGATCTTGAATGAAGAAAGTACCTATGTCGAGATATTTAATTTCATCGGATCACAATTAAATTAATTATAAACATGATGTGCAAGGTCCTCTATCTCAGTTATAGTGTTTTCTCTTGTTGTCTATTTCCATGGTTCAATCTACGGATATCGGCATTCATCATTTTATGGATATTGGATTGATCATCAGTATTAAAAAATGAAATACTGATCCCATCTCATTATTCACTTCTTTTGTGCTCGGAATAAGCAAGTGGTATCAGATGGGGAATATTATTGTTTATAATTATTTAATAATTGTTTTTAATTTATGAATTTATAATTTTTTATTTCAATTTACGTTTTATCATTCATTAAATCTAAATCATGAGATATATTCTTCCTCTATTGTTTCTTACAGATCTTACTGATATTATTAATTTGTTTAAATTAAATCAACGAACTCATCTGAAGGTGTCAAGGGTTCTGTCTAGGTAAAACAATAGTACACATCGTGTAATCAGAATTACACACTTTGTAGTTTTGTTCAATGCATCAGGAGAAATTATGCAATTAATCAACATGTGTGTGTTAATCACACATTGTGTAGTTAACTCATACACTGCATTTTTACCAGGATATATAGGCACACAGTTATCAGACTACACGCCATGTGGCCCAATGAGCACGGTGTGTAGTCCCATTCAGGTTTGGGTCAAGCCATATATCACATACATAGCTTAGCCAACTGATCACCGTGTTACCCGGAGACAACACAGTGTGTGGCCCACTGGACATTTCGTGTACTCCGAGATTTCTTATGTACACCTCACATGCTGAGTTCCTTGGCATGTACTTTGGATAGATGATGAAGGTAGTATATGTCGTGTAGTCAGATCTACACACTATGTACTATTACCAAATTACATAGATTAAAGCATTAATATTTGTGTAATGTTCAGATCTACATGTCCTTTATAAGTTATAGTATATTTTGTTACTCTATGCATTTAGGCATAACAAAAGGCTAAAAAATCATGTGACTCATGTATTCATATATAAAGTACACGTTGTAATAGTAGGTATTAAATCATGTATGCTATATGTCGCAAGAGTAAAAGAGTATAGGAGCACAATACATGTTAGGTATATTTTGACGGGTATTCTCCATATTACCTCTAAGGTACATTTATAAACAAGGCTAATTTTAAATGCATTTTAATTTTTTTTAAATTATATTGGATGAGAATCTAAATGAAATTCAAAAAAGGATTAAGATAAATGATTGATTAATTAAAGATAATATTTAATAAATTCAATCATGGTTTATCATAAATAAGAATGATTAAATAATTTAATTCTAGTTTTATTAAATGTGTAAATTCACTACTTGTATATGGATGATAATGATCTAAACCAAAACATATTATGTGATTGGTTTCCTTCTCATTTATTATTAAATTAAATTGTTTTCTTGTGTTCTTTTTCTCCTCATCAATATGTAGGCCATGTGCGCCCATTTTGTCATTCATGTAAATGCCCTTTTTATCCCTCACCAATGTGTGAGTAAAATAATATGTATTGGATGGAGATCTCATGTTAGTGGAGACAGTTCAAGTTCGTATCCAAGGAGAAAACAATTGAACTAAATAAAAAGATAGATATTTGGAAAGATATAAACATGAACTTCAACTATTTCAAGGTGTTTTATCCCCAATAAAAATGTTTAGTTGATCAATCACCAAATAAACTAGCCATTGGAATAATCTCATGATGATAAAGTTCATTTAATTTCTATCATTTTCATGATTATATCATTATGGATTTGTTGGCACGATCACATAAATGAAGGAATTAAAATGAAAAGTCAGAATTTAAATAAGATGTATTATGTGTAAATGTTGTATCTGAACTTGGTTAATTAATTAATAAACCACTTAAATATTAACATGATGTGTAAGGGATAAAACAATACAAAAATTTACACAAAATAAAATAAAATCCATCAACCTAATATTAATTTAGACTAAGCCTTCTGTTACTTTATTAGGAACAAGACTTAATAAATCTATCTATTTTACCAACACTTGTTGGGACACTTACTTTTTTAAAGGATGTTATTATGAATGTTTTGGGTTGATGTATCCATTTTACATCAATAAGATTACCCCTTTCGATACTAGTTATATTTTGGAGGTTTGTGTTGAGAAAAATACATGTTAGGATTTATGAATTGGGGAGCCCATTCAATGGATCAAGGAGCTGCAAGCCCACAATTGGAAAAGACTATCCAACCAAGATACCTTCAAATTGATTGAACAACCCTTTTTGGGGTTATTCTAAGGGGAATATGGATCCTAGACACTATAATTTCTTTGATACTACACATTCCAAGATCAATGGTGAGGGCTATTTGGACTTGATAAAATAAAGGGATATTTAATAAAAATTTAATTTATAATTCTCACACAAGTGTAATAAAGAGAAGTACTAATAATATGCTCTTTAATTAGTATAATAAAAATTAAAATATAATTATATTCATTTTCCCTATGATCAATACACTATAAATACAACATCTTCACTCGTAGTAATTTCTAGGATTGTTTTACATGCCTTGGGGTTGTTCTCAGCAATTAATGGAAACATTACGTGCTACTGTCCACATTCACTAATCTGCCTACCCAAGAGGTGAGTGGTGAAGAGTTACTAATATAAGAGAAACATAGGAATGATACAGTCAATGTTCAATGTTTTATGCTTTCATTAATGTATATTGAACTCAAGAACTCTCAGGAAAACATGTATGTGTATAGAATGCATGATCCCATCTATGGTCTTTACCAATAGTGATCACGAAAAGAACATTTTTTGATTTCCAAGGCACTCTTTCTGAGTATTCATGGAGAGGGTTCCCCAAATGGGCATCACGTAGTGAATCTCATTGGATACATTGAGTTCCTGGAGGTTATATGGTTTAAACTGCATGAAGAACTGGGCACCAATATCATTCCCTCGTCACTCTCTCATAACATCTCCAGTTTCATCATGAATTTTAATATGAACAATATTGAGATGCATCTACCAGATATTCTTATCCTCCTTCTCCAAGTGGATAAATACATGAAGCGTGAAAGGCCTTCTATACTTATAGTTAATAATATAAAAGGTAAAAAAAAGATATTTAACCCCAAATCCTCTTCATGCCCTTATAATAAAAGGATGGTAAAATGGGAGGAACGGGAATAGAAAGCTATATGTTTCTCATGTGGAAATAAGGTCCACTAGAAGAAAACTTTCATCCAACTAAAGAAGAAAGAGGAATCTTTAAGTTCATTTATTATCAAGTGAAATCTATCTGTTTCTACAAATTCTGTATTAGATATAGCTTTTAGTTCTCATATATATATTCAAATTCAGGAACCAAGTAGACTTTAAAATTTTATCAAGGGTAGGTAGATCTACGAGCATCCAATTGAGCTATAATTATTGTTGTAGATATTGGCGAATACCACCTCATGTTACCAACTAATACAGTCTCTATTTTAAAGGGTATTTATTATGTTAATTCGGTAAAAAAACATTATTTTTGTATCTAGACTAGATTCAGATGGATTTTTTTCATGTTTTGAGATGAATGTTTCTTCTCTTATAAAAATATCATTTGATATGTTAAAAAAATTACATAACGGTTTTTATGGGTGGGATTACATGAACCATGTAATGGAAAACAATAACGAAGTTACTTCACATGACTCATACCACACCCAACATTGGCATCACATGCTAGGTCTTTTAAATGAGAAACACTTGACAAACTTACATCAAGATGGATATTTAGAATCATTCTAAATAAACCACTTGGTGTATGTCATGGATGTTAACAATTCAATATAAAAAATTCCTCATTTAGTGGGAAAGGTGAAGGGGCTAAATAGATTCATGAAATAGTTTATACCGATGTGTGTGGACCATTTTTAGTTGAAGAAAGTGGTTGGTACTCATACTTCATAAATTTTACTTATGATTTTCGTATATATGGATATATTTACGTAATGTGTTATAAGCTGGATTCTCGTGATAAATTCAAGGAATACAAGAATGAAGTTGATAACCATCTTGTTAAGAAGATTATAAAACACCAATTATTCCAAGCTATAGAGTATATTAATCAAGACATCATGGATTACATGTGGGAGTTTGGGACCCTATCCAAACTCAGTCATCCTTACACTTGTTGTAATGGATTAAGTGAAAGGAGAAACTACACCTTGGTGAACATTGTGACATAAATGGAGTAGTGGATTGTATTGAGAAACTCCATGTCTTGGAGTGGTTTTTTTGGATGAATTTGATGGGATTCTTGGTTGTTGTGCACAATCTAGAAAACCTTGCGCAGACCAAGAAACTACCTCAAATGAACTCCGAGGTGATCACCTAGTGGGTGTAGAGTCTACCAAACCATGTAGCCAAGCCATGTGTAGTAGTGTATTATTAAATTTTTTTAAAATATCATTCATTTAGTGATTGGTTTTCTTCTATTTGTTCTTGGTTGTGGTTTGATTTGTTCTTTGGTTGCTTCCCTTGGATTCTAAATTGGTGATTGGTTTCGTAGAAATGAGATTTCAAAAATGAAAATCTTGTATCTTTTCAAAATTGAAATGGGTTTTTTTGGAAATGGGAGTCATTTCAGAGTTTGATTGGGAATTTTTTAAGTGTTTTATAAGAACTGGGAAGAATGTTTCTATGAATTTTGGAAACATTCTATTTTGGAATAGTAAAGGGGTGGTTTTAAATATTAATTGGGCTATATTTAAAGAATGGTTGAGGGAAGTTTTTTTTCTATTGGACCCTTGGTATTGCTATGGATTCTAACATGTACATGTGTATGGGGTGGGTGGGTATCTATTAGTACATGTTTATGGGTGCCTGAGATGGAAGAGTTTCATGCATGTGTGAGGATTCATGGAATACCATCAGTATGTATCAATCCTTTTTAGCTTTCTTTTCTTTATGAAAATGTATTTATTTTGGGAATTACTATGTTTTGAAATGGGTTTTGATGATCAAATTATATTTAACCAGACTATGGTTTTGAATTTAAAATTAAAGTGGTGGTTTTAAAATGGGTATCATGGTTTCTCTCTGTGGTTCTTGATTTTTGAATTGGTGTTTTTCAGTTAAAATGATGTTTTGAGTTTTGAAGGTTGATTTATGATTGATATTTGAAGACTTATTTTGTGATGTTCCTTATGTTGGTTTCATATTCTTTATTTAGAGTATGCCACCAAGAAAATTCAAAAGGTTTATAAGGTGTTTATTTCAGTTTTTTATTTTTCCTAGATTCCTAATGGAGTAGTGGGGTTGAGTTCTTTTCATATTTTTCATTTTCTTGTGGTGGTAAATGTTTTTCATAGGTTGTGGTGTAGCTTGAAGAAGTTTAGTTACATCAAGACTTTTGGAACTCCAAATTTTGTGATGGTGTGAGATGTTCTAGTTCAATTTGAAGGGACATGGTTTCTCGTTCGTTAGACCAACCACTCATCTTCTTCTAATGTGGTCGGTTTGGACACATTGAGAAAATATCCTTAATCATTAGAAGGCTTTTTGATGGTGTGAATGTGAAGAAATTTTGTATCCATTTTTTCAGAAGAGGAAACCTTAGTTAAAGGTTTTCATCTCCTGAATTTAGTTCATCAGATGCTTTAATATATTAAGGCTCCATCCATAGGCCCTAGAGTAGAGATTTTCATGTTGTCCTTGAATTACTAGGTTGGGTGGATGTGTAACCAAAGTGTTTCTACGATGATGGAGTGGGATATTTTTACGTTTCTTGTTTCTATCGAATTTTATTTTTGATACTTCTTCTTTGGAGATCTTTGTGACCTTGTTTTCTTAGAATATTTATGATTATGCCTTGTGGATGTGAAAAAGTGCATAGTTGGATTTCTTTTGGAACAATTATCATTCTATTAGTAGTGCCTCTCTGGATATTCTTGCATCTTACAAAAATTATGAATCCTGGATTGGTTTGGTGTTTAATTCTAGTCTATTCCATTGATCCCTACTCATGTTGGGGGGTTCAATTGTGTTAGTTGGTTTTTAAATGGGGGGGGGGACCCACTACGTGTCTCATTGATGTTTTATCTTAAGATGGTTGGGTGTGATTTCAAACGTTCAGAGTCCAAACCATTGATGGAGGTTTTTTTTGGATTTGTGAGTTGTTTCGATTTTGAATGTTAATTTTTGGTTGGAGTACTAATATGGTGGGGAGACCACCATAGGATGAGTTTGATGAAAAATTGGTCATCAAGGTGTTCTAGATGAGGAAATTCCTTTTATTATGCTTCGCTCAACCCCAATCATGGTTATTAGTTCGCCTGAATATTGGGTCACAAGATGAATGATCATAGATATCTCAAATAGGCCCGGATGATTTTTATCTTTATAGTTGGGGCATCCCATATTGAGGTTGTGTTTGGGGATTTTTTAGATTAATTATTGAATCTTTTTCTAGAGGCATGTGTTCATGGGTCTTGGTTGTTGTCTCTTCCATTGTGGGTTTGTTCCACTGGACAAAACCCTTCTAGTCTCCTTTTGGGATCAATGTTTCTGGAGAGACAGTGAGTATTAGTTCTTGGTCTTCATGTTTTGAGAGCCTCATCTCATGTATTAGTTTTTCTTTTATCTATTATTATGACCAACTGAATCTTTGGGACTCCATGGGGGTATTAATCTTAATGGTAGGTATAATTGTCACACCCTGACCCCGAAATGTCAATTATTTTTAATTATTTAATTATTTTTAGCCATTATTTTGAGTTTCTAGTTGGTCTAGGTTTAAATTTTGAAATTTTCGGTTTTTATCATGGGCACATAGTTGTTGCATGATTAGTAGAAACCATGCACCATATCTTTTCTCTAAAAATTAAATTAACTAAATTAAAATTATAAATAAAATAAAAAAATCTTAAATATTCCTCTCCCTCTTGGATCTCCCTCTCCCTCACATCCCCCCTCTCTCTAATGTCTCCCTACTCTATCGCGTGATGCACCAGCCTAAAGGTGCTCCTCGTTCGCCGCCTCTCCCTCCCCTCCTGGGACCTCCCTTCTACAGACCCCTTCGAACGAACCATCATCCTACTTCTCTTCTACTCATCTGTGATTTGTAGGTTCAAAACCCTCTCTTATATGAACTTCCCACTTCCATCACCTCATCTTCGCACATCATTTCATTAGATTTTAATGGTCATTTAGGGTGGGAACCCCATTATTTGGTTTCATATTCCATGTATTTATTTATTTATTTCTCTTTATTTTCTCATCCCCATTGTTTTGGTTTTGTTTGTCTGAAACCTAGGTCAAGGGTTAACCCATTTATTGGTTCCTTCATCTATTGTTTGAATATGTAGTGGATCATTTGGGTCAGCCTTGATCGTGTTTCGGCATCCCCTGCCAAAGGCTAGGTGGATGGGTTCGGTTTGGTTTTCCACCATCGATTGGGGAAAGGTTTGAAATCCCCTTTTTCTCACCACACCTTTATTTTGCAGTATTTATTGATTTTTTGTCCCTCTTTATTAATTAATTAAAGCTTGTCTGGCTCCTTGGTGGTGCGCACACACATACCTATGTATGTATGTATATATAAAAATATGTCTTCCTTGGAAATATTCCCTCATGGAATAGGAAATATGTACATTGTAATAATGGTATACATAAATACATATATATATATATATATATGAATTTATGTGTGTTCTAGTATGGGGTGTTTTCTTCAAAACCTTCATGAGCCAAAGTGTCTCATCCTGGTCTTCTCCCTTGTTCAAATATGATTCTTATTCTCACACCTTTAATTTGAAAAATCTATTTGATTATAATTTTAAATCATTTTCTTTTATTTATGTGTTATTTATATATATATACACACACATTCCTAATAGTTTGGTAAAAATAAATTCATTTTTTTAATTGGTTTCTCATTTATTTGTATAACTTCTCATTTTTACAAGTTTCTTCTAAATTTGAAATACCTTAAATTCTTCAGAATTGTTTTCTAAAATACTCCTAGATCATCGAGTTTATTTTGGGGAAATTTACGTCTTTCCCTAAATGTGTTATATAAAATTTGGCTTTTTTAGAACCTCCAAATGTATTTTGACAATTAAATGACATGAAGACTTGTTCAGAACCTTTTTATGTGTTGTGTATTTTTTTCTTGGGATTAAAAATGGATTTGGAAACACAATTTGGTTTAGAAAATTTAAAGGGCTCATATGGAATGTGTTTTTAGAAGTGGTGTTTTACATTGTTATAGAAATTGTTAGGAATATTTTTATGATATATATGAGTTATATAATTAAAGGATCATTTGGGACATTATGACAGTTTTGGAAGTAGAATTTGGTTTTAAAATGGATTTGAGAGTGTGAATTCCAGATTGGAGACATAAAGTATTTATTGAGATGGTTTGAATTTTTATGTAAAATAACCGCCTGATTGGAAACTTTCATGTTTTCAAGGAATGTGTTAGATGGTTATCTGATGTAAGATCCCAATTATAACCTTCAACGATGTGAAATATGTATAATTATCTATTGGGAAACCCTATCTAGAATTTCCCTATATGGGTTATCATATAGGGGATGCCTATACATGGGGTAGGAAACTGTGTTGATGATAGGTTAGGTGAGTCATGTGTGTGAGGGCCTCCTACTTGATCAATATATTATTATCATGGGTTTCCTAGGAATCTTTTAGTTGTACGAGTGATGGTTATTGATCAGCCATGATTATACGGGTCGGTACCCCCTAGATTTATTGTTAGGCCAGGAGGGTTGTGACACTAGATTGTTCAATTGAGGGCAGCCAGTTGGTTATAGACTTAGGAGATTCACTATAATCCAATGGGTGGTTCCAAGCTGAGTACATCCAAGGATCACTCTAAGGATGTTTAGAAAATTCCCATAGTTTCATACATGTATATATCTGCTTCCTTTTATGTCCCTTTTGGTTATTTGATCTCATGACCCTTTTACTTTTTTTTATATGAATATGCATATTCTAGTACTAGTTTATTTTTAAAGGAATTCACTTTAATTTATTATATGTTTTGGTAATTGATTTAGAAAATTGAAATGAAAATAGTGTTTTTATAAAAGTATAATCTTGTTACCTATTCTGATAAAAGAGTTGGAAAATATATTTTTATATATCCTATTTTTAAACTAGAAAGAAAGGATTTCTTTTTAGTGGTGGGTGATATGTTGTTGTTAATTTTGGCATTCCTACTAACAGTCACAGTGCTCATGCCAACTCTATATTTTTAGTTTCAGGTTCTTCTAGTTCTGGATCTCTCTTGGTGCGATCATGGTTTTGTGTCTAGTGGTGTCATATTAGGCTACATGAAGATTTGTATAGAAGTTTATTTATTTTATCTACAAGTATTTATTTTTATTGTTCAATTTTTATTTATTATTTTTCATTATTTTATGGTTAAATTGTTCCCATCTTTTTAATTTTAATGATTGGCACTAGTTTCCAGCCCAAGAGGATCGGGAATGTCTCTTGGTCCATGGTGCAGATTGGCTCAGGTGACCTGTTCATGATTGACCTGGGTTGGTTCGTGATAGAAATGGATTTCATGTAGCAAAAATGAGTCTGGATTTTGGTATATCCTCATATACATATAAATCTTGTTTGTTTTGAATGGGTATTCAAGAAGAAACTGGACATGGAAGGACATGTTACTACCGAGAAATAATTATTGGTTATGAGAGGGTTTAAACAGAATCAAGGTATTTAATATGATGAGACCTTTTCACGAGTTGCAGTGTTGAAATCCATCAAAATTATAAAAGCCATTGCATCTTACTATGACTATTAGATTTGGAAAATGGATGTCAAAACATTCATCCTTAATGGGAAACATAAGGAAGATTTATACATGATAGAACCTAAAGGTTTGGAGACTCCAAGGGATTCCAATAAGATATTCTTGTTCCAAAAAACAATATATGGATTAAAGAAGGCATCTTGGTCATAGAATTTTCTTTTTTATGAAACTATAATGGAATTTGTTTTTATAAAGAACAAGTGTGAGCCTTGTGTCTACAAACAATTTAGTGGGAGTGTAGTCATTGTCTTAATAGTATATGTTGATGACATATTACTTATTGGAAATGAAATACCATTCTTACAATATATTATGTCGTGGTTGAATAAATGCTTATCAATGAAGGGCATGGGTGAGACAACATAATATATTGGGATCAAGATCCATCATGATAGATTGAAGGGGTTTCTCGTCCTAAGTCAAAGTAAATACCTTGAAAATATACTGTATAAATTCATTATGGAGAAATCCAAGAGGACGTTGTTTCA
Source organism: Viscum album (assembly GCA_963277665.1). Classification (NCBI taxonomy): domain Eukaryota; kingdom Viridiplantae; phylum Streptophyta; class Magnoliopsida; order Santalales; family Viscaceae; genus Viscum; species Viscum album. Next base: position 210,607,513 of record OY728155.1, on the reverse strand, counting down.
AGAATCATATGGAATTCATCTTATCATGAAAATGTTTACTCAGACACATGAAGAAAGAACTACAATGACAAGGATTCCATATGCATCAGTGATTTGGATAGTCATTTATGTTATTCTATGTACAATTCTAGATGTTGGTTACGCATTGAGTGTGAGGGGAACATATCAAGCTTATCCAGGTGACTACCATTGGATGGTAGTCAATACTATCTTTTAGTATATAAGGAATACTAAGGATATGTTCTTGGTTTGTGGAAGATATGAGGAACACCTCATTAAGGTATATGAATATTATAGTTTCCAAACTAATCAAGATGACATGAAGTCACAAAAAGGATACATATTCACTTTGAATAGAGGTGATGTGAGATGTTATATCTCAAATAAGGGTGTGTTTGTAGATTCTAAAGTAGAATCCGAGTATATATTATCTTCTGAGGTAGTTGAAGAAGTAGTTTGGATACGCATCTTCATCCAAGAGCTAGATGTGTTAACTAGTAGTAAATATCCCATCACACTCTATTGTGATAATACTATAGTGGTGGATCTCGCAAATGATCCAAGGGATCATCAGTGGATAAAGAACATACAACATAAGTATCATATTTTGAGGGATTATTCTCATAGAGGAAAAGTTGTAGTGAGTATCATTTCTATGGAAGACAATGTTGTTGGCCCCTTGACTAAAGAATTTACTCAGTAGAAATACGATTATCATGAGAGGTCTAGAGGAATAAATGTTATAGGTAGTTGTCTCTATATCAAGTGGGTGTTTTATAGAATTGGTGTCCTAGAACCAATTTTTTGTACATTGATTACATTAATATTTAATGTATTAAATATTAAATAATTTATTACATATTGTTCGATATTCTGGATGAATATAATGTAATAATGTCCTAGAGTATTTGTTGAATTGATATGGTCAATGATATTCCCCACTATGATGAGAACATAGAAGTGCTACGAAAATATTCTTAATATAGTTCTATGGTTGGATAAAATATTATGATTGTACACATTGTATATAGACTATTAGGTGTGATTAATCATAAGAAAATGAGACTTTTTCTCATGAAGTTCACACATAGTAATCTTCAAGGTGGAAGATTGTAAGAACAGACCCACCAGTCAGAATTTGGCAGGTTTTTTCATCATACATTCCTATATTTATGTGTGTGTGATGGTCCTATGACATGAAGATTATCATTAATACATGTCTTGACTCATGAACTAATATTTTTTGACTAATCCATCATGCCATATTTTGGTAAGAAGTAGGGTACAATGGGTACATCACGAAGGCATATTATTAATGGATAAGTCGATGAAGGATTTTTTCCTTTCATATGAGGTCACTTTGATTAAAAATTTAACATTCACCCTAAATTCCATGGCCATGGTGTAATGATGAGTATATATAGGTAGTCAAAGAATGATGTATTAAGTATATATGGTGAAGACACCATTAGGTAACTTGCATGATGATATATTGTGACAAAGGGATTGTATTACATAGTGAGAATTTCTATGTAGATGTCATCATTGTGATTTTATGTTCTTTTTCTTGGGTTACTTGACCCATTGCTAGACAGTATTCTTGGAGTTTAAGAAAACCCACCTAATGCGAATGTGAAAGATTCATTGAGGGTCACACACTAAGTGTTTCTCATGGTCTCGATTAAATTCTATTTGAATTAAATTAATGGAATAAATATTATTATCATTACCGAGGAATAATTTTATTTATGTTAAAATGATCTCATAAAACAAATTAATATTTATTCACCATATTATGAGTAAAATTTATTTATTTATTTTAGTAAATATTTTTTAAATATTTATTTACTTGTTTGTGAATAAAATATTTATTTAAGAGAATAAAATATTTATTTGGGTGTTAAATAAATGGAAGAGGAGTTTGAACGGACTGAGACCGTGTCTAATGATAAAATAATTATTTACAAGTTGGAAAATTTTATTTATCCTTTTTGCACAAGTTTTTGCAACAGAAAATAATAATATTTTTGTTATTATTATGTGCCAATGGATATTATTAATGGTTCTGCTTTGAGAAAGTTGTCACACTAAAAAATAATAATACTGATATTATTATTTTGTGGCATGGAATTTCATTAATGGTTATAATTTTATTTAATAATTGTTATTTAATTAAATTTTGTAACTAAAATTTCAGCTCTATAAATAAATGCATCCATATATTGTGTAATTCATGGGAATCCAATTCCAATTTTAGAAAATAGAATTGTTCAATGTAAAAAATTATCTCATGACTCTTGTTCACTCTATCCCTCCCAAGAATGAGAAACCCAAGGGAGAATTTCTTCAAGACCGAAGAAAAAATGATCAAGAATGATCAACACAAGACATTTAATTTATTGCACTAGCACCTGAAGATCGAGTGGTGTTTCTCAGAGACCACCAAAGTACATGTGGATCACCACTAGAAGGATTCTACCCTTATATCCTAACAAGTTTAATTAGGTCAATTTGGAAGATCCATTTCGAAAAATAAATGATCTTAAATGAAGAATGTTCTTAATTCTAGGTATTTAATTTCTTCAGATCTTAATTAAATTAATTATAAACATGATGTCCAAGATCCTCTCTCTCAGTTATGGATTTTTCATTATTTATTACTTTCCTTGATTCAATCCATGGATACTAGTGTTCATCATAGTATTGATACCATATTGATCATCTATTATCAAAAAAAATGTTGCGTCCACCTCATTTTGTGATTTAGCTGCGCCCAGAACCAGCAATACCAACATAGTATCTTCTTTTAGAACAGAAATATTTCTCTAGCATATCAATGTTTTCAGAAAATTTATCACGATTTTTCATTATAAATATTAATTGTTTAATAATTTTATTTTACAATATCTTCTAACATCGTTTAATTGATTTTAAAAATTACTATTTTAATTTTTTTATGAACAAATTATTTTTAAAAAAGTTTAAAAGGAATGGTTTCATTTAAACTTATATGGAATTAATGAACTTTTTCACCATTATGATCATTAATTAATTTGAAGACTCACTTATAATTTCCAATGGTTATTTACAAAGAAATACCATTTCTTAGAATTTAGAAAAAATTTATAAAATATGAATTAAAGAAATAGATATTTTCCTCTTATTTTCAATGAAATGTTCTAAATTTTTCAGTAATGTTTTTCCTCCATGTCATCGTTATTTAAATATTTCTCCAAATCAATGTGATTTTGATCTTATGATACCATCAATATTTTTATCTATATGGATTAAAATTATTTTTTAATGATATTTCCATGAAACCCATTCCTTTTCACTAGGTTAACCAAGATATAATTCATGTTATGTTGCGATATACAAGATTCTAAATGTTTTATTTATGATCACTAAATAGACATTTTTATGATGAATAGTGATATAAATATAGATTATATGATGTTTTGATCCCCATTATTCTTCCTTATTAATGGGTGATCCCATTACAAATTATATTATGGGTTGATCCCCATTATAGATCATAATGAATGGGTATTCTTGTGATAGCTTATATGAAGGTTAATCCCCTTTATAGATCTCCAAAACATTGGGTAAAGTTCTTTTTCTTTATATAAAAGAAGGGGGTTTCACTAGTGTGGTTTCTCCTATGGATTTAATTAGGATCCAGCTATTTTTTCCATGGGTTTTAAAGATAATGCTTGAAGATACCTACATGATTTTCTATATTATAGTTAGGGGAATTAAATGATTCCTTTGATCAAGATTGATAACACAAGGCACAAAATTATTGTTTCCAATGAATCTTGACTTTTTTAAAGATTTATTCCATTTTCCCGGATCAAGGATCTATATATTTTTCGCTATGAATTATCTTATTTTATGATCATTCACTTTGAATATGTCATCATATGCTTATTCTCAAGTTATTCTCACAGATTTCATTTAATTGCTTATTCTTATGCTTACCCTTACTGAGAATTTGAGCTAACCCTTTATATATTTCCTTTTTCCTAGGTGGTGAAGAATGGTTTTATTCATTTTATGCCTATGAAGGCTACTGAATGTGAATAATTTTTTTGGTGATGATTTTGATCAGTATGAACTAGTTATTTGTGTCTCAAAGATGTCATGTAAGATTTTTTCCAAATTCATTAAAACTACAAACCAAAAATCATTGTAGAAATATAATTCATCCAAATTTTTAATTTTAGGTTATATGTTTTTTGGTTTAAATTGGGATACAATTATTTATATCGAATCCAGAAATGTAAACTTTATTTTTTAGCACTGGATGTGGGAGTGTGGGTATGGTGTTGTTACATTTGGAATCATAGAAAAATTTAAATGACATTGTTGTATATGATTTATTCCTATGATTTTATCCTAATAGCTCTAGATACCTTCATGGGTTTATAAATATATGTTTTATAATAAGTTTAATATCTTAGACACCCATTTTTTGAATTTTAAGTGATCTAATATTAAGGTGACTAATGATTGTTAGGGATAATTTTTATTTGGTTATTGTAAATTTAGCCCTATGTTTCACATGAAGTATTATTACAAAAGAATGTTATTACACATTTGGGGGTGTAATATGAAAGGTATGTGATAATATTTAACATTAAAACATTTATTAAAGTTATTATTTAGGATAAATCATTATTTATTAATGAAAATGTTTAGTATATCTTGGAGATTATGTGATGAGGGTATATACATTTTTCGTAGGATAATTTATGAATGATTTTTGTTATTTATAGATAAATGTTAAATTAATCTGGGAAGAATTATGATAAAATCATTATAATTTTTGGATTTCCATCTTATTTTATAACATTTCTACTTATGGAATGATCTATGTTGAATATTTGGTGTCATTATTTAATGTTTGACATTGGGGAATTATTTATTCGTTTGAAGGTTTATTAAACATGTGAATTTTATTTCTTTGTGACAAATATTATAATTTTGATTAATATCTAATGATAGGAGCTATATATTATTATCCATTTATGGAATTATATGATTAGATAGAAGTTTATTTTAGTGCTTCAGGAATAAAAAATATCTTAAATACTTACCATTCAGAGACAAAAGATAAGATTTTATGGATATTGATTGAAGGGTTGAATTATACTTATCAAGTAAGTATATTTCTTTATGTTCTTAGTCGTATAGTAAATTAATTCCTCAATTAATGTAAACGATAGGGAAATAAATATTTTACTATATTATATTCATTTCTAATGAAAAGATGGTATTTTTTAAACCTCTTTTCATTATGGTTCTATGGTAGTAAACATTCACATGATCATTCACCTTATTATAATTAATGATCATTGTCACTCTCCATCCCTATTTCGGCATTACTATTTTCTTCTCTATCAATATTTTCACTTCCAATAATGTTATACTATTTGGATTTTTAGTATGTGTTATTCCAGATGACCTTTGTACATCCTTTTCTCTCATTTAAAGTGGAATTTTTATTAACACATTTTCTGTTGTTGTATTTCAACAAATTTCTATTCAAATTTCAATCACTTTTTTTACTAATATCAAGATGAAATTGAGAGGAAATGAATTATTGATGTGGGGAGAATGGAATGTCCTAATATTTTAAAAATAATACTATGTTTAATAGCGTACAAGATATGAAGCATTAATATTAAATAAACCTGGAAATGTTATAATTTAAATATGATTATTAAAAATTATTTGTTGAATTGGAGGTTATGAATAGTATCAACTACATTATTAAATTTATAAAATTTTCCTAACCAGTAAAAATGTATTGATTAATTCTTAGGTAATGAGAACTTAACATTAATCGAATCAATTTTATTTTTCAAAAACATGTTTTTAGAAAAAATGGTTTCATTACTTTGTGTGAGAGAATAATTTAATTAATACCACTCAGTTTGTGTATCCAGATCACATGGGTTGGAAACTTGATCATTCTACATGTCATGTACTCTAGATCCCCACATTGTGTAGTTTTATTTTTATGTTTTTTCTCTATTTCTCTTTCTTTTTTGTTTTTTTTCCTTTGTCATCATTCTTATTTGTTTTTCTAGACCATGCCAGATAGATACCATGCTAGTTGGAAGTACCCCATACCTGCTACTGATGAGGTGCATCCCACACTACATCGAATATAAGTCATGATGATATGGGAACCTTTGAGGAAAGATCTCATAACTCACCAGCCACTAGATTTGGTGATGTTGCCTCGTCTTCCACCAGTAACCACATTCTTGACATCATCCTCCGGTCAGGCGGACACCGTGAACCCTATATTACTATCGAGGGATCTATTACAATATATCCTACTACTAGTGTGACACCACCAGATATGACATCTATATCCATAGCTGATTCTCCAGTATGACTAGCACCGGTAGCAGCCCAACCAAAGAACCACCTCTGTCACGACCCGACCTAACAGGGCTTGAGCCAAGACACCCCAAGACCACCTCCAATAGGCCAAGGGCTGGCATCTTGTGCCGAGTTGGATATCACACACATGGGAGAAATTATCCCAAGGTACCTGTACACACGCACCCACATAAACCTCCATGCAATAGTGCAGAGATATATAAAACTGAAAAATAATGCATGCATACAACTATCCCACAACCAGAGTTCAACATAAGTACAAAAAAGGAAAAATAGGGCCCACTAAAATAAAACTACAAAAGTGTCCAACCTTCTCAGAGGGAGGGAAAACACTACTAAAACACTTTCCGGTAAGCTCCTCGGCATAGCTCCAGAAAACACCTCGGTGAAACCCTCTCACTAAGCTCTGCCTACTCTGGGTCCTCCTGGGACTCCGTCGAAAGGCATGTGGTCTGCACAAGACACAAAAATGTGCGGGCAAAGCCCGTGCAGAGATGAGTATAAAAATACTCAGTAGGCACCCCAAAAACCCAAAACAAAAGAGAGAAACTAAAATCCAACAGTCTGCTCCTCTCAGCTAGAGGGCAACCAAATGAGACAGAAACTCCATCTCGTGACCATCCTCAGCTAAACACAACTAGTCAGCTCAACTCGGGTGTATGCCCATACATACTCCATGTGCAATCCAGATATACTCAGCTCATGCACAAAGCCACACGAGGTAACGACTTCATCACCAACAACCGTCCACAACCAGTAGAGCACACTCCATGATCATTGTCTCCCCCGATGGCACTCGTTCGAGAGATACACTCCATCGGGTCCCACAAAAACATATCAGACGCTCTCCAGAGAGATCATTCTCGTCGGATACCGTCACTGAGGGAACCACGCTGAAACAGAAAAAACAAAAAACTCCTCAGATAGTTGATCGCTCATAGGGTCTGTTAGGGGATACCAAAACCCACACCGGTAAACAAAGATCTCACAGATAGGGGATCACTCCCAGGATCCGTTGGGGGATACCACAACCCGATCTGGAGCTCGACAGAAACACATCACTAATATAAAGGATCGTCTCCCATGTAGAGGTGGTCACGATGATACCGGAACCCTATCTGATACATCTCACATTGTAGGGGATCAAAATGATGATTCTACAACCCTGCTGAAACAACGCGCTAAGTAGGGGATCATATAACCAATGATACTACAACCCTACTATAATTCTCATGCTAAGTAGGGGATCATATACCCAATGATGCTACAACCCTACTGAACATGGCCCACTATGTAGGGGATCATATTCCCGATGATGCCACAAACCCTACGGACTTAACCTACTAGATAGGGGATCACTGCCCATGGAAAAGCGATCATAGCAATACCAAGAACCCGATCTAGGGAAACGATGCTAGTGGATCCTACTCTGGGCCCAACGGAGGGATGCCACAACTCTAACAGATTAAACATCCTATCGAGAGGGTCACAAGCCTACACTAGGGTTGTGATGCCACGCGAACCCTTGTAGGAACAAACCAAGGGAGTACCCTCAACCACTGCTGGTCCAAACATCGCTAACCTGAGCGACCCGCCACAACTCCACATCGTGCATCTCCAAGGCCGATACCGATTCCACCATCGTGATCCATGTGAAAAAACATGCAAGATGGGATGTTTATTCACCTGAAATGGACAACTGGTGAAAAAGTCACTATTCACCATAAATAGCCCAGGTGGGGCCCACTCCACGATCATGATACTCGTTGAGTGGATCACACTGTTGTGATCCCCTCTAAAAAACACACAGGATTGACTGCTCAAACATCCCAAACGGACACACGGCAAGAGGGTTGCGTTTCTCCAAAAATGCCAAAAACCCGACAACATGGGACCTGCATCTCGTTCTCAGTCCCAACAATCGGAAAGCATCTAAGAAATTTTGTCTTACCATCAGGGTCTCAACTCCATGGACGGCACGTCATTCGGATAGTCTGGGTAGAAGTTACAACGACCCGGAGTCAAAAAATAATAAAATATTATTATTTTATATGATGTTTCTAACTTGTGGGCCATGATCCCGAACCTTTAAACCCTTGAACCCACACCGGAGGGTTATCCTCATCCCCAGGGTCGCACTGCTGCAGACGGAGCACGAATCTGAATCCCGGATTGTAAGAAACGGGGGTTTAAAAACCCGCGTGTATGAAAAAGGACCGAAGCGGCCGGTCTGGCCGGCCTGGACCAGCCCGCCCTGGCCGGTGGCCACTCTTCGTGCTCTGGTGGTTGGGCCAGTGCGGCGACGCGGTTTCGCTGGCACCGGCACCTCCGCGGACCGCCAGGGGCACCCCGGTGGTCCATTTTGTGATATGAAGGTACTGACGTGACCCTCAGGACACGATCTTCCCTGCTAAGGCATCAAAATGAAGATATTCCTAGAAAAAATGTAATCGGGGGATTAAAACTCAAACTGCCTACCTCGTGGGTGAAACACCAAAACTTCGGGTGCAGAACGACATCGACAATTCCCTGAACTTGATCCGCCGACGATCGGCACATAAAACGAACGATTCCGGCTCATGTCGGTGAAAAATGAATGATGGGGGTAGTTTGGTCCGCTGCGCGTAGGAGGTGAGGGAGGGGTGATTGGGCTTTCTTTTTTTTAAAAACTTCATTTAAAACAACATCCCCGACCAGACCTCCCGGCACGAAGGAAATTAGGTCACCCCTACGGTAAAGACGCTATTCTGAACGCATTAGTGGACTCATATTTGCAATCCGAGACTCCTTTCAAAAGTTATTCGAGCCGACACTCGTAAATAAACTTTTCCACTTATTTACGAAAATGCCCTTGGTGTCGCTTTCCACCGCAGGCCCACGCCCGCAATGTTTACACCTCGCCTAGGGTAAACGGCACATTCTGGACACAATTGAGCCCTCATATTCCCATTTTGAGCTATCGTTTAGGAGGTAAGACACCCCCACCACGTGCATAGTATAAAAATACATAATATTATTATAAAATTAATTTCGGGCACACCGGGCCTTAGAATCGAACGTCCTCTTTGCGCCTAGATCTGGAATTATTTGTAGAAATATTCCAAAGTATGATAGGGCCAAAACCTAAGTCACTACATCCTCCCCCCTTAGAAGTTTTCATCCCCGAAAAGCCATAAGTACCAGGAAAGCGACTTGACTCTCAACTGGGTCTCCCACTCCAGCGAGTTCACAAACAAACACCCATGCCTAAAAACATAAGTCAGAGGGACACATCCACCACACCTCAAGAGTATCCGGTTTGGGCATCACTGACTCGCCCGCATGGTTTTAATCGCGTCACAAAAACGCGTCTTGGTGGGGGAAAGATCCCTCTTCCTCACACATTCAAAGCACATCAAACAAAACCCACACAGGGTATTACCAACACCCTAAACAAAACTCGAGCAAGCAATGAAAAGGAAGGGTACCGCTAAACAGTGTCTAGCGGACTGCTGCCGAAAGTAGAAAGGATGTAAGGCATACCTCTATCCATCCATGAAGCCTCTGGGTCAACATCCTCTAGGGAATGCAGCTAACCTTGCCCTTGGCCACCAGCTCCCTGAGCCCTACGTGGGCCTCCTAAAGGTGGGGGGGTGCTAACTAATACCACCTACCACCTCCTGTTGTTGCACCATCTCTGTCGCCACGTCCGCCGCCCTGCAGACCTCCTCTCTTGAGATGATGCCTCACCTAAGGCGGTCCATCGACCGACTCCCTCTCAGCAGCATGACGGGTCAAACAATCTCTAGCAAGATTCCCCCGACCATCGCAAGCATAACACCGCCTCTCCTGTGGCTGACCAAAACTAGTCTGTGAGCCCTGTGAGCCCAAAGGCTCAAATCCTCCATCCTAGGGTCGCATCCTGAAACGTCGCCCATGCCTAGTCTCCAGCATCTACAGTCAGCTACAAGATGCTGATGTCTCCGCTCTCGCGTGACCAGAACTAACAGGGGGGTCTGCTGATCCAAAACGCTCTCCACCACCAACACTCGCTCTAGCACTCCAGTATAGGTGGGCAGACACAAAGAAACCACACCTTCCCGAATGACAATGTGTAGGCCCTACTCGAAGGTTTGAGGCCTAAAGAACATGTCTCTAACCATATCCAGGGAGTAGCATGATAGGTCTGTAAACCTCGCTGAGTACTATGACACAGTCAGGCCCTCCTTCCGAAGCTGCAGAAGCTCCTGAATCCGCACTGACCTCAGTGTCACCGGATAGACCTCTTCCCTGAAGAGCTGCTTAAACTCTTCACATGTGAGCGTCTCCTCGTCATGGGACTATGTCACTAGGCTCCACCATCTTCTGACCAAACCATGAAGAATGCTCGCCGCTAGGACCACTATCTGATCTGGAGGTGTCCTCACTAGGTGGAAAACTCAGGTGACTACTTCAAGCCAGTCATCAGCTTCCTGAGGGTCTGGATCACCCTGAAACCCCAAAGGTCGCTGCATGTGGAACTTGTGCAGCGCACTTAGCCTGCACGCAACCTCATCCTGCATTTCCGGCACAACTAGCTACTCGACAGGTGGTGGCTCAACTGGCGGACCACCTGGAGGTCCAGCCTCAGAACCTGCACCCAGGTCCACAACCTCTACATGGGATGGATCGTCACCACAATCCCTCTACAGAACCCTTGATTGTTGTCATCGTGGAGGAATCCTAAAATACTTTCAAGATACACCACATTTAAAGAGTATATCTGAAGAGCTGACTCAATAAGGATAAGGAAAAACCCAAAACCCAGTCCTATATGATGCATGTACCATTATATCTCTACGACCATTGTACGAATTTCCAGAGTCTAAAGTCAGGTTATCAGAGTCTTGGTGTATAGATATGTCGGCAGCCACACCAACACTGGAGTCTCTAGCCTAAAAGCCGAGCTCGAAACGTCATAACACTGCCGCTATGCAACCCAAACCAAACTCACACCTAGAACAGCTACGCTCTGAGATCCCAAAGGTGGAACCTGCTCTGATACCACTCTGTCATGACCCGACCTAACGGGGCTCGGGCCGCGACACCCCAATCCCGCCTCCAAGATGCCATTGGCTGGCGTCTAGCGCTGAGTAGGCTATCACACACATGGGAGGCATTAGCCAAAGGTATTTGTACACACGCACCCACACACACCTCCAGGAAAAGTGCATAGATATATAAAACTGAAAAGTTAATGCATGCATACAACTATCCCACAACCAGAGTATAGAAGAAGTACAAAAATGGAAAAATAGGGCCCACCAAAAAAAACTACAAAAGTGTCAAACCTTCTTAGAGGGAGGGAAAAAACTGCCAAAACACCTGCTGGTAAGCTCCTCGGCACAGCTCTAGTAAACACCACGGTAAAACCTGCTCACTAAGCTCCGCCTGCTTCAGGTCATCATGGGACTCCATCGAAAGGCATGTGGTCTGTACAAGACACAAAAATGTGCGGGCAAAGCCCGTGTAGTGGTGAGTATAAAAATACTCAGTAGGCACCCCAAAAAAACTAAACAAAAGAGAGAAATAGAAAGGGAACTGTCCGCTCATCCCAGCCAGAGGGAACCCAGATGAGAGAGAAAATCCATCTCATGACCATCTTTGGTTAAACACAACTAGTCATCTCAACTCGGGTGTATGCCCATTCATACAACATGAGGAATACAGATATAATCAGTTCACGCACCAAGCCACATGAGGTAACGACCTCATCACTAACAACCATCCACAACCAGGAGACCACACTCCATAATCACTATCATCCCCGATAACACTCATTCGAGAGATACACTCAATCGGTTCCCACACAAACATCTCAGACGCTCTCTCAAGAGATCACGGTCGTTGGATACCATCACTGAGGGAACCCCATTGAAACAGAAAAAACACCAAACTCCTTAGATAGGGGATCACTCCTAGGGTCTTCTAGGGGATACCATAACCCACACCAGTAAACAATGATTCCACCGACAGGGGATCACTCCCAGGATCCGCTGGAGGATTCCACAACCCGATCTCACACTCGTAGATCTCACAGATAGGGGATCACTCTCAGGATCTGCTGGGGGATACCACAACCCGATCTGGCGCTCGACAGAAAGGCATCACTCAGATAGAGGATTTTTGCTTGCGTAAAGGTGGTCATGATGATACTATAACCCTATCTGGTGCATCTCGCGTTGTAGGTGATCGAACTGATGATGTAGCAACCCTACCGAAACCACGCGCTAAGTAGGGGATCATATAACCAATGATACCGCAAACCTACTATAATTTTCATGATGAGTAGGGGATCGTATACCCAAAGATTCCAAAAACCCTACTAAACACGGCCCACTGCATAGGGTATCATATTCTCGATGATGGCACAAACCCTACGGAGTTAACCTGCTAGATAGGGGATCGCCGCCCGTGGATAAGCATTCACAGTGATACCAAGAACCCGATATAGGGAAACAATGCTAGAGGATCCTGCTCTGGGCCCACCGGAGGGATGCCACAACTCTAACAGATTAAACATCCCGATGAGAGGATCACAAGCCTATACTAGTGTTGTGATGTCGCGCGAACCCTTGTAGGAATGAACCAAGGTAGTACCCTCAACCAATGTTGGTCCAAACGTCACTAACCTAAGTGACCCACCGCAACGCCACACTGCGCATCTCCATGGCCAATACCAAGGCCACAATCGCAATCCAAGTGAAAAAACACGCAGGATAGGCTGTTTATTTGCCCGAAACGGACAACCGGTGAAAAGGTCACTATTCACCGTAGCTAGCCCGGGTGGGGCCCATGCCACAATCCCGATACTTGTCGAGCGGATCACCCTGTTGTTATTTCCTTAGAAATACACGCAGGATCGACTGCTCAAACCTCCCAAATAGACACCCCATAGGACAGTTGTGTTTCTCTAAAAATGCAAAAAACCTGGCCTCATGGAGCCTGCACCCCGTTCTCAGTCCCAACACCCGGAAAACAACTCAAAAAGTTTGTCTTACCATCAGGTTCTCAACGCCACTAATGACACATCATTCGTACGCTCCGGGTAGAAGTTACAATGGTCGGAAGTCGTAAAATAATAAAATATTATTATTTTATACGAAGTTTTTAACTCTCGGGCCATGATCCCGAACCTTTAAACCCTCAAACCTACACCAAAGGGTTCGTCTCATCCCTAGGGTCGTGCCGCCGTAGAAGGCGTGAGCATCAGACTCCCGGATTGCAAGTAACGGGGGTTTAAAACCCCTGTGTATGAAAATGGACCGGACCGTCCTTAACCGGCCGGTCCGGCCAGCCTGGTCCAACCCACCGTCGCCGACCCAACATGGTCGGCGGCCCTCTGCCGTGCTCCGGTGGTTGGGCCGGCGCACCGCCGCCCCAGGCATCCAGCCGCTGTGCACCACCGCGGACCGTGCGGGGGCACCCCGGTGGTCCATTTTGTGATCCAAAGGTACCAGCATGACCCTCAGGATGTGATCTTCCCTGCTATGACATCCAAACGAAGCAATTCACAGCAAAAATGAAATCAGGGGATTAAAACTCAAACTGCCTGCCTCGCCAGCGAAACGCCGAAGCTTCGGGTGCAGAATGACGCAGGCGACGCCTTGAATCTCTAGCCGCTGACGATCGGCACAGAAAATGGAGATTCTTGCTCGAATCGGCAAAGAACGGATGATGGGGGCTGGTTCTGTCCAATGCGAGTAGGAGGTGAGGTAGGGGGAGTGACTTCATTTTTTAACCTTCATTTAAAACAACACCCTCGACCAGACCTCCCGGCGCGGAGGAAATTAGGATGCCCCTAGGGTAAACGTGCAGTTCGGAATGCATCGGCAGACTCATATTTTTGATCTGAGAATCCGTTCAGAATTTATTCGAGCTGACGCTCGTAATTAAACTTTTCCACTTATTTACAAAAACACCCATGTGGGCGCTTGCCACCGTAGGCCCGTGCCCGCAATGTTAACACCTCGCCTAGGGTAAACGGCACATTCCGGACGCAACCGTGCCATCAGATTCTAGTTCTGAGCTACCGTTTAAGAGATAACATACCCCCGCCACATGCATAGTAAAAAAATACTTAATATTTTTATAAAATTAATTCTTAGTACACTGGGCCTCGGAATCGCACGTCGTTTTCTCTCCTAGCTCTAGAATTATTCGTAGAAATGTTTCAAAGTCTGACTAGGCCAAAACCCGAGTTGCTACGAACTCTCCCTGGTTTTCATTGAGTGACATACTATGGATGAGATGATTTAGTGATTATCACAACAAATGATTCAGTTGTGCTGTTGTTTCCTTGACATCATAGTTCTAGAGTGGCTGGGCATCTAGGAGGAGATCAAGGAGCTCCTCTGATAGATGCATCTCATTGACACTCTAAAAGTAGTAAATCCTACATTTAGCAATTTAATTTTTGGATTTTTCTACAACATTTGAGTTCAAAGACCCCTAATATCGAGAGATGCATAACAATATGGAAACTCCAGTCACATTCTTACTCATTGGGAGGCACTTCCCACTTACTATTGTATTGTTTTCCCAATGGTGAAGTTTTTCCCTCCTCCATCCACCCCACAAACTATTTCCTCCCATACTCACCCTGACTACTTCGACCTCATCTCTTTGAGGTGGAAGCTTTCTGAACTTGATGTCTGGTAAGCTCCCAACCCACGGAAGAAGACCCTCATCATTTATCCTACCCTCTGTTTCATCCATTTTTTCTTTAGTTCCATCTTTTTTCTTATCCGTAAGGACATGGGTATCATGTACAAATGAAAAACGGAACTCTTTAACCTCATTTTATAACATGATTATCTGGACATCCCCTAATTCACCACCTTCTAATTCCTTTCCATGATCACTAACTAATCTGGACACCTAAGTTTCAAATTTAATTCCACTCAGAGAGAATACTATATGGGGGTATTGAGCCATCTCTCTGTAATACCTTGATATTTTACGAGATATATTGTTTTTAATTTCTTTGATTCCTTCTATTGTATGCTACACCATGATTATCTTGCACTATACTCAACACCGTATTAGCTTGCAGTATACGCAACAATATACTTGTCTTGTGTTGCACACAATTTTAAGTTCTTTTGAAAGAATTCATCTCACACAACAATGAGTATATATTTTATTCAATGTATAAATGAAATAATCTTGGATTATGTTATATGCAACACCAAAGGAATCTTGGACTGCACTCAACATTGATATGTCTTTCATTACACGCATTAACGACCTTCCTCAATTGCATGTGTGGTACGTAATACCGAGTTTCACTAAAAAATGATATATTATTATAATATTTTTATGAACTAGTCGTTATGAATAGTATTAACCACATTTTTTATTTTATAACATTATCATTCATCTTACATATTTTCTAGAACATGGTTTGTGAACAAAATCAATTTTTTTGATAAAAGAAGTATTTTTCAGAAAATGCAATTTTGTCACCTTTTGATGGCGCACCCATTTTAAATACAATTTTTGACAAATTTATAAGTCTAATTGGAAAAAATAAACTTATTATTTTTAATCAAGATATAAAATTTATGTTGGATAATGTTTTGATGTTTTTCTGATAAATTTCATATTTTGATGAATAGTAAAAATACGCTAAATTTTATTTAAAAACAACTTTTTTCATCGATATAATTTATATGGTTAAATTATAATACTGAATGGTCTTAAAGAATAAATAAAATATATTTTTACAACTTAATATAATATATGTAATTATCATTAATTTTACATTGAATTCATAAATAAAAACAATTCAATCTTTTGCAATGTTTTAAACAAAAACCCGTTTTTCGACAATGGGATTAATTTTAAATTAATTACTGCAAATTCTCTAACTTGAATTTGAAAAAATGGATTTAATATTTCTATTCCTTAGGTTCAAATTATTTTTATAGTCTACTTTTATTTTTGGGCACTATAAATAGTAACTATAGTAAATTTTATTTACCAAAGGTAAATCAGGTAATTAAGGGTAAAACTAATATTATAAAATTACCCTTAAACTTGACTTAATATAATTGCATGATTATATTTAATCTTAAAATATAATTGGGTTGAAATGGTATCTATTGGAACCCACAAGGATGATATTGAGACATTTAGTTTATTTTATTTAAAGGAAAGTGAAATATGTCTCATTCAAACATTAATAGTTAAAGTATTTATAATATAAGGTTATATAGAATATAAATTCAGTTATAAATAAAAATTTGAATGCTAAAATGTTTTTATTTATCATGGTACTTTATTTATATTTTTTAAAAAATATATAATCACTTGAATAGCTTATACATTATTGATGCAGAAATTATTTATTTAGTGAAAAATCAATAATATTGTTTTTTATTAAACTAATAGTACCCATAAAAGGCCTAAAAACTTGACCAAACATTATTGGTCACATTTATCTAAACCAAAGGAATCCAAGGGTCTACTTGTGGACCATTTGGGTCCTTATAAAAGTGATTATGACATTTATATTATTTTATTTTAAATGATATCAAAGTTGTCACCTTCAGAATTTAATAAAGATAACATTTTAACCGATGGGTATTTTGGAATATAAATTCGACTAAAAGTGTTTTCATAAAATATATTATATTTATATTCATCATAGTATTTTATTTTTTATTTTTTATGCATAAAATAAGTATATTAAATAATTATACAATAATGTTCTAGTTGTTATTTTATTAATAGAAATATCAAACAAATGGTTTTAAAAATATTAAAATAAATATTATATGAACTAATTAATGTTCTCCACAAATTTTCTATATTAATATGAAATCTTATAATTATATTAAATATTCCAGTTTAAATATATTTTTTTTGTGGATTTTATTTAAATTAGAATAATTGAATAGTGTCAAAATTGACACTATGGAAATTTTATAAAAATAACATATTATTAAATTGTTTAAAAATCACAAAAATATTTAAAAATTACAAAATGAAAATTATATGGTCTAAAATCGCATAAAGTATCTAATTATGCATAATTAACAGCACATATGTAAGTATTTATAACCATTTAAAATTTAGAATATTATTACCACAAATAAAATTAAATATATTAAATGAGGATAAATCAAAATGATAAGGTTTAAAATAAACTCAAAACATGTCTAAATTTTATTGGTTGACACGATTAAAACCCTAAACCTTCTCATCTTTGAAGTTAAATCATTTTGGAGGTTTTTATGTGGGGTTTTATTTTACTATAAATTAATATTTTTGATGTTTCCAAAAGTACCCATCTCCTCTCTTATAAAAGGGCACCACCTCCCTCTCCCCTTCACTCCATTTTGAGCTTTCAAACTTGGCCAAACCCAGACCATTTCCCTTCCAAACTTCTCTATAAACATAATAGAGGTCTTGTTCTTCTTCAAAGACCATATTTAGTTCCCTAAGAGGAGTTTTAGAAGAGCGATGTTGAAGAATAGTTAACGTCATTTACTAATTCTTTCAAACTTATTTCTTCTTCTACTTCTTCTATATGAGTTATTTAATTATCAAGTAATAAAACCAGTTTCAATTTCATAATTATATGTTATTATTAATATTAAAAACCCATATTCTATCTTCTATCCATCCTATGAAAAATAAAATCATGACACGTGCGTACGTATGATCTACCATCTCCATGATGTGATGCGATTCTTTTGACATGATCTTCATTGAAGAATGATTATATAAATGAATTAAATGAAAATATGATATATATTATACTAATTACATTCTTAAAATTATATAACTATAACCTAAAAATAGGAATAAGAATTTATTTGACAAAACATGCATAAGAACATAAAGTAGTTAACACCTGAATAACGAGTAACAATGAAATGTTAGTAATAAACAGATAATAATATGACCATATATGATTTAATAACAGTGAATATGACTCTATAATAATTCAATAACTTTATTTAAATCATTATATAGGAGGGTCTGATACCTATAGAGCATATCAAACCTAAGGTAAAAGAAAAACTCGTAATCTCATTTTTATCCGAGATTGTTTATACTTTAGTATTTACTGGGGCATATTTATCGTCCACGTCCATGTTTACTGTATATGTCATATTTTTTATAACATCATACAATTTTTTAAATATAATATTACACATTGGTGAATTTTTAGTAAAATATATTAAATTAATCTTTTGTCATTTTCAGTACGAGATACTTTTTGACTTTTCCGGCCAAAGTACAAGAAGAATGTTTTGTTTTTATACAGAATGAATGAATTTTATGCTCTCATAGGGAACTAGATAAATGAAGAATCCATTAAAAGTTTTCAAGTTTATTTTCAACTAACATCTTTTATCTTGAAATTTAATGACATATTGATAAAAGAAAATGTTTTTGAAAAAGAAAGTATATTTTCCTCCAGAATTCATTTCAAGTGTTTTATCTAAAATATTTTTCATCTAAGATGAAATTATTTAATATGGTAATGTTTCAAGTATAATGAAACTATTATTTACATGTTTTGATATTTTTTAAGAAGAAATTATATCCATTTGTTTTATATAGATTATTTTATGTTGGGAATATGATTATGAAACCCATTTTATTCGATGGGTTATGATGAATGATTAATGTTTATTTTGTGGAACACATAAAAATGATTTAATTATGAGATGGGTGAGATATATATCTTCCTCCATTTCATTTGGTTAATATTTATATCTCAAGATATAGACATGTATTGAGTGGAAAGTAAATCGATTTCAGTAATACAGGGCTAGAATGACAAGTAAACCTGGTTCAGTAATGGAATTCGTCCACTGTGATGGTCTTGGTAGAAATGCCTTGGATACTATTGTAATCATAATATGTGCTTATTAGTTTTCCATAATTAAATGTTTTATTCCAAAGATATTATTTCATGGTTAATTTTCCTGTATGATCAATGCCTTAGGTACTTCCATGCTTTATGTCATTGCATAAGATTTTGATGTTTAAATTTTATGTTCATGTTTTTACATTCAAATGTTTATGGATTGTTTAATGTTCTCCATGATTACCCTTACTGAGCATCCAAGCTCACCCTTTATATGTTTAATTTTTTATTTTCCCTAGGATATAAAGAAAGTTTTTAGGTAATAAAACAGAAAGGAAGATCTTTATGGGAGATGTTAAAAATCCTTCACCATGATTAGAAGATTATGTTCTCAGATTCCAAAGACACTAAACTAATAAGATACTTGGGTGTTTGTTTTTGTTATGTATTAAGTATTCCACAAAAGTAATTTAATGTGCATGTACATCAATCTTGGGTCCCTATAGTTGCTATTAGAGTGAAGGTTTAGTCATCCTTTAAAAACTGGGATGCGAAAACTATAGTGAGATCCCTAGAGATATTTGTACAATATGTCTAGGGATGTACCAATGGTTAAGTATAAGTATAGGTCACAGTCCTAGAATTATGGTAATGGTAATGAATAACCTAAGACTAAACCAAAGTTATTATAGATTTAATGTAATCCTCTTGATTATGTTGTTTTCCTAGTGTGATTTTTTCCTCTCACACTATGCTTTTTGGGTTTTAGAAAATGGATGGGAATAAGAAGATTCATGTTAATGAAGAATATGATAGACAATGGAATGATATTATTCATGAGAAAACAAATGATATGGGATCTGGAAGGATAAACATCATTATAATATCTAATCATCATTATCATAATATGATCAATAATCTCAACATTGTTAAGTTTCCTGACTCAGCTAATAAGAGAAAGATGGAGTTTCATGATGATCATATAGGAAATAAAGTTCGATTTATCTCATGTAAATCGTGTCTGAAGAGGCATCAAGGAGAATGTTTCAAAGCAACTGGAAGATGCTTTGGGTGTGGAAAAGGATACAGAGCTAGTAATTGCAAAGGAAAAGGATCAGTTGACATAATGGACAAGGATAATGTTATTTCTAAGACATCAAAAATGGTAAATGTTTTAAATGTGGAATGTACAATAATTATGAAAACCAATTCCCTAAGGGAAAATCCCATGAAGAGAATCAGAATGGTCAAATAATTAGTATTTATGTTGACGATGATAAAGAGACTTCAAATAATATATGTGATGAAAAAATTCTATAGGAATAAAATGATGAACCTTTGTCAATGGTTTAAGGAGGTAGTGGAATGATATCATTTTTATCAAGAGTAATTTTGTATAAGTAATTTCGTGGTACAATAGAATATAGAAACATCTAAGGATTGTTAAGCTATTTTTTTCCTTAGGTATTTAAAAGTATTTGTTGAATGGTACCAATAGCCATGAAAAGTGGATGAAATATTTTTTGAAAGAAAATGATATGTTCATAATCAGGGGATAAGGTGAAAATAATATGTTTGATAGTATTAATGATCTCATGACAGATAAAATGACAACGTAAAATCATGGTTTGAGTGTATAGATTTTTTGGGTATATTTGGTGTATGAATAGAGTTAATTTTGATAGAATGCATGTTGTCACTAAGGTCCTACAGTAATTTATGTTGTTATCATATTTCAAAAGGATGCAAGATGATGTCCTTCAAATGTTAAGATGATTTCCTTAAAATGTTTGGAATTTGACCAACAAGATATACCTTATGATATATGGGGGATAAATGATGGAATATGACCTTTTGGGTAATTTTTTTCTTCATACTGTGAGATTAGACAGAAGTATTTTGGATAAGCCTAAAGGGTGGAATGTATTAATTTGTACACCAGATAGTATTGTTTAAGTATAGAACTTTTTATTATTATTATTATTATTATTATTATTATTATTATTATTATTTCAGAAGTGATATAAAATTATAGTTTTAGAAAAAGGACAACCCGCAGGACCGGCGACAACCCTTTGTGTCAGATAAGGATGTGGGAATCGAACTGATAACCAAAGTTCGACATGAATTTATCCCCTAAGACTAGCCTACATAAATTAACTTTTTTGTAGAAATTAGTTTTATTTTAGTAAGTGGTATGATAGATGAAGTATAAGTCCATTTTTGGAACCATATATGATTAATCTCACCGTAGATGGACTTATGTATATTTAATAACTTGTGCTAACTTTTTTGTGATAGAGATAGATGGAATGAAATATCATTCGATAATAAGATCTGTTAACACTTTAAGAGTTACAAATTAAAATTCATATCTTTAAATAAGATATTAAGTGTAAATAGTTCATGGAATGACAAATAATGACATTACACTGAAATTTTAAGAACCCAAACCTTCAATCAGGTATGTTTTTCCTTTTTTCTGGAGTTTTTATGAAAAATGGTTTTTCTTGAAATTTTCAAAGTACATGTCGTGTACTTCTTGAGTACGTGCCGTGTACTCTGTTCCGGCTCGAAGCCGTGTGCTGGCCATGTCCGGGCCACACACACAGTGTGTAAGGCTGAGGTGGAGGCCAGTTTTTCGGAGTACAGAAAACATTTAATGTACACGCTGTGTACTTTCTTTTTTTTCATTAAACGGACCAGGGTCGCACCTAACCCCCATATTATTCTTCTTCTTTAGTTTTCGACCATCCGAGAGCATCCGTACGGCCGGATCTTCGACGGAGTCCTGCCTCGTCGTCCGTTCTCCGATTCGAGCACGGTCGATTGCATTGGAATCGCAGCGGTGAGTTATTCCTTCTGCTAGTGACTTGTTTCTTGATTCCTCCTTGTTTTCATGTTATCATGGGATGAACGTTTTGTGCGTTTTCTCAGATCTACGTCGTTCTAAGGGGAATCTGTCGTCGAGGATCACGTATATCGATCTCCAAGGATCGAGGTAGGTGCTTTGTGCCTTTCTGCAGAAAGTTGATGAATATTTTGTGCAATTTCCACCAATACCCTTGGACAAGGTATTATGTGTTTCCTGTTTTTCCCTTATTACTTGCCTTCTTTGCTTGATTACTTTAGTAGAGGTTATTTCTTGTGATTAGAGTATTTTTTTTCTGCTCAGATTGCTTTCCCATGCTTCTTCTGCCTATTTGGCATTTTGCTAGTTGCCATGCCTAGTTGTAGGATTGTGGACTGTTGTTATTTATTACTGTTGAGCCTTATTTGATAGCCAAGTAGTTCTTGAGGTTTACTTGGATGACACACACGTGCTGAGCATGTTTAGTTACTCAGGACTGTGAGAACCTAGACTAGCAGACCAAAGGGAGAATTGACGGAAGGGCTTCTCCAGAGTGTCTTTTAATCACAATGTGAGACCAAGTGGATAATTGACGGAAGGGATTCTCCAGAGTGTCTTTTAATTACAATGCGAGACACGGGGGGAATTGACATTCAGTGCCTCCCAAGATAGACTTTAGCACGATACGAGACAATAAGGGGAATTGACGGTGAGTGCTTCCCTAGAGAGTGTTCTTTATTACGTAGTTGACCCAGAAGGGTGAGACTGTGTGTGCCTCCCAGAGGGTTGCTATTACTTAGAGGTTGACCCATAGGGGTTAGACTGTGAGAGATACCCAGAGGGTTACCTGTTTTCTTCTTGTTGCTGACTATTTTCTTGTGTGTTATACTTGTTAGAACTGTGGACTGTAGCTATTTGTGCTTTCTGTTTACTGCTTCTTGCTTTAGTACTGTCATGTATTCATTGACTGTTAGGCACAAATATTTGGGTGATTTCCTACTGGTATTGTATCTGAAACCGTGTTTGGGAAATGATTTTGGACCCAAGAAGACTATATTGTTGCAGGTATAGACAAGGGTAAGTTCCCTTCTACTTGAGGATCTTGACTGCATCAGGAGCTGGGGAGCATGGGACAGAGTCGTGGCTCGCGATGCTGAGGAGATTATTTTGTTTTTATTATGCACTTGGTTTCAGTTGTATTCCAGCATGTTGTTGTGTTTTCTGCTTTCTATAGATACTTGTACCTGCTGCATTATTATCATTATTGTTATATATCTTCATTGCTTCCGCTGTTTTGGTTTCTGTTGTTATGAATATTGGTTGTTGTTTCCAATGTTTATTGTTGTTTCATTCCTTGTATACCTTATCGAATGATGGCACAGTTTCCCCACCGACTCACCAAGGACCTCGCTGCCAGTCGGCAGCCTCTGGCATTCGGGGAAACGCGCTTGAAGTCATGTGGCGAACCGGGTACGGGGCACTAGTGGAGGAGCTCCGGACTCGGGACGTTACAAAGTGGTATCAGAGGCAGGTTCTTTTCTCTTTCTTTACTGTTTGGAGACCTTATCCAAGGATATGACGGATTCGGTACTTCGCATTAAGCTATGCTCGGGAGTAGCTAACCCGTGTATAGGGAAAACCATACTACCTCGTTAAATGCAGTTTTCTGGTTTTGAGATTTTATGGTTGGTATGTTTTCACCTAGAGTGATTAATATGACTTGCACAGTTATTGTTTTGATATTTCGGTTCTATTTCCGTCGCAACCCGATGAGATGAGGGTATGTCATCTCATGCATCATATAGACACTTGTAGGAATCACATGCCATGCATTCCTTCCATGCCATCTAGGGTGAATTAGCAATTGCATGCTGTTGTGATAGACTTTGTGTAGATTATGCATTCTGGTGTGATAGTTGCTTGATATATTCTCTGTTGTTATGTTATAAAACTGTTTGTTTTGTTCCTTGCTTAAAATGAACGCCAAATTTTGGTTCTTGAGGTGTTATGGTCCCTTCCTGATCGGAATTTGGCATCTTTATCCTTGTTTTAGTGTTTCTGGAATTCTTCGTAGTTTCTAAGCTACTTCCCAGAAAACACGGTGTGTACTTTTCGGACACATGCCGTGTAGTTTTCAGTCCGTGTCATTGACTGTGTAAGCAGAACACGGTGTCGTGGGAGTAACTTCAGGAACACATCGTGTACCATTTGGTACACACCGTGTGATTTCGGAGCCGTGTACCTGGTCATGTCACGAACAACACGGGCCGGCGTGAACTTCCTTTCCACACGATGTGTTTGTTCAGAACATGTCGTGTAGTCTTTCCAGTTACCCAGCCATGTCATGAACAACACGGAACGGTGTTGCCTTCGCCTATGCACGCCGTGCTTGTTCGGAGCACGCCGTGTAAGGTCCAACCGTGTATACGTCTGTGTATTCAGCAACACGGACGTCTGAAGCCTCGTCTAGTGCACGCCGTGTTTTATTCAAACACGTCGTGTAGTCTCGGGTTGAGTCGGACCATGTGGGTTAGCCGTGTAAGGAGACTCGGGTAGGGGAATAGTTTCCAGTACATGCCGTGTGTGGGGCTCAACAAGCCATGTAGTTTGAAGTGTACAAGACTCGTAGGGCAGGAGTACACGCCCATGTCAGTGGTTTAAGAAGACACGTCATGTAGTTATATACACGTCGTGTAGTCATGTTTTTCAATCTTGTGTGTTTTCTTCTTATGTTCCCGTTTTGTACTCTTGTGTTCCTTGTCCTTGTTTTCCTGATCTAAGGTGTGCTTTTGATCTTTCAGAGCTATGCCTCCGAGACGTCCTCCAGTCGTATGTCTGTCATCATGTAGTGATCAGACGCCAGACAGGGCTGATCAGGGACTCCCTGTCGATCCCCCAGCCGAGCCAGCCTTGGCACCGGTTGTTGTACCAGTTGCGGGCACTGATGCGTAATTCAGGGAGGGTTTCATGAGGATGATGCAGGACTTCTAGGGAGCTCTTCCTCCTTCCTCGTCTATGGAAGACTTGATGTGGGTCTTTCAGCAGCATCATCCTCCCACGTTCTAGGGGGAGGGAGGACCTCAGGCTGTAGAGTCATGGCTGGAAGCCATGCTGACTATATTCGAGCATCTGGAGACGCCTCTAGATATGAGGGTCAAGCTCGACACCTACATGCTCCGAGACTCCGCCAAGAGGTGGTGGGACGTGATCTCACAGGTAGGTCAGCAGTAGCCTATGACTTGGGAGGAGTTCCAGCGCATGTTCTACGACTACTTCTACCCAGAGACCCTGAGGGCCGATCGAGCCCAGGGGTTCATGAGCTTGGAGTAGGTTACTCTATCTGTCATGGAGTATTCCTCTCGTTTCACTGATCTGTAGTGTTTTAAACCCCTTCAGGATGGGAGTGGGGTGTTCTTGGCGAGGAATTTTGAGGATGGACTCAGGCGGGAGATTCGCTCACAGGTTAACATCTTCCAGCTGACTTCCATTACTTCCATCATCAACAAGGCACTAATTGCGGAGTGTAATCTGAGAGACTCTGGAGCTGCGAGTCAGGGCGGTTCTACTTCCAGAGATAGCTTTCCTTCAGATGATATCAAGAAGCGCAGTAGGGATCCTACGCGTGGTGATTCGAGGAAGCGAGATGCATCATCAGGCAGTCATGTGACATACTACCAGTGTGGCCAAACAGGGCACACGAGACCGCAATGCCAAAGAGACCCCATGGAGTGTCGATCTTGCGGCAATATGGGTCACCTACAGTGTTTCTGCCAGGTTTTCTCACCAGCAGCAGGTGACAGGGGTCTTCTATGACTCCTCGTTCAGGAGCAGCACCACCAGTCTCTCACCAGTCAGGGAACTAGAGTTCTTATAGTCGTTCGGGCCAAGTTGGATGTCGAGGCCATGGTAGTCAGCCACCAGTTCCTCAGCACCAGCAGGGAGGTTCAGCTCAGAGTGGTCAGTTAGGGGAACAGGGTTGCGGTGCAGGCCAGTCTTTCGCCGTGGAGTAGACTTATCATGATCAGGATCCTGACCCTTCTACTATTCGAGGTATGATTTTAGTACCCTCAGTTTTATCTTCAGCCCGTTTCGATACTGGTGCTACGCATAACTTTATCTCTATTTCTGTTGTGGAGGGCCTTGGACTCTGCATCTTTTCTTCTACCGACTCATTGACACTAGACACACCTTTGGGAATGAGAACATCTAGTGTACGCCAGTGTAGAGAGTGACCTCTCGAGGTTGTAGGGTATCTTTTCTTATGGGACTCTATGTCCTAGAGATGATAGGCTATGATGTCATCATTGGCATGGAATGATTGATTCCCTTCCCAGCAGTCATCGACTGCTATCACCACAGAGTCAGTTTCATTTCACCAGAGGGTTAATCTTTCCTTTATAGAGGTGAATGGGACGTTCGGGCGAGTCAGGTAGGACTCGAGCATCTTGGCCTAGGAGGAGTGATGGCCCAGATTGCTTGCCTTTACTTGGATGATCAGGGGACTCCACAATTGGACTTCCCTCTAGTGTTGGATCGCTTCCGGGATGTCTTTCTAGAGGACTTTTCAGGTTTTCCTCTGGAGTGTGAGGTAGAATTTTCTATTGAGATCATGCTAGGAGGGGCATAGGTGTCCATTCCTCCCTATAGGATGGCCACACCTGAGTTGCAGGAGCTCAAGAAGCAGTTGGAGGAGCTACAGGCTAAGGGTTTTATTCGACCCAGTACTTCTCCTTGAGGTTCGAATGTCCTGTATGCAAAGAAGGTAAACGGTACCCTTCGGCTTTGTGTGGATTATCGGAAGCTGAACCAGTTGATGGTCAAGAACCTATATCCTTTGTCGTGTATTGATGACCTTTTCGGTCAGCTTCGAGGAGCCCGGGTGTTCTCGAAGATCAAATTGATGTTCGGTTATCATCAGTTGCACGTTAGACCATCAGATATACCTCTGACAGCCTTCAGGAGCAGGTATGGTCTATACGAGTATACAATCATGACATTCGGTCTCACGAATGCACCTGCAGTTTTCATGGCGCCGATGAACCGAGTGTTCCATCCTTACTTGGACTCCTTCGTCGTGGTCTTCGTGGACGATATCTTGGTGTACTCTCACACTCGACACGACCATGCCACCCATCTTGTGATTGTTCTGAGTACACTGAGAGAGCATCGGCTTTATGCTAAACTCTCTAAGTGCCACTTCTGGATGGATCAGATTCACTTATTGGGTCACGTCATCTCAGAGAAAGGAGTATCTATGGACCCAGATAAAGTGAGAGTTGTAGTTTCCTGGGAGCAGCCGAAGAACGTTTTTGAGGTACGGAACTTCCTAGGGCTGGCTAGATACTACAGACGCTTCCTTTGGGACTTTTCTCATCTAGCAGCACCTTTGAAAGGTCTGACCAAGAAGGGGGAAAGGTTCTTGTGGTCAGATTCTTGTGAGTCAGCCTTTCAGGAGCTGAAAGGGAGGTTGACCTCAGCATCGATACTAGTCTTGCCATAGCCAAGCAAGAGCTACATTGTTTACTGTGATGCTTCGGGTATCGGGCTGGGATCTGTGTTTATACAGGGAGATGGAGTCGTTGCGTATGGGTCTCGGCAGTTGAGGCCACATGAGAGGAACTACCCTACGCACGATCTAGAGTTGGCAGTTGTTGTTCATGCCTTCCGCTATTTGAGACACTATCTTCTAAGAGAGCACTTTGTGGTCTTCACTGACCACAAGAGTCTCAAGTATATCTTCACTCAGCGTGATCTGAATCTAAGGAAGCGTAGGTGGGTTGAGTATCTGCAGTATTTTGACTTCGAGCTTGCCTACACGTCGGGAAAGGGCAACGCCATGGGAGATGTGTTGAGCAACAGAACTCATATTCAGGCAGTTCAGGAGGCCAGTAGTGAGTGGCAGCTGATGGCTCTGTTCTCTGAGATGCATCTAGAGGTGAACGATAGATGGGGACATACCTTTCTATCTTATGTAGCTGTTACCTCCATGCTACTTGATCGGGTACAGATGAGGCATCCTTCAGCCTCCAAAGTCTTAGTCCTGCGGGAGAGTGTATCAGGAGAGGACCCTCTTTTGGGATCGACAGTGGGCGATGATGAGATCATGTGTTTCCAAGGATGTGTATGGGTGCCAGAAGACATACGCGAGGATCTGATGCAGGGTTTCCATTCCTCAGTTTGGGAAGTTCATCCTGGCGTCACCAAGATGTATCGGGACCTTCATCGCCAATACTGGTGGCCAGGTATGAAGAAGGATGTTGCCGGTTTTTTCATGAGATGTTCTACTTGTCAGCAGGTGAAAGCAGAGCATCAGTGACCAGCACATCTCTTACAACAGTTACCCATTCCGGATTGGAAGTGGAACGATGTTGCGATGGACTTTGTGACTGGGTTGCTGAGATCACCTTGAGGGAACGATGTTGTTTGGGTTGTCATCGAAAGACTTACAAAGGTTTATCACTTCTTTCCGATCAAGGAGACCTTTAGTGTCAATGATCTGGGATGATTTTACATCAGGGAGATTGTGGGTCTACATGGAGTTCCGCGCTCTATTGTTTCAGATAGAGATGCACGCTTCACCTCTCTGTTCTGGCAGGGAATTCAGAAGGCCTTGGGTACAATGGTACTTTTGAGTACAGCATACCATCCCCAAACTGATGGCCAGTCCGAGTGCACGATCTAGGTGCTTGAGGATATGCTCCGAGCTTGCATCCAAGACTTTTTCAGTTCTTAGGAGAAGCATATTCCTCTAGTGGAGTTCACCTACAACAACAGTTTCCAGGCGACCATCCAGATGGCGCCATACGAGGCTTTGTACGGTAGGCCATGTCGATCACATTTATTCTGGCTGGAGGCAAGAGAGGTAGCTTTGCTGGGACCTCGTCTTGTTCAGGAGACTTCAGAGCAGATAGAGCTGATTCGGAAGAGGATGGCTACAGCGCAGTCTCAGTAGAAGTCTTATACTGATCAGCGGAGACGACCTCTGGAGTTCGAGGTCAGTGATCGGGTTTTCCTATGTGTTGCACCTAGGTTGGGACACATGAGGATTCGGAGACAGGTTAAGCTTTCGCAACGGTACATCGGGCCGTTTGAGGTCTTGGAGAGAGTGGGGTCGGTCGCCTATCGGTTGCAGCTACCTCAGAGGTATCAGGCCACGCATGACATCTTCCACGTCTCTCAGCTCCGACGTTACTTTTCAGACCCGTCTCACGTCTTTCATCCTGAGGAAGTCGATCTTGAAGCAAATGCGTCGTTTGAGGATCATCCTATCCATATTGTCGATCGTAGTACAAAGGTTCTCCTCGGGCGGTCTGTTCCTCTAGTACGAGTGTTATGGCAGCACGGGCTAGTACAGTATGAGACCTAGGAGAGGGAGGCCGATGTACGATCACAGTGGCCGGAGTTGATCGGGGATCCTTCTTCTCTACCTCGTTAGGGAAATTCGGGGATGAATTTATTTAAGGGGGGAAGTTTGTAAGAACCCGAACCTTCGTTCAGTTATGTTTTTCCTTTTTTTTTATGTTTTTATGAAAAATGGTTTTTCTAAAAAATTTCAAAGTACACGCCGTGTACTTTCTGAGTACACGCCATGTACTCTGTTCCGGCTCGAAGCCGTTTTCTAGCCATGTCTGGGCCACACACACGGTGTGTAAGGCAGAGGCGGAAGCTGGATTTTCGGAGTACGGAAAAAATTTAAAGTACACGTCGTGTACTTTCTATTTTTTCATTAAACGAACTGGGGTTGCGCCTAACACCCATATTCGTATTCTTCTTATGTTTTCACCCATCTGAGAGCGTCCGTATGGCCGGATCTTCGACAGAGTCCTGCCTCGCCGTCCACTCTCCAATTTGAGCACGGTCGATTGCGTTGGAATTGCAGCGGTGAGTTCTTCCTTTTTCTTGATCCTTGTTTCTTGATTCCTCCTTGTTTTCAAGTTATCGTGGGATGAACGTTTTGTGTGTTTTCTCAGATCTACGTCATTCTAAGGGGAATCGTTGGTCAATGTTCACGTATATCGATCTCCTAGGATCGAGGGAGGTGGTTTCTGTCCTTTCGTAGAAAGTTGATGAATATTTTGTGCAATTTCCACCAATACTCTTAGACGAGGTATTGCGTGTTTCCGGTTTTGCCCTTATTACTTTCATGCTTTTCTTGATTGATTTAGTATAGGTTATTGCTTGTGATTAGATTATTTTGTTGTGCTCAGATTGCTTTGCCATTCTTGTTCTGCCTGTTTGTCATTTTTCCAGTTTCCATGCCTAGTTGTAGGATTGTGGACTATTGTTATTTATTGTTGTTGAGACTTAGTTGATAGCCAAGTAGTTCTTGAGGTTTACTTGAATGATACACACGCGTGGAGCATGTTTATTTACTCATTACTGTGAGAACCTACAATAGCAGACCAAAGGGAGAATTGACGGAAGGGCTTCTCCAAAGTGTCTTTTAATCACGATGCGAGACAAAGTGGAGAATTGACGGAAGGGATTCTCTAGAGTTTCTTTTAATTACGAGGCGGGTCACGGGGGGAATTGATGTTGAGTGCTTCCCCAGATATCCTTTAGCACGATACGAGACTATATGGGGAATTGACGGTGAGTGCTTCTATAGAGAGTCTACTTTATTACGTAGCTGAACCAGAGGGGTGAGATTGTGTGTGCCTCCCAGAGGTTTGCTAGTACTTAGAGGTTGAACCATAGGGGCTAGACTGTGAGAGCTACCCAGAGGGTTAGCTGTTTTCTTCTTGTTGCTGACTGTTTTCTTGTGTGATGTACTTGTTAGAACTATGGATTGTAGCAATTTGTGCTTTCTGTTTACTACTTCTTGCTTTAGTACTGCCATGTATTCATTGACTGTTAGGCACAAATCATTGGGTGATTGCCTACTGGGATTGTATCTCACACCCTGTTTGGGCCATGCTTTTGGGACCAAGAAGATTATGTTGTTGTAGGTACAGACAAGGGTAAGAACCCTTCTACTTCAGGGTCTTGACTGCATCAGGAGCTAGGGAGCATGGGATCGAGTCGTGGCTCGTGATACTGAGGATATTATTTTGTTTTTCTTTTGCACTTGGTTTCAGTTGTATTCCAGCATCTTGTTGTGTTTTCTGCTTTCCATAGATACTTGTACCTACTGCATTATTATCGTCATTATTATATATCTGCATTGCTTCCGCTGTTTTGGTTTCTTTCGTTATGCATGTTGGATGTTGTTTCCGTTATTTATTGTTGTTTCATACCTTGTATACCTTATCGAATGAGGGAATAGTTTCTCCATCGACTCACCAAGGCCCTCGCTGCTAGTTAGCAGCCTCTGGCGTTCGGGGAAATGTGCTTGAGGTCATGTGGCGAACTGGGTACGGGGCACCAGGGGAGGGGCTCCGGACTCAGGACGTTACAAAGTGGTATCTGAGGTAGGTTCTTTTCTCTTGCTTTACTATTTTGAGACCTTATCCAGGGATAGGACGGATTCAGTACTTGGCATTAAGCTGTGCTCGGGAGTATCTAACCCATGTACAGGGAAAATCCATACTACCTCGTTAATTGTAGTTTTCTGGTTTTGAGATTTTATGGTTGGTATGTTTTCACCTAGAGTGATTAATATGACTTGTTCAGCTATTGTTTTGATATTTCGGGTCTATTTCTGTTGCAACCCGGTGAGATGAGGGTATGTCATCTCATGCATCATATAGACACTTGTAGGAATCTCATGCCATGCATTCTTGCAATGCCATCTACAGTGCATTTGCGATTGCATGCTGTTGTGATAGACTTTGTGTAGATTATGTGTGCTGTTGTGATAGTTGCTTGATAGATTTTCTGTTGTTATGTTAGAAAACTGTTTGTTTTGTTCCTTTCTTAAAATGAACACCTAATTTTGGTTCATGAGGTGTTATGGGCCCTCCCGGATCGGAATTTGGCATCTTTTTCCTTGTTTTAGTGTTTCTAGAATTCTGCACAGTTTCTGAGCTACTACCCAGAAAAACCCAGAATACACGGCGTGTACTTTTCGCGCACATGCCGTGTAGTTTTCAGGCCATGTCATTGACCGTGTAAGCATAACACGGTGTCGTGGGAGTAACTTCAGGAACACGCCGTGTACCATTGGTACACGCCGTGTGAGTTTGGAGCCGTGTACCCGGCCGTGTCACGAAAAACACGGGCCGGCGTGACCTTCTTTTCCACACGACATGTTTGTTCGGAACACACCATGTAGTCTTTCCATGCACCTAGTCATGTCACGAACAACACGGAACGGTGTCGCCTTTTCCTATGCACACTGTTCTTGTTCGGAGCATGCCGTGTAAGGTCCAGCCAGGTAGACGGCCGTGTATTCAGCAACACGGACCGCCGAAGCCTCGTCTAGTGCACGCTGTGTTTTATTCGAAAACGCTGTGTAGTCTCAGGTTGATGCGGACCGTGTGGGTTAGTTGTGTAAGGAGACTCGGGCAGGGGAATATTTTCTAGTACACGCTATGTGTGGGGGTTAACACTCAGTATAGTTTGAAGAGTACACGACTCGTAGGGCAAGAGTACACGCCCATGTCAGTCGTTTAAGAAGACATGTTGTGTAGTTATATACACGCCGTGTAGTCGTGATTTGAAATCTTGTTTGTTTTCTTCCATTGTTCCCGCTTTGTACTCTTGAGTTCCTTGTCCTTGTTTTCTTGATCTAAGGTGTGCTTTTGATCTTTCATAGATATTCCTCTGATACATCCTTCGGTCATACGTATGTCGTCAGGCAGTGATCAGATGCTAGACAAGGATGATCATGGACTTCCTGTCGATCCCCCAGCCGAGCCAGCCTTGGCACCGGTTGTTGTACCAGTTGCGGGCACTGATGCGCAGTTCAGGGAGGGTTTCATGAGGATGATGTAGGAATTACAGGGAGAACCTCCTCCTGCCTCTTCTATGGAAGACTTGACGTGGGTCTTTCAGCAGCAGCATCCCCCCACATTCTCAGGGGAGGGAGGACCTCAGGCTGCAGAGTCATGGCTGGAAGCCATGCTAACTATATTCGAGCATCTGGAGACGCCTCCAGAGAGGAAAGTCAAGCTCGCCACCTACATGCTTCAAGACTCGGCCAAGATGTGGTGGGACGTGATCTCACAGGCGGGTCAGCAGCAGGCTATGACTTGGGTGGAGTTCCAGCGCGTGTTCTACGACTACTTCTACCCAGAGACCCTGAGGGCCAATCGAGGCCAGGAGTTCATGATCTTGGAGCATGGTACTCTATCCATCATGGAGTATTCCTCTCATTTCACTGAGCTGCAGTGTTTTACACCCCTTCGGGATGGGAGTGGGGTGTTCTTGGCGAGGAAGTTTGAGGATGGACTTAGGGGGGAGATTCGCTCACAGGTGAATATCTTCCAGCTGACTTCCATTACTTCCATCGTCAACCAGGCACTGATTTCAGAGCACAATCTGAGAGACTATGGAGCTGTGATTCAGGTCGGCTCTGCTTCCAGAGCTAGCTTTCCTTCAGATGATAGCAAGAAGCGCCATAGGGATCCTACACACGGTGATTCTAGGAAGCGCAACACATCATCAGGCATCCAGGTGACATGATACCAGTGTGGCCGGACAGGGCACACGAGACCACAGTGCCAGAGAGACCCCGTGGAGTGCCGATCTTGCGGGACGATGGGTCACCTCCAGCGTTTCTGTCTGGTTTTCTCACCAGTAGCAGGCGAACAGGGTTCTTCCATGACTCCTCGTTTAGGAGCAGCCCCACCAGTCTCTCACCTATCAGGGAACTGGAGTTCTTCCGGTCGTTCGGGCCGAGGTGGAGGTTGAGGCCGTGGTAGTCCGCCACCAGGTCCTCAGCACCAGAAGAGAGGTTCAGCTCAGAGTGGTCAGTAAGGGGTGCAGGGCCGCGATGCAGGCCAGACTTTCATCGTGGAGAAGACTTATCGTGATCAGGATCCCGACCCTTATACTGTTTGAGGTACGATTTTAGTAGCCTCGGTTTTATCTTCAGCACTTTTCAATATTGGTTCTACTCATAGCTTTATCTCTATTGTTGATGTGGAGAGCCTTGGACTCTGCATCTTTTCTTCTGCCGACTCGTTGACACTAGACACGCCTTTGGGAATGAGGAAATCTAGTGTACGCCCGTGTAGAGAGTGCCCTCTCGAGGTTGCAGGGTATCGTTTCTTATGGGATATCTATATCGTATAGATGACATGATATGATGTCATCCTTGGCATGGACTGGTTGATTCCCTTCCAAGCAGTCGTCGACTGCTATCGCCGTAGAGTCAGTTTCATTTCACCAGAGGTTGAATCTTTCCTTCGTATAGGCGAATGGGACGTTTAGGCGATTAGGGCAGGACTCGAGCATCTTGGTCTAGGAGGAGTGACGACCTAGATTTCTAGCCATTAGCTGGATGATCAAGGGACTCCACAGTTGGACTTCCCTCCGGTGGTGGATCGCTTATGGGATGTCTTTCCAGAGGACTTTTCATGTTTTCCTCCGAAGCGTGAGGTATAAGTTTCTATTGAGATCGTGCTAGGAGCGGCACCGGTGTCCATTCCTCCCTATAGGATGGCCACACCTGAGTTGCAGGATCTCAAGAAGCAGTTGGAGGAGCTACAGGCTAACGGTTCCATCCAACCCAGTACTTCTCCTTGGGGTTCGCCTGTCCTGTTTGCAAAGAAGGTAGATGGTACCCTTCGGCTTTATGTGGATTATCGGAATTTGAACCAGCTGACGGTCAAGAACCGATATCCTTTTCCGCATATTGATGACCTTTTCGATCAGCTTCGAGGAGCCCAGGATTTCTCGAAGATCGACTTGAGTTCCGGTTACCATCAGTTGCATGTTATACCATTAGATATACCTCTGACAGCCTTCAGGAGCATGTATGGTCTATACGAGTATACAGTCATGTCTTTCGGTCTCACGAATGCACCTGCATTTTACATGGCACTGATGAACTGAGTGTTCCATCCTTACTTGGACTCCTTCATCGTGGTCTTTGTGGACGATATCTTGGTGTACTCTCACACTCGACAGGAACATGCCACCCATCTTGAGATTGTTCTGAGTACACTGAGAGAGCATCGTCTTTATGTTAAACTCTCGAAGTGCCACTTCTGGATGGATCATATTCACTTCTTGGGTCACGTCATCTCAGAGATAGGAGTATCTATGGACCCAGAGAAAGTGAGAGATTTAGTTTCTTGGGAGCATCCGAAGAACGTTTTTGAGGTACGGAGCTTCCTAGGGCTGGTTGGATACTATAGATGCTTCATTCGGGACTTTTCTCGTCTAGCAGCACCTTTGACAGGTCTGACCAAGAAGGGGGAAAGGTTCTTGTGGTCAGATTCTTGTGAGTCAGCCTTTCAAGAGCTGAAAGGGAGGTTGACCTCAGCACTGATACTAGTCTTTCCAGAGCCAGGCAAGAGCTACACTGTTTACTGTGATGCTTCAGGTATCGGGCTAGGAGCTATGCTTATGCAGGGAGATGGAGTCGTTGTGTATGGGTCTCGGCAGTTGAGGCCACATGAGAGGAACTAACCTATGCACAATCTGCAGTTGGCAGCTGTTGTTCATGCCTTGCGCTGTTGGAGACACTATCTTCTGGGAGAGCACTTTTTGGTCTTCACTAACCACAAGAGTCTCAAGTATATCTTCACTCAGCGTGATCTGAATCTAAGGCAGCGCAGGTGGGTTGAGTATCTACAGTCTTTTGACTTCGAGCTTGCCTACATGCTGGGAAAGGGCAACGTCGTGGCAGATGCGTTGAGCAGGAGAACTTAGATTCAAGCAGTTTAGGAGGCCAGTAGTGAGTGGCAGCTGATTGCTCTGTTCTCTGAGATGCATATAGAGTTGAACGACAGATGGGGACAGGCCTTTCTATCTTCTATAGTTGTTACCTCCACGCTGTTAGATAGGGTATGGATGAGGTAGCTATCAGACTCGGAAGGCTTAGTCCTATGGGAGAGTGTGTCAGGAGAGGACCCTCTTCCTGGATGGACAATTGGAGAGGATGAGATCTTTCATTTCCAAGGACGTGTATGGGTGCCAGCAGACATATGCGAGGAGCTAATGTGGGTTTTCCATTCCTCAGTTTGGGCAGTTCATCTTGGAGTCACCAAGATGTATCAGGACCATCATCACCAATATTGGTGGCCAGGTATGAAGAAGGATGTTGCTGGTTTTTTCATGAGATGTTCTACTTGTCAGCAGGTGAAAGTAGATCATCAGTGAGCAGTAGGTCTCTTACAGCAGTTACCCATTCCGGAGTGAAAGTGGAACGATGTTGTGATGGACTTCGTGACTGGGTTTCCGAGATCACCTCGAGGGAACGATGCTGTTTGGGTTTTCGTTGACAGACTTACGAAGGTTTCTCACATCTTGCTGATCAAGGAGACCCTTAGTGTCGATGATCTGGGATGACTTTACATCAGGGAGATTGTGCGTCTGCATGGATTTCTGCACTCTATTGTTTTGGAAAGAGATGTGAACATCACCTCTCGGTTCTGGCAGGGACTTCAGAAGGCCTTGGGTACACAGGTACTTTTGAGTACAGCATACCATCCCCAGACTGATGGCCAGTCTGAGCTTACAATCCATGTGCTTGAGGATATGCTCCGAGCTTGCATCATTGACTTTGGCAGTTCTTGGGAGAAGCATATTCCTCTGGTGGAGTTCGCCTACAAAAACTGTTTCCAGGCGACCACCCAGATTGCGCCATACGAGGCTTTGTACGGTAGGCCCTACCAATCACCCTTATGCTGGTTGCAGGCATGAAAGGCAGCTTTACTGGGACCTCGTCTTGTTCAGGAGACTTCAGAGCAGATAGAGCTAATTCGGAAGAGGATGGCTACAGCACAGTGTCGGCAGAAGTCTTATGCTGATCAACGGAGACGACCTATGGAGTTCGAGGACGGTGATCGGGTTTTCCTACGTGTCGCACCTAGGTTGGGACACAAGAGGATTTAGAGACAGGGTAAGCTTTCACCACGGTATGTCGGGCCGTTGGAGGTCTTGGAGAGAGTGGGGCCGGTAGCCTATCGGTTGCAGCTACCTCAGAGGTATCGGGCCATGCACGACGTCTTCCACGTCTCTCAGCTCCGACATTACTTTTCAGGCCCATCTTACGTATTTCAGCCTGAGGAAGTCGAGCTTGAAGCGGATGCGTCATTCGAGTAACATCTTATCCGGATTGTTGATCGCAGTACGAAGGTTCTCTGCGGGCGGTCTGTTCCTCTGGCATGAGTGCTATGGAAACATGGGCGAGTACAGGACGAGACCTGGGAGAGGTAGGCCGATGTACGATCGTAGTGGCCAGAGCTGTTTTGGGATCCTTCTTCTCCACCTCGTTAGGGAAATTCGGGGACGAATTTCTTTAAGGGGGGTAGTTTTTAAGAACCCAGACCTTCGTTCAGGTACGTTTCTCCTTTTTTATGGAATTTTTAAGAAAAATGGTTTTTAGAGAAATTTTCTAAGTACAAGTTGTGTACTTTCTGAGTACACCCCATGTACTCTGTTCCGGCTCGAAGCTGTGTGCTAGCCATGTTTGGGCCACACAGATGGTGTGTAAGGGTGAGGTGGTGGCCGGTTTTTTGGAGTACGGAAAAAATTTAAGGTGCACGTCGTGTACTCTAGAAGTGCATGCCGTGTACTTTCTTTTTTTTCATTAAGCGGACCGGGGTCATGCCTAACCCCCATATTCGCCTTCTTCTTCAGTTTTTGACCGTCCGAGAGTGTCCGTATGGCCGGATCTTCGACAGAGTCCTGCCTCGCCGTCCGTTCTCCGAATCGAGCACGGTCGATTGCATTGGAATCGCAGCGGTGAGTTCTTCCTTCTGCTTGAGCCTTGTTTCTTGATTCCTCCTTGTTTTCAAGTTATCATGGGATGAACGTTTTGTGCTTTTTCTCAGATCTACATCGTTCTAAGGGGAATCTGTCGTCGAGGTTCACGTATATCAATCTCCTAGGATCGAGGTAGGTGGTTTGTGCCTTTCCACAGATAGTTGATGAATATTTTGTGAAATTTACACCAATACCCTTGGACGGGGTATTGTGTGTTTCCTATTTTGCCCTTATTACTTGCCTGCTTTGCTAGATTTCTTTAGTAGAGTTTATTGCTTGTTATTAGAGTATTTTTTTGTGATCAGATTGATTTACCATTCTTATTCTGCCTGTTTGGCATTTTTCCAGTTTCTATGCCTAGTTGTAGGATTGTGGACTCTTGCTATTTATTGTTGTTGAGCCTTAGTGGATAGCCAAGTAGTTCTTGAGGTTTACATGGATGATACACATGTGTTGAGCATGTTTAGTTACTCAGGACTGTGAGAACCTAGAGTAGCAGACCAAAGGGTGAATTGACGGAAGGGCTTCTCTAGAGTGTATTTTAATCACGATGCGAGACCAAGTGGAGAATTGATAGAAGGGCCTCTCTAGAGTGTCTTTTAATTACGATTCGATCCCCGTGGGGAATTGACGTTGAGTGCTTCCCCAGATAGCCTTTAGCACGATATGAGACTATAGGGGGAATTGACGGTGAGTGTTTCCCCAGAGAGTCTGCTTTATTACGTAGCTAAACCAGAGGGGTGAGACTGTGTGTGCCTCCCAAAGGTTTTCTAGTACTTAGAGGTTGAACCATAGGGGTTAGATTGTGAGCGCTACCCAGAGGGTTACCTGTTTTCTTCTTGTTGCTGACTGTTTTCTTGTGTGTTGTACTTGTTAGAACTGTGGACTGTAGCTATTTGTGCTTTCTGTTTACTGCTTCTTGCTTTAGTACTGCCATTTATTCATTGACTGTTAGGAACAAATCTTTGGGTGATTGCCTACTGGGATTGTATCTCACACCCTGTTTGGGACATGCTTTTGGGCCCAAGCAGACTATGTTAATGTAGGTATAGACAAGGGTAAGCGCCCTTCTACATCTGGATCTTGACTGCATCAGGAGCTGGGGTGCATGGGACCGAGCCGTGGCTCGCGATGCTGAGGAGATTATTTTGTTTTTCTTTTGCACTTGGTTTCAGTTGTATTCCAGCATGTTGTTGTGTTTCCTGCTTTCCATAGATACTTGTACCTGCTGCATTATTATCATCATTTTTATATATCTGCATTGCTTCCATTGTTTTGGTTTCTGTTGTTATGCATGTTGGTTGTTTTTTCCGCTGTTTACTGTTGTTTCTTACCTTTTATACCTTATCGAATGAGGGAATAGTTTCCCCACTGACTCACCAAGGCCCTCGCTGCTAGTCGGCAGCCTCTAGCGTTCGGGGAAACACACTTGAGGTCATGTGGCGAACCGGGTATGGGGCACCAGTGGAGGGGCTATGGACTCAAGACGTTACAGAAATCAAGTAAGTATTTATTCTCATGAAAAATTCTTCAACTATAGGGAATATATCTTGAAATAAAATATGTTATCCTATTACCTTATTATCCGATGAATCAGATGGTCCCTTAAATCATCATAGATTTATTGCTTTCTGGTAGTTAAATTCCTCCAAACCTTATTCTCTATCACTATACATCAAAACTGGATGGTTAGATTTCTATTCCATATCCATGTTTTAAAAAATGTTCTCCTATTTGGAAAACCAGTGATAAGTTAATTTTGGTAGTCGTTATGTTTCATACATTACATTTTCAAATTAAGTTTATGTATTCCTTTTTACGATGTGGGTTTCTATGAAAGTAACTTTCATGTAGTAAACCATTTCTAACCCTGACAAATTTCGAGGGAAAATTCATTTTATGGGGGTAGAATGTAATACCCCGATATATTTTATGAGGTATATTGTTTTTAATTTCTTTTATGCCTCATGTTGTATGCTACACCAATATTTTCTTGCACTATATGCAAAACCATATTAGCTTGCAGTATACACAACAATATACTTGGCATGTGTTGCACACAATTTTAAGTTATTTGGATAGAATTCATCTCACACAACAGAGACTATATATTTTATTCAATGTATAAATGAAATAATTTTGTATTATGTTATACACAACACTAAAGGAAGTTTTCACTACACACAAAACTGATATGTCTTGCGTTACACGCATGAACGACCTTCTTCTATAGCTTGTGTGGTACGCAATACCAATTTTCACCAAACAATGATATATTATTATAATATTATTATGAACAATTCCATATGAATAGTATTAAAAAATTTAATTTTATAACATTATCATTCTTCTTACACATTTTATAGATCATGGTATGAGAATAAAATCAATTTTTTTGGATAAAATAAGTAATTTTCAAAAAATGCAGTTTTGCCGCCTTTTGGGGGCGCATCAATTTTAAATCTAATTTTTTAAATATTAATAAGTCCAATTTAAAAAAATAAACTTCTTTATCGTGAATCAGGATATAAAATTTAACTTTGGATAAATTTTTGATATTTTTCTGATAACTTTTATATTTTGATGAATAGTGAAAGTATGCTAAATTTTATTTAGAAACAAATTTTTTCGTCAATATAGTTTATATGGTTAAATTATAATATTGAACAGTTTTAAAGTATAAATAGAATATATTTTTACCATTTAATAAAATTTATGTAATTATCATTAATTTTACATTGAATTCATAGCTAAAAACATTTCAATCTTTTGCAATGTTTTAAACAAAAACCCGTTAGTTTTAGACAACGAAATTAATTTTAAATTAATCACTGTTAATTATGTGTCTTGAATTTGGAAAAATGGATTCCATATTTGGAATGTTGAGGTCAAAATTATGTTGACAGGATTTTTGTTTGGGCATTATGAATAGTAACGATGGTAAATTTTATTTACCATAGTTAAAGGTAAATCAGGTAATTAAGGGTAAAACTAATATTATAAAATTACATTAACACTTGTCTTAAAATAATTGGATGATTATATTTAATCCTAAAAGTTATTTGGGTCTAAATGGTATCTATTTGAACCCACTTGGATGATATTGACACATTTAATTTATTAAGGATCGTGAAATATGTCCCACTCAAACTTCAATAATAAATGTATTTTTAATATACAGTTATATAGAATATAAATTAAATTATAAATTATAATTTGAAAGATAAAATTTTTTTATTTATCTTGTTAATTTATTTTTAATTTTTAAGAAATATATAATTATCGTCATAGCTTATACATTATTGATGTATAAATTATTTATTTAGTGAAAAATTAATAATATTGTTTTTATTAAACTAATAATAGCCCTAAATGGCCAAAACACTTGAACAAAAATTATTGGTCATGTTTAACTAAAACATAATAATCCAAGGGTAAAATATTGGACAATTTGGAGCCTTATAAAGGAGATTATGACATTTATATTATTTTATTTTAAATGATGTAAAAGTTGTCACCTTCAGAATTTAATAAAGATAACATTTTAACATATGGGTATTTTGTAAGATAAATTAGACTAAAAGAGTTCCCATGCAATATATTATATTTATATTCATTATAGT
This sequence comes from Viscum album, assembly GCA_963277665.1. Classification (NCBI taxonomy): domain Eukaryota; kingdom Viridiplantae; phylum Streptophyta; class Magnoliopsida; order Santalales; family Viscaceae; genus Viscum; species Viscum album. Next base: position 210,565,956 of record OY728155.1, on the reverse strand, counting down.
ATTTTATTTTTAATTTTTATGAAACAAATATGTATATTAAATAATTATTCAAAAATGTTGTAGTAATTATTTTATTAAGAGAAATATCAAATAAATGGTTTTAAAAATATTAAAATAAATATTATATGAACTAATTAAAGTTCTCCATGAATTTTCTATATGAATATTATATGATATAAATCTATTAAATATTTTATTTCGAATATGTCTTCTTTTTGGATTTTATTTAAATTCCAATAAATGAATTGTGTCAAAACATAAAATATTTATATTTTATAATAATAACATATTATTAAATTGATTAAAAATCAAAAATATATTTAAAAATTAAAAATTGAAATTTATATGGTCTAAAATGTCATAAAATATCCAATATGGACAATTCACAACACATATGTAAGTATTTATATCCATTTAAATGTTTTAATATTATTACCACAAATAAAATTAAATAGATTAAATAAGGATAAATCAAAATGATAGTGTTAAAAATAAACACAAAACATGTATAAATATTATTTGTTGTTGTTATTACAACTATATCTCATCTCATCTTCGAATATAAGTTATTTTGGAGGTTTTTACGTGGGGTTATCTTTTACTATAAATTAATATTTTTGAGGTTTCCTAAAGTGCCGCTCTCCTCTGTTATAAAAGGGAACATCCTCCATCTCCCCTTAACTCCATTTTGAGCTTTCAAACTCAGCCAAACTCTGCCCATTTTCATTCTCAACTTCCCTAGAAAAATACTAGGGGTCCTGGTATTCTTTAAATTTCACCTTTAGTTCCCTAAGAGGAATTTTAGAAGAGGCGTGTCGAAGAAGAGGTAATATCCTTTACCGATTCTTTCAAACTTTTTTCTTCTTCTACTTCCTCTATATGAGTTGTATATTTATTACATTATAACTCCAGTATAACTTGTATAATGATATTTTATTAGGAATATTAAACAACCATATTCCATCTTCAATCCATCCTATGAAAAATAAAATCACCACGCGTGCGTGCATACGGCCTACCGTCTCCACGATGTGATGTGATTCGTTCTACATGATCTTCATTGAAGAATGATTATATAAATGAATTGAATGCATAATATGATATATATTATACTAATACCATTCTTTAAATGATATAACTATTACCTAAAAAGAGTAATAGTAATTTATTCAACAAAACATGCATAAGAACATAAAGCAGTTAACACCTAAATAATGAGTAACAATGAAATATTAGTAATGAAAAGATAAGAATGTGACCATATATGATATCCTAACAATGAATATGAATCTATAATAATTTAATTACATTATTTAAATCATTATACAAAAGTTTCAGATATCTACAAAGCATATCAGACCTAAGGTAATGGAAAATCTCACAATCTCAATTTTATCTGAGATTGTTTATACTTCAGTATTTACTGGGGAATATTTATCATCCACGTCCATTTTTCCTTAATATGTAATATTATTTCTATCCTTATAAATTTGTTTAAATCCAATATTACCAATTGAGGAATTTTTAGTAAAAGATATTAATGGAATTTTTTGTCATTTTTAGTATGAGATACTTTTTGACTTTTCCATGAAAAGTAGAGAAGAATGTTTTTTTAAACCTATACGGCATGAATGGATTTTTATGATTTCATAGAGAATTATTTCCATGAATAATCCTTTACATTATTTCAAGTTTATATTCAATAAAATTATTTTATTTTAATATTTCATGACATATTTGGAAAAGAAAATGTTTTTGAAAAAGAAAGGATATTTTCCTCAAAAATTCATTTCAAGTGTTTTATCAAAACTATTTTCCATATAAGATTACATTCTTTAATATGGTAATGCTTCAAGTATAATGTCTATATTATTTAAATGGTTTTATATTTTTTATGATGAAATTATATCCAGTTGTTTTATATGGATTATGTTATGAAGGGATGATGTTTATGAAACCTATTTTATTCGATTGGTTATGATGAATGACTTATGTTTATTTGGTGGAACATGTAAGAATGATTTCATTATGAGATGGGTGGTACATATATATCCCTCCAATAAATTGGGTAATGATTCATATCTCATTAGATAGACATGGGTGGAACGTCAAGTAAATATGGTTCACTAATATATGGCTAGAACGACAAGTAAACCCGGTTCAGTAATGGACTTCGTCCACTATGATGGTCTTGGCAGAAATGCCTTGGCTACTATGGAAATAATAATATATAGTTATTAGTTTTCCAAAATTACATATTTTATTCCAATTCTATTGTTTCATGATTAATGTACTTGTATGATCCATTCCTTACACACTTCCATGTTTTATGTCACTACTCAAGATTTTAATGTTTAGATTTTATGTTCATTTTTTTATGTTCAAATGTTTATGGATTGTTTTATATTCTCCATGTTTGCCCTTAATGATAATTCAATCTCACCCTTCTATGATTTATGTTTTATGTTTAATTTTCCCCAGGCTATAAAGAAAGGTTTTAGGTATGAAAACAAAAGCAAAATATCTTTATGGGATATGTTGAACATCTTTCACCATGATTAGAATATTATTATATGATTTTTCAAAGACACTAAACTAATATGATATTTGGGAGTTTATTTTGGTTATGTGTTAAGTATTCTGAAAAATTAATGTAATGTTCAAGTACATCAAGCTTGGGTCTCTACACTCCCCCTAATGACCTCTTAGGTTCCCCCCAATAAATGGACATATTCATTCTTATTCTCGTGAGGTTGTTCGAGCGGGGGGGGGGACACATTTGTCATCATGCAGGATGCCCCAGTCCCATCCCTAGTGAGATATGACCCACATTCCCATAATGGTTATTCTTATCTGATTCCACTAGTGGATATTAAATCTTCACATCTTGACACCTCTTGCAACCTCTCATATTCTTCTTCAATTCCATATTATTTTGGCCCATAAATAGCCCCACCTCTACCTGTACCTTCGGTTGATCTACCAGTTTCTCTTTGATTGGCCATCTTGGACTGCTACTAGGTCATCATAGAGGACCATTAGGATACCATGGATGAGATAATCGACTAGGTAGAGGGAATTTTGGGCCTTCTTCTTCATTTCTTGTTCATTTAGTTTTCAATAGAGTCTAATCCTCAATCATCTCCTCATCCCTCAGCATCATAGGCTCCCTTCACTGCAGTGCCTAGCGATTCAATGCTATTATCTACTATTGGACTAGATTCCACTTCTACTGGTGTTGTCAGAGATATTCTTACCTCCCCCACCCCACAAATCAAGGACCCATCACCTATATCTTCCACTTCTACTGCCACTACATTGTAGAATTCCCTTGTTATAGACACTACCTCTCCTAAGGCTACAACATGACAATTCAGGACACATGGTTCATTCTTTATATATACACATTTTCGGTTATTCTTACAATGTGATTATTTATATTCCTGAATAATATGTTTTTTCATATTATCAACAATAACAAGTACTTTGGCACATCCTATTCATCTACCTTCAACTTATTTCCATCTTTTTAGAGTTCTTAATTAGGAGAGTATTATTTTGGAATTTATATTCCTTCAATTTATTTTGATTATTTATTTCACTACTCCTTGACCTGGCATAGTTTCGTGTTTCCTCATCCTCTTCTCTTCTTTGGTGTTCCACTAGGAGGACCATGATCCATATTAAGTGTGGGGGAGTGTTTCTTGACCACACTAGTCCTTTTACTTAAAATAATCGAGGAAAAATCATTAAATAAAATAAAATATTTAAAACATTGAAATTTTATATAAATTATAATAAAAAAATTGATGACATAGATGATAATTTTTACAAGACACAAGTTTATTTTAATTTTAAATTATTTTAAAATGATTGTTCATATAGTTTGACTTCTTTTATTTCTTTTCCATTATCATTTATTAAACAAATACTTTTTTTATCCATGTCATGATCTGATTGACCCATTATTATACTCATTCCAAATATGCATTCTAATACCTTTTACATATTCCTTATTATACCCTCTTTTTTTAGTGATTCTTGGGATATGCATGTATACTAGAACTTATGGTTTTTTATCTTCAAAACCTGAAGATTATTAATCACATTAAAATTAATGAGGCATTTGTGGGATATTTTCATCCCCTTTGACCTTGATACCCACCCATCATTTTACCTATATGAAAACCCATAGAAACCAGGAGATGAATTGATATTAAACCACATTACAAGCCTATTTATACTTCATACCAAAATACTCTGATAATATTTCATGAATATTCATTTCATATTTGAAGAGAGAGTTTGGATATTCATGGTATATTTTGGTGAGTTACTATGAAGTTAATTGTGGGGGAGAGTGCCTCTTTTTCATTTGGGAATAATGGTTTTAAAAACCACCATTCATTGTATTCATAATTGGTCTCTCAATTAAAAAAACTAGTTAAAAATTTATTGAGAGGGCATAATTCATTCATTAAACTTTTTGATGGTTTAAGATACTATTTTGGAAAGTAAATATCATGGTGATGTTTACCCTTGAGATATATTGATAGGGAAGAATATTAATTGATCTTTGAAACCATCTATCATGATTTTTTATTTAAGAATTTGGTCACCTTTTTTAAGCCTATGAGATTGTTTTTCACTTCATTACCCACTGACCCTTAGCCTCAAAAATATATAAACCTTATTGAAATACCTCATGATTTTTATGATTTACTTTCTATGGGTAGAATTATAATAGTTTCAAGTATGTGGATAGAGTTAATATACATGAGATTAAAAATAACTCTGAATAAATGATCATGAGTGATGAGTTCGTCATTTTTTTGTGAGGTAAATCATCAACTAGCATTAATATTGATGAGAATTTTAAAATGTAACTAAAAGAGGATGAAAGTCTTTAATTGAATTATATAGTAGGCATCATAGAATATCTTTAGAATGAAAACACATTTTGTGCCTTTTATAATTCTATTCTATTGATATAATATGTATAACTATAATTAATTTAATGCTTACCTTTTAGGGTATGAATTCTATTAATTAGATGTTGAGACTTTTCTTGAGGGAAATATAATGACTATGTGTGGGGGAGTTTGATGTGTCTGATTTGTGTTTACCAATTCAAGAATTTTATAGAATATTAATGTCATGACCCGTCCCAGTGGGGCCCGTTCCATGACTCCCCAAGCCCACCTCCAATAGGCCAGGGCCTGGTGACTGGCACCGAGTAGGCATATTACTTCATGGGAGGCATTACCTAAGAACCTGTACACACACACATATCCAAGCCCACGATTTCTGAAAAGTAAAAAAATCACTACGGAACAAAATTAATGCATACAAATAAACCCAACCAACAAATTACGACAGAAGGTAAAGTACTGAAAGTATGCTGGGCCAGAATACAAGCCCACCAAAAAAACAAGAGTCTAAAAACTGCAAAGTCCAAATTGTAACCACAACGAGGTACTGGGACTACTACTCAAAGCTGAAGGAATGCCTCAGCCTATAGGGAACTCAGAAAGCTCGGTCATGTCCGGGTCTGCCTGGGACTCTATCAAGAGGTTTCTCGACTACACATGACATGACACATGTGCGGGAAAATCCCGTTAGGGGTGAGTATAACAATACTAAGTAGAGGACCCCGAAAAACACAATGTAGGTACACAAAGTAAAGGCATAGTCATCTCTACAAAAAATATGACTACTAAAAATATAATAGGGGATCACAATAAAAATATACTCAAAACCCATACCCATAGTCCAGAGACAAGTCACACAACCGCATACCTGTGTTAAGCATTCAGTTCGAATATTCCATGAAGTACTTGTTATGGGAGAACACACACCACGAGTCTGGAAGTTGTGATGACGTCCATCCAAGAAGTATTGTTCTTCGGGAAATGTCATGAGAGGTGGATACACTCATTATGGGAGACACACTTCTGAGTGGGAAGATCACCATATATAGAATCACTTACTACGAGATACACACTCTTGGGTGGGAAAGATCACGATACACAAATGAGGATCACTACCAGGGCCATGTAGGATAATGTGACTCATCCGGATTCACCAGCTATTTGATTCAATAGCTAGGTATAGGATCAACGCCCAGTAGAGTTGGTAACATCGATTCCTGACTCTACCTAGGGTCAGGAATGGATAGAGGATCTCGCTCCAGTCCTCTCAGAGGGATGCCGACTCTATCACAGAATGTCCTGCTGAAGGGATCATACTCATGTAGAAGGAAATGATGCCTAAACTTCAAAGGAACGAAACTAAGGGGAACTAACCCAAATGAAAGATGTCCAAGATACGGTGAACAGGAATACCATGACCTTTTCCAAAAAGTACATGGCATGTAGAAAAGTTACACACCGTATTTTCTGACCCCGGGTGCTACCTGTGTACAATGGCCCATGTCATAATGTTGTTCATGTTGATAAGTGAGTACACAGCATGTAGTACAGTGTACACACCATGTTCGAGTGACTGGGGTTGGGTCCGTGTACGCTGGCCATGTGCCCATACACGGTTATCAACCTGTGTACTCTAACCCATGTAATCGGTGCACGGGGTGGCCCGCGTTAGTGGCCTCGCCTACCCGTGTGATTCAGTACATGGTTGTGTACTCCATCCTGTGTCTGTGTATCCGCAGGATACACATCAATTCCCATGTAGCTGCTTCCGTCACGTCGTGTAGATAGTACATGTCGTGTCGTCTGAAGCTATGTAGTCCATCCTGTGTCTGTGTACTTCCCAAAATACACGTTGGGATTCGGGGAAAGTCCAACATGCCATGTGACCAAGGTTACATGTCATGTGATTCCACTCTGATCCTTGAAACCCTAGAAACCACCACTAGTACTACACGACATGTTCTTTGGAAGTACACGCCGTGTATTCTGGAAATTTCATCAATTGATGCTCCTCACCGGCGTGCCTCCTGTGATGTCCCATTTGTCAATTCGGTCATCCAATCACCATGAAACTCCAAGGATTTGGTCACCCTGACACCATGAATCTGATTCCATTTTTTTGGACCTCTGATTGGCTCTGAAAACATGCAACGATCCACCAGCGTGAAGAACGGTCGATGAATATTCCTTCCCGATCTGGTCTGATTCATCGTCTGCTATCGTCATTGAACCTCTGCAAGGTCGTTGTGGTGTCAAAACCTCAACTTGGGATCGTTGAATTAAAAAACAGATGTTCAATGATCCATTGTTTGTCGCCCCATGAAGAATGCGAAGAACACATGGAGAAAAGAAAGGGGAAGAAATCCACGGAACAAATCGAGGAAGGAACCTCCACCATCATTCTTCAGGGCGTTAATTCTCTCCCGTTTGTAGGATTAAACATAGAAGAATCAACAACAACAATTCCACATGGATTGATTCCACGAATAAACCCAATAAAACCCTCCCACAAGAAATGTACGAATCCATGGATCAACTTGTTCATGGTTGATCCGCATTCATCGTTTAAAATCAAACACGGGGAAAATAATTTAAATAAAAAACCCATACCTCAACTAGGATTGATCACTGATGAAGGAGTCACACTGAATCCGTCGTCGAGATCCTTCAAATTTGTTGGCGTAGAGTTTCACAGCTTCGATCCATCATCATTCGTCACCAAGAGTTTTCTCTAGATTTTCCCCTCAATCTTCCACCAACGATCGACGTTCTATTATTCCAATAAAAAGGGAAACATTTTTTGTCATTCAGAAATACGTTGCGGTATTAATGAGCCCATATTTCCATTATTGAGTCATTATGACATGGAATTTATTAAAGAAACAGTTTCCTCACCGTCGTGCTGCAGCAGATGGTTCAATATAAAATAAAATAAACATTGTCAATTTATTTTATTTTATTTTACTGAAAACATTAGAAATTTATCTTTTCCCATGACCCGTGCTGGTCGAGGTAAGATCCATTCTTATGTAAAGTCGTCATCTCAGACACAAGTATTCCCTACGATTTTTAATACGGGCATCCATTTGGAAACTACCACAACCGCACACATGTGCCGACTCACTTGACTAAAAAAAATTTGAATTACCATTATGGGAGCATCAAACCTCAGAATGAGGTACCGTCTTTTCACCTGGTCAAGAAATAATTCCATATAATATTTAAAAATAATACACAAAAAAACGAAGACATTGCATGCTTCCCACTTTGGGGCTTTGTGTCCCCAAAAAGCCAAAACAAAGACTACTCAAAAAAATGTGGGTACTGGTCCCAGATCTGAGCCTCCTACTCCCATGTGCTCTCCTGAAGATTCCCATACTTCCAACAAACGTGCACCAAGGGAATCGATTGCCCACAAATTATCCTCTCCTTTCGATCCTCGATCTCCACCAGGTACTCAGAAAACGTCACACCATCCATGCTTTCCAGCTCTCCCTAGTTGATGACGTGCGATGGGTCATTCACATACCTCCTCAGCTACGAAACATGGAAGACATCATGTACCTGATGCCATTGTGGATGTAGAACGAGGTGGTACACCACCTCACCAACTCTATACAGTATATGGAAAATTATGACTAACCTTAGAGATAGCTTTCCGCCCCAGCCAAATCTCTGTAACCCGCTTCGAGGTGAGACCCGAAGAAAGACGTGGCCTCCCTCTTCGAACTCTAGAGGTCTCTGTCGCCTGTCAGCATAAGACATCTGCCGGATCTCTACAGTATTCATCCACTCCAAGATTATTTGAACCTTCTTTGTGGTAGCTCGCACCACCTCTGGTCCCATGAGCACTGACTCTCCGGGGTCGGTCCAGCAAAGCGGTGATCGGTAGGGTCTTTCATAAAAGGCCTCAAACGGTGTCATACCAATGGTTGATTGGTAGTTATTGTTGTATGAAAACTCCATCAGTGGTAGGCGGTCCTCCCAATTATGACCAAAGTCCATGATATAGGCCCACAACAGATCCTTCATAACCTGAATGGTCCTCTCCGTCTGACTATTTGTCTGGGGATGAAACATTGTGCTTAAGCGTAGCTGAGTCCCAAAGGCCTCCTGTAATCCCTTCCACAACCAGGATGTAAAGCGGGTGTCTTAGTATGAGACTATTGTCGAAGGGATTCCATGAAGCCAAACTATCTCTTGCACGTAGGGGCATCCCAAGCTCACTGCGGAACTCTACTCCCTGATAGCTAGGAAGTGGGATGACTTGGTGAGTTGGTCAACGATCACCCATATGGAATCATTCCCCTAGGGTGTCTGGGGTAATCCTGTCATGAATTCCATCGATATTCCAAACCACTTCCACTCTGGAACTTCCAGGGATGAGCTAATCTTTCTAGAACCTGGTGCTCAGCCTTTACCTAATGGCATGTGGGGCATTGGGAAACGAACTCTGCTACTGCATTCTTCATGCCTGACCATCAGAACTTTCATCAAATATCCTGGTACATCTTTTCCACTCCAGGATGTACCTTAAAGGGGGATGTGTGATACTCCCTTAGGACCTCCTCCTGCAATGATACTGGTACAACGGTTAATCCTCTGAAAAGTAGTATGTGCTCTCTACCTTGTGAATATCCATCAGGAGCATGTCATGTGGATTAATGAGAATATAAATCCACACAATTGACATATCCTAGTTTTGTTTCCCTAACCCTCTGTAAGATTGGAGGGGTGACAACCATCGACTACAGGTAATATATATCTTCTCAGTCCACGCAGGATTATTGCAACGCGGCTAACTGCATTGTCACCTCACTCAATAGCTGGGAGCATGACCTTCTACTAAGAGAATATTCCACTATGTTCCCCTTCCCAAGAGTATATATGATCTTGAAATCATAGTCCTAGAGGAACTCTAGACAATGCCTCTGCTTCATATTTAGATCTTTCTATGAAAATATGTACTTGAGGCTCATGTGGTCACAGTAGATGATGAACCGCTCACCCATAAGGTAGTGTCGCCACATCTTCAATGCGAAGACTACCGCAGCCAACTCAAGATCATGGGTCGCATAGTTCTGCTCATGTGGACTAAACTGGCGCGAAACATAAGTAATCACTGACTGCCTTTGCATCCGGAAACACCCAAGCCTGGTCCCTAATGCATCGTAGAAAACTATGTACTCGACACCCTCTTCCGGAAACCTCAAAATTGGGGCGCTCATCAAAATTTTTCTCAACATCTCGAAAGCCTTCTGGTACTTATCCTTCCACATGAAGGGTTGCCCTTCCGGTTCAAGGCCGTCATCGGTGCTGATATTCGGGAGAAATCATGAATGAATCACTGGTAATATTCTGCCAACCCAAGGAAGCTCTGCACCTCTGTCATGCTTCGAGGGGGCTCCCACGCTAACACAGCCTCCACCTTGGCTGGGTTTACAACTACTCCATCTGCTGAGATGACATGTCCTAGAAAGTGGACCTCTTGAATATAGAACTATCACTTTGAGAGCTTCCCATAAATCTGGTGCTCCCGAAGTACGTCTAGAACCATCCGCGGGTGTCTCGTGTGCTCCTCCTCTGAAGCTGGGTACATAAGGATTTCGTCGACGAAGACCACTTCAAACTGGTCCAAGTATGGATGGAAGATCTGGTTCATCAGTACCATGAACACTGCGGGGGCGTTCGTTAGGCCGAAAGGCATCACCATGTAATCATATTGACTATAACAGCATCTTAAATTTGACTTTGGTATATCCTCTTCTCGTACTCGCAACTGGTGATATAATGATCTAAGATCAACCTTCGAAAACTATTGTTCCCCTCTCAGCTGATCGAAGAGGTCATCGATTCTTGGAACTGGATACTTATTCTTCACCGTCACCATGTTCAAACACCGATAATACACGTACAACCTCAGACTCCCATCTTCCTTCTTGGCAAAAAAGACTGGGGTTGTCCAGGGTGAAGGGATGGGTCTCACAATACCCTTGCTCTGCAAATCCTCCAACTGCACCCTCAGCATGAAAGGCTCTACGAGAGCCATCTGATATACAGACAAAGAAATCAGTGTCGTTCCAGGGTGTAAGTCGATGTAGAAGTCGATTTCCCAGCGGGGAGGTAATCCTAGAACATCTTCGGGAAAGACTTCCTCGTACTCCACCACTACTATTGGGAACGGGGATCTCACAACATATATTTCTCTGAGGGTAAGGCTAGCCATCTCATGAGTGATCGGAAGCACCTTCCTATGCATATCCCATTATGTGCTGCCTGGATCTCCTTTTCTCCGATAAATGAAAACATTGTTCTATCACAGTGGACACACTCCACACTTCGCCTAAAACAGTCAATCTGAGCATGGACTAAAGATAAAAAATCCATACTAAGAATGAAGTTGTAAGGCCTCAACACTGCCACCAAGAGGATCCAACTGAAACAATCACCTCCAAGGGTAATATCACACTCTATGCAAAGGTGTGTGGTCATCGAGTCTCCTCCCACCGGTGTCTCCAAGCATAAGGATCGAGTCAACGGTTCTACCAGAATCTCAAGTTTTCACACAAGACATATGGTGTAAAGGAATGACTAGCACATGTGTCTATAAGTATGTAAGGTTATGTAGAAGAAGGCACGGATCATACCTTGTATCATCCCTAGAGTCCCTCCATCTTATGTCTCGACCGCATGCAGATGTCCCCACCCCTGTCCCACATCTCCCTCAGCCTGGTGCGGACCACCTAGGGGTGGTGGTGGAAGTATATCGAAGCATCTTCCACCACCTACAGCTCTCCCTGCTCCTCTACCATGTCCACCGCCTGGCAGGTCTGTCTTTTCCACTCTCTGCCTCTGTCTCGGTTGTCGATCCACCGCTTCCCTGTCAGCCGCTCGACGAGTCAGGCAATCTCTAGCGAGATGTCCCCTACTGTCGCATGTGTATCATCGCTTCTCCCTAGGCTGACTGGATCCAACCTAAGAGCCATGGACTGTCGATCCCCTATCCTGGGTCCTCCTCTAACATCTCTCATGTCCTGATCCCTACGTCTGATGTCATCTCCCTACTGTCGAAGTCTCTGAACCTATCTGCCTACTACTGACTGTTGTTGGCTGTCTCTGCTCCGCCAAGAAGCTCTCGATCACCAAAGCTCACTTGAGCACTCCAGCATAAGTCATAATGCATAGATTCATGACACTAGCTCAGATGTCTCGTCGTAGACCCCGCTCGAAGGTCTGAGCTCTGAAGTACGGATCCCTGACCATATTCATTGAGTACCGGGCGAGATTGGTGAACCTCAATGAATAGTCAGTTATCGTCAAACTGCCCTGCTGGAGCTGAAGAAGCTCCTGGATGTGTACAAATCTCAGCGTAACTGGAGAGAACTCCTCCCGGAAGAGTCGCTCGAACTCTTTCCATGAAAGAGTCTCCTCATCGTGAGTCTGTGTGGCCAGACTCCAACATTATCCCACGGAAACCTAATGACGACTCGCCCCAAAGATCACCATCTAGTCTTCTAGTGTCCTCACTGGACAAAAAACTCCGTTCAACGCCTCAAGCCCGTTCTTAGCCTCCTAAGGGTTCGGCTCACCTCGGAACTTGAGGGGTCTTTGTCTCGAGAACGCATGGAGCGCCCTCAGCCTACGCTCCTCATCGGTCAGTACTTTGGGTACCATTGCATGCTCCACTGGTGGTGGCATAGAAGGTGCACCACTTTGTGGTAACGCCTGGGGAACTGGTCCCTGTATCAAAGCCTCGTCAATGAGGTGGTCATCCTTGTGATTGTGCAGCAGAATCCTAGAGGGTACGCGTCATGGAGGCATCTTGTAAGAAACAAGATGTACCATGGTCAATGATTATATCTGGATAGCTAACACAAATGATATGTGTAGATGCCGAAAAAATTCTACAACTCCCAGAGGAAGTTTTGAAATGGCAAAGCGAAGTCATATTCGGAATCAGAGGCCCGGTCCGGAGGCCCGGGAAGTGGTGCGTGAAATAAAGGAGGTCTTGCGCGAAATAAAGATGTATGGATGAAGAATGTCCAGGATTCGCGTAATCGAGCTACTGGGGCGTGAAATTTTGTGCGCCCCGGTTCCGCGCGGTGAGGCTTTGCACGCCGACGGTTCCCATCGCGGAAACTTCTGCGCTCCGCCTGGATTCTGCACCGACTAGGGCCTATAAATAGAAGGCGACCCCAGAAGGTTTGGGGGTTGAGTAATTTTAACTGGCTCCCATGCTCATAATTGTGCGTGAAATATGGTCTTGAGTTATGGTTCTTTTCCATGCCAAGTCGCCCCGAGATCCGCCTTCGCGCGAGATCCCCATGGCTTAGACTAAACTCCAACCCCTTCGTGGTCCGCCCCTCGCGCAATTCCTTCTTGTGCGCGTAGGCCGGCCAAGTTGCGTTCAATCCTTAATTTGCACGCACACCCCTTCCATTTCACACAATTAATTATATTGCGCACAATCCCTTCTTTTGCATGCCGACCCGGCCGTTTTCGCGGGCATCCCTGAATTGCGCGTTGACCCGGTGTTTTCTACACAGAAGCCTCAATTGCGCGCATGCCTGCCCTATTTCACAAAAGCCTTCATTATTGCACACAGCCTATCCTGTATGTCTCTCCTATTACGCGCAACAGTTTATAGGCTCGCACTCGCTGGTCCATACCGCGGGTGGACGAGACCGCATCCCGACACTGACCCCATGAAAATGGAGAGTCGCACCATGAACTTCTCGGGCCGGGATGTCTGGATTTTCCATTACGCCCTTATGAGCACCCACCTTCCACCTAGGGAATACCATGATTTGAGATACTCCTCCGCACACTGCAAAACACCATGAATTGACATATTCCTCCTGGTTCGTTTCCTATGTCGTGAGTTGTGATTCTCATCATCAATTCCCCTGAGAAGAATGCCCTATCATTCAATAATAGGATGCCTCTTTTTCCAAATAAGAGGTGCCTTATGCTCCAAGCATTAGATGCCACAGTCCTATCTACATGACTATAAACTGTAGTAAACCCTGTGTTCCAAACATAGGATGCCTCTTGTTCCAAATAAGAGATGCCTTATGCTCCAAGCATGAGACGCTAGTAGTCATATCTACATGACTATAAATTGTAGTAAACAATGTGTTCCAAACATAGGATGCCTCTTGTTCCAAATAAGGGATTCCTTCTGCGCCAAGCATATGATGCCTAATTCCATGATTATAGTGGTGTAGTTTCAAGAGCGTTGGAATCCGTTCAAACATTCCATCACTCCACCCCACGCTTTGTGTTTCCTTCATTCGGATCTGCATCCACTTCCATGTATGGAGGGACCCCCTAACGGTATGGATGATTGACCTGTGGTCCACCTGCTATAACAATATGGATGATAGACCTTTGGTCCACCTGTGGTCACAATATAGATGATTGACCTATGGTCCGCCTGCTGTCTTGGGCCAGCGCCCCGAAAGGCTTTGGTTGACACTTTGAGTCAGGTCCTGTTTTTCGAACACGGTCAGCAGTCGACCCCTCATTTGTTTGTCCCTATACCAGGCTAACGTGATAGGATTCTATGTTGCGAACATGGTCAGCAGTTATCCTCTATTGCCACGCCACTCTCATTGCATTACGAATGTCGTTCATGTGATTCACACTTTTCATATCCCTTTGTTTGGGCCGATTCCAATGCCCTTGGCATTATCCCGCTTATGCACTAGCGCATAGGTGCATACCTCAACCCATCAGTGAGTTGGGATGCCCTCATGGATAGACATGAGGAAGACATTCTGGGCAGCTTCCGTGCGTAAGCCCCATCCACCATAGTCATGCTAACGTGGACCCCCCAATGGTTCTCCCTGTGCCCCCCCTTCAATATGGACTTGTCGATGCCTTCCCTCCAACAAGGGGTAGAGGGCATTGGGCATGTAAGCCCTAGGGGTGTGGAGCGAACCCACCTCGTCCAAGTTGCATGACGTTAAACTGCTACGCACCTCTTCCTTAACACATGACGTTAAACTGTGGTCCGACCTCGTGCTTCGCATGCAAGGTCCCCCCAGCTCAGACATTTTTAACGCCTCTCGTCTCCACGGGAATGGACTCTTCCTCGCATGGAATGAGATCCTCCTTGTCGGAGTGGCGTTTGTCTATGGGGGAAGGGCTGCCTCAGAGCATAAGCCCCTAGCCTCTCTTGTGGAAGGTTGCACCCGTGCATCTCCGTACTTCCCCCCTGCCAAGGCCAATGGAGTCCCTTTCCCACTGTGCTTTGTCGCACCACGGGCCTCCACCCTAGAGAAAGCCCCAACAACCAGTGCCGCTAACCACGCGTAAGCCCCTGTTTCCTCTTCGGGCCGCTAACCACGCGTAAGCCCCTGTTTCCTCTCTGGGCCGCTCAACGCGTAAGCCCCATTCCGCTTCTCATGGACGCTCCCTTCACTACGTGATCATCTGGTCCCTGCTGCCTCTTGTTTCCCACACTGAGCGTGACTCACATGGGCTTAGATCACGCATCGACCATGGCATCCTCTTATGGGCCACCTCAGAGCATAATCCCCATGCCAGCGAAATACGTGGACTTTGATCCGTGCTAACGCATGGTACATAGGAAGCCTCCATGAGGTTAAAGCCCACCACCCGGTCGTTATGACCTATCCACGTCGGTTCCCCGACCTCCATGGGCCACCTCAGAGCGTAAGCCCCATATCCACCATGGTCTGCCTCATAGCGTAAGCCCCATATCCCTCGCCCCGCATGACGTTAAACTGTATGCCCTCGTCTCACATGACGTTAAACTATATCTCGTCCCACATGACGTTAAAATGTATGCTCTCATCCCGCATTACGTTAAAATGTATTCCCCCTCTTGGGCCGTCTCAGAGCACAAGCCTCATGCCTCACTCCGTCATCCATCCTGATTCTTACCCGGGCCGCCACATCCTGGTGAGATCATGCCACTCCACCCCACTCCATAGTATCCAGGAAGCCACCCACGTGTTGGCCCCAACATCGGCGTTCCCCCTAGGGGGTCCTTCAATCTGATCCACTCTCAGTGTTTCAATCAGTCTGATCTGTCTCCGCAAGACGTTAAGCTCGCGGCATACCCCGTGTTAAACATGGGAAGTTGAGGAAAACCTCAGATGATACACATTCCCCACGTTCGATGTGGGATGCCTCGGGCTTCCGCACCCTCAAGAGTCCCCGTGATAAGGGTCAGAAGACAGACATGCCGATCCCCAGCGTCAAGACATGCCAACGACACCCCAACGTGACCTTTCCCCTCACCGAAGGTTGCTGCCCTGACAAGACCCCTTGGAGCATCTTGACGGAAGCATCATAATTAACTGGCGTCCATGTAGATATGGCACTGGTAATAAGCTTCACGAACCCGTCTTAAATCTATGAGGGAGACCCATATTAGGTGACGAGCTCTGAGGAGGAATCCATGGAAGGAAGAACCAACATCCCATCATCCTGGTTTCGATCAAGGAGCAGACGTCCCTGAATAAGGAACGGATGCCACCCGCTTTTGGAAAGCGGGAATGCAGGGCTGTGAGCCGCGCATCCTCCCATGCGTGACGGACACACGCACGTGCCCCGGCGTAAAAGCATCAGAAATAGAAAATGGTGAACCTGATGTGAATATGGTGAACCTGACAGAAAATGGTGAACCCGACATGAAGCTATTCTCCTCAATATGGGGATAGGTAGCGTTTGGGATTTCGGAAGATCAGCATGTCACTAGGTCTGGGTACCTATCACCGGGACATGAAACCCGCCAGGGGTTGAGGCAGTCAGAATGTTGTGCACTCTGTTCCGCGACGTCGTCAGTGTGGATCCCTCTCGCCGACCACGGAATATGGAACAACGTTGGGCTATTGGTTGTCGATTTCATTTCTTGTTAGTACTTATGGGTTCATCTCCCTGCTTCCAGGAATCAGATCACTGCATCCGGAGCTCGATCTCTACCTGCCCACCAGTGTAGGGGCAGGGGCAGTACCGACGTGGCTACCCCGCGTGGCCCCGTCTTTTCCACAGTCGCTCCGGCTACGATTGTCGCGACTGTCAGGCGCTCACGCCCCCTCTCCCTGTCCGAAATCATCCAGCGAAGGGTGATCCACGACTTGGTTCGTAGGTACGATGAGGAAGGGATCATCCCCACCAGGGGCCTGGCCCGTTTGGATCTAGAGGCGGTTGAGCCGGACTATTGTCGCCTCCCCCGAGGGTCGCGCAGGGAGCAGCCGCTCCCCACTCCGACATTCAACTGCTTCAGGAGCCTATCCCCAGAGTGCCTTGACACATCCGTCCCCTACACCAATGAGGTGGGGGATGCCCGGGTCCGCCCGATCAGAGACCCGTCCCAGGGGTTAAAGGAAAAAACCCCCGCCAGGCTGCGTCGATGTCATGGCCCGGCTCATCGGGCCGAGGACCAGGCAATCCTTATGCCCGCACCACCGGCTCCAACCCATCTGACCAGACGCCGGTGTCGGGCGCGAGCGGAAGAGAATTCTCATCTTGGGGAACCAACCTCAGCAGCCACTGTGGCCCGAGCCACTGCTGACGCCTGCTACCAGATCCCCGCACATGTTGTGCAGGGGCAGTCACATGCCCGACTGGGGTCGAGGCCCTGACCGCCCTACTGGAAGGTTGGGTCGACTCTCCCGGTCGCGGGCACAGACAATGGCCACCGTGGACCAATCCGCAGTAGTGCCACCCATCATGAAGGCTCATTCCGTGCCACTAATCTGGAATGTCGAGGGCTTCTTCGCGATATCTATGCTCCTGGTATGACTCCTTCCAGCGCCCACTACACTAGGTATGAGGTCACTCCCCTTACCGCTGGCCGCGAGTATAGAGCCGTTGCATATCTGGTCGCTCACTCACATGGAGGTCCTCCCCATGTCCCTTTTTACATCTATCCCGGTGCTTCCCACACCCCAGCCTTCAGTCCCCTCTTCCCCAGCACTACTGCGGCCAGGGGACTCCTTGACGGAAATCATCCTTACCCTGAGGAGACACCCAGGGTCCGGAAGGTGGGGCGTCATCGCCGTAGGAGGAATGTTAGGGGAGTCCGGACGGAAATCAGACCAGTCCGTTTCTCGGAATCTGAGGCGGAGTACGACTCAACGGTGGAACCTTCCCCCCGACCTTCTGAGTCGAGGGCCGGGATGGGGACACAGCGCGTCAGTCTCATACACCCCGAATGCGAGATCCATATGATTCCCTCCTCCCTCCGAAGGTACATCCAGGTGGATGGGGACTTGGCGTACCCCTAGGGCTCAAACCTGCAGTTATCGCTGGCCTCCCCGAAAGCCCCTTCGACCTCAGTCAGGGAGTGTGGCGAAGTTTTATGGGGACTGAAGGAAGAGTCACAAGACGACACACCCTCGACAAGCCCCGACGCTGTGACAAGAGGCCCTTTCGCTGGCACATCCTATCGCGACGTGGCATCCAGTGCACTGAAGCCCTTCGAGGACGACTCAGGGATCGACGGCCAATCGAAGTTCGCCGCATTCCCTAACGGCCAGCTCACCGGCCCGGCGACCTACCTCAGTTCCATTGCCAGCTGCCCGGCTATTCTCCGTTGACGATCAGGGGCAGCAAGGTCTGGACCCCGAACCAGAGTTATGGAGCTTCTGGACCGTCCTCGCAACGGGCCACTTCCCCGAGAAGTTTTGACCAGTCGCGGGGTCGAATTTTGATATGCCAGGGGCGCTCACCCTGGGAGAGTTTGAATGTTTCCGCTAGACTCTTCGGTTGACTCACTCCCATATTCTCCATCATATAGCGCCTTATCCTAGGAGTCAAGCACATCTCGAGGATATCGGTGAGCAGTGTCGTCGGGTCGACTTGGAAGCGCTCCCTGCGGTTCGGCACCCTGAGTCGCTGGGCCACCACAGGGCCCTCCAGCAACAATGTGTTCAGAGTTCTCAAGTACTCTGCAAGGTTATCGAGGAATCCACCCCCCACGCGCACATCCGCGGATGGGGGCAGTACGGTGCCCTTCTTTTTTTTGTGATCTGCCGACAACCCGATTCATCGAGTGGCCCTGAGGGAATGTTGCCAAAGGCAGTGGCGGTAAACATGGATGACCTTTCAGATGAGGGAAATAGTGTGGAGCTCCTCGATGGGGACTCACCCCCTGAGGACAAGCTTCCACTGGACCCATCTGGGAGGATCACACGCCACTAGAAGAGCCTCCTAGGTCTCCCCACGCCCACTAAGGCACTGACACTGAGACGAAACATCAGCAAGGGTAAAGAGCATGTCGGGACTATCATGTCCGCCGACCCATATGCCTCGGTGCAGAAGGAAGAGGAAGACTCCAAGAAGGCCATCGTACGCCAGCAGCATGCTGAGCAAAAGAGGCTGGTTGATGAGCTCTTGGCCGAACACATTGCAGAGTGGTGGCCTGACTATGGTAATCCCAGGTCAGGACAGCAGGGGCAGGAGCACCTACCCCTTGCTGAGATTCCCTCGGGAAACCGCAACCATGTCGTGTTCACCGACAGGGGAGAGGTTGGCGCCCATGGCAAGAAGGCACGATGCGTCTTGCTGATCCCTCCCGAGCGGCAGAATCACCTGGGGGACCATGCTCGGTTTCCTCCCGCTGCCCCGAGAGTCGCTCCGCCATCCACCCCGCGAGCTGCTGATCTTGACTACCATATTGGAGATCCCGACAATGCACTCGTGGTTAGAGATCCCCGTAAGGACAGGAATCCATGTCCGGATGATCTGATGGAAGTACTCATCGCCTGCTTGGAGGCCCTGGAAACTCAGCAGGTGGAAATTCCACTGGACGGCAAGCCATACCCATCATGGGTGGATGATATGCCAGCCCCCACCGGGATTTGGGAACCCCAATTTCTCTCCCTTTAATGGGACAGAAGATACGCCAAAACACCTAGCACACATCAACTCGAGGTGTGGGCCTATGTTGGGGACTCCAGCGCAGCAGGAAGCTACCAAGCTCCGTTGCTTCTTCCAGATGTTGGAAGGACCAGCCTTCATCTGGTACAGCCAGCTCCCCGTTGGATCTGTGGCTAGCTGGGAGGACATTCACCGGCAATTCCTCTACCAGTTCAGTTCCACAACCCAGAAGACGAACATTTCAGACCTCTTCAGGTGGAAATAGAGGCCCGATGGGCGGGTCGCGGACTTCTTCACCCGGTGTAAGGGGCTCACGTACTCCCTTGACATGCCACTAACTCAAGAGAAATTATTGAAGATGTGTGTAGGGAACGTCAAGGTAGAGTGGGTTCCTTCTCTGGTCACTCAGATTTACCCTGGGGGGTTCCGAGATTTCTCGGACAAGGCTCAATGCCTCGAAGAAGCCCTACAACAGGCCAGTCAGGCACGCCCGCTGCCTCCTGTAATCACTGCAAGGAGAGATGCCAGGGCCAAGCCCACTTCTGTAGCCTAGATAGAGGCTCCCAGACAGCTGTATTTGCTACCAGTAAGGCCAGCTCAGTAGCCTCATAGGGGTCCAACCCCACGGGAACAGCCTCCGGCCCAGCAGCGACCACCTCAAAATCAGCAGGCGCCTCCGCGTAACGTGCCACCGCCACCCAGGTGAGATAATCAGGCCTCGCCTCCTATCCATGATCCTCCGACCCCTGGCCATGGTCAGCCTCCAAGATCTCCCTTCCTAGAAAGAAGGAATCGGACTTACTCGTTTGACGAGGCCCAAGTCCCCGGCTATTTCCGTAGTGCCTTGGAGCAGAGGATCGTGCAGCTGCCTGAGTGCCAGAATCCAGAAGAGGCGCATCTCACTAATCACACTAACTACTGCCCTTATCACCGGATCCTGGGGCACATCATACAGTGATTCTATATGTTCAAGGAATGGCTCCACGACCAGATTGACAACAACATAGTCAGGTTGGGCCCAGCCCCGGCATAGGTGGAAGGTGTCTTCGTGAGATCAGATGGCAGCAGCGGTAACGAGGGTGAGTGGCAGTAGGTTTTCGACCATGGGTCCCAGAATTATAACAACTGGATGGCCCGTAGGATGGTTTCCTGTGCCCAAGGCATCATCTGTACCTGCCTAAGTCAGCTAGAGCCCTCAGAATCTGCGAGGGCCGCTTTGGCATCATCGTCTCAGCCTACCTCTTCCCAGAAGAGCAAGAAGTGGCGCAAGAAGAAATAACATGCCCTGCCAGTACTGTCATCTTCTCGCATGCTTGGTGATTTTATGCCCCCAGATATGGGGATCCCTCCGAGACTCCGTCTGGTATCGGATGAATCCTCGAGTGAAAGCCTGAGGTACACTTCGGTTAACACCATAGAGTTGGTAAATCCCTTTTTGGCTCCCAACGATGAGGAATGCCAAGTGGACTTCCCCAATGTCCCTAGCCATCGCCAACGTCAGTGGAGCCGTGGCTACATGAATCGCCGGGGCACGGCAGTTGTAACCTCCAGCCAGACCGTGCACGCCACTGAGACTAGGCAGCAGGCCCGATGCAGAGATCAGCACATGCGGTCCCCTCATCCGGTGTCGACAGGTCCGCCTTCACCACCGTTTGGGTTGCTAGATCAGGAGAGACCACCTCATCCATGTCGCAACCATCCCGGCCCTGCCGCCGGCTGGCTACAGCCTTCCGGTCCTAACGCGGAAGCCACCTCACGGGCTTCGACTAGTGAACAGTGAGATGTGCCTAGTACCAGTCAGTCATCGGTCCCGACAGCGGGGCCCGTCATGCCTCCTATCGCAGAGCGGCCTCCTGTAAGAAGAATCTCATGTTTGGCTGAAAAGTATGATGTTCTGAAGCACCTGGCCAGCATTCCGGCAAGGCTTTCTATCTTTGAGGCCCTTCGGCTGTCGTCAGAAATGCGCGAGGCGCTCGTTGAGGCTCTAAGGAGCCCCCTCCAGTTTGAGACGGAGGTGGCGGCCGCAGAATCCTTCCACACCGATGCGATTGAGGATGCCGAATGTTAGGAGGTCATCTCGTTTTCCGGTGAAGATGAATACACTCCAATACATGGGCACATTCTCCCATTGTACGTCACCGGCTAGTTCAATGGCATAGAAGTTCGTAGCTGTCTTGTTGACACGGGTTCCTGGATTAACCTCATCCCAACATGGACGCTACGGAAACTGGGGTTGTCTGAGGATGATTTAACTTCCTCCGACCTCAGGATCCAGGGGTATGATAGGACCGAGCAAACTCCACTTGGAAAGATTCGTCTGAAGACCCAGTTCGGCAGCCTGATTGCCAATACTGAATTCATGGTTGTCTCTCAGGACACTGCCTACAATGCATTTATGGGCAGGTCGTGGCTCCACCTTCATGTAGCGGTCCCCTCCTCGTATCACCAGTGCCTCAAATACTCCCTTAAGGGTCGAGTGGGCATGCTCAAGGAGAATTGTCTCCTTTTTCCTCTTATGAAGCCCGTTATCTGGACGCATGCTACTATAAGAGCAAGGACAAGCAGATCCTGGCAGGTGAGGTCGATCCCGCCACTATCGCGAGTGGTCCCTGGGCAGGATTGGACGATGCATATGTCTTCTCAATCCATTGGTTGGATTCCAGGACCCCCAGCATGGGACAATTCTTTGTTGTTTCGGGTACCAGAGGAAGGCATATTTCCGGGTCCAAGCGACAGTGGGAAATCACCTCGTACTCTTACACTAGTCAGGCTCAGGTGATCCCCAAGCCTCCTACCCCTGTATGATATCGGGATGTTGGGCTCATGGAAACAGTAGTACGTCATACGTGTCTGTTTCGCTGGGCCGGAATCGCTCGGCTCAAGCCAACGCGCCACCACTGCTTTGATGTCATAAAGCGTGGCCCCTTGGGCCGAAGGCCAGATGGGATTGGATCAACCGCCTTTGTCTCCATGGTCTCCACAGTGCATGGGTCCCCTGACGTGGCAACCTCTGCCGCCCAATCCGGTACCAGCTTCCCATCAGGGTCTGGCAGCCCTGAAACGGCTTCCCTCGTGGATGACCCATCCACAAGAGGAGATGAGGACATGGAAGATGATCCTCCTACCTTCAAGGAGGGCATCCCCGCAACGGTCGACGAGTTAGTGCAGGTGAACCTCGGTAGCGAGGCGGACCCGAGAACCACACTGGTCAGCACCGCTATGCCCCCCGAGGAATGGTAATGGTACGTGGACTTCCTCAGACCGCACCGTGATGTGTTCTCTTGGAGTTATGAAGAGATGTCAGGACTAGATCCCCAGGTAGTCGTCCACCGCCTTGGCCTTCCAGCAAACCATCGCGGATTCAATCAGCCTCCTAGAAAGATGCACCCCTCTCACATTGCCATGGTTGAGGCCAAAGTTGATAAGCTCATCAAGTCCAACTTCGTCAAAGAGGTCCAATACCCTAGGTGGCTATCCAACATTGTGTCGGTCAGGATGAAGAACGGGAAGATCCGGGTCTGTATCGACTTCTGTGATCTCAATCGCCACTGTCTGAAGGATGACTTTCTCCTTCCCGTAACAGAGATATTGATCGATTCCACGGATGGGTTCCAAGCCCTTTCCTTCATGGATGGGTACTCTGTGTACAACCAGATCGAGATGGCCCCAGAGGATGAAGCGTTCACTTCCTTCAGGGCCCCACAGGGTACTTTCTGTTACCAGGTTATTCCCTTCAGCCTGAAGAATGCAGGTGCCACCTATCAACGGGCCATGCACCGCATATTCAAGCCGATTCTTGGGATGCTGGTGGAGTGTTACATGGATGATCTGGTGGTTAAATCTCATAAGCGCCAGGACCATCTCAAATAACTTGAGAAAGTGTTCGTCTTCTTCCATTCTCGCCACTTGAAGATGAACCCGTTGAAGTGTGCCTTCGGGGTCACCTCTGGAAAGTTTCTTCACTTCATTGTTAGGTATCGAGGCATCGAGATCGACCCAGACAAGATCAAGGCCATCAGTCAGATGTCTCCCCTGAGTAATATTCACGAGATGAGAGGCCTTCAAGGCCACTTAGCCTATATACGCAGTTTCATCGCGAATCTGGCCGACAAGTGCAAGCCCTTTTCCCGACTCATGAAGAAGGGCGCCACCTACGAATGGGATGAAGGGTGTCAGATCGCTTTTGAGGAAATCAATAAGTACCTGCTTCACCATCCAGTCTTGATGCCACCCGTTTCTGGAAAGCTGCTGGTCCTTTACATGACCGCCCTGGAGAGATCCCTCGGCACACTTCTCGCCCATAAGAACAATGAGGGAACAGAGAATAGCCTCTAATACTTCAGCTGCATGCTCCTCAATGCGGAAATTAAATATTCCCCCATCGAGAAGAGCTACCTAGCACTCGTATTTTCCATGCAGAAATTATGACACTACTTACAGCACCACGAGGTACAGCTGGTCTCTCGGGTAGACCTGTTGAAATACATCTTGAACCGACCTATGCTGACCATCCGATTGGTGCGCTGGGCAGTGATCCTCCAGAAGTTTGACATCAGGTTCGTACCTCAGAAGGCCGTCAAAGGGCAAGTGTTGGAAGACTTCTTAGCTGCCCAGCCCACCTCCGCGGACCAGCCACTGTATCTAGGCTTTCCTGATGAGGCAATCCTCTCAGTCGATCAGGCCATCCCATGCTGGAAAATGCACTTTGACGGTGCCTCCCGGATCCCCACCGGTAGAAGGCTCAACGATCCTAGGCTCAACAGAGTGGGTTGGGGTATCTTCTTCATCACCCCGGAGCAAGTTTTTCTGCCGTATTCATTATTGTTGTCAGAAGGCTGCACCAACAATGGGGCAGAGTATCATACCTCATTACTGGCCTCGAGTTGGCTCTCGAGATTGACGTACCCCATCTATATGTAAAGGGGGACTCTAAGATAGTCATCAAGCAGGTCAATGGTGGCTATGCTGTTAGGAATCCGGAACTCGT
Organism: Viscum album; assembly: GCA_963277665.1. NCBI lineage: Eukaryota > Viridiplantae > Streptophyta > Magnoliopsida > Santalales > Viscaceae > Viscum > Viscum album. Next base: position 210,541,182 of record OY728155.1, on the reverse strand, counting down.
GCCATTGCTGGGGTGAAAACTTCGTCTAATGACTAAGTTCCCCTCCCAGCCAGAGGTCGTTCAAATTCCCCGGTTGCAGAACAATCGAGCAGATGCTTTGGCCAGCCTGGCCACATCACTTGCGGAGCCCGAAAAGGATGACCTAATCGTCCACGTGGTGCACCATAGAGTCATTGCACCTGTTATCCCAGAGGGAGATCGTGGCCCACGAGTGAACCATCACACTGTTTGGGCCCCTATGTTAGTGTCCCCGGGGGCTTCAGGTGCGGTAATCGGGACAGTTCCGGACTGGAGGACGCCCTTGGTTGAGTATCTCCAGCACGGAAATCTTCTGCCAGACCGAGCCGAGCGAGAACAAATCCGATGCCATGCGCCGTAGTTCACCCTTCAGAGTGGTCCTAGCCTTGACCAGCTCCATTACAGGCATGGATTTGATGGTGTTCTCCTCCGTTTTCTTCAAGGAGTCAAGATCCCACAGGTCATGTAAGAAGTGCACGCTGGTTCCTGTGGCACCCAGCAGGCCGGGTCAAAGTTCTCCCACCAGATTCATAGGTTGGGATACTTCTGGCCCTCCATGATCCATGACTGCATTTAGTATCCCAAGAGGTGTCATGCGTGCCAAGTTCATGCTAACTTTGTGCATCGACCACTGGAGCCTCTCCATACTACCAGTTATTCTTGGCCCTTTGCAGTCTGGGGGTTTGATGTCGTGGGGCCTTACCCGCCGGTGATGGCCCGCCAGTGCCGGTTCATCTTAACCTCTTCGGATTTCTTCTCGAAGTGGGAGGAGGTAATCCTGCTCAGGGAAGTCAAGGCATGTTCTATTTCTGAATTCGTGAGCACCAATATCATCTATCGGTTTAGAGTACCTCATGCTATCCTCACGGATAACAGAACCAACTTCTGAGCTGAAGAAATTGTACGCCAAGTACAACATTCGCTCTAACCACACCTCCCGTTATCATGCGCAGGCGAATGGACAGATCGAGGCATTTAACAAAACCCCCTCTAACATTCTGCAAAAGACGTTTGGTCAGAACAAGAAAATTTGGTCGGACAAGCTCCCCAACGCCCTCTGGGATTATAGGATGAAGACTCGTAACTCCACCAAGGTGACTCCGTATTCCCTGGTGTACGGAGCTGAGGTCATCCTGCCCATCGAGATCCAGTTGCCCTCATTACACACGGCGGTCTACGACCAGCAAGCGCCGGATAGAGTTTCCGAAATCCATCTAGACGAATTGGAAGCATTGGACGAAAGTAGGCTTCACGCTTTACATAACTTGGAAAGGAATCAGATCATGATGGATCCAGCTTTCAATAAGAAGGTTCGCCTCCGCTCCTTCCTGCAAGGTGACCTGGTACTGGCTCTCAAAGCACCAATGATCCCCAGCAGGAAACCACCCAAGTAGGAGCCTAAATGGGAGGGGGCTTTTATTGTCCATAAGGTCTATCCCAATGGTGTGTATTCCAGGACGACTATGTATAGTGAGCGCATAACTCCTCCCACCAACACCAGGTTCCTCAAGCAGTACTTTGCCTAAGCCTTTTCTAGGTCCATCATGACCTTAAACTGTATGGTCCAGCATGACCATAAACTGTATGGTCCAGCATGACCTTAAACTGTATGGTCCAGCACGACCCTAAACTGCACCCTGGTCCGAGTTCTAAGACCTAAAACTAAGATCCTTATTTCATCCAGCATGACGTTAAACTGCCTTTCAAGAACTATGTACGACTTGATTCTCATTCTAATGAGATACGTAGGAACACCCGGACATTTCATCTCGGGTCCAGCCCCAAAAGTGCCCAGGAGTGCCCAGGAGCACCCAGGAGCACCCAGGAGCGCCCAAGAGCACCCAAGAGCACCCAGGAGCACCCAGGAGCACCCAGGAGCACCCAGACCTTCTTTCTTTGGGTCCAGCTCGAGTTACGCTAATGCATTGTGCCTGGATTTCCTTTGGGACCATGACCACAGTATCACGTGGTGTGGTGTGGTATGGGATTATGTCCTCATTCACGTCGGGTTTGCAATAGCTGCACCATGCGCGCCCTGTTCTCAGGAGTAGCCCTCCTATGTCATGTTCCCTATGATATTGAAAAGCGCCATTTAGGACTACGTGTGGCTTCATTCCCATCCTAATGAGATATGTAGGACCGCCTAAACACTTAGATTTCAGGTCCAGCCCCATCTCTTAGGAGATCCCACGATCTCCCGGTTGCCTCGGTCTTTTGGCCTGCCATTCCTTGGGGAATCCGCCATCTTTTGGCCACTCTCAAACTGAGCCCTTTGACCCTTTCCAGTGGTCCAGTAATGTTTCAGAGTACTCTGGTCTAGGACCTGGAGTGTCAGATTCGACTTAGACAAGTTTTCGTCCACTTTTCAAGCTTCGTGTTCCCCTTCATTCAGGCCCCACCATCCTTCACACCCGGAGGGACCCCCAAGAACGTCCTGGATACAACGCCTAAGGTCTCTCCTACTGTCATGAGCCAACGCCCCTGAGGGTTTTGGGGTGGAAAATTGATACAAATATCGTGTTGCGAATATGGTCAGTGGTTGATACTCCTTTGTTTGCCCCTACTTCTAGGCTAACGTGACAGGATGCTGTGTTGCGAACATGGTCAGCAGTAATCCTCGATCGTCATTCCAGTTTACTTGGGCCTTGAATGTTGGTTTCATAGTTCACACTGTGTTCCTCCCCCACCGCGTCAAGGTGGAATCTCGACACTCCTTGTACTAACCCTCAGTACACCCCCGCACATCAGACAGACCGAGCTGCGTAATGGTGTCTCTCGGGGCTCCCGCGATCTGAGCGCTAGAGTATGTGCTTGGGTTTCTTCCCTATAGGTTGCGTGCAGATTGACCCTCATCCCCATGGGGAACAAGGAGTCGCCCAGACATTTCATTTCAGGCCCAGCATAGCTGGGAGCTAGCATCTCCTGCCCCTCCCTGATTGTTGAACCCTCGTAGGCCCCTTTGGTCCGAGGCTCCTCTCTCGGAATCACGCGCGGTGATGGTATGGGATTATGCCCTCACCCACATCAGGTATGTTGTATCGCATCGCGCGTGTTCTTGACGGTCCAAACCTTACGACCTTAAACTGTGTTGTCGGTCCAAACCTTACGACCTTAAACTGTGTTGTCGGTCCAAAACATACGACCTTAAACTGTGATGTCGGTCCAAACCTTACGACCTTAAAATGTGATATCGGTCCAAACCTTATGACCTTAAACTGTGCTGATGGTCCAAACCTTATGACCATAAACTGTGCTGACAGTCCAAACCTTATGACCTTAAACTGTGCTGACAGTCCAAACTATATGACCATAAATTGTGCTGATGGTCCAAACCATACGACCTTAAACTGTGATGTCGGTCCAAAACATACAACCTTAAACTATGCTGTCGGTCCAAACCTTACGACCTTAAACTGTGCTGGCGGTCCAAACCTTACGACCTTAAACTGTTCTGTCGGTCCAAACCATACGACCTTAAATTGTGCTGTTGGTCCAAACCATACGACCTTAAACTGTGATGTTGGTCCAAACCATATGACCTTAAACTGTGTTGTTTGTCCAAATGATACGACCTTAAATTGTGTTTCTGGTCAAAACCATACGACCATAAACTGTGATGATATCATCTTGGTCGCACGACGAAAAATGGCACCACATTGTGATGACCTCCCAATGGGGGACATCCCGCCAGGTATTGGTCGATTACCATGCCACTTGTCAACGCCCTCTATGGCTTGATTATTGTGGAGACGCCAGGAACTTCTACCCTAGGTCAGTCACCCCACAAAAGAAAAACCATTTACCTTCAAGAACAAATAAGATATATCAAATTCCGCTTCTTTTGGTGCGAGGGCTAGACCCACACGACTCTTTCATCCTTTGCGTAGGCGCCATTTCGCGCCGAGATGCATTTCAAGAACTACGTATGGCTTGATTCTCATCCTTATGAGATACGTAGGAGCGCCTTGGAACTTCCCCACAGGCCTAGCCTAACCTTTTCTGGTCTGAGTTCTAAGACCTAAAACTAAGATCCTTTGCTTGGATTTCCGCAACTCGTTCTCTCTTGTGGCATTGTATGGTGTGGTGCGGGATTATGTCCTCATTCACGTCGGTTTTCTCGCCGTGTCGTTCTTGTCCCCAGATGAGATGTGTCCCCTATCCCACACGACGTTAAACTTTATTTCATCCATCATGACATTAAACTTCCTTTCAATAACTACATGTGGTTTGATTCTCATCCTAATGAGATACGTAGGTATGCCCGGACATTTCGTCTTGGGTCCAGCACCAGGGATTACCAAACCCCATCCCTCCTTATTTTCGGCCCCTCGGCCTAACTTTGTGGGAAGTGGTTTAATTGTGACATACACCATGAATAAGTTAGGGATGCCCCATAGTGGTAATGGGAAGTGGTAGTTCTCTCGCCAGAGAGGTCCTTCCTGAAAATTGGGACGACCCATGACCAGGTTGGTACGTCCACCTGATGCGCCTCCGCCACGGTGGCGCAATTTCTGGAGTGTTGGACTCTGTTCAAACAAACCATCACTCCACCTTCCACACTTTGCGTGCCCCATTATTCGGATTCTCATTCTCTTTCATGTCTGACGGGACCCCCTAACAGTACGGATGACAGACCTATGGTCCGCCTACTCTCCTGGTCCAACATTCCGGAGGACTGGTCATGTTTGACGGGACCCCCTAACAGCATGGGTGACAGACTTTGGTCCGCCTACTGCCACAATATGGATGATAGAACTTTGGTCAACCTATTGTAGTAACATGGATGATAGACCTATAGTCCGCCTACTATCCTGGGCCAACGTTCTAGGAAACTGACCGGTGATATTTGAGTTAGGCCTCGTGTTCCAAACATGGTCAGCGGTCAGCCCTCATTTATTGTCCCCACTCCAGGCCAACACGATATGGATGATGTGTTTCTGTCATGGTTAATAGTTATCCTCCATCGTCGCGCCCCACAGTGTTCCGAATTCGGGTACTGTGATTCACCTTTTCTTTCCATCTCCCTATGTTTGGATGGATTTCAATGCCCCCGGCATTGCCCCGCTCGTGTGTCAGAGCAAATTTAGAAGGTGATATATCAATCAGTCTGAGGTCTCCTCCTCAGAAATCCAGGCCCAATTTCGGATGCCTGAAGCTTGGTCAATGCCCCACAGTTGTACGAAATGATAGCATGAGATTTTTTTGCTTCTCGTGTTGGGCGCGACCTGTAGGATCTTAGAGATGAGTTGTTATTCATTTCGGAATTATGGTTGAGCATATTAAACCAAGGGTACAGGTAAATGGATTTGGCCATTTATTGGATTGAGATAGTGAGAAGTACAAGCAAGAGGTTCACGAGATGGCCAAAATAAAGCCCTTAAGGGTCAGCACGCTGAATTGACTTTTCCAGCGCTGCAACCCTTTGGCTGGTAGCCTCTAGGACCGCTTCTCGCTCCTCGAAGACTCTCTCCTCGTCAGCTGCCACAGAGCGCAGCTCACCAATCTTAGCTTGTGCCTACGCCAGCTCGGTTCGAAGTCCGATCATATGGTGACTCGCCTCCATTAGTTGTTCCTGCATATCAGCCAGCTGGGCTGTCAGTTGCTGCACAAGCTCAGAGCATGTTGCAATGAAGGCCTCCTTATCTGCCGCATGCCCTTCGAGGTGTCGGACCTCCTGCTCCGTCCTCAGCAATGCTCGGGCACTCTCCGATCTTTCCCGAAACTGGGAAATGTCTGCGCGCCGGCTACTCTCACGTATCTTCTCGGCCATGTAATCACGGACCGTCAGATGAAGGCGCTGAGCGTCATCCCCTCCGGGACACAGGAAGCACAGCCAGGTCTGGATTGATCACATCTGCCTCAGCCAATCCGAATGGGGTTGTATGAGAAAGTGTCGAATACACTTCCACCCTTTCTGCCATGTCATCGGGCTCTCCTCGGATTCCTATGAGTCCAATTCATCTACCTCCTCAGGGTCAGCGGGTCGGTATGTAGGGAAGGCAGCCAGCAGATCGACAGCAGGGTCGGTCCCAGGGATGTCTTCGTGAGGAATAGGATCCTCGACGTCCGGGATACCTTCCTCTCTCGCCCCAGAAGTGACGGTGCCCGTGACATATTCTGGACCCACCTCAGAAATAGTGTCGCCGACGTCCACTTCCCTCTGCTCACCAGTTTCCAGGGTTGACTCAATACGGGGAGCATGTTCTGAATGAGGTGGTATGTCTGCCACTGGTCCGCTCACAGACGGCCCGGGCTCCGCAGCCTGACGAGCCTCCAATGTTGAGATCACTGTGCAAGTCATACACTGATTAGTGGGGATCTTTTGATAACAAGCGCCGGTAGTGAAGATTGAGACTTACAGGAGTCCAAAGCGTCAGTATCCAGTGTTCCGGACACTGCAGGAGCCACCATGATGGGAGACCCCTCGGCGCTTGTTAGTTCAATGATGGGTTTCGGATCCCTATCATGTCCCACCAGTTCCTCTCCTCCCTCCTCTTGTGGGGATGCCCGTCCAACACTCAGCTGCTCCTGTGTAAGGCAGATAGATGGTTTAGAAATTGGAAAGGAGAATGGATGAAGAAGGAAAGTGAATGAAGAGACAAACCTCGAGTATCTCGGTTATGTCGAGATTAGAGCCGACAATCTCGCCGCTCTCTCGGGGACTCCCTTGGTATGTCACCCCTTGTGACCCCTCATCTTTGGGTTCTCCTTCTTCATTGTCTTCTCCTTCGCCTTCGTCTTCTCTGGTCTCCTCCTCCCCCTCTGACTCCTCGTCGCTGTCGCCATCTCCCGGCAGCATCACTTCCGGATCAGGCTCCTGGTCGAGCATCACTTTCACTAGGAAAGGTGGATCCGCATGCCGACCCCTTTGGCGTGAGTATGTGTCCATGTCCGTCAGGTAAGCATGCTGCTGATGGAAATTTACCCATTCGGTAACTCAAATGAGCCCGACCTATGGCAGCTGGAACCCGTTTTGCATGATCTTCTACCAGACGACTTCAACGCTCATCGATTACCGCAGGGTCATCCAGGCCGACCACAATGTTGGGAAAATTGCATCTTGGGAAGGTTCGATCAGGTATCTTATCTGCTTCCCGGGCAGTTCCCTAGCCACCTCATGTAACCCCCCTTCGGGCAATGTGGTCATGGCGGCACTGTGTGATGTTCCTGCTGCTGACGCCCCGGCCTGTGTAGGCCTCGCTGCCTGATGCACCCCTGGTTCCCCTCTTCCAGTGGCCCCTAGCCTTCTCCCCCGTCGCCCAGTTTCTGCTTGAGTAACCTCGAGTTGCCGGACTCGCTTGCGTAAAAGTCCCTCAGGGTACGCGATGGTCCAATGTTCGGAATACTCGGTTTCTAAGCCAGCATCAACCCCAGTGGGAGGAAGAGTAATGACTTCGCCAGAGCCGAAAGTGGTAAACATCAACCACATCTGGCATAGAACGCAGAGATTCTTCTCCTGCCAGAAAGTCGTGAATACCTTCTTCGGCATTCGTTGGAGGCACCCGAACTTCCTGGAGAATCGGGATGACACGTAAGGCTTTCAGATCACCTTCCCGTCGATCCGAGCCACGATCACCCTGCCCCAAATGCTCTGGAAATATTCCTGTTGTTCCAGAGAACCTCGCCCATTGTCCACCATTTGGCCGACCGGGGTAGGGAACGGGCAGAAGTGGAAGTTGTTGTGGTTTCTGATGCGGATCATCACACCCTCATCATTGAGCGTCATCGGTGCCACCCCTGCGATGTTCAGCAAGGACGGTCGCAGGCCATTTCCCGGAGGATGGATGGCATTTGGGAAAGTGTATCTGCCGAGGTGAGCCGCCACCCAGCTGTGGAAGATCTGGAAGGGGCCACATACTCTCCGAGGAGACCCCCCTAGTGAGATGTGCCCCATGATAGCATACAGCTTCGCCAGTATGGGGAAACCCAAGTTGAACCATTTGTTGGAAGCTATGGTGCCCGCCATCACCAGTGTTGTTGGACAGACGCCCATCCTCGCATCCCGCACTGGTAGGAGCCACCCGCTCAAGAAGGCGGCAAGGAACCCGGCATACCTGAAATTCGGGTTTCGGACCTCGATGACGCGATAGCCCCATGATTGGTATTGCCCCACCTCCAGGGTCCTCCAGTATGACCCATCCCTGCTTCTCTGAGCCACAGTTGGGCACCATTTACCCCGTCCCAGCATCTTGACGGCCAGATCCTTCTCACGGAACAGGCTGAACTAGCCCTTGTAGGCGATGTCCTTAAGGAATTCCTTGACCCCCAGCCTCTCTTTGGCCAGCTCCAACAGGTTCCACGTCAGCATAGGCGTCTGTGACCTATCTTCCCAGGTCTTCTTTGGTGGAACGAACTCGTGGTATTGGTAGCCCTCCAGTGGGATACCCCCGATGTAGTGAACGTCCCAGAGGCTGATGTTGACTTCCCCATGATGAAGGTGGAATGTATTGGTGTCAGGAGACCACCGGGTGAAGAGCTTCAGCCCAAGCTCGGGTTGACGGTGGAAGTGGAACTGTGACGTCCATACCGCCTTGAATAGGCCAATATACCATAGTTCATCCCCGAACTACTTGCAGGTATGGTGAACCTAGAACGCCCAGGCCCATTCGCTGGTGAAGTTGCCCCTGGACCGCAGGTCCGAATCCTTCAACCATCCCTTCGTGTCGTCTGTGATGCTCTGACGGAACGTGCTCGCGTAGAGGGATGGAGAATTCTCTGTGACAGGCTCGTCCCCGGTAATGGTCCTAGTCCTCAGGTTCAGAACATAGACGTCCCTATGTCTGGTTTCCCTGCCAGGACGGCTGTTGTTGGTGATGTTGTAGCGAGAAAGCTCATCCTCCCAGGTCACCCATGACCGCAGTGTGTCCACCTCAAAGTCCGGCAGGGGCACCTCCTCCAGAATGCCAAAATTCTAGAGCGGGAGGTTGTTAGACAGTGGATACGTCTTCTAGGCTAGGGTCAGCAGATTGAACAAGGTCAGATTGTTGGAAACGATCACCTTGGCGCCATAAACCTCGTCATTTGCTGCCGTTTCGGTCCTACGAGCGGCGGCTTCCCCCTCATCAATTCGGTTTGCGGCCATCTCGAATATTTCGGGAGTTGCATGAAACCAGGATGTAGTGCGCGGAATCGGAGAGTGATGTGTGAAATCTGAAGTGGCGGCACGAAATCCTAGATTTGAGTGCGCAATCGGCAGGCTACGCGCGGAAGATCCCGAGTAGGCGCGCAAGGATGGACAAAATTCGGAAGGAATTCCGCGCTGCCAAAGAATTTTTACGCGCAGCCGCATGACAAATTTCACGCACGAGAGCTATAAGCATATCATGTGAAAAAGCTGTGGTATGGATCTGGGACCCATCACCCCTTTTTATAGGTGAGTCCAGGGTTCCGCACCACGCAGAAAGTAAATTCCGCGCCGATCCATCGTTTTGCGCGCCGTATGGGTTGTTCGCGCGCTAAGTGCCTTGGACTGGCTCTGCTTCGGCGTTTTGGCGTTTCCCTTGGAATCTGATCGTTGCGACCTCTCACCGATCCGATTCTGAGGGGGGCATTTGTAGATGCCGAAAAAAGTCCACAACTCCGAGAGGAAGTTTCGAAATGGCAAAGTGAAGTCATTTTCGGAATCAGAGGCCCGGTCCGGAGGCCCGAGAAGTGGTGCGCGAAATAAAGGAGGGCTTGCACGAAATAAAGATGTGTGTACGAAGCATGTCTCAGATTCGCGTAATCGAGTCGCTGGTGCACGCAATTTTGTGCGCCCCGGTTCCGCGTAGTGAGGCTTTGCGCGCCGACGGTTCCTGTCGCGGAAACTTCTGTACACCGCCTAGATTCCGCGCCGGCTGGGGCCTATAAATAGAAGGCGACCCTAGACGGTTTGGGTGTTGAGGAATTTGAACTGGATCCCATGTGTGTAATTGCGCGCGCAATACGGTATTGAGTTATGGTTCTTTTCCGTGCCAAGTCGCCCTGGGATCCGCCTTCGCGTGAGATCCCCATGGCTTAGACTAAAATCCAACCCCTTCGGGGTCCACCCCTCACACAATTCCTTCTTGTGCGCACAGGCCGGCCAAGTTGCGCGCAATCCTTCCTTTGCGCGCACACCCCTTCAATTTCTGTGTAATTCCTTCTTTTGCGCACAATCCCTTCTTTTTCACGCCGACCCGGCCGTTTTCACGCGCATCCCTGAATTGCGCGCTGACCCGGTGTTTTCTGCACAGCAGCCTAAATTGCGTGCATGCCTGCCCTATTGTGCGCAAGCCTCCCTTATTGCGCGCAACCTATCCTATATTTCGCTCCTATTACACGCAACAGTTTACAGGCTCGCACCCGCTGGTCCATACCACGGGGGGCTGGGACCGCAACCCGGCACTGAACCCCATGAAAATGGAGAGTCGCACCGCAAACTTCTCGGGTCGGGATGTCGGGATTTTCCATTCCGCCCTTATGTGCACCCACCTTCCACCTAGGGAATACCATGATTTGAGATACTCCTCCACACACTGCGAAACACCTTGAGTTGACATATTCCTCCTGGTTTGTTTCCTATGTCGTGAGTTGAGATTCTCATCAATAATTCCCCTGAGACGAATGCCCTATCATTCAATAATAGGATGCCTCTTGTTCCAAATAAGAGATGCCTAATGATCCAAGCATTAAGTGCCACAGTCCTATCTACATGAATATAAACTGTAGTAAACCCTATGTTCCAAACATAGGATGCCTCTTGTTCCAAATAAGAGATGCCTTATGCTCCAAGCATGAGACGCCAGTAGTCCTATCTACATGACTATAAACTGTAGTAAAACCTGTTTTCCAAACATAGGATACCTCTTGTTCTAAATAAGGGATTCCCTGTGCGCCAATCATAAGATACCTAATGCCATGATTACATTGGCGTAGTTTCAAGAGCGTTGGAATCCGTTCAAACAATCCATCACTCCACCCCATGCTTTGCATGTCCTTCATTCGGATCTGCATCCACTTCCATGTCTGGAGGGACCCCCTAACGGTATGGATGATTGACTTGTGGTCCACCTGCTGTAACAATATGGATGATAGACCTTTGGTCTACCTATTTTCATAGTATGGATGATTGACCTATGGTCTGCCTGCTATCATGGGCCGACACCCCGAAAGGCTTTGGGTGACACTTTGAGTCAGGTCCTATGATTCGAACATGGTCAGCATTCGACCCCTCATTTGTTTGTCCCCATTCTAGGCTAATGTGATAGGATGCTGTGTTTCAAACATGGTAAGTAGTTATCCTCTATCGCCACGCCGCTCTCATTGCATTCCTAATGTCGTTCATGTGATTCCCACTTTTCATATCCCTTTGTTCGGGACGATTCCAACGCCTTTGGCATTATCCTGGTTATGCACTAGTGCATAGGTGCATACCTCAACCCATCAGTGAGTTGGGATGCCCTCATGGCCAGACATGAGGAAGACATTGTGGGAAGCTTCTGTGCGTGAGCCCCATCCACCATAGCCACACTAACGTGGACCCCCCAATGGTTCGCCCTGCGGCCCCCCTTCATTACGGCCTTGCTGATGCCTTCCCTCCCATAAGGGGTAGAGGGCATTGGGCATGTAAGCCCTAGGGGTGTGGAGAAAACCCACCTCATCCAAGATGCATGACGTTAAACTTCTAAGAACCTCATCCTTAACACATTACGTTAAACTGTGGTCCGACCTCGTGCTTCGCATGCAAGGTCACCCCAGTTCGGACAATTTTTACGCCTCTCGTCTCCATGGGAATGGACTCTTCCTCGCATGGAATGAGATCCTCCTTGTCAGAGTAGCGTTTGTCCACGGGGGAAGGGCTGCCTCAGAGCGTAAGCCCCTAGCCTCTCTTGCGGAAGGCTTCACCCATGCATCTCCGTACTTCCCCCCTGCCAAGGCCAGGGGAGTCCATTTCCCACTGTGCTTTGTCGCACCATGGGCCTCCACCCTAGAGTAATCCCTGACTGTAACGACCCAAAGTTTTCAATGGAAAATTCCCTTCTTATATTTACGTCCAAAAAACACAAAATAATGAACTAATAAGTGATAAGTGACCTTTAAACATAATTTTGTCACCCCTATGTTTGGAATTTTTAAAATCCAACACACACGGTTGTGTTCAAGACAGTTTTTGGAGTATAATGAAACACAAATAATTTTTGGTGAATAGTAACCTACCTTTATGAATAGTAACCTTCCCTTATTAATAGTAATATGACCCTTATAAATAGTAAATAAGAGTAACATTAGCTATGAATAATAAAATAAAATTTAGACATCTTAGAAAGTGACAATTTGACCTTAGTAATCGTTTTTGGTATTTTATAAGTCATAAGTAATTAATTATAATTAATTAATTTAAAAGAATATTTATTTTCCTGTGATGTATTCAAAAATTATTAAATAAATTTCTAATAGTTTTTAGATAATCTTATAAGACCCTACACAATTTTTGAAAGAACTACAAAATCAGTTTTAATTTTAAAAACTGTTTTTTTAAGTAAATTATGATTTTAATTAAATATTAAATTAATAATATTTAGAAAATTATTTTTGAAAAATGGACTTAATTTTTGGATTCTACACATCAAAAAATGGTTGGGGTAAATTTTTGGGAATTTTCTGAGATACTTGAATTTTTGATGAATAGTGGAATCCGATAATTCACAATAAAAGCTAAATAATGTATTAATTGAGTCATCGATGATGTTCTGCTGATGTAATCCCACTTGGTTCGGGATTACATTATACAATTACTATTATTGGTCATCCAAGACTCACTATTCCTTTTCTTTGGTGAAATTAATAAACTAATCAATTTTATATTAAGGAAACCCTTCTCCCCTCCACTATAAAAGCCACCCTTCACTCCCTCTTTTCCTCACACCTCTCAAGCTCCAAGACTTCTCTAAATTATGCCCAAACACCTTCCCTATCTTGTACCCCACGTCCAAAAGCTGCTGGTCTCATCAAAAGACCAAGCCTAGCTTTCTTAAAGAGGATCTCAAGAGGAGGATTCTAAAAGAAATTTCTCTCTCTCTTCTCCTTTAATTTCCTTTCAAGTTCAAGTTTCTTTCTTGATCTCTCTCTATCTATCTTCATCCAAATTGTTCTGTAAATCCAGTATTATATATATACTGTAATATTATGATTCTAATGTTATATTATATCACCCCACACCCTTTCCCTCTTCCATTTATTTTATTAAAGAGAACGTTGTTCATGTGGTGATAATTTATCAGCTTCAAAAACAACATGCTCTCTTCTTCCATTTCTATATTCAATATGGTCATGAAACCATTTTTATAGTTGAACCAGAATATTTTATATGTATTATGTTCTATTTTATGTTCTGGAAATAACCTATGGCCTTATTACTAAGTTAAATGTTAAAACAAGATCGTTGTGATCCAAAAACCGCCCAAATTAACCCAAATAACCATCATTAAATTTTTATCTAATGATTCGTCCACTTGGATCTAATATAACTCATTATAAAATCATTCAAGCTTATGTAATATCATTTATAACATGTAATATCAGTTCTTGATGTTTACCCATGATCTACCCAAACATCAAATTAAGAATACAAGTGGACCGTTCAAGAAAACCATGAAAACGAACATCCCCGAACAATGTTTTTAAACTCTATAAGTCATCCAAAGGAACATAATATGAAATAATGAAACAAGAATGAACCCTATTAATGTATAAAAGGGTCTGGAGTTTCTAATTAATGAATATAATGTCATTATACAGTACATTAAAGAGAAAGAGGCATTCGAGTACAAGGTAAGGGGAAATCTCGAACCCAATTTTCTTCCTTCGGGTTCTCCCTCTTTCACTCCATTTTTTGATATGGTTACTCCTAAAATATCATTTGTTCATAATTTCCTTTAATTTTCTGGGATATACATGTCTGTCACTGGTTTTTATGTCCATCAAAATGTTTTCCAAAAGAACTCTTCTTTCAAGATCTCACCTTTTACCTCTCATTCAAGGTTGATGGTTCTTGTATCAAGTATGTTGTTCCCTATTTCTTTTGGGAACCCAAAGCTTATGAATGTGTTATTATGAGATGAAATCCATTCCTTTCCATGGTTTATTTATGTACATGTTTTATATGTGTTCTATGTCGCAATCACGATAATGATAATGTTATGATGTGACGGGTGCGCCCAGAATTATATAGCGCAATATGAATGTTTAAATGTGACGGGTGTGCCCGGAATTATACAGCGCTCCAATGCATTGGGTAAAGTGATTAATCTCATGAGTAAATGTGAAATGATGTGTGAACATGATGCTATCTTTGTTCACAAGTATGTGTGTCAGTTAACCACTAAGACATGATGTTTCATTTTTATGCATTCCCACATTTCATGTTTATTATTTATACTCCTCTCATGTTCATGATCTTCTTACTATGTCATGATTATGCTCACCCCATGCTATATTGTTCTTATCTATCCTCTTACTGGGCTATTAGCTCACCCCTTTTGATTTATATCTTTAGGTGGCTACATGTGCTAAGGAGAGGACAAGTGCCAATAAGAAGCTAGTGAAGAAGAAATTAAATAAATGTTTATGGTTGACGTTGTATTTGTTATGTGTGGTCCTAGTTTTCCCAAGACACTAAACCTTTGGATCCTCCATGTGTAATACTATTATTTTGTTTATCTTTGTAATGATGTAATAGTAATGTAAGAAAATTTTGGGTCGCTATAGTTGGTATCAGAGGAAAGGTTTAGTTAATTTGGGAATTAGGATTAGTAAAACCTAGAGAAAACCACTAGTATAAGAATAAGTACAAATATGTACACAAGAATATTTACCTAGGGATCTCATATGTTATGTTTTTGGTATAATTGTTTAAATGAATAAGTTATTAATGACTTGTTACTTATGTTTTGTTCTAACCTTTTCTATTTTAGAAAATGGTGGGAACCAGGAGAAATCAGGCCAACAACTCTTGCGAGGACCAATGCAACGATTGCCCGAACGACATCCCCAATGATTTTGGAGGTGGAGTTCAAAACTTCATGGATATGCTTACCCAAATATCTTGGGTTATGAATAATAAACATAATAATGGGGAACGTACTCCATCACCAAAGAGGGAGCAACTAGCTATCGAATGTTTTATGCGACAACGACCACCAACGTTTTGTGGATCTTCTGATCCACTAGTTGCCGAACAATGGGTCAACTCCATGGAGAAGATATTTTCTGTTCTTCATTGTTCCGAGACAGAGAAGGTGACTCTAGCCGTTTATCGTCTAGATGGAGAAGCTGATCAATGGTGGGATTTGATTAAGAACACCAAGCCAAGGGAGGAAATTGAAGAGATGGAATGGGAAGACTTTAAGATAATGTTTCTTAATAAGTACTTCCCAAGAACTCTTCGCATGAAGATGGAGAGAGAATTCATAGAGCTCAAGAAAAATGAAGGAGAATCTATCACAAACTATGAAGCAAATTTCACAAGGCTCGCAAGGTATGCTTCAGGTTTTGTTATCAACAATGATAGAAAAATTGATAGATTATTTAGTGGATTAAAACCACATCTTAGAAAGGCTCTTGCAATTCGAGACTTTGGGAGTTATGAAGAAGTTGTTCGGTGTGCTCTCAAAGTGGAGATGGAGTTTGGAGAATGGTCCCATGGCTATGGTGATAAGAAAAGAAAGATGGAGTTTCAAGATGGTGGATCTAGTGATAAAGATGGGAAGAAAAACACAACGACCCACATGCAAAAAATGTGGGAAGTTGCACCATGGGAACTTCCTCAAAGGTGTGGCGAAATGCTTTAAGTGTGGGAAGGAAGGACACCAAGCTCACGAGTTTCGAAAAGACATGAAAAGGATGGATAATGTAGTCGATGAAAGAAGAGAACCACTCGTGGTTCAATGCTACAACTGTAGGGAGCTAGGGAACTATTCCAACTAGTGCACTAAACCTCGAGCTCTCGAGGGTAATCAGCTCCAACAACCACCAAAGCCAAAGGAACAAGGGAAGGCTTATGACATCACTACTGCGGAGGTGGAACATGATAATGAAGTCGTACAAGGTACACTTTCTATTCACTCAAGAATGGCAAAAGTCTTATTTGATTCTGGTTCTATGCATTCCTTTATATCTTGCAAGTTTGCTAGAACTATAGAATCGAAGCCCCGAAACCTTGAAGTATATATATTTGTAAAAATACCAAGTGGTGCAATCATTGCATCCCAAGTGTTTGATTCTTCTCCTGTTGACGTATGTGGGAAAATTCTTCCGGAAAATCTCATAATACTTCCCTTGGTGGAATTCGACGCTATAATGGGAATGGATTGGATCTCATTATATAGAGCACATATCAACTGTCGGGAAAAGGAAATATATTTTCACATTCCGAACCATCCCATGCTCCTCTAAAAATGCAAGGAAGATCATGAATATCCTTCGAAAATCCTTCAATGGTGTGGGTGTTGATTCCCTATGAAGAAGCATACCTCACCCAAATGGTTGAGTCGAAGGAAAGTTCCAACCTTGAGGAAATGCCCATCCTATGGGAATACGACGATGTATTTCCCGAAGAGTTACCCGAAATTTCCCCGGATCGTGAGGTAGAGTTCTCAATTGAACTCATACCCGGAGCTACTCCTATCTCGAAGTGCCCCTATAGGATGGATCCTATCGAACTGGAGGAGTTAAAGAAGTAGCTAAAAGAGCATCTGGACAAAGGGTTCATACGCCCTAGTACATCACCTTGGGGTGCGCCAGTGCTCTTTTTGAAGAAGAAGGATGGTACCATGCGGCTGTGTATCGATTATCGGGAACTCAACAAGATCACCATAAAGAACAAGTATCCTCTCCCAATGATTGATGACTTGTTCAATCAGTTAAGAGGAGCTCAATACTTCTTAAAGGGGGATCTTCATTCTGGATATCGTTAAGTAAAGGTGAAGAAGGAAGATATTCAGAAGACTGCCTTCCGTACAAGGTATGGACACTATGAGTTTTTTGTGATTCCCTTCCGACTTACTAATGCCCCTGCAATCTTCATGGATTTGATGAATAGAGTCTTTAGACATTACCTCGAAAAAATTTTGGTAGTGTTTATCGATGATATTCACATCTACTACAAGAGAAAGGAGGAACATGAAGAACATCTAAGACTTGTGTTGGAGACATTGAGAAAGGAGAAGTTGTATGCCAAGTTCAGAAAGTGTGACTTTTGGATGAATCAAGTCAAATTCTTGGGACATGTGATCACAAGTGAGGGAATTTCTGTGGACCCTTCAAAGACAAAGGTGATTGAAGAATGGCCCAAGCCCTCTAGTGTCACAAAAATCCGTAGTTTTCTTGGATTGGCTGGGTATTATCGACGTTTTGTGAGAAACTTCTCACAATTTTCAAGCCCGCTAACTAAGTTAACAAGGAAAGGGGTAAAGTATGTATGGACGGAAGAATGTGAGGGAAGCTTCAAGGAGCTAAAGAGAAGTCTGATCACTGCACCTATACTCACACTACCGAAAAGTGGAGAAAGTTTTGTGATATACAGCGATGCTTCAAAGAAAGGCTTGGGTTGTGTACTCATGCAAAATGATAATGTGATAGCCTACACCTCACGACAGTTGAAGATCCATGAGCATAACTACTCGACGCATGATCTAGAGCTGGCAGCCGTGATTTTTGCCTTGAAAATCTGGCGGCACTAACTTTATGGCGAGAAGTGTGACATATACACCGACCACAAGAGCCTAAAGTATATATTCACACAAAAGGATCTCAAAATGCATCAAAGGATATGGTTAGAGATAATCAAGGATTACGATTTCTCTGTTCACTATCATCCTTGGAAGGCGAACAGGGTAGCTGATGCTCTAAGTAGAAAAGAACCTGCTACTCTATCCATTTTGAGGATTGAGAAAGGCCCTATCTTCTTGGATATGAAAAGGATGGATTTGGGAATCGTAAGGGCAGGGGATACATCCTACCTTGACCAAATGATTGTGCAACCATCCATCCAAGATATTATTAAGGAAGCACAAAGGGATGATGTGGAGATACAAAAGAGGGTGAATGCAGTAAAGGAAGGGAAGTTGCAAGAGTTCCATATCGACGATGATGGTGTGATTCGTTTTGAAACGCGGCTTTGTGTGCCTTCGTCACCCGGGATAAAGAAGGAGCTATTGGATAATGCACATAGCTCAACATTCTCTATCCATCCTGGAAGTACCAAGATGTATCGTGATCTCCGAGAACACTTCTGGTGGGATAACATGAAGAAGGAGATTGCGGAATACATATCAAGGTGCTTGGTATGTCACCAAGTTAAAGGTGAGCGGCAAAAGTCCAAAGGTATGATGCATCCATTGCCTATACCCATGTGGAAATGGGAAAATGTTACTATGGAATTTGTCATGGTTCTCCCTAAGACGTCAAAGGGGAATAATGCGATATGGGTTGTGGTTGACCGACTCACCAAGACTGCCCATTTTATCGCAATTCGGGAAGACCTATCACTTTAACAACTTGCAAAGATATATGTGAAGGAAGTAGTGAGATTGCACGATGTTCCACTCTCGATTGTCTCTGACCGAGATCCAAGGTTCACATCTAAATTCTGGAGGAGCCTTCAACATGATTTGAGTACTACATTAAATTTCAGTACGGCCTATCAACCCCAAACTGATGGTCAATCTGAAAGGACTATTCAGACGCTCGAAGATATGCTAAGGGCATGCTCTGTAAAATTCAAAGGTGGATGGGATCAGCACCTTCCATTGGTTGAGTTCTCATACAACAATAGCTTCCACTCGAGTATTCAGATGGCTCTATATGAAGCTCTTTATAGGAAGCGATGTAGAACTCCAACCTGTTGGGATGAAGTTGGAGAACGAAAGCTACTTGGTCCCGATCTTGTTCAAGAGATGACAGAGAAGGTTCAAGTCATCCAAAAACACATCAAAGCTGCTCAAAGTCGGCAAAAGAGCTATACTGACAACCGTCGAAGGGACTTGGAGTTCGACGTTGGAGATAAAGTCTTCCTTCGAATATCTCCATGGAAGAGAGTCATGAGATTCGGGAAGAAAGGGAAGCTAAGCCCAAGGTACATTGGCCCCTTTGAGATCCTTGATCGTATAGGAGCTGTGGCCTATCGTCTGTCACTTCCACCTAATATGGCTCAAGTTCATGATGTGTTTCACGTATCACTACAGAGGAAGTACATACCAGACCCCACACATGTACTAAACTCAGAGGTGGTACAGCTTGAAGATGATCTCTCCTATGAGGAGTAGCCGGTAAAAAATTTGGACCGAAGTGATAAGGTTCTACACAACAAGACAACCCACCTTGTCAAAGTGTTGTGGAGGAAGCATAAGTTTGAGGAAGCAACTTGGGAACCAGAAGAGGCAATGAAGGAGAAGTACCCTCACCTATTTGTGTAAATTGAAATTTCGGGGGCGAAATTTCTTAAGGGGGAAGAATGTAACGACCCAAAGTTTTCAATGGAAAATTCCCTTCTTATATTTACGTCCTAAAAACACAAAATAATGAACTACTAAGTGATAAATGACCTTTAAACATAATTTTGTCACCCCTATGTTTGGAATTTTGAAAATCCAACACACACGGTTGTGTTCAAGATAGTTTTTGGAGTCTAATGAAATAAAAATAATTTTTGGTGAATAGTAACCTACCTTTATGAATAGTAACCTACTCTTATGAATAGTAATATGACCCTTATGAATATTAAATAATATTAACATTACCTATGAATAATAAAATAAAATTTAGACATCTTAGAATGTGACAATTTGACCTTAGTAAACGTTTTTTGTATTTTATAAGTCATAAGTAATTAATTATAATTAATTAATTTAAAAGAATATTTACTTTCCTGTAATGTATTCATAAATTATTAAATAAATGTCTAATAGTTTTTAGATAATTTTATAAGACCCTACATAATTTTTGAAAGAACTACAAAATCAGTTTTAATTTTAAAAACTGTTTTTTTAAGTAAATTATGATTTTAATTAAATATTAAATTAATAATATTTAGAAAAATATTGTTGAAAAATGGACTTCATTTTTGGAGTCTACACGTCGAAAAATTTTTGGCGTAAATTTTTGGGAATTTTCTGAGAAACTTGAATTTTTGATGAATAGTGGAATCCGATAATTCACAATAAAAGATAAATAATGTATTAATTGAGTCATCGATGATGTTATGCTGATGTAAGCCCACTTGGTTCGGGATTACATTATAAAATTACTATTATTGGTCATCCAGGACTCACTATTCCTTGTGTTTGGTGAAATTAATAAACTAATCAATTTTATATTAAGGAAACCCCTCTCCCCTCCACTATAAAAGCCACCCTTCACTCCCTCTTTTCCTCACACCTCTGAAGCTCCAAGAATTCTTTAAATTCTACCCAAACACCTTCCCTATCTAATCCCCCACGTCCAAAAGCTTCTGGTCTCATCAAAAGACCAAGCCTATCTTCCTTAAAGAGGTTCTCAAAAGGAGGATTCTAAAGGTAATTTCTCTCTCTCTTCTCCTTTAATTTCCATTCAAGTTCAAGTTCCTTTCTTGATCTCTCTCTATCTATCCTCATTCAAATTGTTCTGTAAATCCATTATTATATATATAATGTAATATTATGATTTTAATGTTATATTATATCACCCCACACCCTTTCCCTCATCCATTTATTTTATTAAAGAGAACGTTGTTCATGTGGTGATAATTTATCACCTTCAAAAACAACATGATCTCTTCTTCCATTTCTACCTTCAATATGGTCATGAAACCATTTTTATGGTTGAACCAGAATATTTTATTTGTATTATGTTCTATTTTAAGTTCTTGAAATAACCTATGGCCTTATTAATAAGTTAAATGTTATAACAAGATCGTTGTGATCCAAAAACCGCCCAAATTAACCCAAATAACCATCATTAAATTTTTATCTAATGATTCATCCACTTGGATCTAATATAACTCATTATAAAATCATTCATGATTATGTAATATCATTACTAACATGTAATATCAGTTCTGGATGTTTACCCATGATCTACCCAAACATCAAATTAAGAATACAAGTGGACCGTTCAAGAAAACCATGAAAACTAACATCCCCGAACAATGTTTTTAAACTCTATAAGTCATCCAAAAGAACATAATATGAGATAATGAAACCATAATGAACCCTATTAATGTATAAAAGGTTTTGGAGTTTCTAATTAATGAATATAATGTCATTATACAGGACATTAAATAGAAGGAGTCATTCGAGTACAAGGTAAGGGGAAATCTCGATCCCAATTTTCTTCCTTCGGGTTCTCCCTCTTTCACTCAATTTTTGATATGGTTACTCCTCAAAGATCATTTGTTCATCATTTCCTCAACTTTTCTGGGATATAAATGTTTGTCACTGGTTTTTATGTGCATCAAAATGTTTTCCAAAAGAACTCTTCTTTCAAGATCTCACATTTTACCTCTCATTCAAGGTTGATGGTTCTTGTATCAAGTATGTTCTTCCCTCTTTCTTTTGGGAACCCAAAGCTTATGAATGTGTTATTATGAGATGAAACTCATTACTTTCCATGGGTTATTTATGTACATGTTTTATATGTGTTCTATGTGGCAATCATGATAATGATAATGTTATGATGTGACGGGTGCGCCCGGAATTATATAGCGCAATATGAATGTTTAAATGTGACGGGTGCGCCCGGAATTATACAGCTCTCCAATGCATTGGGTAATGTGATGAATCTCATGAGTAAATGGGAAATGATGTGTGAACATTATGCTAGCTTTGTTCACAAGTATGTGTGGTAGTTAACCACTAAGACATGATGTTTCATTTTTATGCATTGCCACATTTCAAGTTTATTATTTATGCTCCTCTCATGTTCATGATCTTCATTCTATGTCATGATTATGCTCACCCCATGCTATATTGTTCTTATCTATCCTCTTACTAGGCTTCTAGCTCACCCCTTTTGATGTATATCCTCAGGTGGCTACATGTACTAAGGAGAGGACAAGTGCCACTAAGAAGCTAGTGAAGAAGAAATTAAATAAATGTTTATGGTTGATGTTGTATTTGTTATGTGTGGTCCTAGTTTTCCCAAGACACTAAACCTTTGGATCCTCCATGTGTAAAACTATTATGTTGTTTATCTTTGTAATGATGTAATAGTAATGTAAGAAATGGTCGGGTCGCTATACTGACACCCAGGGCTGCTAACCATGAGTAAGCCCCTGTTTCATGTTCGGGCCGCTAACCACGTGTAAGCCCATGTTTCCTCTTTGGGACGCTCAATGCGTAAGACCCATTCCGCTTCTCACAGACGCACCCTTCGTGATGTGATCGTCTGGTTCCTGCTGCCTCTTGTTTCCCACACCGATCATGAATCGTGTAGGCTTAGAGTGCGCATCAACCATGACATCCTCTTATGGGCCACCTCAGAGCGTAAGACCCATGCCAGCGAACTATGTGGACTTTGATCTGTGCTAACGCATGGTACGTAGGAAGCCTCCACGAGGTTCAAGGCCACCACCTGGTCGTTCCGACCTCTCCACGTCGGTTCCCCGACCACGATGGGCCGCCTCAGAGCATAAGCCCCATATCCACCATGGGATTCCTCAGAGCTTAAGCCCCATATCCCTCATCCCGCATGACGTTAAACTGTATTCCCTCATCCCACATGACGTTAAACTGTATCTCATCCCGCATGACGTTAAACTGTATGCCCTCGTCCTACATGACGTTAAACTGTATTCCCCCTCTTGGGCCGTCTCAGAGCATAAGCCCCATGCCTCACTCCGTCATCCATTCTGATCCTTACCTGGGCCGCCACATCCCAGTTAGATCATTCCACTCCACCTAACTCCATAGTATCCGGGAAGCCGCCCACGTGCTGGCCCCCACATCGGCGTTCCCCCTAGGGGGTCCTTCAATCTGATCCACTCTCAGTGTTTCAATCAGTCTGATCTGTCTCCGCAAGACGTTAAACTCACGGCATACCCCATGTTAAACATGAGAAGTTGAGGAAAACCTCAGATGGTACACATTCCCCGCGTTCGATGTGGGATGCCTCGGGCTTCCGTGCCCTCGAGAAGCCCAGTGATAAGGGTCAGAAGACAGACATGTGGATCCCCAACGTCAAGACATGCCATCAACACCCCAACGTGACCTTTCTTCTCACTGAAGGTTGCTGCCCTGACAAGACCCCTTGGAGCATCTCGACTGAAGCAGCGTAATTAACTGGCGTTCATGCAGATATGGCATCGGGAATGAGCTTCACGAACCCGTCTTAAATCTATGAGGGAGACCCGGATTAGGTGACGAGCTCCGAGGAGGAATCCACGGAAGGAAGAACGAACATCCCATCATCCCGGTTTCGATCAAGGAGCAGACATCCCTGAATAAGTAACAGATGTCACCCGCCTTTGGAAAGCGATAATTCGGGGCTGCGAGCCACGCCTCCTCCCATGCGTGACGGACACGCGTGCATGCCCCAGCGTAAAAGCGTTGGAAACAAAATGGAAAACACAACCCAATCCTATATGATGCATATACCATTATTTTATTTCCCTGCAACCAGTGTTTTTGTTTACCGAGTCGAAAATCAGGTTATCAGGGTCCTGTTGTATGGATATGTCGGCCACCACACAAATACTGGAGTCTCTATCCTGAAATCTGATCTTGAAACACTGAACACTATTGCCCAAAACCAATCTCACAAACCCTTGGTCCTAAGGTAGAACCGACCACCTCTGATACCACTCTTTCATGACCCGTCCCATTGTGGCCCATGCCATGACTCCCCAAGCCTGCCTCCAATTGGCCAGGGGCTAGTGACAAGCACCGAGTAGGAAAATTGCTACATGGGAGGCATTGCCTAAGAACCTATATACATGCACACATCTCCAAGCCCACAAATGTGGAAAAGTAAAAAAAAACCACTATGGAACAAAATGAATGCATACAACTAAACCCAAACAACAGATTATGATGGAACGTAAAGTACTGAATGCAAACTAGGCCAGAATAAAATATCACCAAAAAAACAACAGTCTAAAAACTACAAAGTCCAACCTATAAACACACTGAGGTATTGGGACTGCTGCTCATAGATGAAGGAACGCCTCGGCCTGTAGGGAGCTCAGAATGCTCTATCTTGTCCTAGTTTTCCCTGGACTATGTTAAGAGGTTTCTCATCTGCACAAGACACGACACGTGTGGGAAAATCCCGTGTAGGGGTGAGTATAACAATACTCTGTAGAGGACCTCGAAAAACACAAAGTAATTACATAATGGAAAGGCACAGTCAGATATACACAATATATGTCTACTGAACATATAATAGGAGATAACAATCTAGATATACTCAAAACCTAGACCCATAGTCTATAGACAAGTCACGCAACCACATACCCCCGCTAGGGATTCAGTTTAAAGATTCCACAAACTACACATTCTGGGAGAATACACTCCATGAGTCTGGTAGCTCTGATGACATCCTTCCAATAAGTAAGGTTCATCGACAAATGTCACGAGAGGTAGATACACTCATTACGGGAGACACACTCCTAAGTGGGAAAATCACAGTAGATATAAGCACTCATTATAGGAGACACACTTCTGAGTCGGAAAGATCACGATACATAGTTGAGGATCATTTCTAGTGTCATGGAAGATACTGCAACTCATTCGGATTCCCCAGATAGGTGGTTAACCAGCTAGGTAGAGGATCAACACTCGGTATAGTTGGTCATGTCTATTCCAGACTCTACCTAGGGTTAGGAATGGATAGAGGATCCTGCTCCAGGCCTCTCGGGGGGATGCCGACTCTATCACCGAAAGTTCTCCTGAAGGGATCATACTCCTGTAGAAGGAAACAATGTCTGACCTTTTGGGGAATGAAAATAAGGGGCACTAACCCAAATGAAATATGTCCAAGATACGGTGAACAAGAGGACCATGCACTTTTCCAAAAAGTACACGGTGTGTAGAAAAAGTTACAAACTGTGTTGTCTGACCTCGGGTACTGCCCGTGTACAATGCCCCATGTCATAAGGATGGTCGTGTAGAAAAATGAGTACATGGCGTGTAGTACGGTGTATACGCTATGTCCGAGTGAATGAGGTTGGTTCTGTGTACTCTATCCATGTGCCCGTACACGGTTATCAACCCGTGTACTCCTACCAGTGTAATCGGTGCACGGGGTGGCCCACATTACTGTCCTTGCCTGGCCGTGTGATGGAGTACATGGTCATGTACTCCATCCTGTGTCTGTGTATCACCGGGATACATGACGAGTCCCATGTAGCCTCTTCTGTCATGCCGCGTAGAGATTACACACTGTGTAGTCTATCCCGTGTCCGTGTACTTCCCAAAATATACACCGATCTTTGGGGAAAGTACAAAACACTGTGTCACAAGTGTTACACACTATGTGATTCCTCTATTACCCCCAAAAACCTATCCATGGCCTCCTGTACTACACGGAGTGTTCTTCATAAGTACATGTTGTGTATTTTGGAAATTTCCAGAATCGACGCTCCTCACCGGCACACCTCTCGTGATGTCCCATTCATCGATCTGGCCATCATATTACCATGGAACTCCCAAGTTTTGGTCACCCCAACACCACGAGCTGATTCTGTTGTTCTTGGACCTTTGATCAGCTCCAAAAACATGCAACGATCGACCCGCATGAAGAACGCTCGAAGAACGACCATTCCCAATCTTGTCTGATTCGTTGTCCACTATCATTGTCGCACCTCCGCAAGGTCATTGTGGTGTCGAACCCTCAATTTGGGATCGTTGAATGCAAAATGGATGCACAAAAATCAGTTGTTTGTCACCCCACAAAGAATGAAAAGAACACATGGAGAAAAGAAAGGGGAAGAAATCCGCTGAACTAATCGAGGAACGAACCTCTGCCATCATTCATCACGGTGTTGATCTGCTCTGGTTAGTAGGATTAAAAAGAGAAGAATAAAAAACAACAATTCCAAATGGATCAATTCCCCAAATCATCCCAATAAAACCCTCCCACATGAATGTACGAATTTGAGGATCAACTTGTTCGCGGTTGATCCGCATTCGTCATTTAAAATCAAAAACGGGGCAATGAATTTAAATAACACACCCCTACCTCAACTGGGATCGATCGCTGATGAAGGTGTCACACTGCTTCCATCATTGGGTTCCTTCAACTTTGTTGGCCTAGTGATTCGCAGCTTCGGTCTGTTGTCGTTCATCGCCGAGAGTTTTCTCCAGAGTTTCCTCTCAATCTTCCACTGATGATAGACATTCGATTATCCCAACAAAAAGGTAAATGTGTTTTGGAATTAAAAAATATGATATAGTACTAATGATTCCATATTTTCATTCTTGTTTCATTATGACATGTCATTTATTAATGAAACAGCTGCCTCGTTTCCACGCTACAGTGTATGTTTCCATATAAAATAAAATAAACATTGAGAATTTATTTTATTTTATTTTACTGAAAACATCCAAAAATGAAATTTTTCCCTCAACCTGTGCCGGTCTAGGTTAGACCCATTCTTATGTAAAGTCATCGTCCCAGATGCAATGGTGCCCTTAGATTTTTAATCCAGGAATCTGTTTGGAAACTGCCACAACTACGCACAATTGCCGACTCACTTAACTAAAAAAATTTGAACCACCATTCCGAGATCACCGGGCCTCGGAATGAGGTGTATTCTCTATGCCTGGTCTCATAATAATTCCATATAATATTTAAAAATAATACACCTAAAAACTGATACATTAAAATTAATAAATTTTTTCACAGATACTCATTCTTTTATGGATCAAATGATTTATTTTAGTGTTTTTGGTTTTTTTCAAGTGTTTCTTGTCAAATTCAAAAATCAGGAGTGATCAGAAAAAAAAACTAAGATATATATGATGTGTACTTTATAAACATACGATGTGTACCACTACCCATCCACAACTCAGCCAGCCTGAGTACATTCCCATGTGGCCGATAAAGTTAAAACAAAATGTGTAATATTCAATCACACATTGTGTATGACCCTCCTGATGCAGTTGGTTGCTGATAGAACGTCTACATGCCATGTGTGGTGGTGCTACATGTTGTGTACCACCACCTCCTAACCATTGATGTCTTAAATTCAATGGGAAACAATGTTGATCACCTACAGGTATAGAAAAAATGTCCAAATATGGTTTACCCAAGTACATGATATGTAATTTTAGGTACACATCATTTAATATAATTTTCTATAAATAGAGAGGAAGGCCTCCGAGATAATGGTAGAAAATACAAGGGGTAGGTGTTCCCGCCCTGTTGTCTAATCTCTTCAAACCCAAATCCAAGTTTTCTTATTCTATTTTAGTGTAATATATCCCCACCACCTCTGTCCTCTAAAATTCATGGTAGGATTTGACTTTCTTCTCAACCTGCATACCCTGACCATGTTTATAAGAGGATGGTCTTCATGTGTTGGGGTTGTAATAAAATTATGAGTGTGATGTAATTATTATTCTAGTGTGTTATTTTTATTATGATAATTATTTTATATTTACTTTGATTAATTAAATCCTCATCAATTGTTTGTGTCATATAGGACCAATAATGATACCAATAGTGAAAACTAAATGAGTTATAATTGGAAAAACCATGTGAATTAAGCGAGCCTGTTTTCACTATTTTAGGGGTAAACAATTTAAATGTGTTTTAAGTGACAAATCACTAGACCAAGGGGTTATGATTTTGAACACATAATTTTCTAATATCAGACCAAGAAACAATAATTTTTTTGAATCCCCATTATGAAATAATAATAATTAATAATCTTAATACTAAATAGTTACTACTGTAATGAAATTCAATTAAGTTTCACCACTAACACACTTTTTTTACAATTTGTTCTATCCCATCTTCTATTTCAATTAAATTTTCAAAATTTATCCTGTTTTCATCATTTTCCATTTGTTCATTGTTTTCAATATTATCAGCTGAGACTCACCAACTTGGACTGATCCTTTCTTCTCTGTTTTCCCAATGGGATCGACCCTGACTGCTCCTAGAAACCTTGTTAGACGAATTAGGAGGGAACTTTAATTTTTTGGGCCTCATCACAATGGTGGTCAAGTTTCTATATCAAATATTTAAATGTATGAAAATATTAGAAGAATTCATATAAAGGATATGTTTCTTTATATTTTATCTGTTATGGGATAATGGATGACATTTGTTATCAAATTTTTATTATAAAAAACATGAGGTGATTAACTAAATACACATGGTTTATGATTCATCAAATTCTATAACTTGTTGTAAAATATTCATTGATAAAAATGTGTTATCCTTGATAAGGTGTTTTTCCATGTGTTTATTAAAAATTATGTGAATGTATTCCTACCACCCAATAGTAGTAAATTTTTATAAATCCTTATTATTAAAGGAATGTTCTCTAAAGACATAAGAATGCCATATTTGATAGGGAATAATAATTTATTTGTTAAATATTCATACTAAATGTAAATAAGGATTATTTCTTAAGATAAATAATTTTATGTTGAATCCTAGAAATACATTTTGTGGATAATATAAAATCTTGTATGTAAGTGGGAGTATGTTTCGACTTTGAGATGTTAAATGTTAACAAATAAAGGATTATACAGGAATTTGATTAAGTTATTTCTCACTAAATATCCTAAATTATTAGGATATTTCACAAAAAATAAAAATTTAAATAGTTACATTTAGTTATTGTGATAATGTGGAAACCACTATTATGTTATCCTATTTAAAAATTGAAATTCACTTGATATCCTAAAATAGTTTAAGGTATAATGGTAAATAAAATTGTAAATTCTAATATGTGTTTATCATGTTGATGTGAATGTCACTTTATCCTAAAACAAATTAGTATATAATTGATAAAAATGTAAATGGTTGTATTGAGCTCAAAAATAAATCAAGATGATAATGTTAATATTATAAAGAGTTTTAAGAATAAAAGAAAGGATAAAATTATAAACATTTGATGTTTTGGAGTAAATAAGTTAGGATATCTATCCAAATAATAAAAATTTATTAATATAATTCCTAAGTCTCACCATCATTCAAACTATATTACTTCAAAAATGTTACTCACTAAGTGGTTAATGGGATTATTTTAACACATTGTAACTTAAATACATGAAATATAATTACATGTAGATATAATGAATTTTGATTATTTTAAATAACCATTAGAACAATAATAATATAAGAGTTATGTAGAATCTATGTCTGTTAAACACATAAGATATTGGTTGTAATGGTTGATCATATATCATTTCATTATAATAAATTCAATCTCTATTTATCATCCATTCATCTACGTGAAAATATATTTTACATAAATGGTCGAATGATAATATCCCATCAAAAAATCAAATTTTGTGTTTTCCCTAATCAATGTCATCATAGATTATTATGGGTTATGATGATAAGTTAAGTTTAACTTGAATATATTCTTATACTCATTACAAAAAGTTTTATATGATATGTTATGGTTAACTTGAATATATTATTATACTCATTAAAAAGTTATTTATATGACATATAATGAATATATTCCTGATATAATAAGTAGATACTTATTACTTAGAATGAATCTCTAAAGTATATCTCATGGAATATCATACAATAATCGATATATACATGTGTATATACATGTTAAAAATCATTATAACCCAACGTTGGTGAGATACCAAGTATGATAACCTTCATATATTGATTCCCTGAATACATAGGATAAAATATTAATGTAGATAATTTGGGGTGGTTGGGTAAGTTTATGATCATGTCATATGTTAGTGTGCAATATGGAAATGATTTTTTCACTTATATGGTTAGTTTAGATGTATGTCACTTGATTGAATTAGACTAATAAAATGTATATCCATGATTAGTTAAGTCACATATGATGTGTTTAGCTACTGGGATGAGGGGCATGTGATGTACTCATCCACTGTATGAATGAAATGTGATGTATTCATTGACTTGGTTAGTCTATTATGGATAATCAAACAAATGCATTTCCCAACACTAGATTGAAATTATCTATGTCTAATGGTCACTCTATGTAATGGGAAATTGATTTATATAGTTATACATACGATATATATGATATATCTTATGATGGACATTTTTTTATAGAGATGTGATCATGTTTGATGGAGATAACACTATACCCCTTATTATATTGAGTATCACTAGTAATTTTCTAGTTGCTGCTCTTTGCTTACATCTAAGAATATGGATTTCTTATTTTTTATCAATCCTAATAAGGTTAATATATTAATAGATTTAAAAATATAGATAATAAGTTTTGAACGATGTTTTTGTTCCAAATTTAAGAGAGTGTGATAAAATTATACCCAAAAAAGGGGCTATGGAAAGATTCAAAGAGAGTTGTGATGTTTTTTTAAAAGTTAATTTTGGTATTTTAGTAAAAGTGTAATATTTTTTGATGTCAACTAAAATATATATGTTATTGAATTAAATATATGTGCATTTATCTTTCTATAATGTTTCATCAATTATAATATATCAGGAATGGTTCAAATGGAATCCATTATTAATGGATTAAATGGATTGAATTCATTGCAGGGATTCAATGAGTAATTACAACGATAATAAACATATATAAAAACATTGAATATAGATGATGAATTTTGTTAAATGAAACACATTAAGTATGGATATATAACGAGATGATATCCCACCTCTTAGTAACCACCTATTACATAGAAGTCTCATAAATACTCTCTTACTCTCGAGGTGAAGTTTATCACTAGGTGAAGGTGCTATCACCACATCTATATTTAAGAATTATCAAGAAACATATGGGATCCAAATGACAGTGTAATCCCCTTAGAGGTAGAAGGATTTTTCTACATATTTTCTGATCATCATCAAACAATTTAAATAGAAGAAATCCATGACATAAGAAAACCATGTATTTTTTTCTTCGAGTACTTTTCATTTTTATTTCACATTGATTTTGTTGAGGATATAACTTTATTATTTTGATTTTTTATGATACATAGGATTATATAATAATAGTTGAAAGAATACACTTATATTCAAGGGTAATTGTATATGTTTTTTATTATCTATACTCGAACCTTCTGCTTTTGATTGTATAGTGGATTGGAGTTTCATCTTCTGGTGATTTCACTGTTTCCACCTTCCCAAACATGTGGTATAAAAGCTTGGGGTTTTTCATAAACTAAGTACATTCAGTATAAACACATGTAACATAAACATTTCCTTTATGTTATATTTATTTTATTTATGTTTACTATAATCATATAATATGGAATCATAAGAAGTCAATGTTATGGTTGATAAGTTTGACCAAAGTGACATCAACTTATGGAGGATGCCGATGGAGGATGTTTTTTCATCATAAATGACTTGGAAGTTATGTTAACTAAATTTATTCATGAAAATATAGATAAATATAAATGATAAATATATTATAGGAAATCACATGGATTGGTGACGATTTTCATGGAATGAGATGTGGCCTTCAATATCCAGGGAAAATTATAAAAATTGAGATGATAGTGGACCTCGAATATATATATATATATATATATATATGAGAAACATATCACACTTAATAATTTTTTTTTGAATTTGATTAGTATTAAAAATATGGTTATTATAAGTAAGACTAGTGGACGATCGTGTAAACTAATTCAACATGATAAAGAGTCATCTTGAATCTGTGAAGGTATCTTTCAAGGATGATGTGAAGGTAATTTATTTTTGGTCATCACATCTAGAAAAGTGGGATTTAATGGTCACAAAATTGAGTAATTACTATGTAAAACTATCTTGGTATATAAAGATGTTAGAAACATGATCTTAAATGAATAATACATCAGAATATAAGTTCATGTTACTTTTGGTAACACACTGAATGTTGATGAAAGGGGGATCTCAATTCTAAAGAGAAACCATTAGTGACAAGAAGATAAATCAAGGGAGTGTAGTTGAGGAAATTTGATGTGTCTCAACCTTACCTATTATCATGATTTGAAATGTGGGAACCTCTATAAGTATTTTAAATACATAGAGGAAAATTTTGGTAATTTCCCAATAAGATTAAGTTTTAATTCTGTAAGATCAATTAATGGATTACAAATTCTATTTCTAAGTGTTAATAAGATGATAGAATATTTGGGGATTAAATATGAAGCATCATTTCATTCAATTTTTTAACAAGGGTTCATGTTCAATTTTTTATTTTTGAATTTTGGTAGAGTTATTCATGCAGATAATGGATCTTTAAAAGTTTTGGGAAGGTATATGTCAACACATGACTGAGGAATGTAGGATTCTTAAATCTCATGAAGCAAGACCTGTTACTTTTCTTATGGAGATTATTATTTTATTAGGAAGATTTGATGAGGTAGGTTATTGAACCACCTTTTCTAATGGGGTGTGGAATGTTACCTGAAGATTCATTATGATGGCTTGTGTATTAATGGATGGAATGATTTATCTGATGGAATGATTATATGAATTTTCATTTCCATAATTTTAATATCCAATGATATAAAAGTTTGGAATTAGAGGATTTATTATCTCCGTGATAATAAATTTAAGGATTTAATAGTTAAATTCATGATCAAGATTAATCAAAAAAATATTGGATGTTGCGAGAGTTTTATTCTAGGGAAATGGAAAAAGTTTTCACTCAACTTGAATAGTCCGAATCCCAAAAACATATGCTAGAATCTATCGATTAAGATGTATTATTTTATTCCCCAGTCATATCTCACAACGTATCTCTTTACTTATTCTTATTAATTTATTATGAAACAAGGAAGGCATAGGTATAGTTCTTTAACCATAAATTTGATAAATTTAGTAATTTTTTAAAGTGGAAATCCATGGTTGAGAGGGAATGTTTCCATAAGTTGATATGCCTTAGTTTGGAAAATGATGGTAGTGAATTCTAGAAATTTTACTAGAAGAAATGGATCATATTGTAGATGATTGTTTTAACACCAAAATAAACATGTAAATAGAGTGGTCGAGGAAGGCATGATAGGTTCAAAGAAAATGTGGTCCAAAATATAATAAGAATATATCTTATGGATTGGATTATTAATGGTCTCCACAATCATGAATGGTCTATGTTCATGATGTTCATGACTATATAAAGGTTTAATATTACCCTCATTATGGTGTGAGACTCTATTCATAGATCTCTCTTTTAGAATTTCTGAAGGGTTGATGGTAACTTCGACACCGCATCACCCAGTTTTTTTGAGCCATTTTCATTCATAGAGCTCATATTGTTTTGTAAAATAATCTATCATTCATTAAATTCACTCTAATGAATCTTTTGAACCTATAAATACCCCCCCCCCCAGTCTGAATTTTATGGGGTCGCAACCTTTTGTCTTTTGGTAAATTTCCTGATTTCATGATACTCCTAAAATTCACAAATGAATGAGGAGATGGACCTTTAATGGTAGCCACCCTTTTTCAAACTGCCTCGCATGGGTTTTTGAGAACCTCATCCCAATGTTAAGATACCTTTTTCAAATTACCATGGCCTTTATGGAAGAAGAAATCCTAATTAGCTAAGATACACCTCCACACTCCATGAAATACCTTGAGTTGATCTACGCCACTTGGTCCCTTTCCTATAACACAAGTTGATAGTCTTATCTTGGATTCCCTAAGTAATTTAAGTCAAAATACTCCCCAAGAGGCTCATGAGACCCAACCACCTGACTCATGTTCTAGGTCAAACCAAAATAGGCCACCCTTTCATAATTCCCACACCATCCATTATTAGGAATCTCCTACCAAGTAGTCCTCACTACAGGGAGTTAAACTATGGTACACCAAATATGAAAAACATTGGATGTTTCCTATAATACACATGATATACCTTATTTATCAAGAGTAAGATTATTCTTTCCAT
Organism: Viscum album; assembly: GCA_963277665.1. Lineage (NCBI taxonomy): Eukaryota > Viridiplantae > Streptophyta > Magnoliopsida > Santalales > Viscaceae > Viscum > Viscum album. The sequence continues at coordinate 210,507,146 of OY728155.1, read as the reverse complement.
GATCATTATATGACCCCCATAGTCTTCACTACATGATGTTCAATCATACTACACCCTATATGACAAACATATAATTCCTTGTGTAATACAAATGTTATTTCTTTTGCATCAAGTGTTAGATTACTCATTCCATGATCATAAGACAAAACCATTAGTCATATCTACTTGATGTTAAACTATAGTAAACCCTCTATGAAAAACATAGGATTCATCCTTTGTCACACATGATATGCCTTGTACATAAAGTATAAGATACCTCATTCCATGATCGTGAGATGAACCCCTTAGTCCTCACTACATGATGTAAAACTATAGTACAACCTATATGAAAAGAATAAGTTGCCTCATGTGACACACACAAGATGTTGTATGCATAAATAATAATATTCATCATTTCATGACCATTATAGTCCCCCCTAGTCCACACTATATGAATTTGAAGTATATTATACACTATGTAATTAGAATAGTATGCATCCTATGAAAATTATGAGATGCCTTATGTTTCATGTGTAAGATGATTCATGTAATAATAATGAGATGACATAAAAACATAAACTATGGTACTCCATCTCATGTTTTAGATCTAATAATATTCCTAAACCCACCAGTGGGTCGAAATAACCTCTTAACCAAAGTTGAGGAGGACAGGAGAAGATCAATGCATAATCCCCACACACCATTTCTTCATCACAACACATTAAACTATAACCTCACCCAATTCCAAGAACATGGGATTCCCTCTTGAAACATACTTGATGATGAAAGGACCGAAAACTAAATGCATAATCCCCACACACCACATAATTTCACATGATGTAAAATTTTAACCTTAACTTATGAAACAAACATCGAATTCCCTGTATTATAATTAGAGGATTCCTCATGTGAGAAGAAAAAGATTCCTCATGTGATATTCATGAGATGATACCTCACCACCCAGGAAGCTTCCACATATATACCCCAACCATATATTAATTTCTCCTAGCCATTTTTGGGAATCCCCCATGTATAATCCCCATTCAAACCATTTTTTTTCTCTTAGAAGTTCCCTAGGCAGCTTCCACACATATGCCCCATACCTTCTTTTACAGAAATATCCTCTCACAGTAAAAGTCTTACACATGTAAACACTAAACCATCTCATATATATTTATCCTCTAATAGTGGGAATAATCCATGCATAATCCACATAACATCTCCATTAGAATGTTCTTATTGTAGAAGGACACTTCCATGTGTAATCCTGATACCATATCCCACATAGTGATCCTATTTTAGAATGTATCATACACGTGTAATACCCATAACATTTTCTACAATCTGATCATCCTTAATAAATAACCTTCCATGCATAAGATTCATACAAGTTCCTATAGAGTGATCTTCTTGCAGTGGGTATTTTCCATGTCTACACCCCAAATCATCCCTCACTAATGCTACTTTTGGTACATGATCATATTTAACTCATGATGTTAAATAGCATGGACTGGTCTTATCATACAAACTTAAACATTGGAATCAAAATCTGTGGTTTTTTATCCCTATTTCATAAATAGGTTTTATAGGATGCCTTCGTAGGTTTAAATCCTAACATGATTCCGGTGTGAAATATTTACTCCTATGGACACAATGCCAATATCTATATCAACAGGATTTTGTGATTTGTCTCTAAAAGATTTTAAACCTATGACTTGATCCCTTGTATTATGACATTATTATCCATATCCATAAGACATTATGACTGTGAATTGATCTGTCTCAATGGGATGTTCTGATCCATATCTGTGAGTAGTTATGTGTGTGACCTAATATATCTCAACAGAACATTCTGATCCATCTCTATAATATTTTAATCTTTTTCCCAGATCAATCTCAATGTGATGTTCTGATCCATCTCAATAATATTTTAAACTTTCTCCCTATTACCTCTCAATATGATGTTCTGATCTACCTCTACAAGGAGTTAAACTCATTCTTTAAACCATATTCCCTAGCCCATATAATAAATTTGGGATGCCTAATGTAAAAACCCTTATTAGTATTACATAGGTAGTGTCCATTACCTCATGAATGACATGGTATGCCTTGGGTTCTACACCCAAGATGCCTCATACATGATATTCCTTTTGAAAGAGGAAGATGTTACAGATTCACAGACATTCCTGATGCCACCATCCTCTTGGACCAAAGGATGTTTCCCAATGGAGAGAGAAGAATTGTAATTAACTATTGTCCACCATGATATGGTACTGGGAAGTTGTTTCATGAACATTACTCAAATATACATGGGAGACCCAGACTATTCAATGATATCTAAGGTGTAATCCATTGGAGTAATAGACATCCCAATATCATGTTTCTATCAAGGAGTATACATCACTTATGAAAGTTATTAATGTAACCTAATGATGTAAAGTGGTAATGCTGGTTAACAAGAAGCAGTGCGTCAAACTCCTGGTGGAAGGATGGGGCAATGGAACTAGTGAAATGATAAGAAAGATATCGTAATGTAAAGAAATAACAAATTGGTTTATCAAAGAGAATAAATTGAACTTTTATTAGAATGGTTTGAGGCACTAATATTAATTCATGAATTCCTACATCAATTTGGGAGGAATCTATTATCACATATTCATAATTATCAAATGGATGTCTGTATTACGTTGTGAGAAATAGTGTAGTATAAATTTTATGGTCTCGGAAACTATTAGATGTTCATTATCTTAAAATTAAAAAATATTTAGCTTAGGTTCATATTTATTCCAAGTAAAAAAGAAAAATTGTATCCTAAGGTCAAGGTATTTTTACTTTTTTGATATGTAAATAAATAATTTTGGTTATGGTTATGGGATGATAACAAATAATAAGTAATCAAGATATCGAATGTTAACATTAATTGGAAACTCCTATGGAAGGATAGTAAATTGGATAAAAATAAGCTAAGAACAAGGACTCAACTTTCTAGGTTAACTTCTATATAAATATTAGTATTATAAGTTAAAAAAATATAGAAAAGTTAGTGAAAATCACTAAAATTCATTAATTAAATCAATGAAATATGTTTTTGGATACTCTAAAACTCCTAAATCTTGGTGGAAATCATTAGAATTTGTAGCATTATAAAGTAGTGCTCTAGAATTTAGAGAATCAAAAGGAGTAGTAACAAAAGTAGAAGAATCTCAATCTTAGTTAAGATTGAATTAAAGATTCAGTAGGCTTCTCTAAATGTTTTCATCTTCCATGAGCTTCTTACTTAAAATGGATGAAATAAAGCCTAATTTTTGAAAGAAATGGTGTCACTCAGTGACTCAAAATATTTGGAGTCAATAATTAAGAAATATATGGATTCCTGAAAGTTCAATATACCTTGGTAGGTAAATAATTTATCAAAAAATAAATGATCACTTAGGAAAAAATAGGTTTTCTATTTTAAGAAATAAGATAGTTGAAGTAAAATATATAAGGCATAGATTGTGAGGAGAGCTTTCTTAAAAATAGGGGACTTTATTTCCAAGAATAGTTTCATCGGTTTTTTAACAAGATATAATCTAGATGGTCCTAAATATAGCTATTTATTGTGATATTTACTTGGATAAAACGGGTGTAAAAACAATAATTCATCATGGTGACTTAGAGGTGGATATTTACATGAATCAACCAGAGGGTTTTAAATATCATAGAAAAGAGGGTATTTTTTATAAGTTGAAGTAATGTCTCTGGAATGAAATAGGATCCTCAATTTTGGAACTAAATGTTTAATGAATTCATAGATGGAGAAAGTTTCACATGGAGAAACTCTTATCACTATTTATACTAGAAGGAATGGAATGATGGGACTTACATCACACTACTTCCATATGTGGATGACATGTTGCCAGTGGGATTGGATATTATATATATTTAGGAGTTAAAGATTAATATTTCCATAAGTATCAAAATTAAATACCATGTACAATATAATAAAAAAATGAGTACCAAGATTTAGAGGGATATGTAGAGTGGAATAATGGTTCTATCATATAATTAATACATCCAGAAGATCGTTGAAATGTTTTAGAAGAATGGATGAAATCCTATCTCAAACCCTCTTGTTAGGAACTTAAATTTATCTAAGGATAAGATGATAAAAATATAATTATATGCTTAGTAAAAGTATACTTTTTCATTTTCATTATCTGTAAAAATTAAATTTGTTATGATATTTACTCAACCAAAAATTTCCTTTCAAGTGGCAGTGGGATTTCATTTTATGTCGAACCACAAAAGATATAAATAGAAATACATGATGTGGATAATATAATACTAATAATGATCATAATATGTTGTAATATTCTTTGGGGAATATAATATGTTACAAGGTTTGGTGGATCTATAATTTTATGAGGACTTAGACACTTGGAAGCTCATGACCAGTTTTGTGTTTACTATTAGTGGCATGATAATCTACTTGACATCTCATTTCTAACCAGTGGGGAATTTATCCATGATGGAAGTACAATACATAGAATCTAAGTAAGATGTAAATGAGTTACTATGGTCAATGAACTTACTAAATGAGCTTGTAAAGGGATCAGAAGAAAGGGTGTTATTTTATAATATTTAGAGTTTCATTTACCTTTACTAGAATCTGGAGTTTCATGTAAGGAATATAAATGATAACATGAAATTCCTTTTCATATAGAATCTACTATAAGATAAAATTTAAGAGTTATGGAAGATAAATGGGAATAAAAATATATCTCACATACATAATGAATTGTTATCCCATGAATGTATGAGGTAGAACCATGCCATAATAGGATTTAGGAGATTATAATATCATATAGAACAAAACTATATGTTAACTAAAAAACATAGATTCATTAATTTGACTACATATTGAAGCTTTCATGGATTCCATTAAAATATTTTCAAGTTGGAGATTTTTATAAAAATTAAACACATATGTCATGTAACTAGATGAATTCATTGGGAGGAGAGTTATGAGAAATTAATTTGGTCTTTATATTTTTTTAATCGGTATAAAAAATATCAAATGAACTGTGGTTGGTTGTAATATTTTATTCTTCTAATGAACTTTTCATACTAGTTTGAGTTCACCATAATTTGATCTATATAGAGAAGACTAGATTTTAGTTCACTATAAGGTGATCTATAATGGTTTCAATTAACTGGAAGGTGGGGCTATTTTCTGTATATCAGTATTTTTTAGTTCATCCCCAGGGTTCTACAGGAGATAGATAATTACCCTTATCCAATAGATAGACCCATATAAATGTTTGAGGTTGGAGAAATTGTTTGACTAGCTGAGACTGGCTATATAAGGTGGGTGGGACCACCTACCACTGGTTCTTGAATCAATTGGTTACTTGATGATTAGTGATCTACATGGATTTTACACTATAGTGATTGTTATCCTTGTAATTTCCGGATAAATGAAATTATGTGTTTTATTATATATTTGATGTAGGATGAAAGTCCAAAAAACATATTCTTTGTGTTTTAATTCTTTTCATTTCCTTTTCTTTTGAATTTGTGTGTTTTATGGAGTGTTTATAAAGTATTTACTTAGATTGGTGAGTATGGTGCATTGACATCCGTGTTTTAGTGTACTAAAATCATGGGAGGTACTTTCGAAAGTTTGTTTTTCATTCCCCATGAACTTCTGGTGTGAGATTTTCTAGTGGATTGGAGTTTCATCTTTGGATGATCTCATTGTTCGCTCCTTCCCTAACATGTGTGTGTGTGTGTGTTTAAATGTGTCTGTATGTGTGTGTGTGTGTTTGTTTGTGTGTGTGTGTGTGTGTGTATGTGTTTGTATATATGTCTGTGTATGTATGTATGTATCTGTATGTATGTGTATACATGTATGTATGATTATGTATGTATGTGGGTGTATGTGTTTGTATATGTGTATGTATGTGTATGGGTGTGTATGTATATAGGAATGTTCATATATGTGAATGATTGTGTGTGTATGTGTATGTAAGTGTATGTTCATGTGTGTGTGTGTGTGTGTGTTTGTACATATGAGTATGTATGTATATGTATGTATGTATAGGCATGCATAATACCAATAATTAAATTTATTCAAATGTAAATTGTGTAAACTTATATATATTCTTTTTAAATATATATATATATATATATATAATGTAATTTACAATTTTATTATAATATATTGTTTTTTAAATCATTATAAAATTATTATCAATTCATTTTTAATTTTTAATTTACTGTAAATGTTTTGTATTTAAATGTAAATTTTAATATTTATTCATTTTTAATATCTTTTTATTTATATAATAAAATTTATTTTTTTCATTTTTTCATAACTTTACATTTTTATTCATTTTTCCTTATTTAATTTTCTTAATTTTTATTATTTCTCATTTAATATTATTTATTAATTTTACTATTTATTCATTTTTAAAATTTTTGGTAATTTATTCATTTTTAATATTTATTCACTTGATATTTTGTTAAATTATTCATCTTTTAAAATTTATTTACACACTTCTATTTATTAATAATTAAATTTTTTAATATATTTTTAATTTAAATAATTTTTATTCATTTTTATTTAGTAATTTATTGAAAATATCTTATATTGAAATGTAATTTTTTATATTTATTTATTTTAATATTAATATTTATTCATGTTTAATTTTATTTTAATTTATGTAATTAATATTATCTATTCATTCTTCTAAAATATGTTTAATTTATTCATTATTTTTTAAGCATGTTTAAAATTTTCTCATTCAATATATATATATAAATTTCTTTTTTATACTCGTTCATTTTTAGTATTTTTAGACTTTAATCATTTTTTAATATTTATTTTTAAATTTTTATTTATTGATTTTTAATATTTTTATTATGTTTGGAATTTTATAATTAATATTCATTCTTTTACATTTTAAAAAAATTGTTTTAAAATATTTATATAATTATTATTTATTCAGTTTTAATCATTAATTAATTGTAATGATTTTTATTTACATTAAAGTTTTAAGGTTTTTTCATTTTTATATTAATACTTATACATTTTAATATATTTTTTAACTTATATAATTAATTTTATTTATTCATTATTATTAATATTTTAATGTGTTTGTAATTTATCCATTCATAATATTTATTCTTTTAATTTTTTCAAAAAAAATCTTCAATTTTATATATTTATTAACACAATTTTTATATTTTAATATTCAATATTTTAATATGTTTTTAAGTTATATAATCAATATTTAATATTATTTAGCTTATTTATTTTCTTTTACATATAGGGAAAGGACTCTTATGCTAATGATTTTCATTTTCAAAGATAAGGGACCAACTATTATATTAGAGTTTATCAGTGCTAAAAAAGTTTTGGTAAAATATTTCTTTATCAGCACATATCCTTTTAGTGATGATAAAAGAAACTTTTATCAGTATTCTTTGATTAGTGACAATAAAACTCATTCCATCTTTTAAGGGAACCCAAACATAATGTACTTCTCCTCATTAAACCATTCCATATCTCATAAAACCCAAACATTATAGTTGCCTAAATTGAATTTTTTGGACGTATCAACCCTCAAAACTAAAGGTATGCTATTAATTGCTTATTTTAAAGTATTTCCCCCAATCCCTAATGAGTTTTCATGTTTTTTTCTTCCCAAATGAAGTATCACACATAGCACTAACATCTGTTTTATGAAACATCAATTAAATAAAACCTTGGGGATAAAGAATCAATCTTCTATTGATATTTTAATCTATAAAAACCTTTGGGTAAGGATTTGAGGTTTATAAAAAACATTTATTCTTATAATCTATGTTACCCTGATTTATTAACAGTATCCTTCAATTGATTATGGTTAAAAGTGAAGAATATTTTATGTATATAAACATGTCATATATATATTTATTTTTTAATTTATTTTGGGATGTTTGGTTTTTTATCCTAAACCTCCTTAGAATTTCATTTCCCATGTCTATGTAGATTGTGATTTAATTTAATTATCATTTTTTAATTTGGAATGACATATGATTTATCATATACTAAACCAAAAATAAATCGGAATATAGGGGTTTAATTCAAAGGTATATCACATTAAATTTATGTATTATTTAATTATATATCAATTTAATACATGAAAAAAATCAATTCCCCATTGACTCTAAAAAATCATTAATAATCATACAAATAACCTATGTCATATTAATTCTTCACACACCAATATAAAATAAACCTAAATCATATATTTTTTTAAAAAATATCTATTTACAAAATTTTATTTTTCATATATTTCTATTAATCTGTTTGGAACCCAAATTAGTATATTGTTCCAAATAATAACTTCTCTAAAATTACCTTCTGATTTTCCATTTCACTTTATCATGAGAAAAACAGAAAAAAAAACCTTAAAATAACAAAAATAATGATTTATTAATTCAAAAAATGAGATCTATTACACTTTATAACCTCAAATCATTATAATATAAAATTAGGGCAATCCCAATCCATGTATCAAATTTTAAATTCTTCATTTCTTAAGATGAAATGCTTTTTAGTGTGAGTACATAAGGTCTTATTGATTAAATACTAAAGCTATTCATAATTTGAGGATACTAGTAACTAATTGACTGAAGTATTCCAATCATATATACCTCTAATTATTGTATCTTAACACTCTTATTGCACTGATTCAAAATGTAAATTTTTAAAACCAATAACATTTTAATAATTTCAAAATTTAACTTCCACTTACAGACAAAAAATAATGTATATTAGGATTAATATTTCACAATTTTGATAGTTTTTACTAATTAAAAAATAATTTTAATACTTTAAAATTTATAATTTATGTAGATAAAATTTTATCCACACTAAAAGTATTAAGAACATAGTCTGTGTGAGTTAAAAGTTTTCTATTTTTTGTTTTTGAAATAATAAAATAGATATAGGCTTATATAAAATTTTTAAAACCTCAATTTTCATGAAATACAAAAAATAAATAAATACTCTTTATTATTATGATATTAAAAACATCATTTTACTATAATTATAAATTCCATTATCTTTATTGATGAATCCATTCAAAAAATAGAATAAATTGTGATTTGGGTCTTCTTAGGATAGAAAAAAAAAATGTTATTAAACTTTTTATTCATATAATTGTTTTTCTTCATATGTTATAAATACTTTTTGATTAAATAAAAATTTATATCAAATTATATGAATAATAAATTTTGAATTTGATTTTATTTAGAAAATGAAGAAAAGTTCTATTATAATTTGATAATACAAAGAACATGAATATAAAAAAATTGAAAAATAATTTTATTAAATATGTTTTCCTATAAATATTTATTTTTTTAATTATAAATATTTTCGAACCAATTAGGATGAATATGATTCAAAAAAAATTAAAACAATTCTATGAAAAAAGAGTATGAGGATGGGGTTAAACAGTGTAAGGTCAGAATAATATGAAGATACCTAAGAAGGGGTGGATTGTGTTCTTTTACAAATCATGAAAGATTAAAATTTTATCCTACATAATATAAAATTTATATTTGTATCATTCTATTATTTAATCAAAGTTATTCAGATGAAAAATAGAGAAGAAGAACAGGTAAGTTTTTATAGTTGTTTGGGACACGAAGACCCCCAAATCCACTCTACCAATGCTCTCATAGTGATCTTGGTGATTTCCTCTAAATATGCCCTCTAATCATAAGACCTCAACAAATGAGTGAGGTAAGTTTATACCTTTACAAAAAAAATTCAAATTGGATTTTGGTTCATTTATAGGGAACTAAAATATCTAAAACTTATAATTAGAAGCAGACAATCCACCGTGACTGAGTGTATGAAACCAATACTCTATGAGATCAAGATTAATTGATTTGATGGATAGACAAATTTATCTCACAGTTAAAGCATAAACTAGTAGATAATAGATCCCTTTATTCATATATAAGACTCTCCAAGAAATAATAGCTTCAAAGATATAGTTGCAAATGATCTTCATGAAATACAGAAGCAGAACAATATCAGCATCAATAGTGGAATAATAATCAAACAACAAAAGATCATAACAAATATGTCACCAATGTGTATCTCTTCATAATTGTATATATTATCATTATTTTTAGAAGGTTAAATTTTTTGAATTATATAACTATTGGTATTTAGCTAGAGAAACTTGATTTTCCTTCGGTCAAAGAGATCCAAAAATTTTGCCTCAAAAATTGAAAGAATTTAAATATAAAATGTTCATTACAAATTATAACTTCCTTAAAAAATAAGAATGATTTAATTAGTTGAACATGATATTTTGAATCAATCTTTAAGTATATTTGAATAGATATTTAATTCTAGTGAGACTATTATAGAAAACATGAAAAATATCATAAATTTAATCCCTTTAATTGAAAAATTCAAACGTAACATAACTCCAAAATTAAAGTGTATAATGTAAAGTTAACTTCAAAACATTGGGTTGTTGAACCATATATTAGTTTCTCAAAAGTATGTTTTCTTATCATAAAGTATGGTTCCTAGTATAAACTATTACAATAGCATAGGGTATCTTATCGATATGTTTACTCCAAACGTAGGGTTTGAAAAGAATACATTATTCATATGAAAGTAGGTTATGAACAATGTTTCTAGATTACATAAAAAAATATTTAAAATAATTTATATAAAAACATTAACCTGTTAATGAGATAAATTTTTAAAGAAATATAATCATTAAAAATACTTAAATTAATTTCATTATTAAAAAAATATATGGTATTTTTGATCATCGAAATCAACAAGATTCAAAGATTATTGTTAGGAAAATACAATTTTAAAATCTACCCCTTTTTTGATGATCAAAAAATCCATATATCAAACACTGATAAAAAATATACGAAATGTAATCAGAAAATAAAATGTAGTCTTAATGATATATAACAAAAAATTTAGTTCTAATTTAATTTTTTATAAACTCTAAATAAACAAATAATATTATAAAAAGTTAGTGTTATCCAAACTAAATAAAAACTTTTTATGAATATATATTTAATTTGATTTAATTATCCTTTTTTAATATATTATAGTAAAAAATAATGTCCCGTTTATCCAAATCCCCCACTTTGTTTATATAAAAATGAATTTATCAAAAAAATTAAATAACATAATAAATATAAAACAAAACTGGCATTATATTTTTTATTAAGCTGTGATAGAAATGATTTATATAGTCACTATAGATCAAAAAATAACAATAAGTAAAGAAACACAATTATAATTAAGAAAAAAATTTCATTAAATAGTTGTCTATGATTACAAGAAATATTGGGCTCAAAAAGGATAACAAGTATGATGGGTGAGGGAGAAGGTTTTGGTTTAGATGAGGTTTCTAATGATGATGAATCTCAAAGAGACCAATAAATATCCTTGACCTCTTCCATCATTCGTTAATAATTTTTATTTAACATATATTACATATTCTTTATCTAAAGATTTGATTCCTTCCCCATTTTCAAATTTTCTATCAAATTCACATTTAAAAACTCATGTATAGTATCTATAGACTGTAAAAATGTTGTCAGTATCTCAAATACCCGATTGATAAGATGTCTAATACCAAACTCATGATATCTTAACCTCTCAATAATTTCCTTCTTATTTTTTTAAAAAAATGGGAAGTGTATCACTATCACATTTAAGACTCTGTATTTGATTATTTGTTTCAGATAGATATGAAGTAATAAATTCAAAATTTCTTTATAGATAAAAAAAGTATAATACCTTTCTTGAGATCAGCTACTTTTTATCAATTCAAATTGACTTCCCTTGTATTAATTTAAATCACAAAAAACATAATTTAAAATAGATTCTACTTTGAGCTTCCGAATATGATAAAAATTATATTAAAGATAAATCAAAATAACTTCTTGAAATAAACTTTTCTTAAAGGGTATGAAGATGAGATTGAACTGGTTCTAAATTTGTTCATGGAATATTTGAACGTTTCAAATCTTCCATATTTTTTTACTAACTTCCATATTGCTTTTAAATGTTTAATTATCTTATTTCTTCTTCTTATATATGAAAACCAATTCTTAAATTTCATTATTTATAGACTCATTAGATTCTCTTTCTTGAATTCAGGAGAGTTTCCAAACTTCAAATATCACTAGGAACATACCTTCATTCTTATCATTGGAAGATGGTGAAAATGGAATAATAACCTCTAGATTCTCACTAGATTCAAGATCATCATTGTCAATAGATTTTGTAGAAACATAAACTATATGGTTTTCTATTATTTAAGTAGTTTAAATCATTGATAGTAGAAATTTATAACCGTCTTGAGCATTCTCTTCAACTTGATCTTCTGTAAGAGATTCATTCTCATCCCTATTCTCAGTTGGGTATTCTATATTTTTACTTGTTACTCCAATAAATATTGGTTTCTCAATTTCTTCAACTTCATCTTCATGTACTTGAACATTAGGTTCTACTCTTATTCAAGGTCATGAACCTCATTGTTTTCATCTTATATGGGTTCTTCAAAAGAATGAAAGACATTTCTTATTTCATGAGGTTTACTAAAATCAACCTGGAGTCTCCTACAAGTTTTCTTAACAACATCCTCTATTATTGATCCTATAATATCATTAGTACAAATTTGTGTTGATCTAATAAACTTATAAGTAATTTTTTCCCCTGGGTATGTGAACCCATTTTTTTGTCATGGAACCAACAAGCATCTGCATTCCTTTCAAGGTGATCCAGATGAAACAAAATTTTCTTATGGTTCTAGCAGAAGGAACATTACTATAATGAGATCTAATAGATAACTGAATATTACAAATCTCATTCATATTATACAAGATTATAGAAACAATCCTTCCATATGGATAAAAGGAAATTCTTGCCACTTTTTTATAGTAATGATCATATACCTCATCATATATCTAATAAAATTTAACTTAATATAACTTAAGATAAAAAACATTCTATACATATCTATAAAAATAATTCTCTCTAACTAAGAAATCCTTGGTACTATAAAATATTTAATAAATATGACCAATATATTCTACTCATAACCATGTTCTTTTAGAAACATATTTTTTACTAGGGTATATCTAAAAATAGAATACAAAATATCCACAAATGTATTCTTCTCATGTCTAGTATTCTGAATATTAAAAACAAAAACACCTTCATAGGGGAACTAAATAATGTATCTATTTCAAAATAAGATATTATCAAATCCATATCCTTTACCTTTGAGGAGACAATATACTCTATGTCTGGAAAACTGAACATTGCATGTTCATAAAACTGTTCTGTGTCATCATCAAAAACATACTCTATATTTCCACCAATTAAAATAAATTCTAAAATGTTGAAAATATGAGGCTTTCTTTCATATCAAATTTGTATTAAATAATGACTCTAAGTAGATAACCATACCTTGAAGGAATTTTCTATTGGCTCTTGATGTGAATTGGAACTTATATCCTCTGGGTACACCATCTTTCTTCATCTTTGTCTATTCTATTATAGAATATCTGAAAGTATGAGATATGGATTTTAGGGTTTGGAAGAGAAATCGAGAGTTTGGAATTTTGTAATGGTTTGAGATTGAGGGTAAAAAAGTAAGAGAATGTTTTTTATGGTTTTTGTTAATTTCAGATCAATTTATCAAGAAAAAATACTCAAATTAATCATTATATATTTTAATTTTGAAGAGGCCCATTTTACAAAAGTTTAATAAATCCTTAATTTATTAAAAAATAATCAAAAAAATAATAACTGAACATATAATCAGTAATACTAAATTAAATTAAAAACTAATGATGTTTTTATTTTTATTTAAAATTATATGTACCAAACTCCCCTTAATTAATTGAATACTGGAATTGAGAAGTAATTCAGTGAAAATATAAGAAAGTTTATATTTAGTATTAAAAACATTAAATGATATATCCTTTTATAGAACAAGATATCTTAGAAAAATATAACTTATATCAATATTATTAGTTCTTGAGTGCATTATGGTACTTTTTAAAAAATTAATTACACTTTTATTTTCATATAAAATATGAATATTACTAAAATTGATTCTGATGTTCAGTAGTGTGTGTTTTATCCACAACACTTGTGCACAACAACTATCAACAGAGATATGTTCTGCCTTTGGAGTTAACAAAGATATTTAATGATGTTTATTAATTGACCAGGATTCTAAGAACTTTCTTAAAAAGTGAAAGGTTACAAATGTAATATTTCTTTAAAACCAAAATCATCTAAAATCATCATTTGAATATGTGATTAAATTAAAATCAAATGTTTTTGGGTAATGAAAATATTTTAAAATAGTTCATTTTCTATATAAAAAAATTAATAGCCAAAATATGAGATTATTTGTGTTATGTTTGAAATATATCACAAAAATAGATAGAAGAAATAATTTCTTCTCTACTATGAGTAAGTTATAAAAAACTATGAAGCATACCTCTATATAACATGTTGTAAACTGGTTTTATAGATTCTACCAAATCATTTTTTGTATTAGTACAAATGGGAGTTGTATAAGTTTTTCATGTTTTCTAGACCAATATTTTTCAATAAATAAATAATATATTTACTTTGATTTAAAAAATTTCAATAATCCAGTTGTTATATTTGAGAACCAAGAAATAAATTTAATTTTCTCATCATACTTCTTTAAAATTTTATTTTCATAAGCTATGAAAAATAATTACCAATATTTTTATTATTTTAACCTAAAATAGAATCATATATATAAATTTTTGCTAATAAAATATCAGAACAAATTTTTTACTTAAAGAGAGTAGGATCTTATAATCCTACAGAAATCTATTTTCTAGTATAAAAGAACATAATCTGTTATAAAAATCTCAAGGTGCTTGTTTATGTCCGTAAAGATCTTTAGTATGTTTGAAAACTGATTTTGGAAGATTAGGAGTTTCAAAACCTAGTGGTTTCTCAATATAAACTTCCTCTTTTAATCATCCATCTGATATAATTTAAAATACATATATAATGAAAAATATAATAGGATTATAATAGCATATAATGTGGAAGTAGGTGAAAATATTTTATCATAATCTATTCCTTATTCTGAATTATATAATTTAACTACTAATATATCATTATTTCCAATAATTATTCCTTGGTAATCATTTTTATTTCTAAAACCCCATTTGGTTCCAATTAATATAAGATTATATAAACTATCAACCATTTCCCAAACATTTTTTCTTCTAAAACATTTAAGTTATTCTTTTTATATCTATTATCAAAATTTTATTATCTACTGCTTTCTTGATAGTTTTAGGTTCTAATTGATATAGAATGGTATTGAATTCAGATAGATTTATTAAACAACATCTTATCCTATCTTATATTTACTGATTTCCTGTTATAGTTTCCAAGGGTGATCCAATAGGGTTCTAGGTTGTCCATGTAAGAAAATTATAGGTTCACCTATTTCATGTTATTGTTAACTAGACTAAATTTCATCACATTCTAATTTATTTTCAAGATCATCTTTAAGAGTGTTAAGTCTCGCATTGTCTAAATAATTTATAACTTCGTCTGTTTGGTTTTTCTGTGATCAAAAGGATCAATTTCATCAAAGAGAACATTAAAATATTATTCAACTATATTTGAATTTTTTTATTGTACACTCTATAATATTTAGAAGTAGGATAATATCCTAGAAGGATTCCTTCATTAGCTTTTGGATCAAAGTTACCAAGATTTTTCATAGCATTAAATATATACATCTTGCATCCAAACCCATTAATTTATCTAACTGTAGGTTTCATATTGTTTCACAGTTCATAGGGATTATTTTTAAGAAATGGTCTTATCAAAACTCTATTAATGATATTAAAAACTATTTTTATAGCTTATTCCCAAAAATAAGAAGGATTACTGTATTTATTCAGTATAGTTCTTTCTATTTCTTGAATAATCTATTTTCTTATTTCTACAATTTCATTTTGTGAGGTTTTATTGGTATAGAGAGGGTATTTTTAGTATCTAGGTCTGATAAAAAAATAAAATTATTTATTCTAAATTTGTCTTCCATGATCACTTCTTAATTTATTTATTTTAAAATTATATTCATTTTTAAAAAAAATTAAAAATATTACAAAAATATAGAAAACATCAGTTTTCTGTTTTAGAAAATAAACCAAAGTAAATATGAAAAAATCATCAAATAAAAAAAACATATGATCTACCATCTAATATTATTTATTTTGATAGTCCAAACAAATCCATGTATATAAGTTCCAGAGGTTTGTTTTTAGAGACATTGTTAATTGATTTGAAGGATGAATTGTTCTGTCTGCCTATTTAGAATGCATTAAAAAATCTATCTTTATTAAATTTAAGACCAGTAAAATCAGAAACACAATGATTCTTAGACAATTTTTATAAAGTAAATACATTACAATGTCTATGTATCCTATACCATATCCAGGATTCATTTTTTTCAATTGTTAAACAACTCACTTTTTCACATAAGGAATTAAGATCCAAAGTATTAATATTTTTAGTTATGGGTGTTCTAAACATGATCATTTTATCATTAAAAATAGATAAGGGATAATTATAAAAATCAATATAAAATAACACATCATAGTTTTAAGAGATATTTATCAGGTTTTTCTTAAACCCTTTAAAATATAATAATTGGTTGATAAAAATTGATTTTGTATTTCCATCTGATCCAACAGAATTTTTTTTACTTTTTTATTATCACTAAAGGTAACCAGACTACCATCTAATTTTTCAAAAGTATAAAAATTATAAGAGTATCCACTAATCTGTCTTTATCAGCCACTATCCATATACCATACTGCATTTTTTTCTTATGACTTTCTTCTTAGAAAACAATTAACCAAAATATTATTTTTGTATTTTAATTTTCACGGGTCCATGAAAGCCCGCAGGGCGTCGTTAAATCTGATAGGGCCAACCAAATTTAGTAATTTATAATGACTCAGACAACCTAAATAAAAATTTATTATCTATTCAATCCAAATATCAAACCCACAAGTGAGATCTATATGTTTTAAATTAATTAAGGAAACTAGAATTGAATTTTTTTTGGTTTTATTAAAGAATTAATGAAAAAACATGATTGATTGGGTTGAAAATAAATATGGAATACATACCAAGTTCAGTTATTTTCATGTTTTTGTGATTTGTATTTATGTGAAAACTCATTTATTTAGTTTTGGTTTCGAACTTGGCTTAGTAGGGATCATTGGTCTTGGTGTCCTACCCTAATCTTATGATTTCACCCTTGGAATGGTCATCTACTTAGTGAAATCATTGATCTAGTTGACCCAAAACCATGTTTAAACATAATAGAACTAATTTTCTTAACGGCCATGTGATAAATAATCCAATTACTTGATACAATAAAATGAGACCCCTCAAATAGCACACAATGGTCATGCAATATGAAAAGATAATGAATTGGAATTGATAGAATGAGTTTCAGCAATCAAAAAACATTAATAAAATATAGAAAATAATCCCTAATCACACCCCCATATAATCACATCACCCATCACTAAGTGGACTACTCACTTAAGCAAGGCATGATGAGAAAGAGCATCATCGTTACCCAAATAAGAAACATGGAAATGTTTTGTAGCGAATGTGGGCTTGGTATCATCACTCTAAAGTATGGTAGTTGCCCCTTGTTTTTGTGATAGTACCCTTTGGTCTATAGTATGATGGAAGGGTGGTCAGAGGCCTGGTTTTATAGAAAAATTCCCCAAAGTTGAGGCCTGCATCATCATTATTTATTTTCTATGCTTCACATATTACACAATGTTTAGGTGGGTTACACGTCGTGTAATCTATATTAATTTCTTCCTCCCCGTCTATGTGAATCTCACCAAAAATATTCTCCAAAATTTGACCCAAAAAATCACTTCATGTAATGATGTTAAATGAAGTTTAATTGTATTTTACAGCTAGTAATCAACTCACAACTTGTTCAGCAAAGAAAATTCATTTTTAAATATTCATGATGTGTAATCACTATATCTCTTCAGTTCCCAACTCTCTTTATCTTCAAAAATATGGTGTTGTGCGACATTATTTATCATTATTCCTTTTCTTTTAATAACTTTTTCAAAAATTCTTTCATTCACATCCATAAAACATAAAACAAATCAAATAATTCACAACTTGGAATGATTCATCATTCAAATATATAAATTAGCACATTAATCAATTCTAAAATGTATGCTTGAAATAGACTTATCAATTCAGCTATGTTAGTAAGAAAAGATATGGGTAACCAGGTTTGCCTAATTTTTTCAAAACATATAGGACTACATTCCGAATAAAATCTTGAAACAAAATCATTTTTATTCCAATTTTCTGGGGTTTCTTGAACAATAAATATTAGAATAATGACCATTAATGCCACAACAAAAATAGGTGATGTTCTTAAAACCAGGTAAAAAATAATTTCTTTAAAATTTTATTTTTTTGTTGTTTCTTTTTCCATATTTCCCATTTTATGAAAAAATTTACCAAGAATGTAATTTAAATATTCGTATACTTTTTTCAATATACTAGAACCAATTTTTAATGACTCTACTTTACCTTATAAATATCTAAGCCTATTTTTCTGAATAGTATAATTTGTATTAGATTTTCAAAAAATTTCTTTTAAGTCCATGTGTGGTTTTAAAATAAAATATTTTTTATTTAAAATAATATTATAAATTTCATTAGTGATTTTTGATTTTTTTACTAAATATTAATAATTTTTATCAATAATTGAACAGTAAGCAACTAATTTATAATTTAAACAACTTTTATAATCAGAAGTATAATAATTATATAGTATAATTATACCTATTCTTCTTATTTATTCCATAAATCAGATATTTTCTTTCAGATTGGTTGTCTATTTTACTTAATCACTATTAAATATTTATCTTCTTCTTTCATTGGATCTCTCAAGGTTGAAGCACCATCCACTATTTTTTTAAATCATCCATTTACCTTAGTGGTGATTTCACCATCATACATTCTGAAATTGTGAAATTTTATCCTTGAGGTATTGTATCTTAATTTCAAGACATTTTTTGTTCCTTTATAAGAAATAGTGATAATTTTAAAAATCATATAGGTAGTATTACATTGAGGTACACAATGAAATTCATCCAGAACCAGTCCATAAAAAATAGAATTCAGGTCACTTGAATTGATATCATAGTCAGCATCTTTAGCAACATCCCATTTTTCTGGTGCTTTTGGAATTTCATACAATTTTACAGTCTTCATGTAATCTTTGAATTTAATATTCTTCAAATAGATAATCATAGATGATTTCCAGCAAACATAATTATAATCATTAAAATATGGATTTTAGATCATGGAAAATATTTCCTTTAGTTCTATCATCGACATCTGTATTCATATATAACTTTTACTTGATCTTTATATGGATTATTAAAATTTCTTAAAACCCAGTACTCTAATATTAACTATTTGGTGAGAATAATATAAAGATACACAAGAGGGAGTTGAATTCTGTTCTTTTAAAAACTTTGATAGATTCAAATTGAATCCATCTTCATATAAAATAAAGAAATGAAACATTCTATTCATTAATAAAATTTATGTAGTGGAAAAATAGAGAAGAATAAAACAATAGTTTTTTATAGTGGTTCAGGGAACAAAGATCCCCTAGTCTACTCCACTAATGGTCTCTCTATGTGCCTTATGATTTTAACTAAATAGGTCCTCTTATCTTAAGGACTCCAAAACTAAGTGTGGGAAGTTGAAACATTTAAAACAAGGATTTCAAAGTTCCTTCTATTTTAGTTAAAGGGTATCAAAATATACATAACATATAATGAGAAGCTAACACTCCACCAAGGCTGAGTAAAATCATCCAATACTCTATAAAATCAAGATTAATTGATTTGATTGAGAGACATATTGACTCATAGATTTAGTATAAACTGATAGATAATAGATATTAATCATTTTTTATAGTAGTATTTAAGATAGAATAGCTTCTAAGATATCCTAGGTGAAAATGATCATTATGAAATACAGCAAAATAATAATAGCATCAAAAACAATAGAATAACAGTTGAACAGTACAAGATCATAACATGGATGTCTGAAAAGTGTAACTATTCAAAATATAATAAATGATCATTTTTCTCCAAAATCACATTTTGTTAATGATATAACTCATATTATTTAACATGAGAAAATATATATGGGTTCATTCAAACAGATCAAAAAATATTTCTTCAAGAATAACAAGTTTTAAAATTTAAAAAGTTCAAGGAAAATGGTAACTTCCCATGAAAATATGAATGATTTAATATGTTTAAAACGATCCTTTGAATCGTAATTTAAGTATCTTTAAAAATATATTAAATTCGGGTGAGAACATTGAATAAAATTTATAATGTATATTGAATTTAAACTCCATCACTGATGAAGTCAAATATAGGGTAACCCCACATGTAAGGTTGACAATGTATAGTTGACTATAAAACATTGGGTTGTTGAACCATATTTTAGTTTTTTAAATGTAGGTTTTCTTCTCAAAATTATAGTTTCCTATCCATTATTTTACAATGTTGTTGGAAATCTTGTCTATATGTTTACTCAAAATGTATGTTTTGAAAACCATATGTAATACTTATATACCAAGGGTGTGAATGGTGTTTTTAGAATACTTAAAAAATATCTAAAACATTTAGATAAAATATTTAATAGGTAAATAATATAAATTTCCAAAGAAAAATAGTCATTAAATATAAGTAATGTTATTTCATTAGTAAAACAAACCAGTTTATTTATGAGCATAAAAATCTACAATATCCATTGAGTAGTTTGTGTGATAATTATAGCTCAACAAATTCATAAAATTTATAATAGAGAAGGAAAATGGCCATTCTCAAATCATTTTTCTGTGATTATATTATTTGTATTCAACAAAATATTATATAGTAGAGTTAAAAACATTATTTTTAATCGAATAGATCAAATTTATAAATGTTGTACTAAACATGGGAATGAAAGGAATGTATCTAGTGATTATGGTAACATTGCAATTTATGGTTTCTCTAATATGAGTTCAACTGTAAACGATGATGGAGATAGTATTGAGGAAATAGACATGATAGTTAATGGCCACCTTAATGAATGTATGAATATTTTTTGAGAGGATAAATACTTGTGAAAATATTTTATTTTATTTTTTTATTAAATATACAATATTTTTAGTTATACTAAAGCTATATAATTTAAAATCTTGAAATAGATAGATCCAAAAAAATCACATAACAAATTCACTCTTGAATTACATATTACCATACGATAATGATATTCTTTGTAACATCCCAAGTAAGTAATGAATAATAGATATTTTTATCTATGTATATTAATGATTAAGATAGTGTTTTAGAGGCTTAAAATGAAAATAAATACAATCTTATGCATGAAATACACTAATATTCTTAAAAGATTGTTTTACTGCCTTTTGATGGCAAACCATTTTTGAATCTATATTTTGACAATTTTATAAATATGTTTGTCAAAATAAACTTATCATTTATTATTGGGACATCAAAATTTACCTTGTGTGAATTTTTGGTATTTTTCTGACAATGTTCATTTTTTAATGAATAGTGAAAAATACTGCATTTTACATCAAAACTGCTTTTTAATATAATTTATTTATATGATTAGATTATGTTTTGAATTGGTTTTTAAGTGAAATTAGAATATATTTTTACCATTTTATCCAATGGTGGTCATTGGAATCAATTTCACTTTGAAATTAGAATTAAACTGGTGTCAATCTTTTGATACTTATGGTTTTGTAAAAACACGCTATTTGCTCTGGCAGTGGGAATTAATTATTAAATTAATTAATGTGACTTATATGATTTGAATTTTGTAAAATAGACTTCATTTTTGAATTCGTAATATCAAATATAGCTTAGGGTTAATTTTTGGTAATTTTCTGAAAAACATCAATTTTTGATGAATAGTGAAACCACTAAGTGGTAATCAAGCAAACTGATTTTTCAGTTAAATGAAAGTTTACCACTAATGTGTATTTAATTTTTAAAATCCGACATACATGGTTGTCATTAAGAAGTAAAATTTGGTTCAATGGGATAAAAATAATTTTTTGGTGAATAGTAACTTATTAAGTTTTTAATCGCGATTAGTGGTAATTAGTGTAGTTTAAGGTAAAAATGATATTATAAGAATGTGAAAACACCATGACAATTGTCCTACACCTATTGGGTGAGTCATGGCCGACCAATACAATCCATGGGACAACTTGGGGACCCCATGGAGCCACTTTAGTTGGAAAATGGCAATAATATATTTTTATTTAATGGAAAAGTAAAATTGACACAAACATGATATGTTTTACTAAAACAATTTTTAAGTAGGGTTATACAAGTCATATTTTTGATTATAAATAGTAATTGGAAATCTAAAACGATTTCCTACATCATAGTAATTTTTTTATAATTTTTAGACATTAAATAAATTAAATTATTTATCACATCATAATGATGCAGTGATGACATCATTATTTAACGATTAAAATAAAATGGAAATATAATGTAATATCTATGAACTACACATGTCAAAAACCAATTGGATGAGTGTATTTCGAACCCTTATCAACTTATCCACGACATATATCAATGTGGGACCTTTTAAAACCGAAACACATTTTCAAATAATGTAATATTTCTTTACTTTCCAAAAGTGCCCCTCCTCTCCTCTTATAAAAGGCCCCCACCTCTACCTCATTTCACACACTCTTCAAGCCTTTGGCTCGGCCAACCCCTGCCCATTTGCTCTCTCCACATCCCTCTCCTCATCCTAGAGGATTCCCTTTGGGCAGAATCCTTTCAAAGGAAGCCTTTAGGCTCAAATCAAAAGGAGTTACACTTTTAAAGGTAATTCATTCTCTCATGTTCATTTGTTTTATTTTGCTTCTCCAACCCCCTAAACTCTTTTTATTTACTTCCTTTGTAACAACACCAGTATCTTCAATATACTAGGATGTTTTTATAAGATTTATTTGATCTACACTCTCACACAACTACATCAAATGGTTAAAGAACATACGGTTTCCGTGGATGGTGAAATTCTGCCTCCCGAAACGATGATTGTTCAACACTCATTTAACACCTTCAAAGGTGGCCATTATGATGTCACTATTTTTATATATGATATATAATATGTTTATGTTTTCCTTAAGCTTCTGTTTTATTCATTTTGGGCATACCTTTATGGTTTCCATTATGGGTAAACACAATATCTTCATTTTAGGAAGTGCGGACTACCGCCCCCTCAAAGTGATTTGATTCGTTAAATACCATATGTGGGACATATAAAGGATGGAACTATGATATTATATATGATATTATACTGGAATTATAATATACCTTTATATCATTATGATTCCATTCTATAAAATACGAAATAGAAATGAAAGTAGCATTCATGCGTACGTACGGCTTACCGTCTCCATGAACGGTGCATTTCATTTCTTACCTCTAAATGATTATGTAATATTATAAATGCATGTATGTACTGGATATATATGACATATATGATATCTACATCATGAATACCATTCTGGATATAATGAACCTTTGATCAAATTAACAACATGTAAGTGTAAGAAGTCTATTTTTGACTTAAGAACCAAATACCGACAAAATGAACATTATTAACTTAACTGATTTCATGATGTTCATAACATGGTATAAAAGGAATAATGAACTTGAAAAAGATTCATAATCAAGTAGAGATTAACTCAAGTTTATTATTCAGGAGATTAAAGAACGGTCGGGTCAAGTCGGATACGAGGTATGGGACTTCGTCTCAATCTTCTTTCGTTGAGGCATATTTTATTTTATACACAACTTTCTTTTATACGGTGTATAAACCCCTTTGACTTTTACGTTTATTCAAAAGGAATCTTTTTTATACGAAGCGTTTACTAAACTACAAAAGGGAATGTTTTTGTCGTACGTATGCGGCGACAACGACTTCTCTGCCGTCGTGACCGTTATTTGAGTTTCGGCTTCCTCTACAAGCCATACCTTCTTTTTAAAAGAAAAATAAATACCATGTTTTACTTTTCTTTTATTTTAGTATTGAAAATGGTTTTCATAATGTTTTTATATCAATGTGTTGTATTGATATCTCGTGATTGAAATGTGGAAATTTTAAGTTTCCTTTATGCATGTTTTATGTGATATGATTATGTTATGGTTCTTGGGCATTATTATGAAGACGGGTGGTTCCGTGATAAACTAAGGGCGGGTGAGCCCGTTATAGCTCTCCAATGCATTGGGTAACGCGAAGGAGTGAAACGTTAAGGTTTCTCCGAAGAGATTTTAGGGAATATACCGTGATGGGTATTCTAAACGTAACCAAGAGGGTTACTCCCTACGTAAGAATGTTATGAATGCCTCAAGTTACCTTTATGTCTTAAGATTTCTATGATTTATTCATGATTTGATGAGGTATGTTAAAGTGATTATGTTTTATGGGTAAAGTATGATTTCACTCTTATGCATGTCTGTACCCATGTTTCCTTTCCATGTTTTTATAACCCATACTGAGTTTTTATGCTCATCCCAAGTTTTTGAAATGTTTTTCACAGGTCAAGGGAAAGGTACATGATAAGATGATAGAGTCAAGGATGTGTCAAGAAATAATCCATGTTTTATTTTAAATGTGTTTCCATTGATGGGAATGAAGAATACTATCTTTATGTAACCACTTTGTTTATATGTGGAATGTAATGAAAGTTTTATGATCTAATTCTCTAAAACTCTAAACCCGAAAAGATCCTCAATGTGTAATCTTGTAATAACTCAAGATTAAGTAAGGTTTAAGGCTGGGGCCTTATAGTTGGTATCAAAGGTCGGTTTAGATAACTTTAGGAGTTATAATTATATTAAATGATTATCCAAAAAAATTCGAAATGATATAGCATTTAAAGATTACCATGTTGCTTCATCTAAGACATGTTTGTTCAGAATGGTTTTCCACAGAGGAAACAGGGAAGCAGTGCTAGGAAGGCATACGTAAGGAAATAACCTTCCGAATCAGCATCCAGAAATGGTCGGAATTGGAACTGAACAGTTTGTTGTAGTAATGGCGCAGTTGACTCAAGCGATAAATGGCGGTGGTATCCATGCACGAGATCAGCCAGATCAACCGCAGAGGAACGTGTCAGTGGTGGAACATTTCATGAGGCAACATCCACCATCATTCAGAGGATCATATGACCCTGTGCTAGTTGAAGGGTGGATTAAAGCACTGGAGAATATTTTTGATGTCATGGGGTGTTCAGACAATCAAAAGGTTAGTCTTGCTATTTACCGTTTGGAGGGTGAAGCAGATCAGTGGTGGTCTATGGTTAAAAATATCAGGGATGCCGATGAGATTGATGCTCTTGACTGGGATGAATTCAAAGGTATGTTTCTTGAGAAGTATTTTCCTAAGGCTGTTCGACTTAGGATGGAAAAGCAATTCTTGGAATTGAGGCAAGATGAAGACTCAGTGGCTGCCTATGAAAAAAGGTTCACTCGATTGGCAAGGTATGCTCCAAATTTTATCCGGGACCTTCATAGTAAAATGAATCGTTTTTACTCAGGATTAAAGCCAAAATATCGAAGGGCATTAGCTTCTCGTGAGTTTAAAAGTTATGAAAAGCTTGTTCGATGTGCTGAGAAGGTGGAAATGGAGTTTGCCGATGACCAAGTGTTCTATAACAACCAGCAGAAGAAGAGACCGAGGTGGCAGGAGAAAGGTAAGAATTCTTCAAAAAAGTCTGATGGTAAGAGAACTAAGTTTCCAGTTTGTGATAAATGTGGAAAGAGGCATGCTGGGGAATGTCTTCTGAATTCTGGGAAGTGCTACCGATGTGGTAAGATGGGACATAAGGCTCGTGATTGCACTGAAAAGGATCAAGGTGAAGGTAAGAACAAATTTGATTTACAGTTAGTGAAATGTTATAAGTGCAATGAGATGGGTCACTATGCAAAAGAGTGTCCGACAAAGAGCTTGAGTGATGGGAAGCAGTTAGACTACAAGCAGAAAGGGGTGGTGAAATCCTTTGCAACTACTTCAGAAGATGTCGGTCCATCAAATGAAGTTGTATCAGGTACTTTGTTTGTTTTTTCAGATTATGCCAGCGTGTTGTTTGATTCGGGGTCTACACATTCTTTCATCTCTGAAACCTTTTCTAGTAAAATGGGAATACCATCTCAAGAAATGACTCCTGAACTTTTGGTAAAAACACCTGGGGGAAGTGTCGAGGCAAAAAGAATTTATAAGAATCTTCCTATCCTTATCTGTGGAAAGAACCTACTTGAAAACCTATTTGTTCTACCTCTAGTAGAGTTTGACGTTATCCTGGGTATGGATTGGCTATCTATTTACCATGCTAAGATTGACTGTAGAGATAAAGAAGTTTCTTTTCAGAAAGACTTTCAGTTTGTTTACAAGAATGAACCCTTACTTTTGATAACATATCAAGAGGCCGAGAAACTTGTAAAAGATGGAAATGAATGCTACCTTGCACACGTCGTTGAAAATAAAGGAACTATTCAGATTAATGACGTGCCAGTGGTAAATGAGTATCCTGATGTTTTTCCTGATGAGTTTCCTGGAATAATACCAGATTGGGAAGTTGAGTTTATTGTTGACTTAGTTCCTGATGCTAAGCCAATTTCAAAACCCCCTTATCGAATGGCACAAATTGAACTTTTAGAGTTGAAGGAGAAATTGCAAGATTTATTAGAGAAAGGTTTCATTAGACCTAGCACATCACCATGGGGTGCTCCTGTTTTATTTGTTAAAAAGAAAGCTGGTTCTATGAGACTTTGCATTGATTATAGAGCCTTGAATAATATCACTGTTAAGAACAAATATCCTTTGCCTCATATCGATGATTTGTTTGATCGGCTCCAGGGAGCTCAGTTTTTTTCAAAGATTGACTTGAGATCGGGGTACCATCAGCTGAAGGTAAAGGAGGCCAATATTCCGAAGACCGCGTTCCGTACGAGATATGGCCATTATGAATTTGTAGTAATGCCTTTTGGGCTAACCAATGCACCTGCTGTATTCATGGACTTAATGAATAGAATTTTCCATGAGTTCTTGGATAAGTTTGTGGTGGTTTTCATTGATGATATTTTGGTGTTTTCTAAAAGTAAAGAGGAGCATGAAAAACATTTAAGAGTTATCTTGCAAACCTTAAAAGAAAAGAAACTATATGGGAAATTCAGAAAGTGTGAGTTTTGGTTGCAACAAATTTCTTTCCTTGGTCACATTGTTTCTAAAGATGGAATAACTGTTGATCCTGCAAAAACAAAAGTTGTGGAAGAATGGCCAAGACCCACAAATGTAACCGAGATTCGTAGCTTCCTTGGTTTGGCGGGCTATTACCGAAGGTTTGTTAGAAATTTTTCACGGTTATCTAGTCCAATGACTAAGCTAACTCGGAAGGGTGTTAAGTTTATCTAGACAAAAGAATATGATGATTGTATTCAGGAATTGAAAAGAATATTGGTGAATGCTCCAGTTTTGGCACTACCTTCCAGGAATGGTGAGTTTGTTATATACAGTGATGCTTCATTGAAAGGACTTGGTTGCGTCCTAATGCAGAATGATCAGGTAATTGCTTATGTTTCACGACAGTTGAAAACTCATGAGGTAAATTACCCTACACATGATTTGGAATTAGCTGCTGTTTTTTTTGCTTTAAAAATTTGGAGGCATCATTTATATGGAGTAAAGTGTGAAATATATACCGATCACAAAAATTTAAAGTATATATTCACTCAGAAAGAGTTAAACATGAGACAAAGGAGATGGCTGGAATTAATCAAGGATTATGATTGTACAATTCATTACCATCCGGGAAAAGCAAATAAAGTGGCTGATGCTTTGAGTCGAAAAAGTAATGCTTCATTAACAATGTTGCGTTTGGAACGTGATCCTTTGGTTAACGATTTGATGAACTTTGGCATAGAAGTTGTTGGTGCAGGAAGTCCTTCTGTTTTGTTTCAGGTATCAGTGAGATCATCTCTATCAGATAGAATCAAGAAAGCACAGAAGCAAGACAGTGAGTTGCAGAAAAAGGTAGAGCTGGTTCAGAAAGGTAAGTTGCCTGAATTCAACATTGATAGTGATTGTGTTTTGAGATTTGGGAAGAGATTGTGTGTGCCTTGTGATTCACAGTTGAAGAGAGATTTGTTATGTGAAGCTCATAGTTCTCCGTTTTCAGTTCATCCGAGCAGTACTAAGATGTATAGAGATCTGCGGGAGTATTACTGGTGGGATGGAATGAAAAGAGATATTGCTGATTTTACTGTGAAGTGTTTGACTTGTCAGCAGGTTAAAGCAGAGCGGCAGTTACCGAAAGGGATGCTTCAGCCTTTACCAGTGCCAGAGTGGAACTGGGAGAATATATCCATGGACTTTGTTGTTGGATTATCGAAGAAATCTCGAGGTAATAATGCAATCTGGGTTATTGTTGATCGCTTGACCAAGTCTGCTCATTTCCTTGTTATACGAGATACTTTCTCTCTTGATCAACTTTCCCGTTTGTATCTTAAAGAGATAGTCAGGTTACATGGAGTTCCTCTCTCTATTGTATCGGATCGTGATCCCAGGTTTACTTCTAACTTTTGGAAAGGCCTTCAGAAGTCGTTGGGTACTGAATTAAATTTTAGTACAGCTTTTCATCCTCAATCAGATGGACAGTCAGAACGAATAATTCAGACATTGGAGGATATGGTACGAGCTTGTTCTATGGATTATCAGGGATGTTGGGACCAACATCTTTCTTTGGTTGAGTTTTCATATAATAACAGTTTTCATTCCAGTATACAGATGGCACCATTTCAGGCATTATATGGGAAGCAATGTCGAACTCCAGCTTTCTGGGATGAAGTGGGTGAAAGAAAGTTGATGGGACCAGAATTGGTAGAAGAGATGGCCGAAAAAGTTCAGCTGATTCAGAAACACATGAGAACAGCTCAGAGCAGGCAGAAGAGTTATGCGGATAACCGGAGGAAAGATCTATCTTTCGAGGTAGGTGATCATGTTTTTCTCAAGGTTTCTCCTTGGAAAAGTGTGATGAGATTTGGTAAGAAAGGAAAGTTGAGTCCAAGGTTCATTGGGCCATACGAAATTCTAGAGAGAGTTGGATCAGTTGCATACCGAGTGGCTTTACCTCCGAGTTTATCTCAGGTACACAATGTTTTTCACGTTTCGATGTTGAGAAAGTATATGCCAGATCCATCTCATGTTTTGAGTCCAGAGGTAGTTCAGCTGGAAGAGAACCTATCTTATGAAGAACAACCGGTCCAGATTCTTGAACACAAGGAGCAAGTGTTACGGAATAAGGTGATTCACCAGGTAAAGGTTTTGTGGAAAAACCACATGATTGAAGAGGCAACATGGGAATCTGAAAATGCAATGAGGGATAAGTACCCTCATTTATTTGATAAGTAAATAAATTGCGGGGACGCAATTTTCTAAAGGGGGGAAGGATGTAACATCCCAAGTAAGTAATGAATAATAGATATTTTTATCTATGTCTATTAATGATTAAGATAGTGTTTTAGAGGCTTAAAATGAAAATAAATACAATCTTATGCATGAAATACACTAATATTCTTAAAAGATTGTTTTACTGCCTTTTGATGGAAAACCATTTTTGAATCTATATTTTTACAATTTTATAAATATGTTTGTCAAAATAAACTTATCATTTATGATTGGGACATCAAAATTTACCTTGTGTGAATTTTTGGTATTTTTCTGACAATGTTCATTTTTTAATGAATAGTGAAAAATACTGCATTTTACATCAAAACTGCTTTTTAATATAATTTATTTACATGATTAGATTATGTTTTTAATTGGTTTTGAAGTGAAATTAGAATATATTTTTACCATTTTATCCAATGGTGGTCATTGGAATCAATTTCACTTTGAAATTAGAATTAAACTGGTGTCAATCTTTTGATTCTTATTGTTTTGTAAAAACACGCTATTTGCTCTGGCAGCGGGAATTAATTATTAAATTAATTAATGTGACTTATATGATTTGAATTTTGTAAAATAGACTTCATTTTTGAATTCGGAATATCAAATATAGCTTAGGGTGAATTTTTGGTAATTTTCTGAAAAACTTCAATTTTTGATGAATAGTGAAACCACTAAGTGGTAATCAAGCAAACTGATTTTTCAGTTAAATGAAAGTTTACCACTAATGTGTATTGAATTTTGAAAATCCGACATACATGGTTGTCATTAAGAAGTAAAATGTGGTTCAATGGGATAAAAATAATTTTTTGGTGAATAGTAACTTATTAAGTTTTTAATCGCGATTAGTGGTAATTAGTGTAGTTTAAGGTAAAAATGATATTATAAGAATGTGAAAACACCATGACACTTGTCCTACACCTATTGGGTGAGTCATGGACGACCAAGACAAGCCATGGGCCAACTTGGGGACCCCATGGAGCCACTTTAGTTGGAAAATGACAATAATATATTTTTATTTAATGGAAAAGTAAAATTGACACAAACATGATATGTTTTACTAAAACAATTTTTAAGTAGGGTTATACAAGTCATATTTTTGATTATAAATAGTCATTGGAAATCTAAAAAGATTTCCTACATCATAGTAATTTTTTTATAATTTTGGACATTAAATAAATTAAATTATTTATCACATCATAATGATGCAGTGATGAAATCATTATTTAACGATTAAAATAAAATGGAAATATAATGTAATATCTATGAACTACACATTTCAAAAACCAATTGGATGAGTGGATTTCGAACCCTTATCACCTTATACACGACATATATCAATGTGGGACCTTTTAAAACCGAAACACATTTTCAAATAATGTAATATTTCTTTACTTTCCAAAAGTGCCCCTCCTCTCGTCTTATAAAAGGCCCCCACCTCTACCTCATTTCACACACTCTTCAAGCCTTTGGCTCGGCCAAACCCTGCCCATTTTCTCTCTCAACATCCCTCTACTCATCCTAGAGGATTCCCTTTGGGCAGAATCTTTTCAAAGGAAGCCTTTAGGCTCAAATCAAAAGGAGTTACACTTTTAAAGGTAATTCATTCTCTCATGTTCATTTGTTTTATTTTGCTTCTCCAACCCCCTAAACTCTTTTTATTTACTTCCTTTGTAACAACACCAGTATCTTCAATATACTAGTATGTTTTTATAAGATTTATTTGAGCTACACTCTAACACAACTACATCAAATGGTTAAAGAACATACGGTTTCCGTGGATGGTGAAATTCTGCCTCCCGAAACGATGATTGTTCAACACTCATTTAACACCTTCAAAGGTGGCCATTATGATGTCACTATTTTTATATATGATATATAATATGTTTATGTTTTCCTTAAGCTTCTGTTTTATTCATTTTGGGCATACCTTTATGGTTTCCATTATGGGTAAACACGATATCTTCATTTTAGGAAGTGCGGACTACTGCCCCCTCAAAGTGATTTGATTCGTTAAATACCATATGTGGGACATATAAAGGATGGAACTATGATATTATATATGATATTATACTGGAATTATAATATACCTTTATATAATTATGATTCCAATTCTATAAAATACGAAATAGAAATGAAATTAGCGTTCATGCGTACGTACGGCTTACCGTCTCCATGAACGGTGCATTTCATTTCATACCTCTAAATGATTATGTAATATTATAAATGCATGTATGTACTGGATATATATGACATATATGATATCTACATCATGAATACCATTCTGGATATAATGAACCTTTGATAAAATTAACAACATGTAAGTGTAAGAAGTCTATTTTTGACTTAAGAACCAAATACCAACAAAATGAACATTATTAACTTAACTGATTTCATGATGTTCATAACATGGTATAAAAGGAATAATGAACTTGAAAAAGATTCATAATCAAGTAGAGATTAACTCAAGTTTATTATTCAGGAGATTAAAGAACGGTCGGGTCAAGTCGGATAGGAGGTATGGGACTTCGTCTCAATCTCCTTTCGTTGAGGCATATTTTATTTTATACACAACTTTCTTTTATACGGTGTATAAACCCCTTTGACTTTTACATTTATTCAAAAGGAATCTTTTTTATACGAAGCATTTACTAAATGACAAAAGGGAATGTTTTTGTCGTACGTATGCGACGACAACGACTTCTCCGCCATCGTGACCGTTATTTGAGTTTCGGCTTCCTCTACAAGCCATACCTTCTTTTTAAAAGAAAAATAAATATCATGTTTTACTTTTCTTTTCTTTTAGTATTGAAAATGGTTTTCATAATGTTTTTATATCAATGTGTTGTATTGATATCTCGTGATTGAAATGTGGAAATTTTATGTTTCCTTTATACATGTTTTATGTGATATGATTATGTTATGGTTCTTGGGCATTATTATGAAGACGGGTGGTTCCGTGATAAACTAAGGGCGGGTGAGCCCGTTATAGCTCTCCAATGCATTGGGTAATGCGAAGGAGTGAAACGTTAAGGTTTCTCCGAAGAGATTTTAGGGAATATACCGTGATGGGTATTCCAAACGTAACCAAGAGGGTTACTCCCTACGTAAGAATGTTATGAATGCCTTAAGTTACCTTTATGTCTTATGATTTCTATGATTTATTCATGATTTGATGAGGTATGTTAAAGTGATTATTTTTTATGGGTAAAGTATGATTTCACTCTTATGTATGCATGTACCCATGTTTCCTTTCCATGTTTTTATAACCCATACTGAGTTTTTATGCTCATCCCAAGTTTTTGAAATGTTTTTCACAGGTCAAGGGAAAGGTACATGATAAGATGATAGAGTCAAGGATGTGTCAAGAAATAATCCATGTTTTATTTTAAATGTGTTTCCATTGATGGGAATGAAGAATATTATCTTTATGTAACCACTTTGTTTATATGTGGAATGTAATGCAAGTTTTATGATCTAATTCTCTAAAACTCTAAACCCGAAAAGATCCTCAATGTGTAATCTTGTAATAACTCAAGATTAAGTAAGGTTTAAGGCTGGGGCCTTATATTCTTTAACGATAATATGAGGCTAATAAAATATTATATTCAATGGGTATGATCTATGAAATAATTCAATAATTTCTACAGGAATTTATATTTTTTCACAAGGACCATGAATCATATAAAATATAGCCTAAGTGTGGGAAAAATCTATCCAACAAAAATAAATAAATTCCCTTGAAAATTTTACGGTACTTTATAATCATTTTAATGTTTAAATGGATATATAGAAGTGATGGTACTATAAAGAATTAACGTGTCATGTAAATTTAATAAATCAAGAAGAGGAACTTCATTACCCAGTAAACTCTCCTTAGTAGAATAAAAATGATTAAGAGTATATTGAATTTGAAAAAGATCCATGAAACTTAATTCTTGTGATATCTACATATGGAATGATTACTTTTGTTATATAAATTATCACTCATAGTACATGGTGAGTTATGTTGGAAAATTATAATTTTCCTCCGTAGTTAGGCATGAAATGAAAATACATTATGTTGTCTCTATTTATATCCAGACCAAATTAGCTTGGTAATGATAATTATATTTATTTTTATTCATTTATCAAAGACCTTAAATTAATGTGGGATTAAAGTGTTATTTTGTATAGTCCTTATACGATTGAATATTTCACATTGATATCTATGTTGTCCTAGATGATAAATGACATTTTTACTTATCTAAATTTATCAAGATATAGTGTTAAAGGATTTTTAGGGTGTTCTATTTGTGAAAAATGTATGTAATAAGCCAGGTTAATACATTCCTTGAAGATAGTGTCTATATGAAATCATAAATTATTACTTCGACCACAAAAATAATGATTTGGAAAACATTATTTGATGGGAATTAAAAATAAGTTACAACACCTTCTCCATTAACAGATGATCAATTGTTTGAGAAATTAAATGATACTATCACCTTTTTTGAAATTCTAATTTCAAAAGAACTTATAGAATCTTTTTAGAAAATGATATTAGTTATTTTTAATTGTTTTATTGGAATTTTTTATATGTGACACATTTTCATACTATCATGCATGTAGAAAAACATTTATGTCATAGTCACATTGGAATATTATCAAATAAACCCAGAAAAACAAAACATAGAATTAATTCTAGGTTGAACATGATTGGTATTAGGATGAGGGAAGATTTGGTACATGTGAATAGTGAAATAAGAATGTTTCTTCCTCTATTGGATTACACTATTTCTATGAAAGAGTGATTTTGTTTCATGTTTCTTCCATTTAAAAAACTTTTGTGTACATTATGTTTCCCAGTATTCATAGTTTTGAATATTAATAAACTAATCATCACATGATAATTATCCTGATTTGTGACATATTATGTGATAATGTATTAAGATTATCTTTCATAGTGAAAAGTCATAGTGGATACCCACTATGATGAAAACCCATAAGTGTCATGATAGTATTCTTAAATAAGTTTTCTATAGCAGATAAAATAATTTTGAGGTACATAAATGATTTTAGCTATCAGGGGTGGAGACTCATAGTACTGTGAGGTATCTTCTCATGGTGTTCACACTTGGTAATTTCCAGTATATAATATTATGAGAAAAAGACCCACTAGTAGGGAATCCAAATTTATATGTTTTATTGGATGTTATTATATATGTATATGTGGATTGATCCTTCAAATTTAAGATTAATATTAATTTATATTATGAGTTGTGTGCTTTTATGTATTGACAAAAACCATGATGAAATATGTTAGTGGTGAAGTATGATATATTGGGTACATCAAGAGTCATGTTTCATTAATGAATTATGTGAGAAATAATTTTTTCCATATATTATTTAATGTAATGTGATATCTTAAGAGGATTGATTTGAATGATACATAATAAATCAATCTATGTCCACGGTGTTCTATAGGAAAGTTCAATTTCTAGAAAGTCAATAAAAATACATAGAGAACATAGGTTGATGGAACCAGCATGTAACCTACATGATATTTTTATAAATGTATTCTATTACCCAGTAATCATCTGTATGAGGTTTTATTTCATTGTGACATTACGTTATTTCTCTACAGGTGCCTTGACATATTTCTAGAGGAAAACCATTCACTTTTGGCAGTTTTTCCTAATTACATCGAGAAAGATTCCTAGAGGGCCACACATTAAGGGTATCTATAAAATCAGTTAAATTTTAATATTGTTTATTATTTGAAGTGTTGAATAAATATTTTCCCCACACTAGTTTAAAAATTATTCATGTTTTCATGATCACATATATTCAATCACTAGTTATTCGAGATAACATTATCTACGAATAGTATTTAATAAATATTTTATTTATTATTTAGTGAATAAGATTTTTATTTATTCATTTGATAATATTTTAGTGATATTTATTAATTAAATATTTATTTATTAAATATTTATTTATTATTTAAGGCATGATAAATTTTGTGAATGAATGGGGAACTGGGTTTAATGGTCTGATGAGAAATAAAATATATTTAATATTATTTGAATAAATAATATTTAATTAATTTGGGATATTTGTTCATGTTAATAAATATTAATATATTTAGTATTATAGACATGGGGTTCCTCAATTATTAAGTAAATAACAAAGGCAAATGTGACATTACTATTTTCTAACCCTAGTAGTATATAAACCAAATTAAATTCTTTCAAATTAGAGGTTTCCATTTATTTTTTCTGCGCACAAAAAACTCCATAGAATAATCCTCACCAAGCCCTAAAGAGACCCTTTTTCTAAATATTTCTCAATAATAGAGAGATATCCTCCTCCTCCTCTACTCTTGATTATGAATATATCAAAGAGAATCCTTCTTGAATCAATTCTTCAAGATATCAAATATGAACTATGAAATTATTAGGATCTATTATGTTAACACCCAGAGATCCCTATGAAAACATTTATAGGTTCATGGAGAACATGTGTATCACCATTGGGGGGAATTTATTCCTAATTATTATAATGTAATGATAGTAT
Organism: Viscum album; assembly: GCA_963277665.1. Taxonomy (NCBI): domain Eukaryota; kingdom Viridiplantae; phylum Streptophyta; class Magnoliopsida; order Santalales; family Viscaceae; genus Viscum; species Viscum album. The sequence continues at coordinate 210,470,929 of OY728155.1, read as the reverse complement.
GACTAGAGTCGTTTTTAGATTCATCAAAAAAGAAATAATTCAACTCAAGGTAATTAATTAACTATTCAAGTTATTTATAAATAATATGTAATGAACCTAAAATTTTGTTTCAACATTCTCTCTACAATTAATCTTTTACTCAATTACATTGGTCATGGAATTTATCATCTATTTACATATCAGTTTAATCATTGATTATAATTAAAATAACAGTTCTGAATGTCTCAACTAGAGCAGTCGCTACACCCAAAACCTTCATGTGGTATCGAAGAGAGGTTATATAATTATTTTAAGATCGTTTATTAATTTACACATTTATCATTAATTTTCAATGCCTTTTTTTTCTTTAATCATAATCAAATTATATATTCTTCTTCCTCTTTATTCTCATAAATATAATAAAAAACTATTAATTTTTTAAATAAAAATCATTCATAGAACTCATTTATATGTGCTATGGATTCTGTCCAAATAACACAAGAATATTTTGTATATATCCTATTGGTACACATTGTGCTCTAGTGATTAATGCACTATGAATTAATTTGAATTAATTCAAGTCATATTCAATTATTAAACACGATTTTTATTTAATACATTATGTGCAGACCAGGCCATCCTTGTGCATGGTTAGTCATACTATACGATGTGTAACATCTTTACAAGATGTGAATTCCTTTAATAAAATATGATCCAATAATTTTCATACATTTACTACTTGAATGGGGACTGTATAACTCATAGAACACATGTAATTTAGCCAATATGCACACCATTTACTCTAATGTTTCATCAAAAGATAGCACACCGAGTCACTAAGAGTGTGTCGCGGTTAGACTGTGAGAAATATTTTGGACCCCAATTGAGTTTTAGAAGTATTTTTTGTCATTAGATAAATTTTATCATCATGCTAATGGAATAAAATATGTTAAAATGGTATTGAAATATAGATTGATCATGGGTGTGAGTAAAGTTTTCAAATCAGATCTAGAACCATAAGGATAATAATCAGATCCAGAAGGATCAGATTCAGAATCATCGACATCAGATCCAAACATCATCATGAGTCAAGATAACAAGAAATAATAATGAGAATTTTATGAAAAAGTCAAAAATTATTGTAAATCATAATAATCATGGAAAGCAATTGGTGATATTAATGAATAAGATATTTCAGAGTCAGAATGGAACCAATATAAATGTGATGATACTTTGTTGATCTTGGAGTTTTGATATATCACAAGTGTATTGTGATACTTGTTGTGAAAGCCTTCTGGAAAAATTACGGTGAAAATAATGTTGCAGGTCATATTCAATAATTAGAGATTGTATTCATCCTGATATAATTCAGGCTGATTGTATTCTAGATAATCATATTTATGATTAGTTGGAGAGAAGCTACTCATAAGTTACAATACATTATTTGAAAATTCAGACGATGCTAAAAATGTTCTTAAATGCTTTCAAAAACAGGAAAGAATTAATGATACAAGCTGATTATAAGGATTAGGAGGAAAAACATTGTTCATCCTAAGGAAGAAAAATATTCATACTGGAAATAATCGGACAGGGAAAATCATAATAGGGTTTTCGTACTTGGATTCCTGTACAAATATTTTCATACTCAAATTTTTCAACTGAAATTTTTGTACTGATGAAATCATATTATATAAATCATAGTAAAGAAATCATATTGAATAATTTATACTAAATAATTCTTACTAATGAAATCATACTAAAGAATTCATACTGAAGAAATTATACTAAAGAATTAATACTGAAGAAATTATACTAAAGAATTTATAATGAAGAAATAATACTAAACAAATCATACTGGGATTTCTTAATGAAAAAATCAAACTAGGATTTCTTAAGGAAAAAATAATTATGCGATTTATTAATTAAAAAATCATATTAGGATTTATTAAGAAAAAAAATATACTAGGATTTCTTAATGAAAAATTATAGTGGAATTTCATAAGAGAAAAATCACACTATGATTTCTTAATGATAAATCATACTTGGATTTTTTAATGTTAAAATTGTAAAAGGAAATCATAATGGAAAATAAATAAGATTTAACTATTCAAAAAGGAATTGAATGAGTAAAAGGGAGATCTAGAAAACAAGAAGATTTGAAGATTTGAAATTGAATTGAATGAGTCATAGATAAATCCGGGATTTAAGTATAATTGATGATTTTGGAAATTTGTTTATGCGGGAAACGTTTTCTGAACCATGCCTAAACCACTATTGAAGTCCCAATAAAATAAGTGATAAGTTCATTTATAAATGTGACTCTGAATTTTTGATGTTCTCTAGGTTAGAAAATTGTTTGATAGGTATTGAGTAACAAACCTAACTTGGTGTTTTAGGTTGATGTTGAGGAAGATCATCATATTAATGTTCAAATTTTATCATTTGAGGAAGATTTATAAAAAGAAACACATCAGAACAAGTTCCATTGAATGTAAGAATTGTAATCTATTTATTGAGTACTTTCTCTATTGAAGAGAAAGAGGATAAGATGAATCAGAGTGAACTGATTATCAGACTGAGGATCCAGACAGGGAATATCGAACTGATTGATGGTTAGGAATTTTTCGGATCGAAGTTCTAGAATACTATTCAAGACCAAAATATTCCTTAAGTGAATTGATAATGTTATTGAATAAGGTACACAGATAGAGTTTGATTTATCTTACTTTTGGAGGAAGTAATGAATTTCAGAAGTGTTTTAAAAAAGAATAAGAAATGTCAAGCATGTGAATGGGGATACTTACCAGTTGCTGAAAAGGCTTTTTGTGGAAAGTGGATACTGGAAAGGATAGTTTGGGTTATAACCAACTATAACAAGGAATTTTATACTAGGATTTTATAATTATTCTTCGCTTGTTCCTATGTATTCTGGAAATATGATAGTGAAATAATCAATGTTGGTGGGATTATCCAATATAGAAAAGAGTACGTATTTGTATCAAACCTTGTAAATACTGTGTGATTCTCCATATTTATATTTGTTTCATACAAAATTTAAGGCTGGGAGTTATATTTTAGTGGATTGTATCTCTAATAAGTTTCATAGGTTAAGATATTATTTGGTTAATTACATATTAATCATTCTTATAAAAGAAAATAGAACTAATGATTCACCCCCCCCCCCCAGTGGTCTTGAAACTACTTGGGAAAAATTGTTATTAGAGGTAGGTAGCCTCATAAAGATCCATCACATAAATGGATAATTTCAATTTCATGAACTATATGGGGATTCCTATTTTCAATGGGAAGAACTATCTTATATGGAAAGATATAATGCTTCCATATCTTATGTCACTTAGCTATGATGATTTGTAAAGTACTATTGAAGGACTTCCTCCTCATATTGAGAAGAATCCTCTTACTGCTATTCATAAGATATGTCTTGGGAAAGATGGAAGAGATTAAAAAATTTACTCTCTCCACTAACTGAAATTGAGTTTCTAAGAGTAATGGGAGCTGGAACTTCCAAAGGTATTTGGGATAAGTTGAAAAATATAAATGGAGGAAATAAAATTGTTAATAAGTAAAAGTTACAACATTGGAGAATGAAATTAGAATACTTGAAAATGGATGATCATGAATCTGTTTGTTATATCCTTACAAGGGTAAATGATATTCTCATCACCGTAAGATTTTTGAGTGAGAAATTGGAAGACTCCATTATATTTTTGAAGATCTTAAGATTTATTCTTGAAGTCATTAATTCCAAAGTTTCATCTTGGGAAGATAGAGTTATTGAAACCTTATCTCTGGATGATCTACCTAGTATTCTAATTATGTAGAAAATGATAATAGAGAATGTTATGCAAAAGAAAGAAAAGGTTGATTGGGAAATATCATTCAAATATTTTATAAAATGGAAAAACTAAGTTAAGGAAATTAAAGAAGAATCGAGTGATTTATAAGTATAGTAATAAATTATATATTTCAATATAATTTTTTCCCTTCTTTCAAAGAAATAAGATAATTAAAAATGGAAAAGTAAAACTCTCAAAAGTTAAAATTGTGAAGGAAAAGGAAATTTCACACAAAATTATGCTACGAATAATAATAAAGAATATGAGTTTGAAGATAGTGATAAGAAACATCAGAAAAAAAATTGGAAGAAACATATTAAAATATTTCCTTATGAAAAAAGGAGAAACTTTTTCTGAACAGAAGCAAGAAGAATGATTTCTCATCTGATGATGAATCTGATCATCAACTCAAAATTATTGATCAAATTAGAAATGGAACTGATTCTTGATGTATTGATGATATAATGAATAGATGATAGAAATGGAATGGATTATTAAAAATAATTTTGATTATACACATGAAAAAAATACTCAACTCAAGAAAGAACGAATAAATTTGAAGAAAGATGTTGAAGGAATTACATTTAAGAATACATATCTTGAAAGATAAATGAAATGTTAGGAAGAAATGTATACTGAAAATGAGAATCTCAACAAGATATATTCTATACTTACTCAATAAAGTAAATAGACAAAGTTGAAGTAAGCTAAATCCAAAAAAATCATATATTTTCTGAAAAGTAAGTTTGTGGAGAAATAATAAGAGTTTTTAGAAACTTAATAAATGCTTCTTAAATCACAAAGTGAGATAATAAATATGATACAAAACTTCCACCCAGGATATTTATGTTAAATGATAAACTTTTGAAGAAGGTAAAAAAGAAAAGTTTCAAAAATATGGTTTGTGAGAAAACAAATTTAACCAATAAATATGGGAATTCTTCAATAAATTATCCTCCTAAGGAAAGTGGTCCTTGATTTTTGAAAAAACCCAACAACAAAAACATTCTGAAAAATTTTACTATTAGTTCAAGATACAATGACTCGGAGATTACCATTGGTGTGCTGTAGTTTTTAGACATAGATTATATTCATGCATGTATAATATGTCTCTACCAGGAAACAGGTATGAATCAAGGGGGATATATTATGAGAAAATATGATCAAATGTTTCAAAAAATTATGTGGAACCAAAAAATAAGAATCATAATATGAAGAAATCTGAGTTTTTTATGAAATATGAATATGTTAATAAAGTTGAAAAAATTATTCTTGTTGATTCTGAAAATAAAAAGTTCTAATTTATTTGGACAGAACAAATTGACATAGCTATGAAGGTATAAGAAGGACAAAATCGAACTGAAGAAAAGGGAAAAAAATATTTTTGAAAATATGATAAATGTTGATTAAAATATATCAATATATTATGGTATGTAAATTAATAAAACATACTAGATATGTGATCCAGAAGGTCATGTTACTAAAATTTATTTGACTATCCTTCCAGAACAAGAGGAATGAATGAATTAGTTGTTACAAACTCACTATAATAATAAGGTTCCAAAAGGGGAAAATAAGTTCACATCATTATTAGAGGATTCCATAGATGAAGATAATATTTTTACAAAATTAAATATGGATAAAAAGAAGAAATAAAATACATCCAATGAAAAAACCATGAAGAAGAAGAAAAATTCAATACTAAGGGAAGAATCATAGCCCAAACATTGTTTTTGAGAAGCTATAGTGTTCATCCTAATTCCTAAAAAAAATTGATTGTTTTTACTAACATAAAGGGAATTAAAGGATTTGAAACAAGGAAGTCTATGGTGAGTCTCTTACTATTATTTCAAAAGAAAGTAATAATGTTACGAAAAGTTTGTTTTCAATTTTGTGTTTATATACCTGAACTTTTTGATATGTTTGTTGAGATTGGTGTAGGTTACTATTATCTTAAATAAATGTATTTCAGGATTTCCCCCCAAAAAATAATATTTTAAGAGACATAAAAAGTTATTACATGAAAGTTTTATAATGGCCAACATTGATAACCATGATTATACACTCTTATATTCTGCATCGGGTTCACACATGCATATATAATTTTTTTGTTAGGGACTCTTTGTTAAAACCTCATGTGATACGTATGTTCTTATAAATAATAGTTTCATGTTTTTGAGATGAAAAGTTCCAAAACATTTGAAAAGAAGATATTTTTTAATAAGGAAGGAAACTTTTCATGATGACCCCTCTAAATTTGGTTTTCAATAATGGGTGGAGAATATATTGTTGGGGATAAAAAAGGTATAGGGGGAGAAAAGAAAAGATTGGACAAGAAAAGTGGGAAAAATAAATAATACCACTTATTGTTTTGAAGAGGTTAAATATATGTATTAAAGTGGGTATTGAAAAAAAACACAATGGGGGATATAGTTGGACCCCCATTGATTTTTGTTTTTTTTAATAGATCAATATGATGACCCTGTTGAAAGTAGAAACTATGATAAAAAGTTATTGAAATTTTTATTGAGGAAGGGTGTGAGTAAAGATATTAAAACAGATCTAGAACCATAAGGATGATAATCGGTTCCAAAAGGATCAGATTCAGAATCATTAGCATCGGATCCATACATCATCATAAGTCAAAAAACCAAAAAAATCATAGTGAGACATTGATGAAAATTTCATAGAAACTATTTTAAGTCATATTAAGTCTAGAATGAAAGTGTTGATCGTAATGAGAAAGATGTTTTAGAGTTAGAATGGGACCATTATAAATGTGATGAATCTATATTAATCATGGAGTTATCATATATTAGAATTATTTTTTGAAACATGTGGTACAAAATTGTTTGAAGAAATGTGGTGAAAAGAATGCTTAATATCGTATTCAGGAATTGGTGATCATATTTAGATCGATTTTATTCAAGCGAATTATAATCATGCCAACTGTATTCTATAAAATTATATTCAGGATAAGTTGGAAATAAGTCGCTATTATGTTGCAATACATTCCTTGGAAATCTACATGATGTTAAAACTGGTCTTCAATGTTTTCAAAATCATGAAGTAATTCATGATACAAACTGATGATGAGGATTAGGAAGAAAAATATGTTTTGGATCTTGTGGAAGGAAAATAATCATACTATAAATAATCAAACAGGTAAAATTTTAAATGGGTTTTTGTACTCAGATTTTCATATAGATGTTTTCTTACTCATATTTTCATACTGAGATTTTCAAACTGATGAAATTGTACTAAAGAGTTTATACTAAAGAAATCATACTGAAGAATTCAAACTGAATAATTCATACTGATGAAATTGTATTGAAGAATGTTTACTGAGGAAATCATAAAGAATAATTCTTACTAAATAAATCATACTGAATAGATCATACTAAACAAATCATACTGGTATTTCTTAATGAAAAAATTATACTGGGATTTCTTATAGAAAAAATAATACTAGTATTTCTTAATGAAAAAATCGTAATGGGTTTTTTTAAAGAAAAAATCATACTCTAATTTCATAATGAAAAATCATAATAATATTTCATAAGTAAAAAATCATACTGGAATTTCTTAATGTAAAATCGTAATAGGATTTCTTAATGTTAAAATCTTAAAAGGAAATCATAATGTAAAATCAAGGAGATTTGAATATCTGAAAAGGAATTGAATGAGACAAAGGGAGATTTGAAAATTTGTTCAAGAAGGAATGGTTTTTATAACCCTACCTAAATCACTTTTTAGGTCTATATAAAAGGAGAGATGAGTTCATTTGTAAATGTGACTCTAGACTATTCAAGTGATTGAGCTCTGGAAATTATAGGATAGGTATTAAGTACCCAACCTAACTTTTTGTTTAGGTTGAAGCTAGGGAAGATCATTAGATTGATGATGAAATACAATCATTCACGGAAGATTCATCTAAAGAAGTTCACCATGTTGAGTTCCATCTAGAACCAGAATTGTGAGCTTCAAATTGAGTTCTTATTCAATTGAAGAGTATGTTCTGAAGAAGAATTGGATCAGACTAACTGTCGGATAGAGGATCAGGACTAGGACATTCATTCTAAAAGATTCTAAAGAAGTTTTTTGGATCAAGGTTCTCAAAGACTATTCAATAACAACATATTACTTAAGTGAATTGATGATGTTCTTGAATAAGGTAAAAAGGTATATATTGATTCAATTTACCTGTGGATGATGTGAAGACATTCTCAAGCTGATTAGAAAACAAGAGGAAAAGTGAATCTTGTAACTATGAATAATTAACAATTTCTGAAAAGTATTTTTTGTTGGAATTGGATACTAGATAAGATAGGGGGTACAACCAACTATAGTAGGAAAGGTTCTCCAAGGATGATATAATTGTTCTTCACTTGTGCCTTTATATTTAGAAATTTTAATATTAAATGAAACCATGTTTTCAATACTATCCAACATGGAAAGGATGAGGTATTTCTACCGAACCATTTAAATATCATGTGCTTCTCTATCTTTATATTTTTTTCATATGAAAGTTGAGGTTGTGAGTTATATTCTAGTGAATCATAACTCTAACAAGTTTCATATATTGTTAAAGATTTTCTTAAGGACTTAAGATTCATTATTATAAAAGAAAATAAAACCACTTATTCACCCCCCCCCCATCTGTTCCCTTGATCTTATTTGGGAACAACAAAATTTACACATCATGTAGCTGGATATTTCATGTCATGTATATTACCAAATTATGTATAATTAATAATTAATTCATTATACTACTTAAACCATATCATCATGCATTCTATGTGTCACTTATTTGACTATGTACATTCCATGTTATAAGTTTTATATATATTAAATGTCAAACTAATTTCAACATATTATTTGGAACATTATATCATGTATAATTAATAATACAATCCTTACAATACACTCATTAAAAAATAAAATTCTATGTAAATAAAATGTGTTCCTTATGTTATTTATTTTTATATATACACACCATGAAATTTCATGATAGGTTTTGTGTGCCTAATGTTTTGTGAGAAAATAGTATATTAATATAATTCACATTGGGTAGTTAGAATGGGTAAGCATTGTGTTGCATATAAGGTACATGTTTTATTCATAGTTCATTTTAAATAAATTTATTTGCTTTGTTTAAAATTATTATGGATGATAATATCAAAAAATTTAGATGATAATTAAGATAAAATAATTTATTAATTAAAGAAGGTAATTAATTGATTCAATCATGATTTATCTTAAATAAGATTGAATAGAATTGAATTATTTTTTTATTAAATGTGTAATTCATTTCATGTATATAGATTATCTTGATTATAGACCAAAACTCTAAACTTTGTTGGTTTCATCTTAATTTATTATTAAATTAAATTTATCATATGTATTTCATCCCTCCTCTCATTATGTAAGTGCCTACATGCATATTTTTTTTAATGTAAGCCCCTTAAACAAACATTTAACTCCACTCACCTATAAATGAGTAAATTCTTATGTAATGGATTGAACTCCCAAGAGATTAGTGGCAGTTCGATATTAAATTCCTGTTAAATCCAATATGAGATGTACATGGGTAGATATGGGGAAATCTATAACACAAACAATTTCACGGCTCATGGTTTTTCCCCTAGGTCGATGGTTAGTTTATCATCCACTAGATAAACTAATAATTTTTAAAATATCATGGTCATACCAGGTTATTATTTTATTTATAACACGTTTCATGATTAATTTCATTATGGATGTTTTTTCATGGTCATATGAATTAATGAATTAACAAGAATGTAGTATGGATCAAAAATAAATTGGATTATGAATAAAGTTTATCTAAAACATTGTTAATCACTTAAGTAAATCCACATAATATTAATAATAGTTTAATAAAGATAAAAATGTGAAATTTTTGTATAAGAATATAATATCTCAATTATATATTAAGTCAGTATAGTCTTCCCCTACTTAAGTTATAATTGAACCATTGTTCAATGTTCTTGATTGGACAATGTCTGGGTGATTTTAAATATCATGGAATTATGACATGAATTTTTGGGTTGAAGTAACTTAGTTCAATTCAAAGTTTGACTTCCCTATAAGTACATGTTGTATCTAAGAGGGAAAGGTTGATGAAATCCAATTTAAGAAATTCAAGATTGGGGAGTCCACTAAACATATTAAAGAACTATTAGTCAATGCATTTGGTATTTTTAATGCTAATCTAAAACCCTTAAAATAACTTTTCAAACACAAATATGGGTTATGAGAATGGGAATATAGATCCTTGCCACTAGAATGTCCAAGAAATAGGATGTTCTGATTCAAATAGTGGGTGATATTGGGTTTTAATAGAATAATTGGAGATTAATAAAGATAATATAATATTTATTATCTTTTTTTAGATAAATTACTAAAACTTTTAACTTATTATTTATAGAAATGAAAATACATATGAAATAAAAAAATTCACTATGATCCATACATGAATAGTATGACCTTATCACAGACACTAATTTTTAAGAATCTAAATGCTTCTTATATTTTGTTCTATTCTTGGAATGGAAATTAAATGTCCTAGAAAATTTGATTCTTAAAGTGTCTGATCAACATAATTATGTTGAATACTTTTCTATATATATGAAACATTTGAATGATGCCTCAAATGTTAAATATTTCACGTTATCATCCATGAAAAATGTGATTCAAAAGAAACATGAGGTCATAGATGTGTATATCATGTTTTATAATGTTTTGGATCTTTAACAATATATTGTTAGAGAAAATAAATATGAGATATCCATTTCATTTTTAACATGCAATTTGGAAGAGTTAGTGCCAGCTGGGCCTCATGTAATCAAGCTTATTAGATACATTAAATTCATAAAATTATAGAGGATCAGATTCCTAGATGAGTTTCACATAGATCGCATACTTTCTTCACTACTCATGTCATTCTCTAGTTTTATTTTTAATTATAGCATGAGTAATAATGATAAGTATCATTAAAATACCCTTAAAATCATTATCCAAATGGAAAAAGACTAGGGTAATATAAAAACCATGTTCATTAGGTTTAATAAGAAATATAAGATCAAGGATACAAGTCCCAAGACTCATAAAAAGTCAAAATATCTTGATTATCATACTTCCATGGAGAGGAAGATCCATAGTTAGGGAAAGGAAAAAGAAGCAGTATGTTTTGAATGTGATAATAATGTCTTCTGGAATAGGAAATATACGTATAATAAAAGGGAATCTAATGGTGAGTTTTTTATCAAATTTAATATTTCAATATCTGTGCATTAGGTATTATATAAATCTTTGGGTGCTCACATATGTATAAAAATGTTAGAAATAAGTATAATTTAAAATATTTCTAAAGGAGAGGTGGATTTGAGGCCTGAAAATATTGAGAGACTAACTGCTCTATTCATTATATAATTCCATATTTTGTTTCCAATATGAATTTTAGTAGTTTTAAGATATTGTTATTAAGTACCGACTATTACCAAAAAAATAATTTTTGTATCTTCACTGTATACAGATAATTTTTTTCAAGTTTGGAAATTAAATTTGTTTCATTTATAAAAGAATTATATTTTATGGGATGAAACTTTTAAATAATATTCTTTATGTATTAAATTATGAAACCATGTATTGTAAACTAATAATGAATCATGTTCACATGACTTATATAACATATGACTGTGGCATCATCATATTGGTCATGTAAATGATATTTGTTTGATAAATCTCTATCAAGATATTTATTTCGAATCTTTTAATATAAAATCAATTTAAATATATCATACATTTTTAGAAGGAAAAATAACCAAACAAACATACAGTGGACATGGTGAAAGGTTTTTGGAGGTTTTTGGATTGGTACACTGTGATGTATATGGAACATTTGTAGTAAAATCTAGAAGGGGTATTCATTCTTCATAAATTTTAGTGATGAATTGAGATGATATGGATATGTATATTGTATGAGTTATAATTATGATTCACTTGATAAATTCAAATAATTCTTTAATGGTGTAGAGAATCTACTAGGAAAAACATAAATAAGATTCAATCTGATGGAGTTGGTGAATATCTTTACCAATAGTATATAAATTTTCTATAGGAGTTTGAAATTCTATATCAAATCACTCCTCCTTACACACCACTGTGGAATTTATTTAGTGAATGTAAGAATTGTACCTTTATATACATGTTAAGGTCGATGACGAGTCATGCATATCTTCCATTATCATTTGTGGGATATACATTATAAACCCCAACACAAACATTGAACCGAGCGATAACTAAAGTGGAAAATAGAACATCCTTTGATTAGTGGAGTGAGAAGAAAATTTTTAGTCACATACACATGTATGGGATTGCGAGACATGTTTATGTCCATATCAGGAAACAAACTATCACCCCATGACATAGTAGAGTGTATCATTATTGGATAACCTAAGGGAAAAAAGGATATTACCTATATAACCCCTTCAACAAGAATGTTATTATCACTAGAAAAGTCATATTTATTGAGATGGATAACATCCTTAATAAGGATAATGGAAGAAATATTGACTTTGATGATGTTTATTCTCAAGATACACAAGAGTTTGTACAAGAACAGACTCTATATATCCCCTTAGAATAAGTACTTACAAAAACACATGTATTGTGTGGGAGTATCGGAGAGGTATGAAAACTAGAGAGATATGCTTTTCTAGTCACTAATAATGGTTACTCCTTATTGGTTTATAATAATGAACATGTCTCCTATAACGTGTTATTTGAGATCTCATAATTTGTTAGATGAAAAGAAGAAATGAATTCTAAAATGGTTTCCACGTATCAACAATATGTTTTGGTTTTAAATGATCCTCTAATTGATGTAAATCATATTTTATGAAAAATGGAATTGGGGTGAAAATTAGATAATTAATTTAATTTAATTACCTATAAATCAAGGTTAGTGTCTAAAGAGTGTAAAAATTATCATGGAATTGACTATGATGAAACCTTTTCCCCAATTTCCATTTTTAAATCTATAATAATTGTACTTACTATAGAAGATTATCATGGCTATGAAATTTGGTAGATTGATGTTAAAACATATTCCCATAATGGGAACCTTTAAAAATATGTCCATATGACACAATCAAAATGGTTTGTGACTCCACATGATCCCAAAAAGTTATACAAGTTACATAGATCCATTTATGAATTTAAACAAGCATCTAGATCATATAACATTTGATTCAATGAATCTATAAAATAATTTTGTTTCATTAAGAATGAGTGTGATCCATTTTTTTATATGTTTTTTATTGGGAATATAGTCACTATCTTGGTAGTCTATGTTGATGAAATATTACTTATTTCAAATGATAATCCAATCTTACATTCTATTAAGGACTGGTTAGAAAAATGATTATCCAGGAATGTTTTAAGTGAAGAAACATGCATTATAGGGATCATAACAATTCATGAAAAATAAAAGAATATTATTAGACTATGTCAAGGTACATACATTTACTAGATACTAAATATATTTTTTATGGTACAATCCAGGATGTAATTGGTTTCAGTGTCACATGGTATAAAAAATTCCAAAACAATTGTTCCCTCAAACACAATAGGAAAAACAAAGAATGAATAAGATCCATATTTGTTAAATATATGATCAATAATGAATTTCATGATATGTAAAATACTTTATGTTTTGTATGAATTAAACATGGTATTCAAATATCAGGTTGATCTATAGGCATAACATTGGACAATTATTAAGTCCATCCTTAAGTATCTGAGAATAACTAAGGATATATTACATGTTTTTAGAGGAGACAATGAGCTTATTATCAAGTTTTATAATGATTATCATTTTCAAATAGACAAAACAATTGAAGTATTATTCAGGATATGTTTTTATTGTCAACAGAGAAGTTGTGAGATGGATGAGTTCAAAGCATCCAGTTTTCATTCATTCTGCATCAGAGTATGATTATATAGTAGCTTCTTATGTAGCCAAAGTATATGTTTGAATATAAAACATTTTCTAGGATATTTATGTTGTACATATCCTTAATGAACATATCACATTATATTGTGATAATAATTTAGTGCAAGATCTTGCAAAAAATCCAATATCACACCAATGAACAAAGAACATACACTAGAAGTATCACCTCTTGAGTGATTTTTCTTAGAGGGGTTATGTTTCAAAAATTAGAGCTTACACATAAGAAAACATAGAATAACCCTTGACTAAGTCATTATCTTAGTAGAATCCTGACTATCATGTGAGAGCTAGTGAACTAAAGGTTATTACCAGATGGATCTAGTGAAAGTGGGAGTCTAATGGAATTGGTTCCCAAGAACCAACTTTTGTGTACATTATTATTACCAATATTCATAGTTTTAAATATTAAAAAATACTTATCAAATAATTAATATTCATTATTACATAGTGTGTGAAAATGTTTTAATTGTAGTAGTCGCATTAAATGTTTATATAAGTTCCCCTCTATGATGAGATCCCAGAAGTGTCATGAAAATATTCTTAAATATATGTTATATAGCTAAATGGAATATTTGAGGGGAATAAATAATACAGTATATTGGAGTTGAATACTCATAGTACATTGAGGCACCTTCTAATGGTGTTCTAGTTTGGTATTTTCTAGTAAAGTAGATTATGAGAATGTGACTTTCTTGTCAGAAATGCACATTTATATATTTTATTGGATGTTCCTATCAACAAATTTTTATATTGATCTTTAAATATTAATATAATTATTAATGGATATTATGAGTTGCGAACAATGATGTATTGATGAAAACTCTGTCCACATTTTATTTAGGTGAAGTAAGAAATGTTGGGTGTGTCACAAGTTACATTTAATTAATTAATAATGTGAGAAATTATTTGTCCCTTCTTTTGTTTAACAAAAGTTGATATCCTAGGCTATTTGATGTAAATGATACAACTTAAATAAATCCATGTCCATGGTGTTCTATAAGAAAGTTCAATTTCTTTAAATTAAAATAAAACAGACATCAATTATATATGTTGATGACACTAACATACAATATTATTGATTACAAATATCATGATAAAGGGATTATATTACATAGTATGAATTTTTTTGAGGTTTTATTTCAATAGAAAATTAACTTATTTCTCTATGGGTGTCATGAAATGTTTCTAGATGTTAGACTTTTACATTGGTATTCTTCGCATAATACAATAGAGAATGAGGCCTAGAGGCTCACACACTAAGTGTATCCAGAACATCATTTAAATATTATTATTATTTATTATTGAACATGATAAATAAATATTATCCCCACATGTCCATTAATAATTATTCATGTCTGTTTGATCGCAGATATTCCATCACTAATTATATTATAGAATATTCTATGAGCATAATATTTAATAAATAATTATTTTTTAATTAGTCAATATGAAATTTTTTCTATTTATTGGAAAACAATTAAGTAATATTTATTTATTAACTGATTAATAATTATTCAAGGCCATATAAATATTTTGGAGGAATGAAGGAATATGTTTAATGGTCTGGTGATAAATAATATATATTGAATGTTATTTTAATAAATAATATTCAATTAACTCATGAGTTTTTCACATGTCAAAAAATAATATTGTTATTATTATAGACATGGGGTTTTATAGAGATTAAATAAATAATAATAGGACGTGTGAAATTATAATTTTCTAATCCTAGTAGTATATAAACCCAATTATATTATTTCTTATTAGATGTTTCCATTTTTTATGTACACAACAAAAAATTTAAAAAGAATCATATCAATGCCCTAGAGAACTCCCTTCTCTTATAATTATCTCAATAATGGAGAGTGGTCCTCCCCCACCACCACTCTAGATTCTAGAATGATCGATGAGAATCCATATTGAAGTGAGGGGATATAAAGGATGACTGATGTAATTGTGATGATATGCTTTTCTAGAACCTGGATATTCATACAGAAATGTTTGGAGGTTCTCATATTACATGAGGATCACTGCAAGAGGGAACTTACATTTGATTCCTATATCACGATGAAAATAAAACCTGGATATATTTTTAGATTTAATAATTAATAAATAATACATTGTATACTAATTCTTTAGTTCGTTAAATTAATTATAAATAATATATAATGATCCTAATATTTCATTTTTTCATTCTCATGTCAATTTATATTTGATTCAATTTATTTAGTCGTGACTTTAATCGTCGATGTAATTCTTAGATTAATCCTAGATTATGACAAAAACCCGATTTGGGTGTGGACAATATGGTGCTTCTACTACACCTGGAACATTAAGATTTCAATTTTTAAACTTTTTTAATGTTTTAAAGGTTTCAATGGGGTACTCATAAAATATCAAGAATATTATATTGATGGCGGATTTAAAGATTAAATTATAAAAATCAAATTATTTCCACATTTTGATGCAAGATTTAATTTGTGTCCCTTTATAATAAATTCTTCTTAAAAAAATTCACATATTAACCAGGATTTACCTCTATTTTAAAGTTATATATTATAAATTTATAGACCCAATTATGGTTTCTAACTATAGAAAATAATTTTTTTCATATTTAATTAATTAGACATGTTCTTATCACCATTATTATGTGATATAATGGTTCAGTTGATGGTTTACTTTCTTAGAGAGATATAACTATATGGAACTATACATTATAAATGGATGTACACCATTGAGTGGTATATGAGAATTTTATATTGTTATATAAAATATTAATGTCAAAAATACTGTTATATTATAGATTTTATATTATTGAGGAGGTTGTTGAATTCAGTATTGACTGCATGTTTGTTTTGGATAGAATTGGTCTCCAAAATATCGTCCAAATGAGTACCTTGTGGAAAACGTAATTTCAAGAAGTTATATTTTCAAAATTACCAATATACAGTTTGACTAATCTCAGTATAAAACCTCAATATTTTAGAAAATTAAACTATTTTCGATGGTGTATTCAGTACACAACATTGAGCTTAAACATCCCATGAAATATATAACCTTTACAACCTATAAAATTAAATTAGAAGGTATAAAAAATAATATATAATTTATTATATATATATTTATATATATTTTGTACTAAATATAAATTATTGATAAAGTTCTATTAAATAATTAATACATTTTTATTAAGGTAATTTTATTCTTCAAATATATGTTTTCTTCAAAAATAATTTTTATTTCTTTCTGAGAAAAAAATATTTAATTAATTTTTGAAACATTTAGAAACTCAATTTGATAAAATAAGCATAATTTTTTATATTAGAATATCAAAATTTACTTTGGGTGATGTTTTGGGATTTTTTAGAAAATAATTATTTTTCAATGAATAGTTAAGAATACCAATTTATGCAACAAATGTCATTTATTTTCAATAAATTATGTAAATTCAAATGTACCATTATTTTTTGAATATGATGTAAAATTATATAATTTTAATTAATTTTTTATAACCCATTTAATTATATTTTAATCATCTTTATCTTGTATTTTTGTATAAATAAATTGTTCTATTTAA
Source organism: Viscum album (assembly GCA_963277665.1). Taxonomy (NCBI): domain Eukaryota; kingdom Viridiplantae; phylum Streptophyta; class Magnoliopsida; order Santalales; family Viscaceae; genus Viscum; species Viscum album. Next base: position 210,453,480 of record OY728155.1, on the reverse strand, counting down.
AAATGGTTTTTTCTTAAAACTATTTTAATGGGTGTAATGTTTCTATTTTTTAATTTATTAAAAAAACCCATAATAAGGAAATATATAAATTAAATTTATATATTATATATAAAATAATATTAATTGATATTCATATAATATTTTTATTAGTCACATATTTAATATAAAATCATCTTTTTCTTGAAAAATACACTTCTCAAAAATCCACTTTATTATCGCATCAGTGGGTTTAATTTTAATTAGAATTTTAGAAATTTTTTGAATTTAATTTAGTAAAATATATTAAAAAAATTTAATAATAAAAAATTATATTATTAAATAATTAAAACTTAATTTTTTACCATAATTAATAGTGAAAACAGTAAAAAAAACTAATTTCAACGGTAATGGTGAAAAAGGTTTTACTAGAGGTTAAACTGAAAAGATAAGGGTAAATTGACCTATAATATTGTTTAAAAACTATTTTATGGACATATTTCCACTTTATAATTTATAATTTTATATAATTGTCTATTTAGGATACTTTCATCATGAAAAAACATGGGTACACCTTTTTTTCAAATATTACAAGTGTGCCACTCACCTCACTTATAAAATTCTACCCACTATCCTTTCTTATTCATATATATAAATCCATTTGAAACAAAAAAATAACTACCCAAAATTATTTCTTACTTCCATATCCATATATTAGATACCTTATTTTTATCATAAATTCATTCTATAAAGCCGTTTAGTTCTTATTTGGGGAGGTTTTCTGAAGAAGAGGTATCATGCTTAAACAGACACCTTTATTTTATTTATTCTTCCACATCGTTAAAAAGTTTTTAAATTATTATTATATAATAATAATAATATATAACATATAATAAAATGATATTATTTTAATTTTCTATCCAAAATAGATACCCCCTTCCATAAATTGGGATTCAAAATCATCATTCATATGTATGGCGGACCACCGCCTCACGAACCGATGTCATTTGTTTTTAATCATCACCTCTCACGGATTTATATAATGATTTATTCAAAGTATAAATATGATACTTGTAATATATTTATACTTTTATAATTATTATATCATATATTACTTTTTTAATTTCAATTCTGTGGGGGACAAGACAACATCGCTATTGTGTTCGGCAGACAACCGCCTCACTATGTGATGTGATATGTTTTTCAATAACCCTTTACATGGAAGGAAATGTGGATAAATTTAATTAATATATGTGATATATATTAAATAGTTATGATATTCATGACATATTTATAATTTTAAAAATATAATAAAACTTTTTTTCTTACTCATAAAAATGATTACATCATTCGTGCAGACATGTGGATTACCACCTCCACAAAGCGATGGGATTATTTTTTTAATCTTCAAAACAGATGGATGATATATTTAATTATATTTAATGAAATATCATGGTATTTATTATATTTTTATAATTATATAAAGAAAAATTATTACTTACCTTATTTTCATAATGATTGATGAAAATAGAAATGTTACTCATGTGTACGTACGACCTATCATCTCCATGATTGCAACATAGTTCATTTTTAATAACCATATTTTATTGAATGGTTTAAAAATTATAATTTATGTGTGAATATTATAAATATTTCTAGATTATTATTCTTTATATGTTGAAATAATTATATCTTTGACCACAGTCAACACACCAAATCTGTTTTGAAACAATGAACCGAACATCCTCAAAACACCTAATGTGGAATTAATGGCTTAAGTATTTTAATATGTCAGTAAAAATATATAAAATAGATTATTTAAGTATAAATTATTAAAATAATAAATAGTTCCTAATAAAAAAAATCGATATAATCTTATTTTGCTAGAGTTAAGTGACACACATGGAGAGTTTGGACTTGAGTTAAGAGTTTCACTACTACAAAATAGGCTGATAATTGCACAAGAAATGGCTTTTATTAGTGCTATAAAAGTGATGACTGCATGAGAGAGGATACAATTTCGGGTCTTTTACCAGCATTAAAAATCAATGATAAAGGTGTCGTTTATTGGTTCTTATAAGAACACTGATAATGGGTCTTTTATCATCAATTATAGAAGAACTGATAAAGTATACCTTTATCATCACATTTAAAAGTGCTGATAAATGTGTCCTTTATCTATGCTTTTAAAAATGCTGATAATGTTTCATTCTACAGTGTGTTGTAATAGCACACCATAGCACCAAAAACACAACAGATATCAACGAAAACAATGCACAACATAGGATTTAAATGAAATAAAATTTAAAATACAAACACAAGAAAAAACACTATATTATATACATTTCAAACATTGGTTTATACAATTACATAAATACAAATTATTACATACATTCAAAAACATAAAAGTTCCATTACCTTTTAAATGTTACCTAACTCATTCTATTGCCGAAAAAACCTCCCCTGATCAAGTAAAAGAATGTACCTATATAAGAAAACAATTATTATGTTAGTAAAAATATAAAGAAATAAATACACAAAATGTGTTAATTTCAATAAAATTGATGTCAATTTTTAATAAAAAGACACACTTGGAGTCATACCGGTCACACCGTGCATCATATTGAGGTTAAGATTATTCCAACACATCTCAAATGAATTGTGGATAATTTTACTAAAGTATCAAACCAATAGTAATGTGTTTTCTCTCTTTTGAGAATGTCAGTTGTCTTTTTTACCAATATGTCAGTTTAAACTGGAAACATAAACGTTTGACTCATTCCGATAACATCGTGTATCAGTTTTATGTAAAACATATTCCTAAATGTCACAAATTAATTATAAATTATTTCAATAAATTATCATGGAAATTTGAGATTATTTGATCAGTTTATAGAGAATGACACTTTTTGAACTTAAATATCACTTTTAAAATGATCATAAAGAGTTTGAGTCGTACTAGGAACATCATGTATCGGATTGAGGTGGGGTTGATTCCTACACATCAAAAATGGCTTATGGATAATTTTTTTAAAGTATAAAAACAATATTAACGTTTTTCTCAGTTTTGAGTAGGTCAGTTGTCTATTTTACTACAATTTATGACAATTATAATTAAGTAGATGCACTTTGGGTCATACTGGTCACACCATGCATCAGATTGAGGTTCATCTGATTCTTACATGTCCCCACTAACATATGGATCATTTTACTAAATTATAAAAATAATATGAATTTTTTTTCTTCATTTTGAGTATGTCACTTTTCTTTTTTACTAAAAATTCATTTTTAAATTTATACATTCACTTTTACTCATACCGATCACATTGTGTATCTAATTTAGGTGTTGTTGATTCTTACACATCACAAATTACTCATAAATCATTGTACTAATATATTTACACAATTTTATTGTGATTACCCATTATTGAGTAGGTAATTTGTCCATTTTACAAAAAAAAATATGTTAATTTAATATAAAAACAGGCACTTGAAGCCATATCAGTCACACCGTACATCAGATTGAGGTGCAGATGATTAATGCATGTCTCAAATAACAATTTGATTATTTTCCTATAGTATCAAAACAATATGAATGTGTATTTTTGGTTTTGAGTTGTACAGTTGTTTTATTATAATTGATGTTAATATTAATTAAAGATTCACATAGAGTTATTCCAGCCACACTCTGAATCAGATTGAGGTGTGACTAAATCCTATAAGTTCCAAATCACTTATGGATTTTTTCATAAATTATCAACAAAATATGAATGTGTTTTCTCAGTTCTAAGTACATATTTTATAGTTTTTAATAAAATGTCATTTTAAACTTGAAACACACATTTTGACTCATACGGATCACATCCTATATTGGTTTTATGTGAGAGTTATTCCTACATGTCACAAATTATTTATGAATCAATTCCCAAAATATTTAATAAAATTACAGCTCATTTTCTTAGTTTTTAGTTAGTAAAACTTTTAATTTCAAATTTTTATTATAAACTGATAACGTACATGAGTCAGTTGACTTTTTTACTAAAATTAATTTGAATTTTAAATAGAAATAAGTACATGGAGTCATACTAGTCACATCTTGTGTCATATTGAGGTGTGGATAATTACAATATGTCCCAAAGACTCAAAACAATCATAATTATCAATGTCACCATGATTTTCATCAACATTATTTTTAAAACTGCTGACACTGCATGGGAAGCTGCGACCAAACCACATCAATTTGAAAAAAAAGAACCCATCTGTATAAGAAAAAATTTATTATGTGAGTAATACTAAAAATATAAATTAAACATAAATATGAAAAAATATATTAATTCATTTGACAAAGATTTTACTATGAAAAAATTAATATTACTTATGTAATTGAGAAGAGGTAGTTGTGTTTCTCTTCCTTCAAAAGAAGTATAGTAACTTGAAGGAAAGTGATAAATGTCAACAATAAAGGGGTTGAATTTTTTGAGGGAGAAGAATTTTATAGATGTTTTAGTGAAAAATGCAAGAAATATGGACAGATAACCCCAACTCAAACAAAAGAATCCACTTGTATAACAAAACAATTATTATGTGGGTAATATTAAAAAGAAATAAATTACACATAAAAAATGAAACAATACATTAATTCTATGGAAAATGATTTTACTGTGAAAACATTAATATTACCAATGAAATTGATCAGAGGAAGTGTCATTATTCTCCATGAAAAGGAAGTGGAGATTACTATAAATAAAGTGATAAATGCAACATTGTATTTGTGAAAGGTTTTTTAGGGAGAAGAAGTATGGGTATGTTTTTGTGTAGAAAGGTATGAAAGATAGCCAGAGTACCCCAACTCAAAAAAATAATTCAAATACATAATAAAAATATTATTATGTGAGTAATACTAAAAAAAAGATAAACATAAACATGAAACAATACATTAATTATGTGGATAAGGATTTTACTTTTAAAAAATCAAGATGACCTCTATGATTAAACATTCATCCAACATTAAGAATTTTTTTTGAAAAATGGGCCTAAGCCCGAAAAAGTAATGACGGGAGAAAATAGTAAAGTCTAAGATAATCATCTTTTAAAAGACTTACACATTCATGGGGAAGGGACCTGGTGGTTGTAAAAATGTTACATGAATTAACTGGAGAGACACTGGAGGACAAGAAGTCCACAACCATATTACCCTCTCACCACATGTGGAAAATAACTATGTAACTAGAAATCATATTTCTATATATGCAAACAATATAGATGATAGAGAAAGGGATTGGTATAACCATTTTGATAGACCCTTGGATAATAGAGGATTATGTATCTACTTTTGCAATCGAGATATTATGAGAAAGACACTAGTGCCAAAATAAACAATAATGGAAAACATGATAGAGCTGTCAAGGATGTGGAAACCCCTCCCCCTCTCATCATAACATTGATGCAAGACCCATCAATATTCATTTTCAGACCAGAAGCAGGAGGAATCCATTGCACCCATTTTCCCTGTGAAGAAGATTCGTTAGTGATGCTAGGTGACAATTTACCCTACAAGAGTCAACGGATGGAAGGGGAATTTTTCCATTTCTTAAACATAGGATCTAAGTATACGGCTAATGAACAAGCTCGAAAGAGAAAATCTAGATTCGAGTTATTCTTCCCCTTGTTCCACCACTTGTTCCTGGAATTCCATAGAGTCTAACAACCTATGGCCATGAACATCATTCACGCCTTACACTCTTGAGAGTTAGTCTGTGAATTGTGAAATAAGCAGTACAGAAAATTATTACTAGTGAACTCATGATTATGGATTGCACAGAAAAATCCAAGGTTGTTCAACATAGAGGCTGCCCATTTCACCTCAAATAAAATATGGTTGATAGACTCCTCACTATGACATCGGGAACAACTACATTCTAAGGCCAGCGAGATACCTCGTTGTAGCACCATATTTTCAGTCATCAAGGCATCATTATGGATACTACAAAGTTGAAAGGAGAGCTTATCCAGAATTCATGTACACCACAGATATTCTCCCCACACATCAAGCTCAGAAATCCCACGAAGAAAATGATAATAAACATTCATTGAGAAGATCCTCGAGGCGTTGGTAGTGAAGACTAGTCGATCAGGTTCTAGACAGGGTGTAATTCTGTTGAAGGTTGCATGCACCTAGAAGTAAAGGGTCGTATAAATAGAAGAAAAATATGTGCTGGCATGTAAAAAACAGATATCTGAAATAGGGAAACCTAGAAATGAAAGAATCCTCCCCATCAATTAAGTGTTCCAGTAACTAATAGATCCAAATCTAAAAATTCAATGTGAGTGATGTTGGAGGGTTGGTAAGTGAAGCAAAGCTGAGTTCCATAGTCTGGATCTCTTACAATCTGGACCAACTGTACCATTCTTATATTTTATGGGAATCAACATTTCCTACAATGATTTCCCTTCAATAAAATTCCAGGATAATATTTCTTGGAAACTATCTATGGTAATTATGACACTTCGTAATCCAATGCCTCCATACTCGACATCACAGGCCAGCCAATAGCAGGATGCCCAAAAGAATTTACCTTCTCTATGTGTATCCCAAATCAAACCATTAATGATTTTTTCAATGCTCTGGAGGATGGCCTTAGGGACAATGAGGGAAGACAGGACATGGACGGGGATAGAGGTGAGGCCTCTATTAACCAAGGTTATACAACTACCAAAGGAAATAAAGTATTTTTTCTAGTTGAGAATGCGGTTGGAGATTTTATCAATTATCCCATCATAGTGATGAATCCGAACTCTACCTAGGGAAATTGGAGTGCCCATATATTCCAAAGTAAAGGTTCTTTTTTGGATTCCCAAACTCTTTGTAATTATCTTTCCCCTTGCATCCGGACATGAATTAGGTAGATAAACACCACTCTTCAACCGGTTGATGTATTAACCGGTCCATTTAAATTATAATGCACGTACCTGGTCAAGATCCTAGATCGATCAAACATTACCATTCATGAAAATAATCATATCAGCTATAAAGGAAAGGTGGGAAGGCCCTTTAATGTTAGGTTTTCAATGGAATGGACACATGTGGCCCTCGTCAATAATTTTGTTGAGATATCTTCTAAACACATCTTTAACCAAAATAAAGACACTTTGGGATAGAGGTTCCCATTGTCTTACACATCAAAATAATTTGAATAAACCATAGATTCTTACCATGAAATTGATGGAAAACCATGGGATAAAATGCATCTAAGGAAGAGATCAATAGCCTACTATGAGAACACCATGCATCACATAACTCTAATGACAATGATCCACTCAATATTATCATATTCTTTTTCCATATCTAGATTTATATCAATGTTAGAGACACGGACTTTCTTATTGATATTCATTATCATTTCATGAGTAATGGCTATTACAACTTGGGTAGATTTGCCACGAATGAAGCCACGTTGATCCTCAGAAATCCACTTTTAAAGATGGATGGAGAGTCTCATGTTGAGGAATGTTGCTAGTACATTGTAGGTAAAATTAAAAATGTTGATCGACCAGTACTATTTAATAGAGGATGTATTTGAGACCTTTGGAATAATGATAAGGGTTGTTACACAAGAAACCCTAGATAGACTCCCCCCACAACATCGTTTCTCTTCATGCAAAGACATGACACATTGATTCATAGCAGTTACACCATGCCTTGAATTGATGTACTGCTGATTTATAAACGTCTCAATTGAATTATCGATTGTTTCCCTAATTGTGAACAAATTACTTGCCTCCATTGACACCTTTCTCAAATCATATAAAACCCTATCATTTTTTATTAATAAAATAAAAACTAGTAAAAAGAAAGGTTTTATAGAAAAAATATTTTAAATAAATACTCAATCAATTATTTTATTAAAGTTTTATCAGGATTCTTGTTGATAAATTTGATGTTAAAAGTGAATTTAATTTATCATTAAATCTTACTCCAAGTCAAATAATATAAATTAATTTAAGTAACGTACACTATTCATCTGGAATTACACTATAGTAACCCAAGACCCCCAGGCTGTGCATCACTATAGTTGCATATTTTGATTCTTCCATCTATAACCTCCCAATTTCTTGCTCTCCCATCACTATATCATTTATCTGGTTGTGTAGAGATTTTTATATAGAAGGAGTTGGTGGAAAATTTGGTTTTGAGTTAATAACTAGTGTCAATGATGTAATTCTTGTAAATGGGAGGCATTTACCATTTTAGAATTAGACCACTATAACTAATTATTATCTCGACACCCACATTGCCACCAATTCATTCCAAATAAAATCTCCTCACAACTAGAGAAACAATAGAGTGAAGGGATGGAAATAAATGTGGAGGGTGGAGATGGAAGAATCAAAATACGCAACATCAATGATGCACAACCCATGGGTCTTGGGTTTCTATAGTGTAATTTCAACTGACAATTGTAAGTTACTGAAAATAATTTATTTGACTTGATGTGGAGTTAAAGTTAATGATGAATTAATTTCATTATTATCCTATAATTTATACACAATGATATTTTAAAACATTAATAAAATAATTGGTTGAGTATTTTTTCTATAATTTTTTTCGATATAACTTTATTTTCTTAATAGTTTTTATTTTATTAAAAAATTATAGGGTTATATATGATTACAAGATGAGTTCAATGGAGGTGCGTACTTCATTCATTCTTACCTTGGAAGGAAATAAACCTAAACGAGGTTCACACCCTAAATTGTCAAAAACTATAAAATGTAGGTAACTCCTCATTCGATGCATAGAAAAAAAGTGAATCTACCTAAATATTTAATCTATCCTTACATTGGACATCCATGCATAAAATATAAGCATATGAAAAATAAATACAAAATGAAATAGTTCATAGTATAAATAAATAGTTATCACAAGTCATCATAACAAAAACATCAACACATTATATAAAACTAAATAAAATACATCAAAATTAGGCACATGGGTTTAGAATATAAAATACACTTGGAAGAAATGTTTGATAAAATATTACAAAATGAAATTTAAACCTGAGTAGGTCCAACATCATCTACATGACCCACACTCACTCACTGAAACCAGACATCCATTAATAGATAAATATGAACATAAATGTAAAATAAAGTCCTCATCACCTAAAATAAAATAGGAAATCTTCATACACACACATACATCGGTGAGAATGAAAGGTGTGAATCAAACACGACTAGTAGGATTTCATAAAAGATTCTATACAACTCCCTTTATAAAACATTTCATTAGGGCTAGTTTGAACATAACATAGAAAATACGTTTTCATATTTCAATGAGAAGATATAAATAAAAATCGAAACAAACTCTATCATTTTACTTTTATAAATCATAAAATAATCCATTAAAAATGAGTCATATAAGATATAAATCATAAGTTTAAAACTTAATCTTTGAATGCATTTTTTACTTTTAAATTTCCTTCACACCATAAAAGGAGTTATATTAAAATACATAAAATAACACCCAAACCATTTCCTTATTTCCTTAAAATCATTTATCAAATACTATTCAGAAATAATTTACAACTTCACTTTATAAATCACAAGATCCCAAAATAATTGAAATTTTTTTGAAATAAATGAAAGCACCTTAAAAAAAGATTCAACCATCCTAGGAACCAATATATCATAGAGGAAAAAATGAATGTATAATTACCAAACAATGGTTCCTCAGGATAAAATGAAAGATAGTGGATACAAACAAGTCATGAAACAGAATCCCCTAAAATACCGAATGGGAACTAAACATCATGAGAAAATTCCTAAGATATAAGATGAATTTAATAGAAAATTGACTCCTCAAAACACTCACTAAGACCCTATATAAAATAATAATTGCCATTCCAACTTCCCTTTTGGTCTCACTAAGCACAAAATAAACAAATCCTAGCAGGGAACAAAATTTCAACGGAAGAAGCTAGTGTGTGAACACCAATATAGTGTATCACACATCCAACCCTTATACTTAGCTACCTAGGATCTTTTTATATCAATCAATATAGGTGATAAATCAAAATGGAATGAGTATTTCATATGAATCAAGGAAAATAGGAACCTACAAAGGAAAATTGGAACTTACCTCACTAGGGTGAATAAAATATGAGACCCTTAGATCTTGATCTTGATGTTTTCTTCAAAACCCTAACTGAAACCAAAAACCAGTTTTTGGATGATGATTCAGAAATTGGAGGTAATCTATTTTTGTAATTCATGAATCAATTCACCGAGGAGGAGCTCCGGCAATGGGTGGATTCCAAATAAAGCTTCTGATATCGTGATAGGTTTGTAACATTTTAGGTTTCTTTAATTATATCAGAACACTTTTGTCAATTCTTTTATAAAATCACTGATAAAGAGTACTTTTATTTGTGATAATTATTTAAGAACTGATAAAAGGAATATTTATCATTGATTTTGTATCACTAAAAAATCGAGGTGTTTATCAGTGCTACAAACTGATGATAAAATCCATATTTATCATCAAAGAAGTTATAGTGCTGATAAATATGACATTAATTCGCATTGTTTTAGTGTTGATAAAGGATTTATAATAATTATTATAAATAAATTTTTTTACATATATAATTATACTTAATTAATATATATATATATATATATAAGTTAGGTAGTCGCTGATTGCAGCTACATACCTCAACGGGGTTGGGCTACCCACCCCCACTAATCCTCTTTGACCTCCCTATAAAAGGTAGTGCAATCCACCCCCAAAGGGAGAAGTCAAACTATTGAGGGATAGAGGAAATTCTCATCAATAAAATATTTGTCTTCATTCTCTTCATCTTTCTCTTCTATTCTAGTTTTTCTTATTTTAAAATTTTTTCAACACGTTATTAGCATGAATGCTCAAAAAAGAGAGAGGTATGTTTTTGTTTTTATTTTCACCACCTGGTTATATTATTATGATTATTTATTACTTTATCTTAATTTTACTGCCTAATTGGATGGTTTATATGGTTTAAATTTTTTTTTCCTCAACTTGATTGGACAGTATAATTAAAAAAATCAATACATACAAGAATCTTTTAAATAATTAATGTGATATATTTAAGTATTTAATTTCATATTACCAAGTGAAAGATTTATTAACAGATTAGGGTGGGATATATATATATAATATTAAATGATAATATTAACCTGGTATTAAATTTTTCTAGTTATCATCTACTCAAGTCTCACAAAGCTCAAATTCACCACTCTTGACATTACCAGAATTAATTACATTCCATGGTCTATGGATGTGTAAATGTATCTTGAATCAATGGATCTCATAGAAACCATTAAAGAAAATAATTTTAAAATCCTCCAAAATAATGCAAAGGTGATGATATTCATCATAAGATATCTTGATGAGTGTTTGAAATGTGAATACCTCACAAAAAGAGATACATGCAAGCTTTGGAAGAGTTTGAAAGATACGTATGATCATCAATAAGAGATTGTTCTTCCAAAAAACCATGATGAATGGAATTATTTACGCTAGAAATACTTTAAAAGGGACAGTTATTACAATTATTCCATGATTAGAATTGTATCACAGCTCAAGTACTATGGTATTGGGATTACATATACTGATATTCTTGAAAAAAAATATACGACATTTCATGAATCTCACATAACCCCAAAACAAAAATATCACATGTGGGGGTATTTAAAATATTCAGATCCCATATCATCATTAATTCTATCAAAGATGAACAGTGAGATTTTGATTAAAAATAACCAGTCTCATCCTACTAGTTCAGTGGTATAATTTCCTGAAGAAAATGCTATATTTCATGGAAATAATCATGGAAGAAGTCGGGTACATGATTCTCATAGTGGATGTGGTTTTGGAGGCAAACAAAGTTGAGGATATGCTGATAACCATGGGCCTACTCAAAATGAATATCAAAATCAATGGAATATGAACTCAAACACTCTGAGGAATCCTGAAGATTCCTACTACAAGTATAGTTCTAAGGGACATTGGTCTCATGTTTTTTGAACCCCAGAGTATCTTTCTAATCTATATAAACAATCTCATGAAGTAAATAAGACTAAACCACACTTTATTGGTACATCCTATAAAGAGAAAGAAAAGGATGTGAATTCTATTGTGAATCACAAGCCATCAAATGATTATTTCACTTACCTCAATTTGGGTGATTTTACATGTAAATTTGATGAGATGATAGCTGGAAATAATTTATAAAAATTACAATATTTAGGATATATTCTATTTAATTCTTTCTGTAGGTTTAATATTTTAGATTTTTTATTATTTTAGTTTCACAAGGTGTTTCTTATAATATTATTCCCTTTACATTGAATCATTGAAATGGTTTACTTAAATGGGACAGATATTTTCATAACAAATAGTGGAACAACACACACAATTCTCAAGAATAAAACAATATTTTTTGATCTTAAATAAATAATACTGATTGTGAATACTATATAAGGTCATCCATATCTGATATAAGGGACTGGTGAAGCAAGTTTTTCTTTACCCAATGCGAAACAAGCATTTATAAAGGATGCACTATTTTCCCCAAATTCAAAAAGAAACTTCTTAAGTTTCAAAGATATATACGAACATGGGTATGATACTCAAACTATATCTGAGAGAAATGAAAATTCCATGTGAATTACCATTAATAAATTCTGTAAGATTCATATATTATAAAACTACCAAAATTATAATCTGGATTTCATTATACATATATATGTATAATCGAAACTCATATTGTAGTAACAAATTAACCAATAATCGTTAATTTGTGGCTTGACTGATTAAGTCATCCTGGTTCCGAAATGATGAGAAAAAAAATTTCAAGTTCTCATGGACATTCAGTAAAGGTCCAGAAGATCTCTCGACTAAGAAAAATTCCATTTGAGGATTGTTCGCTTGAAAAGTTGATCATGAGACTATATCCTGATAAAATTAAGGCCAAAATGCCATATTTTATTGAATAAATTCAAGGGGAAATATGTGGACCAATTCATCCTTCATGCGGGTCATTTAAATATTTTTTGGTATTAATTGATGCATCCAGTAGATGGTCAAATTTATGTTTTCTCTCAACTCATAATGTTGCATTTTTATGTTTTCTTTTCCCAAATAGTTAAATTTAAAGCACAATTCTCATGTCATTTCATAAAGAAAGTAAGTCTAAATAATTTTGGAGAGTTTAACTCTCAATATTTCAATGAATATTGTACAGAAATAGGGATTACTATAGAGAATCATGTTACCCATGTGCATACACATAATGGTTTAGCTGAATCACTGATAAAATACCTCAAACTTATTTTAAGACCATTAATAATGAGAACAAAGATACCGAGCTCTGTATGGGGTCATGAAATATTGAATTCCTTGAAATTAATTTTAATTAGGACAAGTGTATATCATAAATACTCTATACTCCAATTGGATTTTTCCCATATTCCTAACATCTCCCACTTAAGAATATTTGGTTGTATAGTATATGTACCAATTGATCCCCCGTAACATATGAAAATGGGACCTCAAGGAGGCTGGAAATATATGTAAGACATGAATCCTCATCCATTGCCAACTATCTTGAACCACAAACTAGAGACGTATTTATAGCATGTTTTGGTGATTTTCACAATAGTAAAGAAGTATTCCCATCATTAGGGGGAGAAAAGAAGAAAAGGGAGGATATTTCATGGAATGTGAAAACGTTATGTTTTATCAATCCTCCCACCCAGCAGTGTGAGATGGAAGTAAAAAATATTTTACAATTTAAAGAACAAGAAAATCAATTGCTTGATGAATTTACAAACTCAAAGGTCATGGGTAAACCATATATACCAGCTATAAATGAACTATCTAGAATTTATTTCCCGAAGACACAATTACATAGTGATGTTACAGAAATCTTAAAGACACGCCTCAAGCGTGGAAGATCAATTGGATCTAAGGGTAGAAATCCTCAAAAACAAAATGGGATAGGTGTAATTGAAAACCCCATTATGGAAGCATGTGTTCCATAAGAAAAACACAATTTAAGTGTTATTAAAGAAATACATGATGAGAATTATAAAGAGAATTCACAGGATATAGAAACCCCTTATGGTTTTGAAAATAATTAAATATCTCTTAATTATATCACTATATGTGATATATGGAATCAGAGTAATAAGGAAAATATTAATGATATATTTTCATATTCTATGTCACATGATATAGAAATGAAGACCCTAAACCAAGAGCTGTTATAGAATGTCAAAAATGAACCGATTAGAATAAATTGAAAGACACAATGCAAGTTGAATTAAATTCACTTAGTAGGTGAATAGTTTTGGAAATATCATGCTCACACCAAAATTTGTGAAGCCTGTTGGATATAAATGGGTTTTTTTCATAATAATATTTAGAAAAATGAGATTGTAATATATAAATCACATCTTGTCACACAAGGTTTTTCATAGAGACCTAGAATTTATTATGAGGAGACATATTATCCTATTATAGATGCTATTACTTTTTGATATCTAATCAGCCTCACAGTATCTAAGAAGGATAATATGAATCTTATAGATATTGTTACATCATATTTAAATGGTTCACTTGATAAGAGTATATATTTGAAAATCCCTATAGGATTCAAAATACTAGAAGTATTGATATTAAAACCCAAAGACATATGTTCAATTAAATATTTGAAATCCTTGTATAGATTAAAACAATATGGGAGTATGTGGTATAATTATTTAAGTGAATATTTGTTAAATAAATGGTATGTAAATATCCCCATATGTCCATGTGTTTTTATTAAGCAAACAACATATGTATGTGAAATCATTTCCACTTATGTTAATGATTTAAATATCATAGGAACTCTAAAAGAGATCAATGAAGCAATGAGAAACAAAAAGGATAAATTTTAAATTAAATTCCTAGGAGAAACCAAGTATTTTCTTGGATTAAAAATTGATAATATGCCAAGCGGTATATTTATACATCGGTAAAATTACACTGAAAAGTTCTTAAAACGTTTTAATATGGATAAAGAAAATCCTTTAAGTAGTCTAATGATTGTTCAGTCTTTAAATATAGAGAAAGATAAATTTTTACCCAATGATGAAAATGAGGAGTTGGTTGGTCTAGAAGTACCATACCTTAGTTCTATCAGATCACTAATGTATCTTGTTAATTGTACTCACCCTGATATATCTTTTCCTATGAAATTATTGGAAAGTGTTTGTTCATCCCCTGCATGAAGACACTATAATGGTATTAAACATATTCTTTTATCATTGGGGTACTATAAATTTGGGTTTATTCTATTCTAATAAACTTGAATGGAAGATGGACAGTTTTATAGATTTAGGTTATTTATCTGATTCACATATATCCTGATCACAAACTGGTTATGTTTCAACAGTAAGAGGTACTACCATATCTTCAATATCACAAAAGTAGACCCTCATCACAACATCTACAAATCATGCAGAATTTTTATCATTACATGAAGCATGTCAATAATGTGTTTGGTTACAGTCCATGACTCAACACATTCAAGTGGAAAGTGGATTGACTATGGATAGTAGCCCAATAATTTTATTCTAGGATAATACATTGTACGTCACACAATTTAAGGAAGGGTTCATCAAGAATGATCAAACAAAACATATACCACTGAAATTTTCCCCCCTCAAATAAGAGATAATAAAGAATAGAGATTTCAACATGCAATATGTCTGATCCAGGGAAAACGTTGTAGATTTATTTACAAAGGCACTACCAACCATTATCTTTAGAAATTTTGTACATAATATAGGGATGAAAAGATTCAAAAATTTGTAATCTAATGTATCTTTCAGGAGGAGTCTACTTGACTCTACTCTATTCCTTATTCTATTTTTTAACCCACGTGATTTTCTAGCAAAGGGTTTATAATGAGGCACTATCAAAACACATATTACAACTGTAGGGGTGTACATCCCAAGGGGGAGTGTTAGGTAGCCACTGATTATGCCTGCATAATTCAACAAGGGTGGGTTTCCCACTACCACCAATCCACTTTGCACTTCCTATAAAAGGCAGTGGAATCCTCCCCCAAATGGACAAATCAAACTGCTGAGGGATAGAGGAAATTCTCATCAATAAAATATTTTTTCTTCTTTCTCTTCATCTTTATCTGTTATCCTAGTTTTTCTTGTTTTAAATTTGATTTTTTCAACAAAATACAGAAAATATATTCCTTATTTAAATATATTTATTGCAATTTTATAATTATTTAAATATATAATTATTTGTTTATAAGTATGAAAATAGTTTTTAAAAATAATATTTATATCATTATATATATTTATATAATTATATACATATATATATATTAAATATATATAAATATAAATATATCAAATATATTCATAATTTAAGTGATTTTACTATAAATTTAATAGTTATTTAAATATATTTAATTATTTATTTATAATTATAATTTTATAATTTTATAAATATAGTATGTACATTTTTCAATATATGTTTTCTTTAAATATTTTTGTATAAATATTTTTTATGAATATTTTTTTAACATTATTAATTAATATCTAATTTTAAGTGCATGAGTTTTAAAAAAAATTGAAATTGGATAAATTAAAAATAAATACACTTTAATAATATTAAAAAAATAGATAATTTTTGTGTGTGTACATTGTATATAAAAATTTATTAATTACATATATCTAAAATTAATAAATCACACATTTGATCTATATTAATTTGAAATATCAAATGAAAAACAATTATATGTCCATTACTCTATTCAATTAGTAAGTAATTTTAATTCTTATTAATTTTTTATTATAAAACATTATTCAATAAATATAGCACATAAATATTTTATAATATATAAATCATATTTATAGACATTAATATATATATATATCATATATTTAATATATATTATTTATTAACATTGTCAATAATCATCTAATTAATAAGATGTTTAATATTGTTCTCAATTTACTTATTGTTAATTTTAATTTGTTTAATTTCCATTTTTCATATCTAATTTTTTAATACATAATGTTTATTAGTATTTATAATGTATAAATATTATAATCGATTCAATAATTTTTTCCAATATTATTTAATTAAAAAAATCTGAAATATTTTTTTTAATAAACTCATTTTTTTATTAATTTAGTTTTTTTATTTATTCATACCTTTATGAGTGCAAAAAAACACAAATAAAGGACTCCTTTATGAGCACCAAAAATAAAGCACCGATAACGGGTACTCTTTATCAGTGCTACAAATAATGCACTGATAAAAGATATCATTTACCAATGCTAAAAATTAATTGATGATAAAGTGTTTAATTTATAAATAATTTATCTAGCACACATAATGATTCCATTTATCAGCACGTTTTTCTAGTGCTGATAAATACATGCGCTGTTAAAGGCCAATTTTATAGTAGTGTTTCCTCATCTCACTTTTTATTTCTGTGAGACGTATTCTATATTCACCACTTTTTTTTATTGGGTGGTGTATATACTAACACTTTTACCTGTAATAACATTAATACTTCATAAATCATGTTATTTTAAGTTTCTATTTTAATTATTTCATTAAAGGGGAATTGATGTGAAATTTAGCAGTGGTAAACAATTTCTTAACTGAATTTCCTTTGATTGGGCTATAATAGTTCTTCATTTATATTATTATTTCCTAATTATGTGTGTAATTAAAATTTTAATATATTTTATTTTATTTAAAATTATTTTATGTGGTTTTACATTTGATACAAATAATTGATTCATAAATTATTTCTTAAATTCAATGGTATGTTTTTTTGTAAGGGTTATTCATCTCAAATTCCCTTTTATTGAGACATATATTTATGTTATGCACCTATACTCATTTTTTGAGGTGTATATACAACCCTTTTACATGTAATATCATGAAACTCATTATTTATGGATATTTATAATATCCTTTGAGGTTATTATTTCATAGGTATTATGATTGAGGAGATATAAAAGTGGAAAAATCTTTATGTTATAATCTTCTTTATTTTGAGATTGTTTATGTTCAAGGTTCTTTAAGATGAAATAATGTGATTCTATTTTTATGGACCACATATCATTTTTCTCCAATTTTAATAAATTTGTTTCACATGTTTAATTTCCATTACCCCCCTTATTGAATAAATAAGCATCAAGGAAGTTGTTTGTATGTAATACCGATGCAGAATGTTCTTTTAGATCGAGTATCATTATCTTCCACAACCATTTCTTCTAAAAAAATGTTAAAACAATTTGTTTCTAAAATAAACTTATTTCTTAAATAGATTTCACATGATCTTTTACCTCCTTTTAAAATGTTTTAAAAATTAAATTTTCCACCTTTTCCTAACTAGGTCACTTTTGACTAACTTTTTCATTTTTTTGGAAAATATTTATTATTTTTAACATCTATAACATGAATGGATTTTCCCTCTATCATGTCCATTATTTTCCTCACAGTTTACTTTATATGTTTCTAATGTTTTTTGGAAGGAAAATAATTTCACAATTATTTTTAAATTGTTAGTTTTTATAAGAGGTTTTCAAAAAAAAGGTTCTTTTCCTCAAAAAATGTTTTCAATGATATTTTAATGGTATTTACATTCATTATCATCAAAAACCCTTGTTTTTACTTATAATCCAATGGGTGTATTTTTTAATGATAACACCTCTTTCATTATCTGTATAGACTGTGATTATTTCAAATATATTGTTGTGAAAACCATTTCATTTCCACAAGTTAATCTTGTTTCAAAATAATTATTAAGGAAACCGTTCCTTTTTCATCGGTTAATCATGCTTCAAATAGATTTTTTTATAACCCATTTATTCTCCATGGGTTAATCATGTTTCCAAGTGATTATTATGAAGCACATTTCTTCTCTATAGATAATTCTTGTTATAAAAGGAATAATTGTTAATTATATGAGTTTTGTGATGAAATTCATGATCTATTAACTTTATTTATGGTTCATGGAAATTGTTATATGATGGGTTCACCCAAATAGAGCTAGGTGAGATGAATATATCTTATACTATGGGTGTTCACATATTGTTCTTCAATGCATTGGGTAATGATTATTTCTCCTTATAATTATATTATAAGTCATCTGAATGTTTATTTCAATTGTAAGTGTTTAGTAAGGGTTCTATGAAGATAATTTCCCAAGATACCAACTGGTTTTTGTTATGAATCTATGGGTTATAAATTTTTACTTTTCTCAATATTAATATCACAAGGATCATGTTTTTTATTTTATTGATTCTTTCCTTTACTAAATACTAATCCCTTGTTTTCATGTTTAATAATCTTGGTATTGATGGGAATGAGTTCGCTTATATTATGCTAATTCACTTTGATTATTTCATCATACCCTTATGATCATATTAATATCACTAATGACATTAAATTGGTAATTCTTATGTTTACCCTTTCCGAGTATTTGAACCCACACTTCTTATGTTTCAATTTCCTCAAGATATCAAGAATAATGTTAAATTAATTATTTATATAATTTTTTAATTTATATGATACTAATGACAAAAATATGGACTTTGAAAATTTAGTTATAGTGGTATATAATGTTCATATTTGTGAACCAGTTCTTTATGAATCCATGATGAATAGAGTTTTTCTAAATTTTATAAAATAATAAACCTAAAATTTCATTGAGAATGTAAGTGATCTAATATTTACTTCTACTTTTTTATGTTTTGGATGGTGAAAATTGGGTCACATTAATTATTATCAAATTTATAAATGAAATGTTTAGGATTTCATCATTGGAACTAAGAGTATGGGTTTGGGGAAATTATAGTTGGTATCAAAAGATTGTTTAGATAACATTGGATATTAGGTTGTTTTCACATGACTTTATCTTAATAGTTATGGATAACATCATAGGTCTATAAGATTATGGTTGATCATGTATTTACAGTATTATACACCCATTTTGAGGTTTTAAGTTATGATATCTTAAATATATTAATGAAACTTTTGGAGATATTTTATTGGGTTAAACCATATGTAAATATTTGGTTTAATGTCAAGTACTCTTTTACATTTTCCAAACATAAGTCCTAAGGTATTTATAACCTTTAGAGTTTATATAATCTTGGATTTTGAGGTAATTATGGGGATATATGTTTTATCATATATATAACCATTGGATTGTAATGTGATTTAGTGACTAAGTAATTAATGTTATTTCATAATAAGATCACTGTGTTTTTTTGTATTCTTAGCTAAATGGTGTGATATATCATTTTGGGTTAAAACACTCTTTCATGTTGAGGTTATTAACGTTATTTTGGATATAGGGTCTTTTATATCTATAATGATTTAGTTTCAACATGGGTATTGTAGTTAAATTTTTGGGATTAATGTATTATTTGATAATATGATGGTTTATTCATTTTGAGAATTATCTTACCATGTGCAAAATTTTATTTTTTGGTTAAAATATAAATATAGGAGGAACATATTTCTTAACCCTTTTATGGTTATTTGGTTCTTTAAAAGTTTATTTGAGTAATTTAGGATTGAAAAAAATTCATCTTGAATAATAATTATTTAGAGAAAAATATGGGATTATGGTGGACATTGATTAATTTATGAAATTAAATTTATAAATTAATTATATTTCATGATTATCATAGTATATATGAAAAATGATTGTTAAACTCAAGGAAAATGAACTTGAAAAAAAAAATTCTTATTACCATAATTTTTTATGATATCGATGACCGTTTTCACTCATCTCTGGTCTATGGTATTGTGGTAGTTAATTTTATATTGATCATTACCTTTCTTGTTATCGATGATCAATGTCACTCTATATAATTATTTTGGCATTAAAATTTTATTATATGTATTAATATTCACTTCCCACCTATGTTCTTCTATTCAAAAATCGTGTATAATTTCTTCCAAATAACCTTCATATGTCCTTTTCTACCTTTTTAAGAGGATGTCTTATTAACAGTTTATAAGATGTGGGATTTCAAAAAAGAAATTCTCAAATGTAAAACATTTAATTATCAAGATAAATTCAAAATTTTCAGGATCAATTTTATTAAATGGGGGGAGGATGTAACACCCCAATATTTTAGAAAATAAAATTATGTCTAATAGCATATTTGATAAGAAACACAAAGCTTAAATGAGCTGAAACATATATAACCATTATAAAATAACCCTTAAAATGTTGGGTATGCATATTATTAAATACTTTCTGATATATATATATATATATATATATATATATATCCTACTCAGTATAAATTATTGATATATTTTTGTTAAGTAGTCAATCAATATTATGTAAAGTTATTATATTCTTCAAAAATATGTTTTCTTAAAAAATTATTTTTATTACTTTCCATGAGAAAATATTATAATTTATTATTTGAATTATAGAAAATGTATGTAATAATATTAAATTAATTTTTTAAATAAGCATATCAAAAATTAATTTGGGTGAAATTTAAGGATTTTTTGGAAGATATTGATTTTTCTTTGAATAGTGAAAAATACCGATTATTGTATAAATGTAAATTCTTTTCCAAAAATTATGTAAATTTAAATGTCCCATTATGTTTTAAATATGATTTAAATTTAAATAATTATTTTTTAATTATATTGAATCCACTTAATTTTATGTTAATCGTCTTTATATTAGATATTATTATAAGTAAATTTTTTGGTTTAAAGTCAATAATGCTTATCCTTTTTAACTAACTAATAAACCCCTTATTTGAAATTAATTTAATTAAATTTATATAATTTATATCAATAAATATTAATTTATATTCATAATATCATATAGTTAATATAAAATCATCTATTTCTTAAAAAATACACTTCTAGAAAAACCTGATTTCCCATCACAACTATGGGTATAATTTGAAATTAATAATTTTCAATTATATGAAATGAATTTGGTATAATATATTTCTTATTTTGAATAAAAATAATTTTGTTTTATCTAATATGTTCAACATAATGTTTTACCATAATGAATAGTGAAAACATTAAAAATTAATTACAGTGGTTAAGGTGAAAATTGATTTACCAAGGGTTAGACTAAAAAGAAAAGGGCCAAAATGTCCCAAACACATGCCAAAAACTTTTTTATATCCATATTTTGGCCTTATAATTCATAATAATCAATAATTTACCACTTTTAAGTCTTTTGGAATATAAAAAATGTAGGCCCCCCTTTTTAAAATAATCATTACAAGTGATCCACTCACCTCACTTATTAAAGCCCCCCTCCTATCCTCTAATCGTAACCCATTAAAAAAAATTATTTTGGAAAATAATTTCCCAGATATCTTCATTAATTCTATTCAAACATCCTATATCCATTATTTTGATCTAAACCCAATCCTAAGAATTGTTTAGTGCTTACCTAAGGAGGTTGTCTGATGATACGGTACCATGATTAACTGAACGTCTATATTTTATTTATTCTTCTAGATCCTTATAATATTATTAAATTATTCTTATATAATTACACCAGTATCTAAAATATACTCAGATATTACAATGTTAATTTAATAACTTAAATCAATCACTTCTTCTATCAAATGGGATATGAAATGATCGTTCGTGTAAACGGTGGACTACCACCTCGAAAACTGATGTCACAAATTTTGAATCATCACCTCTCACGGCGTGATATAATGATGAAATAAAAAGTATATATATGAAAATTTTAACGTATTTATACTTTTGTAAATATGAAATTATATATACCATTTTTAATATCCATTTTTTGGGGTATACAATAACATTGCTTGTGTGTACAACGGACTACCACCTCGCAACGCGATGTGATTTGTATTTCACAAATGTTTTACATGTAAGGTAATTTATGTGATGTAAATGAAATTATTATGATATTAATAACATCTTTATAATTCTGAAAATATAATAAATCATTTCATTTCTTAAACATAAAAATAATAACGTCATTTTGCACACATATGGGTTACCACCTCTACGAAGCAATGTGATTATTTTTTTCATAAGAAAAACACATGGATGATATATATAAGTATATTTAATTAAATAATGTGGTATATTTCAAAATATTATAATTTTGTAAATACCAAATATTACTTACATTCTATTCATAATGATAATTGGAAAATGGAGATGTTACTCATGTGAATGTTTGTCCTACCATCTTCATGATTATAACATAGTTCATTTTTCATAACCATATTTAATTATTTGTTTTCAAATTATAATTGATGTATAAATATGATAAATATTTTGTGATTTTTATTATGTATATATTGAAAAATTTACCTCTTTGACCATGGTCTACACACCAAAGTTCTTTTGAAATAATGAACGAACATCTTCAAAACACGCGATATGGACTTAACAGATTATGTCTTTTAATATATCATTAAAATAAATAAAAAATGATTTAACTATAGAGTAATAAAATTTTAAATGGTTCTTAATAAATAAAATAATTTATTTGATATTGTTATACATGATTTATAGTACAAACATGGAAAATATGGACTTGAGGTAAGGGTTTTCTCATCCCACTTTTTTATTTCTGTGATACACATGTCATATTCACCACTTATTTTTATTTTGTGGTTTATATACTTCCCATTTTACATGTAATGAAATTAATCCATCACATATTATGGCATTTCAAGTTTCTCTTTTAAAAATTTCATTTAAGGTGAATTGACTTGAAATTCACCATGTGTTAAAGACTCTTTTAACTCAATTTCTTCTCATTGGGTTATAATACTTCTTCATTGGCATTAATATGTAATGATTATGTGTATAATGAAGTTATATTATCTTATGTTTTCTTACAGTTCTTTTATATGGTTTTTCATTTGATACACATAATCAATTCATCAATTAATTCTCAAATTCAATGTTATGATTTTTTCAAGGGTTATTCATCTCAAATTCACTTTCATTAAGATGTTTTTATGATGTGCACCTATGTTGATTTGAGAT
The DNA here is from genome assembly GCA_963277665.1 of Viscum album. NCBI lineage: Eukaryota > Viridiplantae > Streptophyta > Magnoliopsida > Santalales > Viscaceae > Viscum > Viscum album. Next base: position 210,429,395 of record OY728155.1, on the reverse strand, counting down.
GTCTTTATACATCCCTTTTACATGTTATATCATATAAATACTTATTCACATGACTGTTAATATATCAATTGTTTTTATTCTTTCATGGGTATTATGATTGAAGAGTTACCAAAGTGGAATAGGATATATGTTAGAATCTCATTTCTTTTGATATTGTTTATGTTAAAGGTTATTTGGGAGGAAATAATGTGATCATATTTTCTTGAACCAAATATATTTTATTCTAATATGTTTATTAATGTGGACCACATGTTTAATTTATATCTCCTCCCTTATCAATTAAAAAAATAAAAGAAACTATTTGTAAGTGATGTCGATGTCTTAATTAATGTTATATCTACTGTGATTCTCTTCCATATCCATGTTTTTTGAAATATTTTCACAAAATTTCTTTAAAAAGGTTATTTTATTTTCTAAGTCCATTTACATGATATTTTACCTTATTTTTGAAAGGTTTTAAATGATATTTCATAATTTTTTTAATATGTGTCACTTTTAAATCCCTTTTTCAATTTTTTTGAAAAGAATGTTTATTTTTAAAATTTATAACATGAACGTATTTTATTGACATCATGTAAATTATTTTCAATGATGTTTCATTTATTTGATTCCATGTTTTTTTAAATAAAATTATTTTCAATATATTGTTTTAATTTTTATTTTTTTAATTTGATTTTTAAATTGAAAAGGTTATTTTCCTCAAAAATGCTTTTGTTGATATTTTAATGGCATTTCTATTCTTCAATGTCAACAACCCTTGTTGTTATTTATGTACCAAGGGGGATATTTTGTAATTATATGTTCCTTGTTCTTTCTCTAGATAGATTATTATTTTTTCAAATATATTGTTATGGAACCCTTTTCTTTTTCACAGGTTAATCATGTTTTAAAGAGATTATTATGGATCTTGTTTTTCCCCATGGGTTAATCAAGTTTCAAATAGATTATTATCAAACCCATTTTTTATGATTTAATAATATTTCAAAGAGATTATTATAGATCTCGTTTCGTTTCCACTGGTTAATCATTTTTCAAATATATTGTTAGAGAATCATTTTATTTTCTATAGGTTAATCTTGTCTAAAATTGATTGTTATCAATCCTATTTCTTTTCCACGATTTAATCACGTTTCAAAGATATTATTATTGAATTTATTTCTTTTCCATGGGTTAATCATGTTTCAAAGAGATCATTATATAATCTTTTTCATTTCAATGGGTTAATCATGTTTTAGATAGATTATTACAAAACTCATTTCTTTTAAACATTTTAATAAAGTTATTAAAGGAATAATAATTTTTTTATAAGATTTTACAATTAAATTTAAGCTTAATGTACATTATTTATGGTTCTTGGACATTATTTTATGATGGGTTCACCCATATAGCACTGGGTGATCCCGATATAGCTTATACGTTGGGTATCCCCATATCACAATCCAATGCATTGGGTAAAGATTATATTCTCCATAATATTATATTATAATACATATATATAGTTATTCAAATTATAATGGTTCTATAAGGGTTAAATGATGATGATGTTCCAAGATAACAACATGTTTTTGTTATGATTTATATGGGTTATAAATGTTTACTTTGATCAAGATTGATATCAGAAGGCTCGTGATTATTTATTATGATTGTTTTGGAAATAATTATAGTGAAAAAGACCAAATATTTTTCTAGATGAAGATAAAATATAATAAAATAATCATAAAGGAATGTGAAGAATGTCTCACATGACACAATGATTAACATGGTTCGAGAATAATCCCTATGTCCATGGAGAGTCAGAATTTAACTATGATTCAACAGAAGAATTACAGATAGAATATCATAGTTTCCGAAACTAAACCCCTAGATGAAAATGTGATAATAAAGAAGATGATTAATTTTTCTAATAATCGCACAATAATTCCACTATGATTTAGTGACCAGTGGCTAGAATTGTGCACTATAATAGTATTGTGGCAACCCAAGTCTAAGCTGTTATTATGGCTGATGGAAATAAGTCCATAGATATACAGTACTTATCTCTCCAAATTCTGTGATGTTATAGTAACAATTCCAAAATATGCACTATTACAATTCCCTATTAGTGTCATCCAGTCAACTCTTCTGTAGGTTTTCATTGATTCTAAAGGAGGTCAGATTTGTTGCCTAATTTTTAGTTTGGTTTATTAGAATTATCCCAAAAATCATCCATAATGGATGGGGCTACACCAATCCCACATCGATGACTATTGCCTTTGTTAAATCCTTATTCCATGTTTTCATGTTTCATGATCTGATTATTGATGGGTATGATTTATCTTATGTTATGTATATTCACTTTTATTATGTCATAATATTCATATATTCACCTTATTCTAAATGAGGATATTCAATTATAAATTCATATGTTTACCCTTACTGATCATTTGAACTCACCCTTCTTATGTTTTGTTTTTTCCTATGTTACCAATAATTATGTTACATGAATTATTTAGTGCAGGGTTTCATAAAGATAATGATGATGAAATAATGTTAATGAAATAAAATCTATGTTAATTAAGATAAATTCTCATTAAAATACATGGGAATTGTTTGTTTAATTGGTTTCTCTAATTCTCAAAAAATACAAAACCTAAAACGTCCTTGAGAAAGTAATAGATCTGTTGTTTTACTCTTGTTGTTGTAATTTTTGGATGAATAAAACTGGGTCACCTTCATCGGTATCAAATCCACAAATGAAATATTTATGATATTAACACAGGATCTTGGAGTGTGGGTTAGGGTCTGTTAGAGTTGGTATAAATGGTGGGTTTAGATAACATTATAGATTAATATGTTTTCATGTGATGTTATTTTAAGAGTTATAGGTAACATCATAATTCTATTCGATTAAAATTTATCATAACTTTAAAGTCTTAGATACCCCTTTTGTGGTTTTAAGTGTTGAGATCATAAAGATGCTAATGAAACTTTAGGAGACATTTTATTAGGTTGAAGTATATGTAAATCATTGTTTTAAGATAAAGTATTAATTTACATATTTCATACATATGTTTTAAGTTATTGATAAAATTTATGTTTTATATGATATTGTATATTGTGAAAAGTATGGTAACATAGGTTTTATCATATAGATAACCAATTTATTGTAATGTAATTTTGTGACAAAGTAATTAATGTTATTTTAGAATAATATTTATATATTTTTGGGTTTATAAGATGAAAGGTGAGATATAACATTTGATGTTAAAACACTCTTTAATGTTGAGTTTATTAAGGTTATTTTGGATATATGGTCATTTATATATGTAATTATTTAGTTTTAACTTTTCTATTACTATTAAATTTTTTATATTAATGAATTATTTCATTATATAAAGGTTTATTCATTTTGGTAATTATCTTACCATGTTCTAAAAATTATGGTTTTAATTAATATATAAATATATTGTGAATAGATTTATTATCAATTTTATAGTAATGTGGTCCTATAAAAGTTTATTTTAGTACTTCAAACAAGAAAAATATTCAACTTTATTACTCTTTATTTGGAGAAAAATATATGATTGTGGTGTACAGTGATGGTTGGGTTATCCCTTAGGGGTTTGTGGTCCACCTTTACAACCTATGTATTTTGTGTGTGTGTGTGTGTTTAATGTAATTGTACCTCCAAGAACCTAATATATATATTTCCTTATACTCCTATTCTATTTGAAAAAATAATTCATTAACTATAGTAAAATAAAATTGAAACAGAATTTTGTCATATTACCATCATTTATGATGATATTAGTGACTTTCTCCATACCTCTTTTGTTTATGGTTTTTTGGTTATTAACATTCTCTTGATCATTCACTTTCATGTGATTGGTGATCTCGGTCACTATATATCATTATTTAGGAATTCCACTTTTCTTTCATTTCCAAATATTCACTTCACAGAAATTTTCTCATATTTTTAAATATATTATTTTTTATTTCATATGACCTTTGTATGTCATTTTCCCTCTTATAAAGAGGATTTTTTACAAACCCATTTTATGATATGGTTTTTTTAAAAACATATTTTCAAATTTAAAAACATTTATTTTTTAAATAAATTTAAAATTATTAGGTTGAAATTTATTAAATGGGGGAGTATGTAACACCATGATATTTAATAAAATAAAATTATGTTTGATAGTATATTCGACACTCAACACTGATTTTTACAAACCAGTGAAATATATAACCATTATAACCTATCCATTAAACTAGAAGGTATAAATAATATTAAATAATTTATAAAAAATATATATAATTACTATTAAAAATAAATTATTGATAAATTTTTAGGAGATAATCAAACAATTTTTAGTAACTTAATTTTATTCTTCAAAAATATGTTTTCGTAAAAAATGATATTTATTTATTTTCCTGAAAAAAAATTATGAATAGTTTCTTAAAGTTTTAGAAAATTTATTAGATAAAATGAACATAATTTTTTAAAAAAATATCAAAATATGATTTTGGTTAAAGTTTGGTGTTTTTAGAGACTATTGATTTTTCAGTGACAAGTGAAAAATACTGATTTTTGTAAAAATATCTTTTCGTTTCAATAAGTTAAGTTAATTTAAAAGATCCATTATGTTTTCAATATACATTAAAATTTAAAAATTATTCTTTATTTATATTTTATCCATTTAATTACATTTTATTAATCTTAAAATTTCATTTTTGTACAAGTATTCTTTTGAGTTTAAAATGAGTTTTTTAAAAAAATTGTTTTAAAATGCATAATGTTTATCCTTTTAATTTATTAAAACAACCTTAAATGAAGAATTATTTAAATTAAATTAATATATTATATATAAATAAATATTAATTTATATATTTACACTGGTTATTATTAGTCATAGAGTTAATCTATGGTCATCTTTTTCTTGAAAAATACACTTCTTGAAAACCCGTTTTGTCATCGTGTCTGTGGGTTTAAATTTAAATTAAAATTTTCCACTTATGTGATTTGAATTTGGAAAAATTTTATTAAATAATTTTAATAATTTATATTATTATTATATAATATGATGAACTTAATTTTTTACCATAATGAATTTTGAAAACCGTAAAAATTAATTACCCTAGTTAATGTGAAAATGATTTTACCTAGGTGTTAAATGAAAAAGATAAAGGTAAAAATTAACTAAAACATGTATAAAAACTATATTATGGATGTATTTTTAAATTATAATTTATAACGATCTATATTGGTACATTTGTTATCCTTGTGACAAGTGAAAATTTTGGGTACACCTTTTTTTCAAGCACTATAAGTGCACCACTGGTCTCATTTATAAAAGGTTACCACATATCCTCTATTCTTTAGACCTCAAAATCCATTTGGCTCAGCCAATACCTACCCAAATTTATTCATTAATTACCTACCCACATTTTATATCCCTTTATTTTATCATAAATCAATCTTAATAATCTTTTTGGTTCTTACCTAAGGAGCTTGTTTGAAAAAGAGGTATCATGCTTAACCTAGGACGTTTATTTTTCTTCTTCTTCCATGTCATTAAAATTTTCGTAAATTATAATTATATAATAAAAACATTATATACCATATAATTATATGTATTAGGTTAATTTAATAACCTAAATCCACCTCCTTTTCATCCAATGAGATACGGATTCATCATTTATATATACAATGGACTACCTCATCGTGAACTGGTGTCATTCATTTTCCATCATCGTCTCTCACATTTTGATAAAATGATTGATCAAAATTATATATATATGATATTTGTAACATATTTATACTTATATTAATATTATATCAATATAAAGTTTTTACTTTCTTTTCTGTAGTAGAAATGATAACATCACTTTTATGTGATGCAGACTACCTCCTCACGATACGATGTGATTCGTTTTTCACCAAGACTTTAAATAGAATGTAATAAGGATAATGTTAATGAATATATGTGATATATATGAAATAATTATGATATTAATGGAATTTTTATCATTATTAAATTATAAATATCATATTCTTTCTTACAATGAAAAATGATAATGTCGTTTGTGTGCACGTCTGGACTACCGCCAGCACGAAGATATGCGGTTCATTTTTTCATCACCACAACAAATAGATGATATATATAATTATATTTAATTAAATAATATGTTATTTATAATATGATCATAATTATGTAAATATAAAATATTCCTTACCTTCTTTCCATAATTATATTTGTAAAATGTAAATGTTACTCATACATGTGTACGGTTTACCGTCTCCATGATTGTAAAGTTGATCATTATTCATAACCATATATCATTATTGGTTTTATAAGTAAAATTTATGTATAAATATGATAAATATTTATGATTATTATTCTTTGGATTTTAAAATAATTACCTCTTTGACCACGATCAACACACCAAACCTATTGGGAAACAATGAATAAAACGCATTCAAAGCACCCAATGTGGACTTAACTGGATAAGTATTTTAATATTTAATTAAAACGAAATAAAATAAAGGATTTAAGTATAATATATTAAACTTGAAATTGGTTATTATGAAATAAAATAATTAAAAAAAATTATTATATAGAAGTTAAAGGAAACACATGTAAATTTTAGACTCAAAGTAAGGGTTTTCTCATCTCACTTTTTATTTTTGTGAGACATATGTCAAATTTCCCTCTTGTTTTTATTATGTCGTGTATATAATACCCATTTTACATGGAATAAAATGAATACATCATTTTATTTTATGTTTTTAGTTTTACCATTTCATTCAAGTGGAATTGACATTAAATTTACATTGTAGAAAATAATTTCTTAACTCAAATAACTTTCACTATGTTGTAACACATCTTCATTGACATTATTATTTCATGATTGTGTGTATAATGACTTTGATTATCTTATGTTTTATTCCAATTATGTTATGTGGTTTTAAATTTAATTCACCTAATTGATTCAACTATTAATTCTAAAATCCAATGTTATGTTTTATTTAATGGTTATTCATCTCAAATTATCTTTCATTAAGACATAAGTTTATGATTTGAACCTGTATTCATTTTTGAGGTTTATATACTTCCATTTGAAATATTATATCATGAAGCTCTTTATCTTCAAGATATTTAATGTATCATTTTATGTTATTATTTCATGGGGTTTATGATTGAAGAGTTAACAAGGTGGGAAAGGATTTATATTATAATATCATTTATTTCAGGACTGTTTATGTTCAATGTTATTTTGGAGGAAATAATTTGATCTTATTTTCTATAAAAATATCTTGTATTCTAATATGGTTATGAAATTCGTTCACATTTTTAATTTCCATTTACTCATTTATTTATTAAAGAAACATCAAGGAATTTATTTGTAAATTATATACTACAGCACATAAGGCCTTTAAAAAATTCTATAATATGGCTTCATCCATGCAGAAAACACTGACAATCGGAGTGACCTTAAAATCATTAGGCCTTTATCATTTCTATAAATATGATGATAAAATATACCTTTATTAGTGCTTTTATTTAGTGTGGATAAAGGATCCCTTAATTAGTGGTTTTCCTCACGTTGATAAATAATACCTTTATCATCACTTTTTCTATTGCTCGTAAAGGATCCCTTTATCAACAATTTTTCTAGTATTGGTAAAATATCCCTTTGTAGCACTATTATTATCCCTGATAAAGGGACATACTAATGCAGTATGTAGTTCAAAATAATACACACTACATAAGAAAAATTAGGGAGAAAATATATAGAGATAATACATAATTTAATTGAAATAAAATTTACAACACAAATAAAAGAAAAAAACAATATATCTTATTCATTTCAAACCTTGGTTTCTAAAATAACATGAGTAAATAAAATTTATAATATATATTCAAAAACATAAACGTTCCTTTTTCTTTGGTCCCTGACCCTAGGTTATGCTATTATTTGTCGAATAAACCACCCCAGCTCAAGAAAAAGAATGATTCAGTATAAGAAAATAATTATTATGTTAGAAATACTATAAAGAAAAAAATTAAAAACAAAATTTTGATATTAAATAAAAAACATATACTTTAAGTCATACTTGGAACACCATGTAATAGATTGAGTTATGGATAATTCGTACTACTCACACCATTTTTTATTGTTCTAAAAAGTAGGTTGTATTGAATTTTCTCACATCTATGGTGATAGAAAACTGACAATGGATGTGAGACAATTAAAGAGAACATGATTTTTTAGAACAATCCTACAACTTTCACACCATTTCCTATTCATATTCAATCATTTTATCTATAAAAATTAACTAATTAAGTATTAGGTAAAAAATATAAGGAATTTAATTATGTAATATCATATAAAATTATGATAAAAAAATCAACGAAATTTATGTTTATTTTTTTCAGTGTAATGTGCATGTTAAACTAAAATAAAACATTTATATGGAAAACATTCATGTTGAGTCATATCAAACACATCATGTGTCATATTTATGTTTGGTCAATTATTACATGTCATAAAAAAATTAGGGCCCATTTTCCTAAAGTTAGAAAAGAATAAGAGCTTGTTTGATCAATTTTGTCTATTTGATGAGTGTTTTAAATAAAAATGGAACTTTTATATAGAAAACGTGCACTTTGAGTCATTTCTTCCAAATCATGTGTTTTATTGATGTGAGGTCAATTCATACATGTTAGAAATTATTTATGAATCATTTTAAAAATGTTTGAAAATAAGTTGAGGTCCTTTACATGGTTCTAGTGCTATAACATGTGTTTTAACCTAAAATGGAAATTTTATACTAAAAACATGAACTTTGAGTCATATCGACCAGATCATGTGTTATAATGACATACAGTCAATTTTTACACATAAAAAATGAATAATAGATCATTTTCCTAAATTTTGAAAACAATACGATCTTATTTGATCAGTTTTAGCTATTTTATGTGTGTTTTTATGTAAAATGGAACCATTATATTAAAAACACGCACATTGGGTCATATCTACCACATCTTGTATCAGATTGATTTTTGGTCGATTATTACATGTATGAAATTAATTATAGACCATTTCCCTAAAATTTTAAAATAATGTGATCTTGTTTTCTTAGTTTTGGCTATTTGATGCATATTCTGAACTAAAACGAAACATTTATATTGAAAATACCCACTTCGAGTCATATTTACAACATCATGTGTTGGATTGATGTGAAGTCAATTCCTACACAGAAAAAATGAATTATGGATCATTATATTAAAGTTTAAAAATAATATGAACTGGTTTTCTTAGTTTTGGTTATGTGAAATTCATTCTAAAATAAAATGACACTTTCATATTAAAAACATGCACTTAAAGTCATACCAACCACATGAAGCATTAGATTGATAAGCTGTCAATTTATACACATAAAAATGAATTATGGATCATTTTCCAAAATATTGAAAAAAATACAATCTTTTTTCTATGTTTTAGCGATTTGATGTGTGTTTTACCCTAAAATGACACATTTTTAATGAAAACACATTGTTTGAGTCATATTGGTCACATCGTGTGTCATATTGATGTTCATTTTATACTCACACATCAAAAATGAGTTATGGACAATTTTCCTAAATTTTGAAAACAATATGAACCCATTTTATCAATTTTTCCTATTTGTTGTGTGCTTTTAAATAAAATAGAAATTTTGTATTAAAAACAAAACATTGAGTAATATAGACCACATAATGTGATAGATTGATGTACAATAAATTCCTATGCATAAAAAATGAATTATGAATCGTTTTCCTAATGATTGAAAATAATCCAAGTTCATTTGCTCAGTTTTGGAAATGTGGTGTGTGTTTTAAACTAAAATGGAACTTTTATATTGAAAACATGCACTTTTTGTCGTACTAACCACATAGGGTGTCAGATATTATGTGAGGTAATTTTCTACTTGTCACAAATTAATTAGGGATCATTTTCCTAAAGATTGAAAATAATATAATCTCTTTTTTGTGGTTTTGGCTATTTGATTCGTGTTTTAAAGTAAAATGACACTTCTGTATTGAAAACACACACTTTAATTCATATTGACCACATCAGGCATCTGATTAACATTTATTAGATTGATACATGCCACAAATTAATTATGTATTGTTTTAATAATGTTTTTATACAATCAGAGCATTTTTTTGAGCTATGTGATGAATTTTAAACTAAAATGACACTTTTATATTGAAAACACACACTTAGAGTCATACCAACCACATCATGTGTCATATTGATGTGTGATCAATTAATACCTATCAAAAATGAATAATGGATCATTTTACTAAATTTTAAAAATAATATGAACAATTTTTTTGGGTTTTGGTGATCTGACACATGTTTTGAACTAAAATGTCACATTTATATTTAAAACACATACATCAAGTAAAATCGACTACATCAGGTGTTGGATTGATGTGCAGTAAATTTATACACATCAATAATTAATTATATATCATTTTACTAATGTTAGTAAACAATTCAATCTCATGTTCATAGTATTGGTTATTTGATGTATGTTTTCAAATAAAATGAAAATTTTATATTTAAAACACACACTTTGAGTCATACTGACCACATCAGATGTTTGATAGATGTGTGATCAATTTCTACATGTCACAAATGAATTGTGGATCATTTTTATAAAGTGTGAAAAAAATACTATGTCATTTTTATTGTTTTGGCTACGTGAAGTGATTTAAAGTAAAATTTTTCTTTTATATTGGAGACACATACTTAGAGTCATACTGACCACATCATGTGTTAAATTGGAATGTGGTTATCCCTACACATGAAAAATGAATTATTGATCATGTTCCTAAAGTATGAAAAATAATATAATATCATTTTATCATCGTTGGTTATGTGACATGAATTTTAAACTAAAATGGAACTTTCATTTTGAAAAAAATGAACTTTGATTCTTATAGACCACTTTAGGTGTCAGATTGATGTGTTTTAAATCCCTATACATCCCAATGAATTATAGATCATTTTCCTAAAGATTGGGAAAAATAGAGCTCATTTTTCTATTTTGTTGATGTGAATCATTTTTAAACTGAAATGACACTTTTATATTGAAAAAACATAATTTGAGTCATACCAACCACATCATGTGTCAAATTTACATGATGTCAATTTCTATACATTAACGATGATGTAAGGATTTTTTCCTATATTTTAAAAACAATTTGATCTAGTTTTCTCAGTTTGGACTATGTAAAGCACGTAATAAACTAAAATTACACATTTATATTGAAGACATCTACTTAGAGCCATTCTGACAACATAAAGAGTTGGATTGATTTTAGTTTAATTCCTACACATTAAAATGAATTATGGATTGTTTTCTTAAATTTTGAAAATAATCTGAGCTTGTTTTCTATGTTTTTATAATGTGATAATTATTTCAAACTAAAATAACACTACTTAATTAAAAACACACACTTCAAGTCATACCGACCACATCATGTTTCCGATTTATATAATTTTTATTCTTATATATCAAAAATAACGTATGGATCACTCTTCTAAAGTATTAAAACAATCTGAAATTAATTTATTGGTTTTGAGCACATTATGTGTGTTTTGAACTAATGTAAAAATTTAACAAAATAAGTATCATTTAAAAAAGATAATTTAATTAACGAAATAAATTTGATAAATTTATGGGAAAATTAATTAAGGAAGTTGTATGAAGTCACCTCTTTATGATGATTTTTTACACTCTAACACCTTGTATTCTGACATTCTTTTCTAAACAAATTGATTTCCTCCATTATACATCTCCTTGAGAAACAGATCAAAAATAATATATAGGCATAATGATACTATTTATTTACATATGAAGTGTATATCTAATGTCAAAGTCCATACTAGATCACAAACATAATAGGTAATCACCTAAATTTGATGTCAAAAAGGATTCTAACACCACATACACTTCCCACTCACCTCTAAAAAAATTAACATATTCTTTTGCATATGTATAATTTTGTAAATCTTAGTATTAATGATAAAATATAGAAAAATAAATGATTAAGAAATACTTTTAAAAAAATTGTAATTTCCTTCATAAATTACTTTTTTGTGGGTGTTAGTCTTTTGATGTTTTATGATATCTTTCCAAATTTTGAAAAAACAAATATCCACAATCATTTTTGTTAAACTTATTAGGAAACTATATAAAAACTGTTCAAAATGAGTAAATTATTTTCAAATGTGTTTTGATAGTTAAATATTTCTACATGTGCACTAATAGGTTTCCATTTTAATAAATATATAGGTATATTTTGTTCAATCACTGACCTCCTTTCATGATTTATCCTATATTAATATATTTCTATGTCATAAAACTTTATTGGTAATACAAAAACTAAAACATATAATTTTAAGTTGATTTCTGTGCATTAAAAATTCACAATGAACATCATATGTAGTCAGTCTGATGGAAATAAATGCATTGGATCTAAGAAAATGCAAAAATTTGGTATCCAAATCTAATGATATCATAATCTAGTGCTTCCTAAAAAATAGAAACAAATAAGTATTGAAAAAATAAAAATGTATTTTATATGAATAGATTTTAGAGTTTTACCTCAACATTGGCAGCATTAACAAGTGTCTGTCATCTATAATTTTCTGCTTAAACACCTTGGTTATATCATATCTTTTCTTATTAATTTCTTCCAACCCCATGTAAAATTATTAAATATAAATTATATAAGGATTAATGAATCCAAATTATTATTCACAAGTTTATTCGATTATATAGTATTAATATAAACTCATAATGAGAATATGAATAGTTATTAACTATAATAAACATAGATGATCATTTTTTCAATTTATGGATTATAAAAATATACCTTATTTATGTATTCATAACTAAGACTCACATCCATTAAAAATGAAGATTCTCATTTATACTCTCGAAACCCGCAACATCAATAATGAAAGTTCCAAAATTTTATTCTTTATTTTGAATATAGGACACACTACATCTTTTAATGTAGTTTCTACATGAAGTTATAATGTTAATATATATTATAATGGAAGTAGTAGAGAGAAGTTACCCCTAAAAGGTCATTTTGTATAGATACTCTATTTTCACCCTGTAAAGATTTGAAATATATTAAAAAATATTTCTAGAGACAGGTGCTAAGACAGTGTGCGATTATGAGGGACCATGAGTCAAGAATAAATTGTATAAAAATGGTAAATATATTTTATACCATGCACACATAATTTACATAAATAATGGATCATATCTTGAACAATGTCTCAGATTTAAAATATGAGACCATGGTTGAATATGAGCATGATATTTACCCTAAAAGTGACCTAATGTTGGTTGGGGTCGGATGTTGAGGTTAGGAGGCCATTGGTGGGTACGTTAAGTAAATTAATTAATTACTTAATTTAATTCATTCATTTAATGCCTTAAAACATAATTATCTCTATATATACCCTACTATATAAAATCTCTATGGTTAGCCACATAACCCTAAGATCATTGAGAGGAGGTTTCATCATTTTTCATTGGAAAATCAAGATCGGATGAGGACCCCTGATAGGATCAAGGTGGTTTGATAGATAGCAAACAAAGAAGATCTTCTTCATCGCAAAATAATTTGTTCTTCACCAATAAGTGATCTAATGTTGAGGTAGGTCTTACAAATTTTGGTTTACACCGTTTATTATATTTTTTAGTATGTTCAAGTATTTTATTATTTTATATATATTTAAATTAATCCTTTTTAGGAGCTTATGTATCAAATTAAATTTTTTATTCAATTTATTATTGATTATTCCATGAAATAACACCTTCCAATACTAGATTTTATGATCATTGTCCAATAATTCTTTTGCAATGATGTTATTACCATTTTACTTATTAATTTACCCCACTCATTCATCATGTTCATTTTCATTGGAACATACGGTCACAATTCAACTATTTTTTGGGTAGGGCTGAGTGTGATCGGATGATCAGATTCATGGTGGATGTGTACACAATTACCAAATTGGAGTTTTGAGGATGAATCAGAGATGATTTTGGGTACATTTGATGTCTTCATGGATCTGGGATCTGAACCGTGGAAGGAAATAACATGGTAGATGTGTGAGGATCCTGGTGGATTCGATTAGAGGATCAAATTATGATTTTTGACCACCGAATGGAAATAATCGATGGAAGAAGGAGTTTCCACTAATTTTGGATGGTCAAATGGATAAAATCATGACATCAATTCTATATTTGGAAACCATGTGATGATTTCATGGATTCTACAAAAAATCCAACTATACGCCAATTAGAATGAATAACGCACTGTGGTAGTCCCTTTTCTATGGAAGCTAGGGTTTTCATGTGAGTTAAATATCAGACATCGTATAGGACACCCATAATCCAAGTGATCCAGTGCTAGTGGCCTAGTGTGTACTCTAAGAATATTTGAACATGGGAACTTTTAGGCACAATACATGTACTATCACATAGTCAGTGTACATGGGAATAACTAGGAGATCACATCTTGGCCTCCGGAGGTCGATAAACATCGCGTAGTTCCCTTACATTTCATGTAGTAATACATGGACAGAGATTCATGTATTGGTTAGGACACAACTAAGAGACCAGGTGATGTCGCACACCATGTGACCCCCCTTAAACACTTTGTTCTTCCTTTTGAGGAAACTTCTACCTCTAATATCTCTTTCATTTTGACTTTAATTTATCCCATGGGTATCCTATTCTGAGTTTTTTCCAATATAGAACAAATGGTGTACTTTATAGTGCCTTTTGAGATATGATATGAGATGTTCCAAGCATCAAACTTTTTTAGGTAGTGCTTGATGATTGGTGTGATTGGGAATGATCCTTATAGAGTGGTTGGGGTTAGAAATCCCCCATACCCCTCAGGTTGGTTTGAGTGGAACCCTCCTATTGTATGAAAAAATAGGTCCACTCCCTATTATTTTCCACCCTCCAATTATATCATATCATGGGTCTTATACATATTAACTGGAACCCACCTATTGTATTAGGGCATGGGTCCTCTACCTATTCCGTTGCACCCTCCTATTGTATCAGGGCAAGGGTCCTATACCTATTGAGTGGAACCATATTGTTGTATCAGGTCATGGTACATCGACCTATTTAGTGTAACCCTTAAATTGAATCAATGCATGGGTCCTCTACCTATTTAGTGTAACCCTCCTATTGTATCCAGTCATGGGTCTTCTACCTATTTTTTGGCACCTTCCTATTTTATCGGGGCATGATTCAACTGTCTATTGAGTGGAACCCTCCTATTGAATCAAGGCATGAGTCCTCTACCTATTGAGTGGAACAATCCAATTGCATCAAGGCATGGTTCCCCTACCTATTGATTGGAATCCTCCTGTTTTATCAGGGCATGGATCCTCTACCTATTGAGTGTAGTCATCCCGTTGAATAGGGGAATGGGTCATCTTCCTCCTAAGTGGCATCCCCCTATTGTGTCAAGGAATGGGTAATCTACATGGAAATTGTGACCAACTGGTTTTTCAGTAGTGGTAAGTTTCCGAAACTACTCATAACTTCTTTGTATAGACACATGAGATAACAGGAAACATTGATGGACCTTTTGGAACAATTTAAAGATTCATTGTCTTGGGATGGGCTATTATATGTATATCCCATTTCTATCTCATCTGGGATTCTTTTAAGATCATATATATCTATTTCCTTTGGTTTTTCTTTGTCTCTTTATTTAGGATGAGATTAGTACTTCTATTACGTCTCTTATTTTCTCCACTCTTTTTTGGGTGGAATCCAACTAGGTATGTTTTTACTCACATTTTTATGGTATTTTCCCACATTTTTCATGTCTTATGAAAATGGTAAAGAGGTTGGAAGGGATTTCAAACATGCATTGGGAAACCTTGTAACAATTGATTATATATGGTGGTCGGGGCTTGGATATCTTGATCTAGGATCTATCATAATTTCATTTCTAGTTGTTTTCAGTTTTGGACATATCTTATAGTTGGGCATTTATTTTTCCATTTACATTTCATGTTGTATTATTTCACTCTTTTATATTCTTTGGAGTTTATTAAATATATGGTTTTTACTCTATATGTTACATTATTTTTTTTGATTCCTCTGCACTTCTTCATGGATATGGTTGAGTGCATGTGTACAGGTACTTTAGACAACAACCTCGATTTTAGTTATGAATTTCAGTGCTTATCACCATCCCATGGACCATAGAGGTGGACATAGGGTTGTTATGAATTTAATTTCCACCAACCAGTCCAGCATTAGTGGGTTGAGTAATGAAAAATTGGAATCAAAGGTGAGGTTCAACCTAAGTAATGTGTTTGGAGTTTTTTTCCCTTATGTGGATTGATTGGAAACTTAGGGAAAGGGTTTCAAAGTTTCTTAAGTGTTTCTTTCAAGATAGAGAACCCAGTGTTGGTGTGGTGGATGACATATCCATCCACCAGGACTCTAACTACCTAATTTTTGACTCATCATATCAATACATTGGTTGTTGGGAACATTTCAACATGGATAATATAATATTGATTCCTTTTAATTTAATTCTTGATTCAACTCTCAATATATATTCTCATCTAATTGTGGTACATCTTGAATAAATTTTCATGATGCCTCCACAAATACAGCCAACTAGGTTACTATTTTAGGATCATGAAGATGATTTGATGAGTGATGAGGCCTCAATTCATGGGTAATCTCTTGAGATATTTCTTCTAGGTGGGTAGGTAGTATCACCCCTGCATGTCAAGTGGTAGATTTTACCAACAAAGGAAGTTTAGGATGCACACATCCTTAGCGCACTCTATGTGTTCTAGTGCCATAGTCCCCTTGGATTTTATGGTAATACTGTTCCCTAGGTAGAGGAGGATTGGATTGTGTTAGTGATCCATGTTTTTAGACTTTTACATTCCATGACCAATCAAATGGTTTCACCAGAGGCTAGCCTTTTCCATGGATCTTCTAGGCACTGGTGGATTTTATCCATGTAGACACATGGTGAGTTGATACTCTCATGTTCTAAATTCAAGTAGCTATATCATAAGGAGTACTTCCCCTAATTATTACACTCCATTTTTTAAAGAGATTTTGGATCTATATCCGGGATAGATGATAGTTTTGGAGTATGTTGTGAGGTTCACTAACTTTATGTGGTACTCCCTCGACATGATTTAGGATAGCTACTTCTGAGCATGTATGTTTGAACAAGGACTCCATAGATATGTATGTGCTAGTGTGCCACCCTTGTGCATTCCCAATTTTGTTGCAGTTCTAAAGAGGGATTTAAGGGGGGTAGATTCCTATATGAGGTACACCATGAAACTGAAGCTGCCAGCGGGTGTCTTAGGATTGATTCGTCTCTTGCAGATAGCAGCTTCCAGTGGGTAGGTTCTTGTGGTATGACATATTCTCATGACTAGACTCAAGAATGTGGTCATGTAGAACTCAGACCATGTGGAGGTCTAGAGAATACTGGACAAGGTTAATGATGTGTTTGTGATGGGTGAGGTCACATGGAACAAGATTGACCGACCTGGCCTAATGATGAGGGATGATATATAGTGGATATACTCCCATGGATGACACATCACCATGATCATGGATCTCCCAAGCATGGCTAGGGTGGCCCCACGGAGGTGGATCTAGAAGATAATAAATTGGGGATCTCATAGGGGGATCTAGTGGTGTGGGATGACATTATTATCTCTTTCCACTACCACCACCACTAGTAGTTCCACACTATGCTTAGGGAGATTTCAGTCAAGGTCATAGGAAGCTGCATGCTATAGATTCTTATGACTCGGTAACTTATGAGTTGATTAGAGTTATGACCTATGATTATTATACACTTTCTTAATTACTATTTTTCTTATGTTTTAGTCAATCATTCATCTATTTACTCTTGCTGAGACATATGGGTCTCCTAGTAGATACATTAATTGAGCATCTTTTCCTTGAGGTTCTATAGGGAACACTTCTTCTATTTTGTTTATCTGCCAACAGTATGAGATATTTCTTGGTGGACATAGTTTTTCATGGAACCTTTTTGTCATCAAGATTATATCATATGAGGTCATCTTGGGTATGGAATGGTTTTCCATTTTCTGACCCCAAATTGACTATCACCGCTGATAAGTCAATTTCATTTGGATGGATGGGATGAGATTCTTCTTTGTGGGTGAGATAGATTTTATGGAGTAGTGATTTGGTCTTCTAATAAAGAAGATGCATCCAATCACCCATCAGTTGGAATGTTTATCCCTTGATGTAGAGGGCTATTTGGGAATATGGGTTCTTTAGGTCATGGAATATTATATAGAATCCTTATCCTAGGACATTCTAGGACTACCTCTAAGGGAAGAGAGGGATTTTTACAACAAATTAAACCCCTAGACCACTCTAATGTATTATACTATATATCAGATGTCCCTTAAAGATATCTGGGAGTCGAGGGTGTAGTTGTATTACCTTCAATAGAAGGGTTTTATCAAACCCATTGTGTCTCCTAGGCATCTTTGGTGTTGTTAAAGAAAAAGGTGTACCGGAACTTGCAGCTCAATTTTGATTATCATCACTGGAACTAGAAAATGAAAATGAAAAATTACCCCTTATAAAGTATATAACACCTATTTGGTCAGTTGAAAGGCTTAATATAGTTCTCAAAGATTGGTCTGAGGTCTGGATACCACCAGTTGAGGGTTCAAAAAGCTAATATTCAAAAGCTAGCATTCTAATGCCACTATAAACTCTATGAGTTCCTAGCGATTCTTTTCGGTGAAAGGAATTACCCCACTATTTTTATAGATTTTATGAATGAGGTCTTTCATCCATACATGGATTGATATATTTTTTTTATTAATGACATACTCATTTACTCTAAATTAGATGATGAGAATTCATATCACTAGAGGATGGTCCTAAATTTTCTTTGGTAGAACCATTTTTATGGTAATATTTTGAAGTGCTAATTATGGATCCACAAGGTTCACTATCTAGGGAATATCATTTCAAATAATGGATTATTTGTGGACTCATCAAAGATTAAGGTCGATCTTTCTTGGTATCCGCCCAATATCATGTCATATGGGTAGAGTTTTATTGTCTTAGAGGGGTACTATAGGTGGTTCGTGAAAATATTCTCTAGGAATATATACCCTTTGACCACTATAACATGGAAATCCTAACCTTTTAACTAGTCTATGAATTTCCAAGATCCTTTGATTATTTGAGGCTGAGGTTGATGATTGATATTGTTTTGAGACTACCATAGGAGGGAAAAAATATGTCATATATTTTTATACCTATAGATCTAGGCTTGGTTCATGTTAATATATATTTAATTTCTGGTCATATTTTGGTTGAGTCAGTTGAGACCCTATGAGTAGAACTACATTAATTGTGATATAGTGTTGTAAGTGGTAGTATTATCTTTGAAGACTTGGAGGCACTATATTCTAGGAGAGCACTTTTTTGTTTACTCATACCATCAGAGCCTCACGTATGTCTTAACCTAGAGAGAACTGAACTAGATAGAGAGGAACTGGTATGATTTCATACAAGACTGTGACATTTAGATACTCTATACTCTGGGTAACAAAAACATTGTGGAAGATTCTCTTATCAAGAAGTACCTTTCTCGCCTAGAGGAGGTGGTGTCTGAGCAGTTTGATTCCTTATAGTTGACCCTAGGGGAGGAGAGGGGTTTTAATTATATATATTCAATGATATTTACTCCTATTATTCTCTAGTTTTTGTGGAAGGCTCATTTTGGAGACAACGACTTTTAGGTCTTATGTGCCCAGACATCCTTAAGAGAATCAACAAATGGATTATCTAAAGTAGGGAATCATGTCATCTCTTTATAGGGTTAGATGGCGGTTCTGGTTACAATGCTATAGGAGGTGATGAGGGAGTTTAACAATTGTCCTCTTCCTATACAGCCTGGTATTGGAAATATGGGATGGTACCTTCGGGGTTAGTTTTGTTGGTCTGGCATGAGGCGGAGCATGTCCAAGTTCATATCTCAGTGTCTCACATGTCTATAGTTGAATTCTGAGCACTAGGTTTCAAAAAGTTTTTTCAACCTCTTGAGAACCCGAAGTGGATGTGGGAAGACATATAAATGGTATTTGTGAGAGGGATTTCGATGAAAATGAGAATCCATGTTTCCATATGTGGTATAGTTGACAAAAGTATGATGTCAGTACACTTCCTCTCTTTCAGGGAGAATAGTTATCTAGAGTGTTTGGGGTAGTTGTACATGTGGGATTTCATATGCCTTTATGGGGTTCCCTTGATGATTATCTTTGGTTGTGATCTGTGGTTCATGTTTGGGTTGTTGAGAGGATTACAGGAAACATTTGCGACCCAATTGAGGATGATTACATATTTTCACCCCCATATGGATGGCAAGACCTATTACACTATCAAGGTGATGTAGGATATGTTGAGGGATTGTGTGTAATACTTCATCTAGTTCTAGGAGGATTACTTACCTTTGGTAGATTTTTCTTATAATAATACTTATCACTATAATATTGACATGGAACTTTTTGAGGACCTATAAGGGATAACCTATAGGTCACCCTAATGTTGGACTAAGATTAGTGAAAAATATATTGTTGGTAAAAAGGTGGTGCAAATGAAAATGGATAAGGTCCAGGTTATTCAAAAGCAGATGAGGAAACCCAGAGCAGTCATAAATCATATACCGATTTACATTGTAGTCCCTTAGAGTTTTAGTAGGTGGATAAAATTTTCATAAGAGTCTCCCCATGATAATAATTTTATAGATTTATTTGGGGAGGCAAGCTATCATTGAGGTTTATTGGGACATTCAGTTTATTTTAGAGGGAAGGATAGGTTTCTCACCACCTTGCCTTACCCTCACAGTAGGATAGGGTTTATGAAATATTCCATGTATCATAATTGAGGAGATATGTGATTTATCTTATCCTTTTTATTGATTAGTGTGAGATTAAATTTGAGGATAGAGCCACATTTTTGGAGTACCTAGTGGTGATCGTGGATTAGGAGGAGAGGATCATACATTGTTGGACCATTCCCTTGGTTCATGTGTTGTGGTAGCATGGGAGCATACAAAAGAGCTCCTAAGAGTATGAGAGCAAGAGGAAGGCTCAGTATCCCCAACTTTTTATTTCTTTTATTCATTTTGAGGATGAAAATATTTAAAGGAGGGAATATATAGAGACTATTTTTTCACCTTATAATTCTTCTAAATATATTAAGAAATTTTTCTGGATCCAGACACTGAGATGATGTGTGATTCCGAGGCCTAGTGAGCCTAAAATAAATTGTAAAAACAATATTATATATATTATATATCCAACACGTATATGTTTTATGAAATAGCGTAATATATCTTTAATGGATTCTCTGATTTAAAATTTGTGACCATATATGAATTTGGAGTATGGTATTTATCATATGCATGACCTAAAGTCGGTTGGCATTGCACATTCAGATATTGAAATTAGTGATGGGTATGTTAAGAGGATTAATTTATTAAATTATTTAATTAATTCATTTAATTCAAAAAAACTAATTCCCTCTATAATTATCCTACTATGGAGAATCTCTAAGTTAGCAACATAACTCTTGGATCATTGATAATTGTTGTACCATTATTCATTGGCGAATTGAGATAGGATGACGAGTGATGACCGTATTGAGGTGGTTTAATTGAAGAAACATGTAGTAAATTATCCTCATAGCTGAAGAATGTGTTATTTACCAAATAAAAATACAATATTGTGGTATTTCCCATTAATTTCGGTATCCTCCCATGATTAAATTTTTGGGCATGAACAAATCTTTTTTCTTTGATCTCCATTAAAATCAATCCTTTGCAAGAGCATGAGTATCAAATTAAATTGGTTATTAATTTTTTTGATTATTTTATGTAATCAAACCTTCCAATACCTAATTCTATGATTATTGGATAATTATATTTGGCAAATGAAATTGTCAATTTTTTCTTATGCCTTTCCCCTGAACTCTTCCCGTTCTTTATTGTTGGACCATGGGGTCATGATTCGACTTCTTTCGGGAATGTCTGGGCATGATTAGGCCCATGGATTTATAGTGAAAGTGTGAACAAGTACCATATTAGAGTTTTGAGGATGAATAAAAGAGGATTTTTTTATTATTGATTGATTCGTGGATTTTGGATCTGAAGTGGAGAACGTAATGACACGAGAGCCACACGATGTTTGTGGTGGCTTTGAGCAGAGGATCAAATTCTGATTTCTAAACACTAAATTTACAAAATCAATGAATAGATAATTTTTAAAACAATTTCATGTATTAAAAATAAATGAATCATGGAATCAATTCTAGATTTGGAAACCACATGAGAATTTCATAGATTCTAGAAAAAAATAACTACATGTCTTGTAGTATGAAGAAAACATGGTGAATATCCCTCTAGCGATGATGGCTATAGTTGTTAGGATATTTAAATATAAATAATAATGTGGGACCCCAAATTATATGTGACCTATTTTTGATGGCCCAATATGTACTCCTAGAGTACATGGACACAGGCACAGTTAAGCACACATTGTGTACTGACACATGGACAGTGTACACAGGCATGACTAGGAGCACACGTCTCATCCTCAAGAGACCATTACTGGTCATGTAGTTCCCATAAAATCTATATAGTACTACATGGTTAGGGATCCATGTACTAGTGAGGATAAGGACAATAGTCTAGGTTAGGTCACACATCATGTGGCCCCCTTACACACCATGTACTTCCTTTTTCAGGAAACTTTTACCACTTTCATCTCCTTCGTTTGGACTCATATTTTGGACCATGAGTAGCCTATCCTAATTGATTTTATGTATAGAATTTTATGGAGACATTTTTAATGGATTATGATATACAATTCAAGATTTTTTGAGTATAACGCTTCTTTAGGAAGTTTCCTATGATGGGAGTGATCAGGAAGGATCATCAGAGAGAGGTCAGGGTTAGTAATCCCCTATAATCCTCATATTGTTTTTAGTGGAACCCTCCTGTTGTATCAGAGCATTGGTCCTCTACCTATTGGGTGGAACCATCCTATTGTATCATGGAATAGGTCCTCTACCTATTGAGTGGAACCCAACTATTTTTTCCGGGAATGGGTCATATAATTATGGAGTGAACCCTCGTGTTGTATCAAGGCATGGGTCCTCTACCTATTGTGAGGAACCCTCCTATTGTATTAGGGAATGGTTCCTCTACCTATTTAGTGGAACCATCTTGTTGTATCAGGGAATGTGTCTTCTACCTATTGAGTGGCACCATCATATTGTATTAGTTCATGGGTTCTCTACCTATTGAGGGGAACCCTCTTTGTTATATTATGGAATGGGTCTTATACCTGTTATGTGTCGGCCTCCTAGTGTATCAAGGCATGGGTCCTTTATTTATTGAGTGGAAACCTCATGTTGTATCAGGGCATGGGTACTATAACTAGTGAGTTTCACCCTCTTGTTGTGTTAGGACATGGGTCCTCTACATGGATATTATTCCCATTAGGATGAAGATTGGTGGTGAGGTGTCGACCCTCCTCATGACTTCTTTAGTCAAACAAATGAGATACTGATTATCACTAATATAACATTTGGAACTATTGAAAGACTCATCATCCTAGGATGGGATATGGGATGTATATCCCCTTCTATCTCATGATTTTTTCTTTAATGATCATATATATATATGTCGTTGTTTTTTCCCTGTTGATTTTGAATGAGCTGGTTACTTTTATCATGTATCTTATTTATACCCTCCTATTTTCTAGGGAATCATAATAGTTCTATATATACTCGACCTGTCATGGGATTTGCCTTTAGGTGTCATGTATTATAAAGATGAAACATAGGTTTGACATGATTTTATAGGTACTTCAGGATACCCAGGTGAAATTGACCATGTATGGTGGTTAGGGCTTTGAGATCTAGAGCCAGGCTCTTTTGGTCTTTTTTCCATTTATTGTCAAGTTGGGGAATATTTTTTGGTTGGGTGTTTTTTTTCATTTGCTTTTCAGATTTCACTATTTCACTCTTTTGTATTCCCTAGAGGTCATTAAATTCATGATTTTCACTCTATGTGTTACAATATTTTATTATTATTTCTCTACACTTCTACATGGAGCTGGTTGTGTGCATGTGTACATGTACTTCATAAAAAGGCCTCCCATTTTAGCTATTCATTTTGGTGCTTGTTTTCAGCCCTTGGCCTATGGATACAGTCATGGGGTAGTTTTTTCTTGACCTTCCCCTAGCCAGGTAGGCCTCGGTGGGTCATGTTGTGACATTTTTTTTCATGTTCAATTCACTTGATTACCATGACCTGACCTTGCACTTCCCCATCATTTTATCCATCTGTAATACCATACCTCACTTTAGACCTTTTTTCATCAACTATTAAAGGTTTCTCATTTGAAAAAAAAATTAAGTACATACCTTATGTATCTTTATAATATTATATGTCCATACTATGAAAGTTCCAATAGAATCATGGGGTGTTGTAAAATTATGATCATCCAGTGGAACTAGAAACTCCATGCTCGGCTCTTAATCTATGTAAATATCCACTCTCATGTGATATTTTGGGAGTTATTTTTTTGTATATAATGTCTCTCAATATATTATACATTTTACCCCTCACAAAAAGGTGGGTGTGGGTGTTGATAGACCAGAATCACATATAACTTTACCTTTTAGAATTTTAGTAATATAACATTATCAGATGTTGTTTCATTCACATTTTGAAGAATAATTAATGGGAAAATTGATTACCTCAGGTAAGGTATGTAGTTGAGAAAAATCAATATAGTTAATTCAAGTGGGATAATTTGGTTTTCATATATTGAACATTGTTCCACTATCAGTTTTCTTTGATCATTTAGCTTATATTTGTCTGATAGACCAGACCAGACAATAACATTATGAAAAACATCTATTTTCACATGAAATCCTTTCATCATATGATATGTATCTTCATGATGTTTTAAATTATTGAAATATTTTTGAGGTGACACTCCAATATATACACCTCTAACACGAAAATATTGTTCCAACTTCTTTAAATCAACTGAATGCAGTTTTTCTTTAGGTAAATTCATTTCTAATTCTTTTGTCTAAACAGTATAAAAATCATATGAATATAAAAATATTTTTTTTAATACTTTTATAAAACATAATTAATTACTATTATTTTATACATACACATATTACTCATAATAATTTTGTGTTCCCTCTACTAGTTTACCCTCTTTATTTATGTGGGTCTTCTTCCAAAGCACATGATGTTGGATGTATATGGCCTCATACTTTAATCCATCATTATTCATGGAAGAAAAAGAATATATATTTTTTCAAATCACATAAAAATTTTATTGTATATTTAAAATACATGAAATTTTCTTCTCTAGTGAAGCTTACCTCATCCATGCTTTAAGATAGGGATACATTGGTTTTTATGGACATTTTTTATTTTTAGTACTCCTTTTTTATTTCAGAAATTTACAATTTGGAATCAAATTGGATAGAATAAAAAATTTCAAACAATATAGTATCGAATAAAATGTACCTAAAATTATTTCTCATCACGATGACTAATGAATGTATTATATATTTTCTACTTTATAATTTTAGAATACAAAATTAGTGGGTGGGGGTTTACTTACCCCTCAACTTCCTTAGGATTAAGCTTTGTAATAAGTATCTGTGATCCTATATGGGATTTTTTAGTGGCTATTACGAAAATTTATTTATTAAAATAATATAAAATAAATGAACTCTAAAAGGGATAATGAAATGTAAATCGACATTTCATTATATAATTTTTTGGTAAAATAGATAATGTATATTGTAACATAACTTTAATATCTTCATAGAGGTTTTAAGTCATTGTAGGATGGACTAGGCACCATGAATCTATATCAATTGAAACATTCATTGTCACTGTTACCCAAATATAACTAAAAAACATTTACTTATTAGGGCCAAAAATTTAGATGCGTAGATTACAACCAACCACTAATTTTATTCCCATGATTATTGCCTTGATGATTCTAGTCTACATAGTGGTTCTACATCATTCTTGTTTTTTCATCAATATGTTAATGATCCCCTAATAATTCTACATTTTCTGTACTAACCACTTATTCTTCCCTGATGTTGGTAACATCATCATGTGAAGATGTAATTTACTGTAATAATAGTAAAACATTTAATTTTTATTATGTTAATACACTATAGAACACATAATAGTAAGTGAAAAAACATAGTATATTATTTCTACAAACTTCCATTTTTATTAATTATTCAAAGTGAAAGAGAAAGATCTCTAACACATAGTCACTGGGAGTTATAGTGGTATAATTTTAGTGCATCACAACATATATAACCCTTACATGGGGATGGTAAAGAGCCATAGGTAAGTTATATAATAATACTGTCAATAGAACTTGAGTATCTAGCCAAATCATCCGCCACAAAGTTCCCTTACCTAAGGGTGTGCCTGATCTCAACACCATTGTTGATCCATCCCCTATAGTCCCTATATAAGAGAGATTCTAAGGGGTAGATTTGAGTCCACCTAATAAACCCTTCAAATGCAAAGAGTCAATCTACACCACACGGACCTTGAGTTCATAAATATCACAGAGAGATAGTCCACTATGTAGATCCACCACCTCAACACCCACTATATTACCTAGGTGACAGAAGATGTTGATTCCAAATAGGATAAGGTTGTTGCTATCCCATATTATCCCTCCTCCACACATGAGGCCATGTGTTTATGAATTTTCAATATTTAACTTCATCCCTTGTATGAGAGCCTTCCACCTGACCCAGAAGCCCCTCTTAAGAGTAAAGCCCCCCAGGGAGCCCCTCCAAGACCTCTGAAATAGACTTCTTATTAGATATGAGGTCCCTCTTCCTCCTTGAAGAGAGATTAACTCAGCTACTAGGATGTCCCTATGAACCTATAGTCCACTAAGAATTATTACCCACCGTTCTTCTTAGCATTCTTTGCTTCTCAGATAACCCAACACAAAGACGCAATCATAATGGTAGACCCCTATCTGCATGTCTTTTCCCGCTATCCCTTTGGAAGCAGGTGTCCCAGAACTCACTCAAGTTAGCCCCATCTAGATCGATTCTAAGCTATTACGCAACAATGGACCATAGGGACCTGGCCAAATCACTCCTAAAAAAAGGTGTCACGTAGACTAGTATCTTGGGGATTCATAGCACCAGCATTGAGATCATAGGAAAATACCTTTCCTTTGGATGTTTTCATCTGTAGGGATCGCAAGGTTCCTCACCATTCAAATATGAAAGTTAGATTTCACTAGAATACTCCTGTACCAATGCTTGGTAGCCAAGGAATATGCACCTAAATTCTCTTGCAAGACTCTAAGGAACACCTTACGGCTGAAGCATCCAATCGGGGAGCCCAAAAAAACACACATGTATTGCTCAAGACCTAATGGTATGCTGTCAAAAATTAATTTCTAATAAGTATTGAGTGTATCTTTAATCAACTAGTCATGGAAACTCACCTCTCTGAAGGATATATCATGTACAGGGAACCCTGATAAAAATGAAACTATTCACCTGCCCAGTTGTCTTTACAAAAGTGAATGTCCCCATTGCCCACCACCCATATAGCCCTCTCTCTCAAGGAAACAAAACTCTCTGCCATTACCATATCCAACCTCAAGATACTCCTTGGTTTCTCTACCCAACTTCTCCAGTCATCCCCATATTTTCCATTCATAAACTTATCCCAAACCGACATGTCATCAATGATGTCCTAGGACAGTCTGGCTTGCATGGTCTACTTTAAGATATGGAGGCTGTTACCTCCTACCTCAATAGCCCTAACAAGCCTATCCCAGGTTGCCCGGTGACACTTCCTAGACTTGGGACCATCCCACACAAATCCTTCCATGTCTTTTTTCCATCAGTATGATCGTCATCTTTCTCCAATGTACAAGAAATTTTCAATATTAGGACCACTATGAATTGATTGTGATATCCCAATGAAAGGGTCATATTTAATAGAATTTTCATCTGACTGTACATTTTTTTCAGTTACCAGAAGGATAATTGACCAATTCATGTTTTATAGATCTGAGACATAATATATTTGCATTGATTATGATTTAATTATTAACAACTCATCCTTATACCCTTCCACATAGAAATTCACATTCACATGGCCCATTTCAACAACTTTTAATTCACTCCTATTGTCAAACCATTTACAATGGAAAAGTAGCACTTGAAATGTTATATAATCCAACTCATAAATCTCTTCAATGACACTGAAATATAACATATTCACATAAATTGGATTTCAATCCTTGGAACCAAATATGTGCATCACTTCTCTACAAGTGTAACTCCATTTTTTCATCATACTTTGTTTATAATGTTCTTTTGTATAGAATTTATAACTATAAATTAAACAAACAATGTAATATATATCATTTGAATTTTTCCCCTAGCTACCCATTGAAGTCTTTTAGGAATTGAATTCATATTTTAATATAACTCATTATAAATATGATCTCATAACCATCCTATAAACTATATATTATGTGTATTTGATATCCATATTTAATCCCTTGATGGATTCAAATTTCTAAGAATATATTTGTGGTCTTCAATGTATGGATCAACACCTTCACTATTTTGTAAAATGTAATGTTGAGATTGCTCGTGATTGATAATGAAAATTGTAACAACATCTATTCTGGAAATTTGTTCTCCCATAAGGAATCCACTATGACTGGACATTGTGAGACTAATGCTATGAAAATATTATAGTAAAATGAAAAAAAAAAACAAATTCTTCAAAAATATATCATTATACAATAAAACCTTCTAGACAACATCGTTTCTTGACATTCCCTTTCAACATCTTCATATACCATTAAATGGGTTACATATATATATAATATATGGGACCACATAGTTGATCCTATATAACCATGTGAACCATCTAGTGGACCATTATATCAAATAATTATAGTAGGAATAATATCTCTAATTAATATAATATGACATAAACTTTCTTATAAATTATTGGAAACTTCCTCAGGTGTATAAATTTACTTCTTGTGGGTTTGAAAAATAAGTAGAGTCAGGTTAATGTATGTAGTACATTTTTAGAAATATTGTAGCATAAATCAATGAGCATAAAAATATTGAATCAAAACATGTAATTCGTGTTATTTTAGTGCATGTAACTTCTAATTAGTCTTTGACATGAAATTATTGATATTTGATGAATAACCCTATAGAACTCTTTCACCATTAAGGAAAATGAAAAATTGAAAAAAAAAGTTTGGATAGAGTGTAAGATACTAGAGGAATAAAACTACAACATTCACCTTTCACCACTTCCAACTCTTCCCTTATCCCCATATCAATCATGTCCAAGCTAGCCAAGATGCCATATTTTGTTTTTCAGGAACAACATGGAACTTGACAATTACACTATCAAATAAATTTATTCTTAATATGCGTGAAATCATTAAAATGTATCATGTATAGATAATTCTAGTACGGTAATTAAAAGAAATTTGATATCTATTTCCAACCTAAATTTGTAAGGTTTTTCAAAAGCGGTTTATCAAAAACTGTGTCAATGGATTTTACATTATCGAATAGTTGATCACCCATTAGTGGAGACATTATTTTACCTTGTTCGATATTCCCATCAAATGTTGTCATCCAGAATCAAAATTTATATCATAGAGGTAAAAAATTCCAATGTCTAAAAAACATAGTTTTCATGGAATGTTTCAACTAAACTGAGTGAGTACATTCTTTATAAATGGAACACCCCAACATTCCATTAATGTTATATCCTAACAAATTTTCATAGGAAGGAAAGTCATTAATCATCCCATACAATATGTCCCTAAATGGGAATTATTATTTTATATTATCATCATACATTATAAAAACTTTATCCCACATCAATTTCAGATCATCATTCAATGGATCCAAATAAACATCAATATCATTATTAGTTTGTTTCGGTCTAGATTATAGTAGAGATAACATAATGTATTTATGCTTTATGCATAATGTTATTGGAAAGATATAATTTTCTAACCTAACTCGACATGTACTATGAGTACTACTATATATATCAAAAGGATTTATTCTATCTATATATAACATAATACAAAAGTTTCTTAGCTCATTTCCAAATTCAGGATACTCATAATCAATTTTCTTCCACTGAGGTGAGTCTGTAGGATGACATAGTTTAAAATATTTAATTTTTGAATCTACGTGATATGTTAGTTATTTCATGCTTTCCTTGCATCTATATAGTCATCTAAACCATGTAATGATATGAATATAACATAAAACATTTTAAGGACTTGATTCTTATTTTATGTATCGAATCGTGCCACACTTAGGGAACTTTATGATTGATTCTGGTCATTTCAAAACAATATGAAATCGTTTGTAAAAGCATTTATTTTTTATATATAATTCCCATTGAACATATAATTCATTTAATTTTATATATTTTACAAGGGATCTCATTTTCTTCTTGTAACATATCATTTAGGAGACCATGTAGTTCTATAAAGCCGATGTCACTCCATCCATTGCTAGATTTATAATTATATGACTTCAATACAGCTGAAAATATTGTGTATTTAATATAACCGATACAAAATGATCTCTTAATAAAGGTATTTAACTTCTCAAAAAAGTTTTCATAATCACAAAGATTATCTTCAATTTCCACATTCATTTCCTCTATATGATCTACGTCATTATTTATACTACTATTCATATCAAATGATTCATAAACTGTTGTATCATCACAATTGGTGTGAATGTTTGGTTTTTCCCATGTTTAGTCCAACATTATAGATCTGATCTATTCCATTGTAAATAAAATGTTCATAAAACTATTATAAACTAATTTTTCTTGAATAAAAACAAAACAAACATGAAAAAAGTGTTTAGAAAGTTCATATGTGTGCTCTATTTAAAAATTAATGAAATATTTAACTCCTATATCATCTTATTTTGTCATGGGATTAGTGTTAATGAATTTTAGATGCATATCCATCTTATTAAGTTCATAAAATATTACTTTTTTAGAAAAAATATATAAATTCACGTAATATATTCATGATCAAAGGAGAAAGCTAAAGATAATTCTAATAAGGGGAACCCAACATTTGAATGTTATCAGTTATGATTCTTGAAAATTTTCTATTTTAAACAATTGTGACATGAAAAGAAACCACCTAGAGTAAACATGTGTTTTTTAGTCTAGGTAATCAATTTTATGTTGTTTAGAAAAAAAAGGTGGTAATAAATAAGTTGGGAAACAAAATTTATATATTATTGGATGGAAAAAATCCCTTGGAAATTCTAGTTCTTTCTTTTAATTTAATTGTGACTTGGGTTTCTAATTTTCTTGTAAAAATATATTTCCTCAAAACACACAAGTTTATGTAACCATTGGATTTTGACACAGGGTCAAGGAGCTTATAATTTCATAAAACAAATCGATGAAACAGTTATTAACGAAAAAAGTGGAGTTGGATTCTATGTTACTCACTTTTCTATAGATTATTCTATACCATGAATTATAGGAATACATAGAAATTAATTTTTACTATCACCCACCAATGAACCCTATTTAGAAAATAGTATAGTTATCAATCTTATGTGTATTTTACATATCCCAAAATCTCCAAAAACTCTATTAAATTTTCGTAAAAACACCACAAGTACTTTCCATTAATAAACATTCCAAAAAATTTAGTTAGCATGGATTTCACATCATTGAGATCCATAACATTCTGAGTCCACCTCTAACTACACATATCACTATAATTTATCTCCCACATATAGTAATCAAAAGCTTCATAGATATATCCAAAAGTTTATACTCATTATTAATAAAATTCATACCACTTGCTTGGTTAGGGGAGATTATAATAAACATTATAAAATTCATACTCTATCTTCTAATCATGTATATGTATGAGATAACTATGTTCTAAATTATAAAATTTTATGGGTGACACTCAACCCATTTCTAATGATACACAATAGATCATAAGAAAATTATTATTATGTACATGTCTTAATAAAAATAAATAATGTTATAAATAAGAATATGAAACTTATGTAAAACCAAACACCTCAAACAAAGATTAAATTGTTACTTGTCTACACCCCATATTTAAGGTAACTAGATGAGAAAATTATTCTAAAAATTAGTTTTCTCAACATTTATATTAAACAAGTTAACCTGGTAACCCCTTCAATGAAATGAGTCTTATCCTAACATTAAAAAAATAGAACACTCTAAAACACCTTGAAACCTACCAATGACTTAATAGGTCTACTATATATGCCACGAACCAGGTCAGGTCTCCATCCAACCTGGCGCCCAACATGGTCTATGGCATGGCCTGAAGGGGGTTCCCGATCCCCACGGGATGGAACAAGTGCCCAGGTATCGAAACATACACATGGGAACAATTTACCTGAAATAGTAAACACAAAACAACTAACAAGGTAAATAAACTAAAACTGAAAACAGACAACCAAACAAAACCTTAAACTAAAATCAAATTTAAAGGTTTAAAACTTGAAACAACATCCAAAAATTATAGACAACAAAAGAAACTAACACTCTGACACAAACCTCCATGCAACAAGAGTGGTGCGACATCCACAAGCTACAAACACCAACCTTCCTGAGAATACCATCAACACCCCAAACCACCATCACTGAGAATATAAAAAATGCTTCTGAAAACAATTCACACCACCCCAAACAATTCATTAAACACTACCAAGCATTTATATAACAATACACATATGAACGACAAGACTATTTTATTCAAAAAATCCAATTTCATTCAACGAGTATTTGAAAACATTTTAAAACATTGTTTGCGCCATGTAATTAAAACAAAGAAGAAATTAAAATTAACTAAACAAAAAAACTAAATTATCTAAAAGATGCAAAGGCATGTAACCACCTACAAGTGTATAGCGACTTCACTAATCAATCTACCGACTTCCACCACACGCCACATGCACCGAAAGTAAATGGAATTGGACCTTAAAATAAGAATTCAAACAAAATAGAGATACAAAAATGCCCCTTAAACGAACCTCATACCCACTGGAAGAAACAAAAATCAAATTAAGAATAAATATGAACTTAACGGGATGGGAGGGTTGTCACTGGAGGCACGCTATGCCAAAAATCTAACTGGAAAAGAGGGGTGATGAAGGTTAGAGTGAGGCAACGGGTGGCATGGTTCAGGGCGAGGTAGCGAGACAGTCTGTAGGTTATACGAGTGAAGTGGGGTGGCGTGCGGGTGGCTCACCAAAGCTGTTTTTTGGGAGGAGGAAATGCTGGAGGTTTGGGAGGGCGTCGGCCAAATATTTCTGGAAGAGGAGGAGGTCGTCCAGGAGGCGACTGGTCCGGCGGACGACGCAGGTGAGGAGGTTGGTCGGGAGGCGGCTGGTCCGGTGGACGGCACGAGTGAGGAGGCTAGACAGAAGGAGAGGGATGCAGGCAGGCAGCCTGGAGAGGGATCAGGGGGAGGCGACCCCAAATGTGGGAGGATGAGAGATGGCGGTGAGGTGTAGCATGTCGGGTGAGGTGCGGTGCGACGAGAAGAGAGTCCAGGGGGTAGAAAACCCTAAGTGAAAAGACAGAAGAAAAAAACAAATTTATAAAATTAATAAATTATCTATGTAAAACAATAATAATAATAATAAGCTGTTAACATTACATAATATTAACTATAATAATTATTATCACAAAATTTATAAAAAATTAGTAAATTTTATATCCGTAAAAATATTAATAATACTATTATTATTATTCTCAAACAACATTCTTATTATCATAATTAAAATTATTTCTTAAATTTTATTAAACTTATTGTTTTCATTTTATTTATTTTTAATTATTCAATATTATTTCATCATCCAATTATGTTTAACTAATTTTGAAATTTGGGAAGACCGTGAAGTCTCCGAACCATGCCCTGCCCATGCGTCCAGTGACACAAAACCCAAAACACTATTAATTATTTTTATTATTATAAACTAAAATATTAATAATTATGAGAATAAAAATAAAAATAATAAAACTCAATTGATGGTAAAAAAATAAAATAAAAATTTATATCTATTATGATAATAATAATTATTATTATTATAATGTCCTTGAATAACAATGTTATTATTATTATCTTAAAAAAACTCTTATTTTATTTTATTTTTATTTCATCTCACTTTTAATATTTATTTAGATATTATTAATCCATTTTATTTAATTAATTGAACTGGGGGAGGTTGAACAGTGACCCAGGTGAAGCTGTGTGGCTTCGACCGTGGGGCACTGGACGTAGCCAAGGGAGGAACATTTATTTCTAAATAAGATCTCAGAAATTTTAAGTCGGGCCTTGACCCGAACTATCTGATGCCCAATAAAAATAATAAAATAAATAATAACAAAATGATGAGTGTGACCATTCTCCCCACCATAATGATTTTTGTCCCCAGAAATCCACAACTAAGGTGGAGACCCAAAGTAGGAAATGACACCACATTAAGTTTCAAAGAGGATCCCTATGAAAACAAGCGGAAATAGGAAAACACATCATTCTTAGAGAAGGTGACTAAAATTAAAAACTCAAGAAACTCGTTAAAAGAATTTTTGATATGTGTTGCCCACCCCAAAGAGCTAGAACACCACCCATTGATTTATCAAGAAATGAATATAACCAAAAGGCCATCATAGGGAAGCCCGAAGGGGATCCCCACTATTAGAAACTTACTGATGACCGAGCCGATATTGGAAGACCAACACAGGGAGGCCCAGGAGGACCCCCCCCCCCCCCCCCCACAATAAGAATAGGGTAATGTCGGTTTATTTTTTGGGAGTTTCAGTGAGCCCCTCAATTGATATCACAACCGTTGGCACCAAAGAAAACACAAGAACTCAAGGGTTTCCTAGCACTAACTCAACACCCCACTAATAGGGAGGGGAGGGAAGGGCCCAACCATCAGGTGTCAAAACCACAGTCGAAGAAAAAACTACATCTCAACATCCCTGGGATGAAAACCATTCAGCATTGAGACCAATTCACCCAAAAAGACCTCATAAGGACCACTAAAATTGATTACATTCGGTGGGACACAACCCTCGGGACATTAAGGTACGAGGTGACTATGCCTCCTCATAGCCACGAAGAAACCTCATGCACCCAGATGGGTCATTCAAAATGGAACATCTATAGAAAATGATTTAAACAGCCTTCAACTCCAACACCAATGACCGAAATAATGTTTGGGTCTCATACACTCTTAGGGTTCCTGAGCACGCACTATCTTCACTTCAGGGCATATGGCTGGAGTCTGGATATTTGAAGCATCACCTGCCTCACAGTTAATTATTGAAGACTCTTGAACGGTGCTTATCCTTTTGGTGCTACGTGCAACCACACTACAACTGAGACAATTCCACCGAACACAACACACCATGACGTCCAACTACTCCCTCACACATCCATCAAAACTGGGGTTTAGAGGATTCACATGAATCAGATCTTCACCTTAACCAAGAAACATAGGAAGGAACGATGCATGAAAAACATTCCCGTTTGAACAGAAAAAAAAAATTAGAACTCCCTAAGAGTATGACACACCCCTATAAAAACAGGGATTCCCGAAGGATTCTATGAAATCCACCCTTTCTCTTAAAAGAGGACTCACACTGTAAGGAATCACCAAACATGACCCTTGCGGTCGATGGAAGCACTAAAAACCTTTAAAGACATCATTCAGCAACAATAATTCTGAACCGCCTTCACCCTTCCCCGCATTAATTCCTTTCATCGTTTATATGGGAACCTTCCGACGCAACGGTGTCAAACTTCATACCTGATGACTCAGACAACTCAAAGAGACCAAAACTCCTATTAATTTCCCTCCCATCTATCATCCTGCTATGAGAGGATCTTCTTAACTGAAAATAAAAAGGAATAGACATAGCACTATCACTCAAAAGGGAGAGTCCTTTCTTTAATCAATTGGAGGGTTGTCCAGTGGAGAGTTACCGGTGGCCGCACTTCAATCTCATGTTAATGCATTATGGGGGTGTTCAATAGTCAAGATAGAAAACCATGGACCCAACTAAATGGGTCTAATGGTCAAACATGCCACAATTGAAAACTAATTTTGTAGTGGGGACCACTGAAAGGGTGTCTCAAAGCACTTTCCAAAATAATTCACTAACAACATGATTGTACACCAAATTACAATTAAAAATTCAAACTCAAGACACAAATCAGTCAAAAAGTATTCTTGGCTTAAAACACCTCACATCCAACACTACCCCA
Source organism: Viscum album (assembly GCA_963277665.1). Classification (NCBI taxonomy): domain Eukaryota; kingdom Viridiplantae; phylum Streptophyta; class Magnoliopsida; order Santalales; family Viscaceae; genus Viscum; species Viscum album. The sequence continues at coordinate 210,392,849 of OY728155.1, read as the reverse complement.
AACACAAGGACACATAAAATAATCATCCGTTATTAAAACACCAAAAAATTTCTTAACCAAAATTTTTGAAAATAAACAAAGCTCGTGGGCTGCACAAACACCAACGGTGTCCCGTGGGCCTCACACATACATGTTCCCATGCCACACCACCCCCAAATCATGTCCATATAGTCACTCATCCACTCATGTCATTAGCCATTTCACATTCTATATTCACTCATTCATGTGGTTGCCCATGAGAACACCAAGAATCAAAACCATACTTTTACATTTTTTTTCAAAACCAAACATTCAATCCACACTTTTAAAACCTTATGCATCATTTTATTTTTAAAGCTCATAATTTCATAAAAATTTCAAGACCAGATCATTTTTACTTAAAAACTAGATTTCTATGAATCCAAAACAAAGAGATGAGGAATGATGCAAGAGGGAACTAGTGTCAGCAGGTGAATGGGACATATGGTTGGTGGCCATACGCCAATCACACCACTTCCACAGAGCGTATTCTAGGACAGCGTCCCCTGCTCCACATGGCATTCCAAACCCTGCGATCTCATTGGGACCACTATCCCTACTCCGTTTTCATTTCCCCTAAACAAGATTAACCACACATACCAAATATTTAGACAAAACTCAACTTACATTGGTAAATCGAGTCCCCCCATGAGGTGTGCTAGCCATGCACCTTACTCCTAGCCAAGATGTAATGTCCTAAAAACCTAAAATCCAGTCTACCATGACTCTATCCCAAAAGAACACGACCCAAGAGAGAAAACATCACGTGATACATTTTTTCACGAACCAGGCCGGGTCGCCATCCGACCCGGTGCCTGACCCGGTCCACGGCACGGCCCGAAGGCTGGTCCTGATCCCCACGTGATGGCACAAGTGCCCAAGTATCAAAACTAACACATTGAAATGATTTACACGAAATTGTAAACACAAAATAATGGAGAAGATAAATAAACTAAAACATAAAATATATAACCAAATGGGACCTTAAACTAAAATCAAATTTAAAGGTTTACAACTTGATCCAAAATCAAAAAAGTAACAACAAAAAAAAGAAACAAAATCTTTAACTCAAACCTCCATGAAACAAGAGAGGTGCGACATCCACAAGCTATAAACACCAACCTTCCTGAGAACACCATCAATAACTAGAACCATCATCACTGAGCATATCAAAAATATTTCCGAAAACATTTTGCACCACCCTAAACAATTTATTAAACACTACCAAGCATTTATACAACAACACACATATGAACGACAAGACTATTTTATTCATAAAATCCAATTTCATCCAACGAGCACGTGAAAACATTTTAAAACATAGTTTGTGTAACATAATTAAAACATAGAACATATTAAAATTAACTAAAAAACAAAATAAATTATCTAAAAGATGAAAAGGCATGGAACCACCTACCGGTGTGTAGTGACTTCACAAAACAATCCGCAGACTTTCACCGCACGCTACATGCACTGCAAGCAATTGGAAGTGGACCTTAAAACAAGAATTCAAACAAAATAGAGATTCAAAAATGACCCCTAAACTAACCTCATACCTATTAGAAGGAACAAAACTCAAAGTAAGAATAGATAGGAATTTAACAGGATGGGAGGGGTGTCACTAGAGACGCGTCATTCCAGAAATCCAACTGGAAAAGAGGGGCGATACAGGTACGGGTGAGGTAGCAGATGGTGTGGTTTAGAGAGAGGCAGTAGGATAGTCTGCAGCTAGTGCGAGTGAAATGGGGCAGTGTGCAAGTGGTTATCTGAAGCAGTTCGCCGAGATGAGGAAACACCAGAGGTTTGAGAGTGTGTCGGCCATGACTATCTGTAAGAGGAGGAGGTCGGCCAAGAGGCAGCTGGTCCGGCAGACAGCACGCGAAAGGAGGCCGGTCGGGGGGTGGTTGGTCCCGGGGATAATGCGGGCGAGGAGGCCGTCGGTCAGGAGGCGGTTGGTCCGGCGGACGACGCGGGTGTGTAGGTCACACGGAAGGAGAGAGAAGCAGGTAAGCGGGCTGGAGAGGGATCGTGGGGGAGGCGACGCCGGACGTGGGAGGAGGAGAGTAGGCGGCGAGTTGCACCGTGCAGGGGGAGGTGCGGTGTGACGGGAAGAGGGTCCGGGGGGTAACGCAACCCTACGTGAAAAAAGAGAAGAAAAAATCAAAGTAATAAAATAAATAAATAAACTAAGTAAAATAACAATAATAATAAGTTGATAACATTACAAAATATTAACTATAATAATTATCATCACAAAATTAATTAAAAATTAGTAAATTTTATATCCTTAACACTATTAATAATGCTATTATTATTATACTTGAACAACATTCTTATTATTAACATTAAAAAAATTTCTTAATGTTTATTAAACTTCTTATTTTTATTTTATTTCTATTTAATTATTCATTATTATTTCATCATCCCATTATGTTTTAACATATTTTGAAAGCCAGCCACACCATGCGGTCTCAGAACCGTGCCCTACCCGTGCGTCCGGTGACATAAAACACAAAACAATCGTAATACTAATTATTATTATAAACTAAAAAATGAATAATTATGAGAATAATAATAAAAATAAAAAAACTCAATTGATGGTACTAAATTAAAATAAAAATGTGTATCTATTTTGATAATAATAATTATTATTATTATTATATCCTTGAATAACATTGTTATTATTGTTATCTTTAAAAAACTATTATTTTATATTATTTTTGTTTCATAACACTTTTAATCTATATTTATTTATTATAAATCCATTTTATTTAATTAATTGAACTGGGTGAGGTTGAACAGTGACCCAGGCGAGGCTGTGCGGCTTCGACCGTGGTACACTAGATGCACACAAGGGCCAAACATTTGTTCCTAAATAAGAGCTCAAACATTTTAAGTCGTGCCTCGACCTGAACTACCTGATGCCCAATAAAAATAATAAAATAAATAATATAAAAACTATTGGGGTGACAATATAACTATTTACAAAAATGTATGGTGAAAACTGGTTAAATCAAAAAACTGATTTTGTGTCCCCAAATAATCTGAAAACCCCAAACCCTTTAAACTCTATCTAAACAAGGTATAAATCTTATAGTATAATATTAGAAATTATATTTTTTAACCCTTATATATTCCAATGATAATATCCTAAATACCTAAAATAAAATACATGCTAAACCCCTATAAAAAACCCATTTCAGAGGACTCTCAAATCATATATAATCTTAATAAAAACCATGTGTTTACATTTAAAATAACATATTCTTTTTTATAACTCTAAAAACATAATTAAATGTTTATTTTCACAATAAATAACCATTTACCCATTTAATAAAGTACTTTCATTACAAATAAATTTTAAAAAATCTTTGGCTGTTCATATTCATTTTCAAAGCCAATTTTCTAAATCAACTAAAATTCTATTTCATTGAAATCTCCACAAAATAATAAAATTTAATTTTCAAACAATTATTGAATTTCAAAAGTCCACAAATTCATTATTCCTCTTAAAAGAGTTTCAAAATCAATAGTAAAAACTATATTGAGTTTTGAATCTAAATAACCAAAATCTAAAATTTTATAAAAGTATAAAATCTACCTACAAATAATACATATAAAAAAAATCAATGTAAAAAGAAAAAAATATAGTAATTACAATAATTAAATTCAATATATTTTTCATTAATGTTTTTGAACAACCAACTAATAAACACATCACTGAAAGTACAATTATAACAATCATTATATGATAATAAATGGATTATAATTAGAAAAATTAATTTTAATTCATGATTCCCTAATTCCTAAATAATTAAAATATGTTTAAATAAAATTGAAATTAAATCAATAGGGTTTATATTTATCACACATTTATCCCAAATCATTATGAAGAGTAATGGATATACACTTTATATCACATATATAAACCTATTTAATTATACATTTTCTATCATCGTCATCACAAGACATCACCCTTATAAAAATTCATAAATTCTATAAAAACTATTTGTAGAAAATCATATATTAATTATTAAATTTTTGAATCCAATACTTAATGTGAAATGGTACAATCTTGAAGCCAATCTCCCATTGGACTTGCTTACAAAAGAATCCATTCAACAGAAATATGAGACAATAATGGCGGTGAGGAAGTCACGATGGGAGAGGTGGAAGGCTTTCTGCATCGGTCAGCTGAGGGAGTGGAATATGGGAAAGGGTGGTCATGAGAGGGATAATTCACAATGGTTGGTTGTCAGGCCAGGATTAAGATAGAGATGGCGGGTAGGTGAGGAGGAAGAATGGAAAAAATAAATTATAAAGAATATAGCATGGTTTAGACCAAGTACACCTGAGAGAGTTGATTAATGACAGTGATAAATGAGAGAGGAGGAGAAATAATAACATAACACATATTTGAGAGTGTTGATTCATCATAGAGAAGGTCGAGGGGGAGTGGTGGCAAAGATGAATTTCCATGAGAGCTTGAATGACACAAGGAAAATCAGTTCAGTTAGGGTTCTATTTAAATGTTCAAGAATGGTTTTAGCAGTGCATTCAAAAAGTGTTGATAAAGAGTGGTTTTATTTATGTTGAAATAATAATCACTGATAAAATATCTTTTTATCTGCACTTTTTTAGTGGTGATAAAGATCTATCTTTATTAGCACTTTCATAGAACTTATAAACAGATTTCTTTATCACCACTAAAAAATCACTCATAAAGACCTATATAAATAATTTTAATATTATAATTAATATAATTCAAAAATTTAAATGTATATAATTATAAATAAATAAATAAATATAAATAAATATGATTATAAATATATTAAAATAATTGTAAATATGTATTGATAAATATAAATATAGATATATATTTTTAATTATAATTAGAAATAGATAGCTTTTTAAATAAATTTATAAATATTTGTATATAGTTATAAATATATTTACACAATTATATATATTTATATAATTATATATGTTTATATAATTATATAATTATATATTTATATATTAATATATTAATATATTAATATATTTATATATTTATATATTTATATATTTATATATTTATATATTTATATATTTATATGTTTATATGTTTATATGTTTATATATTTATATATTTATATGTTTATATGTTTATATATTTATATGTTTATATATTTATATATTTATATGTTTATATGTTTATATGTTTATATATTTATATATTTATATGTTTATATGTTTATATATTTATATGTTTATATATTTATATATTTATATGTTTATATATTTATATATTTATATATTTATATATTTATGTATTTATATATTTATATATTTATATATTTATATATTTATATATTTATATATTTATATATTTATATATTTATATATTTATATATTTATATATATATATATATAATAAATGTATAAAAATATATAGTAAATATATCCATGATTTAAATATATTTTTTGTAATTTTAAAATTATTTAAATATAAAATTAATTTATTATAATTATATATATAAGTTTTTAATAAATTATATTTCTTTGTTTATAATTATAAATATATAACTTTATAAATTTAATAAATACACATTTATTAATATATTTATTTATATGATGATATTTACAAAAATAATTTTAACAATATTAATTAATATATATTCTTAAATGCATGTATGTTAAAAATGAGTGAAAGTGAATAATTAAAAATTAGTAGACTTCAAAAATATTAAAAAATTGATAAGGTGTATTAATTATTCAAATTATTAAAAAAATGAGGATATATATTGAAATGAATGTGAATACATATTGAAAATATTAAAAAATAGTTAATAAATATGTATAACTAAATATTAGAAAATGATTAAATTCCAAAAACAAATATAAAATAAAACATATAAAAATGAATAAATAATACTAATTGAAATAATATTTTAAATAAAATTACTGACTAAAAATAATATCTTAAGTATATTATGTTACTAAATGAAATTATAAAATGAATATTAAAATTTTATTGAATTTCATAAATATTAGTTGTGTGTTTTTCTATATAAGATCTCTATAATTACGTAAATACTTGTTTGTGTGAAATTAATGTACATGTATATAAAAGTTTGATGATAGTTAAATTGAACAATTACATTATATAATATTTAACATTTATTAATGAAATAAATAAAAATAAGAATGAATCAATTTAAAAATGAATAATTGTTATTAATTGTATAAATAATTTAAAAAAAAATTAAAAATAAATATTTATATTTGTTAAAATGTAAATGAATACATATTAATTATATAAATTATAACCATATCAAAAAAATTAAATTTTAATGAACAAACATGCATAAATAAATATTAGAAAATCGATATAATTAAAAAAAATATTGAACAATGAAAATTTGAAATTGAATAAATTTTAAAAATATATATTAAATTTATTAATGAATACTTATGTATAAAAAAATATAAAGAATGAATAAATTACAAAAATATTAAATGAATAAACATTTTCAACATATAAATTAAAAAAAAAAATTAAGCACACGCTTAACATTATCAATGAATAAATTATATAAAATGAATGCAACTTAAAAGTTAGTGAAATTTATTTATATATATATATATATATAAGAAAATAATTAATATATTATTTATAACTAACAAAAATGAATTAATTCAAAAATACTTAATATACTAATAAATATTTAATACACTATTTATTAATATATATATATGTATTAAATTTATTATTTTGTTAAAAAATTATTCATTTTTATTAATTTTAAAAATATATTAATTATTTAATTATATATATAATTAATATACAATTTATTACTATATATATGTATATGTATATGTATATATATTAAATTTAATAAATGTAATTATAAAAAAATTGGGGGTTGGCCCGGTCCAACTCATGAACTCGCATGAATATATTTTAAAATAAAAATGAATATATATTAATTATGTAAATTACAACTATAATCAAAATATTAAATGTTAAAAAAATATTAAAAAAATTATGGATGGAAGTTTTACTAATAAAAATGAATAAATTTAATATATATATATATATATATATACTGTAATGAATAGTATATATATTTTTTAATTATTATATTAAGTATTTGATAAATTTATTCATTTTTATTAATTATAAATAGTGTATTACTTATATAATTATATATATAATATTTTTATATTTTATTTGTCTTTAATTGAATAATTAATATTATATTATTACTATATATATATATTAAATTTAATGATGTATATATATATATAATTATAAAATTAATATACTATTTATTAATATATATGTCAATATAAATTAATATATATCAATATATATATATTAATATATCTATTTATATATATATCAATATATATTTTTATATATTCATATTTAATATATCAATATATATTTTTATATATGAAATAATAATTTAATTATAAAAAATTAATAAATATAAATAAGTATTAAAAATGAATAAATTTTAAAAAATGTTAAACAAGTAAAATTAAAAAAAAATTAATATATATATATATATATTAATATTTAATAAATTCAAATATAACTATTTCTATTTTTAAATATGACATAAGAATTTAATTATTATAAAATTCTATAACTCAACTAGCCCTTAATTGGGCAGACCACAATAAGGAGAATGTGGGCAAACGCCAAAGGGGCCCGTGGAGAGAGGACCGCAACGAGCAGAGGGTGGTCCAAGGCCGGTGTGGGCTCATACATGTAGGCACAAGCCCATTTTAGGTCTCTGAAGAGTGTATGTTGAAGTTCATCCCCACAATAGTCTTCATGTGTGCTGATGTTATGAAATGAAATAAAAAGAAGCGGGAATTGTCTGCAAATTCGATGTGGGACTCACGCACATGATTTATTAGCGCTTTAACTAGCACTGATAATGATGAGATTTATCAGTGCAAGAAAATACACTGATAAAGGGTACCCATTATCATTGCTATAAAAAAGTGCTAATAAAGGGACCCTTTATCCGCACAAAAAAATAGTATTGATAAAGGTATTATTTTATCAGCACTGATAAAGGTGTGATTTTATTAGCACCGATAATTGAAACCTTTATGAATGCCATTCACTAGTGTGGATATAATCTAGCACTGACTAAACCCAAATTTGTAGTAGTGATATTGATGTTGTATTTTCTTTTAGAATGGGTATCATTCTCTTCCATATCTATGTTTTCTAAAATGTTTTTCAAAAAACTTTTTTTCTAAAAAAATAATTTTCTTAATACATTTTACATTATATTTTACCTTCATTTAAAAGAATTAAAAAAGGAAATTTCCAATTTTTTTCAAAATGGGTCACTTTTGACATTCTTTTTCAATTTTTCTAAAATAATGTTTATTTTTTACATTTATAACATGAACGGATTCTCCCACTATTATGTCCATTATTTTCCTTGATGTTCCCTTTATATGATTCCAATGTTTTTTTCAAAGAAATGTATTTTCACAATATTTTGTGAATTTTTAGTTTTTAAAAGTGATTCACAAAATGAAAAGGTTATATTTATAAAAAATGTTTGAAGGACATTTTAATGGTGTTACCATTTATCAACGCCAACAAACCTTGTTGTTACTTATTCTTCAATGGTGATATTTTGTAATGATACTATCCTCATTGTTTATATAGATGGATTATGATTATTTCAAAGAGATTATTATGAAACCCATTTCTTTTCCATGTGATAATCACTTTTCAAAGAGATTTTTATGGAACCCATTTCTTTTCCATGGGTTAATCATGTTTCAATGAGATTGTAATGGAACCCATTTCTTTTCCACAAGTTGAAAATGTTGAAAAGCGGTATGTTTGGAACCCAATTATTCTCCACAAGTTAATCAATTTATTAAAGTGATATAGATTAATTTTTTTGAGTTTTATAATGAAATGAAAGAAATATATAATTTATTTATATTTATTAGACTTTGTTATATGATCAGTTCACCCAAATAGCATTGGGTGAGCCTGATATAGCTTATATGATGGGTGCACCAGATATCACTCCAATACATTAAGTAATCATTATTTTTTCAAGATAATTATATTAGAATTCATTTTTATGGTTATTATAATTCTAAGGGTTCTATGTAGAAAATGTCCCAAGACACCATCTTGGTTTATTATGATGTTATTGATTATTCATGTTTCTTTTTACTGAGATTGATATCACATTGCTTATGATTATTGATTCTGATGAGTCTTGAATTTGTTAAAGCCTTATGCCAAGTTTTCATATTTTATTATATAGGTAATGATGGGTAAGAGTTATCTAATGTTATATTCATGCACATTGATTGTTTCATCGTATCCTTATTCTCATCTTAATCTCACCAATAACATTCAATTATTAGTGCTTGTGTTTACCCTTACTGAACATTTGACCTCACCCTTCTTATTTTTCATTTTCCCAAATTTATTAAGAATTATTTTAAATATATTATTTATAGAAGGGTTTTATATGGATGATGATGATGACATAATGTGGAATATGAAAATCTAGGTATAATGGGAGATAATGTTCATCTTTATGAATTAGTTTTTTATGTATACATTATATTAAGAGTTTTTCTTAATTCTCTAAAACTATAAAAATAAAATTTCCATGAGAATTTAAGTTATCCGATATTTCCTTCTAACGTTTTAAGTTTATGATGGTGAAAATTGGGTCACCTTCATCAGAATAAAAGCAAGAAATGTAATGTTTATGATTTCAGCACCAGATTCAGGAGTGTGGGTTTGGGGATGTTATACTTATATTTACATTTTACATAACATTATATAGGTTTTTTTATATGTTTAAACTCAAAAATAATTCTTAGGAATTTCAATACATCAAGTAATGAAATCTAGGTGTCAAATACACATAATCAATAGTTTATAGGATGGTTTTGAGGCCATATTTTTAGTTATATAAAAATAAAAATTCAATTTCAGAATGAATTTGATTTCTATCTAGAAGACCAAGTGTACATGTATTATCTTACAATGGTTATTTAATTAACAATTATAAATTCAATGAAAATGAATAAGATGAATGTCATACAATTCAATTAGTGGAGTTATTCTTATTGTAGAATCTATTCATATATCTGGAACAAAGGAAAAACAAAATTTATACGAATATGTCATAATTAGTAATAATCTGAAAAACATGGGAGTTGTATTGTACAATATAAATAGTATTGATGTAATGTCCCCCAATCTATAACTCATTCACGTGGCTAAAAAGGGTTGGTAATGAGACCTCAAGAGCATCTCTTCATATGTTAGAGGCTGCTGACTAGCAGCAGGGGTGTAAAATATATAGTGGGGATACTATACCCATGTTATGAAGTGTCATAGAAGTAAAAGAAATAAACCAGATAAACAACATAAATCAATGTATAGACATAGAGGAAGACAAAAATAAAAGCCAACTAAATAATCCAATAAATAATAAAGTAATTATACAATGACGTGTTGTAATGTAAATAAATTTCATGCTAGAAACAACACAAGTAAAAGATTATAAAACTCAAATAAAGACTCAAAATTACCTGATCTTGAACCCCATATCGGTCCAACCGCTAAACTCTAGCTCATCTAGCAAGAAAACAATCAACAACAAAGTCATTTTCCATTTCCTAAACCTGCTTCCATGAAATATTCTTAGGAAAAAAGGGAGGCCTGGATAGGGTTTGAGTATAACTATGTAGGTCAACACTACTATGTATAAACTAACCAGTCCAATAAAAAGTGTATGAAAAAAACAATAAATAAGTGTATTAATTAATTTAAATATTTATAAAATACAACAACAACCTAATTTGTATCAATCCCTAAATATCTCTGATCATGTCTTAGGACCATGAAAACCAAAATCATATAAACATGGTAAAATAACATGCTTCAGTGCCATGATAGAATATATTTGATTATCCCTTATGACTATGCTAACCACAACCATATAACCATGGTATAGTCACAAAAAGCTTGGTGAAATCCCAATAATAATTTTGACTTCATGGTTAAAGCCCTATAATCATTATATCATGGGGCTAGGAAAATCACGCTCTCTATAATAATTACGGCATGGTACAGGGCCGAGTCTGCTCAATATCATCATTAAAACATATAAGTGTGACAGTTCCAGGGCCAATCTTGATATATAATAATTTTATTAGGGAACAAAAGTTATATCATACAACATGGATATCACAATATCACATCATAAATCTTAGTGGTTAATTATAAGAATTACCATTTATCTTTCATATATCACTTTCAATTAGATCACAATTGATTTTTAGTCATAAAAATAAGTAATAAGTCGTATCTTAGGGATTTTATATCAAGAAATAACTTAAGGTCTCGTGTCATCCTAAGCACACATTAAGCCATCATCTAGTTCAATTATATTTAGGGTTTTCTCACCCAAGAGGAATCTAAAAGCCAGGTTAGAATTCAATTGAAAATATAGGACTATAATTAATAATCACATTCATTAGATAGTTGATTTGGGTGCATGCTAAGTAGGATAAATCACAATATTACATAAACTTGGAAATAATCAAACCATAGGGATAAGATTTAGACACCCTACCTTTAATTGGCGATCTAACAATGCTTCCAATGGAAAACACCCACAAGAAAGATGGTGCAAAAGAATTCCAAGAGAAACCTAGATCATCACTAATCAATATCAAAACCAACAATGCACATGGTCAAAGGATTACACCACAATGTATGGAAGAATAATGGAGAGGAGGGAAAACCTAACAGAAAATTATTACTTGGGATTAATCATAGAAAAGGAATTTCTGGAAGGGAAGTTGGATCTCCAAAACATTTTAGAGGGTTTCCATAGGTTGAGAAGAAGTTTGGGGAATTACATGACGTTTAATCTAGTTACAGGTTGTGGGAATATTTTTAATGGGATACAATAAAAAACTCACTACCTCAAGTTTATTTTAATAAAATATTTAACCAATTGAATGATGTGTAATAACATTACATAGTGTGGAAATGTTTTACACATGGTTTGTTATCCCATCTTCCCTTTAAACAAACTGAACTTCCATTAAAGTTATACAACTTACCAAGAACCCATGAAACACTTAACCGATTTATGCTCGGAATCCATTAATTCAAACAACCATAAATAGCTGAAAATTATTTCATTTTCCTCACCAAAGGATCCCTATCTCTGAACAAGACTCAGCCACCAAGGCTCAAATGAAAAAAAATCAATGTTGTACATACCTGGAAAAAGACAGGATCATTCAGTTGATTTTTCAATAAAAATCATTTAATAACCATAGTGAAGTTAAAATTAATGAATTGGGATTCATGAAAGTGAATTTTATTAAGGAAGGGTATAAGGGTGAACCATTCATATTGGACTCATTGTCATTACATGTATATTATGCCTACAAACAAAAATTATTCTATTGTTCTATTATTGACTAAAAATGAAAATTTTGTTGAGGATTAATTTTTTATTTGGATGTCACAATCATTCCACAGTGGTCCCAATCTAGAGAGTGTCTTATGTGTCATAATATACTATAAGGAGGGTATTTGGATACTCTATATAGGATCCACATCCCATCAATATTTAAAAAAATAAAAAAAATAAATGAATAGGTTAAATTTCTCTGATTAGTTTTTTATATACAACGTGTTTCCTCATAAAATTATGTGTTTGCTATTGTACTTAGATAGTTGAAATTAATTGTTTAACTACTTTTTTAGATAATGGATTATCCACTTTTTTATGCTACCAATTCCAACGAACAACATATTACTGATGTTAAAATTAATGATAAATTAAATGGTGGACAATATATGGTTGAAACAATATAGGACCAATATAACGTGACAATCTTACTCAAAAGTATTAAAGTGAGAAAAAAGGTCTAAAATTTTAGGATGGATATAATACACATAGCCAACCTATTGAACTCAACAAGTTCATTTTCAATATTTACATTGGGGACAACACTCAAATGCATGTGGTGATTAATATAGATGCATGTAACACTGTTATTCCTATATTAAAAGAAATAATTTGGGTAGGTATTAGGGAGAAATTATGATATACTTTATTTATTTTACTAAAAAATCAAACAATAAAACATTGATTTAGTATCCATTATATTTAGTAGACTAAATTTATATTAGATGATTATTTGATGAAATTTATATTAATATTAATTAGAATGTCTCATATATCATTTCAAACAATTATTATGAAACATCATATTAGTGGTAATGAGGGAAAATTAAACCCCCAACCACCATCTATATATACACACATTATAAACCAAGAAACTTGGACTCTTTCATTTGTGGTTAAGTGGATAAAGCATTTAATATATATTTTAATTGGTAATATTTAATCTCAATTTTTTTATATGTCACTTTATTTATGATTTGTTTATTTATAAAATATCAAAGGACTGGTAAAAACAAGTAGCATTCATCATAACTAATGTAAAATTACTATAAATAAAGGATGGGGTATACTTTACTTGAAAAAAATATTTGTATTTTAAATTTACTAAAGACAATTTACATTATATGAAAAAATGAAATAGTTATCTTCCTTTTTTATATGCATATCAACGAATCAAAATGTCATGTAACATCCATCCCACATCATGTGATATGGAAGGAGCCTCGTGTAAATCAAAAGGAAAAAATAGTAGATGAAATCACATAAAAGGTTTCAAAATATTTTACAAGTGTGACATAATAGACATTTTTTCTACTTTGAAATAGTATTACATAACAATGAATACTTTCTATACAATATTTTTTATCTATTTTATATGCAAGAATAATCACCTTTCATGCCCAATGAACAACTAATTTTAGTGGATTTGAAGCATCTAGAATAGTAAAGTCGTCTTATAGGTCAAGGTTTTGGAGTTCCATCCCATGAATACTTTGTGAAAGAAAATACACAATGGGATAAAAATGATAAAATTAAAAACATATAGATATAGATACATGATCTAAGTGAAAAATTTATTTGGATGTGTGATAGGATAAAGCAGTTTCTTTAAAGGGATCAATGATAAGAAGCAACAAAACAATAACGACAATGAAAAGAGACACACCTCCCCATATTTGAGGCTATCCATTCCCCTATAATTACTTCTTTTTTCAAGGTAATTTATTTTTTCATAACAATTTATGATATATGTGAATCAATAAACTACTGATACCATTTTGGTACTAAAATTTGTCAAGGTGGAATGTATTTGCATTTATATCAATAAGAACTCACTCATGACCTTGTTGGGAGAGTAACCATGTAAAATATAAAAGGAGATATTTTATATAATAAGAAATGACATAAAATCACATGAGGGTAGGTATTCATATATATCATGAGTCGAGCACCTATCTACTTATACCCCATGATGATCTTGATGTTTACATGGTCAAACATGTTAATATAAATTTAATAGAAAGACAATGTAATATTATAAATATATGTGACTAAAATGATATATTTACTTTATATTTTATTTAATATGAAAATAATTATACAATTAATTAAAAAAGGATTAAATTGGTGTATGTTATTATAGAAGGATAAAAATAATGGGAAACATAAGGTTGAATCAAGAAAATTTTAATGCACAATTAAATCGAAATTATCTTACAAAATTAACTTCAACATACTAATTCCACTCCTATATTTATTAACAATATAAGTTCATAAAAATATAAAATTTTAAGATAAAAATAAATCCTACATTGAATTATAAGAACACATGTTTTGAGAGGAACTTAATGACATTATTGGTTATGATAATGTTAATGAAATTCTCAAGCATGAATGACTAGGATTCTCAATCATGAATGTATACATGAGGTAAATTTTCTTAATCTATTTTTTCAATAATTGAGAAACTATTTTAATTATTATCTATAATTATTCATATTTTGTATAGGTGTATATATCACTATAATGTAAAGGGAAAACTTGTGAAAAAAAATTCCCCATGTCACTTCTCCATAAAAACATCAATGGAGAAAGGAGAGATTTTATTAAAAGTACACCATGTAGTCATTTTGTGTGAATAGAAGATAATATATGAAATTAACTTATTAATAAATATAATACAGGGGTAAAATATTACAATTTAATCATATAAAAAAATATCTTACTTATTTCCATAATGTAATCATTTTAGGTTTTTTAGGAATCACTGGATTCCCGTTACAAAAAATTTAGATTCTTAAAAGATATATTTTTTTGATCCAAAGCATTAATATCAAAAAAAAAATTGACTATACTTATAGGGATTAGACACATTCTGATAATCGTAAGCACACTATCGGGAACTATATCTTGATGAACATGAAACAAAAAGCTTTAATAATTGGATATTCCCACCTGGCCCCGATATCTTGAACTGTGAAGACTAAGCACCCCAACCACCACATTGAGCCACCCTTCTCAAGTTTCAAATCCCTCTCGGTTCATATTGAAGATCTTCCTTAAATATAATAGGTTATAAAATGAGAAAAATATATCCAAAACACATGGACATAAAGGATTATGTGGTTCAAAAAATTGTCCTACATATATGGGATAACAGTTCATATTTACTTCATGAGAACATTCACTTAAATTATTTTGTCAAATTGATGTATATACATGGTGTAATGTTGTGGTTACATAAAAGGAAGAAATTTTGGAAGACATTAGGGAAAAATTATGATATATTATTACTATTTTAAGGGAAAATCAAATAAAAAATTTTTGATTTACTTTTCATTACCCAATATAGAGTACATTTATATTAGATGATTGTTGGATGAAATTCATATTAATGGATGTGGGAAAGGCTCATATATCCTTTAAATAACTTCTTGAGAAATATCATCTTAGGGATGTTGAGGGCAATGTAAACCCCCACCCACCTGCTATATACTAGAAAAGCTCAGTCATTGGCAAGCCCATAACCATTAATTAAAATAAAATAAATGTATAGGAATCATGTATCACAATCTATAAAAGAAAACTAAAGATAATAAAATCCATACCCTCTACCATATACATGATCGATTTCTTCAATTGTAATAGCTAATTCCCACTATGAGATTTCATAGTGCTTTAGAATCTTGGAATACTTCCTTCTAAGATTCACCATCTCCAAAGATAGAAACTCTTTAGAAGATGGTGTACCCTTTTCAAACCAGATACCACCTCGCCTTCCTTCCTAAAAGAAGACCTGATAGATATTTTCTTTGTAAGATAAGAATAGTCGGTATTATTCGTGGTGGAGAAGTCATAACTTCCTCATTCCCGGATACATGATGCTCAACTGTTCGGACCACTGCCCAATTTTCGTTGACTGCACTCAAGGCGAACGTAACAAGCAATCCAGCAGACCCTTTAGATTTGAGATCTTCTGGTCAAAAGACTAGGAATGAAAAGAGGTGGTTCGATCGAACTGGAAGAGTTCTCATGATGATGTTGGCGTCAATCTCTAACAGGTAGCATCCGATCTGAGATCATGGAGCAATAAGAAATTCTGCCACCCTAATAGGCATTGTGATGTCCTTGAAAAGAGACTTCACAACCTACTCAAATAGCCCCCATCCAATTGAAATCTCTCCAGTATTGGTTCCACTCAAATAGAGCGGGACGTGGCCCAGCACGTTAAGGAAAGATTCTGGGCTACGCGGGTACGAGACATCCACATTAAAGAAGGGGATGCTAATACAAGGTATTTTCACCAGAAATCTTCATCTAGGTGCTAGAAAAGTTCTATCACGTGTATCTCACAACCTGATGGTAGAAAAGTTTCTAACACCATTGGAATTAATGAAGCCTTGACATGCTACTTCTTGAAACTTTTCTCTACAATAACTCCTTTCAAGTATGTTGAGGTGGAAGAATGCATCAGACCTATGATCACCGAAGAGGTCGATATAAAGCTTACCAAAGACGTGACGAATGATGAGATATGCCTGCCTCTGAAACATATCCACCCCACTAAGGCCCCGGGACTGGATGGATTCCACACCCTATTTTTTAAACAATACTAGAACATCATCGGTCCCAGCATCTGCAAAATGATAAAAAAATATCTAGGAAGGGAATACAAGCATCTCCTCCATCAACGAAACTGTCCTCATCCTCATTCCCAAAATCAAGAAACCCCTAGAAATCCATGATTTTAGACCTATCATCCTCTGCAATCTCTCTTATAAGATCTTATCAAAGATCCTTTTCAATCGACTATGCCCTTGGCTTCCTGATATTATCTCCGAAAACCAGAGCGCCTTCGTGTCCAAGAGACTAATCACTCATGATGCAATTGTGGCCCATGAATTGTTCCACTCTATGAAAACACAATCCACCATGAAAAGAGTAACCATGGCCTAGAAAATGGATATGACCAAAGCCTATGATGATTTGGAATGGTATTTCCTTAGATTCATGATGCTGAAAATGGTTTTTGCACTAAATGGACAGATATAGTCATGCACTGCATCTCGACCGTATCCTTCAGAATCAAGGTCAATGGGGAGCTCACCCAAGGATTTTCCCCAACCCGAGGCCTGCGCTAGGGTGATCCCCTCTCCCCATTTCTCTTCATATCGATGGATGATGTTTTTTCTAACCTTATTTCCAGGGTTGTATCCTATAATTATATTCATGGGGAAAAGGTCGGTCATGAAAGCCCACTATTGTCTCATCTCTTCTTCATCGATGACTGCATCCTCTTCTCCAGAGAAACTATAAATGAATTCTGGGTGATCAGCCATGCAATCCAGCAGTATGAAAGTGCGTCTGGACAGTCTATCAATCACGGAAAATCAGAAATCTCCTTCAGCGTAGGGGGCCTCTTTCCAAGAGAGATGAACTTTGTGCATTAGCAGGAATCCTTATGGTCGATAAACACCAGAAGTATCTCAGGATACCCACGGTGATTGTTTGGTCCAAAAAATAAATCTTTGCATATCTAGTGGACAAGATTCTGAAAAAAAAATAAAGGTTGCACCCCAAAAAAGAATCTCCAAATAAGGCAAAGAAACCCTCATTAAAGCTTTTATCTAGTCTATCCCTAGCTATTTTATGTCCCTATTTATGCTCTCGACATCCATCATCAATCAGATCCATTCATGTACTTCCAACTTCTAGTGGGAGAAAATGATAGAAGGAATAGACCCCACTGGATGGCTGGGGAGAATCTCTAGAAACCCAAGTTAGAGGGAGGGATGGGATTCTAGAATCATATTATCTTCAATGACGCACTGTTGGCCAAGCAAATATGGTGCCTTATTAACCGTCTATCATCTCTCTTTGTGCGGTTTCTCTTAGCTAAGTACTTTCCCCACATGGACTTCCATGTTTCCTCTCTTGTCCCCCATCCTAGCTTCCTCTTGAGAAGCATTTGGGGGGCCAAAATCTCAGGGAAAAAGGGTTGGGCTGGAGGATTGGGAATGGATCATCTGTCAAAATCTAGACCGATCCCTGTCTGATCGATAAGGATGGTATACGGGCTACATCCCCTGCCCAACCAGGTCTTGAAGATGCCACTGTCAGCTGCCTCCTTTCAGACCAGGGATCGGGGTGGTGTATGGAAAAGATCCATGAATGGTTTAACGAAAGAGACCAAAAAATTATCTTGAGTATCCCCTAGGTCCCAGATGCAGGCCCCGACCATCTTTTCTAGACTAATGACATTTCAGGCGACTACACGGTGAGATCCGGTTACAGAATTTCTCATGGAAATCACGCTGTCGACTGGGATGAGCGACCATGGAAATCGCTTTGGAAGCTCAACATACCCCAAAAAATAAGCCAATTTTGGTGGCAGGTGTGCACGGGAACCCTCCCTACCATGAGTCTACTCGTTTACCGACATATGGCCAATGTGGAGTCCTACCCTTTCTACCCAAATATTCTTGAAACTCCTTTGCACGCCATCATTCACTGCCCGAGAGCTTAGGAAATTTGGAATAAATGGGGCCCGACTTCAGATGCGTCACTGGACATTGCCTCTGACCTCCCTGATTTTGGATGCGTTGGTGCTCCTCTCTCTCATTAAACAATGTAGGTTCACTTTGCACCCTGTCCTGGATCATTTGGGTTTGGCGTAACGATGTTGTTTTTCACCATGATTATAAACCTCCTGAATTCTAGACTGAATGCACCATCTCATGGATTGAGTGATGGAAGGACCACAATGGACACTATATGCCAGGTGTTACCCCCTCCTGTCCCCCTCATTAGAATACCCCAACGGAAGGGATTCTTAAGCTTAACGTGGATGCGTCTCTCCCCAAGGATGGGCTTATTTCCCTCGGTCTCCTAGCCTGTAATCATCTGGGGAATCTCATTACTGCAAAATATAAATCACATAATGACTTCTGGGAACCTACAATAATTTAGGCCTCTGCCATCCTTGCAGGTATGATGCTCGTTGTGGAACATGGATGGGTTGATATCATCATTGAGTCTGACTACCTCACCGTAATCGATGCTATTAACCACAATGATGGTGGACTCCAGTCATTTGGCTTCATCATCAGGATAATTCTCTCGCTTCACCAAGGCTTCTCTTGCTACACCTTCTACTTTACCAAAAGGTAATGAAACAATGTGGCCCATCAGCTGGCGGCCTCAGGCCCCTTCGATGACAACCAGCTCTGGCTAGACAATTTCCCTTCATGGCATTTCTTATGTACGTCTGCTGATCTTTGTCATTAATGTTAACTATCCTTATTTTCAAAAAAAAATATAATATAAATGTACTTTATATTGGGTAATTGAGTGTAAATAAAAAATTTATTATTTAATTTCCCCTTAAAATATTAATAATATTTCATAATTATAAATAATAAAGGAGTGAATAAAATAAGAATATTGTATCAAAACTATTGTAACCATACCATAAATATATGGTGGGGTATGCTTCACTTGAAAATAAGTTATATATTTTAAATATATAGTAAAACAATTTATGTGATATGAATAAAAAAAATAATTATATTACTTTTTATATATATTGATTGATGAATCAAAATCACAAGCAACATCAATCCCACATAAAATGATATGGGAGGAGGATCATATAGATAAAAGGGAAATGTAGTAGATGAAAACACAAAGAGGGCATTAAATTCATGTGTAATTATAACAACTATGATATCATACTCCCAAATCTGGCACTAAAATTATAAACATTACGTTTTTAACTTTGATACTGGGGAAGGTGACCCAATTATATCTGTCTAAAAAATACAACATCAAAAGGAAACTATTGGATCACATAAATTATCATATACCATTTAGGTTTAGAGTTTTATAAAATTAGGAAAAACTATTACATAAAAAATACCCATGTATTTAAATGATCATTTCTCCCACTTCACTGAACATTTATTTCATTTACATTAGGTCACCATTTTCATCCATATAGAACCCTTATAGAAAAAAATAATTCAAAATAATTCTTGATATCTTGGGAAAATAAAACATAAGATGGGTGAGATCAATTGTTCAGTAATGGTAAACATAAGAATTAACAATTTAATGTCATCATTGAGAATAGAAAGTGTATAATGGTATGATGAAAAAATTCAATTGAATGATTATAATAGAGTATAGCTCATAACCATAAATACCTAAATCATAAAACATGAAAAACATGGAATAAGATTTTAAAAAAGGCAATATTCATCAGAATCTATAAACCTGAGACATGTGACATCAATCTTGATCAAAGGGAACATTTATAACCCATAACAAGTATAATACAAAATGTGTCGGTATTTTGGGACATCATCATCCAAGAATCCTTACAAAACCCTTAAAATTTGAATAACCATATGAAAAAATTATAATGTAATTATCCAAAGAATATAATCATTAACTAAGGTATTATAGCGCTATATGGGTGCGACCATCATATAATCTATATCAGGATCACCCGATTTCATTTGGGTGCACCCATCTTATAAGCTATGACAAGATCATTTGGTGCTATCGAGGTAAATCCATGATCATCGGTAATGTTGAAGTATCATTAATGAATAATTTTTTTTGAATATTTCATATTCTAACATAATAATAATAATGGTTCTTTTATAACATGATTAAACCATGGAAAATAAATGGGTTACTTGACAATATATTTAAAACATGATTAACCCATGGGAAAGAAATAGGTTCCTTGAAAATATATTTGAAAAAGTATTAATCCATCCAAATAAATAATAAGGATGGTATTATTAAAAATTATACCCATTAGTGAATAACTAACAATAAGGGTTATCGATTTTGATGGATGGAAATTCAATTAAAAATCATAAAAAACATTTTTTAGTAAAATAAAATTTTCATTTTCAAAATATCTTTTAAAAACAAAAAATTCACCAAAAAATCTAAAATACTTTTCTTTGAAAAAAATATTGAATCATATAAAGGAAAATTCGAGGAAAATAATTTAAATAGAAGAAGGCAAATCCATTAATTTCAGGAAAATTAAAAAACAATGTTCTGTTTAAAACATTTTGAAAAAGGGAGTCAAAAGTGACCCATTTGGAATACATTATGAAGTTTTCTTTAAATTTTTTTAAAAAAATCATGTAAAATGGTTTAAGGAAATA
This sequence comes from Viscum album, assembly GCA_963277665.1. Lineage (NCBI taxonomy): Eukaryota > Viridiplantae > Streptophyta > Magnoliopsida > Santalales > Viscaceae > Viscum > Viscum album. Next base: position 210,371,149 of record OY728155.1, on the reverse strand, counting down.
ATTTATTTATATAAAATAAATTATTTTAAGACATTTTAAAAAACATTGATATGGAAGATAAAGTTACCCAATCTAAAATAAAAATACTAGATCAATATCACATATAAATGAATTTATTTATGTTACATCAATCTATATGGGAGGAAATTGAATGTGAAAATGTGAAAAAAAAATCATTACTATAGTAGAATAAAATATTTGTTGTTTAATAAAATAATATCACATTATTTCCTTCCAAATAAACTTGAACATAAAGAATCCCAAAATAAATGAGATTGAAACATAAATCCTTTCCACTTTAGTAACCACTTCAATCGTAAGCCCAGTGAATGAATAAATTCAAATGAAAAGTTAAATATGATGAAAATAAAGAGTTTGATGATATAAAATTTTAAAAGGTAAATTAGAAACACCTCATAAAATATTATGGGTGTGTAAGATTATAATACTCTTCAATGTAGGGAAATTGAGATGATGGCCCTTACGACTTTGGTAATCTATGGATAAAAACCCCCTTAAAAGAGAGAACCTAATATGGATTTTAAAATCCCAATAATTTTCATGAAAGTAATCATAAAATAAATTCATGTGTATTATATACACCACATAGTAAAAAATAAGTGTTGAATATGGAATATGTCTCAAAGAATTAATAGTGGGATGAGAAAAACCTTACCTCGATTCCCGACTTTCCACGTGTGCCCATTAACTGTTCAATAATAATCTTATTTAAATTATTTATTTTTTAATAACATTTTACATGTTTAATTAATTATACTTATATTATTTATTTTAATGACATATTCAACTACTTAATCAGATAATTCCATATCAACTGTTTTGAGAATGTTCAGTCCATTTTTTAAAAATAGCTTTGGTGTGTTGACCATGTCAAAGAGATCATTATTTTAAAATACCAAAAATAATAATCATGAAATATTTATAATATTTTTCTGTCAATTAAAATTTTAAAACCAATCATGAAATATGTTTGTGAGAAATGAAATGTATTAACATCAGGGAGATTGTATGTCGTGCATACGCAAGAGTAATGTTTCCATTTTTCAACTATCATTATGGAAAGGCGGTAAGTAATATTTTATCTATAAAAAATTATAAGAAAATTATAAATAATAAATTATTTTTTTAAATACACTTATATATCATCCATGTGTTTTGGTGATGAAAAATAATAATCATGTTGCTTCGAAGAGGATGTAGTCCACACGTGTGCGCGGACGATGTTATCATTTTTCAGTGCAATAAATAAAATGATTTATTATTATTTTATAATTATAAATATTTCATTAATATAATAATTTGGTAATTTATATCACATATATTCATTAAAATTATCATTATTACCATTTATGTAAAGCATTAGTGATAAACGAATCACATTGCATCACGAGGAGGTAGTCTATCGTACACACGAGCGCCGTTATCATATCCCATAAAAATAGTAAGTTAAAAAAGGAATATGTGATATCATTTTTAAAGAAGAATAAATATGTAAAAAAATATTATCTATATATATATATACTTTTAATCCATCAACATATTCATTCGTGAGAGGTGATTATGGAAAATGAATGACATTGGTTTGTGAGATGGTAGTTCGCAGTACACACGAATGATGATTCCATATCCCATTAGGAGGAAGAGGAGATAGATTTTGGTTATTTCATTAACATAATAAAATATAATTTTATTTTAGATAATTTTTTTATCATAAAATAATAATTTAAGATAATTTTAAGGTAGAATAATATTTAAAATAATGACTCTCGATTAAGAACGATACCTCTTCTTTGGAAAACCTCATTAGATAAGCACAAAAAGTCTTCATATGATGGATTTATGAACAAACTAAGGGATCTAGGATTTTTGTAGGGAATTAATTAATACATTTGGAAAATTATTTTATGATACAAAGTAATTATAAGGTTTCAGTAGAATAAGAGATAATGGGGGTCTATTTATAAGCGAGGTGAGTGGAACACTTGAAATGTTTTACAACAAAAATGTGAACACATGTTTTTCACATTCCTAAAGGGTCCAAAATGGATAATTATAGAGACTTGTAAATTATAAGGTCTAAATATGGACTTCCAACATATTTTAGAAAAGTTTTTAGTTCATGTTTACCTTTATCTTTTTAGTTTAACCGCTTGTAAACCCGTTTTCATCGTAACCACGGTAATTAATTTTTACAATTTTCACTATTTATTATTGTCCAAATTTAATTTCACATAATTAGATCATATAAAGTTTTTTGATTAAAAATATGGAATACATTTTACCAGAATTTAAAATAATTAATTAAACATTAAACCCAATATGTGATAAAAAGTAGGTTTTCCAGAAGTGTATTTTTCAAGAAAAATATGATTTTATATTTACTCTATGACTAATAATAATAACACTCTGAATATCAATTAAATTATATTGATATATAATGTTTGAATTTAACTTATATACTTCCTAATTAGGGGTTTTTTAAATAATTAAAAATGATAAACATTATGCACTTTAAAACAGTTCTCATAAAAATATCATTTTTAAACCCAAAAACTAACTTACAATAAAAACCAATTTCAAGTTGATTAAAAAAATTAAGTGGATTAAATAAAAAAATGTTATTATTTTAATTTAAATCGTATTAAAACATAATGGGACTTTTAAATTTGTTAATTTATTGAAAATAAATGATATTGTTAGAAAAATTGGTATATTTGACTATTCATCAAAAAATCAATTTTTATGGAAAAATCCAAAAATTTCAACCAAAAAATTGATATTACAGTAAAATAAATGATTTTTATTTAATAAAATAAATTTTCTAAAAGTTCAAGAAATCTTTTATTATCTTTTTTCATGAAAATCAATAAATTATTTTTTGAAGAAACATATTTTTAAAGAATAAAATTACCTAAATAAAAATTGAATGATTATTTACTAAAATTTAACATTGATTAATATTTAGTATGTTATATATATATATATATATATATATTTCATAACATATTTAATAATATTCCTACCCGCTAATTTAACAATTATGTTATAACAGTTATATATTTTGTGGGTCGTTTATGTTTGGTGTTGTGTGTCATGTATCCTATCGAATGAAAAAATATTAGGATTGTGTGTACAAAAATATATAGAAGAGAATAAATTTGTTTAAAAATAAATATATCATAATATATCAGGGTGTTACATTCTATTCTAATCTTGGTGTTGTGTGTTTTATACACTATTGATCATAAGTTTCTTCTTTTAAAATCTCGAGGTGTAATACCCCCCTCCCCCCGACATTAACAAATTGCATCCTCCCAATTTCAACTTTATATTAGAAATAAAAGGTTGGATATTTGAAAATACCTTTTTTGTAAACCCACATCACAAAAAGGGTTAATAACAATTTCTCTTAAAAATAGGTAAAGGGAAATATGAAGGTCATCGCATAACCCGGTTTCAACATAGGGGAACATTGGTGGTAGGAGAAGATGTGGACATGGAATAAAAGAATAAATAATTTTGGATATTGATAGAGGTCATTGATCATATTAAATTGAATGATCAATATAAATTTAAGGACCTAAAAACCATAAATATGTGATGAGTGAAAAGCCATCCGTTTATCAGAAATGCTGGTACTAGGATGATTTTTTTTCAAAGACCATTTTACTAGAGTTGGGGATTTTAATTTCCATCTTGACTAAGAAAATTTTGAAAAATAATTACTTTAAATTTATAATTTCTTCCTTTGTACAATTTCCACAATAAACACATCTTTTTCTCCAGACAATAAGTATACAAGATAAAATTTTCATGCATGAAGCACAAAAATATACTTTTAAAGACCCCATAACCATAAAATTTGTAACATGCCATTCCACCTATATTTAATCATTAACCAAAAATAAAATAGTCATAACATGGTAAGATAATTATAAAAATGAATAAACATTCATATGATACATTAGCCTCTGAAATTCATCAATAATACCCAATGTTCAGACTAAATCATTCCATAAATAAATAACCCTACATCCCAAATAACCTTAATAAATTCAACATTAAATAGTAAATTAACATAAAATTTTATCTCATTCCTTCTACATTACAAGTAAAAATATAGGTATTTTTCTAAATTAACATTAATAACTTAGTCACCAAACCACTTTTCAATCCCATGGTCATCTATACGATGAGACATATGTTCCCAAAATTACCTCAATACCCAATATCATATAAATCCAAAAGGATATATATACTGTAAAACTTATATCATAAAAATGTGAAGGAATAATTCACATTAAACCAAAAATCTCTATATAATTCAACCCAAAAAACTTCTCATAAAGTGTTATTAATCAATTTAAGATCTCATCGCTTAAAACCTCAAAAAGGTGTCTATGACTTTGAACTTATGATCAACCTTAATATTATTTACCTATGATGGTATCCAAAAATCTTAAGATAACCCCACATGAAAACATATTAATCTCAAAGGTTATATAAGACTTTCCTTTGATACTAACTATAAGATTCGTTCCCTCGTACTCCTAGATCCAATGCTAAAATAGTAAATTTTACATTTTTTGGATTTGATAAAGATGATGGTGACCCTATTTTTTCTATCCAAAAACATATAGCATCAAAAGGAAAATATTGGATCACTTCCATTCTCAATATCCTTTTATGTTTATAGTTTTATAGAATTAGTACAAACTCTTAGATAAATAAAACCAATGTATTTAAATGATCATTTCTCCCACTTAACCAAGGTTTTTTTCATTCACATTTGGTCATCATCATAATCCTTATGAAAACCTTATAGACCTAATTATTGAAACATGATTCTTGATAAACTATCAGAAAGATAATATAAGGAGTTTGATATTAAATTCTCTATAAGGGTAAATATAAGCATTAAAAATTGAATGTCATTAGTGAGAATAATATGAGTATAATAGTATGATGGTATAATCAAAGTGCTTGAAAATAACATAAGATAACTCATACCCATAAATATATACATAATATAACATTAAAACATTTAATAAGTCTTCAAAAAAGGTAATATACATCAGAATCAATAATCATGATCCATGTGATATCAATTTTTATCTAAGGGAGCATTTATAACTCATAACAAGCATAAAGAAAACATGTTAGTATCTCGGGATATCATCATCGTATACCCTTAATAAGCCCTTATAATTGGAATAACTATAATTTTGACTAACAATATAATTCTATGAAAAATATAAACATTACCCAATGTATTGGAGTGATATCTAGGCACACCCATTGTATAAGCTATATCAGGCTCACCCAGTGTCATCTTGGAGCACCCATCATATATGCTATAGTAGGCTCACCTGCTGCTATTTGGGTGAACTCGTGATCTTAAATAATGTCATTTTACCATTAATGAATATAAAATTTAGAGTATTTAACATTTCTATATAAAAACAATCATTATTCTTTCATTACTTTATTCACATGTGGAAAAGAAACAAGTTTCATAAAAATAACTTTAATACATGATTAAACCATTGAAAACAAACAGGTTCCAGAACAATATCTTTGAAACATGATTAACCCATGTAAATGAATCAGGTACATTGGCAATATCTTTGAAACATGATTAACTAATGTAAAATAAACAGGTTTCATAATAATCTCTTTAATGCATGATTAACTTGTAGTAAATAAATAGGTTTCAAAAAAATCTATTTGAAACATGATTAAACCATGGAAAAATAGGTTCCATTAAAATATATTTGAAACATTATTTAACCATGTAAAATAAATAGGTTTTATAAAAATATCATTGAAACATGATTAACCCGTGGAAAAAATGGGAACCTTGACAATCTCATTGAAACATGATTAACTCGTTGAATAGAAATCGTTTCCTTAAAAATATCTTTGAAATAATATTAATACATCTATATAATAAATATGGTATCATTAGAAAATATCCCCATTGGATAATAAGTGACAATATGGGTTTTTGATGTTGGTGAATGGAAATACCATTAAAATATCATTAAAAAAAATTTATATGAAAATAACCTTTTTTAACTAAAAATTCAAAACAATATTTTTAAATTACTTTTATTTGAATAGAAAACATATAAAAAAATAAATTAAACTTCAAGTAAAGTAATGGATTTGATGGTGGGGAAATACATTCACATTATAAGTGTTAAAAATAAACATTCATTTCAATGAATTTTGAAAAAGGGTGTTAAAAGTGACCCATTTGGAAAATATTAGTAATGTTCCTTTTAAAACCATTTCAAAATTTTCATGCAAAATCGCTTTACTAAATAATTTTTTTTTGAAAAAAAAATATATTTGAAAACATTTTAGAAAACATGGATATTGAATATAAAACATACCCAGTCTAAAAGAAAAATATAAGATATATATCACTTACAAACAACATTCTTGATGTCTTATCAATCAATAATGTGAAAAATCGAAATTAAACATTTGAAACACATTCATAACTAGATAATAATTAGTAATATGTGGTTAAATAAAATAATATCTCATTATTTACTCCAAAATACACTTGAACATTAATAATCCGAGAAATAAACGATATTGTAACGTAAAGCATTTACCACTTTGGTAATATTTTAAATTATAATCCCCATGAAAGAATTAATTCCAATAAAAATTTAAAAATCCAGAATGTAATGAGTTTCATGATATAAAATTTCAAAATGGGTATTAGATACACCTCATAATATAAGATATGTGTATAGCATTTCATTATTCTTCAATGAAGGGAAATTGAGATAATGACCCTTACGACTTTGATAATATCTAGATAAAACCTCCATGAAATGAGAGAAAATCATATGGATTTGAAAATCCCAATAATTTTCATTAAATTAATCATAAAATACATTCATGGTTCATATATAAAACACTCAATAAAAATTAAGTGATGAATGTGGAATATGTCTCACAGAAGTAAAAGAGAGATGAGAAAATCCTTAGCTCGAATCCAGAATTTCCATGTGTGCCATTTAAATCCTCTAAAATAAGAATTTATAAATTATATTATTTATAAATAACCACTTTTTTGTTTAATTACTTATTATTTAATCATTTATATTATTTATTTTTAATGACATATTCAAATACTTAATCATTTTTTTCTACATCGGGTGTTTTGAGGAAGTTTGGTTCATTGTTTCAAAACAACATTGGAGTGTTCAATATGGACAAAGATATCCTTATTTAAAGATATATAGAGTAATAATAATTAAATTTTTATCTTATTTAAACATAAATTATTCTTTTAAAATAAATCATGAAATATGGTTTTGAAAAATGAATTGTGTTATAATCATGTAGACGATAGGTCATTCGTATGCATGAGTAACATTTAAAATTTTCAACGATCATAATTGAAAGAAGGTAAGTAATATATTATATTTCTAGAATGATAAATATATCATAAATAGTATATTATTTATTTAAATACACTTATATATATCTTACATGTGTTGTGGTGATAAAAAATAATCACATCGCTTCGTGGAGACGGTAGCCCACACGTATGTAAGAATAACGTAATCATTTTTCAGTGTAAGAAATAAAAATATTTATTATATTTTCAGAAAGATAAATATCTCATTAATATAATAATTATTTAATTTTTATCATAGATATTCATTAACATTATCCATATTAACTTCCATGTAAAGTGTTGATGAAAAATGAATCACATTGTATCATGAGGCGATGGTCTACCATACACACGAGCGATGTTATCGTATCCTCCAAGAAATAGAAAGTAAAAAAGTAACATGTGATATCATATTTGTGTGAGTATAAATATGTTACAAGTATAATATATATAATTTTAATCCATCATTTTATCAATCTGTAATAGGAAATTAAGGAAAATGAATGACATCATTTTGTGAGGTTATAATTTTTCGTACACGCGAATGATAATTTTCTATTCCTTTAATTGGAATAAGAGATAGATTTAAGTTATGACATAAGAATATTAAAATATCTGTATATATTAGATTCTATTTTTATTATATTTTCATAATTTAAAATTATTTTAAGGATGTGGAAGAAGAACTAAAATAAACTGCTCAGTTAAGCATGATATCCCTTCTTTAAACTCCCTCCTTAGGTAAGCACCAAAAGGCTTATTAAGGTGAATTTATTATCAAAATAAGAGATGTAGTTTGTTATTTGGAAAGTATGAAATAAATTTAGATAGATATTTTCTGAGAAAAATGTATTTGAATATGTGAACTGTATAGCACATGGGTGGCCATTTATAAGTGAGGTAAGTGTCATGCTTGTAATTTTTGAAAAGGAAAAGGTGTACCCGTGTTTTTCATATTCCAAAATAATTTGTCCTTATGCATTATAAAGTCTAAATATGTCCATAAAATATATTTTAGATAATTTATAGGTCATTTTTACCATTATCATTTTAATTCAACCCCCCAATAAACTCTTTCTTACCTTAACCGCAGTAATTAAGTTTTACTATTTTCACTATTCATTATTGTTAGAAAGTAGGTTCACCTTATTAGATAATATAAATTATTATGATTCCAAATATTTAACTCATTTTAATAAATTCAATTCATATAATTGGTAAATTCTAATTTAAAATTAAACCTACAGATACGATGAAAAAGATTGTTTTCAAGAAGTGGATGTTTCAAGAAAATGATGATTTTATATTAAGTATTTGACTAATAGTAATCATTGAATGAATATAAATTATTATTTATATATTTATAATCCATAAATTTCATTTATATAATTACTAAATAAACATTTTTTAAATAATTAACAAGAAAGAACATTATGCACTATAAAATAGTTTTTAGAAAAATCCCATTTTTAAACCAAAAAAGAAAATTATACTAAAATCCAATATGAAGTTGATTAAAATTAATTTAAGTGAATTAAATATAAATAAATCATAATTATTTTACTTTAAATCATATTCAAAACATAATGGTACTTTTAAATTTTTGAACTTATTGAAAAGAAAGGAAATTTTTATAAAAAATCTTTATTTTTCACTATTCCCTGAAAAATCAATATTATCAAAAAAATATCAAATTTTACCCAATGTAAATATTTATATTCTGAATAAAAAAAATTAACATTAACAAATAAATTTCTTAAAATTTTAAATAATTAATTATAATATTTTTTCATGAAAAACAATAAAATTCATTTTTGATGAAAACATATTTTTGAAGAATAAAAATACTTTAATAAAAATTAATTGAATATTTACTAAACATTTATCAATAATTTATATTATGTTGTAAATATATATATATATATATATATATCATAAATTATTTAACACTATTCAAATCTGTCAATTTAATGTCTATGTTAAAATAGTTATATATTTTACCGATCTTTTAAGCTCGGGGTTGTGTGTCGTATACGATATAAAATACAAAAATAACAAGGTTTCGTGTATCATAAGATATAAAATATATTAAATTTATTTATAAAGAAAATATACCATAATATTTTGGGGTGTTACATTCTCATCTATGATTTATATTGGGTGGAAAAATCCTTCGATTATTCCAATGCTATAGGAAATGAAATGGATTACTAGGGAAAGAACATGCTTCTTGCTCCGATGTACTTTCAAAATTTTCATATTGTTGGCTCCTTCTATTTGGATTCTGATGATCCTGGACTATTTCAATCTCTGGTGTGTATACCTCTGTATACTTTGGGTGTCTTCGACTCGGCGCTACCGAAGGTGGGTCATGCTGATCTGAGATCTATTCCTGGGAAATGGACCATGTTTAAGAAGGTCCTTTGAAATTATCGATCTCCTTAGGCTTTGGCTGCATTTTTATTTCTTTAGGTCCTATTGATTCCTCATACCTCTTCATAAGTTGGTTTCCCAGTGCTATATTTCTTAGATTTCTCCTTTTTGAATGCTTTTATACACCTCTAGTGGACATTGGTTGCGAGGTTTGGCCAGGAGAAACCTCTGATTTCATTGTTTAAAAACTATGTGGATTCCTTGGATCTGTCAATTCCAGCTAATGTATCATCGCTAAATTGAAGATCCTTTTTCATGGTCTTGGATTCCCCTGAATATTTATTCAAGGCTTGGTGCTTCTACTTCAGATCCTTTAATCATTGGTGATTTTACCTATTCTGTCGGTTGATGGATTCCGATCTGAGTCGAGATGTAAAATTAATTTCATTTATTTTCGGATCATTAAAATCTAGGTTTATCACATAGTTAAAGATAATTCTGAATAACATAAAACTTACCTTGATCCATGGGATCTTATGGATTTAAATATCCTTGATTTTCTCTCACATAAAAGGATTTATATCCTTTGGATCTTTTCTATTCCATAGAAAAATTAATGGAAGGTACTGGAACATGATTGAGACATAATTGGCAGGGACATGACCCTTTAAATAGGGATAAAATAGTTATATGGGTGGTTACTTAATTAACTGTCAAATTCCATCTATTGACAATTTTATCCCTTAATATCCCAATATAATAATTTTAAATAAAAACATGTGAGTTATTTTAACATTCTCCCACTTAACTCATGTGATATTTCTTTATGATATTTAATATTCAATCGGTCATTTATGCGCATTTATATTTATTCTATCATGTATATGACATTCACCATAATAAGGGATAATGTCCACATGAGTCATGGCAGTTGTATATTATCTATTAATATAATCCCTTCAATATACTACATTATGAACTTTTCCAAATCATAATTAAAATTGGATATATATATATATATATATATATATAATTGGTCCAATAATAATTTCTTTATTAAAGACTATGTCTGCTATCATTATTCAATCAAATCATGTATACTTATTGAAAAACCAGGAAACATGATCAAATCATTTTTAAGTCCAAGTGTCAATTATAATAATCATAACATTCAATATATAGAATGAAACCAACTTAGTGATAATGCTCGTACATTCAACATGTCTAATAAATGTCTTGGGCGGCAACCCTTTCATCAAAGGGTTGGAAATCATAAGATTTGTGTTAATATGTTCAATTGACACCTTACCTTTTTGAACTTCCTCCTTAACTACAAAGTACTTTAATTCCATGTTTTTTGAACCTTTGGAATATCGATCATTCTTGGAAAAGAATATTGTTTTGGTATTTTCATAATAAATTTTCAAGGGATTAGTGATACTGTCGACAATTCCAAGTCCTGAAATAAAGTTCTGCAACCACGTACCTTGAATTGTAGCTTCAAAGCATGCTACAAATTCATCTTACATGGTCAAAGCAGCTATAACCGATTGATTTTCACTTTTTGATGATATTGATCCTTTATCTATAAGATACACAAAACTAAAAGTGGACTTTCTTATATCAACACAACCAGAAAAATCTGAATTAGAGTATCCAATCACCTCAAGATCATTATATCTTTTATCAGTAAGCATGTGATCCTTCGTTCCTTGAAAATATCATAGAACAGTCTTTGAAGTTCTCCAATAATCAAGTCTATGATTACTTTGGTATCTTCCCAACATACCAACTAAAAATCTAATAGCTAGTATTGTACATGTTTGAGCATACATCAATCTTACAACAACAGATGCGTAAAGAATTTCTTCCATCTGTTTTTGTTCCAAATCGTTTTTAGGACATTGATTGAGATTAAGTTTATCTATTTTTTTTGTATTATAAATGGTGATGATGAACCTTTTTCCATGCTAAACCTCTATAAAATCTTAATTATGTATTACTTTTGAGATAATCCCAATATACATTGATTTTTGTTACAAAATATTTCTATTCCAATCACATACATGGCTTCTCCCATGTCTGTCATTACAAAATTATTTGAGAAGAATTTATTGGTCTCATATAATAGAGAAAGTTCATTTGCATCAAGCAATATGTCGTCAACATATAGAATCAAGAATATAAATTTACTCCCACTAATCTTCTGATATATACACTGATCAACTATGTTTTCCTTAAATCCAAAAGATATAATGGTATCATTAAACCTAATATACCATTGTCGGGAAGCTTGTTTAATTCTATATATTGACTTATTTAATTTACATACAATGTGTTCCTTTCCTTTAATAGAAAACCACATTGGTTGATCCATGTATACATCTTCCTCTACGTTTCAATTTAGAAAGGTTGTTTTAACATCCATTTGATATAACACTAAATCATACTGAGCTGTTAATTCCTTAATAATTCTGAAGGAAACTTTCTTAGAAATCAGTGAGAATATTTCCTTATAATCTATACCATCCTTTTGAGTTAATCCTTTAGCAACAAGTCTGGCCTTGTAACGTTCAAGGTTACCAAGAGATTCATGTTTGGTTTTGAAGACCCATTTACATCCAACTTTCTTGCATCATTCAAGCAATTCCATAAGGTCCCACACTTTTTTTGTTCCATGGAATTCAACTCACCTTGCATAGAATCTGACCATTTATCTGAATTATCACAATTGATGGCTTGAGAATATGAAACTGGATCATTATTAATTCCAATATCATTTTCTATTTCATGCTGATATACCACATAATCATCATAAAATGATTACCTTCTTTCCCTTTGGGATCTTCTTAACACTATTTCTTGTGGTTCTTTAACCATTTCTGCATTGTGAATTTGGTAAACATTCTGTTGTTGTTCTAATTGATTATTTTGTGATGCAATAATTTGAGGAACAACAACATGTGAAGTTGGAATACAAGAAAATGGAACTTGAATTCTATCTTCTTTAATTTCCACATTTTTTATAACATCACTCCCATTGGATTCACTATTATCGATAAATCTATCATTTCTAGTTTCAACAATTCTCATACTATAGTTATGAAAATAAAATCTATACCCCTTTGATTTCTCTAGATAACCAATGAAATTTCCACTGATTGTTCTTGCATTCAGTTTTCTTTGTTGTGGATTATATGCTTTTATTTCTTCCTGACAACCCCATATATGCAGGTTTCATAAACTAGGTTTCCTACCTATCCAAAGTTCAAAAGGAGTCTTTGGAACTGCTTTGCTAGGAAACCTTTTATGTAAATCCATGGTAGGTTTTAAAGAATACATCCACAAAAATAAGGGTAAAGAAGAATTAATTAACATACTCATAAACATATCCATTAATGTTCTATTACACCTCTCTACTACACCATTTTATTGTGGTGTACCAGGCATAGTGTATTGTGCACATATGCCATGACTTTCTAGAAAATTTTCAAATGGACCAGGGTTTTATCCACTTTCATCAAATTTTCCATAATATTCGCCAAACCTATCAGACCTTATGGACTTCACCTTTTTGTCTAATTTCCTCTCAACTTCATTTACATAAATTTCCAAGGCATTTATTGCTTGATAATTCTCATGTAATAAATAGACATATCCATAATGTGATAAATCATCAATAAAGGTTATAATGTATTTTTCCTTACCAAAATAATTGACATCAAAATGCCCACATATATCAGTATGTATGATCTCAAGGAGTTGATTACTTCTTGTGGTACCTTTCTTTGTGTGTTTTGTCTGTTTTCCTTTAATACAATTCACACAAATGTTTTGGTCAATAAAATCCAATTTTGGAAGGATGGCCAACTTAATCAGTCTCTCCAATATTTCTTTGTAAATATGGCCTAAACGTTTATGCCATAAATAATAAGACTTTTCATTTACTAACCAAATTTAGTATCAGTATCATGATACAATTTCATAAGTGTTTCAACATAAATATTATCAATATTTATTTTATATAAACCATCATACTATAAACCAGATCTAATCATGCATGTATTCTTAAAAAAACTAAAATATCCATTCCCAAAATTAAAAAAGTATCCAGCAACATCATGTTTTGTCAAATAAATTAAATTCCTAGATATACTAGGTACATAAAAGGTTTCACATTATTCCAACCTATATCCACTATCAATGATTAAATGATAAGTCTCGACACCTTCAACTGGAACCTTCACTCTATTCACCGTGAAGATAAACTTTTCAGTTGGGCTTGTGATTTGGGTTAAAAGGAATCCCTGCATTGTATTAGAAACATGATTCATACAATCATAATCAATCAACCATGTAATATGTGGAACTTCAACTAAGTTTGATTTATAACATGTATAAGCATTTTTCTTAACATTCTCTTCAAACCAAGCCTTCTGTTTCAGAAATTCCTTTTGGAAATTTCCAACTTTCCCAAAGAAATGGAATTTATCTTTATTTGTGTTCTTCTGGTTCTTGCTAAAAGAGTCATTAACCTTCAGTGGTCCCTTTCCCTTTCCATATTTCTGTATTCCGTGTTTCTTTCCTCCTTGATGATGCACATAATGAACAGAGTGGATTCCTTGACTCTTTAAATTTGTTTCCTCATAAACTAACATACTTTGCAATTCATGCACATTTCATTTATCTTTCATGGTGTTTTAGTTAATTTGGAATGGTCCATACTCATATGGTAACGAGTTTAGGACAAACTATACAAGGAAACTTTCATCCACTTCCATTATTAAAGACTTAAGTCTTGTTGCAATATTTTTCATTTCAATGACATGCTCATGCATGGTACGAGAACCATCAAACTTAATGGTGGTCAATGTACTCATTAATGTCCCAGAAATATATTTTTCAGTAGTTTTATATCGGTCTCCCATAGATTTCATAAATTCTTTAGCACTTTCAGTTTTAGGGAGACCTGAATTGATGTTACTTTCTATGCTCATTCGCATGAACATCAAACTTAATTTGTTTGATCTTTCCCATGATGCATAATATACTTTATCATCATCGCTAAGGTCATCCGTTGTAGTAGCTTGTTTCTCTACTAGGATTGCTAAATCTAGATCCAATACACCAAGTTAAAATTTGGTTTTCTCACTCTAATCATATAAATTTAATCCATTAGAGTTCGGAACAGATGATGTCTGTGATTGCAATGATGAGGAAATTCTAACTGCAATAAATACATGTTTAAAATTAATGCTTTGAAATAATAATAATACATTGATTCAGACAAATTATTTAACATAAATGTGTATTAGTGTTCTCCTTTGGGGGAAACACTAATACACAATCATAATTGATACTAATTAAAATAACATTATTTTGAAATAATATATTCATCAATTAGATTTATTTATTATCTTTGGATATATAAATAAATCTCATAATGAATAATATATATTACCAATAATAATATTCATAAATTATAAGAATATTAAAATTTCCTTTGGAACATTAATAAATATCTTATAATAATGAAATTCTAATTACTTATATGATCTCATAATAGTATCAAATTCATGAGCAATCAAAATATACAATTTTAACATAATTTTTGAAACAATTTTAACTTTATGATTTGACCACTTTCGTGATTAACAAATCTTATGCAATAATGTTTCAAAAATAAAATATCATAATCATAACATAGTTATAAATACAAATAAATTTTAATAAATATAAATCCAAATTTTTTTTACCCTTTCATTAATTTGTTTTGGAGTAAAATTTAAAACTCCAAAAATTATTTCAAATAATGAGAAATCATTTTTTATAAAATTTTTGTTATGGTTTGAAAACCTATGACAAAAAGCTGATAAATAAATAATAAAAAAATGCTAACACGTCACCTTTAAAACCATTTCGTAAAGGTGAGCAACCTTATCCATTTTTTTAATCACTAAATCAATTCAAAATATAAAATTCATTATATTATCAAAGATAATAAATAATTAAAAGGGAGATTTCAAAATCCAAAATCAATGAGAAGATGCAGTATATTGAGATTTCCAAAAATATTCACTTCATATTTGGGAAGAGAAAAACAAATGCAAATCAGAATTCATAATTTAATAATAATAATAATAATTGCACGACAATTATCAATCAATGAAACAATGCTACAAAACACCCCATGATTGAAGAGAGAGGCAGCGTATTATCATTTAATAATAATAATTATAATAATAATAATAATAATAAAAATAATAATAATAATAATAAAAATAAATTGCACACCATATTCGGGTTTTAGAAAATTATACCACACACTATTATTATTAAAATTAACGAACATTTAAAATAAGAATAAAAGAATTCAGATTTAACACAACACGTTGCTTGTAGAACGTAATCCATATTTTCGATTCTTATTTTTAACGCCACACACAAAAAATTTATACATGGAAAACACAGATTTCAAAACCCTCCTCTGATACCAAATGAAAAATTTATTTTAATTATTTTAGGATCATTAAAATATGTGTTTATCGCATAGAGAAACATAATTCAAAATAAGATAAGACATATCTTGATCCATGAGATCTTCTTGATTTAAATCTTCTTGATTTTCTCCCACTTAAAAGGATTTATATCATTTGCCTCTTTTCTCCTCAGTAGCAAAATTGATGAAATGTATCAGAACTTTATTGATACTTAATTGGTATGAAACCTTGGTAAGGCCTTAAGTTCCATCCTTTACGTTGTGGATCAGACTCTCCGGCTCGATGATTCTGCAGTTGCTGAGATTTGAATGGATATTGACCTGGCTCTACACCTTTGGTCAAAGATCATCCTCAGGGGTGTGAGTATGGATGATTGGGCCCAACCCCTTGTTTATCGGGTGGCTTCGCTTTATTGCATGGGTTTTCACCTCCAAGGGAACTCCTTTCCAAGGTTCCACTGACATTTCCAGAGTCAGACAGCAGGTGGCTAGTCGAAGATTTCTTTTTAAGATGGGGATCAGCGGTCCCAAATTCCCATTGCTCCCCTATTGAATCAGACCGCGGGAGATATCCCATGGGCCATGGAGGGATACTTGTCGACGACATCTTCCCTGCTCGCCTTGTCCACCATGGTCACCATACATCCTTGTGGAGTGGGCGCCTCATGAATGGATGTGTTTCCTTTCATGTCGTCTGATGCCGGAGACTCTTTTCTCTCCCTTCGTGTCTTGAACCATACGAGGGTGGGTCTACTTCTTCCCTCTCCTTGGAACAGTTTCTCATCGTCGTGTAGGATTTTGATGGTGGTGGTTGAAGACATCTCATAGCAGAGAGATCATCCAAACATTTCAAGGGACATCTTGAGTTTGAACATCCGGAATCGAGAGTCCTACAACATTTTTTCTCCCCCAACTTGGTGCGTGATGCCAAAATTGCATGAGTTTCAAAGTCCCCTCATCTCCTCCTCAATGACTCTAGGAGGTCCGTCCATGAATTCCAGGCATATAAATTCAGGTCCTTCTACTCAAGATCATGGGTTACGTGAGCACCACGATGATCTGGTAATTCCCAACATCTCTTCATTGGTTCTTTCCAATGGGTTTAGTGCTTTATTACAGGTTTTAGATACATCAGAACTGGAATCTAATGCTCTGTCTTCTTCTCCCAATGGTTCTTTCATCAGGGCCTATACCAAACAAAATTTGGTTACTCTACCCTCCAATCATGAAGGATATTTGATTCCCAGGGCCTAATCCAGGCATCCCACTTGCAATGATATCTATTAAAATTTTGAATTCTCAGGGCATTGGCACCTGAGACAAAACATATTTTCTAGTGTCTTAAATCCATTGTTTGAAAGCCTTGGTTGTGGAGGTTCATGAACTCAAACAACATGGGGAAACGTTTTCAATCTTTTTTAGAATTCTTGGCCTCCATGGTTTCTTTCAAGGTGATCCGACTAACCAACACATTTGGATTTTTTGGAAAAGAGATGTAATATTTGATTTTCTGGGTGATTCCAACCAACAGTTATCAGTGAGGATCAATGAGGGAAACCTGCATTTCTTGTTTTCCTTCGTGTACACCAAATTTGATGCTGGGTAAAGAGAGTTGTTGTGGAATGGTTTAGAAAACATTTATTTGGGCGACAAAGCCTGGTTGGCGGGGGGACTTCAATGTCACCCTTAACCTTAGGCGAAAAAGGGAGGAGGAATCTATCCAAGAAAGGATCGCCAGTCTTTTGTGGAATTCACCTCAATAAATGGCCTCCTGGAGTTGGGATTCTCTAGGGACGATTGTTTTATAAACGTACCTAGTGTAGGCTGGACCATTTTTTTTCTAATCTTCAAGCTATATCAAACTTTTATAAAGAAAGGGTTAAACAACTGGTTCTGGATCTCTCTGACCATACCCCTCTCTTCATTCATCTTGAGAAAAGTCCATTGGACCATAATCATTTTTTCTATTCCAAATGATGGGGGTATGATGCTGACTTCAAATCTGTGGTTTGAGACTCCTAGACGAATCCCATGCATGAGGGAAGACGGATCAGGATTCACAATAAAATCCAGTGACTCAAAGAGGAGTTACAATCTTGGTACAACAACAGGACCACGTGGGGTATCAATCTGGAGAGGAAAAAAGCTGAGACAGATTGTATGGAAAAGGAGTTGGAGTCCAACTAGGATGATGAGACATTCTATAATTTAGTGACTAAGAAGAGACATTTAGCAGATTTCATTATGGAGCAAGAAATAACGTTTCGGGAAATGTGTAGGGTGACATGGCCCAAGGAGGGTGATAAGAACATAGCCTTTGTCAGGCTTTCATTAAGGTGAAAAAGCATGCCGGTGTCCATAATATCAGAATGGATGATGGTTCATTCACTCAGGATGTGGAGGTGGTGGGAGTTTTGGCTTATGAGTATTTTAAGAGGTTACTGGTAGACCCAAATCCTAGCATGCGAAAAGGGTTCCCAAGTGATCCAACTGACTTCTTTGATGTTATTCCAAAGGTTTTGTCAAGTTCCACTAATTGGTTCTTTAAAAACATCCCATAGGAATTAGAAATATGGGAAGCAACCTGTGCTCTCAATCCATAGAGCACTCTGGAACATGATAGTTTTTTGGGATCCTTTTACATTACTTTTTGTGATTTGGTAAAAGGCGAACTGATTATGGCCATCCAAGACTTTTTTAGAGGCAGAGACTCACCTTGGGTTGTCTGTGCATCCACCTGGGTCCTCATCCCAAAGGTAAAAGATCATTCCTCTCTAAAACATTATAGACCAATCAGTATTTGCACTACGGGAAAAATCACTCGTTGCGATGGGTTATTCACGAAGGGAAGAAATCTCGTCGAAAATAACCTGTCTAGGAACCTATTTGCGATGGGAAAAGTTGGCCGTTGTAAATAACCAATTATTTGCTACGGGATTTCGTCTCCCGTCGCAAATAGTTTGGTGCGACTTGCGCGGCAAGTCGAGCGATAGTATTTACGATGAGGAGATGTCTCCCATCACAAATAGTTTGGTGTGACTTGCGTGCCAAACCAAGCAGGGGTATTTGCGATGGGTCCCGTCGCAAATTCCCGACGACGGTCAATACCTTTTTGCGACGGGATGTCGTCCCGCCGCAAAAAAATTGTCGGCAGGTACTATTTGCGACGAGACCCGTCGCAAATAACCTTTTAACCACCGACTGTAATTAATGCGGGCGAGAATAATTGCAACAGGCTCCGTCGTAAATACCACCTTTTGCGAGGGGCGGTCAGTCGCTAATAACTCCGTCGCAACTAATCTAACCTATATATACCCCCCATCTGTTTTTTTTAAATCATTCAGATCTTGCTCTCTCTCTCTCTCTCTCTCTTCATTTTTTCAGTATCAAAGAGAATTTTTTTTAGTTGAAGTTTTTTAGACCAGAGCAATCAGAGCGCGTCAATATCTTCAGAATATCAAAGTTTAAGGTATTTATATATATATATATATATATTTATTTTATTTTTTAATATTAATATTAATTGTTGTTTATTAGTTCTAATTTAATTAGATTTCAATTTTTTTTAGTTTTACAAAAAAATTGATATTGTTAGTTATAATTATAAATATTTAGTTATAATTAATATTAATTAGATATAATTAGCAATAAATAGTTTTAATTAGTAATAAATAGTTATAATTAGCAGTAAATAGATATAATTATCAATAAATAGATATAATTAGCAATAAATAAAATATAATTAGGAATAAATAGATATAATTAGGAATAAATAGATATAATTAGGAATAAATAGATGTAATTAGGAATAATTAGATATAATAAGGAATAATTAGACATAATTAGGAATAATTGGATATAATTAGGAATAATTAGTAATAATTATATAGAATTAGATATAATTAGGAACAATTAGTAATAAATAGCTACAATAAGTAATAAATAGACACAATTAGCTATAAATAGATACAATTAGCTATAAATAGATACAATTCGCTATAAATAGATACAATTAGCTATAATTAGATACAATTAGCTACAATTAGCTATAATTAGTTACAATTAGCTATAATTAGCTACAATTAGATATAATTAGCTAGAATTAGATATAATTAGCTATAATTAGAAATAATTAGTTATAATTAGAAATAATTAGCTATAATTAGAAATAATTAGCTATAATTAGAAATAATTAGCGATAATTAGCTATAATTAGGAATAATTAGCTATAATTAGGAATAATTAGCTATAATTAGGAATAATTAGCTATAATTAGGAATAATTACGTAAAATTAGGAATAATTAGCTATAATTAGGAATAATTAGCTATAATTAAGAATAATTAGCTATAATTAGGAATAATTATCAATAATTAGCAATAATTAGCAATAATTAGCAATAATTAGCAATAATTAGCAATAATTAGCAATAATTAGCAATAATTAGGAATAATTAGGAATAATAAGCAATAATTAGCAATAATTAGCAATAATTAGGAATAATTAGAAATAATTAGAAATAATTAGGAATGATTAGGAATACTTAGCAATAATTAGGAATAATTAGGAATAATTGGCAATAATTAAGAATAATTAGGAATAATTAGGAATAATTAAGAATAATTAGGAATAATTAGGAATAATTAGGAATAATTAGGAATAATTAGGAATAATTATTTATAATTAGGAATAATTTGCAATAATTAGCAATAATTAGAAATAATTAGAAATAATTAACAATAATTAGCAATAATTATCAATAATTAGAAATAATTAGCAATAATTAGCAATAATTAGTAATAAAAATGTATATTATCAATATTTACGAAAAAAATATTAATATTATTAAAATAATAAAAAAATTATAAAATATTAAAATTACCAATATTCGCAACAGGCTTTGCTCTATTCTTAACATGTTCAAATCTCAATGGGTTGCCAATTATCAGGTCATGCGCAATAAAAAGTTTGTGTCAGCCATGTCTAATGTAAACTCTATAATTGTCCTTGCATGGTTGATCACCTCGCAAGTAGTGTTGCATTCAGACAAACCTATTCATGCCCTTCTTATCTATAAGAATTATCTCACATGAACCTTTACATAGACCATTCTTCCTTGAAAATTTAAGGGGAAAATAATGATATCCCCTCAAATTTTTAAAGAAGAATGATCTATGTAAAGCGTCAGGTGAGATGATTCTTAGAGACAAGAACTTCATTACTTTGGTCGTCCAATTGCAACACTACTTGCTAGGTGATCAACCATGCAAGGAAAATTATAGAGTTTACATTGGACATGACTGAAACAAACTTTTTATTGTGCATGACTTGACAATTGACGACCCTTTGAGATTTTAACATGTTAAGAATAGAACAAAGTCTGTAGTGAATTTTGATAATTTTAATATTTTAATAATATTAATATTATTAATATTATTTTTCTTAAATATTGATAATATAATTTTTTTTATTACTAATAATTAGTAAGTAAAATCTACTTGGATAATGAAGAGAAAATTGGTCATCATCTCCACAAAGATGATTACCAAATTTCCTTTCATTATTCAAGATGTTTTCCTTTTGCTAAGTATTTCTAAGTATTGCTAAGTATTGCTAAATTAGTAATAAATAGTAATAATTAGTTATAATTTGTAATAAATTGTAATAATTAGTAATAAATTGTAATAATTAGTAACAATTAGTATTAATTTTTAATAATATGTAATAAATAGAAATAATTAGGAAAAATTAGGAAAAATTAGTAATAATTAGCAATAATAAGTGTGAGAAAGATGAAATTAAATGAGTTGTCAGACAAAAGAGTAGCCGTCAATCTACTGGAAATTGTGTCACCCTTAATTAATGATAATTATTAAGTAGCTGTAATTATTTATCTTCTTTTTTAGATAGTGTTTTTATAATTTCAAACTATTCAAAAACAGTGATGATTTTATAATTTATGTAGAAAAATAAGGAACAAGGAAGTCAACATCAGTCATTATTAGATGATTGAGCTTGGATAAATCAACGCAAATATCTAAATGGTTCTTGTTTAAATACTATATATTGAGGGAGTTTAAGTTTTCTTAGCATTTGCATTATCAAAATTAGAATATGTTTCAGAAGGCACAATTAAGTTTCATTGTAAAAAATGTGCTCTGAGAACGTTTGACACATTTGACAACGTTGTGGGACATCTCTTGTGGTTTGGTTTTCAACTAGATTATGTTTTTTGGTATCATCACGGTGAACGCAGTTCCAAAGAAGATCTTAATAACTTGATTCTGGATCCATCACGGTTTCAAAATTTAGTACATGATGTTGTAGGTCCATCTGTGAAACAAACAAAAACTCACGATGATATTGATTTAACTCATTAGTTGGCACCATCCTAATTTTATGAGTTGTTGAGGTCTGCTAAGGATGCATTATATCTTGTTTGAAAGATAAGAAAATTAGAAGCGGTTGCAAAATTTATGGCTATTAAATCAGATAATTCATTGTCAAACAACTGTTTTGATCAGATATTTTCTTTGGTTAAAACACTATTACCTGAAGTAAATGTGTTGCCTGCAAATTACTATGAGAGAAAGAGGATGATTCATAATCTGGGCCTTAGTTATCGGAAGATTCATGCATGTCCAAATGATTGCATCTTATATTCTGGCGAAAATGAGTCATTGGATATTTGTCCAACTTGTGGACAATCAAGGTATAAAGAAGCTCAACTAGGGAAGTCTAGATCGATTCCAGTAAAACAGTTGAGATATTTCCCCCTTACACCCAGGTTGCTGCATTTATTTATGTCTCAGAACACAGGGTTAATGATGTCATGGCCCAAAACCAAGATTTCAACTGATAAATGCTTGAATCATCCATTTGATGGTGATTCATGGAAACATTTTGACCGTCTGTATCCGACTTTTGCTATAGAAGCCCGAAACGTGTGATTGGGTCTTTATACTGACGGTTTTTGTCTGTTTGGTTCTTATGGTAGTCGGTATTCATGTTGGTATGTCTTTATAACTCCGTACAATTTCCCTCCATGGATGTTGATGAAGGAGCCTTATATCTTTTTGACTCTATTAATCCTGGGACATTCGAAAAAGAATATTTATGTTTATTTGAAACTATTGATTGATGAGATAAATGCATTGTGGAGTGATGGTGTTAATACATATGATATTGATTTGAAAAAAAAAATCATATTAAAAGTTGCACTGATGTGGATGATTAGTGACTTTCCGGCATATGACATGTTATCTGGTTGGAGTACACATGGTACGAAATCATGTCCTTACTGTATGAAAGAAAAAAAAGCCTTTATGCTAGTCAATGGAGAAAAACCTTGCTATTTTGATTTTCATTGTAGATTTCTTCCAACCGATCATCCTTTTCGGAGGAACAAATCTCAATTCAGAAAAGGTACAATTAAAAGGGATGAACCTCCAAAGATTATCTCAGGTAGAGAGTTAAAATCAGTTGTATTTTCATTACACCCCATCACATTTGGACCAACAGTAAACCAACAAAAAATTCATGGCTCTGGGAAAGAACATAATTGGATAAAATGGAGCATTTTTTGGGATCTTCCGTATTGGTCTGATTTGTTGGTACTCCACATGTTGGATGTTATGAATATTTAGAATAACTATTTTGATAATTTATTTCATACAGTTTTGGATACACCAGGTAAGACCAAAGATGCTATAAAGGCACAATTAGATCTTTCCCAAATTTTTAGGTGACCAGAACATGAATTATTTGAAAATGTCAGATCACAGAGGTTAATGAATCCAAAAGAATCTTATACACTTTCCAAAGAGAGTCTCTTATTATTTTGTCAGTGGATTGCAGATTTGAGACTTCCAAATGGCTATACTTCCAATTTGAGTAGATGTGTTTAGAATGGTTATATTATTGGATTAAAATGTCATGATTGTCATGTTATAATGGAAAGACTTATGCCGATTGGATTCAGAGGTTTGTTGAATTATAAGATTTGGGTTTCGATAACAGACATATCATATTGTTTTCGAGACATTTGTGTAGCAACAACAGACTATGATGCGCTAAGAAAACTGGAAGAAGATGTTGCTGTAATTATATGTAAACTGGAAAAAATATTTCCGCCGGCTTTCTTTGACTCAATGGAACATCTAATATTAAATTTTCCACATGAAGCTAAATGTGGAGGTCTAGTACAGTTTTGATGGATGTACCCATTCGAGAGACGTATGCAAAAATTGAAGAAAAAAATACATAACAAATCATCAGTTGAAGGCTCAATTGCTGAAGCTTATTTTGCAAGAGGAAATTGCTTTTTTTTTTCTGCTCTCATTATTTTGAATCTCAATATCCCTCAAAATAGAATCACATGGGACGAAATGAGGGGAATGTTAGTGACAAAATGGACAATCAATTAACAATTTTTAATCAGCCAAATCCTGGTTTCAGTGGATTTTATGAATGATGACTTTCAGATGATGAATATCACAGAGCTCATACATACGTTATACTCAACTGTGAAGAAATGACATCATTTGTCCTGTGAGTGCTTCTATCACTTATTCTATAATATATGTTACAGTATTTAAACTTATTTTATTTCTAGGTTATATGATAATAATATCAAGAAAAAACTTCCACAAATTACAGCTGCTGCTCTTGAAGAACGCAGACAAAAAAAATTTCTCAATGGTTTCAAAAACTGGTAACATAAATTATTGATGGTTTAATATCAATTCCGTTTATTATTTATTATATTGATAATTTTTTTAAAAAATTTCAGGTGTCTCAATATGTTGATAAAATTGATAAGCAACTGTGTATATTGAGTAACCCACCATCCAAAATGGTTAAATCTTATAATGCATATGTGGTGAATGGTTTTTCATTTCATACACATGCATACTGGGAATAAAAAAAAAACAATGAACAGTAGAGTTTTCTTGAGAGGATCACATCACAGAGAAATTGAAGTTGACTTTTATGGAATTTTGGATGAAATTATTGAGCTATGTTATCTAGGACAGAATTATATAACAATTTTTAAATGTCGGTGGTTGGATACTGAGAGAGGTTTGCGTGTTCATCCGACTCATGGAATCGTCGATATTAAATATAAAAGTATTCTTGTAGTAAATGAACCATTTTTACTGGCTCAACAGGCACATCAAATTTATTATGCAAAGTACTGTGCTACTTCAAGAGACTTGAGTGATTGGTGGAGCATAATAAAAATGAACTCTCGGGAAAATCATTTTACTCAAACTGAATGTGGTTCCGCTGAAGTGGAAGGAATTGAAATTTTTCAAGAGACGACTAAAAATCCATCTGATTCACAAAGAGACGTGAATATCAATGATGACACCCCACAATCAAGTATCGATGATGATGAATATGTTAATGATGTTACAAATGAATTTGAAATGACAAGAGATGTTGAAACTGAAACTCATATGGACATTGATGATTCTAAGGAGGAAGATGAAGACATTGACATTGATAGCTATAGAGAAGAGGATGAAGATGAACATTGACACAGTTAAATGATGGTTATAATCATAACTAATATATATCTATATATAATAGTTATTTTCAACTATCTACTAACAACAATCATTTTGTGTTTCAGATGGAATCTGATCTATTGCATGAGTTAGAGGAGGCTGATATACCTTTGGATGATGAGGATGTGGAATCACCTGACCCTCAGCCTACTGGTGGTTCAGGAGGTACGTAGAGGGGGCGCGGTCTTGCGCGACTGATGATTCCTGACCCTATCCCCAAGCAACGTACACATCTTAGTTTTAATCCACGCACATGGAGGTATGATAACCTGTATATTTTAGGTATATTTCATTAATTTATTTATATATATACCAATTGTTTGATTATTTATTCCTTTTTCACAGTTTTTAGCATGTATCTATTGGACAGGGGAGTGCTATATTGCGCAATTATTTTTTTCATCCATGGATCACATGGGAACAGATTCCCATTGATGTGAGATGCGACATGTTCCATCATTAGCTGGTACGTAAATAAATAATATTTTTTTTGAAATTTATTTTATTAACAACTTGATATTATAAATTATTTGTAGGGTTTATGTCTTCCTATCAATGATAGCATGCGCGACGCTATCCACGTGTCATGGAAGGTTTCTATGCGAGACTGTTTCCACCAGTTTTTGCACAATTTGATAAGGGAATCCATTAAGAAAGAAGGGGTGATAGAATTTGATGAGTCGTGTAGATCCCACCGACTAGAGTACATCTCATCTCACGTTTGGGATGGATTATGTTTACACTGGTTGGGTGGTGTATTTCAGAGGAGATCTTCAGTGGGATGACAGAAACGGGGGAGACATGAGGTGATGCATCGAGCTGGTAGCCATAAATTCAGTTCTCATAGAGAGCATCTGGTAAGTATATTTTTTAAATATTTTATATAACATTAAATGTAAACTATTTATTTTATATTTCTGTAGGCAGGCGAGCATCCCGATATTACAAAGTTCGACATTTATCGGAATATGTACAGTGATCTGGCCACTGGAGAGATTAGAGGTGATCGCCAGCGTCACATTGTGGTAAGTATTATTTTTTTAGTTTAACAATTAACTGCATATAATATTTTTACAATTTTAATTTTAAATTGGAATTGAAGGAGTCATATGAGGATGCGACTTTTTAGACACAGGCTGAGGGTCAGGACGAGACGGCTGAGCAGACCAGTGCTCACCATTTCGATGAGGCAGCATGGATGCTGGCGACTTAGTATGGCTTTGAGAAGGGCATAGTAGTTGGAATTGTCTCTCATTTGACTCCTGGTACTTATTATGGTACTGCTGCGATATTGGCGTCCAACTCGAGAGGAGCTCATGGAGAGGCATCATCTTCTAGCTCATAGTATCAGGAGCAGTTGTGAGCTCAGGCTGAGCATATAGAGATTTTGCAAAAGCAGCAAGAAGAGATGTGCCGACGGCAGCAGCAGCATGAGGAGGAGATGCTTTGATGGTAGCAGTAGCATCACGAGCAGATGAAGTACATGTGCCATCTAACTCGTAGTTTAGGGATGGTGTTTCCTCCACCAGCTCCTTCAGCTCCTCCACCTCCTCCAAAAGACGACCCCCCAGTGATTTTTTATGTTACAAACATTTGAATTTAACATTGTAATATAAATTATTTACATTTTCTTTCTTTTATATCGGTGCAAATATTACATAATTAAAATTTTAAATTTTATTATTTTTTTGTGAATATTGATAATTTTTATATTTTTTTATTTTAATTATAGAAATATTATTTTTTCATTAATCATAATTTTATTAAATTTTATTTTTTTTAAATTAATTTATTATTTGGGACGGGACCTTTTGTTACGGGGTCCCATCGCAAATAGTCTAACTAATTTTTTTTAAAAAAATTTGCGACGGTACTACTTGCCCGTCACAAATAATTTGCTGCGACGAGCCCGTCGCAGAAATTTATATATATATATATTGCGACGGGATGAGATCCCTTTGCAAATCGTGTTTGCGACGGGCCCGTCGTGAAAACTTTTATGTATATATAATACATATAATCAGAATATTATTCGCAACGGGGATGTTTCCTGTCGCAAATGCAATTATTTGCGACAGACCCATCGCAAATAACTGTATTTGTGAACGCGTTTTCTACAACGGTCTATTTGAGATGGGGCACCATCGTTAAAGCCTATTTGTGATGGGATCCCTTCGCAAATAGGCTGTCGCAATTATTAAGAATTCCAATAGCAGTGTAATTTTCAATACAAGGTCTTGGAAAAAATTATCAACATAAGGCTTGCACTTTACCACCCTCAATGGTTCTCAGAGAACCAACAAGGATTTATCAAGGGGAGATCTAACCAAGTCATTATTGTAATGGTGCATGAAATGGTTGGGGAAATTAATAAGAAAACACCTAGGTCCAACATTGTGATCAAGGTTGATATGCACAATTCCTATGATAAGATGGAATGGAGCTTCATTAATAATGTTTTGAGCAACATGTGTTTCTCTGCTTGGATGATTAGCCTCTTCTTATGGGATTTCATCTCACCATGGATTTCTATTTTGTTCATGGGAAGGAAGTTAGATTTCTTCAAATCTACTTGGGGCCTTAGAAAGGGAGGCCCACTATCCCCTGGTCTTTTCAGCTTTGTTTCAGATATAAAATCAATTTCATTTATTTTTGGATATTTAAAATCTTTGTTTATCACATAGATAAACAAAATTTAAAATAAGACAAAACATACCTTGATCCATGAGATCTTTTAGATTTGAATCTCCTTGATTTTCTCCCACTTAAATGGATTTCTATCCTCTCCCTCTTTTCTCTTCCGCATCAAAAATCGATAGAACATACCAGAACTGGATTTAGACTTAATTGGCAAGGACAGGTCCCTTTAAATAGGGATAAAACAGTTATATGGGTGGTTACTTAATTAACTGTTGAAGTCCATCAATTAACAGTTTTATCCCTTAATATCCCATTATAATAATATTAAATAAAATCATGTGAGTTATTCTAACATTTTCCCACATAACTCATGTGATATTTCTTTATGATATTTAATATTCAATCTGTCATTTATGTGCATTTATATCTATTCAATCATGTATACGACATTCATCATAATAAGGGATAATGTCCACATGAGACATGGCGATCGTATATTCTTTATTAATATACTCCCTTCTATGTACTACATTATGAACATTTTCCATATTATAAAAATGGGATATTTATATAATTGGTCCAACAATAATTTCTTTGTTAAAGAATGTGTATGCTATCATTATTCAATCGAATCGTGTATACTTATTGAAAAAATAGGCAACATGATCAAAACATTTATAAGTCCAAGTGCCAACTGTAATAATCATAACATTCAATATATATAGTGAAACCTACTCAATGATGATGCCCATACATTCTACATGTCCAATAAATGTCTTGGGTGGAAACCCTTTCATAAAATGGTCAGCAATCATAAGATTTGTGCTAATATGTTCAATTGACACCTTACGTTATTGAACTTCCCCCTTAACTGTAAAGTACTTTAATTTTATGTGTTTAGAACCATTGGAATATCGGTCATTCTTGGAAAAGAATACTGATGCGGTATTGTCACAATAAATTTTCAAGGGCTTGGCGATACTGTCGACAATTCCAAGTCCTGAAATAAAGTTCCGCAACTGCGTACCCTGAATTGTAGCTTCAAAGCATGCTACAAATTCAGCTTCCATGGTCGAAGCAGCTATAACCGATTACTTTGCACTTTTCCCTGATATTGATCCTTCAGATTTAAGATACACAGAACCAAAAGTGGACTTTATTGTATCAACACAACCAACAAAGTCTGAATCAGACTATCCAATCACCTCAATATTTTTGGATCATTTATAAGTAGGCATGTGATCCTTTGTTCCTTGCAAATATTGCAGAACATTCTTTGCAGCTCTCCAATGATCAAGTCTTGGATTACTTTGGTATCTTCCCAACATACCGACTACAAAGCTAATATCTGGACTTTTACATGTTTGATCATACATCAAGCTTCCAACAACATTTGCGTAAGGGATTTTTTTCATCTATTTTCATTCCAAATCATTTTTAGGACATGGATTGAGATTAAATTTATATCATTTCTGAATTGGAACTGGTGATACTGAACATTTTTCCATCCAAAACCTTTCTAAAATCTTAATAATGTATGAATTTTGAGATAAGCCCAATATACCTTGAGTTTTATTACAAAATATTTCTATTCCAATCACATACTTGGCTTCTCCCATGTCTTTCTTTAGAAAATTATTAGAGAGGAATTTCTTTGTCCCAAATAATAGACCATGATCATTTGCAGCAATAAATATATCATCAACATATAGAATCTAGAATATAAATTTACTCCCACTAATCTTCTAATATATACTCCAATCAACGATGTTTTCCTTAAATCCAAAATATACAATGGTATCATTAAACCTAATATACCATTGTCAGGAATCTTGTTTAAGTCCATATATTGACTTCTTTAATTTACATACCATGTGTTCCTTTACTTCAATGGAAAAACCCATTGGTTATATCCATGTATACATCTTCCTCTATTTTTCCATTTAGAAAGGATGTTTTAACATTCATTTGATGTAACTCTCAATCATACTGAGCTGACAATGCCATAATAATTCTGAAAGAATATTTCTTAGAAATCGATGAGAAGATTTCCTTATAGTCTACACCATCCTTTTGAGTAAATCCTTTAGCAAAAAGTCTAGCCTTGTAACATTCAAGGTTACCAAGAGATTCATATTTGGGTTTGAAGACCCATTTACATCCAACTCTCTTGCATCCTTCAGAAAATTCCATAAGGTCCCCCACTTTATTTTTTTTTCATGGAATTCAACTCACATTTCATGGAATATAACCATTTATCAGAATTACCACACTTGATGGCTTGAGAATATGATACTAGATCATTATTAATGCTAATATCATTTTCTATTTCATGCAGATATACCACATAGTCATCAGAAATAGCTAACCTTCTTTCCCTTTGGGATCTTCTTAACACTATTTCTTGTGGTTCTTCAGCCATTTCTTCATTGTGAATTTGGGAAACATTCTGTTGTGGTTCTACTTGATTGTTTTGTGATGAAATAATTTGAGGAACAACAACATGTTAAGTTGGAATACAAGATAATAGAACTTGAATTCTAACTTCTTTAATTTCCACATTTTGTGGAACTTCACTCCCACTGGATTCGCCATTCTCGATAAATCTAGCATTTCCAGTTTCAACAATTCTCATACTATGGTTAGGAAAATAAAATCGACACCCCTTTTATTTCTCTGGAAAACTAATGAAATGTCCACTGATTGTTCTTGCATTCAGTTTTCTTTGTTGTGGATTATATGCTTTTATTTCTGCCTGATAACCCCATACATGTAGGTGTCTTAAACAAGGTTTCCTACCAGTCCAAAGTTCAAAAGAAGTCTTTGGAACTACTTTACTAGGAACCATATTCAATAAATACATGGTAGTTTTTAAATCATACATCCACAAAGATAAGGGTAAAGAATAACTAACTAACATACTCTTAACCATATCCATTAATGTTTTATTACGTCTTTTCACTACACCATTTTGTTGTGGTGTACCAGACATAGTGTATTGTGAACATATGCCATGAATTTCTAGAAACATTGCAAATGGACCAGGGTTTTGTCCACTTTCATAAAATGTTCCATAATATTCACCACCCCTATCAGACCTTATGACCTTCACTTTCTTGTCTAATTGCCTCTCAACTTAATTTACATAAATTTTCAAGGAAGTTATTGCTTGATATTTCTCATGCAATAAATAGACATATCCTTAACGTGAAAAATCATCAATAAAGGTGACAAAGTATTTTCCTTACCAAAAAAATTGACATCAAAAGGTCCACATATGTCGGTATGTATGATCTCAAGGAGTTCTGTACTTCTTGTGGAACCTTTCTTTGTGCGTTTTGTTTGTTTTCCTTCAATACAATCCACAAAAAATTTTTGGTCATTAAAATCCAATTTTGGAAGAATTTCAAACTTAATCAATCTCTCCAACCATTCGTTGGAAATATGACCTAAATTTTTATGCCATAAATAAGAAGAATTTTCATTTACTAAACTACGTTTAATACCAGAATCTTAATGCAAGGTCATAAGTGTTTCAACATACATATTATCAAGATTTAGTTTATATAAACCATCATACAATAAACCTGATCCAATCATGTGTGTATGCTTAAACAAACTAAAATATCCATTCCCAAAATTAAAACGGTATCCAGTATAATCATGTTTTGACAAAGAACCCAAATTCTTAGATATACTAGGTACATAAAAGGATTCACATAATTCCAAACTATATCCACTATCAAGGATTAAATGATAAGTCCTGATAGATTCAACTGGAACCTTCACTCTATTCCCCATGAAGATAAACTTTTCAGTTGGGCTTATGATTTGTGTTGAAAGGAATCCCTACATTGTATTCGAAACATGAGTCATACAACTAGAATCAATCCACCATGTATTATGTGGAACATTTGATAAGTTTGATTCATAACATGTATAAACATTTTTTTAACCTTTTTTTTCAAACCAAACCTCCTTTTTCAGATAATCCTCTTGGAAATGTCCAACTTTCCCACATAAATGACATTTATCATTATTTTTGTTATTCTAGTTCTTGCTAAAAGATTCATTAACCTTCAATGGCCCCTTTCCTTTTCCATTCTTTTGTATTCTGTGCTTCATTCCTCCTTGATGATGCACATAATGGATGGAATGGATTCCTTGATTCTTTAAACAGGTTTCCTCTTGAACTAACATACTATGCAATTCATGCACATTCCATTTATCTTTCTTGGTGTTGTATTTCATTTGGAATGTTCCATACTCAGACGGTAATGAGTTTAGGAAAAATTTTACAAGGAAACTTTCATCCAATTACATTCCTAAAGACATAAGTCTTTCTGTAATATTTTTCATTTCAATTACATGCCCATGCATGGTACGAGAACAATCAAACTTCATGGTGGTCAATGTAGTCATTAATGTTCCAGTAAGAGATTTTTTAGCAGTTTGATATCGGTCTCCCATAGATTTCATAAATTCTTTAGCACTTTTAGTTTTAGGGAGACCCGACTTGATGTTACTTGCTATGATCATTCGCATGAAAATCAAACTTAATCTGTTTGATCTTTCCCATGATGCATAATATACATTATCATCATCGCTGATGTCATCTGTTGTAGTAGCAGGTTTCTCTAGTCGAATTTATAAATCAAGATCCAATACACCAAGGTGAAATTGGATTCTCTCACTCCAATTAGAGAAATTTAATCCATTAAAGATCAGAAAAGATGATGTCTGTGCGTGAAATGATAATGAAAATCTAACTGCAATAAATACATGCTTAAAATTAATGCTTTGAAATAATAATAATACATTGATTCAAACAAATTATTTAACATAATTGTGTATTAATGTTCTCCTTTGGGTGAAACACTAATGCACAAACATAATTGATATTAATCAAAATAACTTTTTTTATGAAATAATATACGCATCAATTAGATTTATTTATTATATTTGGATATATAAATAAATCACATAATGCATAATATATATTACCAACAATTATATTCATAAATTATAAGAATATGAAAATTTCCTTTTGGAAATTAATAAATATCTTATAATAATGAATTTTTAATTACTCATAAGATATCATAATAGTATCAAATTTATGAGCAATCAATATATATCATTTTAACATAATTTTTGAAACAATTTTAACTTTATGATTTGACCACTTTGGTGATAAAAAAATATCATGCAATAATGTTTCAAAAATAAAATATCACAATCACAACATAGTTATAAATAAAAATAAATTTTAATAAACATAAATCCACATTTTTTTTACTCTTTCATTAATTTTTTTTGGTGTAAAATTTAAAACTCCAATAATTATTTCAAATAATGACATAAGTTTTTTTATAACAATTTCGTTAGGGTTTGAAAACCCATGAAAAAAAAGATGATAAATAATTAATAAAAAAAATAAAAAAATGTTAACATGTCACCTTTAAAACCATTTCGTAAAGGTGGGAAACCTTATCCATTTTTTTTAATCATTAAAACAATGTTAAATATAAAATTCATTCTATTATCAAAGATAATAAATATGTAAAAGGGAGATTTCAAAATCTAAAATCAAAAAGAAGATGTAGCATATTGAGATTCCCAAAAATAGGCATTTCATATTTGGGAAGACAAAAACAAATGCATAGCAGATTCATAATTTAATAAAAATAATAATAATTTCACATTGATTATCAAATAATGAAACTACGCTACAAAACACCCCATGATTGAAGAGAGAGGTAGCATATTATTATTTAATAATAATATTAAATTTCACACCATATTCGGGTTTCAAAAAATTCCACCACACACGATTATTATAAATATTAACGACCATATAAAATCATAAGAAAATAATTCTGATTTAACGCAACACATTTCTTGCAGAACGTAATCCAAATTTTCGATTCTTATTTTAATGAAACACATAATAAATTTATACATGTAAAAACACAGATTTCATAACCCTCCTATAATACCACATGTAAAATAAATTTCATTTATCTTAGGATCTTTGAAATATATGTTTATCACATAGATAAACAAAATTTAAAATAAGATACCTTGATCCATGGGATCTTTTAGATTTGAATCTCCTTGATTTTCTCCCACTTAAAAAGATTTCTATCCTATGACTCTTTTCTCTTCCGCAGAAAAAATTTATGAAAAGTACAAGAACTGGATTGAGACTTAATTGGCCAGGACAAGTCGCTTTAAATAGGGGTAAAATAGTTATATGGGTGGTTACTTAATTAAATTTCAAATTCCATCAATTGGCAGTTTTATCCCTTAATATCTCATTATAATAATATTAAATAAAATCACATGAGTTATTCTAACATGGGGTACTCGCAGCAGATTTCTGGATCACAGCATTATCAGTGGAACCATTCGAGCTTATCGTGACATGGCTTAAACAAAAGAAATTTATCATATTTTCTTTAGATATGACATGATATTATTTTTGAACGTTAATAGAAGGAACATTAATAAATTCAACAATATCATGGATAATTATTATAGGTGGAGTGGTCAGACCATCCATAGAAACAAAAACAATGTTTTATTTTCTAAACGTTGTTTAGAGAGAAGGTGGGGGAGGCCTTGATTATGCAAAGGAGGTCATCTCCCATGGATTTCCTTGGAGCACTTGTTGCTCTAGGAATAATTCATGTTCATCACTTTGAGGGTCACATTGATAAAATCTATTCCCATACTACTAATTATATAAGGCACTTTCTATCTTTCGGGGGTCGCATTACTCTAGTTAACTGTGTCTTATCCTCAATTACCATGCATGTGTTGTCAGTGCTCAATATGCCAAAGTCAGTTTTGTGGAAAATTGAAACAATTATGGAAAATTTCATATGGGACGCCCGCATGGAGGGCCATTATCATTGAGATTCTTGGGAATAGATGGAAAAAGGAGTTCTGGCGGGTGGTATTAACCTTAGGAATGTTAAGGAGGTAATACAAAGCTTTCAATCTAGGATGGCGTGGGACTTCTTGGAGGGTAAATTTCTTTAAGAAAGGTTTATCACTAACAGATATGAAAACAATACTGATAGAGTGAGGGGGAGAATGTCTCAGCTTTGACTTTCGATTTCCGGACAAATTTCCGCTCTTTGAAATCACCAGAGATGGATTATTGGTTACAACCAAATTAATTTCTGGAATGATAATTGGGCGGGCTCCATGCTTGGATTCCCTATTTTTCCGACATCGTACATCTCCTTCACCCATGATAGCAGGTTCGAACCATTCATTCATGTTATTCTGAACCTGCACCAAATGGAGATCTTCAATAACATTGAATTAAATTCTAATTCAGATAAATTCATTTTCACGGGGACAACGTCGGGTGAATTCTCGGCGAAGGGTTTCTGTGCGCTATCTCAGTCGAACACCACACAGGAGGTTTGGAATGAGATTATTTGGTGCAATGAAATAACTTATAAACTCAACTTCTTGGTATGGCATATGCGTCACCGATTTTTGCATACTACTGAGCATATCATAAATAAGGTTATTTATTTGGCTTCAAAATGATTGTGCTGAAGAAACCACAAAGTTGAAACCGTCGATCACCCCTTCTACAAAATAAAAAACCTTTTAAAGATAACATGATAGTAGTGATTCAAGTAGCTCATAATCTATGAACTAAGCTACATGTTACCCTTTTTTTGAGACAAATGGTGACAAGAATTGGTCACCTAATTTATTCCCCAAAGAAATTTATTAAAAGAAAAGTGTTACAATGTATGTTCGAGGTGTAATGAGTTTACACAAACACAAAAATGATAGAGATACATGATGATGTAGCAATACATCTCGAACAATAGTTTTCAATGTATCTCACGGTCTGAAACAACTTTTCTTCAAGTAAGAAATCACCTCATGCATAAAGGGAAACAACTTCAAGCTAGTACCATGGCCTCTGGATCTGCAGTCTTCAGGATACATGAAAAAGAGCACTAAGTGGATCAAAGTAGATTCATATCAACATCTTAAATGAAATTACATAAGTCTAGTAGATGTAACCAGTGTATTGTTTCAGAACAAGAGGCCTTTGACCCTCTCAAAGGAAACAAAAGTAAACCAAGAATTTCGCAAAGACCAACAACAACCATAATCAATAGTTGATGCTATCCAAAACATTGATGCTCATTAAAAAGGAAGATATGAGAAACCTTGTACATATAAAGAAACACCAACCCGTGGCATCCAACCTCTTCCAACTCAAAATAACAACACTGAAACCAAGCTTAAAGCTTCAACACAAAAATATTGATTGATTCAAGCATGATCCATCTCATAAAGAAATGCCATAAAGAGAATCTTCCATTTTGAGAGTATCAAAGCAAGACAACAAAAACAACAAAAACTAAACCAAATACCATGAAGAAAACTGTCAAACTGAAGAGATCAAACCCATGGTATGTCTCTAAAGTTGAAGTTAAGATTCTTCTTGTATTCATCAACCATCCTTGTGTACATAAATTTTCTAATTTCAAGGTATGTTTCTGCCAATCTCTGATGATAGACATATATTTGATGTGTTATTTCATCTTGCTCATCCATCCATACACTAACTTCATCATTCACATCATCCTTAATCATATAGGCATCTCTGTACACAGGATCTTTGTCCTTGTCATATTCCTCCTCCTCATCAGAGATTGCCACAGGTTCCACCAGAGGTTTTGGAGGCTCATCATCTTTCCTGGAGTCTTGAAGGGATCTTGTAACTCTTGTTCTTTCAATATCATAATTGTCTCTGCATTTTCTAGTCTTATGGGGATTTTTGATAATGTATCCATTTACATCCTCCATCAGTTGTTTCCTTTCCTAGAACATGATTTGAGATAATCTTCCTCAATTCTTTTTGGTGGATCAACTTCTTCTTAAAGAGAATCATCAGAGGGATCTCCATTTTCCTTGTGTGAATCAAGAAGATTCCCCCGATCCTCCTCTATGGAATCAATGAAAGTATTTTTGTTGTTATAGAAGCATCGGGAGTTGCAACAACATAAATGAGTTATGGAAAAAAATGCAGAATAAAGGAAGGAAACAAGAACACAACGATTTACGTGGTTCGAGAATAATCCCAACATCCACGGAGAGGCAGAATATTCACTATGTCTAGAGCACAATTACAAAGTTTTTCAGTTTGGAAATCCTAACTCTAAATGAACTACATATGGAGAAGATGATCTACTGTTCCAAACAGGAATTCCACGTCGTTACAGTGAAAGGTGATCACCTTTTTCTAAAGTGCTATAGTGGCTACCGACTAGAAGTCAAAATTACTAAAATATAGTTGACTTTGAAGTCCACAACTGTAGCATCTCATACCACTGTAGCAGAGCTGACCGACCAACACCGAAAGACATTATAGTGACAACAAGAACAACATCCACAAATCCTGACAATTCTTTGTTCTCTGGGGTCTGAACATCCTTAATCTCATAATTTGTTATCCCTTCACTAGAAGATCCATATGGGCAATTAGTCACATCTAGTCGAAGATTCTAGTTTCCCTTCACAACCCAGGTGGCTCTCTTGACCTCATGACCAACATTTTTCTAGCCACTTACATTGGAGACATGCCCAAGCTTAATGAAAACGTTACAATAGTCCGGAAGCCTTTCATAAACAACCTCCTGTGAGAATCCATATTCTCCATACTAGATCCAAATGTGGGAGGGAATATCCTTAGAAACATCAGTTTCCCCACATATTTTGGATATAGAAGTCTGTGAAAGAGAATTCGTCACTGAGTCCCATTTCAAAGGATTACCAATAAGTTGAGAGATCAGAAACAAAGATTGATGTTTAAACATATGTAATGGGACCCTAGGAAAACCAACCCAGATATGCACTATCTAGGATTCAGAGATGGGATCGATGTCCGAGGACCATTTGAGGACTTTCATGGAAGAGCCCCCAAAATACCATGAACTCTTTTCCCAAAGTCAGTAGTAGTCTTCCCCAGAGGAAAAGTGAAACAAAATGTTTGAGGAATTAAGGAGGACGATGTGAAATCCCAAAAAACCAATGGTTTGTAGGGATGATCCTAGGAATTTCAACGAGGGTCTGTACTTGAGGAACTTCCCAACAAGAAAAAAATGAAGATCAGTAGCAAGAAGATTTACTACAAGGGTTGAAAAAGAGATCACCAATTGACTGCGGTGTTGAAAATGCTTCGGATTAACACGATGTCCAGAATCAGCGATAACATTTGATGGGGATCTTATGTTCTCAGGCGTTCTCCCAGCAACCAAATCTACAAAGGAATGAAGATTTGAGGTAGGGTTGGAGTGACACCGAGTTTGGCAGACTGTGTGTTTGTCAAGAGTCAGTCTCTCAATCCAAATAGATCAATTAAATCAACAGATATTTGTGTGTGAGTAATGTTACAACACCCCATCCCCAAAAGAGGTATCTGAGCTACATGTTACCCTTGATGATCTTGATGTTATCAAAATCAAAATTATTATTACACCTTTTATATAACGAACATTTAATACTTTAAATATACAAGGTGGTAATGAGATATGTCATTTCTAATTTATTTTATACAAAAAACATTTTACAATTATTAAAAAATGTTTTCAATTTTGTTTTGTTATTATAGAAGGAGAAAATAAGGGGAAATGAAAGGTTGAATCAAGACAATATAGAGGATCAAATGTAAGGAGAGGCCATTACTGAAATGATCCATCCTGATAACATTACAAGTTCATGTAAATACAACATTACGAGATAAAATGACAGGCCTACATTGAATTTCTAAGAACAAATTTATGGAGAAGTAATTATTGACATGATCAGTTTTAATAATGTTATTGAAATTATTAGGCATGAATGGAAATGATACTTGGTTTTGAATGTATACATGAGGTATATTTTCATTATATGTTTGTCCAATAATTTATATACTTTGTTAATTACAGTTCAATACTATTAATATTTCCAACACACTTGTATATCGAAATAATGTAAAGGGAAACCCCTCTAAAGAAAATTTTTGATTCTTTGGTCCCCATGTCACTTCTACACAAAAAATGTCAATGGAGGGCTATGAGATTTTAGTAAAATCTCACCAAGTAGCCGTATCATTTGAAAATAAAGTAATATTTGGAAACCACTTCTTAATACCTAAAATTCAGGGGGTAAAACATTACAATAAAATCATGTAAAATATATTAGAAAATTTTCCATTATTTATTCCTTTATGTTTTTTTGGAATCATTGGATTATAATTGCAATCAATTTGGATACTCTGAAGATATATTTTTTATGGATCAAAATCATGTATATCCAAAAAAAATATGCCACACTATTAGAAATCAGACACTATTTATCTACCATGAACACACCATCAAACACAAACACAATGTCGAACATAGCACCAAAAACTTCAATAATTAGATGATCTCCCATGGATTCAGTGTCCAGAACTGTGAAGAGGCAACCAAACCACTACATTGAGTCCCCCTTCTCTAGTTATGGATCCCTCATGGTTCACATTCAGGATATTCTTTCCAAATAATGGATAAAAAAATAATCACGTGGAATGAAAATAACAAGAACACAAGGGATTACGTTGTTCAGAAAATGTGTCTTATATCCATGGGAGAATAATGAATATTTCATTCATCAGAAAATACACTCATTTGGGTTACAAGGATAATCCTATACCATACCTAGACTCATGGATGATAACCAACCAACAACTTCCCATGATAATTCCTTGTTATCATGACCCCCTCCTACCAAATATATCACAATGAGGGGTGAGAGATAATGACCTCTAAGTATCACCTCTAGTAGGCCCCAGGTTGGAGACTATCACTAATGGTATAAAAATATTATGAAAAGGGATTCATTACCCTCTATAATAATATAGGATTGGGAGATAAGATGAATCGTCCACAAGAATCTCCATGAAATAATATCAAAAGAAACCAAAACCATATTGCAATGAATGTATAAATAAAAATGATACAAATAAAAGTCTCTAAAAGTAAACACCTAAAAGAAAAGATAAAGTAGTGACACAATAACTATCTAAAAAGTTTTGAGCTATTACTATCTAGCTCAATCCACATAATCCTCATAGAAGTATGAAAATCATTTTATATACATATGGTGAGCATACAAGTATACTATGTAGAAAAACCAAAGTCTATCGTGCATAAGTGAAAGAAGCATACTAATGCACCCATGAGAAAATAGTAGAACCAAAACCACCTAAATAGGTCAAATATGCATCCCAACCTCACTAAGTCCGACTTACCAAATAATTAAAGCCATGTATGATAACATAATAGGAAGCATATCGATAAAGGGTGCCCCACATCACTTTCCCATTGATTTACCACTCTTACACCCAAACGTCATACGTCCTAGTGCTTGCATATTTTCTGAATAACATATACCACCACCCCATAGCACGGTCAAATCATATCACACCCACATAAACCTATTCGACCACCCCACATCATGGTCATATCTCATCTCGTCTACATGCACTTGGGGCATCACATCACAACTACTTCCATAACCAGAGTAACAGGGTATCGTAAACATGAAGGACATCAAACATGTTCCCTCCTCCTACCATGAATGAACCACACCATAAGCCACCCCACAACATGGACATATCATATATTTCATAAAAACACCTTGTTCAATGCCCCACAACATGGTTATATCATATCTCACTAGAAAAAAACATGGGCCATCACCTAGTGCACTATAAAGCCTCTAAACATCATATCCCATGCATATCTACTCACGTGGAATAAAGAGTAGGAAAGAGTGGGAAGCCAAACATCCATCCTCATCATCGCGATGTTGGGGAAAACACCCTCTATATGAAAATAATGATATCAGTTCATGGTTCTTGATGCAAGTGGGGTGTGTACGAAAATCACAAGGAATATATATGTATATACATATATCCACACACAAGCCCAACCTATGGTTTCACAAAAAAACACTAACCAACTCACAATATCCCCACTTTCGCTACCAGTTCTAAGTGCATAAC
The DNA here is from genome assembly GCA_963277665.1 of Viscum album. Lineage (NCBI taxonomy): Eukaryota > Viridiplantae > Streptophyta > Magnoliopsida > Santalales > Viscaceae > Viscum > Viscum album. Next base: position 210,329,544 of record OY728155.1, on the reverse strand, counting down.
ACCACACAAACGACAAGAAACATCTCACACCACCAACCAACTCCATTATCCAACTCATTTGTTTAATTATTTACCAACAATCGCATTTAACTACACATCCCATCATTTATTTGTTCATTAATCATTTTTGTCCCATTATGAAAACCAATCCCAAGCCACTTTAAACATTATTAACCAATCATTTCATCACTTCACAAGAATCTAGGACAACACAGCCACAAATCATAAGTATCTCATCATTCACATTGAACCATCACCTCAACGCCCCACACACTTGACCAAACAAACCATCACCTCACCAACCCCAAAACAAGACCCAACAAACCATCACCTCAACACCCCAAAAGCATGGCCAAACAGACCATCACATCACCTCCCCAAAAGAAAAACCAAACAAACATCACATCGCCACCCAATAAGAATGTCCAAATAAACTATACATCACCCCACACTGTATCACAACCCCACATCACCGCCCCAAAAAATGACCACACATCACAACACATCAAAGACCATTTTTCAGATTTAACAAATGGAATTTTATCACATTTCACTTTATTTTAAGGGAATTATCACCCAAGACATAAATCCATGGGAAACTATTTCATTATTAAAAAATAACTGGTTAGAAAATTTCTATTTTGGGATGATATAAAAAAAACATGCAATAAAGTTTCCATATCACAACAACTACAGTATAATAAAAGGATCCCAATAGCCATGACTTTCAGTAAGGAATTCAGTACATAAGAAAATAACATTATAATAATAACAAAGCTATAAAAGCATATGAAACATTCCCCTTCCCCATAAATTTCAATTTTCCAAATATTAATATTTAATTAATCCATCACAATAATCCCCCGTAGATTATCAAGAGAAAATCCATATAGTAGATACAAAAAAGTGAGAAATGAGCTATTCCCCTACTTCAAAGAAGCTTTTCCAACTCACTGCACACCGAGGGGTGAAGAAGAAATGCCCAAAAACCACTACCGCACACAAAACTCATGGATCAACCTACATTGCATCAAGGGTTATAAAAAATGAAGCCCAAATCAAAACCCAACCCAAAAAACAAAACCAAACCATTGTAGTAGATATCCAAAGAAGAATGGAAGTAAACCCATGGGAAAGAGAGGAGAACTCGCTAAATATTTCCAATGGGCATCCACTTAAACCAATAGATCAAAGAAGAAGGAAAAGGGATAGGAGATCCTTTAAATGTGGATAGGGTTCATCCTGAATGAGTGAGAGGGGGTATGGATGAATGGAATGAATTTGGCCAAAAGGGTTATAAAATAACCAGGATCCCACTGGTTTATCATCTTATAACCCATCCCTAATGTGAAATCCATGGGTTTTCTCAAAAATACATCATTCAATGAAATTCATGATGCCTCACCTTTATTCAATTACACATCATGAATTAATTTCACACAGTGAATCCATTTCATGGGTTCTCCCTCAGCTGCAAAGAATCAATGAAACTGGATGGTTACACAAGTCATGAAACACTTATTCATTCCATATAAACCATTTATCTTATGATTTTCCTGTAGCAGCTTTTTCTCACTTCCAACCACCGTGAAACCTCCTCAAGACTCCTCCAAAACACCTCTAAATCCCGAAACTGACAAAGTAATAGATGTGAAATGCACAAGACATCACAACAGATACCTATCAAATGATTCCTGGCCTCAAAAATCCAAAATAAATTCAAGAAAGAAAGGGTTCTGAATAATTACCCCTTGAGATACCTCTCAAGGGTCTTGTTACTCATCAATGCTACCACCATCTAAAAACACCATACAAAATGACCACAAAACACATCATATAGCCACAGACCGCCTCCTTTAACACAACTACACCGCCTTACAACCACTAAAAAACCATCTCAACCTCCACACATCCCAAACCAATAACCTCTACAACCAAAAAAGTGAACCACCCCAAACACAAAAATCAATGAATTTCATCCTCCAAGACAAGATATTATCTTCTCTGTATGGAACTGACTTTCCTTCACATGTTTAATCACACATTAGTATAATAAATATCAATTAGGAATCCATTCATACCCTATTAATAAGTAAAACCCATATCACATGTCATTCATCAAAAATCTTCAAAAACAGATTACAATATAAAACAACATGTTCCAAACATCACATTGATAAGAAATCACAACTAAGAAAAAACCAAACATGATAAAAAAAAACGTCAAGTACTGGTCATGAATATGTGTCTCATGTTCCCAAGTAATCTTCTCCAGACCACCATGCCTCCAGAAAACATGAACCAAATGGATGACATGTTCTGGAGACACTTTTCCTTATGATCCTAGATCTCTATTAGATTCTCCATGAATATCGCAATATCATCTATATCCAAATATCAACAGTCAATGACATGGGATTCATCATGAAGATACTGAAAGATATGAGAGATGTGGAAGATGTCATATATCCTCTTTAGCTGCAATGACAATTCCAACCAATACTACACCTCTCCAGCTCACCCTAGCACCTCAAAGGGACCAAAAATCCTAGGTAAAATCTTACATCCAAACAAAATTCTACTTCCCACATCAAAGGGAAATATTCAAGAACACATGTTCCCAAAACTCAAACTCAAAGGGCCTGCTACTATGATTGGCATAAGAAATTTTCCGATCCCGTGCTTCTTTCATCATACCATGAACAAGCTAAACCTTCTCTATTGTGCTCATCACCGCATCAGCACTAAGAACTGCTTCCTCCCCAAACTCCATCCAACACAAAGGAGAATTACAAATTCACTTGTAAAAAGACTCAAATAGGACCATTCTAATGGAAGAGTGTTATATTTTATTATAATAAAAAACAACCAAGGGAAAGTGTCATGATGAGGATCCGTAGAAGTATGAGACGGACACTCACAAAATATCCTTCAACATCTAATAGTCTACTCTGTCTGCCCATATATCTGAGGGTGGAATGTAATGTGGAGGAATAAATGAGTTCCAAAACCGTTATACAATCCAGTCTAGAATCATTAGGTAAAACTTCCATCTAGATTTTATACAATGATCCTCAGAACCCTAATAAACCACGCCACCTCATCCATATACATCTTCGACAAAGAATCCACTACGCCCAACTCTTTGATCGCAACAGAGTGGTCTGATTTCATCAACCAATCAATGATTCTATAGATAGAATCACAACCTCCATGAGATTGGGATAACACTATGACAAAATCTAACATTATTTTATACAATCTCCACTCGAGAATATCCAAATGATGCAAAAAAATATCCAAGAATATGATTCCCAGCCTTTACCTATTGGAAATCCAAACACCTCACCATAAACTCCATCATTACCCATTTCATCCCGATCCACCAAAAAAGCATCCTCAAGCCACGGTACATCTTGGATACTCTTGGGTGTACCGCCAAAGGTGAGCTATGAAACTCATAAAGGACTCCCTCCTATATCACCACTAGAAAAAATGGTCTTCCCTGAAACATCATCTAGTTATGACCAATCTCTGCATATCCCTCTAGAGCATCAACATTGCCAACATGATCATGCATCACCTCTACCAATGAGTCTCCCCAATGAGACTCCTTCACTTACCACATCATATAACACTACACCTTTATATGAAACAAATATCCTATACCATCATCCAACCTTACCTCTAAGTGAAATTCTACCAAATCCTCCATCACTCCCCAAATATCTCCAAATTCATGAACAACATCCTTTAATGACTTTATTCTAAAAAATTTGGACATAAAAATCCCCTTTACCAAGGTTTAGGAGATCCCAAAATCATAATCATGATGAAAATCCATCCACACCCACTTTCAAAAATTCAGATCATGATAAGAAAAGATATTCTTCAGGCTCTTGTTATCTATGAAGAGCAAAAAGTGCTCCCCAATGAGGCAATTATTCCACAAATTTAGAACAAACACAACTGGTTATAACTCCAGATCATGGGTTAAATAGTTACACTCACGGGTTTGACATTTCCTAAACCCATAAGACATCACTACACTATTCTGCATCAATATGCATCCTAATACCATATGTGAATCATCATAAAACACTTAAAACATCACACCTTCTTCAATAAACTGAAGCACTGTAGAACTAAATAACTTCACCTTCATGTAACTAAAGGATTCTTGGAATTGATCATTTTATATAAAAACACATTCATTCCCGGTCAAAGCTATAAACAGGGATAAAAATCAAAAGAAATTTTGAACAAACCTCTGATTATAGCATGTAAGACCACCAAAATTGTGAACCTATACTCATTATGGGAGATAAACAAGGAAAAACTTCCTCTACTTTTGAAAGGTCTACTTCCACACCCTTCAAAGACACCACGTTCTTGAGTAAATGAACCTCTCATGTCAAAAACATAAACTTGGAAAACATCCCGTAGAGCTAGTTGAATCAAAGAACCCTCAAGACATCTCTAAGTTGAGTTTCATACTCCTCCTATAACATTGAGTTGTTCAACATGTCATTGATGAACATCACTATGAACTATACCCAAAATTCACAGAACATGGAGTTTATGAGTCCCATTGACATAGATGGTGTGTTTGTGACACCAAACAACATGATTAAAAACTTGAAGTGCCCATACTTGCATATGAATGTGGTCTTCTAGATATCAACCTCCATTTACCTCTACTGGTGATATATAGAATGAAAATTGATATTAAAAACTAACTACCCCCTATTAGTTTTTCTAAAATATCATCTACCCTTGGAAAAGGGTAATGGTTATTGACTTTTACCTAATTCAACATCTGATAGTCTATACACTACCCCAAATTATCATTGGACTTCTTAGTGAAAAACACTGGATCACCCCATGCATCAAATATTCTATCTAAATCATCAACTTTCGTAACTTAGAAGGTTCCATTAGATAAGGATCCATCAAAATTAGAGAAGAACTAGGCTGCAGGTGTATAACACACTCAATATCACATCGAGCAGGTAGCATCACAACCTTGGGGAAAACATCCAAAAAAATCTCCAATTACCCCGAGGCCCCCACTATCCCAAAGTCCAATAATTATTCCAAGAACTCAATCATAAAATAAATAAGGGGTTACACGTGTCAACTTCCCAGCAGAAAACCCCACTCACCAATTAAGACCACATGTTTTCCATCCATATCTGATAACATGACTTTCCTCTATAATATGTAAATAAATTCACATATGGAATACAACCAATTGATTCTTAGGATGAAATTTTATGGTTTCAGCTATAGAAAGAAAATATCCCCACAAGACTAATGTGGGCCCATCATCAGTCTCCACCCGTGACAGACATCAAAAAAGTTGGTATAACCTCTAATTAGCATAGTCAACACCAATGGAATGGGATGACTCCCTAAATATAGTCCCAAAGCAGTGACTATAGTGTGTAAAACAAAGGATTGTGAATCTAATAAATCAAACAATTTAGAAACAAGAGATGAAGACAAACTGAACATACCTCTAATGATATCTGGCTCCTCTTACACTGCTTCCTCCACTGCATGCAACTAACCATGTCCAGATCATCTACCTCTCTACTAAAAACCACCAATATGAAAATTCATAAATCAAGGTACCTAAATAAGAGGAACATCCTAAGGTCATCCTCTACCCACTCCATCTCCCCATGGGGGAGAATTAGTCTGCTTCTCTAACTGCTGAAACGATCTCACTGGAAATTGCTACTAAGGCTAGAACTAAAATGTCCTCCTCCATAGAACAGTGCTTGAAGAACCATTGGGAATGGATTTGGGTATGGCTATGAATCCCACAGAAAAATACATTAGATGGATATTTATAGAAATATCCTAGAAACCACTCACCCTATAAGGACATAAGTTAATCTGTTGAGGTCAAATCCTTGTTGGACAAAACCTCGAAGGTCCTAATGTTTGAGACAAACCATTGACTACACTTCTCCTCAAGAAACCCTATTGATTCCCATATCATGGAAAAACTTCTCACAAGTGCATCTTCTAGATCACCTCTACTTTCTTTTGATACTCTATATACATTTTCAATAAAAAAATAAGTTACTTTATACTGGATATAATAAAGGGGTGCCTCCACAAGATATCTTTCATGAGACTCCTAATCTAGAGAAAGATATATGAAAAAACATAGAAGGTCATTGAACTTGATTCCTAACTCCCATATGATATACCCCCCTTATAAAGAGAATGAATCCCTTGCCTCTTCACTTCCTTCATAGTCGAGGAAAGAAAATCTACCCAGAACTCTTCCTAAAAGTTGACCTATGAAACATCTGGCTCCTTCCACTCACCCAGATATAGTGTCCACCACTGACACATATCTACCCACATCTAAATAATTTCTAAAGGGACCCAATATCCCACCAGGTCCTGGATCAAACTGAAACCAATCTCTAGCCCCTCTATCTAGCTCTATATCTCCACATATGAAACACTACCCTTGTATTCCCCCAAATCCTACCACTAAAAAGTAAGAAACTCACTCTTCCAAGACTCATCATCCTCTACCAGATCAGCTATATAGTGATCAACCGGATTAACCTATTGAACCCTAACAGCCTCAACCACATGTGGATGACATCCATGATCCATGGCTAGAAGGAAAAAAAATATTAATAATCCTAGTAGTATTTAATTTCATTTAAATAAATTTTAATTCACTTTATTCATTTTAACCTTATCAAAACAACACAACTCAAATAGGAATACAAGTCATCATGATACATGTACGTATCCCAGATCTCTACCCTATTAATAGGCCCACCTCACTTAGTCATTTAATAAGCTCAAAGTCTGTGCAATGGATCATATGGGAGACTAAGATCCCATGTTCTACCCATTCTCCATGGACTATGTCATGCACCAGGGTCAACTAGCATTGTTTCTATATCAACCCATTCAAAACTCACTATTCCTAACTCCAAACTCTATCATATCTCCCAACCATCACCTCTAATACCACTCTATCACAATCCCATCCTACCAAAGATACCATATTGAGGGGAGAGAGATAATGACACCTGAGTCCCACCTCTAGTAGGCCTTTGGTTAGTGACTAACATCAAGGGTATTAAAATATCTTGAAATGGGAAGCATTAACCTTTATAATAATATAGGATTGAGAGATAAGACAAATCACCCCATGAAAATTCATGACATAATATAAAAAAATCCATCCCCCAATGCATGTATAAATTAAAATAATATACATAAAATTATCCAAAAGTAAACACCCAAAAAAAGCTAATGTAGTGACATAGAAAATGTCCAAAATTTTATGAGCGTGTACTGTCTAGAACGATCCATGTCATCCTCTTGAAATCATGAAAATAAATTTATATACATAGGGTGATCATACAAGTATACTCAGTAGGAAAAAACTTATCTCATGCACATATTAAAGAATAATACTAAAGAACCCATGAGAAAATAGTAGAACCAAAAACACCTAAACAGGTCAACTATCCATCCAAATCTTGCCAAGCCATGATCACCAAATAATTTAGGCCAAGTATAATAAAATAACAGAAAACATATCGATAAAGGGTACCCCACACAACTTTCCCACTAATTTTACACTCTCACCCCCAATGCCATACATATCGATACTTCTGTCTCTTCTGAATAACTTATATCACCACCCCACAACACGGGCACATCAAATAATGCCCACAGACACCTGGGCCACTACCTCACAACATGGTAATATCTCATCTCACTAAAATACACATGGACCATCAAAGCCAGTACCCCTTCCATAACCAGAGTAGTAGGGTATCATGAATATGATTGAAATCAACCTTGTTCCATCCTCCTACCATCCTTGACCTCCACCATAATCCTTCCCATACCACGAACATATCATATGTCACCCAAAAACACACAGGACACCACTCCATTGTATGTTCATATCACATATCGCATGAAAACACCTAGTCTATCACCTAGTGAACTATCAAACCTTCATTCATCACATTCCAATCATATATACTTGTTTGGAAGAGAGATCCGGGAAGAGAGGGTGGAAATATATCCATCCTCATCATCGGGATGTTGGAAAAAACACCCTCCATATAAAAATATGTATGTTGGCACATAGTGCTTGATGTAGGTAGAGAAGATATTGAAATCACAATGAATATACAAGTATATAAATATATACACACACAATATCACCCTATGGCTTCACAAAAAACATTAAAAAACTCACAACATACCGACTTTCACTGCCACCACTAAATTCACGACACCACAAAAACCAAAATCCACATCTCACACCACCAATAAATTCCATTATCTAGTCCATTATTTTCATTATTTACCTAAAACTACATTTAACCACACAACCCATCATTTATTTTTTCTTTAATCATTTTTTACCATTAACCAAACCCAACCCCATCCCTTTTAAATATTATTATCTAATTATTGCATCACTATATGGGTCTCTAGAACAATGAAACCACACATCACATGTAGCTCATCATTTCCATAAAACTATCGACTTTCCACCCCATAAACACAGCCAAAAAATCATCACCTCACCACCCCAAAAGCATGGAAAAAAAACCATCACCATGCCACCCAAAAATCATAGCCAAACAAGCCATCACCTGGCTGCCTCAGACGCATATCCAAACAAACCATCACCTTTCCACCATAAAATTATTGAAAAATAAACCATACATCACCCACACTACATTTAAACCCCAGATCACTACGCTAAAATCATGGTAACACCTCACAACATATCAAAGACCATTTTATAGATTTTTCAAAGGTTATTTTATCACATTTAACTTTATTTTAGGGGCATTATCACACAAGGAATAAATCTAGTGGAAAGCCTTTCATTATCCAAATATAAGTGGTAAGTCAATTTCTATTTTGGGATGGTATCCCAAAAACATGAAACAAGTTTTATATATCACAATAAATATAGTGTAAGAAAAGACTCCCAACATCCATGATTTTCTATAGGGAATTTAGTCCATACAAACACAACATCATAATAATATAAATGATGTAAAAGCATGTAAAAAATTACCCTTCCCCTGCAATTTCAATTAGTAAAATCTTTATCTTAAATTAATACCTTGCAACTATCCCCCATAGATAAAAAATAAAAATCCATCATTCATGATATACATAAGTGATAACCATAAGATTGCCTACCTCAAAAAAGAATTGAAAACTCATTTTTCACTACAGGGAGAAGAAGAAACTCTTGAAAACAACAAACACATGAAAAACCCATGGATCAACCTACACTGTATCAAGGGTCAGAAAAAAATAAGCCCAACTCACAACTGAAACTACCCCATGAAATCTTCAAAAGAATAGTGGAAGGAAACCCATGGGAAAGAGAGGAAAACTCACCATCGATGACCAATGGGAAAGCACCGAAACCAATGTATTGAAGTAGTTAGAAAAAATTTGGAAGTCCATCCAATGGAGCCTAGGGTTTTTTAGAAAGAGAGAGAGAGAGTGGTATAGTCAAATGAAACAAATTCATCCAAAAGATTTAGAAAATAACCTAGATCCCATCGATTTCATTTCATCTAACCCATTCATGAAGTGAAATCTATGGTTTCCAAAAAAATTACATCTTTCACTAAAATTCATGTTTTCTCACCTTTATTTAATTACACCTCATGAATTAATTTCATGACATGAATCCTTTTCATGGGTTCTACCTTGGATGAACAAAGTGGCAAAATATGTTGACTACACAAGCTGTGAAACACCGATTTACATCGTGTAAATCATTCATAATGTGAATTACTAACAGAAACTCTAAATCACTTCCAACCACCAAAAAAACTCCTCAAACCTTCTCTGAAACACATAAAACACCAAAAAGTGACAATGTAGTAGGTTGGGAAGGCATAGGCCATTACACTCACATCTAGAACTCTATTCATGGGGACTGATAGATGATGGAATTTGATCCCTATGGATGATTCATCTTCTGTTACTGCTCTATTTGGTTTTTAACATTAAATTATCTAGATGATGACCATTAAAAAAAGGCACTAAGGACTCTGACCCAAGGATGTGTTCAATCTTCACTCCATCCTCTGATACACTTGGATTTATTTTTTGAATATCTATGTCTATGGTCAAAACTTACCCAATATGGAAAAGTACATCAAGTTATTAGGTTCCATCACTATCTAAAATTCATAGTAAACCCGGCATTGACATTGGATACTACTTCTTTCTTGTAGAAATTATTACCTCAATCATACCTCCAATGAATAGTTCAGGTCACTCCAATGTAAGTTACATACTCTGAATCACCACTTTTGGAATTTCATGCGGCATCTATAAGTTTCTCTATCCATATGCATCACTTCGTACTCCAAAAATGGCCAACCACCAAGTACATGCATTTAGCTAATGCACCATTTGCACTCACACACTCATAATTCACTATGATGATGTGCTTAACAATCTATCATCTAATCATCAGTATCTATTGAACATAATCTATTCAACAAGCTCCATTGCATCCATTGACTATTCTCTATATAGTTGTGTCTAGTGAAGGCTTCCCCTGGCCCGAATATGGATCTCCCATGGTGAAGGTGCATTGTCTCCATCTATCTTGATCAAAAATAACTTCTAGAGACATAACATTTGGATATTTTAATACATTAAAATAAAATATTTATCATGGAAAGACATAATAATCTTCGATTTTAGAATTTTGTTTCAAAGGTAAAGTCCAAAAATATTACACATGAATACTATTATCATTGTTTCACCAAAGTCTCATTGGTCATATTACTTTTACCCAATCCATGATTTCATGGTTATTATATATGATTCTTTCTATCATATATCCCATTATTGATAAAATTTCTTCATCAAACTTCCCAACCATGATGTCATCTGAATTCCACCATTGAATTCCTCCATAGTAAAAAATATTGAGTTTCATTTGAATTACATTGCAGTCCGAAATAATAACTATTATATTTAATATGTCCATAAAACCACTCCTTTGGGTCATATGTGCATCCAATGACTCTTTCACCAAGCTTCCATAAAACTGAGAGTTTTTTGGTACATCACTCTCTAGTGATACCATCAGAAAACTAAGCTCTATTTAGAATATTTTATCTTCCAAAAGTTATGATACAATCAGATGATGAAATCCCATGTAAAAAATATTTTATCCAAACTAATAAATTTATAGTCATTTACTACTACTATATCTATCCTTGATTCTAATCTTTATATGATCCCCCTATTTTCCAGACAGTTCTTCTATTACTCTGATGATCCTCTCACAATCATTCCACATAGTCAAAAGTCACCAAAGTATTCACCACAACCATTTATAAGTGTAGATGTATCTTGGACAAGTTTTTTTTCCATATTATGGATTTAACTGGGTTACAGTTAACTTATATAAATAATTTTTAGAGTATTGAATAAAAAAAATATTTTTTTCTGGACTTTGGTGTATCACCAGATGATACTTCCCAAAATAGAATAGAACATCCTTGATGCGTGTTTCAAATGGACCCATGAACATATTATACTTACATTACTTGCCTAAAAACACTATCATATAGACTACAAATGTATGATACTCCCATTGGATACTCTACATGCTTCTATATTAATGAAAATCGGATGCACAACACCCTTTCATGTTCTGGGTTATTCTTCTCAAACTGTAGGAAAACACAACAAATATATATTATAGAACCCCATTTACTCCATGAAATCTCATATTTTATACAATCTTCTAATAAAAATCACCCATAAATTTTCTTTATGATAAAGGTTGGGTTTCTCCTAATATTGTTTATTTAGGAACCAACGCCCGCATTTTTGTGGCACTTCATTGATGAAGGTACATTGTTAGAGTACAATAGATCTATGAGAAACCATCAGAACTAGAAAAGTTATAATTCTTATGCTTACTCCTTACAGGTCTTTAACACTAGATAATATGTTGAGGGAAGCTTTCATCCTCCTAGTGACCATGGATTATCAACCTCATTTTCTCTCATACGTTCTCATGAAAACCATTCCACTAAATCCATCATCTGGTAGTTTTCTTCTCAAAAATACCACACTTGTTTCGAACATTGTATTCTAGAGATAGAATCCTTATGCACACTCAACCATAAATATAAATTCCCTTGTGTGAATCCCAAACCTTCCTATAAATCTTATTTCATTTCTCTAGTTTATTATTAGATCATTTTTTGATTGATGTAGGACAGTTCCACACATCTTCCAATCCATTTCCAGATGGAACTTTTTCATCCTTGAGTCCTCAAGAATATACCAGAGATACCTATTTTATATTGATTCATAAGAACCCATGAGTAAATTATCCGGACATCAAGTGTTATAGAAATCACTTTATAGCTTAGTAACCACTCCTTCAGCTAATGATATTTATAGAACCTCTATTAGGTATAACTATAGATAAATAGCCTCATGGTCCTATAAATCCAACTGATATAACCCTTTTGAGGAACCGGTTGACATTTCATCAATTCGGAATTCCACCGCCTAAAAAAGGGGCGCCTTTGACTTTACCATTGAAGCCTCCTTCTAGGAATATGCTTCAAGTAACCTAAATGAAACCATCTAAAATAATCCATTTCTATGTCATTGTGTCCTCTAGTCCACTAACACCTTTATTCTAGCTAACTCACCATCCAATAGAACATATAAAACCTAAATAATTAGTGGCACCAATATCATCCAAGATATATAAATTATACTATAAAATCATCACACCAAACCTTACCAATGTAATAATATCTCCTTGAAATCAATGAGCGCTAACTTGTATAAATAGCATAATGGATCATGGACGTACATGGAAGTGCTCAACAGTCTCCAATAAGTTCAAAATTCAACCTCAATGAAAACATCATATCACCAGACCACACCATCATGGAGGACATTTTATATCCTATAAAAAATATTGGTACCTCCAACATATTTGCTGGTAACATCCTTCCATAAAACTCAACAACTGCTTTACCAGGGGAACCCAATAGTCTTCCAACCATTATATTCATGTTCCCTCGATAGTTGAATGTGCCTCAAGAATGGATCCATTATGGATAACATTTTATATCATAGAAACCACTAGTACTTACACTATTGTCTAAGTGACACCTTTAAAATCCTTGATAAACAACAAATGATATGCTCTACAACCAAGTTCTAATCCCACTTGCTCGTGATTTGACACCATACAGTCATTAGAATAACACAAAAAGACACTTCAACTTATGAAACATAGTGCCTAAAATTTCTATTATTAGATTACCGTCTTAGCCATAGAACCGAAAACTAATAAGGTCAGGAACAATAAGCATTGTTGGGTCTACATCCACTATTCGATAAAACCACCAGACGACACTACACAAAAACTTCACATGCATAAATAAAATCTACAGAATGAACCCCACATATGATGCTCAGAACTAGGAATACATGTGAAACCTAGTTACCATATTACTATGTAAACCTCTATAAGTTGCAGACAAGAACCATAAAAAAACAATTATTAATAGAAAACTCAAAACAAAAAGAACAACACAAAGTTTTTTGTTCTTTGAAATTTTGTTCTACTCCATGGAGGAATACTACTTCAATTTTATTAAAATAATCAAAGAGGATGATTAAAATGATTTATTGACATAGTCATATCAATGTCTCCCATGCAGTAATGACAAGTGATCCAATATAATTTTATAGTAGATTCCTTATGGTTCTTCCATCCACCACCACCACCGTATCTTCATAGGCTATTGTCCAACTCCTCCAAGATGAAAAGAAGAACCCTTCATCTGTTCAAGCTTTAATACCACCTTAATTGGTTTTATAGTTAGAATATTCACCCTCTGGTGTGTTCACAAGTTCCCCATAATAATTTATCTTCTTGAAAATGAACTCCCAATGGGATGAATCCCACTACACCAAACTGAATGTTTCAGTGAAAAAACACATACATTCTATTGATCCATATATAAACATACATAAAAAATAATTCCAAAAAATTTCCACAAACTCCAATTGTATGACATTTAATCCATCAAGTAAAATGAAACTCACACCTCAAAAATATCCCAATTGAGATTCATTTGATTTATTATGATAATGATCTCTTTCATCTCACATATATAATTATTTATTCTCCTTCTAAATATTATAAAGCACCTTTATGGGTTTCAACTGCACCTTCCTTAATTCGGGTCAATAAATATTACTATGTTGAATCACCCCATTATAACTTCCCAAGTTATAAATTTTTTTAACATATTTTCTATATTTCATGGATCTTTGATCATTTATATGTCTACCACTCCTTACACTAATAATTTCCAGATGAAGTGATACTTCAACTGAGTTTTATTCCCTAGAGAGTAAAACATTGGATTATTAGATAAGTGGAACACACTTTTTAAATCACAAAGGGAATCCCATAACACTATCTCCTTCCAAGATACTATAGAAAACCCTTAAGTGAAATTAACTCCTTCCCATCTCTCATCAAATCATTTTACTCCACTTTCATTGTTGAGACTAAAAAAACTGGTTGAAGTTTAAATATCCAAATCACATCTATTTTTCCAAAAATTAAACAATTTTTTGTAGTGGTCTTCCATGAATATAAATCTATTCCAATTTCAGATTGAAAAAAACCATAAAAAGAATTATCTATTTCAAAGTAATGAAACAAGTCATTTTAACCCTTATAGTACCAAAGAATTTAGTACATAGACTCCCAATTATAATTTCTAGGGTCTGACATAAACTCACCGATAACTCCCACTTTTTCTTCAATGTATGTACAAGTAAAAACAAATTATACATAAAACTTCTAATATCTGACACATATGGAACCATCAGAATGTACTCAAATTCTTATTTTGTTCAAGGTGAGTTAGCCTTACTTTCCATAAAAGGACCATCCATGTTTGTGGTAAAAATATTTGATTCTAACATAGTAAATTGTCCCACCACCATCTAGATGTAGTCATCTTGGTAAGGTATATTATAAAAAACTTTAGTCTCATACAATACTCATCCTTAAAATCATCTTTGTTAGACTAAGATCCTTAATCTCAAATCTTCCAAACAACTCAGGTTTTAGCTCATCAATCCTTTTTCACTGGACCAGACTATCAAATTTTCATCCATATAAAGTATATGGATGATGGAAATAACATCATCAAACACATTATAGTAATAAAAATGGTAACCATTACTCTATATGAACATATATTCCATCATGGAATCATTGAAATTATGATTCAATTTCCTTGGTGGCTGCTTCAACGTATAAATGATATGTTTGAGCTAATAGACATGTTCCTAGTTCTATTGATCCTTCAAAACATATAGTTTTTCCATATATATCTTGTCATATGATTCCCTATGGAGGAATGTTTTTTTCAATAAAAATTTCTCCAGATAAAGTTATTTCAATTTAACCAAACTCAACATCATTCAAATAATTATGTTCTTCACTAATAGATAAAATTTTATAATTAAATTCACTCCTTAATTTTTTCTAATTCCTTTTATATAAATCATTTTTTATACCTATTTCTACCATATAAATCATTGTTAATTTTATAAAACCATTTTTAAAGAATTGTCTTCCCAAAATTTATCTCAATTACCTCCCATGTTCTATACACATGGAAGAACTTAATTTTACCCCCATGGTTAAATCCGAATGATTAGAATAATTCTAACTACTTCCCTCTTCTAGGTATCCATGATCTCAATCATTCATTATAAGTAAACAATAAGAGTTACTCCCGTATCTTTACACTTAGTGCCTTTACCTGGTAGATCTCCAAAATTGTCTTTGTGGTTGAGCTCTTTCTAGAACTATAAATTCCATAGTGTGAAATTATAATGCTTGAGCTTGTGTGGTCCTTGAACTATTCGGTACTTCAGGCCTAGTAAAAACTTTGAAAAACTTAATCCTCTTTCTAGTAAATCTACTAGATGTTTTGATGTGGATTAAACTATCATGATACCTAAATTTTTAGGAAGATACACATCATTCTATCACATATCCAGTTGAAACTCAGATTTCTAATGATACTTTTATTCCATCCGAATTTCCTACTAGGTTCTGATGCTTCTATAAGATCTATATTTTAAAGGGCATATTTTGACTTCTGATGAATTTTTATGAGTTGTTATCTCATATTAAAAATCAAAATTATTCGTCACCGTAGCCAACAATGTAGCATTCTTGAGACTTATCTGCTAACTTTTTCCATTCATTAGCACCAATTTAGGTATACTTGAGTGATCAAAGAACTATAAGGTGGTTTAAATCAATAATTATTTTTTACCAACGGATTTATAAAGTCACATCCTAACGAGTGATTGTGGTATCTAATTGATTAAGTATGTAGCATGGTTCATAGAATCTACCCAAAAAACTTCTAGTAATCCTAAGTGAATCCTCATGATCTTAGTCTTCTCCACCAAATTCATGTTCATATATTTTACAGTGTTTTTTTGATCCAACGTTCCTAACATAGACTTCTCAAATCAAATCCCCTTCCACCAATTGAACCTCCAAAACTCCCTACGTTCATACCCACTACCATTTTTTGACCGTAATACATTCAACTTACATCCAGACTCCTTAGCTACCATGGACCTCTACCAAAAAAAAGTATCGAACACATTAGACTTATGTTTGATTAAGTGAACCCACTTTTTTGTGTGTAATCATCAATGAAGGTCATAGATTAGGGTGAACCTTATTAAGAGTACATTAGAGCTAGCCCCCATACATTTATGTGAACTAATTCCAAATTCTGGCACTTTAGTGTTTTCCATTACATTTTGAATGATACCTTTGAATGATTTCTTAAGACACAACATATACACATTTTAGAATCCATTCTTCTAAATTTTACCAATCCCTCAATAGTAATAATAGCCATTCCCTTCTAACTTATGGGGAAAAGATGGCCATTCTAAATTTTTGTAGTATTAACTTCTCTAGCATGCATAAAGCCTTCCGATGAACCTATAAGATATAGGGTCACGTACATCACTCCCTTTACTACACCAATTGTTCCACATGATATTTTCCACATTCTATTCATGAATATTATATATAAAACTGAATCCTCAATTTTTCCAATGGAAATTAAGTTCTTCCTTAATTTTTTGATGTTACACACGCCGTGAAAGTTCAACAAACTTTTATTCCTTGTCTAAATAGAAGCATATATAATGAAAATGATATAAGGAGCCTGAATATCCTCTATATGAACTCTACTATATCTTTTAAAGGTTTAATTTTTCATAGTCCACCTCTTAGATGTTAAATGGAATGAATTTATAGTTTTTATCACTCAAGAATCAAGCAAGTAGGGGGAACTAAGGAGTAAGACACCCCTTTCTTCTAACATTGGGTTTATAGACCCAATAATGAAAATATATATTCTAGTGTTGTCCCTTTGATCACTCTAATAATTTTTCATATGAAGTTTCCTCCTAAAATTACAATTCATGGGAGAATATTCTATTGAGATACTCCTACTCTAAATTCTATAATCATTACCCTTATGGAAACCTTTCATTATGATCATTTGTGTTATTTTTTATACACTATATGCATTACCAAAAAATACTTGGATATCCTTATTATGAATTTATTAATTCAATATTTGGTTACATGTATCTATGAACTTAAAATATATCATTCCACTTGAATTACCCATAGTAGTCATCATCGTATCCTATAGCTCCAGAAGTGAGGAAAGTAACATCATTGACCAAACCAGGTCATTGAAGTCTACTTTTACTTATTCTAGCTAACATTGAATTATATTAAATTCCTTCATATGATTGGAATTAGACTATCCTTTTTTGTTCACATGACAAATAGTTCCCTTAGTATGGACACTTTTTTCATCATTGTATGCTTATCATATATATTAGCTAACATGTTCACGACTTATGACATGGTTATCTCTTAATGGATGTTGGAAACCAAATTTTGGGAAAGTGAAATTTACATCAAATTGAGAAATTTCTTATTAAGATGCTCTAATTATTCATGTTTCATAACTTTCGAATTATCTCTATTCAATAGAATATTGAGGTATTTCTGTAAAGTAAAATATTATATCTATATTTTCCAAAACTCAAAATTCATTTCATCAAACTTCTATATCTATAACTTATAGAAATGTTGAACTCGCACTAATTTTAATCAATATAAAATAATTGGTTACAAAAGACTTACCAATATTATCATATATGGAAAAGGGTAGAATATTACTACTAAATCGAGATCTGGAACACCTTCACTAGGTCTCGATCCCGATGAAATCACTCAAACATTATTCTTTGATATAGTTTTTTAGATCCACAACCACTATTCAATAAAACTGCAAGATGATACTACACCATAAATTCACATGAAGAATAAAATTATTTAGAATAAATCCCATAAAAAATGCCTAGAAAATGGAATACACACACACCAATGTCACTACACCATGAAATAAAACTACAAAAAGTTTTAGACAAGAACTGTTGGAAAAACCATCAAACGAAAACTCAAAAATAAAATAAAAACACCATTTTTAACATGTTTTGAACATTCATTCTACTGTATAAGGAATTTTTGATTCAATTTTATTAAAATAATCAAATTAAATAATTATAATGGTTGAGTGGATTAGTTGTCTCAATGTATATCATGTGAAAATAAAAATTAATCCAACATACATTTATTGTAGATTCCATCTGCTGCTTCCAGTTCCCACCAAAATAATATCTTTACTGGCTAAAGTCCACCTCCTTTGAGATGAATGGAGGAAACCTTAATCAAGATAAGTATATAAACCTCCATAATTAGCTTAGAAAATGGATAATTAACCCTTTAATGATTTCAGAGGATGTCCCTCCTACTTCATTTTTTTGAAAAACATCCAATAGATAAACTCCTACTACACAAGCATGTAACTTCTAATGACTAAAACTGATTCATTATTGATAAATATCCATGTGAAAATTGTATTTCCAAAAACATTTTATGTTATTAAATTTATTTCAACTAGAAAAATTAATCCCACACCTCAAAAGACACTACACTTAGTTACCCTTATTTACTTTTGGCACCCTCTTGGATTGCATTCATGATCTTCCTTTTAGACAATGAATAAGAAAACAAGAACATGACATGAAAAACATATAGACAAAAGGGATTATGTTGTTGAGATAATTTTTCCTTCATACATGGGATAATAAATCATATTTCATTTATTAAAACATATACTCATTTGAGTTACAAGGATAATACCATACCCTATCTTGACCCATGGATGATAACCCCCCAATGCCACCCCAAAAAAATCCATGATGATAGCACTCTCATTGTGAATACCCACAAATGAGGGGATGTGATCCCTCTATATGATATATATTATAATTATTCCCTTTTCCATTTGTTTGTGTGTAATTATTAGGATGAAGACTACTAACCTTCGACACTATAACATCTAACCCCTGGATGTTTTAACTTAGCACTCCATACTCTGATGCACTTTGATGTGTGTCAGTCATATCCACAGATTTGTCTAACCATGACTAATATAGAAAAATCTTGCCAATCATAAACTTACACAATTATCCAACATTCATGATTGACCCAACATTGATATTGGATACTACTGATTTCTTATAGAATCACTGACTCTTTGATAAACTCCAACGAACAGTTCACATCACTCCAGTGTAACTTTTTTACTCCACATCATCACATCCAAAATGTCATGTTATATTTGTAAGCATCCCCTTTATTTTGAAACACTTTATCCTACATGCATTACTGGCCATTGAGTACAGGCATCCGACCTACACACCATCCATACTCCTTATCTTAGACTCAACTAATTTGTTACATCTGATGAGATGTTATCTTCTCAGCCTCCAGTAGAAAAAATAACATTCACATTAGGCCTTTAACATCATTTATTTAATAACTGATGTTTAAAAATGTGTTTTCATTGGTTAGTTTCATAATAGACATTAAAACTCATTCCCATTGAGATTTAACATTGCTTTTATAAATAACCCACATTGAAACCAAATTTGTATGATTTTTAACATTGTGTATTAAATAACTAACGTTAAAACTTAGGTTTTGACATCAATAATTTAATAACCAAGGTTAAAAATAATATTTTTACACTGATTATTTAATAACCTATGTCAAAACTTGAAAGTGACAAGGGTTTTAAAGTTAGTTATTTATATAACTGATGTTAAAATTTAAATTCCCATCGTTCCCCTTTGATATTTCAAATTTTTCAATGTTTCGGTTTAGTTTTTAAAATCCTTGGTAAATTTTATTATACCATGGGAAAATGTTTTCATGAAATAAATATAATTTATCATTCTCCATCTTTATTCATTTGTGATCAAATATTATTTTATTGTCATCATTATTTCATCACTTATTTATCCGATGATTTCAACATGTTATTTATCATTATAATCTCATCGTTTATTTTTTTATTGGTTTTCTTATTCAGTAAACTTATATATGATTTTTTTAAAGAAAAATAAGACTTCATATGATTGATTTAAGAACATAAGACTTCCACATGATATTTAATGTCTAGAGTTAAGAATGACCTACCAACCATATTTAAGGATGTTACATGAGTTCTTTATTCAAAAAATATGAATATTAATAATCAATACTTTGATTTCAAGGAAACCACCACAAGAAAAGAAATTATGTTTAAGGTTTAATTTTATTTTTCTTATTATTATTTGGAATCTATAATTTTTATTTTATCTATCTTTTATTTTCTTTCAAGTGATTATGCTTCCTCAAATTTGTTTTGAAAAAAATAGAAACTTGTTTTATTTATTATTCTAATAAAAAACTTACAATGTAACTTATAACATTTATTATTATTATAAATGATGTTAGAAGAGATTTAGACATTGGTTCTCAAAATAACTAAGGTAGAAAATATATAAAATTATGCTTTTGATATTGTTTATTTGAATAAATGACATCAAAATTCTAAAAAATAATTACTTTTACATCAAGTTATTCAATAGATGTTAAAATTAACACTTACAATGCCAGTTACATTTACATCAGATAGAAAAAATAATGTTACAACCTAAAAAACCACTGATAAAAGGTGTTTTTATCTTGGTGATCTATGTCTAATGAACATTTTCTATTCAACTGGATCCACTACATTTGATGAACATTTTCAATTCAACTATGTCTGGTGAAGTCTAAAATTGGAATGAATCTAAACTTCATAGGGATAAGGTTCACTATCTCAATTTAGCTTACTCAAGCATAATTTATAGAGACTTAACATCTAGAGATTTTAACAATTGGCCACAAAATAGTTATCACACCCTGACCTAACACACATATGATGTCCCTTATCAATTTTTATACAATAAAATAAATATTTCATTATTAACTTCCAATTATATGTTTTATATTATATTTTGACAATAATTTTGATTATTCTTGTGTGGTGTTTATTTATCATCAAAATCATAGTTTAAGGATTTCTAATGCGTATAAGAATACTATAGTTTAATTTAATAAGATATGTATTAGGATGTATAAATTATGATTCCACCATAAATATATATATATATATATATAAATTAAATAATTTTCTAAAATTTTCAATAGTTTTTAAAATTATATAATAAAAACTATTATGGTTATTACATTTTTCAAATTTATGAAGGGTATCATATTCAATCCAAAAATTGGCATCCCCAAAGAGGGCTCTTTGAAGGAAATTATAGTTTCATTTAAAATATTTATTAATGATTTGATTATATATATTTTTACAATACAAAAAATTATTTCAATTTGTTCAAATATTCAAAAGAGGAAGAGGATTTATTTAAGAATGAGTCGGTAGCTTAGACGGTGTCAGAATGTTTGTATACACTATGAAGAGGTGATTGTTTTTAACATTTTTAATTTCTTTATATATCATGAAGAGTTAGTTTACCTATGAATTATTTAGTTAATTTTATCATCATTTTATGTTTATGTTATATAGAGTTACTTTACAATAAAATTATTTTTTATAAATAAGAACATATTGTATTATATGAAGTGTTGTTTAGAAAAATATTTTAAATTAATGTTAGGGATATGAGACTGTGAGCACACATTATTTCAAATGATTATTATTTTTTGATATTTTAGTTAATTTATATAATGGGATTAAGATATTAATACAGAATCATCTCTTAGAATTAAAACTTAATAGATAAAATACAGAATGGATTTTAATTAATCACACATTGATATGTCCCACTTTGTGGAAGGTATAACTCAATGTGTATGTTTTTTAGTATAAAAGAAAAATTTTGGCTAAAGAAATGTGTCACAAAGTCAAAACTAGCCAAAAATGAGAAATAATTCTTTAATTACTTCATAATTTACTAAAAATTTCTATAATTAATTTGTGACATGTAGGAATTGATAGAGCTAATATTTTCATAATTCGTCAAATTTTTTTAAATGAATTATTCCCTTCCAATTAATCAATTTGATATTATTTTCATCATTTTAGTAATTTTGGTGAATTTTGGTCATACTTATTAATTTTTCTTAATTTATTAAATTTAACAGTTTCTAAAGATTTAGTATTTCTAGCATCAGTTTTAAAATATGGATCCAAATGGAGTGTTTTTGAAGGATTTCTTTATTTTTGGGATTCAACTTTATCTACTGGACTGCTATCTAATTTGAAACACACTAGCCTAAAAAATCAATCAATTGGAGAAATTTTTTTGGCCGATAGAATGGATCCCACCTTAGTAATGGATGTATATATTGTCCTATAGAAATCCAAATGTGGTTATTCTAGCTTTAGGGGAAAGAAAAACTTGAGCTTCATGTTTAAATAAAATTTCATGGAGAATTATGATCATTAAGATATCCAATGAATCCAACAAAGTGGAGGGAGTTAAGGAGTCCATTTGGGAAGAAAACCAATTATTCAATAATTCAGGCATAAAGTATTTTAAACTTATACTAATAAGATAATATTTTTAGGGATCATGAAAATTTTAAAGGGAAAAAATTATGAAGAAATATTCTTGATATTATTCTATTTATCATGTTAAATAAACTCAAACGTTCGGTGGACAAAATCTAGAGGGAGATTTTTCACCCCTGAACCCCATAAATATGAGCTTTTATTTCTATTTAAGGGATAAAGAAAGAAAAGGAGTGATTTTGGTGGATAATTATAATCTTAAAGTGATGTGGATTTTCTATTTTCTCTTTTCTTAGTCTCATAATTATCTCTTCTACCCTCTTCAAATCTCTTACCCTTCACATGGAGTGGTAAATATTTTTGAGTCATTAGGGAATGGGGAGGTTTCCTTTTGTAATGTTAGAGTCTTTCACTTCAATTTAAAAATATTTTTTTTATATTGAATGATTTTTATTTTTAGTGGTGCCTAATTATCTCAATGCATCATATTATGGGTTCTAGTGTCATTTATTGTTTATAGATTTGGTTGAAGATATTTAATCTCCCTCCACCGAGTGCAGTTTGTCTTGATCGAGCATATTGTATTAGGTGGTTAGTGTCTCACAATAATTTTAATGTGTGTGAAATAAGTGAATTGTTTATAGATATCAAAGTATAAAAAATTCCTGATTAGGACTTTAATGGTTTATGAATTTTTATGCACATAGGATTGGTTTCCATTACTCCATTCAACCAAGGGTGATTGAAAACTAGATTGAGGATTCATTCATTTATCATTAAATAGGAAGATATGTAGAATGGTTTTTCTGACCATGGTGACATTTTAAAATATGATCTTGTCCTAGCCTTATAATTTTCTTCATCAAATTGTGTTCAAACTTCATTTTAACTATTTTATTTATTTTTAAAATAAAAAAATTTGAAAAACAACCACCACTTCTTTCTCTAATTTCAAGTGACAAATATGATATTGGATCACTCCTATCTGATGAAAAACTAGATCAAAAACATTAATACATTTTAACTTATTTAATATTTGTATTTTTTCATACCCCAAGATAGGATTGTGTCAAAAATTGGCATCATTTCTAGGGAGGCAGTGTAAGGGTCGGTGTCCTAAGAACCAACTGTTTTGTACTTTGATAACATGAATGTATACTTATTATATATTGTTCATTATTCTGCATGACTATAATATAATATTATCCTATAATATTTTTTGCATTGATAAGGTCATGGAAGATCCCCGCTATGATGAGAACCTTGAAATACTATAACAATATTCTTAAATAAAGATCTACAGTTGGATGAAATACTATGATAGGACACATAGTATACAGACTGTCATGTGTGAGTACTTGTAGGAAGATGATACTCTCTCCCATGGAGTTCGCACTTGGTAATCTCCAGGATGGGAGATTATGAGAAAAGACCTACTAGTATAATTTTTTCATGTATTGGTGTTATTGGAAATTACTATCTACGAGCATGTGTAATGATCCTTAGACTGGAAGATTATCATTAACCCATGTCATGACTCGCGCACTTAGATTTGCTGACGAAAACCGTCATGAAGATAGTTGGCTAGAAGTAGGGTACGTTGGGTGCATCACGAATGACATGTTGATAATGGATTAGTTGAGGAAGGATTTGTCCATTCCATATTTATGGAAGTAGATATCTCAGGCCCTTTGATTAAAATAGAACTTTCGAACAAATTCCATGGCCATGGTGACACAACGAGTTTATTTCTAGAAGTCAAAGAATGAAAAATCAAGCATACATGTTTATGACACTGCCATGAAACCTGCTTGATGAGATATTGAGAGAAAGGGATTAAATTACACAGTAAGCATTTGTATGAGGTGACACGTCAATGTGGCGTCTACTTCTTTCTCTTGGGTGCCTTGACCCGTTGCTAGATAGTAATCTTGGACTTTAGGCAAGCTCGCCTAATGCCAATGAGAAAGAGGCCTAGAGGGTCACACACTATGTGTATCCAAGTATCTCAAGTAGAATAAAGATTATTACCATACGTGGTTTAATAATTGTTCAAGAAATCCTAAATCATTTTAATGATGGAGGAAGAAGGAAATGAAAAACAATATATACACACCGTGTATTAATGATTACACATCATGTAGTTTTTTATGGTAAACAAGTACACGCCATGTATTAATGATTAAACGCCATGTAGTTTTCATTTTGGAAAGGAAATGAAAAACAATTACACACCGTGTAGTTTTATGGAAAACAATTACCCGCCATGTATTAATGATTATACGCCATGTTGTTTTCCAGTCGAGATTTTGAGGATATAATATTGTTTTGTTAAATAATATTTACTATAATCAGTGTGGGTTCCTATCAAGGAATTAATTATTCGACATGGAGGATTTCAATAAGAGTCAATGAAATAAATAAAATTCATAACACATTTATTTATTGTCATAACTCTACAACCTCAAACCCGATTATAAATATCCTCACAACCCCAACTCTTTTTCCACATGAGAAGTGTTGTGCACAACAATTCTGGAGAATTATTTCAAGGATGAAAGAACCTCTTCCTCAAATAATTCTCTCAAGACCAAGAGAGATCCTCTTCCATCGGATCATGACGATCTAAGGTGGACAACGCAAGAAAAGGATTCTCCATACTAGTACCCGGACACTCCTTTGGCAATGTCCAGAGATACGAGGTGCATGTGTGGAGCACCGCAGAGGAAGTCTACACTTAGATTCTACAACGCAATGACGAATCACATCAGAACGTGATCAAGAATATCAACGAAGAAATAACACCCAAAAGTTACTTCTTGCCAATTAATTAAATTAATTATAATCAACCTGTAATGATACACTTTTGATGTTCCGGGACCTTTCTTCTTCTTTGTCTATTTCTGTGAATTGATCCGTGGAGACTGGAATTTATCATTGTATTGTTCCTGGATTGATCATTTTTAATGACAAAAAGCCAAGTGGGAACATCCACCGACGAGCTTTTGCTATGCCCGGAACCTTCAATTGGTATCAGAGCGAGGTTACAACATTGATTATAGTTATTTAATTTTCAATGATAATTTACGCATTTATATTTGATTCAATTCAAGATAAATCATTGTATAAACTGAATGAATGAGATCTATTCTTCCTCCTTCATTCCTCGATTCACATCATAGAAACAAACTTTTAATTTTAATTTTGATTAAATTAAAAATGAGGATCTCATCTGGAGGAGCCGCTCATTCTGTTCGTACAACACAAGAGTACATGACGTGTAGTGAAAACTACACGCCGTGTACTTGTGTTCAACAAACCAATACCGGTCTGCCAAACCATGCCATGCGAATTGAGTATACTTGAGTTTTATTACACTATGTTGACCATAATTTAATGGTGTGTGGAAACCAGAGTACACAGCATGTATGTTGAATCAACACGCCATGTAGTCCGATCTGGCCCAAGTGAAACCGTGTACAAAGAGAAGCCGTGTTCCGCGTACACAAGATTGCCAGGACGATAATCACGTAACAAGGAAGTACACGCCATTATAGATTAATCTACACACCATGTACTCCAAAATTTCCAAAGTAGAGAAAACATTCCAAATCCCCCAGCGTGTAATTTGGATAAAGGGTGAAAAGAAATAAACGCCATTTAAATATAAACTACACGCCTTGTAATTTCCAGAAATAGAATTTCACCAGGTTTCCTCCAAAAGTACAAAGACCTATACAAGGAATATGGATGAGAAGAATCTCAAGGAAATTCAGAAAGTAATTTAAGATAAAGAATTGATTAATTATAAGATCATAATTAATTAATTTCAAGGGCGACATATCTTAAATAATAGAAAGATTAAAATAATTTTAATTCTAAATATATGTAAATTTTGTTGCATGCTATGGATGATCATGAGCTAGACCAAAGACCCTTTTTATTTGTGTTTGGTTTCATTTAAAGTTGTTTAATTTAAATTCGTTGGCCTGCTAGCCTTATTCCAATAAAATGTAGGGCCTGCGTGCCCATCGTTTCTTTAATGTAAACCCCATGTAATAGAGGATCTCCCAAGATAGAGGAGACGGTTCAAAACCTGAAGCTGAGGCGAAACCAACCCCAGAAGATACAAAGGTGGACAGGTGGGAGCTTCAAAACACGAACCATTGGTTCAAGGTGTTTTTCCTAGGTCAGGGTTAGCTTATCAAACTGCTAGATAAGCTAATCAACAAAAGATCATGATCATGCCATCTTATTTTATTTATGTCTGATTGCATGGTTTATTTACTATGTATGTGTTGTCACGATCACACAGTTAATAAAATTAACAAGCATGAAATGATGGAATATAATAAAAACCAGACTATGCGTAAAAATTATCGGAACATGGTTAATCACTTAAGCAAGCATCACTTAATATTAAAAACAATGTGATAATGCGAAACTACGCATAAAGAATAAAATCACTCAAATACCATATTATGTTAGACCAAGCCTTCCATTACTTGATTAAAGGAACGACTCAATAAAACTATGTGTTTGACCAACCCTTATTGGGACACTTACTTTTATAAAGGAAGATCTTATGAATGTTTCGGGTTGACTTAAACATTTTACATCAAGAGGAGTAGAACTTGATAGACTTGTTGTAAAATGGAGGCAAGTGTTGAGGAAATCTAATTCAGGATTTCAGGATTGGGGAGTCCACTCAACAGATCAGGGAACTGTAAGCTCAAAGTTGGAAAATACCTGCCTACCTAAATACCATCCAATAGCTTGACCAACCCTTGTTAGGGTTATGAAAAGGGGAATATAGATCCTTGCCACTAGAATGTCAAAGCAACCGAACCTTCTGAGTTCAATGGTGAGGGACATTGGGACTTGATAAAATAGTGGGAGAAGTAAAAAATTCATTTATTATTTTTCACAAAATGTAATCAGAAGGTACTGATAAATCTGCTCTTTTAATTTGTAGAATCAGTATGACAAACTCGTCAACCACATTTTCTCTATGATCAATTCTAGATAAAGACAATATCCTCACCGTCAGTAACTTTTAGGAATGGTTTAGGCACCTTCGGGTTATCCTATGCCATGAACGAAAGTTTTACGTGCTGGAGTCCTCACTTTCTGATTCGCCTGCCCAAGGGGAAAGTGATGAAGATTTCCTGGTCTATGATCAACATTTGAACGATTCAATCGACGTTCAATGATTGATTATATCATCAATGTCTAGTGATCTCATGAAGTTTCAGGAAGACATGGATTCCTGTAGCATGCTCGAACACCTCCATGGTCTATACCAGGAGAGAGCAAGACAGGAAAGGCTTGAGATCTCCAAGGCTCTATTATAGAGAAATCTTGGAGAGGGTGCCCCAACTGGGCCTCATGTAGTCAAGATCATTGGCAACATTGAGTGTTTAGAGGTTCTAGGGTTAAAACTCCCAGAAGAACTGGGTTTCGAAATCATTCTTGAATCACTCCCCAAGAGCATCTCTAACTTTGTTGTGAACTTAAACATGAACAACATTGAGAAGTCTATGTCTGATATTCTTATCCTCATTCGCCAAGTGGAAAATGACATGAAGCATGAAAAGACTTCTATCCTCATGGTTAATAAAAGGAAAGGGAAGGTGAAGATCTTTAAGCCCAAAACTTCTTCAAGGCCTTCAATGAAAATGAAGATCAAAGGGGAGGCAAGAGAACAAGAGGCTGTTTGTTTCGCATGTGGAAAGAAGGGCCACTAGAATAAGAACTGCACCCAGCCAAGGAAGCAAGGGGAAGATTCAATTATGTTTGTTATCGAATGCAATATATCTATTTTAACTAATTGGGTATTAGATACTGCTTGTGGTTCTCACATATTTATCCAAATTTGGGAACCAAGTAGATTAAAAAATATTGACCGAGGTGAGGTAGATCTACGAGCAGCCAAAGAAGCTAGACTTGCTGTTGTAGCTGTCGGAGACTACCACCTCACATTTCCTACTATGATGGTGTTGGTTTTGAAAGTATGTTATTATGTACCCTCTGTAACCAAAAACATTATTTCAGTATCCAGAATAGATACTGATGGATTCATCTTCATGTTTGGAATTGGATGTTGCTACTTTCATAAATATAGCAATTTTTTTGGTAGGGCACATTTATATAATGACCTTTATGTGTTAGACTACGCAAACCAAGTAATGGAAATCGATGAAAAAATTAATTCACATGACTCATACCACACCCAACTTTGGCATCACCGGCTCAGTCATGTCAATGAGAAACGTTTGACAAAATTACATCAATATGGGTATTTAGATTCTTTCGAACTCAAACCACTTGGTGTATGTCATGCATGTCTACAAGGGAAAATGACCAAATCCCCATTTAGTGGTAAAGGTGAAAGGGCTAAAGAGCTTCTAGAATTCTTTCCCACAGATGTATGTGGACCATTTCTAGTTGAATCAAGTGGTTGGTTGTTGTACTTCATAAATTTTACTGATGATTTTAGTAGATATGGATATATTTACTTAATGAGGTATAAGTCAGATTCTTTTGATCGGTTCAAATAATACAAGAATTAAGTTGAGAACTAGCTTGGTAAGAAGATTAAGAAACTCCGCTCAAACAGAGGAGGAGAATATCTTAATTAGGACTTCATTGATTTCTTATGAGAGCTTGGGATTCTATCTCAACTCACTCCTCCTTACACACCATAGTGGAATGGTGTAAGCGAAAGGAGGAACCACACCCTGTTGGACATGGTGAGATAAATGATGAGTCATGCGAGTCTTCTATTATCCTTTTGGGGATATGAATTACAAAAAAAACACACATACTAAACCAAGTACCAACTAAATCGATAAATGGTATTACATACGAGTTATGGAGTGGACGCAAAGACATGTTATCAAATTTACATGTGTGGGGTATCGAATCATTTGTTAAGGCCTCTTCAGGTAACAAACATACACCCTGAGGCACAAAGTGTATATTTATAGGATATCAAAAGGAAAAAAGAGGATATTACCTATAAAAACCCTCAGATAAAAAGGTTACAGTGGCAAGACATTCCATATTCATTGAGAGGGAGAATATCTCCAAAAGAGATAGTAGGAGCGAGATAGACATCTATGAAGTTGAGGCTCAAGATACAGAAGAGTTGGTACAAGAAAAAATTCCACAAATCCCTATGGAAGAATAATCTGTTCTGGAGACACAATAACTACGTAGGATCACAAGAGAGGTAAGAGAACCAGAACAACATGGTTTTCTTGTCACCGAGGATGGTGACTCATTATTGGTTGACAATGATGATCCTCTTACCTACAAGGAAGTTGTTGAAGGAACAGACATTGCCAAGTGGCAATAAGCCATGAATTATGAAATGGATTCCATGTACCAAAACCAAGTCTGGATTTTTGGTAGATTCTACAGTTGATGTAAAGCCTATTGGTAATAAATGGGTATTCAAGAAGAAACTGGACATGGAGGGACAAGTCAGTACCTACAAAGCACGAATGGTTGCAAAAGGTTTTAGACAGCATCAAGGAATTGACTATGATGAAACCTTTTCACCAGTTGCGATGCTGAAATCCATTAGAATCCTATTGGCCATTGCCACTTACCATGACTATGAAATTTGGAAAATGGATGTCAAAACAAAATTCCTTAATGGGAACCTCCAGGAAGATGCCTACATGAAACAACCTGAAGGGTTTGTGACTCCAAAGGATGCCAACAAGGTATGGAAGTTTCAGAAATCCATTTATGGATTAAATAAAGAATCAAGGTCATGGAACATTTGTTTTGATGAATCCGTAATGGAATTTGGGTTTGCTCAAAAATAATGTGAGCCTTGTGTCTACAAAAGGTTTAGTGGAAGTGCAGTTTTTTCCTAATAGTATATTTTGATGACATATTGCTAATTGGAAATGAAGTACATGTCTTACAGTCAGTTAAGGCTTGGTGGGATAAATGATTCTCTATGAAATACTTGGGCTATGCAACATATATTCTTGGGATCAAGATCCATCATGATAGATCCATGAGAATTCTGGGTCTGAGTCAATGTACATACATTGACAAGAAACTGAAGAGATTAAGTAAGAAACAGTCCAAGAGGGGAATGTTACCAGTGTCACACGACATTCATCCTTCCAAGAAAATGTGTCCTCCGACACATGAGGAAAGATGGAAAACGGAAAGGATCCCTTACGCATCCACGATTGGGTCATTCATGTATGTTATTCTATGTACAATGATAGATGTTGCTTACGCATTAAGTGTAGTAGGAAGATATCAAGCTGATCCAGGAGACCGCCATTGGATGGAATTCAAGACTATCCTTAAGTATCTGAGGCGTACTAAGGATATGTTCCTGGTTTATGGAGGAGATGAGGAACTAGTCATCGGTGGACATGTAGATGCTAGTTTCCAGACTGATGAATATGACATGAAGTTACAGACTGGATACATCATCAGTTTGAATGGCGGTGCAGTGAGCTGGAAGAGCTCAAAGCAATGTGTGGTGGCAGATTCTATAGTGGAGTCTGAGTATATCACAGCTTCTGAGGATGCTAAAGAAGCAGTATGGATGCGAAGCTTCGTCCAAGAGCTAGATTTTGTACCTAGCAGTAATGATCATATCACACTCTATTGTGATAATACTGAAGCGGTGGAACTTTCAAAAGATCCATGGTCACATCAACGTACAAAGCAAATACTTTGGAAGTATCATCTCTTGAGGGATTTTTCTCAGAGAGGTGAAGTTTCAGTGAACAGTATTTCCACGGAAGACAACATGGCAGACCCCTAAACTAAAGTCTTGACTCAGCAGAAACATGATCATCATGTGAGGTCTAGAGGACTAAAAGTCGTAGGCAGTTGGCTCTAGTCCAAGTGGGTGTTTGTAAGGTTTGGTGTCCTGAGAACCAACTGTTTTGTACTTTGATTACATGAATGTATACTTATTATATATTGTTCATTGTTCTGCATGACTATAATATAATAATGTCCTGGAATATTTGCTGCATTGATAAGGTCATGGAAGATCCCCTCTATGATGAGAACCTTGAAATTATATAACCATATTCTTAAATAAAGTTCTATGGTTGGATGATATACTATGATAGGACACATCGTATACAGACTATCATGTGCAAGTACTCGTAGGAATATGAGACTCTCTCTCATGGAGTTCGCACATGGTAATCTCCATGATGGGAGATTATGATAACAAACCCGCTAGTAGTAATTCCGCATGTCTTGGTGTCATCAGACATTACTATCTACGAGCGTGTGTAATGATCCTTATACTGGAAGATTATCATTAACTCATGTCATGACTTGCGCACTTAGATTTGCTGATGAAAACCTTCACAAAGATAGTTGGCGGGAAGTAGGGTACGTTGGGTGCGTCACGAATGACATTTTGTTAATGGATAAGTCGGGGAAGGGTTTGTCCCTTCCATATTTATAGAAGTAGATATCTCGGGCCCTTTGATTGAAATAGAACTGTCGAACAAATTCCATAGCCATGGTGACAAGACGAGTTTATTTCTGGAAGTAAAAGAATGATAGATCATGTATATAGGTTTATGACACTACTGCAAAACCTGCTTGATGAGATATTGAGACAAAGGGATTAAATTACACAGTAATCGTTCGTATGAGGTGACACGTCAATGTGGCATCAACTTCTTTCGCTTGGGTTCCTTGACCCGTTTCTAGACAGTAATCTTGGACTCTAGAAAAGTCCTCCTAATGCCAACGAGAAAGAGGCCTAGAGGGACACACACTAAGTGTATCCAATTATCTCAAGTAGAATAAATATTATTCTCGTACATGGTTTAATAATTATTCAAAGAAGCATAAATAGTTTTAAAGATCGAGGAAGAAGGAAATGAAAAACAAGATATACACACTGTGCATTAATGATTACACGCTGTGTAGTTTTTCATGGAAAACAAGTACACGATGTGTATTAATGATTACATGTTGTGTAGTTTTATGGAAAACAAGTACACGTCGTGTATTAATGATTACATGTTGTGTAGTTTTCCAGTTGGGATTTTGAGGATATAATATTGTTTTATTAAATGATATTTATTATAATCAGCGTGGGTGCATGTCAAGGAATTAATTATTCGACATGGGAGTTTTCAATAAGAGTCAATGAAATAAATAAAACACGTAACGCGTTTATTTATTGTCATAACACTAAAACCTCCAACCTGATTATAAATATCCTCACAAACCCAACTCTTTTCCCACAAGAGAATTGTTGCGCACAACAATTCTAGAGAATTATTTCAAGGCCGAAAGAACCTCTTCCTCAATGAATGCTCTCAAGACCATGAGAGATCCTCTTCCATCAAATCAAGATGATCTAAGGCAGACAACGCAAGAAAAGGTTTCTCCACACTAGCACCCGGAGACTCCTTTGGTAACGTCTAGAGATACGAGGTGCACGTGTGGATCACCGCTAGAGGAAGTCTACACTTGGCTTTTGCGACACAATGTCAAATCACATCAGAACATGATCAAGAATATCAACGAAGAAATAACACCCAAAAGGTACTTCTTTTCAATTAATTAAATTAATTATAATCAACCTTTGACGATCCACTTTTGAGGTTCTGGGACCTTTCTTCTTCTTTGTATATTTTTGTGAATCAATCCATGGAGACTAGCATTTATCGTCGTATTGATCCTGGATTTATCATTGTTAATGAACAAAAGCCAAGTGGGAACATCCACCCACGAGATTCCGCTACACTCGGAACCTTCAGGCAGTGCCAATAATCTAATTGTGAATATTTTAATATTTTAAAATTAAAAAAAATCATAATATTACTTTTCTATAATGTTTTCAAATTATTTTTTATCTAATTAACAGAAAAATTACCCACAAGTGTAATAACTAATGTTTAACTCACCATAGTCTATAGAGGATAGGGTTTCTTTATTTTCTAAAAAGATAATTGGAGCTTGAATCCATATCATCAAGGAGGTTTATTTCAAGTATCTCATCCAAGACCGTAATGAGAATCTTGAATACCCAATGTTAGAGGGATTATCTAGAGAATTAATTTAACTATAGGAGTACTTTCAAGAATTATATCAAAAAAATGGCTGAGATGAAACAAGAAGAATAAATTCAAACAAAAGATTAGTTGTATGGACATAGAAATGAAATATAGTATCTGGAGAGAAAATGGAATGGATACTTTAATATGTTCTCACATCCTAAGAGCAACCGGTACCTAAACTTGATTCAGTGGTGGAATTAGATTCCCCACTCATATTTTATGTTGAAGAACTTTTAGAGACCTTGAGGGAATTGATAGAAGATCCATTTGTCCCTAATCAACCATTTCTGAAGGAGATTTATGAAAAATATTTTCCTTATAAAGTTTGTATATGAGATCAACAAGAGGAACTTTACAAAAAAGTAGAAATTGATGCAATAAAATCCAGGAGATGATCCTTTCATGAACTCATTATATTCTAATTTTATATAATAATAATTGTGAATCACCTCTAATTGTTTTAAATTTTCATATTCATTCAACACTGGTATTTCCTTGGAAGATGAATAAGAAGAAACAAAAGATGCATCTGAAGAAGAATATTTGGACCTCCCTGATTGTTTTTTTGAAAATTTATTGGATTGAGTTCAAGAGGAGATCAAAATGGTTTTTATAGATGAAACATAGTATAATAATACTCACATTAAAAGGGAATAATTTTATATGGATTTCTCATATTTTTAATTTTTTTCAAATAAAATTAAACTCTTAATTTTTCATTGATTATTTCATTGATGAAACATAACTTGAGAAATCACTGTAGAAAAAAGAAGAGGTTGTGCAAGTGGAAACCAAGAAAGAGGTGGACACATTATTTATCCTATACCAACCATAAAAGATTAATCTAGTTTTAATGGGGATGCATTTAGTACACCATATCCATGTAGTCCTCAATAAAAAGGAAGAAGTTAAAAATTGAAACAAAAATTTATGGTGGTTCATCTCAAAAAATATCCATCGACCATCAAATTATGGATAACCAATGACAACTGCCCATCTAGAGGAAGTCAATACCAAGGTCCCACTTGGGGGATTATACCAATATCTATCCTATTATTCTCATTCTATTTCAATTTTATTTCTTTTAATAAATTTCTTATTCTTTCTTTTGTTATTTTTCTTGTAGGTTTTTAGTATGAAACACTTAGAAGCTTAACTCAACATTTTACTTCAAATAAGTTAGGTTGTACCTCTCCATCACACTTAATTTATTTCTGTGATTCATTTTCAAATCTATATACTTATTAACTCCATTTGAATGAATTTCAGACACTGTATCATTTAACTATCAGGGGGAAACTTTGTAGTTTAGGATTTTCACTTTTTTTATATTTTCCAAAACAAAATGTTTTTTCCAATTTCTATGTGTTTCATTTTCAATTTTTATGTTATTTTGAAAATTTTGAGCTAAAATGATTATCATTCCGATTTTTTATTCCCATGTCTATAAGTAAAACAATTTATTCCATGAAACTAAGCATAAATGAATGCTAAAAATGACTTTGTTTTAAGTTTAACTATTTGGTAATTTCATGAAAAGTCCTGTTATTTTTGAATCCCATGCCACATCTCACTTTATTTATCATTGAAAAAACTTTCTTATGAATCTTATAAACCTTTTTTGTCATATTTTTTTCATTCAACCCGCATCTTGAGAGATCCATACCTTTCTTGTTTTAACCAAAATTTGATTTATTCTTGTCAATACTTGTGGGTTTGAGGAACTTTTGTTTTAAACGAATGAGGCATTTCACTAGTTTTTTATCCCCCTTTTAAAGTTAATCCTTATTATTATATTCTTAAGTGTACATTTAATCCTTTTATCCCTTAGAATCCATGATCAACCTATTATTCTATCCATATTACATGCCAATTTTCCCTATCCAACCTGCTATTGAAATGAAATTACATGATCTAGTTGAACTTAAGTGTGGGTGGAAGATGTATTGTGGTGTGCTACCTCATTTGGTGATACATTGGGTGAAAAATAAAATTTTGAAGATAATTTATTGCTACTAAAAAAATAATTTTGTTGAAATATATTA
Organism: Viscum album; assembly: GCA_963277665.1. Lineage (NCBI taxonomy): Eukaryota > Viridiplantae > Streptophyta > Magnoliopsida > Santalales > Viscaceae > Viscum > Viscum album. The sequence continues at coordinate 210,293,313 of OY728155.1, read as the reverse complement.
ATTTCTAGAGCTTTCATGATAAAATAAGTTTTTCCTTTCTTGAGCTTCCAATGGAGAAAGAAACTTGTGCCTGTCTAGATATTTTAAGAAAAATTATTTTTGAGTTGATTGAAATTATTTTATTAAAATAATTAATCATGTGAACATTACTTTAATTTTTAACGATGTTTCGGAGCTTATTTTCTTCTAAGGGGAGTGACAAGACCATACTTGAGTGAAAATTAGAATCGTGAAATTTTTCTTTAAAAAAGATCCAAACCCTCCTCATTCAGCCCAATATTTTATGACATATAAATCAAACCAACCAAAAGACACATAATAACCCTACAAATTACTCATGATAAAAACATGTTCTTGACTCACACCGGATATAGAATTAGGAATTTATCAAGCGTATGGTGACTCTAGCATGGGTTTGGATGAGAAACTCCTTATCGAAAATTTCCATTTGTGAGATGAGAGAAAATTCATGTGAGGTAGGTTTTTTGTGTGAATGGGAGGATAAATAAAGTATAAATATATTTAATGATATTAATTAAGGCCTTAAAATAATTTTTTTGATGATATGTGATATATTTTATTTCTTGGTTTAGAATTGGTGAATCTCATAAGTATGTGTTTTGAATTATCTTTGATTTTATTTTGATGGTGACATGTGCATGAGTCCAAGTGTTATGTGTTGGGTAATTGATAGAGATAATATTTTATTAATTATTTATATGTTATTCAATGAATTAATTCCTTCTAGTTAATCAATTTGATCATATTTTCATCATTTTAGTATTTTTGGTGAATCTTGGTCATAATTGTGAAAATTTCTTAACTCTATAAATTTAACAGTTTTCCAAATATACTGAATTTATATCATAAATTTTACAATATTTATAAAAATTGACTGATTAACTTTTTTATTATAACTTTATTCATTGTATTCTACATTATCATCTGTATATAGATCTAATTCGAAAAATACTAGCCCAAAAAAATCAATCAATTAGAGAAATTGTTTGGGATGATAGAATAAACCCCACCCCAGCAATGGAAGAATAATTAAGCCTTGATAAATCCAAATGTGTTTATTATATATTTAGGGGTAAAAGTACTATGATACACATGTGTGAATTAAATATCATAGATAATTATGGGGACTCAAGCATCCATTGAATGAACCAAAGTGGAGGGAGTTGAGGAGTTTCCTCATTAAAAAACATCTTCTTCAGTAATTTGAGCCTAATGTTTTTTAAACTTTTCTAAATAAGATGATATTTAGAGGGAACATGAAACTTCTATAGGGGAGTAGAATTTATGAAGATAAATTCTAGATAGTCGTCCATTTATTATGAGAAATAAACTCAAGGTGGACAGAATCTGGAGGGAAAATTATTCACCCCTAGACCCTATAAATATGAGTGTTCACTATTATTTAAGGGTTGAAGAAGGTGAAGTAGGGGTTTTACTAGAGTATTGGAACCTTGAAGTGTTGTGGATTTTCTATAATATATTTTCTTAGTCTCATAAGGATCTCTTCTTACCCCTTCGACTCTCTTATCCTTCACTTGGAGGGGTAAAAATTTTGTGTGATCAGGGAAGGGGGGTTTTCCTTTTGAAATGTACTCGTCTTGCATTCTAATTTAAAACATTCTCTTTTTTATATCATGATTTCTATCTTTCGTGGTGAACAATTATCTTAATGTGATCATATTTTGGGTTTTTGTGTCATTATTTGTTTATAACTGTAAAGACCAGGAATTTCCATTAATTTTTTAATTAAATGGGAATTTTATTAGTCTGTGAAAATTGACGGCGCATGATTCAAAGGCCCAAAGTGCCCAGAATGAATTTCTGAACTTTATTTCGGGTAAGTTCAGTAAATTTACACGCGATTTTTTATAACTTTTTAACCGATGCTCAGAATTAAAATCTGAGGGCACCGTTGAACTCACAACGCTAGTTTTCTCTTATGGATACTTTCACCTCGACGACAGATGGACGAGGGAGAAAGTTAGTTTTTGGGTTTCTTGTGGAAATAATAAAATAAAATTGTCTTCATTTTATTTTATTTTGAGCTTCCATGTGGATATTTCAGGTGGGGTTCACCGGAACTAAACCTCCATGTAGAAGTTGGATGTGGGGACCACCAGAACTTAACCTCCCATGAGAGGTTAAGGTGGTAGGGACCACCCAAACCATAACCTCCCATGAGAGGTTATGGTGGTGGGGACCATGTAGGATTCAACCCCCTGAAACCCCCCTTTAATTGGGAGAAACCCTCAACTCTCATAATTATTGAGGGATAGCCTCTTTCCCTCCTCGACCAATGCACATACCATTAATCTTGCCAAAGCACCACTTAATTGAGCCAATTTAATTTAATCCAATTTGAATTGTGCCTATAATTAAATTGGGGAAACACTTTTTATTATTGGATATATCTTTTATTTCTTAGAATTGGGGATAGGAGGAGCTCCTGGGAGAAAGATTCTCTAATGAAAAATGCTTCCTCCACAAAGAACATCGACGATTTCGACCTTCTTCCTCCAAACTTCCTTCGGCGTAAGACGTTTTTGTCTACAACGAATCGACGTCCGCCTTCTCATGCCAACGTCAACCATTATAGAAAAAGGTAGGTTTTTTAATTAATTTTGATTTTATTCCCTTTATTATTTCCTTTTAAAAAAATAACATGAATCAAATTATTATCAAGTTGATCCGCGAAAGTTTTCCTTGCGGGTTGGGAATAAATTGGTGCGGGAAGTTGTATGGGTTTAATGTTGTATGATTATCACTTCACAAGTACAACCAAATTATTTCTCTTTTGCGGGTTGAGAAGAATATTTGCGGGATGGTTTGATGTGATTCATTCTTGTGAACCACTTGATACTTCTCTAATGCATAGAGTGCGAGGAAAACTAACATGGCCCGTCCTCTCTGAAACCCTTGTGTTGTTTTGTGGTGTTCTTCAAAACAGAGGAAGGCAAAGAAGGAGACGAAGGTGACGAAGGCAACGGCGCCGCAACCTGCAGCCTCCGTAACCCGCACCACCCCCATGACGCTTCGGCGCCCCGGCCGAAACAGCTCTGCCGCCCCAGGCCAAACCGCGCCGCCCACCGGCCGCGCCACCCGCATACCGTGCCGCCCACCGGCTGCGCCACCCACCGACTCGTGCTTCCCACCGGCCTCTCGAGATTCCCCAGCCGCGCTAGCCAGCCAGCCTTCTGAACTGCCCCATCCATTCCAGCCCGTCGGACTTCTGAGCCACTGGCCGAACCGGCCCCTTGTGGCGCCCCAAGTGAATCAAACCGTGCCCTCGTGGCGCACCGGCTGAACCGGCCCGCTCCCTCGTGGCGCCCCTGCTGAACCGACCCTGCGCCCCAGGCCGAGCTTCCCTCATGGTGCCCTCCAGGCCAAACCGCCCACGCAGCACTCTCCGGGCCCAACTGCCCTCACCCCGACCTGCGGTCGGTCCGCGCCCTCGCGGCCGGTCCGCAGCCTCTCAGCACTCCGCGGCCCCTCGCGACCTACTAGGTTTGGCCCAGCAGGCCGGGCCGAACCCAATGGGATGGGCCATACCCAACGGGTCAGGCCAGGTCGAACCAAATCAGGTCAACTCAGACGGGGTTGGGCTAGGTCTGTTTGACCGGGTCGGACCGAACCCGGGCCCACTACGACCCTTTACTTTCTTTTGTCCATATATTTGGCATCGTATGTCCGTTTGACAAACTGTCAGTGGTGCTGGTAATCTTGGAGCATGAGGTCTCTTTGAGTATACCCCGCTGGAGTTTAGGGTATAGTCGAAATATGATCAGGTTGGATCGTGCACGAATCCAACCGGCCCCCCGGGGCTAAAAGGATAATAACTCACAGACCGGGCGTCTGATTGACGCACCATCTGTTGCGTTGAGACCCCTATGACATGGCAGACCTTTGAGATACTTCTTCATTGGACTTTGTGATAGTTGGAGTATCGACCAGTAGGTCGTGGAGCAGATCCTCCCAGAGAAGAACGTGCTTAGTGCGGAGACCTAGTAGCTGGCTGAGACCTGATGACTACTGACTGTTTGACTCATAGTGACTCTACTAGCCCAGTGGGGAATGACTTGGTGTCGCGGCATACCCATGGTGGAGGAGCGCGCTTGGTGACGTGGAAGACCCACAATACTCGACATGAGGAGTACCTCAGTAGGCTACGAGGGGGAGCATGCTTGGTGATGCGGCAGACCCACGGTGGGGAGCGCCTCTGTGTGATGCAGCAGACCCACTGTACTCGACAAGAGGAGTACCTCAGTAGTCCATGGTTAGTGGGAAGCATTCTTGGTGTCGTGGTAGGCCCACTGTACTCGATTTAGAAGGAGTTCTCCAGCAGCCGAGGATTCGATAATGTGACTGGGGATGTTACTTGATACTACCCCTAAAATAAAATCCTGGTTGAGCTGAGTTAGTACTTTTTTGTTTTCCTCATGATTGAGATGGATTACTTAATAACTTTGGTATATGTTTGTGCATATACCTATGTAGGGTTCTCTATTGATTTCATTATTTGTATTTTATCCTTGTTGGATTTTTGTGAAACCTAGAGGGTCTCGGGGTCCCTACTGAGTATCGTTATACTCACCCCTGCATGGGATATGCCTGTACCTTGTTGTGTTGGATGAAGACGATGGACAACGTTGATCGAGTTTGAGAGCACCAGGACTGGACAGTACTCAGAGGTAGACCTTAAGACGAGTCGGTACATGAAGGAGACAGATGGATGATGAGTGATGAGGAGGAGATCTATACCTACCCTTCATGTAGGAACCTTAGAGGAGGATCTAATAGTTGTTTTCCTTTTTCTTTAGTTGTACATGTACTTCCAGTTTCTTGTACTTTCCAGTTGGGCTTGTATTCTGGCCCCTTTTACTTTCAACACTCTTTTGTTATACATTTTACTTGGTGTTTCATCCAGCTGTGTGCTTTCTTGTGTGTGTGTTATAGTTTATAAAGTAAACGACTTTCTAGTTTTAGGGAATTACGCCTTTGGTGCTTGTCGCCAGCCCCTGGCCTATAGAAGGCGGGCTTGGGGTAGTCACGACACGGGCCTTGGGGGACGAGTCATGAAAAATTGGTATCAGAGGATTCGGTTCTACCAGAGAACTTAGGACTCTGATATTTCTTTTCTATAAAGAAATAGTGTTAAGGGTAGTGAGTGTGCTTCTTAGTTCAAGGAGTCTAGTGTTGGTGCTGCAGATGACGTATCCATACGCCAGGACCCTGACTTCTGATTTCAGACTCAGTGCACGAAAATACTGATTACGTGTGTGTTTTCAAAAGTTTTCTTTATGTTAGGTCAACTAGGTCAGATCACTAGGTATAACTTTTAATCGTAGCACACCTATTTATTTTCAAGATGCCTCCATCCAGACAGCTGGCTAGAGTTCTGAGAGTTGTATGCACTAATATCCCATCGAGTGATGAGGCCTTAGTGCAGGGCCCTTTTCCAGCGGAGGCACTAGCGGTACCACTCCCTGTTGGTCCACCGATGCCACCAACCATAGAAGGAGACGGTTCATGCCTCTTGAGCGCCTTGTATGAGTTCCAAAGGCAGAGACCACCAAGGTTCAGGGGAGAGTTGGACCCACAGGCGATTGAGGATTGGCTCGAGGATGTGGTGGGAGTTTTCCAACTGTTAGGGACACCGACAGACCTCATGGTGATTCTTGCGCCAGCCAACTACAGACAGCAATAGTCAGATGGTGGAGCTTGATGCTCCAGGTTCATGACAAGGTGATGCTTCTCTGGGCAGACTTTGAGATCATGTTTCAGGTAGAGTTTGTTCCAGTGACTCTTCACGCAGTGCGCATTCTAGAGCTACTTCGTCTGTAGCTGGGAAGTATAACTGTAGCTCATTACTTAGCGAGGTTCATTGACCTCTCACGTTACTCCACAGATATAGTGCAAGACCCATTCTTTAGGGTCTAGAACTTCGAGCAGGGACTCAGGCGGGAGATCAGGGCTTCGATGATCTCACTCAACATCCCGACATAGGCAGGGGTGTTAGAGAGATCCCTCTTAGTAGAGAGTTTCCATGCTGAGCAGTCACTAGCAGCGAGACCCTCCACCAGTCGACATGTATCAAAGTCTTCTGCAAGATTAAAGCAGACAGATGTCGTAGAGGTCCAAAGGACCAGACCTACAGGTGTACGACCATATGACTTGGGATCGGTTGTGTGAGGCACCCGAAGTGGAGACAGACATTCCAGGAGCAGGTAATGTTTCTCATGTGGCGGGCAGGCTCACATGGATCATGACTTTCCAACCTTCCATGCGGATGATTAGAAGATGGTCGAAGGACTGCCGAGGTAGAGACTGAGGTTCGATCAAGTCGGTCCGTAGGGCGCAGGCGGATGTGGCAGAGGAGCTGGTTGAGCAGCTGGTGGTGGGCGATGTTTTGAGGTGTTACCGCCACCACCGCCAAGAGGTCCACCTCGACTACAGGGAGTAGGTGGAAAGGGGAGAGCACAGCTCCAGGCAGCTGAGGCCTATGATCATGGCACTCTAGAGATGATTTGAGGTACGATCTCTGTCTACTCCACCATAGCTACAGTACTTATAGACACAGGTGCCAACCACTCTTTTATTTCCACTTCTCTCGTTTGGAGCTCGGAGATTCTAATGGAGGCATTGGCTCGATATTTATGTCTAGAGACTCCTACAGGAGCAGATTCGATGATTAAAAACTGTTGTTGGCAGTTTGATATTACTCTAGGAGGCGAGATCATCAGGTGGGATCTCCTAGTAGTGATGTCGAGGCCTTACAATGTCATCTTGGGTATGGACTGGTTATCTACAGTCCATGCTTAGATTGACTATATTAGGCACAAAGTGTGGTGTGTCCGCATGGATGGGACCAGGTTTACCTTCAATAAAGAGAAGGGAGCCTTTGAAGCATGAGATGGACTTGCTCAGAGGAGAGTGCAGTCGATCACTCATCAGTTGGCTAGACTTAACCTTGGAGCTGTTGATGTGGAGTGTCCGAGTTATCCTGTAGTGGTGGACCAGTACATGGTTGTTTTCCCTGATGATGTCTTAGGTCTACCTACTCGCAGAGAGGTGAATTTTTTCATTGACTTGTACCCTGGGATGACACCGATATCTACACCAGCATATCGGATGGATCATGAAGAGCTTCGCGAGCTATGGGTATAGCTAGAGGACTTGCAAGGGAAGGGATTCATCCAGCCTAGTGTTTCACCTTGGGAAGCCCTGATTCTGTTCTCCAAGAAGGAGGATGGGATCTTGAGACTTTATGTAGACTAACGTCGCCTGAACCAGGTGAATGTGAAGAACAAGTACCCACTCCCGAGGATCGATGACCTCTATGGTTAGATGAAGGGAGAACAGTGGTTCTCAAAGATTGACCTCAGATTAGGCTATCACCAGCTCCGAGTTCAAGATGAGGATGCGCAAAAGATGACTTTCAGATGTCAATACGACCACTACTAGATCTTGGGTATTCCATTCAGTGTAACCAATTTCCTATCTATGTTTATGGGACTCATGAACAGGTATTTCAGCCGTACCTTGATTTCTTTGTAGTGGTCTTCACCGATGACATTTTGATCTACTAGACTACTGAGGAGGAGCATTCCTGTCATTTGTGGGTAGTAGTGGACACACTTTGAGAGCTCCAGCTTTATGGTAAGCTCTCGAAGTGCTAGTTCTGGATCTGAGAGGTTCACTTTCTGGGACATGTCATATCGGAGGCTGGATGTGCAGTGGATCCAGCAAAGATTGTGGCGGTACATGCTTGGGAGCCACCCAGGAGTGTGATGGAGGTACAAAGTTTCCTAGTTTTGGCTGGATATTACTGGAGATTTTTGCCAGATTTCTCCAGAGTTGTAGCACCCAAATCAGCCTTGATAAAGAAGGGGAAACCATTCGTGTTGTTGGAGAGATGCCGGCAGAGCTTTCATGAGCTGAGGCAGAGTATGACTTGTGCCCCCATCTTGAGGCTCCTAGAGGAAGGCGTAAGGTACGTAGTTTACTGTAACACATCAGGGACCGGGCTCGGATGTGTCTTGATATAAGTGCGAGTTGTGATCACATATGGTTCTTGACAGCTAAGACAGTATGAGAAGAACTATTCTACCCATGTCCTAGAGTTAGCATCAGTTGTCTTCACCTTGAAGATGTGGCGACACTATCTGATGGGTGAGTGTTTTACCGTATACTCCGATCACAAGAGTCTCAGGTATATCTTCTCTAAGAATAACCTGAACCTGAGACAACGACATTTGATTGAGTTCCTCCAGGACTATGAATTTGATATAGTCTATACTCCTGGGAAGGGGAACATTGTAGCAGATTCACTCAGCAGGAGGTTTGGTATATAGTTTCTGGGTGAGGTGACGAAGCAGCTGGCCACTTTACATATATCCTTTAAGATAGAGATGAACCATCATTTCTTCTTTCTCTTACTGTCACTCCCCCACTTCTTCAGCGAGTCAGGGAGGTGCAGTATGGGGATGCTAACTGTGATGCTCGACGTGCTCAGATATCCACATGGCAGGCACCTGATGGATTTTTTGAGGGTGGGGAGCACGTCATCCTCTTTAGAGGACGTACCATGGTACCAGTGTCACTTCAGGAGGAAGTGTTGAGGGAGTTCCACACATCCCCTCTAGTGGTACATCTAGGAGTGGAAAAGATGTACCAGGACCTCCGACCATAGAACTGGTGGCCGGGAATGAAGAAGGAAATATCAGATATTGTCTCTCGATGCCTCACTTGTCAGCAAGTGAAGGCGAAGCATCAGGTACCAACAGGATTGGTTCATCCTTTAGAGGTTCTAGAGTGGAAGTGGGATGTGATATCCACAGACTTCATGACAGGACTTCCATGTAAATCCATGGTACATGACTCAATTTGTGTGATCGTTGACCGAATCACCAAGTCGGCCCACTTCCTACCGATCAGAGAGCAGGGTTCAGTAGAGAGCTTGGGATTCCTCTATGTGCAGGAGATTGTGAGGCTACATGGAGTACCCATGATGATTGTCTCCGATCGTGATACACATTTTACTTCCTGACTATGGAAGGGGTTGTATGAGGATTTAGGGACTCATCTTCGTTTGAGCACTGCCTTCCATTCTCAGACAGATGGTCAGACTGAGTAGATCATTCAGACCCTCGAGAACATGTTGTGTGATTTTTTCCTCGACTTCGGTCGCAATTGGGAGGATCACTTACCTTTGGTGGAGTTTTCATACAACAACAGCTATCACTCCATGATTGGGATGACACCTTTTGAGGTGTTGTATGGGCAACCTTTTAGATCACCTTTGTGCTGGACTGACCCAGGGGAGTCAGCACTAGTGGGACCATAGATCGGACATGCTACTATAGAGAAGGTGCAGATCATCCAGGAGCGGATGAAGACTGCACAAAGTAGGAAAAAGTCATATGCTGATAGGAGACAGAGACCTCTGGAGTTCGAGGATGGCGACCGCATCTTTCTACGGGTCTCACCCTGATGAGGTCTATAGAGATTTGGCTAAGGTGGAAAGTTATCTATGAGGTTCATCAGACCGTTTCAGGTCCTCAACAGAGTTGGCGAGGTGGCATACTGCTTAGCACTTCCCCCTTGGTTACACCAGGTGCATGACGTCTTCCATGTATCCCAGCTGAGGAGATACGGGCACAACCCTTCTCACAGTATAGACCATGGTGATCTGGACATCAATGATGGGGAAACCTTTACAGAGATTCTAGTATAGATTGAGGATCGACAAGAGCGGGTCCTTTGTGGATGGTCGATACCTCTGGTGCGCGTTCGCTGGCAGCACGAGAACCTCTAAAAGAGCACATGGGAGCGGGAGGCTCAGATACGTGCTTAGTACCCCCACTTGTTTAGCTAGTTGAGTTGTGGCTTATGGGGACCTAGAGACCTGAGGAGGAGAGAATGTAAAGACCCAGAATTGCCATGTAATTTTTTTAATTAAATGGGAATTTTTCGAGTCTGTGCAAATTGACGACATGTGATTCTAGGGTCCAGAGTGCTCGGAATGAATTTCTGAACATTATTTCGGGTACGTTCAGTAAATTTATGAGAGTTTTTTTCTAAATTTTGAATCAGTGCTCGGAATTGAAATCTAAGGGCACAGTTGAACTCGTAGTGCTAGTTTTTTCTTAAGGAGACTTTCACCTCGACGACAGATGGACGAGGGAAAAAGTTAGTTTTTGGGGTTTTCAGGGAAATAATAAAATAAAATAAACTTTATTTTATTTTATTTTGAGATTCCATGTGGATATTTTAGGTGGGGTCCACCAAAACTAAACCTCCATGTGGAAGTTAGAAGTGTGGACCACAAGACCTTACCCACCCTTGAGAGGTTAAGGTGGTGGGGACCATCCGAACCATAACCTCCCATGAGAGGTTATGGTGGTGGGGACCACCCGAGATTAAAACCCCTTGAAACCCCCTTAAATTGGGAGAAACCATCAACTAACAAAATTAATGAGGGAGAGCCTCTTGACCTCCTCCACCAACGCATATACCATTAATCTTCCCAACGCACCAATTAATTGAGCCAATTTAATTTAATCCAATTTGAATTGTGCCTATGATTAAATTGGGGACACACTTTTTATTATTGGATATCTATTTTATTGGTGGAATTGGGTAGAGGAGGAGCTCTTGGGAGAAAGATTCTCCAATGAATAACACTTCCTCCATGAAGGACGTCAACGACATTGACCATCTTCCTCGGAACTTCCTTCGACATAGGACATGTTCATCTACAACGAATCCACATCTGCCTTCTTGCGCCAACGTCAACCAACATCGAACAAGGTTGGTTTTTTAATTAAGTATGGTTTTATTCCCTTGATAATATCTTTCTTAAAACAAAGAACACAGATCAACTTATTATCAAGTTGATCTGTGGAAGTTTTCCTTACAGGTTGAGAATAAATTGTTGCAGGAGGTTGTAGGGGTTTAATGTTGTATGGTTATCACTTCCCAAGTACACCCCGCCTTCTTTTTCTTTTGCAGGTTGGGAAGAATCTTTGTAGGTGGGTTTGATGGGCTTTGTTCTTGTGAACCTCTTACTACCACTTTAATGCAGAGAGAGCGGGCCAAACTAACATGGCCCGTCCTCTCCATTACCCTTGTGTTGTTTTGCAGAGTTATTCAAAACGGAGAAAGGCGATGATGGCGATGAAGGCGACGAAGGAAACAGCACCACCGCATGTGGCCTCCATGACCTGCGCCACCCCCACGACACTCCGGCGCCCTGGCCGAACCAGCTCCGCCACCCCGGGCCGAACCGCACCGCCCGTCGGCCGTGCCACCCACCAGCTGTGCCACCGGTCGACTCGCGCTGCCCGTCGGCCTCCTGAGATTCCCTGGTCGTGCCAGCCTGCTGGCCTTCTAGGCCACCCCAGCCATACTAGAACGCTGTACTTCTGAGCCCTTGGCTGCACCGGCCCCTCGTGGCACTCCAGTCATATCGAACCGCACCCTCACGGCGCCCCGACTTAACCGGCCCGCGCCCTCGTGACGACCCGGCCGAACTGGCCCTGCGCCCTGGGTCGCGCCGCCCATCTGGAGCCCTATGGTCCGAGCCGCCCACGTGGTGCCCTCCATGATGAACACCCTCACACCAACCCGCAATCGGTACACACCCTCGCGGACGGTCCGCACCCTCTGAGCCCTCCGCGGCCCCTCACGACCTGTTGGGATGGGCCCAGGGGGCCGGTCCGAACCCAACGGACTGGCCCACCCAACGTATCGGGCCAAAACCAACGGGTCAGGTAGGGTCGAATCAAACTGGGACGACCTATACTGCGCCGGCCCGAGTCGGTCTGACCGTGTCGGACCGGACCTGAGCCCACTATGACCCTTTACTTTGTTTTGGCCATATCTTTGGCACCAGACGTCCGTTTAACGAACCGTCTGCGGTGCTTGTAATCATGGAGCATGATGGCCTCTTTGAGTATACCTCACTGGAGTTTGGGGTATAGCTGATATAAGCTCAGGTTGGATTGTGCAGGAATCCAACCAGGCCCTCGGGATTAAAAGGCTAATAACTCACAGACCGGGCGTCCGATTGACGTCCCGTCTGTTGCTTCGAGACCCCTATGACATGGCAGACCTTTGAGATTCTTTTTATTGGAACTTTGTGACAGTTATAGTATCGACCGGTAGCTCATGGAGTGGATCCTCCTAGAGATGAGCGAGCATAGTGTAGAGACATAGTAGCGGGTAGAGACCTGATGACTGCTGACAGTTTGACTCGGAGTGACTCTACTAGACCAGTGGGGAGCACCTTGGTGTCGTGGCAGACCCATGGTGGAGGAGTGGGCTTGGTGACGTGGCAGACCCACGATACTCGATAGGAGGAGTACCTCATCAAGCTACGAGGGCGAGCGCATTTGGTGACGCAGCAGACCCACAAGGGTGGAGCACCCCTGTGTGAGGCGGCAGACCCACGGTACTCAATAGGAGGAGTACCTCAGTAGTCAAAGGTTAATGGAAAGCACTCTTGGTGCCACGGCAGGCCCACTGTACATGATTGAGAAGGAGTTCTCAAGCAGCCGATGTTTCGATAATGTGACTGGGGATGTTACTTGATACTACCCCTAAAATAAAATCCTGGTTGAGCTGAGTCAGTAATTTTGTGTTTTCCTCATGATTGAGATATATTACTTAATAACTTAGGTATATGTATGGGCATATACATAATTAGTGTTATCTGTTGATTTCATTCTTTATGGTTTATACTTGGTTGATTTTTGTGAGACCTAGATGGTATTGGGGTCCTTACTGAGTATCATTATACTCACCCCTGCATAGGATATGCCTGCACCTTATTGTATTGGATGCAGACAACAGACAATGTTGATTGAGGTTGAGAGAACCAGGATTGGACGGTACATGGAGGTGTAACATACGACGAGTCGGTACACAGAAGAGACAGATGGATGAGGATTGCTGAGGAGGCGATCTATACCTACCCTTCAGGTATGAAACTCAGAGGATGATCTAGTAGCTGTTTTCCTTTTTCTTCAGCTGTACCAGTACTTCCAGTTTTCTATACTTTCTAGTTGGGATTGTATTCTGACCCCTTTTACTTTCAACACTTTATTTATACATTTTACTTGGTGTTTTGTCTAGCTATGTTCTTTCTTGTGTGTGTTACAGGTTATAAAGTCAATGCCTTCCTAGTTTTAGGGAATTACGCCTTTCGTGCTAGTCACCATCCCCTGGCCTATGTAAGGCTGGCTTGGGGTAGTCACGGCATGGGCCCTAGGGGGCGGGTTATGACAATAACTTTGGTTGAAGATCTTTAATCTCCCTCCTGCTAGTATAGTTTTTCTTGATCGATGAGATTGTTTTGGGTGGTGAGTGTCTATCAATAATTGGCATGTGTATGGAGTAAGGCAATTGTTACTAGATTTATAAGGATAAAATAAGCATGATCTGTACTTCCTTAGTTGTTTTGGAATGGTTTATGAATTTTTATGCACATAGGAGTAGTTTCCATTGCTTCCTTCAACCAAGGGTGATTGATAACTCTATTGAGGAGTCTTTCATTTATCATTCTATAGGAAGAGATAGAGAATACTTTTTATGACTGTGATGACATTGAAAATAGTGATCCTACCCTGACACAAGAACTCTCTCTATCAACTTGTCTTCAAACTTAATTTTAATTGTATTCTTTATTTTTAAAATAATTTTTTTTAAAATTAACCTCTACCACTTTCTATAATTTCAAGTGACAAATGTGTTTGTTGACAACTCATCTATGAAGACAACCTAGGTCAACAAATTCAATGCATTTTAACTTAGGAAGTATTTTTTTTGTCACACCCCATGACATGCACATTTCAAACCTCACATCAATTTAACACACTATAACTGCCAATGATTTTAATAAATTTCTATCTATAAATTAAACATGTGTTTAATAGCTTATTTCACACACAACACCACAATGAATTTTAAAACATTATAATTTAGTCGTAGAATTAGGTAGTTGTAAAAAGTGGAGATGATATTTTGATATATATATATATATATATAATACTAAATTTTACTTTTAATACTAATACAATGTTGACATTTAATTAGTATAGCTAAATAATTAATAAAACCACTTTATGCTTAAAAAGTATTTTTCTTTCTAGAGTTTACTTTTTCTAAACTATGAATTTTATTTTAAGAAACCAAATATAAAATAATTAAATAATGATAAAATATATGAATAATATATTAACCATATTTTAATTAAAAATTGATATAAAAATAGGAATAAAAATAATTAATGTTGGAAAGTTCATTTTCCTATAATTTTTTATATTTTCATTTAAAATATAAATTACTAAATTTTATATTTTAACTTGATAAAATAAAATTGATTTTTTTATTCATCATAAAAATGTTATCTTATGGTTATTTTTTTGAAAATATTTATTTTTATGTGAATAATGAAATATATCGTTTTCACAAATACCATGACTTTTATGATATCATTAGGATATAAAAATGTCCTAAAAATACATGGAACGTTTTTAAAAATCAAATATGTATTGAATAAGTATAATTTTACATTCAAAATATTATATTTAATTTATAAAATCCATGTTTAACATTTTGGAATATAAATAATATATTTTCTAAAACTGATTTTTATGCATTATATGTTTATTATGTTAATCTTAATTATTAATTTTTTTATAAATTTAATATTATAAAATGGTATTTATATTTGGAATAAGAATATAAATATTAGGTAATAAAATCTGTTTAAAATTTAGTCAAAAAATAAGTTATCGATGTTAGAAATGACCTATCATAGTAAAGATTAAAAATAGTAGAAAAGATAAAAAAGTGTAAAACAGAATTTTTTTTGTTAAATTATGTATTAAAATGAATGGTAGAGGTGTGTATCTAATAAATATTATCTAATATCTATTTTTATATAATTTTGTATCCACTATTCATGTGAAACTTGTTCTCTATTTATATTAAGATGTTATATTTACAAAAAATCCATTTCCTTCACTTATAAAAGGGGTCTTTCGCCACCCTTTCTAGAAAACTCTAAAATTAGAATTAATCTTGAATATATTAAAAAAATCTAATTCCCTTATAGACATATTCCACTTTTTGAAACCCCTTGATCCAATGAAAATACCTAATTCCTCTATTTCCAATAATTCCTCCAAAGTAAACCTCAAGTTCTCAATGTGAGTACTAATCTTTCCCAATCCAATTTTATTTGGTATTTTTCTCTTAAAAATATAATTTTTATCATTTCTATAAAATTAAATCAGTATTTATTTTTAGGTAATTTTATTGTGTTTAATGAAAAATCATTATCCACCTTAACCCCTTTCCCGTAGATAAATAAGAATGTCATTAGTGCATACGTGCAGAATACCACTTCAATGGAGTAACGTTTTTTTTTTCATAATGGAATTACATGGATGGTTCTAAAAGTTTATATAATTAATAAAATATACATTTTTAAATTTTTTAATATTCTGAAGGATAAACCATTTTATACATTCTTTAATTTCTATGGAAAAACCAAAACTTCATCCATGTGTATGTGTAGACTAGTACCTATATGGAGCAACACATTCAAATTTTCATTACCACCTTGAAAATATGTTTCTAAAATATAGTTTGATAATATATATAAAATTTAAGATTAATATATTTCATGAATATGGTTCTATAAGGATGACACAAAAAATAATTATCATTATAAAGTATTTCATTTATATCGGTAAATTACCCAAAACAAACTCATCATGGTTTTCATTCTCATGAACCATTCCAATATTTTCCATAAAATGAATATGGAGATGTATAAAAAATCGAAACAAAATTATTTGAATATATTTATAATATTTGTAATTATGAAATTAATATCAATGAATTAGGTTTGACATCTCTATTATAAAACATATATGAAATGATTGAAATTACAAAAATATGATAATGAAAATAACAATTAACTAGAAAATTAAGGTACAATGAATAATTATAATTAAATATTATAAGTTATAATAGATATGAATAACTTTATTGATTAGGTGAATAATATTTTTATGTTTATGATATAGTAAATTAAATCACTTCCACGGAAGTTGGGGGTAAAAGGTGAAGGTTTTTCTTGACTAAAATTCTTTTCTTGTGTCATAATTATTCCTCCTTGAATATAAATTTAAAATATTATTTTATTTTATTCTATTATTAAAATATATTTATTTTCCTCTTTATTTTTTATGCAATTTCATTGATGGATCTATTTTTTCTTAAAATTTTAAAATATTAAGAATAATTATCAATCTCTCTTAATTAGATCTTTTTCTTCCATATCCATATTCACTATTTCCTATAATATTATCCTTTATTATTTTGAAATAAAAATATATTTTATTTATAGTGATCCTATAAATTTTCTTTTACTTATTTTAAAAAGGATGATTTATTAAACTTTTTATGATGTGGGTTTCAATAAGGGTATTTTCAAAATATTAAAAGGTTTTCTATTTCATGTTTAAAATATTTATCTTTCACTCCACATTTTATCAGGGTGACCATTATACAATTTTAAAGGTTCCATTATTGAATATTGTTTTTAAACATAAAATATTTCATAAGTTTTCACTTGAGATTTTCAAAAAAAATCTTTTAAAAATGACTAATTAATTCTTATTTATGATAATGATAATATAATTTTTTAAAGGACTCATTTGTGTTTCACCTATAGTTTCTTCTTTGACTATAAAATATATATTTTATATATAACCTTATAAATTCCCTTGTAAAATAATCCTTGTGCGATGATTGAATTTATAGTGCGAACCAATCTATTTCTTGAATTTATTTTATGTGATATCATTTATAACTGTAATGAAACACATATTATTTCCTTACATTGTTTATTATATATTGAAGGAATGTTTTATTATAGAGAATATATTTATATATGGATATTATGAGATAGGTAGGTCCTATATTATCGTTTAATGTATTTGGTAAATCATAACATCCCATGAGATAATAGTGGGAAGTCCTATATAGCCCTTGAAAGTATTTGGTAAATCATAAAATCCCATGAGATAATAATTTGAATTCAGTAATGATGATAGATCCACTATAAGAGATAGGTATTAATGTCAGATTCCCTATGGGTAATAGGTTGTGATGTCTGGTCCACTATGTAAAAAATGTTGTGATGCCTAATCCTCTATAGGAAATATGTTGTGATGCATGATCCACTAAGGGAAATAGGAAGTGATTATTTATCCACTATTTTATGATTTCTATTATTACTTAGGTATCACATTTCTATGTTATATTCTTATGATTATTCTTCATGTCTCATGTTTATTATCCCACACTCTTATGAAACGATATATTTTTGTTCATTTGAGATTACTTGTCCTTATGTAATGACTTATGGAAAACTCTTTTTATTTCATGATCTTCTAATAATATATTTCTCCAATGCTCATGTTTCCTAATGTGCTTATGATTTAACCCTTGAAGAAATATTTATATGTTTTCCCTTATTAATCATTTGATCTCAACCCTTTATTATGTTTACATTACCTAGGTCATGAATATGATTATAACTTATGAGAAGTATAGTAGGGAGTCTAGTGTGACTCAATTATTGATAAATATTCACAAGTATTGAAAAATAAATTGCTTATGTAGCTAGTTATCAAAGACAATGAGCCCTTTGTTCTTGGAATTTTGTGTTTATTGTGAGATATAATGTTTAAATTATGGAAATGATTTAAAATAAACATATTTTTATCTTGGATCATATCACATGGTGTCAAAGATTATGTGTTAAGTAATTGTTTTTAGAACTGGATCCATGAGTGTGGGTTTGGGGCAGCTCAATTGGAATTAGATCAAGATTTAGTTATTTATTAGGATTATTTTAGTTATTTTTAGGGATTATAATGATATTAATTCAGTAAAAAATCTATGGATAAACCAATTTATAGGTGAAAAGATTTTAATTTTGATAAATTAGAGATTTTATGGGTCACTATAAATAAAATATCTATCTATATATTACAAGAGGATGCAGGTTTTTTCATATATGTACCTAGGGGTAATAAACCTAAAAACTATGGTTGGGTATTACCTTTGTATTCACCTGTTGCATGAAAAAGAGGCCTAATTGACCACCTAGTTTGATACTCTTAGGGACATGCTTTGGTGATGAAAATTCTCTTTATGAACCATTATGAAGGATTTGAGAATATTTTTACAGTGCGAATGGAGAAACTATTAGGAAATAGACAATGAATAATCCTAATTAAAGCTTATAAATTTATAGGTTAGGGTATATATGTAATTTATGATTTTTCCCTTTTATATTAATAGTATAATGTCCCAACCCAGGAACCACTAAAATGGTTCCCTAATCCATTCGATCACATGGCCTCAAGTGTACCTCACCATACACCAAAGGCTTCCGACTAGCAGTGAGAGTCCAATAATGGTACATTGGGGAGACTATACCCTCATAATCAGAGGTTCAAAATGGTATAACATAAATAATCATTCAAAATTGGAAGTATTATAATCAACAGTAATTAAATAGTGTAATAATATAATAATGTATAGTAAATAAAAAATGAATACATTGTCAAATTCTAAGTATACAATCATATATGTTCATGTAATGCTACAATACAAAAGAAAGAGATATGTTGTAGAGTGTAAATAAATGATATAAAAATGGAAGAAAAGAATCCTTAAGGGAGATCTCTATGGGAATTCTGAGCTCCAGCTCAGTCTTTTTCTCCTAAGCTCCCTTGTACAAGTTTAACAACACAAGAAAAATCCATGAACATGAACCTACAACCATGAGGTTTGATAGGGTACCATAGTGAAATGGTGGCCAAAACAAAGTGTGAGATATAATTAGTAGGACAACACCAACGATGTATAATTCTATCTAGTTCATGAATATAAAATACAATATTCTATAGGTATAATGAATAAAGTAGTAAATAAATAAATAAAAATAAGTATTCTTGGGTTCCTTAGGGAAACTTGGATAACTATACCTACTTCATACTAAGTCTAAATATCTCTTAACTTGTGTCACCATATATATATACCAATTTTTATAAGTATATAAATATATAAAACTGCATGTATTAATATATTTATACATTATACATGATAAAAAATATTGATATATATATATATATATACGAGATACTAGCCAAGACCAGAGGCATAACTTCAGTATCCTTTCATAAGTTTCCATAAATCCACATAGATATTATGGGTAGTCACATGTATTTGAAAATAAAACCATTACCTAGTGAAGGACTGAAGGTACATAACCAATGTTTCATAACATAATAATCACTATAAGGAGGTACCACTGGTCGTATGTAATAAACTTGCATGATATATTTCGTTTTTTCATTTGAGCCCATCCAAGTAATTTCATAATGAGTAACCCAAGTATTTCTCGAGGAGTAATGTAATTTCATTTATTACATGATCTCTTCCTTGGAGTTCCATAATGAGTAAACAAAAGTATTTATTATAATTTTGAATTCTCCCATGATCCCATCCATGGAGTTTGATAAAAAGGAAACCTAAGTATAACTCAGAGCATGAAGAATATAATTTATCCTATGAGCCTATCCAAGGTGCTTTGTAAAAAGGAAACCCAAGTATCACTCATGTAGTAATTCAATTCAAGTAACATATGTTCCCATCCATGATATTTTCTAATTAGGACAATAATATTACTCACATAATATATAATCTCAAACAACCAATGATCCCTTCCTAAGGAACCCAATTATCACTTAAGGCACAATTAAATTCCATTTATATGTTTCATATTGGTATTTAATCATAGTCCATGGGCTTCATAAATGATAATCTCAAGTTTCATAACACATTTCATTCATTATCTTACCAATTTCATTTGTAAAAGATAATCCAAGTATAATTTAATTAAGAAGGACATGTTTGTAAGAGTACCATTTACAATTCATTTGTAAGTAATAAAGTAGTCCATGGGAAATTTCATTCCATTTAACATTTAACCCATCCAAGATAATTCAATTACTTATATTCAGCACTTCACATTAAATAGAAGGATTCATCACTCCATTTAATAATTTTGTCATGGAAAAGGGTAAATCCTTTCCTCAAGCATCCCACTCAATTATAATTTTCAATTTCTATTATGAATGATGGCTCTAGAATATTATATTAAGGATCGTATGCTAAGTGATTCATCCACATTATGTATAGTTCATTTAATTCATTAAACCATTTCACTTAATTGAAATAAATATATTATGCTCAATGGGTGATTTTAATTTCAAATCTAAATCCTAAGGTTCATTGAATATAAGTGACACAACCAAAAGAGGGTGGTTTGATTTGAAGTGAAGAACCTCAAAAGGTTCTATTATATTCTTAGAGTATATTAAATTTAAGGAATTTTCTTGTACATTATTAATTTTACATTTAAAGGGAGAAAAATAGGAATCCCTACATGTGGAACAATAGTATAGTTTATAGAGATTCTATATTTTTAAATAAAAGGATAATACTTCCTACTTAATGGTTAGGAAAATTCACTAATCCATTACCAGGATTTGATTCAATATGGTTTGAGAGAAATTGAAAGATTCGACGAACACCCTGAAAATAGGGTATAAGATCATGCATTGAAATTGTATTAAATATAGTAAGAGAAACATAGAAAAGAAGGATTAGTAGTCATATAATCATAGATATGATTCTAATGATTCTAATAACACTTGATTTATATCTCAAATGAGGGTGATCCGGCAAAATAATAGGGAGGAAGGAGGGGCACTCACGAAGGACTCCTTGGATGAATGAGGGAGGAAAAATATGGTAATTTCCATTTAAGGTCGGAGGGGGGATAATGGGATTTCACCACTTTTAGTGAGGCATGCAGCTATTCCACATGGTTTGGCTATCCACGAATCAACCATACAGTTCCTACTACCTAAGAGCTACACTTCGCATGGTTCGGGATAACCGTTCACTAACTGTTGGTCAGACTATAGTACTCAAGAGGGGGGGTGAATTGAGTATCTATTAAAACTTTTTGTTTGAAAAGTATTATTAAAAGGATCCCCAATAAATTTAAATAAATCCCAATTAATCAAATTAATACGGTTATGAAAGTTTGAGTGTTTAAATAACTTCTCAGAAGATTGATTAATTCTCAGCAATCTTAATATCAGTTATTAATATTACTTTTGAAGCTATTCCAATAAAAAAAACAATTACAACTTCATTCCAATAATAACTATCAAAGTAAAGTTAGTGATTTTTGAAATATACAGTAAAAAAGAGAAAAATAATTTAAACAAAACACACAGGTATCTCTTCCACACTTATCTATGTCAATAAACAAGTGTAACCAGATTTTAGAGGAAGGATATCTTGTATCCCTCAGTTTAATACAGGAGACAGTGTGTGTTTTTCAACAGACACACACACACATCTCAAAAGCTAAAAACAATACACAATAGAGAAAAAATGATGAGATAAGGTTAGAAGTGCTTTGAGTGTTAGTCTATGCAGCTATGGACTTCTAGGATGAAGCGGCTGTAGGAATCGAGTCCTCTAGTGAGAAACAGAGTATCACAAGTCTAGTGCTCTGGTTTAGATCTGGCTCATGTTCTTCATGGAGTATGTATTGTGAAGATGTTCTCAACTCTGATCAATGGTATCTCAGTTTTTTTCAATAAAGAATGATTCATGTGTTCTTTATATGTATTGAGTTTCATGTGTCGGTTTTTCTGAAGAATTCTCATGCTTCTTCGTTATCACGATCCTATTTCTCTATCATCTTTTATTTAATTTCTGGCCACACTGGTATTTTTATTCTTGGAGTGCATGTGTTGGATCCCACATGATGCATGTATTCTTCACCTCATACCCCATACTGTTAGGTGACATGTCAAAAAAGAAATATTAATTATTTCAGTGCATTTAAAATCTTCAAATATTATTGTTAGAGATTAAATTGAAAAATGGAAAAAACGATTAAGAAATGGTTTCATTGTCTTTCTGGAAATGGTGCCTCTATGAAATGGTGTCTCCTTGAAAAATTGTCGCATTGAAATAGTGTCTCGTTGAAACAGTGTCTCCTTGAAATGGTGTCTCCTTGAAATAGTGTCTCCTTGAAACAATGTCTCCTTGGAATGGTGTTTCCTTGAAATAGTGTCTCCTTGAAACGATGTCTCCTTGAAACGATGTCTCCTTGAAACAGTGTCTCCTTGAAACAGTCTCTCCTTCTTTGCCTTTGAGAGATGAGACAGTCATGATGGCATAGTTGTATAGATATCAGGAACCAGTAGCACATATGTGGTGTCTAATCACGGTGTCTGGTCACAATGTCGGGATGTCCATAGTGTCTGGTCATGGTGTCTGGTCACATTGTCTGGACCCGAAATTTTGAATAAATTTTGTTTCCTAACATTGTGTGTTATTTTATTTTATACTCAAAAAAACTATATCATTTAATAAAATGAGTATAATTAAAATAAGACCGTTGGGTTTCGACTGTTATATGACCGTTGGTAAATAAGACCGTTGGAAACTAAATGTTGCGATTATTGTCTATAAATACAAGTGATCGTGATTAATTAATATAGAAAGAAGATTCGATGGACCCATCCAGTAGTCTCGGGCCGATCGAAGCCCATCTAACAGAACTCGAGAAAGATGTAGCACCTTTGGGCTTTTCTCTGAACCAAACCCAAGCCGAACTTCATCGTGTGAAGCAGGAATGGAATCGTCTTCCCAAGGAGTTCAAGCTGATAGAAATCACTACTCAGGCAATGTTGGCCGAGCCACCCCAAGATTCTATCACCCTAGCACACCTTACTCTTAGGTACTATTCTGGTGTTATAATGGGATATGTAATGAGACCGTAACTACCTTGCATAATCCTTTGATTTAAATAAAAATTGTGATTTCTTCTTATGATGAAGTTTGTGAATTTTCAAATGTTCGGATAAATATACTATGCATATTATTGATGAATATTAGAAAAATGATATTTTAAAAATATTTATGTAAACCTTAAATAATTAATATTGTGTAATGATTTTCAAAAAATGGTCTTCTACAATTATATTTGTTATGAACTTTGGAGTCTAGTATAATCAACTTAATTTCTGATGAATAGTAAATTATGAATAGTGATTTTATGCTTATGATTAGTAATGTGACCAAATAGATTAAGTAACTTCACTTAAGAAAGTATTAATAAAATTTAGGGACCTTGATTAAGTAATGTGATTCAATAAAATAGGTAAATCACTATTTCAAAAATTATTGGTTAAGTATTAGTTTTTTCATGTGAATAGTGTTTTTTATTTAAAAATTAAATTAAAAATACTTAGAAAATTATTTTCATAAAATGGATTTCATTTTTCAAATTAGAGCATCGATATTTGGTTAAGGTAAATTTTTGGGATTTTTCTGAAACAGTTGAATTTTCAGTGAATAGTGTTTTTATTTAAGAATTTAATGAAAAATATTTATAAAATTGTTTTCATAAAATGGAGTTAATTTTTGAAATTATATCATCGATATTTGGTTAAGGTGAAATTTTGGGATTTTTCTGAAAAAGTTGAATTTTCGGTGAATAGTGAAAATATAGTTTTTGAGTTTCGGGTGTTTAATGACATCATTAAAGATGTAATAATTATGCAATTATTCTGGTCGAATTATGAATAGTAATATAAGGTATGAGGTTTCCTATGTGTCCAATACCATGGGCAAATACCATGAGCAAGCCCACGGTTTTTCCAATACCACCGATGAGGTGTCCCTTGGCAATTAATGCTTTGTCCCCTCACTTCTCCTATAAATACCAAGCCTTTCCCTTGTTCATTTAATTTCCAAATCATCCCCAATGAAGTTCTGGTCTTTTTACCTACCAAAGAGTCCTCCCAAGGTTCCCTCAATCCTCCCAAGGTCCCGACCTTCATGCTTTCGATGTTACTCTTCAAGGTAAGGGATTATTTCACCCTCCTCTTTTATGCCATGACTTCCTTTATGTTTTGTATTATATTTTCCATCTATTTATGTTGAGGGTATGTTATTATATGTTATTATTACTGTCCATTTCATGTCCATATGATGAGATACCCTTTCTTCTCTCATCAATTTGTTTTCTGAATTTTTATGTGACGCCGTTAGGCTGCCGAATTTCTAGTAAAATAAATTGCATCTTCTCTTTTCTTTAATTTTTCCTTTTTATGTGGTATGTCATTCAAATTTCCATACCATGTTCTCATCTGCATTTTTTTCTACATTTATACTGTATTATAATTTATTTATGAGTGGGTTACTATTGTACCCTCTCTTTCCAATGTTTTCTAAAACCATGTTTTATAGTCGTTATGCTGCAGAAATTTCGCCTCAAATTTTCTATCGCTTTCTCTCAAGAAATCCCCTTGTTTATTTATGTGAATACCTAGACCTATTTCATTTATATTTGTATTCATAAATATATAAATATGAGACATTTTATTCTGTAATTGACATACATATAACCCTCACTCCCTTTCCATGGGTTACAAATGATGTAATGATCTTATTTTTAAGAGCTTTTAAAACGTCACGATCGTGAAATGTAACCCATTTCTTATATTCTCCATGGGTTACTTATTAAATGTTTGATTATGGTCTATGTGGATCACATTTAAGTAAATAAATATTAAGGGCGTGCCCTGATAGTGCTCCAATGCATTGGGTAAAGAATTAATCTCTTGAGATGACAAGTTTTACGATACCTTGGTGAATAACCTTGGTAATTTTTATGACACCTTGGGGATGGACCTTGGTGATATGTTCATGAATGTCTAAATAAAATTTTTTATCCACATATTCAAGTTATGTTTGAATTTATTTTCATTATGATATTCCTATACTTCCATTTCTCATATCTTTATGTTGTTATTCAAGTTCTTATTGATTTCACAAGTACATTGATTCCCTTGTTTACCCTTACTGGGCCTTATTCTCACCCTTTACTTTGATGTATGTCTCCAGGATACGAAAGGCAATAATTATTCTTAGGATGATCTTATGATGAAGCCTTACAAGTGGTTTAGAAGAATTTTTTTGTTGTTTTCATGTATTATGTTCCTGATTTTTAAGACACTTGACTTTAAAGATCCTATGTTTGTAAAATGTAATGAAAAGTTATGTATTAAAAAGGTGGGATTCCACAGTTGGTATCAATGGATAGTTTAGTTATTTATGGAAATTAGTCTATGAAAACTTTAGGAAGAACCCTATAGAAAAGTTTAAATATAGGTAAAACTTACTGGTATTTTGGTGAGTATTGAGTAAGTAGTTTATCAAGCAAATACATCCCTGTCTGGATACGAGCAGGTAGGGGTGACTCTGGCACTAATGTACATAGGGGTAAAACCCAAAAACACCGTTTTGAGCTAGAATCGAACGGGAACTAGTACATGACAATGATCCTTACTGCAATTTTGGTTACGAAACTCCTGGGGGATATGTTTGGTTAATAACAGGCTTTTTATGAATCATTATGAAGGAATTATAGAAAAATTTAATTGTCTAAGCATGGTGTTTTAAGACATAAAATCCTTTTTAGTTAAAAGATTCATAAATAAAATAAGTTTATCATGAAGGATTTATTTTTTTTAAAATGTCCCCATAATCTAGGAATATGTTAAAGTATTTCCAGAGGAGTTACCTGGACCTCCCACAAAAAGAGAGGTAGAGTTCTCCATTGAACTCGTACCTGGATCTCATCTGATGTGAAAGACCCCCTATAGGATGGAAAATGTAGAGCTAGAGGAATTAAATAAACTTCTCCAAGATCTTTTGGAGAATGGGTTTATCCGACCAAGTGTGTCTCTTTGGGGAGCACTAGTTCTTTTTGTGAAGAAGAAGGATGGATCGATGCAGCTATGCATTGATTATAGAGAACTGAATGGGATCACAGTGAAGAAAAATTACTCTCTTCCAAGAATTAATGACTTATTTGACCAACTTCGTGGGACTCAGTTCTTCGCTAAGATTGATCTTCATTCTGTTTGTCATCAATTGAGGGTGAATAATGATGTTATTCCAAAAACTTACTTCCAATCAAGATATAGGCATTATGTGTTTGTTGTTATGCCCTTCAGACTGACTAATGCACCTGCTATTTTCATGGATCAAGAATAAGTTGATTTTGGAAACTTATGTTTTATCAAATGGATATCCTTTGTATAGGAAAATGATTTGGTGATTAAATGATAAAGGTTATTTTGGACAATGTTTTCTCTTTTCAAGTACTATATGCCTAAGGAAAATAAAATACTACAGGATTTAAATTGAGGAGGAATGGTTGAATTTTTTTGTAAGAATTTATGTATTTATTGCGGACATATGGTGATTTGGGTTATTTCTCGAAAATGATGAACCTAGCATAGAGAATATATGAATATTTTAATTACACTTAATATGAGACATTAATAGTAGTCGATGTTATTTGGAGATAAATGTTAAGATTTTTTTTTGGGGAAGACTATGTGATTAAATCCTTCTCAGTTTTGGGTTCCAATATTAGTTTGGATTATTCTAAAGAATTTTAAGGATGATTGTGTATTGAATGGTCTTTCCAGAACTTTCGGTACTTTTGTTTAATTTTGGAGATTAATAGTCATATTTCTTTTTATAAAGGATTATCCTTTTTGGGGATTGTATGATCTCGTACTAACCATTTTAGTTTTAGTTGACGACTAAAGACAAGGGAAAAATAAATTTATTATTTTTTGGATTATGTGATTATCTAGAAGATGATTCTTGTGATTTTGATGAGACCAAGTCTTTTTGAATGCTCGTTTTTTGGAGAAAAGATTAGTCTTGGTGGAAACTTATTAAGGGATGAAACTCTACTTGAAGGTAAGTATAGTTCCATATTTTTTATTCTATGTAGTAAATGAATTCCTAAAAATTATGAAACAGAACGTAAAACAAAAACGTTGTTGGTTTACGTTTCCTACTAGGTAATCAAATACTATTTAACACATCTTATGTTTGTGATCTTCTTGTGGTTAATTTTCTCCAAATCATGTTTTATATCACTCTCCATCCGAACATGAACCTTTGTTTTCTCTTCCATATCCATGTTATTCTACATGGAATCCTCATATGGGTTAACTTGGGTGACCTTTGTACTTACCTTTCATTCATTTAAAGTAATAGTTTTACTGACTCTTTTTCTGATGTGTGATTTTCAACAAAATTTCCAAGATCAATTTTAAAATTGAAAGGATGCAATTTCTTAAGGGGGGAAAATTGTAACGACCCAAAATTTTGAATAAATTTTGTTTCCTAACATTGTGTGTTATTTTATTTTATACTCAAAAAAACTATTTTATTTAATAAAATGAGTATAATTAAAATAATACTGTTGGGTTTTGACTGTTATATGACCATTGGTCAATAAGACCATTGGAAACTAAATGTTGTGATTTTGTCTATAAATATAAGTGATCTTGATTAATTAATACAGAAAGAAGATTCGATGGCCCCA
This sequence comes from Viscum album, assembly GCA_963277665.1. Lineage (NCBI taxonomy): Eukaryota > Viridiplantae > Streptophyta > Magnoliopsida > Santalales > Viscaceae > Viscum > Viscum album. Next base: position 210,265,694 of record OY728155.1, on the reverse strand, counting down.
TCCAGTAGTCTCAGGCCGATCGAATCCCATTTAACGGAACTTGGGAAGGAGGTAGAACCTTTGGGATTTACTCTGGACCAAACCCAAGCTGAACTTCATCGTGTGAAGCTGGAACAGAATCGCTTTCGTGATAAGTGAAAGCTGATAGAAATCACTACTCAGGCAATGTTGGCCAAGCCTCCCTAAGATTCTATCACCGTGAAACACCTTACTCTTAGGTCCTATGATGCTGTTATAAGGGGCTATGTAACGAGAATGCAACTGCCCTGTGTAATCCTTTGATTTAAATAAAAAAAAATTATTTCTTCTTATGATGATGTTTATGAATTTTCAAATGTCCAGATAAATATAGTATGCATATTATTGATGAATTTTAGAAAAATTATATTTTAAAAATATTTATCTAAACCTTAAATAATTAATAATGCGTAATGATTTTATAAAAATGATACTCTACAGTTATGTTCTTTAAGAAATTTAGAGTCTAATAAGATCAACTTAATTTTTGATGAATAGTAAATTATGAATAGTAATTTTATTCTTATGATTAGTAATGTGACCAAATAGATTAAGTAACCTCATTTAAGAAAGTATTAATACAATTTAGGCACCTTGATTAAGTAATGTGATTCAATAAAATAGGTAAATAACTGTTTTAGAAATTATTGGTTAAGTATTAGTTTTTTGGGTGAATAGTTTTTTTATTTAAAAATTTAATTAAAATACTTATAAAATTATTTTCATAAAATGGAGTTCATTTTTGAAATCAGAGCATCGATATTTGGTTATGGTGAATTTTTGGGATTTTTCTGAAACACTTGTTTTTTTAGTGAATGGTGTTTTTATTTAAAAATTAAATTAAAAATATTTAGAAAATTATTTTTATAAAATGGAGTTAATTTTTGAAATCAGAGCATCGATATTTGATTAAGGTGAATTTTTTTTTCTGAGAAAGTTGAATTTTTGGTGAGTAGTGAAAATAATGTTTTTGAGTTTCAGGTGTTTAATGGAATCATTAAGGATGTAATAATTATGAAATAATTCTGGTCGACTTATGAATAGTAATATAAGGTACGAGTTGTCACATTTGGCCAATACCATGGGAAAATACCATGGGCAAGCCCATGGTTTTTTCAATAACACCGATGAGGTGTCCCTTGGCAATTAATGCTTTGTCCCCTCACTTCTCCTATAAATACCAAGACTTCCCCTCATTCATTTCATTTCAAAATCCTCCCCAATGAAGTTCTGGTCTCTTTACCTCCCAAGGAGTCCTCCCAAAGATCCTTCAAGCCTAACAAGGCCCGGACCTTCATCTTTGGAAGTTACTCTTCAAGGTATGGGATTCTTTCACCCTCCTCTTTTAAGTCATGACTTTTTTTATGTTGTGTCTTATATTTTCCATCTCTTTATGTTGAGGGTATGTTCTTATATGTTCTTATTACTGTCCATTTCATGTAAAAATGATGAGAGACCCTTTATTCTCTCATCAATTTGTTTTATGAATTTTTATGTGATGTCATTAGGCTGCCGAATTTCTCGTAAAAGAAATGACATCTTCTCTTTTCTTTAATTTTTCCTTTTTATGTGGTATATGATTCAAATTTCCATACCATTTTCTCATCTCCATGTTGCTATATATTTATACGGTATTATAAGTTATTTAAGATGGGGTTACTCTTGTACACTCTCTTTCTAATGTTTTCTAAAACCATGTTATATAGCCATTATACTGCAGAAATTTCGCCTCAAAATTTATATCTCTTTCTCTCAAGAAATCCCATTGTTTATTTATGTCAATACCCAGACCTATTTCATTTCAATGGGTGTTCATAAATATATAAATATGAGATATTTTATTCTGGAATAGACATACATATAATCCTCACTCCCTTTCCATGGGTTATAAATGATGTAATGATCTTATTTTTAAAAGATTTTAAAACGTCACGATCTTGAAATGAAACCCATTTCTTTTATTCTCCATGGGTTACTTATGAAATGTTTGATTATGGTCTATGTGGCTCACATGTAAGTAAAGAAATATGAAGGTTTCACACTGATAGTTCTCCAATGCATTGGTTAAAGAATTAATCTCTAGAGATGACAAGTTTTACGATACCTTGGTGAATAACCATGGTAATTTTTATGACACCTTGGTGATGGACCTTGGTGATATGTTCATGAATGTCTAAATGAAATGTTGTAGCCACAAATTCAAGTTATGTTTCAAGTTTTTTTCATTATGATATGCCTATAATTCCATTTCTCATATCTTTATGTTGTTATTCAAGTTCTTATTGATTTCACAAGTACATTGATTCCCTTGTTTACCCTTACTGGGACTTCTGCTCACCTTTTCCTTTGATGTATGTCTCCAGAATATTAAAGGAAGTAATTTTCCTTAGGATTTTGTTATTATGAAGCCTTAAAAGTGGTTCAGAAGAATTCTTTTATGTTGTTTTCATGTATTATGTTCCTGATTTTCAAGACACTAGACTTTAAAGATCCTCTGTTTGTAAAATGTAATGAAAAGTTATGTATTAAAAAGGCAGGATGCCACAGTCATGGTGTCTGATCAAAGTGTTTGGATGGTCATAGTGTCTGGACGGTCACGATGTCTGGTCACAATGTCTGGTCACGATGTCTAGATGGTCACAGTGTCTGGGTCCTTTTCCAGAAATAGCATAACTGGTGGCAGACTCACAGTTTCTCAAACATATCATTTATTAAGGAAATCTATTATAACACAAACTAAAAATAGTTTATAATAATTATTTAAGGAATAAAGAAACTAATCATCTGTCAACATTATTTGAGATATATTAAACATGATTAAAATGTTTTACAGGATATAAAGAATTTGTGATCATTAAAACACGATTAAAACATGAGGAGTCCAATAATCTCCCCCTTTTTGGTGATCACAAATCATGTGAGTAAGAGATCTATTCTTAATTAATGTGTCCCATCTTTTTCCTTAGTGTTCATATCTCTGAGTGTGCATATCTATTAGTGTGTATATCTCTCAGTGTTCATATCTCCCCCGTTTTGGGATTATCAAAAAGAATACAAAAGTAAATAAAAGAATAGATAAGAATATTGAAAAATGCATTAGATAGATAAAAAGTGTCATTACAAACAGTAAGGAACAAAAATACTGAAATCATCCCTATCAAAATATAGAGTTCATTTTTTTCAGAACCAGCTATCTTCTCTTTTCCCCTGACTGCAGCATCAGAAGAAGCCACAAGAGTATAAGTAGAAGTGGAAGAAGGAAGTAAAACAATCGATAGAGAAGGTAGAGAAAGACCTTCAAAGGCAGAAGGGGCCAAGGTAGGTGTAGTGGAAGGCCGAGAAAACTATTGGTCAAGGATAAAAGGTATGATCTGACTTAGAGCTTGAGAGGTAGACATAGAGGTAGAGGCAAAGGCATAGTATGAGAAGGTAGAAAAACCAGGTCTCAAAGGTGCAGCTGCAGGAGCCACAATAGCAGTACTCTGGACATGAAGATAAGGCCTCAAAAGATTTATAAAGTTACCAATAATCTCACCACCATACTGCATGGATTTCTCAAAGTCATCCTTGTTCTCTGTAAACTTTTCTAACAAAGGGGTGAATTCTTTTAGCTTTTGAACTTGAGTTTTAAAATCTTGAGTGATAGGAGGGATTCTCATATTCTCTACAAGGTACATGAAATTGTTAGTCATGTCATCATTCAAGAATATCCTATTGAAGTAGAAGTCCACCTGCTTAGTAACCTCTTCCTGAGCATCATTTGATATTTTGGAATGATTTCTCACCAAATCAAGAACTCTGTCACTGTTCTTGGAAACCATAGATAGAGAGTCTCTGTTAAATCCACTGAGCATGGATTGGAGTTCTTCTTTAACAACTGTTCTGAGAAGATCACTGTCCAAGGAGGGTTGAGATGATTTTCTAAAGGCACACTACGGGAAAAATGAGCAATTGCGACGGGTTATTTGCGACGGGATTTAATCCCGTCGCAAATAGTCATGTTAAAAAAGTATTTGCGACGGGGGTACATACCCGTCGCAAATAAGGAGGCTTTTGCGACGGGATTGCTTTCCCCGTCGCAAATAGTTTTCCCGCGATGCGCGCCAAATCGCGGGAAACGTATTTGCGACGGGGAAATATTCCCGTCGCAAATAACAGGCGGCGGTAAATGGTATTTGCGACGGGAATATTCCCCCGTCGCAAATACTATGTCGGCAGAGGGTTATTTGCGACGGGTCCCGTCGCAAATAACTAATTACCGGTTGACCGTAATAAATGTTGGCGAAGGTATTTGCGACGGGTCCCGTCGCAAATAATACTATTTGCGACGGGAATCCCGTCGCAAATGGACCCGTCGCAACTAATCTAACCTATAAATACCCCCATCCGTTTTTTTCATTTCATTCTCATTCCTTATCTTCTCTCTCTCTCAGAATCATATTTCTAGAGTTTAGTTTTTCTCCAGTTTAAGTTTTTTCTCCGGAGCTGATATTAAAGTTTTGAAGAACGATCAGAACAGATCAATTTTCAAGGTATTTATCTTCATTTTAATTTTTTATTTATTTTTAATTTTTTATTAGTTTTTATTATTATTAATTAGTTGTAATTTAATTATGTTTACATTGTTTTATTACTTAATAAATTTAAATTATTAGTATTGTTTATATGGTAATTAGGAATAATTAGTAATAATTTTTAATAATTAAGAATAAATATTAATAACTAGTAATAAATACCAATAATTAGGAATAAGAACATTATTACATTATTAGTTTATTTTATTATTAATATTAAAATAATATAATTTTTTATATATATACAGTTCTTTTTTCATCTGTGTGTTTGCTGTCTTCACATTTATTATTTGTATGTGGAGATAGAAAACGCACAGATGAAAAAAGAACTGTATATAAATTAGAAAATTATATTATTTTAATATTAATAATAAAATATATTAATAATGTTATTATTTGTAATTATTGGTAATTATTTCTAATTATTGATAATTATTCATTTTATTACTAATAATTATCAATAATTAAGAATAATTAGTAATAATTACCAATAATTAACAATAATTAGTATTAATTACCTATAATTAGTATTAATTACCTATAATTAGTATTAATTACCATTAATTAGTATTAATTACCAATAATTAGTATTAATTACCAATAATTCGTAATAATTAGGAATAATTAACAATAATTACTAATAATTAGGAATAATTAACAATAATTACGAATAATTAACAATAATTAGTAATAATTAGGAATAATTAGGAATAATTAGTAATAATTAAGAATAATTAGGAATAATTAGTATTAATTAGGAATAATTAGTAATAATTACCAATAATTAGGAATAATTAGGAATAATTAGTATTAATTACAAATAATTAGTATTAATTAGGAATAATTAGTATTAATTACAAATAATTAGTATTAATTACAAATAATTAGTCTTAATTACCAATAATTAGTATTAATTACCAATAATTCGTAATAATTAGTATTAATTACCAATAATTCGTAATAATTAGGAATAATTAACAATAATTAGTAATAATTAGGAATAATTAACAATAATTAGGAATAATTAGTAATAATTAGGAATAATTAGGAATAATTAGTAATAATTAGGAATAATTAGTAATAATTAGGAATAATTAGGAATAATTAGTAATAATTAGGAATAATTAGGAATAATTAGTATTAATTAGGAATAATTAGTATTAATTACCAATAATTAGTATTAATTACCAATAATTAGTAATAATTACCAATAATTAGTTTTAATTACAAATAATTCGTATTAATTACAAATAATTAGTATTAATTAGGAATAATTAGTATTAATTACCAATAATTAGTATTAATTACCAATAATTAGTATTAATTACCAATAATTAGTATTAATTACCAATAATTAGTATTAATTACCAATAATTAGTATTAATTACCAATAATTAGTAATAATTAGGAATAATTAACAATAATTAGTAATAATTAGGAATAATTACGAATAATTAGTATTAATTAGGAATAATTAGTAATAATTACCAATAATTAGTATTAATTACCAATAATTAGTATTAATTACCAATAATTAGTATTAATTACCAATAATTAGTAATAATTAGGAATAATTAACAATAATTAGTAATAATTAGGAATAATTAACAATAATTAGTAATAATTAGGACTAATTAACAATAATTAGGAATAATTAGTATTAATTAGGAATAATTAGTATTAATTACGAATAATTAGTAATAATTACCAATAATTAGTAATAATTACCAATAATTAGTAATAATTACCAATAATTAGTATTAATTAGGAATAATTAACAATAATTAGTAATAATTAGGAATAATTAACAATAATTAGTAATAATTAGGAATAATTAACAATAATTAGTAATAATTAGGAATAATTAACAATAATTAGTAATAATTAGTATTAATTAGGAATAATTAGTAATAATTACCAATAATTAGTATTAATTAGGAATAATTAGTAATAATTACCAATAATTAGTATTAATTACCAATAATTAGTATTAAATACCAATAATTAGTATTAATTACCAATAATTAGTAATAATTAGGAATAATTAATAATAATTAGTAATAATTAGGAATAATTAACAATAATTAGTAATAATTAGGACTAATTAACAATAATTAGGAATAATTAGTATTAATTAGGAATAATTAGTATTAATTAGGAATAATTAGTATTAATTACGAATAATTAGTAATAATTACCAATAATTAGTAATAATTACCAATAATTAGTAATAATTACCAATAATTAGTAATAATTACCAATAATTAGTAATAATTACCAATAATTAGCATTAATTACCAATAATTAGCATTAATTACCAATAATTAGCAATAATTACCAATAATTAGCAATAATTACCAATAATTAGCAATAATTACCAATAATTAGCAATAATTACCAATAATTAGTATTAATTACTAATAATTAGTAATAATTACGAATAATTAGAAATAATTACGAATAATTAGAAATAATTACCAATAATTAGCAATAATTAGCAATAATTAGCAATAATTAGAAATAATTAGCAATAATTAGAAATAATTAGCAATAATTAGAAATAATTAGCAATAATTAGTAATAATTAGCAATAATTAGGAATAATTAGTAATAATTAGGAATAATTAGGAATAAGTAGGATTAATTAGGAATAAGTAGGATTAATTAGGAATAATTAGGATTAATTAGGAATAATTAGTAATAATTGCCAATAATGACCAATAATTGCCAATAATTACCAATAATTGCAAATAATTAGGAATAATTGCAAATAATTAGGAATAATTAGGAATAATCAGGAATACTCAGGAATACTCACGAATACTCACGAATACTCACGAATACTCACGAATAATCACGAATACTCACGAATAATCACGAATACTCACGAATACTCACAAATAATCAGGAATACTCACAAATAATCAGGAATACTCAGGAATACTCAGGAATACTCAAGAACACTTAGCAAAAAAAATTATATTATCAATATTTACGAAAAAACAATATTAATATTATTAAAATAATAAAAAAATTAAAAAATATTAAAATTATCAATATTCAGAACAAACTTTGTTCTATTATTGCGCATGACCTGACAATTGACGACCCTTTAAGATTTGAACATGTTAATAATAGAACAAAGTTTGTTCTGAATATTGATAATTTTAATATTTTTTAATTTTTTTTTATTATTTTAATAATATTAATATTGTTTTTTCGTAAATATTGATAATATTTTTTTTATTACTAATAATTAGTAAACGAAATCTGCTTGGATAATGAAGGGAAAATTTATAACCATCTCCACAACGATGATTATCAAATTTCCTTTCATTATTCAAGCAGTTTTCCTTTTGCTAAGTATTGCTAAGTATTGCTAAATTAGTAATAAATAGTAATAATTAGCAATAAATTGTAATAATTAGTAATAAATTGTAATAATTAGTAATCCTTGCTTGAGTGTTTTTTCTAACAAATTATTCAAAACCAGTAATGCTTTTATATTTTATAGAAAAATATGGAACAGCGAGGTCGTCAACAGTCATTATTAGATGACCGCATATGGATAAATCAACGCAGAAATCCAAATGGTTCTGGTTTAAATCCAGTATATATAGAGGGTGTGGAGATTTTTTTATCATTTGCGGCATCAAATTCAGAATTTGTTTCAGAAGGAAAGATAAAATGCCCTTGCAGAAAATGTGCATTGAGAACGTTTGACACGTTTGACAAAGTGGGGGAACATCTCTTGCGTTTTGGTTTTCAAGCTGATTATGTTTTTTGGTATCAACACGGTGAACGCAGTTCCAGAGCAGCTGATACCAACTTGATTCCGGATCCATCCCAGTTTCAAGATTTAGTACATGATGTTGCAGGTTCATCTGTTCAACATACAGAAACTCCGGCTGATATAGCTTCAAATCCTGAGTTGGGACCGTCTGAATTTTATGAGTTGTTGAAGTCTGCTGAGGATGCATTATATCCTGGCTGCAAGATGAGCAAATTAGAAGCAGTTGCAAAATTTATGGCTATCAAATCAGATAACGGAATGTCAAACACATGTTTTGACCAGATATTTTCTTTGCTGAAAACACTGTTACCCGAAGGAAATGTTTTACCTGCAAATTACTATGAAAGTAAGAGGTTGGTTCGAAATTTGGGGCTTACTTGTCAGAAGATTCATGCATGTTCAAATGACTGCATTTTATATTCAGGGGAAAATGAGTCGTTGGATAGTTGTCCCACATGTGGGCAACAGAGATATAAAGAAGGACAACACGGGAAGTCTGGTTTGATTCCTGTAAAACAGTTGAGATATTTTCCGCTTACATCCAGACTTCAGCGTTTATTCATGTCTAAGAATACAGCGACAATGATGTCATGGCATAAAGAGAATATTTCAACCGATAAAAGCTTGAATCATCCAGCCGATGGTGATTCATGGAAACATTTTGATAGAGTGCATCCATCATTTGCTTTAGAAGCTAGAAATGTTCGACTGGGCCTTTCCACTGATGGTTTCTGTCCGTTTGGATCTTATGGTAGTCAATATTCATGTTGGCCTGTTTTTTTAACTCCGTATAATTTACCTCCATGGATGTTGATGAAGGAGCCATATATCTTTTTGACTTTACTAATTCCAGGACATCCGAAGAAAAATATTGATGTTTATTTGAAGCCATTGATTGATGAATTAAATTTATTGTGGAGTACTGGTGTCAGTACATATGATGTTGCAACGAAACAGAATTTCATACTGAGAGCAGCATTGATGTGGACAATAAGTGACTTCCCGGCTTATGGGATGTTATCTGGCTGGAGTACACATGGTCAGAAATCATGTCCTTACTGTATGGGAGAGAACAAAGCATTTATGCTCATTCATGGAAAGAAACCTTGTTATTTTGACTGTCATCGCAGATTTCTTCCAGCTGATCATCCTTTTCGCAGAAACAGATCTCATTTCAGAAAAGGAACAGTTGAAAGGGATGGACCTCCAAAAATGCTATCAGGTTCGGAGTTAAAATCGGTTGTATTTTCATTACCTCCCATCACTTTTGGTCCCACAATAAACCAACAGAAAATTTCTGGTTTTGGGAAAGAACACAATTGGATTAAACGTAGCATATTTTGGGATTTGCCATATTGGTCTGATTTGTTGGTCCGACACATGTTAGATGTCATGCATATTGAGAAGAACTGTTTTGATAATTTGTTTCATACAGTTTTGGATACGCCAGGAAAGAGCAAAGACAATGTAAATGCACGTTTAGATCTTGCCCAAATTTGCAGACGTCCAGAATTGGAACTATTTGAGAATGTCAGAACAGAAAGGTTACTGAAACCAAAAGCAGCTTATACACTGTCTAAAGAAAACCGTTTATTATTTTGTCAGTGGATTGCAGATTTGAGACTTCCAGATGGCTGTGCTTCCAATTTGGGTAGATGTGTAAAGAATGGTCATATTACTGGATTGAAAAGTCATGATTGTCATGTTATAATGGAGAGACTTCTACCAATTGGATTAAGAGGTCTGTTGAATTCTGTGATTTGGGATTCCATAACAGACATGTCTCATTTTTTTCGGGAAATTTGTGCGGCTACGGCAGATTATGATGCTCTAGGCAAACTTGAAAAAGATGTTGTTGTAATTATATGTAAACTGGAAAAAATATTCCCGCCGTCTTTCTTCGACTCAATGGAACATTTGATGTTACATTTGCCATATGAAGCCAAATGTGGAGGTCCGGTACAGTTTCGATGGATGTACCCATTTGAAAGATGCATGCAAAAATTGAAAAGAAAAGTACGCAACATTTCGTGAGTTGACGGAGGCTGACCTGCCTTTCGATGCGGATGAGTTGTTGGCAGATGACCCTCAGCCTGCAGGCGCTTCAGGGAGTACGCGGAGGGGGCGCGGTCTTGCACGATTGATGATTCCTGACCCCGTCCCCGAGCGACGTCCACGTCTTGGGTTTGATCCGCGCACCCGGAGGTGTGATAACCTGTGTAATAACCTGTGAATTTGACTAAGATTTCATTAATCTATTCACATAATAAATGTTTATTATTTTTTCAGTTTTTCGCATATAGCAGTCGGACAGGGCAGCGCTATTTTGCGCAACTATTTCTCTCAGCCGTGGACCACATAGGAGCAGATTCCCATTGATGTGCAGCAGGCCATGTTCGGCCATTGGTTGGTACGTACGTAAATAAATAATTTTTATTTTGAAAATTATTTCATTTCTAACTTGATATTTTGATTTATTTGTAGGGTTTATGGTATCCGATCGAGGATACCATGCGTGACGCCATCCACGAGGCATGGGAGGTGGCCATGCGTGATCGCCTTCGTCAGTTTTTGCACAATTTAAGAAAAGCTGCGATGAAGAAATCAGGAGTGTCAGATTTTGAGGAGTCATGTAGAGCACACCGACCAGAGTACATTTCATCCCATGTATGGGATGGATTATGTGCGCACTGGTTGAGTGGTGCCTTTCAGAGGAGATCATCGGTGGGGAGGCAGAATCGGGGGAGGCAGGAGGTGACTCATCGAGCTGGGAGTCGTTCTTTCAGTACTCATAGACAGCATCTGGTACGTACATTATTTATAAATATTTTATATAACTATAAATATTAACAGTTTATTTTTTATTCTTATAGGCTGTCGAGCACCCCGATATTACAGAGTACGACGTATATCGGAGGATGTATAGTGATCCTGCTACTGGGGAGCTCAGAGGTGATCGTCAGCATCACATCGTGGTCAGTATTATTTGTTTTCAAGTTTAAAAATTAACTGCATATAATATATTCACAATTTTAATTTTAAATTGCAACTGTAGGAGTCATATGAGGCCGCAGCGGCACAGGCCCGGCCTGAGAGTCAGGCCGAGTCATCAGATCAGACCACTGCCCGTCAGTTTGATGAGGCGGCATGGATGCAGGCCACCCAGTATGCCTTCGAGAAGGGCCGGGTAGTTGGTATCGGCTCTCGACTGACTCCCGGAGATTATTATGGCAGTGCTGCGATGTCGGCGTCCAGCTCGAGGGGAGCTCGTGCATCTTCTTCTACACAGTATGAGGAGCAGTTGCGATCTCAGACTGCACAGATAGAGAGTCTCCGACAGGAGCAGGAGCAGATACGTCAGCAGCATGAGGAGGAGCGTCGACGCCAGCAGCAGCTGTACGAGGAGCAGACGAGTCGGTGGCAGCAGCAGCATCAGGAGCAGATGGAGTACATGCGCCGACTCACTCATGCTTTAGGGATGGAGTTTCCTCCACCACCATCTGCAGATCCCCCACCTCCCCCCCCTCCTACAGATTAGAGTTTGTATTTCTGTTATAAAATTTGTGAAATCAAAATATTTTTTTTTTCTATTCGTAGTTTCTGTCTCATTATAAAATATTAATAATATTATATTTTTAAATAACAATATTAATATGAATAATAATAATATTTATATTTTATAATATTAAATTTTATATATATATTAAAATTTTATATATATATTAAAATTTTATAATATTATAATTTAATTATTTTTTTGTAATACTTGAATTATTTTAATATTTGAATGTAAAATAATTCTATTATTTTTATATTAATTAAAATAACTTATTAATATTTTTTTTATTTATGAATTATAATTATAATATTATTATATTAATTAAATTATTTATTAGTATTCTATTATTTTTATTTTTGAATTATAATTCTACTATTATTATATTAATTAAAATAATTTATTATTTTCATTTGTAAATTATAATTCTATTATTATATTAATTAAAATAATTTATTAATAATTTTTTTTTATTTTTTTTATAGTATTTGCGACGGGATACTATGCCCGTCGCAAATACTAGTATTATTAATATTTTTTTATTTTTTTTTAAAAAGAGTATTTGCGACGGGACCCGTCGCAAATACTATTCATAGTAATTGCGACGGGTCCCGGTTCCCGTCGCAAATACTAGTATTATTATTTTTTTTATTTTTTAAAAAAAAACGTTATTGCGACGGGCCCGTCGCAAAAACAATTTGCGACGGGAACCGTCGCAAAAGGTATTTGCGACGGGCCCGTCGCAATAACTGTTTAAAAAGTTTTTTACAAAAAACGGAATACTATTTGCGACGGGGAGAATGCCCGTCGCAAAAAAGGGCTTTAGCGACGGTCCCGTCGCAAATAAGTTTAGTTGCGACGGCGTTTTCCGCAACGGGCTATTTGCGACGGGATCCCGTCGCAAATAGCCCGTCGCAAATACCTGGTTTTCCAGTAGTGGCACTAAAATCAGTAATAGTGTGTGTAATACACTCCAGTTGATTTAGAACATTTTGGAGATAGCCCTTATACTCATAAGTTAACTTGTTAAGTCCAATAACAAGCTCACACATCTCTTGAACAATTTTCTTGTTTCTTTCAACTACCTTGTTAGCCAAGGAGGTTAGATTAGGTTAAATAAGAGAGGCCACTTTCTGTGGAATCAGACCACCAATATCTTCAACAGGATAAGAAATAGGTTCTGGTCTTTAGTTCTTCACTCTCTCCATTTCTTCAACCATAGTTTTGAGAGACTTCACTTCATCACTTAATTATTTGTTCTCAACTCCTACTTCTTGAATTTCATGAAGCATTTTGGGCTGAATCTACCATATGGTATTTTCCAACAATAGGAAAACTTATTTTTCACTCAAATTGGTTATAGGAGCAGGTTGGGTATTCATGATATTTTCAACTCCAGCAAATAGGGTAGCTCAAAAAGCATTCAAATCATCCTTAATTTTCAAGGTAGAATGTTCTTGTGAAGGTTCAGGACTAGGAGCTAAGACATGAGCAAGTTCCTTTTTAGCTATAACATCAAGAGAAGATACTGGTTTCATTGAAAACACAGTAGACAGATCTATACCTTTCACTGAGGCTTCTTGGGATTCATTCACATCAAAATAGCTAGAAAATTTATACCATGTATCCACTGAGCTTGGATCAACTGGGTTAGGTACTTCAGCACTTTCCAGACTGGGGGATGCTCTCCCTCCACAGGTGAATCTTTATCAGGACTAAGAGATTTAGATCCTTGATTTATTTTAAAGCTTTCATCCCCAATAGCCTCACCAATTTCCTTTCTAGCCAACTGAAAGTCTTTCTCCATTATCTCTTCAGCAGATGGGATAATTTCTGGAACTTCTTGTTCCTCCACATATTTCTCATAAGCAACTTCTTTCTCAAGAGAAAGATCTTCTTCTAAATGATCTTTTATAATATCCTTTTTACTTACCTTAGCCTAAGATTATTTAAAAAAAAGGTTGTTCTAGAACAAAAACCTCTCCAGGAACATGCAATTCCTTCTCTGTTAACTCTTGGAGAACAGGTTCAATGTATTTCTCATCTAGAACAGTTTCCCCTATAAGTACAAAAACCTCTTCCTCTTCTTCCTCATCAAAATACTCAACAATTTCATCTGGTTTCAAACTAGGATAATAAATGTCTTTAGGTCTTGAAGAGTGCTCCATCGGATTAAACTTTTCATAAACCCTTTCATTATCCTCCACTCATGATTGTTTCTACAGATTCCAACTAATTTCATTCTCTTTACTATAACTTTTGAAATACAATATTCATAATCCTTAAAGACTTATTCATTGAGTCCAACCAACCCCTTAGCATGAATCATACCTAATATTAATCTTGATTAGAACATGGAGGTTGACTTGGAGGTTTTCTTGATCAACTCACACATATAGAGTATAACATACTTGCATAGGTTGATCTTGTGTCCAGTTCTCATGAGATGTATCAAGAATACATACTGATACTTGAGTATAGAAAAATGACCTTTTCTAGGGCTAATCATATTCTGAAAAAATTTAAATTGAAGTATGGTTTCACTATCTGTCTCTACAGCTATGGATCTTCCCTTTGTTTCATTTCTAGTTAAGCTTCCCAATGATTCTTCCAAAACAAAGAACTCACTTGGAGGTGGAGAACCTCTTTGTTAGTCCTCACAAATACGCCCATGAGGTATCCTTATGCATGCATCCCAAAACCTCAAAGAAAAGGTATATCTCTAGCCATTTATCTATCTTCTCACAACAAAATCATATTCCTTATCAAAAGTAAATTGAACGAACTGATAAAACTGTGCAACTAGATTCGGGTAAATCAGCCTATCCTTTTTTGTGAACCAATCCCTCCACCCTTACTCTATTAGTACTTTCAATAATAAGGAATTACATGACAACAACCACTTGGGGAAAATTTCCTTTTCAGGAACGACTACTCTGTTCACCAGGTTCAGATTTAAAGGACCTTTGAGTGCTAACTTTGGCGCTATTTTCGTCCTCATCTTTGAACTAAGCTTCTCAGGGTTTGATGAGGATGGACATTTCATTATGGACATTCAACAAAGGTTTTAGAGAGAGAAAGGTTGGAAGATGGGCTAAAGTTTGAGAGAAGAGATCTTTAGTGAAGAAAGGAGTGAAATTTCTTTCATTTTTATCATTTAGGTATACCAAGCATCACAAAAACAAAAGTGAAGGAAAGTAAAAATAAAATTATTAATTACCATGATACGGGTTATAGTTTGTAAATAAAATAAAAAGCGTCTTTACAATGAGACCATGATAGAATTTTACAGTGACACTGGAACTGGATTTCACAGTGAGACCGGAACTGGCTTTCACGGTGAGACCAGAACTGGCTTTCATAGTGAGACTGTAAACATGAAACATTAACTTTTAAGACAGAAAAACTATAGAACTGTTAAAGTTAGACATTAATTTTAAGACAGTGACTTGTGAAAGCATAAACTTTTAAATAGTAAGTTGTGAAACCATATACTTACTAATGAAGATTTATCATTCCCAATTCATGTATAATGTAATCTATTCTTGTAGAATTTAATGGTTTGGTGAATATATCTGTGAGATGATATTCAGTTCCAATAAATTCCAAAGTGATATCACATTTTTGATAATGATCTCTCGAAAAGTGATGTCTTACATCAATATGTTTTGTCCTAGAGTGTGAAACATGATTTTTTGAGATGTTAATAGAACTTGTATTGTCCCAATTTATAGGTACATGCCTGGATTGATATCCATAATCTAGTAATGTGTGTTTCATCCAAAAAATTTGTGCACAACAACTACCAACAACTATGTATTCAACTTCTTTAGTAGATAATGCAACCGAGCTTTTTTTTCTTACTACACCATGATAATAGTGACTTGCCTAAAAAGTGACATATTACAAAGGTGATTTTTCTATCTAACTTACAACCACCGAGTTCAGCATCTAAGTAACTAACTAACTCAAATGATTGTCCTCTGGGATAGTATAGTCCTAGATTGGGTGTATTCTTGAGGTATTTAAAAATTCTCTTAACATTATTTAAATCAAATTCCTTAGGGTTTTCTTGAAAATGAGCACACATACACACACTAAATATAATGTCAGGTCAGCTAGAAATTTGGTAGAGTAGACTTCCAATCATTCTTATGTAAGTGGTTTGATCAACATATTTTCCATCTTCATCAAGATCCAGCTTACAAGTAGTAGTCATTGCAGTGTCACTACTTTTAGTTCTATCCAAGCCAAAACATTTTAGAATATATTTCGTATATTTTATTTGATTTAAAATAATACCACCATTATTTTGAAAGATTTTAAATCCAAGAAAGAATTTTAGTTTACCCATTAAACTCATTTCAAATTATTTTTTCATCATTTTTTAAAATTCAATACATAAATAATTTTTTAAAGATCCAAAGATAATTTTATCTACATAAATTTTAACTACTAAAACATCATTGGAATTTAATTTTAAAAAAGGGTAGGATCAGTTATTTCTTTTGTAAAACCTTCTGAAATAAGAAAAATACTTAATCTATCATTCCAAGCTCTTGGAGATTGTTTTAAACCATACAAAGATTTTGATAATTTAAAAATATGATTTGGAAAAAGAGGATTTGTAAAACTAGGGGGTTGATCAACATAGACATCCTCATCTATATACCCATTTAGGAATGCTCTTTTAACATCCATTTGATATAGTTTGAAATTTAGATATGTAGAATAAGCAAGCAGAATTATAATGGCATTAAGTCTAGCTACTAGTGTAAAGGTCTCTTCACAGTAAATTCCTTCTTCTTGATTATAGCCTTGTGCAACAAATATATCCTTGTTTTTAACTATATTACTAGCTTCATCTACCTAATTTCTATACACCCGCTTAGTTCCTATAGTGAATGTGTCTTTGGTTCTTTCGTCAAGTTTCCAAACTTTGTTTCTTTCAAACTGATTAAGTTTTTATTTTATAGACATCACCCAAAATTCATCATTGATAGCATCATTAATGTTTTTAGGTTCAAGTTGTGACAGGAAGACTGGATATTCATCCTAGTTTCTAAGAGAAGCTCTAGTTTCAGTTCATTTATCTAAGTCTCCTAAAACATCATCTAAAGGATGGTTCTTAAGAGTTCTAACAACTCTAGAAAAAGTAATACTACTGATTTCAGGTTCTTCAATAGGGCCAGGTTCATTGTGCCTTGACTCTAAAGAATTTACAGAACTGGATGTTTTCACATATTCCGTCACAGGATGGTTAGAGGATTTTGAATTAATGTCCAGATTTGATACATTATCCTCCAGGTTCTCTAAAGTTATTTAGGCTCATGTGGATCTGTTTAATCAAATTTGATATGGGAAGATTCTTCCACACATTTAGTTCTTTTATTAAACACTCTATAGGCTTTACTAGAGATGTAATATCCTAAAAATATTCCTTTATCACTCTAGGATGACAATTTGTCAAGATTTTCCTTAGTAGTATTAAGGATATAGACTTTGAAACCAAAAACATAGATTTAGCTCACTTTGGGTTTTCTATTGTTCTATAAGTCACATGGATTTCTCTTAAGAATAGTTCTAATCAACACTCTATTGATAATATGACATGTTTTATTTACATATTTAGCCCAAAAATAAATAGTTAAGTCATATTCACTAATAATGGTACTAGAAATCTCTTACAAGGTTCTATTTCTTTGTTCTAGAACTCAATTCTGTTGAGGTGTTCTAGGGGCATAGAAATTAGGACTATATAGATTTTGTGAACAAAAAGATTCAAAATCTTGATTTTGAAACTCACATCCTTGATCACTTCTTAAATAGTTTATTCTAAGTCCACTAAGATTTTCTACATTTTTTTGAATATTTGTTAAAATGGGAGCAGGCTTCACGTTTTTGAGCCAAAAAGAAAGTCAACGTATATATAGAAAAGTCGTCTACAAGGAAATAAACATAGTTCTTCCAATTTAAACTAGAAACTCTAGATGGTCCAAACAAATCCATTTGAACCAATTCGAGAGGTTGAGAAGTTGATACTTCTTTCTTTGTTTTGAAGGAAATTTTGTGTTGCTTTCCATTTTGATAAAGATTACACACTTTATCATTTGGAAACTAAAGTTTGGGTAGGTCTTTGAAAAAAATATTTCTAGTTAACTTCCTAAGGGAGGAAATATTACATTGTCATAGTCTCCTATTCCAAATCCAGGACTCTGTGAAATACACTTAAACATGAAGAATTTTGAGAGACTGAAGAATATAAGTTAACATAATATACATTTTCATTTCATAAAGAAGAAAATACTAATTCATTTTTAGAATTTAAAACATTTCAAGAATCATTTTAAAATTTAACATGAAATGCATCATCACATAGTTGTGAAATACTAAGCAGATTATACTTCAATCCATCAAAAAAATAGTACTTCGGAAATTAAAACTAAGTTAGAGTTACCGATTTGTCCAAGTACAATGATCTTTCCTTTGGCATTGTCACCAAAGGTGACATATCCACCATCAATTTTTATTAAATTCTTGAAACACTAATAGTCTCTTTTCATCTGTCTTGAACACCCATTGTCCAAGTACAAAAATATTTTATAGGAGATCTTTAAGAATGTTTCCTACAAAAAATAGTAAAAAAACATATTTTGGTACCCATATTTTTTTGGGTCCAGTAATATTAGTGACTAATGATTTAGGAAACCACATCTACCTCATAGGTTTCCTATAAGAATTAAGTATAGTACTTGAAAAATAAAATTTATTTGGTCTAGAAAAGCTTTAAACATTATAGAGTGTATCATTATTTGAACAAGCTAAATGTTTTCCAGAACTAGGAGTAAAGCAGTATGTCCTAGAATTAAAGACAAAATTCATTCATCCATAATTTCTTTTACTAGGTTGATAGCCAATGATAGTGGTATATTAAGGAGCAATATATTTACCTAGAATTTTTACCAAAGTATCTTTACCATTAGTAAACCTTTAAAGATCCTTTTTCAATTTCTCATTAGATAGCTTTAGGTCATTGTTTTCTATGAGTAATTGAGCATTTTTATCCCTTTCTATATTAATTTTAGGCTTAAGAATTGAGGTAAGATCATTCTGTTTCTTTAAAGATTTGTATTTATCTTTTTGTTTATTACATGTCTCTTCAAGAATATTACAGTATTCAAACAATTCAGCATTAGATATATTTTTAGAGTCACTCTCATCTCCAGAATAGTAGGAATTGTTTACAAAAGATTATAGTGTTCCCTCATATGTGTTTTTCATAAAACACAAATTGAATTTATTATCCTATTCATCATGTGAAGATTCTCAGTCATGTGAACTATCCTCAGAATCACTCCATTTTTCTTTTATTACATTTTTATACTTTCTATCTTTTTCTTCATATTTATTTTTTTACTTCATCTTGGGATAGTCATCCTTTACTTTTCCCTTTCTTTTACACTCATATCAGACTATCTCATGAGACTTTTCACTTCTTTTCCAATCTTTCTTCCAGCTTCCCTTTTGATCATATCTTCCCTTGAAGTTAGGCTTTCTGAAAAATTTCTTCTTCTTGTAAAATTTATTAAACCTTCCTGATAATTGAGCCATATTCTCATCACTATCAGGTGATGATTTTTCACTACTGGAACTTTCTACAAAGACTTCCAATTTCCCTTTCTCTTTGTGTTTAGAGGTGGTGGTCTTAAATGCAACAAATTTTCTTTTAGGTTTATCCTCCTCTTCCTTGTTGACTTTTAGCATCTCTTCACACATCATTAGTTTCCTAATGAGTTCTTTTACAGTTAACTTACTGATGTCACATGACTCTCTAAAAGAGATATAGGTTCCTCTCTATCTGTCAGGTAGGCATCTGAGAATCCTCATAATCTGTTCTTGAGCAGTAACTTCTCTTCCAAGAGAAATCATTATGTTGAAAATTTCATTGAACCTAAGATACATGTCCAAAATAGGCTCATCAGGTTACATTTTAATGTTATCATATTTAATTTTATAAGTATTAAGTCTCATTTCTTTCTCACCAGAAGTTCCTTCATGTGAAACAGACAAAGTTTCCAAAATTTAATGGGAATTTTTACATGCATAAATTATATTAAATTCCTCATCTCCTAAGAATCAATAAAAAGAATTCACCGATTTTCAATTTTTATTGTAGGGAGTCTTGGTTGGATCATCCCAAGTGATTCTATCAGTAGCAGGAATCTTATACTCACTTATAATTGAAGACCAAATTTCAAAACTCATACTTTCTAAATGCATTTTCATTTTAATTTTCCACTGGGCATAATTGGTTCCACTAAATAATGGTGATATGATTATAGTAGCACCTTAAAATCTATTATCCATAATAAATATATAATATGAAAGATCTACAAATTTAGAATTAACAGAAATTTATAGATATTTAAAGTAAAAATAAAATCATAGTTGAATAGGGTAAAAAAGAGTCTTAATAGGAATAAAAAACAACCTCTGATACCAAATGTTGGTCAGAGTAGAGTACTCAAGAGGGGGGGTGAATTGAGTATCTATTAAAAATTTCTATTTGAAAAGTATTCATAAAAGGTTACCCAATAAATTAAAATACAGACCAGTTAATCAAAGTAATACAGTTACGAAAGTTTGACTGTTTAAATAACATCTTAGAAGATTTATTAATTCTCTGTTATCTTAATATCAGTTATTAATATTACTTTTAAAGCTATTATAATAAGGAAAAACAATTATAAATTCTTTCCAAGATTAACTATCAAAGTAAAGTTAGTGATTTCTTAATTATATAGTAAAACATAGAAAACTAATTTAAACAACACAACGGATATAAAAAAAGTGGTCCAGTCTCAAGATGAGACCTAATACACTCCACTTGGTGATCACCAGCCACCAAGAATTTTATATTAATAAACTTGATCCACACCCTGGATTGGGGAAAAAATAGTACAGAGGACTATCCAGGTTACACAACCTCTTCCACATTTCTTCATGGGTATGAAAAATCAGGTCACACAGGGACCTCTACCACACTTATCCGTGGTAACAAACAAGTTTAAAAATATGTGAGGGGAAGTATATCTTGTATCCCTCAGTTTAATGCAGGAGACAATGTGTGTTTTTTTACAGACACACACACCCTACTCGAAAGCTAAAAACAATAAACAACATAGTAAAAATTATGATATAAAGTTAGAAGTTCTATGAGGTTTAGTTTATGCAGCTCTGTACTTCTAAGATGAAGCATATGTATGAATCATGTACTCTTGTGAGAAATAGAGTATCGAAGTTTGGTGCTCTATTTCTAATCTCGATCATGTTCTTCATGGAGTCCATATTGAGAAGATGTTCTTAGCTCTGATCAGTGGTATCTCATCTTTTTTTATTCAAGAATGCTTCGTGTGTTATTCAGATGTATTGAGTTTCTTGTGTTTTTTTTCTCAATAATGATTGTGCTTCTTTGTTATTGCACTCCTATTTCTCTATCCTCTTTTTTTTATTTCTTCTATGCTGTTATTTTTATTCTTGGAGTTCATGTGTTGGAGCATACAATATGCATGTATTCTGCACCTCTTACTTCATACTGTTAGGTAACATGTCTACAAAGAAACAATAATTATGTTAGTGCATTTAAAAGATTCAAATATGATTGTTAGAGATTAAATATAAAAATGACAAAATAGATTAAGAAACGGTGTCACAGTTTTTCTGGAAATGGTGTCTCTATAAAACGATGTCTCCTTGAAATGGTGTCTCCTTGAAATAGTGTCTTCTTGAAATGGTGTCTCCTTGAAATGGTGTCTCCTTAAAATGGTGTCTCCTTGAAATGGTTTCTCCTTGAAACAGTGTCTCATTCTTTTCCTTTGAGAGATGAGATAACCATGATGGAAAAATTATATAGAGATCAGGAACAGGTATCATAGATGTGGTGTCTGATCACGGTGTCTGGTCACGGTGTTTGGATGGTCACGGTGTCTGGTCATAGTGTCTGGTCATAGTGTCTAGATGGTCACAGTGTCTGGTCAGGGTGTCTGGATGGTCATGGGGTCCAGATGGTCACGGTGTCCGGTCACGGTGTCTGGTCATGTTGTCTGGATGGTCATAGTGTCTGGGTCCTTTTCCAGAAAAAGTATAACCGGTGGCAGACTCATGTTTTCCCATACTTATCATTTATCATGAAAATACATTATAACACAAACTAGAAATAGTTTACAGTAATTATTTATGGAATAAAGAAACAAATCATCTGTCAACATGATTTGAGATATATTAAACATGATTAACAAGTTTTACAGTATGTATAGGATGTGTGATCATTAAAACATGATTAACACATGAGTAGTCCAACACTAACCATGCAATGTTACTGGTTAAGTGGCACGAACCATGTGGGATAAGCACACAGTTTGAAAAACCATTCCCAGCCCATGCACCTACGTATATAGATTTATATAGTCATTTTTCACATATAAAGACCTCTAATGTTTGTGGTTAAACAAACCGTATGACACCCCTTATGTTCCATATGGTTTTTCTATGAGGGCCACATATTTTAAAAAAATTGTGTTTCACTTTCTATCTCTCATGAGAAGTGAGTTTTCAATGACTAATGCCCCCAAAACTCAATGTGAAACCTAAATAACCTATGAATCCTTAAAGACTATCTAAAAACAACACTTTTAAGTGTCCTAATTCCCTGATGTACATTCTGAATCTTGGAATAAAATTTAGTGTATTCACTAAATGAAAATTTAAAATTTCTTTGGAAACATATCCAAGGTTAAAAAAAAGGATCTTACAACCTCACCACCTTAGAAAATATTTTTCATTAAGAAGCCTTGGGGAAACAAAAAAGTATCATATGAACTACTTGGGTTAGGAAAATTTTTATAAAATGGTTGTATTGTGTTTTAAATTCACAATGTGCCTGAAATTGTCATTGTAAACACATGGTACTTAAGCTATTGAAAATCAATCTAATGCTCATACCCAAAACTAAAATATCACGATGAATTTTACCCAATTTTATATATCTTGAGATAGGATCACATATTCATCTCTTTCACTATTCATATTATGAAGCTCCTAACCATAGGATCCATATTGAGTGTAAAATTCCGAGTTATGATATGTTTTTTGTCAAAATTTCTTATTTAAGAATTCCCTTAGAATTATTAAAACATTATTATCATTTTTCTTTACCCGATAAAATGGTTGATTCCCAATTGACCAAATTTGTCTTGGTCATTCCAACTATTCCATGAAAAGACTCGACCAACATTTTTACTACACATGATTCATCCTAATGATGAGCCTGATGTGGTTCCTCAACAACCTTATTTAGTTATAAAATAGAAAAGAAAGGAATGCCACTACGAGAAGATTATCCCTAAAAATGATCAACATTAACAACCAATGAATTTGAAACCTGATTATGATTCCATTATTCCAAGGCATTCCTTTTTTATTTAAAACACACATACTAGAGCCTATAACTAGATTATGGTGATGTATCGAACCCATCATTTATGATGTCATTCCACCAAATGAACATAGGTTCATAATCAATCCAAAATCCCTATATAATCACACTTAAACATATCATCCATGTGTACTTTTAAGTCCATCATAACCTTGGAATCAACTACTGGATTCCATAGAGCTTATCCAAGGTAGTTCATTCTCAGGAGTATTCAAGTGAGATGTTGGTAACCAACAAAAAATTCCCCTGTATCAACACATTGAATGATCTCAAAAGTGGTGTATCACCTAGAAGTTATTTCAAAGGATCATCTAGTGACCACGAGTCCATCCATGGACTTCTTAAATAGTAATCCCAGTATCACTCAAGAAAATTAACACCTCTAAGATTATCTATGCCACCCAAGAGAAGCTATGAAAAGATTCTATTTATTAAGACAATTAGGTATTTTATTTATTTCATTAGTTTGGAATACAATAGATTCTGTCTTAGTGTACCCAATACAATGTCAAGATGGGGTCATGATAATATCTAAACAAGGATTGCACTAAGAGGATATAAATATTACCAATAAGTCCCAATACACTTTGATCTTAAATAATATAAAGTTACTGGTATGGTTTTCAACAAACTATATTCATCTATGCATATGGAAGAAATGTCAAACCACTTCGGACCAATATCCTTTAAAAGATATTAGCTCTAACTATTGATGTTTCATCATTAATCGACTATGATTCCCTCATTACTGAGGCATTGCCTGATTGTTTCAAAAACTCCCACCATATTCCATCCTCAACTCATAGTGTCTCCATTAACTGACCATGATACACTAATTATTATGTTTCTTTTAAGAATACACATTCTTTAGAAAAGTTATATTATTGGTTTTCTCATGTACCCTGAGTATGAGTCTAGAATCAAGACTCAATTCCAACCAATGACTTGGTTTTGATCTCAAGCTTCGTCTTAAGGACTATAACCTAAAATATTTATCAGCCTCAGAGGATTTTAAAAACAATAATGACCATTCCCAAATGATCTTCCATGGTTGTGATCCATCTACTAGGATGGAAATTTTTATTTCATAACTAATTAAATG
The DNA here is from genome assembly GCA_963277665.1 of Viscum album. Taxonomy (NCBI): domain Eukaryota; kingdom Viridiplantae; phylum Streptophyta; class Magnoliopsida; order Santalales; family Viscaceae; genus Viscum; species Viscum album. Next base: position 210,241,157 of record OY728155.1, on the reverse strand, counting down.
CTCCCCACCTTATTATTTTCCTTATCATCGCATTACTATGAAAGAAACCTCATCACATAGAACACACTGCATCAACCACTGACCATGGTTCAAGAAATGGAAAACACAACTTTACCAAGTTCAAATTTCAAGAAGTGATAATAACTAGATTATTATAAGTGAACAAGTAAAAATTCACTATAGATATACACATGAAACTCCTCCAATTCTTTCTCACGCACATTACTAGCATAAGTCATGAAATCTAAAATTAAACTGACCGGTGTGTCACAACACCTGATCCTTTTACAACGCCATCCCAAGAATTAGGACAAGTCCAATTTCATTCAACACCCATGTCACTCTATTTCGAGGATGACACATTATCAAAGCATAACAAGTCAAGGTTTAACGATTTCCACCAAATTCATATGGTTTTCTACACCATTTTACCATATCGATGGGTGATGCATGTAATGTTACATACTACCCTAATATTTTATCAAAACTATGGTAAATCATTTAATAATATCCATATGCCTATAAGGACTATGCATCATACTATCTGACAGACCATACAAAATACTTAATTCTAGAGTCATATTATCCTATAAGACTATTACTCGACTGATGACCTCCCTATTCGTCGATCATTGAATAATAATAATAATAATAATAAGGGTCACATGACCTAATAAATGGTCGATCATGACATAGGCATGTCAAATTCATCCAAACAGAGAATTTCCTAAGGCAACCTCCCTTTATAGGGGTCAATTTACCACACGACCGCCCATTGCACCTGAGACTCATTTTAGAAAATAAGAGACCAACTCAAGACAACAATGCCTGAAAACACCTATCAACTGAAAACACATTACATCTTTTAGAAAGGTTTTAAAGTCCAAGGCAACTACCGCAACCAGGCTAGCCCATTATTTTAGCCCATGGTGTCAATCCTGAAACTATATCCATTTATAAAAAAATATCACTAGGCTCTATCTCCTACCATTTTGGTTCAAGTGATAGAAGAAAAATCACATGGTAAATTCTCACATTCACGTTCCATGGAAACTATTAATGAAAACCTTATGGAAACAATTAAACTACCCTTGAATGAAGGTCAAAGCTAAGAATTCCACATTATGGTTTTATCTAATCCATTTTCATTAGTTTAAATATAATCTCAAGTATTTAAATATCCTTAATTTAATAAATTCTAGTACCAATTATGAATAATAACTATACTTAGTACATTATCTAGCTAATGCTATAAGTAAAGAAGGCAATTCATTTCAGACATCCTTTCAAGAATTTTTATTTAGTTTATATCCTACCATAATTTGGAATTTTATCATATATATTCCATTTATCCATTTTATTGATCCATAAATATTATCATATCCATATTTTTTAAAGAAAATGTTAATTACATGATATAGAGGAAAACAACCTTTAGGTTTTAAAATTTCATTTTAATTAACTAAGACCTCATATAATAAAGCTCAAAATCAAACTACAAGGTCCTTATAATTTTAAGTCAATCTGTTTGGTAAAGTTCCACCATAAATTTATACATGACCCATATAAGTGGATAATAAGACATTAAATAACCATACCATATAGAATGAATATACCCCCATGGGTTAATAACTAAGGAATTATAAAGATAAATGAGACCTATGGGGGTCTCATCATATCATCTTAGGTCTATTTAAATGAAACCCAATTGAATTTGATTTATTAAAGACTCAATACAACCTTAGTGAGTTTATCTCATATACAACATGCCCGAACTAGAATACTTGTCTCCATTAGTGGATTTCGAATTTAATAATATTGGTCTTTATACTAAAGTAATGGTGGTACAATTCTTTATACAGGAAACCATTTCTTATAAGAATTAAAATTCAGCATACATATATAGAAGCACCATGGTTTAGTAAAATTCACTACCATTCCCAAGTTATAAAGGTTATTGACTTTATAAATTATAATTGACATTCATGTCACTACAACCAAGTTTTACCTTTAATTTTTGAAATATATCAGTTTCATATTTAATGGTTTGATTATATGGTTTACCCTTCCCAATTTATAAGGACTCGTACACCTTATAAACGGTTATTTAAACCCATTTAATTATAACCCAAAATTTTTTAGCCCATGAAATAAATTGTTCATGGAACAAAAATGTCATGATTGGTTAGTTAAGGTTCCCCCATAAAGTCATACAAGAAATCACCATATAGGTTGATACTGACACCTTAATAACTAATTTTATATTATTTTCATATCAAGGCTTTCTATAATCTATTATCACGAAAAATATACATTTAAACTGAAACCCATAGAAGCATGGTATATATAGTCAAGTGATACTAAATGATCACCTAATCATGGTATAGAGATACGCATACTTCTGAAACACACAATTCACGTCCATCATGTTATCATGAAATCAAGAAATACAACCCACATGGCATGGAATCTGCATGAAATGTGAATCTCTATGAGCCTACAATGATTCATGTAATAATAATTCCTCTCCATAATGGAATAAGTGTAAAAATATCATAAATAAATGTATCAATAACCAGTGGAAGTAAAACAAACACCCACTGTAAATTAATAATGAAATTTAATAAAGAAAAGTATGAAAAAAACTCATATCCCTAGACACGTAGTCTTTTCCCCATGCATGGGTTGATCACAACCAAATACATCTATTTCCAATCATTGAAACATATCTAGTATCATGTCTTCCAAACAAAAACAATAATTAAAAGGAAAGGAAACCCATTTTATACCACCTTTAACTTCCTATCTAGGGATCCACTAAAATGGTTCCCCAATCTAGTCGGTCATGTGGCCTCAATTGTGCCTCCCCATAAACTAGAGTTCGCTAAATAGAAGCGAGGGTCTAATAATAGTATGATGGGGAGACTATACGCTCATGATTAGAGTGGAACTGTGGTATAACATAAAAACATAATGAAACAACGAAAGTATTATAATGAAAAAAAAGAGTAAATGAAAAAATAATTAATGAAAGTAAATAAATAATGAATTAACTATAAAATTACAAGTATACAATCTTGGATGTCCATTTGATGATACAATATATAAGTAGGAGGAATAAAAAAAGGATAAATAAATGATACCAAAAGGAAGTGAAAATACTCAAGGGATATCTCCATGAGCATCCAATGCTCTAGATTAGTCCTATGATCCTAAGCTCCCATGTATAAATGTAAGAAAACAAGCATAATCCTTGAACCTAAACCTATAATACTGAGGCATGTTTGGGAACCCTAGTGAAATGGAAGAAAAAACAAGGTGTGATATATATAAATTAGGATACCACCCATGGTATATAATGTTATCCAGTCCATGAATATAAAATACACAAATTTTTCAGGTATAATGAATAGAGTATTAAATAAATAAATGTAAATAAGTTGTATTGGGTTCCTTAACAACACTCGAATGACCATAACTACTTTGGCCTAAGATGGAATATCTCTGAACCTGTGTCACTATATATATATATATGCCAATATGATTATGTATATAAATATATAAAATATTATGTATATATATATATGTGTGTGTGTGTGTGTGTGTTTGTGTGTGTGTAATATATACATGATAACACACACAAACACACACAGACACACATATACAAGATATTAGCTAAGACCTGAGGTGTAAATCAATAATGCTTGTAGAAGTGTCTCCAAAACCACAGAGAAATTCCAAGTATTCACATGTATGTGAGCATCATATTGTTATCTAGTCAAGGACCCAAGGTACATAACCCAGGAATCCTAGAATAATGATCACTATAATGATGTACCAATAGTCATATGTAATAAAATATCATGATATATTTCATTTTTCCAATGATCCCATCCAAGGAATTCCATAATGAGGAACGTAGGTATTGCTCAAGGAGTAACATAATTCCATTTTTTACATTAACCCATCCTTGCTGTTCCATAACGTGGAAACCTAACTATTGATTCTAATTTCAAATTTACTTATAAGTATATCTAAGGAATTACAAATAAAAGAAACCCATGTATCTCTTTGAATTCAGGGAATATCATCTAGCCTATGATGTCATCCAAATAATTCCATAAAAAGGAAAACCATGTATCACTCAAGTCATAATAGAACTCAATTGACCTATAACCCCATCCATGGTATTCCATAATGTTGAAATGAGTTTCACTCATGGTATATATAATCTTAAAGATATTTTTAAACCATCCTAAGAATTCTATAAAAAGTAACCCATGTATCACACAAGGTGTAATTAAATTATATTTATATGTTGAATTTTAGTATTTAATCATAGTTCATGGGCTTCATCCATGCCAATTTCAAGTATCCTAAACCATTTTATTCTTTTATTTTTCGAATTTAATTTTTAAAAGATAATCCTAGTATAATTTAACTAAGAAGTCCATTTACATAAGAATTCCATTTATAATTCATTTATTATTAATAAATTAGGCCATGGGAAAAGTCCATGTCATTGATCATTTAACCCAACTAAGACAACTAAATTAATTTTATTCATCACTTCACTTACTTGTGAAGGAGTAAATCACTCCATTTAATAATTTAATTATAACCAAGGGTAAATCCTTACCTTAAGCATACCACTCAATTGTAATTTTCCATTTCTATTTTGAAGTATGGATCTAGCATATTATAATAATGATCATAATATATGTGAGTCATATTCACTACATATAATTCATTTAATTTGTCTAACCATTTCACTTAAATGAAAGTAAGTTAACATGATCAAAGGGTGATTTAAATTCCAAATAAAAATATTAATGGTCATGAAATATAAGAGAAACACCCAAAATGGGGTGGTTCTAGTTGAGGTGAACAACCTCCCAGGGTTTGATTAGATTCATAAAGGCTATTAAATTTAAGGCATTAGCTTCTATATTATTAATTTTACATTTAAAGTGAGAAAGAAAAGAATATTGGTGCATGGAACAATGAATTAGATTATAAAAATTCTATATTTTAATGTAAAACCATGAGACTACCTACCATATTTTTAGGACTTTTCTCTCATCCATTATGGATCTTTGGTCCATGGTGGTCTGAGAGAAATTGGAAGATTAGATAGACACTATGAAAATAATTCATAAGATATTACATTGAAATAAAATTCAATAATGAAAGAGAAACCATGAAAGTAAGTATGAGTTATTTAGACCCTAGACTTTTTCATGTATTATTACAAGATTTCAAACAAAATTATCAGTCAAATTACAAGCCAAGGTTCGTAAAGTCTAGTATCTTGGGAAGACTAGGTATATAAAAATAAAAACATGGGACTAAATAAAACATTTATTTATTTATCATCCATTAATAGATCAACCTTATTTTGAGACCATGAATCAACATAGTATATCCTAGGAAAACATGAACAAAATCGGTGATAAAAAAATTCTAGTAATGGAATAAGCATTGGAATTAAACATAGCACATGGGTTAAAAGGAATAACATGGTAAAATAAGGGAGTGAAACATGAATAAACAGAAGGAAAAATAACATGTATAACATGGGAAAATATAATCATGGCATCTTAGGAATGTGGAAACAACATATAACATGACATAAACATGAGTCAAGGATAACTGCCAAGACTATATAACATGGTGGAAAAAGTCCCTTAAAGGAATTAGGTTCGCTCATTATCCCAACATGACGTCTCATCATACTAAAAATTATACAATCCATTAGAGTGATATATAGGCTCACCCATCATAACATGTTAACGAATATGTGTTCCACATGAAGAATAAACATAAGGGTTACCCATGGAAATAAATGGGTATCATAATCATGTCAGAAGGCATAATAAATGAGAAAATCCTAAATGTGTCTATGAATGAATGGATTAAAAACATACATGGACATTAATAAGAGAAAGTAGACATATATCATGATAATTGAGGTCAAGATGAAGGGAATAATGTAGAAAAAAGTGTTTAATAGACTTTAGAAATAAAATATTTTTTTTTTGTTTGAAGAAAATATTAAAGATTCTTCAAAATGGAAAAGGCATAAATTTTGGTATGAAACAAAAAATTTAAAATTATAGTTTTTCATGGTAAATTTTGTGATTTTATAAAAATAATGGTGTATTAAAAAAAATATTATATCGTTTACTAAAAAATGGGTAAGAATTTGGGAAGTTCCCTTAAATTGGGCTTGCATTTCAGGAAGAATTGAGAAGGGAACCTTTTAAAAACATGTATATCCCCAAAAAATAAGGATGAATGGATATTGATAAATTATTTTGGAAGATATAAATATAATTTATAATATTTAAAAAAATTTGAATGATAATTTAATTTGGGTAAAAAGAGAGTAAGAGTGACCTGAAGGAATAATGGAGGTTCAGGTAGAATCCCTTACCTTATGTCCGAAAGTGTTTTTAACTCGATCTTAATGTCCGGAATAACCAAGTTATTTTCATTAATTAATTATTCTATAACCATTTGTATATTTAATAGATTTATTATCATTATATTAAGTTCATTCATGGCCCTTTTAATGAGTTATAGTATTCAATTTCATCCTTCGAAAGTGTTCATTTTCTTAGTTTTCATGATTAGTTTACTTATAAATGAGTATTGAAGTTCATATAGAATAGGTATAATTCTATAGAATTGAAATTATATGTCATTAATAAATATATAAAATTTCAAATAATCATATAAATCATTTGTTTATTTTTTTGTAAGGATAAATCAATAGATAAAATTTAATGATAATCGTTTAGGTTAATTTAGAGGTTTTTTATCACAACAAACTCGTTTTGTTTTACCATTAAGTATTATGGATATAAAAATGTTCCATAACATTAAATATGATGTAGTAAATATATTAAAATCTGGTTCAACCATAAAAATGGTTTCATGATCATCTTTAAAGATAGTAATAGTAAATGAAAGTGCATCATCCACGATGTCGGTAGATTGACACACTACGAGTGATGGTTTCACTGTTAGAATAAAGGATAAGAGAAGAGGTATTGATGATGTATTATTACATTGAAAAAATAAAATTACAATGTAAATAATTTCATGGAGTTATCATCCCATTTTTATGAGGGGAGGTTAGGAGAGAGTAAGAAAAGAACGATCTTGAAAAGAAAATAAATTAAATGGAAAGAGGAATTTACCTCTTAAATTTATCCTCCTTGAGAGACTCCTTAGGGAAAAGGTTATGGTATTTTGATGATACCAATAGATCCTAGATTTGGGGGAGAGGATTGGGAAGATATTTGAGTAGTATTCAGAAAAGGAACAAGGCTTGAGAGGTGTGAGGAGAAGAGGTGGTGAGGGGTGATATTTATACTGGATGGGGGTGTTTTCTAATTATTTTAATCATTAGTTTATAATTTTGACTCAAGAATATGAATAGTTTGAGAATTATCACCAAAAAAAGTAAAATAATTAAGGATAGTTATCATCGACAATTGTCTGTATAGTTCTTTTATCAACGTTGGGATTCCAGGATGTGCTGCTGAATGGTTTTTAGAGTTTCCTTCATTTCTTCAACCATTTAAGGTCCTAATAACTTATGATCGCTAAATTCATCCTAGAATGTTGGTTTTTTACATATTTTCCCATAGAGGTCTTCATATGGATCCACTTGTAGGCTAGAGTGGAAACTTTTGTTGTATGAGAATTTGACTAGTGGAAGATATTGGTCTCATCCCCCTTTGAATTAAATAGAACATACTCTCAACATATCTTCCATTGTTTGAATTTTCCTCTCTTATTGGATATCATTTTGGGGATGATAGGTGGTACTGAAGTTCAAGTCAGTGCTTAGAGCATGTTGGAGACTTTTATAGAACTTCAAGGTGAATCTTAGATCTCTATTAAATCCAATATATCGTGGTACCCTATTTAGTCTTACTACTTATTTGATATATATCTATTCAAGTTGATCTAGTGAGAAGTCCTCTCAAATTGTGATAAAGTGAGCTAACTTTGTAAGAAAATCCACAACAACCCATATAGAATTATTTCCTCTTTATTACCTTAGAAGTCCAACGAAAAAGTCTATGGTGACACTACTACAAAAAATGGGATTTATAAGCACTCAAAACAGGCTTTAACAGTGATAAAAAAGCGCTGTAAAGCTCAGCGCTGATAAAGTGGGGGTCCCCTTTATCAGTGCTCCAAAATCACTAATAAAGGTACCCTTTATCAGCACTAAAAATGTGTTAATAAAGGGAGCCTTTATCATTTCTAAAAAGTCACTGATAAAGGTTCCCTTTATCAGAGCTAAAAATGTTCTGATAAATGCCCTGCCTGCGGTAAAAAAAGTTCTGCAGCAACACACCCAATCAAGACCTGCAAAAAATAATAGCATATCAACCTGTATACCCATAAAAAATTAACACATAATTCATAAGGTAATTACAGATATAATACACATACAAAAATTATACCCATACAATAAGTATACCCATACACCATTAATACATAATTCATAAGTTAATTAAATACATAAAAATTCAATTCATAATTCAAGGGGTTGGGGGGTTGTTTAGGGGTTTGGGGTGGTTGTCTAAGGGGGGTTGGGGGTGCCCAGGGGGTGGGGGTTTCTGGGGGATGGGAGTTTCCAGGGGGTGGGGGGGGGGGGGGGCTATCCATGGTGGTGGGGGGCTGTCCATGGTGGAGTCCAGGGGGTGGTGTGGTGTCTAGGGGGTTGGGGGGCCTTTCCAGGGGGTGGGGGTGTCCAGGGGGTGGGGGTGTCTTGGGGGTGGGGTGGTGTCCAGGGGGTGGGGGGTCCCGGAGGTTTGGGGGCTATCCAAGGGGGGTGGGGATGGTGTATAGGGGGGTGGGGGTGGCTATCCATGGTAGTGGGGGTGTCTGGGGGGGGGGTGTCCAGGTGGTGGGGTGGTGTCTAGGAGGGGCGGGGGTCGTCCAAGGGTGGGGGCCGTCTAGGGGGTTGGGGGTGTCCATGGGGGGTGGGGGATGGTTGTCCAGGGGGTTGGGGGGCTTTCTAGAGGGTGGGGGTTTCCAGGGGTGGGTGGTGTCCGGGGGGTGGGGTGGGGGTAGTATCCAGGGGGTGGGGTGGTGTCTAGGGGGTTGGGGGAGTCCAAGAGGTTAAGGGGATGTACAAGGGGGTGGGTGGTGTCCAGAGGGGTGGGGGTGGCAGTCCATGGGGGTGGGGGTGTCCAGGGGGTGGGGGTGTCTAGGTGGTGGGTGGTGTCCAGGAGGGGTGGGGGCCATCTAGGGTGTGGGGGCATCTAGGGGTTGGGGTGTCCAGGGGGGTGGGGGGATGTCTAGGTTGGTGGGGGGTGTCCATGGGGGTGTCCAGGGGTGTGGGGTGGTGTCTAGGGGGTTGGGGGGGATTTCTAGGGGTGGGGGTGTCTAGGGGGTAGGGGTGCCTAGGGGGTGGGGTGGTGTCCTGGGTGTGGGGGTGGGGGTGGTTGTCCATGGGGGTGGGGGTGTCTAGGGGGTGGGGGTGTCTAGGTGTTGGGGTGTTGTCTAGGAGGGGGTGGGGGCATCTAGGTGGTGGGGGGCCATCCAGGGGGTTGGGGTGTCAAGGGAGGTGGGGGGGGGGGTGTCCAGGGTGGTGGGGGGGGGGGGCTATCCATGGGGGTGTCTGGGGGGGTGGGGGTCCAGGGGGTGGGGTGGTGTCCCAGGGGGTGGGGTGGTGTTGAGGGGGGTGGGGTGGTGTCCTAGGGGGTGTGGTGGTGTCCAGGGGGTGGAGGCTTTAATGGTTTTAATGGAATGAATTTCATGGATTTTAATTTCATTGGTATTTTTAAAATTCTTTTGTAATTGTGTTTATTTAAACTGTGTGTTTGTTTAAGGAAAAAATGAATTCTTTTGGTGTATATGGTAGGATGGGAGATTTTCGTACGTCAGTTGTCGTTTTCACTTAAAATTCTGTGCATTTTAAATAAAAGAAAGACACTTTGAGTGATACTGGCCACAATGTGCCTCATATTGAGGTAGGGTTGATTCATACATGTCAAAAATGACCCATGGATAATTCTCCTAAAGTATCAACACAATTCGAATTTGTTTGGTTGGTTTTCCCTACGTCAGTTGTTGTTTTCACTTAAAATTTTGTCCATTTTAAACAAAAGAGAGACACATTGAGTGATATTGGCCACACCGTACCTATAATTTATGTGGGGTTGACTCTTACATTTCACACATGACCCATTAATCATGATTGTAAAGTATAAACATAATCCAAATGCGTTTGGTCGGTTTTCCAAATGTCAGTTGTTGTTTTCACTTAAAATTCTGTCCATTTTAAACAAAAGAGAGACACTTTGAGTGATACCAGCCACACTGTGCCTCTGAATGAGGTTAGGTAGACTCATAAACATTACAAATGACCCATGGATCATTCTACAAAACTATCAATACAATCCGAATGTGTTTGGTTGGTTTTCCGTACATTAGTTGTTGTTTTAACTTAAAATTCTGTCTATTTAACACAAAAGAGAGAAACTTTGAGTGATACCAGCCAACCCATGACTCATATTGATGAAGGGTTGACTCGTACGCATCAAAATTACCTGTGGATCGTTCTCCTAAAGTATCAATACAATATTAATGTGTTTGGTCGGCTCTACGTACGTCAGTTGTTGTTTTCACTTAAAATTCTGTCCATTTTAAACAAAAGAGTGACACTTTGAGTGATACCGAATACACCATGCCTTGGATTGAGGCGAGACTAACTCTTACCTATCACACATGAACCATGTATAGTTATCCTAAAGTATCAACAAAATCCAAATGCATTTGGGTAGTTTTCCATACGTCAGTTGTTGTTTTCAGTTAAAATTTTGTCCTCTTTAAACAAAAGAGAGACACTTTGAGTGATAACGACCACATCGTGCCTCGGATTTAGGAAGGGTTGAATTATACAAATCAAAAATTACTTATGGATATTTATCCTAAATTATCAACACAATATTAATGTTTTTGGACAATTTTCCATACGTCAGTTGTTGCTTTCACTTAAAATTTTGTCCATTTTAAACACAAGAGAGACACTTTGAGTGATACCTGCCACACCATGCCTCAGATTGAGGTGGGGTTGACTTTTACACATCACAAATGACCCATGGATAGTTATAATAATTTATAAAAACAATCCTAATTCTTTTGGTTGGTTTTCCGTTCATCATTTGTTGTTTTCACTTAAAATTTTGTCCATTTTAATCAAAAGAGAGACACTTTGAGTGATTCCGGCCACACTGTGCCACGAATTGAGGTGGGGTTGACTCATACACATCAAAAATGACCCATGGATCATTATAATAATGTATAAACACAATTTTAATGTGTTTTGTTTGATATGAAGTTATTTTAGAGATTTTCCTATTTTTCTTATCCAAATCCCAAAGAAAAGTGGTTCATCATTCATGCATGTTACTGGTGCATTTTATCTGTTAAAATGAAAACAATTATCATTAGGGAAAGGATGTTTTATTTAATAACAATTATAATTTTTCTATGAACATTTATATACAACAATGTTTCATCTTTTTATCTCTTTAACCCCTCTCAAAAATGGAAGCCAATTGTACACATCCCCAAGTTAGATCTTCATGCTATTTGTGTACAATCTTACATCAGGTATGAAGCCCACTCATTTCTGAACAAATCTAAAACGTATTGTGAATATGAGGCTTTTTGAAAGTCAGATTAGTACTGCAAAATATATACATAAATAAATAATTAATAATTTAAATGTAATAGTAGTTTTCTTAAAATAACTCTTCAGGGATACTAGTTTGTTGATGGAAACAAATATCTCTCATAAATTTACAAAAATAATAACCGAAATCATTATTGTTTGTTTGTTTTGGACACTTCAAAAACTTTTATCATTAGAAGAATAAATAACTGGTTTTGATATTTGTTTGGATGGGGAAATTTTATTATATATACCCTGATACCGGTCCAGACATAGTATTTTCTCACCTCCTTATGCTTAGCCCCTGTCCTCATTCCTTGTTTTAGACGATATTGATACACCACCCTATCATAACACAATACTCATTAAAAGATAATATAAATTACATAACATTATTTTTAGACCTAAAATATAGGATATAGTATCTTACAAATTCTCAAACTCCATCATGTGTGGTCGGTTTGTTGGATATCCTATCATTGAATCCAGAAAATAAATCTTTGGAGTATCCAAGTTCACCACAATTAGAAGCAAATGTTTCCTAAAAACAAAAAAAGGAATAAGTAATAAAATAAATAAAAATATAATTGATATGATTTAATCGTAGAGTTTTACCCCTTCATGGTTTGTATTGGGAAGAGTCTATCATCCGTAATCTTGATTTCAAATGTTTTCAGAAATCCTTTAAGTATTTCATCATTTTTTGATGGCTCTAATTTTGTTAGTTGTGTTGATGTGGTATGAGGACTAACGAGTCAGAATTTTGGATCATGGGAAATCCCTTTAAATTTTTTTCTCATATACGCTTTCCAATAATATAAAATTCATTTAGTCATAACTAGCACATTATATCAGCTTTTAGAAAATCAATTCATGAAAACATACCTCATATATAAATTTACAACTGTGATGCCTAGACAACCATATTCAAGGATCTCATTTGAATTTTCAGCAGCAATGAAATCTCCCTTCCATTGAAATCATTATTCAAGAGTTGGTAGTCTTTCGCTCATTCGTTTCATTTCATCATCGCTATCATCAGTTTTATTTTTTCTCAAAATATACTAGGGGTGTCACCCCAAACCCTGCACATTTGACACAACCATATTGTTTTGGATGCTTCAAAGCCGTCGATAATAGGTCAGCATCTTCTAAAGGAGTAACTGATTCCTATGACTATCAGATATAGGAAAATAATTAATTATTATTATGTAATATCAATTTAAAACACAAATTTTTATCGTGTCATACTTACACATATATCCCACACGTTTTTGTGTGTTTTCATCTACTACCTTCCCATCCTTATTCACACGTGCCTCCTTCCATAGCACATGATGTGGAATGGATGTGTATTTGGCTTTAGATTCATCAATCTACATATAAATATAGAAAGATAATTATGATATTGTTTCTTAGAACCTAACAATATTATTTTAAATTTAAAATATGTACCATTTTATTTTCTACTAAAGCATACCTCGTCCTTGCTTTAAGAAAGGGGTATGTTGGTTTTGATTCACGTTCCTTATTTGTAGTACTGAGTTGTTGTTTCATAAATGAAATACTGACAATCAAAGTGATTAATACACATATCCTCGAACAATGTCTTATCATCCACAATGTTCCTGAAACTTCTCAACCCCATGACAGAAAATAAATGCATCCTATGCTTCTTGGGATATTAGGTGAGCGCATACAAGGTGTGGGTGTAGGTTTATTTTCCTTTGGAATCTTTCAAGTGACATTTTTTTAAAATAATTCAAAAACCTTGATGAATCCTTCATGCAAGCCTTAGTACATAATTACTGTGTGAATCATCTATTATAAATATACTCTCAAAAGAGATTGATAAGAGTAAGACATTTTTTCATTATTTTATTTTCTAATAAATTAAAGAAATAATATCATAATGTTACCATAATTTCTTCCCAGATCACCGCCTTTATCCTGAACACAACATTGTGCCATGAATCTATGTCAATCGGCACGCATTGCCGAGTGAAAATTCCAATGTAACAACAAAACATAGCCTTGTTGGGATTCACATGTTGGCCTCGTGCATTCCATCAACATCAAATTTGATGCCTTTGATTTTCACCTTTAGAACTTTGGCTAACATCGTCGAACTACGACGCACCTTGGTTTTCTAGGATGTTAGTCCTTCATCCCAGACAATTTCATTGATATCAACATCATCAATATGTTCATTTGAAATGGTAGAAATGGAATGTGCTGATGGTTGTTGGAACTCAACACTAGGAGCAGCAACAGGTTCAGAAACTTATTGTTGCTCTGTACTATGAGCAGCAATAGCAGCAGTAGCAGCAGCAGCTTGAGAGAATTGTTCATCCTCGAGGTTAGAAGCACCAGAACGTGCATAAGTCATTATCTGTAAAAGTGGTTGAAAAGTTAACTTATGGTTAATGAACATAAATTCTATCATGAACATCTAAAGGATATGCAATAACTCTCCCTCACCTTCCCCAATCTCTTACCTAGAACTGCACTCGAAGCCTCTATGAGATTCTATTTCTTGGAACACACCCTTTTCATTTCACAGTAGTTTACTAAAAATAGGGATTTATATGACACGTTAGAACATAACAAGGGCCTCAAACACACAATTAAAAGGACCCCATTTACAACACCTATATATTAACCAATTTTTGAGTCACTGACTTGCCCACAAGTTTTTGGATCACCTCTCAAGAATACATCTCAATAGGGGAATTTTTCATCTTCCTTGCAAGTCGAAATTCATACCAAACATCACTAACATGGGGCTCTACCAACACCTACCATATAACTAGAAAATAATTGAAAAAATTAGGAAAAATAGTTTCTCGTACCTATTTCTAAACGTACTACAAGAAAAGTATAACGAACATAGATCGTACCTCCAAACACCCCTGGAGCCTCCTGGTAAAAATACTATTGTGACTACATCTATCCAAGATTCTAACCACTAACTTCCCAATATAGGAGTGGTCTACTTAGGGACAATATTAGTAGAATCAAACCAATGTTCCATCTACCTCATGATGCTCCCTGATCTCCTCCATCACTTTAGTGTTGTACAGTCCTCCTTTCTCCAGTTCCTTCCTCTACCTAGGCTATTCGTCGACTGCCTCTCTGACTGTACCTTGAATGTTAAGAAAATTCAATGTGATATGTCTATACCCATCACAATAATATTAAATTCCTTGGATTAAGGGGCTATCCTTGAGGTAATAATGAATTAAAGTGCCTCCTGAGATGAGACTTGCATCACACACCTACTATGGGTGGGTTATGCTAATAATACATCCTAGAAGATCACTACCTTTAAATATTATGATATGAACTCAAACCATAGGCATAATCATAGAACACTAATATAGCCATCCAAATCTTAGTATTACATGTTGAATTCCCCCAAACCACTAGAGGTATGACTATGAATTGAACAACATAAATTAATGGATTTAATAAAAAGAGTTGAAATACAATCAAACCAAAAAAGGCAAAATAATGTATGACCTACATAGAAGGAGGGTGAAAATGTTAATTCACCATTGGTATACACCTCAGTCTGTGTATCCCAAACTAATCTCTACCTTATCCTAGTCCACCAAGGACTCTTTGAAATATTCCATCGTCTGTATAAGACATGACATGTATGGAAAGATCCCTTATAGGGATGAGTATTACAATACCTAATAGGACACCCCAAAAACACCATACAGAAAGCCTTGAGAGTATTCATGTCACTAAACACAGGTATTGCAAATAATATATGAGACATAATGATAACTAAGGATATCCCAAATATACTCATAAAAGACTCTGAGTCAAAAAATGTCTCAACCACTTCTATTTGTAGATCTACTCAGGGTTTTAAGGTAACACTCATTCGAGAGGAAATTCTACCCAAGCTATAATTCCAATGATGACACTCATCCTAGAGGTCACACTCATCCGATCTTTCCATGAATAATCACATAGGAAACTGAGAGTTTTCACTTGAGATATTCACTTTCTCATAATAATACTGCATCATAAATATCATCTCATTATATAAATACAGGGGGTCAACACCCATGTCTTGATGGGGGGATACTAGAGTCTACTACAATAATCATCTAAGGTAAGGGATAGAAACTTGTGTAAGTGTTGGTCAGGCTAATTCAACAAACCCAACATAGGGAAAACAAATTGGAAATAAGGTTTGCTTTAGGCTTCTCGGAGGGATACAATCTCCAAGTCACTAAGTGACCTGTGGTCCATTAATCAGGATCATATTCCATACTAACCCCCATAAAAGTGAACCGAGACCACTCACTATAGAATAAGTATATTGAAAACTGAGAGGGTTCATCCGAGATACATGCTCTATCGGACTAATAAACCATCTAAATGATCAGATCTCTATACAAGGAGAGGGGGTTAATTCCTAAGGCTTGCTGGATGATAATAGACCCTACTTGAAACATCCTCCAATATAGGGGATCAGTGCCCATGTAAGTGTTGGTGATTACAATTCTACAAACCCAATATAGGGACAACTTGAATGAAATGAAGATCGCTCTGGGTCCCTTAAATTGATACATGTTCCAAGTTGCAGAGGGGTATGAGTTCCAATGAACGGGACCAAATTCCAAAATAACCCTCATATAAGTAGACTAAGACAACTCAATCAATACTAATAGAAATCAACAACAATACCCTAATCATTAAGAAGATATAGAGTGGCCAACATCCTTGGACAAGGTCATGAAGCTGCATCAAGCCCTCATAGGAATGGACCAAGGGAACACAATACACCAATACTTGTCCATGGAAGCTCAAAAATATCACAAAAAAACTTAAATTAAAGTGAATAGAGCTCAAAAATATCCTCAAAGGAGTACATGATGTGTCCCTAGGGGTATACGGTGTGTCTAAAAAAGACTACCACTGCCCATGTCTCATTTTCACTTAGGGTGATTCGTGATTCCAACTATGGAATGTGTAATGACCATTCACCGATTATTCATTGAATCATTGGCCAAATGAGAATTAAAACGATGAACACATGTAGATTAGGGAGAGAAATTACCAAAAATAAACCTAAAAGAAGAAGTGGGAGGCTTACCTAGAGTAGATTACACCCACGATGGAGGGAGAGAAGAAGCATCGAGCAGTCAGGGAGCCTTCTACACTACGTCGGGAGGGGAAGGCGTGACCACCAGAGGGATAGGTTCTCAGGAGGAGCCACCAATTATTGAGAAACAGAGGAGTATGTTTTGTAGGGAGTATGGTCCATGGGGAGGAGGAGAAGTAGGGTTCGTGTGGAGGAGGATCCACGGAAGGGGTTCGAGGGGGAGGATAAAGAGTAGGGCTAGCGGCAGAGGTATGACAAAGAGAAGATTGGGGGGGGGGGAGTTTTCACAGGGGTATAGTACCGCGAGAGACTAAGGGTGTGATAAACAGAGGATACTGTGCACTCGATTTTATATAATGGGACTATGGTTTTATCAGTGCTTTTTTAGCACTGATAAAGATCACCCTTTATCAATGCAAAAATTTTAGCCCCGATAAAGGATCCCTATATCAATTCTTTTCTAGTACTGATAAAGAAGACTTTTATCAGCATTTTTAATTATTGTTGATAAAGATTTACCTTTATCAGTGATTTTTTTATTAGCACTGAAAAAAGGTGGCTCTTCCCTTTCCCGTTTTTGTAGTAGTGTGATGTTCTCCCACTTCCATTTTTGGTATAGAAAATGGTTTCTTCAACCCTTTATACTTTTCTCATTCCACCTTGACTTACTAACATACCAGGCACAATGATTTATATTCAACTATTTCCTATTTTATATTATCCCACCAAAAGTTATCACAGAGATAACAATACATATTTCTGCTCCCTGGGTGAATAAAGAAGGTTGATCTATGTACATCATTTAGAAGATCATTATTTATCTCTGAATCGGATGGTACACATAATTGTGACCCAAATATCATGACCCCTTCCTGATCCATTTTTAATTATGAAGATTTTCCCTTTTCATGGTTTCTACCTTCTTCTAAATTTCCACATCATTCCTTTGAGCATCCTTTATTGTCTCCATAAGGGATGGTTGAGAAATAATTTAATAAAAGTTTTATGATTTTCCTTCCTCAATTATTCCCATATCCATTCTTTTCAAATATAATAAGATTTTTTCCTTCTAAATTCTTATCATTGATAATAATGAATGATCCTTTCTACTGAGCATTTTCCACCTTATTTGTTTTACCAAGATGGTAGTGGATTGATTAGTCAAAATGTTTGATGATATCCAACTATCTTTACTAGACCATATTAATCTCCTTCTGTGTGAATATATATTTGAGACTCTTGTGATTAGTATATATCTCACACTTTTTCCCATAGAGATAATGCCACTAGATTTTCATGGAAAAGATCAAAGTAGCCAACTTCAAATCATGTGTGGGATAGTTTTTCTCATGTATTTTCAATTAACTTGAGGTATAGAATATCAATTTATCATTTTTCATTACTACGCATCATAATACATTCTTTGAAGAATCATTTTACACCACAAATAGTTCTCTATTTTTCAAGAGTGTGATCACTAGCATAGCGATAAGCCTCTTTTTGAGCTCCTTAAATATTTCATCACATTCTTGAGTCCCGGAAAACTTCACTCTCTTCTGTGTCATCATGTTAATTGGGTTTAAAAATAATGAGAAGTTTTTCAAAAAATTTCAGTAATACCCAGAGAGGATAAGGAAACTATTGATCTCTATTATAGAGGTTGGCATGAGCCACTCTTCGATTACCTTTGTCTTGGAAGGGTCCAAAAAATCACTTTGTTGGTGATAACATTCCCCAAGAATGTTACTTCATCCATCAATAACTCAAATTTACTATACTTTTCAAATATTTTCTCTATTATAATAGCACAATATTCAAATTCTCCTCATGATCCTTCTTACTCTTAGAGTATATCAGAATATCTTCAATAAAGTCTACTATAGATTTTTCGAGGTAATATCTGAAGACTCTATACATTAAGTACATGAAAATTTGAAGAGACTTAGTGAGCATTAAATACATCGCTATGATAAAAAATATAGTGAACCTATCATTTTTCACATATTTTTACATGATTTCATGCCTAATGAACACTCAAATTACAAGCTAAGGATCATAACCTCTAGGGTATTTGGAAAACTATGTACATAAAATTGAGAACATGCGACTAAATAAAACATTTCTTTATTTATCATCCAATATGAGATCATACTTATTTTTAGAACTTACATCTACATAGGATATCTAGGGGAAAGCATGAACAAAAGTGATGATCTAAAAGCCCAATAAGAGAATAAACATATGAATTAAACATAGAACATGGGTTAGAAAGAATAACATGATGACATAAGGGAATGGAACATGAATAAAAATAAATAATAATAACATTTATAACATGGGAACATATAATCATGGAACTATATTAATGTGGAAACAACATATAACATGGCATAAACATGAGTCATGGCTAACTTCCAAGACTATATAACATGGTGGACAAAGTCCCATAAAGGAATCAGGTTCACTCCTTGTCCCAAAATGACATCTCATGAGACTAAAAATTGCCCAATGAATTATAGTGATATCTAGTTACACCCATCATAACATGTTCATGAATATTTCTACCAAATTAATAATAAACATAACGGTTTCCCATGGAAATAAATGGGTATCGTAATCATGTCACAAGGAATAACAAATGAGAATATCATAAATGTGTCTATAAAAGAATGAATTAAAAAAATACATGGACATTAATAAGGGAAATAGACATAGATAATTATAATTGAGGTCAAAATAAATTGAATACATGTAAAAATAATTGTTTAAGGAACTTTATAAAAAACAGTTTAGCGTGCTTTAAGAAAAATATTAAACATTCTTTAAAATGGAAAAGGCTTAATTGTTTGTATGAAACTAGAAATTAACCATGATATTTTTTTCATGATAAAATGAGTTATTATAAAAAAATAATGTTTTATTAAAATAGATTACAGATTTTACTAGAATATGGGTAAGAATTCGGGAAGTTCCCTTAAATCAGGCCTACTTGTCTGGAAGAATTGAGTATAGAACCTTTTAAACACATGTATATCCCAAAAAAATAAGGATTAATAGTTCTTGATACATGATTTTGGAATACATACACATAATTTGAAATATGTACACAAAAAGGAAAATGAGAATTTAATTTGGGTAAAAAGAGAGGAAGAGTCACTTGAAGTAATAATGGAGGTTCAGGTAGAATCCATTAACTTATGTCTGAAGGTGTTCTACATTTGATCCAAATGTCCCAAATAACCAAATTAGATTCATTAATTAATAATTAAAGAAAATTTTCTACATTTTATTGATTTAGTAAAATTTTATGAAGTTCATTCATGGCCTTTTTAATGAGTTATAATGATCAATTTCATCATTCGAGAGTGTTCATTTTCTTAGATTTCATGATCAGTTCACTTGTAAATTAGTATGGAAATTCATGTAGAATAAGTATAACTCTCCAAAGTTGAAATCATATGTTATTAATGAACTTATATAAAATTAATTGATAATATAAACCATTTGGTTATTTTTGGATGAGTATGGATCATTATATAATATTTATTGATAATCATTTTGGTTAATATGGTTGTTTTTCAATCACAATGGACTCGTTTTATTTTATCATTTATTATTATGTATATAAAATGTTTATAGAACATTAAATAGGATGTATTATATATATTATAATCTTATTCAACCATAAAAATGGTTTCATGACCAGATTTTGAAGATGGTAATATAAAATGAAAGTTCATCATCTATGATTTCAGTAAATTGAAACATCACGGGCGATGAATTCATATTTAGAACAAAAAGAGAGGATAAGAGGTATTGATGATGTATTATTACATTAACATAATAAAATAAAATTATAGATATGTTAATGGTGTTATAATTCCATTTGTAATATTGTAGGTGATGATAGAATAATAAAAGAAATATCTTGAAAAGAAAATAAAAGTAACAGAAAGAGGAATTTACCTCTTGAATTTGTCCTCCTTGAGAGCTGTCTTAAGGAAAAGGTTTTGGTCTTTTGATGATACCAATTGTAACACCCCGACCCCAGCTACCCAGAGTCGGTGCATTACATCGTAACATTGGCATGATCACAAAAGATCAAGTCTCGAAAAACCGATTAGTTTAGTAGCCTTGGAAACACTAGACACATTCATAAGTCTTACATTACATCATAAAGTGAAAAACTAATAACAAAGTCTTCATAGTCCACACTCATATCCTCTTCTGACTATCCCTGCAGGTCATTCATAAAATACTTCTTCACATCCTAGAAAATATTAAAACATTGAAAGGGGTGAGCTCAGATGCTCATTAAGGATAACAATATTGCGGAAGCTTTCATAAATAAACATAAACATTTAAGACAATGTATAACTAAAACAAAAGCCTTTTAAAATTGAACATCAACATAATATGGCAATAGTAAAATGAGATAATGCCATTCACTTCTTCACATGGATATACTACTGGTCGAATAATCACATGCAATATCAATAACCACTTTCATAATGATGGAATGCATAATGCCAGACTATCATAACCACGTAGTCAAGGCCTCGTGCCAAGACCACAAATAAGATTTTTTCAAGGCCTCGTGCCAAGACACTAGTTTGTCTCATGAGACCTGCCGATGCATCGAGGAGCTATAGCGGGCTCCACCCGTCACTTATTAAGTCCAATGCATTCCTCATATGAATAGGTTTAAACATATCATAAACCATAACATAATCGTATCACATAAAACATGAATAAAGGAAACATAACATTTCCACATTTCAATCACAAGATATCAATACAACACATTGATATAATAAAAATGCTTTCAAAACCATTTTCAATAAAAGAAAGTTAAAACTTTGTATTTATTTTTCATTAAAAAATTGATGGCTTGTAGAGGAAGCCGAATCTCAAATAATGGTCACGGTGGAGGAGAAGTCATTGTCGCCGCATAAGTACGGAAAGAAAAACATTCCCTTTTGTCGTTTAGTAAAACTCTTTGTATAAAAAAGATTCCTTTTGAATAAACATAAAAGTCAAAGGGGTTTATACACCGTATAAAAGAAAGTTGTGTATAAAGCCAAATATGCCTCAATGAAAGGAGATTGAGACGAAGTCCTTAAAAAGATCATTTTTAAAATAAAATAGATCTATTATGTGTATTCACTATAGTTACACATAAAGAATACAAAATAAGACATAATAATATTATGACATAATTTGAAAGTAGGAGATTAACCCATAGAGTGGAAGTTGGGTTAAGAAATTCCCTTACCTTGCGTCTTGTCCTGACTTGACCGTTCTTTAACGTCCCGAATAATAAACTAGAGTTAATTTCTATTTACTTAAGAACCTTTTTCATGTTCATTATTCCTTTTATATCCCTTATTACCATGTTATGAACATTATGTAATTATTAAAGTTTATAATGATCATTTTGTCGATCTTATGTACTTGAGTCAAAAAATAAACTTCTTATAATTACAAGTTGTTCATGTGGTGAAATATCCATTATATCCAGAATTATATTCATGATTTAGATATCATATATATCATAT
Organism: Viscum album; assembly: GCA_963277665.1. NCBI lineage: Eukaryota > Viridiplantae > Streptophyta > Magnoliopsida > Santalales > Viscaceae > Viscum > Viscum album. The sequence goes on along the minus strand of OY728155.1, from coordinate 210,218,767 downwards.
ATATACATTATATACATTCATTTATAATATTACGTGACATTTAGAGGTAAGAAATGAAATGCACCATTCATGGAGACGGTAAGTCGTACGTACGCATGAACACTACTTTCATTTCTATTTCGTATTTAATGGAATGAAATCATAATGATATAAATGTATAATATAATTTAAGTATAATATAGTTTATAATACCATTTACTCCATCCTTTATACATCCCACATATGGCATTAACGATTCAAATCACTTTGAGGGGGCGGTAGTCCGCACTTCCTAAAATGAAATTATCGCGTTTTACCCATAATGGAAATAATAAAGTATGCCATAAATGATAAATAAAGAAGCATAAGTAAAACATAAACATATTATATATCATATATAAAAATAGTTACATCTTAATGGCCACCTTTGAAGGTGTTATATGAGTGTTGAACAATCATCGTTTCGTGAGGCAGAAATTCGCCATCCACAGAAACCGTATGTTCTTTAACCATTAGATGTAGGTGTGTGTAAGTGTAGCTCTAATACTTCTTATAACAACATCCTAGTATATTGAGGATACTGGTGTTGTTACAAAAGAAATGAATAAAAAGAGTTTAGGTGGTTGGAGAAGAAAAATAAAACAAAACAACATTAGAGAAGACATTACCTCAAAATCGGGTAACTCTTTTTGATTTGAGCCAAAGGCTTCCTTGGGAAGAGTTCTGCCCAAAGTGAGGCTTCTAGGAGTAATAGAGGGATGTTGGGAGAGTATTTGGGCAGAGTTTGGCCAAGCCAAATGGCTTGAAGGTGTGAATAAGGTGGGAGAGGTGGGGGCCTTTTATAAGTGGAGAGGAGGGGCTCTTTTGGAATGATTGAAATGTTACATTATTAAACAATGATTATTCGGATTCTAAAGGTCCCCCACTTATATAATTCGAGGCTAAGGTGATAAGGGTTCGAAATCGCCTCATACAATTGGCTTTGGACAAGTGTAAGCCTTGGATTTTGCATTATCTTCCCATTTTTTTTAAATCGTTAAATAATGAGGTCATCGCTGCATCATCATGATGTCATACATAATTTAATTTATTTAATGTCTAAAAATTATAAAAAAAATATTATGATGTAGGAAATCTTTTTAGCTTTCTAATTAATATTTATAATCAAAATTTGGACTTGTGTAACCCAACTTAAAAACTGTTTTAGTAAAACAACTCATGTTTGTGTCAATTTAATTTTAACATTAAATAAATATATATTAATGTCATTTTCCAACTAAAGTGGATCCATGGGGTCCCCAAGTTGACCCATGGGTTGTCTTGGTCGGCCATGACTCCATCAATAGGAGTAGGACAAGTGTCATACTCATCTCATATTATTATAACATTATTTTTTTACCTTAAACTACACTAATTACCTCTAATCGCGATTAAGAACTTAAAAGTTACTATTCACCAAAAATTATTTTAATCTCATTGAACCATATTTTACTTCTTAATGACAACCATGTATGTCGGATTTTTGAAAATCAAATCACAGAAGTGGTAATATTTCATTTAAATGAAAAATCGGTTATTTAACTACCACTTAGTGGTTTCACTATTCATCAAAAATTGAAGTTTTTCAGAACAAAGCCAAAATTTCACCCTAAGCTATAATTGATATTCCGAATTCAAAAATGATGTCTATTTTAAAAAATTCCAAACATATAAGTTGCATTAATTAATTTTATAATTAATTCCCGCTGTCACAACAAATAGCGTGTTTTAAGAAACAATTTATATCAAAAGATTGACAATTGTTTATGACCAATTTCAATGTTAAATTAATTCTAATGACCACCATTGGATAAAATGGTAAAAATATATTCTAATTATACTTTAAAACCACTAAATAATATAACTTATCACTATAAATTATTTTTATTAAAAAATTTGTTTTAATTATTTTTCACTATTCATAAAAATTCGGAAGTTCTCAGAAAATTACAAAAAATTCAACATAGGCCAATTTCAATATTAGGAATACAAAAATGAAGTCCATTTTGAAATATAAAATTTCAATAATTTTAAAAAGTCATTATTACTATTTATAATGGCTACTATGATTAGTCGCGGTGTTTTAGAACTCGAAGTTGCGTACAATGCAAGCTATTGCATTATTGAATGAGAAGTGTATCATGGAAGCTCGGGGTGTTACATTCTCCTCTCCTTCAATAAATTGCGTCCTCGCAATTTGAAATTTTTCTTTGAAAATAAAAGGTTGAAAAGAGAAAATACCTTTGAGGAAAACCCACGTCGGAAATAAGATTAATAAAATTTAGACTTAATAAGAGGGAAAGGGAAATGAAAAAGTCACCACCCAATTATGATCTCGATTAGGAGAACATTGGTGGCAATTAGAGACATATAATTGGAGGAAAAACGTAAATATTTGTAGGGAGTGATTGAGGTCATCAATTACAATCAACTGTCAAATTGAGGGCCTCAAAGCCTTCAATCTATGTTTATTTAAAATAGCATCAGTTCAACAAGACATAAGGTATTAGGATAACGCATTTTTTTTTAATATCCCTTTACTAAAGTTTAAGAATTAATTTATTCATTGAATAAGAGATAGGTATATATATATTTATGATTGACAATTAGAGTTTCAACCTTCAACTCATCTTTCACTCAAAAAGATAATAGAACTCTAAAATATTATACTTATCCTAATTATATAAGGTTCCAAATGTTAACACATACCATTTAGATTATTTTGTAATAACTAGGGACTTCCTGTAGGCTAGTGGTAGGAAATAAAGGCCTGTCGCACTATGGTTGTGGGTTCGATTCCTGCAGCTTTGTCTGACACGACGGGTTATGCCCCACCCCGCAGGTTGTCCTTTTCCTAAAAATATAGTACTATAATATTCCAAAAATAATCTTCATAAATGTTTTAACATTAAACAATACTATCCAAAGATTAACTTAATCCATTCCAACCTTTATAGTTATCCAAACTAACTCCATCCAGACTTTCTCTAAAGGGTCGTTAAATTCCAAAATCAATTGTAACCTCAGATTCCCCAAACAAAGTAAAGTTTCTCTTAGTGTCACATACTAAAAATATGATTACCTTCATCATATTAAATCCATGTACTGCAGTATAATCCTTATATATATATCACATTATTATTATAACCATAATCTAGTTCTTGAGTCCAAAAACACAAATACAATAATTATTCCGCTTCAACTGTAGTCACAGCATAAGATTGGCCTTGATCCCTTGGCCTTTTCTGAGGTAAGTTTCCTTGACGCTTAGGAGATTCATTTGCATAATGACCCATTTCTCTACAATTGTAGCATTCAACTTTGATAGCCTCTTTCTTTCCCTTGCAATCACGAGCCTGGTGACCCTTTTCTCCACATTTATAACAAACTCCCATTCCTTTTAGGCACGTACCAGGGTGATTCTTCCCACAATTATCACATAATGGAAAATCCTTCTTTCCCTTTTTCCCTTTATCTGTCTCTTGTTCCACCGTTCTCTTATTCTCTTGCTTTACTTTGTTGTCATAAGACTTAGAGAATTCCTTTTCTGTCTTGATAGCACACGAGACAATATCTTCGTATGATGAGAAGGATTGTGATACTAAAGCTCGACGGAGAAATGGTTTTAACCCATCAAAGAAACGATCAATCTTACTCCTTGGGTTACGTATATAATCGGTAGCATGCCTCGCTAACCTTGTAAAGTTAGCCTCATACTTTGCGACATTCTCATCCTCCTTCTGCATCAGACTCACAAATTGCCTTTCCATATCTGCTCGATGGTCTCGAGGAAAGTATTTTTCTAAGAAAAGCTCTTTGAACTCCCTCCATTCCATATTTGATACATCATCATCTTCCTTTGTGTTTTGAATCAGCGACCACCACTGATCGGCATCTCCAGTGAGGCGGTAAACTGCCATGACAACCTTCTCCCTTTCACTACTCCCCAAGGCATGGAATATTTTCTCTAAGGAATTTATCCATTTCTCAGATACTAATGGATTTATACTCCTATTGAAGGTTGGTGGTTGTTGCCTCATGAAACGGTCTAGCATTGATCCTCCACGTTGCGGATCAGGGTGCTCCATACGAGTAAGGTTATTATTCATAACCTGTGTGAGTTGTCCCAGTATGGTAATAAGTTGATCAACACCAGTTGTATCTCCAGATCCACAATAATTATCTTGAGCAGGAGGGAAATCCCTACACGGAGTTCGTGCATTGATACGGTTTCCATTCCTTCCACTAGGCGCCATTTCTAAACAATGGCATAAACTAGATTAGTTTATGAATCAAAATACATAATTCCATACTTATAAAATACTTAACATAAATTGAACTATTTATGGATATAATCCATAATCATAAAAATGTTTTCTTTGAGGAAGTATATACTCATAAACCCTTCATAATGATTTGTAAAGAAAATGAGAGTTATCCTAAGCATATCCCCCGGGAGTGTCGTAACCAAGAGTGCAGCAAGGCCCGTTGTCGTGCACCAGTTCCTGTTCGAGTCTAGCTCAAAGCAGTGTTTTCGGGTTTTACCCCTAGGTACATCTGTTCCAGAGCCGCCTCTACCTGCTCGTATCCAGACAGGGATGTATTTCTCGGAAAACTCACAACATCTCTATAATACCAAAATTCTAGGAAGTTCTTCTATACTAATCCTCAAAGTTCATCTTAGGTCTATGTGCTCTAATCAGAGTTTATCTAAATCTAGCTTCCAAGGTTAGTACTAAACTGCCTCTGATACCAACTGTAACACCCCGACCCCAGCTACCCAGAGTCGGTGCATTACTTCGTAACATTGGCATGATCACAAAAGATCAAGTCTCGAAAGACCGATTAGTTTAGTAGCCTTGGAAACACTAGACACATTCATAAGTCTTACATTACATCATAAAGTGAAAAACTAATAAAAAATTCTTCATAGTCCACACTCATATCCTCTTCTGACTATCCCTGCAGGTCATTCATAAAATACTTCTTCACATCCTGGAAAATATTAAAACATTGAAAGGGGTGAGCTCAGATGCTCAGTAAGGATAACAATATTGCGGAAGCTTTCATAAATAAACATAAACATTTAAGGCAATGTATAACTAAAACAAAAGCCTTTTAAACTTGAACATCAACATAATATGGCAATAGTAAAATGAGATAATGCCATTCACTTCTTCACATGGATATTCTACTGGTCGAATAATCACATGCAATATCAATAACCACTTTCATAATGATGGAATGCATAATTTCAGACTATCATAACCACGTAGTCAAGGCCTCGTGCCAAGACCACAAATAAGATTTTGTCAAGGCCTCGTTCCAAGACACTAGTTTGTCTCATGAGACCTACCGATGCATCGAGGAGCTATAGCGGGCTCCACCCGTCACTTATTAAGTCCAATTCATTCTTCATATGAATAGGTTTAAACATATCATAAACCATAACATAATCGTATCACATAAAACATGCATAAAGGAAACATAACATTTCCACATTTCAATCACAAGATATCAATACAACACATTGATATAATAAAAATGCTTTCAAAACCATTTTCAATAAAAGAAAGTTAAAACTTGGTATTTATTTTTCATTAAAAAAAATGATGGCTTGTAGAGGAAGCCGAATCTCAAATAATGGTCACGGCGGCGGAGAAGTCATTGTCACCGCATAAGTACGGAAAGAAAAACATTCCCTTTTGTCGTTTAGTAAAACTCTTCGTATAAAAAAGATTCCTTTTGAATAAACATAAAAGTCAAAGGGGTTTATACACCGTATAAAAGAAAGTTGTGTATAAAGCCAAATATGCCTCAATGAAAGGAGATTGAGACGAAGTCCTTAAAAAGATCATTTTTAAAATAAAATAGATCTATTATGTGTATTCACTATAGTTACACATAAAGAATACAAAATAAGACATAAAAATATTATGACATAATTTGAAAGTAGGAGATTAACCCAAAGAGTGGAATTTGGGTTAAGAAATTCCCTTACCTTGCGTCCTGTCCTGACTTGACCGTTCTTTAATGTCCTGAATAATAATCTAGAGTTAATTTCTATTTACTTAAGAACCTTTTTCATGTTAATTATTCCTTTTATATCCCTTATTACCATTATATGAACATTATGTAATTATTAAAGTTTATAATGGTCATTTTGTCGATCTTAGGTACTTGAGTCAAAAAATAAACTTCCTATAATTACAAGTTGTTCATGTGGTGAAATATCCATTATATCCAGAATTATATTCATGATTTAGATATCATATATATCATATATATACAGTATATACATTCATTTATAATATTACGTGACATTTAGAGGTAAGAAATGAAATGCACCATTCATGGAGACGGTAAGCCGTACGTACGCATGAACGCTACTTTCATTTCTATTTCGTATTTAATGGAATGAAATCATAATGATATAAATGTATAATATAATTTCAGTATAATATAGTGTATAACACCATTTACTCCATCCTTTATACATCCCACATATGGCATTAACGATTCAAATCACTTTGAGGGGGCGGTAGTCCGCACTTCCTAAAATTAAATTATCGCGTTTTACCCATAATGGAAATCATAAAGTATGCCATAAATGAGAAATACAGAAGCATAAGTAAAACATAAACATATTATATATCATATATAAAAATAGTGACATCTTAATGTCCACCTTTTAAGGTGTTATATGAGTGTTGAACAATCATCGTTTCGTGAGGCAGAAATTCGTAATCCACAGAAACCGTATGTTCTTTAACCATTAGATGTAGGTGTGTGTAAGTGTAGCTCTAATCCTTCTTATAACAACATCATAGTATATTGAGGTTACTGTTGTTGTTACAAAAGAAATGAATAAAAAGAGTTTAGGGGGTTGGAGAAGAAAAATAAAGCAAAACAACATTAGAGAAGACATTACCTCAAAATCGGGTAACTCTTTTTGATTTGAGCCAAAGGCTTCCTTGGGAAGAGTTCTGCCCAAAGTGAGGATTCTAGGAGTAAGAGAGGGATGTTGGGAGAGTATTTGGGCAGATTTTGGCCGAGCCAAATGGCTTGAAGGTGTGAATAAGGTGGGAGAGGTGGGGGCCTTTTATAAGTGGAGAGGAGGGGCTCTTTTGGAAAGATTGAAATGTTACATTATTACAAAATGCTTTTCGGATTCTAAAGGTCCCACACTTATATGATTAGAGGCTAAGGTGATAAGGGTTCGAAATATCCTCATCCAATTGGCTTTGGACAAGTGTAAGCCTTGGATTTGGCATTATCTTCCCATTTTATTTAAATCGTTAAATAATGAGGTCATCGCTGCATCATCATGATGTCATACATAATTTAATTTATTTAATGTCTAAAAATTATAAAAAAAATATTATGATGTAGTAAATCTTTTTAGATTTCTAATGAATATTTATAATCAAAATTTGGACTTGTGTAACCCCACTTAAAAACTGTTTTAGTAAAACAACTCATGTTTGTGTCAATTTAATTTTAACATTAAATAAATATATATTAATGTCATTTTCCAACTAAAGTGGCTCCATGGGGTCCCCAAGTTGACCAATGGGTTGTCGTGGTCGGCCATGACTCATCCAATAGGAGTAGGACAAGTTTCATGCTCATCTCATATTATTATAACATTATTTTTTTACCTTAAACTACACTAATTACCTCTAATCGCGATTAAGAACTTAAAAGTTACTATTCACCAAAAATTATTTTAATCTCATTGAACCACATTTTACTTCTTAATGACAACCATGTATGTCGGATTTTTGAAAATCAAATCACAGAAGTGGTAATATTTCATTTAAATGAAAAATCAGTTATTTAACTACCACTTAGTGGTTTCACTATTCATCAAAAATTGAAGTTTTTCAGAACAAAGCCAAAATTTCACCCTAAGCTATAATTGATATTCCGAATTCAAAAATGATGTCTATTTTACAAAATTCCAAACATATAAGTTTCATTAATTAATTTTATAATTAATTCCCGCTGTCACAACAAATAGCGTGTTTTAAGAAACAATTTATATCAAAAGATTGACAATTGTTTATGACCAATTTCAATGTTAAATTAATTATAATGACCACCATTGGATAAAATGGTAAAAATATATTCTAATTATACTTTAAAACCACTAAATAATATAACTTATCACTATAAATTATTTTTATTAAAAAATTTGTTTTAATTATTTTTCACTATTCATAAAAATTCGGAAGTACTCAGAAAATTACAAAAAATTCAACATAGGCCAATTTCAATATTAGGAATACAAAAATGAAGTCCATTTTGAAATATAAAATTTCTATAATTTTAAAAAGTCATTATTACTATTTATAACGGCTACTATGATTAGTCGCGGTGTTTTAGAACTCGAAGTTGCGTACAATGCAAGTTATTGCATTATTGAATGAGAAGAGTATCATGGAAGCTCAGGGTGTTACACCAAGAGATACTGGATATGTAGGTGGGGATTGGGAATATATTTTAGTATAATTTGAACATTTTATAAGGCTTGAGGGGTGTGAGGATAAGAGTTGGTGAGGAGTGGTATTTATAGTGGAGGAGGGGGTGTTTTCTCATTATTTTAATCATTAGTTTATTATTTTGGATTGATACTATAAATAATCTGATAATTATCATTTAAAATTTAAAATTAATCAATGATAGTTTGATATTTTGGGATTACATCATAAATAAATCATCTATGACTCCATAATTCATGTATTTAGCTATTATCGTAAATTATCGTATTTTATTATTCACAAAAAAATTCAACTATTTTGGAAAAATCCAGAAAACTAACCCTAAATTTTTTTTGAAATGAAGAAATTAAAAATGAACTCCATTTTATGAAAATATTTTTAAAAATATGCGAAATTTAATTTTTAATTAAAATCATTATTTACGCAAAAAATACATACTTTAAATTTATAACTTATTTTATAACACTTTGAAAAATTAACTAAGGTTACATAAAATTATATTATAATTATAAGGAATAAAAATATTAATTTATGAATACATTTTATAAAAATAAATCCCCTTTTAAATTATTATATTAATCATAAAATTGTAATTAAATATTTATGACTTACAAAAATACCAACACTTAATTAATAATTTTTAAAGTATTTATTTACTTATACTATGATATAATTATATCATATTTTCACTTATATAATGTATAAATTTTATTTATACATTCCTTGGTGAGGTTACTATTCAATTTTTCGGTTTACTATTCATAAGGGTCACATTAGTATTCCAATGGACAAGTTACTATTTCATCAGTATATGTTCCTTAACTTCTAGAAATACCTTTTATTTCATTCATTCGTCATTTATAATGTTTTTAATGTGTTCTATGTGATTTTATGTGGTTATAAAATATTAAATAATTATAAGAAGTTAATTTCCATTTATAAAACTTTGGTTCATTACATAAGGAGTCGTAGACTCACTGATACTCTTCCAACACGTTTTAAGGTGCTCGATCTGAAGATTAAACATGGGAGATCCACCAAAAAGAGTGGGAGGAAGGGGGTTTATGCATGGAGGGATCTCTAGGTGAGTGATGGTGGAAAATGGGGTCAATCCCACTTAAGTTTGGAGGAGGAGAAGGTAATTTAATGAGGTGCATAGTTAGGCTACACGGTTTGGTTAACCGTTCACCAATCGTGAAGCTCCCAATAGCCAAGAGCCACACCCTACATGGTTTTTCTGCATGGTTTGGGACACCTGTGCACCAACCATGTTGTACTACTAGTTAAGTGGCACAAACCATACATGTTAAGCACCCGGTTTGGAAAACCATGTGTTTTTCGTGTTCCAACCTCTATAGTTTCTTACAGACATTCCACATGTCCATGTTCCCCACCCTACACGGTTTAAAAAACTGTGCAAAATATCATCAAGAGCCACACCGTTTTTCCTAGAGGATTATATGATTTAAAAAACCATGTGCCCATATCTATCTCTCCCAGAAAGTAATTTTTTAGTGACCAAAACACCCTAAACCTTAATGGAAGACCCGAGAAACCTCTCAGGCCTTAAAAAATCTGGAAAGCACTTTTAAGTTTCAAAATCCCTAGATTTACATTCTAATTTTTTTTTTTAAAGTTTGGCCCATCCAACGAATAAAAATTTCAAATTCCTTTGGAAAAAATTCTATATTTCGAAAATAGAAGAAATTACAAATATTTTTCCTTTTTATATTATGTATTCTTGTATTTAAATTTTAGTTATTGAATAAATTGATGAAGCAAGGAGAAATATAGTTAAAACTTGATGTGGTAGGAAATGATACGATTTCCCAGTGAGAAACCAAATGGGATGGGAGAAAGAATACAGAGTCTTGTGGTGATTCTCACTCAGATCTATCAATTTATAAAAAATTAGGAAACCCATGTTGAGCTCCCAAGCAGGTTAATAAAGGATCAAGTTACTATTGAATATTTCATGGGATAACATCAACCCTCATTTAGTGTATATTCCAATTTAAATTTTCGTGAGAAATGGATCAGTGTAATGGAAAAGGTATTTTCTTTCTTTAGTTCTCGAAACATGAGAAGGTTGTGTTGGGTGTTTGTTGTTTAAATTTCCATGATGAAAATTAGTGGACTCCCATTAAGAAGATAATGGAAATGTATGAATTATGATATGTGGAGTGGGATGCATTTGATAAAGTATTATTCACAAAATATTTTCCTTAAACTCTTCACATAAATACTGAGATAGAATTCATGTAGTTAGAATAAAAGGAGTATAATTCTATGTGAAATTATGAATAAAACCTCACGATGCCTTCAAGGTATGCCTCTAGTTTTATTTTTAACACAAATAGTAAAATCAATCATTTCTTTAGTAGCATATATCCATTCCCTTGAAATGAATTATCCATAAGAGACTTTATAATATGTGAATATATTTTCCAATGTGAACTAAAATTGGAGATGAAAACTAAGGACTCATTATTTTGGAGAGAGAAAATGGAAATAAGATTATCATGGAAGCTCTGATAATAAATCTCCATGGGGAAAGAAATTTCAACTACTTTTATATAAAAAAAATGTTGGAAGAAACACCCATTAAATCTTTTAATAGGGTCTGTATGATGTTTTAAATATGATAGAGTAGGCAATCAATCACACAATTATTGAAAAGATAAGAAGAGTCCAATTGACATAATGTAAAATAAGAAGGCCCTAGCTAATGCACCACCCACACTTCAATGATTCTAATTCAAGGATTATTATAATTATTCATATAAATTCCTTAAAGCTAGAGATAATTAAGATATTAGACACTAAAAAACTCCTAAACTAACATTGGAAGGAAGAGTGTATGTTATCTTTATCGCTAAGGTGGATTATGATAATGAATTGATGTATGGTACACTCATTCTCAACTCTAGAGTTGTTAATGCATTATTTTATTCTGGTTCATCACATCCATTCATGTCATACAAGTTTTCTAAAAAGTTGATTCACCACCATAAGATTTTGATATTAAATTATCCATGAAAACAGTTGGTTCCATGGTGATCATGTCTGAGATATATAACTCTTCTCTAATAAAAGTTTATGGGAAGATATTTTCTATGAATCTATTTTATAATCCCTTAGTATATTTTTACATAATATTCGGTACATATCGACTTTCCCTAAATAGATCACATATCAATTATTGGGTTAGGGAATATCATTTCATATACTAAATCACCATATTATCAAACATCAATATAATGATAATAATGAACTCCCTTTGGAAAAACATTCTATAATATAGGTCTTAATACCCAACAATAAGGTAATTCTAGCTCAAATTATCATGGAATATATCATCATTGATGACATAACTGCTATAAAAGAATATCGTGATGTTTTTATGGATGAATAACATGGTCTTCTGTTAAAGTCTAATGTTTAGTTTTTGATTGAATTAATATCTAGATCCCTACCTATCTTAGAGATTCCATATATAATGGAAATACATGTTTTGGAAGAATTAAAAAATTATCTATAAGAGAGTATTGAAATGGTTTTTATATGCCCCAGTTCTTCACCAAGGGGTACACTAGTCCTCTTTGTATAAAATATCGATTGATCAAGGCATCCTTTTATGATTATAATGAGGTTAAAAAAAATAATGATAAATAAGATGTTTTTTCTACCTAAATTAATAATATGATCGATCAACTGAAAGTATCTCAAAACTTCTCAAATATTGACTTTAAATATGGATGTCGTAAATTAAGGGTCAAAATGTAAGATATTTCCAAGAAAAATTTGTATATGAGTTGTGGGATCTATAAATTTATATTCATTCCATTGTGGATTACAAATGATATTTTTATATTCATGTAGTCACAATGAAGATAATATTTATAGATCATTCAAAGATGGAAGTTATCAAACAATGTCTCAGACTGACTACATTAATAGAAATATAAAGTTTTCTTAGATTATCAAGATACTACATATGATTTGTGAGATATTTCGCATGATTGTCCAATCCTATAACCATGTTAACATAAAAGAGAATAAATTTACTCTAAATTGGAGAATTCAAGGAAACATTTAATAAGTTTAAGAAGATATTGGTATTTGCATGTGTGATTACATTACCATCAAAGGGATAAGACTTTAATATTAATCCCCATGTGGAATGATAAGATAATTACTTATTCCTCATTTAAATTAAATACACATTATTTTAATTACCCAACACATGAATTGGTGCTAGAAATAGTGATCTTTGTATTAAATATTTAGAGTCATTTTATCAATAGAGATAAGTGTGATATCTATACTGACCAAAATAGATTGAAATATATATATCCAAATATAAAGAGTTAAAAATTCATCAAAGGATGTGGATGGAATTGATCAAAGACTATGAATCCTCAATACATTTCCACTCAGGGAAAGAAAAAAAGTTAATTGATGCTCTAAGTATGAAAGATCATGCAACATTATCCATGACTTGGGTAGAAAAAATCCCAATAATAATGGCTTTACAAAGGATGAATTGTGAATTCATAAGAGAAGGTGTGGAATCCTATCTTTACTAAATGAATTCTCAACCATCTATCTACGTGATGATTAATAAATCCCATAAATATGATGTGTATATATAGAAAAATGTAGTGAATATTTTGGATTTAAAATTTGATAAAGATCAATTTACATGGTTTGTAACCCATATATGAATTCCATTAAAACCAAAACTAAAGAAGGAATTGTCGGATGATGCACACAACACATATTTCTCTATTAATCCATGAAGAATGAAGATATTTAAAGAGATAAAGAAAAAACATAGGTGTGATAACATGATGAGGGATATTGTAAAATATGTACCAAAATGCATGGTATTCCATCAAGTTAAGTCTACATGAAAAAATTATAAGGGGATGATTCAACCATTTTAACACTATGAGATTTTTATGAAACATTTATCTTTAAATAATTTTATTTCTTTGAAGCTTTCATTGAATGAAACAACGTGTTTAAATAAACAATGTAACACTATTAAAATATTATGTGTCTCTTATATCCAGGCAATTATATTAGTGAGAATTAATAGTAATAAATAAATTATGAAAATTTATGTGGTATATACACTTAGAAAATAAATTCATGATTGAAATTAAAAGCAAAAAATATTTTGAAATAAAAGTGAAGTTTCTCTGAAAAACGTTATTTTTTGTATACAATGAATTTTATATTATTATTTAAAATTAATCCATATGGTAGAATTATATTAAATAAATTTATATATTATTTACTTGATCAGAGTTTTTATACAATAAAAAAATATTTTTCTAACAATAGGACAACAATAAATCAAGTTTTATGCGTAAAGATGTATTTTTTCTAAAAATCAGTTTTTGTCACATTTTGAAAACATTAAACCTAATTTATTAAATTTATAGGTATTGAATTATATAAAATAAATTAAATATTTATAATAAATAGGTTTAAACTTTGAAATTAATCCCTTTTTATTTTTTGTCAATATGAATAATAACAGTGGTAAAATTTATCACCTCAGTCAAGGGTAAATCAGGTTAATCTAGGTTCAAACTATGTGATAGGTCCATAATTATTCTTTCTAATTATTAAAAGAATAATTAAATTATACTATTAACAACTAAGGTTTTAAATTGAGTAATTTAATGGACACATTTCCATTAAAATGACTTATATATTTTTTAAATGAAAGGAAGTGACAAAATGTCTCACAAATAGTTTTAAATTTCATTTATGTGTCAAATTGGGGAAACCAATAGTTATTAATGAATATTAATTGTAATTTTTTTTCATAATAAAATTATATTAATTATGTTAATTTATTTACAATTTTTATTAATTTAATAATTACATTATATTCTTACACAACACTGATGTAGTAATTGGTCAATTAATGAAAAAATAAAATAAATATTATTAAAAATATTAAAAGTATTTTAATTTGAGACAATTAAGGTGATTAATTAATTTTATATAAGTCTATAAATTTTTGGAATGTTTTAAAATAATTGGTTTAAGTTATACGTGTCTTCTTGATGTTATTAAAGTCAAGGTAATGAATAGTGTCAAAATTGACAATAATGATATATTATGAAAATAATATATTATAAAATTATTTAAAAATCAAAAAAATGTTAAATAATTAAAATGGAGATAATAAGTTGTCTAATATTTTATCCCTTATCCATTTATGATTTAATAGTTACCTTATATGTAAAATTTAAACCTTTTAAGAGTGAAAACTATTGTTACTGCGTTAATGTTTAAATAGGTCAATTAAGGCGTTAAACCAAAGGATATGGTTTAAAATAGCCATTAAACCTATAAAAATTTTATTTATAGATGATATTGAAACCATATAATATATTAAGTTATAATTCATAACAATTTGGATGTATTTGTCTCTAGAATATTCTTATTACATTTTATTATTTTAGGAAATTTCAAAAGTGCCCATCGCCTCAGTTATAAAAGGACACATCCTCCCTACCTTATTTAAACCACTTGGAGACTTGTATATCAACCATACTCTACAAATTTATCTTATAAAATTACCTATTAACATTATAGAGGTGATTGTATTCCAAAATACTACCCCTATATCCCTTTATAAGAGATCTAAATGAGTCGTTTCAAAAATGATGTAATCATTCTAACTGATCACATTATTTTTCAAATATTTTTTACCTCCTATAAATCTGTTATATTTATCATAAATAAATAACTTCAATATCATAAATATTATTAAATGTTATTATTATTATTAAAAAACCATTATACACCCTTTTCTTCTCCCCTTATGTCCTCCCTTCTCGTGCTTTTTCCATAGATTCTCCCCTTGTTCTTTCGCCAGGTATCCTTTGGGGTTGGTTCAATCCTGCTTTTCCCATCATCCATTCTCCTCACTTTCACTTCAGAGAAGGTGTTTGGGTTTTTACCTAGGTCTTCATTACCGCCCTCTAACCTCAAGTTCCACCATTCCTCTCTAGGTCAGATCTAGAGCGATGAAATATCTATGGTTTTGGGCTTGAGGTTCGGAGATTTTGGGTCCTATCAGTGTCTTATTATTCTTACCTAGTGGTTTTCATTCCCCTTTTTCCCTTCTCTTTCTAGGTTTTGGCTTCTATTTCATTCATGGTGTTTTGGGTGTTGGTTTTTTTTCTCTGGTTGATCGCCTGCTAAGGAGTCTCAAGGATAATCTTTGTTGGCCCCACCCTGCTCGCCTCTCTGATCGGGTTCTAGGATTCCACTTCCATTTCAAATGAGGGTTTTGAGGTGGCCTTTCAAGTGATTTGGGATGTGCGTTCGGGTAGCTGGTGTCTTGTGGTGTCTTATTCTTCATTGGCTCTGGGTGTTTTTAGTGATAGCTTTGTAAAGGTTTCATTGTTCTCCTCCTTGTTTCTAGTTGGCATTTCTTCTTATGGATTTTTGGATGATGATATTTTGATCTAATTTTCTTTGTGAGTTTTGTTTCTCTGTTATATCTACTGATTTTCCAAGGATGAGTGTTTTTTTTCAAAAGTATTGGGGTTCGGCGATGTTTGCTTTGACGTCCGGTGATGGTGACGATGGAGATTTTTGATGTTAATGGCGGCGTTCTGTTGGTGAAAGAGGTGATGTCATGATGGTGCTAATAGAGTGGTTGATGGAGTGGTATCATATAGTTGTAGGGTTCATGTATCGGGGAATTAATTATTATCTATTTGAATTTTGAAAAGGGTGTGTGGGATGTTTCGAGGAGCGGTGAAGTTGGTGTAGTTTGAATTTTTTTGAATTTTGGAATTTTTAATGTGAAATTTGTTTTTGGGGGGTCCATGAATGATTATGAATGTTTTTTATGGTTACCAATTTTAAATAAAGTGTCTTGAATGATAATATCATGTCTACCATCTTACTATATAATCTTTTGAAAAATGATAACATCACTCGTGCGTACGTATGGACTAACATCTCCACGATGCAGTGTGATTCGTTTTTCATTTATATTTTACATGGATGGAAATAAAGATAAATTTAATGAATATATATAATATATATGATATAATACTGATTTTTTAAAAGTTAATTATTATTTCCCTTTGTTTCATTCCATCATTCTGAAAATGGAAACAACGTCCATGCGTACGTACAACCCATCATCTCCATGAACTGTGTAATTTAGTTTTCTATCTATACTTTTTTGAATGATTATAAATATGTATATAATTAATATATATGATGTTTATAACAAGATTAAAATTTTGGAAATGATCTATCCCTGATAAATGTATAAAGACCAGGGCTTTCAAATAGAAATTTGCTTTGAAAACAAAGCAGTTATCACCCAGAAGAGCGATTTTAATAACTAATTATTAATAAACAGGTGATAATATGTTATAAAAATAAATAAATGGTATGATAGATATATTTTTATAGAATTAATTTATAATAAATAAATATTTATTATACTGGAGGTTTTAACATGAATAATGAATAGTGAGACTTGAAGTATGGTTTTATTTCACAATCTCATCATTATTCAGGATTGTTTATGTTTCGGTCTCTACTGGGGAATATTTCACCTACATGTCCATGTTTTATCAAAAAAATTTAATTTTTGTTACAATTTCCTAAAATATTTATAATAATTTTTACCCATGCCTTATTTTTTACAAAATGGTGTGAAAGTTATATTTTTTTTTGTTTTCAAATTGAGGTTCTTTGTGAATTTTCAAATAAAAATATAGAAGTAATTTTTTTTAACTTATACAGAATGAGTGTATTTTTCTTACATCATGACACTATAATGATTTTAATATTTATTTATAATTATACAAGATTATTTTCAAATAAAATGTTTCATTTATAATTGCGTATTTATTTTAAAAAAGAAAATTTATTTTCCTTAAGAATTATTCCAAGTGATATTTTAAAAAACAACATTCCATATAAGATGAAATCATTTGATGTTAATTAAACTAAACTAGGGATATTATTCAAAGATACCATACTTATTCTTTCTCTGTATGTTTTGTGTTTATGATTAAAATATAGAATGTTTTTGAAGCCCGTTTCTTTTCATGGTCCTGATATAATGAATGTTTACCAGTCATGTGGCACACATATGTATGGTTTTCATTATTCCATGGGTGAGACCTATATCTTCCTCCAATTAATTGGGTAATTTATTATACCTCACGAGGTAATTTTGGGAAAAAAATCAATGTTCTTGATTAGTTATGGGAAACAAGTCGATGTACTTGATTCGTTATGGGAAATAGGTGTTGGTGCCTAATCTAATTGTATTTTTAGTTAAACATAACATATTAAATGGTTTCTATATGTATAATGATTCCACACACATTTATGACATTAAATTTTGATTCATTATTAAATTATGATGAATTATCATTCTTATGATTCATGTATTTTGAAATGTTAATTTTTTATGCCATAACTCAGGTTTATGATCTTTTTCAGATTGGGTATGAACTGTGTAAGTTATGGTCAATATCTCACACCCTTATGCTTATATAATTCATTTAAATTATCCTAAATTTATATCTCCCATGATTACCCTTGTTGTGCATATGATATAACCCTTTTCTTATTTTTTTCCTTTCCTTAGGCTATGAAGAAAGTTTGTAGTGGGGTATGCCAATAAAGATTACTATGTTGGAAGATATTTAGGGGATATATAGAATATATTTCATAAAATAAAATTATGGTTTATCTAATCCACAAAGACTATAAACCTTTTATGGTTCTAGTGTGGGTTGTATTTTTATATATTTAATATTCATCAAAATATATGTAATATTTTTATTATAATCATTACCTATATTAGTATGGAATTGGGAAAAATCACCATGGATTTATTATAGGAATCCCCGTGACATAAAAAGGTCCATAATGTTATTTGTGTTGTAGTATATTACCTTAAAAAGTTATACAATTTTATTTCCATCAAAAAATATTTCTTACCTGACCAACCCTAAATGATATACATGAAGGAAGTGGTAAGGTTTAATTTAGTACCACCCTCTACTGTATTTAATCAAGATTCAAGGTTTACCTCAAGATTCTAGAGAATCCTTAAGTAATAATTATAGATTGAGATGAGTTTTATCAATATTTTGAACCCTCATATAGATGGTCAGTTTGAAATAATCATTAAAACTCTTTAAGATATGATGATATCTTTTTTAATTGATTTATAAGGATTTTGAGATAAACACCTCCCCTTGATAGAGATCTCATATAAAAACATATTTCATTTTAGTATTCAGTTTGAACCATATTAGGCTATGTATGGGAAAAGATGCAGGACTCCAACATGTTGGGAGAAATTTTGAGAGAAGATGATGATAATACATTACATTTCCCAATAAATAAAGGATAAGGTTCAAACCATTTAGTGGTATATAAAAACAACTCAAATTTGATAGAAGAGTTATGTTATATAATCATAGATGATATCTATAGTTTGAAATTGTTGAAAAGGGGTTCCTATAGATATCTCCTTGGATGTGGGTTATGAGATATGGGAATTGAAGGAAGTTGATCCCAAGATAAATGAATCCCATAAAGATCCTCGATTGTGTTGGGGATATAGAATATTTATAATAACACCCTCAAAACCTCTCTTAATTACATGATGTGTTCTATGTATCATTATTGAGGAGGTATATACTAAACCCTTCACATGAACTGAACATTCAATCCATGTAATTGGAACATGATCTCTCGTATAAGGAATAACCATTGGAGATCCTATATTGAAGATATAATGTCCTACAGGGCAAGACCACTCATATGTTTTTTAACACCACTAGATTGAGATATTTTTCTCTTTTTTTTATATATTTTTAAGTTATATAATAATTTTTTTGAGTTTCAGTAGTTTTTTGATGGTTTTAGTAAATTTTAGAATCATTCTAGTGGGTTTACCATTTGAGCACTATTAGGGTAAATCTTGTGGCTTTCCTTAAAAAAAACACAAGGGGAAAATAAGTTCTCTAGGTAAACACATGGTTGGTTCATGGTTTGGATAAAATATGTGGCAACCATATGAATTTATAATTTATTATAAAATTGAATTTTTTGGGGTTGTTGCATAGTTTTCTAAACCATATGGCCCAATCACACAACCTTGGGTATTTTCTAGTAGCATATATAAGGTTATTTCATTGTTGTTAAAACCATGTGTCCAAACCATGTGATATGATTAACTAAATTTGAAAATTAAATTTTAAACCCAAAAATTACACTAAAAACCTTATTCATTCTTTATTTTACTAGGATCTTTAACCTCAGGCTTCCTCTAATAATTTTTAGTAATTTATTTCCTCTTTGAGGATGATTTCAATGAATCAGGCGGTATTGGATCTTGAAAATCAAAGGTAAAATCCTTTACCTCATTTATCTTCTTAATATTATCATTTTCTCTAGATAGGAACTCTAGAATTGGGTTTCCATTCTTGGATCTATGGTTTAGGGGTTTTTTATGGTATTTTCTTATGCTTTTTTGAAATAATAGAATGGAGATCCTGGATTTGTGAGTTCTTAAAGAAATTCTTCATGACAGAACCATTTAAGGTAGGTAGATTCTCCCTCATTCCACTTTCTAATGGAACTATATGGATTTATATTTTATAAAATAAATTGATTCTTATTTTACTATAGGAATATTATTAAGACCCTTTAAGAATCTTATCTTGTTGGTTTGTTTTAAAATTGTGGGTTGTGGGTGATGCCTGAAACATGTTTGATAAATAGATTTAATGAAATTTTAAACAAAGAAGTATTTGGGTGTGTGAAAATGGCATGAAAATGGTTATTGTTCACTTATATTCATGAGGGAATATAATTTTTGGTTAGACATGG
This sequence comes from Viscum album, assembly GCA_963277665.1. Taxonomy (NCBI): domain Eukaryota; kingdom Viridiplantae; phylum Streptophyta; class Magnoliopsida; order Santalales; family Viscaceae; genus Viscum; species Viscum album. The sequence goes on along the minus strand of OY728155.1, from coordinate 210,198,329 downwards.
TCATGGTTCCAATTCCTACATATTGGATTATATCACCAAGTATGACTTAGGATTGGAGGGATGAGTTCTACCCTCAAGTTTGATTGATTAGAGAGCTTCTTGATACATGAGATGCATTGGGTTGGGGTTCTATATGAGTGTGTGGGTTAATAATAGGTTTATATGTTGGGGTGTTTTATTTCACTATTATATGTATATCTACCTTGATAACTCATTTTATACTCTCTTATAATTTTATATAAAATTTTCTAACAAGTTCTTGTTTTAGTGGAATGTCTGGGAAGACTAGGATATTTCTTGTTGAGTTCTTATACAAACCCCAATAATATTTATTTTTGTACATATATATATATATATATTTATCATAAAATAGGTAAAGGTGTTATATTTTAATTCTCTGGTGTAGAATCATGATATTGTGGTTGATAAAATTTAGATCATGGAGTTGGTCAAGCATTGGGGTCTAGTGTAGTTCCACCTTGGTACATGGGTCTTTTCATCATTGTAAGTTTTTAGATTTCTATAATGTATTGTTTTATTGTTTTGACTTTGATTATAACTCTATCCTTTTATGTCATCAGGATTTTTTTGGCTTATGTCATGTGTCATGTTAATTTTTATATCATAATAGTTTATCTATTACCGGTTGTTTATATAAAAGGAAATCCACCCCCATGTATTTATCATTCCACTGGAATTTATTTCCATATTTTTGTGTTCAAGGGATGTCACTTAAGGTTAGTGTAATTTTGGTTCTACCCAAGAAAATGTGTTGGGGATTTGATTTTACAAAATTTATCAGGTTTTTTTCAATCCATAATCTAGGATGGTATAAAGGATATTGGATGTGTTAAAACTTGAAATATATATAATAAACACATATATGATCTTTTTATATTGAACTTCAAGTTACCAGCATGATTTGGGTATACAAATTGTTGTTAAGAACTTATAGTCATCTTGTTAACTCGTCATTATGGGTTTAGAAGATCATTATTTAGTCTCAAGCATTAGTAAAGAGACTAAGTAGTAGGATTTCATCATCCATGTGTTTTATAGAAATACTAATTTTGAAATTTATGGTACTATAAACCTTGTTTTTCAATTATAATATACTATATAAATGATTATTAAATAAAAATTTTGTAACTGACTAGATATTCTTATTGTGGTTTTAAAAATATTCCACTAGTTAGGAGACATAGAAACAAAAAAGAAGGTACGGTTAAGAACATGGATCTGCCTGAAGCACGGTTGAACCAGTAACTCATCCAGAGCATCATGCAAGAATTTCGGGCTCTTTAAATGGGTATTAAAATAAAGGAACAATGTTATGTGGATCACTCATCAAAACATAAAATATTGAATCCATTGATATTTTAGGGTGATTTTGGACCCGTGCAAACAAAATTATGGCAGGGTAGAGTGATTAATATATATTATTTCCTTGAAAATCTGACGAGATTCATGGTTAAACTAGAAGTGTACATACTTGAGGACCCAACACAATGGTGTTGGGGCCTAGCTATCCAAGATAAGCTTGATCAAGGCCATACTTGGGAAAGGTGTGAGTAATTGTTTAATAAAAAACTATTCCTGCACACCATCAATGTATAAAAAATGATGTTGACACCAAATTTCGGATAGGGCCATGAGTGTACTCGTTTAAAGAAAGATAAGTCATGATGATAATGAACAGATTATTTCAAGATGCAAGAGGGAGTTGTGTGCAGGAATTATGGGGTGAGCGTAAGATTCACGGTGGCATGCAAACCCTTGAGCGCCCAATGCGACGTCAAATGAAGGCTTACACAATGACCCGCCGCAAACCCACCAAGGCATTGGTGTGCAAGGGTTCAAGTGTGAGTGAAATATTTCCCTCAACACACAAACCCTTGCACACCCAATGAGACATCAAAAAGAGTCTTTTGCGGTGTCCTTCTCGAAAACCATGCAAAGCAAGAGTTTGAAGGAAGAGAGATTGGCACGCACGACTACCCTAGGCCTGCAAACCCATTCGCGTCCAATGTGACGTCAAACGTTCACTTACACACAACTCCTCTTGCATGACGCCTCCGAGGTTTTTGGATTTAAATAGAAGTGTACCCCCTAACCTTCAAAGATGGTTACATAAGATGAAATAATGCTCTACTGCACGAAAGAATCCTCTTCTGCAACCATGTACAAAATAATATGGCCTCATGGTAATGGATCTTGTACGATAGGTATCCTAGGGGTCCTCCTTCAGAAGGGCCCACTTGGGCTTGATCATTTCCCATTTACTTTTTACCCTATGGAATTTGCGTGCAAATGATCCATCTTGCGCGTAAGTTTCTACTTACATAGGAATTATTTTTCATGCAACAGTCCCATATTGTACGCAATTGTCCCCTCTTACTAGCAATTATCCCATCATGTGTGCAGCTTATCATCTTGCATGCTCCCCTCATGGGTTCCATGTGTCGTCCTCACCCTGAGATATCATGTTCGTGCCCCTCTTATGCGCGACACACCTTTCATGAACACCCTTCTCTCATACGGCCCTCCAGGTTTATACGAAGTGATTTCAAGGTCACTTGGTTGGCACGTTACGTTGTGTTGCTTAGCCTTATGATTCTTCACATAGGCATGCTAACGAATATTGCTTCTTCGCATAGCCATGTTAACGTGGGCCCCTCAGTGGATCACTCCACAACACCGCCTCACCACAACATTTTTGATGCCTTCCCTTCCCCAAGGGTGGGTGGGTATCAGTTATGTAAGTCCTAGGGGTGCAGAGTGAACCCACCTCGTTTGAGCTGTAGGACATTAAACTTCTAATCACCATAATCCTCATCACATGATGTTAAACTATGGCCACACCACATGTAATATACATGGAGTTCCCCACCTCAGACGTTCTCTATTTCCACTCATCTTCAGGGGAGTGAGATCTTCTTCACATGAAATGACATCCTCTTTATTAGAGTGTATTATGTCCATGGGGGAGGGAAACCATCTTGGTGTAAGCCCCTACCCTTTCTTTTGGGAGGTATAATCCCCAATCCTCCTCTCTTATTCGGTTCCAAAGAAGAGAAGAGATATGGGCTTCATAACCTTCATTACCCCATCCCTCTCCCTCTAGGATTTATCGATATCAGGCCTCCATCTTGGAGTAAGTCCCAATCTCCATCTCCTTGGGCCACTAACCATGTGTAGGCCCCTATTTTCTCTTTGGGATTCTAACCACGCATAATCCCCTCTTTCCTATTTGGGCTGCTAACCACGCATAATCCCCTGCTTCCTCTTTGGCCCACTAACCACATGTAAGCCCCACTCTACTTTCCAAAGACACACCTTTTGTGATGTGATCATCAGGTCTTTTCTGCCTCTTGTTTCTCACAACTATAATGACTCATGTGGTCTTAGAGTAAGCATTGAACCTGGAATATTTCTTGGGTTTCCTTAGTATGTAAGCCCTAAACCCCCATTCCAAACTACATGGACTTTGATCCTTGTCACCTAGAAAAGGTACGTAGGAAACCTCCCTGAGGTTCAAGCCCAACACCTACTTATCCCAACCACTTCATGTCAGTTCACCTTCATCCTGTATGACGTTAAACTATATTCTCCATTATGAATTACATGGACTTTGATCCTTGTCTCCTAGATAGGGTATGTAGGAAGCCTCCCTGAGGTTCAATCCCAATACCAACTTGTCCTGACCCCTTCACGTCAGCTCACCTTCGTCCTGCATGACGTTAAACAATATTCCCCACTCCAAACTATATGGACTCTGATCCTTTCCCCTATCCAAGCAAGGTACATAGAAATCCTTCCTAAGGTTCAATCCCAACACCCATAGGTCCCGACCACACTATGTCGGTTCACCCTCATCTCTCATGACATTAAACTGTATACCCCCCTTTTCCTGTAAGACATTAAACTGTTCCCATTAGAACTATGTGGGCTTTGATCCTTGTCTCTTAGACAAGGTATGTTGGAAGCCTCCTTGAGGTCCAATACCAATTGAAGGTAATCCGTTGTGACTCCCAATCGATTGTAAGTCATTGGAACCTCAACTAGAGGGAATCCGTTGGAATCCCAATCGATGGTATGTAGTTCGAACCCCAACCAACAATAATCCATTATAACCCCAATCAGTGGTAATCAATTTTCAACCCCAACCAGCAGTAAGCCATTTTATCCCCATCCAGCGGTAATCCATTGAAATCCAAATAAACAGTAAGTCGTTGTAGTCCCCATCTCTATGACCCACATCTCTGGTCTACCCCTATGGCATTAGACTAACCTAGTTTTCTAACCACGTGTATGCCCCAATATATCGTTTGGTCATTTTCCTATGTGCACACCTCGATTTTATACCCCCATACCAAACTACGTGGACTTTGATTCCCTGACACAGGGATACGTAGGAAGTCTCTTCAAGGCTCAAGCCCAACATTACTGTAGTCCTCATGTCATTTCTGTCTCATTCTCCATCCAATCTCAACCATCCATATCCATCATGATTCTTACCTGGGCCACCACATCCCAGTGAGATCATGTCACCCACTTTCCCACTTCTCCTATCAGTTATCGGGTAACTAACCACGCGTTAGCCCAACATCTGTGTTCCCTTCTGGGGTTACACCCATCTCATCTTCTCTTATTAGTGTTCTAATCAGTCCGATCCATATCATATATATGTTAAACTCATGTCATACCTATGTTAAGTATGGGATGATGAGGAAAACCTCAGAGACATGCCTATGGCATATAATTCCCCGCACTTGACGTGGGATGCCTCGGGCTTCTGCACCCTCGAGAATCCCTATAATAATGGGAATAAACCCAGACGCATCAATGTTCTAGTGTCCAAAAATTCCAGCAATGTTCAACATGACTACTCCAATGATCAAAGGTTGATTCTCCAACATGACCCTTGGAATTTCTAGACAGAAGCAGTGTAATTAACTGCCATCCATGAAGACATGGAACTGGGAAGAGTTTCACAAACAACGTATTAAGTCTATGAGGGATACCTAGACAAGGAAACGAGTTCTGAGGGGGAATCCACAGAAGGAGGAACCGATATCCCATCATCCCATTTCGATCAAGAAGAAAATGTCCCAGAATAAGCGACAGATGCCACCCTCCTTTGGAAAATGGGAATGCGGGGCAACAATCAGCGTGTCCTCCAAAAATACACAGATGTGCGCCCCGAAAAAAGCATCAGAAATAGAAATGGTGAACCTGACGTTAAATTATTCTCCTCGATGTGAAGATTAGTAGCGCTCGAGACATCAGTGGATTAGCATATCACCAAATCCAGTTATCCTTCGCCGAGTCCTGCCAATCAAATAGTGGACCTGGCATGAAACTCACCAAAAATTGGGGCAGTTGAATGTTGTTCATCCCAGTCTATGAAGTTGTTAGTGTGGATCCTTATTACCAACCATGGAATATGGAATGGCGCTGGGGAACTGGATGTATCGTTATTTCTTTCAACAATAATGGTTAAATCTCTCTACTTTTTAGGACTGAGGTTGTCATGATAGGAAACCAATCATCATCAACCCACCGATGCAGGGGTAGGGGTAATGTCAATGCAACAATCCCATGTGGACTCATATCTCCCATGGCTCTACGTCCATATTTTTTGGGTTCCCACACCCCATCTCCTCATATGTATTCATTCAGAGAAGGGTAATTAACGATCTTGTTCGATGATATGAGGATGAGGGGATTATACTAACCCAGGATATGGTCCGACAAGACCTAGAGGCTTTTGTGCCTCACTGTCATCGCCACCCCCTATGGATACATAGGGAGCCACTTCACCCCACTCCAACATATAATCGTTTTGGTAGCCTCTCCCTAGAATGCTTCAATGACTCCCTCCCCTAAACCAATGAGGTCAGGGATGTCCGGGCCAGCTCAGATGGAATCCCATTCTAGGGGCTCCCACCAAGCTGCGTCAGCACCACAACCTAACCTCATAGGCTGAGGGGTAGGTGAGTTATGAACCTATACCACCGACCCCAGTTCGATTAACCTGATGCCAGCATTGGGCGCAGGCTCAGGACGCCCGCCAAGGGTCGTAAACATCAATGGATATTGTGGCCCGTTCCACCAATGGCACATACCATCACTCCCGTATTTATGAAGAGCATGGGAACTCATATGCCTAGCTCAGATCGAGGCCCCAACCACCCACGAGCAGGCTGGGTCGACTCTCCTGGTTGCCAACATAGACGACGTCCATAGTGGGATGACCCGCGGCACTGAAATCTAGTACGGAGGTCCCCCCATACCATCACCACTAAAAGTGAAGTTCCTCCCCTATTATAGGATTAGAATGGAGGTCCTCACCATTCCACCATTAATCTGAGCTAAGTCCCTCCCCACTACATTGACGCTCAATACAGAAGCCTCTTACACACCCATGACCTCAGGTATGGAGGTGTTCCTCCTACCACAGGTCGTCGATGTGAAGATTCTACCCATATGGTCAACCATCAGCATGGGGGGTCTTCCCCACATCCTTGAAGAAACTAAAAAAGGTCCTCCTCATCCCAGAAATCAGATATGTTGAGGTTTGTCTCGCTTCATGGGAACCCAACATGGAGGTGCTACCCATGTTCAGCTCGACCAATACGAGGACCCTCCTCGGACCGATGCTGCCAAAGGAAATAAGCATAGAGCCCCTGACCATGATCCTACCACCTCCAGTGGAGGTCCTACCCAAACCAACAATTCCCATGGAGAATCCCTCCATGAGTTAACTAGCGAACACGGAGGTCCTCCCCGTGTTCCCTTTGACATTTTTCTAGGTTATCCTCACACCCCAACTCATCTAGGTAGACGTCCTCTCCACCCCCACATCAGTTTCCCTGAAGTCCATCCTCAATCCAAAAACCTACCCTATCCTAAAGTTCCATCATGAGGTAGGAGGGAAGGTCACTGACATCATAAAAAGAATGCCGAGAAGATTCAGACCACAATTAAACCCCTCTACTTCTCAGATTCCGAGGTGAAATGTGATTCAGTAATGGAACCCTAACCTCGATCATCTTTGTTGAGGGCCAAGGCAGGAACGAGGTGTATCAGCCTCATCCTTGATGAATGTGAGGTCCACTGGGTTCCCACCTCCCTCTGCAAATACATCTAGGAGGAATATTTGTCCCCTTTTTAGGCCCTAGCCAAGAAATCCTCTTTATAGTTGAAATGGTCATTCTCTACCTCAACCAGAGATCATGGAGAGTTATTCTGGGGACCAATAAAGGATGAACAACAACATGGACCATCATCAATAATTTCATACCCTCCACTGAAAACCATGGTCACCAACCCATCTTACCGGGATGTGGTGGAAAAATCATCGCATTAATCGTAGGATAACCTGAGATATGATGGCTTGTCACCTCATTCACCGTATTCTTCACCGACCGGTCTACTGTCTCAATGGTTTGATTCAGTCTTGTTTCCAGTCCCATAGAGGACCCTAGTTTATGAGTGGGAAAACCAAGGGCCATATCCTAAGTATGAGCCAAGTATTTTTTGGGACATCCTTGTAGAAGATCATTTCCCATATATGTTCTGGCCAATCGCAACCACAAACTTCAGTGCGCCGGAATCACTTATCCAGGATGAAGTTGTGTGTTATTTCCAAACCCTCTAGGTGATTCAATTCCATCTCCACTATCAACGAGTAGATTACCTCAAGAGTCATACACACTTTGAAGGTATTGACCATTAATTCGTATGGTAAACTTGGTTACGGTCCTTGTGGCCCAGCATCCTGAGTCGCTCGGTCTCCACCAGACCCTCCAACAATGATGCATTCAGAATTTTAAAGTACTTCGTTGGATTATCAAGGAGGATTCACCCTCATTTATGTCCATGGTTGGGACAGTATAATGCCCTTCATTTCAGTTCTATCTAGTGATATCCCGACTTTCCCGACGATATTAAGGATATTCCTCCAGGTAGATTCGTGGTTAACATGACCGATTTATCAGAGGAAGAGATGGAGACAATTATCCTTCGAGAGAACATACCCCCTAGGTGAGTGCCACACCTATTGGATCCACTAGGAAGGGTTACTCGCCATCAGAGAAATCTAATGGATGTTCTCACGCCCACTAAATCATTAGTCCTCAACTGAAATCCCGATAAGGGAAAAGAGAATCTTGGGGCCATCAAACCCTATGACCCATTTGAATCAATGAAGAAGATGAAGGATGGTCCTGAAAACGTCATGTTGCATCAACATCTTGAAGAGCATAATAATATGGCCGATGAACTCCTCGTTGAACATGCTATAGAGCGTAGACTAGACTACGATGATCCTTGGTAGGGGAAGATACAAATTTCCCCGATGAGTTTCCCCCAGGTGACCCTAACCATCCTGCCCATATAGATAGGGTAGAAGCTAGACATTTTGGAAAGAGGGTGTGGTATGTGTCACCAAATCCATATGAACAGTGTGATAATCCTCAGGACCCAGCTCAGGTTCCCCCAGCCGCTCCACAGGTCATCCCACTAGTCGCTCCATGAGCCACTGAGCCTGTTTATCATGTTTAAGAACCTACCAATTCACTAGTGTTAAGAGACACTCATCAAGATAGGAATACCCTCCCAGATGATCTAATGGCAGCATTCATTGGTCACCTCGAGGCGTTGGAAACTTTAAAGGTGGAAATTCTTCTTGATGGCAAGCCATATCTGGCATGGGTGGATGATATATCAGCACCCCTGGCTTTAAAAACCCCATATTTTCTCTTTTTAATGGGATGGGTGATCTTCTGCAGCATCGGTACCACTTCATCTCAAGGTGTGGACCCATGCTGGGAACTCCAGCGCAGCAAGAGTTCACTAAACTCCAATGTTTCGTATAGACATTGGGAGGGCCAGTGTTTGTCTGGTATAGCTAGTTACCCATTGGGTCGGTCTCCAGCTAGAAACTTATATGTAGATAGTTTCATTACCAATTAATCTCTACCACCTAGAAGATGAGTATTTAAAATCTCTTCAAGTGAAATAAGAGGCCCGACGAGTGCGTCGCGGACTTCATTTCCTGGTGGAAAGGCCTCACCTATTCCCTGGACATGCCACTGACTCAGGAACAATTGTTGACAATATGTGTGGGGCATGTCAAAACTAAATTGGTCCCCTATTTGATTACTCAAAATTACCTCAAGGAATTCTAGGATTTCACTGACAGGGCCCAGAGTCTAGAGGAAGCCTTACAGCAGGCCAAGCGGGCACGTCCATTGCCTCATGTGGTTCTCGCGAGAAGAGCTGCTAATGCGGAGACCGCCACAGTGGCATAGATAGAGGCCCCCTGTTAAAAGGAGTTATTACCAGTGGAGCCACCTCCATAGCCTTACAGAGGCCTGCCACCTCAGGCTCAACCTCTGGCCTAATGGCGTCCACCTCAGAATCGGCAGGCACCCCCACTTAACGTGCCACCACCACCTATGCGAGATAACTAGGTTCCACCTCCTCGACAGGATCCTCCAGCCCCTCGTCAGGGCAAGGATCATAGATCCCTCTTCCTAGATAAGATAAACTATTCCTACTCATTCAACAAGGCTCAGGTCTCCAATTATTTTCAATGTGCCTTGGAACAGGGAATTATACGGTTGTCCGAATGCAGGTGGCCCAAAGAGTCAGATCCCACTGATCACCCTAATTACTACCCTTATCACCAGTTCCTAGGGAACACCCTCAAATAGTTATATGTTTTTAAATATTAGATTCAAGACCATGTTCATAACAACATATTCAGGTTACGCCCAATTCCGGCATACGTGGCATGTGTATTTGTGAATCCAGATAGCGGCAATGACAACGATGGTGAGTGACATCATGTTCCTAACTATGGGTCCCAAAAGTATGATGACTAGATGGATTGTATGGTAGTATCCCATGCCCATGGTATTATATTTTCACGTATGAATCTACCTGAGCCTTGAGAAGATGCCACATCACCTGCAGCCACCACTTCTGCATCGACTTCTTAGCCTCCCTCTTCTCATAAGGGCCAATGTCGGCAGTGTAAGGAAAAAAAAATCACCCCACCAATGCCATCGTTATCCCATAATCTCAGTGACTTTATTCCCCCATAGATGGAGATTATCCCTAGAATCCATCCAGTGGTGGAGGATTCTTTACGTTATGATCAAGGGTATGCTTCAATTAGCACAGTGGGGTTGGTAAACCCCTACATGATTTCTGACGATGAGGAGCACCAGATGGATCCTCTCAACATCCTCAGCTGTCGCTAGTGTCAATAGGGCCATGTCTATATGATCTGTCATAATTCCTCAGTTATTACTTCCCGTCAGGCCGTCCATTCGACCAAAACTAGACAACCGGCCTAGCGTAGAGCTCAACACACACAACCTTCTTCTATGGTTTCATCAGGTCTGCCTTCTCTGCTGTTTTGTTACTTGATCCAGAATAGCTGCCCCAATCACGTCACAATAAACCAAAATCTATTATAGAATGGATTCACTCATCTGTACAAAAAATTTTAGTCACTCCATGAGCTTCGACTAGTGATCATTGGGACATTCCCAATACCAATCAGCCACTGGTTTAGCCGGTAGGGCCCATCACACCCCCTGCCACAAAACGACCTCCTGTAAGTATAATTCCATGATTGGCACAGAATTATGATATCCTTAAGAATATTTCGAGAATTATTATGAGGATATCTATCCTTTAGGCTCTTCTTCTGTCAGTGGATATGTGTGAAGCCCTTGTTGAATCTTTAAAAAACCCCTTCAGGTTGATACAGAGGTAGCAGCTGCAGAAGCCTTCCATGCTGAGGTAGTCGAGCATACTGAATTCCATGCAATTATATATTTCTTTGGAGAAGATAAAGGCTCTCCATTATTGTTTTGATATCATAAAGTACGGCCCCTTGGTCCGAATACTAGATGGTATCAGGTCGAAAACTTTTGTCGCTATGGTTTCAGTAGAACAAGATTCCCCCAGTGCAGTGTCTACCACCGTTCAGGCTAGCACCAATTCCCCATTAGGATCTGTTGACTCATAAGAATATCCTTTATCCAAGGATACCTCCTCTATAAGTGAATAAGAGGATTTGAAGATGTACCTACTACATTCGAAGAGGGTGTCTCTACCACGGTTGATGAATTGGTACAGGTGAACCTCGATAGCGAGACGGATCTGAAACCCACATTGATCAGTGTCACTATGCCTTTCAAATAGAAACAATAGTACATGTAATTCCTAAAGCAGCATCGTGATGTGTTTTCTGGGAGTTATATTGAGATGTCGGGACTAGATCCTCAAGTCTCCATTCACCACCTCGATCTTCTCGTAAATCATCAAAGGTTTAGAAAACCTCCTAGAAAGATGCACCCTTCTCACGGTGCCATGGTCGAGGATGTGGTTGATAATCTCATAAGATCCAATTTCATCAAGGAGGTCCAATAACCTAGGTAGTTATGCCACATTGGGCACATTAGGAAGAAAAATGGATAGATCAGGGTTTGCATTGAATTTTGAGATCTTAATCGTCACTATCTAAAGGATGATTTTCCCTTCCTGTGATGGAATAATTGATTGATGCCACCGCTAGGTTCCAGGATTTCTCTTCAATGGATGGGTATTCTGGGTATAACCAAATTATAATTTCCCCTGAGGATGAAGAGTCTATAGACTTATGGGCACCAAAAGGTACTTTATGCTACTAGGTAATGCCCTTCGATATAAAGAATGCAGGCACCACCTATCAACATGCCATGAATCACATATTTAATCCAATCCTCCAGACGTTGATGGAATGATATGTGGGAAATCTATTCGTCAAATACCGCCAATGCCAGGACCATCTCAAGGACCTTTATAAAGTGTTCGTCTTACTCCGTTCTCACTATATGAAGATGAACCCATTGAAGTGTTCCTTTGGGGTTACCTCCAGAATGTTTCTTAGCTTCATTGTTAGATATAGAGGCATCAAGATCAATCTAGAGAAGATTAAGGCCATAATTCATATGTCTCTTCTGAGTAACATTCGAGAGCTGTGAGGTTTTCAAGGCCACTTGGCCTACATACTCTGATTCATCACTAATTTGATCAGAAAGTGTAAGACCTTTTCTTGGCTCATGAAAATGACATTGTCTATCAGTGGGACAAATAATGTTAGACAACTTTGGAGGAAATCAAGAAGTACCTATTACAGCCTCCAGTCCTAATGACACCTATTTCTGGAAAGTTTCTGGTCCTTTATGTGACCACCCTAGAACAATCTCTCAGTGCCCTTATAGCCTAGAAGAACAATGAGGTAACAGAGAACAGTCTCTACTATCTTAGCTGCATACTCCTTGATATAGAGACCATATACTCCTCCATCAAGAAGAGCTACCTTATGCTGGTATTCGCAATATAGATATTATGGCATTACTTGTAGTACCATGAGATATAGCTAGTGTCCCGAGTGGATCCACTAAATTACATCCTAAACCGCCCCATGTTGATAGGTTGTCTAGCTCGGTGGGTAGTAATCCTACAGCAGTTCGACATCAGGTTCATCCCCTTGAAGCCTATTAAGGGTAAAGCATTGGCAAACTTATTTTCTGCCCATCCAAATCCCACAAACCAGTCTCTAGAAATTGATATTCTAGAAGTGGAAATCCTCTCGGTAGACCAAGTCATTCCGTATTGGAAAATTCACTTTGATAGAGATTCCTGAATCCCTACCGGCAGAAGACATAGTAACCCCAGACTCAATAGAGTGGGCATGGGTATCATCTTCATCATGACAGCACAAGTCATTCTTCTATATTCATTCTTGTTGTCAGAAGGTTGAACCAATAACGAGGTAGAGTACTAGGATCTCCTCATTGTCCTTGAGATAGCCCTCGAGATTGATGTTCCCCACTTGAATATGAAACGGGACTCTTAACTAGTAATCAAACTGATCAATGGTGACTATGCCGTTAGACCACCGGAGCTCATGCCACTGTTGGAACACACCCTCCAGCCGATGGCCCAGTTCCATTCTCGACTAGAAGTTACTCATATACCTCAGTCACAGAACGATCAAGTCGATTCCTTGGCTAGCCTAGTTGTATCTCTTGCAGAGCCTGACCAGGATGATTTGATCATCCATGTGGTGCACCGGAGAGTCATCACCCCCCTCACTCAGGATGATGAGGATAGCATGCGGGTAAGCCACCTTACCACCGATGCCTCTATGTCCGGACCCTCAGGTCCCCCGGTCGTAGTGCTGGAGGTGACTCCCAATTGAAGGATCCCCTTTATCAAGTACCTCCAACGTGGTGGTCTCCCATAAGATCAAGTCGAGCACGAGTAAATCTGACATCGCACATTACAATTTACCATCTAGAGTGACACCGGTCTTGAGAAAATCCTCTACAAATGCGGGTTTTATAGAGTCCTCCTCTATTTCATTCAAGGAGAATATATTTATCAGGTTATTCATAAGGTTCATGTCGGTTTCTGCGGGGATCATCATAATGGGCCGAAACTATCTCACCAGATCTGGAGACTGCAGTATTTTTGTCCCTCCATGATCTGTGACAATGTTGAGTTTTCCAGGAGTTTTAATTCATTCCAAATCCATGCTAATTTGTTGCATTGACCACTAGAGCCTATTCATACTACCAAGTACTCTTGGCCCTTTTTAGTCCGGGGACTCAACATCATGGGACCATATCCACCTACGATAGCTTGCCAATGCTGATTCATCCTGACCACTACATATTTCTTTTCAAAGTGGGAAGAGGTAGTTCTGATCAAGGAGGTCAAAGCCCATTCTATCAATGAATTTTTGAGCTCCAACATCATCTACGGATTTGGATTACCTCAGTCTATCCTCATCGACAAAGGAACCAACTTTCGGGCATCCGAGTTAATGAAATTGTACGCTAAGTACAACATCCGTTCTAACCATCCCTCTTGCTATCATGTGCAAGAAAGTGGGAAGATCGAGGAATTCAAAAAAACCATCTCTAACATCCTGTAGAAAATGGTTTGTCCGAACAAGAAATGTTAGCCAGACAAAATCCGCAATTCCCTCTGGGATTATCGGATGACGACTCGTAATTCCACCCTAGTGACCCTATACTACTTGGTGTACAGAACGGATTTATCCTTCCCATCGATATTCAAATGCCTTCATTACGCACAAATATCTACGATCAAAAATCACTAGATAAGGTAGATGAAATCCATTTGGATGAATTGGAATCACTCAACGAGAATAGGCTTCGTTCCCTTCACAATTTAGAAAGGCATCAGAACACATAGCTAGAGATTTCACAAGAATTTTCACCTTTTCTCTTTCTTGCAAGGTGACATGGTGTTGGATCTGAGAGCACCAATGATACCTGGTAGGAAGCCATACTAATTAGAGCCTAAATGGGAAGGACCATACATCATTCACAAGGTTTACCCAAATGAATCATACTCCCTAGTTACCATGGGGGGGATCATATAACTCATCCCACCAATTCCAAATTCATCGAGCAGTACTTTGCCTGAGTAAGTCACAACTCTACATGACCTTAAACTGTTACGTACTGCATGAAATTAAACTTCTTGGTCATCCCACATGAAAATAAAATGAAAGACGGTCTGAGATCTATGAAAATAAACTAAGATCCATACAGTCCCATATGATCATAAACTGTGAAGTCTTTACCACACGATGTTAAAATGCATGATCCATCCGATATGAAGGACGTAAAACTACCCTGCAGTCATCATGCATGACAATAAACTATATTATGGTATGATATCTATGACCTTAAACTAATATCTCCTTGTATCTGTCGCCACAAAAGATGTTAAATTGCACTTTCAGGAACTATGTATGGCTTGATTCCCATCCTCATGGGATACATAGGAACACATGGATGCTTTGTCTTAGTGTCCAACACCCAAATTCTTCTCTTTTAATATCTCCTGGGTGTAGTTCTCTTGAAAGATCCTACATGTTGTAGTGTAGGATTCTTTGTCCCCACTCATTTCGGGGTTACGATGGTCGCACCATGTGCCTTCCCATTCTTCTATCCTCCCACGTCCTCACCACATGACGTTAAACTACATGACCCTTTCAGAACTACGTAAGGCCCGATTCCCATCCACATGGGATACATTGGAACACCCAAACATTTAGTCTGTAGGCTAAGCCCCAAACTTCAAGATATCCCCTTGGGTTGAAACACATGGTGTGGTGCAGGCTTTTTCCATCATTCACATTGAGTTCATCATGACCGCACCATGCATCCCTCTCCTTCGAGATCTCCACCTCTTTCATCATCCCACATGATGTTAAAACTGCACATAAAAATTCATGCCTCACACATCCCCTTTATTTGGGTCTTCATCATCTTTCACATTGAAAGGACCCCCAAACAATATGGATGCTAGGCCCTAGGGATCTCCACCATTTCGGGCCAACGTCCTCAAGGATCTCGAACGAAAAATTGATACAAGTCTCACATTGTGAATATGTTCAGTAGTCAACACTCATTTTTTGTTATCATTTCAGGTCACATGATGTGGATGATGTGTTTCAAATGTGGTCAACATCTGTCCCCCATCATTAGCACCATCCATATATGTCCCAAATATTGGGTGCAATGGTTCATTTTGTCCTGATATCCCTCCAAATATCCATCTTCCTCAGGTAGGAGTGTTGATTTGGTCGATATCAACCCTACCTGATCTCCTTCCCTCATTTCCATAGTCGTATATTTTGGGGAGATCATGATATTTTTCCTTGTTTCCCATGCCAATCATTGCTCATGTGGTCTTAAGAGCTTTGGTAAGGCAATACCCACATAAAGGGTAATGTATCTACGGTTCGATCCCTATGTCCGAAAACTAATAACCATACATATCCTCACCACAAGATGTTAATCTAAAAACTAGTTGGGAATTCCTATCTTAGGTCCCTTGAACTTCTCACCCCTGGCCCACGTTCTCATTTAGGATTGTGCGGTGTGGTATGGACTCCATGTCCCCATTAATGTCGGGCTATTTTTTCCATTCCACACATATTCCCTTGAGACACCCACTATTATCTGCCTCTTGTATTACATCGGGTTAAAATGCATTATTAAAACTATGTATGGATTGATTCCCATCCTGAAGTGATATGTAGGACCTCCTGAACATTTATCCTTCAGGTCCAACCCTATTTCTTAGAATCTTTTTTATCTTCCTGGCCCCCTAGCCAGAGTTCTTCTAAGAGAGGGGTACGGGGTGTGGTATGGGCTTATGTCCTCATTAGAGTAAGGTTTGTAAAAACCACGCCACATAACTCTACCTCTTGAGAGATATTCACCCCCCTATTCTACACACATCTTTTTGAGTTAAATTCTATTAAAATGGGCCCCTCATCCTTTTTTGTAGTTCACTAATGTGCCCAAGAGCACTCTGGTTAGGACATAGAGTCCCAAATCTTACATAGACATGTTATCGCCCATTTTCATGCTTCATGTTTCCCTTTATTTGGGCTTTAATCATCTTTTACTTTCGAAATGACCCTGAACAACGTGGATGTTAGGCCCTAGTGCTCTCCTACCATCTTGGGTCAACGTCCTCGTGGATATTGAATGAAAAATTGATATAAGTCCCATTTTGCGAATATAGTCAGTGATTGACATTCATTTGATGTTCCCATTTTGGTCACACAATATGGATGATGTGTTTCAAACACAGTAAATAGTTATCCCCCATCGTCACGCCGCCCTATCAAGCCCTAAATGTTGGTTTCATGATTCACATACTTTTCCACTCCGTCATGTCTAAGTTGAATTTCGACACTCTTGGTTCTATCCCTCAGTGCGCGTTTGCGCATTAGGAGGAGAAATCCATGGTGAGGTGTCATTCAGGTCTCCACACCATTTTCACCTTTCATGTATTCCATATGTTTCAAAGACCTTATCCTCCCATGTTTCACACATCAATCATAACTCACGTGGGCTGAGGGATTTGGTCAAGGTTTGCTACCGTTTGGAAGAGTCTCACTTTTCAATGGTCCGAGCTCTAAGACCTTAAAAATAAGATCTCTTCGCATCCTTCCCGTAAGATGTAAACTACATGACACTCCTAGAACTACGTACATCCGGATTCCCATCCTCATGGGATATGTAAGAACACTCGGGCATCTTTTCTTCAGGTCCAGCTTAGGTTCCACTAATTACCTCTTCTGTTCAGCCTTTTGGCCCTAACTTTCATAGGATTTTGTGGTGTGGAGTGTGTGGTCTTATGTCCTCATTCACATAAGGTTTTCAATATCCACACCATGTACACCTCTTCTAAGAGCTAGTCTCTCCTACCTCTTGTCCTGTTTGACGTTAAACTTCTCCCTCAGAAATATGTATCGATTGATTCCTATTCTCAAGTGATACATAGGAACACCAAGACACTTAGTCCATAGGTCCAGCCCCATATTCTCCAACCTTTTCTAGCCCCTTTTCCTGAGGTTTCTTCCCCATAATTTTATGTGGAGTGGTGTGGACCTGATCCTCATTCACATCAGGTATGCTTTATCATTCCATGCACATTCCCCTCTAAAACCTCGTATTTTCTGTATACATCCAAGCTATATGAAACTAAACTATGATTCCTAATAAAACACAATTTTATTGAATGTTTTATTGATAATAAATGACATAATTTCCTCACATTTTGCTAACTATGTTCATTTATTGAATATTTGGGATTAGATCATTCATTGGAAAATTTGATGAAAATTCCAATTTTACCCTTTAAAAATTCACTGCAGTTTTTCGAAAATAAATAATTTTATATGAATTATTTGAACTTAATATTTTTTAAATGTGTTCATGAATTAATTTTCTACAACTATCATTTAGGACATTGAAGCTAAATCCTAAATTTGTTTGGTGAAAATTGGCCATGAATTCAGAGTTGGGCTGGACTCACCAGATTAGATATTGGTTCTATATTTGGGCTATAACATCCTCATCCGGGCTTAGATTTGGACCAAATTTTGAGAGTATATCTATGAATCATTTTTTCACAAATAATATGTCTGGAAAAAGATCTGTTTCACACGTTTTTGGGGTCAGATGGGAGGTGCAACTTGGATTAAAATATTTGGCTGAGATTTCGCATTCACACATGAAACCACTTTGAACCTAGCCTCCCCTCTACTCTATAAATTGGTGTTTTTCTCTTTTGGAGGGTTTAGTACATGAATTAGTAGATTTAAGGAAGATGATATTTGGTTTCACTCAAATTATCAAACCATTGTATGAGGGGTATCTCTTGAAGTGATGATCCCCTCATCGAAGCCTTCTTCTTCTTCTTCTTCTTCATGTTGTAATGTTTTCATTTGTGTAATAAAATTATTTGTTATTATTTTATTTATTATCTTTTCTTCTTGTTTGTTCAAATTTTTTATTCTTTTAATCTTCCTAATTGGGTTAGAATAAAGAGTAGAAATGCGATTGTGTTCTACCCTCTCAAAACATTTTCAAATGAAAAAACGTTTCTACGATGACTACACCGCCCATGGAAGAGTAGTATTTTTTAATGATCGATCTACCTATAACCTCCTTAATTAATTTATTTTAAATAAATGATATAATTCAATTCATATAATATGATATATTAATTTATTTCATAATTTAATTAGTAATTCAAAACAACACGGGATCGATTTGTAGTGTTCAAATATAATCTGTAAACTCAATTAATTCTAATTTATAGAGAAGAAACGTGCCTTAATTTACCACTGACCAAAATCTAACCATGGAACATCAATCAAAGTAGGTTTCTATGATTTCATGTTCTGAAGTTAGCCTGGGGTTAAATTAACTTCATCTTTGTGGTAAAGTTAATTCTCATAGGGTTCGGGATTTATCAAATTAAGCAATAATAATTAAGTGGATATTAATTTAAATTATAATGATTAATAAATTATTGAAGAGGTAGATTTAAGTCAATTACACTTTTTAAAAATAGTTTTCTAAAAAGACATCTTCTTATTGTGCTTTGTTAACCAGCTTTCATTTCAAAATTAAAAAATAAAATATTCTTCCACCAAACTTATTATTGTTTTATAAATGATAAAAACCCACTCATCCATTAAATTAGTGTTTTTATTATCATTTATTTTATTTTTATAATACCTTTTAGAAGACGTTTTAATTTAATTTCTCCTTTGAGAGGTGACCTTGGTCAACCACTCTACTGCACCCTAGTACCCAAAAAATCACATTTCATTTGAGAGCACCCACGACAGTTCCTTTCACTACCTAGTCCCACATGAATTTCAATTGTTACATATTTACTGCATGATGTTAAAATTCTTGGGTTGGTCCTATCATTCAACCTTAAACTATGACATTATCGTCTTGGCCCCATGATGAAAAATGACACAGCATTGTGTTGTACTCACTCAAGGGGGCATCATGTTGGGTATCAGTTATCCACCATACCATTTTCCAAGGACTAAATAGGGCTCGATTCCTAGAGTGAAACTTTTATTTTCCATCCTAGGTTTGTCACTTCACAAAAAAACAAAAAAACAACAAAACACATTTACCCTAAAGGACAAACAAGATCCATCAAATGCCTCTCTTTTGGTGTGTGGGGCAGACCCACAAGACAATGTTGTCCTTGGAAGTAGTACCCTACCATGCCACTTTAATAACTATGTATGGATTGATCCCAATAATAATGGGGTATGTATGAATTCTCACGCCCTTTACCTCTGGCCCAACCAACTTTCATTTTCAGTCCCTTGACCTAAAGCCTCCTCGGGAAGCACATGGTGTGATATGGACTCCTACCATACTCATTCACATTGGGTTTTATAATTACCACACCATGTGTCTCCCTAATTACTTTCCATCTATAGTCTGAGCTCTAAGACCTTAAAACTAATATTTCTCTGCAACCTTTCCTCAATACCTATAAATTCATGACATTTCCCAGAACTACGTGGGGCTTGATTCCCATACTCATGGGATACATAGGAACGCCCAAACATTCTGCCTGTGGGTCCATCCCCAAGAATCTTAAATCCTACCCCCTTTCTTGGCCACTTGTCCTGAACTCTTTTGGGAACATGTGGTGTAGTGAGTACCTCTTGGTCTCTCATTCATGTTCGGTTTTGCAACAACCACACCAAGTGACTCCCTTTTCTTTTCCCAAACTGGTCCAAATTCCACGGCCCTAAACTAAGATATCCCTATAGGAGCTACGCATTAGGTGTGGCTACTTCACCACCCTACACACATTCCATTAAACTAGTTCCCCTATTAATGGTTCGCTCTATGACCTTATGTTAGGAGCATGCGACCCCAGGACCCTTGTCCTTGGAAAGGTATTTGACCTCCTCTGTCTGACACATCTTATTGGTGTACTTGAATACATTTTGGAATAGAACCCAAGTGTGGAGTTTTCACATGGAAATTCTCTCATTTCATGTACACACTTCATGAGCCCTTTATTTGGATCATCATCATATTCCACGTCTGAAGGGACCCCCTCTACTGTCTGGTCTCAGGCCACATTGGATTACATACCATCTTGGTCCAACACCCTGGAACACCCGAGACGACACTTTGCGATTGGTCCCATGTTTCAAACATGGTCAGCGATCAACCCTCATTTGTCTATCCCCATGCCAGGATAATGTGAAATTGATGCTATGTTTTGAACATGGTCAATAGTTATCCTTTATCATTATACCATTTTCATTGTGATCCAGATCATAGGCACCATGATTCACATATTTCTAATCCCTTATGTTCAAGTGGAATTCAAACACACTTATTTTTTCCCCTCTGATCATCTATGTCTATCGAGTAGGTAAGTCAGTAATACTCGGACGTCAATCACCTAGAATTCCATTTCCCCTAACATCTATCTTCTTGTACTAGGAAAATCCCATCACCACTCCTTGTTTCCAACACCGAGCTTGACTCACGTGGGATTAGTGTTTTTGGTTGAATTTGTACTAAATCACCCATGCTACACATTCCTTTCATCCCACATGATGTTAAATTGAACCTTCAAGAACTACATGTGGCTTGATTCTCATAATAACGGGATATGTAGGAATGTCCAGGAACTTCATCTTGGGCCCAACCCAAATTTCTTCATCTGCGGTCCTCTGACCTATGATTTCTCTGGAGATTGGATGGTGTGGTGTAGACTTTTTATATCTTTATTCACATCGGGATATGTACCACACCCCAAATTTCATTTCTAGATAACCATGTCCTCAACACATGACTTTAAACTAGTAACCTACCCTGAACATATTCAGGATGCCCCATGAAAATTATGGGATGCGTCAGCTTCCTCTCCAGAGAGGATTTCCCCTACCAGAATTGGTCTTTGACCACACAGCTCTTAAGAACTACGTTTTTCTTTATTCTCATTTCTATTAAATGTTTAGTGATGTCCGGTCCATTTACCTCAAGCCTAGCCCTAGGGTCTTTAACCCTTCTATCCCATTAGTCTCGATTATGGTCCAGTCTCTATGACCTTAAACTAGGACCATACAGTCCATGCAACCTGACTCTAAACTTGTATCCTTGATCCAAGAAGTATGACCTTAAGAAATATGTGCAATGTCTTGGTCATATGATGTTAAACTATTCAATTCATCTTCTACATCTGTACGATGTAAAACTAAAAGGCATTCCAGGTCCTCACCAGAGAGTTCATGTCTGGAAATAAGTATGATCCCTGATCAGAACAATGTGCCCAACTAATGTGTTTCCACCATGGTGCTGTAATTTCAAGAATGTTGGACTCTCATAGAACAACCCATCACTCCACCCTCCACGCTCTGTGTGCCCTTTATTTGGATCCTCGTCCTATTTCATGCCTGAAGGAACCCCCTAGTAGTATGGATGCATGGCCTATGGCTCGCCTACTGTCCTAGGCTAACATTATGGAAGGCTAATGGATGGAATCTTGAGTCAGACCCTATGTTTAGAACATGATCAGTGGTTAACCCTCAATTGTTGTCCCCATTTCAAGATAACGCAATAGGGATACTATGTTTCGAACATGGTCAACAATTATCCTTCATTGTCATGTCACCCTTATAGTGTTCCAGATTTTAGGTATCGTAATTCCTACATTCCACTCTCCTATGTCCAGATTGATTCCAATGCCCCTAGTTTTAATCCACTCGTGCACTAGAGAACATTGGGAAAATAGAAATTTGACTGTTATGAGAATCTTATTCTCCAGTCAGGGTTCCCACTTTCTTCCTGAAATCCCAAATGAGTCATTTACACCCTGGATGCCTGAAGATTGATTGGTACTCCCACATTCAAATGAAGAAACGTTATGACCATACCTTGTTTATCACATCAAGAATGACCCATGTGATCTTCAGGATTGATTTTTAATCACTTCATGATTGTGGTAAAAGTGTGTTGAAATAAATGGGCAAACAAATGGTCCGTCCATGCATACAGTTCAGAATAAAAGGAAACAAAGAAGGATAAGTTTATGAGTTCAGACAAAATAGGTCCCTTCAGAATCAACGTCTTTGATATATTGTTTTATTGTTTTTACTGTCTGGATTGTGGTATCCAAAACTGCCTCCCAACCCTTGAGATCCATCTCTTTATCAGAAAATGCGGAGCTTAACTCATTAGCCCTATCCGATTCTCACACTTTTTCACATTGGAGCTCAATAATTTGGTGACTCGCCTATACTACCTGCTCCTAGTCATCTGCTGGATGGTCCCTCAAATGTTCAATGATCTTAGAGTGGGTTTTAATAAATGAATTATTTTATTATCTTTCTCTTCAAGGTGTCGGAATTATTGCTCATTCTTAAGAAATTTAGGGGTGTTCTCTAACTCCTTTTGGCATCAGGTGATGGAAGACTGTTAGCTATTATCCCATATTTTCTCAGCCATGTAATCACAAATCATTATATGAAGACGGTGATCATCTTCCCCTCTAGCACAGAGAAAGCATAGCCTGGTGAAAAGATACCTCATCTGGTTTAGTCATTCTTTCTGTGAATCACTGAGAAAGTTTTTGATGCACTTCCATACCTTGAACCATGTCATGTGTCTCTCCTTAGACACATCTGGGTTAGAATAGTCTATATCCTTATGGTCCATAGGCCTATAATTAAAAAATGTAGTCAGAAGTTCAATGATAGGGTCCACTTCTGGAATTCTTTCATCTTCAATGATTTCACCCTCTTCGGACTGCAGCTCCAACCTGGCAGCATTATCACCCATGATTGTAGCTTCCAACTCATAGAGTACTAGGGTAGGGCCAACTCTATTATTTTGCTCTATAGGAGTTGATGTGATCATAGGTAGGGATCATGTATATGTTTCAAACTCAATGTAATTTTTAGCCTCTAACCTTGTGATCACTGCATTGGGAATCAATATCTTGGTTATCTGAATTTCCCAATAAAAAATGAGATCCAAAAAATATAAAGACTTATGGGAGCCAAGTGTGGTAGTATACAGTGCCTACTTCATGGTGTGAACTGCCACCACAAGAGATCCCTTGGCACTTGTTATCTCAATCACCAACATTGGATCCTCATGAATGACGGGAACGGTAGGAAACTCGATGGTCGCCGCTTCATCTCTTACTTTTGGATCATCATCACCTACTCCAACCATAGCCAGTTCCCTACCTTTCTCAGTTCTGAAGACAGGTTTGTGAGGATGTTATCTTACCTCCATGGGCACATCTTCATCCCCTAAAAATAAGGATTCCTGGGAACTATCTTCCATTTGTTACTTAGAAGGGTATAACTTGGTCAATAGGTTAGTATTGTGAGAATATAAAGGCTAGTGGAGACAAGAGTTAAACTCACCTTGAGTTGATCATCCAATTCTACGTCAGAGCCTGCAATTTCTCCGCTCTCATAGGGGCTTCGCTAGCAAGCAGGTGTTTCTGAAGGTCCTTCACTACAAATAACTCCAACCAATTCCTCCTATTCTTATTATTCATATGTGTCTTCTTTTTCTTCTTGCTTCTCTTCCTCTTCCTCTTCTTCATCCTCTACATATTCATCCTCGAATGACAACTTTTTTGTGTCATGTTCCTGTTCGAGTATCACTTTCACCACAAGATGCGGCTCTTCATACCGCCCCACTGGCATGCGTACATATCCATGGATATTAGGTATGCATGTAGGCGATGAAATTTTACCCTATACACAACCTTTATTGGCCCTATATCTGGAAAGTAGAGCCTGCTACGCACTAGAGTCCACCACAGATCATCGATAGACATAGATTGTCACAACATCCTCTAGGAAGACCAGAGAGATAGGAAGATAGCTTTGGAAATGGTCATTAGGAGGTGTTTGAGTTGCTTCCTAGGAAGTTCCCTCACTGGATCATGAGGCTGCCTACGGGACCACCCCTCCTCAAAAGGTGGAGACATGTTCTCGCCTTGTGGTGCTCCTGTCGATGATGTTTCATCCCATGTCGTGATAACCGCCTAGCATGTTCTTCCTCTCACCTTTCCCATAGCACTGTGTCTATCTCCTCACTCTTCATGCTCCACACTAGACACTTTGATTTTTAGATGTATTTATGTAGAATCACCTTGGGGTACATTTGTGTCAAATGTTCCGCGTACTCTATTGACAGGATATCACTGACATCGGTAGGGGGGAGAGTGATGATTTCACCCAGGCCTGCAGTTGCGAACATAAGACATAGTTGGCGGAGAATTCATGGATGTCTCTCTTCTTCAGCCTCTGTGTATAGTTTCATTGGAATCCATTGCATGCACCCGAACTGACAGGAAAACCTGGTCGACACATACGGTTCACAAAAGATTTTCCATCGATTCGAGCTACCAACACACCGCCCCTAATTATTTGAAGGTATTCACTCTACTCCAATAGGCCCCACCCATTATCTACCATCAGAACAACTGAGGTCTGGAATGGGTGAAAGACAAAATGGGTATGGCTTACGATCTTGAGCTTGATCCCTTCTTCTCTGAGCATTAGTGGGAAGATTCCAGCAAGTTTCAAGAGGGGTGGACACATACTGTCACCTAGAGGGCGAATGGAATTTGGGAAGTCATACCCCCAATAGTGGGCTACAACCCAACCATGAAAGATCTACAATGGTCCAAATATCCTTCTATGCGTACTTCCCTTGAAGATATGGCGCAGAATAATGTATAGCATGGATAGTACAGGTACCCCCAGGTTAACCTTGTTCTTCACTGCCATGATCCCGACCATCCCTAGTGTCCCTAGGTGGACCCCCGTCGTCATGTCCCTCACTGGAAATAGCCACCCACTCAAGAATGAAGAAAGTAACTTGAAGTATTGTACATTAGGGTTACAAATTTTATTTATGCTAAATCCCCATGATTGATACTCTCATACCTCTAGGACCATCCAATATGATCCCACCTTTTCCCTCTGAGATGTGTTCAGGCATTGATTCCCTAAGCCTGGCATCTTCAATCCCTTGTCCTGTATCAAAAAAAGATTGAACCTTCCTAGATAATATATTTCCTTCAGAATATATTATTCTCAACTCTACTTTAGCCAAATTCAGCAGATGCCATGTTAATATGGGGGTGCACGTCCTATTCCCCCATATGTTCTCTGTTGGGTGGAACTCATTGTTGGTCAGAGTAGATTACTCAAGAGGGGGGGGGGGGTGAATTGAGTATCTAGAAAAATTTATGGTTAAACATTATTCTTAAAAGTTTTCCCCAAAATCTTAAATACAGCCCAGTTAATTGGGGTTAAACTATAATTAGAGTTTGGCTATTTAGATAACTTCTTAGAAGATTGATTAGTTTTCAGAAATCTTAAGATCTGTTATAAATATTACTTTTAAAGCTATTATACAAAGACAAGACAATTATAACTTCTTTCCAAGAATAAATATCAATTTGAATTTAGTGATTGTTGAATTATATAGTAAAACAGTAAAATAGAGAAGTCTAAATTAAGTAGCACAACGGATATGAAACAAGTGGTTCAGTCTCAAGTCGAGATCTAATCCACTCCACTTGGTTCTCACCAGCCACCAAGAAGTTTATATAAATAAACTATGTCCACACCCTGGATTGGGGTTAACAACAGTACACAAGACTGTCTAGACCACACAACGACCTCTTCCACAGTTCTTCATGGGTAAAAATAACTAGGACACACAGGGACCTCTTCCACAGTTCTCCATGGGTACAAACAACCGGGCCACACAGGGACCTCTTCCACACTTATCCATGGGTATACACAAGTGTAAAAAAATGTGTGAGTAAGGATATCTTGTATCATTCAGTTTAATGCAGAAGAAAGAGTGCGTTGTTATACAGATACATACACTACTCGAAAGCTAGTAAAATGATACACAACAGAGAAGAAATATTGAGATAGGTTTAGAAATGCAATGAGTGTTAGTCTTTGTAGCTCTGGACTTCTAAGATGAATCAGATGTAGAAATCAAGTCCTCATATGGAAAATATAATGTTATAAGTTAGATAGATCCGGCTTGTGTTCTTTGTGATGTTTGACAATGAGAAGATGTTCTCAATTCTGGGATTCAAGTATGCTTCATGTTTTTTTAGTAGCATCGAGCTGCATGTGACAATTCTTTCTTCAAAAATTCTCGAAGTGTATTCTTTGTTGTCGTCCTCATGCCCGTTTTTCCTTGCTTTCCAGTATCCTTTTGTTTTTTGGCCACACTACTCTTTTATCTTGGAGTGCATGTGTTGGAGCTGACAAGTTGCATGTATTCAACACCATGTACCTCATACTATTAGATGAAATGTCTACAAAGAAACATTAATAATTTCAATTAATTTAAAGTCTTCAAATATGACTATTAGAGATTAAATTGAAAGATGACAAAAAAAAGATTAAGAAATGGTGTCACAGTATGTCATGAAAATGTTGTCTCCTTCACACGGTGTCTAGATTAGTCACGGTGTCTTGTGGTCATGGTGTCTACTTGTTCACGGTGTCTCATGGTCATGGTGTATGGATGTCACAATGTCTACTTGTTCACGGTGTTTGGATGTCACGGTGTCTGGATTTCATGGTGTCTGGATGTCATAGTGTCTGGATGTCATGGTGTCTACTTGTTCACGGTGTCTCAGTCTTAGGAAAATATCAGTATTCAGACTTAAGTAGTGATATTTATGGAATGGATTAAACTTTATCATTTTTGAGAGAAACCATTATAAAGTAGATCAACAAATAGTATATAGTAACCAAACTGAGTGTATATGACTTAAGATCTTTGGATAGCTTTTACTAAACAACTATGCATTTGATGTGAGATAGATTACATAGAGCTAACAAGGCTTATAGACTGAATAGGATTTGTGATCATTAAAACATAATTAATATAATAGGATTCCAACACTCATCGTATTGGAACCCCATAAAGGGGATTCCCCAAATACAATAGATGTCCCACAGACTGATACACACCTCCCCGTGGTGGAGTTGGAAGGTGTTGGTGCCGGGAGACCAACTTCTAAATAGTTATGGTACCAAGACCTACTGCCAGTAGAAGTGAAATTGGGATGTCCAAACTACTTCAAAAATCCTGATATATCATAGTTCTAGCCCAAAATCCTTGCATGTTTGGTGTACCCAGTATGCCCATGCCCATTCACTTGTGAGGTTTCCCCTAGACCTGATGTCACATTCCTACCAACCCTTCATCTCATCAGTAATGCTGCTTTTTAAGGTTCTCTTATAAAGAGAGGGAGATTCCTCGGGATTTGGGTGACTCACTACAATAGTCCTAGTCTTTGGATTCAGGATGTAGATAGTTGTGTTCTGTGTTTCCCTCCCAGGATGGCCATTATTTGTGATGTTGAACTGTGGGAGACTATCCTCGTGTGTCACCCATGACCGTGGTGTATCAGTTTCAAAGCCAGGAATTAACACCACCTCCAAAATTCCAATGTTCCATATCGACAGGATATCACATAGGACATAATATTTTTGATCTTTCACAAGCATGCCAAAAATAATTGGAATTTTAGATACAACCCTCCCTGCATGAAGAATTTGGGGGTTCGTGATCATCTCAGTCCTCCATGAAGTCGTAGTAGCCTCCCTGTCAGCGTCAGTCTATTGGGAAACCATTTTTATCAAGTTTTCAGAGAAACAAAGGACTGTGCATGAACGAATGGACAATTGGCACACCAAAAAGCTAGGGGCATGCAAGAATGCGCTAAAAAATAGTCTTCATGAAAAAATCGCTGATGGTGCGAAAGTGATTGGGGTGCGTGAAAAACACAGAATCGGTCGTGGAAACTTGCCTGTGGATGTGCAGCTTTTTTGCACACAAGAAAAAAATAATGTCATACAAAAAATTCAAAATGAGGACCTAAGGGGGGGAGCTCAGTGTATTTATTGGTGTAGACCACCCCTTTCGTGCATGCGAAAGTGGGTTGTGCACCAAAACACCATTTTTGCGTGCACCAATCGGG
Organism: Viscum album; assembly: GCA_963277665.1. NCBI lineage: Eukaryota > Viridiplantae > Streptophyta > Magnoliopsida > Santalales > Viscaceae > Viscum > Viscum album. The sequence goes on along the minus strand of OY728155.1, from coordinate 210,169,865 downwards.
TGCTTCATTATTTCTTAATGTGGCCCTCAGAATCCGACCTTCGAGTCCCCCTTCAGCTCTGATTCTTGGGGGGGGGGCATTTGTTGACATTAAATTTTCGATAGGGCCATGAGTGGGATCATTTATAGAAAGCAAAGGCATGTTGAGAATGAATGGATTGTTACACGATGTGAGGGGTAGTTGAACACAAGAATTATGGGGTGCGTGCAAGATTCCATGTGGCATGAAAACCCTTGAATGCCCAATGTGATAACAAATGAAGGATTTTTTTGGTGACCTACCACAAACTGCTAAGGCACTGACACACAAGGGGTCAGGTGTACGTGTCGAATTTCTCTAGACGCACGACTCCCCTTGGCGCGCAAACCCTTCTTCGCCCAATGCGACGTCAAACGATCACTTGTGTGCAGCTCCTCTTGTGCACTGCCTCCAAGGTTTTCAGCTATAAATAGAATCATACACCCTTCCCATTGGAGAAGCTTATAGAAGATGAACCAATGCTCTTCTTTGAGAAATAACCTCTTTCGAGACCACGTGCAAAATAAAATGGACTCAAGGTATTGGATCCTGTGTGACAGGTCTCCCAGGGGTCCTCCTTCGGGTGGGACCACTTGGGCTTAATCCTCACCCATATCCTTCTTACCCTGAGGAATTTTTGCACAAAATATTCATCTTGTGCACAAGTTTCTCCTTACATAGGAACTGTTTTGGGTGCAACTACCCCATCTTGTGCGCAACTGTCCCCTCTTGCGATCTCCCCTCTTGGGTTCCATGTGTCATCCTCACCCAAAGACATCATGCCCGAGACCATCTTATGGTATACACCTTTTTCATGCAAACCCTTCTCCCGTACAACCCTCTAGGTTTGTACGAAGTGATTTCAAGTTCCCTTGGGCGGTGAGTTGCGTTGTGTTGCCTAACCTTATGCTTCTTCGCATATGCATGATAACGACTATTGATTCTTCAAATAGCCACTCTCACATGGGCCCCTTAGTGGATCAATCCACAAAAATTTCCTCTCCATGACATTGATAATGCATTCCCTCCCCCAAGGGTGGGTGGATATCTGTTATGTAAGTCCTTGGTGTGTGGAGTGAACCTGCCTCGTCCGAGCTGTAGAATGTTAAGCTTCCAAGAACCATCTTCCTCAGCTCATGATGTTAAACTGTGGCCTCTCCCCATGCAATATACACAAAGGGCCCCACATCATACATTATCCATGCTTAATCATCTCAACAAGAGTGATATCTTCCTCAAATGGGATGATATCCTCTTTATTGGAGTGATGTTTATCTGTGGGGGAGGGAAACCATCTTGGTGTAAACCCCTAGCCTTTATTGCAGGAGGTATCATCTCTTATCCTCCTATATTCTACTATGCCAAAGACTAGAAGATAGATGGGAAATGAGACCTTCATTACCCCATCCCTCTCCATATGGGATTTTTCTCCATCGGGCCTCCATCCTGGAGTAAGTCCCAATCACCATCTCCCTGGGTCGCTAACCACGCGTATTCCCCTGTTTCCTCTTTGGGCTGTTAACCATGCATAAGCCCATGTTTCCTCTTTGGGACACTAACCACATGTAAGACCTTGTTTCCTCTTTGGGCCACTAACCACATATAATCCCTTGTTTCCTCCTTGGTCCACTGACCACGTGTAAGTCCCACTCCATTTTCTGTGGATGCACCTTTCATGATGTGATCGTTGGATCTTTGTTGCCTCTTCTTTCTCAAATAGAGAATTACTCACATGGTCTTAGAGTAAGCATTGACCATGGAATCCTTAATGGGCCGCCTTATCATGTAAGCCCCAACCCCCCATTTTGAACTATGTGGACTTTGATCCTTTTATCCTAGATAGGGTACGTAGGAAGCCTCCCTGAGGTTCATGCCCAACACCTACTTGTCCAGACCCCTTCACATCGGTTCACCTTCATCCCACATTATGTTAAACTATATTCCTCATTCCTAACTATGTGTACTTTTGTCCTTGTATCCTAGATAGGGTACACATGAAGCCTCATTGAGGTTCAAACCCAACACCTACTTGTCCCAACCCCTTTACGTCGGTTCACCTTCATCCCGCAAGATGTTAAATTGTATTCCCCACTTTGAACTATGTGGAAGTTTATCCTTTCCCTTATCCAAGAATGGTATGTAGGAAGCCTCCATAAGGTTCAATCCCAACACCCATCGGTCCCGACCACTCTACTTCGGTTCACCATCGTCCCACAAGATGTTAAACTATATGCCCCTTTTTTCATGAAAGACATTAAATTGTGCCCATTAGAACTGCGTGGGCTTTGATCCTTGTCTCCTGGGTAGGGTACGTAAGAAGCCTCCCTAAGGTCCAATACCAATTGATGGTAAGCTTTTGTGACTCCCAATTGACGGTAAGTCGTTGGAACCTCAACCGGTGGTAAGATCTTGGAATCCCAAATGAAAGTAAGTAGTTGGAACCCCAGTCAGTGGTAAGTCATTGTCAACCCCAACTAGTGGTAAACCACTGTAGCCCCATCCAGTTGTAAGCTGTTGGAATCCCAATCGATGGTATGTTGTTGTAGTCTCCTTCACTATGACCCACAACTCTGGTCCAACTCATGGCATCAGACCAACCCGGGCTGCTAACCACGCGTAAGGCCTAGTATATCATCGGTTTGTTGTCCTATGTGCACACCCTAATTCTATACCCCCATACCGAACTATGTGGAATTTTATTCCCTAAAATAAGGATACATAGGAAGTCTTTTTGAGGATCATGCCAAACACTACCGTCATCCTCACGCCGGTTCTATCTCATTCTCCATCCACTCTTAACCATCCATATGCATCCGGATTCATACCCGGGCCGCCACATACTGCTGAGAACATGTCACGTACTTTCTCGATGATCCTCACCGTAATCAGGTAACTAACCATGCGTTACCCCAGCATTAGTGTTCTATACTAGGGTTTCACTAATATGATCCACTCATATCAGTGTTTCTATCAGTCTGATCCATCTCTACTAGACATTAAACTCACGACATACCCTATGTTAAACATGGGAAGTTGAGGAAAACCTCAGAGACATGTATATGGTATATAATTCCAGGCACTCAGTGTGGGATGCCTCGGGCTTCCGTGTCCTCTAGAATCCCTATCATAAGGGGAAGAAACCCATATGCTTCAGTGATCTAGCGTTCATAAATGCCAGTGATGTCCAACGTGACTACTCCCCCAATCGAAGTTCAATGCCCTAACTTGACCCCTTGGAACGGTTAGTCCGAAGTAGTGTAATTAATTGGAATCCATGAAGACATGGAATTGGGAAGAATTTCATGAACAATGTCTTAAGTCTATGAGGGAGTCCCTAACTAGGCAATGAGTTCCGAGGGGAATCCACCAAAGGAGGATACAACATCCCATCATCCCATTTCAATCAATGATAAAATGTCCCTGAATAAGAAATGGATGCCACCCACCTTTGGAAAGTTGGAATGCAAGGAAACAATCAACGCATCCTCCAAAAAGCCACAGATGCACGCCCCAGTGAAAGAATCAAAAACAAACGACATACTTTTTTAATACAAAGAACTAAAGTATTTTTGTAATGAAATATGTATCTTGATTTACTTATCCAATAAACTTTTCTATAGAGTTTTAAGCTAGTGAATCTATCAAGGAATTCATATTAAATTTGGGACTACAAACACATATTTTCACCATGGTTGTTATATTCTATGTTAAAAAACTATATAAACATGGATAATAAGGTACTAGTTATAAGAAATGATATTTTTTTAACTAGTAAATAGGAAATATATTTTTCCATCCCGACATAGTATGTAAATTTGATATCGGGAATACATACATAAGGTACATATCCTCTCAAGGTAGAAAATCACTAAATAACTAGTCCACTGGATTGGTCCCATTCCCCCTCTTCATAGTATCAAACCAGTTTTATTTCATTCTGGGTCCCTGAGTTCTAAGAAGAAGTGATGTATGTTATCATCTCAAGATTGTCACATCTATATCTAAATTCAATGGGTGTGGATTCTTTGAGTTAATATCATGTCTCTCATGCTCAACTGGGATGATCTTTTCAGAGTAGTTCTCACCCTCAACATCATGTAACTAAGTATGATTCAAGGAATATATCATTAGTCTATCTTATACCACCTCAGAAGGGGAACAAGGACTACTCAGTGGAAGATGAATGAAAATTTTATATAATGGAGTAGTAAATCATAATTAAACAATAAGGTCCCTTGAAAATATGACGTGTCATCCTTATTAAATCAACACTTATGCATATTTTTTTATAATGGAATTTCCCACTCGTATATTGTATCTTGTTTTATAAATCACTTAGGGTTACACATGGAAACAATGTCTCATGTCTATAGCATAAAACACCTATTGAAAAATCAAAATAAAAAAGATTTTAGTGTCCAACATGTTCAATTACCATCAATGTAGTGAAATATTTATGGGGATTTACTATCTCAGAAATTGGAATATTTGATTTAATATTGTAATGTACTTGTTTTCAACATTAAAAACCTGTATCGTTTTTTAATCTTGAAATTGAACCTTTAAATCCTCAGATGACTTTTTCACATATTCAAAGGGGATTTAGATATGAATATAGGTATATTAGGTCCTCTGGTGATAGTGGATGGGACAATCTCTTATCAGCTAGTAGTGATGACCTTTAGTGTCATTGATGAAATGGTGAATATGAGCATTCCTACTATAATAGACTGATGCCCTGATATCATTCAACATGATTTATCTATGCTACCACCTAATGGGAAATTAAATTTTAAATTGATATACTCTCAGGAATATGTTGTATTTCACTTTTATAATATATAATAAAACCAATGAAATTATAAAAATGAAAGGTCCATATATAATAATTATAAATAAAGGGCTTCATTAGACCAAATACATCACCTTGGGCCACCCAACTTCTATTTATAAAAAAACATAGTTCACTTCAATTATGTTCTCACTATCATAAACTGAATCAAGTTAAAATAAAGAATCAATATCATCTTCCATGAATAGATGATATGTTTGATCAGCTGGAGGAAGCTAAATGGTTCTCCAAATCTGATCTATGATCAAGGTATCATCAACATCAATATAAAAAATAGTGTATCCTAAAGACAAATTTTTGTATCCAATATAGTCGCTATGAATATTTAGTCATGCACTTTTTCTATACAAATGAACCAAAAAATTTCATGTACTTAATTAAACATGTCTTTCATAGGTATATTGGCACATTTGTATTGATATTTTTTATGATATACTTGTATAATCTTGAACTAGATTTCACCATGTGAAGAACTTATAGATTATATTGGGTATACTTAGTGAACATTAAATCTATGATAGATTATATATGTGTAACTTATAGATACTATGTGTTTGTTTTTTTGTTCATATTATTTCTTCAAAAGGCATGTCATTTTATCCTAAATATATTGATGTAGAAATTTCATAGAAACCACAGAAAAATGACTTCTATATAATATGTTTTTTTGTACAAAAATTCTATTATTGTTGATTTTTATATGATTTCTCAAAACATGATTTTCCTATTAATTAATTAACATTGATATTTATTCTATTAAAATGGAGAGATAGTTACTATAAATCATTTTAGGAGCTTTCAAATCGTATTAATTTGTCATCTATTTTCATCTTTCTAGAACTAGGATAAGTCTATGTGGTATATTGTGTTGTTTCGAGATATATGTGAGGTTTTATTCATATGTTGGGAGACCATGTCATATCTTATGCCTTGAGGTAATTGTGGACACATGAAAGTAATTTTCCTACACATGATTTAGAATTAGTTATTTATTCCATTCATTAAAAACATGGCCCCAATATCTATTTGGTGAATAGATTAGTGTGTTTACTAACAATAAAATCTTGAAAAAAAAATCTTTTTTATACAGATAATTCAACATGAGGAAATAAATATGTTTGGAATATTTCCATATGCCAAAATGTTACTTGATTTATATGACCATGAATATAAATATAGGGGATAATTATTTGAATCAAAAGTATTTTTAAAATTTTTTCAAAGATTATTGTGACTAGTAGTATAGGAGTAATTAAAAATATGAATTTGGATTGTAAATAGTAGAATAAAGATGAAATTTTCTTCCATGATACTCTTATTCTTCATTCAGTCATCCTGGTTGAGGAGGGTCAAAAAAACCCATACTAGCTTACCATTAATTCAAACCTTATTGGTGGGTAGATCATTGATGGCTGGATAGAGGATGTAAACTATGTGATATGATTTAGGATCTGATCATAGTCCCTTCATCATTCCATGAACAAATCTTTATGCTTATCACTATTCTAAATGGATTTTCCACTCAGGTATTTATAAAATTTACAAGTCAAAGAAGGTTCATTTTTTATTGTTGGGAATTAAAGGGATGTAGGCCACACATGTTATGAGATATCCCACTTGTCAATATATAGATACTGAACATAAATTTATATTCTATGCATATACCAATATGGAAAAGGAGAATAATCATCTATTTATTTTTTTCAATGGTCTACCATGGAAATTTTAGAAGCATGATGTTATTTGCGTGAGTGTATATTAACTCATTAAGGCAGCACATTTCATTCAAATTTTAGAGTCCAATTTGGTAGAATACTTAGAAAATATTTATATCCAATAAGTTATATAGTTTCATAGATTACCAATTTATAATATGTATGACTGAGACCCTAGATTCACCTCATAGTTTTAGTGATCCTTACAACAAGCCATTGTAACTTAGTTGTCCATAAGCACCTAATAGTATCCCCCAAATGGTTGTATGGTCATAACATTGTATTTAGACACTAGAAGTTATTATTAAAGATTGAGTTATGAATTTTGGTGGTCTATAAGAAGATTATTTGTCTCTAGTATAGTTTTCATATACTAGTAGTTATCAGGCCACAATACAAATAGCTTTGTTCAATGAACTATATGAATATATACTTTTTAGGTAGATATTAGAGAAACATCAATAATTAAATGAATTCATATCCCTGAGACTACTGTGAAAACACATATGATCAGGATATGGATGGTTATAATATATATCCATCATAGATAATATCAAAATCATCATCAATAACCCTTATATTTTGATGTAGGTGAATGGGTATTGTTGAAAGTTTCACCAAGATTCGGTTACCACTGTTTGGGATACAATGGAAATTAACTCCTTAGTATGTCAAACCATTCAAAATTCTAGAATGTTTTGGAGACATTGCATATTTATTATCCTTACAACCAAGATATAGTGTTGTCCAAATTCTATCTATGTATACAAATTAAAGAAATATCAGCTTGATACTTACTATGTGATTTTTTTGGGACCATGTCAATATTGAATAGGATTATATATTTATCCATGACCAGTTTTTTATTCTAAATAGATAAAAGAAATAATTTTGAGGTAGAAGAATATCTTTTGTATGATTATTATGGGATAATGGTCGATTTAAGAGGAAACTTGGGAGTGAGATAATGTTATACTGGAGATATTAATAAATCTCTTCTAGGACACCACCAATCAACATCTTTTTGATGATGTAAATCCTAATAATGGGGAGAATAAAACACCATTTGTTTGAGGTAATATGATTTTTTATTATTTATTTGTAAGTTATATAATGAATGGGTTGATATTTGGGAGTTTTTGGATGGTTTTATGAATTTTGGAAGTAGTATAAAGGGTGTACGGTTTGAGAATTATTAGGGAAACTACATGGGTTTCCCAGGAAATCATGTGAGGGGAAAATAAGTTATTTGGGAAAGCATTTGGTTTATGCATGGTTTGGAAAAACTATGTGGTAACCATGTGACTTTGAAATTTTTTAAATAGTTTAATTTTTCATATTTGGTTCAATATTTTTCCAAACTATATATCTCAATTATGTGGCCTTGGGGATTTTCCAGAAGCACCCACCTGGTTGGTGTACTTTTTTCCAAACATTGCGGCTTAAACATATAGCGTGATTAATGAAAAAAAATTATATTTTAAGACCATAACTTCCCCAAAAACCATCATAATTTATCCTTGGACTTGGGAAATGAAGAATCAAGATTCTTATAGATGTTTTTGGTAATTCCATTCCACTCATAGACCAATTCCAATGAATCATAGAGTGTTCGATCTATAAAATAAAATGTAAGATCCTTATTATTATTTTATCTTCTCATTCTTCTCATTATATCTAGTAAGGAACCATAGACTAAATATTTTCTGCTTGGATATATATTTTAGAATTTTTTTGACAGAATCACCTTATAATTCATTAAAGGAACAGAAAGGATATCCCAGATATGTGACATCACAAATTAATTCTTCGCAATGAAACCATTTAAGGTAGGTGGATTCTCCCACATTCCAATTTATCATGGAAATATATGGATTTATATTTTATTAAATAAATTACATACACTTTTATTGGATAACTCATGTTTACACCCTATGGAAATATCTCCTGATGTTTTGTTTTAAAATATTTGTTTGTGGGTGATTCACAAAATGCGTTCAATAAAATTTCAAACATATTTGGATTTGGGTGTTTTAACTTTGAATGTAAATGATCCTTTTGATCTATATTCATCTACAGTGGTCCTTATGGTTTATACATTATAATGCTTCTAATTTTTACACATTGGATTATACCTCCAAGTGAAGACTTGGGACTGGATGTACGAGTTCCATTCAAGAGTTGGACTATTCAAAGGGCTTGCTAAGACAAGAGATGCATCGGGTTAGGGTATTGTATCGGTGCATGATTTCATGCCTAGTATATACATTAGTGTGTTTTATTTCACTAATTTATTAATATCTATCTTTATAACTGGTTTTATAATCTCTTTCTGTTTTATATAAATTTTGGTAACAAGTTCTTGTTTTAGTGGTATATTTGGGCAGTCATTGGATTTCTTATTGAGTTGATATACTCACTCCCTTCATATGAGAAATACCTGAGATTAAATTATAATAAGTGAACATTTTTTTCATATAACTATTTGAAAATTTACAATTTAATATTTCATGGAACAAAAATTCTAATTTTATCTGTTTAAATTTGATTTTGAACTTACTATGTCATAATAACCCAAGAATTATTTTTTGATATTTTCTACTAAAAATAAGATTTTATGAATAATAAATAATAAATTATTTAAATAATACTTCTTTTATTTAAATTTTGGTGTTATAATATGGATAATTAAACATATTCTTATTATAAAATTTATATAAATAAAGAAAAGATCTTTTGGAGGTAAAAACTGATATATTTTAGAAAATAATTTTTTAAGAACATAATATTATTCCAATGTAATTAATTATAATTATATATAATAATTAATTATTTAAATGAGATTTATATATTATATTTATAAATATTTTAATTCAAATTCATATATTTATTATTAATTTTCATAAAGTTAATGTAATATCAACTTATTCTTTAAAAATACATTTGTATGAAAATACATTTTTGTCGCATTTTGGGGGTTTATTTTTAAATTAATTATGGAAAATTATAAGAATGGAAATAAAGAAAATATTTTCCATACTCTGAATCATCATTTCCAAATTTGGTAATTATTTCACTTTTATTTTTTTTCCTAATGAATAGTAAAATGGTAGAAATTGGTTACCAAGTTTATGGTTAAAACGGATTTACCAAGAGTTAAAATAAAGTGATAAGGGTTTAAATGGCCTGAAAACTTATAAAAATACTATTATAAGAAGATATTTATACCATATATTTTATAATATTCTAAATATACATAATTTTGATAGCCTTTTCAATGAAAGTATCTTAATAATATTTTAAAACATTGAAAAAGTACAAGTGTTCCGCCCACCTCACTTATAGAAGGCACCTACTCCCCTCACTTATTCACATCTCATGAGCCATTTAGATAAAAAAAACTCATAAAAAAGTCACTCCCCAACATTATTTAGGTTATTTTATTCCCAAAATACCAACCCTAGTGTCCTTAATAAGATATCTAAAGGATCGTTTTCAAAGAAGAGGTAATCATCTTAACCGAACACTTTCATTTTTTTTCTTATTTTACCACAAAACATTATGTAATAACCATTAAAATATAATAAAACTAGTATATAAAAAATATTTATATGTTATTACATTGATATCATAATATTTATCCATATTTTTCTTAATTAAATGGGAAATAAAACCATCACTCAACTGTAAGGAGGACTACCGCCTCACAGATCGATGTAATTTATTTTCCATCACCGCCTCACATGGATGGTGTATACAGGTGGATTTAAATAAATAACATTATATTTATGGTAACATTTTAATTATTAAAAATATAAAACTATAATTACCAATTTTCTTATATGTTCTTTGTTAAATTATGACACCGTTAGTGCGTACATGTGGACTACCACCTCTATGAAGTGATGTGATTAATTTTTCATTACCACATTACATGGATGATCATAAAAATTTATCTTATGAATATATATATATATATTATTTATAACATGAATATGATTCTATATATTATTAAACTATAACCTAGTCATAAGAACCAAAACTTCCATGATGAAACAAGCATGAAAAACGAAGTAGTTAGGGCCTGAAACAATGATAATAATGAAATATTATTAACAAATATGTGATAAGATGTTATAAAATGGATCATATATATATATATTTATATAGTTTTATTATGTAATTATAATAAATTTAAATTTATTATATATGATATTAAATTGCATTCAACTAAGACGCAGTGTGAGGTAAGGGATTTTCTCTTAATTTCAAATACATTGAGACATATTTAGTATTATACACTTATTTTATTTAATTTGGTGCATAAATTTCCCCTTTAATGTACATAACATGAATATATATTTATTAATTTTAATTAAAGTTTCAATTATTGTTTAATATTTCATGTGGTTACAATTTAAAAGTTATATATAGGTAAGAATTTATTTTACGATATCTTTTTTGGGTTTTCTTATATTTTCATTGAAGGGGTCTTATAATACTTCCTTCCAAATATATATATATATATATATTATAATACATATATTTATGTAGTTTTTAAGTTTTCTTACAACCTTAACTCTCGTTTTCATTTTAATCAATCAAATAAATTTTTAAATGAAAATTTAATCTTATTTATCTTTTAGATCAGGTATAACTTTATTCCATGTCTACCACATTGATGTACATTCCCACCACCAAAATTATTTTATGTTATTTAGATTCTAATAAAATGATACCATGGTTTTGAAAATAAAATTAATTCTTATATTGTATATTTTTCACTTCCATTTTCATATATTCTATAAAATAATAGATTTTACTAAGAAAATATACTTTCTTGATGAATTGATGGTCATGTTTTATATCTTATTAATTTTATGTTCATTAAATTTATTTTGAAACATTAACTTTCACATGATCATATTTTATATATCTATATTCTTTTTATCATGGGTTAATTATGACCTAAACCTTATACTATTTCAAAATACTAGTTTTTACTATTAATGTTATCTAATTAAATAGGTAAGTCTTGATATTTCATATTCATTAATCAATATAGTTATTTATTAATAAGGAATATTGTTTATGAATTGATATGAGGAATTATTTGGACATTGAATTAAATATAGAACCTAGTTATAGATAACTCATAGATGTATCAACAGGTCTCATGAGACAAACCATTTGGGTAGCCTTATTTAATATATTTTTGGTGTATATCTATATATTTTCTAAAATATATTTCAAGGAATATTTGATCAAGACATCAAACATTATTCATTTCCTTCATTGAAATTTAGTAAGTGTTATGCATAATATTATTACATAGTTATTATCTATTGATTCATTTTGGGCTCATGTTATTTATTATTTATCATTTTTAGTTATTTACTTTTCTATATTGATTATATATTATTAAATCATGATAGATTCCACTATCTGTAACCCTTACCGATTATTCAAGATCACCCTTATTTTGTTTTCATTTCCCTAGGATATAAATAAGGAATCTTGGAATGAGTTCCATAATACTAAATATTTCATTTTTCTATGTTTTATATTTCTTATCCAATGTAAAAGGGTAATTAAGTATGTATTTGGTTCTTTAAGACTAGTAAAATGATATAAACTTAGTGATATTATACCTTTTATCTTATGAAAATCTAATAAAGTAGATATAGGCTCTATGTTACTAGAGTTGAGTTAGTTATAGATTATATGAGATAAAGTTTAGTGGAAATGTTGGGAACAAGATTTAGGAAAATAATTATTGAGAAACATAACCCTATGAAATACTTTGAGGTTATGTCTAATTTTAGGATAATATCATGAATATTTTGGTGAGTTAGAGATCATGTGGTTTTCTAAAAAATACTTCCCTATTTGGATACTACAAGTGAATTTGGTTTTTGGAATAGATGTATCCAGGGTAATAACCCCAATAAGAGTTGGTTGAGTATATATTGGCCCTCATTCTAGTGCATGATGAATGGGACCTTATTGTGAACCTGGTTAGATACTCCTATGGGAAATTCTTTGGTTAATTCAAATTTTACTTATAAAACATTGTGAATTATTTGAATTTTTTTTATAATTTATGGATATTACCAATGAAACCAAATTATTTTATTTTGAATATTTTCATGCATAAATTTTCAATTTGTCTTAAGTGTTACACCATTTAAAATAATGTTATAAGATAATTCAGTATAGGCCATTGTTTAGAAATAGCGCATTTCAGAAAGAATGGTTTCAATACTTATGGACAATGTAGATATTTTCCTACCAATAAATTAAATACAACTAGTGTTGTAAATGAGTAGAGAATAACCATGTTAGTGTGGCTGACCTAGGTTATGACTTATAAAATTGTGAATATTGAGAAACATGATGTTCCATGGAATGAGATACCTATATTGGATCATTTCATGTGACCAAAACCTCTATATTTTAGTAGAACTACTAATCCAATAGTAGTCTGGAAATGGATTATGTCCCTTGAAAAAATATTTATATCCTTAGGATGAAATTAAAGGGAAAAGGTTATACTTGTACCATATTGTCTTAAAAGTGATTTCATTCCATAGTGTTTATTGATCTAGAATAATATAGGGGAATTAGAAATAGAACAAATTGAATATAGATCTTTTGAAGTAAAATTATTCAACAAATATTTCCCTCATTAGAAATGTACTAAAATGAAGATAATTTTTTTCTTCTTAAAGAAAAAAGAAAAAAAGAGTGTTTTAGAGTATGTGGATTTCATTACAAGACAAGCTAGATATAATGTGGATTAAATGGGTAATCTGAAAAGAAATATTTACCATTTCATGTATGTGTTTAATCCAAGCCTCTAAAGGGAACTCATTTCTCACACATTTTTATCATATTATTAAATTGTATTATGTATACATATTTTGAATTTTCTATATCCTATATCTTCAAGTGAAATCAAGAGAAAAATAGGCAAGATTAATTCCAATAAAAAAGTAAATTTTTAAATAAAAATAATAGAATGAATTATTTTTCGTCATTTAAAAATTATGTGAAGAAACATAATGAAAAATGATTTAATGTTATGTGAGTTTTTTATAAGTTCAGAGATAAGGTTAATTAGGATAATAAATGAAAATTAAAGAAAGAAACCACTATTATATGGTGATTCAACTTTATATAAATAGTTCATTCCACAATAAAATTCCCCATGCATCAAGGGAACCTACCACAAAAGAGCCTAATGGGAGAATTATAAGCTTATGTGATCACTAAAATAGAGTTTAAAGTTCCAAAATATTTATTGGTAGGTACTTTAATCCTAGAATCATATTTATCTAATTTTTTATTTGTTTTTTTACCTTTAAGATCTTTTATATATTCCATGTTTTCCAAGAAATTTAGATATTTCCCCAGCCCCTTAAGAAGTTATTTTTCATTCAAGACTCATAGTGGTAATCTCACCACAACTAGGATGTTTCAGTAAGTTACCTTTATAAAAAATATACATAACATCTTTGTAAAATTCATTAGAATACCTATAGTTGACTATGATATAATCCTTATTATGGACTGACTTTCAAAATATAATGAAAAAAATTATTCGCAGGAGAAGGAAATTATGATTCAGGATGAAGATGTGGAATTCCTTGTCTTTAGAGGGTAAACATCATCATCTGGGTAATTTCTAAATCCACCTCATATAGCTCTTATGGATGAGATAATTGGGGAATAATAGTATATGAAATCTATGTATGGGAAAGGTAATATTTAAATTGAATATATAACTATTGTATTGGAATACATTGACGTGTTTCTTAAAAATTTACCTGAGCATACACTAAATCCCGAAATTGAGTTTTCCCTTGATCTAATCCCTAATGAGATACCTATATCAAATATAACCTCTAGAATAGCCATAGTGGAATTAGTGGAGTTGAAGAAACGACTACAAGAATTAAGTGATAAGGGATTTATAAAATGTAGTGTTTCACCATAGGGGGGCACTATTATTTTCATAAATAAGAAATATGGATCTATGTGGTTTTACATTTATTAGAGAAAACATAAATATTATTACTACAAATAACAAGTGTCCTCTACCTCAAATTGATGACTTAATCTACCAACTTCAAAGAGATCAATATTCTTCAATGATTGATATTCATTATAAGTATCAACAATTATTGGTAAAGAAGGAATATATTCCAAAAACATCATTTCAAATTATGTATAGATATTATGAGTTTATAGTAATGTCATTTTGGTTGAATAATTCACCCCATATTTTTATTGATTAGAAGAAAACTTTATTCAAGGAATATCATGATAATTTCTGTGGTAATTATTGATGATATCTTGGTGTACTCTAAAAGTTATGAGGCCTATGATAATCACTTATGAATCATTCTTTAGTCTCTTAGACAAAAAAAATTATATGGGTAATTTTTAAAGTGTGAATTATAGCTGCTAAATTTTTTATTTTTTGGCCATATTGTCTCCAAGGATGGAATCCCAGTTGATCCTAAATATAAAATGTTTTTTATAGAATTATATACACAAATAAATATTATTGAGGTACTTAGAATCCTTAGATTGGTTGATTATTATATGTGATTTGTTAAAAAAATCTCGATTCGATAACTTATTAACAAATATTGAATATAAATGGGTTAAGTTAATATGGAAAAGGAAATGTGAAGATTTCTATGAAGAGTTGAAGAGGAGATTGGTAGATACTCTGATATTAACTCTACCATCAGGAAAGGATTGAATAGTAATTTATATTGATGAATTGAATATGGTACTTAGTTGTGTCCTTATAAAGAATGATAAAGTTATTTCCTATTCATAAAGGTAGTTAAAGACGCATGAATAAAACTATACAACCTAGGATTTTGAGTTGGAATCCATAATATTTTCTTTAAATATATACAGATATTATATCTATGGTGAAAAGTGTGATATATACATAGATAATAATAGTATAAAATACATATTTTCATAGAAAGATCTCAACATAAGGAAAATATGATGGCTTGAGCTACTCAAGGATTGTGATTTCTCAATACACTACAACCTAAGGAAGTAAAATAGTGTATTAGATGCAATGAGTAGGAAATATTATGGATTACTGACCAAAATGAGGATTTAAGTTGATCTTACTTTCATGGATTTCGTAAATATAGATATGGAAATTATTAAAGAAGATGATACATAAATACTTTTTCAAATGATTTCCAACCTATATTTATTGGAAAATATACAAATTTCCCAGCTTGATGATGATAGTTTTCAAAAGATAATTATATTCATTAATTATTAGAAATTGGAAGTCTCTATTTATGAAGATGGTGTTTTGAAAGTAGGAAAGAAGATGTGTGTTCTGTCTAAACCTAAGCTAAAAATTTAATTATCACATGATTCTCATAGCTCCAAATTCTCTATACACCCTAGTTGCATCATAATATATATGGATCTAAAGGAAATATTTTGGTGGGATAAAAGAAAAAGTGAAATTGATAATTATGTATCATGATACTTGTTTTTTCAACATGTGATGGCTGATTTAAAACATCCTAATGGATTCAAGGAACCTCTACCTATTATTATGTGAAAAAGGGATGAGATTATGATAGAATTTTTCACTGCATTACCAATGACTCTGAGAAATAATGATTCCAAGTGGGTTATTTTTTATCACCATACTAAATATATTTATTCCCTTGCTAAAAGAGAATATTTACCACTTGACCACCTCACATAGATCTATATTAATGAATACATAATACTTTTTAGTTTTAAAGATCCCAACCCTAATATCCCATAGTTTATCATTACTTTATTAAATTGGATCTAGATAAAATTGTTTTCATCCTATAAAATTGAAAGGTTTTGTAGCCTCAAATAAATGAATAGATAATTTAATTCCACATTACATTTGAAAACATAAAATTGAACATAAAATTATATTTAACAAAATAATTATACCCTTTTTCATATCCCTTCATATCAATCATAATACACTTCCTGGAATCGTGTGCAAAGGAACCATAAAAAATGGGTGATCTTTAATACTCAGTAAGGGTATGTGTACAATGAAATCTATCATAAAAAAAATAATGCATAATCAATATGGAAGGGTAAATAAATAAAGAACATGAAAATTAATCAATAACATGAAAATGAAGATTAGTATGGTTTGAATAAATAATGATAAAAAAATTCCATATAAATAATCACATGATCTTAGAACTTATCCATAGATATTATAAGTAATGGAATAATCACATGGAAATCAATAACTAATCTCATAATGAGGAAATTCATAATATAGGACATCATCACTAAATCATCAAGATCTTTCTTCAAAACATATTACATAAATGTAAATGACCTCAGCCAATTACTCATGCTAGTTTGTCTCATGATACCTATCGACACTACTAGAAAAACAGGTATTTGCGATGGGGGCCCGTCGCAAATGGCCCGTTGCTGAAAACGGCATCGCAACAACACTTATTTGCGACGGGCCCATCGCTAAAGCCTTTTTTTGCGACGGTTATTCTCCCCGTCGCAAATAGTACTCCGTATATTTGTAAAAAAAATTTAAAATAGTTTTTGCGATGGGACCCGTCGTAAAAGGTATTTTTTTAAAAAAATAATAAACTATTAATAAATTATTTTAATGCATATAATAATACTAGTATTTGCGACGGGCATAGTATCCCGTCGCAAATACTATAAAAAAATAAAATAAATAAATTATTAATAAATTATTTTAATTAATATAATAATAGAATTATAATTCACAAATAAAAATAATAAATTATTTTAATTAATAGAATTATAATAGAATTATAATTCAAAAATAAAAAATAATAGAATATTAATAAATGATTTAATTAATATAATAATATTAGAATTATAATTCATAAATAAAAAAAATATAAATAAGTTATTTTAATTAATATAAAAATAATAGAATTATTTTACATTCGAATATTAAAATAATTCAAGTATTACAAAAAATATAATTAAATTATAATATTATAAAATTTTAATATATATATATAATTTAATATTATAAAATATAAATAATATTATTATTCATATTTATATTGTTATTTAAAAATATAATATTATTAATATTTTATAATGAGACAAAAACTAAGAATAGAAAAAAAAAATTGATTTCCCAAATTTTATAACATAAATACAAACTCTAATCTGAACGAGGGGGGGAGGTGGGGGATCTGCAGATGGTGGTGGAGGAAACTCCATCCCTAAAGCATGAGTGAGTCGGCGCATGTACTCCATCTGCTCCTGATGCTGCTGCTGTCACCGACTCGTCTGCTCCTCGTACAGTTTCTGCTGGCGTCGACGCTCCTCCTCATGCTGCTGACGCATCTGCTCCTGCTCTTGTCGGAGACTCTCTATCTGTGCAGTCTGAGATCTCAACTGATCCTCATACTGTGTAGTAGAAGAAGATGCACGAGCTCCTCTCGAGCTGGACGCCGACATCGCAGCACTTCCATAATAATCTCTGGGAGTCAGTCGAGAGCCGATACCAACTACCCGGCCCTTCTCGAAGGCATACTGGGTGGCCTGCATCCATGCCACCTCATCAAACTGACGGGCAGTGGTCTGATCTGATGACTCTGCCTGACTCTCAGGCCGGGCCTATGATGCTGCGGCCTCATATGACTCCTATAGTTGCAATTTAAAATTAAAATTGTGAATATATTATATGCAGTTAATTTTTAAACTTGAAAACAAATAATACTGACCACTATGTGATGCTGACGATCACCTCTGAGCTCCCCAGTAGCAGGATCACTATACATCCTCCGATATACGTCGTACTCTGTAATATCGGGGTGCTCGACAGCCTATAAGAATAAAAAATAAACTGTTAATATGTATAGTTATATAAAATATTTATAAATAATGTACGTACCAGATGCTGTCTATGACTACTAAAAGAACGACTCCCAGCTCGATGAGTCACCTCCTGTCTCCCCCGATTCTGCCTCGCCACCGATGATCTCCTCTGAAAGTCACCACTCAACCAGTGCACACATAATCCATCCCATACATGGGATGAAATATACTCTGGTCGGTGTGCTCTACATGACTCCTCAAAATCTGACACTCATGCTTTCTTCATCGCACCTTTTCTTAAATTGTGCAAAAACTGACGAAGGCGATCACACATGGCCATCTCTCATGCCTCGTGGATGGCGTCACGCATGGTATCCTCGATCGGATACCATAAACCCTACAAATAAATCAAAATATCAAGTTAGAAATGAAATAATTTTCAAAATAAAAATTATTTATTTACGTACGTACCAACCAATGGCCGAACATGGACTGCTGCACATCAATGGGAATATGCTCCCATGTGGTCCACGGCTGAGAGAAATAGTTGTGCAAAATAGCGCTGCCCTGTCCGACTGCTATATGCGGAAAACTGAAAAAATAATAAACATTTATTATGTGAATAGATTAATGAAATCTTAGTCAAATCCACAGGTTATCACACAGGTTATCACACAGGTTATCACACCTCCGTGTGCGTGGATCAAACCCAAGACGTGGACGTCGCTCGGGGACGGGGTCAGGAATCATCAATCGTGTAAGACCGCGCCCCCTCCGCGTACTCCCTGGAGCACCTGCAGGCTGAGGGGCATCTGTCAGCAACTCATCCGCATCGAAAGTCAGGTCAGCATCCGCCAACTCACGAAATGTGGCGTCGTCCATCTGAAACAGAAAATGTTAATGTTAGCAAATAATTGATAATTACTATTATATATACATATATACATATTATGATTGTATATAAATACCATGGAATGCTATCAGTGTTCATCTTCATCATCATCTTCATATATGTCAATGTCATCTTCATATTCCTCCTCAACATCATCGATATCCATTCGAGTTACAGTTGCTTCATCTCTTACCATTTCAAATTCATATGTGACATCATTAACATCATCGTCATCACCGACTCTTAAATGTGGGGTGTCGTCATCGATACTCATGTCTCTTTGTAAAAAAGATTGATTTTGATTACTCTCTTGAAAAACTTCAATTCTTTGCACATCAGTGAAAGCACATTCACTTTGACTAAACTGATTGTCTCGAATTTTAATTTTTATTACACTCCACCAATCAGTCAAGTCTCTTGATGTTGCAGAGTACTTTTCATAATAAACTTGATATGCCTGTTGAGCCAATAAGAATGGTTCATTTACTGCGAGAACACTTTTACATTTAATATCGATGATTCCATGAGTCGGATGAACACGCACGCCTCTCTCTGTATCCAACCACCGACATTTGAACATGGTTATGTAATGTTGTCCAAGATAACAGAGTTCAATGATTTCATCAAGTATTCCATAAAAGTCAACTTCATTCTCTCGATGATGAGATCCTCTCAAGCTAACTCCACTGTTCATTGTTTTTTTCAATTCCCCATATGCATGTGTGTGGAATCGAAATCCATTCACCACATATGCATTATAAGTTTTAACAAGTTTGGAAGGTGGGTTACTCAATACACACAGCCGTTTGTCAATTTTATTAGCATGTCGAGACACCTGAAAATTTGTGAAATAATTATCAATATAGTAAACTATACATTGAATGAGTTACTAAAAGATAAAGAATTTATGTTACCAGTTTTTGAAACCACTGACAGAAATTTTTCAGTTGACGTTCTTCGAGAGCAGCTGCTGTAATTTGTGGAATTTTTTTCTTGATATGATTATCATACACCCTATAAAAACCAAAGTTATTTACTGTAACATAAATGATAGAATAAGTGATATAAACACTTACAGTACAACTGATGTCATCTCTACACAGTTGAGCAGAACATACGTATGAGCTCTCTGATGTTCATCATCTGAAAGCCAGCATTCATAAACTCCACCAAAACCAATCTCTGACTGGTTGAAAATAGATAATTGATTGTCGATTTCATCAATATTCCTCTCATTCCGTCCCATTCAGTTGTGTTTTGAAGGATACTCAGATTCAAAATAATGGGAGCAGAAAAAAGATATTTCCTCTTGCAAATAAGCTTCTACAATAGATCCTTCAACAAATGCTTTGTTACGTACTTTTCTTTTCAATTTTTGCATGCATCTTTCAAATGGGTACGTCCATCGAAACTGTACCGGACCTCCACATTTGGCTTCATATGGAAAATGTAACATCAAATGATCCATTGAGTCGAAGAAAGACGGCGGAAATATTTTTTCCAGTTTACATATAATTACAACAACATCTTTTTCAAGTTTGCCTAGAGCATCATAATATGCCATAGCCACACAAATTTCCCGAAAAAAATGAGACATGTATGTTATAGAATCCCAAATCACAGAATTCAACAGACCTCTTAATCCAATGGGTAGAATTCTCTCCATTATAACATGAGAATCATGACTTTTTAATCCAGTAATATGACCATTCTTTACACATCTACCCAAATTGGAAGCACAGCCATCTGGAAGTCTCAAATCTGCAATCCAATGACAAAATAATAAACGGTTTTCTTTAGACAGTGTATAAGCTTCTTTTGGTTTCCGTAACCTTTCTGTTCTGACATTCTCAAATAGTTCCAATTCTGGACGCCTGCAAATTTGGGCAAGATCTAAACGTGCATTTACATTGTCTTTGCTCTTTCCTGGCGTATCCAAAACTGTATGAAACAAATTACCAAAACAGTTCTTCTCAATATGCATGACATCTAACATGTGTCGGACCAACAGATCAGACCAATATGGCAAATCCCAAAATATGCTACGTTTAATCCAATTGTGTTCTTTCCAAAAACCAGAAATTTTCTTTTGGTTTATTGTGGGACCAAAAGTGATGGGAGGTAATGAAAATACAACTGATTTTAACTCCGAACCTGATAGCATTTTTGGAGGTTCATCCCTTTCAACTGTTCCTTTTCTGAAATGAGATCTGTTTCTGCGAAAAGGATGATCAGCTGGAAGAAATCTGTGATGACAGTCAAAATAACAAGGTTTCTTTCCATGAATGAGCATAAATGCTTTGTTCTCTCCCATACAGTAAGTACATGATTTCTGACCATGCGTACTCCATCCAGATAACATCCCATAAGCCGGGAAGTCACTTATTGTCCACATCAATGCTGCTCTCATTAGGAAATTCTGTTTCGTTGCAACATCATATGTACTGACACCAGTACTCCACAATAAATTTAATTCATCAATCAATGGATTCAAATAAACATCAATATTTTTCTTTGGATGTCCTGGAATTAGTAAATCCAAAAAGATATATGGCTCCTTCATCAACATCCATGGAGGTAAATTGTACGGAGTTAAAAAAACAGGCCAACATGAATATTGATTACCATAAGATCCAAACTGACAGAAACCATCAGTGGAAAGGCACAGTCGAACATTTCTAGCTTCTAAAGCAAAGGATGGATGCACTCTATCAAAATGTTTCCATGAATCACCATCGGCTGGATGATTCAAGATTTTATCGGTTGAAATATTCTCTTTATTCCATGACATTATTGTCGTTGTATTCTTAGACATGAATAAACGCTGAAGTCTGGATGTAAGCGGAAAACATCTCAACTGTTTTACGGGAATCAAACCAGACTTCCCGTGTTGTACTTCTTTATATCTCAGTTGCCCACATGTAGGACAACTATTCAACGACTCATTTTCCCCAGAATATAAAATGCAGCCATTTGAACATGCATGAATCTTCTGACAAGTAAGTCCCAAATTTCGAACCAGCCTCTTACTCTCATAGTAATTTGCAGGTAAAACATTTCCTTCGGGTAACAGTGTTTTCAGCAAAGAAAATATCTTGTCAAAACAGGTGTTTGACATTCCGTTATCTGATTTGATAGGCATAAATTTTGCATCTGCTTCTAATTTGCTCATCTTGTAGCCAGGATATAATGCATCCTCAACAGACTTCAACAAATCATAAAATTCAGAAGGTGCCAACTCAGGATTTGAAGCTATATCAGTCGGAGTTTCTGTATGTTGAACAGATGAACCTGCAACATCATGTACTAAATCTTGAAACCGGGATGGATCCGGAATCAAGTTGGTATCACCTGCTCTGGAACTGCGTTCACCGTGTTGATACCAAAAAACATAATCTGGTTGAAAACCAAAACACAAGAGATGTTTTCCCACTTTGTCAAACGTGTCAAACGTTCTCAATGCACATTTTCTGCAAGGGCATTTTATTTTGCCTTCTGAAACAAATTCTGGATTTGATGTCGCAAATGATAAAAAATTCTCCACACCCTCAACATATACTGGATTTAAACCAGAACCGTTTGGATTTCTACGTTGATTTATCCATATGCGGTCACCTAATAATGATTATTGACGACCTCGTTGTTCCATATTTCTCTATAAAATATAAAAGCATTACTGGTTTTGAATAATTTGTTAGAAAAACACTCAAGCTAGGATAATTATAGAGTTTAGATCATACACGACTGACGCAAACTTTTTATTGAGATAGACCTAAAAATTGACCCTTCAAGAATTAAATATGTTGAGAATGAATCAAAACATGTTACAAATATTGATAATTATAATATTATATAAATTTTTTATTATTTTCATAGTACTAATATTATTGGTAATTATTACTAATTATTGGTAATTATTGGTAATTATTGGTAATTATTGGTAATTATTACTAAGTATTGTTAATTATTACTAATTATTGTTAATTATTACGAATTATTGGTAATTATTACTAATTATTGGTAATTATTACTAATTATTAATAATTATTACTAATTATTGGTAATTATTACTAATTATTACCAATTATTGGTAATTATTGGTAATTATTACTAATTATTGGTAATTATTACTAATTATTGGTAATTATTGGTAATTATTGTTAAGTATTGTTAATTATTACTAATTATTGGTAATTATTACTAATTATTACTAATTATTGGTAATTATTACTAATTATTACTAATTATTGGTAATTATTACAAATTATTACTAATTATTGGTAATTATTACTAATTATTGGTAATTAATACTAATTATTGGTAATTAATACTAATTATTGGTAATTATTACTAATTATTGTTAATCATTACTAATTCTTGTTAATTATTACTAATTATTGGTAATTATTACTAATTATTGGTAATTATTACTAATTATTGGTAATTACTACTAATTATTGGTAATTATTGGTAATTATTGGTAATTATTGGTAATTATTACTAATTATTGGTAATTATTGGTAATTATTGGTAATTATTACTAAGTATTGTTAATTATTACTAATTATTCTTAATTATTACTAATTATTGGTAATTATAACTAATTATTGGTAATTATAACTAATTATTGGTAATTATTGGTAATTATTGGTAATTATTACTAAGTATTGTTAATTATTACTAATTATTGTTAATTATTACGAATTATTGGTAATTATTACTAATTATTGGTAATTTTTACTAATTATTACTAATTATTACTAATTATTGGTAATTATTACTAATTATTGCTAATTATTCCTAATTATTGTTAATTATTACTAATTATTGGTAATTAATACTAATTGTTACTAATTATTATTAATTATTAATAATTATTGGTAATTATTGTTAATTATTACTAATTATTGGTAATTATTAATAATTATTACTCATTATTGATAATTATTACTAATTATTGGTAATTATTATTAATTATTACTAATTATTAATAATTATTAGTAATTATTGGTAATTATTACAAATTATTACTAATTATTACTAATTATTGGTAATTATTATTAATTATTACCAATTATTGGTAATTATTGGTAATTATTGGTAATTATTGATAATTATTACTAATTATTGGTAATTATTGGAAATTATTGGTAATTATTGCTAATTATTGGTAATTATTACTAATTATTGGTAATTATTACTAATTATTGGTAATTATTACGAATTATTACCAATTATTACTAATTATTGGTAATTATTACTAATTATTGGTAATTATTACTAATTATTGGTAATTATTACTAATTATTGGTAATTATTGCTAATTATTGGTAATTATTGCTAATTATTTGAAATTATTACTAATTATTGGTAATTATTACTAATTATTGGTAATTATTACTAATTATTTGTAATTAATACTAATTATTGGTAATTATTACTAATTATTACTAATTATTACTAATTATTACTAATTATTACTAATTATTACTAATTATTACTAATTATTGGTAATTATTGTTAATTATTACTAATTATTGGTAATTATTACTAATTATTGATAATTATTACTAATTATTGATAATTATTTCTAATTATTGGTAATTATTATTAATTATTTCTAATTATTAATAATTATTACTAATTATTGGTAATTATTATTAATTATTAAAAATTATTACTAATTATTGGTAATTATTATTAATTATTACCAATTATGGGTAATTATTGGTAATTATTACTAATTATTGGTAATTATTGGTAATTATTGGTAAGTATTGTTAATTATTACTAATTATTGGTAATTATTACTAATTATTACTAATTATTGGTAATTATTACTAATTATTACTAATTATTGGTAATTATTACTAATTATTGGTAATTATTAATAATTATTGGTAATTAATACTAATTAATACTAATTATTACTAATTATTGGTAATTATTCCTAATTTTTACTAATTATTACTAATTATTACTAATTATTACTAATTATTGGTAATTATTACTAATTATTACTAATTATTACTAATTATTGGTAATTATTGGTATTTATTCCTAATTATTACTAATTATTGGTAATTATTGGTAATTATTGGTAATTAATGGTAATTATTGGTAATTATTACTAATTATTACTAATTATTACTAATTATTCCTAATTATTCCTAATTATTCCTAATTATTACTAATTATTACTAATTATTGACAATTATTGGTAATTATTGGTAATTATTGGTAATTATTGGTAATTATTGGTAATTATTGGTATTTATTGGTAATTATTACTAATTAGTGGTAATTATTAGTAATTATTATTAATTATTACTAATTATTGTTAATTATTGGTAATTATTACAAATTATTGGTAAGTATTACTAATTATTGATAATTATTACTACTTATTGGTAATTATTACTAATTATTGGTAATTATTACTAATTATTGGTAATTATTACTAATTATTGGTAATTATTACTAATTATTACTAATTATTACTAATTATTCTTAATTATTGATAATTATTGGTAATTAAATGAATAATTACCAATAATTAGGAATAATTACCAATAATTAGTAATAATAACATTATTAGTATATTTTATTATTAATATTAAAATAATATAATTTTCTAATTTATATACAATTCTCCTTTCATTTGTGCGTTTTCTATCTCCACATACAAATAATACATGTGAAGACAGCAAACACACAGATGAAAAGAGAATTGTATATATATAAAAAATTATATTATTTTAATATTAATAATAAAATATACTAATAATGTAATAATGTTATTATTCCTAATTATTGATATTTATTATTAATTATTAATATTTATTCTTAATTATTAAAAATTATTACTAATTATTCCTAATTACCATTAACTATGAACAATACTAAAAATTTAAATTTATTAAGTAACAAAACAATGTAAACATAATTAAATTACAACTAATTAAGAATAATTGAAACTAATAAAAAAATAAAAATAAATATTAAATTAAAATGAACATAAATACCTTGAAAATTGATCTGCTCTGATCGTTCTTCAAAACTTTAATATCAACTCCGGAGAAAAAAAATAAACTGGAGAAAAACTGAACTCTAGAAATACAACTTTGAGAGAAGAAGAAGATGGAGTTTGAGAATGATTTGAAAAAAATGGATGGGGGTATTTATAGGTTAGATTATTTGCGAGAGGTCCATTTGCGACGGGATTCCCGTCGCAAATAGTGTTATTTGCGACGGTACCCGTCGCAAATACCTTAGCCAACATTTATTACGGTCAACGGTTAAATAGTTATTTGCGACGGGTCCCGTCGCAAATAACCACCTGCCGACATACTATTTGCGACGGGGGAATATTCCCGTCGCAAATACCTTTTACCACCGCCGGTTATTTGCGACGGGAATATTCCCCCGTCGCAAATAGTTTTCCCGCGATTTGGCGCGCAACGCGCGCCAGTTCTTTTGCGACGGGGAAAGCAATCCCGTCGCAAAAGCCTACTTATTTGCGACGGGTAAATACCCCCGTCGCAAATACCCATTTTTCCCGTAGTGCGATGCCTCGAGGGGCTATAGTTGGCCCCACATATCACTTACTAAGTCCAATGCATTCCACATATGAAGGGGAGAAACATAATCAATTTAAACATTGATATTGAAGAAATATCAAATAAAATTTTAATAATTTTCTCAATCAATAAACATAATCAACCAAAAAATCATATTATAAAACTAACATACAAATGATAATACTTTCCAGAGTCAATACAAATAATCATAAATCATCTACAACACTATGGAAAATGGTATCAAATAGTACATACTAGTCAAACTAATCATAAACAATATAAGTTAATAATATGGATGGTGTCGTTACAACATATTCCCAATAGATCATAAGATAAAATTAGTTTTGGGTTCATTAATGAAAAAAGTACCATAAAAACACCTTTAAAAACATTCTTGAGGAAAATATCATTTTAACATTGAAAACAATTTTAGAAAACATAGATATGGAAGGAAATGTTTTTTCTATTAAAAGAAAAATAAACCATCTTTTCTCAAAAATATTTTCTCAATAATTTTAAGTACCAAAGAGAGTAAAACGGTACTATTTCATTAAAAGTTCATGAATGATAATATTATTAGAAAATATATCAATTTTACGATAAAAATATCAATCAATTATCCCAATGACACTTAAACATCAACAATCCTAAACCATGATGAGATTGTGAAAGAAACTCTTACCACTTTGGTGAATTTTGAATCATAATCCCCATAAAATAAATAACTTAAAATAAATCATTAAATTCAATAAAGATAAATTGATTCATTATATAACATATAAAATGGTAATTATATCCACCACACAAAATAAATAAGTGTTGAATATTTCATATTTCCCAAGTAAGTAAAATTGAGATGAGAAACCCTTACCTCGGGTATGATTTCTTTCATACGTGCATGTACATCATATATAATAAATATATATTTGTTATATTTATATTAAATAAACATAAACATATATTTAATATCATATATCATTTACATATAGTATTTTTATGACCTTTTTATTAACAATTCTTTGTTAAAATTACCATTTCAGGTGATAATTGCTTCATTTTTCATGTATGTTTTGTTTTGTAATTTCAGTCCTTTTAATTTGATCATTGTTAAATAATTTATATAATATTAAACATGATATAAATATTATATATAGTCATTATATAAGTATTTATAATATTTCATAAATCTTATACATGGGAAATAAGTTCACCGTTCATGGAGACGGTAGGTCATACGTACACATGAATGTTATTTTTATATTAACAACTGATGGAATGTAAGAAAGTTAAATAATATTTAACATTTAAAAAACATTATTTAAAAAAATATTACATTTATATTCATTAAATATATTTTTATTACCATCCATTTCAAAAATAAAATGAAAAAAGTTTTCCATCACTACGTGGTGGTGGTAGTCCACACTTACGCACGAGAGACGTTATTGTTTTCCAAAGGAATTGTAGGTAAGAATGTATATGAGATATAATAATTCCATAAGTATATTTACTTCATATATATTTATAAATATATTAAATCCATCATTATAACTAGTCATGAGAGGAGGTGATGGAAAATGAATTACATCGGCTCGCAAGGCGGTAGTCCACCGTACACACAGTCGATGGTTTCGTTTCCCTTTTGATGGAATAGGTAATAAATATTGGTTATTAAATTAACATAGAAATATCTAAGTATATAGGAGATAATTTTGGTGTTATTTTATCATATATTTAGAATATTTTAAGTACTTATAAGAAAAAGTAAAATAAAAATGTGTGGTTAATAACTTTACCTATTCCTCCGACAATCTCTTTAGATTTATACCTAAATCCTTACTATATTGGATTTATGATAAAAAAAGACATATAGGATGTGGGGATAGATTTGAAGAATATTTTTTTTCAGTTATTGGAATAACCAAAATGATTTGAGACTGTGAAAATTAGAGGAGAGGGGTGACCTTTTATAAGTGTGGGGGAGGACACACTTGAAATGTTTTAAATTAAAAAGTGATACCCACGTTTTCACATTCCAAAAGAAGAAACAATGGCTCATTATCAAACCATGAATGATTTAATTTCAACATATTTCTATATAATATGAATTATAAAGGTCGGTGGGTCATTTTGACCCTTATCTTATTAGTTTAAACTCTTGATAATCCAGTTTTAACCTTAATCGCGATAACAAATTTTTATTGTATTTAATATAAATTATGAAAAAAATAATGTTTTAATTATTATAAAACATTAATTATTATTATTCCAGATATTTAATCTATTTTTTTAAATTCAATTTACCGAAGTGTCATAATTTAATTTAAATTAATTCAGCTGACGTAACCCAAAAATGATTTTTGAAAGGAAAAGTTTTAATAAGTATTAATATTTTTTATATTAAAATTGAGCATTGAATTTATTAAAATGAAATAAAATATATTAATTATAATATGATTGAACTAATTTTACTTCTAAAACAATTTATAATCATATTGTAATTTTCACATATTTTAAACAAAAAGGTATTTTTTAATAAAAATCAATATTTTTTCACTATTCATCAAAAAAATAAACTTTTCAGAAAATTCTTGAAAATTTACTCTACGATAATTTCAATATAAAGATTTAAAAATTAATTTCATTTTTTGAAATACATTTTCCAAAATGGTGAAAAATATTTTTAAAATAAGTGTTGAAAACACAGTAAACCTCTTTTAGAAAAAATAATGTTTTTCAAAAAAACATTAATTTTTATTTTAAATGTTTTTTATTTATATTTATAAGACATTGATAACCAATGAATTTTATAAAAAATTTATAAACCATATACTTTGAATAATTTAGTTTTTATTATTCATACCCAGACATTTAATGTCTAGGTTATAATAGAATAATATTTTACCATTCTATTAGACTAGAGGATGGATATATCACAAGACATCGAAGAGAATGAATTTATCTTAAAGGAAATATATATTATAAGTATCAGGTTTTCCAATAGTGATACTATTTTTCAGATTTATCTTATCATGATCTAGGATTTACATAAAAACTGTTGAAAATTATTTAAAATGATCTTGATATCGAGCTTCATTTGAGCACCACCTATCATCCTCAAACTGATGGGCAGTCTAAAAAGACTATTCAAACATTTAAAGTCATGTTTGGGTCATGATCACTTGACTTTAAATGTATATGGTATTATTAAATACCTTTGTTGTATTTTTTATATAACAATAGCTTATATTAATGTATTCAAATTGAACCGCATAAATCATTATATGTCAAGATATATCATACTTCAACTGGTTAGGACGAAGCGAGTGAAACAAAGCTTGTAGGCCAAAAACTTATTGAGGGAAATTTGTTGAAGGTAAATACTATTTATAACCATAATAAATAATTTTAAAGAATTAAATTAAAATTTACCAATTACTAAAGGAAATATTTGTAATTTCAAGTGGGATATCATATTTTATTGAAATTATCTACATGGAAAGGTATTATAAGGTTAGTTAAGAAAGGAAAATTGATCCCTTGGTACAGCAGACCACTTTAAATTATAAAAATAATTAGATCTATGAATTTCCATTTGTAAGTGACACTAATCCTCTCTAAAGTACATGATATGTTCCATATCTCATTCTTAATTAAGTATATGAGAAAACCAACTCATGTGCTCACCTATGAAGAAATAGAATTGGAACCTAATCTATATTACTATGAAAATCCAATCTAGATTCTTGATATTCGAGAACATGTATTGAAC
Organism: Viscum album; assembly: GCA_963277665.1. NCBI lineage: Eukaryota > Viridiplantae > Streptophyta > Magnoliopsida > Santalales > Viscaceae > Viscum > Viscum album. The sequence continues at coordinate 210,139,153 of OY728155.1, read as the reverse complement.
AATTGTGTGACTAAACTAGTAAAGGAAATATGTTTAAATAATAATGTAAAGGAATAAACATGGGAACATGAGGATGTTGTAAAGGAGAACCACCCTCATTTTTTAGAAATTAATATCCCTGGACATTTTATGAATATAAGTTTTTATTGAGGGAATAATGTAACACCTTAGCTTCAATTATAGTAAGTGAAAATTTTATTTTTATGAAAATATAGTACAATGAACATTTTTATATTTCATGTTAGATAAATTGTAATTTTATAGGATGAAAATCCATTTTGAACTTATTATGTAAAAATAAGCCTAAAATGAATTTCATAAATTTTCCCTTAGAATTTAGATTTTATGAATAATTGAAAATATATTACTTAAATAATCTTTCTTTTATTAATAATCATGTATTATATTATATATATAATTAACCATATATTGATTATCAAATAATATAAATAAATATAAGATCATTTGGAGGTAAAAGGGATACTTTTTCGAGAAAAAAAAATTATGTGTATAATGTATTTCTAGTTTATTTAAATAAAATAATATCTAATAATGAATTATTTAAATTAAATATATATATATATATAAACTAAATATATGAATTTAGATTCATATAATTATTATTACTAGTCATCAATTGGATGTAATATCATTTTATGCTTTAAAAATGTATTTTTATGAAGAAATATTTTTTGTCGCGTTTTATGGGTTTATTTTTAAGTTAGTTTATTCCACTTATAAGAATGGAGTATGAAAAAATGGTTTCAAAATTTTGAATCATTATTTCAAATTTTTTTAATTATTTCTATTTCATTTTTTTCATTACTAAAGAAAAAATGGTAAAACTTTGTTACTAAGATTAATGTAAAAATGGGTTTACCGAGGGTTAAACTAAAGTGATTAGGAAGAAAATTCCCTTAAATAATTTATAAATCCTATTGTATGAATCTATTTTGATATTATATCTTCTCACATTCGAAATATAATCAATTTTGAGACATTTTTAATAGAAAGTTTTATAATAATATTTTGAAATTTTATATAATTACAATTATGCGACCCACCTCACTTGTAAAAGGGAACCTACTCCCCACACATATTCACACTTGTTCAACCATTTATATCAACCAATATCGAAAAATATTCTCCAAAAAATAATTCTCCCCATTCAATAAGTGATGGTATTCCCAAAATACCAACCCTATCATCCTTAAGAGGATATATAGAGGAGCCTTTTGAAATAAAAGGTAATCATTTTAACCTGACACTTTCATTTTTATTCTTATTTTACCCCCCATAAATTCTGTACTAACCATTAAAATATAATAAAACCAGTATCTACCAAATACTTAGATGTTATTTAGTTTATGGAATAAAATTAATTCATCTCCTTGTCCATTAAATGGGAAACAAAACCATCACTCGTGTGTACAACATACTACTACCTCACAGACCGATGTAATTTTTTTCCATCATCACCTCAAATGGATGGTATATATAGACATATTTAATGAAATAACATGATATTAAATATATTATAATCATTATAAAATTTTAAAATAATACTTACCACTTTTTTAACATATCTTTTGTAAAATGATAACATCGCTCATGCGTATGTGTGGGATACCACCTCCACAAAGCAATGTGATTCATTTTTCCTTACCACCATATATGAATGATTCTAAAAATTCATCTAATGAATATATATATAGATAGATATATGATATTTATAACATTTATATCATTATTTATATGATAAAACTATAACCTATAAATAATGACAAAAACTTTCATAATGAAATTTACATGAAAAATGAAGTAGTTAATGCATAAAACATTGACAATAATGAAAACAATTTAAAAAAAAGAGATAATATTTTATAAACGGATCATATATATGTATGTGATTATTTTATTTAATTATAATAAATATAAATTTATTATACATGAGTTTAAATCATCTTAAACTAAGTCTATGCCTGAGGTAATGGATTTTGTTTCAAATTTCACTCCATTGATACATATTTGGTATTACGAACATATTTTTTATACGGTCTATATACATACCCTTTTATGTATATAACATGAATATATATTTTTTCATGGTAATTAAAGTTTCAATTCATGTTTAATCTTTCAAGGGGTTATAATTTAACAATTGAAAATGAGGTAAGAATTTATTTTATAATCTCATTTTTTGGGATTTCTTATGTATATTGTTTTTATAAAGTTGCGAATGAAGACTCTTTTTTATTAAATAATGGAATGAAATTTTTTTTATAAGAATTTATTTTATTTAATCATATTTTAAAAAGAGTTAAATTTGTAGGAAAACATGGATACTCTTTAAATATCCAAAGGAGAAGAAAATAGATACAATTTATGAAGGATAAATTATAAGATTCCTTCCATGAAGATAAAATCAAGCCTAAAAATGTTTTAAAAAATATGTTTTTATTTAGATAAATTATTTATTAAGAATGTTTTATTTTATACACTAATTATTATAAGGTTTTAATGCAATTTTTATGATTTTATTCAAAAGGGTCATTTTTGAATTTCTTTATAATAATTTAATGGGTATTCTTCTTTTTAACATATACAGTGATAAAGAACATTCTTACCACCATAGACTTTTAATACTATTTTTATTCTTCGACAATTTCCCATTGTTTTATAAGAAAATTATTGAATTTATTTTAAATCTTTCGTATCAATCTTCTTATATTCTCTAAAAGGAATTATTTTACTACAAAATATACTTTTTATGATGAATTTATGATCATATTTTATCTCTTATTAATTTTTTGGTCATTAAAATTATCTTAAAATATTCAATTTATTATGATCATCTTTTATATATCAATATTATTTGTATTTTGGGTATGTTTATTTTCTAAATCCTATAACATTTCTATATATGGTGTTTTAATATGAATGTTTTTTCTTTGATTGAGGAAATCATGATATTATGTATTCTTTACTAAATATAGATATTTTTGATAAGGAATGTTGTTAATGAATTAAATTGATCATTAAATATATTAGGAGTGAATTTCACATGAAGTTATGAGTGGAAACTAGTTATATATAGACCATGAATGTGTCGATATGCCTCATGAAAAAAACTTTTGGGCTAACCTTATTAAATGGGGTTTTTTGTATTCCTACCCATATTTGAAAAAATATTAGCATAAGGCCTTGATTATGTTGTTTGGAATTACTTATTTTATTCATTAATAATTTAGTGATTTTTATCCATTATATTATTAAATTTATATTACCCACAGATGAATTTCATGCCCATGTTATTGATTAAATGGAATGTGTGTTTAGTTATTTAGCATGTCATATTAATTATGCCTTATTTACTCATGATATCTTTTACTGTATGTTTCCCTTATTTAGTATTTGAGATCACCCTTATTTTGGTTTAATTTTCACAAGATTTGAAGATGGAGTCTTTAAATGAGTTTGAGGATGTAGAATATTTACTTTTAGTATGTTTTATATCTTATTTTCAATATAAAATAGAATCATGTATGTATGTTTTTTTTCATTAATACTAAACTAATCAATACTTAGTGATCTGATCCCTTATATCTCATGCTAGTGTAATAAAGTAGAAAATGTCTCCAGGTTATTAGAGTTATAGTTATTATAATGTGAAATTTGTTGCATATGTAGATGTTATTTATCATGGCATGGGTGAATAAGATATTTAATACATTTCCAGTGGAGAATCTTGATGTTATTGTCATTGGTATATGTATCTTGGAGTTGGTCAAGTGTGGGAGTCTTTTATAGTTAAACCTTGGTATTACTACTTTTCACCTTTGGGATTTTTTAGATTTTTACATTATTATTTTTTTATTTCATCTCTTATTATGAATTTGGCCATTTATGACATTAAGGTTTTTTTGGGTTTATATCATACAACATGTTCAATTTTATATCTTTTTGCCTTGTTTGTTAAAATTGTTTATATAAGATAAAATCACCCCTTTCATTTTTTTTCATGCCCTTGGAATTTATTTCCATACTTTGGTGGCTACAGGATATCACCTAAGGTTAGTGGCATTTCATTTCTACCCAATAAAATGGGTGAGGGTCAGGATGTTACTTAGTCAAAGTTCTATAGCGTAATCATAAGTTTGAGAAAGCTACATTGGAACTTGAGGATGTAATGAGATAAAAAAACCATCACTTACTAAAATTATTATAATTTAATTATGAGGATTAAATTCTTTTAAGGGGGTAGAATATTACAACCCAATATTTAAGTGAATTTACTTTATAAAATAAATATGTGTTTAATATCTTGTTTCACAAATTACACCACACCAAAATAAGGAGTAGTTCATTTTAAACCACTATAATCAAGACATTGAATTTGGTGGGTATTAAAATATTTAATCAAATTAGTAAATATAAATAAATAAATATAATTAAAGGTGTTTTTTATAAAAATACATTAATTAAAATTATTTAGTATTGTTAAACAACTAAAAAGATCATTTTATGCTTAAATGCATTGTTTTCTAGAATTGGATTTTTTTAAACTATGAATGTTATTTTAATAAAATAATATATTATTAATAAATGATGATAAAATATATTGGTAATATATTAATTCTATTTTAATTAAAAATTGATAAGAAATAAGAGTTGAAATAGCTAATATTTAAAGGGTCATTTTCTTATATAATTTTTTTATTTTAAATGAAAATTAAATTCCTAAATATTATAATTTTAATTTTGATAAAATAAATTTTATTTTTTAAGTCATCATAGCAATTTATCTTAGGGTTAATTTATTAGGTTTTTTCTAAATGATTTATTTTTAGGTGAATAGTGTGGAATATTGTTTTGACAAATACTGTGAATTTTATGATATTCTTGTGATATAAATATGACATAAAACTATATGATACCTTTTTTATAATTAAATATTAATTTAATAATTAAAATTTTACATTTAAAATATAATTTAAAATTTATAAAACGTATTTTAATCATTTTTGAATCTAAATTATATATTTTCTAGAAATAATTTTAATGCATTATACATTTATTATTTTAAAATAATTTTTTAATATTTTATAAGTTTAATATTATAAATGGTTCTCATATTTAAATTTATAATATCTTAGTTGGGAAATATGGTTTGTTTACATTTTTTTCATAAAAATAAGTTATCAAAGTTAAAAATGAGATAGCATGGTTAAAATTAAAAATTGGAAAAAGGTAAAAATAAAGGGAAAAGAACAAAAATAGATTAAAACATGTGTTAAAATAAAATTATGATATTTTTATCAACCAAAAAATATCTATTATCTATTAGTTTCCACTTTTATATCCACTTTTCAAATTAAACATTTTCCCTCTTTAAATTAAAATGTTATATTTACAAAGAATGTCATTTCCACCACTTATAAAAGGGGCCTTCCAACACCCCCCCCCCCCGTGTCATGTCCAATCTATAATTATCATTCCTCATGAATTTATACCATTTTTAATTCCCAAAAATATTACTACCAATTTTTTTAAACCCTTTATCCATGTAAAATCCCTAAGTCCTCCATTTCTACGAAGTCCTCAAATGGAAAACTCAAGTTCCTAATGTGAGTACTAATATTTCCCTAACCACTTTTCATTTCTATTTTCTCATCCAAATTTAATTTTCTCATTACTATATAATTAAATCAGTACTTTTTTCTACTTAATTTTATTATTTTGAGGGAATGTTAATTATGCACATTACCCCTTTTCCATTAAACAAATGAGAACATCATATGTGCATACATGTGTAATACCACCTCCATAAAAAATGATTTTTCATTTATCATAACCACATTAATTGAATGGTTATAAAAGGATATTTAATGAATAAATAATATATTTATAAAAAAAATTAATTTTTGTAAATTATAAACCAATTTCTACCTTCTTTCCTTTCAATGGGAAAATAAAAACTTCATATGTGTATGTAGAAACCACCACCTCTATGTAGCGACATGTTCCATTTTTCATCTCCATATTACTTGAATGATTATAAAATAAATGTGATTAGAATATATTATATTAATTATTGATATATTTCAATAAAATTTTATTAAATTATATCATAAAAATTAACTACCATTTTAATCCAATCCATTTGTATCGGTAAATTACGTAAATTAAACTCATCATGGTTTCTGCTCTCATAAACCATGCCCATTGTTTCCATAAAATGAAAATGTATATGTATATATCATTACAAAAAAATATTTATATATATTTTCTAATATTTTTTATTATGAACTTGATATCAAGGAATCCTTTTTTTACATTATTGTTATAAAACATATATGAAACAATCAAAATTAAAAACATCCAATAATAAAAAAATTATATTAACTAGTTAGTAAACATATAATTAAGGATTATAATTAAATATTAGACATGGTAATATAAATTAAAAATGTATTTAATTATGTTAATATGATTTTTATGTTTATGATACATGAGATTAAATCACTTTCACATAATATGGGTGTAAAAGGTAAGGGGTGTTCTTAACTCAGCTTATTTTATTAAGCCATAATGATTCAAATTTTATTATGGTATTAAAATATGATTTTATTCTCTTTTATGATGATATTATACTTAATTTACACTTAATTTTATAATTAAGTATAGTGATTTATATATTTCCTCATAAAATTTTATGATGTTAAGAATAATTCTCATTCTCTCAAAAAGATTTCTTTGTCTTTCATATCCATATTCACTCTTCCCATTAATATTATCCATTATTATATTGAAATAAACATATGTTCTATTTATAATGATATTTAAAATTTTATTTAACTCTTTTTAATAGGTTGATTTATCATTCTTTTTACGATTTGGGTTTTAATAAAGTTATTTTCGAAATATTAAAAAGGATTTATATTTCAAGTTTATAATTTTTATCTTTCACTCTATATTCTTTTATATAACCTTTATATAATTTTAAAAGTTCAATTATTAATATTCTTTTTAAAAGTAAAATTTTTCAAAAAAATCACTTCAATTTTAAAAATAATTATTTTTAAAATGACTTATAAATTATTATTTATAATAAGGTTAAGAAATTTTTTTAAAAGAATTTATTGTGTTTTGCTTCGATTTTCCTCATTAAATCAAAAATATATAACTCATATGAAGTTATTCTTTATGATTTACCTTATAAATACCTATATAAAATAAACATTTAAGGGTGATGTTATTTTTGTTATCAACTGTTCTATTTCTTGAAGTCATTTTTTGTGATATTATTTTTAAATGTTATAAAACCCATTTTCATTCCACGAGTTCCTTATGATATATTTAAGGATTGATTTATGGGGTAACATATATGTATGGATAATTATTATATAATAGGTGGGTACTTCATAACCTTCCAATACATTGGGTAATTCTTTACATCTCATTATAAAATAATGAGAAATGATTAATGATTCTCAATCCACAATAGGAAACAAGTTCTGATACATGATCCAATATGGGAAACAGGTTGTGATGCCTGATATATGATGGGAAATAGTTTGCGGTTCCTGATCCAATAATGGAAATATTAATTTATTCATCATCCATTGTATTATGATTTCTATGCTAATTTTTCTTCACTTTTATATGATATATTTAGATTATTATGCTCAATGACTAATATTTATTATCACACACTCTTATTATGTAAGGACCCGACCTCAGTTTCCTGGAGTCGGTGCCTTATTTGATTACATTGGAATACATACAAGGAATACAAATCCCGAAGGACCATGTAGTTTAGTATTATTGGAAAAAAGATACATACATAAGTTCAACTTTACACAATGAAAGGAAAAACAATACTAATTTATTCCACTAGAGTCATCACATCTCCTAGATTGTGCTTTCAAGTCATTCATAAAACACCTCTTCATGTCCTGAGAAAATGAAACATAAGAAAGGGGTGAGATCAAATGCTCAGTAAGATTAAGCAATACAAAATATGATAATATAAACATTAGACATGGTGAAAATTTTAAAACACATGCATTTAATAATAAACACGAACACATTATGGAAGTAATATGAGCTGAGTAAATAATGCCATAATAAAACATAATCATTGGTATTCTACTAGTAGAATAACCACATGAAATATAAATATCATAACTTATAATGATGGAATGCATAATGAACGACATTCTGAAACATTTTTTCAAGGCCTCGGCCAAGACGTCTAATGATTAAGGCCTCGGCCAAAATCTATATCACATTGGGAAAGGCCTCGGCCAATTCCACATCTATTTGTCTCATGAGACCTACCGATGCATCAAGGGGCTATAGAGGGCCCCACCCATCACATAATAAGTCCAATACATTCCTTATATGAGCGAAGATAAACATAAACAACATATAAATTCATATTGAAACTATCATATGAAATGTAACAAACTTTCCCCTATTATTGAACATAAACACTAACCATTCGAAATAATATGGTGAATAGTTTTAGGAAAGATCATCCACAATATAGTTAGTAATAAACCATTAAATAAAATATTGTATATGACTTCATAAATTATTAAACCTGATAATACCATGTAATCAACAAGAGTGTTGAATTAGACGAAAACACTCTTATAAAATCATTAAGCAATTCTTGAGATAAATACTCTTTTATTTTGAAAAGAAGAGTTCTTTTGGAAAAATCTTTGTATAAAACGAGAAGTAATGTAAGATAGTATTTTCATAATATAATGAGTGATTTTATAAAGATAATTGTTTCCAAAAACAGATCATAGAGTGCCCTTGAAAATAGGAAAGAATTTGAGAAATTCCCTTGGATTGGGCTTGTATTTTGGAAACAACTTTGAAAGTTCCTTTAAAAATGTGTAACTATCCCTAAAATAAGGAAGGGTTATAGTTTGTACACATATATATGATACTCACACAGAATATATGATCAGTACATAACAATACATAATAATTTCATTGAGGTAATTAGACAATGAAAGTATCCCGAATGAAAATGGAAGTTCGGGTGGAAAACCCCTTACCTTAACTCCAAACGTGTTCCGATCATGTACTTAAGCTCCAGGAATATGAAATTATACTTGTTAATAACTTATTTCAGAACCTATTATACATTTATTTAGTTTACCATAATTCTGGTTAGTTCATTTATGTCTTTATTGACAAGTTATTGTATTGAATTTCATCATTCTAGAGTGTTCGTTTCTCTTATTTTCATATTCGGTTCACTTGTTTTTAAGTAATTAAGTGGAATGGATGTAAATATCCAGAATTAAAATTATATATTATTTTTTAACATAAATAGGTGTTATTTTTCATCTATATAACTTGGTTTCATGGAAATAGGATGAATTATCATATAGAACTTTAATGATAACTGTTTCTGTTAATTTGTGGGTTTTGATTACAATGAACTCATTTTTATTTATAATTTAATATTGTTTTCACAAATGGATTAAAAAATATTAAATAGGTTATATTATATATAATAATTTGGTTCAACCATAAAAATAATGGTTTCATGACCAGAATTGATAATGATAATAGAAATCGAAAGTCCATCATCCTTGAATGTGTAAAATTGACACATCTCGGATGGCGTTCTTGCAACTAGTATAAAATGAGGTAAAAAAGTGGAGGTGATGATAAAATAACCCAATATCATGACAAAATTACACTAAATATAAGGTACTGAAGTCATCACAAAATTTTGTTAAGGAGATGTAATAGAAAACAAATGAACTTGAAAGGAAAGACAAAGAATTGAAAAGAAGAATTTACCTCTTGAACCAAACTTCCTTGAGAACCTCCTTAAGGGAGAGGTTTTGGTCTTTTTATGAGAACAAAGATTTATGGACGTGGGAGAGGAGGTTTTGAGGGTATTTTGACAGAATTTGGAGAAGGCACAAGGCTTGAGAGGAGGGATTGGAAGAGGGGGTGAGAGGGTGTTTTTATAGTGGAGGAGAGAGGGGATTTCATAATATAAAACTCATTAATTTATTATTTCTTCACAAGACAAGTAATAGTAAGTATTCCATGACCAAGAATAGTAATTTTATAATGTGAATTCGGATTAAGGGTGGTGACATCACCCATGATTCTAGGAATAGTCTATTTAGCTTATAATGTATATATACGGTAAATTCCCGTATTTTACTATTCATCAAAAAATCAGGTATTTCAGAAAAATCCCAAAAATTCACCCTAACCATTTTTCGAAGTGTAGAATCCAAAAATGAAGTCCATTTTTCAAAAATAATTTTCTAAATATTTTTAATTTAATAATTGTTTAAAATCATAATTTATTATCAAAAACAAGTTTTAAAACATTCATTAACTTATTCTAAAATATGGGTATATCGTACTTTCAACTTGAATATTACTTATATATTATCATAGGTAAGGATACTATTCATTATGTTATATCACTATTCATAAGGGTGCATTACTATTCATAAGGGTAGGTTATTATTCAAAAAAAATTAAGTTTTCCTTATTGGACTCTAAATAACTTACTGATCGCGACTATGTATGTCGGATTTTTGAAATTCGCATCACAGAAGTAAAAAAATTATGTTTTAAGGGTCCCATAGAACATAGTAGTTAATTTGATTATGACATATTTATAAGAAAGTAATTTCCTTTAAAAAATATTGGGTCATTACATATTCCATGGTACATGTTTTTCATTTGAGGTTACATTTACCACTATTATAAATTATAAGAAACTATAATTTTTTTCATTTTATTATAATAATATATTACTCTCATTCTCATGTTTCCTTTTATGAATATGATCTATACCTTAATGAAATATTGATAAGTTTTCCAATACAGAGTGCTTGAGATCAACCCTTTTTTATATTTTCATTCCTCGGGTTATGGAGTTGAGTATAACTTTTTAGAAGTATAGAAGGAAGTATAGTGTGTCTCAATAATGGATAAATGTTCATTAGAATTGTAATATAAATTTATTATGTTTCTGGTATTCAAAAAATACTGAACCTTCAGTTCTTGTAATCATGTGTTTATTATGAAATTTAATGTTTAAGTTATATAAATGATGTAAAATAAAGATATGTTTAGCATGGATCGTCTCACATGGAGTAAAATATTATGTGTTAAGTATGGGTTTTTAACACTAGATCTAAGAGTGTAGTTCTGGGGTGCCTCAAAAATGATATTATTATATTGATTGAATGTTTATTTTTTTAGATTAAAAGTAACATTTTAGTTTAAAAATAACATCACATTCTCAAAACTAAACAAAAATACTCATAGTGAATTTATAATTTAGGAAGATAATCAATGAATAATTTTTTATATATAGTAATTAATCATACATTAATCTGACACACAGTGTGGATGTTATGCCTGAAATTGAATATTTTTATTTAAAAGTGACATTTAAGTTCAAAACTTGTGTCTCATACTCAAATGTATGAAAACACATTTTTATTTTCATGATACATTATGAAAAAGATCCATGATTTATTTTTTATGTATAAGAATTAACTATATGTCATTCTGACACATGGGGTCGTTGTTATGATTACAAGTGCATGTTTTCATTTAAAAGTTACATTTAAATTCAAAACAGAAGACACATACTCCCAAATGATCAAACACGTTCAAATGATATTTATATTTTATTAAAATAATATTTGATTAATTGTTGATGTATAGAAATGAACTTTACATAAATATACCACATAATGGGGCTGGTATGATATAATTCACTTTCTTTTAGTTTAAAAGTAGAATTTTAGTTTATTAGGCACATCACATGGTCAAAACTATTAAAGAATTCTAAAATTTCCATTACACTTTAGTAAACTTATCCAAGATTCATTTATGATGTTTAATAATTACCCTCACATTAATATGAAACATGGTGTAGATGAATTAATTGAAAGGGAATGTTTTCAGTTTAAAAGTGACATTTTAGTCTAAACCACAGATCACACACTCAAAACCAATAAAATATGATTAGATTATCTTGATACTTATTAAAATGATTCATGATTATTTTTTAATGTGTATGAATAATCCTCACATCAATTTGATACATAATGTGTCCAAATTGACTAAAAGTGAATGTTTTCATATTAAAAGTGACATTTTAGTCCAAAATGCATGTCATATGATCAAAAATGTGAAAATATTATCATATTTTCTTTATAATTTATTATAATTATATATGATTTATTTTTTATTTGAAGAAATTAATTTCACATCAATCTGACACGTGGTATGATTGGTATAAAAAAGTGTGTGTTTCCACTTATAAGAAATATTTAATTTCAAAATGCATGTTTCATACTAAAAACCAAGAAAATAAAATTATATTTTCTTAATAATTTAGGAAACACATACCTGAATCATTTTCGAAATATTGGAATAAATTTCACCTTAATATGGCACACAGTGTGGTCGTTATGATTGAAAGTGTGAGTTTTTCATTTAAAAGTGACATTTAAGTTCAAAACACTCCTCACACACTTAAAACTAATAAAGAATACTAAAATTATCTTGATAATTTAGTAAAATATTCCATCATTTATTTGTGATGTGGAGAAATTAACTACTCATCAATCTAACGCACAATGTTTCTGTTATGAATAAAACTGTGTGTTATTATTTAAAAGTCACATTTATGTTCAAAACACATGTCACGTGATCAAAACTAATAAAATTAATTTGGATTGAATTTTTTACTTTAGGAAAAGATCTATGGTTAATTTTTTAGTTGTATGAATTATTCATATATCAATCTTACAGAACGTATGGTTGTTATGAATGAAAGTGAATATTTTCATTTTAAATTAACATTTAAGTTCAAAACATGTGTCAAATATGTAGAACCAAGAAAATATTCTTGTATTATATTGATACCTTTTTAAAATTATATGAGATTCATTTTGTAAGTCTATGAATTAATTTAATTTCAATTAAATAAATGTTGTGGATATTATGTCTGACATTAAGGGGTTTCATTTAAAAGTAACACTACTTTTAAAACATGTGTCCCATGATAAAATCCAATAAAACATGCTTGGATTATCTTGGTACATTAATATGATGATATGTGAAACATTTGCGACTTGTAAGAATTAACCACACGTGAATATAATATATGGTGTAACCAATATAACTGAAATTACCTCACATACTCAAAATAGTCTAAACCGACTAAGAGCATCGTATTACTTTGTAATATGTTTTATTTATTTATTATGTTATTTTTTTTATTTATTCATAATTTTTTTTATCATTCATGGTATCTTTTTTAATTATTTAATTTTAATTTAATATTTTATAATATTTATTATTTTTATTTCTTTATAGTATTACTGAAATAAAAAATGTTTTTAATATAAGCACACTCTACTTTTCTTTAAGATGGGGGTGGTGTGTTTGAAAAATAGTAGACATATCAGGTTTCATTGTATGGGTGTTCCTAGGAATTTGAAATATAGAGCCACTTGGTCTCCTACTAATTTATTTTTTTGTTTACTATTAATAATAAATATTTATTATACATTCTATATATTATTGTAATTTTATTGTATTGAAATGTTTGCAATGTAAAACTATTTTTTTTAAAAATAACTTTTTTTAAATTTATTTTTAATTTATTTATGTGGATACTATAGTATGTTGTTTCATGAAAAGTACATTCTGTAACTGATGACTTTTATTAACACTAAAACAGGCACTAATAAAAGATTATTTTACCAATATTAACTCTATAATTGTTAAGAGACACTTTTATTAATGTTATTTTTAGCATTGATAAATGTGCTCATATTTCATTATCATAGGCACTATTAGTTATTTTTTAGTGTTGATAATATAATTTTTATACATTGATAAAGGAGATATCAATATCCTTGGTCCCTAACTCAACTAGTATTGGCCTGGAAATGTAATGTTCATTTCTTGGAATAATTTCAACATTATTTAATTTATTTTCAACTTTATTGAACTTCCATTGATTCCCATGATCAAATTTCTTTTTTTACATCAATAAATCAAAGGATTGTACAAAATAAAAAAAAAATTATTTTATTCCAAAATTTTGATTGATCAAATATGTTCACAAACTATAATAAGTAAGAAATATTCATCAAATCTCATGAAATGAAGTGTTATACTAAAAAATCATAAAATTTAAATGCCTAGCATGCATGATTGAATAAAATGAATGTATTATGAATAAATTATGATGAATTATATATATAAATCACTTCCCTTACACATGAACTATTATTTTTCAAAAACTAATTACTTTCAATAAGCTCAAAATAGGTTTTAATTCCACTCAAGTCTTATCCTTGGGATAATGAAGGTTTTAAGAAAAGAGATCAGTTAAATCAGATTCCCAATAATCAATACATTTAAAAATCATTCTTTCTCAAGCTCCTTATCCAAAACAAAATTCTATGCATTAGGGAAACATCCTATATGATATTCTAATACATAATCTTCCTCTTCTTCATTGAAGTTCTAAATTCCCAAAATTTTTCCACCCTAATTTGACAACTAGGAAATATTTGGATTTTCCCTTCCAATGTTTGTGGATATCACTTATTATACGAGTGTAGTTGTAAGACCACAAGATTTTAGTTTAAAAATAATACCATATCTGCTTGCATGCACTAAACACAATAATGATCTTAAATCAAACTATGATATACTAATAAAATATTATTATTTAAATATGATAGTTATAACCTATTTATTGGAATGGTGGTTATGAATAAGAGTATCTGTATTATGAAATATATATATAGATATTTTTATAAATTTATTTATGAATTCCTAGTGATATGTAAATTTTATGCCTACATATTTAATAATAAAAATTAAGACATTTTTTTAATAATTTTCATCTTTCCCCTTAATACTCATTGTTTTATACGTTTATATCAGGGAACCACTAAGAATTCCATTTGAAGAAAAAAATTAGAATGATCTAGCGATGTGAAACTGGAATAACATTTTTTGAAATACGAAAAGGCATTGGGATTAGAAATTATTGTTTCTACACTCAAATTCACTGTGTTATAGGGAAGTTCATCAAAAATGAATCCTCATAGGGTGTCATGAAAATTTCTGGTGTGACAATTCTTATCATTTCATGAACATTGGTCAATAGAAAATATTAATTATGAATTCTCAAAATATTGGTTGGATCTCCCTTTTCCTTGATTGTGGGCACTCAAGATTTAATTATATGAATTTAAAGGGTTATTTTTTGGAGATTGAAGTTGGACTAGGTGATTTATTAGCCTATTAATACAAGGCCATGGTTGGTATTGCACGATTATATGGAGACCAGAGCCTAGGAAGAGGTGTTGCGCTATTGTAGAGTCCTTTTCCAAGATATATCCAAAAAATTAGTATGATTATATTTTATCTTTCTTTTCTCACCCCCACATGGATAGCATGAGGGAGAGATTTATTTTGTTCCAAAAATGCAATCTAAGGGAAATTTTTCTAGTTTGATTTTTTGTTTTATGATTGTTTCATGTTGGATTTTTGAATTTTGATTCTCTTCATTCTTTCTATATTTAGGTTTTCATGTATAACCCTTCTGTGTTAATTAATGAAGTGTTATATAATGTGATATTATAATTTAACCTTAACCATAACTATTTATAAATAATTAGTTCTATGTTTAAAGATGGTTTTGGTTTACCTATCTATCTAACTAACTCAATTACATGACCATTTTGAAAGGTGTATTTTTCAGATAAAGAATTATCACTCAAACAAATGGGTTTAATAAACCTAATTCTAACAATAAGTGGAATAAATTATTATCCTTAATTTCATTAGTATATAAACCTAGAAATTATTTGTTTGGTATTTAATTTTCATTGTTTTCTACCTCTCTCTCTCTAAAATCCACAAGCATAGTAGTTTTAATTTTATTTCAACAATTGTTCTTATTTGTAGGTTTTAATTATTAAATTATTGTTTTCTATAACCTCATCATCATGATATCAAACTTAGGACATTAAATATATTATACTACTTAATTATAGATTTATCTAGTTGTAGTTTTGTTTTTTAAATTTTTTAAATTGATACCGATCAGGGATGAACTAACTACACCATCCGGTCATGTAAATTTTCTTCATCATTGTTAGAGAGTGGGGAAAGAAGACAAATTTAGTTAAATTTTTTATTAAAGTTATCTTATCATATATTTTTAATTTTATCTTACATTCGTCTTTTGTATTTTTGTATTCTTTTTACGCTCTGGGTATTTTTGGGTTGTGATGGAAGCTCTACAATTCATACTGACTAAAAAGGATGGTTTACCATTAAAATAATGGAATATTCGCAAAGAATTGATAAACTCAAATAAGAGATCCACAATCAAGAAGAAAAAGTTCTAAAAATATACTCGAGTTACGATGAGGTAGTACTACACGATCTAGAATATGATTTTGAATAGGTGTGTCAAGAACTTGTAAGCATGGTCATCAAAGATGGGGTAAATTCTATTTCCCAAGATAAAACTACATATTTTTTAAATTACCTCTCAAATATAGTTTTGAATAAATAAAAAGAAGAATAATAAGCCTCGTATGATGATGAACAAGAAGTGAAAAGGGAAGATCTAGTACCTGAACTATAGTGGTTCGATGAAAAGTTTAGTGGGTGGAAATATGAAAATGAAGGAGAATAATAAGGGACCTCATATATTGAATTTTTATAGGTATTCCTTACAAATACGAGATCATTGAAAGAGTATGAGTAAAAGGAAGAGAGTGAAGCAACTGAAATCTTCACCAACTATAAAGATTTTTAACAAGAACAATACAAATAATCAAAGCAATATTCGACTGAGTAGATTTCTACTGAACCTAAAGAGATCATGGAGAAACTTTAACAAATGTATCCAAAAATTTAATAAAAAAATGTGTTTTACCAAATATTAGAATCCCATAAAATTCTCTATTGATCAGTTGGGTTGTACATCGTTAGGAAATCTCCTACAATTATGTTTAGCACAAATAATATGGGAATTAAAGATACACAATATGTATAACCAAATTGGAATTAGGTAAATATGATACGAATATATTTATATCACCCACTCAATATCTAACAAATGTAAAGTCCTTTCTAAGATATTATAAAAATAGTATCCTCTAGGATTGAACCTGAGTTTTTTTCCTTCCAAGAATTCTATTTTTATTATTTTTCTAGTAATTATTTTAGTATTATATTAGGTTTTAGTTTAAATTCACCATATTTATTAGATTTATTTAAAGGATCTTGTTCTTTTATGTTTTTTATTTATTTAGGTTCATATTTAAGTAACAAGGTATTCTATAAGAAATAAACTAAATATGTTGTAGAGGATTAACTCAATGAATTAAGAGTTCACACTATAAATTTTTTTCGAACACAACCCAAGAAATAGATCATCGTATTTAATGGGAAAAAACCCAAAATACCATGAAAAAATTTAATCAATAGTTTGAATTTATTTCTTCTATATTTACTCCACTATATTTATTTTTTGGAGTTTTTAATAGAAAATGCGTTCCCCACACTTAGATTTTGTGCTAATTGTAGGACATAGGAGAAAAATAAGACTTAGGATAACCATAATTGAATTTTTTGGAATTATTTTTCAATATAAATGAGTGAGTAATATGGGGATTTAGTTATTATATATAAAAATGGGAAATGGATTTGGAAGATCATGATTTAAGAAAACCCATTGATTTTTGTAAATGAATATCTTTGAGATTTTTTAGGATTTTAATTTCTAAAATTTATGTTAATTGGTTTATTTTTAATGTTCCTTACAATGAGGGATTGGATCTATTCATATGTTACCTTAATTTTTATAATTCTAAACTTAATAAATCTATTATTTCTTGAGAATTTCTCTTTAGAGACTCAGGAATTATTTCTTCATGAACTTTCTTTTCATCTCATTGAATTTATGATTGTACAATATCAATTTTAAGGTGATTGATTCATTTTCTGTTAGTACATTTATTGTTCATCCTACCATGAAACTTATCTATCTTTTAGCTTATAAAATCCATGCATTAACTTGTTAGGGAATATTCACATCACTATCCATTGTTTTCCTTTCCTACCATAATGTTGTGTTTTAAATGATATTCATTAATTTATGTGTGGGGGAGAGGTTTCCCATGGTGGATGGGATGTTTAAAATTGAGGAGAGATGATATTTCATTTTATGGGATGTTGGGAAAACATATTCCTGATTATTCTATCTTTGTATTCATTACTACCCCGCTTGAAAAAAAATTGTGTGTCTTTGTAAGGTGAAACATTTTCATTTATTGACTAATGATCCAAATCATTTGGGGTTTGGTGGTAGATTTGAGACTTTTCCTAAGTTCAAGATATCAAAAATAAAATAAAAATAAAATTTAAATGAAAAAAATTATTATGGTTTATATCTTTCATTATACTTCATTTCTTGATGACCTTTCTTTGAGTTTGAGGGATGTGGGGGTGTTGTATTTCTGAGAAAGGGAATTTTCATTGAGCTTATTTAATGAATCATATTTCCCATAAGTTTTTTTTAATATTATATGGATTATATTCGAGACCAAGATCTGAGTTGACGTGTGATTCCAAGGATTTATGTCCCCGAAATAAATGTTAGAAATATATTCAATATATTAAATAGCACGCACTCACTATTTTCCTAAAAAAGAGTAATAACTCTCAAATGGGGCCCTATATCAGAAATATAAGGGCACATTTGAGTTAAAAATGAAGGTTTTACTCTAGGATAAATATAACCTTTGTCGGAATGGTTCATTTGTGAAAACGAAATAACAGACATAAATGAATTAAACAAACTAAATAAATAATTTTTTTTATTTTGACATAGTGACTATTTTCACCTTTATATTTATGCTTATATGTTTTCCTCAGGGTTTTATGATCAAACCATAGAGATTCATACAACCAATGTAGTTATTTTGTGGTGAAAGATGAATGATTAGGAACAGATCATGGATCATTGCACTAAAAGAGTTTTTGGATCTCATCAATGATGGAAACAGAATCGTTCTTCATCAAAAATAAATCCAAACTCCATGTAGGATGTTTTTATTTGTGATTTACATACCGTTTCTTAATCTTACATGAACGAGAATCAATTCCACGAATCTATTTTATACAATCATTGTCGTTATAATTAAATTGATGGATTTTTATGATTTTTCATCAAGATTTATTCCTCTTCATTGATCTCCTTCTACGATAATGAATTAAAGCCAAATGAATGAAGGATGATGTTCAATCCTCAAATTTTATGGCTTATGGTTTACTTCCCTATTTCTTTGTTCGTTAATTGATGAAATTTCTTTTTTCCAAATGTTCAACCAATACCCTGTTTACGATTACTGCATGACCGTTCTACAGTGCAATGGATTGAAACCATGGGTTTGACACACAAGAGAGGTTTCATTTCAAGAATCAACATTGATAGTAGTTGGATAATGGGAGAATGATACCAGATCAAAGATTATTCATCTTCCCTGGAGTCGGATGGAAAATTCAATGTCATAGGTATGTTTATGATCTATTTTGAGGGATGGATTTTGACTAGAAAGTTAGGGTAGAGATCGATCAACCTAGATCTGAGAACTATATAGTTTATTATAGTAGAAAATGATACAGAAATGGTGCATGAGAAAGAACTGAGGAGAAACATCTAAATCGGAAAAATCCAGAGTAACATGGAATGTAAATCAGGATTACACGTCGTGTGGGGCTTGTTTAGTGTAAGGTAGGGGTTTCGAATGAAGATAAGGATCACACGACATGTTTCCCATGTCACATGGTGTGTGGATATTCTTGGCCAGCTTAGCATATAATTCTAAGGGTACACAGAGATGGGAAAAATTACATGACCAAGTGGCATGTTGTGTACATGGAGACTAACATTCCATGTGAATCTCTTTCACATGAGCATGCTAGGGAATAGTTGGACTTACCATATACCCCTTGGTACACATCATGTATCCTGAGTGTTTTTAGCTCTTTGTTTATTTATTTTGGACCAGTCTATGTTGAGCATGTTCCATTGGTCCAATCCCTTGAGTGTACAGTGAAAAATTACATCCACATCGCAATATTGTGATACCCTCTAGAGGTTGAGTCTTAGATAGAGTTGTGGTGTACCTCTGTGATACAAGAGTCTGATACTAAATCATCCTTTATTCTCAAGGTGGGTTTTGTGGAATTAGAATGACCTCCCTGGGTCGGAAGTTGATCCTCTATCCAACATGTTTTATTGGTAGGGTTTGTGGTATCATTTCCATACAATCCCCTGCATATAGGGTTGATATTGATTGGGGTTGTGGTGTCCCATAATGGTTCTTGGATTGGTGTCTATATTGAGTATATATAGGTTTTTCAATTATAATTTTATTTTTATATCTTTTATTGATATGACTATACTTCTTGTTTCTTGTATAGTGGTTTTAGGGTGTCCTACTAGGTATTTTTATACTTACCCCTTCATGGGATTTCCCACACATGTTATGTCTTATGAAGACAATGGCCCTTTTGATGTGGTCCAAGAATGACATGGAGTGGGTAGAGCATAGATTGAGCTTTTTAGAATGATATGGTTACTTAGAGCTTGTATTTTACTTATTCCTCTCCCTTAGAGCACATTAAACTCTTTACTACTTTCGTTGGGCTCATATTTGGCCCCTTTTTCTAATTTCAATACATTATTACCGTACTCTGTTGTGGGATCTTAGATGTATGCATGAATTATTTAGGTTATTTTACATTTCAACATTGTGTGGGATTGGAGGTGTGTGTGTGTGTAGGTAATTTAGGCTAATGCCTCCCATTTGTGGGATATGCATACTCAGTGCTGGTCACCAGCCCTTGGCATATTGGTGGCAAGATTGGGGCAGTCGCGAGTTGGACATCAATGGGTCAGGTCATGATAGAGTGGTTCTAGAGAAGTAAATTCAACCTTAGGACCATAGATGATGATATTGGTTTGGGGAAACAATGTTTAGTGATTTGAGTTTGGATTTTAGGGTAGAGACTCCAGTTTTGGTGTGGTAGATGACATATCCATACAACATAACTCTAAACACCTACCATTTGACTTGATACATGTAAAAATTGGTTGAAAGGAATATTTTGTGTACATGCATCATATATGAATGGTAGTTTTTTTCATGTCCTTATTGATTCAACTCCCCAAATATAATCTTTTGATCATGCTATATCTTGTTTTATTTCATGATGCCTCCATGTAGACAACCAGATAGGATTCCACTATGTGATCATGAGAATGACCTGCCTAGTGATGAGGCATCGGTATAGGGTCATGTACCAGAGATAGCACCTCTAAATAGTTTACTATCTATACCACCACCCATTGAGTGTAATATAGTTCTATAACTAATAGTTAGATATACACATAGCTAGAGTGCACTACAAGAGATTCAGAGGCAGTGACCTCCCAGGTTTTAGGGTGAGCCAGACCCCCAGGTGGCTGAGAACTAGCTAGAGGCAGGTACACACATTTTCCATCTTGTGAGGATGCAAGTATATTAGATATATCTCAGTACATAAAGTATTATATAGAGATATTTTGTTCGATATTTGAGTTTAGTGACCCAATCACACGATGATACATCTCTCTCATAGTATAACTTTGAGAATCTCTTTAAGGAGGAGTTATATCCATCCAAATTTTTTTTGTGCACATTTAGGAGCTTCTTCATTTAAAATAGTGTAGTATGACTATGGTGGAGAACTCAGTAAGGTTTAATAATCCCTCATGTTACTCTTTAGATATGGTGTGGTGTAAGTTATTTGGAGCTCAAGCCTTTGAGAAGGGATTCCACCCGGACATCAGGTATTCAGTGATATCCCTTTGAATTGACACATATTCTAGGGTTCTTGTGTGAGCCTTGGTGGTGTAGAGCTCTCTGGAAGAGTAGGCACTTACATTGGGAGTTAGTAGTTGGAACCCAGTAGGTAAGACCTCAACAAAAGGCATCTGATGGTAGTCATAGGGATCCAAGAATGTTAGGTCCATTAAGAGTTGATCCCAAGACATAGGGTCAGTGGTGTTGGGAACTCAGAGTTGCTCAATTTAGCTGAGGTAGAGGCTGTGTTTGGCCTATGATGGTAGGGGACATTTGGATCAGGATTTTCTGAACCTTTCTACCACTAATCATGAGATGGGCGAGGAACTGTTTAGACAAATATAAAGGCCAAACCACGGTGGTGTGTAGGGAAGTGTATGTGGAAGAGGGTCATACAAAACAAAAGTATGTGGTAAAAGGTTTGACTTATTACCACTACCACCCCCCCAAGTGGTCTGAACCAGGCTTAGGGAGTTTGTGGATATGGACAATGCTAGCTGAAAGCTATGAAGTCGTATGAACATGAGGCTCCAAGGACGATACATGGTATGATCTATTTATTTTAAAATTTTGATGCATTATTTATTGACACAAGTGTGATTCATTCCTTATATTCCACTTATCTAGATTATGACATAGAGATTTCAACTTAGCCATTGGCTCGACCCTTGCGATTGTAGACTCTGACATGTGGTGACTCATGGATTGCACACTTGTACAGACAGTATGATC
Source organism: Viscum album (assembly GCA_963277665.1). NCBI lineage: Eukaryota > Viridiplantae > Streptophyta > Magnoliopsida > Santalales > Viscaceae > Viscum > Viscum album. The sequence continues at coordinate 210,116,444 of OY728155.1, read as the reverse complement.
TGATGCTGGGAGGTGAGATTTTTTATGGGATCCCTTCATTGTAGCAATGAGGATTTATGATGTCATATTAGGTATAGACTAGTTATCCATAGTTCATGCCCAGATTGACTACTTTAGGCGGAGGATGCATTGTGTTTGTAGTGACGGAAATAGGTTTTCCTTTGACGTTGAAAAGGAAACCATGGAAGATCTTGAATATATCTAGCATATGAGAGTACATCTGATTACTCATCATTTGTATAGAATGACTCTTGGAACAGTGGATACTTTGGGCTATTAGTTTCCTACAGTGGTGGTGTAGTATGAGGATGTCTTCCTTGATGAAATACTGGGATTAACTCCCCACAAAGATCTAGACATATTCCTTGAATTTCATCCTAGGAATACACTAATATCTGGACCAATATATCTTATGACTCCAATATAACTTTGAGAGATGAGGGTTTAGTTTGCAGACTTTCTAGAGAAGGGCTTTGTGAGACCCAACATTTCCCCTTGGGAAGCCCCTGTGTTTTTTTCCAAGAAGGAGGATGGGAGTTTGAGGTTATGTGTGGATTATCAGAACCTGAATTAAGTGAACAGGAAGCATAATTATCAACTATCAAGTATCAACGACCTCTTTGATTAGTTGATAGGGGTGTGATGGTTCTCAAGGATTTAACCCAGATAAGGCTATCACCATCTACTAGTATGAGATGATGATATACCAAAGATGGAATCTGATGTCACTATGGTCACTATGAGTACTTGGTGATGTCATTTGGAAAGAAATATTCCCTATCAATGTTTATGTGACTCATGAAGTGGATGTTTCATCCTTTCTTAGACCGGTTCATGGTATTCTTAGTTAACGACATCCTACTGTATTTAGCATCCAAGGAGGTGCATGAGAGACACTTAAGGATAGTCCTGGACTCACTATGAGAGCACTATATTTTCATGAATCTACTAAAGTGTCAGTTTTGGATTAGAGAGGTCACCTTTCTAGGACACATTATCTTAGAGGTTGGATTAGTAGTGGACCCTGTGAAGGTTGATACTACTAGAAATTCGGGATATATCCACAGTTCTAAACCATGGTTATAGGCCCAAAAACCATAGATATAGGTTATAACCATAGTTTCAAGAACCGTGGCTAGTATTGGTGTGGCTATAGCTCAGATCCTATAGCCACATCTCTAACTATGAAAATTGGGAAATACCAACAGTTTCAAATCATGGTTGTAGGGTCGGCCCTATATCCATGCCAATACTGGCAATAGTTCATAAAACCATGGATACAGGCTTGTAGTCACGGTTAAAACCATGGATATAGGGCTTTATCCACACTTTAAAACCATGGCTATAAGACTTTCTAATTAATACAAAAACTAGCACGGTTCACCATTCTGGTTGTTGATAGGACACTACCAACTCCCCCTCCCCCACCCACATCCCCCACCCTACACCAGCACCCCCACCCCTGCTCCTTCCCACCTCCCCTTCCCCACCCCTTTCCCTCCCCCTTGCACCCCTGCACCCTTCCCCCTCCACTTTCACCCCTGCCCCCTCCTCACTGCACACACCCTCCTCATGGACAACACCCCTACCTAGACAGCCCCCCACTCCACCTTCATCCCCCTTTACCCCTGGACACCCCCCTCTACTCCCCCAATAGCCCCTCCCTTTCCCTTGATATCCCCCCCCACACAACTCCCCCTACATCCCCCTCCCCCCTTGATATTCCCCACCCACCCCCTGGACTACACCCCTTAAAAACCTTAGACAACCCCCTGCCACCCCCTGGATAGCTTTTTCCCACCACTCGGCATGCATCCCCCTCCCCCTAAACAACCCCCACCACTCCCCCTATATCCCCCTCCATTTCCCTTGATAGCCCCCTCCCCCTGGATATCCCTGAATCCCCACCACTACACCTACAGCCCCCCTCCCTCCCCCAAGACACCACTTCTATAACCTTCTCCCTTTCCTTGGATAGCCCCCCCACTCCCCTTGTAGCCACCTTACCCCTTTTACCTATACAACACCACCCCCACTCCCCCTGAAACCCCCTTAACCACTTCATGGAAAACCCCCATTCCCGGATAGGCCCCTGCCCAACACACCCCCTCCTGGACAGACCCCCTAGACATACCCCCACCTTACACCCCCAACCTTCCCAACACACCAGTCAATTGAATTGCGAAAACAAAAAACATGCCAATATAGATATTATACAAAACATTCTAGTCAATTTAACTTCTCTAATAAAAAAATGATAATATTAATAGAAATAAATCAAACATCATGAAGACAAATTGAGTAGATTGAAACCAAACAAAATTTTTCTGAGAAAAATGAAACTGAACCAAACTGAAAATAATATAACCAAACTGACTCAAACCAATAAAAACTAACTTCAATAAAGCGCAATTGATAAAAAAATAAAACTAATAAAACAAACCTGGTTGAATCTAATATTAATTTAATGTAACTGAATAGCCCCAAATCGAACAAAATGAACCTATTAAAATTAAGATAAACCAAAAAATGAACCCAATAAAAAATAACCTAGAAAACCTAACCTAACCTAAACTGAACTAATGATTTAGGCCTTGTGATTAACTTTTATAAGGACTCATTCCCATAGGTTGAGAGGATATCCTAGTCATGTGGTGTTTCACTATCCTCAATGAGATCCAAAATGCACTGAAAAAGAACAAGGAACCCAAAAATTAGAAAACCATAATTAGAATTGATCCAAAGAATAAAAATGGAAGAAACCTTACCGAAATCCGATGTTTAACTCACTGCCTTCTATGGTGGTGGGTAGAATCAACCTCATCATAAGTAACCACCTATAAGTAAGCAATGGAAAAAGAAGTGAGATAAAATTACTTCATATATATATGTGATCTGTGTGTCAACTGTACATGATAAATGAAACACAACTCCATAACCAAAAATGAAAAAATAATTTTCAAATTGATATATACATCCCAACACTGAATAATCTGATCGTTAATAAAGGATTTTTGTTCAAATTAAATCCAATTTCATTCAATACATACACCACATAAGCATTGGAGTAATATTATTCTATATCTAGTGAGTATTCCATAATGGAGTGGGTTTCTCCACTATCAGCGCGAAACATGAAAGATATGAGGGATAGTGATACAGTTTGACACCCCTTGGGTTGTGTTGAATTTTTTGACAAAATGTGTGGGAATTTTCCCAAGCTGATTTTTTGAAAATATGGGGAGATTTATGGACATCCCTAAAGTGATTTTGAGTGAGACATGTTGAAAAGGTAGTTGATGTTGCGTTTTAAATTGTGATAAAATAGATTTGATGGATATATATATATATATTATTTTTTGAGAATTAGATGTGTTGGAAGTGATGGAGCTTGGCCATGTGTGGGGGTTAATATATTTGAAACTATAAATGTATGTGTTTTCATGTCCATGATATAAGATTACACAATATTAGGATGCTTCCTGTAAGAAATGCTCTAAGGTGTAGAAATTTCTCAATACCCATTCAAAATGATTTCATTTTTCTAAAGGAAACTTCAGAGCCCATCAATAGGCAGATAATTTCCCAATGTTTCCCACTCCCTCTATGATATGGTATATATGAAATCTATGGGGATGAAAAACTAGGAATATAGATCATTATCTTGTGTCGTGGGTATGTAAATGCTATTTTAATGGGCCATTCCCAGAATCATCAATATTTTCCTCTTCATTTCAGAAATGAGAGGATTCCTCAGTGAAATCCCATTTATCGGCCTTATTATCTCATTTTCTGAATCTTTATCCCCTCCTATAGCCCCTTCCACCGACAAATCCCCCCTCCACTCCCCATGGGATAGCCCCCCCCCCCCACTAGATAGACCCCCACCCCTCCACCACTACAAACCCCCCACCTTCCTAGACATACCCCCCACCCTGCACCCCCTGGACACCCATCTCCCTGGACACCCCACTCCTTCCAAGACAGACCCCCACCCTGCACCCCCTGGACAACCCCCCTCCCCCTCCCTGGACAAACCCCATCCCCCTTGGATAGCCCCCCCCCCCCCTAATGGACCTTGGATAGCCCTTCCCCCACCCAGGACACACCCCTCCCCCTAGACACCCCCCTCCCCCTTAATGGGTAATGCCCAGAATCATCAAAATTTTCCTATATATTTCAGAAACAATATCATTCCTTGGTGGAATCCATTTACCATCCTTATTGCCTCATTTTCTGAATCATTATCCCCTACACCCCCCCTTCCCCCCTAAAAATCACCCCTCCAATACCCCCTAGACACCCCCTTCCTAAACAGCTCCCCCTCCTTCCTAGACAGACCCCCACCCTGCACCCCCACCCTGCACAACACCCTTCCTGGACGCACCCCCTCCCCTAGATATCCCCCACTCTTGGAAAGACCCCCACCCCCGGACAACCCCCCTCTACCCGGATAGCCCCCCCCCCACTCTTTCCTGGATAGACCCCCCCCCCCCCCCACCCTGCACCCCTCCCCCACTACAGACCACCGTTCCTGGATAGACCCCCTTCCTAGATAGACCCCCCCCCCATACAAACACACCATGCACAACACCCCCCTACCTAGACACGCCCCTCCCCCTGGACAGCCTCCTTCCTGGACAGAGCCCCCATCCCTGGACAGCCCCCTCCCCCCTTCCTGGATAGACCCCCCAATCCTGGATAGCCCCCCTCCCCTGGAGAGCCCCCCCTCCTTCCTAGACATACCCCCACTTCAGACCCCCTCCCTCACCTCATCGAGTTCTGAAACCAAATTGAAGGAATTTTACTAGTTGATTCAATAACCAATTCTGCAAGTCACATGGATTTCAACCCTATGCCAACCTTCCAGAAATCCACTTACCTCTCAATTTTCACAAATTTCCTCCAGATTCTAACGCCATTATCTGAACTCCATCTAGTGCTAAATCTGAATCAAGAATAAGGCATTCATCATGGAACCAGATATTCATAGGTTTATTGAACGTTGGTCTTATGGAGTCTCCAAGATAATACAAGGCTCATTATTATGCAAGACCATGACTCTTACCACTAGAGGTATCATTTAACATGAAACCAGGTTGATAATCCCCAATATAATAGTATCATTATTGTTACCTCATAGTACTAACATCATTCTACCTAGACCTCAACTAATCATACACTGAACGCAATGAATAAAAATGATTGTCAATTCACACTTTATTTCAATGATACTTCCAAGTATTGTATACACCTATATTAACTTGAACAAAACTTACTACGTTCAATGATTCACATGAGTTTTAACTTTTAGTAACCTAGGTGTGGGATATGAATTTTGACCTAGATAGTTTTATCCCCTCATGTATTCTACTACTTCAATCCATAGTATTTCTAATAAATTAAAATCTCTGGTCAATCGCACAATGGTACCTAGATCTATCATTGATGTTGTCTTACACCATGGATACATCTCCACACACACACTCCTTTGGGATAACAAGCGGTATCATATTCACATTGAACATGTCGGTTTCCAACTATATGGGTGAACTTAAACTAAATTCCATAGTAACCTACTATCATCACCTCCTTGGAGATCATCCACATAAATTGAAACATTTTCAATGGTAAGATCACTGCCTCACTCTATTGTTTCAATGGACCCCACATATAACCACAATGTGAATTATCATGCACCAAACCATTCCCATCAAGCCATGATTACACTACGCTTTACTATAACATATTGATTCCACCGTAGGTCAAGGACCTCCAGGCCTAGACATAAATTCCATCACAATTTCCACCATTCTTGCAGCCTTCAAAACACCATAAAATATCTCAAATTCCTATATCTAATATTGATCTTTTTTATATAATATTGATCTTCCTCAATATCATCATATGAAGATTGTTCTGGATCCTAATTTCTATTTAATATTTAGATTTTCAATACTTCTTGTGCCAACATAAATGGCCTTACCTCTTCCACAAATTTGATTGTTTTACTAAAAGATCTAGTATCCAAGGGAATCAATAAATTTGAATAATACTTACGATGCATTATTCTTTTCCCTTTAATGAATAGATAATTCCATGACTCACATATGTCTTTATTCCAATTCTAAAAGCCAAACCCAAATGGAACTATCGCATGATGATCCTACTCATAGTCCAAAGAAAATATTGAATATACTTATTTATCACTTAGATCTAGTTCTACTTAGATTTTTGAACTAACCAGCTTCCTTTTTCACCTAGGAATGACTATCTTCCACCCTTAAGGATCATTATCACCCTCAAAAGTTTCATTTAAATCTTTGAAATGGTTGTGAAGGTAGATTGAGTTAGAGTGGATCACATCTCAAAAGAAAACTATATTTCATAATCACTTGTATCTGGACCATAAAATGTCTGAGGATTCAGTTCTACCACATTTCTTCCAAACAACCTATAATAATACTTGAAACACCAACCTAGAATGTTTAAATATGAACTGAATCTAATGGAATCGGACTACAGTCATTCAAAATTCTGAAAGTAGTGATCATAACAATACTACCATCAAGCTACTTCCCTTTGCACCTATTTATAGAAGTCAAAGATTGGGAATAAGTGAATATAGCAGTGGAAGAGCTTGGATCTTCCTCTCTCATGACATGCATATCCCACTTGGATCTTTCCAAGTCTTTCCTCAAACTAACAAAGATATATGTGACCCTTATTTCTAGTTGTAGGGACCTCACCCCCTTTTAGTGGGAATGATTTATTATGTTGCCTTGGATTTATGAGTTACCTATTGAGAGGCCTATATGATGTTAAACATTCTCCCCATTCTAGAAGTTGGATAGATCATGAACTGTGTGTCTACATGATGAACATAAGTCATCCCAAGATTCATAGTAGACCTGCTTCTTCCAACAAAGCTCCCCTTCAATATCAATGCTGATAAAATCCATCAGTACCTTTGATACATCGATCTAAACACATATTTTAGGAGAAACAAGGTGGAATAAAGTTATGGTGTGATTATTAGTACATAATAATTGGCCCAACATATTACCAATCAATTTAACAATCACCAAATTCTAAAATGGGGGATGTAGGATTGGGACAGAAATCCAAATTACCATAGAGGTAAGATCATATTTTAAGTGGAACTTGAAAAACCAATAGAAAATAGAGAAGTTTAAGTTAGTGAAAGCATGTGGAGAATTAAATCAGAAATAGATAAGGGAATATTCAGTTGAAAAATGAATTAAAAATTTCCACAGATCCATAATCCCTATAATCACCCCTTCAAGAAAACCTAATGAATAAAAAATAAACCTACTTAAGGATTCCATCGAGGGGAGACTCTTTTCGAAGTGAGCCACTAATGCGAGATTCAATAGTGAAGAATAATTTAAAAATTAAAGGGGGAAACTACAATAATAATAATTTCATCATCTCGTGATATAAGTTTATGGATAATTTCAATTTTTAGAAGCTGGGAAAAAGGCTAGGGTTGATAAAGGGGGATAATGGTCAGAACAATGAATCCAGGGTAGTCAAGATAAATCCTCCCCCAAACCCATGAAAGGGGGACCAAATTGGAATCCATGCATCATAAGACATTATTGAAGAAATCCACATGATCGGAATAGGTCTATCTTTAAAGGTAAACACACATAAGAGTTCAATCACAATAATTTCATCAAAAACGCTTATTACTGTCTGCTCCCCAATAAGCCTAACATCTTAACCATTCCAAGTCTATTCACACAACCACCCATCAAATAGAATCTTCTCGAACCTTGATTGTATACTTGTGCTCTATCCATCCAATATCATACCATTTAGGATAATAATCATCTACCTCATCAGGATTCATATGAAAAAACAGCCAGGCCAAGTATCCTAAGAATCCTTCCCTTTGAAATCAAAAACTTAATATCGAAACGCCTAAAGTGATTTTAATCATGGAAGCCTAAAGAATCCCCATTCCTATACCACATAATTAATAATACCTATAATGCACCAATATCATAATTTAAATAATCTACCAATGATTTTGTCTCTAAAGGAACTAACAATCCCAGGCTAATGCCTCTATTAGGTTACTATCATATACTATATCTCATCCCAAGAATAGTACCCGAATAACCAATATCTTGAGTCACATATAAAGGGAATTAGGCCCTCCCACCTAGCTCAAAACCCACATCTCACATAGGTCAAAACTCATAGGTAAACATCTATTTTTTCCATTTGAAATATCTTGATGCAACTAATGTGCTAACACCCACTCTAAATTTCTCAAATATATGAATATAAAGAATTACATGCAAATAAACATACTACTAGGGAAATGATCCTAAAATAAGGTTCTACTGTTATCCCCAATCCTCAACTCATCCCAATTTCCAATATCATCCAATATATCTCAATCAATCTTGAAACTATAAGCTTCCTCCAAACATGAACCTATGATTAGTGAATTATTCTCTTATACCCAAGCAACATGTCCACCCAAGAAGTGTTTGAGTACAACTAAGTAAAGAACCACCAATGGGGTACTATGCATAACCAGCAAATATAGTGTATGAGTAGATAATATGATCAATTAAATAAATAAATAAACTATGAAAGCATAAATAAATTCCCAAAATTGATCCTTGGGCTATAATGTGACACTCAGTATTGGTTATACCTTCTTTGGTTAGTGTCAAAGTTTTTTTTATCATGTCAAATGATTATTCCCACTACTAAAAAGCCCAATATAAATGTATTATAATGTGAAATAATCGATTACTTGGAGGTAATTCTAGTAAATCTAATTGTATCAAGCCCATGCCTAATTCTAAGGAGTGTGTTCTAGGAAATCTTGTAGTATCGAACATATAATAGTTTACTAGGAGGATAGGCCTTGGAAATCCAGTAGTATCATCAATAGAATAGATTCCTTGGGGGATAAACCTAGGTAATCCTATTGACCCAAATATACAATCCCAATATATTGGTAATTCTATATAAACTAAAATATTGAATATAAGGGGATTTCCCAAGGCATTAATATTGTAATAGGATCAACCTCCAAAGCTTAGGATCACATCCCAAGCATCTTATTTTGACCATACAGCTGAATCCTAGGTAACCTCTTGGGTATTCCACTTAAATCCTTGAGGGTAGTGTGTCCCTCTCATAATATCTCATATAACACATTATATACAGGTTTTCAATCTTCTCTAACTCATCTCAAATAATAATGGTTTCCCTCACAAGAGCATGACCTATCATCATCACTAATTCCATATCTGGCTCACACACAATTTATTTGGGATCCAAAGTGACACCCACGATCATCTATAATCTTTATTACATGCACCCTCACAATGGTCAAAATCACTAAGGCACCCTCATGGGTTCCCTAGGTTACATTATAGCATGAACACCATACGTAAATTCCTTTATCATGTTCACATCTATCATGTCAACACCCACCACTCATAGGGAATCTCATCCCTCGAAATAGTCATAAACATATCACGACCTCACTATACTCATAAGAAAATACTCACTTGCATAGGTCTAAAGATATGGAATCCTTCCCATATCAATTTCCAAGTCACACTATGTTGGTACCAAACCTATCATAAATTTAGTTAAATTATACCCACAAAGGTATCTAAACCTCACCAGGGGAGGAACAACTTCATGCACTCATCTCTACTAGCATGAAGTTTTTAAGTCATATTATGGATCTTTCCTTCCCTAAAATGTATAATAACTATATCTCATCACATCCCTCCACTTTAAGGTCACCAAGTAACCTACACTAATGTCCACTATGCTTATATAATTCAATTTATTTTTTATACACCCCATACGAGGTTCATGTTTCTCAAGTCATAAAATCATAATTATACTATTAGACATCTATGGTCAAGATATATAGCCAGTTCACAATGACCCATCATGGACCTTGGCATTTTCCATGTTTAATTCAAAGGAATTCCATTATTATTAAACTAATTTATTTATTTATAAATGTTAATCTCTTTAGGTAGTGGAACTACACACATTGCATTTCACATAAATCATGTATAAACCAAAGGGTTATGCCGAAGAAACCACTGATCTTAATTGAACTTATTTCTTTTAAAAAATATTGACAAACTTCTAAGATTAAATATGATCTAGCATCAACTGAGGCTCCTATCCTAGCCCAAAAATTACAAATAATCTATTAAGACATTTTATAATTAGTTATCTTATCCAATTAAATTAATTAAATTGAATATAATTAATTTCATAATTTAAAACAAAAAGACATAAATACTTAATCAATCACTAGGCTACCTCAATGCATCAAAACCATGAATAAACACAGATGGAGGTTCCATGGAATACACCTGATACTATCATGGGAAAATACAAAAAATGGAATCAATTTAAAAATCAATTTTAGTAAATTTAGCTGAAAACCACAAATAAAATCATCAGGTGATGTACCATTGATGAAACATCATGAAATAACATAAAAGAAATATCTCAATACATCCTCTATCTACAGCAGGAAAAATCCCCATCATTCATAACAATGTCCACCATCCTTTGGTGAAAATTTCCAATATAACCCAACATAAATATTCTAAAATTATATAATATGGATGCAAACAAAAACAAAATGAAAGGTATAGAGTAACTCACTCGAAATCATCATCGAATAAAACCAAAAAATTGTCCCCTCTCAAGGTGGATCCAAGGATGGACAAAGTGAGGTAAAACCATCATGAACTAGCCTTATCCTAATGTCAAAAACCCTTTAAACCCAAATCAACTTTATTTAAAAAAACATAACTCCCCCATGTAAAAACAATCGGCTCCATTCATGGAATGAATTGGGGGTTCATGGAATGATTTCCCTTTCACCTAAGAAATTTCCATGAAGGAGTAACCACAAAAATATTCACATAAAGTGTAGGGGATGGATTGTATGGATACCACTCATGGAAGGTCTCGGTTCAGATGATTCATTGATTGGATGAGGAACATGAGATGAAGGGGTTAGAGGATGATAGGAACACATGATGAAGAGGATGGGAGGGATCACATGAGGGAGGGGTGAACTGAGTGGAGAATCCATTGTGGATCATTCGAGGAAGAATTAACCATTTGGCGATGAGGGATAAGGGTTTCATGGGTGTGATATGAGTCCTGATAAGGGAGGAGATGTGGGTGGGAGATGAGTCATGATGGAGTTAACTAATTGAGGATCTATTTCCATGGGACACAGTTTAGCCGTAGGTTTATCTATTCTAAATCCATGGTTTTTAAATAATTGTGGCTATATTTTAAAATATATTCACAGACCAATTAATCCATGGCTATATATCTGTGGTTATAGATCATTTTCTTAGTAGTGTGAGGCAATTCTTTCTTGGGAGCCACCTAATAGTTTTACTGGCGTGAAAAGTTTTCTTGGGTTGGTAGGGTACTATCAAAGATTTGTACCCAATTTCACTATAGTGAAAGCACACTTGACAGATTTGAATTGAAAGGGAAAACATTTTTTGTGGTTGGAAAGGTTCTAGAAGTTATTTTAGGAGATAATACAAAGGTTTATGATCAATCCCATTTTAATATTTCGAGAGGAGGGTGTCGAGTATGTCATGTTCTGCGATGCATCACAGACTGGACTTGGTTGCATTTTGATGCAGAGGCAGGTAGTTATTGCATATGGATCATGTTAGTTGACACCACATGAGTAGAACTATGCAATCCATGATCTCGGGTTATAAGTGGTAGTATTCACATTGAAGATGTAGAAATACTACATAATAGGTGAGTGGTTTGTCATTTACTCTGACCAAAAGAGTTTAACGTATATCTTCTTGAAGAAGGAACTTAACTTGAGATAGAGGAGATAGATAGAGTTTCTCTAGGACTATGACTTTGAAATTTTATATAATTATTGAAAGGGGGACATGGTGGAAGACACTCTCAGCAAAATATCTTGTTCTCAATTGTTGGTCAAAGCATCTAAGAAGTTATCCTCGTTACAATTTTCCTTCAGGAAAAAAGATTCTTCTTCATATCTTTTGTTGATGGTAATTACCCCACAATGTGTCAAGGATTATAAGAATGGAGATACTGACTATGACACCTTAAATAATCAGATATCCATTTTACATACACTTTATGTATATTTTAAAGGTGGGTATCACACTATCATTTTCTAAAGATGGACAATGGTACCTTCAACGTTGCGAGGGGAGGTGTTGTGGTAGTTTCATAAATCGCTTTTAGTGGTACATCCACATTTAGAAAAATGTTCCAAGACCTCTGACTTTAGTATTGGTTTCCAAGAATGATGTAGGGAGTTTAAATTTTTGTCTCTAAATGACTCACTTATCAACAACTCAAGGCTGACTAACAAGTTATAGCGGGTTCATCTCAACCCCTTGAGATTCTAGAGTGGAAGTGGGATGGGATATACAAATACTTAATGAAGGGTTTACCACATACTTCCAAGGGGAATGATTCCATTTGGGTGATCATAGACCAACTCACCAAGTCATCCCACTTCCTAGCTATTTATGAGTATAGCTCAATAGAGAGTTTATGACACCTCTACTTGTAGAAGGTAGTCTTACTTTATATAGTTCCCTAAAATATCATCCCTAAACATGATTATCACTTCACATCTCAATTATGGAGGGGATTATAGGAGGCCTTTGGGGCTCAGTTACAATTAAGAAAAACGTTCCACCCCCAGATTGATGACTAGATATAGCCAAACATTCTGGTCTTGGAGGAAATGTTGTGGGCTTGCATGTTGGACGTTTTCCATAATTGGGAGGATCACCTACCATTGATGGAGTTTTAATACAACAACACCTATCATTCCACCATTAGTTTAGCACCGTTTGATGCTTTTAACAGGTGACCCTGTAGGTCACAAATTTTTTGGACTGATGCAGGTGAGTCAGCACTCCTGATACCAAAATTAGTGAAAACTACTACAGAGAATGTGTACATCATCTAGGAGCATATGAGGAATACACAAAGCCATCATAATATACGGACTGATGACAAAGACCCCTGGATTTTTATGATGGAGACCATGTTTTCCTGAGAGTCTCACCTTATTTAGCCACAACGGAAAGTTATCTCTGAGATTCATTGGTCCCTTCCAGATACTCTGTAGAGTTGGTGAGGTGGAATACTGCTTGCATCTACTAATGCAGTTGTACTGGGTACATGACATCATCCATGTGTTGTAGCTGAGGAGGTACGCGCACAACCCATTGAATGTTATCGACTATGGAGAGCAGGACATCGAGAATGGATCTACCTTTTAAGAATACCCAGTGGAGTTCAAGGATAGGAAAAAGATGATACTTCATGCATGACCAATTCCCCTTGTGCATGTTCGGTGGTAGAACGAGAATCTTTAGGAGAGAACCTGGGAGCATGAGACCAAGATGCAAGAAAATTACCCTCATCTTTTTAGTAGTTTTTTCTATTTTTTGGAAGACAATCCTCAAGGTGGATAGAATTTAAATACCCAAATTTGCCATGTATTATTTTTGGATATTATATAGATTATTTTCGAGACCATACATTGAAATGGCGTGCAATTACAAGGACCGTTGTGACTGAAATAAATGTTTTAAATATATTAAATATATTAAATAGCATGCATGTGAAGATTTCTAGAAAAAAGTGGAATAACTTTTGAATGGGGGACCTGATCAGGAATCAGAGGGAACCATTGAGTTCAGAATAAAGGTTTTACCCTAGGTGTCACATAACCTTTTTTAGTATAGTCTTTTTTTAAAAAAACAAATTCATCACAGGTGTAAATGAAAGAAATAAATTAAATAATTAATTTTTTTTATTTTGATGAAGTTGTTGTTTTCCCCTTTATGTATTTGGTTATATTTTTTCCTTAAGGTTGGAAACTCAAACGCTAGATATTCAAACTACTGTTTGATAAATTTCATGGAAAATGATGATGGATCGGGATCGAATCATGAATCGTTGCACCAACGAAGTTCATGGATCTTTTCAACAATAGAAATTAAACGGTTCTTCATCAATGATCCATACAAACTATAGGTAGGATGTTTTGATTTAATATTTCCATCCCTTTTATTAATCTCAGATGAATATAGTTCAATTCCACAAACATAATTGATAGGTGCATCGTCAAAAGAATTAAATTGATGAAATTTTATGATTATTGTTTTTTTGATTTATTCCACTTTGTTCCTCTCCTTCTAAGACAATGATTTCTGGAAAAACAAAAAATGATTTACATTCTGTTGATGCTGAAAAAAGATCGTAACTCCCGGAGGAAGTTTCGAAATGACGAAGTGAAGTCATATTCGGAATCAAAGGCCCGATCCGGAGGCCCGGGATGTGGTGCGTGAAATAAAGGAGGTTCCGCATGAAAAATCGTTCTGCACGCGTAGAATCCCCGGGTTTCGCGAAATTGAGCCGATGAGGCGCACAATTTTTGCGCGCCCCGGTTCTGCGCAGCGAGTTTTGGTGCGCCGGCTGCGCTCGGTGCGAAGAATTTCGTGCGCCGCCTAGAATCCGCGCCGGAGGTCGCCTATAAATAGAAGGTGACCCCGAATGGTTTGGGGGTTGAGGAATCCGAAGTGACTCCCATGCGCACAATTCGGCTCCCCCCGCGCGCAAGATGACTTCCCAGTAAAACCCTCATTTCACGCAACCTTGCCCCGGAGTTCGCTTTTGCGCAAAACTCCACCGGCTTCAGTGAATTTTCCTCCTCCCCAGTGTTCTAGCCTTGCGCACAATCCGTGCCTCGTGCGCGTAATACCCTGTCGTGCGCGCAATACCCTGCGCGTAGTTCCCCCTCTGCGCACAATTCCTTTGCTCCAATTGCGCACCGTCCCAGTCTTTTGCATGCAAACCTTCCCTTTTGCGCGCAAAGCCCAGGACCCCTCACCTTGACGCCCCTTGGCTGCCCCCTGCACCGGCACCTGATGTCTCCCCTTCCGGGCATGCGTGCCATGCGTTGTTTTCCCATACGGCCTTCCAGGCTCATGCGAAGTAACATCAAGGTCCCTCGGGCCGTGTTTCCCATTGCGTTGCTTTGCCTTATGCTTCTCCGCATAGGAACACTAACGGTTGTTGCTTCTTTGCATAGCCATGCTAACGTGGACCCCCTGGTGGTTCACCCTGCGGCCCCCCTTCACCATGGCCTTGCCGATGCCTTCCCTCCCACAAGGGGTAGAGGGCATTGGGCATGTATTCCCTAGGGGTGTGGAGAAAACCCACCTCGTCCAAGCTGCAGGACGTTAAAATACTAAGCACATCGTCCTTAACACAAGACGTTAAACTATGGTCTGACCCCGTGCTTCGCACGTAGGGTCCCCCCAGCTCAGACATTTTTACGCCCACTCGTCTCCACAGGAATGGACTCTTCCTCACATGGAATGAGATCCTCCTTGTCGGAGCGGTGTTTGTCTGCGGGGGAAGGGCTACCTCAGAGCGTAAGCCCCTAGCCTTTCTTGCAGATGATTGCACCCATGCATCTCTGTACTTCCCCCCTTCCAAGGCCAGTGGAGTCCTTTTCCCACTACACTTTGTCGCACCACGAGCCTCCACCCTGGAGTAAGCCCCGACACCAAGGGCCACTAACCACGTATAAGCCCCTATTTCCTCTTTGGGCCGCTCAACGTTTAAGCCCCATTCCGATTCTCACGGACGCACCCTTCGCGACGTGATCGTCTGGTCCCTGCTGCCTGTTGTTTCCCACACCAAGAATGACTCACATGGGCTTAGAGAGCGCATCGACCATGACATCCTCTTATGGGCCACCCCAGAGTGTAAGCCCCATCCCAGTGAACTATGTGGACTTTGATCTATGATAACGCACGGTATATAGAAAGCCTCCACGAGGTTCAAGCCCACCACTCGGTCGTCCCGACCTCTCCATGTCAGTTCCCCGACCACCTTGGGCCGTCTCAGAGAATAATCCCCAAGCCCCTATCCCGCATGATGTTAAACTGTATTCTGTCCCGCATGACGTTAAACTGTACTCCGTCCCGCATGACGTTAAATTGTATCGCGTCCCGCATGACGTTAAACTGTATCCCCCCTCTTGGGCCGTCTCAGAACGTAAGCCCCATGTCTCACTCCACCATCCATCCTGATCCTTACCCGGGCCGCCACATCCCGGTGAGGTCATGCCACCCCATCCCACTCCATGACACCTGGGAGGATGCCCACGTGCTGGCCCCAACATCGGTGTCCCCCCTGGGGATCCTTCAACCCGATCCGTCTCCGCAAGATGTTAAACATGCGACATACCCCATGTTAAACATGGGAAGCTGAGGAAAACCTCAGATGGTACATATTCCCCGCGTTCGATGTGGGATGCCTCGGGCTTCTGCGCCCTCGAGAAGCCCTGTGACGAGGGACCAAAGACAGACATGCCAACGATGCCCCAACGTGACCATTCTCCTCACTGAAGGTTGCTGCCCCGACAAGACCCCTTGGAGCGTCTTGATGGAAGCAGTGTAATTAACTGGCGTCCATGTAGATATGGCACTAGGAATGAGCTTCACGAACCCATCTTAAATCTATGACGGAGACCCGGACTAGGTAATGAGTTCCGAGGAGGAATCCATGGAAGGAAGAACCAACATCTCATCATCTTGGTTTCGATCAAGGAACAGACGTCCCTGAATAAGGAACGGATGTCACCCGCCTTTGGAAAGTGGGAATGCAGGGTAACAAGCAGCGCGTCCTCCCCACATACGGATGCGCGCGCCCCAGCGAAAGTGTCGGAAACAAAAAATGGTGAACCCGACGTGAAGATCTTCTCCTTAATACGGGGAATGGTAGCCATCGGGGCGTCGGATCCACAAAAAATGGTGAACCCGACATGAAGCTCTTCTCTTCAATACGAGGAATGGTAGCCGTCGAGGCGTCGGATCCACAAAAAATGGTGAACCTGACGTGAAGCTCTTCTCCTCAATACGGGGAATGGTAGCCGTCGGGGCGTCGGAAGAACAGTATGTCACCAGGTCCGGGCAACCCTCACCGGGACATGAACCTGCTAGGGGTCGAGGCTGTCAGGACGTTGGCTACTTCGTTTTGCGACGTCGTCAGCGTGGATCCCTCTCACTGACCATGGAAGACGGAATGACGCTGGGCCTTGGTTGTTGATCTCCTTTCCTGTTGATACTAATGGGTTCATCTCCCTATTTCCAGGAATCAGATCACTGCATTCAGAGCTCGATCGCCACCTGCCCACCTGTGTAGGGGCAGGGGCAGTACCGACGAGGCTACCTCACGCGGTCCCTCCTGTTCCACGGTCGCTCCGACTTCGACCGTCGTAGCAGTCGGGCGCCCGCGCCCCCTCTCCCCGTCAGAAATCATCCAACGGAGGGTGATCAATAACCTGGTTCGTAGGTATGATTAGGAAGGGGTCATCCCCACCAGGGGAATGGCCCTCTTGGATCTAGAGGTGGTCGCGCCTCACCACCATCACCGCCCTCGAGGGCCGCAAAGGGAGCCGCCACTCCCCACGCCGACGTTCAACCACTTTGGGAACCTATCCCCGGAGCGCTTTGACACATCCCTCCCCTACGCCAATGAGGTGGGGATGTACAGGTCCACCCGATCAGCGATCCATCCCAGGGGTTAACGGCAAGAACCCCCGCCAGGCTGCGTCGACACCGCCGCCCGACTCCCCGAGCCGAGGAGCAGGCAATCTTCATGCCCGCACCGCCGGTTCCGGCCCATCTGACTCAACTCCAGCGTCGGGCGTGAGTGGGAGAGAATGCCCGTCCTGGGGCACCAGCATCAGCAACCACTGTGGCCCGAGTCACTGCTGACTCCTGTTACCAGATCCTCGCGCATATTGAGCAGGGGCAGCCGCGTGCCCGACTGGGATCGAAACCCCGACTGCCCTGCAGGCAAGTTGGGTCGAATCTCCTGGTCGTGGACACTGGCAATGGCCACTGCAGACCAATCCTCGGTAGTGCCGCTCACTATGAGGGCTCATTCCGTGCCACCGATCTGGGAAGCCGAAATCTTCTTCGCGATGGATATGCTCCGGGTATGACTCCTTCTAGCGCCCACTGCATGGGGTATGAGGTCACTCCCCTACTGCCGACTGCGAGCATGGAGCCGTTGTGTATCCAGTCCCTCACTCACATGGAGGTCCTCCCCATGTCCCTTTCGACATCTGTCCTGGTGCTTCTCGCACCCCAGCCTTCAGTCCCCTCTTCCCCAGCTCTATTGTGTCCAGGGGACCCCATGACGGAAATCGTCCTTACCCTAAAAAGATACCCAGGGGCAAGAAGGTCGGGTGTCGTCGCCGTAGGAGGAATTTCAGGGGAGTCCGGATGGAAATCAGACCAGTCCCTTTCTCGGATTCTGAGGCAGAGTACGACTCGACGATGGAACCTCCCCCCCAACCCTTCAAATTGAGGGCAGGGGTGGGGACGCGGCGCGTCAGTCTCGTACTCCCCGAATGCAAGATCCGTATGATTCCCTCCTCCCTTCGAAGGTATATCCAGGAGGACGAGGACTTGGCATACCACCAGGGATCAATCCCGCAGTTACTGCTGGCCTCCTCGGAAGCACCTCCCGCCCCTGTTAGGGAGGGTGAGGAACTTTTCTGGGGACCAATGGAAGAATCGCGAGGCGATACACCCTCTGAAAGCACCGATGTTGTGACAGGAGGCCCATTCGCTGGCCCATCCTATCGCGACGTGGCAGCCAGGGCACTGCAACCCCTGGAGAATGACCCAGGGATCGACTGCCAATCAGCATGTTCGCCGTATTCCCCGCCGGCCAGCCCACTGCCCTGACGGCCTGCCTCGGTGCCATTGCCAATTCCCCGACTTTCCTCGGTGGATGAGCAGGGGAGACATGTTCTGGACCCCGAACCGGAGCCGTGGAGCTTCTGGACCGTTCTTTCAGCGGGCCACTTCCTTGAGAAGTTTTGGCCAGTCGTAGAATCGGGTTTTGATGTGCCAGAGTCACTCACCCCAGGAGTGTTTGAATGCTTCCGCAAGATTCTTTGCGTGACTCACTCCCCTCTCCTCCATCATCTAGAGCCTTATCCCAGGAGCCAAGCGCATCTCGAGGAGATTGGTGAGCAGTGTCACCAGGTCGACCTAGCAGCACTCCCCGCGGTCTGGCACCACGAGTCGCTGGACCACCACAAGGCCCTTCAGCAACAATGCATCCAGAGTTTTCAAGTACTCCGCAGAGTTATTGAGGAGGCCACCCCACACGCGCACGTCCGTGGGTGGGGGCAGTACGCTGCTCTCCTCTTCTTTGCGATCTTCCGGCAGCCCGATCCACTGGGCGGCCCTGAGGGAACGTCGCCAAGGGCAGTAGCAGTCAACATGGCTGACCCTTAAGATGAGGGAAACATTGTGGATCCCCTCGATGGGGACTCACCCCCCAAGGACAGGCCGCTACTGGACCCATCTGGGAGGATTACTCACCAACAGAGGATCCTCCTAGGTCTTCCTGTACCCACGGAGGCACTAGCACTGGGCCGAAATATCGGCAGGGGTGAAGAGACCGTCGGGTCTGTCAAACTCGCCGACCCATCTGCCTCAGTGCAGAAGGTAGATGAAGATCCCGAGAAGGCCACGATGCACCAACAGCTAGCCGAGAAAAAGAGGCTGGTTGATGAGCTCCTGGATGAACGCATTGCAGAGCGGTGGCCTGACTACGGCAACCCTAGACCAGGACAGCAGGGGCAGGAGCATCTACCCCTTGCTGAGATCCCTCCAAGCAACTATGACCGTATCGTGTTCGCCGACAGGGGAGACACTGGGGACCATGGAAAGAGGGTGCGATATGTTTCTCCGAACCCTCCCGAGCGGCGAGACAACCCGGGGGACCCTGCTCGGATTCCTCTCGCCGCTCCGAGAGTCGCTCCGCAAGTTGCCCTGTGAGCCGCTGAGCGAGACTATCGTATCGAAGGGACTGGCAATGCGCTTGTGGTTAGAGATCCCTCCCAGGACAGGAATCCGCATCTAGATGATCTGATGGAAGTACTCATCACTCACTTGGAGGCCCTGGAAACTCGGCAGGTGGCGATCCCACCGGATGGCAAGCCGTACCCCGCATGGGTGGATGACATGCCAGCCCCGCCGGGATTTGGGAACCCCACTTTTTCCCCCTTTAACGGGACCAGAGACCCACCACAACACTTGGCCCACTTCAACTCGAGGTGTGGGCCTATGTTAGGGACTCCGGCACAGCAGGAGGCTGCCAAGCTCCGGTGCTTCGTTCAGACACTGGAAGGACCAACATTCGTCTGGTACATCCAGCTCCCTATTGGATCAGTGACTAGCTGGGAGGACCTTCACTGTCAATTACTCTACCAGTTCAGTTCCACAACCCGGAAGACGAACATTTCAGACCACTTCAGGTGCAAGAAAAGGCCCGACGAGCAAGTTGCGGACTTCGTCGCCCGGTGGAAGGGGCTCACGTACTCCCTTGACATGCCGCTGAATCAGTAGAAATTACTGATGATGTGTGTGGGGAACGTCAAGGCGGAGTTGGTTCCTTACCTGATCATGCAGAATTACCCTGGAGGGTTCCGGGACTTCTCGGATAAGGCTCAGCGCCTCGAAGAAGCCCTACAACAGGCCAGTCAGGCACGCCCGCTGCCTCCTGTAATCTCTGCAAGGAGAGCCGCCAGAGTCGAGCCCACTGTTGTGGCGCAGATAGAGGCCCCCAGACAGCTAGAGTTGCTACCAGTGAGGCCAGCTCAGTAGGCTCATAGGGGTCCACCCCCACAGCCTCCGGCCCAGCAGCGACCGCCCCAAAATCGGCAGGCGCCTCCGCGTAACGCACCGCCACCACCTGGGCGAGGTAATCTGGCTCCGCCTCCTCAGCCTGCTCCTCTGGCCCCTGGACATTGTCAGCCCCTAAGAGCCCCCTTTCCAGACAGAAGGAATTGGGTTTACTTGTTTGGCGAGGCCCATTTCCCCGATTATTTCCGTAGCGCCTTGGAGGAGAGGATCGTGCGACTGCCTGAGTGCCAGAAGCCAGAAGAGGCGTGTCTCACGGATCACCCTAACTACTGACCTTATCACCGGTTCCTGGGACACACCATCCAGCAATGCTATGTGTTCAAGGACTGGCTCCAAGACCAGATTGACAACAACATAGTCAGGTTGGGCCCAGCCCCGGCACAGGTGGCAGGTGTCTTCGTGGGATCAGATGGAAGTAGTGACGATGGGGATGGGTGGGAACAGGTTTCTAACGGTGGGTCCAGGAAGTATAATGACTGTATGGCCCGCAGGACGGTCGCATGTGCCCATGGCATCATCCGTGCCCACCTAGATCAGCGAGAGCCCTCGGAGTCTACGAGCGCCGCTTTGGCATCGTCGTCCCAGCCTACTTATTCCCAGAAGAGCAGGCGGCGGTGCAAGAAGAAAGAACGCTCCCTTCCATTGTCGTCATCTTCTCGCACGCTTGGCGATTTCGTGCCCCCGAAAATGGGGATCCCTCCGAGACCACGTCCGGTAGTGGATGACTCCTCGAGTGAGAGCACGGGGTACGTTTCGGTTAACACCGTAGAGTTGGTAAATCCCTTTGTGGCTCTCGATGATGAGTAGCGCCAGGTGGACCTCCCCGAGAGCCCGGGGTATGCTTCGGTTAACACCATAGTGTTGGTAAATCCATTTTTGGCTCCCGACGACGAGGAGCGCCAGGTGGACCTCCCCAATGTCCCCAACCATCGCCAACGTCGACGGAGCCGTGGCTATGTGAATCGCCGGGGCACGAAAGTCGTCACCTCTAGTCAGGTCGTGCATGCTATCGAGACCAGGCAGCAAGCCCAGTACAGAGAGAAGCACTCGCGGCTCCCTCACCCGGTGACAACAGGTTCGCTTCCACCACCGTTTGTAATGCTGGATCGGGCGGAACCGCCTTGCCCGTGTCGCAACCAGCCCAGCCCTACCACTAGCCGACTATGGACTTCTAGTCCTAGCATGACAGCCACCTCCCGGGCTTCAACCGGTGAACAACGGGACGTGCCTAGTACCAGTCAGTCACCGGTCCCGCCAGCAGGGCCCGTTATGCCCCCAATCACAGAGCGACCTCTTGTAAGCAGAAGATCGTGTTTGGCGGGAATGTATGATGTCATGAAGCATTTGTCCGGAATTACGGAAAGGCTTTCCATCCTTGAGGCCCTTCTCCTGTCGTTCAAAATGCGTGAGGCGCTCACCGAGGCTCTAAGGAGCCCCCTCCAGTTTGAAGCGGAGGTCGCGGCCGCAGAATCCTTCCACACCGAGGTGATTGAGGACGCCGACTGTCAGGCGGTTATCTCATTCTCCAGTGAAGATGAAGACCCTCCCATATAGGGGCACATCCTCCCGTTGTACATCACCGGCCAGTTCAATGGCGTGGAAGTCCGTTGCTGTCTGGTCGACACGGGTTCTGGGATTAACTTGATACCAACTCGGACACTACGAAAGCTGAGGTTGTTCGAGGATGATTTAACTCCCTCCGACCTCATAATCCAGGGGTATGACAGGACCGAGCAAACTCCAATCGGCAAGATTTGTCTGAAGACCCAGTTCGGTAGCTTAATTGCCAATACTGAATTCATGGTTGTCTCTCAGGACACTGCCTACAACACATTGATGGGAAGGTTATGGCTCCATCTTCACGCAGCGGCTCCCTCATCATACCACCAGTGCCTCAAATAATCTCTTAAGGGTCGAGTGGGTGTGCTCCAAGGAGATGCGTCTTTGTTTTCCTCTTGTGAAGCTCGTTACCTGGATGCTGACTATTACAAAATCAAGGAAAAGAAAATCCTGGTAGGTGAGGTTGATCCCACCGCTGTCGCGAGTGATCCCTGGGAAGGTTTGGATGACGCATATGTCTTCCCAATCCATCGGTTGGAGGCCACGATTCCCAATATTGGAGAGTGCTTTATTGTCTCGGGTACCAGAGGAATTTATATTTCCGGGTCTAAGCGACGGTGGGAAATTACCTCGTATTCTTACACCAACTAGGCCCAGGTGATCCCCGAGCCTCCTACCCCCGTACGATATCGGGACACTGGGCTCACTGAAACGGCAGTACGTCATACGTGTCTGTTTCACCGAGCCAGGATCGACCGGCTCAAGACAACGCGTCACCACTACATTGATGTCATAATGTGTGGCCCCTTGGGCCGCAGGCTGGATGGGATTGGATCAACTGCCTTCGTCGCCATGGTCTTCGCGGTGCATGAGTCTCCCGTCGTGATAACCTCTACCGCCCAAGCCGGTGCCAGTTCCCCATCAGGGTCGAGCAGCCCCAAAACAGCTCCCCCCATGGACGATCCTTCCACAAGCGGAGAAGAAGACATGGAAGATGATCCTCCTACCTTTGAGGAGGGCGTCTCTACCACGGTCGACGAGCTAGTACAGGTGAACCTCGGTAGTGAGGCGGATCCGAGACCCACCTTGGTCAGCGCCGCTATGCCTCCCGAGGAACGGCAATAGTACATAGACTTCCTCAGATATCACCGTGATGTATTTTCCTGGAGTTATGAAGAGATTCCGGGACTAGATCCCCAGGTATCCGTCCACCACCTTGGCCTCCCAGCAAACCATCACGGGTTCAAGCAGCCTCCCAGAAAAAATGCACCCCTTTCATGGTGACATGGTTGAGGCCGAAGTTGATAAGCTCATTAAGGCCAAATTCGTCAAGGAAGTCCAGTACCCCAGGTGTCTAGCCAACATTGTGCCTGCCAGGAAGAAGAACGGGTAGATCAGGGTCTACATCGACTTCCGCGATCTTAATCGCCACTGTTCGAAGGATAACTTTCCCCTTCCCGTGACAGAGCTGTTGATAGACGCAACGACCGGGTTCCAAGCCCTCTCCTTCATGGATGGGTACTATGGGTACAACCAGATCCGGATGGCCCCCGATAATGAAGAGTTCACTAGCTTCAAGGCCCCTCAGGGCAGTTTTTGCTATCAGGTTATTCCCTTCGGCCTGAAGAACGCGAGTGCCACCTATCAACGGGCTATGCACCGCATATTCAAGCCGATCCTCGGGACGCTGGTGGAGTTATATGTAGATGACTTGGTGGTTAAATCTCGTCAGCGCTAGGACCATCTCAAAGACCTTGAGAAAGTGTTCGGTTTTCTCCGTTCTCGCCACTTGAAGATGAACCCGTTGAAGTGTGCCTTCGGGGTCACCTCCGGAAAGTTTCTTGGCTTCATCGTTAGGTATCGAGGTATTGAGATCGACCTCGAGAATATCAAGGCCATCAGTCAGATGCCTCCCCCAAATAATATTCAGGAGCTTCGAGGCCTCAAAGGCCACTTAGCCTATATACGCCGATTCATTGCGAATCTAGCAGACAAGTGTAAGCCCTTTTCTCGACTCATGAAGAAAGGCGTCGCCTATGGGTGGGATGAAGAGTGTCTGACCGCTTTTGAGGAAATCAAGCAATATCTACTTCAACCTCCAGTCCTAATGCCACCCGTTCTCAGAAAGCCGCTGGTCCTTTACGTGACCGCCCTGGAGCGATCCCTCGGTGACCTTCTCACCCAGAAGAACCATGAGGGAACAAAGAATAGCCTCTACTACCTCATCTGCATGCTCCTCGACACAGAAATTAGATATTCTCCCATCGAGAAGAGTTGCCTGGCGCTCGTATTCACCGTATAGAGATTGCGACACTACTTGCAGCACCACGAGGTACAACTGGTATCTCGAGTGGACCTGTTGAAATACATCCTGAGCCGGCCTATATTGACCGGTCGATTGGCACGCTGGGCGGTGATCCTCTAGCAGTTCGACATTAGGTTCATACCTCAGAAGTTCGTCAAAGGACAGGCATTGGTAGACTTATTAGCTGCCCACCCAACCTCTGTGGACTAGCCACTGGATTTGGGCTTTCCTGATGAGGCAATCCTCTCAGTCGATCACGCCACCCCATGCTAGCAGATGCACTTTGATGGAACCTCCCGAAGACCTACTGATTGAAGTCTTAACGATCCTAGGCTTAACAGAGTGGGCCTGAGTATCATCTTCATCACCCCGGAGCAAGCCGTTCTTACATATTCTTTCTTATGGTCAGAAGGCTGCACCAACAATGAGGCAGAATATCATGCCCTCATCACTGGCCTCGAGTTGGCTCTGGAGGTTAACATACCCTGCCTGTATGTAAAAGGGGACTCTGAGCTAGTCATCAAGTAGATTAATGGTGACTACGCTGTCAGGAAGCCAAAACTCATGTTGTTGGTGGAATGCACCCTCCATCTAATGGCTAAGTTCCCCTCCCGACCAGATGTCGTTCACATTCCCCGGTCGTAGAACAGTCGAGCAGATTCATTGGCCAACCTGGCCGCATCACTCGCGGAGCCCGAACAGGATGACCTAATCATCCACGTGGCGCACCAAAGAGTCATTACTCTTGTTATCCCGGAGGGCGATCATGGCCCGTGAGTGAACCATCTCACCATTAGTGCCCCCGCTTCAGGACCCCCCGGGCCTTCAGGCATGGTGATCGAGATAGTTCCTGACTGGTGGACACCCTTGGTTGAATATCTCCGGCATGACAATCTTCTGATGGACCGAGCAGAGCGGGAATGAATCTGGCACCGCGCGCCGCAGTTCACCCTTCAGAGTTGTCCCAGCCGTGAGCAGCTCCTTTATAGGCGTGGGTTTGATGGTGTTCTCCTCCATTGTCTTCAAGGAGTGGAGATCCCACCGGTCATGCAGGAAGTGCACGCTGGCTCCTGTGGCTCCCACCAGGTCGAGTCGAAGTTGTCCCACCATATTCGGAGACTGAAATAATTCCGACCCTCCATGATCCACGACTGCATCGAGTACGCCAAGAGGTGTCATGCGTGCCAAGTTCATGCTAAATTTGTGCATCGGCCACCGGAGCCTCTCCATACTACTAAGTATTCTTGGCCCTTTGCAGTCTGGGGGTTGGATGTCTAGGGCCTTACCCGCCGGCGACGGCCCGCCAGTGCCGGTTCATCTTAACCGCCACAGATTTCTTCTCAAAGTGGGCAGAGGCAGCCCCACTTAGGGAATTCAAGGCTGGTTCTATCGCCGACTTTGTGATCTCCAATATCATTCACCGGTTTGGAATACCTCACGCTATCCTCATGGATAACAGAACCAACTTCCGAGCGGCTGAGCTGAAGAGATTGTACGCCAAGTACAACATTCAATCTAACCACACCTCCTGCTATCATGCGGAGGCGGATGGACAGATTGAGGCATTTAACAAAACCCTCTCTAACATTCTGCAAAAAATGGTTGGTCAGAACAAGAAAAGTTGGCCGGACAAGCTCCCCAACGCCCTCTGGGCTTATAGGAAGACGACTCACAATTCCACCCAGGTGACTCCGTATTCCCTGGTATATGCAGATGAGGTCGTCCTTCCCATCAAGGTCCAGCTGCCCTCATTGCGCATGATGGTCTACGACCAGCAAGCGCCGGATAGAGTTTCTAAGATCCGTCTAGCCGAATTGGAAGCGATGGATGGAAGTAGGCTTCGCGCTTTACATAACTTGGAAAGGAATCATAGTAGGATGGCTCGAGCTTTCGATAAGAAGGTTCACCTCTGATCCTTCCTGCAAGGTGACTTGGTGTTGGCTCTCAGAACGCCAATGATTCCCGGCAGGAAACCACCCAATTTGGAGCCCAAGTGGGAGGGGCCTTTTATTGTCCATAAGGTCTATCCCAATGGCGCGTATTCCCTGGTGACTATGGATGGTGAGCGTATCACTCCTCCCACCAACGCCAGGTTCCTCATGAAGTAATTTGCCTAACCAGTATGGTCCTGCATGACCTTAAACTGTATGGTCCTGCATGACCTTAAACTGTATGGTCCTGCATGACCTTAAACTCTATGGTCCTGCATGACCTTAAACTATATGGTCCTGCATGACCTTAAACTGTATGGTCCTGCATGACCTTAAACTGTATGGTCCTGGATGACCTTAAACTGTATGGTCCTGCATGACCTTAAACTGTATGGTCCTGCATGACCTTAAACTGTATGGTCCAGCACGACCTTAAACTACACTGTGCCCTACATCAGGGCTCCATGTTCCGAGCTCCAAGACCTAAAACTAAGATCCTCTTTTGGTTCTACCCTCTTGGTCCGAGTTCTAAGAACTAAAACTAAGATCCTCTTGGTCCGAGCTCTAAGACCTAAAACAAAGATCCATATTTCGTCCAACATGACGTTAAACTGTATTGCCATAACTATGCCTAGCTTGATTCCCATCCTAGTGGGATACGTAGGAACGCCCAGACCTTTCGTCTCTGGGTCTAGCTTGAGGTCCGCTGTCACGTCTGTTTCTCCTTTGGGACCTTGACCACAGGATCGCATGGCGTGGTTTGAGATTATGCCTCCATTCACGTCGGGTTTGCAATAGCTGCACCACGCGCACCCCGTCCTCAGGATTTAGCCCTCCTCTGTCCAATGGCATTTAAAGACGCATATCAAGAACTACGTGTGGCTTGATTCCCATACTTATGGGATACGTAGGAACGCCTGAACACCTAGATGTCAGGTCTAGCCCCATCTCTTAGGAGATCCCATGATCTCCTGGTGCCCGGGGTGTTTGGCATTATGCCCCCTTTTTTCCCAGGGATCTGCCATCTTTTGGATGCTCTCGGACTGAGCCCTCTGACCCTTTCCAGTGGTCTGCTGATGTGCTCAAGGCACTCTGTTCTAGAACTTGGAGTGCCAGATTCGAATTAGGCAAGTTCCATCCACTTGCCAAGCTTCATGTTCCCCTTCATTCGGGACCCTGTCATCCTTCACACCCGGAGGGACCCCCAAGAACGGCCTGGATACAACTCCCAAGGGCTCTCCTACCGTCATGGGCCAACTCCCCCGAGGGTTTCAGACAACAAATTTATATGAATCCCGCGTTGCGAACATGGTCAGCGGTTGATGCTCATTTGTTTGTCCTCATGGCTAACACAACCGGATGCTGCGTTGCGAACATGGTCAGCAGTAATCCTCAGTCGTCACGCCAACTTCCCCAGGCCCTGAATTTTGGTGGCATGGTTCATGTCATGTTCCGCCCCACTGCGTCAAGGTGGAATTTCGAGACTCCTTGTACTAACCATTAGTAAACCCCCGCACATCAGACAGACCGAGCTGCGTAACGGTGTCTCTCGGGGCTCCCACAATCTGAGCGCTAGAGTATGTGCTTGGGTCTCTTCTTTACGGGTTGCGTACAGCTTGAACCTTATCCCCATGGGGAGTCAGGAGTTGCCCAGACATTGCGTTTCAGGCCTAGCATGGCTGGGAGCTAGCATCTCCTGCCCCTCTCGGATTGTTGAACCCTCGTAAGCCCCTTTGTCCTGAGGATCCTCTCTCGGATGGTCCAAACCATACGACCTTAAAATGTGTTGTTGGTCCAAACCATATGACCTTAAACTTTGTTGTTGGTCCAAACCATATGACCTTAAACTTTGTTGTTGGTCCAAACCATACAACCTTAAACTGTGTGCCGGTCCAAACCATATGACCTTAAACTATGTTGTTGGTCCAAACCATATGACCTTAAACTGTGTGTCGGTCCAAACCATATGACCTTAAACTGTGTTGTTGGTCCAAACCAAACGACCTTAAACTGTGTGCCGGTCCAAACCATATGACCTTAAACTCTGTTGTTGGTCCAAACCATACGACCTTAAACTGTGTGTCGGTCCAAACCATATGACCTTAAACTGTGTTGTTGGTCCTAACCATATGACCTTAAACTGTGTGTTGGTCTAAACCATATGAACTTAAACTGTGTTGTTGGTCCAAACCATATGACCTTAAACTGTGTTGTTGGTCCAAACCATAGGACCTTAAACTGTGTTGTTGGTCCAAACCATACAACCTTAAACTATGTGTCGGTCCAAACCATATGACCTTAAACTATGTTGTTGGTCCAAACCATATGACCTTAAACTGTGTGTTGGTCCAAACCATATGACCTTAAACTGTGTTGTTGGTCCAAACCATATGACCTTAAACTGTGTTGTTGGTCCAAACCATATGACCTTAAACTGTGTTGTTGGTCCAAACCATACGACCTTAAACTATGTGGCGGTCCAAACCAGACGACCTTAAACTGTGTTGTTGGTCCTATCACATGACCCTAAACTGTTGCATTATCGTCCTGGCTGCAAGACGAAAAACGGCACCACATTGTGACGACCTCGTTGTAGAGGACATCACATTGGGTATTGGTCTTGTGCCATGCCATTTTTCAATGCCTATCACGGCTTGATGCTTGTGGAGACACCATGGCCTACTACTTTAGGTCTATGAATTCACAAAAAAAACCACTCACCTGAAAGGACAAACAAGATTTATCAAATTCCGCTTCTTTTAGTGCAAGGGCCATGCCCGCACTTCCTCTTTTTTTCCCTGGCACTGGTATCTTACCATGTCACCTTCCAGAACTACATATGGCTTTATTCTCATCCTTATGAGATACGTAGGAATTCCTGGGGCACTTCCCCACGGGTCCAGCCTAACTTCATGTTCGGTCCCTCGACTCGACCATTTCCCCGGAGAGCACATGGTAAGTAGGGCTTAGGTCCTCATTCACGTCGGGTTTTTTAACTGCCTTGCCATGTGTCTGTTTCCCCCTTTTCCCAACTCTTGGTTCGAGTTCTAATACCTAAAACTAATATCCTCACGGTCCGAGCTCTAAAACCTAAAACTAAGATCCTCACGGTCCGAGATCTAAGACCTAAAACTAAGATCCGTATTCCATCCTGAATGACGTTAAACTGTATTCTGTCCTGCATGACGTTAAACGGTATTTCGTCCCGCATGACGCTAAACTGTATTCTGTCCCGCATGATGTTAAACTTTATTGCATCCAACAAGACGTTAAACTATGTTTCAAGAACTACGTGTGGCTTGATTCTCATCCTTATGAGATACGTAGGACCACCCAGACATTTCCTCTTGGGTCCAGCCCCAGGGATTACTAAACCTCGTCCTTCCTTATTGTCGGCCCCTCGGCCCGACTTCATGGGAAGTGGTGTAATCGAGATATCTACCCCGAGCAGGTTTGGGATGCCCATGTTAATAATGGGAAGCGGCAGTTCTTTCGCCAAAGAGGTCCTTCCTGGAAGTTGGGATGACCCGTGATCTGGTCAGTACGTCCGCCTAATGCGCCTTCGCCATGGTGGTGCAATTTCAGGAGTGTTGGACTCTGTTTGAACAAACCACCACTCCACCTTCCACGCCTTGCGTCCCCCCTTATTCAGATCCTCATTTCCTTTCATGTTTGATGGGACCCCCTAATATTATGGATGCTCGACCTATGGTCCGCCTACTGTCCTGGGCCAACGTTCTGGAGAACTAGTCATGTTTGACGGGACCCCCTAACAGTATGGATGCTCGACCTATGGTCCGCCTACTGTCCTGGGCCAATGTTCTAGAGAACTGTTCATGTTTGACGGGACCCCCTAATAGTATGGATGACAGACCTATGGTCCGCCTATTGTCCTGGTCCAACGTTCCGGAAAACTGACCAACAATATTTGAGTTAGGCCCCGTGTTGCGAACATGGTCAGTGGTCAGCCCTCATTTATTGCCCCCCCATTCCAGGCCAACATGATATGGATGGTGTGTTTTCGCCACGGTTGAAAGTTATCCTCCATGGTTTTGCCCCATTGGATTCCGAATTTGGGCAGCGTGATTCACCATTCCTATCCATCCCCCTGTGTCCGGATGGATTTCAATGCCCCCGGCATTGCCCCACTTGTGTGTTAGAGCACATTGAGAAGTCGACACATCAATCAGCTCGGGGTCTCCTCAGAAGTCCAGGCCCAATTTTGGACACCTGAAGCTTGGTCAATGCCCCACAGTTGAATGAAATGATGGTACGAGCATCTTCTGCTTCTTGCGTTGGGCACGACCCACAGGATCCTAGGGATGGGTTGTTATTCGTTTCGAAACTATGGATGAGTGCATTAAACCAAGGGTACAAATGAATGGATTTGGCCACATATTGGATTGAGACGATGATCAGTATAAGCAGAATGTTCATGAGATGGAAAAAACAAAGCCCTTAGGTATTAGCGTGCTGAAGTGATCTTTCTAGCGCTGCCGCCCTCTGGCTGGTAGCCTCCAGGACCGCTTCTCGCTCTTTTCAGACTCTCTCCTCATCGGCCACCATAGAGCGTATCTCTCCAGCCCTAGCTTGTGTCTGCGCCCACTCAGTTTGAAGTACAGTCATCTGGTGACTTGCCTCCACCATTTGATCCTGTGCATCAGCCAGCTGGGCTGTCAGTTTCTCCACGAGCTCAGAGCATGTTGCGATGAAGGCCTCCTTATCATCCGCCTGCCCTTCGAGGTGCCGGACTTCCTGCTCCGCTCTCAGCAGTGCTTGAGCGCTCGCCGATCCTTCCTGGCACTGGGAAATATCAGTGTGTCGGCTGCTCTCGCGTATCTTCTCGGCCATGTAATCACGGACCGTCAGATGAAGGCGCTGGGCGTCAGCCCCTCCGGTGCACAGGAAGCGCAGCCAGGTCTGAAGTGATCCCATCCTCCTCAGCCAATCTGACTGGGGCTGCCTGAGGAAGCGCTGGATACACTTCCACCCTTTGCGCTGTGTCATCCAGCTCTCCTCGGCGGCCTCTGAGTCTGAGTCATCTATCTCCTCAGGGTCAGCGGGTCGGTATATAGGGAAGGCCACCAACAGATCGGCAGCAGGATCCGCCCCAAGGATGTCTTTGTGAGGAACAGAATCCTCGACATCCGGGCGACCTTCTCTCACCCCAGCAGCAATGACGCCTCCACCAGCTTCTGACCTCGTTTCAGGAACAGTGCCGCTGATGTCCGCTGCCCCCTGTTCATCAATTGTCGGGGCCGACTCAGTGCAGAGATCATGTTCCGAGCGAGGTGGTATGTCCGCCTCTGGTCCACTCGCGGATGGCCCGGGCTCCACAGCCTGACGTGCCTCCAGTGTTGAGATCACTGCGCAAGGCATACGCTGGTCAGACAGGGTCTTTCGACACCAAGCATCAGTAGTGAAGCGTGAGACTTACAGGAATCCAGAGCGTCGGTCCCCAGTGTTTCGGCCGCTGCAGGAGCCGCCGTAAGGGGATACCCCTCTTCGCTTGTTAATTCAATGATGGGTGTCAGATCCCCATCATGTCCCACTGGTTCCTCTCCTCCCTCCTCTAGTGGGGACGCCTGTCCAATGCTCAACTGATCCTGAGTAGGATGGGGAAGTGAGTTAGAAGTTGGAAAGTAGAATGGATGAATGAGGGAAATGACTGAAGACAGAGACAAACCTCGAGAATCTCGGTTATGTCGAGATCAGAGTCGGAAATCTCGCCGCTCTCTCGGAGACTCCCTTGGTAGGTCTCCCCTTGCGACCCCTCACCTTCAGGATCCTCTTATTCGTCTTCTCCCTCGACTTCGTCCTCTCCGGTTTCCTCCTCCCCTTCCGACTCCTCGTCACTGTCGCCTTCTCCCGGTGGCATCGCTTCCGGATCATGCTCCTGGCCAAGCATCACTTTCACTAGGAAAGGTGGCTCCGCACGCCGCCCCCTTTGGCATGCGTATGCATCCATGGCCGTCAGATAATCATGCTGCCGATGGAAGTTTACTTGGTCGGTAATTCGAACGAGCCCGACCTCTGGCAGTTGGATCCCGTTTTGCATTATCTTCTGCCAGATGGCTTCGACGCTCAGCGATTGCCGCAGGGTCATCCAGGCCGACCACAGTGCCGGGAGAATTGCGTCTTGGGAAGGTTCGAGCAGATATATTATCTACTTCCCGGGTAGTTCCCTGGGCGCCTCATGTGACCCCCCTACGGGTAACGAGGACGTGGCAGCACCATGTGATGTTCCCGCTGCCGAAGTCCCGGCCTGCGCAGGCCTCGCTGCCTGACGCGTCCTTGGTTCCCCCCTTCCGATGGCACCGTGCCTTCTTTCACGTCGCCTGGTTTCCATGTGAGTAACCTCGAGTTTCCGGATGCGCTTGCATAATAGCCCCTTAGGGTACGCAATGGTCCAGTGTTCGGCGTATCGGTTGCTAGGACAACATCGATCCCGGTGAGAGTAAGATTAACGACATCGCTAGAGACGAAAGTGGTAAACATCAACCACATCTTGCGTAGGACGCATGGTTTCTTCTCCTGCCAGACAGCCGTGAATACCTTATTCGGCATTCTTTGGAGGCACCCGAACTGCCTGGAGAATCGGGATGGCACGTAAGGCTCGCAAATCACCTTCCCGTCGATCCGAGCCACGAGCACCCTGCCTCGAATGCTCTGGAAGTATTCCTGCTATTCCAGAGAGCCTCACCCATTGTCCACTAGTTGGCCGACTGGGGTGGGGAATGGGATGAAGTTGAAGTTGGCATGGTTTCTAATGTGGATCCTCACGCCCTCCTCATTGAGCATCATCGGCACCACCCCTGCGATGTTTAGCAAGGACGGTCGCAGACCGTTGCCCGGAGGATGGACGACGTTTGGGAAAGTATACCCACGGAGATGAGCCGCCACCCAGCCATGGAAGATCTGGAAGGGACCACATACTCTCCGAGGCGACCCCCCTCGTGAGATGCACCCCAGGATGGTATACAGCTTGGCCAGCACGAGGACACCCAAGTTGAACCGTTTGTTGGCGGCCATGGAGCCCGACATCACCAAAGTCGTTGGACGGATGCCCATCCTCGCATCCCGCACTGGAAGAAGCAACCCACTCAGGAAGGCGGCAAGGAACCCAGCATGCCGGACGTTCAGGTCTCGGGCCTCAATGACGCGGTAGCCCCATGATTGGTATTGCCCCGCCTCCAGGGTCTTCCAGTAGGACCCGTACTTGCTCCTCTGAGTCATGGTTGGGCACCGTTTGCCCCGTCCCGGCATCTTGGCGGTGGGATCCTTCTCAAGTAACAGGCTGAACCAGCCCTTGTAGGCGATGTCCTTCAGGAAGTCCTTGACCCCCAGCCTCTCCCTGGCCAGCTGCAGCAGGTGCTATGTCAGCATAGGTGTCCGCGACCTGTCTCCCCAGGTGTTCTTTGGAGTAACGAACTCGTCGTTTTGGTAACCCTCAAGTGGGATACCTCCGATGCAGTGAACGTCCCAGAGACTGATGCCGACTTCCCCATGATGAAGGTGGAACATGTTGGTGTTAGGAGACCACTGGGTGAATAGCTCCGGTCCGAGTTCAAGATGGTGGTGGAAATGGAACTGCGATGTCCATACCACCTCGAACAGGCCGATATACCACAGTTCTTCCTCGAACTAGTCACAGGTATGGCGAACCTAGAACGCCCAGGCCCATTCGCTGGTGAAGTTGCCCCCGGACCGCAGGTCCCAATCCTTCAGCCAGCCCTTCGTGTCATCCGTGATGCTTTGACGGAACGTGCTCGCGTAGAGGGCCGGAGAATCCTCCGCCATAGGCTCTTCCCCGGTAATGGTCCTAATCCTCGGGTTCAGGACATAAACATCCATATGTCTAGTTACCCTGGCAGGATGGCCGTTGTTGGTGATGTTGTATTGAGGAAGCTCATCCTCCCGAGTCACCTAAGACCGCGGCGTGTCCACCTCAAAGCCCGGCAGTGGCACCTCCTCCAGGATGCCAAAATTCCAGAGTGGGAGGTTGTCCAACAAGGGATATGCCTTCTAGTCCGGAGTCAGCAGGTTTAACAAGGTCATATTGTTAGAGAAAATCACTGTGGCGCCATAAACCTCCTCGTTTGCCGCCATTTCTGTCTTACGGGCAGCGGCTTCCCCCTCATCAACTCGGTTTGTAGCCATCTCGAATCTTTTGGGATTTGGGAGAAATCCGAATGCAGTGCGCGGAATGGGAGAGTTATGCGCGAAATCTGGATGAGTTGCGTGAAATCTTGGAGATGAGCGTGCAATCGGCACGCGGAGCGCGAAAAAGCCCTGAACAGGCGCGATATCACGGCCAAATTTCGGATGGAATTCCGTGCTGCCAGAGCGTTATTACGCGCAGCCACGGAAGCGATTTCGCGCACGAGAGCAATAAGCTTATCGCGTGGAAAAAGCGGAAGTACGGATTTGGGACCCAACGCCCCTTTTTATAGGCGAGGCCAGGGTTCCACGCCGTGTGGAAAGAGGATTCTGCGCGTGTCCGTAGTTTTGCGCGCCCCGTCGGAATTTTGCGCTCAACTTGATCAGGGGACTTGGCATTTCGGTGTTTCGGTGATTCCCTTGGAATCCGATCATTGCGACCTCTCACCGATCCAATTCCAGGGGGGGCATTTGTTGACGCCGAAAAAAGATCGTAACTCCCGGAGGAAGTTTCGAAATGACGAAGCGAAGTCATATTCGGAATCAAAGGCATGATCCCGAGGCCTGGGATGTGGTGCGCGAAATAAAGGAGGATCCGCACGAAAAATCGTTCTGCGCGCGTAGAATCACCGAGTTTCGCGAAATTGATCCGATGAGGCATGCAATTTTTCCGCGCCCCGGTTCTGCACAGTGAGTTTTTGCGCGCCGACTGAGCTCGGCGCGAAGAATTTCATGCACCACCTGGATTCTGCGCCGGAGGTCACCTATAAATAGAAGGTGACCCCAAACAGTTTGGGGGTTGAGGAATCCGAAATGACTCCCATGCGCGCAATTCAGCTCCCCCCACGCGCAAGATGACTTCTAGGTAAAACCCTCATTTCGCGCAACCTTTCCCCGGAGTTTGCCTTTGTGCACAACCCCACCGACTTCAGTGAATTTTCCCCCTCCCCAGTGTTCTAGCCTTGCGCGCAATCCCTGTCTCGTGCGTGCAATACCCTGCCATGCACGCAATACCCTATGCGTAGTTCCCCCTCCACACGCAATTCCTTTGCTCCAATTGCGTGTCGTCCCGGTCTTTTGCGCGCAAAGCTTCCCTTTTGCGTGCAAAGCCTAGGACCCCTCACCTTGACTCACCTTGGATGCCCCCTGCACCGGAACCTGATGTCTCCCCTGCCGGGCATGTGCGCCATGCGTTGTTTTACCGTACGACCTTCCAGGCTCGTGCGAAGTAACCTCAAGGTCCCTTGGGCCGTGTTTCCCATTGTGTTGCTTTGCCTTATGCTTCTCCGCATAGGCACGCTAATGGATATTGCTTTTTCGCATAGCCACGCTAACGTGGACCCCCCCGGTGGTTCGCCCTGCAGCCCCCCTTCACCATGGCCTTGCCGATGCCTTCCCTCCCACAAGGGGTAGAGGGCATTGGGAATGTAAGCCCTAGGGGTGTGGAGCGAACCCACCTCGTCCACGATGCAAGACGTTAAACTGCTATGCTCCTCGTCCTTAACATAAGACGTTAAACTGTGGTCCGACCCCGTGCTTCGCACACAGGGTCCCCCCAGCTCGGACATTTTTTACACCCACTCGTCTCTACGGGAATGGACTCTTCCTCACATGGAATGAGATCCTCATTGTCGGAGCGACGTTTGTCCGCGGGGGAAGGGCTACCTTAGAGCGTAAGCCCCTATCCTTTCTTGCGGATGATTGCACCCATGCATCTCCATACTTCCCCCCTGCCAAGGCCAGTGGAGTCCTTTTCCCACTGCGCTTTGTCACACCACGGGCCTCCACCCTTGAATAAGCCCCGACACCAAGGGCCGCTAACCACGTGTAAGCCCCTATTTCCACTTTGGGCCGCTCAACGCGTAAGCCCCATTCCTCTCCTCACGAACGCACCCTTCACGACGTGATCGTCTGGTCCCTTCTGCCTCTTGTTTCCCACACCGACTCACATGGTCTTAGAGCGTTCATCGACCATGACATCCTCTTATGGTCCGCCCCAGAGCGTAAGCCCCATCCGAGAGAACTACGTGGACTTTGATCCGTGCTAACACACAGTACGTAGGAAGCCTCCACGAGGTTCAAGCCCACCACCCGGTCGTCCCGACCTCTCCATGTCGGTTCCCCGACCACCTTGGGCCGTCTCAGAGCATAAGCCCTAAGCCCCTGTCCCGCATGACGTTAAACTATATTTTTTCATGCATGACGTTAAACTGTACTCCTTCCCGCATGACGTTAAACTGTATCGCGTCCCGCATGACGTTAAACTGTATCCCCCCTCTTGGGCCATCTGAGAACGTAATCCCCATGTCTCACTCCACCATCCATCCTGATCCTTACCTGGGCTGCCACATCCTGGTGAGGTTATGCCACCCCATCCCACTCCATGACACCTAGGAGGCCGCCCACGTGCAGGCCCCAACATCGGTGTCCCCCTGGGGATCCTTCAACCCGATCCGTCTCCGCAAGACGTTAAACTCGCGAAATACCCAGTGTTAAACATGGGAAGCTGAGGAAAACCTCAGATGGTACATATTCCCCACGTTCAATGTGGGATGCCTCGGGCTTCCGCGCCCTCGAGAAGCCCTGTGATGAGGGACCAAAGACAGACATGTCGATGATGCCCCAACGTGACTATTCTCCTCACCAAAGGTTGCTGCCCCGACAAGACCCCTTGGAGCGTCTTGACGGAAGCAGCGTAATTAACTGGCGTCCATGTAGATATGGCACCGGGAATGAGCTTCATGAACCCATCTTAAATCTATGAGGGAGACCCAGACTATGTAATGATCTCCGAGGAGGAATACACTGAAGGAAGAACTGACATCCCATCATCCCGGTTTCGATCAAGGAGAAGAGGTCCTTGAACAAGGAACAGATGTCGCCCGCCTTTGGAAAGCAGGAATGCAGGGTAAGAAGCAGCACGTCCTCCCCACAGACGGATGCGCGCGCCCCGGGGAAAGCTTCGGAAACACATTCATTCCTCACATTTTAGGACTTATGGTTTTCTCCCTTATTTCTTCATTTGTTAATTATTGGCATTTATTTTGGCCAACGGTTCGACCAATACCAAGTTCTCGATCATTGAATGATCATTATTCGATGTAGTGAATCAAAACCATGGGTACGACATGTAAGGGAGGTTACAGTTCTATAATTAATGAAGAAAATAGTTGGATCAATGGATAACAAGAAAAGATCAAATGTTATTTATATTCCAGGGTGGTGTACATTAAATTTTATATTAGAGGTATGTTTCCAATATGTTTAGTGGGACATATTATGGAAGAAAGTAACGGTAGGGATTGATCGGCCTAGATCCACAATCAAAAGATTATTTTACATAAAAAATGAGGCAACAATAGCATGTGATGAATAACTGGAGGGAAACCTTCAGATCTAGAAAATCTTGAGAAACAAGGCATTTAAATCAGGATTACATTCCGTGTGGGTCCTATTTAGTGGTGGATACTATTTCAAGATGAAGATAAGGATCACATGGCTTGTGAACCCTATAACACGACATGTGACCCTTCCATGTAGGCTTAGAATGTACTTTGGAGGGCACAATGACATGGAAAAAAAGTACATGGCTAAGTGTCACACCTTGTTCTTGGACAAAGACATAGCTTGGTCCACATAGGCTAGTATACGAACATAGCCACCATACACAATCACATACATGTGACACGAGTAGGGAACTGTGTGTCTCTACATGATGTTTACTTCTTCTAAAATCATCATATGTGGAGGATTACATGTCATGTGAATCTCTTTCACATGTATAGGCATGGGGATAGCAAGACATGCCTTTTAACCCTGGTGCAAGCCATGTACCCACTTCAAGAGTGTTTATAGATCTTCATTTCCTTAGTTTGTACCAATTTAGGTTAAGAATGTACCCTTTGTTCAATACCTCAAGGTTAAAGTGTAAACTTACATCCAAATCATATGATTGTGATCCCTTCTAGAGGTCGGGTCTCAGATAGAGTTGTGGTGTCCCTCCATGAGATTGGAGTGTAATCCCCTATCATCCTTTATTCCCTAGGTGGGATTTTTAGAATCAGAATGAACTCCCTAATCAGGACATTGTTCATCCATATAGTTTACCATATTGTAATTTTTTGTGGTATAATTTTCATACAATCCCATATGTAGCAGGTTGATCGAGATTGGGTCTATGGTGTCCCTCAGGGATTTTGGGCACAAACCCTTATATGAGTATTAGGTTCTTATTATACTGGTGAGATTTACTAGGTTGGTAACAATGATAAATACCTCTTAATTGAGTGTATCCTATTATAGCTTACATCATGGAGTGTATTATCCAGGAACAAGTGTTTCTTTGAGTAGAGTCATACGGCTGACAACTGGTTATGATCACTTGGTGGCATGTTGTCTTTCCTGAGTATATCCTTGTCTTTCTGTTATAATTTTATTTTTATATATTATATTTTGATAAATATAATTGTATATTAATATTTATTGTTTTCGAAGTGTCCAACTGGGAATTTTTATACTCACCTCTGCATGAGAGTTTCTGACATGGGTCATGTCTTATGAAAATGACATCCCTTTTGATGGTGTCTTAGGAGGATAGGTTGCAGGTGTAGCATGGCTTGATCTTGTTAGGATGAGGTGGTTACTCAAAGATTTCATTTAACTTATTCCCAACAATTTTAGTAGGTTGGGTTGGGATTCTAATTTTCCCCCTTTCCCATTTTCATCACTTTATCGTCATACTCTATTGTGGGATCG
Organism: Viscum album; assembly: GCA_963277665.1. Taxonomy (NCBI): domain Eukaryota; kingdom Viridiplantae; phylum Streptophyta; class Magnoliopsida; order Santalales; family Viscaceae; genus Viscum; species Viscum album. The sequence continues at coordinate 210,076,917 of OY728155.1, read as the reverse complement.
TAGATGTATGCATGCATGGTTACAGTTGTTTTATATTTCAGAATTGTGTGCGATTTTAGATATTTTCATATTCATAGGTACATTAGGTTGATGCCTTCCATTTATGGGATGTGCCTACTCGGTGCTAGTCCTTATCCTCTGGACTATTAGATTCAATCTTGTGGTAGTCATGGGTTAGAACTCGGCATGTCGGGACATCATAACTTCCTTTTGATTATCATGAAAAATACCTTATAGTTAACCTCCTTTTGAGTGTAATTTTTTTACAACATTTAATTACCTACCCTAAGACTTCATGTCATTTGATACCAAATATAAATCCCTCATGATTAATTATGATATTTTACTTTATGGGGTGGAGACCCAAGATGCTTTACAAGCCTATGTTAAGGAGAATGATTTGGAGTATTAGAATAAATCTATTTATATTTATACCTTGAGTAATGATTAAAAAAAATACAAAGTGAGGTAAATTACAATTAGCAGGTGAATTAATGATGAATTGAGAAATATGAGTGGAATAAAGGAGAAGCATGTCATTTCAAAAGAGAAGGTTGAAAATACATTATTGACTTATTTCATTTAAAATAGAGGAGTTGAAAAACAATATCCATGTGATTCTTGAATATTTTATTCCCCATTTCCATCAATTTAATTTTTTTAACTTTGATGTTTGAATATTGGTAAGGTTGGATTTATTTATGATTAATGATTAGATTTAATACTTGATCACAAGCATGAGTTCAAGTATTGGTGGATTTTATAACTTTATTTAATAAATACATATTTAATAAATTATATTGATAAATTAGTTAAATAATTTTAAAAAAATCCATGATACTCAATGTTTTATACATTTATGATAAGTAAGAATTGGGAATCTCATTTGAAGAATAAGTAAGAACAATCATCAAACATTACATGAGAATAATGATATTATAAATAATAGAATATATTGGGTAGATAAATTCACAATGTAACACTAAAATTCATGGTGTGACTAGAAGAGTTTGGAGAAAATGATGTTCAGGAGGGTAACATGAAAATTCATGGTATGACACTTCCTATCACTATTTAACTTGGGTAAAAAAGGTTAATTGTTATTTCTCAAAATCATGTCTGGATCTCACTTTTACTTGACCATGGCTTATCGATATTTAATTTTATGAATTTCAAGGTTAATTTTTAGTATATTTAAGCTAACCTATCTATTTTATAATACTATAAATTAAAATATATTTCTAATTCTACAAAAGTATTTTGATAATGGATCATAGGGTGAGATATTTTTTTCATTATCCCTTACTAGTTTACATCTATCAATTCTATAAGAATTTAATTTGTTATTTATTTTCTCACTCTCTCATCGATTGAATGAATAAGTGATTTCTTTTCTGAAAAAACGTGTAAATTAATGAGAATTTTACTAGAGTAATTTTTTGTTTTAGGATTATTCAATTTGGGTTTTTAGATTTAAATTATCTGTATCCCTTATATCTTTTATTTTTCACGCATGACCATTGTGTGTTACTTAATGATGTGTTTTATAATGTGATACTAGAGTTCAACTTTCACCAGGGCTATTGGTAAGGAATTGGTTCAATGTATAAAAATGTTTCTTCATTAACTATCTTTAAAACTAATAGAAGTACACAACCATTAGAAATGGGGTTTTGGTGAGAGGGAGAGAGATCACTTAAACTAAAGGTATTTCTTATACCTAATTCCAAAAATAATAAGAATAAACGATTAACCTTAATACCATTAGTATATAAACCTAGATATTATATTTTAGGTATGTTTTTTTCTTGAATCCCCCCTATATCTATAATCAAAATTCATATTATTTTATATTTACTTTTTTAATCATTATTAGTTATAAGTCTTATTATTAAATTACTCTTTTCTCCAACCTCGTCCTCATGGGCTTAACCACGGGATATGAAATATTCTATACTACTTAATTGTATATTTAGATATTTGTGCCTTCATGTTTTTAAATTTATAAATTAGTACCAACCTAGGAAGAACTAACTAATAATTATAGTTATATCACATATGAAATAATAACTCCTTTTTAAATATGATCATATAAGATTAAAGGAGATATTTTTTAGAAAACTAATTATATGTTACATGTATTTTTATCAAAATGATTTAATTTAATATATATAGATGAGTTATTTTAATGAAAGTTATATATTTTATATTTAATAAAACAAATTAACATTCATTTAATGGTGTTTACTAAATAAGGAATGAGTATAAATTTATTTTAGACATTGAAAATATATTTTCTTCACAAATTGTTTTTATTTCATTTTATATGTAGATATTATGATTAATTTATGCCACTTTTAGAAATTGTATTTGACAAATTTTAAATTATTTGCTAAATCATCATGTCAAAATAAAATTAAGAAATATTTTTGTAATTTTTGGAAAACAAATGTTGCTTTTTGGGTGAATAGTGAAAAATAATAATGTTGCAAAAAATTGTCATTTATTTTCTTTTGATCAAATTAATTTAAATATAACTATTTATTTTAAATTTTATTTAAATTGAAATTATTTTTATTTTATAAACCATAAAATAATTAATTCCATGTAAATTTATATTATACTAGATTTCGGTTTAAAATAATTCTTATGCTTAAAATAGGTATTTATTTAAAAACGGTTTTGCATTATGTTTTCTGAATATATAATAAAAGTAATTTATGCCATTTATAGAAATGGAATATTGAAAAATTTATTTAATATTAGGAATCATTAGGTTAAAATTATTAATATAGTCCATTTCATTTTTAAACATAATGAATATTCACCATGGTAAAGGTGTATCACCATAGAAAAAGGTAAAATGGATTAAACAGGGTTAAAACTATGAGATGAGATCTAAAAAAATATAAAACTTAAATATTTTCATTATATATGTGTAACTAACACCATAGTATCTTTAAAAATATATAATTTTTGTCCACATTCCTTTTATTAAAATCGTCATATTATTTTAAGTTAAGAGAAATTACTAAATGTCACTCTCTCTTAGTTATTATGTTTTCATGATATATATATATATATTGAAAAAATGATATATGAATAAATATAGATGATAAATTTTATTTACAATAAACCATTTTAATTAGATTAATTTGTTTTTAATTTTTATTGAAGGTTTATTTACCTAGAATGTCAATACAACATCGATGCAACACTTGTAAAAGAAGTAGAAAATTCAGTTAAATAATTTTAAAAACATTAAAAGTAATATGATTTTAATGAATAATGGTATACCATAAATTTAATATATAATTATGAAGAAAAATTGGTGATTTACATGTTTCAATTTTAAATCCTTTATTATCTTGATATTTTTAAATTCAAATTTCGTAAATAAATCTGAAAATGACCTTAAATGGTATTTAATGTTAAAAAAATTATTATAAAATCATTTTAAAATAATAAAAATACTATAATTAATCTATTTTATAGTAAATTTTATGTTTCATAATTAATGTACCATGTATATTCTACTTATGATTATTAAAATTAATATCATGAAACTTAAATATTGATTTTTATTGAAAATGCCATTGATTCTTTCATATTTTAGGCGACACGATTCGACCATTTAAAAACACAAATCAAGTATGGTTTTATCTAAAAACTCTAAAAAATTCATGTATAAACTTACATTCCAAAATTCCCAATCCCATGTGTAGTTATCATAAAACTCTCCTACAAATTCCTTAAGATCAATCGAAATGAGGATGTCAAAAGATGGGATATAAGCCTTAACTGCTTTCTTCAATTATTATTTCTTATTCTAACTAAATAAAAACTATGATGACCATTCTAATATAATAACATTAGTATCTCCAATATAATGAAATTTAATTATTTTTACTGTAAAAAGATTTTCCAACACCATTTTCATGCAGTATAAAATGAACACTTTTCTCGTGTATACATGTAGACTACCACCTACATGAAGTGATGAGATTCAATTTTCATCACCATCTAATAATACTCGTTAAATTTATGGATCAAATAAATAAATATGATATTTATGGCGTGGATTCAATTTTTTAAAATTATAATAATATCCACTACATTTATTTTCCACCCAATAGAAAAATAAAAATTCCATTCATGCGTACATATGAACTACCATCTCTATGAACTGATGTGCTTCCTTACCACCATAAATTGATGGTTAAAACGTATATTTTATGTATAAAAATAAAAATTATAACATTTTTAATATTTTTTTGATGATGGGATAATGAACCCTTTGACCATGGTAACCACATTGAAGTTATTTTGAGGTTATGATCCAAACGGCCTCAAAACATGTGACATAAACTTATATTATTTTGTAACTAAATATTTCATAGTAATAAATTATATAATAGGAATAATGAAAATGGAATGAAAATTTAAAAAAATATTAATAAATTAGAGAAAAAATATAACATTGTTATTCAGGATTTAGAGAATATATGAAGTGATTCGGGACTCCAAGTAAAGGATTTCTTATAGCAACCCAAGATTATCATACATATATATTAAATAAATTTTTATGAAAATTTATTACATTACACTAACACAAGACCGAGTATTGTAAAGGAATAGTGCCTTTGAAAACTTGAAAACTCAAACAATTGGTTCATAGGTAAACCAAATCGTCCCCCACTATGTTCTTCGTAACTATAACCTTCTAATAAATATCATACATAAAACGTTTATTTATAACCAGGATAAAGAAAAGATAATAAAGGTTGATTTCATATGCTCATTAAGGTAAACAAGGGATATCTGTAAGCATAACATGAGTATAATGATATGAAAGTATAAAAATAAAATTTTTTAACCATACCCTACATATCAAGGATTATAATCTTGAGTCATGGAATAAATATTGAAAGTTTATAATACATGAGTCATAATATAATCAAATAACATGATCCATAAGGGCAGAAAAATGGTATAACACATATATTTTTGGAATACACATAAGAATAGAAATAAATTTCCATATTATTCAAGGCTCTCTCCCAAGTCTATAATAGTGGAATGATTTCTCTCCTGAAACCATCGTAGTAGTAATTTTTCAGTCTCATGACCATCATAGTAGGAAAAGTCCCTTACATATATGGCATCACATGTAACATATTTTATGAGAAGTATTCTTTTTAATTTATTTTATGTCATTGGTTTTATGCTACACCAAGTTTATCTTGTGTTATATGCAACACCGTATTATCTTGCAGTATACGCAACACTATTCTTAGATTGTGTTACACACAATTTCAAGTTCGTTTGATAATAGTCATTCTACGCAACATTGAGTGTATATATATATATATTCAATGTATAAATGAAAAATGGTTGGATTATGTTATAACGAAACAACAAAGGAGTCTTTCACAACACGCAACCATGACTTGGCTTGCATGACACGCAATCGCGACCTTCCTCGATAGCATGTGTAGTATGCAATACCGGGTTTCACTAAACAACGATATATTAATATAATATTATCAACTAGCCGTTATGAATAGTATTAATTTAATTTTTAATTTTATAAGATTATAATTCATCTAACACATTTTCTAGAATGAGGTATGAAAACAAAACCAGTTTTTCGGATAAAAGAAGTATTTTTCAAAAAATGCAGTTTTACCGCCTTTTGATGGCACATCCATTTTAAATATAGTTTTTGACATGTTTATAAGTTCAATTTCACAAAATAAAATTATTATTTGGAATCAGGATATAAAAATTTACTTTGGATAAATTTTTCATATTATTCAGGTAACTTTCATATTTTGATGAATAGTAAAAACACGCTATATTTTAATTAAAAACAACTTTTTTCATTGCAATAATTTATATGGATAATTATAATATTGAATGGTTTTAAAGTATAAATAGAATATATTTTTACCATTTAATATAATTTATGTCATTATCATTAATTTTACATTGAATTCATAGGTAAAAAAATTTCAATCTTTGGCAATGTTTTAACTTTTAAAACCCGTTTGCTTAACAATGGGATTAATTTTAAATTAATTACTGCAACTTCTGTGTTTTAAATTTTGAAAAATGGATTCCATATTTGGAATCATTGGGTCCAAATTATGTTAATAGGTTACTTTTTTTTGATATTATGAATAGTAACTATGGTAATTTTTATTTACTGCGGTTAAAGGTAAATAGGGTAATTCAAGGTTAAAAGAATATTATAATAATTCAACATTACCTTGAAACTTGTCCTAAACTTATTGGATGAGTAATTACCGACCATGGGCATCCTTGGGTCGATTTTGGGACCCCATGAAGCCACTTTTGAAAGACAATGACACATTAGATTAATTAATTTAATATAAAGACAAAATTGGCATTAAAAAAATCTTTTAGTACTTAATTGTTATAAGGGAATATATAAATTATCTTTTCGACTATAAATATTCATTGTAAATATAAAAGTATTTCCTACATGTTGGTATTTTTTTTATAATTTTTAGACATCATATAAATTAAATTATAAATGACACAATAATGATGTAGTATTTATCTCATTAATAAATGATTTAAATAAATAAAATTATAATGATTAAAATATTATCCAAAACCTGTCCAATTTCTATTAGATGATTTTATTTCCAATATGAGTCATCTTATCTTCGAAATTAATGTATTTTGGACCTCTTGAAACCGAAGATAAGTTTATAATAAAATAATGTTTTTACACTTTCCTAAAGAGTCCCTCCTCTCCATTATAAAAGGAGACCACTTCTATGCAATTCCACCTACCTCTCAAGCCATTTGGCTCGTCCAAACTCTGCCCAAGTAAGCTCTCTAAATCCCTCTCCTCCCTCTTGAAGCCTTAAATTAGGCATAAGGTACTCCAAGAAGTCATTTTGGTTTAATCCAAAGGAAGTTACCCAAATTAAAGGTAACAACTTCTCTTAAGATTGTTTTCTTTTATTCTACTTCTCCAACCCCTAAATTCTTTTTTAATACATTATTTTGTAAAAAAACCAGTATAAAAAATATCCTAGGATTTTTTTATGAGAATTATTCTAACTACACTTACACACACCTCTATCTAATGGATGAAGAACATAATGTTTCTGTGGATGGAAAACTAACGCCTCACGAAACGATGATTGTTCGATTTTCTCCTACCGCCTTTCATGGTGGCCATTATGATGTAAATGTATTTATATATTATATATATTATGTTTATGATTTCCTTATTCTTCTTTACTTCCCAATTATATCAAGCCTTTATGGTTTCCATAGTGGGTAAATATGATGATCTCATTTGAGGAAGTGCTGACTACCGCCCCCTCAAAGTGATGTGATTCGTTAATGCCTTATGTGGGATCTATAAATGATGGAGTTAATGATATTATATATTATATTATAATATAATTATTATATACCTATTCCATTAAAATAATAAATATAAATGGAAGTAGCGTTCATGCGTACGTACGGGTTACCGTGTCCATGAACGGTGCATTTCATTTCTTACCTCCATATGTTATGTACTATTATAAATACATGTATATGCTGGATATATAATGAATATATATGATATATAAATCATTATATACATTCTTGAAGTAATTAAATAATGATATAAGTAATAATAACATCATTAACAACAACTCCAACATGTACGATAAATAAGATGATTTTACCCAAAATGTTGCTTTAACATGGGATTTACAAAAGAACGGGTAATATAAAGTCATAAGTGAACCATATATGATATAAAAAATGATTATGATTATGTAATAAGTCAATGAAATTATTTAAATCATTATACAGGAGGATCGTATACGTACGAAGCATATCAGACCTAATGTAAGGGATAACTTTTCCAATCTCGCTTTTATCCGAGATTGTTTATTCGTAAGTATTTACTGGGGTTATATTTATCATCCACATCCCTATTTTCTAAAAATTATTTCATGTATGTTTAAACTCCTTTTTAACCATTTTGACTTTTACTACATGGTATGTAAAGAATCTTTCTGTTACAAGGTACTTTTTGACTTTTCCGGCAAAAGTACGAGAAGAATGTCTTTTTTTAAGTTATACGGCATGAAAGGATTTTTACGGTTTTATAAAGCCTTATTTTCATGGAGCTTCCTCAAAAATATTTCATTACTATTTTCAACAAAATCCTTTTCTTTTATAATTTCATGACATTTTGTGAAAAGAAAATGACTTTGAAGAAGAAAGCATATTTTCATCAAGAATTCATTTCAAGTGATTTATCAAAACCATTTTCCATCTAAGATGACATTATTTCATATGTGTCTCTATGATTTACATGGTTTCAATTTTCTTATAATGAAATGATATCCATTTCATTTATATGGATTTTGTGATGATGGGATGATGTTTATGACACCCATTTTAGTCGTTGGGTTATTATGAATGATGTATGTTCATTTTTTGGCACAAGTAAGAATGATTTCATTATGAGATGGGTGGGACCTATATCTCCCACCAATGCATTGGGTAAAGATTTATATCTCATGAGATAGACATGGATGGAATGGAATGTAAATCTGGTTCAGTAATACAGGGCTGGAATGGCATGTAAACCCGGTTCAGTAAGTGACTTTGTCCACTAAGATGGTCTTGGAAGCAATGTCGTGGCTACTATGGAAATCATATCATGTGATTAATGTTTTTCCACAATTACTTGTTTTATTCCCATGCTATTTTATCATGATTGATGTTCCATTATGATAGATGCCTTATTTACTTCCATGTTTTATCTCATTGCTCAAGATTTTCATGTTTAAACATTATGGTCATGTTTTTAAGTTCAAATGTATACGGTTTGTTTAATTTCTCCATGCTTACCATTACTGAGCATTTAGATCACCCTTTATATGTTTTCTTTTACCAAGAATATAAAGAAAGGTTTTAGGTAAGAAAAAAAGGGGGATATCTTTTTGGGATATGTTGAAGATCTTTCACCACGATTAGAAGATTATGTTCTGAGTTTCCAAAGACACTAAACTATTACGGTCCTTGAGTGTTTGTTTTTGTTATGTATTAAGTATTCTGCAAAATTAATGTAATGTACATGTACATCAAGCTTTGGGTCTCTACATCACAGCTTTTTATTACATAAACCTTTCATTACATGGTACATTATAGAGTATATTTTAAAGTTTAGTTTCTCATAAATCAGGAAGAATTTACATGAAAATATAAAACATTACTATAATACACTTGAAAGGCCTATAAATAGGTTCATCCAAATTACATTTAATGCATCTTATATCTTGTGTACATACATCAAAGGAAACGGGTGAGTATGAGTCCTAGTAAGGGAAACCCGTTTACATGTGATCATGAGTAATATCAATAAGAACATTAGGAATATAATTGTGGCATGAGAAATGGTAAAAGTGGCATACAATAAATAAAATAACATGAGTCATAACATGTAAATGTGGATATAAAATTTAACTTAGACATTCATAAGAATATCACTAAGTTTAATCACCAAGGTGTCGTAAATAGAAATTTCTATGTTTATTCACTATGGTACCATAAAATATGTCATCTCTAGAGATTAAATTATTTACCCAATTTATTGGAATAATATCAAGGAATACACTACATATTTATTATTTAATGTGATACAAAAATATCATAATAAAAAATTTCATAAATAGCCAATGGAGAATAAAAAATGAGGTTTATATCAAAATAATGGTGTTTCAAAATGACTTTAAAACATGATAATTTTGTCATTTTCTTCTCCTAAAAAGGGAATGTGGGTTTAATGTTTGTTATTCCTAGAATAAATAAATCATTTTTTAAATATATTTGAATACCCATGGAAAATAAATAGGCTTTGGTATTCACAAAACCAAAATGAAAGAGAATTTCTTGAAGGCAAGAGGGAAATTTTGAGAAACATTCAGCAACATAACGGGTATAAAACATAGTTTTGAAAAATGGTAAAATTAAAGTGTAAAAGATTATAACATTGATAAAACATAATTTCAAACAAATATAATGACAAAATACGTAATATGAGATAGTAATAATAACATTTAGAATACATATATGAAAAGAGTTTCTTGAATTGAAAATAAAATAGGGACAATTCCTTTAGCTTGAAGAGCTTCTCCTAAATCTTGAGAAATAGAACCTTGGGGTATTGAGGACACCTTGGGGACTACTTTTGAGGTAACACTACTAGATATTAGAGTATTATAGATTTTTAGGGAATGTAAATGTATAAATTTGTGGGTATTTATAGGAAAAGTGGGGGATTTGTTTAATAATTTCCAAATATGGACCTTAGAAATCTAGGTTGTAGAAAATGTAAAACCATTGGATTACCCATGGGTTTTTATAATTTTATTGTAAATATAGTTAGTTTTTAATTTTATTTTAATCCAAAATAACTAAAATTCAGTTTTAATTACTTCTTTTGGAATAGAAAAGTAAAAAATACATAAAGTAATGTATTCAAAATCAAACTTTCCTTTCTAGACTTTGGAAAGCAACTTATAGTTTTAAAAATTGAATAAAATATATTAAAATACCTAATTTTAATAAAATAAAATATTTTAAGTCTTTTATTGTGTTTAATTAATTATTAAACCACTATGAAATAAATATTATGTCATAAAATATACTAAAACCCTAAAAAGTATTTTTTTTTTACTATTCATGAAAAATAAAGTGTTTTAGAAAGTTCTCATGAATTCACCCCAACATAATTTTGATGTTATGATTTAAAAATTAGGGTTATTTTATCAAAAAATTATCTAAATATTATAATTTAAAATTTAAATATAAAAATCCTTATTTATTTAAAAATTTCATTTTTTAGGCACAATTAAATTTCTGACACATTAAAAATATTCTCAGGACATTATAAAATTATTTTATCATTTTTTATTTAAATAAATGCGTTTTTAATGAATATTTAATTAAAATAAATATTATTAAGAATAACTTGGTTTTATATAGAAAATGTATATACATTCTAGAAAAATAAAATTATATTTTATTTGGTTCCAAAATTCAAATTATCAAATTCGTCATAATTAAACATTTATTTTATTAAGATAAAATATTCTTAAAAGTAATATATGGAATAATAATTTTATTTATACATAGGAAATTACACTTCAAGTAACTAAATCCCAGATACATAACCCCTTATTACACCAGTATACGCCCTAAGAGTAAGGTGTGTGATGGTGGTAGTTTTGTGGGGTGCCTTAGCTAACATCGACCAACTGGTAATCTCTAATAACTTGAACTTATATCATATATGGTTTCATTAATGATTAAAATGACGATTATTATCTCGGGATTGATCAAGGGAAGACTACATTAATGATACCTCCCTCCCAAGTTCTAACAAATGGTCATCAAAGGGCCTGACTCTATTTCTTGAGGCCATTAATCATCATTTCTGTATTAATTATCTTATGTCATTAATACTTATAAAAACTAACTGTAATGGTAGAATTTTAAAATAAAGTATAGTTTTCAATGGCTATATTGACCAATGGTCATATAACATCTAAATCTTTATTGTCACATTTCTCTTTATACTCACTTCATTATTAAAGATATATGTTTTTTGGGTAAAATATAACATAAATCACATTTTTAGGAAAAAAAATATCATTAAAAAATTTTAGGGTGTTACATTCTTCCCTCATTAATAAATTTCATCCATAAAATTTCAAATCATTATCTCAGTTGAGGGAAGTTATGGGTACTTATATCTCATTGTCTTCACTAGTTCCCATGTCGTATCTTCATAAATATGGTTCCTCCAAAAAAATTAATGAGGATGGTAGTCTTGTTGAGTAGAACCTTATCTCTATAGTTCAAGATATCCATCAAATTATCCTCATACTATAGGACATGTACCACTTGTAAAACCTCTATAATTAGTACATGTGAAGGGTCTGATATGTACTTCCTTAATAGAGATATGTGGAATACATCATGAAGATGAGATAGATTTGTTGGAAGAGCTAGCTGATAGGCCATTATTCCTATGCAATCAAGTATTTTATAGGGGACAATGTACCTAGATATAATCTCCCCTTTCTTCCAAAATCACATGAATCTATTCCATGGTGATATTCTAAGGAACACTTTATCGCCAACATCAAACTCTAAGTCCCTTTGATGGTTTTCATCATAGCTCTTTTTCAAAATCTGTGCACCATTTTTATGTTATTGGATAACATGAACCATTCTTTTCATATCTTGTAAAATATCAGTACATATCATCTTTCTCTCACCAACTTCATCCCAACAAGAATGAGTTTATACGTCGCTTCCCATATAGAGCTTCATAGGGTGCCACTTGAATACTTGAATGGAAGCTGTTATTGTATAATAACTCAACTAATGTGATATTTTTATCCCATACACCATTAAATTCTATTGATCATGTTCTCATTATGATCTAGAGTGTTTGAATATTCCTTTGAGATTTTCAATCAGTTTGGGGGTGATAGGTCATAGGAAAATACAATTCAGTACTCAGGGCATATTGAAATTTTTTCCAGAATTTTGATGTGAACCTTGGATCATGATAAGGAATGATAGAAAGTGGACCTCCATCCAACCTCGCGACTTCCTTTTACATAAATCAGGGAAAGATGGTCAAGAAATAAATCTTCCCGAATAATGATGAAATGGGCAGTCTCGGTGAGTCGGTCCACAATAACCCATACCTCATTTTTCCTTTGGATGTTGTCAATAGACCAATGAAAAAGTCCATAGTGATATCTTCTCACATCCATGTTGGTATGGGTAGTGGTTTTAATACCCCTTTGGTATGTTTTCACTCCTCCTTCACTTATTGACACACCAATCACCTTGTAGTGTAGTCAGAAATCTCACATTTCATGGTATCCAACCAATAATGATCATTAAGATCCCTACATATTTTAGTTATTTCAATATGTATAGAAAATATAGAGCTATGTGATTCATCCATCAGTTTTTTATTTATCTCCAACATATATAAAACACATATCCTTTTTTGAAATTTTAGTATATCTTTTGGATCAATATTAAACTCGATAAACTTCTCATTCTTCACATTATCTAACTTCTTTTAACAAGGGATATTCTCTTTTAGATTTATTGATCTTATCTAGTAATAATTTTTTATAAATAATTTGGGATATGGTTTATGATGTACCTTCCATTATAATTACCATTTCCAGTTATACCGGGTCTTTGATCAAAGGATCTCTTTAAATCCCCATCATTTCCATCACAACAGGGTCTTTCCTACTTAATTCATCAGAAATGTTTTTTCTTTTTTGGGGGGATAATGAATTTAATATTCCTAGTATTTAAGAATTTCCAACCATATTATTTGTATCGGGTTTAATTCTGTTTGTATGAATATATACTTCAAGATTTGGTGGCCTATGTATATATCACATTTCTCACCATAAAGATAGTGCCTCTATATTTTCAGAGTAAAAACAACTACATCTAGCTCTAGGTCATGCATTGGTTAATTATGATCATGTGGATTTAAATATCTTTATGCATAAACAGTCACCTTTTTATTTTCCATGAGGACATACTAAATAACTTTTAGATATGCGTCACTATAAATAATTAATCCTTCTCTGAAAAAGGTGAGAGTTACCACAGGTGCAGTAAAAAATCTTCTCTTTAGTTCCTAGAAACTTTCTTCACAATACTTAGCCCAGATAAACTTATCCCATTTTCGATCTATCTTGGTTAGTGGATTATAAATTCATGATTTTTCTTTAAAAAACCTTCTATATTATCCATCTAAACCATGGAAACTATGAATCTTAGTTACTATTTTAGGATGAGGCCACTCCTTTACAAATCGTTTCTTCGTCGGGTCAACTGATATTCCATCATTGGTAACATTGTGTCCCAAAAATGAAACTTTTTGTAACAAGAATTAAAATTCTCTAAAATTTTCAAAAATATTATCCTTCTTTAGAGTTCCCAAGATAACCCTTAGATGATCTTCATTATCCTCATGATTTTTGAAATATATCGTAATTTCATCAATAAAAACTACCACAAATTTATCAATGTATTTATAAAAGACTCTATTCATAAAATCCATAAATATATCATGAGTTTTAGTCAAGACAAAGGGTATAAAAACAAACTCATAATTACCATATCTTGTTCAGAAGGTAGTCTTTGGATTATATTTTTTCTTCACCCTCAATTGGTGATACCCTGATTAGAGTTCAATATTGGATAATAAATGATCCCCATGAAGCTATTAAAATAAATCATCAATCCATGGGAGAGGGTATTTATTATTCACTGTATCCCATTAATATCTCTATAATAAATGCATAGCTGCAATGATCCATCCTTCTTCTTCCCAAAGAGAATAGTTTATCCCCAAGGAGACACACTTGGTCAGATAAATATCTTCTCTATAATATCTTGAAGTTATTTTTTTAATTCCTTTATCTCCACATTTTCCATTCTATACGGGGTATTTGATATCATCTTGGATCCAATTATGAGTTAAATGGATAACTCAACCTGTCTTTATAGGGTAGGTCCAAGTAAAACCTCAAGAAATATGTCATTGTATTTTTGAATGAATGGAACATTTTCAATTATTATAATTACATTTACTTCTTCCTCTTTACTGATCATCTCCACAATAAAGGATATGGGAGGTGCATCTAGAAAAAGCATAGGCTAAGATATCTCCCAATTAAAAATAACATTAGGTTGTCCATTCAAGACTATTGATATTTCCTTTATTCTATAGTTTATCTTAGCATTATACTTTCAGAGACAGTTTTTCCCTAGTATAATGTTGAATTACTATATGGGAATGACTACTATATTTTTGATGAGATTATTCCCAATAAAGTCAAAACTATTGTATCTATACACTTTTAGTGATTGCATAATCCCTCTATGAGTATTATCTGATAACCCTACTACTATCAGTTCATGGATTGATTCTGTATTCTTTGAAAACTTAGAGGAAATAAAGGAATTCATAGAACTATAGTCAAACAAAATACTTAATAGTCTTGATAGAATAATGGGAGTACCTTCCACCATATCATTTGAAGCCTCCCCTTTAGTAATTGTGATATAAAATGACCAACCTTTCCCCTTTGTCCTAAGGTGAGGTTGATGGTGGTTCCCCTCTATTATCTTCTGATTTGGACATTGATTAGAAAAGTGCCCAATTTTTCCACACATGAAGCATTTAAATTCATTCTAGAATTTAACCAATTTCCCCTTTTCATTAGTATTTATAATTTGAGGCATCACCTCACCATGAATGTTTCAAGCTATATAGACATCTCTTATGTACTTGAATCATTTTTCAATCCCAAGTAAGTAGTTATATGAATGCTTTTTCCCACATTTTTTCATGTGGGAAGTTTCACTTTATTTCCTCTTATGTGGTCAAAGTTCCTCCCTAAGTTTGGCTCTATAGATATCTTATTTTTATTTTATCTATATGAAAACTTCATCTCTATAAACTATATTTCAACCTTTATATCACTCCTCACTATATCCTCATAGCTTTCTTAGTCTCGATTTTGTAGATTCATCCAAAGATGAGGTCTCAGTCCACTAAATAATCAATCAAACGTTCCCTAAGGATCCACAACAAAGATAGAGGTGTATTGGTAAAATCTTGTAAATTTCATTTCATAGACTCCCACCAATTCATTTTTATTATGCTTCATATCTGGTAAATCCTTATCTATTTTCATTAATATCGAATGGGGAAAATATTCATTAAACAACGAACCCCTAAACTCTTCCCACTCTATAAAATCATTCTCCCTTCTTGGATTTGTGTTTTTATCAGTGTTCGTCACTAATAAGATTCTTTTTCTAAGAAGTAAATATCCTTGGTGACTTTTATTTACTTTGAACAATGAAATATGGAAAAGATATTTTCTATAGAGCTTATCCATTGTTCAAAAATCAATTGGTTGGTTGATCCACTGAAATAAGGTGGTCGTTGATGCATAAAGGACCCAACACAAAGTTATTCTCTTTGAGGTAAATTTGATATATCAGCTTGATTCACACTCAAGTTATGTGATTCATCGTTCTCATGAATTTTTCCATTTTGTCTTCAATTGGGGGGTTGTCAACACATAATATGTTGCACTCATTATTTAAACAGTTCATCATATTATCCTCCATTTTTAAAAGAAGAAAACCTTAGTGAGAAATGATATTGTCTTTATAATATTATTATTCTGAAAAAAATTTATGTCTTAAAACATCATTCTTAAATATGTTATTCTTAACAACAAATAAATTTTATATAAATCCTTCATAATGGTTCATAAAAATATTGTGATTAACCAAACATATCCCCCAAGAGTGTCAAACTCAAAGTGAAACAAGGCTCGTTGTTGTGCACCATTTACCATTTGAGTCTAGATAAAAGTTTTTGTGTGTGTTACTCATAGATACATCTGTACTAGAGCCACATCAACTTGTTCATATACATACATGGATTTATTTTCTTGAAAACCACTAACTTACTACTTCAAAAAAATACAACAATGTTTTCCTATATCTAATATTTTCTATAATTTCTTCTTTAATTTTTGAAATCCTAATTTATATAAATAACTAAACCTTCCTTTGATATCAACTATTCTATCCCACATTTTTATTACACAAAAATTTCATTACAATGTACAAAATCGAAGATATTTTAAATTTTAGTTTCATGGAAATCAAAAACATGGTACATGAACATATAAAATATTCTTATAATCCACTTGAAAGGATTGTTCATAGGTTCATCCTAAGTAAATTTATTGCATCTCATATCTTGGGGAAATATATCAATGAAAATAGGTGAGCATGAGGCACGGTAAGGGAAAATAATTTACATGTGATCATGAGGAATATCAATAAAAACATGAGGAATATCATTATGGCATGAGAAATTGAAAAAGTGGAATATAATAAATAAATGAGCATGAGTCATAACATAGAAATGTGGCCAAAAAAATTAACTTAGAAATTAATAATGAAATCACCATGGTTAATCACTAAGGTGTTGTAAATGAAAATTACCAAGTTAATTCACCAAGGTATCGTAAAACATGTCATCTCTAGAGATTAAATTCTTTACCCAACTCATTGGAGTGATATCACGATGAACCATTAATATTTAAAATTTATTATGAGCCACATATATCATAATAAAAAATTTCATAAATAATCCCTGGATAATAAAAAACGGGTTTCATATCCAAATCATGGAATTTAAAAAGTGAATAAAAACATGATCATTATGTCATTTTCAACCCACAAAAGGTAATGAAGGTTTCATGTATATTAATAAAATAATCAAATAAATCATTTTTATATCAATTTGAATACTCTTGAAAAATAAATATGCTTGGGTATTCAAAAAAATTAAATGAATGGAATTTCTTGGGGAGAATAATGAAATTTTGAGAAGTAAATTTAAAAGAACAATGGGTATAAATGTGGTTTTAAAAATTGTAAAATAAGAGGGTAAACGGGTATCCTATTGATAAAACGTAATTTAGAAGTTAGGGTATGATAAAAAGGGTAATATGAGAGAGTGACCATAACATTTAGAAGACATATATGAAAAGATTTTCTTGAATCAAATAGAAAATAAGGATAATTCCCTTACCATGAAGTATTACTCCTAAATCATGGGGAATGGATCCTTGGGGGATTTAAGAAACCTTAGGGGATCCTTGGGAGGTAAAACTACCACGAATTTGTGGAGAATCTATTTTGAGTGAAATGAAATGGAGAAAAGGGTGGTTATTTATAGAAAAAGTGGTGATTTGTTTAATAACTTCCAAATATAGGTCTTAGAAATATATGTTGTGGAAAATGAAATACCATTGGATTAGAAATGGTTTCTCCTCATGGTATTGAACTTTAAGTTCAAATTTAATTTTTTTTAATCCACTATAACCAAACTCTATTTTTAAATACATCTTTTGTCATGGAAAAGTAAATATCCCACTAAATAATATTTTAAAAATAAAATTTTCCTATTTAGATTTTGGGAAGTAACTTATTTTTTTAAAATTGAATAAAACCTATTAAAATACTTAATATTAATAAAATAACATAATTTTGGTCTTGTATTTTTTTAACTAGTTATTACATCATTGTGACATAAATATGAGGTCATAAAATATATTGAAATCGTAAAACTTTATTTTTTACTATTTATTAAAAAATAAAGTTGTTTAAGAAATCATCATAAATTCACCCTAACCTTATTTTGATGTGAATATTTAAAAATTTATATTTATTTTATCATAATAATTCTTTAAATATGATATTTTTAACTTTTAAATATGAAAATACTTTTTTATTTAAAAATAGAATTTTTAGACATAGTTAAATTTCTAACACTTATAAAACTTCTCTTGGCCATTATAAAATTATGTTATCATTTATTATTTAAATAAATGTATTTTAAAAGACTATTACATTTAAAAAAAATATTATTTTGAATATTTTGGATATATATAAAAATTGTGTATATTTTCTAGAAAAATAAAATTACATTAATTTTCATCCAAAATTCGAATTATCAAATTCATCTCAATTAAACATATATTTTATTAAGAAAAACTATTATTAAAAGTAATTGATTGAATAATAATTTAATTTATAAAAAGTAAATAACACATAAAGTGACTAAGTCTTGGACACATAACCCCCTATTACACTAGCATACTCCATAAGAGTAAGGTGTGCGATAGTGGTAGTTTGATGGGGCTTCATGGATAACATCGACCAAGTGGTAATATATAATAACTTGAAATTATCACATAGTATATTTCATTCATGATTCAATTGTTGAATCTCATAATGGGATTATTCAAGGGAGAACCCTAGTGACGATACCTCCCTCCAAAGTTCTAACAAATGGGATTCAAATGGAATGGTTATACTAGTTGAGGCCATCGATTCTATTTTCTATATCAATTATGTTATTACATCACTACTTATAAACACTAATTATAATGGTATAATTATCAACCAAGGTATAGTTTCCAATTTCCATATTTACCAATGGTCATAATTGACCAATGATCATATAACGGTCAAATCTCAATGCTCACATTTCCCATTATACTTACGCCATTATTAAATAGATATGGTTTTTGTGTACAATATTATATATAACACATTTTTAGAAAAAAAATATCATTCAAAAAGTTTGGGTCTTTAAAACTGAACTTGTTTTTTCTAATTCCATTAAATCAGTTAAAGGATCCTTGAGGTAATGTTTAGGTAGTCCAATGCCAAAACCAAACAGATTGATGTCAACAATAAATCAAACTCCACATCCAAATCCAATATATCCAATAACCTCATATCCAAATATAGGTCCCCACCCAATACAAAATCCAATGCCTACTCCAACTCTCCAATGGTTTTATTGGAAATTCCATAAAATTCCGACCTAGAAAAACCAAAACAACATGAATTGAAAATATATACAAAAATGGACTACAACATAACCTCTATACTACAACCAAAAAAATCATAGAATAATCCCATTGTTAATGCATTCATTATTTTAAATTATTTATTCATTTATTTATAAACTGTTTCTTTGTAATCATTCCATAATTATTTAATTTATAGAATTAAATTCTAATCCTATAATCAATGTTATTTTCAGGAATTTTTAGACATAGAATAATTTCATTGGATCACTGTTTAGGGCCTTGTCTATCTTCTACATTCTTACTGCCTTTCACGATTCCTAGAAATTTATTCTTTTTGGTATCACATGTTCCTACTAAATACTCCATAGATCTGAAATCCCCATGGGTTCATTATAAACACTTCAATAATAGAGTTTGAACACTAAATCCAAAGGGATAATTTATTCTCCAAAGTCATCAATTATTATTTTATAGTCCTTAATGGATAAAATAATACGTATTCATCTTAGTGGTGGTGTGGTTTTCATGTTTTCATTGATAGACTCGTGTCTTGTGTTTGTGAGGTTTTCTCAGTATTGATTGATTGAGTCAGTTTAATCATTTTAGATAACATATTCAATGGGAAATTTTTTACAAAAGAAGTTTATTTATAAATAGGATATCTAAAGAATAAACCATGATTTAGAACATTCTCTACAATGTTTTTTCCATGGTTTGAAACCATGGATACTTCCCTTTTTCACTATTTTAAACTGTGGTATTATAATTTTGTATTTTTATTAATTTCCACAGTTTGAAACTATGGATAAAGGTATATTACCATAGTGGAAACCCTGGTAATAGTTGTGGCCCTACTACCATGCCAATAGGGGAAATGACCATCGAAACCATGGATATATCTTATAGACATGGTTTTATGGCTGATATCCATGATTATAAATTGTATCTATAGGTAAATTTTCTAGAAGTGTTTTATCCTAGAATAACCAGTGAAAAAAGAAGTGGGTTTCATAAGAATTTTATCATGGTATGACTCACTGAAAGGAAATAGGTTTCATAAACATATTTTCATCATAAACCATTCATAGAAATAATAATAATGTTATCCCTAGTTCATATCCCTAGTAATTAATTAGTTACATTTAATGATTTCATCTTAGATGGAAAATTATTTTGAAAAGACACTTCGAACATTTCTTGATGAAAATAAATTTTCACTGAAAATCCCTTTTTAAAACAAAAAATTAATAAAATAATTTGAAAATAATTTTCTATGAAAATAAATTTGAGAACGTATAAATTAATCCTTAAAGTAAATAATGGTCATGATGGGGGAAAGTTATTTTCATGCTATATATGTTAAAATAATGATTTCTTTCTCATCTTTAGTAAAAGGCAAACGAGTAATGTTTCAAAAAACACATTATGATTCCTTTAAAAAAAATTAGATATTAAAACTTTGGTAAAAATTTCATTAATTAATCATTTTAATAATGTCAAAAAAATTTAAATCATTTTTAGAAAAAATGGTTTTGGAAGAAAAAGGGTATTTGTTCGAAGAGATAAATAAAGATGATTTTCATTAAAAAACCTTATTAATTATTTTAAGTACCAAAGAGTAGAAAAAATTTAATATTAATTAAAAATATCATGAATAACCAGAGGATAAGAAAATTCAGAATAATTATTTAGTGGTATATCATAAGATTTTAACATTTAAGTCTTAATCATAAACAACCCCGGCTAACGATGAGATGGTAACATAAATCCATTACCACTTTGGAAACATTTGAAACATAATACCCATGAAATATAAATAATAAAAGGGATATTTAATCCCCATATTTTTCATTAAAACCATTATACAATACATTCATGGGAAGTATAACTAGAAAATAATAAAATAGGTGGTGAATATAGCGTGTGTCTCACAGAAGTGAAGAGTGAGATAGAAATCCCTTGCCTTAAGTCTCGTATTCATTCATAAAAATTTAAACCTCATAAATAATAAATTTAAATTTATTACACATATATTATAGAACCATAATAATATATATCATACCATATATTTATTTTTTATTACCTTTTATTTCTTTTCTATTAACAATTCCATTTTAAATTCTTGTTTTGGGCAATAACTACTTTGTTTTTCCTGTATGTTTTTATTTGTTATTTTTGGTAATATTATATTAATTATTGTTAAATAATCTCCCAAATTATAACCATTATATAAATATAATATATATTCATTATATATATAATAATCCAAAAAAATTAGAGATAGAAAATGAAATACACCATTCATGGAGACGACAGGTTGTACGTACGCATGAACGTTGTTTCCATTTTCTTGATGGACTAAAAGAAATAAAGTTAAATAAATTATTATTATTCCTTAATAATTTTTATTTAATATATATAACATATTTTCATTAAAACCATCCTTATTACCATACATTTAAAGTGTGAATGAACCACATCGCTTCGTGAGGTGGTAGTCCTCCATACACACGAGTGATGTTATCATATTCTCATAGAAAGGAAATTAGGAAGGAGTGTGTTATATAATAAATAAAAAAGTATAATAATATCATAAATATCATATAAAAACTTTTAATAAATCATTATAACCATTCATTATAGGGGGTAATGGAAAAACAAATGACATCGGTTCGTGATGTGGTAGTCCATTGTACACATGAATGATGATTTTGTAACCCATTTGATGAAAGTAGAGATAGTTTTAGGTCACAAAAATATAATAAAAACATTTAATTATATGTAATATAATGATTTTATTATATCATAATGTGTTAACAATAATTTAATTAGCTGGCTAAAGAAATAAAATAAAAACACTCGATGAAGAACGTTACATCTTCCTCAATTAACCTCCTTAGGTTTGTACCAAAAGCATTCTAAGGTTGAATTTCTACCAAAAATAAGGATTATAGTATGAGAGGAGGAAATATGGGAATTTATTTTTTTAGGTATTGGATGAACCCAAATGGTTGAAATGTGTGAACAGAATAAGAGATGAGTGGCCTTTTATAAGTGAGGTTTGTGGCACCCTTGTAATTTTTTGGAAAGAAAAAAGTGTACCCACATTTTTATCATGACACAAGGATCCCAAATAAATTATTATTGATCCTTATACATAATAGGGTCTATATGTGGCCATAGAATATATTCTATACAAGTTTTTAGGACATTTTAACCATTATATGTTCAGAATAACCCCCATTAAAACCATTTTTACCTTAACTATGGTAATTAATTTTTTCTGTTTTCACTATTTATTTTGGTAAAAAATTATGTTTAGCTTATTATATAAAATAAATTATAATGATTAAAAAAATTTAATTTATTTTTAAATATTCAAATCATATAATTGGAAAGTTATAATTTAAATCTAATCCTACAGACATGAAGAGAAGGCAGGTTTTCAAAGAGAAAACGTTAAAACGTTTACAAGGATCTTATATAAAAATTCAATATGAAAATTATTAAATTGAGCTAAATTGTATTAATAGATATATAATTTAACTAAATTTTCTTTAAAACTAATTTAATATAATATTTAAATTTATAAATAAATTAAATAAAAAGACAATTGTCAAATAAAATTCAGTATTTTTCACTATTCATTAAAAAATTAAACTTTTCCAACAATTATAAAAAATTCCTAATAAGATAATTTTGATATGATAATTTCAAATATTAGGTTTATTTTATAAAATATATTTTATATTAGTTTAAAAAAATATTATTGTTCACAAAAATAAATTAAAAACCTTTTTTTGAGAAAATAGTATTTTCAAAACATATAAAGGCTTTATTGAAAAATTATGTACCTTTTTATCAATATGTTTTATTTATATAAAATAATTATAATTAATATTTAAAAACTAGTTATTATTATTTATAATTATAAGTTTAATGGATAGTTTATAACAGTCTCTTTAAATAATATTAATAATATATCATGATTTTGTTAAAACCTAGTGTCGTGTATAACACATGATAAACCATGTTTTGAGTGTAATAAATTCTTAACTTTGTGTTGCATACAACACGAGATATCAAAATAATAATAATTTATTTGAGAAAAAAATAAAAAATCCTGGTGTTACATTATATGCCCCTTAAAATGAATTTATCCCTCAAAATACATTACTCTGATACAAACCAATGAGGATACTTCTATCTCATCATTTTCTATGGTTGCTAAACAGTTTATTCAAACTGGTGGTTTCACTACTAAACTTTTACTAGGTGAATGGTCTTGTTTCAAAGAAATTTCTCTATATGATCGAGAAACTATACCAATTATTGCTCAGTAGAAATATCTTTCTTTAGTGGTAAAACCTATGAATTTATTACATGTGAAATTTCGGGTATATAATTCCTCATGAGAGATACATGGAACACATAATGGAGTTGATAGAGGTTCAATGGAAGCACCAAGAAATAATATATTGTCCCAATATGATAAATAGTTTCAATGTTACTAATATACCTGGGGTTTAGTTTCTTTTTCTTCACAAATCTCATAACTTTCATCCATGGAGAATTTTTTTGAAAAACCATGTCACAAGATTCAAATTCTAGATCACTCTAATGATTGGGAACATAACATTTCTACCGACTCTGAGATGACTTAATGTGTTTCTAAATGGATCAAACCTTCTCTACCATTTATTTATCTGTCTTAGGTCCTAATATCTTTCTTTCTCCAACTACATTATAGCATGTCAGAGATCAATATTTATTTCCATAAAGTGATTCATAAGGAACATATGAGTTATTGAGTGAAATATATTTTTCTAGGAAAACTCAAAAAGATATATTTATTGATCCCAACAACCTTTGAATTCCAAATTAAAATATCTCAACATATCCTCTAGGGTTTGAATTTTTCTCTCAGATTGAACATCTATCTATGGATGATACCTAGTGATGAAACTCAACACTGTATCAGGATATTAATGAATGATTCTCTAGAACTTTGTGGTAAACTTAGGATCCTAGTCATAAACAATGTAATGTGGTACACCATGAAACCTTACCACTTCCTTAATATATATCCTAGAAAAATGATCTAGAGAGAAATATTTTCTAATAGAAATGATGTGTACTGACCTTATAAGGATATTGGGTAAAACCATATAGAATTATTCCCTTTAAACATTTTGGGGAGTCCAATGAAAAAATCATTGGTGATGTATTCCCACTTCCATTCTGGTATGGGTAATGGATGTAAAATACACTTAGACTTTTTTCTCCCAGACATAACTTTCTAATATAGAAAGTATCAAGATATAAACTACATGAAATCTCTATTCATGTCATACCACCAGAAGTATTCTGTCAAATCTCTATGCTTATTCATACTTACAAGATTAATGGAGAATGAAGAACCATGATATAATTATAAAAATTCCATCAAATATGATGTGGATAGAATGCATACATGGTTCCCGAATCTTATCATTACATCATGATCAATGTTAAACTCAAGAAAATTTCTAACCTTCATTTTAATCTCAAAAACTTCCTTCGGTGCCTCTTTAATCTTTAATTGGATAGATGGTAGAATATTCAATTAATAAAGATAATATTTATCCCCTTCATTAATTATTTCCATATACATCCTTTAAAAATAAAAAAATATTGGATATTTTGTGATCCTCTTAATGGATCATCTAGTATTATCTTATTTTCTCAAGCCATCATCCACCATTTTTCTTTCCCTAGGTGGTAATATATTGGGTATTCACAGTCTTTAATCAACTCTAATTGTATCCTATAGTTCATATTCATCTCCTTTTGTGTGAATATATACTTTAAAATTTTGTGATAATTATATATAGCACTCTTTTCTTAATAAACATAATGCATCTAAATTTTTAATGAAAAAAGTTCCATAGCTAATGCCAAATCATGAGTTGGGAAATTTTTCTCATGAACCTTCAATTTTTATGAGGAATAAGCTATAACCATGTCATTATTCAGGATAAAAAATTCTAATACCTTCTTGTATGAATCACTATATATTACAAAACCCTCTCCTCTATAGGGTAATCTAAGTATATGCATGGTGACTAATTTTCTAGTCAGTTACTTAAAAGTTTCCTCATATTTATCTCTCTAGGGGAACTTGGATCCATTATAATTCAACTTGGTGAGTGGATTAGATAGTCATAATAAATTCTCCACAAACCATTGACAATATCTAGATAATCTAATAAAACTAAGCCTCTCTGTCACTATGGCTGGTCAGGGACACATTCAACAGCCTTTATCTTTTATGGATCTACTCATATACCCTTTCTTGATATCTTAATACCCAAAAATGAAACCTTTTACTAAAATATTCAAATTTTTAAAAAATTCCATATATTTTATCCTTTCATAGGTTCTTTAGTACAATTATCAAGTCATATTCATGTTCTTCCATAATCATCAAATAGATAATAATATTATATGTAAAGACTACCTCAAACTGATCAAGGTAATATCTAAAGCCTCTATTCATTATGTCTATGAATATATAGGGGGGGTTAGTAAGACCAAATGGAATAACAATATATTCATAGTGTTCATACCATTTATGGAATTTTGTTGTTGGGTATATACTCCTTCTAGGCCCATAATTTATTATATTCATAATAAAGTTCAATCTTGGAAAAGTATTGAGATCATCACAGTTGATCAAATAGATCATTAATATAGGGCAGTGGATACTTGTTATCTATCATGATCTTGTTCATCTCCTGGTAACCAATGTATAGTCACATAAATCCATATTTCATTTTAACAAAAAGAATATGTTCACCCAAAGGTGAAAAAATTTCACAAATGAATCCTTTTTTAAGGTTCTCCAGGAGTTTCATTTTCAATTCCTACAACTCAATTGGAGCAATTCTATAGAGATTCTTTGAAATTGGTGTGGCACCAGGTATGAGTTCTATTGAAAAATAAACTTCATGATTTAGTGTAAGACTATGAAACTCTTCTAAGAAGACATCAATAAATTCTAGTACAATAGAAATATCATAAATGTCAATTTTGTCCACAACTATTTATTATAAACACCCCTTCTAAATTGGAATTAATACCCATATAGTGGATTTTATCTCCATTAGAAGCTTGAATTTATCATCATATTGATAGATGATAATAGGTTGGTTTGGAATATCAAATATGAATTACCTTCCTCAAAAATTGATGTGGGATTTTTATAGATAAACCCAATCCATTCTTAAATTAAAATCAAATTTAACCAGTGGAAGAATGACAAGATTTTCAGGGAGCACATTCCCACCAATGTCAATCAGAGAGGAATCATATACTTGAGATGAAATCATTGCACCATTAGGGGTTTTCACTACTTATTTTTCATCTAAAAATTTGGGTGTAGTATTTATACCATTATAAATTTATTTATTTATAAATTAATTGGTAGATCTGGAATAAAATAATACATTAAAAGTTCTAGAGTGGAATATAAGTGTACCTTTCACCATGTCGTTATCGCACCCCTCGTTAGAAACAGTGATCACATTATATTTCTCTTTGCCTATTTTCTTAAAAGGTTACAGGATTCAATCATTATCATCAAACTTCACATTTTTTCACTAGTTAGCATAGTTCTCATACTCCTTTCATTTGAAACATAAGAGTTTAGGTCGTTCATTTTGTGTATCATTCAATCTATTCGCATCGTTAGCTAAATTCTTCCAATCACATTGGAAATCAATTGCTTAATGAACTTCTCTTCCACACTTAAAAAATTTATTTTTTCCCTAAAGACAATTTCTTCCATGTTTCTTCCCACACTTTGAGAATAAAGGAAATCTCATCTTCCTTTCTATATAGTTCTAAGATTTTACTTTAAATTATATTTTTATTTTCTTATCAAAACTAAGATATTGATATGTCACTCTAACCCCCATTTCCACCTTGATAGCACACCAAAAAATATATTCATAGCTACTTAAGTCTCTTATGGATGATTCCCTTTTAAGACCTAGTTTTAATTCACTAAATAATTAATAAACCTTACATTTAGGTTGGATAATAATACCAAAAGCATACCTCAGAAGTATTGTACAATTTTCCTCATAGTCCCTAATAGATTCATCATCATTTAATTTTATTTCAAGGAACCCCTTATTTTTTATTTTTATAAAGAATATGAGGATATTACTTAATGAAAAAAAATTTATTAAACTCATCCCAATCCATGGAGTCAATTAAATCATGCTTCCTTGTATTCTTGAAAATATTCCACCATTGATATAACTCACCTTCCAAATAGAATGCATCCAAAAAGACTTTTTCATGTTCTATGCAATAGATAATTGAAAATATCTTTTCAGTGGGGTTTACCAATTATTCAAAAACCAGTGGATTAGAAAAAATCACTGAAATATGGTGGAAATTGCCTCATGAAGAACTCAATATTATTTTCCCTCTTTTTTCTTTTGGAATTTCAATATGATTCATATCTTGAGAAGATTTTTGGATCATATCAATGAGATTTCTTATTCCATCTCCCATAACTTTTGGATGATCTAGAGGAAAATAATTTCATTTTCCATCACTCTCAGAATTTACATGGTTCCTTCAGGTTCCATCCATTTACTAAAACCAAAAATCATAGGGTAAGAAAAAATAATCAAAGTGGGGAACTACATAATCATGAAGAAATAATTATACGGTATATAAATCATGACACCTTCTTTTAATCTATGAGAAATTAGGTTTAACATAGGTTATTCATGGTCATTATTGAAATCAATCATAATGGTTCATAAATAGTTTTTTTAATTTCCAAATCATATCCCCTAGGAGTGTAAAATGAAGTGTGCAGTAAAGCATGTTGTCATGTTGAAGGTGATGATCGAGTTAAACTCAATTTACCCTTTTCGAAGTTATTACCCCTAGGTACCTTTATTCTAGAGACACATTCACTTGTAGTAAACATAGAGGGATATTATTTCTTAGAAACCACTCACCTATCATTTAAAAAAATTCCAATCTATTTTTATATAATTTAACACATCCTTAGACTTATCCTTAAAAATTCCTTTAAGTATATCACAAAAGTTTTATCATCCTAGTTTATAAAGGTTAACTATACCTATCCTATGATACCAATTATAGAAACCCAATATTATAATACATAGATATTACATCATCTTTATGTTGATTTATTACATTACACAAACACACACCTGAAGATCATAAAGGTATAGTGCCTTCAGAAACATGGAAACACAAACAATTGGTTTATATGTAAACTAAATCATCTTCCATTATGATCTTCATAACTAGAACCCTTATTAGAAATATCACATTTAATACATTTCATCATAACATATGGAAATAAAACATAAGAATGGGTGATCTTAGATTCTCAATAAGGGTAAACAAGGTAGAAACATAAGAACAACAATAACATAAGTGTATTAAAACATGAGAATATCATTTTAAAACCATACTCTTTATATCAAATATCTTAATATGGATACATGGAATAAATATTTAAATTTAATAAGACATGAATCATAATATAATTAATGAAAATGAACCGTGAGATCATAACATTGTCATAAGACATATATTTTTTACAAACACATAAGAATAGAAAATTATTTCCATAATATTAAAGGCTCACTGCCAAGACTGTCATAGTGGAATGGGTTCAATCCAGAAAACATCATATTAGTTAAGGTTCACTCCCAATACCATCATATCATACAAATTACCTTACTAAATTGGGTTCACTATTTGTTTTAGTCCTGTCTATATCAGGAGATATAAATCTTTACCCAATGCATTATTGGGAGATATAGGTCCAACCCATGTCATAATGGAAATTATGTTTATGTGTTCTATAAGATAATAAAACATTTATCATATCATAACCCAAGAAATTTAATGGGTTTCATAAAAATTTCATCATATAATTACCTATGTAAAAGCGATGTGTTTCATAATTATTTAATCATAGAATAACCCATTAAAAAAGGAGGTTTCATAATAATTTTATCATGGTATAACCCAATGAAGAGAAAAAGGATTCATAAAAATCGTATAATTATAAACCATTCAGAGAAAAAAAAATTATATCCTTGTTCCATATCCCTCTAAAATAATAAGTAACATCAAAGCATGTTATCTTACAAGGAAAATGATTTTGAAAAGACACTTGGAACATTTTTTGAGTAAAATTACTTTTCTTTAAAAATAAATTTGTAAAACTAAAAAATCATAAAACATTTTGAGAAACCATTTATTTTAAAATACCCTTTAGAAAATATAAATTAATATTCTACTAAAATAATGTTCATGATGTTTGAAAATTCTATTCATGTCATACAGATCAAAAAAATATTCCTTTAACATATTTGGTAAAATACAAACGGTCATTGTTTGAAAAAATACATGAATATTTATTTCAAAAAAATTATAAAAGTAAAATATGGGGAATATTTTAATTAATTAATCATTTTAAGAATGTTAAAAACATTTTTATATTTTTATAAAGTTTTTTTTAGAAAATATTATTTTGGAAGAAAAAGGGTTTTCGAGCGATGAGAGAAATAATGACGATTTTTCATTAAAATATTTTATCAATTTTTTTAAGTACCAAAGAGTGGGAAATTGGTAATATTACATTAAAATATCATGAATAAATATATTAGAAAAAAATCTTGAGAATTATTGAGAGGTAGATCATAATATTTCAATATTGGATACTTAATCATAAACAATCCCTATAAATGATGAGATTGTAACATAAATCCATTACCATTTAGGTAACATTTGAAACATAATCCCCATGAAAGAGAGATCCTAAAATGGATATAAAATCCTAATAATTTTTATGAGAACCATCACAAAATAAATTCCTTGTCAATATATACACCACATACAAAGGGGGATTACGACATGTGTCTCACTCAAGTAAAAAGTGAGGCAGAAATCGCATACTTTAAGTCTCAACTATCTTCATACATGTTAAAAATTAGAGTATAATAAATATAATTTTATTATAAATATATTAAATAACCATAAATATATATATGATTCCATATTTGACTTTATTATGACAATTTATTTCATGTTTATTAATAATTCCATGTTAATGTCATGTTTTCAGCAATAACTACTTTGTTTTTCATGTATGTCTTGATTTGTTATTTTCAGTACACATACTTTAATCATGATCCCATAATATCCATAATTATAACCATGATATAAATGTAAAATATATTCAGTATACATATATATATATATATAGAAATTCATAAAAGTTAGAGATAGAAACTGAAATACACCGTTCATGGAGACAGTAGGTCATACATACGCATGAATACTACTTCGATTTTCTCGATGGATTATAAGAAAAAAGTTAAATAATATATTAACATTATAGAATAATTTTTATTTCATATATAACAAATATTTTTATTAAAATACTTTTTATTACCTTCCATGTAAAGCGTTAGTGAATCAAATCGCTTCGTGAGGCGGTAGTCCACTATACACATAAGTGACGTTATTGTATTCCCCCAAAATAGAAAGTATGAAGGAATGTGTGATATAATAATTAAATAGGTATAATATTATCATAAATATCATATAAAAATATTTAAAACATCTTTATAACCATCCATGAGAAGTGGTAATGGGAAAATGAATGATATTGGTTTGTGATGTGGTCATCTGTCGTACACACGAATGATGATTTTGTAAGCCATTTGATGGAAGTAGAGATTGTTTCAGGTCATTAACTTAACATAAAAACATATAAATATATATAAAATAATTAGGTTATTATACCATTATGGTTTAATAATAATTTGAGGAGGTGTATTAATAAATAAAATAAAAATGCTCGATGAAGAACATTACCTCTTCTTCGGGTAACCTCCTTAGGTTTCCACAAAAAACATTCCAAGGTTGGATTTATGCCAAAAATAAGGACTATTGGATTATATTAGGGAATTTTGAAATTTATTTGATCATTTATTTTAAACAAAATGGTTTGAAGGTGTGAAGAGGAGATGAGAGGGGGTGACCATTTATAAGTAAGGTGAGTGACACACTTGTAATATTTTAAAAATGAAAACAGTGTACCCATTTTTTATCATTAAAAAGGATCAAAAATTGATTATTATCATAAATTATAAATTATATTGACTTAATATGTCTATAAAATATTTTTCAGACAATTTTTTATGTTATTTTAATCCTTATCGTTTTAGTTTAACCCCCGATAAACACATTTTTACCTCAACTGTGGTAATTAATTTTCACTGTTTTCACTATTCATCATGGAAAAAGATTAAGATGAACTTATTAGATAATATAAATTATTATGATTCCAAATATTGAGTCAATTGTTTCAAATTAAAATCATATAAGTGGAGAAAAAATTAATTTAAAGTTAATCTCATAGTAATGATGAGAAAGTGGGTTTTTAAAGAAAAAAAGGTTCAAAAGTTTACTAGGTTTTTATATCAAAATTAAATATGATAATTATACCAATGATCTAAATTATATTAATATAAATATATAATTTTAAAAAAAAATTACTTTAAACCCAATTTAGAATGTAATTTAACCTTATGAATAATTGAAATGAAAATACAATTTTCAAATAAAATTCCATAATTTTCACTATTTATCAAAATATGAATATTTCCAAAAAATTATGCAAAATTAACCATAATATAATTTTGATATTATTATTTCAATTATGAATTTAATATTATAAAAATACATTTTCTAAAATTTTCAAAAATTAATATTATGATTGTTCACAAAAAAATATTTTTTTAGAAAATAATATTATCAAAACAAATAAAGACTTTATTTAAAAATTAATTACTTTTTTATCAATATGTTTTAATTATATTAGAATATGACACTTAATATTTAAAAATTAGTTATTACTACTCATAATTCTAAGTTTAACAAGTATATTATAATGGGAACTTCTAAATAATATTAATAATATTTCGCGATTTTGTTAAAACTCAGTGTCATGTGTAGTGCAAGATAAACCCAGTGTTGTGTGTGAAAAGAGAATAAATTGGTGTTTCATGTAATGAAATCTATTAAAGAAATTTAATTTATTTGTAAAAAATAATTCATAAAAAATTTGGGTGCTACATTTCTTATCACAATTTTATTTCTATGAGACTTATTACATTGTCATCACATGTATTCTTTTGTGTGGTGTATATAATTCCATATGTATGTATTTTATCATTAATTTACTAAAATAAATATAGTTTAAAAATACTTTTCAATCTCCCTCCTTAAATTTTATGTTTATTTAAAAGTTACAAATACGTAAAGGGTTTTCTTTAAACCCTTGTTTTAAACTTATTATTTCAAAACCATTCTCTTATATAACCATGATATTTAAAAAAAATTATAGATTTTATTAATTATACTTAAAAGATATTTAATGGAATCTTTCACCCATCATTGAATTTTTAAAAAAATTTAAAAAAAGGAAACATTTAAACATTTTCTATATGAGTTACTTTTGACTCTTTTTACCAAATTTAAAATGAATGTTTTTTAATGTATATATAATTTGTTTCCACAATCATTTAATTTCTCCATATCATTATTTATTTATAGGTTTATATGGTTTTTAAAACAATATAAATTTCCCACTATTCTAGGATTTTTATTTTAATTTTTTTCAAAATAAATGGATATTTCTTATCGGTTTTATGAGATAACTAAAAGTAGTTTTTCCTATTGGAAGAAATGACAATTTTTTGGTTTTTATGATGAAAATTAAAATTTATAAATTATTTTTATTTAGATTTATTTTCAAAAGGGTAGGTCATTAATTTTTTTATTTTAAAACAAGACACTTGGGTGTTATTAATTAAAGTGGGAATGGGGAGTGAACACAAACCCTTATGGGACTATAACCAATATGTGATGGGTAGATCCGTTAAAGTCATCCAATGAATTGGGTAAAGAAATAGAGTTATCTAATGTAAGTTACTCCTAATATAATAACGATTTATTTAATTATTCCAATGAATTTATGGTGTTAACTAATAATATTTAAACTTAAGAGAATATTTTAATTATCCTTTTAGGTGATTCCATGATGAAATCCAGATGCCTTAAGATTCTTACATGGTTTCTTAAAGCTCGAAAATGGGTTTTTATGGAAATATTTTGATTTAAAAAGATAAACTATGAGTTTTTTATTTAGAATAATTTTTTATAATCTAAAGGTGAAAGATTTTTTTTCATGGTAAAGCTTTCAATAATTATGATTTTTTCTTTATTCTTCCTTAAAAGTTGTTTTATAAACAAAATTACTTTTAAGTTTATTTTATGAGTAGGTAAATAATTATTTTTGAGATCAAAAGTCTTTTATATAAAAAGTAAATCTTCGTTAGGGTTTCTCAGAAATTTAAAATAGATTAATGAGTTTCATTTAATTTTATACCCCTTATCAAGATTTTGTTTCTCATCCCTTACTTTAAAATGTTTTTATAGGATATAAGGATGTATAGGGATTATATCAAGATCAATTTTGACACAACTTGAATGAAGTAATAGTGAAATGAATGAAATAGGTGTGTAAGAATAAGAACTTATTTTTTTTGGAAGAAATGGACATTAATAAGATTTCTTAACTTTATATTATAAGGGTTTTATATATAAGAATTTTTCAAAATTATCTGAAACTCTAAACTGAAACAATCTACTAAATGTATGAAAAATAAACTCTTGTTTTAAATTATGTAGTTATGGGTTGTTTAAGTCATATTTCCTTATATTTGATAGAAAATGAAAGGTTTATATAAATTTAGAGGTAAGGATAATTCAGATGAAAATATTTTAAGAGTTTCATAATCCATCATGGGATAATAAGTCTATGTTTTAACATATTTTTAAAGTCATAGATTCTCTTTTTTATGTTTTATATGATGGGATTTTAGAAATATTAAGGATATTTTTTGAGACATTTATGATAATAAAACCCTTGGATTTAGTATTATTTTTATAGAAAATTTTATTTCAGGAAGAATGATTTTTATTTTTTTGGATATAAGTTGAAAGGCATTGACAACATTTAGTGTTAATACATTCTCTAATATTGAAGAAATTGTTGAGTCAAAACTTATTTCAACTTTTTCCTTCAATCATTTGTTTTGGGAATCACAAATCATACATATCATAATCACATGTATTGTTTACCTTGTATGTTTTTTTAACAATTGTAATCACTTACTTTGTTCTTGTTGTTTAATGTATCATTGTGAAAGCTGTGTTTGTTGTTCATACACATTGCTTTATATGCTGTTTCAGGAATCGTAACTTGACTGTGTATTTTATTGTAATCTGGATTCGTAACCTGACTATGTATTGTATTATAATCAAGATAAGTATAATATTGTAACAACATTG
Source organism: Viscum album (assembly GCA_963277665.1). Taxonomy (NCBI): domain Eukaryota; kingdom Viridiplantae; phylum Streptophyta; class Magnoliopsida; order Santalales; family Viscaceae; genus Viscum; species Viscum album. The sequence goes on along the minus strand of OY728155.1, from coordinate 210,041,920 downwards.
TACTCATACTTTGTAACAAGGTTAAGTATCGCATCATATCGATATAGTAACCACATTAGATTCTAAATCGTAATCCAGTATCGTAATCACAATATCGTAACCAGGTAAGATTTTGAATCGTAATCAAGTATTGTAATCAGGATATTGTAACCAGGTTAGATTCTAAATCATAATTTAGTATCATAATCAAGATGTTGTAACCAAGTCAAATTCTGAATCATAATCATGTATCGTAATCAAGATATCGTAACAGGGTTAGATTCTGAATCATATTCACGTATCGTAATCACGATATCGTAACTGGGTTAGATTCTAAATTGTAATCAAGTATCGTAATTATGATATCATAACCAGGTTATGAATTATATTCCTATTATGTATTGTATCCATGAATCGCAACCATATTAAATATCGTGCATCGTAACCAAGTTAAGAATCATAACCAGTTTTTAATTTTCAATCGATATGCATTGTTATCATGATGAGCCTAGCAAACATATTACGTATTACACTTATGAAATACATTACATTATTTTCATAACTTCAATACTGATTGCATGTATCTCATATTATTTGTCTTATAATTTTTTAATTACTAATTTCTAACTAAAACAATTTCATTGATTTGGTTATTTACCAATTAAAACAATGTCGTGTATTGAATTTTATTTTGACCGTTGCAATGCCAGGTGTCCAAGTCCCTATGAGTTTTTCGGTGAAATATGAAAGTTGGAGAAAATATGACCATTAGAACCTAAATCCAATAAATAGGAGGTCATTCCAACCAGAATAGATAACTTTTTCTTCAATCTTGTTCTAGAGAGAGATTTTGTGACATATCTCTTGCTTCCTATGAAATTCATAAAGATTCAATAAGTGAACAACTTATTTTGTGTTCTTGTATTCTTATAAGTGATTTTTTTCTACTTTGTGTGACCGATCATTGTGGTAACAATAGAGGGGTTACCGGGATAGAAATATTTGCAACCAATCACCATATCTAGGGTCCTCAATTGATTTAATGACAAAGGTTTCGATTACATTCTTAATCGAGGACTTTCGGGGATATGAAGACAGCCATACCAATCTTCGTATCGAGGGTTTACCAAGTTGGTGGTAAAAAATCATTTATCCTAGGTGAAAGGATACCCTTCTCTTTGGGTTAAAACGAATTTTAATACTTTTACATTTCCACTTCTATTTGTATTAGAAAGGGAATTTTATTGTTTCCCCTTTCTTTTCACATTCAATTCTATTATAATTGCTTCAATTAAAATTCATATTGTATTGAGAGATTCTACATGCTATATGGTAGAGTCATTAACATTTGTTTTATTCTAATCATTGTATTCACTTAAAATACAATTGTTTTATAATAATTATAGTATTACATCTTAGTATTTCCCTCGGATCCAAGACCTTTATGGTCTATTGTATTGATTGTGAATTTTATTATTTTAACACTTCTAAAACTAAGTTCTTTCTTAAGTGTTTAAATAAAATGTTTTTAAACATACAATTCACCCACCCCCTATTGTATTGTGTCATCTAATATATATATATATATCTATATTTTGATCCAGTAATTGGTATCAGAGGAGGTTTCATTATTTTATATTAATTTCTTTATTTCTTTTGGAAATAAAATTGTATTTCTCTTACAAATCTTTTGTTTATAACTACTTACTACACTAACATGTGGAGTAGAAAAGTATTGTTTTATTAAATGGAAGGAATGAATATTGGATCAATTAATAATCTAAATCCAACTAGACCACCTATATTTTATGGGAAGGATTATGAGTACTAGGGAGATTGAATGAAGAAATTTGTTATTAATACTGGAGTGGACAACTTTATCATGCTTACAGGAGTTTATAAAATTCCATACAAGGAAGTTAGTACCTTCACTAATCAAGAGAAACAAGAATATCAACTGAAATACAAGGCACACAATACTTTGTCATGTTACATGACCATAAATATATATAGCCAGATATCATCATGTGAAGAATCCAATTGTATCTAGAAGAAATTGGAAGTCACCCATTTTGGTACATCTAAATTTAGAGAAACAAGAAGAAGCAATGATTCGAGTAGAATATCATGGGTTTATTTTTCCTTATAAAGAACCAGTATGCAAGGTTCAATAAAGGTTTATGACAATCATCAACAGTCTAAAATCTATTGGATCTAAAGGTCTTGATGATGAATCACTTGTAGACAATATTATTGATATTATGCCTAAAGAGTGGGAATCAAAAAGAACAATTATTGATGAAAACGGGAAGGTTTATCAAATCACTCTTGATGAGTTATTTGGAACTCTACTTCAGCATGAGACTAGAATGAGAAGAGATGCTGATTTCAATAAGAATAATAATAGTAATGGGAGTGTATCTTTTCCTACTATTAAAGATAAGACACCAAAAATTATAACAAGATCCAAAGCTAAGAAAGTTGTTGATTAGTCAAAATCAAGTGATAGTGATCACTCAGATAAGGAGTTAGCCAATCTTGCTTGAAGGATGAACAAGGTTGTTGGAAAGAAATAATTTCAATATAGATTCAAAAATAAATATAGAAAAGAAAATAAAGATTCCTAGGTCACTTGTTATGAATGAAAAAGAGAAGGTCATATTATACCAGATTGTCCTCTACTAAAAAGAAACTATAGAAAGGATAAACATTCTAAAATAAAAATGAAAAGGTATTTCAAAGAAAAGACAAATAAAGTTTTTAAAGTAAGTGATACTTGGAGTGAATGTTTTGGTGATTCATCAGACAAATCCTCATATTACGAATCTTCTGATCAGAGAAATATTGGACTCATAGCTACACTACCAATTGAAAATCATTTCTATATGGTTAAGGTACACAATGATGAAAATCTTACAAATGTATCTTTAAATGAAAAATTACCCTAATAAAAAAATTCTTACTCCTTGGATAAAGAATCTTCCTCAGTAGAGGAAAATTTACCTTCCTTTATAGAAGTTTCTAGATGATCCAAATTACTAGAGAATGAAAATTCTAAACTCAAGAAACATCTGGATAAGGAAAATTATAGAATATCTATTCTTACAAAAGAAGTAACAGATCTGTCAAAAGATCTTGATCATAAAACTCTTGATTTTTAAAATACTTCAAAGTATCTTAAAGAAGTAAGTTCTGAGATGGATAGAGTTTATAAAGACCTTGAACAACTTGTTTTTAGGAAGAGTGTTTTTGAAACAAAAACTAATTCCAAAAAAGTTCTTGTGAGAATGATAATTTAGTCATTAGACTAAAATCCAAAATCTATTCTCTTAAGAAACTTTTATCAAACTTTACCAGTGGTAAGGAAAACTTTGATAAGATGTATTCTCAAATTATTCTTTTAAGGAACACATTTGGATTTGGATACACTCACTCAAAACCTTTTTTTAGAAATAACTATTTTGTTCCTAAAAGTGCATTTTTTTGTATGAAATGTCAATTTAGTGGACATTGGGAAAGATATTGTTCTATTAATAAAACTAAATATTTAGGATTTCACAAAGCCCATTTTTTAAAACAAATGTGGATTCCCAAAATTCATTTATCTAACATTTCCATATCCAAACAATATTGGGTTTAGAAAAACTAATTATTTCTTTTTCAAGAAAATAAGAAGTGTACCAACAACAAGAAGATTTTCTACATGGATAGTGGTTGTTCTAGACACATGATAGGTAAAAAATATTTCTTTGAAAATATTATTGAAATGAAATGTGGAAGAGTGACCTTCAGAGAATGCTCTGGGAGATATCACTAGTATAGGTAATATTGTTCTTTTAGGAAAAGTTTTAATTTCAAATGATTTATTTGTAAAATGTATTAAGCACAACCTTATAAGCATAAGTCAATTTTGTGATGAAGGTTACCTTGTGAATTTTAGGAATGATAAATGCTTAGTTCACAATTCCAAGGATGAATTCATTCTTTAATCCTATAGACATGAGAATGTATACACAATAAACATAGAAGACCTTAGAAGCCAAGACTTACATTGTTTAAGTAAAATAGAAGACAAATCATAGTTATGGAATAGAAGTTTAGGATACCAAAACCTAATGAACCTTTGTAGTTTTCAAAGAAAAAACTTTTTAATGATCTACTAAATCTTAGGTATTATTCTTAATTTTTTTATCCTTTTCAATATAGAAGGAAAAATAAAACTAGCTTTAAATCAATCAATAAAGTTTCAACATCTAATGCATTATAGTTGGTACACATGGATATTTTCAGTCCCATGAAAACTAGAATAATTGGAAGAAAATATTGTGTATTTGTTTTAGTTGATGATTATACTAGATACACATGGTTCTATTTGTTGTACCTCTCGTACCCCTCGTGGTTTAATTTTCTTGATCACAATCACTCTCTTATTTATCTAATCTTGTTTTAAGTGTTTTTGTTGATAGGCAAAAGGTTGCCAAGGAATTGGGCCAAGAAGGACTAAAAGTGGACTCTCTGATTCTATCGGCCAACCGGTGGATGACCACCGGCCAGCCGGTGGTGCCTGGGCAGAAGGCATCCCCTCTGTCCAGACCATCGGCCAACCGGTGTCCCATCACCGGCTAGCCGGTGGAACCCAGACAGAAGGGACACCTACTGTCTCACCACCGGCCAACTGGTGGCCTCCTCACCGGCCAGCCGGTGGTGCCTGGGCAGAAGGCCTCTCCTTTTTCCAAGCACCGGCCAACCGGTGGCACTGTACTGGTCAGCCGGTGGAGCCAGTCAAACTAGCCGTTGGGCTTTGACCAGCCTGCTCCCAACGGCTCCGAAGACTTTTCCAACGGCTCCAAAGACCCCGAACGGCCATATGAGGGTTCCCCCTCTATAAATAAAGGACTAGGAAGCCCCGGAAATTAAGTGGAATAATAACAAAGCCAACGGAATCCAACAGACACATCTTTCATCATTTGGCAAACCTCCGGCGGATTCCTTCAAGAACCCTCAATTGCTCCAACCCACTTCCACATCCAAGGAGCGCCATCAAAGAAGCTTGGGAGCGCTCTTCATCAACTTCATCAATCCTTTGGCGCCCAAGGCTTCTCCTCATACGGTTTTTCTTGTTTTATCTTTTTGAGCATCAATTTGGGTTTGTGCCTACAAACCCCTCTTTCTCTCATATTCCTTTTGTTTGGGTTTTCACACCACCTTCAAGGTGTGAAGAGGTTAGTCAAGCCTTCCCTTTAAAAGTCTTGAGTCATAGGTGAGCTAGCCTTCACCTGTAAGAAGGCTAGTGGGTTCTTGCTCAACCATTAAAAGAAAGCTGTAATAGGTTCTAGACTACCTTAAAGTCTAGTGGGTTTCTTGCTAAAACCATTAAAAAGAAAGCGGTAGTAAATATCTCAACGGTTGAGTTGGGAGTGGAGACGTAGGCTTTGGTTGAAGCCGAACTCCGTTATCAAGTTTTGTGTCTTGCCTCTTTTATTTCCACTGCACTTTTTACTTTGTTTTTAAATTGTTATTATTTTTTGAAAAGGCAATTCACCCGCCCTCTTGCCATCACTCTCCGTCCAAACAATTGGTATCAGAGGAAAAATTTGAGTAATACCCTAACCGGTTTCAAATTCAAGATCCTTTGTGATGGCTTCAACTTCTTTCGCCCCCGAAGGCTATTCTTTGGGTCGTGCTCCATTCTTTGATGGAACCGACTATACTTATTGGAAAAACCGCATGACCACTTTTCTTAGAAGTATAGGTTATCCTATTTATAGAATTGTCATGCATGGTTACTCTCTCTCTTCTCCCGATGAATCCAAATGGACTCAAGCCGATATTAAAAATTTCGAGCTTGATGGCAAAGCCATGAACGCTCTTCATTGCGGCCTTGATCGTAATGAATTCAATCGAGTTTCCACATGCACTTCATCTCATGAGATCTGGAAACTATTGGAGGTTACCCATGAGGGGACCAACAAAGTCAAGGATACTCGATTGGATATGTACCGTCAAGATTTTGAGTCTTTTACCATGCATACATCTGAAAATATTACTGATATGTTTACTCGTTTTACTGACGTTTGCAATGGAAGAAAATCTCTTGGAGATGATGTTTCTGCAGAAACGATGGTCAAGAAGATCCTTTGGATCTTACCAAGCACATGGGCACCGAAAGTCACAGCAATCCAAGAAGCAAAAGACATCAAGAACATGCCGGTCTAAGAGCTCATCGGATCCCTCATGACCTACGAGATCACCATGAGGAGGCAAGCTAAAAAGGAAGGAAAAACGATCAAAGTTCCAAATAACATCGCCTTCAAAGTTCAAAAAGAATAAAGCTCCTCCTCCTCATCATCTTCCTCTTCAAGCGGCGATTCAGAAATAGAGAATCTTGCCCGCAAAATGCACATATTCATGAAGAAGCACAAGAAGAAGAAATCCCGCAAGGCTCAACCCAACGAAAAATTCGAGCCCGAGGTAACATGTTACGGGTGTGGCAAGAAAGGCCATTACAAGCCCGATTGTCCACTCAGCAAGAAAAAGGCCAAGCAAAAGGAAAAGAATAAGGCATTCAAGGCCAGATGGAGTGATAGCTCCACATCCTCCTCCTCCTCCTCAAGTGACAACGGTAAAAAATGCCTAATGGCATTTCATGAGGTATCCTCTTCTGACTCCTCATCCTCTAGTTCTTCAAATTATTTCAATCATTTATCTTATGAGGATCTCCAACATGCTAGAGATCAATTGGAGGAAGGTTTTCACGAACTTTCTTCCAAATTTATTTCTTTAAAAAAGAATTTCAAAAAACTTTTTTCCGAAAAGGAACAACTTCTCAGAGAAAAGGAGGAGTTGTCCCTCAAGATCCAAAACATTACCGATGTTGATTTTATGGAATCAACAATCAAGGATTTAAGGGAATCCCTAGCTAAGTTCACCGAAGGAGAACATAACCTCTCGAAGCTCCTTGGTTCCCAATGCGTATCTAGAACCACCCAAGGGCTTGGCTATTCCAAGCAATCTTCCTCTTCCCATGCTCCAACTATTTTTGTAAGGGGGAGCTCCCAATATAAATTTTGCAACTATTGTAAAAAACCCGGGCACTTAATTTATGAGTGCGATTGAAAAAATGCCCGGTATGAAAGGCCCAAAACCATTTCCTTTAATGATGAATTTCATAGGAGAAGACCCGCCACTAGACAAGTTTGGATTGAAAAATCCCTTTTACCGAGTCTCACCAGACCAAAATTTGTCTCGGTTCTAAAATCCTCTCCCCGGTGATTTGTTGTTTTTATTTAGGGGGAGTTAGGATCGTTTAAGCCTTTTTTATTTATATTCAAAACTTTCAATTCAAAACCTTCAATTCAAAACTTTCAATTCAAAACTTTCAATTCAAAACTTTCAATTCAAATCTCAAAAATTTCAATTGGTTTAAAAACTCTATCTTGTTTTTCAACCTTTCCCTCAATCAAGTTTTATGCCCCGTGCTATTTTGATAATCACAAAGGGGGAGAAATTCTTGGTTGATTGGGGGAGAAGTCTATTTCTCTCATGCTTTGCTTTTATTTTCAATTTATCTTTTAAAGCATTCCTCTCATTTCAATCTTTTACATTGCTTGTTTTTAGTGATTGTGAGCATCAAAATAGGGGGATATTTTTGTTCCTCTCGTACCCCTCGTGGTTTAATTTTCATGATCACAATCACTCTCTTATTTATCTAATCTTGTTTTAAGTGTTCTTGTTGATAAGCAAAAGGTTGCCAAGGAATTGGGCCAAGAAGGACTGAAAGTGGACTCTCTGAGTCTACCGACCAACCGGTGGATGACCACCGGCCCGCTGGTGGTGCCTGGGCAGAAGGCATCCCCTCTGTCCAGACCACCGGCCAGCCGGTGGTGCCTGGGCAGAAGGCATCCCCTCTGTCCAGACCACCGGCCAACCGGTGTCCCATCACCGGCCAGCCGGTGGAACCCAGACAGAAGGGACACCTACTGTCTCACCACCGGCCAACCGGTGGCCTCCTCACCGGCCAGCCGGTGGTGCCTGGGCAGAAGGCCTCTCCTTTTTCCAAGCACCGGCCAATCGGTGGCACTGTATCGGTCAGCCGGTGGAGCCATTCAAACTATCCATTGGGCTTTGACCAGCCTTCTCCCAACGGCTCCGAAGACTTTTCCAACGGCTCCGAAGACCCCGAACGGCCATATGAGGGTTCCCCCTCTATAAATAAAGGACTAGGAAGCCCCGGAAATTAAGTGTAATAATAACAAAGCCAACGGAAGCCAACAGACACATCTTTTATCATTTGCAAACCTCCGGCGGATTCCTTCAAGGAACCTCAATTGCTCCAACCCACTTCCACATCCAAGGAGCACCATCAAAGAATCTTGGGAGCGCTCTTCATCAACTTCATCAATCCTTTGGCGCCCAAGGATTCTCCTCTTACGGTTTTTCTTGTTTTATCTTTTTGAGCATCAATTTGGGTTTGTGCCTACAAACCCCTCTTTCTCTCATCTTCCTTTTGTTTGGGTTTTCACACCACCTTCAAGGTGTGAAGAGGTTAGTCAAGCCTTCCCTTTAAAAGGCTTGAGTCATAGGTGAGCTAGCCTTCACCTGTAAGAAGGCTAGTGGGTTCTTACTCAACCATTAAAAGCAAGCTGTAATAGGTTCTAGACTACCTTAAAGTCAAGTGGGCTTCTTGCTAAAACCATTAAAAAGAAAGCGGTAGTAAATCTCTCAACGGTTGAGTTGGGAGTGGAGAAGTAGGCTTTGGTTTAAGCCTAACTCCGTTATCAAGCTTTGTGTCTTGCCTCTTTTATTTCCGCTGCACTTTTTACTTTGTTTTTAAATTGTTATTATTTTTTGAAAAGGCAATTCACCCCCCCTCTTTCCATCACTCTCCGTCCCAACACTATTTTCTAGCAAAGAAATATGAATCCTTTTTAAATTTCAAAACCTTTTGAGACCAAGTTAAAAATGAGAAAAACCTACCATTTATAACTATTCGTAGTGATCATGGTGGAGATTTTTCAAAATTTATATTTTAAAACCTTTTGTAGTAAGAAAGTTAATAATCATAATTTTTCATCTCCAAGAACCCCTCATAAAAATGTTGTTGTTAAAAGAAGAAATTGTATTCTTAAATATATAACAAGAACTATGTTGAGTGAATACTCAATTGCTAAGTATTTCTGTGCTGAAGCTATTAGTATTGTATGGTATACTATAAATTTTGTTTTGACTATACCTTTTATTAATAAAACACCTTATGAATTGTGGACTGGTCAAAAACCTAAAGTTTCATACTTTAGAGTGTTTGGATGAAAAGTATTTATATTGAATACAAAAGAAAATTCACACAAGTTGGAACCCAAATCCAATGAAGGAATCTTTATAGGTTATTCCAAAACTTATAAGGCTTATAGGGTTTTCAATAAAAACTCATGTATTGTTGAAGAAATAGTGCATGTTAAATTTGATGAAATAGACCCCTTTGTTTTTAAAAAATCCTTACCTATATCAACTGATGTATTTTTACAAATTTATTATCAACCTATGATTGAAAAATATTTTGATAAGGGGAATATTCAAGAAAATGTTTCTAAAACATTTACCCCAGAAGACTTTATATCTTATGTTGATGAACATGTTTTATAAAACCCAGATAAATTTTTTCTTAAAAATCATTCTATTGATAATATCATTGGTGATATAAATCAACATTTAAGGACCAAAATTCAATGAGAAATTAAATAGAACATCTTAATTTTCTATCTCAATTTGAACCTAAAACTCCAAGTGAAGCCTTAGGTGATAATGATTGGATTAAAGAAATGTAAGATGAACTAAATGGATTTGAAATGAATCAAGTCTTGACATTGGTTGAAAGACCTAAAGAAATAAAAATAATTGGTGTAAAATGGGTTTTCAGAAACAAATGTGATGAAAATGGAGTTATTTTAAGAAATAAAGCAAGACTTGTTATTAAAGGCTATAATCAAAAAGATGGAATAGAGTATGAAGAAACCTATTCTATGATAGCTAAAATTGAATCTAATCTAATTCTACTAGTCTTTGTAGCATACTTTAATTTCAAATTTTTCAAATGGATGTTAAATATGATTTTCTCGGTGGTTTTATTCAATAAGAAGTTTTTGTTGATCAACCCCCTATTTTTTATATCCAAAACATCCTGATTATATTTTTTAACTTACAAAAGCTTTGTATGGCCTTAAACAAACCCCTAAAGCATTGTATGATAGACTCAGAGGATTTATTTTACAAAACAATTACAAAAGAGGTATTGCTGATCCAAATATTTTTATAAAAATGGAAAAAAAATGTTTTAATAGGTCAAATTTATGTTGATGACATTATATTTGGCTCAACTCAACAATCCTTAACTGATTCCTTTGCAAATCTAATGAAAAATGAGTTCAAAATGTGTATGATGGGTGATTTAACATTCTTTTTAGGTTTTAAAATATATCAAAAACCAGAAAGAACCTATGTATCCCATATAAGTATATCAAAGACTGATTAAAAAATTATGTATATGACAATACTAAAAGTATTAGCACTCCAATTGGTACATCAAATGCACTTGATCTTGATGAAGATTGGAAACTAGTGGATCAAACAACTTTTAGATGTATGATAGAAAATTTGTTATAATTAACGGCTAGTCTTCCAGATTTAATGTTTTCAGCATGGTAATGTGCAATATACCACTATAATCTAAAATAATCTCATTTAAAAGTAGTGAAAAGAATTTTTCGTTACTAAAAGGGAACTATAAATTTATGACTATTCTATTCTTATGGAAATGATTTTGTTTTGAAAATTTTTTCACATGCTTACTTTGGTGGATATAGAATGGATAGAAAGAGTATATTCAGAACTTGTAATTTTTCAGAAGATTCTTTGGTTTTTTGGTCATGCAAGAAACAACACTCTGTAGCACTCTCCATTGCTGAAGAAGAATATGTAGCAGGTAGAAGTTTCTATGCTCAGGTGTTGTGGATGAAACATACACTCATTGACTATGGCATGAGTTTCTCAAAAACTCAAATACTATGTGACAATACTAGTTCCATTTCTCTTAGTAAAAACCCTGCACACCACTCACATGCAAAACACTTAGATAATATACATCACTTTCTTAGGGATCACACACAAAAAAAGAGATATTGTTTTAAAATTCATTGAAACATAAGAACAACATCCTGAAATTTTTACAAGACCATTATCTTTTGATATATTTTAATACATTAAACAAAAACTAGGAATGATCACTATAAAGTAATCATTCACATCTATTTCTTATTTAAGCCATCTCCTTACACTGAGTTACTCCTTTTTCAAAGGGGAGTATATTTTATCAGTTTCACTTTTTGTTTTATAGTTTTATCGGTTTAACTTTTTGTTTTACAGTTTATCGGTGTCAGTTTTTGGTTTACATTTTATCGGTTTCACTTTTTGTTTTACAGTTTATCGGTTTCACTTTTTTGTTTTACTGATAATCGGTTTTACTCTTTAAGTTTTCCTTTATAGGTTTCTGAATTTTATCAGTTTTATGTTTTGGTTTAAAAAAATTTGGTAATATATTTACACTATCAATATTGAATAATCTAGTCATTTATAAACGATCTATATTGCATTACTTTATCAGTATTGAAAATTTGGTTTTGGATTACCTTGTCGGTACTAAAATATCAATATTGGTATGGCACTATTTTTGTTGATTATTCTATCGGTTATCATTCTTCTTGTAGATATTGTTCCTCGTAGGTCGTCTGGATTGCAATAATGAGAGGGTATGACACCTGACATCGATACATGCCTGTGCATGCATGGGAATGCCTAGCTAAAAATCCATGCGAAGGTGGAGAGCTGATTTCACGATGAAGATGCTAGGGAGGAGCTGTTCCAAGTAGTTAGTCTAGGTTGTATATAATGTTTGAATTCTACGGGCAAATGAATTCCTCTAAGGACTAAGGGCCATGTAATACTTACACATACGGTCCTTGTAAGGGTTCCACCTCACCCCTTGAAAGGTGGATTATCAAAAATCAATAAAAAATGAAGGCCTTCGGGCCATTGGATGAGTACCAGCCTATTTGATTTTATCGGTTTTAGATTTTCTATCCATTTTCATAAGAACATTATACTAAAAACAAAATATCTATCCTATTACTCTGATAGGTACATTTTCTAAAACCTTAATTTGGTAGTTTTAATGGTTGTTTCACATTTCTTTATTTTAATTCCTAAATGGTTTCACTATGAATATAATTTTCCCATCAAATAAAACGTCAGGAGTTCAAAACCATTATTAACCATTAGATCTCTTAGATCTAATCATGACCATAAATTATCCTTAAGAGAATTTATCCCACATCGATTTCTTCTATGTTCTCTTCCATGAAAATATACTCTATAAATAGTCATCAAGGTTCTATCAGATCTCACCCCACTTTTCGTAATCAAAGATCTTCTCATCTTTTTTAATCAGCAGGATCTTCAGGGTGGGAGTTATTATTTCATGTCTGAGTCTTTAGTTTCATCTATGAAAGAAATGCCTCCAAATAATTTCTATTCCGTGTATTTATATGATGAAAGTTTGGTCTCTCTAGATTTTTATGAATATTTTGATTCTTCTTTGAACATAATTATAAGTTTTCAAGGCTGTGAATAAATTTTTGTGGAAAGACCAAGTTCTAATCAAGATCATGTCTATCATGATGAACTGTTATAATTGTATGAATCATTACAGATAGACAATGATCATAAGATTTATTTTAAGATGTATGAAGAGACTTATAAAACCTCTTCAAAGAAATTTTCTATGTTTCTAGATGTTTTATTTTAGGTAGATTCATTATGTCCTTATCATAAGTTACCAGAAGCTGATGGAACCTTTCATAGGTCTAAAGCCAAAGAAATATTTTTTGAGATTCATGATGACACAATAAAAGTAAGTCATTTATCATGAGATAATAGACTCATATCCCTTTGTATGAAAGGGTTTTTGGTGCCGATAAAAGGTGATAAGGAAACTTTTAATGTTCTAGATGTGTATGTGCTTGACTACTTGGTCAAAATGTGGAAGTTTAACCTTATGGGGTTTTATTTTCCAAACAATTAAGAAACTCAAATCTGGTGGTATAAAATATATGATTATCATGTTTCCTTTCATTATTAGTAAGTTTCTAAAAGAGTGGTTGGGTTTGTATAATATTTTAATTAACTCATATCCGACTTTCTTCAAAGAACCCTTAATTAGCACGGATATGGTAAGAAATCTCAAATTACGTTTCAATTCTGAATTGAAAATGTTTGAGAGAGATCCGGATGCTAAGAAAGAAAGGATGATGTTGAAGCTAGTGAGAAACCTTTTAATCCATCCAAGTCATCTTAGAACAAAAGAAAGGAATTTACGGCTACAACTCCAAAACCCTCAAAGAAACATAACACTGTATCTGATAAGGTTGTTGTTGAGTATAGGAAGAAAAAGAAAGAAAGGAAAGAAGGGGATCCTCAGTTTGGATTGGATCCAGATGAAGCTTTGGATTTAAAAGTAAGGTTTTAATAGGATTTGAAAGAAGAAGATAGAAATAAGAGATTGAATAAAAGAAAGGATGATTCTATTGATATTGATAGTATTCTAAGAATTTACCAGTAATCAAAATTTGCAATTAAAATAAGCGACCCATCTGGTAAAAATCAATCGGTTCCAATAGGAAAAGGCAAGGAGAAACAAGTTTCCGAATAATCAGCTATACAATCTCTTACAGAAGAACAATAAGAAAAATTACAATAGGAACATTATCAAGAAGAACAACAACATGAAGAAATATAAGTCAAAGAAAAGGAAGTTACAAAAAGAGAAGTTATACCATAGAGTCATCTGAAGTACTATATTTTGTTTATCCATATCCAGATCCACAACCATCCAAAAAAGTATCTCAAAAGGTTTCCTCCAAGAGATTCATTCATATTTTTGATAAAGAAGAAGATGAAGAAGAAGAAGAGGAAGAGGAAGAATTTGATAATAATCGGAACTATCCATCTCAAGTTATCGTTATTGAGACTACTTTTGGTTATCTCCCACAATTTGCTGAGGACATAGATATTGAATGGAAAATCACTATGAAAGGGGTTTAATACATTGAACAAGCTTTGAATAAATTGTAGAAGTCATTACCTTTTATTCTAAAGGTTGAAACCTGGTTGGAAATTCTTTCAAATTCCCATAATGATAGAACGGATTCTGTCAAGGTTTTGATGGACAAGTTTCTAAGTATTGAATCCAATTTCAAGATTTTTAAGGTACATTCTATTGAGCACGGTAAGGCTTGAAATAAAGTTATGAAGTGGTATTATAACATTGATGAAAGCCTAAATAATCATCTAGACAAGCAGGAAGAATTGGTACATTTGTTAAACAAAGTCAACTCTCTTTATCTAAATATTATTAGTGATTTTAATAAAGAGTGTGAAGAATTTCAAAGACCCGGTACCTCAAAAGAAGTAGACTCAAAAGTGTATGAGAGTTTAAAGGAAAGTTTCGAAGACAAGAGTAATGAGTTAGTTTTACTCTCTAATGGTGTGGCTATATTATAAAAAGTTTATCAACTCATGATGGATTATTTCAATAACAAGGAAGTAAGGCTTGAAGATCAGGAAGCTATTAATCAACTTCATGAAGATCGGCCCTAGAAGCAAGAAATGATTATTGCTGAACGGGATGAAAAGATGAAGTCCCAACTAGAATCCCTTGACAAGATCATGGAGGATAGAAAAGATTTCAAGAAGATGAAAATATCATTGTTTAATCTTTTGTAAAAACAAAAGGGAAAAGAATGAAAGTTGAACTCTTATTGTAATAAAATTTTTCTTCATTGTTTCGTACTCTATTTATCTAACTCTTTGAAGGAAATAAATTCATTCCCTTATTCTTTTTGAAAATCACAAAGGTGGGAAATGACTTTGAAAAGAAAGATTTTTTTTCTGAATGTCTGATTAAGGGAGATATGTCATAAGAAAAAATAGATATAATACGATCCCTTGTGAGTTGTTTATACCATGGGTGGTATTAATTGTATTCACAAAACATAGGGGGAGATAAGTCTTTATTATTTGTTATTCTGTTGGATTTTATTTTGTTTTGTACTTTCCAAAAAGGGGGATATTGTTGAGTCAAAACGTATTTCCAATTTTCCTTTAATCATTTGTTTTGGAAATTAAAAACCATACATATAGTAATCACATATATTGTTTACCATGTATGTTGTTTTAACAATCGTAATCACTTAATTTGTTCTTTTTGTCTAATGTGTCCTTATGAAAGTCAGGTTTGTTGTTCATACACATTGATTTATATGATGTTTCAGGAATCGTAATCTGACTGTTTATTGTATTGTGATCAGGAATCGTAACCTGATTGTGTATTTTATTATAATCAAGATAAGTATAATATCTTAACCACATCATACCCATACTTCGTAACCAAGTTAAGTACTGCATCATATCGATATCATAACTAGGTTAGATTCTAAATCATAATCAAGTATCGTAATCTTGACATCATAACCAGGTTAGATTCTAAATCATAATCAAGTATTGTAATCATGATATTGTAACCAGGTTAGATTCTAAATCATAATCAAGTATCATAATCATGATATTATAACCTGGTTAGATTCAGAATCGTAATCAAGTATCATAATCACAATATCGTAACCAGGTTAGATTCTCAATCATAATCAAGTATTGTAATCACGATATCATAACCAAGTTATGCATCATATTCTTATTTTGTATTGTATCCAATCATCATAACCAAATTAAATATCATGTATCGTAAAAAAGTTAAGAATCGTAACAAAGTTTTAATTTGTGATCGATATGTATTGTTACCATGATGAGACTAGAAAAGAGTTTATGTATCACAATTATTAAATACATTACATTATTTTCATCACTTCAATATCGATTGCATGTATCTCATATTATTTTTCTTATACTTTTCGACTTACTACTTTCTAAATAAAAATATGTCATTGAGTTGGTTATTTACCAATTAAAACGATGTCATGTATTCTACTTTGTTTTGACCATTACAATTCCAGGTTTCCAAGTCCCTCAGAGTTTTTGGTGAAATATGATCGTTGGAGAAAATTTGACAATTGAAACCTAAATCCAATAAATAGGAGGTCATTCAAACTAGAATAGATAACTTTTTCTTCTAACTAGTTTTAGAGAAAGATATTGTGACTTAACTCTTTCTTCGTTTTAAAGCCTTGACGGTACAAGAAGTGAACAAATTCTTCTGTGTTCTTTTATTCCTATAAGTTTTTTGTTTCTTCTTTGTGTGACCAATCATTGTGGTAAATATTGTGGGCTTCTGGGGATAGGAAGATGATCAACCAATCATCTTATCGATAGCCTTCAATTTCTTAAAGTACATAGGTGTTAATTACCTTTGTAATTGAGGACTTCTGGGGATAGGAAGATATCCATATCGATCTTTATATCGAGGGATTACCAAGGTGGTGGTAAGACATACCTTCTATCCTAGGTGAAAGGATACTCTTCTCTTTGGGTTAAAAATAATTTTAAAAATTTTATATTTCTATTGATATTTATATTAGAAAGGTAATGGTATTGTTTTCACTTTCTTTCTAGATCTAATTTAATTGTAATTGTTTCAATTACGATTCATATTGTATTGAGAGATTCTATATGATATATGGTAGAGTAATTAAAATTTGTTTTACTCTAATCATTGTATTAACTTCAAATACAATTGTTTTATAATACTTATAGTATTACAAATTTTTATTTCCATTGGA
Source organism: Viscum album (assembly GCA_963277665.1). NCBI lineage: Eukaryota > Viridiplantae > Streptophyta > Magnoliopsida > Santalales > Viscaceae > Viscum > Viscum album. The sequence continues at coordinate 210,025,100 of OY728155.1, read as the reverse complement.
TCCAAGACCTCTATGGTCTATTGTTTTCATTGTGAATTATATTAGTTTTAGACCTCTTAAACTAAGTTCTTTCTTATGTGTTTAAATTCAATGTTTTTAAACATACCAATCATCCCCCTCTTGTATTGTATCATCTAATATACATATACATCTATATTTTGATCCTAAAAATACTATGGTTAATTAGGATAAAGGGTTAATTAATTTTGGGAGTATATATTTTATCGTATAGATAACCATTAATTGAAAAGTAATTTGATGGATAAGTGATTAAGGTTATTTTAAATTAATTTCAACATATTGGGAACATTATATAATTATGGTAAACAAAAATATTTTTGTATAAGGTGAAATGTTATTTGAGGAATAAAGGTTGAATTATATTTTGGAAATATATATGATTTTATTATGTCTTTATGATGATTCAGTTTATTTATGGAAAATATTGACATATTTTAAGATTATAAGATTAGGGAATATGAATTTTTGGTATGAATTTAGGAGTGATTCATGTTATTGGGAGAATAATATTAAATTTATCTTGGATGAATATGTGGTCAAATAATTCTAATATTTGGGTTATAGTTTTGGCTTTATTTTTTTTGAAGAATTTTAAGTTTAGTTATTTATGGAATGATTTGAGTTGAATTGTTTTTATTAGATGAGGATTTGGAAATTAATGTATTATTTCTTTAGATAGGATATTATCTTGTCTAATACTAACCAATTTTGGTCTTTAACAATGGATAGAAAAATTATAAATTACTCTTAATACTTTTAATGATAATGTGATCCATTGAAATTTAATTTTAGTGTTTTGGACATCAAACATTTATCAAGGTTATTTATCATTTATAATATAAGATGAATTGGAGTTGGATAGCTGCTCAAAACAAAACTGAAGGAAACGATTATTCTTATGGTATTGAAAGAAATCAAGTAGGTATATTTCTCTTATTCTCCAACTTCATGGAAAAATAATTCCTCAACTCAAGTAAGAGGATGATAAATCTATTCAGATTTATATGTAAATTATTGCTCAACTATGATGGTAAGCTTTATAAAACTCTTAATCTAGAATTATTTTCATTATAGTAAATGAATGATTTAATAAATATTATGGAAATGGTAAATTTCATAGTCTAAACCTAAACATTAAATTTATCTTCAAAATAAATTTTCTTTTAATTTGGATTAAAAGGTATTTCTTACCACTTATATCTATATATATATATTTCACCCCTTAGTATTGATTCTAAACATTTATTAAACCATTTTTATAAAAAATAATAAAATATTTTGAAGTAAATTTTTCTTTATAGGGGTAGAATGTAACACACCAAGATTTTAGTTTAAAAAAACTATATCTGATTGTGTGTACCACACACAACACCTATATTAAAGTGAATTATGATATAATATTAAAATATTATTATTTAAACATGATAGATATAACCTAAAAATTGAATTGGAGGGTATGAAAAGGAGTAACCACACAATGAAATATATCTAGAAATATTTTTATTAATGTATTGATTAATTCCTAGGAAATAAGAACATAATTTTATATAGGATCATATAATATTAAAAGAGATATTTTTCAGAAAACTAATTTATATAAACAAGGATTTTTTATCAAAATAAATTTAGTTAATCTCTATAGATGAATGGTTTTAATGAACTTTGTTGATCAAATATATATATACAAAAAAATAGAATTCATCTAATGGGTATTACTATACAATTAATTAGAGTAAATTTATTTTATACTTTGAAGATACATTTTCATTAAAAATGCATTTTAATGCATTTTGTGAGTGGATATTATGATTAGTTTATACCAATTTTGGAAATTTTATTTGATAAAATGGAAATAAAGTTTTAAATCATCATGTCAAAATAATATTAAGATTTATTTTTGTGATATTTCTTAATATTTTTATTTTTGTGGGAATAGTGAAAAATACTGATTTTGCAAAAAACTGTCATTTCTTTTTAATCAAAGAAATTAAAATGTTCCTTGATTTGATATTTGATTCAAAGTAAGATATTTAAAATTTTATTAAATACAATCCAATTAATTCCAATAAAATTGATATTATTCTTTATTTTTTGTATAAAATAATTTTTATGCATAAAACGGGCATTTTTTCTACAAATGGATTTTTGTTGCATTTTGTGAGCATGTATTGGGATTAATTTATACTAATTATGAAAATTTAATAAAAATAAATGATTTAATATTTGGAATAAAGTGGTTGAAATTATGAAATATGGCCTAATGCATTTTTAGTCCTAATGAATAGTAACCATGGGTTAAAAGTTAATCGTTACGATAAAAGGAAAAATGGGTTAAACGATATTAAAACTATGAGATAATGTCTAAAAACAAATCCAAAACTTGAATTTTTTTTGGATAATTTTAATTTTTCCATAACTATTATATATTATAAAATATTAAATTTTGGTTTCACTTGACTATGATTGAAACCTTTATATTATTTTAAGTAAAGAGTAATTACAAAATGTTACTCTCCCTCACATATTATGTTTTCATGATCTGTATATATATATAAATGATATAAGTGTTAATATAGATTATAAATTTGATTAATAATAAAATATATTAATTAAATTATTTTTTTAAAATTTTTTAGTGATGGTGTAATTACCTAGAATGTTTACCCAACGTCGACATAGTTCCTGTCTAAGCAGGAGAAACAAATGAGTAAATGATTTTAAAGACATTAAAAGTAATATGGTTTGGATGAATTATGGTGTTATATGAATAATATATATAATTATGTGAGTTATTTTATTATATATCTATTTTAATTATAATTCATTTGTTACATTGATTTGTTTGACGTTTAAGTTTTAAAATAGTCTCGAAAATGACCTTAGATGGTAAGTACAATTTCAAAATTATTTTAAAATAATTATAAAATCATAAAAGATCCTACAATTAATCAATTTAATGGTAAATTTTGGATCCTTTCGTTCATGGTTTAGGGATGTTCCACTTTACATCTTTTAAAATTACTTTCATGACCCTTAAATATTGAAAAATGTGAAAATTCTGTTGATTGTTTCTTATAAAAAGTGACTCAATTCAACCCTTAAAAAATAAAAATAAATTTCAGTTGTATATGAAAAAACTACCCAAAAAACTATATAAACTTATATTATGATATCAACAAACCCATTGAGTTATGATAAACATCTCCTTCAAAGGCCTTAAGCTCAATCGAAAAGAGGGTATCTAAAGAGGAGGTAAATCTCTTAACCGGTTTCTCCTTTTTTCTTCTTCAAGCCTATAATAATTGTTATTATATAATAACATAATTATATTTTATATACTAAAATATTATTATTCTAATTGTAAAATAATTTTACATAACCTTTTCCATCCAATGTAAAATGAACACTTCACTCGTGCATTTGTGTAGGCTCCCACCTCCATGAAGTGATGTGCTTTTTTTCATCCCTAACTAATATTTCTGGTTATAATGATGTATAAAATTTATATATGTGATATTCATTAAATATTTATAATTTTATAAATTTAAAATACTATCTACTTTATTTCTCTTACACCTATTATAAAAATGAAAATGTTGATCATGTGTGTGTACAAGATACCTCTCCATAAACCAATATGCTTCATGGAAACCATACATAGATAGTTCTAAAAGTATATTTTATTTATAATTATATTAATTAAAAAAAATTAATATTATTTATATGATGAAAAATTTAAACCTTTGATCATAGTTAATGAAACAAAGTTATTTTGGGGTTACAAACCAAATGACCTCAAAATGTCTGACATAAACATAAGTAATTTTGTAACTAAATAATACATGGTAATAGATAAAATAAAAGGAATAATTATAATGAAATAAACATAAAATAGTTTTTAATCAAGTATAAAACTAATATATTCGTATTATTCATGATTTAGATAAAGTATGAAATGATTTGAGGCTTGAGGTATGAAATTTATCATCACAATTACTTTTCTTTGAAACTTATTTCATTTTCACCACATGTATTATTTTATGTATTATGTATATTTACATATGGGTATATGTTATAATTCATTTACTAAAATTAATTTTATTTAAAAATACTTTTCAATTTCTCTCCTTTAATTTTCTTTTGAATTAAAAGTTACAAAAAGATGCAATGGATTTTCTTTAAAATACTGTTTAAAAGTTCTTTCAAAGTCATTCTCTTCTATATACATGTTATTTAAAATGTTTCAAAAATATTATTATTTGGAATTTCAAAATAGTTAATGGATATTTAAAAATATCCTTTAATTTAAAATTTTTTAAAATAAATCTTTTAATTTTTTTCCATATGGGTCACTTTTGACTCTTTTTACCAAAGTAAAAAAAATATTTTTAACATATATGGGGAAAAAATATGTTCCTATCATCATTTAATTTATTTATTATCAATATTAATTTACAGGTTTCTATGGTTTTAATATAATATTATTTTCCCACTATTCCTGGTGTTTTTTATTTTTAGTTTTTTCAAAAGAAAAGGATATTTTTTTTAATTTTATAAGATAACTAAATATAATTTTTCTTGGGTAATTAAATGAAAATTTTATGGTTTTTATGATTAAAAGTGAAAGTTATAAAAAATTTTGGTTTAATGTTATGATTAAAAGTGAAATTTTTTAATTTTCTTTATTTTAAAACAAAACAATTTTGTGTTAGTAATTAATGTGGGAAAAAGGAGTGAACCAAAAACCTTATGGGACGATGCCCATTATCTGATGAGTTGGTCTGTTATTGTCCTCTATTGTATTGGATATAAAAATAGAGTTAACTACAGTATGTTATTCCTAATAGAATATGGATGGAGTTAATTACTCCTGTGAAGTTAGAGAGTAAAATTTTTTAAGTTCCTCCTAAGAGAATGTGTATGGAGTTAATTACTTCTATGAAGAGAAGTTAACTAATAATTGTTAATCATAAAAAAAATTTGGTATTATCCCATTAGGTGAACTCATAATGAAATTTTGATTCCCATGGTTCCCTATATGGTTTCTCTATGATTTAAAATGGGTTTTCATGGAAATATATTTATTTGAAAAGGTAAATAATGAGTTAATTATTTACATAAAATTTTATGATCTTATAAAGGTGAATGGTTTATTTTAATATTAACGATTTTCAGGATTATGATTTTTTTCATTACTCCTGATTATAATAATTATGAAATATTTCGGATTTGATTTTTATTTCATGATTTGGTAAATGATTATTTTGATATAAAAATTTTATTATATAAAAATGAAAAAACTATTATGGGTTTTATTGAATTTAAAATCTTTTTAACATGGATTAAGGATGTATAGGGTTATAGAAATTCCAATAGTGAAACTTCTTGAACAAAAAAATGTGACATGAATGCAACAATATTTTAAATATAATAACCTATTTTTATGTAAAATTTACATTGAATGGAGGTGTACAATTTTTATTGTAAAGATTTCATACGTAAGATTTTTTCCAGATTCTCTAAAACTCGAAACCAAAAAGATACTAAAAATTGATGAATGGGTAACCCTTGTTATATATTATTTAATTATGGGTTGTTTAAGTAAATATTCCTTATAGTCGGTATTAAAGTAAAGGTTTAGAAAATTTAAGGGTTAGGATGATTCAGATGAGGATATTTTTAAAGGTTTAGATTTCATCATGGGTTAATAAATCTAGGGTTAATAAAATTTTAAAGGAATTTATACCCATTTTTGGTTTTTTGTGATGAGGGTTTAAAATAATTAAGGTTATTTTTGGAGAAAATTATAGGAATTTACCCCTTGGGATTAGTATGTGTTTTTATTAAAAGTTTGCTTGGGGAAGAATAATTTTTATTTTTCAGGCATAAGTTGAAAGGTATCAATAACCTTTAGGGTTAAAATAATATTTAATGTTGAGGTAATTATTGTTACTTGGGATAAATGGTTAATACATTTTGGGAAGATATTTTTTATAATATAGATAACCGTGGATTGAAAACTGGTTTAGTGATCAAGTGATTAAATTTATTTTTGATGAAATTCACTATATTGGGAATATTATATGATTATGTAAAATAGAAATAATATTGGATAAGATGGGATTTTATTTTAGGGATAAAGTTTGAATTGTATTTTGTAAGAAAATATGATTTTATTGTGTATTTACGGTGATTTTTATTATTTATGGAAAATATTTACATATTTTGAATATTATATGATTAGCGTATATAAATTTTTTGTATGTGACTTTAGGAGTTATTAATATTACTTAAAGATAAATGTTATGTTGATCTTGGAAGAATATTCAGTAGAATTATTCTAATATTTGGGTTGTAATTTTTTCCTTGTATTTTTTTGAAAAGTTTTGAGGTTAGTTATTTATAGAATTATTTAAGTTGAACATTATGTGTTGTTTGGTGAGGATTTAGAGATTAATGTAGTATTTCTTCATATTGGATATTATCATATCATATGATAACCATTTTTTATCATGGTTAAGGGAAAGAAAAATTTCAAATAACTGTTAATACTTTTATTGATCTTGTAATCACTTGAAAGTTAATTTTAGTACTTCAAGCATGAAAAATTCATCATTGTTATTTATAATTTATAATATGAGATGAAGTAGTGGTGAAAAACTTCGTCAAAGGAAACTGAAGGGTAAAATTATGCTTATGGTATAAAATAAAATCAATAATTAAATTTTCTCTCATTCTTTCCCTTTAGGGTGAAATAATTCCTTAACTCAAGAAAGATAAATATAAATCTATTGAGACTTATATGGAAAATACCATTGAGTTATGAAGGAATTATTTATGAAACTCTTTCTCTATAATGAGTCTCATTATGTAAAATTAATGATTTTAGAAATAGAAAGGAAATGAAAAATTTTCTAGTCTAAACGTAGTCTTTAAAATTATTTGCAGAAAAAAATTATCAATGTGGATTAAAAGTTATTTATTTCCACTTATATATATATATATTTATCTCCCACCCCTTATAATTTATTTTGAAAATTTTTTAAATATTTTTTATCATACTTGAGATAAAATTGAAAGGATATAATTTTTGGATGAGGTAGAATGTAACACCCCATTATTTAAACTTAAAAATTAATACTATATTTGATTCTATGTACCACATACAATAACAATCTTATAACATACTATGATGTACTATTAAAATATTATCACTTAAATATGAAAGTTATAATCTAGTTGTTTAATTTGAGTCTATAAAAAGGAATAACCTCATTATGAAATATATGTAGGAATGTTTTTATAAATAAATTATTCAATTCCTAGAAAATAAGAAATCAATTTTAAATAATATTATATAATATTAATGGAGATATTTTCTTAAAAAACTATTTATATGTGCAAAGTTTTCTTTTATCAAAATAAATTAAGTTAATCTCTATATATGAATGGTTTTAATGAGATTTATATATCATATATTTACTAAAATAAATTATCATTCATCTCATAATGGTTACTAGAAAAGGAATGATTTTAAATTTAAAAATGCAGCTGACTAAAACAAGAGGTTCAGTCTCAAACCGAGACTTAGTTCTATCTACTTGGTGAACACTTTCCGCCAATAAATATATATAATTCTTTGATCCACACCCTGGATCAAGGATTACAGAATAGTATAAAAACATTCTAGATCATAAGACCTCTACCGAAGTTCTACATCGGAACTAAAACATTCAGGCCACATAGGACCTCTACCACAGTTCTATGTGGGATATAAGAGGTGTAAAAAGATGTTTGTGTGAGGATATCTTGTATCATCTAGTTCAATGCAGGAGATAGTGTATGTTTAATAGACAGCTGCACACACTACTCGAAATGTAGTGAAAATGCACAAACAGAGCATAAAATAAATAGATAGAGTTTATAAGGCTATGTGTGTTGTGAAATGAATCTTTGGACTCTTTGGATATAGTAGATGTGAGGTTTGAGTCCTCTTCTGGAAACATACACTAAAACAGAGTGTCATTGGAGCTTTATATCCAGGTTTTCAAGAAGATGGGTTTCTCTTTCTTAGTGATTGTTTTCTGCAAGGATGATTAAATATTTAGTGCACAAAAATAATCTTTTATTTCATATATATCAGGAATGAGAGTTCTTAATGTGTTCTTAGGCATGGTCTAGTATCTCTTCTCATGTTTTCTTTTCATGTTGTTCTCCTCTTCTATGCAGCTCATGCGCCAAACTTCATTTTATTATAGGTGTCTTGTGTCGGATGAAAAGAATCAAATGGTGTTACCCTGTACCTTTTACTGTCTACTAACATAGTCATTAATGTTGTTTGAAAAAATCAATAGTTAAATCAGTAGCATTAAAACACTCAAATATGATCGTTAGAGATAATTTTAAATAAAAAAAATTAAAAAGTCTGTCAACGAGTCATTCTATCAGTGACTCCTTCTATCGGTGAGTCCTTTTCTTGGTATTAGTGACTCATTCTATCGACGAGTCATTATATTGGTATTTCCATGTGTCGGTGGCTCAATGTGTCAGTGACTCTTTTTGTTCTATGTGTGAGCCAATACTTTTATCGGTGTCTCATTTATACTATCGGTGAGTCATCTATCGGTGAGTCAGTTTGTACTATCAGTGAGACATTCCTTCTATCGGTGTGACATTTCTTTTTTTGGTGTTACATTTGAACTATCGGTGGGACATTTACTATATCGGTGTCTCATTTGAACTATCAGTGAGACATTTGTTCTGTCGGTGTTAGTGACTCATACTTATCCAATTTTTTGTTTTAATTATCATAAAACATTAATGTCAATAGAAAGTGTTAAATATATAATGAAACATAAATAATCACAATTAAACATAACTAAACATGATTTATTATAAATAAATATTATTTAAATGATTGGACATGATATGATATGATTTGTGATTATTAAAATAACTAAAATAAAAAAGGGGAAACAATCTTCTATGGGCCAACAATCTCCCCATTTTTTATGATCACAAATCATGGAATTATAAAGTAAAATTAGTTTATGATTAATATTATCATTCCACTTACTATCTATCATTACTGATTTTCCTAAAAAATTAAATTTCAATAAAAAAGATATAATATTAAGAGGTAAAATAAATAAAGCCTTATTTCCTACCCCTTTATCCCCCCCCCCCTTATCTTAATGAGATGTAAAAAAGAATAATAATAATGCCTTTATTTTTATCCCCCTTTTCGTATTATCAAAATCAACAAAGAAAAATACATAACATACATATAGAGTTTCAAGATAAATGAATTTCATAAATAATGTAAAGTAGAATTAGTGGAATATACAAAAAGTATAGTTAATCAGCCCTATAAAAAAGTGATCCAAACTACTCCTTGGGATCTAGTTTGTCCTTTCCTTTTTTTAGAAGGATCAATTTTAGGTTCAGTGGATGGAGAATGAGATACTAAATGATTTGAATGAATTCTGAAGGGAGTAATTATAATGGATTCATGAACAGAAGGGGTGAGGGTAGGTTTGGTTGAAGCATAAGGCTGGATATGCACTGTGATGATAGGCCAGATCTATCTCAAATCCTAAGAAACTAACATGAAGTGAGGTTGATGTGGAAAAGCGGTACCAGGAGAGGCTAAAGACGTCTAAGGTGGTCTGAGAGGTGTAGTAACTATAAAATCTATGTATTCACTCTAAACATGTAGATATGGCTTCAAAAGATTGATGAAATCTATGATTATCTCCCCACAATATTTCATTGAATTTTCAAAATCATCCTTATTCTCCAAAAACTTGTCAAGAAGAGGTGTGAAGTCCTTCAATTTTTGAACTTGATCGTTAAAATCTATTTTCACTAGAGGAAACCTCAAATTCTCTACCAAATATTAAAAGTGTCTTGTCAAATAGTTTTTGGTATAAATCCTATTGAAGTAATAGTACACTTTCTCTTTGATCTGAGCATTTTTAGTTTCATCACTCTTGGAGAATAATATGACCATATCATGAACATGATTAGTGTTATTCTCAATAGTTGCAAGGATTTCAAGACTATAATCACCAAAAAAGATTTAATCTCTTCTCAAACTATAAATCCGACCATTTCATTGTCCAAAGATAGAGAAGGGTGAGTAGAGGTAGAAGGAATGGCAGGTGATGAGGTGTGTTCCTTAAGATCTTCAAGAATTGTCTCTAAACATTGTTTATACTAAAGGGTTTGCCCATTTATGGAAGAAACCAGTTTTCTCATCTCATTCCCAATCTTGTTATTGTTCTCAACAATCCTTTTAGTCATTTCAATTATGTTTGGTTGAATCTAAACTATAACCTTCTCTGAAACATTGATTGTATCTGTATCACTTACCCTAACTGGAGCAGGATTAGGGTGCATAGACTATCACATTTCTTTAATCAAATCCTTTAAAGTGTTTACCTCATCACTTGGATTAGGCATGGACAAAACCTGAGTGTGAACAGATTCCCTAATAAATGAGCATACTTCTCCTTTAAAAATATGAAAATCTACCTTAGTTTCATAGTCAGTTTAAGGAATTTGATCCACCAATTCTCTTGGAATATGAAAAAACACTTCATAATCATAATATTCATAGTCCAAACCAAGAGATACATATCTAGGATTCCTTTCCCATTCATACATAACATCATCATTTAAAGGGGTGAGAGTGTCAAGTCCTACTCTTCCAGTTTGATGCTCTCCCTCATCTTAAGCTCTTCTATCTTGAATCTCCCCCTCAACTAGATCTATTCTTATTTTCTGCACTCCCACATCTTGAGATCTTCTTCAAGCATACACTAACTATGGTGTAGAGACTATCAGATCATCCACTATATCAGCAACTAGTTTTTTCTTTCATCTTCTCTAGTAGAAATTTCTACCTGAGTAGAAGGGTCCACGATCTTTCCTTGGTCTATAAGAACATTTAGTTCAATGGTTTCATCTTGATCATCATCAGAATGATTAGATCCATTCTCACTTCCACTTCATTCACCTCTTTCATCATCTCCATTATTTCCATCATTTCCATCATCCTCCTCTTCCTCACTTCTAGAGCCACTGCCTTTTCCCTCTTCTTCACTCCCTAAGCCACATTCTCTTTCTGCTTCTTCTTCTTATTTACCTTCTAAAACATCTTCAGAACCAATATACTTTCTTTCTTATGCCAAACATCCTGAAACATCTGTCTCTTCATCACCATTGTCACCAATAGCTGGCTCATCAGAAGGTAAGGCCAGTGGTGGACTAGGAGGTCCATATGATAAACCTTTTTGTGATTCATTGGTGTCAGGGTAACTTCTATCATCAATAGGAGAACCTTGATATTTATTATGAGTAGTAACCTCTTCCCCATCTGAATAAATAGGATCAAAGTCTTATGATCCTAGACCAGGTGCCACTAAATCTTTTGACCTAACAGGATGTTCCATTGAGTTTAATTTTTCATAAATCATATCCTCATCACAAACCCATTCCTTCTTCTATGGGTTCCAATGGATTTTTATACTCTTTTGTATCTCCTTACTCAAGAAAATTCAACTATACAATAAAACAATTTCTTCACCTTCATCCACATGTCCTTTCACTTACAGCATGGTTGCAATCATCCTTGGGTAGAATAAGAAATTTTTCATACAGTAGGTCTTAATAATTTCACTGATATGCACTATAAGGTATCTGCATAGATTCACATTAATTCCTTTCTTCATCAGGTACACTAGGTACACATCTTGGTACATAGAGGATGAAAATTCTCCTTTTCTATGATAGATCTGTTGATAAATAAACATGAAAAAAGCCTACTCTCCCCATCTATATTAGTAGTAAAAGGCCTCATGTGTTCTTCATTCCCAGTTAGCTTCGTCAGAGCTATGTCATAGAAAAATATGTCCCTTGCAGGTGAATAAGTTCCATGGTAATCATCATACACACCTTTATGTGGAACCTTAAGTAATTTGACCCAATTCCTAAAGGAAAATGAAATTATACTTCCTTTAACTATAGATTCGATCCAACAAACATCATTTCCTTAAAAAATAAATTCAGTAATTTTATAGAACTCATGAATGATCATAGAATAGAATGGCCTTTCATTAATTGAAAACTAGTTCAGCCAACCTTGGGTTTGCAATACCTTTAACTGCAGAGACTTAATCTCTATAATCCATTCAGCAATAAATTCCTTCTCTGGAGTTACTACATGATTTAGAATAGTTGTATTGATAGGATGAGAATTACTATATTCTCTCTTCTTCTTCTTAAAAGGTTGCAACTCATATCCAGATCCTCCTTTGAGTGCGTACTTCATTCTATCCATTTCTGATGGTTTAGTTGAAGGTTGGAAGTTGAAAGGATGAGGGAAAAGAGTAATGACATTAGAGTGTAAGGGTTAAATTGTGAGGGTAATTATTAGAGTGGATCATTTAGGGTATTGGAGATCGTAAATTCCTAAACTGGTTTCATAGAAATATATAAAACATCATCATTTTGGGTAAAACATAAAACATATAAAACATAGGTTTCTATCAGTGTCAGTATTATAATATCGGCATGACATTCTCGATGTCGGCATGACACTATCTGTTTAAAAATGATAGTATCGACATGACACTATTGGTGTCGTCATGACTATATCGACATGACACTATTAATGTTCACAGGAAAATTGTGTCAGTGTCCGCATGACATTGTCTGCATGAAAAATGTGTCGGTGTTGGTATGAAATTGTCTACATGAAAAATGTGTCTGCGTGACAAAGTTCAGTGAGACATCACTAGTTTGTTTATCCTAATGGTTTGAAAACTATACTTGGTTTAAATAGAGTATTATCAATATAAGGCCCTCACAAATTAATCACCCCTACTTCATGTTTTATTTAATTCATTATTTCAAAGATAAATGGATTTGTAAATATGTCAAAAAGATGATGTTTAGTGCCAATAAACTCTAGTGTCATATCACCTTTTTGATAATGTTATCTCAAAAAGTGAAGTCTTACATCAATATTGTTTGTTCTAGAATGAGAAATAGGATTCTCTGAAATGTTAATAGCACTTGTATTATCACATTTTATAGGGACATGTCTGAATTGATTTTCATAGTCTAGTAAAGTTTGTTTCATCCACAAAATATGAGCACAACAACTACCAGCAGTTATGTATTTAGCTTCATAAGTAGATAATGCAATAGTATTTTTCTTCTTACTATACCATGAAACTATATACTTTTCCAAAAAGTGACATGTTATAGAGGTTCTATTTCTGTCTTACTTAAAACCACCAAAATCAGCATCAGAATGACTCACTAAATCAAAAGGTTGTCCTCTAGGATAGAACAATCCTAAGATGGTAGTATATTTAAGGTAGTTTAATATTATTTTAACAGCATTTAGATGTGATTATTTAGGGTTATCTTGAAAATGGGAACACATACACACACTAATCCTAATGTCGGGCCTTCTCACAGTTAAGTAGAGTATACTCATAATCATTCCTCTATATGTGGTTTGATCAATAGATTTACTATTTTTATCAAGATCCACCTTACATTTGGTACTCATTGGAGTGTCACTACATTTTGTACTATCATATCCAAACATTTTTAAAAGATATTTTGTATATTTAATTTGATTTAAAATAATACCTTCTTTATTTTGAAAGATTTATAATCCAAGGTAGAATTTGAGTCCCCCCTTTAAAATCATTTCAAATTCACTTTGCATCATTTTAAAAAAAATCAACACATAAAGAATTTTTAAAAGATCCAAAAATAATATTATCTACATAATTTTGAACTACTAACGCATCTTTAGAAATTCTTTTTATAAAGAGAGTTGGATCAGATATACCTTATGTAAAACCTTTAGAAATAATAAAACTACTTAGTCTATCATACCAAGATCTTTGAACATATTTTAAACCATATAAATCCCTTGTTAATTTAAAAACATTATTTGGAAAATGAGGGTTTATAAAACTGGGGGGGTTTTCAACAAAAAAATCCCCAACTACATACCCATTTAGGAATTCACTCTTAACATCAATTTGATATTCCTTGAAATTTATATGTGATGAATATTCAAGAATGATTCTAATGGACTAAATTCTAACAACTAGTGAAAAAGCTTCTGCATAGGAAATGAATTCTTCTTGACTATCACCTTGTGCAACTAATCTAGCTTTATTTCTAACAATATTACCACCTTCATCTACTTTATTTCTAAACACTCATTTAGTTCCTATGGTCAATGTGTATTTAGGTATTTCTATAGGTTTCTAGAATTAATTTCTTTTAAACTGATTCAATTCTTCTTGTATAGCCACTACCCAAAATTAATCATAGATTTCATTATTAATTCTTTTAGGTTCATGTTGTGACAAGAAAGCCTGATGTCCAACCTAATTTATAAGAGAATATCTAGTATGTATTCCTTTATCTAAGTCTCCAACTACAACATCTAAGGGATGGTTTTTACGGGTTCTTTTGGGTCTAGAAAACAATGTCTAGGGATTTCATCTTCATCAATAGGTTTGGGTTTATTGTGACTAGAATCAAGAGAATTGTCAGAACTAGAAGATTTAACGGATTGCATAACAGCAGGGTCAGATGATTTTACATTTATTTCCAGAATTGAAAAATCATCCTCAATATTTTCTTGAGAGGTATTGCGTTCATATGGGTATGTTTCATCAAATTTTACATGTACATATTCTTCCAAACATTTGGTTATTTCATTAAACACTCTATAGGATTTACTAGAGATTGAATAACCTATAATGATTCCTTCATCACTTTTGAAGGAAAAGTTTTCTGGATTATCCTTTGTATTAAGGATATAGACTTTGAAACCAATGACTTTAAAGTAACTGACTTTGGATTTTCTATTGTTCCACAACTCATAGGGGGTTTTCCTAAGAATTTGTTTGATTAAGACTCCATTAATAATATAACAAGATGGATTGATAGCGTATGCCCAAAATTAGATAGGTAAGTCATATTCATTAAGCATAGTTTGTGCTCTCTCTTATAAATTTCTATTTCTTCTTTCTATAAAACCATTTTGTTGGGGTTTCTTAGGATAAGAAAAGTTATGACTATAGACATTTTGTGAGAAATAAGATTCAAACATTTGGTTTTCAAACTCATGATCACGGTTACTTCTTATGGTTTTAATTCTAAGACCACTTAGGTTTTCTACTATTCTAGCATACTTGGTGAAATGAGATAAAGCTTCACTTTTTTGAGTAAGAAACAAAGTTTACGTGTATCTAGAAAGTCATCTACTAGAACATACACACAGTGCATCCCATTTAGACTTGAAAATATAAATGTTCCAAAAAAATCCATGTGAACAAACTCAAGAGGTTGAGAAGTTGAAACTTATTTCTTTAGTTTGAAAGGTATTTTATATAGTTTAACCTTTTGATAAGTATTACAGACTTTGTCATTTGGAAAGTCAAGTTTAGTTAGATCCTTAACTAGACCTTTCCTAGTAATATTTCTAAGAGAATGAGTATTAAAATGTCTTAATCTCCTATTATATATCCAATTATCTTTATGAGAATCACTATATAATTAACAATTTTGAGAAACTAAGGAATCTAATTTTACAGCATAAAAATTTTCATTTATAAATGCAGTAAATACTAACTCATTTTTAGAAATAAAGACATTTTATTCATCATTTTAAAATTTTACATTAAAACCATCATCACACAACTAATAGATACTAAGAAAATTATACTTTAATCCATCAACAAGAAAGTACATTGGAAATTAAAACTAAATTAGAGTTAACAATATGGATAAGGATAATGATTTTACCTTTAGCATTGTCACAAAAAGTGACATGACCACCATAAACCTTTATCCGATTCTTGAAGGATGAATGATCTCCTATAATATGTCTTGAACATCCACAGACCAAGTACCATAGACTTATACAGGATCTCTTCAAGAATATTTTATACAAAAATAGATTATGCAAGAATAGATTTTGGTACCCAGATTTGTTTGGGTCTAGTAACATTAGTAATAAGATCATTGGGAACTCATATTAATTTCATGTGTTTCCTATACATAGTTTGAAAATTATTTAAAAAATAGACATTATTTGGACTAGAAAAACTTGAAACAGTAGAATATATTTCATGGCTAGAAATTGTAAAAAATTCCATAGCTAGGAATACAACCAGATTTTCCAGATTTAGATACAAAATTGGTTTTGAAAAAATTTCTTTTACCAGGTTGATATCCAATACCACTAGTGTATTTGGGTGAAACTTTTTTACCAAGAATTTCAACTATGATATCTTTTACATTCATAAACTTTTATAAATACTTTTTCAATTGATCATTGTAAAATTTAAGCTCATTGTTTTCTTTCAAAAACTGGTCATTATTTTCATTTTCTATGGTAAGCTCAGATTTAACAGTATTAGTAAGAGCATGTTGTTTATTTAAAGATTTAAATTCATATTTTAATTCATTAGATGTATCTTCAAGAATTTGGAAATATTAAAACATTTCTCCATTAGTCATATTTTCAGAATCACTTTCATCTCCAGAATAAAAAGAATTATGCACAAGAAACTCAAGGGTTACCTCAGATGTGTTTTTAATGAAACACAAGTTTTCTTTGTCACCTTTCTCATCAAGTGATGATTCTAACTCACTAGATATATCCTCAAAATCACTCCAGGTGGTATTCATTTCCTTCTTGTATCTTTTATCCTTGTCCTTATATTTATTCTTATATTTTAACTTAGTACAGATTTCCTTTACATGTCCTCTCCTATTACAGTCATAACAAACTATTTCATTTCAGTTATACTTCTTTTCCAATCCTTTTTAATGTTTCCCTTATTATCATATTTACCTTTATTGTAACACCCCATGATTCCACGGTACGTTTCCCTTTGAATAATGCAGTAGCTTGCATTGTACGCAACATGGAGTTTTAACACACCACGACCAATCAAACTAGCCCTTATGAATAGTGATGCCTACTTTTTTAAATTTTATGTATTTTAATTTTCAAAATTGAATTCAATTTTGAATTCATAATCTCAGAATTAGCTTATGGTTAATTTTTGGTATTTTTCTGAAAACATTCTATTTTTTATGAATAGTGAAAAACATTGCATTATTGTTTAAAACTAACTTTTTATTTAAGTAATTAGTTATTTTATTTTAATTTATTTTAGGTAAAAATAGATACATAATACCTATATATGTTCAATGTAATTCATTGGAGTCATTTTATAATAACTTTAGATATATAAAATTTTATTGAACTTTTTACCGTATTTTACCCACCTTCTAGGATCATTTCAAAATTTCCATAAAACATAAATTAACTGCTTCTGTGAGTTGAATATAAAAAATCTGAGAGACATAGTTAATATTAGTAATTAAAATGTGGTTTAATAATATGAAAATAATTTTTGGTGAATAATAACTTTTGACTTTTATTTACCACGGTTAAAATTAAATAGGGTAATTAAGGATAAAATGATATTATAATTACCCTAAAACATATCCTAATTATATTTTATAGGTTAAAATCGACCCAAAAAAACCTTAGGAATTAAGTATGACCCCCTTTGGTCCAGTTGGATTATATTAGGACATTTATTATTATTTTATTTAAAGAAGAGTTAAAAGTGTTAAATTCAAAGTTTAATAACTAAACCATTTTTAATATAAGGTTATAAATAAAATAATTTAGACTATAAATATTCATTATAAAGATAAAAATCATTCCTACATAATGGTATTTTATTTATACTTTTTAGACATTAAATAATTTAATTTATTAATGACACAATGGTGTTGGAGTAATTACCTTATTAATGAAAGATTAAAATAATTGATATTATAAATATCCAAATAAATGTAATTTGAGACTTTTGATGAATTACAATAATTTGATAGGTTAATATGACATGTTAGGGTATATTAAATAATTTTTTAGAAGTAATCATGTTGTTGTGATTTTCAAAAAAAAACCAAATACTAAATAATGTCAAAATTGACATAATTGAGTTTTTAAAACAAATACTATATTATTAATTGATATAATATTCCTAAAAATATAAGGTTCATCCAAAGGACTTATATAAGGTTACATATATTAATAATGAACCACTTGGGGTTCTCTTGGATTTTTATAGTAAGTTTATTAATCATATCATATAAAAATACAAAGAGACATGGTAAATGTCCAACCATTTAACTAAGAGTTAAATCTAAAAGATAAGGTTATTATGGTGACATCAACCTATCTAAAACCTATTTTTTGAGATTTTTTCGACCCATCCCCACCTTATCCTATAAAAAATAATTTTTGAGCCATTATAAATTGAAAATTATTTAATTATAAAATAATATTTTGTGTTTTTCCTAAAATGACCCTCACCTCCCTTATAAAAGGGTACTTCCCCTTCTCTTAATTTCACACATCCAAAGCCATTTTGCTCTGCCAAACCCTGCCCAAATATCCTCTAAACTTCCCTCATATCAACCTATAATCCTTAATTTGGTTATAAATCCAACTTAAGGATCCTTTTTGATCAAATAAAAAGGAAGAATCCGAAGAAGTAAATATTTCATCTTTCCTTCAAGTTCTTTTCTTCTTCCACTTCCTCTTTCTTTGTTGTTTCCATTCTAAAATATTAACACAAGTATAGTATCTATACTATAATTTTATTAGAAAAATGTCAAAACCATATTCATTATTCTATCCATCATATGGATGACAAAGTCACCATACGTGCGTACGTACGGCTTACCATCTCCACGTCGTGGTGTAGTTTGTAATTCAAACACGTCATTATTTGGATGGGTATAATAATGAGTATAACTGATGTAAATAATAAATATAACATATTAATTATTCTGTAAATATGATATACCATCCAATTACATACTATTTCACCATCAATATAATGATATTTTCACTTGTGCGTACGTACGGATTACCGTCTCCACGAACGCGATGAGATTCATTCCTCATCACAATCATTCAAGAATAATATTAATTTTATGATTAAAAATAATGTTTAAGTACTTAATAACATTATAGATATGAATAAAATACATCCCATCCATAACAATCATGGATTACGTTACCAAGAATATAATGTAAAATGGATCAGTTAACACCTGGAACGATGATACTACTAAAATATTATTAACAAATAAATATTAGAGGATCATATATGATATAATATTTATTTATATAGTTCATGTATAATTTAATAAAAATTATTTAACTATTATACAGGAGGTTAACGTACCATCGACTAAGGAAAAGTACAAGGTAAGGGTTAATTTCACAATCTCTTTATTATCCAAGGTTGTTTTTACGTAAGTATAAACTGTGACCACTTTATCATCTACATCCATGTTTCTTACAAATGTACTTCAAAACATTTTTACTATTTACTATACTATGAGTTAAAGTCATTTATACCCTCTTTCATTTTTTATAAAATGTTTTGAAGGAATCTTTCTGTCATTTTCCAAACAAGGTACTTTATGACCTTTTCGACAAAATTAAGGTAAGAATGTCTTTTTTAAACTTATATGGAGGGTGTGTCTATTTTCCACCGTTATATCATCTTCATAAAATCTTATAAGAATATTTTCAAAATAAATGTTTTCTTTTTTAATTATGTGAATTTTAAATGATTTTCAAATAGAAAGAGGTATTTATTTCAAATAGTTTTCATTTCATCTATGTCAGCATCCTTTGATGGATTTTAAACTTGATGAAGTTGATTTATTATGATAAAAATATTCCATATTTTATTGAAGGTTTTGTGATATGTTTGACTATATACGTGTTATTTTTACACCATTCATGGTTTATGGATAAATTATTGACATTTCATATGCTAGTTTTTATACTAATGTTTATGTTATGTTTAAACCTTTTCATATAAGGAATTTATTGGACATAATAAGTGATGGGCGGAGCCCTCTATATCTCTATGATGAATCGATGGGTCTCATGAGACAAACTAGTGTTTGGTACAAGGCCTTGACAAAATTGTTTTTGTATTCTTGGTATAAGGCCTTGACTATGTGGTTATGAAGTCTGGCATTATGCATTCCATCATTATGAAAGTGGCTATTGATATTGCATGTGATTATTAGACTAGTAGAATATCCATGTGAATAAGTAAATGGAATTATTTGATTTTATATTTTCCATTTTATCCTGAATTTTATGTTTAAAAGGTTTTTGTTTTAGTCTTATAAATTTCCTTAAATGTTTATGCTTATTTATTAAAGATTCTGCTATATTGTTATCCTTACTGAGCATCTGAGCTCACCCCTTTCTATGTTTTATTTTTCCTAGTATGTGAAGAAGTATTTTATGGATGACCATTAAGGTTAGGATAAGGATATAAGTGTGTTCAAAATGGGACAATATGTTGTTGATGTTTTTATTTCATGATATAATGTAAAACTTATGAATGTATGTAGTACTTCCAAGGCTACTAAATTGATCGGTATTTTAGGATTTGATACATTGAGATAATTCCAATGCTATGTAATAATGCACCAACTCTAGGTAACTGGGGTCGGGGAATTACAGTTGGTATCAGAGGAAGTTTAGTACAAACCTTGGAAACTAGATTTAGAAAAACTCTGATTGGAGAACACTACCCTAAGATAGACTTTGAGGATTAGTATAGAAGAACTTCCTAGAATTTTGGTACTGTAGATATTTTGTGATTTTTTTAAACAATACATCCCTGTCGGAATATGAACAGGTAGAGGTGACTGTGGCACAGATGTACCTAGGGGTAAAACCCAAAAACACCACTTTGAGCTAGACTCGAACGGGAACTAGTTCACGACAATGGGCATTGCTGCACTCATGGTTATGACACTCCTAGGGGATATTCTTTGGATAATTCTCATTTTATTGACAAACCATTATGAAGTGTTTATGATTATATACTTTCTCAAAGAATACATTTTTAGGATTATGGATTATATCCATAAACTGTTCAATTTATGTTAACTGTTTTACCTGTTTGGAATGATGTATTGCGATTCATAAACTAATCTAATTTATTCCATTGTTTAGAAATGGAATCTAGTGGAAGGAATAGAAACTATATCAACACACATAATCCATGTAGGGATTTACCTCCTACTTAAGATAATTATAGTGGAGTGGGTGATGAAACCGGTGCTGGTCATCTTATCACCATACTGGGACAACTCACTCAGGTTATGAATAATAACCTT
Organism: Viscum album; assembly: GCA_963277665.1. NCBI lineage: Eukaryota > Viridiplantae > Streptophyta > Magnoliopsida > Santalales > Viscaceae > Viscum > Viscum album. Next base: position 210,003,785 of record OY728155.1, on the reverse strand, counting down.
ACCCGGATGGAGCACCCAGACCCACAATGTGGGGGATCAACATTTGGCCTCTTCGTGTGGAAATATCCCCCAAAATTAAATGGGGGTACAAATCCATTAGTATCTCAGCAATGGATAAGATCCTTAGAGAAAATATTTCGTGCTTTGGAGAGTAGCGAAAGGGAAAAAGTTTTCATGGCAGTTTATTGCCTCACAGGAGATGCATATCAATGGTGGCCATTAATCCAAAACACAAAGGAATATGAAAAAGTATATAATATGGAATGGGGATAGTTTAAAGAGATTTTCTTAGAAAAATACTTTCTTCGTGACCATCGAGTGGATATGGAAATATAATTTCTGAGTTTGAGGCAAACTATGAGGCTAACATTACAAGGTTAGAAAGGCATGTAGTAAATTATATACGTAACCCAAGGAGTAAGATTGATCAGTTATTTTTATGGGGTAAAACCATTTCTCAGTCGAGCATTAGTCTCACAATCCATCTCATCGTATGAAGATATTGTCTCATGCGCTATGAAGATAGAAAATGAATTCTCTAAGTCATAGGACATAAAACAAAGAAAGATAATAAGATATCTACTGATCACTCTGGAAATAGAAATAAGGGTAAGAAGGTAAAATTTGAATATCTATCCTATGGTAAATGTGGGAAAAAACCCCCTGTACTTTCCTGAAGGGAATGGGAGTCTGTTACAAGTGTAGTGAAAAAGGCCACCAAGCTTGTGATTGCAAGGGAAAGAAAGAGGCTGTCAATGTTGAATGATACAGTTTTAGATAAAAGGGATATTATGCAAATTAATTTCCTAAGCGCCAAGAGAAATTACCTCAAAAAAAGTCCAAGGGAGCAAGGCCAAGATTTTTTTATCACTACAGCTGAGGTTGAAGCTCTAAAAGACGTGGTGGAAGTTAATTTAATGGTTTCCTCAAGTTTAGCCAATGCTTTATTTGATTCTGGATCATTACATTGTTTCATATCTTCCCAATTTTCTAAAAAAATAGATATTTTGAATTTGAATTAACTTGGGAGTTTTCAATAAAAACTCCTAAGGGAAGTATCATAGCAACAATGATTTGTGAATCACATCCCATTAGGGCATATAAATGTTCTTAATCTGCTGATATCAGGGTCATACCCATGATTGAATCTGATATAATCCTCAGAATGGATTGGATTTCTGTCCATGATGTAAAAATTTATCGTAAGAAGAAGGAGGTTACAATTTTCAATGGTGATAAGGAGTACCTTATCTTTAGAGCAGAAACGTCACCACCTGATTCTTATCTAGATCTACCCCCAGTATCTCTACTAAATTCAATTATTGGGGAGGAAGAGAATAAAATAATTATGGGTGAGGAAAACAATGTTCAAATAGAGTACATACCTATTGTGCAATAATCAGTCGATTTGTTTCTAGAGGATTTAATTAGACATCCTATAGAATGAGAAATTGAGTTTTCCATTGATTTAACTCCTAGTTCAAGGCCCATATCGAAGTCCCCTTATAGAATTGACACTGTGGAATTAGTGGAACTAAAGAAACAATGAGAGGAATTAAGTAATATTGGATTTATTCACCCTAGTGTTTCTCCATGGGGATCCCCTGTTCTTTTTGTTAAGAAGAAAGGTTGATCTATCAGGTTGTGCATTGACTACAGGGAGATCAATGCAATAACAATTAAGAACAAGTATCTCCCACCTCGCATTGATGATTTATTCGACCAACTTCATGGAGCTCAATATTTTCAAAGATTCACCTTCAATCTGGATATCATCAGTTGTGTGTGAAGAAGGAAGACATTCCGAAAACAACATTTCAAACCAGGTACGGGCATTACGAGTTTTCAATAATGCCTTTTGAATTGACTAATGCACCCTCTGTCTTCATGGATCTAATGAATAGAGATTTCAAGGAATATCTTGATGACTTTGTAGTGGTATTTATTGATGATATATTGTTATACTCTAAAATCTATGAAGATTATGAAAATCACTTTCACATTATCCTAAGGATTCTTAGAATAAATGAATTATAAGGGATATTTAGCAAGCGTGAATTCTGGCTTCAAGAGATTACATTTCTTGGCCATATTGTCTCTAAGTATGGAATCTATGTTGATCCTTCAAAGACCAAGGCAATCCAAGAATGGTCAGCACCGATGGGTATAACTGAGGTACACAATTTTATTGGTTTAGCAAGTTATTATCGGCGTTTTGTCCATAATTTTGCCCGGTTGGCTAACCCATTAACCAAGATCACACGTAAAGGGGTTAAATTTGTTTGGAAAAAATAATGTGAAGAATGTTTTGAAGAAATGAAGATAATATTATTCAATGATCCTATATTGACTCTACCATCAGGGAACAATGGGTTTGTTATTTATAGTGATGCTTCAAAGAAAGGACTTGGTTGTGTCCTTATCCAAAATGATAGAGTTATTGCCTATGCATCACGGCAGCTAAAAATTCATGAACAAAACTATCCCACTCATGATATTTAGTTATCAGTTATAATCTTTGATCTGAAAATATGGAGACTCTATCTCTATAGTGAAAATATGAGATTTATACTGATCACAAGAGCTTAAAGTATACTTTCTCACAGAATGAATTCAACATGAGACAAATATGATGGCTTAAACTACTCAAGGATTATGATTTCACTATACACTACCACCTTGGGAAGGAAAATAAGGTGGAAGATGCTTTGAGTAGAAAGGATCATGGATTTTTGAACAAGATGAGAGTTGAAAGGGATCATATTTTCATGCATCTAGTAAAGATGGATATGGGAATAACCATGGAAGGTGAAACGTTAATACGTTTTCAAATGGTTTCCAAACCATCTTTAATAAAAGGATACAGAGTTCTCAGACTGATGATGTGGAGTTTCTAAAGAAAATTAAAGCTGTGAATGATCGGAGATTGAGTGACTTCATATATCAAGATGGAATTTTGAAATTTTGGAAGAGACTTTGTGTTCCTAACATACCTGATCTAAAAAAAGAATTGTTGGATGATTCTCATAGCTCTAATTTCTCTATACACCCTACGAGCACCAAGATTTATAGATATTTAAAGAAACATTTTTGGTGTGACAAGATGTAGAGGGAGATTGCTAATTTGGTGTCAGGATGTATGGTTTTTCAACAAGTGAATGATAAAAGGCAACAACCTATAGGAGTCATGAAACATATTCTCATACCTCAGTGGAAATGGGATAATATTATGATGGACTTTGTCATGGGGATACCAAAGACTTCTATAAGGAATGATGCAATATGGGTCATTGTTGATCATCTTACCAAGTCATCACATTTTCATGCTATAAGAAAAGATTTACCACTTCAACATCTAGAAAGACTATATATTAATAATGTTTTAAGACTCCATGGTGTACCCCTATTGATTGTTTCTGATTGTGATTCCCATTTTATGTCAAGATTTTGAAAAAGTCTTCAAAAGGACTTGGATACTGAACTTCATTTGAGCACTGCCTACCACCCTCAAACTGATTGACAATCAAAACATACTATTAAAATCTTAGAAGAGATGTTGAGATCTTGATCGCTTGACTTTCAAGGTTTGTGGGATAAATATTTACCTCTGGTAGAATTTTCTTATAACAATATCTTCCATTCAAGTATTCAGATGGCACCATATGAAGCGTTCTATGGAAAGAGATGTCGTACACTAACAGGTTGGGATTATATTAGTGAAAGAAAACTTGTTGAGGAAACAATGAAATATGTGAAGATTATCCAAACCCACATCAAAGAATATCAAAGTAGGAAAAAGAGCTATACTGATAATTAGAGAAAGGATTTGTAATTTCAAGTAGGAGATCATGTTTTCTTGAATGTATCTCCATGGAAGGGTGTTATACGATTTGGTAAGAAGGCTAAATTGAGTCCCAGGTACATCGGACCATTTGAAATTCTAGAACGAATTGGAGTTGTAGCTTATAGTTTGGTAATGCCTCCAAGTCTCTCCAAAGTTCATGATGTGTTCCACGTATCACTATTGAGAAAATTTATACCTGACCCAATGCATGTACTCACTTATGAAGAAGTTAAACTAGAACCTGATATATCTTATTGTGAAGAGCCTGTAAAGATTCTTGATACCATAGAACAAGTGTTGATAACCCGAATGACTCATATGGTAAAAGTTCTATGGAGAAACCATAAGATGGAAGAGGCAACGTGGGAAACTGAGGAACTTTTGATAAAGAACCACCTGAATCTTTTTATGCATCAATATTCTAGAAATTTAAAGGACAAAATTAATTTAAGGAGGGTAGAATGTAACACCCCATGCTTCCACAGTATGTTTCCCTTTGAATAATGTAGTAGATTATGTTGTACGCAACTTGGAGTTTTAACACATCACTACCAATCAAACTAGCCGTTATGAATAGTAATACCCAATTTTTGAAATTTTATATATTTTATTTTTTAAAATGGACTTCATTTTTGAATTTGAAATATCAAAATTATCTTAGGGTGAATTTTTGGTATTTTTCTGAAATCTTTCAATTTTTAATGAATAGTGAAAAACATTGCGTTATTGTTTAAAAGTGACATTTTATTTAAGTAATTAGTTATTTTATTTTAATTTATTTTAGGTTAAAATAGATAAATAATAACTATATATTTTCAATTTAATTCATTGGAGTCATTTTATAATAATTTTAGATATATAAAATTTTATTGAACCTTTTTACCGTCTTTTACCCACCTTCTAATAGCATTTGAAAATTTGCATAAAACTTAAATTTAACGCATTTGTGAGTTGAATTTAAAAATTTCGAGAGACACAGTTAATATCAGTAAGTAAAATTTGTTTCAATAAGATGAAAATAATTTTTGGTGAATAGTAAATTTTGACTTTTATTTACCACATTTAAAAGTAAATAGGGTAATTAAGGGTAAAAATGATATTATAATTACCCTAACGCGTGTCCTAATTCTATTGGATAAGTTTAATTCGACCAAAAAACCTTAGGAATAAAATATGACCCCCTTTGGTCCACTTGGATTATATTGGGACATTTATAATTATTTTATTTAAAAAACAGTTGAAAGTGTTAAATTCAAAGTTTAATAATTAAACTATTTTTCATATAGAGTTATACACAAGATAATTTTAACTATAATTGTTCATTAGAAAGATAAAATGATTTCATACATAATTGGATTTTATTTATAATTTTTAGACATTAAATAATCTAATTTATTTATGACACAATGATGATGTAGTAATTACCTTATTAATGAATGATTAAAATAATTGATATTATAAATATCCAAATAAATTTAATTTGAGACTTTTGATGAATTACACTAATTTTTTAGGTTAATATTACATTTTAGGGTTGATTAAATAATTTTTTTTCGAAGTAATCATGCTGTTATGATTTTCCCAAAAACCAAATACTAAATAATGTCAAAATTGAGCTAATTGAGTTTTTAAAACAAATACTATATTATTAATTGATATAATATTCCTAAAAATATAAGGTTTGGCCAAAGGAATTATATAAGGTTATATATATATTAATAATGATCCACTTGGGGTTCTCTAGGCTTGTTATAGTAATTTTATTAACCATATTATATAAAAATACAAAGAGACATGGTAAATGTCCAACTATTTAAGTAAGAATTAATTCTTAAAGATAAGGTTAATATGGTGACCTAAACCTGTCTAAAACTGATTTTTTGAACTTTTGTAGACCCATACCCACCTTATCCTCTAAATAAATTATTTTGGAGCCATTATAAACCGAAAATAATTTTATTATAAAATAATATTTCAATCTTTTCCTAAAGTGACCCTCACCTCTCTTATAAAAGGGTACTTCCCCTTCTCTTAATTTCACACCTCCAAAACCATTTGGCTAAGCCAAACCCTATCCAAATATCCTCTCAACTTCCATCATATCAACCTAGAATCCTTAATTTGGTCAGAAATCCAAGCTAAGGAGCCCTTTTGATCAAATCGAAAGGAAGAACCTGAAGAAGAGGTAAATATTTTATCACCTCTTTCAAGTTATTTTTTTCTTCCACTTCCTCTTTCTTTGTTGTTTTAATTCTAAAATATATACTTTTTTATATTCTATATAATTTGATTTTATTATAAAAATGTTATAAAAATATTCATTATTCTATCCATCATATGAACGACAAAGTCTCCATACGTACGTATGTACATACGGCTTACCGTCTCCACGTCATGATGTAGTTTGTTATTCAAACACTTCGTTATTTAGATGGGTATAATAATGAGTATAAATGGTGTAAATAATAAATATAACATGTTAATAATTATTTATATATGATATTATATCTAATTACATATGATTAAACCATCAATATAATGATATTGTCGCTTGTGCGTACGTATGGATTATCGTCTCCATGAACACGATGAGATCAATTCCCCGTCGTAATCATACAAGAGTAATTTTTATTTTATGATTAAAAATAATGTTTAAGAAATTAATCTCATTCTGTATATGAATAAAATACATCCTATCTATAACAAACATGGCTTACGTAACTGGGAAGAAGAAGAAAAACAGATCAGTTAACACCTGAAACGATGATACTACTAAAATATTATTAACAAATAAATATTAGAGGATAATATATGATATCATATTTATGTATATAGTTCTTGTATAATTTAATAACAATGATTTAACTATTATACAAGAGTTTAACGTACCCTCAACCAAGGAAAAGTACAAGGTGAGGGTTAATATCACAATCTCTTTGTTATCTGAGGTTGTTTTTACATAAGTATCTACTGGGACCACTTTATCATCCACATCCATGTTTCTTAAAAATTTATTTCAAAACATTTTTACTATTTACTAGATTATGGGTTAAAGTAATTTATACCCTTGTTTGACTTTTTATAAAATGGTTTGAATGGAATCTTTCTGTCGTTTTCCAAACAATGTACTTTATGACCTTTTCGACAAAATTAAGGTAAGAATGTCTTTTTTAACTTATACGGCAGGTGTGGATATTTACCATTGTTATATCATTGTCATACAAGCTTATAAAAATATTTTCAAAATAAATGTTTTCTTTTATAATTAGGTGGATTTTAAATGATTTCAAAATAGAAAGAGGTATTTATTTCAAATAGTTTTAATTTCATCTAAGTCAACATCCTTTGATGGATTTTAAACTTGTTTGAAGTTGACTTTTTATGATACAAATTTTCCATATGGTGTTGAAGGTTTTGTGATATTTTGGACTATATATGTGTTATTTTTACACCGTTCATGGTTTATGGATAAAGTATTGACATTTCATATGCTATTTTTAATATAAATGTGTATGTTATGTTTAAACCTTTTCATATGAGAAATGCATTGGACTTAATAAGTGACGGGTGGAGCCTTCTATAGCTCCTTGATGCATTGATGGGTCTCATGAGACAAACTAGTGTCATGGAACAAAGCCTTAATAAAATCTTATTTGTAGTCTTAGCACAAGGCCTTGACTATGTGGTTATGATGTCTGGCATTATACATTCCATCATTATGAAAGTGTCTATTGATATTGCATGTGATTATTCGACTAGTAGAATATCCATGGGAAAAATTAAATGGAATTATTTGATTTTATCTTCACCATATTATTCTGAATTTTATGTTTAAAAATATTTTGTTTTAGTTTTATACATTTCCTTAAATGTTTATACTTATTTATGAAATTTTCCGCTATATTGTTATCCTTACTGAGCATCTGAGCTCACCCCTTTCTATGTTTTATTTTTTCCAGGATGTGAAGAAATATTTTATGGTTGACCTATAGGGATAACATAAGGATATAAGTGTGTTTAAAAGGGGACAAAATGTTTTTTATGTTTTTATTTCATGATGTAATGTAAAACTTATGAATGTATCTAGTAATTCCAAGGCTACTAAACTGATCGGTCTTTCAGGATTTGATCCCTTGTGATCATGCCAATGTTATGTAATAATGCACGGACTCTAGGTAACTTGGGTCGGGGCATTAAATTTATATCTGGGATTACTAAAAAATTATTCCTTCTATAAAACTTCTTAAACCTTCTAGATAACTAATCCATTTCCTCATCACTTTCTGATAGTGAATCATTATCACTTGTACTGTTAGAGTGAGTTTGAATCCTTTATTTTTCATTGTTTTTGTTAGTAGTGATTTTTAAAGATACTTACTTTCTCTTTGGTTCATCCTCCTCCTACTTTTTGAACTTTAATTCTCCCTCATACATCATCAGTTTTCCAATTAGTTCTTTAACTGGAAACTTACTGATATCACATGATTCTCTAATTCATACTGAGGTTCCTCTTTACCTTTCAGGTAGATATCTAAGTAGTTGCATGATTTGTTCCTTGGTATCCACTAGCTTACCAAGAGAACTCATTATATTAACTATGTCATTCAACCTGAGATACAAATCAAAAATGGGTTCATCTGGCTTCATCATAAACCTATCATATTAAATATTATAGGTATTAATTCTCATTTCTTGGACATCAGTGGTTCCTTCATGTGAAATAGCTAAGGTATCCCAAATTTTATAGGCTATTTTACATTCAAAAATTATATTAAATTATTCATATCATAAAGAAAAATATAAGGCATTCATTTTATTATAGTTATTATTATAAGAAGTCTTGGTTGGGACATCCTATGTTTTGTAGGTGTAACAGGAATCTTATTTTCATCTATAATGGAAGAAATTTTTTCCAAACCTATACTTTCTAAGTGTATTTACATCTTTATTCTCTACTGGGCATAATTGTTTCTATTAAAAAATGGATTTCTACTGGTATAAGCACCTTCTTGTCTATTATCCATAACAAGGAATAAAGAATAGTATTTATAAAGAGAAAAAATAATTTGAACTAACATAAATTTAGAGATCTTTAAAACATAACTAAAATCATAGTCAAAAAGGTTTAAAAATAGAAATTTAAAAACAATCCTCTAATACCAAATGTTAGTTGGGGTAAGAAACTCAAGAGGGGGTGAATTGAGTTCCTATAAAAATATCTATTAAAAACTTTATTTCAATGAATCCCCTAATTTGAAAACAACACATGCTGGTTAATCAAAGTAATAAATTTATAATATTCTAACTATTCAATTAATTTCTCATAAGATTAATTAATTATCAGTTATAAAAATAAGAGATATTTCTATAGCTTTTGAAACTAATTCACTAAGACAAAAAAGTTATAAATACTATTTAAGACTAACTATCAAAGTGAAAGTTAGTGTTCTGAAATAGGAGTCAAAACCGAGTAAACTAAATTTCAAAACACAATAGCTTAAAACAATAGGTTCAGTCTGAAATTGAGACTTATTCCTCTAGACTTGGTAATCACTTTCCACTAAGAAATTCAATGTTGCATTTCAAAGCACACAGAGCCTTCTAAACTCTCTCTCTTTAGAAGGATCTGTGTGTTGTGAAATGAAACTTTGAACTCTTTGGATGTTGCAAATGTGAGGTTTGTTTCCTCTTCTGGAAATGGACTCTGAAACAGAGTGTTGTTGGAGCTTTGAGTTCTGGTTTCTAGGAAGATGGGATTATCCTCCTTAGTGTTTTTTTTCTACAAGGATGATTGAAGCTTTGGTTCACAACAATCCTCATTGAGTTCACAACTAGAAAGAATTATAGTTCTTCAGGTGTTCTTTGGCTTGGTCTAGTATCTCTACTCATGTTTTATTCTCTTGTTTTTCTCTGCTTCTATGCAGCTCATGCACCGAAATTTCATTTTATTTTCGGTGTCTTGTGTTATCCGACAAGAAGCATGTTGAGGTACCTCATACCTCGTACTGTCTACTAACATAGTCATCAATGTTTTCTGTAGAAAACATTAATTAAATTTGTATCATTATAACACTAAAATATGACCATTATATAAAATTTTAAATAAAATAAAATTTAAATAGTCTATTGGTGACTCCCCTACCGGTGATTCATTTTTTCAGTGACTCCTTCTATTGTTGAGTCCTTTTATTGGTATCAATGACTCATCCTGTCTATGAGTCATTATGTCAGTGTCTCCATGTATGGGTGACTCAATGCATCAGTGACTCATTTTGTTCTGTCATTGATTCATTCCTTCTATTGGTGTCTCATTTGTAATGTCGGTGATTCATATATAGGTGATTCAGTTTCTACTATCAGTGATATATTCCATCTATCGGTGTGACATTTCTTATGTTAGTGTGACATTTTAATTGTTGGTGAGACATTTACTCTGTCGGTGCCTTAGTTGAACTGTTGGTGAGACATTTGTTCTGTCGGTTTTAGTGACTCATACTTATCCAATTTTCTAGTTTACCTATCTTACAATATGAATGTTAATAGAATGTGTTAAACATATAATAACACCTAGATAATCATAATTAAACATAACTAAACATGATTTAGTATAGATAAACAAGTTTTAAATGATTGAAAAATATTTGACAAGATTTGTGATTATTAAAACCATTAAAACCAAAGAGGGTCCACTAATATCATATGGTCCAACAATCTCCTACAGCTCAACAGAAATCAACATTATAATTGATTTTGGTATAAAATTATTTTTATGCTTAAAATAAAGATTTTTCTAAAAATAGTTTTCATAGCATTTAGTGAAAATGTATTAAAATTAATTTCAATCACTTATGGAAATTTAATATTTAAAAATGGATTTCATATTTTGAATAAATTGGTTCAAAGTATTTAATATTTTCCATTTCATTTTTATTTATAATGAATTATAACCAGGGTAAAAATTTATCATCACGGTAAAAAGGTAAAATGGGTAAAATGGGCTTAAAACTATGTTATAAGGTATCATAATCATTCTAAAACTTTAATTACATTAATTGGATGAGTTTAATTTTAATATAACCATCCTATGTTTTAAAATATTTCATTTTGGTTCCACTTTCCTTTTATTTCAATTTTATATTATTTTAAGTTAAGAGTAATTACAAAATGCCACTCTTTCTAGATTATTATGTTGTTGAAATATGTATATAGATAAAAATGATATATTAATTAATATACATGATACATATTTTTTATAATAGAAATATTAATTAAACTAATTTATATTAAATTTTTTTTGCTAGTGTAATTACCTAGAATGTTTATCAAACACTGACACAATGCTTGTGAAATAAGTTAAAAAATAAAGTAAATAATTTTGAAAACATTAAAAGTAATATGATTTGGATTAATTATGTTGTTATATTAATATTATAGATAATTATGGAGGATAATTTATGATTTATTCATTTTAATTATAATTTCTTTGTTTTATTGGTATGTCTAAAGGTAAATTTTCTAAATATTCCCAAAAATGACCTTAAATGGTATTTAATGTTTAGAGATTATTTTAAAATAATTATAAAATAAAAAAAAACCCATAATTAGTTGTTTTTATGGTATATTATAGATCATTTAATTAATTTTTCTTGTATTTTTAACTTGTAATTTTTAAAATTTCTTTCACGACCCTTAAAGAGTGAAAATTGTGAAGATGTCATTGATTTTTTCCTATAAAAAGAGACTCAATTCAAACATTTTAAAACAAAAAAAAGTTCAGTATTCAATAAAATAAATATTCCAAAATAGATTTATAAAATTTCTTTATCACATCCCCAATCCCATGGAGTTGTCATAAACCTCTCTTTCAAAGGCCTTAAGCTCAATCGAAATGTGGATATCAAAAAGGATATATAATTCTTAACCAGTTTCCTCTATGATTATTTCTTCTTATACTATATTCAAAACTATAATATATATTATTATATAATAACATAACAATATCCAATATATTTAAATGTTATTTAAAAATACCTTTTCCATCACCTTCTCCATCAAATGGAAAAGGAATATTTTCTCGTGCGTACATGTGGAATGTCCCCTTAATGAAGTGATGTGTTTTTCATCACCAACTCATTTGGTTGGTTAAAATGATGTTGAAAATTAATATATATGATACTTATGACATATTTATGATTATATAAAATAAAATATTGGATAATTTATTTCTTTTCCACTTTGTATAAAAATGAAAATGCCGTTCATGCGTACATATGGACTACTATCTCCATGAACTGATGTGCTTCATGAAAACCATAAATGGGTGGTTATGAAAGTATATTTGATTTATAAACCATATAATTATAGCATGTTTAAGATTATATATATTATTTAATAATGACCCCCTTGACCATGGTTAATGAGCCAATTTTATTTTAAGGTTACAAACCAAATAACCTCAAAATGTATGATGTAAACATAACTAAATTAGTAACTAAATAACTCAACAGAATAAATGAAATAAAATGAATATTTATAATAGAATTAACATGAAAACAATTTATTAATAAATTATATAACTAGTATAATATTATTATTCAATATTCATATAATGTATGAAATGAGCTGGGATTTGAGGTAAGAGATTTTACATCTCAATTTCCATTCTTTGAGACTTATGTTATTGTCACCAAATGTATTATTTTGTGTGGTGTATATACCTCTATATTGATTTATTTTATTATTAATTTTCTAAAATTCAAGTGGTTTAAAAATCCTTTTCAATTTATCTTCATTAATGTTATTTTTATTTAAAATATACTAAATATGTAAGGGATTTTCTTTTAAACCTTTTTTAAAGTTCTTCTATCAAAATAATTGTCTTTTATATCAATGTTAATTAAAATTTTAAATAATATTCATATTTTTATGTAAAATATAGTTAAAGGACAATTTAAACTATCCTTCTCTTTTTAAAAAGGTTATAAAAGGATTTTTTTAAATGTTTTATGTATGGTTCACTTTTGACCTTATTTATAAAGGTGAAAAAGATTGTTTTTTAACATATACAGTAATAACAGATTTTCCCATCATCATTTCCTTTATTTATCATCAATCATAAATTATAATTTTTTATTGTTTTTCTAATATCATTATTTTACCATTGATCTGGGAATTTTTAATTTTCGAATTCTTTTAAAATAAAAGGATATTTCTTCCAAATTGTTTGAGATAACTAAGAGATATTTTTCATGTGGGTTGAATTTCAAATTTTATGTTTTTATGATGAATATTGAAAGTTATAAAGTGTTTTATATCAATTTATGGTGAAACATTCATGGTACTAAATGTTTTCAATGATTGAATAAGGATGGAACCTATATCCTTATGGGTTAATGTCTGTTATGTGACTGGTGGGACTATAAAATTTGTCCATTGCATAGGGTAATCTGGCAGAGTGAACTAATGTAATTCATTCTTGTGATAATGTAGAAAAAGTTAATTAATTCTATAAAGTGATGAAGTTAACTATTATAGTTTTCCCCTAAGAGAATATTGATATAGTTAATTAATCATGTGAAGTGACAGAGATAACTACTAATAGTTTCTCTTAAGATAATATGGTAATTATCCTATTAGGTTATTACATGATAAAAATATGATGCCCTAAGTTTCTTACATGGATTCAATATCCCTAAAAATTATTTTTCATAGAAATATTTTGATTTAAAAATTTAAACAATGATTTTATTGTTTAAAGTAAAAGTTTTTTATTCATGGTAAAGTTTTAATGAATTATGAGTTTCCTTTTATGCTTTATTACAAAATATTTTATGAATAATTTGGGCTTTGAAGTTTATTTCATGTGTAACTACTTGATTTTTTAATCTTCAAATTTGATTATGTAAAATTAAAACTTAATTATGGGTTTTCAAGAATTTTAAATGGATTAATGAGAGTACTTTCTTCTTATATCCCTTACTAAGATTTTTTTTCTCTTCCCATGTTTTCATATGTATTTAATAGTGCTTAAGGATGTGTAGGTATTTTAGAAAGGTTAGTGGTGACATATCTTGAATTAAGGAAATGAGACATGAAAGAAACAAGAGTGTAAATAGAAGAACCTAATTTATGTAAAAAGGGACATTGATTGGAGTTTTATACTTTATATTATAAGGTTTTGATATGTAAGGGTTTTTACTAATTCTCTAAAACTCTAAGACAAAAATATTCTATAAATGTAATAAAGATCAACCCTTATTATAATTCATGTAATTATGGGTTGTCTAAGGCATGGGTCCTTATATTATCTAATGTAAAACTCTTTCATTTCAAATCGAATGAATCCCCTTAGGTTATTTTTTTAAAAACAAGGAATGTAAATAGGGTTTAGACAACTAGATCTCAGATTTCTATAACTATTATTAATGGATTTAACTCATAAAAACTATTCCATGTTATTTTAGGAAAATTTATTAATCAATTTTTATCTTCTCATTTTTCTCTATTTCATAAAATGTATCAAAATATCATTTATGGAGTCTCTTTGAGATGCTATTTTTTTGTAGACATGTTACGCAACATCTATGTTACTCTTTTTGTAATTTCATGTGTTTCATGACCCCTTTCTCTAAAAGGTACCCCTCATGGGTTAGTAATGAGATAAGAAGGATAATGATTCCCACATTCCGCCTCCAATAGGCCATGGGTTGGAAAAAAACACTGAGGGTATATCATACTCACAAATGGGAGTAATTTACCTCTGAGAAGAACATAAGGAATTAGAGATAAGATAAAATCACCCAAAAACTCCGACTCATAATAGATAAAAGATCAAAATTCATACATGTAATATCATAGAAATATAAAACTATAAAAGGAAACTATAGTTACCAAAAAATCCTCAACACTATCATTGAAGCCCAAACTTCTCCTGAACAACACCACAGACTACTAATGTATAGCTTGATCACTAATCATATTCAATGGTTTTGAAAAATAGTTTATAAATATATGGTTAGTATAATAGGTATACTCAGTAGGATCCTCCGTAGAGCCTCTCCTACAAAATATAAATAAGGTATTTTAAAGCCTAATGAATAAACAAGTTATACTAACTCGTCACCTAAATAGGTATACTAAGTTCCCATCATCACCATTAATGTCCCACCATGAATTTAATATAAGTAATAATAAAATATAAAACATAATATCAAATGATGGTACCCCTTTACGACTTCCCCGTTAGTTTTTTTCTCTTTCCCAATGTCCAACGTCATAATCCATATCTCTCTAATAAATAATCCTACCTAAAAACACTTGGTAAATTGTAACAGAACATGAAACTCATGCATCACATTATCTAATCATCAACATTTCCATATCCAAATAGTAAGCATGTAGTTTCTAGGATCCACCAAAACCCATATGTCAAGTTTTAGACCTCAAGATATCACAACCAATTCATGACATACCTATAATAATCCTTAAGATACTATATCTTAAGTGACAAGTGTTTGAAATAACAACAATACATTACATCCCTCTACAAACATATATGGGAAAGTAATCACCATGTATACCAGCACATAATACTTATAGAAGATTAGATCAGGGAAAGAGTGGGTAATTATCCATTTGTTCCTTTCTAGCCTTGAGTTTAGGAAAATACCCTTTATATCCCACTGGTGTTAGTCACCCTACTAACATGGGTGGGGTAGCATATGAAATCACATAAAATTAGAATATATATATATATATATATATCACAACAAAAAAAAGGAAAACAACCTAGACTTAGTCTTAATTTCATTTATCACCTCTCGTGCACCCAGCTACCAACACTAAGGAGTAGATGTCCTATAAGCACAGAAACATTTCAAGTGACTCTATATTAATTATTTCCATTAAAATTTTCATAATTTCACTAATTACCAACCAATTACAACACCTTCAAGGAATAAAACGACCACTTAAAAGGTTCATAAAGTGTCATTATTATCAGATAATTATATTAATCCTCCAACCACATTGGTTAAACCATTTAAAATTACCATTCCATAATTCTAGGTACTCTCGGATTCATCCTAAGCTTCCATAAAAGTTTCATACACTATATAATTTCAGTTACGTTAAACAATGGTGAAAGAAAATAATGAAACAAGTAACCTTGGAATGAAGTATTGGAATTAGATTCATTAACAAGAAAGTATCCCAACTTTCATCACATCAAATAATGGGTAATTCCAACTTCAACATACTCTATTAGTCCTGGTTCCCTCCCCAAAACCACTATGCACATCACTATCCATCTCACCGTCATAGGAATTAACTACTTCCAAAAACCTAGGAATCCACATATATTATATCCAAACCATCACTATCCCAATCTCTCATCACATCACATAGCAAGGATTCTCATCTAGAGAAATCACACAAGACAACAAGAAAACATCAAATATCCAATAGGGCATCTAATCCCTAAAACCGAGGAGTCTAGAATTCATAAGAAAATGGGTTCACTCTGCCCCAAAATAGTTATCTTTATTAAGAAACCAATATTCCTAAATGAACTAATTCAATTATCACATGCTAAAACTATAAAAAACCTAAGTCATCAGATATCAATCACTAATAAAATTATTACTTAAATATTTGTTGAGCATAACTTTAGTATCAATAAAATTATAAGGAAGAACAATTATAGATTAAACAATCCTCTTTTCTATCTATCCAACATGAATTAGTAAATTTAAATTATTTTTCAAATTATAAACATAAAAAATGATAATCCATTGAATAAACAAAGATATTACAGTATCTATAAAATTAAGAGGTAAACCATCAACACGGTGTAAGCACATATGATAACTAAAAACTAAAACAAATTCATTATTTAATCTATTTTAATATTTATTAGGGTTAATTTCATCAATAAACAAAGATATAAAGAAAGATAAATTTATAATTCTATATAATACATGGATAATAAATGAATCCCCTAACTCAAGTCTTTCAATATTCTTCAAAAGATATTATAACAATGATAAATATCTCTAATCACTTATCCCATAAAGAATCTACACCCCTTTAGGAATATCTTCAAAATCACTAGTAATCCTTAAAATAACCTCATGATAATAAAGAAGATCAACTTAAATTTCATGGAAGAGTAGGATAAAAGAAAATATAATCTATCAGAGAAGAAAACCCTAGAGAAAGAGGTAAAACTCACCTCAGATCACCATAGACTGATCTCTATAAATAAAGTATTAAACCCAATCAAAGGTGCTTCATAGGTCTTCGAAAATATCTCTCGAGTTCTTAGGGTTTTAGGGGAAAGTTGGAAGAAAGAATAGTTTTAAGGGGTTTTAGGAATTTATAGGTAAACTCGAAATTAGAAAACTATGGTGTAGTACCCTAGATTATGGGGAATAGGTGTCGACACAAGAAAAAACTATGATGTAAGGAAAAAGACCACACTTCCAAAAAAATTGGTAAAATCCAAACCTAAGAAAAATTGAATAGTCTACACTGTAGATCCAATATATTTATAAAAGGTCCAAAGTAAAATGGAACCACTACACTTTAGAATCTTAATCACCAAGAAGGAGGCTAGGATATAACTTAGATCCATGGAGTTGTGACTGCAAAAAAGGAAAAACCACTAAAACATACCTCTTGGAATTTTATGCCATAGCTTACCCCCAACGTTTCGGGGGTAACGAAATTGGAAGAATGACTAAATCCTACCCCTTTACATTATTTATCATGGTTATTAATCTATTCCATAGCTTGATCTCCTAACTGGACTCCACGACATAACATAAATGTCCACACCACGATCCTGCCTTGTAGCTGCAATTTCAATTTAACTCCCCTCTTGTACCCTCCAAGCCTCCTCTCAAAACCTCTAACACATAAAACACCCAAAGGAATGGTCTATAACTAGTACCTTACATAAAATACCTCTCAAACAATTCTATCCCTTAAGAATTAAAACCAACACCATAGATAGAGGAAAGAACAAAACCACCATGTAAGATACCTCTTAAGAATCTCACCATCATAGGAGAACAACCACATCACTTAGAGAAAAAACACACACATTACTCTAAAACAGTTTCTAATCACTCTTCTAGGGTAGATACCTCCCAAACGGAAGAAAGACCACAAACAAGGCATCAAAGGAGGGATAAAATTATCTCATAAACCAACTAAATTTCAACATCATTAAAACAAAATTATAAAAGAAGATCAACAAAAAACTCTTGTTACTAATCATATATCTACGAATCATGTTCCTAGGTGATCTCTTCCATGCCACCATGACACAAAAGGACATGAACTAAGGGAATATAACATTTTCATAGCACCTTCTATTAGTGGTATTAGATCTCCACAAGCTACTCCTCGAAGTACATATCATTATAAACATCAGTATCAACCAAATTAAATATGTGAGAATTATAATGAAGATAGTGGTGAAGATGGGACACATAAAATACTTCATGAATCAAGCTCATCTATGGAGTAAGTATTGTATGGTACATGATGGTCCCAACATGCATCAATAGCTCCAAATTACCAATAAACTAGGAAGAAAGCTTACTCCAATGACCAAACCTTCCCTACCTATAAAAAGGATTCACCTTCAAGAAAACATGATTTCCATAATCAAACTCTAGTTGTCTCCTCCTTTTGTTGGCATAAAAATTCTTACAATCCTACTCTACCTTCATCCTCTCATGAATCACCTGAACCATCTCTATCATGATTTTCACTAGTTCAGACCTGATAATTACAAACCCTCTAATGCCAATCCATTACAAGAAAAATGGATAGGTAAGACATATAAGGCTTTAAATGGTTTATACTAATGGTATAGTGAAAAATAATATTGTAAAAAAACTACATCAAGGTTAGGTGTCTCGCCCAAAAACCTCCAAAATTCACTACATAAGCATGAAACATGTCTTCAAGAGTCTATATAGTCCCCTCTTCTGAACTTTCAGTATGTGGATGAAAACTAGTTTTAAGGAAAAAATTAGGCCCAAAATCATGTTGAATACCTCTCCACACTATAGAGGTGAAACAACGACCAAAATTAGATATGATCATACTCGGGACTCTATAGAGCTTCGTCACCTTTTATGGATGTTCCCTCAAAAAACCCTCCACTAATATCGACTACTTAATCACTAAGAAGTGTTTTGATTTGATTGAAAGGTTCAATACCACCCATATGGAATCATAGCTTCCCTGGTATCAAGGTGAACTACTGATGAAGTCCATCAAAATTCCATCCCACTTCCACTAAAGAATATCTAATGTTAAGAGAAAACTATTGGGAACAACGTGTTCATATTTAGAAAACTAAACATCAGGACACAAAATATGAAACTGAACATTTCAATCCACCACCCCAAAATTGACCTCTAAATGCAAGAACATAATTGTCAAACCAGGATATACAAAAAAGGTTGACTTATGGAACTTTTTGTAAAGACCCAGAATTTCTGTGGAATTTGTTTTTCATAAATACATGGAAATTTTACGAGTTTGTAAAAACTGAAGGAGCATGATTTCGTGGCCCGGTGTGTCCGGAATAAATTTATGAAGTTTTGTTCTGCTACATTTAGTAAATGTACATGTGGGATTTTATAACTTTTGAACTAGTACTTGGAATTGAAATCTGAGGGCACTGTTGAACTCATAGCACTGACATTCGCATAAGAAGACTATCACCTCGACGATACTGGGTCGAGATTAAAATATAGTTTTTGGGTTTTTAGAGAATGAATTAAATAAAAATTAAATGTGGATTAATTTTTATTTATTGGTTAAAAACCTCCTCATGGAAGTTGGAGGTGGGACCGCCACACCTTAAACCTCCCATGAGAGGTTATGGTGGTGGGGCCCACCCGAACTCAACCTCCCATGTGAAGATTAATATGGTGGGGACCACCCGAGGTTAAAACCTCTTGAACTCCCCATTATGTGGGGAGAAACCTCTTGAGCTCCCCACATAATGGTGTCACCCCTCTTTTTAATTTATTATGCCAACACCTCTCGGATTAATGGTGAAATTCATATTAAATTATTAAAACATGATTTAATTTATATTGGCCATTCCTTTGTTGGGAGAGGGGATAGAGGAGCACATGGAGAAACTTATTCTCTAAAATGAAGAACTCTACTCCAAAAGAAGAACACCCATCAAAGAGTGAAGAACACTTCATCCACCAACGACGGACATCTTCTTCTCTGATCTTCAACCGGAACAAGGGAGGAAGTTCCATCCTTGAAGAACGTCGAAGACATTGTCCTCAACTTCTTCATCTTCTTTCCAAACATTAATGAATCGACATCCTCTTTCTCGCGCCAACGTAGAAGAACAACAATCAAAGGTAGGGGATTCATGCTTTGTTGTTTCACATTCTCCATTTTTATTCAAGGGTTAATAATCAAAGTCGCATGATATCACCCTAATGCGGAGGGTGCGGGCTGAACAAACACGACCCGACCCCTCCACCTTCTTTATAGTATTTTATGCTAAATGCGGCATGAGACTGGAATGAGCGACTCTCATAAACGATTATTGCGGATTGATGAATATGTCCTGAGGAGAGCATGACTTCTTCCGGAGTGAGAACCGGGCCTCCGAAACTCGTCTGGTGACCCGCGAAAAGATCACGGGCAGATGGAACCAATGAGCGTCACCGCGTGGTGGTGGCAGCGCAACCGCGCTGCTGGAGTAGCAGTCGTGGCCGACGGGCGGTGTCGGTGCTGCGGCAGCTGGTACAATCCCGGCCGCGAAGGAGACCTGTGGCTCGAGTCGCCGGGTTTCCAAGGAAGGCGCGGTGCAACTTCACCACGCGGTGGAACGAAGGGGCATCACGGCCCCTGGCCATGGTGGTGCAACGGTGGCTGGCGCAAGGTCGGCCATGAGGAAGACCTATGGCCCGAGTCGTCAGGTCGCCAGAGGGGTCGCGGCGCAACATTGTCATGCGGGAAGCGGCTGGCCGCTCGGCCAACCGGGAAGAGCGGGACCCCTTGATGGGTCCCGCGTGACGCGGACCGGTGCCACGTCGTGCCGGTTGACTTTCACCTGAATAGATAAGATGCTCAAGTTTTCCAGGTGGTGTGGCCTCCCCCCTAGATGCGACTAGGGTGGCCCCATGGGCCGTCGGGCTGGAACTAGCACGGGACGGACCCAGCGCTGGCCGGACCCAGCGCGGGCCATGGGTTGGGCCTTTATTGCGAGTCGGGCCGCCCTCGTGGGCCAGGCTTCCCCCAAAGACTGGGTAGGACCCGCAAACTGGGTCGGACCCTAGTCCAGACCCGGGTCGGCCCGACTGTGTCGGACCAGAACCGGACCCGTTTTGGCCTATTTCTACTCTTTTTCCTATAACATGAGCTACAGGTGTCTGATTTCACTACTACAAATATGGATTTTATTAGTGCTAAAAATGGACATTAACAGCGCTAGAAAAGGCACTATTAATTCCGGAGAAGATAAAGGGGGGGTCCCCTTTATCAGTTCTCCAAAAAGCGCTGATAAAGACTCCTTTTATCAGTGCTTTTTTTAGCGCTGATAAAAGTATAAAAAATTAAAAAAAAATACTGCCAATCTCGGGGGGGGGGCTTTTTACAGTGCTTGAGCCCCCCTTTATCAGTGATTTCCTTCACCTCTAGCGCCCGCCCGCACCGCCTATACCGTTTATCAGCGCTAGCCCTTTAAATCACCCTCGCACGCGCACCCGTGCCTCCACCCAGATTTGATCTCGAGACCTCCGCCATGCGCACCTAAAGCCTTTACCACTAACCTATATTGATTTGTTCTCTTATTCATGATATATCTATTTATTTATATATATATTTAGTTATATTTATTCGTATAGTAATATATATTTATATTAATATATATAGTTATATTAATATATATATAGTTATATTAATATATATAGTTATAGTTATATTTATATATACATATAGTTATATTAATATATATATATATAGTTATTTTAATATATGTATAGTTATATTAATATATAGTAGTTATATAAATATTCATATATTGGTATTTAAAATAAAATGGATATTAGTTATTATTTAGATAAATCTAATAAATTTTATATGTAAGTTTGTTTAATTATTTATTTAAAAAATTTAATTTTTAGGTGTGAATATATAAAAAATATGTACATATAGTTATATATTTGATTATAAATAGTAGTGCATTATAAAAAAGGATGCAATTTTAAAGACATAATATCAATATGAATGTAATACCTTGTAATAAATTCAGTCCCCACCAAAAAAAGCCAATAATATCCCCTTAAAATAGGCTGAAAATCCACAAAATGATAAAAAATCTGGGTACCCCGACTAACAACTCAGTTTTGGAGGCCTTCTGTGCCTCTTTTGGCGTCGAAAAATGCTGGGCCGGGGTTCCCCCGGTCACAACGACGTAGATCTCATTGCAGGCTTTGATTTGATATGTGGTAGAGCTCAAATGGACACCTGAATCAAAAGTTATGGCCGTTTGAAGTTCTAGTTGCGTTTTCAACATATTTTGGATCTTTTTTTAATTTTTTTTGTTTTTTAGTCTTCAAATTGTTATTAAATGACTATTACTCCATAATAATTAGAAAATTATTAATTAAAAATATTTTTTTAAATTTTTTTATAAGCCATTTTCACTAAATATCTTATATATTAAGTATAATAAATGTAAATGTACATTTATACTTATCTAAAATATATTTAAAAATTATATATTATATTTATATAAATATAACTATATAACTAAATTTATATATTAATATATTTTTTAAAATTTTTTTTTGAAGTCGACCCTTTATCAGTGCTTTTAAAAAAAGAGCTGATAAAGCCCCCCCCCCCCTTATCAGTGCAGATAAAGGGGTACTTTTATCAGTTCTTTTTTTAGCACTGATAAAGGCACCCTTTATCAGCACTTTTTTGAGCGCTGATAAAGCCCCCCCCCCCCTTTATCAGCGCTTTTTCGTTAGTGCTGATAAAGGGGTGGCACTGGCCTTGCCCAGTTTTGTGGTAGTGTTGATGAATCGTCTACGAAGATGGAAACCTTGGAAGTAGACTGTTCTTTTGGTATACCCCATGCACGGTTTGGACATATTTAGCATACGGTCAGGTTAGATCGAACGTAAATCCAACCAGTCCCTCGGAACGGAAATGCAAATATCTCTCAGACCGGGCATCTGATTGACACACCATCAATCGTGTTGGGTTTCCTTTGGCAAGATGGATCATTTGGATACATTAACTTGGGAATTTTTTGCAGTTGATGTATAAACACTTGGCTTGAGGATCGGACCCTCCTGGAATCAAGCATGCTTTTGCGGAACCCTGTGGCTGGATGTGCACTGACAACTGTTCATGGATATTGTGTGGGTTTGACAGCACTGACGACTCTTCCTGGATCTTGCGTGGGTTTGACAGCACTGACGACTGTTCCTAGATCTTGTGTGGGTTCAATAGCTTTGAGGACTATTCCTATATCCTGTGTGGGTTAGAAATCTTTGAGGACTATTCCTGGATCCTGTGTGGGTTTGACTGCTCCATTTACTATTCTTGGATCCCATGTGGGTTCGACAGTTCTGATTTTTGTTCCTGGGTCCTATGTGGGTTTGACAGAATAGATGATTCAGTAGCTACATCTGAGCATCTCTATATCTCTACATAAGTTGTATACTTGTGTGAGATGAGTCAATAACTTTGTGTTTTCCTCATGATTGAGATGGATTACTTGATAACTTAGGTATATGTATGGCCATATACCTAAGTGGGGTTATCTTTTGATCTCATATTTGTGGATTATCCTTTTTGGATTTTGCGAAACCTCGAGGGTCTAGGGGTACCTACTGAGTATCATTATACTCACCCCTGCATGGGCTATGCCCGCACCTCGTTGTGTTGGATGCAGACGACGGACAATGCTGACTGAGGCGGAGTGTACCAGGACTAGACAGTACCCGGAGGAGGACTATACGACGTGTCGGTATACGGAGAAGACTAATATATGGGAAGTACTGAGGAGTCTATCTGTACCTACCCTTCAGGTAGGATCCATGGTGGAAGATCTAGGAGATGTTTTTCACCTTTCAGTTGTTTTGTCATTTCAGTTGTAATTGTACTTTACAGTTGGGCCTGTATTTCTGGCCCATTTACTTTTCAGAACTCTTTTGTTATACAGTTTTACATAGTGTTTTTCTTCCATCTTGTACTTTGTTGTATTTTTTTCAGGTTATAAATGCAATGTCTTCCCAGTATTAGGGAATTAAGCCTTTGGTGCTAGTCACCAGCCCCTGGCCTATGGAAGGCGGGCTTGGAGTAGTCACAGTACGAGCCCTGGGGGACGGTTCATGACAAATTGGTATCAGATGAGATGGTTCTACTGTAGAACTTAGAACTATGACCTTTTCTATGAAGAAATAGTGTTAAGGGTATTGAGTGTGGTTTTTAGTTCAAGGAGTCCAGTGTTGGTGCGACGAACAACGTATCCATACACCAGGACCCTGACTTATGATTTCTGACTTAGTTCACGAAAACACTGATTGTGTGTGTGTTTTGAAGAGTCTTCTATGTGATCTCTTTTGAGTTAGCTCACCAGGTATAACTTATTGACAGTGGTGAACCTATTTCTTTACAAGATGCCTCCATGCAAATAGCCATCCAGGGTTCTAGGATTTTTCTGAGATGGAATCCCACCGAGCGACGAGGCCTTGGTGTAGGGCCCTATTACATCAGAGGATCCAGCGGTACCACTACCTGTTAGGCCACCAATGCCACCAGCCCTAGTAGTATAGAGTGCACGCCGCCTGAGCGCATTGCATGAGTTCCAGCGCTAGAGTCCGCCCTGGTACAGGGGTGAGATGGACCCGCATGCAGCTGAGGATTGGCTGGAGACTGTGGTGAGAATCTTCCGACTAGTAGGGAAACCAGAAGATCTTATGGTGATCCTTTCCGGAAGTCTCCTTCATGCAGTAGTAGGAAGATGGTGGAGCCTAATGATCCAGGTGCATGATGAGGCGACACTACTCTGGGAAGAATTTGAGAGCCTGTTTTGGGCAGAGTTTGTCCCAGCCACCATACGTGCGGTGCAGATACATGAGCTACTTCATCTACAGCAGGGTAGCATGACGGTGGCACAATACTCAGTGAGGTTCACCGACCTATCGCGCTACTCCACAGATATGGTGCGAGACCCATTCTTTAGGTCCCGGACCTTCGAGCAGGGGCTCAAGCGAGAGATCACGGCTTCGATGATCTCCCTCAGCATCCTGACGTAGGCGGGGGTGTTGAATTGATCCCTCTTAGTGGAGAGTTTTATTGCTGAGAAGTCACCAGCAGCGAGACCCACCACCGAGCATCACGTAGTAGAGTCTTCTATAGTAGGCAGCAGACAGATGTCGTAGAGGACCAAGTGGAACAGACCATCTGTTGGATGACCTTAGGACACGATTTCGGTTGTGCGAGGAACACGAGATAGAGCCAGTCATTCGAGGAACATGCAGTGTTTCACATGCGGCGGGCAGGGTTACATGGATTGTGACTATATGACCCGCCATTTAGATGATCAAAAGACAGTTGAGGGACCTCCCAGGCAGAGGTCGAGGTTTGATCGAGGTGATCTGCAGGGTGTTGGCAGATGTGGCAGAGGAGCTGGTCGTGAACCTGGCAGTGGACGACGTTACGAGGTGTTACCACCACCACCACCAGGAGGTCCACCCCAACCGTAGGGAGAAGGTGAACAGGGGAGAGCTCAGCCCCAGGCAGCTGATGTAACGCCCCGACCCCAGTTACCCAGAGTCGGTGCATTATTACATAACATTGGCATGATCACAAGAAATATCAAATCTCGAAAGACCGATTGGTTTAGTAGCCTTGGAAACACTAGATATATTCATAAGTCTTATATTACATCATAAAATGAAAAACTACTACAACAACATATTGTCTCCACAATCCACACTCATATCCCCAAATAACATCCCTGCAGGTCATTCATAATTTACTTCTTCACTTCCTGGGAAAAATAAAACATATAAAAGGGGTGAGCTCAAATTCCCAGTAAGGATAACAATATAGCGGAAACTTTCATAAATAAGAATAAACATTTAAGGCAATGTATAACTAAAACAAAAGCCTTTTAAACTTGAACATTTAACATAGTATGGCATAAATAAAATGAAATAATTCCATTTACTTATTCACATGGTTATTCTACTAATCGAATAATCACGTGCAAAATCAATAACCACTTTCATAATGATGGAATGCATAATTCCAGACTATCATAACAACATAGCCAAGGCCTCGTGCCAAGACTACAAATAAGATTTTGTCAAGGCCTTGTGCCAAGACACTATTTTGTCTCATGAGACCTACCGATGCATCGAGGAGCTATAGCGGGCTCCACCCGTCACATATTAAGTCCAATGCATTCCCATATGAAAAGGTTTAAACATAACATAAACATTCGTATTAAAACTAGCATACAAAATGTCAATACTTTCACCATAAACTATGAATGGTATAAAAATAGCACATCCACAGTCAAACATATCACAAAACCTTCAATACAATATAGAAGTTTTGTATCATAATAAATCAACTTCAAATAATCTTAAAATCCATCAAAGGATGTTGACATAGATGAAATCAAAATTCTTTTTTAATGAAATATCTCCTTTTATTTTGAAATCATTTAAGATCCATATAAAATAAAACATTTTCTTTGAAAATATTCTTATAAGCTTGTAAGGGAAGCTTTGAAGATTTTATAATGGCGGAAAATGGCCGCCCCCGCCGTATAAGTTAAAAAAACATTCTTACCATAATTATGTCGAAAAGGTTAAAAAGGACCTTGTTTTGAAAACGACGGAAAGATTCCTTTATAAACCTCTTATAAAAAGTCAAACAAGGGTATAAATGACTTTAACCCATATTCTTGTAAATAATAAATATGTTTTGAAATACATTTCGAAGAAACATGGATGTGGATGATAAAGAAATCCCAGTAGATTATTACGTATAAACAACCTCGGATAATGAAGAGATTGTGAAATAACCCTTACCTTGTACTTTTCCTTGGTTGGGGTAGGTTAACCTCCTGTATAATGGTGAAATAATTGTTATTAAATTATACAATAATCATATACATTAATATGATATCATATATGATCTTTTAGCATTGATTTGATAATAATATCTTAGTATTATCGTTGTTTCGGGTGTTAACTTACTTGTTTTCTTTTATATGTTTTGTTACGTAAGGCATGTTCGTAAAGGATAGGTTTTATATTATTCATATCCAGAATGATATCAAGTCCTTAAACATCATTTTTAAATCATCAAATGATAATTATACTTGAATGGATACGATGGAGAATGAATCTCATCGCGTTCGTGGAGACGGTAGTCCGTACGTACGCACGAGCGACAATATCATTCTTTTGATATTAAAATAATATATAAATGGATGGTATATCATATATAAAGAATCATTAACATGTTATATTTATTATTTACATGAGTTACACATCATTATTATACCCATCCAAATAATATTATATTGAATAACAATTACACCACGACGTGGAGACGGTAAGTCGTACGTACGCACGTATGGTGACATGTTATTCAAAGGGTGGATAGAATACTGAATATGGTTGTACCATATTTATAATAACATCACAGTATATATATGATACTGGATTTATTATTTTATAATGGTAAGAACAAAGAAAGAAGAAGTGGAAGAAGAAAGGAACTTGAAAAGGGTGGTGAAATCATTACCCCTTCTTCGGGTTCTTCCTTTTGATTTGATCAAAAGGGCTCCTTAGGTTGGCTTTCTGATCAAACTACGGCCCCTAGGTTGTAGTGAGAGAAGTTTGGAGAGTATTTGGGAAGAGTTTGGCCGAACCAAAAGGCTTTGAAGGTGTGATGAAATGAGAAGGAGGAGTGCCCTTTTATAAGAAGGGTGAGGGGCACCTTTGGAAAAGCTAGAGATATTAGTTTATAATAAATTCATATTCGGTTTACAATGGCTCCAAAGTTTACTATTCAAAGGTTAAGGTGGGGATGGGTAAAACACAACTCAACCAATAGAATTTAGACAGGTTTGGGTACTTATATTAACCTTATCTTTAAGTATTAACTCTAAGTTAATTAGTTTCACTTTTACAATGTCTCTTTGTATTTTTATATAATATGGTTAATAAACTTACTATATACATCCAAGATACCCCCAAGTGGTCCATTAATGATGAACCTATCATGATATAAGTATCTTGGCCGAACCGTAGATTTTTAGGATTTTAATATCAATTAATAATATAATATTTGTTTTAAGAACTCTTTTATGTCAATTTTGACACTATTCAATAGTTGATTTTTGTGAAACTCATAACAGATTTATTACTTCGAAAAAAGTCAATTAAATCAATCCTAATATATCATATTATCCTAGAAAATTAGTTTAATTTATTAAAAGTTTCATATTATATTTATTTGGGTATTTATAATATCAATTATTTTAATTTTTCACTATTATAGTAATTACTGCATCATCATTGTGTCATAAATAAAATAAATTATTTAATGTCTAAAAATTATAAATAAAATATAATTATGTAGGAAATCTTTTTATCTTTCTAATTAATATTTATAATCTAAAATCCAACATATATAACCCTATGTAACAATTGTTTTTCTAAAAGATATATGTTTGTGTCATTTTTGTATTCATTTTAACTTAATTAAAATAAAGTGTCATTATCACTTACAAGTGGATCCATGGGGTCCCAAAATCGACCCAAAGATGCCCATGGTCTACCATGTATCAACCAATAGGGTTAAGACACGTTTTAGGGTAATTTATTATTATTATAATATTATTTGTTAACCCTTATTTACCGGATTTACCCTTAACCATGGTAAATAAAATATTTACCGCAGTAATTATTCAAAATGTCTAAAAATAAAAGTTACCTATTTACACAATTTGAAAATCCTGATTCCAAATATGGAATACATTTTCCTAAATTCAAAACACATAAGTGGAAGAAATTAATTTAAAATTAATTCCCGCTGTCAAAACAAAAAGCCTGTTTTTAAGAGATAATAACTATCAAAAGATTGACACTTGTTTATGTTCGGTTTAATTGTAAAATTATGTCCAATGACCAACATTATATTAAATGGTAAAAATATATTCTAAATATACTTTAAAACTACTAAAATTCATAATTTATCACTATTAATTATTTTGATTAAAAAAGTTGTTTTTAATTAAAATTTAGTAATTTTCACTATTCATCAAAATATGAAAGTTATCCGAAAAGTACCAAAATTTCACCTTAGGCTAAATTAGATATTCCGAATCCAAAAATGAAGTCTATTTTGAAATATAAAATATATATGATTTCAAAAATTAGGTATTACTATTTACAACGGCTAGTTTAATTAGTTGTGGTGTGTGTTAGAACTTGAGGTTGCGTACAACACACGCTATCGCATTATTCGAAGGGAAACGTACCGTGGAAGCTTGGGGTGTTACATTCTCCCCTCCTTAAAATAATTGTGTCCTCTCAATTTCTAGGGTATTACTGCATAAAAAGACTCGGGTGGTTCTTCATCATAAGTTCCTCGGGTTCCCACGTTGCCTCTTCCATCTTATGATTTCTCCACAAAACTTTTACCAGACGCGTCGTCCGGTTTCTCAGCACTTGTTCTCTCGTATCAAGAATCTTGACGGGCTCTTCGCAATAGGAAAGATCGGGTTCCAGTTCTAATTCCTCATAGGTGAGTACATGCGTTGGATCAGGCATGTATTTCCTCAACAGAGATACGTGGAACACATCGTGAACTTTGGAGAGACTTGGCGGCATTGCCAATCGGTAAGCTACAACCCCAATTCGTTCTAGAATTTCGAAAGGTCTGATGTATCTGGGACTCAATTTACCTTTCTTACCAAAACGTATGACTCCCTTCCACGGAGATACCTTCAGGAAAACATGATCACCGACTTGAAATTCCAAATCCTTCCTTCGATTATCGGCATAGCTCTTCTGCCTACTTTGAGCTGCTTTGATGTGATTTTGGATTACTTTCACCTTTTCCACCGTTTCCTCCACCAGTTCTAGGCCTACAAGTTTTCTTTCACCAACATCATCCCAACAGGTTGGTGTACGACATCTCTTTCCATATAAT
Source organism: Viscum album (assembly GCA_963277665.1). Classification (NCBI taxonomy): domain Eukaryota; kingdom Viridiplantae; phylum Streptophyta; class Magnoliopsida; order Santalales; family Viscaceae; genus Viscum; species Viscum album. The sequence continues at coordinate 209,973,688 of OY728155.1, read as the reverse complement.
GCTTCATATGGTGCCATCTGAATACTCGAATGGAAGCTATTGTTATAGGAAAATTCTACCAGTGGTAAATATTGATCTCACATACCCTGAAAGTCAAGTGAGAAATATCTCAACATGTCTTCTAAGGTCTGAATAGTCTATTCTGATTGTCCATCTGTCTAAGGGTGGTAAGCAGTGCTCAAATGAAGTTCAGTATCCAGGGATTTCTGAAGACTTTTCCAAAATCTTGAAGTAAAACGGGGATCACGATCAGAAACAATCGATAGGGATACTCCATGAAGTCTCACAACTTCATTAATGTATAGTCTTGATAGACATTCCAGGGGTAGATCTTCTCTTATAGCAAGAAAATGTGCTGACTTGGTAAGACGATCAACAATAACCCATATTGCATCGTTCCTTCTAGGAGTCTTTGGTAGCCCCATGACAAATTCCATCGTAATATTGTCCCATTTCCACTCCGGTATGGGAAGAGGTTGCATGACTCCTCCAGGCTGTTGCCTTCCAGCTTTCACTTGTTGACAAACCATACATCTTGACACAAAATCAGCAATCTCCCTCTTCATGTTGTCCCACCAAAAATGTTCCTTCAAATCTCTATACATTTTGGTGTTCCCAGGGTGTATAGAGAAATTGGAACTATGAGCATCATCTAGCAATTCCCTTTTTAGATCAGGTATATCGGGAACACAAAGTCTCTTCCCGAATTTCAAAATTCCATCTTCATACACAATGTCTCTCAATATCCCACCATTCACAGCTTTAATCTTCTTTTGGAATTCTTCATCATCGGTCTGAGTACTCTTAATCCTTTCTAGTAAAGATGGGTTGGCAACCATTTGAAAAAGCATTGATGTTTCCCCTTCCCTGGTTATTCCCATGTCCATCTTTACTAGATCCATGAAAATTTGATCCCTTTCAATTCTCATATTGTTCAAAACTCCATGGTCTTTTCTACTCAAAGCATCTTCCACCTTGTTTGCTTTTCCCGGGTGGTAGTGTATCGTGCAATCATAATCCTTGAGTAATTCAAGCCATCTCCTTTGCCTCATGTTGAGTTCTTTTTGTGAGAAAATATACTTCAAACTCTTGTGATCAGTATAAATTTCACATTTTTCACCATAGAGGTAGTGCCTCCATATCTTCAAAGCAAAGATCACAGCTGCTAACTCGAGATCATGAGTAGGATAGTTTTGTTCATGAATTTTCAACTGTCGTGATGCATAGGCAATAACTCTATCATTCTGCATAAGGACACAACCAAGTCCTTTCTTCGATGCATCACTATAAATAACGAACCCATCATTCCCCGATGGTAGAGTCAATATAGGAGCATTGACTAATCTTTTCTTCAGTTCTTCAAAACATTCTTCACACTCTTTTGTCCAAACAAATTTAACCCCTTTACGTGTGAGCTTCGTTAATGGGTTATCCAATCGGGCAAAATTCTGGACGAAACGTCGATAATAACCTGCCAAACCAATAAAACTGTGTACCTCAGTTATACTCATAGGTACTGGCCATTCTTGGATTGCCTTGGTCTTAGAAGGATCAACAGAGATTCCATCTTTAGAGACAATATGGCCAAGAAAAGAAATCTCCTGAAGCCAGAATTCACACTTGCTAAACTTCCCATATAATTCATGCCTCCTCAGAGTCTTCAAGATAATGCGCAGGTGATTTTCATGATCTTCGTAGGTTTTGGAGTATACCAAGATATCATCAATAAATACCACCACAAATTCATCGAGATACTCCATGAAAACTCTATTCATCAGATCCATGAATACAGAGGGTGCATTAGTCAATCCAAACGGCATTACAGTAAACTCGTAATGCTCGTACCTGGTTCGAAATGCTGTCTTCAGAATGTCTTCCTTCTTCACACACAACTGATGGTATCCAGATCGAAGGTCAATCTTTGAAAAGTATTGAGCTCCATGCAGTTTTTCAAATAAATCATCAATACGAGGTAGGGGATACTTGTTCTTTATCGTTATAGCATTGATCTCCCTGTAGTCGATACATAACCTCATAGATCCATCTTTCTTTTTAACAAAAATAACAGCGGCTCCCCATGGAGAAACACTAGGGAGAATAAATCCCTTATTACTCAATTCCTCTAGTTGTTTCTTTAGTTCGACTAATTCTACAGTGGCCATTCTATAAGGGGTCTTCGATATAGGCCTTGATCCAGGAATCAAATCAATGGAAAACTCAACTTCTCGTTCTGGAGGATGTCCAGGTAAATCTTCCGGAAATACATCTACAAATTCTTTCACAACAGGTGCATCCTCTATTTGAACATTCCTTTCCTCACCGACAGTTATTTCATTCTCTTCCTCCCCAATAATTGAATTAAGTTGAGCTACTGGGGGTGGATCTAAATAAGAATTAGGTGGTGACGATTCTGCTCTAAAGATAAGGTGTTCCTTATCATTATCATCAAGAATTGTAACCTCTTTCTTCTTACAATAAATCTTCGCATCATATTCCGAAAGCCAATCCATACCGAGGATTATATCAAACTCAATCATAGGTATGACGATGAGATCAGCAGATAAAGAAAATTTATGTTCTCTAATGGGGACTGATTCACAAAACTTTGTTGCAATGATACTTCCCTTAGGAGTTTTAACTGATAACTCCCTTATTAAATCAAATTGGAAATATCTAATTTTCTTAGAAAACTGGGAAGATATGAAACAATGTGATGATCCAGAATCAAATAATGCATTTTCTAAACTTGAGGAAACCATTAAATTACCTGCCACCACGTCTTTCGGAGCTTCTACCTCAGCAGTAGTGATAGCATAAGCCTGGCCTTGATCCCTTGGCCTTTTCTAAGGTAAGGTCTCCTGACGCTTAGGACATTCATTCGCATAATGTCCCATCTCCCTGCAATTATAGCACTGAACGTTGGTAGCTTCCTTCTTCCCCTTGCAATCACGAGCTTGGTGGCCTTTTTCACCACACTTGTAACAGACTCCCATTCCCTTCAAGAAAGCACCGGGGTGTTTATTCCCACATTTACCACATGATGGATATTCAAACTTTCCTTTCTTCCCCTTATTTCCATTCCCAGATTGATCAGCAGGTCTCTTCTTCTCTTGCTTTGCTTTAAATTCATAAGACTTAGAGAATTCCTTTTCGGTCTTGATAGCACATGAGACAATGTCTTCGTACGATGAAAAGGATTGTGAGACTAATGCTCGACGTAGAAATGGTTTTAACCCATCAAAGAAATGATCAATATTACTTCTTTGGTTACGTATATAATCACCAGCGTACCTTGCTAACCTTGTAAAGTTAGCCTCATACTTTGTGACATTCTCATCCTCCTTATGTCTCAGACTTAGAAATTGCCTTTCCATATCTGCTCGATGGTCGCGAGGAAAGTATTTTTATAAAAACAGATCTTTGAACTCCCTCCATTCCATATTTGATACTTCATCATCTTCCTTCGTATTTTGAATCAATGACCACCATTGATCAGCATCTCCAGTGAGGCGGTAAACTGCCATGATAACTTTTTCCCTTTCACTACTCCCCAAAGCCTGAAATATTTTCTCTAGGGAAAATATCCATTGCTCAGCTACTAAGGGATTTTTACTCCCATTGAACGTTGGTGGTTGTTGCCTCATGAATCGATCTAACATTGATCCTCCACGTTGCGGATCAGGGTGCTCCATACGGGTAAGGTTATTATTCATAACCTGAGTAAGTTGTCCCAGTATGGTGATTAGCTGATCGGCACCAGTTGCATCACCAGCCCTACTATAATTATCTTGAGCAGGAGGGAAATCCCTACATGGAGTGCGTGCATTTATACGGTTTCTATTTCTTCCACTAGGCGCCATTTCTAAACAATGGCATAAACTAGATCAGATTATGAATCAAAATACATAATCCCATACTTATAAAACACTTAACATAAATTGAACTATTTATGGATATAATCCATAATCATAAAAATGTTTTCTTTGAGGAATTATATACTCATAAACCCTTCATAATGATTTGCAATGAAAATGAGAGTTATCCTAAGCATATCCCCCGGGAGTGTCGTAACCAAGAGTGCAGCAAGGCCCGTTGTCGTGCACCAGTTCCCGTTCGAGTCTATCTCAAAGCAGTGTTTTCGGGTTTTACCCCTAGGTACATCTGTGCCAGAGCCGCCTCTACCTGCTCGTATCCAGACAGGGATGTATTGCTCGGAAAACTCACAAAATCTCTACAATACCAAAATTCTAGGAAGTTCTTCTATACTAATCCTCAAAGTTCATCTTAGGTCTACGTGCTCTAATCAGAGTTTATCTAAATCTAGCTTCCATGGTTTGTACTAAACTTCCTCTGATACCAACTGTAACGCCCCGACCCCAGTTACCCAGAGTCGGTGCATTATTACATAACATTGGCATGATCACAAGAAAGATCAAATCTCGAAAGACCGATTGGTTTAGTAGCCTTGGAAACACTAGATATATTCATAAGTCTTATATTACATCATAAAATGAAAAACTACTACAACAACATATTGTCTCCATAATCCACACTCATATCCCCACATAACATCCCTGCAGGTCATTCATAATTTACTTCTTCACTTCCTGGGAAAAATAAAACATAGAAAAGGGGTGAGCTCCAATGCCCAGTAAGGATAACAATATAGCGGAAACTTTCATAAATAAGAATAAACATTTAAGGCAATGTATAACTAAAACAAAAGCCTTTTAAACTTGAACATTTAACATAGTATGGCATAAATAAAATGAAATAATGCCATTTACTTATTCACATGGTTATTCTACTAATCGAATAATCACGTGCAAAATCAATAACCACTTTCATAATGATGGAATGCATAATGCCAGACTATCATAACCACATAGCCAAGGCCTCGTGCCAAGAATACAAATAAGATTTTGTCAAGGCCTTGTGCCAAGACACTAGTTTGTCTCATGAGACCTACAGATGCATCGAGGAGCTATAGCGGGCTCCACCCGTCACATATTAAGTCCAATGCATTCCCATATGAAAAGGTTTAAACATAACATAAACATTCGTATTAAAACTAGCATACGAAATGTCAATACTTTCACCATAAACTATGAATGGTATAAAAATAGCACATCCATAGTCAAACATATCACAAAACCTTCAATACAATATAGAAGTTTTGTATCATAATAAATCAACTTCAAATAATCTTAAAATCCATCAAAGGATGTTGACATAGATGAAATCAAAATTCTTTTTTAAAGAAATATCTCATTTTATTTTGAAATCATTTAAGATCCATATAAAATAAAACATTTTCTTTGAAAATATTCTTATAAGCTTGTAAGGGAAGCTTTTAATATTTTATAACGGCGGAAAATGGCCGCACCCGCCGTATAAGTTAAAAAAACATTCTTACCATAATTCTGTCGAAAAGGTTAAAAAGGACCTTGTTTTGAAAACGACGGAAAGATTCCTTTATAAACCTCTTATAAAAATTCAAACAAGGGTATAAATGACTTTAACCCATATTCTTGTAAATAATAAATATGTTTTGAAATACATTTCGAAGAAACATGGATGTGGATGATAAAGAAATCCCAGTAGATTATTACGTATAAACAACCTCGGATAATGAAGAGATTGTGAAATAACCCTTACCTTGTACTTTTCCTTGGTTGGGGTAGGTTAACCTTCTGTATAATGGTTAAATAATTGTTATTAAATTATACAATAATCATATACATTAATATGATATCATATATGATCTTTTAACATTGATTTGATAATAATATCTTAGTATTATCGTTGTTTCGGGTGTTAACTTACTTGTTTTCTTTTATATGTTTTGTTACGTAAGGCATGTTCGTAAAGGATAGGTTTTATATTATTCATATCCAGAATGATATAAAGTCCTTAAACATCATTTTTAAATCATCAAATGATAATTATACTTGAATGGATACGATGGAGAATGAATCTCATCGCGTTCGTGGAGACGGTAGTCCGTACGTACGCACGAGCGACAATATCATTCTTTTGATATTAAAATAATATATAAATGGATGGTATATCATATATACATAATCATTAACATGTTATATTTATTATTTACAAGAGTTACACATCATTATTATACCCATCCAAATAATATTATATTGAATAACAATTACACCACGACGTGGAGACGGTAAGCCGTACGTACGCACGTATGGTGACATGTTATTCAAAGGGTGGATAGAATACTGAATATGGCTGTACCATATTTATAATAACATCACAGTATATATATGATACTGGATTTATTATTTTAGAATGGTAAGAACAAAGAAAGAAGAAGTGGAAGAAGAAAGGAACTTGAAAAGGGTGGTGAAATCATTACCTCTTCTTCGGGTTCTTCCTTTTGATTTGATCAAAAGTGCTCCTTAGGTTAGCTTTCTGATCAAACTAAGGCCCCTAGGTTGTAGTGAGGGAAGTTGGGAGAGTAGTTGGGCAGATTTTGGCCGAACCAAAAGGCTTTGAAGGTGTGAAGAAATGAGAAGGAGGAGTGCCCTTTTATAAGAGGGGTGAGGGGCACCTTTGGAAAAGCTAGAGATATTAGTTTATAATAAATTCATATTCGGTTTACAATGGCTCCAAAGTTGACTATTCAAAGTTTAAGGTGGGGATGGGTCGAAATAAACTCAACCAACAGAATTTAGACAGGTTTGGGTACTTATATTAACCTTATCTTTAAGTATTAACTCTAAGTTAATTAGTTTCACTTTTACAATGTCTCTTTGTATTTTTATATAATATGGTTAATAAACTTACTATATATATCCAAGCGACCCCCAAGTGGTCCATTAATGATGAACCTATCATGATATAAGTCTCTTGGCCGAACCTTAGATTTTTAGGATTTTAATATCAATTAATAATATAATATTTGTTTTAAGAACTCTTTTATGTCAATTTTGACACTATTCAATAGTTGATTTTTGTGAAACTCATAACAGATTTATTACTTCCAACAAAGTCAATTAAATCAATCCTAATATATCATATTATCCTAGAAAATTAGTTTAATTTATTAAAAGTTTCATATTATATTTATTTGGGTATTTATAATATCAATTATTTTAATTTTTCACTATTATAGTAATTACTGCATCATCATTGTGTCATAAATAAAAAAACTTATTTAATGTCTAAAAATTATAAATAAAATATCATTATGTAGTAAATCTGTTTATCTTTCTAATGAATATTTATAATCTAAAATCCAACATATATAACCCTATGTAACAATTGTTTTGCTAAAAGATATATGCTTGTGTCATTTTTGTATTCATTTTAACTTAATTAAAATAAAGTGTCATTATCACTTACAAGTGGATCCATGGGGTCCCAAATTCGACCCAAAGATGCCCATGGTCGACCATGTATCAACCAATAGGGTTAAGACACGTTTTAGGGTAATTTATTATTATTATAATATTATTGTTTAACCCTTATTTACCGGATTTACCCTTAACCATGGTAAATAAAATATTTACCGCAGTAATTATTCAAAATGTATAAAAATAAAAGTTACCTATTTACACAATTTGAACATCTTAATTCCAAATATGGAATCCATTTTCCTAAATTCAAAACACAGAAGTGGCAGAAATTAATTTAAAATTAATTCCCGCTGTCAAAACAAAAAGCGTGTTTTTAAGAGATAATAACTATCAAAAGATTGACACTTGTTTATGTTCGGTTTAATTGTAAAATTATGTCCAATTACCAACATTATATTAAATGGTAAAAATATATTCTAAATATACTTTAAAACTACTAAAATTCAAAATTTATCACTATTAATTATTTTGATTAAAAAAGTTGTTTTTAATTAAAATTTAGTAATTTTCACTATTCATCAAAATATGAAAGTTATCCGAAAATTACCAAAATTTCACCTTAGGCTAAATTAGATATTACGAATCCAAAAATGAAGTATATTTTGAAATATAAAATATATATGATTTCAAAAAGTAGGTATTACTATTTACAACGGCTAGTTTAATTAGTTGTGGTGTGTGTTAGAACTCGAGGTTGCGTACAACACACGCTATCGCATTATTCGAAGGGAAACGTACCATGGAAGCTTGGGGTGTTACAGCTGAGTCATACAATAATGGAACTCTGGAGTTGATTCGAGGTTGGTCTGTGTCTACTCCACCTTAGTTTCTGTTCTTATAGACACTGGTGTCAGTCACTCTTTCATTACCACTTCCCTCATTCAGAGCTCGGAGATTCCGATGGAGCCGTTGGCTCGATCTTTACGGCTAGAGACTCTTACGAGAGCAAACTCGATGATCACAAACTAGTGCTGGCAGTGTGAGATTACTCTACGAGGTGAGAGCTTCGGCTAGGATCTCCTCGTAGTGGCGTCGAGGCCTTACGACATCATCTTGGGTATGGGATGGTTATCTATAGTCCATGCTTAAATAGACTGTATTAGGCGTAAAGTGTGTTGTGTCTGCATGGATGGGACCAGGTTCACCTTCACCAGCAAGAAGGGAGCCTTTGTAGTGCAGGATAGACTTACTCGGAGGAGGTTGCAGCCGATCACTCATTATTTAGCCTACCTTACCCTCGGAGCAGTTGATGTGGAGAGTCCGAGCTATCATGTAGTGGTGGACCATTATGCAAATGTTTTACCTAACGATGTTCCAGGAGTAACTCCTCATAGAGAGGTGGAATTATACATTGAAATGTACCTCAATATGGAACTGATATCTACACCGGCGTATCGGATGTCTCCCATGGAGCTTCGCGAGCTGCAGGTAGAGGTTGAGGACTTGCAAGGGAAGGGATTCATCTGGCACAGTGTTTCTCCCTGGGAAGCCCCGATTCTGTTCACGAAGAAGGAAGATGGGATCTTGGGGATTTGTTTCGACTATATTCGCCTAAACCAAGTGACCATGAAGAACAAGTACCCACTCTAGAGGATTGACGACCTCTTTGATCAGCTAAAGGGATCACGGTGGTTCTCGAAGATAGACCTCAGATCAGGTTATCACCAACTCAGAGTTCAAGATGAGGATGTGCAAAAGATGGCCTTCAGGTGTCGGTATGGCCATTATGAGTTCTTTGTTATGCCATTCTGCGTAACCAATGCTCCATCAGTGTTCATGGGACTCATTAACAGTATCTTCCATCCATACCTCGATCACTTTATCGTAGTCTTCATCGATGACATTCTGATCTTCTTGACTACTAAGGAGGAGCATGCCTACCATTTTCATATAGTACTGGACACACTCTAAGAGAACCAGCTTTATGGTAAGCTCTCGAAGTGCCGGTTTTGGATCTGAGAGGTTCACTTCTTGGGACACGTCATCTCGGAGGCTAGAGTTGCAGTGGATCTATATAACATTGCAGCAGTACCTGCTTGGGAGTCACCAAGGAGTGTGATGGAGGTACGGAGTTTCCTGGGTTTGGTTGGATATTACTGGAGGTTCATAACAGACTTCTCCATAGTTCCAACACCACTATAATCCTTAAATAAGAAGGGTCAACCCTTTGTATGGTCAAAGAGATGCGATCAGAGCTTTCAGGAGTAGAGGCAAAGGCCGACTAGTGCCCCAATCTTGAGGCTTCCAGAGGAAGGCGTAGGGTACATAGTCTACTACGATGCATCAGGGACCAGAATCAGGTGTGTCCTGATGCAAGAGTGATCATTGATCACGTATGGTTCTCGGAAGCTGAGACAAAATGAGCAGAACTATGCTACCCATGACCTGGAGTTAGAAGAAGTGGTCTTCTCCTTGAGGAAGTGGCGACACAATCTGATTGGCGAGTGTTTTAGCGCGTACTATGATCACAAGAGTCTCAGGTATATATTCTCTCAGAAGGACTTGAACTTGAGACAATGACATTGACTTGAGTTCCTCCAGTACTATGACTTCGAGATAGTATATACTCCTAGGAAGGGTAATGTTGTAGCAGATGCAATCAGAAGGAGATATGGTATAAAACTTCTAGGAGAGGAGACAGATCAGCTGGCTACTTTACAGATATCCTTTGTGAACCGAGATGGTGCAGCTTTCCTTCAGTCACTTATAGTTACTCCTCCACTTATTTAGCGAGTTGGGGAGGCACAACATGGAGACGCTGACTGTGAGACACGATGTGCTCAGATATCCAAAGGGAAAGCACTTGATGGATTTTCTGAAGGTGGGGAGCACATAATCCTATTCAAAGGATGTACTAGGGTGGCAGTGTCACTTTAGGAGGAAGTGTTGAAGGAGTTTCACACATCCCCTCTAGCGGTATATCTAGGAGTGGAGAAGATGTACCAGGATCTCCGATGATAGCACTGGTGGCCAGGGATGAAGAATGAAGTTGCAGAGTTTGTCTCTCGGTGCCTCACTTTCCAGTAAGTGAAGGCGGAGCATCAGGTACCAGCAGGCTTGGTTCATCCTTTAGAGGTCCCAGATTGGAAGTGGGATGGGATATCCATGGACTCCATGGAAGGACTTCCACGTACATCCAGGGGTCATGACTTGATTTGGTTGATCGTTGACTGACTCACAAATTCATCCCACTTCCTACCGATTAGAGAAAGGGTTTAGTATAGATCTTGGGATGACTCTATGTGTAGGAGATTGTGCGTCTACATGAAGTACCTTCTTTTATTGTCTCTGATCATGATGCACGATTTACTTCCTAGAAATGGAAGGGTTTGTAGGAGGCTTTCAGGACGCAGCTTCATTTGAGCACCGCCTTCCATCCTCAGACGGATGGTCAGACTGAGTAGACCATTCAGACCCTCGAGGACATGTTGTGTTCTTGTGTCCTCTACTTCAGTCGTGGCTGGGAGGATCACTTACCTTTGGTGGATTTTTCCTATAACAACATCTATCACTCCACCGTCGGGATGGAACCTTTTGAGGCCTTATATTTTCAACCTTGAAGATCACAACTATGATGGACCGACCCAGGGGAGTCAGCACTAGTGGGACCAGATATGTTATGGGCTACCACGAAGAAGGTGCAGGTTATTGAGGAGCGGATAAAGACTGCATAGATAAGACATAAGTCATATGCTGATAGGATATGAAGACCTCTAGAGTTTGAGGATGGCGACCACGTCTTTCTACTGGTCTCACCCCGATGAGGTTTACAGATATTTGGCTGAGGTGGCAAGTTATCTCCGAGATTCATCAGGCCTTTCCAGGTCCTCATCGGAGTAGGTGTGGTGGCTTACCACCTGGAACTTCCACCTTAGTTGAACTGGGTGTACGACATCATCCATGTATCCCAGCTGAGGAGATACATGCATGACCCTTCTCATATCATCGACCATGGAGAGCTGGATATCGACAATGGGGCGACTTTTACAGAGGTCCTAGTGGGGACCGAGGATCAATAGGAGAGAGTCTTTCTTTGATGGTCGATACCTCTGGTGCACGTTCATTGGCAGCACAAGAACCTCCAAGAGATCACATGGGAGAAGGAGGCTCAGATACGTGCTCAGTACCCCCATTTTTTCCCTTAGTTCAATTTGTAGCTTACGGGGACGTAAAGCACTGATGTGGGTAGAATGTAAAGACCCGGAATTTCCATGGATTTTTTTTCTTAAATACATGGGAATTTTACAAGTTCAAGAAAACTGACAATGGATGATTCTGAGGCCCGATGTTCTCAGAATCAATTTATGAAGTTTTTTTTGGGTACGTTCAGTAAACGTATGAGTAGGATTTTATAACTTTTGACCCGGTGCTCGGAATTGAAATCTGAGGGCACCATTTAACTCGCAGCGCTGACATTCTCTTAAGAAGACTATCACCTCGACGACAGTGGGTCGAGATTAAAAGATAGTTTTTGGGTTTTTATAGAATGAATTAAATAAAAGTTAATTGTGGCTTATTTTTTATTTTTTGGTTAAAAACCTCCTCATGGAAGTTATAGGTGGGACCACTACACCTTAAACCTCCCATGAGAGGTTATGGTGGTGGGACCAACACGAACTCAACCTCCCATGTGAGGATTAATATGGTGGGGACCACCTGAGTTTAAATCCTCTTGAACTCCCCATTTAGTGGTGAGAAACCTCTTGATCTTCCCACTTAATTGTGCCACCCCTCATTTTAATTTATTATGCCAACACCTCTCTAATTAATGGTGCAATTCAAATTAAATTATTAAAACATAATTTAATTTATATTGCCTATTTCATTATTGGGAGAGGGGTTGGAAGATCACTTGGAGAAACTTATTCTCTCCAACGAAGAATGCTCCTACCAATGAAGAACAACCATCATAGAATGAATAACACTTCATCTACCAATGATGGACATATTCTTCTTTGATCTTCAACCAGAACAAGGGAGGAAGCGCCATCCTTGAAGAACACTGATGATGTCATCCTCGACTTCTTCATCTTCTTTCCCAACATCAACAAATAGACATCCACTTTCTCCTACCAATGTCAACGAACAATGATCAAAGGTAGGAAATTCATGATTTTTTGTTGCATGTTCTTTGTTTTTCTTCAAGGGTTAAGAATCGAAGTTGCATGCTAACACCCTAACGCGGAGGGTGTGGGCCGAAAAAAACACGTTTTGAACCCTCGGCCTTCTTTGTGTAATTTGACGCTAAACACGACATGATACCGGAATGAGAGACTCTCATTAAAAATGATTTCGGATTGATGGAGATGTCCAGAGGAAAGCGCAACTTCTTCCGGAGTGATAATCGGGCCACCGAAACTCATCCGGTGACCCGCGGACAGATCACGAGAAAATGGAACTGACGAGCATCACCGCGTGGAGGTGGCAGAGCAACCGCACTGCCGGAGGAGTAGTCACGGCTGACAGGCCACAGTGGTACAGTGGAAGCCGGTGCAAGCCCGACCGCCAAAGAGACAGGCAACTCGAGTCGTCGGGTTGCCAAGGAAGGCACGGCGCAACTCTGTCGCGCGGTGGAACGAAAGAGGGCCACGGACCCTGGTCGCGGCAGTGCAGCCATGGCCGGCGCGAGGCCGTCCACGAGGAAGACTGGCGGCCCAAGCTGCCGGGTCGCTGTAGGTGGCACAACACAACAGTGCCGCGTGAGAGGCGGCTGGCCGCTCGGCCAGCCGGGAGGAGTGGGACAACTCACTGGGTCCCACGTGACGCGGACCGGCGCCACGTGGTTCCGGTTGACTTCCACCTGAACGGATAATCCATTCGGGTTTTCCATGGGGCACGACCATTCCCCTAGATACAGCTAGGGCAGACCCCACGAGCCGTCGGGTTGGACCCAGGCCGAGCCGCCAGCGTCGGCCGGGCCGCCCCCGCGGGTCGGTCCACCCCCGCAGACCTGGTTAGACCCATAGACTGGGTCGGACCCGCAGACCGGGTCGGACCCAAGTCCAGACCCGCGGACTGGGTCAGACCCCAATCCGGACCCGGGTCGGTCCGACTGGGCCAGACCAGACCCAGACCCGTTTTGGTCTATTTCTACTCTTTTTCTTGTAACTTGAACTATGGATTTCCAATTGACGAACCGTCTATAGCAACAGAAACCTTGGAAGGAGATGGTTCTTTTGGTATAACCCACTCTAGGTTTGGACACAGTTGGGGGATGACCGGGTTGGATCGAACATAAATCCAACTGGGCCCTCGGAATGGAAATGCTAATAACTCTTAGATCAGGCGTCAGATTGATGCACTGTCTATCGCGTTGGGTTACCTTTGGCAAGATTGATCTTTTGGAAACATAAACTTGGGACTTCGGGGCAGTTGATGTATAGAAACTTGGATTAAGGAGCGGACCCTCCTGGAATCAATCATGATTTGTGCGGAACCCTGTGGCTGGCTGTCCACCGACGACTGTTCCTGGATCCTGTGTGGGTTCGACAGCACTGATGACTGTTCCTTGATCTTGTCTCGGTTCGAGAGCACTGACAACTGTTCTAGGATCTTGTGTGGGTTCTACAGCACTAACAACTCTTCATGGATCCTGTGTGGGTTCTACAGCTTCGACTACTGTTCCTAGATCCTGTGTGGGTTCGACAGAATAGATAATTCAGTGGCTACATCTGATCATCTCTATCTCTCTACATAAGTTATATACATGTGTGAGCTAATTCAATAACTTTGTGTTTTCTTAATGATTGAAATGGATTACTTGATAACTTAGGTATATGTATGGGCATATACCTAAGTGGGGTTATCTGTTGATCTCATAATTTGTGGATTATCCTTGATGGATTTTGTGTGACCATGAGGGTCTTGGGGTCCCTACTGAGTATAATTATACTCACCCCTGCACGGGCTATGCATGCACCTTGTTGTGTTGGATGCAGAAGACAGACAGCGCTGGCTGAGGCTGAGTATACCAGGACTAGACGGTACCCTAAGAAGGACCATAGGACGTGTCAGTACATGGAGGAGACTGACAGACGAGAAGTGCTGAGGAGGCTATCTGTACTTAACCTTCAGGTAGGATCCGTGGTGGATGATCTAGGAGCTGCTTTTCACCTTTTAGTTGTTTTGTCCTTTCAGTTGTACTTGTACTTTACAGTTGGGCTTGTATTTCTAACCCCTTTACTTTTCAGCACTCTTTTATTATACAATTTTACTTAGTTTTTTGCTTCCATATTGTACTCTGTTGTGTGTGTTTTCAGGTTATAAAGGTAATGCCTTCCTAGTATTATGGAATTATGCCTTTGGTGCTAGTTGCTAGCCCCTGGCCTATGGAAGGCAGGCTTGGGGTAGTCACGGTACGAGCCCTGGGGGATGGGTCATGACACTTTTGAAGAACCACTTAATGCATCATCGATGGAATGAAATAAAACTCGTAGAATAACACCTGTTGTTGATCATCCTCAAACCATCCATCAGGGGCATCACCATGGACAACTTGATCTCATCAAACATCCACCTTAGAATCCCCTAGCCGGGACTCCTCCACCAACTACACTAAATATGATTAGACCATCTTCTGAAAAATATATTATATACTACCAACATCTCTCATATCAATATGCATCATGGAGAGCTCTTTCTTTTCTATCTTGTAATATACTGTCTTACGCATAGTATCACTACATGGATCCATAATCTATGCATATACCAAAAAATTACCCTTTCATAGGGTATAGGAATTCAGGAATTCATCATCCTATAATAATTTCATTCATCCTTGAAGTCACAATTTAAGTTCATGCTGAGAGAAGACATAATTTTGGCTTTTGTGATCAGTGAAAACTATAAAAGGTTCACCTATGAGGTAGTATCACCAAAACTTTATAGAAAACCTGAACACTAACAATTCAATATAATGGGTGGAATAGTTACATTCATGGGTTTATAACTTCTGAGACCCATAAGAAACAAATTTATTCTAATACATCAATAAAATACCCATGATAAGATGTGAAGCTTCACAAAATACCCCAAACTGAACTCTCTATTATTGAAAATGAAGAATTGGTGCATTGACTAACTTATCCTTCAACTAATCAAATGAATCCTCAAACTGATTAGTCTATAATAAGGCCTAATATTTTTGTTCAAGGTTTTGAGAGGATTTGAAATCTGAGATAATTTATGCATGGAACTCCTATAGTAGCTTGGAAAATTGAAGAAACTCCACACCTATGAAACATTATTGGAGGCTATCCAAGAAACAACATCTTCAATCTTAAAAGGATTCCTAACCACTCCATATCGGGATATCTCATTCCCTAATAAATGAACTTGAAGAGCTCATAACTCACACTTTGAAAGCTTCTCAAATAGATACTGACATTTAAGAACTACCAAAAATGGCATGAAGATGATTTGTGTGAACCTCCTCATATGTGGAGAACATAAGTATGTCATCAATGAAAACCACCATTAACTAGTACAAAAACTTGTGGAACACTACATTCCTCAAACACATGAATATTTCTATAGTTTTCATCACACTGAACAACATCACAACAAACTCATAATTTCCATAACAACATTGTAATGCAGTATTTGGAATATCTTCATCCTTCACCCACATCTGATGATATCCTGATCATAGATTGATCTTTTGTAACCAACTAGTTCCATTAATTTGATCAAATTAATCATAAATACACATAATAGGATAGCTATTATTCACAGTTACCTAATTCAGGTGATGATAATCGATACATAGGCATAGATATCCATCGACCTTCTTTGTAGAAAAAATAGTAGCAACCGAATATGACATGATTGGATAAAAAACCTCACTAAAAGAGGTCATCAATCTAAATTTTTAGCTCCCATAATAGAAAAAAACTATCCTATAAGGATACATTGAGATTGGATAGGTACTCTACTGAAGCTCTATCCTGAACTTAATCTCTTGTTGAGGGGGTAATACCACAAAATATTTCAAAAAGGCATTGGGTTAATCTTCCACAACCTTGGGAAACACTTCTTACTTAACCTCTAATGATATCATCATTAACTCATCCATCAAGGAAGACAAAGTCATAACACCCCTCTGACCTATCTGAGGGTCTCTCTCTCTAATGAACACAATAGACTCTTTGTCAACATCATAGAATAAAATTTACCTTTTGAAACAATCCAAAATCTCCTCAATGAATAAATATAATACATGCTAAGGATGATATTATATGGATGTATATACAACCATAATAAATCTCCCAAATATTGGTATTAATCCAATACTAGCTCATTGTCTCTACATACTTTACATAAAAATCAGGACCTCCAACTAGCATAGTCAATACCAAGGGTACTGGAAGTATCTCAAACTCATTTCCCAAAGCACAGAATCGGGCTAGTGAAATGAAGGAGTATTTATCACCTTAATCAAACAATACATGAACCCAATTATAAAACAAGAATATGGTACCTAAAATGATGTCTGACTTACCTAGCGCTGGAAAGTCTAGAGTATGAAAATTCCCATAACCTACTCCATGGCCTCTTTAAAAATAATGATGACCACCTCTATGGCCATTCCATAATCTCTGAATATGAGAAGAATCATGGATCTATCCTCTTCCTAATCCATATCCCCTATTCTAATATAATGATAGATCACCCTACTGCTACTACCTCAACTGATACTACTGTAATGACAGAACCAAAAGTAGAACACCATCTATACACTCTCTAACATGATGTTTTAGGAACTCTA
Organism: Viscum album; assembly: GCA_963277665.1. NCBI lineage: Eukaryota > Viridiplantae > Streptophyta > Magnoliopsida > Santalales > Viscaceae > Viscum > Viscum album. Next base: position 209,956,540 of record OY728155.1, on the reverse strand, counting down.
ACCACTGATGACCATATCCTCTACAATAAAAAAGCATATGGTCCCTTTGAAGGTTCCTAAGATCAACCAACCCTAGTGTAACAAGATATAGAGGGATGGTACCTACCCATGACTATCTAAAAACCCTTCTGTCTAAGAAACTGCAAACCCAAAACCACATATCTAATTCATAGAGAATATTAATGAATCTCCTCTAATGATGATATGTTCATGGATAGTATCCTCTCAATAACATATTTTCTCCCTAATGACTCAAGATATGTCAACATCATAAAGGAGATATATGATGTTAGATATCTGGATGTAAATCCTCTTAAAAATGCCACTCACAATCCTTATCATCTAGAAATAGGTCTAAAGCGTATTAAAGAAGGGTCTTAAAATGGATCCTAAACTCCCACACACTATAACTTCCCTATTGAAGGATAATAAGATCCTAGAGACTAGATAATTTTGTGGTTGAATAATGAAACTCAACTCAAAATTGATCGAGTGACTTCTCCCATGAAATAGTTGTCTCCTCATGATACCCACAGAATAAGAACAACCACTTCCAATCTTCCCCATGCAACATCGTGTCCACCAACAAAACTCTATACTTCTTCCAAGAATGGATCAAATTGAAGGATATATCCACCTACTCCAACCAATCCTCTACTACTGAATCTAAAATATATCCCTCATACTTCTATAAACATTGGAACTAAAACTATTATAGTTTCCTCATCCAAGTGTTTTCATCATCAATCCCAACCCTACATTTATCTACTAGAATATCCTTCTAAAAATATTCAGCAAGAACCTAAAGAGGATTTCAACCTATATCCATGCTTGAAAAAGAAAAAAATATGGACTCATAAACACAAAATAATGAATATTTAAGACTAACTAATTAAGTTTTAACCTAATTCCACGGTCTACCCATTTCAAATATAGGCACAAAACAAAATGATGCATTATATTTTCCTAGGTATTTACCTCAAAACCAATTTCACATCACTTAGTAAGACCATTAAACTTAGAGTTCTTCATATTAGATCATAGGGGGGGCCTAAATACCTATTTCATATCTGGTATCCCTTGATTACATCACATACAAGGCTCAGTTGACATTGTTTCTATACAAATCTATGCAGTCCTCGGTAGTGATCACCTCAAAAGTCCATTATACCCCTCAACTAAACCTTTGATACCACTCTATCATGGTCCCCTCCACCCAAAGACACTCCTATTAGGTTTTGAATGAGATAATAGAGATAATTATTCCCAAATACTACCTCTAATAGTCCATAGGTTGGAAATAAAAATTAAGGTTATATCATACAAAAAATGGGAGGAATTTCCCTCTAAAGAGAACATGAGGAATAAAAGATAAGAAAAAAATCCCAAAACAACTCCTGATTGTAATAGATAAAAGATCCTAATACATGCATATAATTTCATATAATAAAACAATCACAAAAGGAAAAAAACAATTACCAAAATAAAATCTTAGATAGTGACCTCAAAGCTCAAACATATCTTAAAAAAACATGATCTAGTAATGTCTATCCCAATAACCAACAAGCTATTGTGGTCCTATATAAAATTTATATATACATAGGTTTATTATAACAGGTATAATCTATAGGATCCTCCCCAAATAATATCTTGAAAAATATTAAGAAAACATACTAAATCATAGTGAATAAACAAGTGAATCTAACGTGTCACCTAAACAGTAATACTAAGTTCTCAGCCTTACCATGGATCTCTAAAAAATAAGCACATATAGGTAATGATATAATATATAACATAATATCAAATTAAGGTACCATACTTCTACTTAACCATTAGTTTTCCGATCTACTACAATGTTGTATTTCCTAATCCATCTCGACCTAATAAATAATATGACCTGAAAACACATAGTATACTATAAAATTTCAAGAAACTCGTGCATCATATCTTATTTTCATCAACATCCCCATCTACAGAATGTAACCGAGTAGTTTTCAGGATACACAACAACCCATATGGAATGTATTATATCTCAGGATATCACAACCCATAGATGACATAACTATTATAATACTTAGGATACTATATTCTGAGATACATGTGTTAGAAATAACCACAAGCCATTACATCACTATACATGCATATATGGGAAGGTAACCACCTTGAATACCAGTACATAATACTTCTAGGATAAGAGTGAAGGTAAATAAGATGTAGTCATCCATATGTTCCTCGCTAGCCTAGATATTTGGAAAAACACCCTCTATAGTCCACTAGTACTAGTTATCCTACCAAAATGGGTGAGCTTGTATATGAAATCACATAACATAGGAATATATATAGCTCAAAATCCACACTAAGGGAAACAACTATCCTTAGAATCAATTATAGTTATCACCTCTTGAAAACCTGACTACCAACGCTAAAGACTATATATCGCATAAGCATGGAAACATTTTAAGTAAATTTTAATTAATTATCTTTGTTAAATATTTCATAACTACATTAATTACCCGGTAATTACCATTCCTTCTAAAAAAGACCAACCACTCCCAAAGTTACTCAAGAATCATCATTATCTAGACATTCCACTAAGCCTCTAACTCCGAGGGTTAAACCATTTAACATTACCATTACATGATTCTAGGTACTTTAGGAATCATCCTAAGATACCATAAAATATACATAAACTATGAACTTCCAAATATGTTAAGTAGTAGGGAATGGAAAGTAGAAAATAAAAAACCCATTCATCTAGACTTTAAAGAACATTCATTAATAAGAAATCATTCTAACATTCAACACAACAAACAATGGTAAATCTCAGCATAAACTCACTCTATCAATCATGGTGCCCTCCGAGACACCACTATGAACATCACTATCTATCATGTAATCACAGGAATCAACTGCTTCCACAAAATCAAGCATCCCTATAGTGACCCAAACCATTCATACATAGATTTTACATCTTTTTTAGATAAATATTTTATACATTATATTAAGATCCAAGTTTGAATTATAAATTTTTAGTCTATTTGGAGACTATATACACAATCATCATATTTCAAGAAATATCTTCAACATATTCCACAAATATATTCTAAAATTTTACACTTCTTAGACATACTATATTTAAAATATTTCTACATTACCTGGGGAAAGAAAACATAAGAAAATGTGATATCAGATTATCAATAAAGATAAACAAGGGAGATATCAATCAATGATCATATAAAATAATAAGATAATAATAATGGTATGAGATCATGACCACAAATATCAAACCCATTTTTTCAAATATCATAAACTATATCCATGGAATAAAACATAACAATTAATAATACATGAATTATAAGAGTGAGAAATCTTCATAAATTAGTTATAAACCAAAATTTCACTTCATAATCATAAAACATTTCATAAAAGTGTGGAACTATTATTAGTATAGAAATAATTTCATATGTTAAGGTTACCTACCAATTCCATAAAATCATAATAGATCAGGCATAAACAACTATTTCCTATATCATAATGGATCAAACATCACCATCATTTTTATATAGAATATCAATCACATCAACTTGTTTCCCATTATTTATCAAGCACATTGACTTGTTTCACATATTGGATCAAGCACATCAACTTATTTCCCATATTGAATCAAGTACATCAACTTGTTTTCCATATTTATCTCATGAAATATAAAACTTTACCCAATGCATTAGAGATGTATATAATTCTAGTAAAACCCATAAAATAATGAATAATATACACATGTGTTCCATAATACCATAATAAATTCATCATATACTCATATCAAACACAATAAAAAACATGCTTCATAAACATTTCATAATTTCATCATAGTATAACCCATGGAAAATAAATGAGTTTCATAAAAATATCATCATAAAACACATAAACCATATATATAAAGAATAAGGATGGTATCCTTGGATCATATCCCCATTAAAAATAATTAACATAAAATGATTTTATCATATATTAAAATTCCTTTAAAAATCAACAGAATATTTCCTAGGGAAAATTCCCTTTTCACTTTAAAATCACCAATTTAAATAAAATATTTCTAAATATTAAGGAAAACAATTTCCTTAAAAATAAATTGAGAAATAATTAAAGTAGTTTTAAAATAATTTATTGGTCATAATGTCGTGAAATTTCATTCATGTAGTATAACTTAAAAAAAATTCCTTTCACACCTTTGTAAAAAGTCAAAAAATACCTCATTTGGAAAGTGACAAGATGATTCCTTTCAAAACATTTTTCAAAAATTCATTCATGGGTAAAAATAAACATAAAAATAATAATATAATATTAATATAATTCTTCAAAACATTTTTAGATGACCTGGATATGGAAGAAAAGGTATTTTTGACCGAAGAGAGAAATAAAGAAGGTTTTCCTTAAAAATGCTCTCTCAATATCTTGAGTACTTAAAGTGAATAAAATTAAAGTAAAACATGTATTCTTAATAAATAAACATAGTATAATAAAAATTAAATATATTAACTAGATATATATCATACAATTTCTTCAATTTAAATTCAAACACAAACAATCATGATTAAAAATATGATTAAAACATAAATCCCTTACCTATTCGGTAATGTTTGAATCATAATCCCCAATAAAAAATTAATTCAAATGAAACATCAATTTTCATGATCATAAATATATTCATGATATAACATGAAAATTTATCTATATAAAAACCTCATAAAATAAAATAAGTTCATAACAAAACATATGTCCCAAAGAAGGCAATTTGATATGTTAAACCCTTACATCAAGTTCTCATAGATTTGAAAGTCATCTAATTTATTGTATAATAAATTTAAATTTATTATGATTATATAACATAATAATTTAAATATTTATAATATCATATATTATCCCTTTATAACATATCATAACTCATTTATTGATGATTCCTTATTAAAATCATCGTTTTTAGGGTGTTGATTTTTTCATAGGAATTTTAGTTTGGTAGTTCTAGTCATCGTGATTTGATTAAGGTTCCATATTATTGATAATTATAATCATGATACAAATATCATATAAATTTATTATAAATTTATTGTATATATATGTATATATATTTATCCATAAAATTTAGAAATAGAAAAAAAATTACAACATTCATGGAGATAGTAGGCCATACGTACAATGAATGTTGTTTTCACTTTTCTAAGGATGTAAATAAAGTTACATAATAATTAACCTTTAATGAATCATTATTATATCATATAAATCATATATATTAATCAAATATATACTTATTACCATCCATTTAAATAATAAATGAAAAACAAAATGCATTGCTTTGTGGAGGTGTTAGTCCCCACGTACAAACGAGCGACATTTCCATTTTCCAGAAAATTGGAAGGTAATAACATAGATGTGATATAATAATTACATAACAATAATTATGCACAAACAATACTTATGAACAAGAGATACTTTCACTTCCAATTTGATGGTAACAAGGGTGTATAATGGTGGTTTCATAATCATAATAAACTTTTAACTATATTTACTATATTGGAGTTATTATTTTATGATAAATAACATATATTTGTAGGATCTAAAATAAGAATTAAAAAATAAAGTGATCAGTTAAGGCGATTACCTCTTCTTCGAAGGAACTCTTTTAGTTATACTTTTAAGGATCCTAGGGTTGGTATTTTAGGAATAAAAGAACCTATATAATGTATAAAAGGATTGTGAGAAGATAATTTTGTAGTTTTGGTTTATATAGATGGCTCGAAGTGGGGTAAATAAGAGAAAGGAGGGATTCCATTTTATAAGTGAGGGAAGGGGCACTCTTAGAATTTACTAAAAATTTAAATATAATAAATTAATTATCTATAAAAATCATTCCAAATAGACATGTATTAGAATATAATGTATGATGTTGTTGAAATAACATAATATAATGAAATTTGGATAGTTTTAAATGGTTTTCTAAACCTTATCTTTTGGTTTAACCCCTCAGTTAACCAATTTTATCCTTAATCGTGGAAACAAATTTTCCACTCTTAAAGAGTTATAATTTTACTTATAAAATAAAATATAGATAATAAATGGAAAGGGGATTAAATTATATAGCATTTATTATCAAAATTATCCTATTTCAATATTTATATGATTTTAAAATATTTTAATAAAATATTATTTAACATAAAATATCATTAATATTATTTTTGAAACTATTCGTTTAATTTGACATTAAAGTCACTAATACAAATATAGAATTAAAATATAATCCTTTAAAACAACCCTAATATTTCACATTTATCTAAAAAATTCTTGTAACTCAATGATTTATCCAAATTTTATTTATTTTAATATTTTTAAAATCATTCATTTTATTTCACTAGTAATTGAATGAATATTATGCCAGTATTGCGCAATCATTTAGGGTAATTATAAAATCACTAAAATTTAAAAATAAATCTATATGATAAATAAATTTAATTTATAATTAAAATACAAATTTACAACTGAACATAACCACTTTTTACCCTTATGATAAAATATTATAGATATTTAATTCAAGAGAATGACATTTTGGAATTTTCATTACATAAAATAATCTAAATGTCATTATCATGGGAAATGGGTCTAAAATTTTATATATTCGAATTTAGAATTAATAGGGTTGGATTTATACCATCTAATTAAATAAAATAATGTGTTGGTTCGATTTTGATACCTTATCAAATTATTTTTAACCATAATTAACCCATTTTAACTTTATTGTGGAAATAAAAATTTACTATGGTTATAATTCATATTGAGATAAATTAACATGGACCTATTTACCTAATTTGGACCTTATGATTCAAAATATGGAATCAATTTTGAAATATTCATTTTCTAGAAGTGGAATAAATTAATTTGTGATAAAAACAAAGAATGCAATGAAAAATAGTTTTTTTTTGAAAAATCACTTTTTAAGTATAAAACTATTTTTATACAAAATTAAAACATAAAATTTATTAAAATGAACTTAATTGGATTATAAATAATATAAGGTAACTAATTTTACTTGTAAATACTTTAAAAAAATGTAGCGTTGTAAATTCTTAAAACACAAATAGAGCTTTCAATAAAAAATAGTAATTTTTACTATTCTTTGAAAAAGGATACTTGTCAAAAAATATTAAAAAATTACTCTAAGATAATCTTGAAATGTTGATTTAAAAAATAAATATAATTTTATAAAATAATTTTTTTATTAATTTAAATTTTTAAATATAATATTTTCTGACAATGATAAATAAAAAATCTATTTGAGGGAAACATACTTTTGAATCATAATATAAATTTACAAATCAATTGAATATTTATCTACTAAGTGTAATAAACACATTTTATTAAGTAGGACCTTTATATATATTTCATAATGTGATTATTATTATTTATACCCAATAATTCAATAGCTAGGTTATACTGGTCATATTCAAATAATAATATTTCATGGTTCATTTAGAATCGGTTTTACATGTCATATATGCTATCGAACATAATGTTATTGTTATAAAATATTAGGGTGTTACGTTATCCACCCCTTTAATAATTGTTCCCTCAAAATTTGGACTTGTTATCAGTAATAGAGGGTTTTACATTTGAAAATTCCATTTTGGAAAACCACATCATAAATAGGGTTAATAAAAATTCCACTTAAATAGAGGGAAAGAGAAGTACAAAGTTTATATAGAATAATACAAAACTAGTCTTCCAAATATGAAAACATTAGGGGGAGGTGAAAATATAGAAATGGAGGATAAACTAATTCCCATGGACTAATATAGACTGATATAGAACATATCCACAATAAAGTTAACAACAGTAAAACCATAAATAAAAAGACCATCGATTCGTTGGAAATAAAGGTAAAACTATAACATTTTATTTCAAGACCCCTTTCCTAAATTTGATCTATTATTTTAATATCAAGATAAATAACATGAGAAAATATACTTACTTGATTTATTTCCATATCTTACGCATAATTTCATCCTTTCTTATGATTTGATCAATTTATACTTCATCTCTTACTCTAAGAAATAAATATTCAAGACGAATTTTGTGTACCTAAAGTTATAGAAATATCTTTCAATAGATCATAGGAAAAATAAAAGAATGATAAATCATTCCTTATATCTTTGGTTATAATCAAAACCAAAATGTTAGCACAAGTTATCCAACATGGATAACTCTTCGTATGGTGAAATAATACATTAATATCTAAAACCTCAACAATAACGCCCATATTTTAACTTAATCCATTTAATAAATTGATAACATTAAGACTCATCTAAAATATGTATTACCAAATTTGAAACCCAATGATCTGAAATATTAAATCATATGTATATATATACCATTTTTCAAAGTCAACTATAATATGTATTCCCAGAAAACATGAATTGGATCATATTATCACAAACTAAACATGTGAATACTTTAATTCTATTAAAACATGCAAACAACGTGAATCGTAATAAAAACTTAATGAAAACACATATGAATACAAAAGTTAAAACTATCCTTATTCTAAAAATAAAATAATATACTATTAAATATATTCCATAAATCCAAAAATGAAATAAACATCATTAAAAATTTCTTAAATCACTATTTTATCAGGTCACCAACCAATTTCAAGGTTTCTAACACTATCCCACTTAACTAATCAATGTGAATCATCTCTTTATCTCAACTATACATTATTATATAAACATAGGGCACATATTAAGAGTTATATTTCCCTTAATAATTTTTTAAAAAATAGAATATTACCATTAAATCACTTTTACAGGTTATCAGTACCATTCAACATATGCTTGAAAATATTTAAGGAAAACTACTTTAGAAAAATATTTATATGTTTCATGATTCTTATAACTAGAATACAATCTATAAAAATACTTCTAAAATATAATTTTCAAATTCCAATAAATAAATTCTTTGGTCATTCCACTTCCTTCTTAAACTATTAACCATGATTCTATATCTTATTCTATAATGGCTCATTCCTTTCATGTGTTATTCGTATTATCTTTACCATCAAATATAAAACCTTTACTCATACAACATTATTGATCCTCTTTTTGAGCTTTCCCCTTAGAACATTTATTTTCAAAATTTCTATATTTTCCACATTTAAAACATTCAACAATTTATAATACCTTAGTTAAAACATTATTATCATCCATTTAATTAACCAAACATTTCTTTTTTTCTCTATAGTTACTTTCCATAGGTCCTTATTTTCCAAACCCAAAACATCACCTCATTCTGTTGAGACATTTCCTAGGGTGTATCATCCAATATAATTGACATATAAGAAATAGAATATTCTCCCTTCCAAGGTCTTTATGTAACCCAGTTTTAATCTTATTGTTAATGTCACAATACTCACCCAAGTTGATATTTGTATTCAGATAATGAGATACCTGATTAGGCATAAACACAATGTTTCATATTCCATCTCCTACTTCACTTGGTTTCTCATAAGGAAAATCATTGAATTTTATGTCACATTAAGTATTAATACAATTAATATTGGTTATATCCATTGACTAAAACCAAAAAACATAGTGTTTGAAACAATAACCAAAGTTAGAAACCACATAATCAAGAACATTTATAGTATACTTAAATCAAGATACCTTATTTTCAGTCAACGAGACATTAGGTTTAACCTAGGTCATTCATGATAATCATCTATTAAAATCCTTCCGGATGGTTCACAAATAAAATGTGTGTTAACTTAATCATATCCCCCATGAGTTTCAAACTAGGTGTGTAGTAATGGAACACTCATTGTTCCCAGAATGATGGATGAGATATACTTTAGCAAAAAAAAATGTGTTAATACCCCTAGATGAATTTATGATAAAACCATGTATATTTGTAGTATCCAGACAGGGATATAATTCTAGGAAAACCACATAATTATTACTTATAATAACTTTAGTATGTTATACTATATTTTTACTTATCCCTGGTGTTTTCACCAAATTTTCTTAATCCTAATTTATAAAGATTAACTAAACCCTATTTTGATACTAAATATAGATATCCATACTTTTCATATATAGATATTACTTTTTTTAGATTAATATTTGATACATAACACTATGATCCATGAAAAAACCATAAAGGGTTAGTGTCTTTGGAGAATAAATACACGATCTTGTTATTTCTTGAAATATATTCAATAAGCCCCATAAATATCTTCCCATATATTATTCATCTAAGATATACCCTATTTATTACCTTTCTTTATAAGTTGTGGAAATGAAACCTAAGAAAGGGTGAGCTAAGATGCTCAATAATCATAAACATGGAACATATAAATAGAAGATCATATAAAATCATAATATCAGCATGAGGGTATGATATCATGACCACATATTTCATACCCAATCTGTCATAGATCATAAAAATATTCATTGCATAAAATGTTTCTATTTCATAAGACATGAATCATAAGAGTGGGAAATCTTCATAGATTAGTAAAAAACAAAAATTTATCTTCATAATAAAAAAACAAATACATAAATTTGTGGCACCATAATTGGCATATAATCCATTTCATATGCAAATTTTAACGATTAATACCATAAATTCATAACAGGCTAGGCATAAACACAGATTTTCCATATCATAATGGATCACGCATCACTGGTTGTTTTTAATAGCATATAAATAACATCGACTTTTTTACCATAATGGATCAAGCACATTGAATTGTTTCCCATAGTGGATCAAGCACATCGATTTGTTTCTCATAGATTTCTCATGAGATATAAAACTTTACCAAATACATTGTATGGCTATATAATTGTGGTCCCAACTCTCACATAATGAAAACCATGCATATATGTTCCACAATACCATTAAACATTCATTATATCATCATATTATTACCCGTGGAATGAAATAAGGTTTCATAAATATTTCACAATTTCATCATAACATAACCCATGGATAATAAATGTGTTTTGTAAAAATCACATCATTATATACATAAAAAATCTAGATAAATAATAAGGATAGTATAATTGGATCATATCCCCAGTAAAACATAATTAACATCAAAGGTTTTTATAATAGATAACAATAACTTTAATATATTTACTAGACTATTTCCTAGGGAAAATACCCTTTTTAGTTTGAAATCACTCATTTAAAGATAAAAAATTTCCAAATATTAAGGAAATTTTTTTATTTTAAAATAACCTTAGAAAATGTTAGATTAAGATTCAAAACATTGAGTAGTCATAACGGTGGGAAATTCTGTCCATTTTTTATAAGTAAAAAAATACATTATTTTCACACTATTTTTTAAATTCAAAAACAAATACCTCGTTCGGAAAGAGACAAGAAGATTAATTTAAAACCATTTTGTAAAAATTAAATCATGATAAAAAGTAACTTTCAATAATCATAGTATAACATTAAAAAAAATCTTGAATTTTTTTTTCAGAAACATGGATATAGAAGAAAATGGATTTTTGACCTAAGAGTGAAATAAAGTATTTTTACCCTAAAAAATATTTCAATATCATGAGTACATAATGTAAATAATATGAATATAAACTGTGTATTATTAATATATAACTTTGTTAAAAAAAATAAATATATACATCATATAAGGATTATATAATTTTCTCAATGTAAATTGAATCATAAACAATCCCGATTAAAAATAGGTTTGAAATATAAATCCCTTACATCTTTGGTAACTTTTGAATCATATGCCCCATGAATGAATAAATTCCAATGAAACATTGAGTTTTAGTATAATAAACACATGAATAATATAACATGACATTGGGGATGTATAAACAACTCAAAAAATAATATAGGCACATAATATAACATATGTCCCAAAAAAGAAACTTTGAGACAATAAACCCTTACCTCAAGTTCCACTTTCTTTGAAAGTCATATATGCTCGTATATAAAGAATTTAAATTTATTATATTTATTTAACAAAATAATTTACATACTTATAATATCATATATTATCCATTTATAAAATTTTAACATCCATTTATCAATAATTCCTTATTAATGTCATCGTTTTTAGGTGTTAACTATTTCATATTTTCATAATTATTTTGGTTCGGTAGTTTTTATCCTTATACCTTGATCATGGTTCCATAATATCTATAATGTTAATTATTATATAAATAAAATATATAATCATTATATTTTTTTAGATTCATCCATTGAATTTATAAATAGAAAATGGAATTGCACCATTCTTATATATGGTAGTTCGTACTTAAGTATGAATGTTGTTCTCACTTTTAAATGGATGGAATAAAATAAAGTTAAATTATAATTCATTTTTATGAAATCATTATTATATAACAAAAATCATATATATTTATCAAATCCATATTTATTACCATCCATATAAATCCGAAATGAAAAATGAATCACATTGTTTTGTGTATGTGGCAGTCTACACGTACACATGAGCAACCTTATCATTTTCCAAAAGATTGGAATATAAGAAGGTATAAATTATAGTATCATTAAATAAGCCTAATTATGTCATAAATATCATATATAAACATTAAAATCATCATAATACCCATAAATAAAATATGGTTATGAAAAATGAATTGTATCTCTATGTGGAAATGGTAATCTGTACGCACGCACAAGTGTTACTTTCACTTCCCATTTGATGGGAAATATGGTGGATAATTGTGGTTTCATAGTCATAATATAATTTAAGTATATTGAGGATAATTAATTTATTATTTTATGAAAAATAACGTATATTTAGAGGAGTTATAATAATAAGTAAAAAAAGAAAGTGATCGGTTAAGTTGATTACCACTTCTTGGAAAGAACTCCTTTAGATCTCCTCTTAATGAAAAAGGGTTGGTATTTTAGGATCACAAACAACTCTATAATTTATATAAGGATTTTGAGAAGTTAATTTTTTATGTATTTTTATTATATAAGGCTCAAATATTTTTAAAGAATAGAAATGAGGGGTTCCCTTTTATAAGTGAGGGGAGGGGAACTCTTGAAATTTCATAGAATATTAAAATATAATAAATTCATTCTCTATAGAAATGATTCCAAATGGATATGTATTGAAATATAAGGTATGATTTGGTTTAAATACCATCAAAAGATTAAATTTTTATAGGTTTAAAAGGTTTTAAAACCTTATCTTTTTGTATAACCCCTTAGTAAAATAATTTTAACCTTAACCATAGTAAGGACTTTTTCACTCTTAAATGGTTATAATTTTACTTTTAAAATAGAAATTTTAACATAAATGGACATGGGATGATATAATAAACCATTTATTATCCACATTTTCCTTTTTAAATATTTATATGATTTTAAAATAATTTAATAAAATATTATTTAACATAAAATAAAATTAATATTATTTTAGAACTTATTCATTTAATTTTACAATGAAGACACCAAGAAAAGGATTGAATTAGAATATAATCATTTCACACATCTTAATATGTAACATATATCAAAAAAAATATGTTAACTCAATTATTCATCCAAATTGTATTACTTTTAACATTTTTAAATTCAATTATTTTATTTTTCAATTTATTGAATAAATACTCTATCGGCATTGTGTAAGCATTTAGGGTAATTATTCAATAACTAAAAAATAAAAATTAATTACTATAAAAAAATAAAATTAATTTAAATTTAAAATAAATATTTATAACAGAACATAACCTATTTTTATCGTTATGATAAAATATTAGAGAAGTTGAAGTCAAGAGAATGACATTATAGAATATTCTTTACATAAAATAATATAAATGCCATTATCAAGGGAAAATGTCCAAAAATGATATATATTCGAATTTGGAATGACTAGGGTTGAATTTACCTCATAAAATGAAATAATGGAACGTTTTGGGTTGGTTTTAAGACCTTTTCACATTAGTTTTAACCATAATTAACTCATTTTACCTTTACCATGGTAATAAAAATTTATTATGGTTACTATTCATGTAGAGAAAAACTAAAAGGGGCATATTTACCAAATTTTTACCTCATGATTCCAAATATGGAATTAATTTTTAAAGATACATTTTTTAGAAGTAGTATAAATTAATTTAATATTAAAAATATAGAGTGTAAGGAAAACCAATTTTTTTAGAAAAATTTCCTCTAAGTATAAAAATATTTTTATACCAAATTCAACTATAAAATTGGTTCCAATGAAATTATTTGGATTATAAATAATATAAGGAAACTAATTTTACTCTGTAAACATGATAAAAATTAAACATTTTAAATGTTTGAAATAAGAATATAGTTTTAAATAAAAATAAATATTTTTTTCTATTCCTTAAAAAATAAATCTTTTTATAAATATATTAAAAATTAATCAATTATATATTTGACATGTTTATTTAAAAAATAAATTTCATCTTATAAAATATATTTTCTAAAAATTTAATAAATTAAATATAATATTTTCTCATAAAAAAGAATTAAAAATCATATTTTAAGGAAACATACATTTTTAAGATTAATATGACTATACAAAAAAACTTAATGTTTATTTCCTAATAATTAATCAATATATATTTATTGAGTAAGTATTTTATATATATAACATTGTTTGTTTATTCCTTTTCAAACTTTCTAATTCAACATCTATGTTATGAAAGTCATATTTAAATAATTATATTTCATGGTTCATTTAAGATCAGTGTTACATGTCATATATGATATCAAACATAATATTATTCTTATAAAATCTTGAGGTGTTACAATCCCTTTTCTTACTCACAAAACATCATCCATGTAACATCTTATTGCCCACTTTTAGGTAATTCTTATTCCTTTACTTGTTTTTCTCTTTAATTGGGTTTGTTTTGGGACTCCTAATGATAGAGATAATTTGTTGGGGAAAATAAAATAATGTTTGGGGATATATTTTTGTTTGAATTAATGGAGTCTGGGTATAAATTTATTAATGGTGTTATGGGGTTCTCCCAGAGTTCAGAGAACACCCGATTTTTTGTGGGTTTCGTGTAAGATTCTTTGGGATTTTTAGTCTATAAGAAGAATACACATTGTTTAATGGAAATATACAATGTGTAAGTTATGTAGTGTAGATTATTTGAACGAGGTTCATAGTGTGAAGATAGTGTACTTCATGTACAAATTATACTCCATGTAATGTTAAAAGGTCATTTTTTAATAAAAACGTGATGATTTTTTTGGTGTATCTACGTCATGAGGATTATATGAAATTTAAATGGGTTACACACTATGTAAATATTGTGTACAGGACTTTTAGGTTGTCTTAATAACGATATGTTATTGCATTAATCCATGGGTCTTATTGCTCTCGATCAAGAAGGCTTCTCTGATGATTTCGGGAGTCTCCGTTCAATCCACATTGATTCATTCAGTGATTGATCACCGTTTTGGTTGGTCTATGTCTATCCATGTGAGAAATACTTTCTACTTCTTTATTTCATTGATCATGGTAGCATTATTTCATTGTTTTATCTAATCCATTGAACTGTGGTGATGTTTCGTATTATTTACTTCTAGATCAGTTATGTGATCTTGTTTTGGGAGACATTTCCTTTGTTGGTTGGGGTGTGGAGATTGTCTGTTCTTGAGGTATATTTTTTTTTCCACTTATCCTATGACCATTTTTTATTGAATTCTTTATAAGATGTGTTGGTCGATTATAGGGCCTTTTTTGTCGTAGTTTCGATCTTCTTATTAGTGGATCCTTTGTGGGTGTGTGTGACCACAAGTTTGGAGGTAGGTGGTTCCGTCTCTAGCCTGTTTTAGATGAATTTTATAATTCATATTATTATAAATTGATTTATAAATAAATTAGTCCTACTTTTTGTGTATGTAAAATTATTTTTTATAAAAGGTTGTTTACCATGTTTTTTAGTAAATTAAAGAAAAGTCATATTTTTAAAGTATTGAAGTTATTTTTAAAATAAAACACATGGGAATCCTTGGGTTTTTAGGTGGAAGGTTTATCCTAGATATATAATCCATATTATCATTTGGATATTTTCTCATGGGGAATTTCTCTACTCCCTATGCATGTTTTTCTAAGGATGTTTTTGGGGGGTTCACTCATGGGGTGTTCTTCTCCTCCTTAGGCCTATGTTCAAGGGACTTATTTGGAACTAGTCATTTGGGGTGGTATAAGTAGTTTTCAAAACTTACCTATTGTGTTCCTTCGAGTGGTTTACCTGTTATTATATTTATACTATTTTTCTTTATATTGTTTTGGATTTTACAAGCATGCTTTGGATTTTGATAAAAAATAAAGGAAATTATTCTTGAGATTGATATAAATTCCTTTATTTTGAAAATACTGGGAAAGATAAATATTTACCACACTTTTGATAAAACGTTTTTACTTTTTATCATGCTATATTTTATTTAAAAAGTTCATACTTGAGTTATTTATACAGATACTTGTTATAAAACACTTTTGTTAGACCCTACTATTCTTATTACCTAACACCCAGCATACCCTTCAGTAGTGTATAGACCTATTTTTGTATTTTGATGTAGGGAGAGGAAAGGCACCAAAGTGAGGTGGCATGGTTTTCTATCAGCTGAGTTGTGTAGCCGATGGTAAGATGTTTGGAGTCTTCCCATGCTATCACGTGGAGTTGTTTTCTTCTTTATTTTTTTGGTAGTTCTTTGTGGTTATATAGGTACATGGAGATTGAATCTACTCTTGATTTGTTTTTTTTCTGATATTTGTTCTCAATTTATGGAATATATATATATATATATATATATATATCTTCTATTATTGTTTTTATTTTATATGTGTTCTGTTTTTTTTTCATTAAGACGAGCTAAATCGTTCTATCAGGTTTTTGTTTTATGCCTCGGTGCTAGTCACCAGCCTATGGGGATTTTGGAACGTCCTTAGAGTATGTGATGGGTCAGGTCAGGTACTAGTTTAATAGTGTATTTGGGTTAGTTCATTACATATTTGTAATAAAGGTGTTCTTCCCTTAATATTTCGTGTCTTGGGATGTTTAGTAGATTGTAGATAGTATTTTTGGGACATGAGAGGTATATTTTGGTGAGTTCCAGGATAGCTCTTTCCTTGATAAGACTTAATTTACCATGGATTGTTAGGATGTGTGTCTCTTATTTTGTGTCCTTAATATTAATCTTGGGTTTTTATGGGTTTTCAATTTTGAATTAGTATTGTTCTATTTTATAATCATTTATTTTGTTTTGGTGTGCAGCATTATGCCTCCAAGATATGTTCTGTGAGATGCTTAGGAGGGTATAATTAATGCTCCTCAAAGAAATCCGCTGATGGATATAAATTTATCAATGTTATCATGTGGGAAGTTTTTTATGTCAATTAGAATTTTCAACAAGTTCTGAATGTAGTCATTGAGTCATATCTATGAACTGTAGGAGAAATAGATTGATCACGGGAGTTCATGTGTGAGAAGAGACCATCCTTTAAGGGAATGAATAAACCTCAAGAGTCGGAGGACTGGTTGTATAAGATCGACCATATCATCAACTTTTTAGATACACCTCGGAATATCAAATTAATGTGCATATAGTTTATACTTGAGGGTCCTAGAAAGCATTAGTGGGATTCAATGGTACTAGATGATAAGCATGTGGGATGGGACTAGGAGGGTTTTATGAATCTACTCTTCCAAAAGTATTTTCCATAGTTGATGATGATGGAAAAGTATCTGGAGTTCCTATATTTACAATAGTGAGAGTTTTTTGTGTTGGCATGCATGAATTGGTTTGCTGAGCTGGTTCATTTTCCACTAGATGTTGTGAAGATTGACCATCTGAAAGCTTAAAAGTAACAAAAGGGTTTACAACCATATATCATATTTCATGTATTTATGCTGAATCTTTCAACATATTTTGAGATAGTGGACATGGATACTATGGAATAAATGAATATGGTATGAAATTTTGGATATTAATCCCATTCTATTTCACTTAGTGTAAGCTTCAATGGCACACCACAGAAAAAAATGAAGTAGTAGGATCATCGTGGGAGTGGTAGAGGTAGTTCTGGGTAGAAGGCCTCTTCAAAACCTCTAGTTAGAGCTATTTATGCACCTATTACATTCTATCAGTGTGGAATGGTTAGTTACACATGGTGTTCTTGTCCTTCACATACAAATATCTATAAGAATTTTGGACATTATAGCCATCTTCAACATTTATTTCAAGCTATGAATACTTCTTGATATGGTTAGGGATCATTGGGTCCAAAGGCTACTGGTGCATAGTTAGGTGATTTATAAACTATAGGGCTCCTGCCACAGGCCTTAGTAGTGAAGAACATTCACATAGTAGATTATTTTCTAGAATAGATAGACGAGTGTACAAAGATAGTGACAGGTACCATCTTTATTGTATCCTTAGTAGTTATTTCTTTATTTGATGTTGGTGCTTCCCACATATTTATATCTAGTTGTTTTTTTATATGATTAACCTTCTTATGGAACTGATTTCCTTTATTATGGAGTTAGTGAAACCTCTTGCGAAGTGAAAAGAGTAGGGGGTTTAGTGTACTTCTTGTTCACTATCAATAGCAGATGCAGAGCTAGTCATTGATTTTCTTGTTCTTAGTCTAGATTTATTTGACGTTATCATTAGGATGGATTGTCATACTTCTCATCATGTTGAGTGTTATTATTATCATAAAAATGTATTATTTATTTTGGCATATGGGAACTCATGAGTGTTTCAAGGATAGTGGTATCTAGGTTTTAGTTATGCATGACCTTTCCTCTTATAGGTCATAAGTTTATTATATTCTCTTGCAGTTGATCCCAATGACTTCTCTTCTAGTGTTGGTCTTCCCTCAATTTTTTTGGGTTCCATTGATTTTTTCCTAGATTATTTATATGGGATTCTTATAGCGAAGGAAATAGACGTCATAATTGACCCAGTTCTAGGGATGCAACTAACATCAATACCATATTATCTTATAGCACCAGGGGAGCTGAAATATCTCAAGATTCAGTTGGATGATCTGGTTAAAAAGGGTTTCATTCTCTCTAGTGTTTCTCCTTGGGAAGTCCCAGTACTCTTCTCCAAGAAGGCATATGGGTCACTCTGATCGTATGTATACTATCAAAAGATTAACCAAGTAACAATTAAGAATAAGTATCTTTTGCCTCGTGTGTATGATGTGTTTGGTCATTTAAAGGGGGAAAAGTGGTTTTTGAAGATTGATCTTTGGTTGGTTTATCATCAGCTTAGAGTTTGGTATCCTGCTATACCAAATATATCTTTCATAGATATGTATGGACATTAAGAATATCTTGTAATGTCATTTCGTATGACTAATGATCCTTCATTTGTCTTGGATTTGATGAATCGTATATTCCATCAATATCTTGATACTTTTTTGGAAGTGTTTATTGATGCTATTTGGGTCTAATCGAGATTTGAGCATGAGCATGAGCACCATTTGAGTTTTGTTTTGTAAAAATTGAGAATTCACTATTTGTATGGAAATATTTCAAAATTAAATTTCTAGATTCAAGAAGTAAAGTTCTTGGGGAATGTGATTCCTTGGAATGGATTATTAGTTGATCCTAAGAATCAAAGTTTGTCTTTTCATGGTAAGAGTCATGTAATTTCTTTGATATTCAGATATTCCTTGATCTTACTAGATATTATCAATGGTTTCTCCAAGGATTTCTCTAAGTTAGCATCACCTTTGAATACTCTTACCAAGAAAGGGGTGATATTCATATAGAATTAAAAGTGTCAGTCTTTGTTTGATGAGCAGAGAAGACTTCTAACATAGACTTCTATTTTGATCTTTCCTGAGCACGGTAAGGCATATGTGGTTTTCTATGATTATTTTGGAACTAGTTTTCATTGTGTGCTCACACAGGATTATCATGTGGTGGCTTACAGTTCTCATCATCGTAGACAGTATGAGAAGAAATACCCTACTCATGATTTAGATATTTTTGTGGTTATACATATGCTTAAGTGTTGGGGGAATTATCTTTTTGGGGAAAGGTTAATATTCTTTTTTGACTATAATAGTTTGAGATATATATTCTATAATAGGAACTTTAATCTTTGATATATATGGCTCATGGAATATATTCAAATATTTTACTTTGATATCGCCTACACCATGTGGATGGATAATGTCATTGCAGATGCTCTTAGTAGTAAAGTATCATCACAAGATGTTTTGTAATCGAAGGAAGAGTAGAACCTTATGGGGATTTTTTATTCGTTTCATCTAGATGCCCAGGAATATGTTTTAGGAATGGTATTGACTAGTGTTCAATTATCTTCTTCTATGCGTGATTCTATTCTATAGATTCAATAGTAGGATGTTGAGTTCAATGGAATATGAGAAACCCAATATAGTGGGGATACTATTTTGTATGGTCTCTCTCTCTTCAAATGGTATTCTTAGTTTTGGGTATCATTTTTTCATCCTCACATCTATAAGTAGCTCTGTTTCATTCTATTTCTATAGTTATTCATGGGTCATGAATAAAGGCACTATGAAAATGTATTATCACATGATAAGGTGATTTTGGTGGTAGGTAACGAATCGTGACATTACTGATTATGTATACCACTATTACACCTTCCAACAGATAAACGTAGAGAATTTGAAACCTTTCATTTTGATCCAAATTCTTCCATTTCTAGTTTGGAAATGGGATGATGTATCCATGGCCTTTTTTTCAGATAACCCCATACTCCTTGAGGGAGAAATTCTCTCTTGGAGGTGATTGATCGCTTGATAAAGTCATATCTTTTTATTCTGATTAAAGTCACCGAAAAAATTAAATATTTGGGTAAACTATATTTTTAGGAAATTGTGAGGTTTTATGGAATCCCTACTACTTTAATTTCAAACAAGGATCCTAGGTTTACTTTGAAGTTCTAGATAACTCTCCAATAGGTGATGGGGGCTTAGGTCAGGTTGAGTACATATTATCATCCAAAGAAATATGATCATATGGAACATGATATTCAGATTCTTGTGAATATGCTTTAGGCTGGTGTCTTAGATTTTAGTGGATCTTGGGACAACCATGTGGGACTGGATGAGTTTTCTTATAACAACGGTTATCATTCGCCAATTAGAATGTATCTGTTTGAGGATATTTATGGTCACCCATGCAGATTACCTATTTTTGGGTAGAGGTGGGAGACACTTCTTTAGTGGGACCAAGTTTGGTTTAGGAGACATCTTTGAGGATTTAGGATATATGTTAGTGTCTTTTTACAACATAGATTCAATATAAGTTATATGCAGATCAGTGGAATCTCCCATTTAAGTTTTACATGGTTGATCTAGTTTTCTTGAAAGTTTCCCCTCACTTGGGTAACCATAGACTTAGAAAATAAGGAAATTTGGCTCTGAGATATGTTTGACCATTTGAGGTCACTAATAGGCTTGGGTAGGTTGCTTATTGGTTTGCATAGTTGACAGGAATTTATAATTTTTTCCACATATCATAGCTTAAGTAATATCATCCTGACCCCTCTCATGTTCTGGATTAGTAAGATATTGAGTTAGAACTAGATGTTTTCATTTTAGAGCAATCGGTTAAGATCATTTACTCTTAAGTGAAAGTCTTGCCTGGGAAGAAAATTATGTTGGTTAGAATGTTATGTAGGAATGGATTGGATTCTCATAAGACTTGGGAGTTTTATTCATTGATAAGGGAGAAATGGACTCACCTTTTCACTAGAATTCATTCATCCACATGAATTCTTGAGGACATAAAGTCTTATGGTGGGGAGTTTGTAACATCCCATTATCTAATTTTAGGTAATTCCATTTCCTTTTCTTATTTTAAACATTAATTAGGTGCATCTTGGGACTCCTGAGGATGGAGATCATTTGTTGGGGAAAACAACCCAAAATTTTATGATGTATGTTTTTTTGAATTAATAGAGTCTGAGTATAAATTTTTTAATGGCGTTGTGGGGTTCTCCATGGGTTCGTAGAATGCCCATGTTTGTTTGGGGTTTTTGTGTAAGAATATTTATTTTTTAGATTATTCATGAAAATACATGTAATGTAATGGGAGTAGACGACATGTATATTCTCTCAAGTTTATTCTATGAACATGGTACACACCATGAAGGGATTATACACCATGTACAGATTACGTGTTTTGTAATGTTAAAAAGTCAGTTTTTTAAAAAAAGGATATGGGTTTTTTGATGTATCCGAGTCTTGTGGTTTACATGACATGTAAAGGGATTACACACCATGTAAATGTCGTGGACATGGATTTTAAGGTGCCTTATGAGTTATATGTTATTTTACTCATTCAAATGTCCTATTTCTCTAGAACTATAAGGAATATATAATGATTCTTCATGTCTTCATTCGATTCAGATTACTTCATTCAGTGATTGATCACCATTGTATTTGTTTTTTGTATCTTCATGTGGGAAATACTTTCTATTTCTTTGATTAGGGTAGCATCATTTCATTTCATTATCGAATTATCTGACCCACAGTGATGTTTATTTTTTGTTTCCTTCTAGATTCATTTTATGATCTTATTCTGTGGGCCATTTCCTTTGTTGTTTGTGGTCTGGTGGGTCTGTGTTTTTGACTTAAGTGTTGTCTCCTCTACTCCTTAATCCCTTTTTTTTTAATTTAATAAACTATAATATGTGTAGGTTGATTCTAGTTCCACTATTTTCATTGTTGTAATCTTCTTATTGGTGTATTCTTTCATGGTGTGTATGACCCGAGTTTTGGGGTAGTTGGTTCCATCTCTAGCTAGTATTGGTTGAATTTTATTGTTCCTTTTTTTATAAATTGATTTATAAATAAATTTAGCATTATTGTTTTGTGTGTGTAAATGGATTTTTGATAAAAGGTTATTTTTCCCTAGATTTTGGTAGATGAAATTAAAGGTCTATTTTCAAAGCATTGTAGTGATTTATGAAATTCACCACATGGGATTCCTTGGTTATATAGGTGGAAGGATTATCTTAGGTCCTTCATCCATATTACCACCTACATATTTTCTCATATGGATTTTCTCTACTCCCTATGTATTTTGTTCTAGTCATTTGTTATGGTACAAGTAGTCTTATAGCCTAAACAATTTAGTTTCTTGGGGTGATTTACATGTGCTTAGATTTGAACTCTTTCATCTTTGTACATTTTCATATTTGATATGCATGATTTGGATTTTGATAAATGATAATAGAAATTATGATTTAAATTGATATACCTAACTTTTTTGAAAAAAAAAATGGAAAACAAAAATATTTACCACACTTTTAATAAAAATTATTTACTAATTATCATTCCATGTTTTATTTAAAAAGAGAATAAATGAGTTATTTGTTCAGATACTTAGTATGGAACACTTGTGTGAGACCCTATTGAGACGGTTATCTCACACCCCACGTACCCCTTTGGAAGTTCATAAACCAGGTTATGTATTTTGATGTAGGGAAAGGCAAGGAACCATAGTGAGGTAGTGAGGTTTTCTATCAAATAAGTTAAGTAGCTAGTGGTGAGATAGTGGGAGTCTAGCCATCATATCACATGGAGTAGTTGTATTCTTTCTTATTTTAGTAGTCCTTTATGGTTGGACTAGTACTTGGAAATTGTTTTTACTCTTGAGTAGTTTGGTTTCTGTTATTTTTTAGTTATGGCATATATTTATTTGTTCTTTTATTGTTCTTATTTTATATATATTCCATGTTGTTGATTCATGTAGGGATAAATCATTCCCTCTAGTTGTTTTTTATGCTTGGGTGCTAGTATCTAAATCATGGGTACCAGGAATGCTCTTCGAGTATGTGATGGGTCAGGTCAGGTACCTATTTGAGAAGGTATTTGGGTCGGTTTTTTATAATCCATCCCAATATCACATCATGTATTATATCAAGGCACCTTATCCAAATCAATCACACAAAGTTGTATGAAAACAAAAAATAGTCAACAGAGAATATAAGCCTTAAAACCAAGGCATCCGGTCTTCATAAGAAAATAGGCATTCCCAACCCTAAAAAATTATCTTTATCGACCAAATAATAGTTTTCCATCTTGAATTAACTGATTCATTTATCACAAGTTATAGATACAGGTATCCTAAGGAATCAGCTATAAAAAAACTAATAAAAATATTATTTAAATATGCTTTGAGCATAACATTCATTTACCTAAAATTATAATGAAGAACTATTATATATTAAAAATTCCTCTTTGATATTTAACAAAAAATAAAAACCAAATTTTAATTATTTAGCCATTTATAAGCATAAAAAAAATCCTAATCCATATCATATACAAATATTGTAAAATATTTTTTAAATCAAGAGGAAAACCATCAACATGATATAAAAACGTGTGATCTCTACAACCCCAAGACAATTATTTCATTAATATTTTTTAATATTAATTATGCTTAATTATATCATTACAAAAACAGACAAATTACAATAAATTTATGATTATATTTAAAAGAAGGAGAAGAAATGAATCCCCTACATTAAGGCTTTCAACATTCTTCAGATGAGAATAGAATACCAACGTAGATCATTGGTCACCTCTCCCATAAGAAATCTACTCCCCTTAAAGAACACCATGCCACAAATGCACTATAAAGAATCAAAATAAGTCTCTGAGAAAAAACAAGATCATCTACTATAGCATGGAAATATAGAAAGAGATAAAATAGAACCAGTCAGAGAAGAAACTAAAAGACAAAGAGGTAAACTCACTTCATATCACCATAGATCAATCTCTATATAGAAGGGGTTGAACCCAACCAAATGGGGTTAAAATTCCTTCAAAAATATCTCTCGAGCACCTACGGTTTGATAGAAAAAGTTGTTAGAAAGAAAAGTTCTAATTGGGTTTATAAATTTATAGGCAAACTATAAATTAGAAAACCATTATGTAACACCCTACATAGAAACAAACCACCTGTTAAGGAAACATAAAACACTACATCACACACTATTAAATATGTGATTGAGAAAAAAGGTTCATTCTACACCAAATACCATATAAATTAGGAAAATGAACATGTTAAAATGGAAGAACTATGGTGTAGAATCATAATCATTAAGAATATAGTAACATATCTCCACAACATAGTGACCCCAAAAAAGGCATAACCACTAAAACATACCTCCCAAGATTCCACAACATAACCTAATCCCCCCAATGTTTTAGGGGTACCAAAATTGGAATAACCACCTGAAATGCCCCATTTAGCATCAATACTACAACACTAAATCTAGGTCACAACCTCATCTCCCAATTTGACTCCACGGTATAGCATAAACAACAATGCCATAATCATGTCTTATAGTTAAAACTTTAGATCAACTCCTATCCTTTCTCCTCTGATCCCCCTCTTAAAACCTCCAATGCCTAAAACCCATAAAGGAATGAGATACATGGATCTAGGACCTTATGATTTAAATATTTATATTCACTAGAAAAGTTTTTAGTTAAAATTCATTTTTATGGTATTAAAAGTAAAAAATAAAATTCTCTTATGTGTTTCTATCTATAGTTCTTAATTTGGCTCTTAATTTAGCTGAAAAGGTTCCCAAAACACACCAAAAAGTAACAAATCTACAAAAAAACTCAAAAAAATAAAAAATAAAATGAAAACATTTCCTAAACATTATAAATTTATTCTCCCCAAACTTCTTTCATAAAATTACCTCAGTGAATTTTAATAGTTATAGTTATGTTAAACAGATTATAAAATAAGACACTAATCAACTAAATAAAGGATAGGGATGAACTAGTGGGTTTACCTATTTAATGTATGAATTAGTTTAATATTTTTAGGGGAATGTCTGGGAAGCTCTCATAGTAACACTTCACCCTTTTCCATTCATGGTAAAAGGATATTTTTCTCCTCCTTAAGTAATCTAGGCCTCATTAAAAGCTTGAACATTAATAACTACAAATGTTCATTTATATCTAAAAATAATTTTACATTGAATAAATATTTGTCTATATTTATGGAGAAACAATTTATCTTTGGTATGAAGGTATTTTTAGTATCATCTTATCATGTTCGATCCTTTCTTTCGCCTTGTGAATTATATCACCTTAAATGAATCTATTTGAATTTAATACAAAACTTATCTCTTCATATTCCTTTATTATCAAGATTTATTGAAGTCCAAGTTCATTTTATTAACTACTTGTTAAGATTTATTCTCTAATTCCATAGGAATTTGATAGATCTTACCATAAAATAGCTAGTACGGACTCATTACAACAATTTTTTTATAATTAGTTTCATAAGACCATATGGTTTTGTTGAACCATTGGATACAATCCTTTATCTTGGGGTTGATAGTATTCTCAATAATTAATTTTACTTCTTTGTTGGATACCTCAATAATATCTTTGTTCTGGTCTGGTATAGTGTTGATGTCTTATGGTTCACCCAATATCTCTTCATCAATGCATCAATGCTCAGATTAAAGAATTTATTTCCTTGATCATTAATGGTTTCCCATAGTTTTCTAAATCTTTAGAAGATGTAACTTCTAATAAAGGAATAAGTAATAGATGATTCATCAGTCTTGGTGTATTTTGATTATACATACTTAAAAACTTAATTAATAGTATTCAATATGTATGAATATCTAAAATACATGGGAAAGGGTCTCATAAATTCAATTCCCTATACATAAAATATTTTACAAAATTTCATGGTCCTATGACGCATTTCTTATATATATATATATATATATATATTTCTAGTGAATTAACATTATTGACACTTATTATAGAATTCATTGGGATCTATGAAAAGATTTGGATAGTATAATCTAAATTTTAAAACATTCCTAGTAGTTCTTTTGGGTCCAAAGTGACCTACATAGGCTAGTGTGTTAAACAAATTAGTACAAATTGTACTTTAATTTCATGTGGAAATCTTCTAATAAATTTTTCTCTAAAAAACTCTATAAATACGGATCATCCCCAGAATAGAACTTGTATTCATTCTTTAACATTAAAATTTTTTTTAAATTAAGTTATAAAGGGATTTAGGGCAATTACAAGAAAGTATAGAATATCAGTATACCATGGAACCTCACATTCAATCAAAAATAGTTTCTCACCTAAAAGGGAGACATTTATGAGTTCATTTTTTTTCAAATATATACCTTGATAATGTTGGGGTAGTCTACTCAAGTGATCTATCACTTGGTTCTCATCTTATTTTTTCGTCTCCACGTCGAATTTTTTCAACAACAACATCCGTATCATATGTTTTTCTTAGATTATAACTTCTTAATTAAGAATATAATGTATATATAATTAAATAATATAACTATATTATTTATGAGTAAATATTAATTAAATTTCTATAAAGTATAAAAAATAGAATGAAACTTTTTCTCTGTGGTGGAATAGTTGTTCTGGGTAGAATCTGATGGCTTTGAAACATAAGTTATGACATATATTTTCCTTTAAATGCTTTATGTATCGAATACTCCAAAATTATAGTTTGAAGCATCACATAATATCTCAAAATTGTTTTCTCTAGTTTTTAATTATATCACTAGTGGTAAATTCAACTTTCTTTTCATCACATAAAATCATTTCCTAAAATAATTGTTAAAAATGAACATGGTGACTATGAAAAAAAATTGGATGGTGGTAAGGCTATATTACTAAAATAATTTATGAATATTCTATAAAATAATACATGTCCTAAGAATGATCTAATATTTTTAACATAATTATGATAAGTCAATGTAGTGATAACTTCTATCTTTGATTTTTTGAATTTAATTCTATTCTTTGAAATAACATGTCCTAAAAAAATTCTTTTTCCACCATTAAATTCAATTTTTTAAAAAATTGAGAACTAAATATTTTATATGCATATTTTAAATACTTTATCGAGTTTTTACAAGTAATGATCAAGATAATTCCTAAAAATAATTAATTTATCTAAGAATTCAAGGATAACTTCAATCAGATAAGACAATATTTACCATATATCCTTGGAATGTTCTAGGACAGTTACATAATCTGAATGAAATCCTAATATAGGAAAATTTTCCTTATATACATGTGAAATTTATTTCCTCTCGGTTATTAAGAGAAATGGACACTTGAAAGTACCATAGGAATCTATTCGGGAAATAGTAATGGGTTTTCCCATATAATTTCTCAATAATTTATTCAATGAAGGGTATTTAGAAATGGTCTTTCCTAGTTATTTGGTTCGATTTTCTATAATCTTTGCATACACTCTAACTATTTTGTACTCTCACAGGAATCTATTCATTATTATCATTCTTTATAATTGTGAATCATATCATTTTGGGTAAAATATGGATTGGGATTATCCACTATGAGTTAGAAATGGGGTATAGTATATCTACCTATAAAAATTTCTCGATATACTTTTTATCTACTTTAACTATGGTTGGGTTCATTTTTCTTTGATGTTTTCCCATTAGTATGTAATCATTATATAGAAATAATTTATATGTATAGATTCTAGGACTTCATTAGGGTATGTTAACTAGACTCCATCAAAGTGATTTCACATTTTCTATTAAAAGAAAAATGAGTTTCAATTCCTGTTTAGTTGATAAGTTTCTAATGATTATCATTGGAAAATTATCATCACCCATTAAGTACAGATACTTAAATTATAGTGTTAATGGTTTTATTTATATATTTAGTTTTTTAATTAAATATGGAATTAGTTTTATTTCACTTACTTCGATCAAATACATATCCTAGATAAGAGGTGAAGTATTAGTTTTGTCATTATAAAATAAACCCTGAAATAAATAAATGAATTCATATTTTACCATATCATTCAGATATTGTATAGGGAGTATATTTTACTCATGATAAATTTCCTCTAAATTCTCAATTCTCAACTCATTATCCAAATTCAAAATACCTTTTAACAGATCAGTTTCCTAATGTGTAATGGGTTTTTCAAAGTCTGTAAGTGTGAAATGTTAATTTTCCCCAAGGGTATATTTCATTAAGTTGAAAAATATTAAAGTAATTAGTGTTTTCTCAAAATTTCATTGTTAAATTACATTTAGATACATTGATGAAAGTTTTATTTTTCTTCAAGAATGGACTTTCTAGTAGGATTGGTGACTTTTAAGGTGATCATTCTTCCTCTATGTTGAGGGCATAGAATCCTGCCGGAAAAATTAGGTTCTAGAATCTCACTTGAAAATATTAAAGAAATCCATCTAAAATGTAGTGGATTAGTTATCTACATTGACTATTCCTCTACTTGGATTAATTTATCCACTCTAAGGAAAGAAAATATAGAATAAGGAATTATATTTATGGATGATTCAGGATCACATAATTTATCTGTAAGTATATGCATCCATTGGTATAAATAATGGGAAATTTCCATGGATATCAAAATTTTTTGAGAAATTAGGGTGTTATCAAAGCTGGCCCATTTCTTCCTAGACTAACTTTCTAATTACCATGAAGTATTCATTTCTAAGTTAATAGTTCTAAAGTACCCAAAGGTTTGTGTTTTTTGTATTTGTTGACAACGAGAATGTAATTATGTATGTCTTAGAGTGTTGGGTGATAGAGGAATAATATTCCGCTAAAGAAGATGAATATGTTTCCCATACTTTGATAGATAATAAATATTGGAGTTTTCATCTCATAATAATAGGTTGGATTGATTCAATATAGTGGTTTTTTACATTTGATGATTTCATAGGTGTTTTTTAAAGTATCAATGTCTAGTGTTGATGAAATATGAATGCACTAGATACAATAGTTTTGGAATAAAGTTAAATATTATTTTTGTTGAAATATATTTAAAGATATTATTAAATTAATATTTAGTTGGTTGGACTTGTGGAGAAACCATCATAGTGTTATTTATCAAGATTATTGTTGTATTTAGTGAGTAAAATCACTTATACGAAGGATATAGTGAATCACAATTAATCTTTAATATTGATGAAGTGGTAATATATGTAAATACTCATATTTGAGTATTTAAATGATGGAAATCACTTTGGAGATAAGATAAAAAGTTTTTTGGAATTATTTTGATTATTCTAAAAAATTATTTTAAGATTATTTTAGGTGATTTGAATTGAATAAAATAGTTTGGAGTTGAATTTAGTATTTTCTAGATTGATTTGGAAGAATTATGGGTTATAAGTGAAAATTTAGATATGTGCTACGATTTTCATTAGGATCACTAGAATTTACTAAGGTTGACTAAAATGTAAAAAATGGAAAAGTAAAAACATTATAAGGATTATCATTGACTTCATAAGGATTGTTCACTAATTTATACAAATAATTCATGAATTTTTAAGGATAATTTACAAAAACTCCAAAGGTTTGTATCTGAGTTTTTAAGTTTAAATAAAATTCCAAAAATATAAAAAGTATTGAATTTGTAAGGTTTAATTTATAAAATTATTAAGGTTGGATTTGAGAATAATTATAATAAAAATTAATATCCCTAAACTTCATAAGGTTTCATGGACACTTCATAAGGTTGAGTGTGGAGTTTGTAAGTATCATGTGAACACTTTGTAATGGTGAAACTAGAATTTTTAAGGTTTATATGAGACTTCATAAGGTTTATATATGACTTCATGAGGTTAATTAAAGGCTTTATAAGGTTTAATTTGACATTATAAGGTTCATTAATTTATGAGATTTTGATATTGCTGAAAAATGAAAATATTAATATTTCCAAAAAAATATATTCTGAAAAATGAAAAATTAGATGATGATGATAAATCTTGTCTTATAAGATCAAATAATCATGACTATTTGTTAATACATGATTTTAGACTTCATCTTAAGTATATTAAATGAGAAGAGTTTGAGGAGATCATTTTTCCATTAATATGTGATTTTCAAATATAGAAACTTGAAAATCAATATTAATGATGAAAGCTAAAGGTCGTTTTAGAAATTACATCTAATAATTCCTATGCTATTCTTCATTGATTAAAACATCAAATTATGAAATTTTATTTAAGATGAATTAATATGAAATCTGACCTTATTGAATGAGTATAATAAGATCAAGTTGAGAATAATATGTTTTCAGGTCATGAAGATTTGATCGATGGAGAAATAGATGTATCATTGTAAGATTTTAATACTATAATGGTTAATTTTTATTTACATATTTTTTTGGTACATTTTTAGAAGAAACATGTCGATCATGGTACAAAAGTTAAATATATATTTAATTAGGTGGGATAAAATGAGAATAAATGAAAACAGTTATTCCAATAATTATACTGGAGATAAGTGGTTGAAGTAAAAGGAATATTTGTGATCACTACAAGAAATTTGACCTAAATTTATGGGGTTATAGCATCACACAGTATTGAAAATGATAATAACATGGCTATATTCAGGATCACTAGATAATCAAGGTCATAAGATGGGAGAAATGTTGTATCTCCATGGTAAAAAATGACTGTGTCTATAGAACTTTATTGTGCCAGTATGGGAAAATATTTTCCCATATAAAGGGTGAAGGAAAGACCATATAGTCATGTTAAAACCTAAATGTGGATATAGGATATTATATTTCCATGGTCACGTTTGAAATAATAAAACAAATATTTAAAAATTACACATACACGCACATATATATGTGTGTGTGTTACATATTTATATTTATAAGATAAATCTGTTAGAAGGGTCGTAGAGGTGCATGACTTATAAAGGGGTGATATGGGTTAGAAACCTACTAGTTTTGATTATTTTTTTACCCTATAACCATGGGTATGAAAACTATGGATATAGGGTCCCCAGAAAGAGGATGCAGCTATTGGAAAAGTCCTTGGATATATCTGTAAGGGATATAGTAATGAATATAGCCTCTACAGGTGGTCAAATCATAGAGGAAATGAGTAATAAAATCACCCTAACAATTCAAATATGATTTTACATATTAAATATATAAAAAATATATTTTTTGATTGTTCATAATATTAATGTTTGGAAAATATAGAGGATAGTATCATTAGATATAACTCTCATGACAAGAGGAGAGACCCTAATATAAGACTAAAGAAGGGACAATTTTTAAGTATCAGAGAGGATGAATAAGAATATAACTTAGTTCTTTTGAACTGATATAGATAGTCAAATTAGAAGAATAAAAATAAGAATAAAAGTGATACACTCTATCAAAGAAGTCTAAAATAGTGATAAAATAAGAATAAAAAGATATGAGAGCAAGGTAAACATGGATGTTTTTATTCTTGATCCATGTATTGAATAACTTAAAGAATATATGAGAGAAATTCAATTTGTAAAGACTAGGTTGTATGAAATTATTGTTGAATATCCATAGGTAATCAAATATTGTGATGGGTAATCAGATCAGTTCATGTCGATATAGTGAAATTCTTGGAATATTATATATCTACTTCAAAAGGTGTAAGGAAGTTTGTAAAACAAGTTGAGAGACTGAAGACTATGAGATGCAGTATAAATCTAGTGGGATGCTAGGATCCATAGTGGGATTATACATAAGTGTGAGATACACCATGGGATTAGGATAATCCTTTTCAATTATAACTACATGTGTTATATAGTGAAGAATCTATGATTGAGGAGAATAATCGATCATAAGAAATAATAGATTTCTCATAATGGGTATGAACCATGAAAAAATACCATATGTTTCTCTTTACTTTATATTATACATTGAATGTTGTTTTTTAATGTTTAGAAAACATAAACTGATCTATTTGTATAAATTAAAAATCGAGGCTCAAATACAAAAGAAGTTAGAAACTTATAATAAGATTTAGAATTTGGGAAAATGTAGTCGCACCTAATTTACCCCCAGGTGGCTTCACTGATCTTAAGGGAATCCTGCGTTCCTTAATGGACTTTTTATACCTTAGAACCTATTTAAGGGATTCTAGAAGTGGTTTATTGATGTTTACTTTTTTCAATGAATCTATAATATCATTTTGAATTTATTTTTCATAAGTTTTTGTGGATTGGATACTCTTAAGGGAATGGGAAATGGAATGCTTTCATTAAATTTTTATTATTACTTCTAATTAATTTCTCTTTCATTCACAAGATTTTTAGAATGTTTTTCCACTTTCCCATTCATTTCCATAGAATTCTCAAATTTTGGATTTTGTTCAAGATGAATTTTCTTTCTATTCCTAATAGTTACCAACTCACATTTATTTTTAGATTTTATAGATTTTGAGCTTTTAGTTTCCTATGATTCTTAGAAATAATTTCCAATAAACTCCCGAAACTGTTTTTCCTTTCCTTCATTTCATTTTATAGTTAGTCAATGTTTTGGTCTGGTTCATTATGAACATACGATTGAAAACTATAGTAAGTTTGGTCATTGGGTTTTATCTATTAAAACGGTGGTCTTTATTAATTCAGTTGGTATCCTTGCTTAAAATTATGTTATAAGAGTTAAATTTTATATAATTATTTTTGAAATGGTGGTTATTCTTGGTTTTATAGATTTAAAAATTGATATTAGATGTTGGAATTGTCTCCCCAACCTTGGTTGTTCATTACTATTAGAATGGTCTTTATGGATAGAAAAAAAGCACCATATTCATTATGATATACATCAATACACTAATTAGTAAAATGATTTGAAAATGAGAAAATTATGCATACTATAATAAGATTTAGTTTCTCATTGGATTTTTTTTACATCCATTTTTCTTTTCAAGGTGGTAAGTTCTTCAAGCTTAAACGCAAATAAAGATGAATTAGAATATTTTACCTTGTGTAATCCTCTGGTGGTAGTTCCTTTAGTTTTAAATTTTTGTGAATTCGGTGCAATATTTTCAATCATTGCCTTATCTTTCAATGGTGAGTTATTAATAAGTGATCATTTGGATGATTCATCCAAAAAAATTTTATCACTATCTAGCATGACATGGTATAAAAACACTAGGAACTAACGCTCCACTATGTCTTTGTGTTGATAGATTTCACATAGTTTCTTGAATATTTCATTACACTCATATAATATATCTTCTATTAATTTTCTAATTTCATAGATTTTCTTTCTTAGGGTAGTTATCCGTGAGGTTTGGGAGAGTAATTATAATGATCTCTTATTAAGTTCATCTAAGCTTGTGAATTACCTTGGTTGGAGGTTGTATAGGCACTCTTTGGTTACCCTTTCAAGAGATAAGGGGAATTCTCTCCACTTTACTTACTCATATACCACTCCTCCTATATTTAAAGTGGAACACACCATGGTGAATTATTTTATATGATTGTTTGTATCCTATATTGAAAATCCATGAAACATAGGAATAAATTGGACTAATCTTGTATTTAATTAAAAATCAACTTTTATAGTAGGATAAACTACTTTATTTTTTTGGTTGATAAAGTGTAGTGCACACAACTCTCTTAAGGATTGATTGGTATTTTCTTACATTATTTCACTCTTTTATTCAAAGTGAACACTTTGAGTCCCACTTATATTTTTTACTGAATTGATTTCAAATTTAGATTTCAAATTTTCAATTATTATAAATCATATATCTCTTGATAGCATGGTGTTCTAAAATTATAGATTAGTGTTGAATAGATGGTTTGTGTAAGATATGGTAATGAAAATTATGTCTTTTTCGTGTTATGAAATTGGAATGACATCCATGACATCATATTTAAAATCATATAGAAGACAATTCCATATACATCCCCTCATAAAATCAAGAATTTGTTTCCCGTATGCTTTCTAAGAAGGATTAAGGGGGCCTCAAAAAAGGAATTAGTGATAGGATCTTCTATATGAATGGGAAATTAACAACTATATTTGTCTCTAGTATTGTGGGTAAATATATTATCATTTCAACCCAAAAGACACATAATAATGGAAATGCTATGAAATGTGAGTCTTTCTATGATCAAGCCTTGAGGATAACCCAAATTGTGTCTGGTAATGATATTATGGGACCAAGAAATAATATTTTTTATATGTTTTCCAAATTTCTAAATGATCAAGGAATTAGAAATCAATATGGGAGTACACCCAATGTCCACCTAGTGTAGAGAGAGGGATCGGGGTTTCTTAATCTAGCCCTTAGTGGGAAAGAAGCAACTGCAGGATCTCCCTATAATGTTATGGTTCAAGGAACTTCTATAATATATATTTCAAGGACTAGTGAATATCAAAATAACTCTTATTTAAATATACATAAAATGATTAATGGATCCATCCTAAGAAATCTTGATGATGTGACTTTATTTTATAAAGTGGTTTGGACCTTCACATCATAGGATAGAGATGATCTTAAGTTTAAAATTGAATCTCATGGACCTAGAAATCATGGTAATAGAGGTTCCCGAATCCAGGTAACATAGGGACTGAGATCAGATATGGCCATTTATGGCCAAGCATCCCCTGGAGCTTTTCTTAGAAATTAGGATGTGCCTAGTAATTCAATCTCACAAATTCATATGGTTCTTCATTGGAGGATAACACTAGAGTAATGATCCAAAATTGGTTTGAGATTCTGGGAGGAGACTATATCGGTAGATATGCTAATGAGGGATTAAAAACACTAAAGTTTAAAAGGAAAAGGAAAATTTCTAGTATTATGGGAGTATAGGATGCTCTGATAGGAAATATTCAAGAAGACTAGTGGCATTTGGAGGGCTCTGTTGCATTTAAGGATTAGCTCTATGGTGTAATGATGGATTGGAAAAAATAAAGTATAAGAGTATTGGAAACACTAAAGTATAAAGGTAAAGTAAAAATTTTAGTATTAATATAGAATAATATGTTCTAATAGGAAATATTCCAGAAAACTAGTGGCATTTGGAGGGATCTATTGAATAGTGGGTGGACACTTAAGTTGGAGATGACTCAAATTCTGAAAATTCAAGGGATTTCAATGCACATTACTTTATCCCTCCATTATAGCCTTGGGTCATAGGGACATAGTACATTAGTTTGATTTCATATCATTGCTTAATATTGTAGTGTTACATTGCGCCAGAAAAGATTTCATCGACATGGATGTAGATAGTGTTGGTAGCTAATGTATCCCTAAGTTTGAATGACACGTTACATTAGTGCATACATGGCACTGAAAGGTTTATTAATTATATATTGTGTATTTGGTGCACTCTTAAGTGGTGATGTGATGATCTATTGGAATAGTACGTCATCATAAAGGTGAAAATACAGGATTATATATTAATATTCATTACTTAACTTTATATCAACATTATTCAATAGATCTGTAACTTCCTTGAATTTCTAGTGATTACCATAATCAATTTTCTTCAAGAACTTCAAAAATTAAATTATTTTATTTAATCAACCATTAATTTATTCTAAAAACATGATTGATCAAATATGTTAATAATTAGATAAAGTAATCAACATTCGTAAAATTGCATAAAATGGAGTGTTGTACTGAAAACATCACGAAATTCTAATGCTTAACATCTGTAAGGTAATAAAATGAACATTTTGTGCATAAAATATGATGATTTATTTAAATATATAAATTATTCTAAAAAATATTACACTATTCTAGAATATATATTTTTATTCATATCTATCTTTAAGAGTAAATCATGATATTTAATTACATGTAGTTCTTTAGCTTCAAAGAAATATCCTCCTTAGAACTATTTATATGAAATTTCGTTCTTTTATTTCTTTTGTATCTCTATTTTCTTTAACTATAATTCTTTTTAATCTCTTAAAACCACTACTTTGAAAATATTTAACTTCATATGCCACATGTCAAAACCTAATTGGTCTTTTAAAAAAATGTCCATCATGGTCCAGTTAAATCCCCCAAAAAAATATCATGACTTTCCACATTTGAAAAGAAAACCAAATCTTAAAATTATGTAGTATTTATGAAAAGCCTAATGCAGATTATTTGTCAAATTATTGAACCAATAATTCAATATTTCTATGACAACGTATCCCATACATTTTACCCATTTTAATACTTTTAAATCCACATATCATGGACATCATGATTTAGTTTCATTTACGTTATTTCATGGTTTTTTCTTGAATATTACAACTACTTTATTTCAATAAAATTGTTATCACCACATTCATAATCATGAACAACTTCCCCATTTTCTCTAAAAAAACTTATATCCATAATTGCATTTCTTTCATACTTCATTTTAAGAAAATATTATATAAAACACACATTTTCATCCGGATTGTATTATTATATAATTTTATCAATATTATTTATTTTTCAATCTCACACAAAGACCATTTTCAATAAAATGAAAAGGTTTTATCTTTTTATGGCTCCTCAGGATCATGTTAAACATGATTTACTAAAAAATAAATGAACCTTGGTGGTGTTTTAGAGACCGTGATGTGGTATAGTAAAAAATAATATGTTTTAATCCTCATCATGTCTAATAGCTTCCATTTTATTTTATAAAATTTTTTAAGATCAATGAGCTATACCACAACCTCCATTAATCTATGTTTTTTACCACTCCGTTAAAAAAATTATAAACTATAAAAAATAAAAATCAAACTTCTTCTAACATGTAATAATGGAATATTTCACCCTTTAACTCTAATTTATAAAAAAATGTAACCACTTATAAACAAATTACATCATTTCCCTATTTTTTCAACTTACATTCCAACAAATAATGAAATAAATTCATAGGGTGGTTTATCTAAAGATATTATCTTGTTCAATTATGAATTAACATGATCTAGTTAGTTTCAAAATTATGTATTTCAATTGGTACCCAATAGATCATTATTTTGTAATATTATCTTAACCATTTAATTTTTTCAAGATCAAAATAACATAATTCAATTAGGATTAATTGTTATCAAATATCATATTCATGTATGTAATCAAAATTACTCTCATAAAATAATTCCTCTACCATATAGGTTTTTCTCCTCGGTTGAAATTTTTCACAAATAATTAATAGTGAATGATTTATATCAATTAATCTCTGTATGATACTCAACTATAATGAAACATTTATAAGTCAGATCAACCTTCAAATCGTGTACCAATACTCATAATATTAATTTATTATCCCTTTATAGGACTAATCACTCGAGATAGAAAAAAATCATACAACAATGAATAGTAAATCTCAAAGAGTTTTTGAATCATAAGTAAGTGAATATACACAAAAATTACTAAATTATAGAAAAAATAACTTGATAAAAACTTCAATTTATACCTTCCATTATTTTAATTCAGTTATTTGATGGTATCTTTAAAATTTAAAAAGTTTAAAAAGTCTCAATATATCTTAGAAACAGATTTTTTAAATATTATCTAGAAATTAATGGATTGTTCACTATGAACAATTTTTTCCGTATATCTCCTAGATTTTAGCTATATTTTCTCATTTTTCACTCAATTGAGTTCTATATATATCTCATTTTTAAAAAATAAATATTAGATTTTATTCATCATTTCTAATATAACCATTTCATGTTTAATATCATTCCTCAAGTTTAAACTACTAAAATATTCAAAGAAATAGGGGCATGTGCTTTATCTTAAAATATTTTACATCTTAAAATTTTATTTATTTTCTCACATACCATGACATGGTTTTAAACAATAACATTGTGGTTTTTTTGTTCATATCTATGAAAAATCATTATATATTTAACATAAATAATGTTATGTTTTCATCCAAGAGGTTTTCAATTCAAATATCTCTATGAAAACACATAATTTTATAAATTTAATATGTCATGGTTTTTAGATCCAACTCTTAAAATGATTCTAAACTACTTAAAATCCTTATGTAGGACCCTATCTTCCAAAAATTGATAATAACAAGGAATTGGGAATTAATAATCACAATTGGAATTCAAATTCATGTGGAATATATGTGCATAATTTTATGTCATAATAAAGGATAATCACTCAATTCGTGTATAATAATTTGAGAATGGTGTAAGTATTATAAAATTTTATGGTCATCTTAGTATTTCGTTGAGATAGAAATAATTTAAGGATGAAAAAATATATATTTCAAACTCAAATTAGAGATGTATCGATGGAGGAGAAAATTAGGTTAACGGTGCAGTTAATGTTTGGTGAGATATAGAGATGATATATAAAACAAATCAGGTAATGTTAAAATTAATAATTTTCATGTCTTAATAATATTCATTAATTATATTTTATAGCTTCATATTTATTATAATAATATTATTTAATTTTTCATTCAAAAGGGTAAAGGCATTATTTCTAACCAAATTAGGTTTCATACATTATATGGTTTTATATAAAAGATTCATTTTAAAATTATATTTTTTTAATTTTACAAAATAAAATTAATTTTTGAATTCATCATGTCAAAATTAGCTGAGGATTAATTTTTTAGAGTTTTTTGAAAAGTAAGATTTTTCAATGAATAGTGAAAAATACTAATTTTTATTTAAAACTTTCTTTTGTTTTCACGTATTTAAAAAGTTACATTATACTTAAGATTATTTTTAAAATTTAATTAGTTAATTTTGACTAAAAATAATCCAATAAATGTTATTTTAATTAAAATTGTACTTGAATTTGGAATAAAAACTTTTTTATACAATAAAAGGCAATTTTCTAAGAAATAGATTTTCATCAAATTTTGAAGGTTTAATTTTAAATTTAATAATAACACTTTTATAATTTTAATTTGATAAAATGGATTCCATATTTTAAATCAGAATAATTAATATTATTTAATAATTTCTACTGAATTTTTTGTTATAATGAATAGTAAAAACAGTAAAATTATTTTACCATGGTTTAGGTTAAAATTGGATTACCATGGGTAAAACTAAAGTGATAAGGGTAAAAAATACATATAAACTTATCAAAATTATATTATATTAAAATATTTAGATACTAAAACATCTCATATTTTTAAGTGGGCAATTTTTTTTGAACCATTTGGGTTGAGTAAGTCATTAATTATTTTAATCATTTCAAAAAATTAAAGTGTGTCCTCTCACCCTCTTATAAAATGACACCCCCTCTCATGTTTTAAATACACTTAAAAATATTTTTAAATTAGATTATACCTACCTAAATACATTCCTTATATCCCTCCCCATGTCTTAGAGTCCTTAGTTTTATCATAAAACCATCCAAGGAAGGCTTTAGGAATAAACCAAAAGAGGTTGTTCGAATAAGAGGTATAGTTCTTAACTGATAAATTTCATTTTATTTCTTATTATATATCCTTAAAATATTCTTCAAACATGATTAAATAATAACACCAGAATATTACATATATTTATATTTTTTTATGTTAATGTAATAACTTATATACATCTCCTTCTACCGTCAAATGTGAAATGGATCCATCATTCTCATGTACAGCGGACTGCTGCCTCACGAATCGATATAATTTTTTTTCCATCACTACCTCTCATGGATGATTATAATTATTTATTTAATGTATATATATGATATTAATGAAACATTTATAATTTTATAAATATAATATATATTCTTTTTTTCTTTCCTTTATATCCATTGAAAAATTATAACTTCTTTCATGCATACGTGTAGATTACCACCTCCATGAAGCGATCAAATTATTTTTTCATGAACGCATAACATTGATACTATATATAATTTTATTTAAATAATTAATATGATATTTATGATATAATAATATTTTTTAAAGGTAAAATGATACTTGATTATTTTCATCATACTCTTTGAAAAAAATGAAAACGTTACTCATGTATGTGTACGACCTACCATCTCCATGATTATAATGTAGTTGATTTATCATAACCATATTTCATGGTTAGTTTTCAAAGTATAATTTATGTATAAAGTGATAATTATTTCATGAATATTATTCCGTTGATGATGGAATAACAAACTCTTTTGCTATAGTCAACCAACGAAAGTCATTTTGGAAATATGATCCAAATATCATCAAAACATCTAAAATGAACTTAATTAATTAAGTAATTGAATATATCATGATAATAAATAAAATAAAAGTAAAAATAAACTTGAAAAAGGGTTTTAACCATGTAAATAAATAATATAACTTTATTATATGGTATATAAATAATGTATGTGATAAGTCAGACTCAATGTAAGGGACATTTTACCATAAAATCCTCATTTTGAGTGTTTTAAAGATTTATTATCTAAGTATTTATATTCCATGTAAATATTATTAAAATTATTTTATGAATGTATTTTCGACATAAATTGACTATAAATAACATTTTATGTCACCTTTTTTACTTTCTTTTAAATCTTTTCAAAAATAATCTTTTTACGTAATTTATAATTAACATTTTGACAAAAAAAATAAATGTTTTATTTTAACTTATATGGTGTCAAATTTTTTTACCACTCTGATAACCATTATATTATGTTTGTATTACTTCATAATATTTCATGTTTTAATCAAATAAAAACTCATCTTCCCTTTGTTCTGGGTGTTCTCAAAAAGGGTTTTAAATGTAATGGATATTTTGATATCCATAAATGTTTTTTTATTATGGGTGTATGGAATATTTTTATGAGTATGATAATGAAAACACAATTTTTCACGTTTTATTATTATGTTATGGTACTTTGAAATTAGTTATGATGATGGATTTTCTTTATTTAACTCATTATGATGGGTGATACTGATATATCTCTTCATTGTATCGAGTAAACAGTAAAGTTAACTAGCTATATTATTCCTAAGAGATTATTAGAATTTACCTAGTAGGTTATTATATTTTTAATAGTAATTATAAGAGTTATATTAAAATTATGTCACAATATAAACATATTATTTATTTATGTTTTCTATGGTTTTTTATATAAATCTTATGATTTTAAAAAGTAATATACTGAGCTTATGTTTAAAGGGAAGTATATGTTACATCTTAGTGGTGAAACATATAACTTTGTGAAAAAAATTCTTGATTTTTTCATTATTAAAAAAAATTATGGGTTTTTTTCTTTAATATTAATTATGAAATATTTTATGAAAATATTTGGGCAGAGAAGTTGATTTCCTAGGTAATAAAAGTTTTATTTTGGGTTCAAAGTTTATTATGAAAAATGAAAAAAAAAATAGGATTCATGGACTAATGGGTTTCTTTGTTTATGTTTTAATATGTATATTAATGTGATTTTGGTACTCCTACCTTATTTTCAAATGTTTTTTATATGGTTTTAATTAATATATCAGACAAGGATGAATCCATAATGAAAATTTTGAAGATATGTCATCAAAAATAAAATTTTTATATCTTAAAAGTTTTATATTATTGGAAAAATGTATACTAGGTAGAAGTGTCCACTTTGTGATGTTATATCTATTTATGTGATAGTGGTGAACCAATTCTCCAAAACTATAAACCTAAAAGATCTCTAATAATATGAGAAAATGAATTCATTTATAAAGAATCAATTTTACATTTTGTTTAAGATCAGGTCCTTTAATTTGGTATTCGAGGGAAGATTTAAGTAATTTTATTAGTTAGGATAATGGAAGTAAATACCCCTTAAGAGAGTTTAATTTATGGTTATCAGGATTTATTATTTGAATATTACCTTGTTTTTTCATTTAATCTATGTTTTCTTGTAATGGTTTTCCATAGAAAAAATAGGTAAGTTGAAGTAAGAAGGTACCAAGAGGACAATATCCTTCCAAATTAGAAACTTCGAATGGTTGTAATTGGAACTGATCAATTTTTGGTTGTGATGGCTCATTTTACACATGTTATAAATGGTGGTGGTATCCATGCTAGAGAGAGACCATATATACCAAAGAGAAACATGTAAATATTGGAGCATTTTTTGAGACAACACCCTTAATCATTTAGTGAATATTTTAACCTTGTGGTAGCTAAGGGGTGAATTAAAGCTATGGAAAAGATATTTTAATTAATGTGTTCCTTTAATCTTTAAATGGTAACTCTTTCTATTTAATGTTATGAAGGTAAATTCAATCAATGGTGTTCAATGGTTAAGAATATAGAGAAATATAATATATTTATATCATGTAATGAGATACATTTAAGAATATTTTTCATGAGAAATATTTTCTTAAATTTATTAAATTTAGGATAGAAAATAAATTATTGGAATTAAGACAAAAGGGAAAAAGATTAATTGGCTTCATATGAAAAAATATTTACCTAATTGGAAAGGTACTCACCAAATTGTATTCAGGATCTTGATAATAAAATTAATTAATTTTAATCAAGATTAAATATAAGATTCCAAATATATTTGGACTTTCATTAATTTAAAAGTTATGAAAAACTTTCTCATTTTTCAATGGTGGAAATGGATTTTTTTATGGTCATGTATCCTATAAAAACAAGCAGAAAAAAGAGGTCTAAGTGGTTGTAAAATGGGAATAATCTGTCAAATAAATCTTATCGTAAGAAAATAATGTTTTCAATTTGTGATAAGAGTGGTAAAAATCAGAATTTGGAATGTTTTATAAAACCTAAAATGAGCTTGTAATGTGGTAATTTTGTAAAATGGCTCATTTTTAAAAATAAAAATATCTTAGTAGTGGTAAGACTCATTTTGATAAGTATGTATCAAGGTTTTTTAAATGTAATGATATGGGTCATTATGTCTATGTGTGTCTGAAGAAGAGAATGAATTATGGAAAGTAGCAAGACTATAAGTATAAGGGTGTGGTGAAATCCTTTAAAAATAATTAGGTAGATATTAGGTCATCGAATTAGGTTCTACTAGGTAAATTACTTCATTATTCAGATTATACTAATGTCTTGTTTGACTAGGGGTCTAAAAATTATTTCAATTTTGATAAATTTTCTAGTAAATAAAAATTTCACCTCAAGAAATTAATTCATTAATTTTGGTAAAAATAATTGGGGTAGTATTAAGAAAAACATAATTTAAAAATATCTTCATATAATCATATATGTAATGGTTTTCTCTATAAACAATATTTTCCTATCCATTGTAGAATTTTATTTTATTTTGGGTATGAAATGAATTTCAATTTATCAAGCTAATATATATTATGTAGACAAATAAGTTGTTTTCAAAATGGATTTTCATATGTATATAAGAATCAATTCATACCTTGGATAACATATCAAAAAGCTCAGAAACTTATAAAATATGGAAATCAAAGTTATATTGCTCTTATTGTGGGAAAAAAATGAAATTTTTCAAATTAATGATATATCAATAGTAACATAATTTTTGGACATTTTTATAATGAGTTGCCCGATTTTATTCATGATTGGGAAGTTGAATTTACTATTTAATTACTGTCTCATTCTAAGATAATTTGAAAATCCATTTATCAAATGGATCATGTATAACTTCTAGAATTAAAAAATCAGTTTACATAGTTGCTTCAAAAATGATTCATTTATACTAGAACTTTACCATGGGGTGCTTCTATTTTATTTGTATAAAACAGATATGGTTCAATTAGGATTTTCATTGATTATAGATAATTTAATATCATCACTGTTAGGATGGAATAATAAAAATATACACATTAATGGTGAATTGTGTCCTTTTATAAATATTGAAATATTCAAATTTTATACCTCTTCTTATATGTGAAGTTATTCAGTGTTATCTGCTTTGAGTAATTTAGGCATTGGAAAATAGAGGAGAATAACATTATATTTTTTAAATTGTTTCAGGGCACAAATATCCCCTAGTCCACTCTGCCAATACTATCTCAATGAGATTGGTGATT
The DNA here is from genome assembly GCA_963277665.1 of Viscum album. Classification (NCBI taxonomy): domain Eukaryota; kingdom Viridiplantae; phylum Streptophyta; class Magnoliopsida; order Santalales; family Viscaceae; genus Viscum; species Viscum album. The sequence continues at coordinate 209,911,746 of OY728155.1, read as the reverse complement.
TTCACTAAATAGTTTCTATTATCATAAGACCTTCATAATTGAGTGTAGGTAGTTAAAACCTTCAATAAGACATGTTATTTTATAGAAAAATTTTTAATTCAATGATTATTGTGAGAAGATGACACTCCACCAAGACTGAGTATGAGCAGATGATACTCTAAGAAATCAAGATTAATTTATTTAATGAGTAATATATTTAGCTCTTATTTTAAGTAGAAACAGATAGATAATAGATCTTTTTCTTTATATATAATAGTATTTAAGAAATAAAATCTTCCAAAATATCCTGATTATGAAGGATCTTCAATAAAAATAGCAAGAGAACAATGGTAGTAGCAATAATAAAACGACAATCAAACAGAAGAAGATAAAAACATATATATCTCCAAAGTGTAGTTCATCATAATATCTAAAAATATTCTCAAAAAAATTATTACGCATATGAATGATATAACTCTTGGTATTTAATAATAGAAAATTGATTTGATTTTGGTTAAATAGATCCAAAACTATCTCCTGATAAATTGATATTATTTGAATTTAAAACTATAAAAGAAAGTCATAGTTTCCCTTAGCAATAGGAATGGTTTAATATATTTAACATGGGGCTTTGAATTAGTCTTTAAGAAGAATTAAAAGATATTAAATAATCCCACCAATACTGATTTAGAAATCTTGTAAAATATCTTGAATTTAAACACCATAGTTAATCAAGTTAAATGTATGGTTAAATTAAAAAATATGGTTGACAACAAATAGTTAACTTCAAGAAGTTTGGTTATTGATCCATAAATTATCTTCTTAAATGTAGAGTTTCTTTCAAAATTATGGTTTCTAATCTGTACTTTTATAATAACATTGGGTTCCTCATCTATACTTTCCCTCTAAACATAGGGTTTGAAAACCATACATTTTACTAACAAACATTGGGTATAAACAGAGTTACTAAAATACTTATAAACACATCCAGAATACTTTAGGTAAAACATTAACCCATAAATAAATTTAGAATAACATAAATCCATCAAAAAATATAATCCTAAAAAACACATATAATGTAATTTCATTAGTAAAAAAACAAGTTTATTTGTGAGCATTAAAATCAGCAATATTAATAGAGTATTGTTAATACAATACATTCCCAACAATCTCCTTAATTTTTATTATAACAAAACTCATATATCAAAACTTATAGAAAATATAGTAAATGTAAACAAAAATAAAATAGAGTCTTAAATATTTATAACAAAAATTACAGTTCTCATTTAAATTTATATAAATTGTGGATAAGTATAAAATATTATAAAAAGTTATGTTTTCCAAACTAAATAGATTTATGATAAATATTTAAATTCGTAAATTTCTCTCACTCTCTGCGTTTAATACATTATAGTCATAATAATATCATATTTACCGAATTTTCCCCTCCATTTTGTTATATAAAAAATAATGTGTTGAAAAATTTTATATTACACATTTAGTGTGGTACAAAACTAGTAGTGAATGTTTTGGTAAGATAAGAAAAAAACTATTCTTGTACTGTCAATATTGTTGTACTGATAAACAATAAATAAATAAAAACAATTATAATAAAATAAATAATTTCATTAAAAATTTTATATGATTATAATAAATATTTTTTTGAAAACTATAATAATCATGATTGGATGGTGATAAGTTTTTGGTTTATATGAGGTGTCTCAGGTTAATAAATCTCAAAAAACCTAATGAACATCATTGAGATCTGCCATCTTTGCTTCAAAAATGTGATTAAAGATATCATCCCACTATTTCATCAAAATATTTGAATCTAAATTTACTTTCAAATCTTCATTTAAATTTAAATTTAAAAACTCATGGATAGACTCTACAGACTACACAAACTTATATAGAATCTCACTTAATATATTTACAAGGTTTCTTGTACTCAGATCATCAGACGTTAATTTCTCAACAAGTGCTATTTGGTTGTCCAAAAAAATGTGAAGTGGAACACTATCACACTAAATATTATGAATCCTATCATTTATTGAAGATAAAAGTGAATTACAATATTCAAAACTTCTTAACAAATCTAGAGAATTTGGATGACTAGAAGTAGAATCCATTTCTTGACTTTATCTACTTATTATTACTTTAAATTGACTCCCCAATTATTTTCTTAATTCTGCAAAATATAACTATGAAGTTAATTATTCTCTAATTTTCCAAATATGGTCAGAAATTTCTCTCTAAAATGTATCAAAATATTTTTTATAAATAGAATTTTCTATTAGGTAATGTTTCTGAGATTAAACTGATTCTAACTCTGCTTTTGGAATAGTTTAACATTTTAAATATTCTAAATATTCACTAGAAAATTACAAATCACTTTGTAAGTTTGTATTCATTTATTTCATTTGATTAAATTTGAAAAACAAATCATCAATTTGAGTACTAAGAGAATCATAAGATTCCTCTTCTTAATTTCATGATGGTTTTACTAATTCAACCATAGTAAGGGACTAGCCTTCAATATTTTCACTTGATGGTGATGAAAAAGTTCTAAGAACTTTTTTTTCTCACCAGATTCACTAAAATCCTTCTCTAAGGATTCTACACCAATAGAGACATTGTTATTTTCAATTAGTTTACTTGTTTCAACCACATATGTGTGCACCTAATTACAATCTTGATAATTATTTTTAACCTATTATTCTACATGATCCTTGTATTCATCTCTATTTTCAGTTGGCCTATCTATAGAATTAATTATTACACCCATAAATATTGGTTTCTCATCTTCTACAACTTCATTATCTTGTGCCTGAACCATAGGCACTTCTCTTTTTCTAGGCCTTATAATAATAGTCTCGCCATTTTCTTTACCTGAGGGTTCTTCAATAGAATGGTTTATATCTATTGTAGGTGTTGGGTCACTAACATCAACCATGAGCCTCCTACCAGTTACCTCAACAAATTCCTCTATTATTGATTCACCAATTTCTTTAGCATAAAACCATACTGATCCATCATAATTCCGATTTACTTTATCTTCATGAGAATGATCACCAGATACTTATTGATCATCAACACCAACATGCATTAGTTTTTCTTTCTAGGTTTCTGTAAAAGAAACCAAATTTTCTTAATATTATAGTAGAAAGAATATTATTGTGATGGCATCTAATGGGCATATGAATATCATGGATATTATTTTTATTATAAAAAAGTAGATAAATAATTCTCCTATATATATAAGAATACATTTTAGCCTCCTTTTTATAGTGGTGATGAATATACATTAACATATATCTACAAAAAATAAACTTTATTTCACATAACATAAAAAACATGATATAAATATTAGGAAAGAGAAATTTCTTCAACTTGATATTCTTTGGAACTATTAAAGATTGAATAAATTTTATCAGTTCCTTTTGGTTCGTTTTAAGATATTTTACAAGCATATTTCTTACCATGGTGGATCCAAAATAAAAATACCTAATATCCTTATATTTATTCTCTTCATATCCAATGAATCGAATATTAAATTGAAAATCCACTTCATGGGGACACTGAAAAAAAATTTCTATTTCACCTAAAGAGACCTAAAACACCATATTATTTAACTTTGAGGAGATTAAATTCCCTGTTTCACCAAAACCAAATTGGGTGTGTTCATAAAACTCTTTTTCTTCATTGCCGAAAACATAATCAGTATTTTTACCATTGAAAATTAATTCTAAAACCTGAAAATCTATAGCTTTATTTAATAGTAGTTTTTTCTAAAACAACCACTCAAAGCTGAAAACCTTCCCTTGAAGGAATCATCTATCAAATACTTAAGATAATTGGAGCTTATATTCACTCGTACCACCTTCTTCTATTCTCTTTGTCTTACCCTTTATAGAAAATATGAAGGTTTGAGATTCAAATTTTAGGTTTTTGAAGAGAAATTGAGAGATATGAAATTCAAAAGTGTTCGATATTGAGGAAGAGAGAGATATAGAATTTATGATTCTTTTAATGTCAATTCAGTTTCTAAGCCAAAATAATCAGAGTAATCATTATAGATTTTAATTTGGAAAAGTTTTTTTAAAAAAAAAGATTAATAAATCCATAATTTATTAATCAACTGGTAAATAAATAATAGTTGAACACAAATTAAAATAAACTGAATTAATAAAAATTGATAATGCTAAATTAAAAAAAAATAATTATATATAATCAAAATATTATTTAAAATTAAATATACCCAACCCCCTTAATAAATTCAAAACTATATTTGGGAAGTAGTTTAGTGAAAATATCAGCAAGTAGATATTTAGTATTAACAAATTCCAAAGATATACCTTTTTTAGAAAATGATATCTTAGAAAATGATCCCTTATATCAATATGTGTAGTCATTAAATGAAATACATGATTTATTGAAATATTAATTTCACTTTTATTGCCACATAAAATAGGAATATTATTGAAATTGATTATAAAGTCTAGTAGTGTGTGTTTAATCCACAACACTTATACACAGAAATAGCCATCAGAGATAGATTCCACCTCAACTATTGACAAAAAAATGATTGTTGTTTCTTAATTGACCATGAAACTAAAAAATTCATTACAAAATAAAATGTTTCTAACATACTTTTTCCATCTAACTTAAAACCTACAAAATAAATATCAGAATATGAGATTAAATTAAAATCATAAGTTTGTGGGTAAAGTAAAGATGGAAAAATAATTTTTTAAATATAAAAAAAATATTTTAACATTAATAAAATGGGATTCTTTTGGGTTTGATTGAAATATAGTATAAAGGCATACATAAAACATAAATTCTGGATTACTTGTAATAAGCTATAGTAAACTGCCAATAATACCTTTATATAACTTGTTTTCAAATGGTTTCCCAACTTCATCCAAATCATTTTTTATATTGGTACACATCAAAGTTGTGTAAATATTAATCTTTTCTAGTCCAAAGTTTTTTAATAAATCAATAATATATTTACTTTGATTTAAAACATTCCCATAATATTTTTTATAGATTTTATAATCAATAAAGAAATTTAATTCTTCCATCATACTCATTTCGAATTTCTTTTTCATTAGTTTTTTAAAAAATAATTATAGGTTTTTTATTATTTGAACCATAAATAACATCATCAACATAAATTTTTACTAATAAAATATCATAATAAATATTTTTCTTAAAGGGATTGGGATCTTATATATCTACAGAAAATCCATTTTCCAATAGAAAAGAATATAATCTGTCATACCAAGGTCTTGGTGCTTGTTTAAGGTCATACAGAGATTTAGTAAGTTTGAAAATAGAATTTGGTATATAGGTATTTTTAAACCCTAGTGGGTTTTTAATATAGACTTCCTCCACTAAATATCCATTTAGATAATCCAATTTGACAACCAGCTGATATTATTTAAAATTAATATATGATTCATAACCTAAAAGGATTATAATAGCTTCTAATATAGAAACAGGTGCGAAGGTTTCATTATAATCTCTTACTTTTTTCTGATTATAAACGTTAGCTGCTAATCTAGAATTATTTCTTGTAATTATCCCTTGGTCATATTAATTATTTATAAAAACCCATTTGGTTCCTATTAATCAATGATTTGATGATCCGTCAGCCAATTCCAAAACATTTTTTCTACTAAAATGGTTAAGTTCTTCTTGCATAGCTATTATTAAATTTTAATATTCTAATGCTTCCTATGTGGTTTTAGTTTCTAATTGAGATAGGAAGACAGAGAATTTATTTATGTTTCAAATAATCCTTAAAATCATAACTCTTATATCTAGATTACCTATTATAACTTTTAAAGGATAATTCTTTAAGGTTCTAGGTTATCTAGGTAAGACACTTTTAGGTACAAAAGTTTCATGTTCTTCTAGAACAAACTAAATTTCATCGTATTCGTGTTTATTTTCAAAATAATATTTATAATATTCAATTCTATAGTGTTAATATCCTTTTACACAAATTATTACATGATTTTAAGCACAATTAGCGAACAATTACAATCCAAGGATCATAAAGTCTGGTGTCTTTAGAAGATTAGATACATAATTAAGCAGCATGAAACCAAAATAAAAACATATTTTATTTAATATTTATAAATATATCCTAATTTAAGTTTAATATATTACATATTTACAAGATAAACTAGGGAATACATGAACAAATAGATGATCTAAATATCCTAATAAGGGAATAAACATATGAATAAAGCATAGTACATGGGTTCAAAATCATGGCATTATGACATAAAAAGTCACGGAACATGAATAAGGAAAATAATACATAAAATTTATAACATTGGATCTTATAAACATGGAACCATATAATTTTTTCAACAATATGAATCATGACATAATCATGAGTCAAGGATCATTGCACATAGGGTAGCACGAGTCAAGGATAACCACCAAGGCCATTGCACATGGAGCATGAGTCAAGGATAACCACCAAGACCATTGAACATGAAGTCTCATGAGACAAAATATTACACAATGAATTGGAGTTCTATCTGGGTTCACCCATTATAACATATTCATGAATATGTGGGCCACATGAGAAATAAACATAAGGGTTACCCATGGAATGAAATGGGTATCATAATCATGTCATAAAGCATAATAAATGGGTGTATCATAATAGTTTACATGAAAGAATGGATTTATATCTTAAATGGATATTCATAAAGGAAAATAGACATAGATAATGATAATTGATGTCAAAATTAAGTGAAACGTGTAAAAAGAGTGTTTAAGAAACTTTAAAAATAAAACATTATACTGAGATTTAAGGAAAATATTAAAGCAAATTTAAATCAGAAAAGGAAAAAACATTTATATAAAACTAGAAATGAACCCGGATAATTTTTTATAACAAAATTATTTATTTTAAAAAAAATTTGGCATAAAAAATATTATATAGTGCACTTAAAATTGGGTAAGAAAACAGGAAGTTCCCTTTAATCAGTCTTTCTTATCGAGAGGATTTGAGAAGGGGACCTTTTTAAAACATGTATTTCCCCATAAAAGAAGGATGTACTAACATAGATACATTATTTTTGGAAAATATACATAGAATTTAGAAGAATTATATAGAAATAAATAATGTTTACATTGGGATAAAGAGAGAGAAATCATAACTCGAAGGAAAAGCCGCTTCGGCGGTGGCATAGTGGTGAATGAGAGGGGTACAACAACGCCGTTCTTTGGGAGGTACAGGGTTCGAATCCTGAGAGTCCACTTTCGGGGAGAACCTCTCCCTTGGGATCCACTCGCCTTACTGGGTCACCTAGTTTCTGACTAGGTGGGAAAAATGAGGCACAACCCACCTGTGCTGACGGATTTCTTGACGAACCATCGCCGCCCGGGTTGTCACCCACTGGGACGCTCTGCCATCTCAGCTGGCAACAGCTCCTTCCCGGCTGGGGCTCTTTCCGGAGTGACCTCTTCGTGGGGAGGGGGTTTCCTTGTGTAGATGGTTCGAAAAGGCCACACAAGGGAATTCCCTTTTAATAAATAAAAAATAAAAAAATAAAAATTACTAGAAGGAAAAAATGGATGTTCAAAAAGAATCCCTTACCCTATGTCTGAAAGTGTTATGCACTTGATCTTAATATCCTGAATAATACAATAAAATCAATTGATTAATTAATTCATAACCTTTTATACATGTATTTTATTTATCATAATTTTATTAATTCCATTAATGGATTTTTTTTGATGAGTTATAAGACATAATTTCACCGTTCGGGGGTGTTCCTTTCCAAGGTTTTCATTATCTTTTCATTTGTATATATGTATGAAAGATCATGTAGAATGGGAATAGTTGTCCATAATTGAAATTATTTGTTATTAATGAACATAAATCAGTTTATTTTTGTCTTATATATAATTGTTTTATATGTTATGATGATTAAACATTAGAAACATTAATGGTAATCATTTAGATTAATTTGGTGGTTTCTCGATCATCAAGAACTAGTTTCTTTCTATTATTTAATATTATGTATATATACCAATTATAGAACATTAAATAATCTAAAATACATATATTATAATCTTTTTTAACCATGAATATGGTTTTATGACCATCCTTGAAGGTGGTAAGGGAAATTGAAAATTCAACATCCATGAATGCGATAAACTAACACATCATAGAAGGTGTTTTAATTTTTAGAAAAAAAAGGGAAGGGGAAAGAAATGATGATGGATTATTCCATTAACATAATAAAATTAAAGTATATATGATAAAATATAGTTACCATGCCACTTGGATAATGGGATTTTAAGAGATAATAATAAAATAAAAGAAATTGGAAAGAAATTAAAAGAGAAGGAAATTGTTTTTTACCTCTTGAATTATTCTCCTTGAGAACCTTTTTGAGGCACTTGAGTTTGGTCTTTTATTGAGACCAAGAGATCCTAGACATGGGGGAGATACTTGGAAATAGTATTGGGTAAAATTTGGACAAGCTTCAAGGCTTTAGAGGTTTTATTAAATGAGGTGGTGAGGGGTGGTATTTATAGTGGAGGAGAGGGGTGTTTTTTTATGATTTTATTCATTAGTGTGTTATTTTGGCTCAAGATTATGAATAGTTTGAACATTTTCACTAAATATATTAAATAATGAATGATAGTTCAATATTATTGTCTAAAATAATCCATAAATCATCTATGACTCCATAATTCATGTATTTGTTATATACCGAAAATTATCAAATTTCACTATTCAACTAAAATTCAACTTTTTTAGAAAAATACCAAAAAATCAAAAAAACCATTTTTAAATGTGTAGAATTAAAAATAATTACTCAATTTTATAAAAATAATTTTATAAATATGGGAAATTTGATTTTTTATTATAATCATCATTTACTCAAAAAATACCAATTTTAAAAGTATAACTGATTTTATAACACTATAAAAAATTAATTAAGGTCTCATAAAATTATGTTATAATCCTAAGATAATAAAATATCAATTTTTGAATCTATTTTATGAAAATAAATTTTCTTTTAAATTTTTATATTAATTATAAAATTATAAATAAACATTTGTCTTTTATAAAAATACCAACACTTAATTTATCATTTTCAAAACATTTATTTACTTATACTATGATATAATTATATCATATTTTCATTTATAAGATAGATAAGTTTTTATACATTCATAAGTGAGTTTACTATTCAATTGGAAGGGTTATTATTCTTAAGGGTCGCATTATTATTACTTAGGTTATGTTACTATTCCATTGGTCTGGGTACCTTAATTTCTATAAATAATTCTTATTTTGGCCATTCATCATTTATAAAGGTCTTATTGTGTTGTATATGCAATTTATGTGATCTATACTATATAACATAATTATACAAAGGTAATTTTCAGTGATAAAATTTTGGGTCATTACATTCTTCCCCCTTATGAAAGTTCACCATCAAAATTTTATTTTACAACTATATAGAGAACATGTGAGGGTACTTCTACTTCATTGATTATTTACATTCCTATGTTTCCTCTTCGTACTTATGGTTATACCATAGTACTTTGACCAGGTGAGTGTCTTGTTGCATAGAAATTTATCTCTATGATCCAATATATTCACTGGATACTCCTCATAAAAGAGATCATTCTCCAACTATACCACCTCTGAATTTAGTACATGTGAGAGATTCGTTATGTACTTCCTCAAGAGGGTTACATGGAATATATCTTGTACTTGAGACATGGTTGGTGGGAGTGTTAGTCGATAGTCTAGATCTCCAACACTATCAAGTATTTCGAAGGGTCTGATATACCTAAGACTTATTTTTTCATTCTTACCAAATCTCATGATCCCCTTTCATAGAGATATGAAAAGGAATATCATGCCCCTAACCTTAAACTTTGGGTCTCATCAATAACTATCTGCATAACCCTTCTATCTACTTTGGGCTACCCAAATATACTACTAAATGGTTTTCAACTTTTATACCATTTCTTTGACCATTTTAGGTCCTGGTGTCTTATGTTCACTAAATTCGTCCCATCATGCTACTATTCTACATCTTTTCCCATAAAGGAATTCATATGGATCTATTTGGATGCGCAAGTGGAAACTATTGTTGTAGGATAACTCGACCATAGGAAGATGTTGGTCTCATCATCCTTTTAAGTCCATATAACATGCTCTCAAATTTATTCAAATTTCATAATATTCCACTCATGTTATCCATCAGTTTGAGGATGATAGGCCGTACTAAAGTTAATCTCAGTGTTTAGATCATGTTCGATCCAAAACCTTAACGTAAATCTGTGATCTCGATCAGATACAATCAATAGCGGTACTCCATACATCCTTACCACTTCTTTGATGTATATCCATTCAATTTGATCAAGTGATAAGTATTATGAAATTGTGAAAAAGTGAGTTATATTTGTAATATGATCCACAATGACCCATATAGCATTTTTTCCTCTAGATATCTTCAAAAGTTCGATGACAAAGTTCATAGTGATGTTTTCCCATTTCCATACTGGTACGGGTAATGGTTGCATCATCCCTTTATACTTTTTCCTTTCATATTTCACATACTGATATACTAGGCACTTTTATGTATAATCAGTGATCTCCGTCATCATATTGTCCCACCAATAGTTTTTTTGAGATCTTGATACATCTATATGATCTATGGGATAAAATAGAAGGTTGATCTATGTACATCATTTAGAATTTATTTCTTTACCTATGGATTTAAAATTACACATAGTTGTGACCCAAACCTCCTAAATCCTTCCTCATCCATTTAGAACTCTAAGTATTTCCCATTTCTAATAGATTCCGCCTTTTCTTAAATTTCCATATAATTTCTCTGAGAATCCATTATTTTATTCATGAAGGATGGTTGAAAAAATCATTTGAGAAAGGATTGATGATGTTACTCCATTAACGATTCCCTTTTCCATCCTATGAAGTACTAAAAAGATTGGATCCTTTTTAATTCTCATTATTGATAATGATATAGGATTCTTTCTACTTAGAGTATATGCTACCTTATTTTCTTGACCAGGATGGTAGTGGATTGATTAGTCATAATCCTTGATGAGCTCTAACCATATTTGATGGTGCATGTTAAGTTCCTTCTGTATGAATATATATTTGAGTCTCTTATGATCAGTATATATCTCACACTTCTCCACATAGAGATATTACCACCATATTTTCAATGCCAAGATCACAGGTTCCAACTCCAGATTAGGTGTGGGATAGTTTTTCTCATGAATTTTCAAATTCATTGAGGTATAAGCTATCACTTAATATATATATTTTAGTACCAAAACTAATCCTCTATTTGAGGCATCATTTTACACTACAAATGTTTCTCCACTTGTCGACATCATGAGTAAGGAAATAGTGATAAGTCTCTTTTTAACTCTTTGAAGCAGTCTCTACATTCAGTACTCCAGATAAACTTCACTCCCGATTTTTCCTAGTTAGTGGTTTTTAAAATCATGAGAATTTATTCACAAATCAACAGTAATATCTAGCTAAACCATGGAAATTATGGATCTATGTTACATGTATTGGCTTGGGACACTATTTGATTTCTTTTTTCTTGAATGGTTCTATAGATATTCCTTTACTTAATGATAAAATGACCTATGAATGATAATTTATCCATCCAAAACACACATTTACTATACTTTTCATATTTTTCTTCCCTTCACAAAGACTTAATCACAATATTCAAATTCACCTAGTGTTCCTCTTTATTATAGGATTATATTATAATATCATCAATAAAGTATAGAAAAAAAATTGAGGTAATATCTAAAGACTATATTAATTAAATCCATGAATATATTTGAGAATTTGTGAGTCCTAAGTGAATAAATATGAACTCATAGTGTCCATACCTCATTCTAAAAGGTAGTATTGGTAATATCTTCCTTCTTCACCTTTAGTTGGTGATATCCCGACCGAAGGTCAACCATAGAGATATACTTGGCCTCAAGTAGTTGACCAAACAAGTCACCTATCCTTGGTAGGGGATAATTATTCTTTATCGTGATTTTATTGATCACATGATAATCAATACTTAGGTTCATTTATTCATCCTTCTTCTTGATGAGGAGGACCAATACACCCCATGGTGAAGAACTTGGGCATATAAAACCCGTGTCCATATTCTTCGGTAATGACTTAATCAGTTATTCCAAATCAACAATTTCAATTATATAAGGTTTTTTTATATAGGTATATATCTAGGAATGAGTTCAATTGAGAACTCAACCTCTCAGTTTAGAGGAAGACTAGGAAATTCTTTGGGGAATACATCATTGTACTCTCTCACAAAAGGCATGTCTTCAAGAATGAGTATATCCTTTGTATCAATAATATAGGCTATATATTATTGCTCATAAGGTAATAATATAAACAATTGAGATAAGGATTACGATGGAGATTCATTCTCCTCTATACACTTGTACAGAATCATAGGATTCTTCAGGATGTGTAGAGTGATCTCTCTTTACCAAAAGTCAATGTTGGGTTTGTATAAAGATATTCAGTCCATGATCAATATAGAATCAAACTTCACCAAAGGAAGTAACACAAGATTTTATAGGAGGTTAAATCCATAAACATTAACCAGGGAGGAGTTATAAACTTTGAATGCAATAATTTCCCCATTTTTGTTCTCACAAATAACTCAACCTTCATATTTTGAGGTGGTGTTTGAATAGTCATACTAAACATGTAAGATATGAAAGAATATGTAGAACCAGAATCAAATAGTTCATTCAATGTTATTGAATAAATAACTAGTTTTCCTTTCACCACATCATTTTCAGGCTCCATCTCGGCAGTAGTGATACCATATTCCCTTTATTTATGCCTTGGAGTTTTTTGTTATTTATTTTCTCTAACAAACCTTGGATTAGGGAAATGGTTCACATAATGCCCATTATCTTTACAATTGAAGCATTTTACTACAATTTTAGTGTTTATTTGATCCTTCATTTATTCTTCAACATTAGTGGGATTCTTTATATCCCTTCAAGAGTTATCATCCAGATTCCCCATTCTTCAATATTTAATCATTTCCTTGTTCCCTTTAGACAGTTTCCAAGATGATTTTTTTCACAATTTTGATGTGTGGGATGTTGGGTTTTCTTTCCATCATGGTATTTTTCTATTGATCAACCCATATTAAACATCATTTTCCACTTTTTATCTTCAGGACCACGAGACCACTAAGAGTCTCTGATATCTATTTCATCCTTGAGGGCATAAAAGACAATCTCTTCATAGTTTTCAATATCTCAAATTGAAAATTCTTTTTGTAGAATTGGCTTTACTCCAATAAATAAGTGATCCACCTTTATTTTGGTTTTCATGAAAAATATGGATGCATATTGTGCAAGTCTTGTGAATTTTTCTTCATACACCACAATAGACTCATATCCCGTTTACTTTAGACTAAGGAACTCCCTCTCTATATTAATATGGTGAGTTTAGGGAAAATGTTTACTGAAAAATATTTTGTTGAAATATTCTCATTCCATGGAATCAATTTACTCCGTGTACTTTGTTTTCTTGACCAGTTTCCACCACTAATAAGTTTCACCATCAAAACGATAGACCGCCAGAACAACTTTCTCTTCTTCTAATCACTTGAGGGTAGATAATATCAACTCAATGGAGTTAATCCATTATCCGATGATGATATAATCATAAGATCCACTAAAAATGTGAGGCCTTTGTAATGTTAATGATTCTATGGAATATTTCTCTTTCTTAAAAGAAGGAGTGTTCTCCAGGAAATTCAAATCATTATTCATAACTTGATCTAGTTGAGAAAGTATTGTCATGATGTCATGAGCACCCATTCCCATCATATTTGTAATTTAATTAGGGAATTCATCACATTGTTTATCACATTGATTATTGGAATGGGTTCTACTATTTTTGTGCATTAACTAAGAAAAATAAATACAATTAAGGGTCTTAAATACTTATAAAATAAAAATATAAAAATAAAACATTGAACATATAAGGATAAACTTGTAAATGAAAATTATATCAAAACTTTTGATTCCATAAGTTTCAATTTAGGTTATCCATGGTGATAGAAATCTCCCAAGGGTAATTACAAAATTTATCTAGTCATAATCTCCAAAAGTAACTATACTATTCTCTGATACCAACTATAAAATCCCTATATTTTACATTTATTACTTGATTTTTGGCATATTTAACCAACAATTACAATCCAAGGATCATAAATTCTAGTGTCTTTGAAATATTACATACATAATTAAACATCATGAAACCAAAATAAAAACATCTTTTATTTAATCTTCATAAATATATCCTAAATTCCTTTAATATATTAAATTTTCATAGGATAACCTGGGGAATACATGAAAAATGGATGAGATAAAAATCCCAGTATGGTAATAAATATATGAATAAAGCATAACACATGGGTTCGAAAGCATAACATGATGACATAAAAAATGGATAATGAATAAAAATAAGGATGCATAACACGTATAACATGGGATCATATTAACATGGCATCATAGAAATTTGGAAAAAATATAAAAAATGACATGATCATGATACAAGGCTCATTGAATATATAGGATCATGAGTCAAGGCTAACCACCAAAATCATTTCACATATAGAATGAGTCAAGGATAACCACCAAGACCATTAAACATGACATCTCATGATACTAAACATTACTCAGTTTATTGGAGTGCTATCTGGGTGCACCCATCAGAACGTGTTCATGAATATGTACGCCACATTAAAAATAAACATAAGGGTTACCCATGGAAAGAAAAGGGTATCGTAATCATGTCATAAAGAATAATAAATGGTTGTACATTAAAAGTGTCCATTAAGGAATGGATTTAAATCATACATGGACATTCATAATGTAAAATAGGCATAAATCATGACAAGTGATTTCAAATTGAAGTGAAAACATGTAAAAATATTATTTAAGAAACTTTATAAATAAAACATTTTAGTATGGTTTAAGTAAAATATTAAATAGAATTTAAATTAAAAAAGGTATAATAATTTATATAAAACAAGAAATGAACCAAGAAATTTTTTCATGATAAAATTATTAATTTTTGAAAAATAATGGTGACTAAAAATAGATTATGGAGTGAACTTAAAAATGTATAAGAAATCAAGAAGTTCCCTTTAATCGGGCTTTCTTATCGAGAAAATTTGGGATGGGGACCTTTTTAAAACATGTATTTACCCTATAAAATAAGGATGTAATGATATAGATACAAGATTTTGGAACATATTAAAAGAATTTAAAAGAATTATATAAAAATAAATAAGGGTTACATTGGGATAAAGATAGATAAAGTGTGACCCAAAGGAGAAAATGGAGGTTCGGAAAGAATATCTTACCTTATGTCTGAAAGTGTTCTGAATTTTCTCTTAATGTCATAAATAATCAAATTAAATCTATTAATTAATTAATTAAGAACATTTTATACATGTATTTAATTAATTATAATTTTATTATGTTCATTTGTAGATTTTTTGATGAGTTATAAGATACAATTTCATCATTTGGGAGAGTTCATTTCTTTGGTTTTCATGATCAGTTCATTTGTAAATGTGTATGAAAGATCATGTAAAATGGGAATAGAAGTCCAGAATTGAAATTATATGTTATTAATGAACCTATAGTATTTTATTTTTTCTTATATATCATCTTTATATGGTATGATGATGAATAATTAGATAAAATGTTAATGATAATTGTTTAAATTAATTTGGTGGTTTCTCAATCATCACGAACTAGTTTTGTTCTTTTATTTAATATTATATATATATATAATAGTTACAAAACATTAAATAATCTTTAATACATGTATTATAATTTTTTTTAATCATAAAAGTTTTTTATGACCATACTTGAAGGTGTTAAAGGAAATTGAAAATTCTTCTTCCTTGAATGCGATAAATTAACACATCCTGAGTGATATTTTCATTTTTAGAAAAAAAAATGGGAGGGGAAATAAATGATGATAGATTATTCCATTAACATAAGAAAATTACAATATATTTAAAATAATGGAGTTATCATTCCACTTGTATAAGGGGAGGTGTGTAGAGAATAAGAAATAAAAATAAATTGGAAAGAAATTAAAAGAAAAGTAAAGAGGTTTTTACCACTTGAATTATTCTCCTTGAGATCATCCATTATGAACTTGAGTTTGGTCTTTTGTTAATACCAAGGGATCTTGGATATGGGGGATAGAACTAGGAAGAGGACTGGGTAGAATTTGGACGAGATTCAAGGCTTTATATGTGTGATGAAAAGAGGTGGTGAGGGGTGTGGTATTTATAGTGTAGAAGAGGGGTGTTTTTTGATTATTTTATTCATTAGTTTATTATTTTGGACCAAGAATATGAATAGTTTGAAAATTATTACTGAATATATTAAATAATGAAGGATGTTTCTAGATTATGGGATTACTGAGATGACCTGAACCCGTATGCCACTTTATGGGTACCCCAAGCCTGGTGTGCCATATGGCCTCAAGCACATCTTCCTAAATACCAAAGGCTGCCGACAAGAAACAATGGCCTAGGGTCTGTTAATGGGAAGACTATGCCCTCATTAGTAGATTGTAGCATAGCGGAAGGAATATAAAGGAATATTAAATAGCATAAGAAATATAAATAAATAGTGGAAGAAAACTGATGAAATAGATAAATGAGAACAAACATAATTGTACCAACTAAACTTTTATGATGAAATGCCGTGTCACTAGAAAACTGGAAATCATGGATACACGACAATAGACATAACATGTTCTATAAGGTAATGGAAAACAAAGACTACTCCTAGCATCCCAATATCCAATTTGGTCATCTTCCATCAAGCTACATCCCATCAGCACACAATAAAGTGTTGGAAGCTATATGCTTCCCTTTATCAACACCTGCATACATATAATCTACTCTAGGTACCAAATGTCACCCAGAGAGGGTGTGAGATAAATCTCAATGATTCACTGCCAAAGGTTTCTATAACATCCAGCCCGTTTAATGGAATATATAATTGTTCATGAATGTATATATATAAGTAAATAAAGTATTACAAAATAACTAAATACCCAAGTACCAACTTCATCCCTCGGATGGTGTCCAAACATGTAACCAGATCATTGATTATGTAATTACCATTTAATGTTAATAGGTCACCTGAGGTATAGCTAGCACTGACATCACCTCATGATAGTATATGTAGTGAGGGTCCCAAGACATAACAAGGAAACCTAAAATGGATATCCAGTGAGGGAGTTCCAGTGTAAAAACCAAGGTAACGTAAATCTCACATAAAGCTAACTCATTAGTATCTGAGTCTAGATAAGGGGGTAAGAGTGTAATAAAAGGATCATAATCGATGTAATTTCACACTAAGGAGCCTACAGAGTCTATAGAGTGCATCCATGGTAAAATGGGGCTAACCAAGGACTAGGACCAATGAGTTTATCCAAAGAACCTACTTTTCAATGCTGGATCCTAGTGTATCTGAGGTATCCTGGAATAATGAAAAGCGGCAATATGGTAGTATACTGGGAATCCAAGGAATAGAAAAGAACTGGAATCTACGTGGGTATCATGCTAAGGAAACCCCATCCTTGAATTGGAATGGGGTTCCCGGGACCCAAGCTATTCGCCTCTCAGAATCTAAGGCGAGTTCAAGTCAGTCCATTATTATTTGATATTGTAATCATGAGATAATTCATTTGGTTCAAGTCTTTCCTTCCATTAGTGTGGATAGGTTAAGTATAGTTGAAAACATTTATCTATTGGTCTAAGACTTGTCTTCCATTACTGTGGATAGGCCAAGTAGCATCGCAGCCATTTAATTAAGTCTTAGTTAACCATTAAGGCATATTCAATTATTGAGGTTCACTCTGCTACCTTACATAAACATGGAAGGGGTTCTACTGACATGTAACATTTATTCAATCTCTTTTAATAAGGCCAAGTAATATACTTAGTATACTTTTCATTCCAAATTTCACATTTAATAATCATTTGAAGCACTTAGCTTATATAGGTCAAGTGGTGAGAATACATGGTACATGCCATTACGAAGTTATCATTTAACAACAAACCAATTATTATAAGAAGGCTCGCCTTTAGGAAGGTCAAGCAAGGGCACACCCAAAAGGTGGCTCAAACGTGTCAAAACACTAAAAACCCAATTATGGCATAACCTTCTACATGATATGGATTAAGTTGTGGGCGTAACCACTAACAACTAATCACATATTTTGAAGGAGAATAACCATATGATTCTAACAAGTATAAGCATGGCATGTAAATTAAAGAAATGGTCCCCAATGGGATCTGAGGGCCCACATGAATATTCCAAAATCAATGAACTTTAGGGATGAGTTATAGACCACCCACTTTATGGTTGTATGATCCTACTCCTCCGGTATCATCCCTTTATTTTACTCATATCGGAGTAGATCTAAGAAAAGAGGAAAAATAATCACATTTAGATAAATAGGTCGAGAGATAAAGAGAAGAAGAACAGCTAAATAGGACTTGAGTACTTACCGTTTCACATCCAACATGATGAACGAAATCTCGATCAGATGTCAGATGATGGAGATCTCTTGATTCCAGGTTTTGATCTTCAAAAAGTCCCAAATTGAGAGAGAAATAGGTTAATCCCACATAAACTCGCATTAGGGAGGTAGGGGTGACTTAATTAGATCATTAATGCCAAAACTGAAAAATTACCCAGAGAATTTCTATGCATGGTTTGTCCACAAGATTTTTCAAATCGTTCACAAACCGTGAGAGATGATTTTTCCTGAAAAGTCATCTCTCCGCACAGTTTAATCAAATTGTGCGCCAGCCATGAAGGGTTACCTGGGAAAAACGGACGCTCGCACGGTTAGACCGCATGGTCGCACACCAACTATGAGAGGTGGCTCTATCTGAAAAAATAACATCCACACAGTTTTTCAAACTGTGCTGCATTCCGCATGGTTTTCTCTAAACTGTGTTTCAGGTCTGTTTTCTCCAAAAAGATGGGTTCTGGACCCCGAACATGCCCCAAACACCCTTAGAACCCTTACTAACTCATTTGGTGTCCATATTAGGTCCAAAGTAAAGATTTAGAACAAATATTAAAGGATCCATACCTAAGTTAAAAAACATGTTCTTAGAATTACATCATCTATGAATCCATAATTCATGTATTTGTCAAATACAGTAAATTACCATATTTCCATATTCACTAAAAAATAAACTTTTTTAGAAAAATAAAAAAAAATTACCCTAAAATTATTTCAATGTAGAGAATTGAAAAATGAAATCCATTTTTTGAAAATAATTTTCTAAATATGAAAAAATATTTTTTAATTAAAATCATCATTTACTTGAAAAATACAAATTTTAAAAGTATAATTGATTTTATAACACTTTGAAAAATTATTTAAGGTCTCGTAAAATTATTTTATAATCATAAGAAGAAAAATATAAAATTTTAAATCTATTTTATGAAAATAATTTTTCATTGAAATCATTATATTAATTAGAAAATTGAAAATAAACATTTATGTTCTATAAAAATACGAACACTGAATTTATCATTTTCAAAACATTAATTTAATTATAATATGATATAATTATATCATATTTTCATTTATAATATGGATAAATTTTATTTTTTCTTTCATAGGTGAGGTTACTATTCTATTGTTTAGGTTACTATTCTTAAGGGTCAAATTACTATTCCATAGGTTATGTCACTATTCCATTGGTTTAGGTTTGTTAATTTATATAAATACTTCTTATTTCATCTATTCTTCATTTATAATGTTTTTATTTTGTTCTATATGTGATTTTACGTGATTTATGCTATATAAAATAATTATAAAACAATAATTTTCATTGATAAAATTTTAGGTCATTACAAGTCTCAAATAGTTTAAATAATTAGCAACTTCATCTGTTTGATTTTTCCAATGACCAAAAGGGTTACGTTCATAAAACATTACATGAACTGATTCGTCAACTATATTTTACTTTTTATTATACACTCTATAAGTTTTATAAGTATTAGAAAATCCTATAAATATTCCTTTATCAGTTTTTGGATCAAATTTACTAATATTTTCCATAGTATTCAAGATATACACATTTTATCCAAACACTTTAAAGTTTATGAAATTTGGTTTTTAGTTATTATATAATTCATAACATGTCTTTTTATGAAAGGTTATTATTAAAACTCTATTCACAATATTGAATTTTTTTTATGTCTTCTTCCAAAAAAAGGTAAGAAAACTATATTCATTTAACATAGTTCTTGTAATTTCTTAAATAGTCATATTTATTCTTTCTATAATTATAATTTTTTTAAGTGTTCTTGGAGAATAGAAAGTATATTTAATACCGAGGTTCGAGAAAAAAGAATTAAATTCTTGATTCTCAAACTCTCCACCATGTTCACTTCTTAATGAAATTATTTTAATTTGTTTCCTTTTAAACAATTGTACAAAATATTTCAAAAATAGAGAAAAACTATCTTTTTAGTTTTAGGAAATAAACCTAGGTAAATATAGAAAAAGAATCAAATAAAGAAAAACCATAAGATATTCTATCCAAGACTATTAATCTTGATGGTCCAAAAAAATCCATGTGGATAAGTTCTAGCAGTTTTGATGTAGCAACCTATTAATAGACTTAAAGGATGACTTGTGTTGCTTTCCTATTTAGCATGCAACACAAAATCTATCTTTAAAAAACATAAGACTAGTTTAATCAAAAAGTAAGCTTTTCATATATAATTTATACAAAGAAAATACATTATAGTGTCAAAGTCTCATATGATAAATCTAGGATACATTTTTATAAGCATTTAAAAAATTCAATTTTTTTCACCCAAGAAATTAAGATCCAATGTATATAAATTTTCATTTCTAGGTTATCTAAACATAAGTAGTTTATCTTTAAAAAATAGCATGAATTATTATAGAAATCAACATAAAAACTATAATCACATAGTTGAGATATACTTATCAAATTGCATTTCAACCCTTGAACAAATAGAAATTATTTGATCAAAATTGATTTTGGATCTCCAACTTATCCAACCCCAAATATTTTTCCTTTTTCATTATCACTGAAGGTATCCAAGACTCCATATAATTTTTCAAATGTATGAAAATTGGAAGATTCTCCACTCATGTTTCTTGAGAATCCATTTTCCATATACCATACTACATTTTTTCCTATTAACTTTTTCCTAAAAAATATTTTAATAAAATTTTATTTTGGTACCTCCATGTTCTTGGGTCCATGTGTATCAGCAATCAAAGATATGGGAAACCATGTTTTCCTAATTTTACCAAAATTTATAGGACAATATTCAGACATATTTCTAGAAAAAAAAATTTATTACACTAATTTAAAGATTTCTCAAATGGTTGTTATTAAAATAACGGCCTATAATTCCACATTAAAAATTTGTGACTCTTGATATATTCTTATTCTTAAAAATGGTTGAAAAATAAATTCTATATAATTTTTAATTTTCTCTATTGCTCCTTATTCTATATTTATCTTTTTCAAGAACATTTTTATAAATAATATAATTTATATATTCTTTTCCCTTAATTAATATATTGGAAGAATGTTTGAATAACTCTAATTCATCCTAAAACTCTTCAATTATGTTTTAATGAATATTTTAGTTTGAGGTTGATTTAATAAATTTTTATTTTTATTCCAAGTGCAATTTTAGAATGTAATTTTTTCATTTAAAACACTGTTATCATTTTTTTATTGATTTAAGATTTTTTATTAAAGATTTTGACATTTCTTCAATCATTGAGTAGTATGATGGTAATTTAATATTTAAATAACTTTTTGGAATCAGAAGATAAATAATAATAAGATTGGTCATCTTCTTACTCTTTATACATAAATCATATATTTTCTTTCAGATTTATTTGATCATTTTATAAATCATATTTATAAGTAATTATAGAGTCCTTAGAGACACTCCAACTATCCTTCAGGGATTTTTTACCTTTGGGGTCAAAATATGTTTCCATCTAACAATTTATTTCTTTTAAAAAAATTCTCTTCCTTTAGTTATGAGCAATCAGGTCTAATATGTCATGTTTTCCTTCCTTCAAAGAATATTACTTCTTTAAGTCCTCAACTATATTTATTGATATTATTGATGGGTTTTTTGAAGCCTTTATTATTCTTTTAAAATTTACTGAATTTTATAGATAGATGAGCTAGTTACATTCTATAATTTAAGAATTCTGAATCCTTTGAGAATAGAGCATAATATTTAGATTTCATTTTATATTTTTGAGTATTAACTTTAATGATTGTGTTCTCCCTTTTTAACGTCATATAATCTTTAGCTTCACATTTCATTTATGATTCATAAATCATTAGAGTGCCAATAAAATCCTTTATTTTCAATTCTAATATGAATGTAGATTTTCTAATTATAGTATATATATTATATTCTATTTAGAAGGTAATACTCTTAGAAATTTTAAAGATTGATTTTCTTGTTTAGTTGGTTCTCATAAGGCAGCAAAACCATTGACTATTTCCTTCAATATTCCATTCATTTGAGTGATTCTTTCACCATCTTTCATTCTAAAATTGTAAAATTTTAGCTTTTAAGTGCTTTATCTTAATTTTCTAACATTGTCAGTTCCTTCATATGAAATAAATATAGTTTCTCATATCTTATAGGAAATATTAGATTGATATTCATGATAAAATTCATTTAGATCAAGTCCACATATAATACATTTCATGGTTCTTGAATTAGCGTCATACTCAACTTCTATAGCAACATCCCAATTTTATGGTTCTCCATGGATTTCATTAGTTTTTACAATCTTAATGTAAACCAAAAATAAAAGATACCCAGAATAGATAATCATGAGATATTTCCATAATATATAATTATCATCATTAAAATAAGTATCATGGATCAATGAAATCACTTCATTTAGTTCTACCATTGACATTTGTCTTTGTATAGATATTTCACTCGAGCTTTTTAGGTCTTAACAAACTTCTTCAAAAAGAACTCTTCTGATACCATTTTTTAGGCCACAATAATACAAATATATATAAGAGGGGAGTAAATTGTGTTATTTTAGAAATATTTATAGATTCAAATTTTATTTCTGTTAATATTTTCTGAAGATGAGTATTATTCTCTTCCTCAAGTGATTTATAAATTGGAAAATAGAGAATAATAACACAATAGTTTTTATATTGGTTCATGGAACAAATATCTCCAAGTCCACTCCACCAACATAGTCTCAGGGATCTTGGATATTTTCACTAAATGGGTCTTCTTATCATAAGACCTCCACAACTGAGTGCAGGCAGTTGACACATTACAATAAGATAGGTTCTTGTATAAAAAAAACTTTTTAATCCATAACTATGTGTGAGAATATGACACTCCAAAAATATTAAGTATGAGAAGCTGATAATATAAGAAATCAATATTAATTGATTTGATGAGAACTATATTTATCTCATAGTTGCGGAAGAAACTGATTGATAATTGATTTTCTTCTTTATAAATAAGATTCTTTGAGAAAAAACAGCTTCGAAGAGATACTTAATGTAAAATATCTTCAATAAATACAGCAACATAATAATGGAAAAAGAAACAATAGAATTACATTCAAATAGAAAAGCATCAAAACATATATTTCCCCCAAAGTTTATTTATAAAAAACATAAAAGACATTGTTTTTTACAAAATTTACTATTCCTATGAATGATATAACTCTTATTATTTAAAAATATAAAATTGGTTTTATTTTGGTCAAACAGATCCAAAAATATCTCCTGATAAATCAAGAGTATTTAAATTTAAAAAATTCAAATAAAATTGTAACTTTACTTAGAAAAACAAATGTTTTAATATGTTGAATGTGATCCTTTGAATTAGTCATTAAGAATATTTAAAAGTTATTAAATAATCCCATCATGACCATTACATAAATCTCAAACAATATCTTGAATTTAAACTCTATAATTGAACAAGTAAAACATAATGTTAACTTCAAAAGTATGGTTGAAAATGTACTGTTAACTGCAAAAATTTTGGTTTTTGATCAATATATTATTTTCTAAATCTTAGGGTCTCTTTCAAAAGTATGGTTCTTGATCTATACATTTACAAAATCGTAGAGTATATGGTCCATACTTTCACTCCAAACATAGGGTTTAAAAACCATATATTTTATCTTACAAATATAGGGTTTAAAAACCATATATTTTATCTTACAAATATAGGGTATAAATAGTGTCACTAGACTACCGGAAAACCCATCCAAAATACTTAAGGAAAAACCTTAACCGATAAATAACTTTAGAACAAGATAAATTTCGAAGGAAATATAATCCCAAAAAAAACTTAAAGTAATTTAAATATTAAAGAAAACAAGGTAATTTGTGAGCATAAAAATCAAAAATATTCATATAGTATTTTTGATGAAATACATGCCTAAAAATACTATTAATAATAAAAATCTATTGAGTCATATCGAGGTTGTTTGATCAGCTCTAGGGATCTCAGTATTTTTGCAAAGTGTGATCACATGTATAGCTACCATCATCTGAAGGTGAAGAAGGATAAAATCCTTAATATAATGTTTTATACTATGTATAGGAAATTTTAGTTTGTTTTCATTGCCTTTGGGTTGATGAATTCTCCAATTGTATTCATGGATCTTATGAATATATTTTTCCATGAATATTTGGATAAGTTTTTTGTTATGTTTATTGATCATATTTAAGTTCATTCTAAAATTTATGAGGATCACAAAAAACATCTCAGGATTATTCTATAATACCTTGAAAGAAAATACATTATATAGATAATTTAGAAAATATATTGTGGGTTTATTTAGATTTAATTTCTTGAATATATCATAAATAAATATGGAAAACAATTTATCCTGATAAAACTAAAGTGGTTGGTGAATGGTCGAATTGACAAATGTTACTAAGATTCATAGTTTTCTTTGATTAGTAGGCTATTAATATCATTTTATTGGAAACATTTCATGGTTAGCTATCCCACTATCCAAGTTAGCATGAAAACAAATTTGGTTCACTTGTATAAAGGAATGTGATGAATGTTTCTAATAATTGAAAATAAAACTATTGAATACTCTATTATTGAGCTTTTTATCCAGAAATGCTAACTTTGTTATCTACAACAATGCTTCACTAAAGGGACTAAATATTTTATTAATATAGAGTGATTTGGTAATTTCTTATAATTCTTATCAATTAAAACTTTATGAAAAAAATTATCATACATGTGACCTAGAACTAGAGGTTATACTATTTTCAATAAAAATTTGGACATTATTTGTAATGTACCGCTTATTCTCGTTAGCTTGAGAATACAATGAATTATTACTAGGAATTAGGTGACATCCCCAAGACACAAATGGATAGTGATAAATTCTGAAGGGTTTCAAATTCAAGTGGGGGGATTATTTACCCATTTAGAATAAAACCATTAACTCAACAACCCAAAATCAAACAGCTCACAATGTGATTTATGAATAAAAACAAGACAACTCAACTAATTTATTAATATCCAAACCACTCCAAAGTGTGAAACAGCATAGGATCAAACAAGTATTAAAGTAAATAATAGTATAACAACTAAAGACTCCAATAATAACACAAGTCTCTATGATCCACAAGTTCCAAGCTCCACAATCACTGAACAGTCCAAGTATCACGAGGTGGTGCTAAAAACATGTGATACTTTACCTCTTCCTATGTCCCAGAAGATAGAATCTACAAAAGCACAAAAGTGCCAAAGAAGTGGTGAGTATAAAACTCAATAGGTTTTCCCCCAATGACCTCCCTACTCTCTCTAGTAGGATAGAAGAGTTAGCAACATTTACATAGAACAGTTCATATAAAACAATTCTCAGAACAGTTTATAACTAAAAAAAAAAGTTTCCAAAACCATTTATAACAAAAACATACAAGTGAAATTAAAATAAATTTCCAAAATTTTATTTTTCTATAAAAAAAATTAAAACCATTTCTCAATATTTCTTTGGAATACCCAATCCATTCCACACATCCATACAATCAATCATGCATTCTATGCTATGAACGTTCTATACTCATGAGTGGTTTCTCATCTATCTAACTAGTCATCAAAAGGTAATTATATC
Organism: Viscum album; assembly: GCA_963277665.1. Classification (NCBI taxonomy): domain Eukaryota; kingdom Viridiplantae; phylum Streptophyta; class Magnoliopsida; order Santalales; family Viscaceae; genus Viscum; species Viscum album. The sequence goes on along the minus strand of OY728155.1, from coordinate 209,885,450 downwards.
CCACGTGCCATTAACACTTTGGAACTGAGCACAAGATCATATTTCAACCAAGATTTGTATATGCAATACGAACTCACATACCAATATTCCCAAGGATTATTCCGAAACACCTTTTCAATAAGACTAACTTTTTATTGAAAACCATTTTTCCAACAAAACTATTTATAAGAAAAACCATTTCAATAAAACACAATTTTTTTTGAAAAAATATTTCCCAACAAACCATTTATATATTCCATAAAATATACATTTTAAAATAATTAATTTAAATTCAATAACTAAATCAATTTTCACAACAATTCAACAGGATTACAAAATTTCACCAAAATCATAAGTCATCACTAAAGAAGATTAATTAAATGATTTCAACAATAAAATACATTCAAATAAACCAATTTTAAACTAATAAAATCAATTCTAGTAATAATAGTTTAGAGAGAATCCACCTACCTCAAAGGATTTGATGAAAGCTAACAACGGACGAAGAACGCTCTAGCAACAGGGTTGGTTTTCCACAAAAATGGCCTTAGATCTTTTCTACAACCATCAAAAAACCAAAATATCATAATATTTGTAATCCCCCAACATAGATATTCCTATAATAGATATAGATATGAAAAATACATAGGATAGGAGAAGTGGATCTAATAAACAAGACAAGAATGGTGAAGAATGTTACTTATCGCGAGAATCGGGCTTGGAAACGCCAAGGGAGGGATCTGGATTGATTACAAAATGCTTGGGAGAGGTTCCCCATCCTTCAATGGAGAGGAATCTATAATTAGGGGTGAATATGAGGAAAAAATAAGGATTTATGTATAAAATTATTGAGATCCTATTTTTAAGGATCTAGATTTGACTTTGCGCAAAGCTAGACCACACAGTTAGACAATCTATGCGCTAATAGTGTGTTAGCTACTGCCATTATGAAGCCCTTACATGACTTCCTTACATGTTATCTTAATCATTTGTACACTGTTCCAAATATTTCTGTCCAAAAACATCCAAAGTGAACAGTTTCTCCTAGGATCTCGTGCGGTTTGGACAAACCGTGTGCAGCCTGTGCACATATCCTTTATACCCCAAAAACATATTGAATGTTTACCAAACTCTCCCAACCTACACCTTTACACTTTTAAACCATGAAAATAAGTAAGGTTTATATACTAGAAACTAGGGGTACTAAATTATCCCCATCATTGGACTTTCCATCCTCAAAAGGTAGAAACTCATCGTAGCTCTGAAAGAGTTTTGGCCATTGCACTTTCATTTCCTTCTCACACTCTAAATTCTCTTCATGAATATGACCAGGATGCCATAAGACCCACACTAGAATGATGAATTTTCCATTAAAGGATTTCCCTTTCCTATCCACAATCCATACCAGGATATGTACCCATGAAGCATCCGACTCTAGGTCAATGATATCCCATGTGATCACATGGTCATGATCAGGATGATACTTTTTCAAATGAGATACATAGAACACATTATGCATAGAACTAAACCATGGTGACAATGCCAACTAATATTTCACCTCTCCAACCTATTCCACTATCTTGAAAGGGATAATGTATCGAGGATATAACTTTCCCTACTTCCCAAAACGATGATGTCTATGCCATGGAGGGATTCTCAAGAACACATGATCACTCACAAAAAATAAAAATGATCTTTGGTGATGATCTGCATAAGATTTCAAATGACTCTGATCTGTCTAAATCCTCTTTTTTATCAAATGAATATTCTCGGCCATTTATTTGACAAGGCTCGTCCCAACTAGTAAATTCTCACATATTTCCACTCATCACAGTGGAGAATGACAAGGACACCCATACAATGCTTTAAATAGAGCCTTATATATCAAGGCCTGATAGCTATTGTTATATGATAACTTTATTAAGGGAATATTATTTTCCCATGATAAACCAAAATCCATTACACAATAATGCAATAGGTCTTCCAACATCTGTATCATCCTTTCAGATTGAACATCTATCTAAGGATGATACGTCGTTCTCATAGTCAACTGAGTTCACAGGGATTTCTGTAAGGATTTCCAGAAATGATATGTGACCCTAAGATATCTTTTTGAGACTATAAAAATAGGTACTCCATGTCTCTTTGAAACTTATTGGATATATATTTTTGACAGATACTACACCGTATGAGTTTCACCAATAGGGGTAAAATGGGCTGACTTTGTGAGTCGATCCACTATCACCCATATGGAATCGTGTTTCTAAATCATTCTTGGGATACCTATAAAAAATACATCATGATATGCTCCAATTTCCCCACTGGGATAGGTTACAACTATAACATACTCACTGGCCTCTGATGCCCCGCTTTAACTTACTGCAAATTTAAGCACCGTAAGACAAATTCAACCACTTTAATTTTCATGCCGCTCCACCAAAATTGTACCTTCAAAACCTTATACATCTTCTATATACCTAGATGTATAACCCATCATGAATTCTGATAAGAATGAAGGAGTTTTTCTTAAAAATTTATAGGCACAACCATTTGATATTTTAACCACAACACTACATTCCCATCAAGTCTCTATCTCTTAATGGTCTCCCCACAATCGAGTTTTCAACTCATAACCATGAATTTTACATCAGATTTTTGTGCCTCTTTAACCATATTTACTATATCAGGAATGACTACAATTGAAAATAAATCTCCAACATCACCTTGGTCTTCACATTCCACAAGAATATTGGTGAGGACTAACATCAACTACCATTCATCTAGAGTTTATTTTTCTAACTGAGTGTATGATTTTCTGCTTAATGCATCATCCATCAAATTTCCTTTTCCCAATGTATATATCAAGTCAAAGTCAAACATTTGAAGATACTTAATCCATATCCTTTTTCTCATATTCAAATCTCATTGTGAGAAAATGTTATTCAAACTTTTATAATTCGTGAACACAAAAAATTTCTCACCAAATAAATAATGACACTATATTTTCAAAGTATGAATGACTTCAGCTAACTCTAAGTCAAGTGTTGGGTAGTTCTTATCTTGTTATCTCAATAGTATTAAACCATAATCAACAACATTGTCTTCTTACATGAGAACACAATCCAATCCGAATCCCAAAGCATCATAGTACACCGCATACCCTTGTCCTGATTTTGGAAAAATCATAGATGGGTTCTGATGTAAGACTAACATTAAACTCTTTGAAAGACTTCTAGAATTCCTAAATCCATTTCAATGAAGCATTATTCATTGTCAAGGATGTCATTGGAGAGTCTAGATGTGAAAATTCATGCACAAAGCATCAGTAATAACCAGATAGACCAATAAAGCTTCATTTCTCGAAGATGTTCTTCATCAGTTTCCAAGAGATCACAACATGTATCTTTTCCAGATCCACTAAAAAACATTTTTCCGAAATCACATGGCCAATAAAGCATACCTATTGTATCTAAAAATCACACATAGATAGTTTGGAATACAATCCATGGTCTCTCAAGATTCCCAACACTATCGCCAAGTGTTTCTCATGTTTATCCTTTGTCTTTGAATACACCAATATGTCATCCATGAACACCACAACAAAAGAATCCATATATCACTTAAATATATTATTCATAAATTCCATAAAGACCATTGGTGAATTCATAAGATCGAAAGTAATGACTATATATTCGTAGTGACCATATCTTCTTCTAAAATTTGTCTTCATAATATCTTCATTAAGAACATTCAATTGATGATATCCTGATCACATGTCAATATTAGAGAACCACCAGGCTCCCATAAATTGATCAAATATATCATCAATGTGTGGTAGTGGATATCCATTCTTTATTGTAACTTGTTTAAGCTTAGGATAATTGATGCACAGCCTTAGAGTTCCATCTACTTTCTTCAAAAACAAGACCAGTGCTACCCATGGAGACGTACTTGGCCAAATGAAACCTTTGATTTCTAGATCCTCTAGGTGAACTTTCAATTCCCTTAACTCCATTTTTTATATCCTATAATATGGAAGGGAAATAGTACTGGTCTCCAGAAGGATATAAATCATAAACTCCAATTCCCTTATAGGTGGTAACCCTGAGAAATTTTTGGGAAATACATTTAGAAATTGATCCACAACTGCTAGAAAACTAATATTTTCAATGTCTTCCATTGATGAAAAGTCCAATCCTTACAACTAGTAAGAGATCATTCCCACTGTGTAAACAATCTCATTACACCTATCATTGCAACCCATTCTCCTTTGAATAGATGATCGACGTCATCCTCATCTATGAAAATAATTATCCTTCTATAATAGTTAATGTGAGCCTTAAACATTTTCATCTAATCCATTCCTATAATTACATCATAGACATCCATCTCCAACCCTGAGAAGTCCCATTTCAGCTCAACTCAATCAATAGTTGTAGAACAAGCTCTACACACAAAGTCACTACATTATCTTTCACTGAGAGGAGTTTGAATTTTAATCATAGAAGACATCTTCTAATGTTTTTAGCATAGAAAATAAACAACACGAGAAGAAATGAAGGAATGAAATGCAATAGTATCAAAAAACACTTAAAAGGGGTAGAATTCAAAAGAATCGTACCTCTCACCATAGATGGTCCAACATGATCATCCATAATCATCTTCTCAACTCCATACAATTGCTTCGTCACTGTAATTTTCTACTTGTTTCCTTACTGACATTTCCCTTACTGAGGAGTCATAGTGTTCCTAGAATTAACATGGCTAGCTATGCCCTACTGATGAGACTTATTCTACCAGTCTGGTCCTATCAAAGCATATGATTCCCGTGACACATGAGAAGTGCCTCAAGCACCTGACCTTAGAGAACTATGAAAAAGGCATTTATGATGTTCCATCTTGTTGTAATTATGGCACAATCTTGGGGGTTTTGTACACTATCACTTCATATGGTCAAGGGAACCATGTTGGTAGCATCTTGCTTGGCTCTTTGGTCATGGAGGAATATTTAATGATCCAGTCGTCTGGTTCTGATTCCCGCTCCCACTTTGTAAATAGGGGTCCCTCTTCCATTGTCTCCTAGAGTTCGAGTTCCCACCATTACATGTAGTTATCATGATACTTCTTAATCTTATAGATCTTGGGATATCATGTTCAGAAACTATCTCTCTTTTCATTATCTCTGTATAATTCATAATACAGAGCACCACAATCTTTAAAAAAATCTCTTGTCTCAGCCCTGATTTGAAAATGTATGCTATCAAGGCCGCACTCACCACAAGTTATCGTGAAAAACTTTCTAAATGCATGAATTTATCTACAAATTCAATGAAATAGATATTATCCTACATCAGGATAAATAAGTTCATCTTCCTCTGGACCCTAAACGTGTGGGGATAGAATTTTTTGTTAAACAATTCTTAAAAATCCTCCCAAGTAAGGCCTTGATCTAGTTTAGCTTGCACCACTAGATCCCACCACTGGCGTGAAAGATCCTCGAGCATATAAGTCACTATCTTAACCTTCATCTCGGATGGTGTTCTGATGAAATTGAGTATACTATTCATTATATTCAGACACACCTTTGCCTTTTCCAGTTATGAATCACCCCTAAATATGTGTGGATTCTTCATCATGAACTATATGGAATGATCCACATACCTTGGCTCATCCCTCTGTTTCCCCACATCCACAGCTTGAAAATCTTAGACTATACTCTGGACTAGTTCTAAGTTCAATTGTGGCTCAGGTGAAACCACATTCTCCACAGCTTCTTCTAGTTGGTTTCTACAACACCTATCAGATGTCATTTTCTAAATAAACAAAAAACTTGTCAAGTATCACTCCCTATAAACTGATGGCTTAGCATTTCCAATTCTATCTCATCAACTATCACAATATTGTTTTCCAAAACCAACCTTTTTCCATGTTCAACCATTTTTGAAAAAAAACAATCTTACTTTTGAAAATCAAACCATTTTCAAAATACACTAAATATCCTCTTTTCAAAATCATTCATTTTGAAAAAAAGTTCTTCATTTTTCAAAACTCTACACGTTTTTACAAAGTCATAAATCATTATTCAAAATGAAATATTCAATCCTAGAGGGAATTAATTATTTTAAAATGCATATCATACTCATATCATTGGTTAAACCCATGAAAATGATATTTTTAAATTCTATAAGTGTTTCCAAAACACTTTTGTACCCAACACCGTGGTAACTTTAAGTTCACCATAAACGGGTTAGCTATGTAATTTTATGATGTACATTTCAAGTTATAACAATACTACTACTTTCTAAGATCACAACCCAAGGAATTGACAAGAATCAATTAAAATACAAGAACAAGAAATTGAAAATTACTTGTTAGGAAAGGACCAGATAAGCTGATACTATTTGTAATGACCTGCTTATTCACATTGGATTGAGAATAAAATGAATAATTAATAGGCCTTAGAAAACATCCCCAAGATGACCAAGGCTGTAAATAAATTTTGAAGAGTTTAAAATGAAAGTGGGGGGATGATTTAACATTTAATAATAAAACCATTAACTCAACAAACCATAATCAAATAGGTCACTATGTAATTCATGAATAAAAACAAGACAACTCAAATACTTTATTCATATCAAAACCACTCCAAAGTGTAAAATAGTAGAAGACAAAAAAAGTATCAAAGTAAAAAATTTAAGAACAAATAAAGACTCTAAGAATACCGCAAGACTCCATTATCCACAAATTTTAAGGTCTATAATCACTGAATAGTCCAAGTATCATGAGGTGGTTCTAAAAACATGTGATACTTTACCTTTTCTCATTTCCCAAAAGATGGAATCTAAAAAGGCTCCAAAGTTCCAAAGTAGGGGTGAGTATAAAACTCAGTAAGTTTTACCCAATAACTTCCCTACTCTTTACATTAGGATATAATAGTTAGCAACATTTACATAAAACATTTCATATAAAACAATTTCTCAAAATAGTTTAAAACTAAATATAAACAAGTTTCCAAAACCATTTATAACTAAAAGCATACAAGTGCAATTAAAACAAAATTTCCATTAAATTATTTTTCCAGAAAAATAAATAAACAAACATTTAAAAAAATTCTCAATGTTCTTTTTTCATTCCCAATCAATTCCACACATCCATATAATCAACCATGCATGCTACGCTATGACAGTTTCATACTCATCAGTGGTTTCTCGTCGATCTACCAAGTCATCACAAGGTCATTATATACCATGTTCCATTAACCCTTTATCACTGAGAACAATGTAATCTTTCAACCAAGCCCTGTATATTCAATATGAACTCACACACTAATATGCCCAAGGATCATGTCAAAAACACCTTTTCAGGAAAACCATATTTTTATTAAAAACCTTTTTTCCATCAAAACCATTTCTAAGCCAAACTATTTCAATAAAATGAAATTTTTATTGAAAATCACATTCCCAAAAAACCATATATATATTCCAAAAAAATACACAATTTAAAATCACCATTTTAAATTCGAGAACTAAATCACTTTGCACAATAATTCACCAAGACTACATAATTTCACCAAAACCATAAATCATCACTAAAGAAGATTTATTAAATTCTTTTCAGAATAAAATAATTTCAAATAAAAAAAATTGAAAATAAAACAACCAATTATATAAATAGGATTCGATAGAGAATCCACCTACCTCCAAGGTTTTGATGAAAACTGACAATGGATGAAGAATGCTCTAGAAACCAGGTTGGTTTTCCACAAAAAATAGTCTTAGATTTGTTCTCCTACCATAAAAACCCAAATATCATCATATTTGGAATCCCATGACATAGATAAACCCATAACTAGTGTCTATATAAAAAATAAATAGGAGTGGAAAATTAGATCTAATTATATCTAAGAAACAAGATAAGAACGGTGAAGAACGCTACTTACTATGAGAAACAGGCTTGGAAACACCAAGGGAGGGATCCAGATTTGTTCCAAAATTATTGGGAGACATTACCCAACCTTAAAAAGATAGGATACTCTAATTAGGGGTTCATAGGAGTAAAAATGAAGGAATTGTGTCAAAAATTAGTGAGACCCTATTTTTAAGGATCAAGATTTAACTCTGCGCATGATTAGACTGCACAATTAGAAAAATGGTGCATTAGTTACTGCCATTAGGAAACACTTGCATAGACTCATCACATAGTCTCATAATCGTGTGTACACCGTGTCAAAGCTTACTATTCAAAAATATCCAAAGTGAATGGTTTCTTTTAGGCTCTTGCATGGTTTGGAGAAACCTTGTGCAACCCGTGCACATCTCCTTTAGCCCCCAAAAACATATTGAAAGTTTACCAAACACTCCCAAACTAAACCCTTACACCTTTAAACCATTAAAAATACAAATTAATCATTACATACTAGAAACCAGGGGTATTGCATTATTTATATAGATTAAAGTGTGAAATATATACTAATTATAAAATCTTAAGTATATATTCACTTAGAAATAGTTGTACATGAGATAGAGAAGATAGATATAATTGATTAAAGATTATGATTTTATAATTATTTACCATCCAATAAATTCAAATAGAGTATTTGATTCTTTAAGTCATAAATATAATGCATCATTAACAATGCTACATCTAAAACATGATCCTTTAGTTAATTATTTTATGGAATTTTTCTTAGAAATTATGTACACATGAACTTTCTCTATTTTGTTTCAAGTTACAATATAATCGTCTTTTCCATAATGTATTAAGAAATATCTATAGAAATACCATGATTTATAGTAAAGGTATAATTGTTTATGAAAGGTAAGTTCCTTAAATTTAATATTTTCAATGAATGTGTTTTGATATTCGTATAATGGTTTTGTGTTTCATGTGACCACAAGTTGAAGAAAGAAATATTGATTGTGACTCATAGCTCTACATTTTTTGATTCATCCTAATAATAAAAAAATTTATAGAGTCCTTTGCTAACATTTATAGTGGTAAGTAATAAAGAAAAATATTGTTTCTTTTACTATGAAATTCTTGACTTATCAACATGTTAAAATCAAACCAAAATTTACAAATGGGATGCTTTAACCTTTTCTAGTTTTATAAAGGAAATGGGAGAAGATATATAGGGATATTTTAGTGGTATTACCAAATAAATCTCAATATAATAATATTAGTTGTGTAATTGTTGATTGACAAAAAAAATATGCTCATTTTCTTCCAATTAAACATAATATGTCTTTGGATAAACATTCTCAAATTTATCTAAAAGATATAATTATATTACATGGAGTCTCTCTTTTTATTTATCTGATCATGATCTTTTATTCACCTCTAATTTCTAGAAAGAAATTTAGAATTCATTGGGTACTGAATTAAATTTTAGAATATCCATTCATCCTCAATATGATGGGTAGTTAGAGTGAATGATTCATACTTTAGAGGATATTCTTAGAGATTTTTTAACAGATTATCATGGATTTTGGGATCAAAAACTTTCTTTGGTTTATTTTTTTTATAATAATAGTTTTCATTTAATTATATCGATGGAACATTTTGAGACATTATATGGAAAGCACTGTTAGAATCCATCTTTTTGGGTTGAAGTTGGAGAAAGAAAGTTGTTAAGAATAGAATTGGTAGAATAAATGGTTTAGAAGGTGAAGATGATTCAATATCACATGAGTATTTCTGGTAGAAGATATAAAATTTATACATATGACTAGAGGAATGAACTTTCATTCAAGGTATGGGGTCATGTTTTTCTTAAATTATCTCCATAGAAAAGTGTTATATATTTTGGTAAAAATAGAAATTTAAGTTCATAGTTCATTGAAACATATAAAATCATATAGAAGATTGGAATTTTTTATTACTGAGTGAAATTTCCTTTGAGTTTATCTTAGGTACTTGATGTATTTCATATTTCTTTTTTGTGGAAATATGTGTCAATTGCATCTCATCTTTTTAACCCTAAAGTATGTCAGTTGGAAGAAAACACTTCTTATGAGGAACAGTTAGTAGATATTCTTGAATGCAGAGATAATTTTTTTTTGGAATAAAGTGAATTATCATTTTAAGATTCTGTTGAAAACCATATGTTTGAATAATCAACATGGGAATCATGAAATTGTATGAAGGAAAAATATCCTCACTTTTTTAACTAATGAATAAAATTATGAGATAAAATTTCCAAAAGGGGGGAAGAAGGTAAAAACTAGTAAATATTAAAATAAAAAAAATTTATATCTTATTAATATTCATTAATTATTTTTTATAAAGTTATATTCATTATAATAATATTAGGTAATTTTTTAGTCAAAAGGAAAAATCATTACTTCTTACCAAATCGGGTTTCATAAATTATATGGTTTTATTTAATAGCTTTGTTTTCTAATTATAGAATTTAAATTTTAAAAAATAAAAATAATTTTTAAATTTAGTAAGTCAAAATTATCATAGGATGAATTTTTGAGAATTTTATAAAAAATTTGATTTTTTAATAAATAGTGAAAATATTGATTTTAATTGAAAACTATCTTTTCTTTTCATGTATTTTCAAAGTAAAATTATATTTTTAATAAGTTTTAAAATTTCATTAGTCCATTTTGATTAAAACTAATACAATAAATGTTATTTCAATCAAAATTATTCTTTAATTTGGTATAAATGTTATTGGAATCAATATTAACTGAGTGTTTTCATTTTATTTCTACATCTAACTCCTTCAAATATTGTTCAAATATGCTAAAATAATAAAACCATTATCTTCCATATACCAATATGTATTTATTCTAGTAAAATAACCTATATAAATCTTTTTCTTCCATAAAATGGTAAATAAAACCATTATTTGTGTGTACGACGGACTATAGTCTCGCGAACTGATAGAATTAGTTTTACATCACCACCTCTCATATATGGTTATAATGATAGATTTAATATATATGTGTGTGTGTGTGTCTGTGTGTGTCTGTGTCTATGTGTGATATTCATGGAATATTTATAATTTGTGGAAGATAATATATCATATTTTTTCTTACCTTTATATCCATTGAAAAATGATAATTTCATTTGTGCGTACGTGATGATTACCACAACCATTAAGTGATATGGTTCATTTTTCATGGCCACATCACATGGATGATATATATAAGTGTATTTAAATAATTAGTATGATATTTATTATATATTCATCATTATGGAAAGATAAATTAATACTTACGTTATTTCCATCATACTCTTTAAAAAATGAAAATGTTACTCATGTGTACGTATGGCCTACCCTCTCCATGATAACAATGTAGTTCATTTTTCATAAAAAAATTCATGGTCGGTTTTCAAAGTATAATTGATGTATAAAAATTGTTATTATATAATGATTAATATTATGGATATGATGGAATAATAACCTCTTTGAACATAGTCAACCTACCAAAGTCATTTTGAATATATGAGCTGAATATCATCAAAACATTTAATTTGAACTTAATTGATTAAATAATTGAATATAACATGATAATAAATAAAATAAATTTAATACTGAACATAAAAATAGTTATTATAAAATTAAATAATTAACATAATTTTATTATACATGATGTAAAGAATGTACGTGACAATTCAGACTCAAGGTAAGAGACACTTTACCTTAAAACCTCATTTTAAATGTTTTAAAGATTGATTTTCTAAGTATTTATCTTCCATTTAAATATTATTAAAATTATTTTATGAATCTATTTTATACATAAATTAATAATAAAAAATTATGTCACTTTTAACTTTATTTATTGGTTTTTTAAAAAGGAATATTTTTACTTATTTTATTCCAAACATTTTGGAAAAAAGGAAAAGGGAATATTTTATTTTAATATATACAGTGTCAACAGTTTTTCCTTCCACTATAACCATTATTTGATGTTTGTATTACTTTGTAATTTTTCATGTTTTGTTTAAATAAAAACCATCCTTCTCTGTGTTATGGGTATTTTCAAAAACGGTTTTAAATAGAATAGAAATTTTTATATCAAGAACTATTTTTCCCTATGGATGTAAGGAATATTTTATGAGTATGATGATGGAAATAAAATATTTTCTATTTTATGATTATGGTTTGGTTCTTGGATATTTTTTATGATGATAGGTGAACCCAATATAGATCATTATGATGAGTGAGCCTGATATTTTCAAGATGATGGGTGAGGCTGATATATTTGTCTGATGCGTTGGGTAAAGGGACAGAGTTAACTAGTCAGGTTTATCTGAAGAGATTATTTTAATTTATTGGGTAGGTTATTCCATTTTTAAGAGTGGTTGTAAGAGTGATATTGTTAAGGGATAAGAGATTAGGGCTGATAATAGAACACCCAAATCCAAAAGGACTGATATTGTGGGTTTTACACATAATAGTCAAATTAAACATAAAATAAAAGAATAAGATACAAGAAAAAAAGAAGGTAATAAAGAACACATGATTTACATTATTTGGTCCCTTTAGGACCTACGTGCATAGTAATAACACCACCCAAAATCATGCATTTTATTAGGATCAAAATAATAAATAGATTATAATATAAAATGATGAGTAAACATCAACAAAAGCATAAAAATTGAAACTATAAAACAAGAATCTAAGACTTATAGTACCAAATGAAAGGAGGTGTGACTATCATGATCCCTTAAAGTATTTATATGAGGGTTGTAGTGAGACTTAATAGTCATGTGGTATCAAGGTGATCACAAAGGTACTCACATGGTTTGGATGGAATTCCAATTGGGTACTCAGACATGAATATTCTTTATCAAAGAACATTGTCATCGAAGATCCACCAAAAGTGGTACACCAGCAGTGTACCAGAGAGAACAGTAGGCACAGAGACTTACCACAGAATGAGAGAAAGAGAAAACCAGATCAGATAGGATGATTTAGCATGAATTTCTAACCGATGAGGGAGTAGGGGGTCATAAATTCCCCATGACATGCAATGTTGTTGATAATGGCACACCTAATTAGAGAAATTCATGAAACAATGAAGAAACTAAAAACTAAGATTCAGAATGAATTGAATTGCATGGGTGGGTGTAATTGATTACACATTAGGATAAAATAATCAACTTATAGGAATAAATACTTCACTGATTTCCATGGTGGGAATATAAAGGCAACACGGTCTAGATAACCACACCAAGAACAGGTGGAAGAAGGAATCACATGTGAGGATCAATAGTTTAGCACAAATGAATAAGAACAGTATCATAAATTGAGAAAATTAAAACTAAAATAAATTTTCATGTATGAGAATTAATATCAAATATAAATTGAAAAATATAATTAAACATGTAATTTCAATATAAAAAACTATGAATACCATAATTCACAAATATTTACCATTTTCAATTAAAATTTTTGATGTTCTTGAACCTATGGTTATAGAATTAGAACCAAAAGCATCCTATCTAAACTGTATATGAATTTGGATAATTCCATGGATTTAGAAAAACTCTCAGTCGGGTTATTTTAAGTGTGTATCTTGTTGACACACACTATTCCCAAATCTACAACATCTCTAATAATGTGTAGTCTAATATCTATGTATTTGGATTTAAAAAGGAATAAAAAATTTCTGGATTATTGAATATCATATTATCTATTCTAATAAACATTAATAATGTAATTAAAGAGATTAAGTTCATAAGACAATCCTTTATTCCATAATGCCTCTATTATAGCCTCGGTCAAAGTAATATACTCTGATTTCATGGTTGAAATTGAAACCTTAAACTTTATGTTACACTTCTAGGAAATAGGACCACCATCAGTAGTAAAAACATAATAAGTTTTTTTCCTAGTCAGAATCTATTTATCCAACTATAATTTTAGAATTATACAAAGTTTTACCATAACACAATGATAGATTATAACTACAAGGAAAATATCGAAGAATCCATTTTAGAGCATGCCAATGTGGCTTACTAGGAGTGTTCATAAACCTAATAAGGGTGTAGATTGCATAGGATATGTCTGGCCTAGTGTAGATCATACTATGCATTATACTACCAACTATATTAACATAAGGGATTTTGGACATAAACTAAATATCATCATAATTATTGGGTTTTTATGTTAAATACGATTTAAAGTGTTGTCTAAGAGGTACCTTATTAGGTTTGATAGATTTATACAAGTATCTCTTAAGAATATTTAAAATGTAATCATGCTGAGATAAGTCAAATAGTTTGTTAGGTATATCCCTTATTATTTCAACACCTAGAATTTACTTAGATACACTTAAGTATTTCATTTCAAACATACCTTTCAATTCATATTTTATAGTATAAATGAGAATCATGTTTTTCAACTAATAAGAATATCATCAACATACAATAGAAAATAGGCATGAAATTTTTAGTTGATTTTAAATACACAAAATCATTATATTGGATCTTTGTAAATTAGATATCAATAATAAATGAATAAAAAATTATATCATTTTTTAGGATTGTTTTAAACCATGTAATGATTTATTCAAAAGGAAAACTTGATTTAATTTTAATTCTTTAGAGTAACCATCAGGAGGCTTTATGTAAAGATTCTCATTTAAATTAATATAATGAAAGGTAGTTTTAACATCAAGTTATTCAATGTGTAGGTCACTATAGGTAGAAAAATAATGTAATAACCTAATTGAATAATTCTTAATAATAGGAGAAAATATTTTAAAATATTCAATACCTTCTATTTAAAGAAATCCCTTAGAAAATAGTCATTCTTTGAACTTAATATTATTTAAAATGGTGTTGTCTTCTTTACTTTCATAAATCTACTTGCAACCAGTTATTTTAATATTGGGTGGTTTATTTATAACACACCAATGAATTTATTCATCTATAGAAAGGACCCACTATTTAGAGTCTTTTTCATTTAGGGATTTCCTACAGGTTTGAGAATCATCATCAGCTAGTTCCTGGGAAACATGAAAATCATAAGAAGATATATCATATTGGCTAAACCAAGTAGGATTTCTAGGAACTATACTCTCTCTATCATAGGTTAATTAATATTACCTATTAATGGTATTGGGTTTAGTTTTAGAATCTGAATTGGAACTAGTGTCAGAATCGGCCCTAGAAATGGGATGAGGTTGAGGTAGAGTAGGATAGAAAGGAGCCTCAAATTGGGTTGGTGGCTCAGTTTCTTCAACTTTTTCAAGGGTTTGATGACTACTTCTAGATGGGGTATCCTTGGACTTGGGAGAAGAAGACTCATGTAACCCTAAATCGCTAATTATGATTCATTTTTGGTAGTTGGGGTTTTTTAACCCAAAGTTCATGACCTTTAACACCCTCAGGATACCCTATAAAGACGCATTTAATGGCTCTAGGTTCAAGATTAACAGTATTCATATGTGCATAAGTAGTGGATGTAAACACTATTAAGTAACTATAAGGGGATGTATTACCATTCCACAATTCATATAGGGTTTTAAATTGATTGGAAGAAGGACATATATTTATTAGGTGGATAGACATGTTGTAAGCCTCTTACCTAAATAATTTAGAAAGAACCGAGAATGAAATCATGATTCAGACCCTTTATAAAATAGTTCTATTTATTCTTTATACAATACCATTTTTAGGTGGTTTACCTAACAGTTCTATGTCTTTTAATACCCTCATATTCAGAAAATTGAATAAACTTAGTGGATGGGTACTCTAGGCCAATATTTATTCTCATGCACTAGTGAAAAAAATGTTTACCACGTCGGCGTTTTTCATGTCGGTTCTATATAACTGACGTGATAAATCTTGAGAATTGTTTTTTTATGTTGGTTATAAAATAACCAATGTGATAAATCATTGAGATTATATTTATCATGTTGGCTATTTTATAACTGGTGTGAAAGATTGAATCTGAGCACTTAATCACGTCGGTTATTTTATAACCGACGTGATAAATCAAATCTTGATGATTTATCACGTCAGTTATAAAATAACCGATGTCATAAAACACCATTTATCACGTTGGTTTTAAAATAATTGGCATGATAAAATAATTTCTATGTCAGTTATTAAATAACCAACGTTATAAACATAAAAAAATAGTTTATCATGTTTGTTATTGAATAACCGATGTGATAAAGCTTTTAAATGATTAATTGTGCCATGTATTCAGTCATTCTGTTTTCTTCAATTGGGTGACCTGTGACTCATCTCTCTTTCACATAAAACCTAGAAAATATTCTTCGAATTCATTCTCTCCAACCTCATTTTTTCAACATCATTCATCATCTTTAATATCACCAGATCTATCAGGTCGACTCGCAACACTAAATTAAGCCTCACACACCTTAGTTTCATTTTTTATTTTTTGTGATGCCCTAAACTTATGTTTTGAGATGTTATTTTTCTATTTTGTGTTCTTTTTATCATGGTAAGTTTCATAGTGTTCTTTTATTCCATGATAAATTATTTTCTAGTAAAATAAACCATGGAATTGATATCATGCAAGTTTATGATTTTTGTGTGTTCTATCATGTGTGTGTGCGTGTACTTTCATGTGTGAGGAGGTGGGGGTGTCCAAGTGGGTGGGGTGTCTAGGGGTTTCCAAGGGGGTGGGGGTGGTTTCCAAGTGGTGAGGGGTGTCCAAGGTGGTGGGGGTGTCTAGGGGGTGGGGGTGTCCAAGGGGGTGGGGGTGTCCAGGGGGTGGGGGTTGTCCTGGGGTGGGAGGTTGTCCAATGGGGTGCTGGTGTCCAGAGGGTGTCTAAGGGGGTGGGGTGGTTTCCATGGGGTGAGGGGGCTTTCCAAGGGGTATGGGGTGTCTAGGGGGTGAGGGTGGTGTATATGGGGTGAGGGGGATATCCAGGGGTGGGGGTGTCTAGGGGTGGGGGTGTTTGGGGGGTGGGGGAGTTGTCCAGGGGGTTGGGGGTTGTCCATTGGAGTGGGGGTGTCCAGGGGGTGGGGGCTGTCTAGGGGGTGGAAGTGTCTACGGGGGTGGGGTCTATCTACGGGGGTGGGGTTGTCCAGGGTGTGTCCAAGGGGGTGGGGGTGGGGGCATTCCATGGGGGTGAGGGTGTCTAGGGGTGGGGGATGTCCAAGGGGGTGGGGTGTCTAGGGGTGTCCAAGGGGTGTGGGTGGTGGCTAGGGGGTGAGGGGTTGTCCAAGGGGGTAGGGGTGTCCAAGGGGTGGGGGTGGTGTCTAGGGGGTGACGGGGTTGTCCAAGGGGGTAGGGGGTGTCTAGGGGGTGGGGGTGTACTGGGAGTCGGGTGTCCAGGGGGGTCAGTCTAGGGGGTTGGGGTTGTCCATGGGGGTGGGGCTGTCCAGGGGGTGGGGGTTGTCCAGGGGGTGGGGTGTTGTCCACGGGGGTAGGGGTTGGACAACCCCCTCACCCCCTGGACACCACCCCCACCCCCTGGACACCCCCGACCCCCTTGGACAGCCCCCTCACCCCCTGGACCGACCCAACCCCCACCACCACCCCCCTTGGACACCCGTTGGACACCCCCACCCCCTTGGACACCCCCCCCCCCCACCAAACACCACCCTCCCACCCCCTGGACACCCCCTACCCCATTGGACAGCCCATCACCCCCTGGACACCCCCCCACCCCCCTTAGACACCCCCTGGACACCCCTACCCCCTTGGATATCCCCCCACCCCCTGGACACCCCCACCCCCTTGGACACCCCCACCCCCTAGACACCCACATCCCCCTAGACACCCCCCATCCCCCTAGACACCCCACCCCCAAAGAACCCCCCCCCCCCCGGACACCCTCTCCCCCCCCATGAAAACCCCCCACCCCCTAGATAGCCCCCACCCCCTAGACACCCCCTTGGACACCCCCCCCCCCCCCACCCCCATGGACATCCCCCCACCCCCAGTTTCAATAGATTATATACTTGATAGTGTATGCCAACAGTTCTTGAACAATTGTTAAACATATATCCCAACGGTTTCTATGAAACCATTGGAATAGATTATATGTTGGGAAACATGTATTTCGATGGTTCTTGAATAGTTTATATATATATATCCAAACAGTTTCATTGAAACTATTGGCATATATTAACTTCAGGCAGTCTATACCAACGGTGTCTTTAGAATCATTGGTATAGAGCTATTGCACTGTATAGCATGCCAACGGTGTGTGAAACCATTGGGATATTCTATCCCAACAGTTTTAGGGTCTATCTCAATGTTTCCAAATCATTAGTATAGGTGTAATTTTTAGTAGTTAAAGTATACATATTTTAATATCTATACTTTATATTTCTTGTTTATGTAAGGGTGAATTTGGTATCTAGTTGCACCATGATGTATTCTTTGAGTACCTTAAGAAGAAAGGATCCAAGATGAATTAAAATGGTTATATATAACTATATTTTCTTTTTAAAATCATTTTCATGCATATCTTTTTCAAATACACATATATTTATTTTATATTTCAAAAAAAATACATTAAATTATGATATTTTTCATATAAATATAAAATTATCTTATCCTAACAAGATGTATAATTTTGATATTTTTTATAGGTAATTATGAGTCAAATTTGGATTACGGCACATCGAATGAGTAATTAATATGAGGAAGGTGTTGATGCGTTTTTGTAATTTTATAAACAAAATGCTCTAAGAAGAAACATTTTTTTATGTCCATGCCTGAAATGTTTGAATATGAAGAAGTTGAGAAGTAAAGAGATCAAAGATCATCTTATTTGTCATGGTTTTAATCTGAGTTATAGCCCTTAGATTTGGCATGGTGAAACTAGATAGATTTTCAGATCTACTGATGATGATGATTTTCAAGATGGTAACTCTGATGGAATTGAAGAGATGATCTGTGATATTGCAGCAGAACAAATTGAGATAGAACCAAAAGTTGTGAATCTATATGGTGATGCTGAAAACCATTATATCCTAGTTGTATAGAATTTACGGTTTTGTTGGCAGTTTTAATATTGATTAACCTGAAAGAAAAATAAGGATGCAGTGACAAAATTTTTACAGAGTTTCTATAATTGTTGAAAGACACTCTTCCAAAAGACAACAATCTTCTAGATTCACATTATAAGGACAATAAAATATTATTCATGGTGGGATTGGGATAGAAGAAAATACATGCTTTTCTGAATGACTTTATGATATATAGGAAGGAATATAATTTTTTTTCAGAGTTTCCTAAATTTGAAACACCATGGTATAATTTGAAAGAAAAATCACAGGCTGATGTAGAGATTACAAAGATCCTTTCCAAGGTATTTTGGTATCAACCTATAATTCATCCTTTGAAACATTTATTTTCTAATTCACATGATGGCAAAGGGTTAAGATGGCATGTTGATGAGAGGATATGTGATGGAAAAATATTTCATCCATCTGATTGTTCACAATGGAAGAAAATTGATGAGAAGTGTCCTACATTTGGAAATGAAATTAGAAATATCATACTTGGGTTGTGCACATATGGAATGAATCCATACTGAACCCTCAGTAGGACACATAGTTCATGGCCTATTTTATTGGTAATTTACAACCTCTCTCCTGAAGTTTTTATGAAGTGAAAATATGTCATGTTGAGTATAATGATCTCTGGTCTGAAGCAACCTGGAAATGATATTGATGTTTTCTTGTCACCATTAATTGATGATTTGAAACTTTTATGGTAGGATGGTATTAGGGTGTATGATTCTTATAAAATGGAATATTTTCAACTGCATGCAGTTCTTATGTTCACTATAAATAACTTCCCAGCATATGGAACTTTGTCTGGATATAGTGTTAAGGGGAATAAATCATGTCCAATTTGCGAACAATATACTTAATATTGTCAATTGAATTATGGTAGGAAAACAGTATACATGGGTCATCAAAATTGTTTTCCTATGGATCACTCTTATAGAAGACTAAAAAAGGCATTCAATGGATCGAAAGAATTTGATATTTCTCCAAAAACATTATCCCACGATGTGTATTTTGAGAGGTTACAAAACCTTGATGTGACATTGGGAAAGACACATAAATATGGTAATGATAGGAATATTTGGACGAAAAGGTCAATATTTTTTTAGATACCATATTGGAGATATCATGAAGTGAAACATAATATTGATGTCATGTACGTAGAGAAGATTATCTATGATAGTTTTATTGGAAAATTGTTAGATATTAAAGGAAAAACTAAAGATGGGTTGAATGCGAGATTAGACTTACTAGCAATGGGAATACATTTAGAGTTAGCTCCCACTCCTAATGGAAGATGAATGTTTCTTGACCTCCCTTTTCATACATTATCCAAGAGGGAGAAAATTAGCTTTTATCAATGTCTTCATGATATCAAAGTGCCTCAAGGTTATTCATCAAATGTAAAAAATATTGTCTCTTTGAAGGATTTGAAGTTGATAGGTATGAAATCTCATGATTGACACGTCATGATGCAATAACTTCTACTAGTTTCATTACGTGAAATATTGCCCATCCATGTCAGAAAGACTATAATGAAGTTCTATTATTTTTTCAATTAAATTTTTAATAATTTTATTGATGTGAATGATTTGAAAATTTTGGAAAAGGATGTATTTTTTGTACTTTGTCAATTGGAAATGTATTTCTCTCCATATTTTTTTTTATATAATGGTGTATTTAATTGTCCACCTAGTTCAATAAATAAAGATTTGTGGACCTGTATATCTTCATTAGATGTATTCTTTTGAAAGTTATATGAAAATATTGAAGGGGAATGTTAAGAATCTATATCGACCTGAAGCCTACATTATTGAAAATTATATTTCTGAGGAGGTTGTGGAGTTTTGTACAAGCTACTTGGATGCAGCGGAACACATAGGTTTTCCTCCATCTCACTATGAATGAGTTTATAATGAGGGAAAGGGGATTTGTGGATTGAAAGTCAAATCATTGTCAGCTGAACAGATGAGGAAGTTATAATTATACTTCTTGAATAACATATTTGATGCTCAACTGTATATCATATTGCATATTAATCAAATGTGTATTTTGAATGAGCACAACAAAATATTTTTTCCATGGTTTAAAAAGACCTTGCTTAGTATATCATATGTATCAGAGACATTAAGATGGTTAGTGGGTGGTCCATATTTAAATGTGATAACATGGTCTGGGTATGACATTAATGGCTATACATTTCATACAAATTCTTAGGAAAATAGAAGTGCAGTTCAGAATAGTGGTGTATTGGTGTTTGTAGAAGAAATGCATTTTTCGAGTTCTAAAGACAAAAAACCCAATTTCTGCATCAAGTTCATATTATGGAGTCATTGAAGAAATATGGTTGGTTGATTACTTTTATATTAAGGATCCTATTTTTAACTACAAATGGTTTATCAGTAAAAATAGTGTCAAACATGATGAATTTGGAATGACCATTGTTAATATGAATAGATTGGAAGACACAACAAATTCTTTTATAATAGAAACACATGAAAAATAGATTTTATATGTAGTTTATCAATTAGATATGTAGTGGTCTATTGTTTTATAATGGAAAAAATAATATGTTGGTGAGGGTCAACTTGATGAAGATGTTCTTTTATGTTAGATCCCTACTTCCATGGAAAGATAAGCAGAAAATAATGATGACCATGTTGAAGACATGGTTTGTTCTATAAGAAATGATCATGATGAATAAATTTGGGGAAAAATCCATTTGTGCATTCAAAATATTATAGGGGTGGGGTTGTCCAGGGGATGGGGGCCTGTCCAGGGGGGTGGGAGGGTGTCCAGGGGGTGGGGATTTCTAGGGGGTTGGAGGATGTCTAAGGTGGTGGGGGCTTGTCCAGGGGGTGGGGGCTTTCCAGGGGGTAGGAGGGTGTCTAGGGGGTCGGGGTATCGAGGCGTGGGAGGGTGTCTATAGTGGTGGGGGTGTCTAGGGGGTGGGGTCTATCTAGGGGGTGGGGGTCCAGGTGGGTCAGCAGGTGTCCAGGGGGGTGGGTGGGTGTTTAGGGGGCAGTCCAATGGGGTGGGGTGGTGTCTATGGGGTGTGTGGGTGTCCAGTGGGTAGTCCAGTGGGGTGGGGTGGTGTCTAGGGGGTGGGAGGGTGTATGGGGGTGTATGGGGGTGGGGGTTGTCCGGGTGGTGGGGTGTATAGGGTTGGGAGGGTGTCTAGGTGGTGGGGATGTCGAGGGGGTGGAGGGGATGTCCAAGGGTGGGGGTGTCCGGGGGGTGTGTGGGTGTCTAGGGGGTGGGGTGTCTAGGGGGTGGGGGTGTCCAGGGGAGGGGGGTTGTCCAGGGGGTAGGGTGGTTTCCATGGGGTGGGGGTGTCAAGGGGGGTGCGGGTGTCCAGGGGTGGGGGGTCGTCTAGGGGTGGGGGTGTCCAGGGGGTGGGGGTTGTCTAGGCGGTGGGTGGGTGTCCAGGGGGCTGTCCAGTGGGGTGGGGTGGTGTCCAGTGGGTGGGAGGGTGTCCAGGGGGTGGGGGTTGTCTAGAGGGGTGGGGGTGTCTAGGGGTGGGGTATGTCCAGGGGTGGAGGGGATGTCTAGGGGTGGGGGTGTCCGGGGGGTGGGCAGGTGTCTCGGGGGGTGGGGGTGTCTAGGGGTGGGGGTGTCTAGGGGGTGGGGGATGTCGAGGGGGTGGGGTGTCCAGGGGTGGAGGTTTCCAGGGGGTGGGCGGGTGTCTAGGGGGTGGGGGTGATCCAGTGGGTTGGGGTGGTGTCCAGTGGTTGGGAGGGTGTCTATGGGTGGGGGTGTCCAGGGGTGGGGGTTGTCCATGGGGGTAGGGGTTGTCCTAGTGGTTTTAGGTTTTTTAAGTTGACATTATAAATTTTGAATGTTATGTATGTGAATGTTTAATTTTTCTTTGGTTCTTCTTGTTTTGGTCTATTTTTGATGTTTTTTTGGTATGTATTCTGGTATGGTTTTGGTCTAGTTTTGGTTTATTTTCTTCTTGTTTCAGGTCATATTTGGCAGAGCATAGTAATGGTTGAATGATTTTATTAAGAAAAATTGGTTTTTACTTCGGTTATTTTATAACTTCCATAATAAATGCATGGGAATGGTTTTTAACATTGATTATTTGATAAATAACGTAGTATATCATTTTTCACATTGGTTAAACAATAACCGGCGTGAATAACGCTTTGTAGATAGGTTTTTACGTCAGTTGTAAAGTAACCTATGTAATAAATTCAGGGGAATTGTAACGCCCCGACTCCAGAAGCCCAGAGCCGGTCCATTGTTACATAACATTGGAATGATATAAGGAATCGTGTTCTGAAAGACCAATCAGTTTAGTAGCCTTGGAAGTACTAGATACATGCATAAGTTTTACATTACATCATGAACTAAAAAAACAACATTGTGTCTCCTTTGAACACTCTTATATCACTTAGCCTATCCCTACAGGTTAATCATAATATACTTATTTACATCCTGTGAAAAATAAATCATAAGAAAGGGGTGAGCTCAGATGCTCAGTAAGGATAAATATATAGCATAAACTTTCATAAATAAGAATAAACATTCAAGGCAATGTATAAGACTAGAACAGAAGCCTTTTAAACTTAAAATTAAGCATAATATAAAAAGGATAAATCAAATAATGCCATTTACTTATTCACATGGATATTCTACTAGTCGAATAATCACATGTAATATCAATAAACTATTTCATAATGATGGAATTCATAATGCCAGACTTCATAACCACATAGTCAAGGCCTTGTGCCAAGACTACAAATAAAATTTTTTCAAGGTCTTGTGTCAAGACACTAGTTTGTCTCATGAGACCTACCAATGCATCGAGGAGCTATAGAAGGCTCCACCCATCACTTACTAAGTCCAATGCATTCCTAATATGAAAGGGTGAAACATAATCTAAACATTTGTATTAAAACCATCATATGAAATGTCAATAATTTAACCATAAACCATGAATGGTATAACAATAGCACATCCACAGTCAAACATAACTCATTCAATACAATATGGAAGATTTTATTAAATTAAATTAACCTCAATTGAGAATAATGAAAGATATTAAAATAGATGAAAATAATCATCAAAACTATTTGAGAGAAATATCCCCCTTTTATTGAAAACAATTAAAAGTATCATTATTTATCAAGAAGTTGTTTGAAATATATTTTTGAATCAAAGTGTCTCATACCACTTTGAAACTTTTAAAAGTAATTTTAATTTTAAAACATTAATGTTCATATATACAAATCCTTAAAACCATTTTTAAAACATGGACATTAATGAGAAATATTTAGAAGAATAAATTTTTAAGACATTTAAAATGATATTTTAGTTAGAGTTCCTAACCAAATGTGAAACACTTTAATACAAATAATTTAGGTAATAAAAACTTAATAATATCATGAGAATAAAGGGATTCATGATATATTATGTCAAAGTAGAATATATACACCAAATAAAAGTGAATTGGTGCATAACAACAAAGAAGTCTCAATGGAATGTAAGTTGAGACGAAATCCCTTATAAAGACTGTATCCTTATATTAAGGATAAATCAATGACATAATTATGTGTGAAAAATATAAATACACTAAGTATGATTGGATATTCAGTGTAAAACAATCATAGTACATCCACACATATTCTTGTAACTACAATACCAATGACTTGGATGTTTAACTCAATGAATGAAAATTGAGTTAGGATTACTCTTATCAAGTTCATATCGATGACTTGAGAATTTATCAATGGATTGATTATGTGTATCAAAATAATAATCACACAAAGGGGAGTGGAAATTACTACATAAATAAATAAATATTTATTTCACACATAATCTTGGAGTAAAATAATCAATGAAGTTTGTGTAAACCCCAATGAGTGGAAATTGAAAATCGAAATTCCCTTACCGATTTGGTGACTTATGAAACATACACCCCATGAAATAAGGATCATACAATAGAGATTTAAATACCCATAAAATAAATTATATTATATAAGGAATACTATTATGGTCAGTACATACACCACACAAAATTAAATAGTGTAAATATAGCATGAATCTCACAGAAATAAGAAGTGAGATGAAAACCCCTTACCATGTTGCAATCAATCGAGTCGTATGACTAAAAGTTAATAACAACAAAATGAATCACAGAATAACATGAATATAAATAGAATCATTATAATATATATCAAATGGAAGTATAAAATACACCACATGCAATAAATAAGTGGTGAACAATGGAAATCTCACGGAATTAAAAGTGAGATAAGAAACCCCTTACCTTGCACTTTCCTTTTGTCGAGGGTACGTTTAACCTCATGTATAATGACCATAGTATGTTATTAAATTATACCAGAACCATATTCATATTTATTATATCATACATTATTAATTTATGAATTTATAATACCCATTTAATTATGATTTCCATGTTAAATTAACATTTTGGGTAATAATCGCTTTCTTTATCGTACATGTTTTAACTTGTTATTATAGATCGTATCATTTAGATAATGATTTAAATACTTCAAGAATATAAATATTTATTTATATATCATATATATTTATAATATATAGATATATGAAATGGAAGGCATCGTTTATGGAGACGGTAGGTCGTACGTACGCATAAACGTTGTTTCCGTTTTCATATCGTATTGAACTGAAGTAAGTGAATAAGATATATGTAAGTACATACATACATATATATATATATATTGTAGAATTATTATGTCATATATTACATACTTATTAATAATATATATTTTTATAATCGTTGATGAATGGTGAACATGGGAATGAATCTCATTGCGTCGTGGAGATGGTAATCCGTACACACGCACGAGCGGAAATATCATTATATTGATGGTGGAATCGTATGTAATCGGATGTTATATAATATATAAAAAATAATTAAAATGTTATATTTATTATTTAAATCAGTTATACTCATTATTAAACCCATCCAAATAATGAAGTGTTTGAATAACAAACTACACCACGACGTGGAGACGGTAAGTCGTACATACGCGCATATTGTGAATTTGTCATTTATAGGATGAATAGAATAACGAATATGATTGAAATATATTTATAACAAAATCAAATTATGAAGGAGGTACTGGATTTATTATTTTGGTATGGAAACAACAAATAAAGGGGAAGTGGAAGAAGAAAATAACTTGAAAGAGTGTGGTGAAATTATTACCTCTTATTCAGGTGTTTCTTTTTGAGTTGATCAAAAGGGCTCCTTAGGTTGGATTTATGATCAAAATAAGGACTCTAGGTTTATGTGAGGGAAGTTGGGAGTATATTTGGGTAGGGTTTGGCCGATCCAAATGGCTTTGGAGGTGTGATTGTGAGAGAAGGGGAAGTTCCCTTTTATAAGAGGGGTGATGGTCACTTTAGGAAAAGCTTGAAATATTATTTTATAATAAAATAATTTTCGGTTTATAATGGATCCAAAATAATTTATTTATAAGATAGGGTTGGTATGGGTCTAAAACCTCTCAACCAATATGTTTTAGACAAGTTTAGGTTACCATTTCAACCTTATTTTTAGATTTAACTCTTAGTTAAATAATTTAACTTTTACCGTGTCTTCTTGTATTTTTACACTATATGGTTAATAAACATAATCTAAACTTAAAAAGGGAACCTAAAGTGGTTCATTAATTACATATATAATACTATTTAAGCACATTGGCCAAACCTTATATTTTTATGAATATTATATCAACCAATAATATAGTATTCGTTTTAAAAACACATTTATGTCAATTTTGACATTACTTAGTATTTTGTATTTTTGAAAACCATAACAACATGATTACTTAAAAAAAATATTTAATAAACCCTAAAATTTCATATTAACCTATAAAATAAGTTAAATTCCTCAAAAGTATCAAATTACATTTATTTGGATATTTATAACATCAATTATTTTAATATGTTATTAATAAGGTAATTACTGCATCATAATTCTGTCATAAATAAATTTAATGATTTTGTGTCTAAAAATTATAAATAAAAAAAATTATGTATGAAATATTTTTATATTTCTAATGAATATTTATAGTTGAATTTAACTTATGTATAACCCTATATTAATGATGTTTTAGTTATTAAACTTTGAATTTAAATCTTTTAACTCTTCTTAAAATAAAAGAATAATAAATGTCCTAATCTAATCCAAATGGACCAAAGAGGATCATATTTTATTCCTAACGTTGTTTGTTGTCCAATTACACTTATCCAATAGAATTAGGACATGTGTTAGGGTAATTATAATATCATTTTTACCTTTAATTATCCTATTTACTTTTAACCGTGGTAAATAAAAGTCAAAAGTTACTATTCACCAAAAATTATTTTCATCTTATTGAACCAAATTTTACTTACTGATATTAACCATGTCTCTTGAATTTTTAAATTCAATTCATAGAAGTGGTAAAATTATGTTTTATGCAAATTTGCAAATGCTCCTAGAAGGTGGTTAAAAGACGGTAAAAAGTTCAATAAAATTTTATACATCTAATTTTATTGTAAAATGACTCCAATTAATTACATTGAACATATATATATATTATAAATATATTTTGAGTTAAAACAAATTCAAATTAAATAAATAATTCTATAAATAAAAAAGTCGGCCTTAAACTATAACGTAGTGTTTTTCACTATCATAAAAAATTGAGTGTTTTTAGAAAAATACCAAAAATTTACCTTAAGCTAATTTTGATATTCAAAATTCAAAAATTAATTATATTTTAATAAATTAAAAACAGATAATTTGAATTAATTAATTTAAAATTAATTCCTGTTGTCAAAACCAAAAAGCAGGTTTTTTTAAAAAAAGTAAAAACTATCAAAAGATTGACATGTGTTTATGTCAAATTTAAATATGAAATTAATTATAATGACCTAAATTGTACTAAATAATAAAAATATACTCTAATTATACTTCTGAACCATTCTAATGCATAAATTAACACTATAAATTATTTCGATTAAAAAAAATCAATTAAAATTTAGTATGTTTCACTATTCATCAAAATATGAAAGTTATTAGAAAAGTACCAAAAATTTATCCAAACTAAATTTATATGTCCATATTCTAAAGAATAATTTAATTTCATTAAATTGAGTATATAAAAGTTTCAAATATTTGTTTTATAAAGGATTATCCATTAAATAGGCAGTATAATTGCATTTTCTTTAAATACTTATTTTATCTAAAAATTGAATTTGACGTTATATTATGTCTAAGAAACACAAAATATGGATTCTAAAATTATATGGAGTATATGAAATTCAAAATTCAATTAACACTATTTGTAACCTCTTTTTGAATGACTAGTTTGATAAGTCATGGTGTGCTCGAACTCGGTGTTACGTGTAGCGCAAGTTATTTAATTTATTTGAAGAGATAATGTACTATGAAATATTGGAGTGTTATAGGAATGGTTTTTTACTTCAGTTAATCAATAACTGACATAGTATATATGTTTTCAGGTTGGTTAAACAATAACTGACGTGAAAAACGGATTTGTAGACTGGTTTATCATGTCAGTTTTTTAATAACTGACGCGAAAAACGCTTCGGAGGTGCAGTTTATTATGTCAGTTATTACATAACCAACATAATAAATGATATACCACATCGGTTATTTAAAAACCGAAATAATAAATCACAACTCTGAATTATTTTCCACGTCGTTTTTTTAGGAACTGATGTGAAAAATGCTTCATATTTATGTTTTCTAAGTCGGTTTTAAAATAATCGATGTAAAAAACAATATTTATAATGTCTCTTGTTATAACGCCGGCCAAAAACTGACGTAAAAAATAAAATATATCCGACATAAAAAATGTTTACTTCTTTAGTAATGGTTTTGATTTTTTTTCCCAATCGGATTTTTGATTAACTTTTTTTTGGATTTAAAGGTTTAGAAAAAATTACATTTATTTTTTAGAATATAAATATAAACTTCTCTAGTGAATTCATCTATGAAAGTGAAAAAATAAGAACCTCTATTGTTGAATTTATTCCAAAATGGTCCTTATGGGTCAAAGTGGATGTATTCTAAGGGGATATCAAATTTAAAACTAGACCAATTAATGGTGATTCTCTTAGACTTCCCCATCACATAATCTTCACAAAATGGATGGTTGGATGGTTTTATATCACTCAAAAGATCTTGCTTTTTGAGCTCTTCTAGACCCATGGAGCTTACATTACCCAATATCCAATGTCATAAAAATGGTATAATAAATATTATTGGTATATACACTTCCAAATTATCTTGAATGGGTCTCTCTATTAAATAAATACAACTCATTCATCAGATAACCTTTAATGATAGTTCTAGAGCCTCTAGAGATTTTTTGACAACCTCTTTTAGACCAAAAAGTGAACCCCTTTTAGTCTATAACCCCTAAAGAAATAATTTTTTTATGAAGTTTTGGAACCCACATAACATCAAGAAAAGTGATGATGGAATGGTTATCTAGTTATATTAAAATATAAATTTTTCCATATACCTTATACATTTTATTATTCTCTAAGAGGAAATATCCTTCGATTCTATCTACCAAATCTATGAATGAATCTCTAAACATACACATGTGAATGGAACAGACTCAGTTAAGGATCCACTCTTGATCAATAGAGTGGGTGGACACATTTAACACCTGATATGTTTCATAAAAAATCCACTAAAATGGACTAGTCAGTGTGGTGCTTATATTCAAATTCTTGTTTAAGTTTCCTAAATTTTGGCTTAGTGTTCCCAGGTTTTCCATAATATAAACAAAAAAAATTATTTTCCCTAGAATTAAAACTAGTTTCGGGTTATTTTTTCTTGTTCATTATATCTTTATTAAACTACTTCATTTCATCTTTAGACTATGGTCTACCCCTAGTGAACAATCTCTCTTATCACCCTTTATTATAGGTTTATAATTTAATTCTTTAGAGAAAAGGGTGAACTTAACCTCTTCAAGGGATAATAAGTCATGGTCAAACATCATGTTTTCTACTAGGGTGTTGTAAGAATTATATAGAAAAATTCAAAGAATTATTTATTGATATTCATAAGCAATAGTTACATTTATGTTGGATAAATATAACATAACTTTGTTAAATTCAACTAAATGGGACTTTATAGAACTATTGGGTTTCATCTTAAAGGTGAACATTCAGTGTTTTTTATAATGTCTAAAAACTAAATAAGTTGTCATGTAAATTTTTTCTATCTTAATTCATATACCAATGGTATTAGATTCATAGGAAAATTCCCTAATAACTTTATCTTCTAAAGAAAGCAGTAGATATCTATGAACATTAAATAACACATTTGGGGAAACATATTGTTATTCATTAATGGTTTGTCTAGATTTATTCATAGTTACAATGGGTTTACTTGGCCCACAGAGGGAATAAATTAATCCCTTGTGAACTAGTAGGGATCTCATCTTAATTTTCCATATATTAAATTCATTATCCTCATTGAATTTCTCCATTTCATACCAAGTTGTTGACTTGTTTACTCAATGATTATATGTCAAGTTCTTGTGGAAAAAATTAAACAAAAACCATCAAAAAATGACCAATATCAATAGTAAATGATTCTTATAAAAATAAATTTTAAATGAAGATGAATTATAGAGGGTTTATTGGCTTTAATCAAATATAGTGGATAAAATATGTGATTTAAGAAGAGACAATAATGCTAAAATTAAACAGAACTTATTATTGAAAAAAGAAACATGCTTGACAACAGAAGAGAACAAATAATGGACCTTATACCACTTTGTTAAGGTAGAATAGTGCATGAATGACAATAAAACACTCAAATACAAAAGGACTGATATTGGGGGGTTTTACACAATAGTAAAATCGAATAGAAAATAAAATAAAAAGATGCAATAAATAAATAAAGTAGTAAGGAAAATGATATTTAAATGATCTGGTCCCTTTGGGACCTACATGCATGATAAGAAAACCACCCACACTGACACATTTTATTGAGATCAAAAGAAGAAGAAATTATAGTATACAGTTATAAAGAAAAATCAAATCATAAAACTGTAACTATAAAATAAGAATATAAGACTTATAATGACAAAATCAAGGAGGTTCATCATTCATGATCCCTTTAAGTCTTTATTGGATGGTTTTACCGAGACTTCATGATAATAGAGTATTAAGGTTCTCACAAAGGTACTTACATGGTTTGAATATACTTCCACTCAGGTACACATCCTGGAATCTTCTTCATTGATGAATGCTTCCATTGAAGCTCCACTAGAAGCGGTACACTAGTAGTATACCACAAAGAACAGTAGGCATGGAGAATTACCATCGAAGAAGGGGAACCACTTATTTAGAATTCTAGAACTATAAAAGAGAGAAACGGAAAATCCATATATGAGAGGATAAGTCGGCGTAAATTCTAAACCGGGGA
The DNA here is from genome assembly GCA_963277665.1 of Viscum album. NCBI lineage: Eukaryota > Viridiplantae > Streptophyta > Magnoliopsida > Santalales > Viscaceae > Viscum > Viscum album. The sequence continues at coordinate 209,854,045 of OY728155.1, read as the reverse complement.
AGGATCATAAGGTTATCAATTCCCCCTAACACGCATTGTAATCGGTAATAGTACACCCAATCAGAATGAACCATGAAACCAAAATGAAACTAAAAATTGATTAGTGTAATTAATTGAAGTTCATAGGTCGATGGAAGTGATTTAATAGGTGGAATAAATAATCAAAAACTAGGAATAAAGTTTTCATGGATTTCCAATGTGGGAATGTGAAGGCACCACGGGCCAGATAACCAGCCTGGGAATAAGTCCAGCAGGAAGACACTACGGGGAACAACGATCTATAACAAATGAATAATCCAAGAATCACAAATAGAGAAAGATAAAACTAAAAAATCATAAATGACAATTAATATCAAATATAAATGGAAAAATATAATTAAACATGTCATTTTAATATAAAAACAAAAAAAATGAATAAAAAAATTCATAGATATAAAAATGATGTTCCAAGTTACCTATATGATTTATATATGATTTCTTTGTGTTTTTACATAAATCTTATGATTTCACAAAGTGTTATAATGATCTTAAGTTTAGATGTAATGATATTCTACCTATTAAAGGTGAAATGTATAACTTTTCCAAAAAGTTTTCATGGGTTTTTCATTATTTAAAAGGAATATTTATGTGTTCAGTTTTAACTTTAAGATTTATTATATAATGTTTTATAATAATATTTGGGTAGAGAAGTTGATTTTCTATGTAAGAAAACTTTTATTTTTAGCTCAAACTATATTGTGAAAAAAGAAAAAAATTGAGTGTTCATGGACTATAAAGTTTTTTCTTTCTTTCTTTATATGTCCCTTAATGTGATTTTTGTGATCATCCCACATTTTCAAATGTTTCTCATGGGGTTTTAAGAATTAATTGGTATAATGATAAGGTCATGATGAAAAATGTGAAGATATTTCTTGAAAATGAAACATGTTATATCTTATAAGTTTTGTATTGTAGAAAAAATGGATACTAAGTTGAAGTTTATACTTTGTGATGTAATATTTATTTACATAAGGGTGATGAACTAATTCTATAAAAATATAAACCTAAAATATCTCCCATAATGAAATAAAATGAATTCTTTTCTAAATAATTAATTTTATGGATGTTTTATGGTCAGGTCCTTACAGTATCAAAATGTGTATCTCGCTCTTTCACCTCATATTTTATATATGCCCATCAACTATGAGTTATATATTTAGGATACCAAGTAGCTTATTATAAAAAACTAGATCATGCATTATATTTTGGATGTAATACATCACCATAAAATGGAATCGAATCAGTTGAGGGTGGTAATACATGATATAATAGAAGCATTAGCTATAGTGTCATCCCTTACTAATGAGGTGGTCACGGTTAGAAAGAGTGTCATACATATTTATATCATTTCTAGATAGAATCATAAATGTTTGTCATATATATTTTTATTTAACATTTTTTTAAATTTTAGTTGAGTATTTTCATACATATACATTTTTTATAAGAATATAAAAAAACATTACATTACACTCAACATTTTCTAGCACTAGCGCCTTAAAATACTACTTACTGTGAATATAAAGGGATGAAAATATTATTAATGGATGATTTTATTCTAGAATATTTTTATTAGTTTTTTATGACTACAGAAAAAATATTATGGGATTATATAATAACTATAATGAACAATGATATCATGGAATGAGTTGTTGATATGATACACATTGGAGCGTTTCAAGTATTTTTTATGTAAACATATTTATATATCTATATTTATGTCATGTATTGTATTTAAGTTATATTGTATTCATATTATTGATTGAATATGTATCTTTGCACTCTTTTCATACAAAATAAACAAACTTCAATATTCATGGATTGATATTTCATTTCACCATAAATTAAAATGATGAGACTTAGAGAAAGAATTTAATACACCTCCTAAAGATTTATAATGGAACATATACAATGTTATATATTATATCATTAGATGTATAAAAAATATTTCTTATAACACACTTTGAATTATAATTTTATTAATATTTGATTACTTTTATTTCAGTGATCGTGGGGTGTTGTGAATTTCTTATCTTCCAGTAAACAATTCTTATTTTTCAAGAACTATTATAAGTACTGTTTGTAAAGAGTTTTAATATATATTAGAACATTGAGTTAAATTTTTTTTAATCAGATAATTTTATAATTTCTTATTTTATTTATTGTTTTAACATCAAATTTTATAAAATCATGGAAATACTTCAATCAAAAACATTTAGAAGAGTGAAGTCAAAAAAATTAAATATATTTTTTCTCATGTATGGACTCATTTTATTAAAACCTTTTTCAGTAATTGATTAAAAATTTTATTTCTAATTTTAACTTTTTCCTTTCAAATTAAAGTGTCATTGTCAAGGTGGAAACATATTGTGCAGTTAATATGTTCATAAATTTATGTATAAAATAATCAAAACTAAAACCACTATATATTTTAAAAAAGTTAACTTTATAAAATGTATTTTTTATATAATATATCTTATTTTTAATATTATAATTATTTTATTGAAATGGGTAGTTTTTTATAACAAAACATTGTATTATTTGAATGAATTAAACTGCCTGAGAGGATTGTGAATTAATTATTTTACTAACTTAACTTAGTTTTATTTCAAACAAAATTACTCAATGTTTTCAGACTCAAACTGGACATCAAACCCAGTAAAACATTGATTCAGGGTTTAATAGTCGAACAGTTGTCAAACCTATTATTATTAAAGTAATATATTTTTAAAAGATAAAAATTATAAATATTAAAATATATATTATTAAAAAAAATTCTTAAATTAGATAAAAATAAAAGAGTTCATTATTTTTTAAATATAAAACAAAACTAAATACAAGAGATTAAATAAAAAATGACAAAAAAAATAAGGTAAATTTTTTAAATTTTTTAATAAATTAATAAGTGATTTGATTAGAATTTGAAGGTTCTAATGATATTCTTTCATTGAGGAAATACAGGGAATATGGTGTTTCATAGGAAATATAAAATTTCAATTTTAAAATTATTTTATTTTTTAAATAAAAATATATAAACAAAAAATAAAATATAAACTAAAAATAAATTATTAAGTTAGTAGAAGATGGAAGAAAGAATTGTTAGGGAGTTCTCACTTAGATTCACTACCAACCAACATGTATAAGTTCATTTTTTATTAAATAAATAAAACAGAAGTATTTTTTGTCTAGTTTAAAATCAATTATCTATCCAACTGGTTTATGTAACTTATCCTACTAGACGACCAATCGGTTAACTGGTTTTCTAACAGGAATGAGCCATCAAGATTTGGTTAACATGGAATTAATCCAGTTTAAAGTGAAATGATCCAATCTAAATTTTAATTTAGTCTAATGGATGATACATGGTTGTAAACCCCACTGATTGGATCATTCATTCTTGCTCAGGTTAAAAAATATTGTAGTAAGTGCATGTCTTCTAAAAATTATTTAAAAAATAAAATGTTCTATTTTGACAAGATTAACATTACATGTAAATAAATTATATTTTAAAAAATAGATATTTATATATTTCAATAAAAAAAATTATCATAAATAGAAATTCCCAAACCAAATCTTATAATCACCATCATTCATGAAACCAACAAGATCTTGTGAAATTTGGTTACCCATACTCTTAACAAAATAGAAACTATAACACTCAAGAAAACATAAAACTTTAAAATTACATCCAAAATAAGACCAAAAAATGACAAATTCTCCTCAAAAGAAAATAGATAGTGGAATATTTTCTGTTAATTTGACTTAATGAAAACAAACATTTATCTATTCACAAAACCAAAATATAATCTAGCAATAATTGCTTTAGATTTGGAAATCGAAGGATCCCAATGAGCCACAAAAATTTTATGAAGTGATACTCAAAAAATTTAATATTCATCCATTAAAACAACAAAAAAACTCTATCCAGACAATCCAAACACCATATCATTAGAATTAATTTTCAAAAAATCTGATAATGGTGGGCTTTAGAAAGAGTTTTGATTGTTTTCTCAATTGAATGGAAATAAACCTTTTTCATCCACCAAATATCTAGAATACTTTCCATTTTTTATATCCAAACTTAATTAAGAATAATATTTGACTGAAAATTGGCTTCATTTAGCTTCATCAAGATAAACTGAGATATAATACATAGTTCTTGAACCAACTTTTTTATCATTTGATGAAATCCAACCAATATGGTTCATTTTTTATATCATTAGTCTAATAGGGTGTTTAGAAACATATTTATTTAAATTATTCTAGATATTCTAAACTTTTACATACTTGAAGACAAAATAAAAAATGGTCTCCACATATTTTAAGAATTGAGGACATGATTCTTCAAAAACAATACATCTTTTAAAAAGTTACTTTACTATAAATAATATCCTTGCATATTTTCCACCAAGATTTTTTACATTTTATAGGATCAATTTTCAAAATAATTTTCCAAATATGTTCAAATGATGAAATATTAGAGTTCATCACAAAACCATAATTTGGTTAAATACTATAAAATCCACTCTTAGTTACACCCAAAAAATTTTATCTATAAAATTACATAAATAATTATAAATATCAGGGGGATGTTTGTGTGTGTGTGGTAATATTATTTCAAATTTTTAAAAAATTAATTAAAAAATAAATAAAATATTAGTAATTAATTAATTAAAAATATGGTTTTTATAAAAAAATAGGTTTGGTATACTTGAATTATAATTAGAGGTGAAATTAATGAAAGATTAATTTTTTTACTTATACCCCTATACTTATTTAATTTTGTAATAATATTTTTTACTATATTTTATAATTAATATATATTATAATATCACATTTCAAGGACTGAAACCACAATTAATTTAAAAATATAATATTTTTATAAAATATTATTTAATATATATTGTTATAATAATAATATTAATGATGATTATGATGATGACTCCTCATTTCCCAACACAACCTTTCACGTGGACAGCCTTTCATTTTATCCAGTTGTTGGAATTGGCATAAGGATAGGGCTTGTTCTTGACCATTGATTGAAACATCATATACCTTATATATATAAAAACATGTTTAATGGAGGTTAGAACTTTTTTCCCTCTATACTTTCTCATCTTATTATATACCTCATTCAAAATATCATTTTTATCCCCCATTTCCATCCTAAATATTTGATTTCATGTTTTTTCAATATTTCATTCTGCCAATTCTCGATCACATATATTTAATTTCTAAGTTCCTTCTAGTTTCAATCGGTGTTTGATCTTTTCACAAAATTTTATCAGTACAATCTTCATTCATTCAGAGTGGTTAGTAAATGTTGGTAATAAATATTCTACTCAAGATCATTATTGATCCTTGATATTCCTTTGTCATCACCTCTATATGAAAAAATATGCTCTAAATACTTGTATTGTATAGTAAAATATGTTTTGTTGTGGAGTACAACACACCAAGTGGAAAATGGAGGTCCAGACCTAAGCTTTGGGGCATATATTATCTTACTACATGAAGATATTATATGTTAACTGCATGGAAATATCTTATTATATGACATGGTTGAGTCGTAATGAATCAAATGATTTGATTCATTTAGTATTATTGTGATTCATCTAAAGGAAGTAAATATTCTATATATTTGACTATCACTAATTAATTTTTTCATAAGATGAAATGGGTAGAATATTTTTTATGGTCGAGAGCAATATATGATGTAACTAAAGCATTTACTCATACATTTGTGAAATGTATGAGTAAATTCATTTCTTAAGAATAATCCTCATATCCTATATAAATAAGTATTATCTATTGGTAGTGTGTGTAATATCTTCTAAAGGAATCCCTATTTGAAATTATTCCCTCCCCGAAACTATATTCTACCTTTATTCCTTGATTCTTCTTAAAATCCTGAAGGCCTTACATTTTTATTTATTTATTTTTTGGATAATACCCCATTTTGATTGGGTTTAGGGGGAATCCTTACATGACTCATAAGCACAGAGGCACACAAAGACTAATACATGACCCTAAAGGTCCAAATACATGATACTATATAACAAACCCCATGGTGTAATTGATACATTATGACCAAGATCCCAACCTTGAATGTCTCCACAGCAAGAAATGCCATGTGTAAATATGCACTGTTCTTGGTACTAATGGAATATTCCATACCCTCTCATTCATCCAAATATGGTATCCCTACAAGGATGAGAATTTCAAATCTTGACCCCCATTTGGATCTGCACTTGAGGTATTAAGTTCCAATTATGTATTTTTTTTCATTCTGATGTTATTGTGTCATCGATGTCATGCCAAGTCCCTATTGTCACTCATTTCAATCATTGATATAGATCACCATCATTGACCTCATCACATGCTCCGCCTAGCTCCACTACATCTTTAGTCCACAACATTGTCATAATTGATGACCACCCCACTAAAAATATCCACCAATGCTAACACCACATGTCATCGACACCAGAACCACCTCCGACATTGTAGGTCACCTTCACCTCGGCTGACTCCTTTCTCTGACTTTACTAACCTATATCGACGCACATCACCTCCCTTGTTTCGACACTAAGATTCCACCCATCCCTATTGAGACCTCTTCCCCTTCACTTCATAGATATATCCAAACCACCCCAAATATTGGGGTTCCACTAGGATTTGATCCTAGGATTTGGTGAAGGATTATGACGTGATTTTACCACTAATATGTAATCCAATTGTTCTTCCTTTCATCTAAGATAATAGCATATTATGAAGAATTAGAAGGCTCTAACCAACTTTTTTGGGTGATTCAGTAAAATCCATGGATACAACCCAGAGGGAAGATCCTTATAGTTTTTATAGAAGGTTTGAGAAACTATGAGCATGCCTATTTGGGTCATGTCAAACTCATATTTTTTTCATGTTCAATATAAAATATGAAATGTTCATGATGGTGAACACCATTACCAAAAAAATCAGAAGAATATTGAAAAATAATTCTAGAAAAAATATAGGACCTTTTTCATGTTAAATTTTTAATTAATTCAATAATTAGAAGAAATACCTTAGTCTTTATTTCTTTCTTTGATAAAGGTTATAAGATCCTATGTCCGAATGGGATTATAAAATTAAATAATCATTTGAATTTTATTACAAGTAACTAGGTCAATTTGAGAATTAGGATTTAGAACTAATTTTTGAGGCTTGGAACACCTTAAGACAAGTGTTCAACACATTAATGGAGTTTCAGGGAACCATTATGGGGGTTCAAAAAAACCCCAGGATGAATTTAGTGGCTTCTTTAGTAATGACATCTACTAGCCAGTGATATTTTTAGGGGGGAGTTACAATGTTCCCCCGATTATTTAGAGGGGTATCCTCCTCTTCCTCCCATTATTCTCTCATGTGGACAAGAGTGTTCTATCTTTTTCTCTCCCTTGATTTCCCATTTTAAGGGGTGTGTTATTGGGAATTTATAATGGTGGATGAATGTACATATACCACCTTTCCATTCTTTATCTTCACCTCATCTTCCTTCTTTTTTATATCATTTCCATTTAGGTCTAAAATGATGATTTCATTGAAGGGTGGTGGAATGGCCTGTTTTAGCTAGGGATTTTGTGAAACCTAGGAAGAGGATGTCTTGAGACAATGTCCTAATTTAATTTCTCTTAAAATAATCAAAGGTATGTCACACTATGGGTTTTTTCTTTAGTTTTTCATAAAAAATATTGAAAAAATTTGACGATGGAATTGGGAATATAGGTTGAGGATTTTATTTAGCCTAGGTTTTGGGGTGTATCAGGGGTGTTCAAAACCCTATTGCTTGAAGATCTAGGGATTATAGGATTTCCAGGGAGTTATATGAATTTATACCATGTTGGAATTAAATTATTTAATTAATTGTAAATTCTATATTTATTTCATGTGGACAGTTGGCATGATTTAGGGCCTCATAAAGATGGAAGATGGATGGTTGATATTAGATGAACTTGGAAGGGCCTAGGAAGATACTTCCAACCCTTGGAAATAAAAGTGGAATGATTAATAAAGTTAATTTTTCTATCTTACTTACCCCTTAGGTAAATTTCTTATGTGTATGTGTTATGTGATGTGATCAGGCCCCACCACTGATGGGGAGATACCCTTAATTAAATATTTTTTTAATTAAATGTCTTAGTTAGTTAAATTAATTCTTTTACCTAAAACAAGTGCCTTAGTATTTATATATAGAGAAAATGTTGAGGGATAATTTGGTCCTTTGGGAACTGACTCAATTCATCGGCCACTATAGGTCATCACCTTACCATAACCAATGCCTTATATTAACATAAACCCCAACTAGGATCCCAATGTTTGGACTGAGAGATAGGGACATATTAAAACTAGACCTAGGTACCTTTGTGACCTTCTTTGAGAAGGTGGTTCAAGACAGGCTTTAGCCTTAGACTTGGATTTGAATGGGACCCCAGGTTGTGTTCCCCAAACATGTTATGACCTTAACAAGGGAGAGCATAGGAACAGGGTATTGATGACCTTCAGTTTCACCTTATAACCTAGATTAACCAATATGAACACTATGGCCAGGGTAGTGGAGTCAGATTGGGGCATTAAACCACCCAACAACCCTTAAATTAGATATTCTTTAAAATTTTAAATTAATTACTTTTAAACTGGTTAAATTAAATATAAATAACTTGATGAATCGAGGAATGGGTTTCCTCGACACCTTTCATGATCGGGTGCCCTGGAACTCCTAGGACCTGATCTTACTAATTATAGTGGAAGAAAAATTCACCTGATTCTTAGTTTTAATAGAAGATATATATATGTATATGATTATATCCAAATAAATATTTATACATTTGTATGATTATGTATAAATATATATGTGCATATCAAGTTGGATACTCAACAAACTGGGCTCTAACTCTCAATTAACTAAGTTAATCATGTAACTTTAATATGATTCTTGAACTAAAATTAATTAATGATTGAAATACATTAAATACCTAATGAGTTTAATATCCAAACTTATATGTTATGATTACTAGAATTTGTAGTGTTTGTGGGATTCATACCTATACATGGAAGCTAAGGATGTTACCAAGTGCACCTCAGAAACCCCTCTTAGTTAGTGTATCACCTAGAATGCCTGATATACTAGGATTCAAGTACTGCTAGAGGTTGTCAAGTGGCCAAATTTCCCCCCAATAATATTATTTCTAATGAATATCTAAGGTTTATGATGATTAAATTGATTTATTTCAAGAATAATCCTAAAAATTAGGTGGACACACTATGATTACATTTCCCACATCTATCTTGGGATAGATTGTAGAACCAATAATTGATGGATAACAAGTTATCATCTTAGAATAGGATAGTATTCCTCTTATGTTCCCTAAAATTTCCTCCACTTGTGAATTCATTCTATCTTCCAATTCTTTATTGAATATGTATCAGGACCTAGTAATTCTATATCAAACAAGAATAGGGAACGTTGATACACTATCTGGGTTCCACCATTTACTCAAGGAGTGAGTGGTATAACATGGATTCCTTGGATCCTACTCAGTGCCTTACTTATATTATGTCTACATAATACATAGAATCTTACCTTACAATTAGGGAAGGTAATTATTGGTGATCATGAGGCTAGGACATGTATCCCCCTGTGGTGGTGTAGCTTTATCCAAATATTTCATAAAGTTTGACAATATTCATGTAAACTTTGAATCCAATATTATTCAAATAGATAATAATGAAAACTTTCTAGAATTCATTATTATCATAATTATAATAAGGATCATGAATCATAGGTATTCATTTTTTTAGTTCAACCATTAGAATCTATCTTCGTATAGACCTTTTACTCATATTTACTAGATCTTATATACTTCTTCAAAAAACACTCCTCTGATACAAATTTTTAGGTCATAATTATGACAACCCTACTCTTTATTACACATTAAATTGTGATTTATTACATAGGATTATACATATTATAACACGGAAGATCAATAATTCTAGTGTATTTGGGAATTTGGTATATTACATAACAGCCTAAAATAAAAAATACATCATCTTTATTGAAAACTTCCTCAGCATGATCATATTTTTCCTTAATACTTTACACTGCATGGGATAACCTGGGGACATACATAAGAAAAGGGTTAGATATAATTCCTAGTAAGAGAGTAAAATAGAATAACATGAATAATGTAATACATGTTAGATGATATGCATATAAATGGTACATAAAATAATCATAAACATTATCAATGAGGCATGATATAGCATGATAACATAAAGGAAGCATGGTAAATGTGGAAATAATTTAAAACATTGAATCATAAATATTGGTCAAGGATAAAATTAAAAATATTACTCTTGGGGATTTGGAGGTGAGTCATACTCTTAAAGAAATGATTTTAAAACCAAAAAATATATTATAGGTTTTAGAGGATTTATAAAGGATTTATAAAATTAATAAAAAAGACTTAATATTACATTATTTTAAAGGGAAAAAATATATTTTTTCTTGGATACTCATTATATAATTTATTATATCATTTTTGGGTCATTATAATGTCATACTACACACCATATATTTATACACTATTTAATTTTTACCCAAAAATTCAACTGTCTCAGATTATTATAAAAAATTCACCATTGGATAATTTAAGAATTATTATTGAAAAAATAATATTAATTTTACTTAAATAATTTTCTAAATATGTGAATTTTCACTTTTAAAATAATAATCAATATTTATTAAGAACTACTTGGTTTTTTTACAATAAAAATTTTTAAATCCTTATAAAAATTATATTTGACTACATAAAAATTATATGATCATTTATATTTAATAAAAACTATTTATTAATAATATTTTATTAAAATATTTTTTATCTCAAAAATCCATTAATTCATAAAAATAAAATCTTTAATTTAATTTGAATATTACTCAAAAATAATATTTATGTTCTATTGTATCAAAATCAAAATCGTTTATAAAGTAATGATTAGAAGTATCTATAAAAATTATTCTATTGAAAATACAATATAAATTTTCATATTATTATGGTCTTCATACATATCCCTTTGATACAATGGAAAACTCCCTAAGAGTAAGGTGTGTGATGGTGATACTTTCATGGGGTGGTTTGGCATAAATGGTTTGGGTCATGATCTCAAAGTGCTTGAAATTATACCATAAATGGTTTCAATCATACTTAAGTTTTTGGATCTCATCTTGAGCTTGGTCAAGGGAAAATACCATTGATGTTATCACCCTTGTATTCTTCAAGAAATGGTCTTGAAAGGGTACAATCCTACTATTTGAGGTCATCAATTCATTTTTCAGTGTCAATTGTATTTTTCAAAACCCTATAATTATACTAATAATAAGATCATAGTTAAATTATATATTATAAATGGTAAAGATTATTAATAGTTTTTTAAATTTGATATGATATAATAAAACCAAATAAGTGCATGTTTTTTTATATCCTTAACATATAATAATAAATTTAATTAAATTGAAAGGGTAATTTTATTTATAATAGTTCGGGTCATTAGAATCTTCCCCCCTTCAAAACTTTCACCCTTGAGGTTTTATTTTTCCACACAAAAACTGATGAGGGTAATTCTATTTAATCACTTCCTCTGGTTCCCATATCACTTATTTAAACTTTTGGTTTCTCTATAGTACTTTGACTAGGTACATTCTCTTATTTTTTAGAGCTTTGTCTCTATGATATAAGGTCTCAATCGGTTTCTCCTCTTAGGAAAGATCATTCTCTAATGGTACCACCTCTAGATTGATTACAGGTGAGGGATCTAGTATGTACTTCCTTAAGAGGGTTATATGGAATACATATTATACTTAAGATAGGTTAGTTTGGAGTGCCAATAGATAGGCCACCACTCTAATGAAATCAAGAATCTCAAATGAAATGATGTATCTTGGACTAATCTTTACCTTCATCCTAAATCTCATGACTTTATTCCATGGAGTTATGTGCAGTAATACCAAGTCTCCAACCTCAAACTCTAGGTCTCATAAATGATTGTTAGAATATATTTTTTTAACTCTGATCATCCTTGATATACTACCTTTTCCACCATTTCCTCAACCATTTTAGGACCTAGTAGTTTTCATTCCCCAACTTCCAACATGTACATGTTCTATATCTCTTCCCGTAAAGGGATTCATAGGGGTCCATTTTTATTATTGAGTGAATATTGTTATTTTATAAGAACTCAAAAAAAGGTATATTTTGATCACATACTCCTTTTAATTCAATTGAGTATGCTCTCAACATTCCCTCGAGTGTCTGGATAGTCTACTCGGACTAGCCATCAATTTGAGGGTGATAAGTCATGCTAAAGTTTAACTGAGTATTTAAAGCATGGTGGATACTCTTCTAGAACATGGATGTAAATCTTGTATCTTGATCAGATACAATCAATAGTGGGGGTTCTAGGTATCTTCGCCACTTCTATAATGTATATACTTGCAATTTTATTGAGTGAGAAGTCCTATCTAATTACAATATAGTGATTAATATTTGTGAGATAATCCACCAAAATTCATATAGCAATATTTCCTCTTGATTTATTTGAATAACCATTGACAATTTCCATGGTGATGTTTTCCCATTTACATGTAGGTATGGGTAATGGTTACATAATCTCCTTGGATTTTTACCTTTTATCATTCACTTGTTGACATACAATACATCTTGATGTATATTCTGTAATATCCTTATTCATATTGTCCCACAAAAAGTGATCTCAGATACCTCAATACATCTTTGTGTATCCTAAATGGATAGAGAAGGGTGAGTTATATGAATCATCCAACAGCTCCTTCCTTAGATTATGTTTTTATGGTACACATAGTCGCAACCCAAATCTCACAACTCTTTCTTAATTAACATTGAACTCTGGGTATTTCCCTTCTCTTATAGTTTCTACTTTCTTTTGAATTCTCAAATTATCTCTTTGAGCATCCTTTATCCTCTCTAAAAGGGTTGTTTGATCAATCATTTATGAAAGTATTGATGATGTTCCTTACTTTATGATTCCCATGTCCATCCTTTTTAATTATAAGAATATATCATCCTTATCAATTATCATTAATGATAAAATTGTTAGATCCTTTCTACTTAGGGAATATGGCACTTTATTCACTTTCCTAGGATGGTATTAGATTGAGTTATTATTTTCCTTGATCAGATCTAACTATCTTCATTGGTTCATATTCATATCTTTTTTGTGAATATATACTTGAGGCATTTGTGATCTGTATATATTTCAAACTTATGCCCCAAAGAGATAGTGCTTCCATATTTTCAATGCAAATATCACTTCAACTTACTCCAAATCAAGCATTGGGTAGTTCTATTTGTGAACATTAAATTTCCTTGAAGCATAAGATATCACTTTTTCATTATTCATTAACATACATCCCAATCCCTTCTTCTAAGAATCACTAAATACCATGAAAAATTATACACTTTTGGGTAGTGTGAGTACAAGTGCATTGATAATCATTTTTTCAACTCATTTAAGCACCATTCACATTCATCATTATAATAAGACTTGACTCCCTTCTGAGTTATCTTGGTTAGAGGGTTTTAAAATCATAATAAATCTATCTCAAATCGTTGATAGTACCTAACTAATCCAAGGAAACTATGGATATCCTTAAAAGATTTTGTCCCTCACCATCCTTCAACTGATTCTGTTTTTGAAGGGTCCATAGATATCTAATTGATTGAGATAATATTCCCCAATAATGAGACTTCATTAAACCAAAACTCACATTTTCTTTACTTGGAATAAATATTCTCCTTTTATAAGGTCTTAAACACAATGTTAAAATGATCCTCATTCTTCTTCTGAATTTTGGAGTATATTATAATATCATCTATAAAGACTACCACAATTTTTTCAAGGTAATATCTAAAGGCTCTATTAATAAATTCCATTAATATTTATGGAGCATTAGTGAGTTTGAATGGAATTAATATGAACTCACAGTGCTCATACCTTGTATAAAAAGTAGTCATTGGGATATCCTCCTTCTTCACACTAACTTGGTAATATCTCGATCATAGATCCACCTTGGATAAGTATTATGCTTCATTTAGATAATCAAACAAGTCATCAATATGTGAGGGAGGATAATTTTTCTTGATCATAATCTTTTTCAGACCATGATAATCAATGCAAAGGTGCATTGACCCATCTTTCTTCTTGGTGAAGAGGACCGATGCACCCCAAGTTGAAGCACTTGGGCTTATGAACCCTTTATCCAGATTCTCATGTAGTTGTTTATTCAGATCCTCAAGTTCCATAACAACCATTCTATAAAAATTACTTGATAATGGTAATACTCCATGTATAAGCTCTATTTAAAATTCAACCTCTCGGTTAGGAGAAAGATCAGGAAATTATTTTTGGAAACACTTCAGTGTATTCTCTCACAATGTCCACGTCTTCAATGATGACCCTTTCCTTATAATTAATAATTTTATCCAGATATTCATACTTGTAGGGAAATAATATCCATTCTTGAGATTTTCGTGATAAGTAATATTCATACATCTCCTTGAATTTTTATATAATTGATGGACAATTTGAGATACGAAGAGTGATTTTCTTCTAACAGAAATTTATTTTGGACCTATATAGATAAAGTGAATCCATACCTAGAATTACAAAAAATTACACTGAATGAGTATGAAAAGGTTTTTTGGGAATTTCATCCAATAAATTTTTATAGGGGGAGTTATATACTTGGGATGAAATAATTTCCCAATTTTCTATTTTTTCCAACAACTCTACTTCCATGCTTTGTGGTGGTTTATGAATATTTCTACTAAACACTTTTGATATAAAGGAATTCATATAACTAGAATCAAAATGTATATTCACTATTATTGAATTAATAACTAGTTTACCTATCCCCAATTAATTTTTAGGATCCACCTCAGTGGTTGTGATGGGAAAATCTCACCTTTTCTACCTTGGAGTTTGTTGGTTGTCTCTGAAAACCCTTAGTTTACTACATTATTTTGAAAAGTACCCTAGTTACTTGCATTTAAAGAAATGAATAATGTATTGAGGTTTGACTAAATAATCACTATCCTCCATCACATTAGTGGGATTCTCTAGTCAATAATCACTAGATATGTTCCATTCGTTCCAACACATAAATCATGTCCTTATCCCCCTTAGTCAATTTTTAGGGTGCATCTTTCTGTACTTTTAATAAGTGGGATTTTGAAATTTCTTACAGCTCTTATATTTCTCCATCAGAATGGTAGAATTAAACTCCACTTTCCATTTATTATCCCCATTGTACCCTTGGGATTCACTTATCACTATTTCAACATTGAGGGAACATCGGAAAATTTCCTCTTAGATATCAAATTCTCAGATCACAAAGTATTTTCATAGACTGGGTTTTATCCCATCAAAGAAGAGGTAAACCTTGCACTCAGAGGTAATGAAAAATTTAGAGGTGTATTTCACAAGTATTGTGAATTTTTTCTCATATTCCCAATAGATACATTTTATTTTTTATTGATAGAAAGGAAATTTATTTACATTTTATGTTGGAGAGTAAGAGGAAAATATTTATTGAAAAACATTATCTAGAATTCCTTCCACCCCATTGCTTAGATCTCTTGCTTAGACTTTTTATTCTTGATCAATGTCCACTATTGATCATCTTCTCCCTCCATATGATAAGAATCTAGTAGAACCTTCTCTTTCTCATAACATTGAAGTATGGGAAATATATTCTCAATGGATTTGATCCATTTTTCCTCGATTAAGGGATCGAATAATCTATTCAACGATAGAGGCCTTCATCACATAAAGGTATCAATTGAATCTTGTTGTTTCTTAGGAGGATTTGGGTGCTCCTCCTGATCTATGTTTTTATTCAGAACATGATTTAGCTGTGAGAGTATCATCATAAATATTTTTATTCCTGCTCTCATTGGATTGGTCATCTCATTGGGATAGTCATCACATTGTCCACTACATTAGTTGTTTACCTAATTTTTCTTATTTCCAACCATGGGCTAGAATACTGGGAAAATTAAGGATGATTATTTTAAGATATTAAACATATAAATGGGAATCCAATGACATTAAATATATAACTTATAATTTATATAAATTTCCTTAACTTGTGAATTTATAGGCTTCAATCTATGTTATCCATGATCTATTTCCTATCATTTACTCTTATGAAATTTTTTTCTTCCTTTGATAATGGTTCATAATGAACTTGTGAATTTACTAAATTATATCTCCCAGGAGTTTAAAAATAGGTTTCCAACAAGGCCTATTTCCATGAACCAGTTCCAGGTCAAGTCTATCTCAACATGGTGTTTTCGGGTTTTACCCTTATGTATATTTGTTCCAGAGCCACATCCACTTGTAGTATCCATAAGAATATGTATTTTCCTGATAAACCACATAATATATACTTAAAAATTAGGACTATTTTATTTTTCTTGGTTTTATACCAAAGTCTTCCTCTAGAGTTTTATAATCTTATTCCGGAAAATAACTAAAGTTTACTTTGATTCCAACTATGACAACCTTTCTCTTTATTACACATTAACTCGTGATTTGTTACATAATATTATACATATTAAAACCTATAATATTGATAATTATTTTGTCTTTAGTAATTAAGTACATTAAATAACAACTTAAAATAGTTAATACATCATTTTTATTGAAAACTTTATTAACATGATCATATTATTCCTTCATACTTAACACTGTATGGGATAACCTAGGGAAATACATAAGAAATGGGTGAGATATAATTACTAGAAAGGGAATAAACATGGAATAACATGAATAAAGTAATAAATTTTAGAAAATAGTCATATTAATGGAACATAAAAGGGTTCAAAATCTTAAACATGAACAATGAGGCATAATATAGTATGATAACATAAAGGGGACATGGGAAATGTGGAAGCAACATAAAACACTACATCATAAACATAGGTCAATGCTAACTATCAAGACATCATAATAAAAAAATTTCCATAATGTATTAGTTTTACTCTCTAATCTCTTTCATGGAATCTCATGATACTAAAAACATTTCCCAATTTATCAGAGCATTATATAATTCTGAGTGCTCCAGCCACATTTATTTCATTCTCATGCTTAAGTGTAACACATAGATCATACAAAATGGATTCATTCATCATCATATTTTACAACAAGATAAAGGAGTGTTGAATAAATACATGTAATTCCCAAATAAAAAAAGTGTATGTTCATAAAGCTGAACACACTTGATATTAAATGGGTATGGTTATTAACTACACAATTGTTTGGCATGGAAAATCATGATGGAATTTTGGCAACATAATGGGGGTATATAAATGTTCACAGAAGGTCTTTATGAGATTTAAAGGTATTTATCATCATTTAGGAATCATATGGGTAATAGGGGTTATATGGAAGAGAATTTAACAACATTAATAATTTGATAAAAAGGTCATAAGATAAAGAATATGCATAAATAAATAGGAGAAAGAAAAGAACCCTTACTTTGAGAGTGTGACTCCAAATGCATGGGAGGAGCTTCTTGAGAAATTGGAGGCACCATGGGAGGACTCTAGATAAGGAAGGGAAGATTAAGGACGTTTTAAAAGTATTTTTAGTGAATATATATGGTATAATGGGTGGGTTTATATAGTAAATGAGTGGGGAATTATTTATAATTTCTCAAATATAGGTTTTGGACTCTATATAATAAAATAACTAAAACCACAAACATTACCATGTTTTTCCCATGGTTTCTTCAATATAGGGTTACATTGCATTATTTTATTAGTATAAGGGAATAAATATTAAAATATTACTCTTGGTTATGTGGAGGTGAGTCATACTCTAAAAGAAATGTTTTTAAAACCTTAAAATATATTATAGGTTTTGGAGGACACATAAAGGATTTATAAAATTAAAAAAATAAACTTAATATTAAATTATTTTGAAGGTAAAACATATATTTGGTCATGAATACCCATTATAGTATTTATTAAAAAAAATTGGGTCATTATTATTTCATAATACACACCGTATATTTATAAAATATTTATTTTTTACCTGAAAATTTGATTGTCTCAGAAAATTATAAAAAAATAACCATTAGATAATTTAGAAATTATGATTACAACAATAATATTAATTTTATTTAAATAATTTTATAAATATTTTAATTTTAACTTTTAAAATAATAATTTATATTGATTAAGAAATGTTAAGTTTTTTGATAATAACATCTTTCAAACCCTTATAAAAATTACACTTGACTTCCTAAAATTTTTACGATCATTTATATTTGATAAAAATTATTTAAAAATATTATTTTTTAAAATTTTACTTATTTTAAAAATCTATTAATTCATCAAAATAAATTCCTTAATTTAATTTGAATATTATCAAAAAATACAATTTTTGTTTTATTCTATCAAAATAAAAATCATTTATAAAGTAACAATAAGAATAAAATATAAAAATTATTCTATTGAAAAAAATATATATTTTTTCATATTATAATGGTCATGATACATATACCTTTAATAAACCAGAAAATTCCCTAAGGTTAAGGTGTACGATGGTGAGACTTTAATGGGGTGGTTCGGCATATATGGTTTGGGCAGTGATCTCAAAGATCTTGAACATATCTCATAAATGATTTTTCTCATGCTTAAGTTATTGGATATCAGCTTGTTCTTGGTCAAGGTAAAAGTTCAGTGATGTTATATCTCTTTGACACTCTAATAAATAGGCTTCATATGGTACAATCCTACTGGTTGAGGTCATTACTTCCTTTATCTATGTCAATTAGACTTTTCAAAACCCTATATTTATATTAATAAAAATGTCACTTTTAAATGGTGATATTATAAATGGTAATTATTATTAATGGTATTTCAAATCTGATTTGATATAATAAAACCAAATAAGTGAATTTTTTTATATATCCTTAATATATAATAATAAATTAAATTAAATTTGAAGGGGAATTTTATTTATAACAATTCATTTCATTATAATAATAAAACCAATATACACAAGAGGGGGTGAATTATGTCCTTTTAGAAATATTGGGAGATTCAAATTTTATCCCTCTTTTTATATTATGAATATATTCAGTGTTTTATTCTTAAATAAAGTTATTTGAAAAATAAAAAAGAAGAAGAAAAACATTTTATTTTTACTAGTGGTTAAGAAAATAAGATCCCCTTGTCCACTCCACCATAACTCTTTCAGTGAGCTTGGTGATTTTCACTAACTAGGTCTTCTTATCATAAGACCTCTAGAAATGAGTGAAATTAGTTGAAACTTTAAAATAAGATAGGTTCTTTTACTTAAAACTTTTTAATGCATATTTTAGTGCAAGAAGTTGAAACTCTACCATGACTGAGTATGAGCAATTGATACTCTAAGAAATAAATATTAAATGATTTGATGAGAAATAGATTTAGCTCATTGTTGCAGAAAAAAATGATAGAAAATATATCTTATTCTACATAGATAAGATTCTTCAGAAAATAATAGTTTTAAAGAGATCCTGATTTTAAATGAATGTCAATAAATACAACAATAGAACAATGTCAGTAGCAGTAATAGAATGACAATCAAACAACACAAGATCAAAACATATATGTCTCCAAAATGTAGTTCTTCAAAACAAAAGAAATTGTTTTTTATACAAAATTTACTACACTTATAAATGATATAAATCTTTTTATTTTACAATATAAACTCAATTTTATTTTAGTTAAATAGATCCAAAATTATTTCCCAATAAATCATAAGTATTTTAATTTAAAATGTTAAAAGAAATTCATAACTTCCCTTAAGAATAGGAACAATTAAATATGTTTAACATAATCCTTTGAATCAATATTTATGAATCTTTAAAATAGATTAAATAATTCCCTCAAGACAATTGTATAAATATCATAAAATATCTTGAATTTAAACTTCATAGTTAACCAAGTAAAATATAGGGTTAACTTCATGAGTACTGTTGACAACGTATGGTTATCTTCAAGTTGTTGGGTTGTTAATCCATATGTTATTTTCTCAAATGTATGTTTTATTTCAAAATTACAGTTCTTAATCCATACATTTTAGATTGTATTTAGTACATGATCCATACTTTCACTCCAAATATTGGGTTTGAAAACCATACATTCTTCTTACAAATGTATGGTATAAATAGTGTTTCCAAACTACATCTATAATACTTTAGAAAAAACTTTAACCTGTAAATAACTTTAGAACAAGATAAATTTATCAATAAATATAATATTGAAAAAAACTTAAAGTAATTTGATTATTAAAATAAACAAAGGTATTTGTATGCATCAAAATCAATAAGATTCATAAAATTTTGTTACGATAATACATGCCAAATAATCACTGTTAAGAATAAGCATCTATTTCCTCATATTGATTACTAGTTTGATCATCTCTATGGAGATTCATATTTTTCAAAGGTTTATAACATGTATGATTACTTTCAGTTGAAGGTGAAGTAGTATTACATCCCTAAGATAGTGTTTCAAATTAGGTATGGGAATTTTGATTTTCTAGTTATGCCCTTTGGATTGACGAATGATCCATTTGTATTCATGGATATTATGAATAGAGTATTCCATGAATATTTGGATAAGTTTTTGGTTGTGTTTATTGATCATATGTAAGTTAATTATATAATTTTTGAGAGTCATGAAAAATATACCAGGATTATTCCATAAAACCTTGAAAGAAAATAAGTTATGTGGAAAATTTAACAAATGTTATTTTTGGTTACAGTTGACTCTATTCCTTGTAAATATCATAAATAAAGATGGAATAATTTTTAATGCTACTAAAACTAAAGTGGTTGATGAATGAAAAAACCTACAAAAATTACTAGGATTCATAGTTTTCTTGGAGTATCATGCTATTACCAGTAGTTTGTTGAAAACTTTTCATAGTTATCTATCCCAATAACCAAGTTAACATGAAAAGAAGTTAGGTTCATCTCAATAAAGTAATGTGATGAATATTTCCAAGAATTAAAAATAATATTAGTGATTTCTCTAGTTTTGACCCTTCCATCCAAAAATGGTGACTTTGATATCTAAAATAATGCTTCATTGAGGGATTGGGTTGTGTTTTAATATGTAATGATCTGGTAATTTCTCATACTTCACATCGATTAAAACTTTATAATAATATAATCTTACACATGACCCCAAAATAGACTATATAGTGTTTTATCTAATAATTTAGAGACATTGTTTATATAGAGTAAAGTATGAAATATATACTGATCATAAAATCCTGAAGTATATATTCCCTTATAAAGAGTTGAACATGAGATAGAGAATATGGATAGAATTGATAAAATATTATGACTTCAAAATTGTGTACCATCCAAAAAGGAAAACAGAGTATCATATTAATTTAGATGAAAATATAATAAATAATTAAGTATGTTATATCTAAGAGATGATCCTTTAGTTAATGATTTTATAGAATTTGTCTTAGAAAATTTTTCATGCGTGAGCTTCCTCAATTTTGTTTCAGGTGTTAGTACAATCATCTTTGTCATCCAGGAATAAGCAAGCTCATAATAAATTCTATAATTTATAAGAAAATGTATAATTGGTTATGAAAGTTATGTTTCCTGGATTTAATGTTACCAAATAATGTGTTTTAAGATTCAGAAAAATGTTATGTGTTTCATGTGACCCCCAATTGAAGAAAGGACTATTGAGTGAGGCTTATAGCTCTCCATTTTTGATTTATCATAACAGTAAAAAAAATGTAAAGATACCTTTAGGATCATTTCTAGTGGGAAATAATAAAGAAATATATTACTATTTTTTCTATGAAATGTTTATAAAGTTTAATGACAAATTTCAAAGGGTATACTTCATCCTTTTATAGTGACATAATGGAAGTGGGAGAATATATCCATGGATTGTGTGGTGGGATTACCAAATAAAACTCATGGTAAAAAAAATGATTTTGGGTAATTGTTTATCATTTAACAAAATCTGATCATTTTCTTCCTATTCAACATGATGAATATTTGGATCAACTTTATCAATGTTATATTAAATACGTAATTAGATTACATGGAGTATCCCTTTTTTTTATCTTATTTTGATCCCATATTCACCTATAATTTTTTTGAAATATATTCATAAATCATTGGGTACTAAATTAAAGTTTAGAACTTCCATTCATCCTCAATCTAATAGATAGTTAGAGTGAATGATTCATAATTTAGAGTGTATTATTAAATCTTATTCGATGGATTACCAGGTAAGTTGGGATCAAAATCTAGCTTTGTTTGAGTTTTCTTGTAATAATTTTTTTCATTCCATTATATAAATATAACCTTTTAAAACATTATATCAAAATTAGTTTCGGACTCTAGCTTTTTGGGGTGAAGTAAGAGAATGAAAATTCTTGGGACTAGAATTGGTAGAAGAAATGGTTCATAAGGTAAATATGATTCAACAACACATGATTATAGGTTAGAGTGGATAGAAAAGTTTTTCAGATAACCAAAGGAAAGATATTTCGTTCAAGGTAGGTTATTATGTTTTTCTTAAAATATCTCCATGGAAAAGTGTTATGTGTTTTGGTAAAAATAGAAAGTTAAGTTCATGGTTTATTGGACCAAATTAAATTATACATAATATTGGAATGGTTGATTATTGAGTGATGTTTACTTCAATTTTATCTCAAGTACATGATGTATCTCATGTTTTTTTGTTAAGGAAATATGTGTTGGATACATCACATGTTTTGAGCCCTAAAGTATTTCAGTTCCAAAAAAACATCTCTTATGAGAAACACCTATAACAGTTTCTTGACCGTAGAGAGAATGTTTTTTGTAATAAATTTATTTACCATTTTAAGGTTTTGTGGAAAACCATATGATTGAATAAGAAACATGGGAATAAGAAAATGTTGTGAAGGAAAAATATCCTCAATTGATTAAGTAATGAATAAAATTATGAAGAATAAATTTCAGTGGGAAGAATGTTAAAACTTATTAAATGTTAAAATAAAAAACTTTCATGTCTTATTAATATTCATAAAATAGATTTTATAGATCTATATTCATTATAATAATATTATTTAATTTTTCATTCAAAAGGAAAAAGATTTACTTTTAAAAAAATTAGTTTTTCATGAATTATATGATTTTATTTGAAATATTTATTTACTAATTATATAATTTTAACTTGAAAAAATAAACATCATTTTTTAATTCATTATTTCAAAATTATCTTAGGATAAGTTTTGGATAATTTTCTAAAAAGTGTTATTTTTTTAATGAATACTGAAAAATACTGATTTTTATTAAAAACTGTCTTTTCTCTTCAATTATTTACAAAGTCACATTATATTTTTGATTAGTTTTAAAATTTAATTATTCCATTTTGATTAAGAATAATCCAATAAATTTTTTTGCAATCAACACTATAATTTTACACAAATGTTTTTAGAATCAACATTAATTAAACATTTTCATTTTTTTCTTCTTCTACCTCCTTAAAATATTATTCAAACATACTTAAATAATAAAATTATTATCTTCCATGTAATAATTTGTTTTTATGTTAATTTAATAACCTATATCCATATATTTCCTACATCAAATTGGAAATGAAACCATTGTTCGTGTGTACGACAGACTACAACCTCACAAAACAATGTAATTTATTTTCCATAATTGACTCTCACAGATGGTTAAAATGATATATTTAATGTATATATATGATATTCATGAAATATTTATCATTATATAAATATAATATATCATATTTTTTCATACCTTTATATCCATTGAAAAATGGTAAAGTCGTCCGTGTGTACGTGAGGATTACCACCTCCACAAAACGACGTGATTCCTTTTTCATGACCACATTACATGGATACTATATATTAGTGTATTTAAAGAATAATTATAATATTTATGATATAATAATCATTATATAAAGATAAAATAATACTTACATATTTCCATCATAATCTTTGAAAAATGAAAACGTTACTTATACGTATGTACGGCTTACCATCTTCATGAATGTAATGTAGTTCATTTTTCAAAACCATCTTTCATGGTTGATTTTAAAAGTATAATTTTTGTATAAAAATTATAATTATTTCATGATTATTATTATATATATGATGGAAAAATGACCTCTTTGTCCATAGTCAACCTACCGAAGTCATTTTGGACATATGATCTGAATATCATCAAAATGTTTGACATGAACATAATTAATTAAGTAATTGAATATAACATGATAATAAATAAAATAAAATAAATAATAAACTTAATAAAGGTTATTAAGAAAGTAAATAATTAAAATTAGTTTATTATACATGATATAAATAACGCACGTGACAATTAAAACTCAAAGTAAGAGACACTTTTCTCAAAACCCTCATTTTATATGTTTTAAAGATTTATTTTCTAAATATTTCTCATCCATGTATATATTCTTAAAATTATTTTATGAAACTATTTTGTACATAAATTTCTTATAAATTACGTTTTACATCTCTTTTTAATTTCTTTAAAAGTTTTTAAAAAGGAATCTTTTTTCATATTTTATATGAACCATTTTGATAAAAAAGGAAAAATGAATGTTCTATTTTAATGTATACAATGTCAATAGTTTTTATCACCAAAATAACCATTATTTTATGTTTGTATTACTTTATAATATTTCCAATTTTATTCAAATATAAACCCTCTTTCCCTTTGTTCTTGGTATTTCTAAAATTGGGTTTTAATTAAATGGATATTTCTATATCTAGAAAATAAATTCTTATGGGTGTAAGGAATATTTTTATGAGTATGATGATGGAGATGAAATCTTTCATGTTTAATGATTATTTTATGGTTATTAGACATTTTTTATGATTATGGGTGAGCTCTAAATATATCATAATGATGATTTAGACCAATATAGCTCATGATGATGAGTGATCCTGATATATCTCTCTGATGTGTTGGGTAAAGGGATGGAGTTAACCATTTAGGTTTATCTAAAGAGATTATTTTAATTTACTTATTAGGTTATTCCATATGTAAGAGTGATTGTAATTGTGAAATTAAAATTATATTCCATGCTACCTACATGATTTATCTATTCTTTCTATGGGTTTTTAAATAAATCTTAGTATTTCACTAAGTAATCTAATGAGATTAAGTTTAAAGGAAAGTATATGCTACTTTTTAAGGGTGAAATGTATAAATTCTTGAAAAATAATTCATGGGTTCTTCATGATTTAAAAGAAAACTTTATGTGTTTTAGTTTACTTTTAATTTTTCTTATGAAATTTTTTATAAAAATATTTGGGTAGAGAAGTTGATTTTCTTTGTAAGAAAATATTTATTTTATATTAAAAGTTTATTATGAAAAAAGAAAATTTTTATGAGTAGTCATGGAAAATGGGTTTATTTATTTTTTTATATGTACCTTACTAAAATTTGTGTGATCATTCCACATTTTAAAATGTTTTTTGTGGGGTTTTAATGATTATTAGGGACAAGGATGAGGTCATGATGAAAATTGAGAATGTGTGTCATAAAAATGAAACTTGTTTTATCTTAAAAGTTTTGTTTTGTAGGTAAAATGGAAACTAAGTTGAAGTATACACTTTTTGACATGATATTTATTTATGTAAGGGTGATTAACTTATTCTCTAAAACTTCAAATGTAAAAGATCTCAAAAAATGAGAGAAATTTAATTCTTTTCTAAAGAATCGATTTTATGGATTGTTTAAGGTTGGGTCCTTATATTATCAACATGTCTATCTCACTCGTTCACCTCCTATTTTAGATATTTACATCTAATGAGAGTTATATATTTAGGATATCAAGTATCTTATTATAGAAAATGAGACCATGAATTCTATTTTGGATTTCATATATCACTAGTAGATGGAATCGAATTAGTTGAGGGTGGAAATACATCATATAATAGAAGCATTATCTATAGTGTCATTCCTAATTAATGAGGTGGGTACAATTGGAAATAGTTTCAAACATATTTTTATCATTTCTAGATAAACGTATACATTATTGTAATATATATTTTTATTTAAAATTATTTTAAAATTTAGTATATTATTTTCATACATATACATTTTTTATAAAAATGTAAAAAAAAATCTATTCCATTATAATCAATAATTCCTGGAATTACCACCTTTAAATACTGCTTACCATGAATATTATGGGTTTCTGATATTATCGATTAATGATTTTATGTTAGAATATTTTTGTTATTTTTTGATGACTGCAAAAAAGTCATGTGGGATTATATAATAACTATAATGAAGAAGGATATCATAGAATGAGTTGTTGATATGATACACATTGAAGTGTTTCAAGTCTTTAAAATGTAAGATTATTTATATATTTATATTTATACCATGTATTATATTTAATTTATATTGTATTTATATTATTTATTGAATATGTATCTTCATACACTTTTCATCCAAACTAACAAAACTTCCAGATTTATGTATCGATATTTCATTTCACCATAAATGAAAATGTTGAGACTTGGAGAAATAATTAAATAGGACTCTCAAAGATTTATAATGGAATATATACAATGTTAGATATTTCTCTATCTTGAGATATATAAAAACATATTTCTTATAATTCACTTTGAATTATAATTTTATTAAAATTGGATTGTTTTTATTTCAGTGAGCGTAGGGTGTTGTGTGTTTCTTAACTTCTAATAAACATTTTTAATCTATTAAGAACATTACTAAGTACTGTGTCTGAAGAGTTTTAAAATATATTGGAATGTTAAGTTAAATTTTTTATTAGTTGGATAATTTTATAAATTATTTTTTTATTTATTATTTTAACATAAAATTCTAGAAAATAATATAAATACTTCCAAATAAAACATTTATAAAAAAGAATTAAACCAAACAAAATATATTTTTTCACATATGTGTCTTTTATTTTGTTAAAACCTTTGTTTAGTAATTTATTAAAAAATTATTTATAATTTTAACTTTCTCTTTTTAAATTAAAGCATCATTATAAAGGTAGAAAAATATAGTGTGGTTAACATGTTTTTTAATTTATGTATAAAATATTAATAATCAAAGACACTATATATTTTAAAAAAAATAACTTTATCATATTTTTTCTTTATATAATATAAATTATTTTTAATTTTATAATTTATTTAATAAAATATTAGTTTTTTTATAACACCACATTTTATTATGTGAATGACTTGAACCACAAAAGAGGATTATGGATTTATTATTTTTCTAAATTAACTTATTATTAGTTATTTTCTTTAAATCTATATGATAAATATTTTGTTTTAAAAATTTGATATATATTTTAATTCATATATACAATTCATATTTTTATTATTAAATATTTTTTAGTGTAAAAAATGATGCCATTTTACATTAAAAGTTATTGTGTATTTTTGTGGTTTGATTTATAAACTTCCAACTACTAAAAAATAACTCCTTCAAATTAGTTATTTAAATTTCCAAACTGAAAGGTATATAACATCGATGTTTCATGTTGTTTATTTCAATAATTGATAAGAAAGGGTGTGGGTTTTTTTAGAAAAAAAACTCAATTGATGTCAATTACTTGTAGTAGTTGATGTCAAATAAGAGATACCACAATGTTTATTTATATTAATCGGCATGGTAAACCATATTTTCTCCTAAATTTTGTATTTAGTGACCATTTTCCCTGATATTTAAATAATAGTGGTATTAAATCATTTTCAATATTATTTTTTTATAACCATAATTAAAAATATATCTACCATATCACTTGAAAACGAATTGTTTGATAACTGGTATAAAAAACTAAAAATTGCTGACATAAAAACCTAAAAATACATTAATGAGATGAAGCTCATGCTTAAGTGATCACATGGAGGTGTAATTCTTCAATCATTCTCATTTGTGGTTAAATCAGTACATGGTGGTATCAAGTAATTATAGTTTCACATGGAGTATAAAATGAGTCTAATCTTCTTCAACATATTTGTATCAATAATCATACCAATAAACTTTTATAAAAGAGTTAATTATTTTTGAAATATAAACAAAATCAAATAAAAGTGATCAAATAAAAATAAAAAAAAACATTTATTAATGAAAAATTATTAAAAAAAATTAATAAATCAAAAAGTGATTGGATTAGAATTTTATGGTTCCAATGATCATCATTCATTGAGGGTGTATAGTGAATATGGTGTTCTATTGGAAATTTACAATTTCAATTTTAAAATTGTTTTATACATTAAATTAAAAAGTATAAACAAAATGTAAATTAAAAACTGAAAATGAATTATTAAGATAGTATCAAAATAGAAGAAAGCATTGTTAGGGAGTTCACGCTTCAATTCACTATCAAAAAATATGTATAAGTTTGTTTTTGATTAAATAAATAAGACTGGAGTATTTTTTTAGATTCAAATTGGTTCTCTATCCATCCCATTTATATCACTTATCTGACTAGACCACCAGTCAGTAAATTGGTTTTCTAACTGGAATGATCCATTAAGATTTTATTACCTTAAAATTAATTCAATTCAAAGTGAGGAGAATTGATCCAAACTCTAATGCAGTCTAATGGATCAGACCAGGTCATAAACTCCACTAGTCAAACCACTCAATCTAGATCAGGTTAAAAAATAATGGAGTAAATTTCATGTCTGTTAAACATTTTTTTTTTGTAATTTCAAAGACAAAATGTTTTATTTTGAGGACATCATCATTATATATAAATTAATTATAATGCAATTTATTTTTTAAAATGATAAAAAAATTATAAATCTAGATATTTCAATAAAAAAAGGTTGTATCATAGATGTAAGTTCACAAAAAAATATCTTATAATCAAAAAAGAGATAATTGAACATTGTCTATTAATTCAACTCAATAATAAAAATGTTTATCAATGCATAGAACCAAAATTTAATCTAGAAACAACTGATTTATCTTTGGAAATTAAAGGACTCTAATGAGAAAGAACAATTTTATAAATTCATGTTCTCACATTTCTATATTCATCCCTTAAAAACCAATAAAAATATATCTATATAATCCAAAAATTATAGAGTTAGTATTAAATTTTACAAAAACCTAATGATGGTGGGATTTAACAAGAGTTTTAATTATTTTCTTGACTTAATGAAAATCAACCTTTCTCTTCCACAAAATATCAAGCATACATGACATTTGATAGATCCTAATATCATTAAGAATAATATTCTACTAAAAATTGGTTTCATTTAGCTTCATAAAGATAAACTAAGAGAGAATACATGTTTCTTGAAACCAACTTTTTTATCATTTGATAAAATCCAACAAATATGGTTTGTTATGCATATCATTAGTCTAATAGGGTGTTGAAAAATATATTTACTGTACTTATTCAAAATATTCTAAACTTTCATGTACTTGAACACAACATTCACAATAATCTCTATAGCCTCCAAGAATAGAGGACATGATTCATTAAAAACAATGTCTTTTGAAAAGTAAATTTAGTAGGAAGAATATCCTTGATTATTTCCACCATTAACCTTTGAGAATATCAATTTTGAAAAAAAAATATAAATATATTCAAATGATGAAATATTATAGTTCATCACCAAACCATAAGTTTATTAAATAATATAAAATCCACTCTTAGTAAAATCCCAGAAATTTTTATCTACAAAATTCCATAAATAATTATAATTCTCAAGGTTATATGTGTGTGTGTGGTAATGTTATTTCAGATTTTAAAAATTGTACTTTAATAAATAAATAAAACATAATTAATTAATTGTTTAAAAATATAGTAACTATAAAAAATAGGTGCAGTAAACTTGAATTATAACTAAAGGTGAAATGAACAAAAGATTTACTATTTTACCTATAACCATACTATTTTTTATTTTTTAATAAGATTTTTTCGCATATTTTATAATTACTATAGATTTAATCTCATATTTCAAGGAATAAAACCATAATTAATTTAACATTATAATATTTTTATGAAATTTTATTTAGTATATATGGTTATCATAGTAATAAAATAATTATATGACTCCTCATTTCCCAACACAACCCTTCATTTGGCCAACCCTTTATTTTCTCCAATCATTGTATTTGGCATAGAGATAGGGTTTGTTATTAACTATTGATTGCAACATCATATATCCTATATGTAAGGAAGCATGTTAATGTAGAGTAACTTTTGGCCTTCTATATTTTCTTATCTTCTTATCTACCTCTTTCAAATTATCATTTTCATCCACCATTGCCATCATGAATATTTGATTCCATGTTTCGTCAATGTTTTGTTTCACCAATGATGGATCATGTATTTCTAATTTCTAAGTTCCTTACATTTTCATTTGGTGTTTGATCTATTTTACAACATGTTATCTGTATAAGCGTCATTCATTCAAAGTGGTTAGTAGATAATGGAAATAAATCTTATACTCAAGATCATGCTTTGTCCTTGATATTCTTTCTCCATAACCTCTATGTGAAAGGAATATAATCTAACACCTTGTATTTTATAGTAAAATATTCTATGTTTTGGAGTAAAATACACCATGTGGAAATTCATGGCTCATGAAGCATCCTCATTTAATCTTATGAAACAATTAATTAGTTATAGTAGAGAATATTCTACCCATTTAATCTTATGTAACTAAAGGATATACTCATACATTTATGAAATGTATGAGTAAATTCATGTCTCAGTAAGAATCCCCATATCCTATATAAATAATTATTATCCATGGGAAGTGTGTGTTCAATCTTCTAAAGTGATCACTAGTTGAAACTCTTCCCTTCCCAAAGATTTCATATTCTTTTATTCCTTGTTTTTAAGATAATAGCTTGGTGTGAAGAATTGGAAGAATATACCCCAAGTTTTTGGGTGATTTAGTAAATTATTTGTATACACCCCAGAGGGAAGATAATTATAGTTGTTCTTAAAGGTTCCAAACATTGTGAAAGTGCCTATTTGGGTCATTCCAAACTCATATTTTGTTGAGTTCAATGGAAAATCAGCAATGTAAATTATAGTGAAGTCCATGAAAAAAAATGTTTCCAAATAATGTTGAAAAATAATTCTGTAACTAAGATAGGATATTTTTCATAATAAATTTATAATTAATTCATTAATAAGAAGAAATAACTCTGTATTGAGTTATTTATTATATGAAGGTTGCAAGATCTTTTGTCCAGGTGGGATTTTTAAAATTCAAGAAGTGTTTGAATTTTACTACAAGTGGTCAGGTCAATTTGAGAACTAGGATTCAGAACAAAGTTATGAGACTTAAAACACCTCAAGAGGGGAGTTGTAAACATTAATAGAGGCTCAGGGTGTCTTCTTAGGTGTTCTGAGGAGGTGGGTGGCTACAGTAGCAATGTCATTGACTAGCCAATGAAATTTTTAGGGGGGAAGTTAAAATTTCACCCCATGATTATTTATAGAGGAACCCCTCCCCCCATATTCCTCCCATTATTCTCTCATGTATCTAGAAGTGATCTCCCCTTTGACCTCCCTTAGTTTTCCCTTGTAAGGGGTGTATTCGTGGGAATTTTTTATTGCGACTAAAGGTACAAATGCCTCTTTTCCCTCCTATATCTTATCTTCATCTTCCCACATTTTTTATATCATTTATGTCTAGGTTGGAAATTATGATTTCACTTTTGGGTGGTGAAATCACCTATTTTGGTTGGGGATATCATGAAAAAAAGGAAGAGGACATCCTAAAAAAATCACTTATCACTGCTTTTCAAATCATCAAAAATACATCACATCATGGGTTTTTATTTAGTTTTTCATAAAAAATGAAATTGTTTGACAAGGGAATTGGAAATATTGGTTGATTGTTTTACTCATATTGGGTTTGTGGGTTTATCAGGGGTGTTCATCACCCTGTTACTTAAAGATATTATGATCATAGGATGTCCAGTGAGTTATCTGCCTTTATACCATATTGTATATAAATTAATTAATTAATTATAATTATATAATTGTTTCATGTGGACTGTTGGCATGATTTAGTTCCTCTAAAAGATGGATAATGGCCAATTGATCTTGGAAAGGTGTGGATGAGCCTTGGTAGCTACTTTCGGAACTTTAAAATAAAATTGAAAAGCTTTCTGAAGGTAAGTTGTCTATTGTACATTCCCCTTAGATAAATTTATTATGAATATGCGGTATGTGATATTCATGGGTCTTTCCATTGATGACGAGAGACCCTTATGCCATAAATACCTGACACTAGTTACCTAGAGTTGGTGCATCATTTTATTACATTGGCATGATCACAAGAAATCAACTCCTAAAAGATTGATCAATTTAGTAGCCTTGGAAGACCTAGATACAAATATAAGTTTTACATTAAATCATAAAATGAAAAACAACATAACATATCATTTAGAGAACATTAGTATCACTTATACTATCCATGTAGGTCAGTCATAATATGATTCTTCATATCCTATGGAAAAATGAAAAATGAGAAAAGTGCAAGCTCAGATGCTCAGTAAGGATAAAAAAATATAGCGGAAGCTAAAATAAATAAGCATAAACTTTAACAGAAATGTGTAAAACTAAAACACAGGCCTTTTAAACATAATATTCAATATAATATGGCAATAATAAATCAAGAAACCCCATTTAAACATTCTCAGTAATATTTTACTAGTCAAATAATCACATGTAATATCAATAACTAATCTCATAATGTTGGAATTCGTAATATTGGACATCATAACCATACCATAAAGTCCTCGTGCCAAGACTATACATAACCATACCGTCAAGGCCTTGTTTCAAGACACTAGTTTGTCTCATGAGACCTACTGATGCATCGAGGGGCTATAGCGGGCCCCACATATCACTTACTAATTCCAATGCATTCCTCATATTAAAAGGGTGAAACAAAACAAAAACATTCATATTAAAACTAGCATACGAAATATTAATACATTAAACATAAACCATGAATGGTATAAAAATAGTACATCCATTTTCAATCATATCATAAATCCTTCAATAAAATATGGAAGATTGTATCATAATAAATCAACCTAAATAAAGCAAACAATTAAACAAAGGATGTTGACATAGATGAAAATAATCTAATAAAAGCATTAAAACTCTTTGAGATAAATATCCCTTTTTACTTTGAAAGGTCACATATTTATAAAATAAAACATTTCTTTTAAAAATAACCTTGTAAGATTGTATGGGAATCTTCAAAAATTTAAATTTCCATGATGATAGAAATATCCTCTCATGCTATATAAGTTAAAAAACATTTTTCCATAATTTTTCATAAAGATCATAAAGTGCCTCATTTCGAAAATAACAGAAAGATTACTTTCAAAAAATTTTATAAAAATTATAACATGGGTAAAAATGACTTTAAAAAATCTTCAATAACATTTTGAAATACATTTTAAGAAACATGGACATGGATAATAAATATGTCCCAGTAGATACTTACATATAAACAACCTCGAATAACAATGAGGTTGTGAAATTAACTCTTACCTTGTAATTTCATTTAGTTTAGGGTGCGTTAAACTCTTGTATAATGGTTAAATAATGTTATTAAATTATTCCAGGACTACATACATATTTATTATATCATATATGATACTATTATATCATATTTTTAATAATATTTTAGTATTACCATTGTTTCCGGTGTTAACTACTTCATTTTCTCATTCCTATTTTGTTGTGTAAGTCATGTTTGTTATGAATAGGATGTATTAGATTCACATCCAAAATGAAATTAATTACTTAAATATTATATTTAATCATATTATAAATTTTATATTCATTCTTAAATGGTTAACATGGAGAATGAATCTCCCCGCATCATGGAGATGGTAGGTCATACGTACACACGAGCGATAGTATCATTCTCTTGATAATTAAATGGTATGAAATTGGATGGTATATTAGTTATAAAAAATCATAATCACTTCATATTAATTATTTATATTCATTATACTCATCATTATACCCATATAAATAAAGTAATGTTGAATAAAAAATTACACCACGGCATGGAGACGCTAAGATGTACGTAGGCAAGAATGGTGATATTATTATTCATAGGATGGATAAAAGGATAAATGTGGTTTTAAAATAATTATAATAATATATAATCATGTATTTTATATTGTATTTATTACTTTATTGTGGAAATAAAATAGTAAGGGGAAGTATAATAAGGAAATAACTTCGAAAAAGTTGATAAAACAATTACCTCTTTTTTAGGTATCTTCTTTTGATTTGAACAAAAGGACTCGTTAGGTTGGATTTCTACCCAAAAAAAAGGCCTCTAGTATGATGTGAGGTAATTTTGGAGGATAATGGGAAGCTTTTTTATGAGCCAAATGTCTTTAGAGTTGTTAATAAAAGATAATGATATGTTCCCTTTTATAAGAGAGTGGAGGGGTGCTTTTGGAAACTCCAAAATGATTAAAATAATATAATTTTATTTTCAGTTCCAAATAGATCCAAAGTGATTTATTTCTAGGATAATATTAGTATGGGTATAAATACTTTCAACCAATTAATTTTATACATGTTCAGGTCACAAAATTAACCTCATCTTTTGGCTTTAACCCTTAGTTAAATAATTTATCTTTTACCATGACAGCTTATATTTTTACACTGTAGGGTTTATATAGTTATTATAAAATGAAAAAAATCCCAATTGGATAATTTATGACATAATTAACATGATAAAAGTTATTTGGAAAAAAGTTATATTTTTTATGACTTTTATATCATCTAATAAAATAGTATTTATTTTAAAATGTCATTTATATCAATTTTGATACTATTAGATACATGATTTTTTTTAAAGTTGTAAAAACAAGATTCCTTAAAAAACTACTTTTAATAATCCCTAATATGTAAATTTCATCCAAAAAAATATTTTATGGAATCAAATGTTTCAAATTATATTTATTTTCATATTATTAATATCATTTAATTGATTCTTGATTTAATAAATCAATTACTCCATCATCATTGTGTTATAATTAAATTTATTTATTTAATATTTAAAAATTATAAATAAATTATAATTATGTAGATAAATGTGTTTTATTTATAATGAATATTTATATTCTAATTTATATTATATATAACCCTATATTAAAAATGATTTAGCTATCAAAAATTGAATATGATATTTTTAACTCTTATTTAAATAAAATATAATAAATGTAATAATCTTACAAAAGTGGATAAAAAAGATCATATTTTAGACCTAAGGTTGATTTTGGTCGAAACATAGTTATACAATGAAATTATTACATGTGTTATGGTAATTTTATATTATTATAATATTATTTTTATCTTCGATTACCCTATTTACCTTTAATTGTGGTAAATAAAATTCAAAAGTTACTATTCCCCAAAAATCATTTTGATCCTATTAGACCAAATTTTAACTACTAATTAGAACCATGTATGTACATTTTTTAAAATTCAATTCACAGAAGTGGTAAAATTATGTTTAATGATAATCTGTAGATGTGGTTAGAAGGCAGGTAAAAGAGATGTTGGAAAGTTCTATAAATTTTTATATCTAATTCTGTTATAAAAATGATTAAAATGACCTAAATTAGACTAATATATTTATTATTTATCTATTTTTAATTTAAAATAAATTTAAATTAAAATAATTATTTAAATGAAGAAGTTGTTTTTTATCTACAATAAAGTATTTTTCACTATTCATCAAAAAGTGAACCTTTTCAGAAAATTACCAAAATTTCACCCTAAGATAATTTTGATATTCCAAATTAAAAAATGAAGACTATTTAAAAAACAAAATTTATAAATTTTAACATGTGGTTAATACTATTCATAATCACTTTTTAAGTGGCTAGTTTTATAGGTCGTGGTGCGCTCGAAATTGGTGTTTTGTGCAGCGTAATCTATTGAATTATTTAAATAAAAGTGTACCATGGAAGATTGGGGTGTTACATTCTTCCATCCTTCAAATTATTTTGATCCTCAAAATTTCTATAATATTAGTTCATAAAAATATTTCGGTGGTTCTTCATCATAAGTTCTTTAGGTTCCCATATCGCATCTTCCATTTTATGGTTTCTCCAAAAAAACATTTACTGGATGAGTCGTCTAATTTCTCAAAACTTGTTCTATGGTATCAAGAATCCTGATAGGATCTTCACAATAATACAAATAAAGTTTCAGTTCTATTTCTTTATAACTGAGTATATGTTTTGGGTCTAGCCTGTATTTCTTTAACAGTGATACATAGGACACATTATGAGATTTAGAGAGACTTGTAGGCATTGCTAAATAGTAAGCTATAGCTCCAATTCATTCTATAATTTCAAAAGGTATCATGTACATGGGACTTAATTTACCCTTCTCACTGAATCTTATAGAACCCTTCCATGGAGATACCTTCAAGAAAACGTGATCTCCTAATTGAACTTCTAAATCCTTCCTTCAGTTATCAGCATTGATATTTTTTCTACTTTGAGATTCTCTGATGTGGGTTTGAATAGTAATTAACTTTTCTATTGTTTCCTCAACAAGTTATGGGCCTAAAAGTTTTCTTTCACCAACATCAGCCCAATAAGTTGGTGTATGACATCTTTTTCCATATAATGCTTCATACAGAACCATCTAAATACTTGAATAGAAGATATTGTTATAGGAAAATTCTAATATAGGTAAATACTGATACCACATACCTTGAAAGTCAATTGAGAATGATCTCAACATGTATTATAAAGTTTGAATATTCTGTTCTAATTTTCCATCAGTTTTATGGTGGTAGGAAATGCTCAAATGAAGTTTAGTATCTAGGGATTTTTAAAAAAAAATCCATAATCTTGATGTAAAATGGGGATCACAGTTAGAAAATATAAATAGGGTTACACCATGAAGTCTTACAACTTCATTAATATATTGTCTTGTTAAACATCCAAGTTGTAAATCTTCTCTTATAGTAATAAAATGTGTTGATTTGGTAAGATGATCAATAATAACCCATATCAAATCGTTTTTCTGAGATTCTTTGTTTTCTCAATGAGAAAGTCCATCGTAAAATCATCCCATTTTCATATAGGTATAGGAATAGGTTGCATGACTCCTCTAGGATGTTGTATTATAGCCTTCTCCTATTGAGAAACCAAACATCTCGACACATAATCATAAATATCCCTCTTTATGTTGTCCCACCAAAACTTTTCCTTCAAATCTCTATACATCTTAGTGCTACCAGGATGTATAGAGGAATTGGAGCTATGAGCATTATCCAATAATTCCATTTTTAGCTCAGGTATATAAGGAACACAAAGCCTCTTTCCAAATTTCAAATTTCCATCTTCAAATAGGAAGTCAATTAATCTCCAGTCATTCATATCCTTAATTTTCTTTTCAAACTCCTCATCATCAGTTTGAGAAATTTTTATCCTTTCCGATAAATATTATTTGGTAACCATTTGAAAAATTAGTTATGTTTCACCTTCCATGATAATTCCCATGTCCATATTTACTAAATACATGAACATAGGATCCCTTTCAACTCTCATTTTGTTCGTAATTCCATGATTCTTTCTGCTCAAATAATCCACCATCTTATTTGCCTTCCCTAGTTGTAAGTGTACTGTGAAATCATAATCCTTTAGTAGTTCAATCCATCTCCTTTGTCTCATGTTGAGTTATTTTTGTGATAAAATATATTTCAAACACTTTTTATTAGTATATATCTCACATATTTCACCATATAGATATTGTATCCATATCTTTAGAGAAAATATTACTTCAGCTAAATCAAGATCATGATTTGGGTAGTTTTGTTCATGAATTTTTAATTTCCTTGATGCATAAGTAATAACTCTATCATTCTGTATAAGGACACAATCAAGTCTTTTCCTTGATGCATCACTATAAATCACAAACCCATCATTTCCAGATAGTAAAATATATATAGGATCATTGAATAATATTCTCTTTAATTCTTCAAAACATTCTTCAAACTATTTTTTTCAAATGAATTTAACCCCTTTACATGTGATCTTGGTTAATAGGTTATCCAATCAGGCAAAAATTTGGACGAAATGCTGATAGTAACCTCCTAAAAAATAAAAATGTGTACATCATTTATGCTCATCAGTGCTGGATATTCTTATATTGACTTTTTCTTTGAATGATCAACAGATATTCCATCGTTAGAGATAATATGGCCAAGAAAATAAATTTCCTAAATCCTGAATTCACACTTTCTAAACTTCCCATATAGCTCACTTATTCTAAGAGTCTTCAGAACAATCCACAAGTAGTTCTATTGGTCTTCGTAGCTTTTAGATTATACCACGATATCATTAATAAATACTACAACAAAATCATCAAGATATTACTTGAACACTATATTAATTTGATCCATGAAAATAAAGGGTGCATTAATCTATCCAAATGAAAATATTGTAAACTCATAATGTCCATACCTGGTTTGGAATGCTATCTTTAGAATATATTCCTTCTTTACACACAACTAATGATATCTATAATTAAGCTCGGTGTTCAAAAAATATTGAGCTCCATGAAGTTGATCAAACAAATCATCAATGTGAGGAAGAGGATACTTGTTATTTATTATAATAGCATTGATCTCTCTATAATCAATGCACAGCCTCATTGATCCATCTTTGTTATTAATAAATAGAACTAGGGCTCCCCATGGATAAACAATAGGGTGAATAAATCCCCTATTAATAAAATCTTCTAGTTGTTTCATCAGCTCTAATAATTCCACTATACCCATTCTATTGGGAGTATTTGATATTGGTCTTTCATCAAGGATTAAATCAATAAAAAAACTCAACTTCATGCTCTAGGGGTGTTTAGGTAAATCTTAAATAAAAACATAAATTTATACCTTTAAAATAGGTATGTCCTTAATTTGAATATTACCACTTTCATCCCTAGATGTTACTTTCTCTTCCTCCCCAAGAATCTCATTTAGTAGAGCTATTAGGGGTGGATTTTGATAAGAATTAGAATATGGAGTTTCTGCACTAAAGATAATTGATTCTATATCTTCCTCACAAATCTTAACTTCCTTTATCTTGTAATATATTTTTGCATCATATTTTGATATCCAATCCATACTGAGGATTATATCAAATTCTACCATAGGTATGATGATAAAGTCAGCAGATAAAGCACGTTTATATTCAATAATGGGAACTTCTTGAGACATATTTGTTGCAATGAGTCTTCCCTTAGGGGTTTTGACTGACAACTCCCTTGTTAATATGAATTGTAAATATCTAATTTTTAAATCAAACTAAGAATATATAAGTGAATGTGATGATCCGAAATCAAAAAAAAAGATTTAGATAAATTTGAGGAGATAATTAAAGTACCTTACAAAACATCATTAGAAACTTCAACCTCAGTAGTTTTGATCACAATATCTTGGCCTTGATCCCTTGGCCTTTTTGGGTAAAGTTTCGTTGATGCTTAGGATAATAATTTTCATAATGTCCCACATATTTACAATTGTATTATTGAATATTGGTAGCTTCTTTCTTCCCCTTACAATCACTATCTTGGTGGCCTTTTTCTCCACACTTGTAACAAACTCTCATTACCTTTAGGCAAGTACTGGGGTGTTTCTTTCCATAATTATTACAGGATAAAAATTAAATGTTTACCTTATTCTCCTAATTTCATTTTCAAGAGTTTTCATTGGCCCTATTTTTCTCTTACTTTAAATACATGAGACTATATCTTCGTACGATGAGAAAGATTTTGAGACCATTTCCCATAAGAGTAAAGGTTTTAACCCCTAAAATAATCAATCAATATTATTTCATGGGTAACATATGTAGTATAAAACATTCATTCATAACCTTGTGAAGTTAACCTCACACTTTGTAACATTATTATCCTCCTTTTACCTTAGACTCAGAAATTACCTTTCTGTATCAGCTCATTGTTCACGAGGAAAGTATTTTTCTAAGAAAATTTCTTTAAACTCCCTCTATTATATATTTGATACTTCTTCATCCTAATTCATGTTTTGAATTAATGACCACCATTTATTTGTATCTTCTAAGAAATGATAAACTACCATGACAACTTTTTCCCTTTCATTACTACCAAAATCTAGAAATATTTTCTCTAAGGAAATTATCCATTTCTCAACCACAAATGGATTTTTATTTCCATTGAATGTTAGTGGTTTTTGTCTCATGAGGCGATCTAACATTGATCCTCTCCATTCTGGATTAGGGTGCTTCATATGGGTAAGATTATTATTTATAGCCTAAGTCAGTTATCCCAGTATGGTTATAAGTTTTTCAGCACCAGTTGTAGCTCCTAC
Source organism: Viscum album (assembly GCA_963277665.1). Lineage (NCBI taxonomy): Eukaryota > Viridiplantae > Streptophyta > Magnoliopsida > Santalales > Viscaceae > Viscum > Viscum album. The sequence continues at coordinate 209,813,482 of OY728155.1, read as the reverse complement.
TCCAACATCATTATCCTACATAGGAGGGAAATCCCAAAATTTATGACATGCATTGATACGATTTTGATTTTTTCCACTAGGATCCATTTCAAACAATGGAATTCACTAGATCAGGTTGTGAATCATAATTCATAATTCCAAACAAGTAAAAAACTTAAAATAAATTTAAAATTTTATGCAAATCTAATATGTAATCATAAAAATTGTTTCTTTGGGTATATATTTACTCATAAATACTTCATAATAATTTTTAAATAAAATGTGAGTTATCCTAATCATATCCCCTAGGAGTGTCAAACCAAGTGTTTAGTAAGGCATGTTGTCATGTACCAGGTTACCCCGAGTCAGGCTCAGAACACCTTGTTGGAGTTATTACTCTTAGGTACATCTATGCCAAAACTATGCCCACTTATAGTATCCAGATAGGGATGTATTACTAGGAAGACCTAAATAATCACTATTTTACCAACATCCTAGGGTGTCCTTATACACTTATCCTCAAAGTCTATTTTAGGGTAATGTTCCCTTATCAAAAATTTTCTAAAAATAGTTTCCAATGTTTGTATTAAAATTCCTTTGATACCAGCTATAGTGACTCTAGCCTAGTTACCTAGAGTTGGTGCATTATTTTATTACATTAGCATGAACACATAAAATCAAATCCCAAAGGATTTTTCAGTTTAGTAGCCTTGGAAAAACTAGATACAAACATAAGTTTTACATTACATCAAGAAATGAAAATAAACATAAAATATCCTTTTAAAAATATTCATATCTCTTAGAATATCCTTTTAGGTCAGTCATAATATGATTTTTCACATTCTGGGGAAAATGAAACATAAGAAAGGGGTGATATCAGATGATCTATAGGTGTAAATAATGAAGAGTAAGCTATAATAAATAATAATAAAATATTATAGAAAGGTATAAAACAAAAATGTGAGCCTTTTAAACATAATCTTCAATAAAATAGGCAAGAATAAATCAGATTATTCCATTTAAACATTCTCAGGGATACTCAAATTTTGGAATAATCACATGTAATATCAATAACTAATCTCATAATAAGGGAATGCATAATTCCAGACATCATAACCATATCATCAAGGCCTCATGCCAAGACTATACATAACCATACCATCAAGTCCTCATTACAAGACACTTTTTTTCTCATGAGACCTACTGATGCATTGAGGGGATATATTAGGCCCCACCCATCACTTAATAATTCCAATGCATTCCTAATATGAAAAGGATGAAACATAACATAAATATTAGTATTAAAAGTAGAATATGAAATGTAAATACATTAACCATAAACCATGAATGGTATAAAAATATCACATCCACAGTCAATCATATCATAAAACCTTCAATACAATAAGGATGATTATATCATAATAAATCAACCTCAATTAAGCATACAATCCAAAAAAGGATTTTGACATAAATGAAAATAACCTAATAAAATCATTAAAATTATTTGAGATAAATATCCCTTTTTACTTTGAAAAAGTCATGTATTTATAAAAGAAAAAAATTATTTTAAAAACTACCTTATAATATTATAGGGGAATCTTCAAAACGTTAAGGCATCATAATATCATAAATAGTCTCTCATTCCATATAAGTTAAGAAACATTATTTCCTTAATTTGTCAAAAATGTCATAAAGTGCCTCATTTGGAAAATGTCAAAAATATTCCTTTCAAAACATTTTATAAAAATTAAATAATAGGTAAAAATTAATTTAAATAATCATCAATAATATTTTGAAATACATTTTAAAAAACAAAGACATCGATGATAAATATGTCTCATTAGATACTTATGTATATACAACCTGGGATAATAATGAGATTGTGAAATTAACCCTTACCATGTACTTTACTTTAATATAGAGAGTTCTAAACTCCTGTATAATGGTTAAATAATTTTATTAAATTATACCATGACCATATCCATATTTATTATATCATATATTATCCTCTTATGTCATTTTTTTAATAATATTTCAGTATTATCATTGTTTCGGGTGTTAACTACTTTGTTTTCCCATTCAAATTTTATTATGTAAGTCATGTTTGTTATGAATAGGATGTATTTGATTCATATACATACTAATATTAAGTCCTTAAATATTATATTTAATCATATTATAAATTTTATACTCATTATTTAATGGTTAACTTGGAGAATGAATCTCACCATGTCATGGAGACGATAGGTCGTACGTACGCACAAGCGACAGTATCATTCCCTTAATAATTAAATGGTATGGAATCAGATGGTATATTAATTATAAAGAATCATAATAATGTCATATTCATTATTTATATTTATTTTACTCATCATTATACACATCCAAATAAAGTAATGTTGAATAACAAATTACACCACGGGGCGGAGACGGTAAGTCGTACGTATGCACGCATGGTGATATTGTTATTCGTAGGATGGATCAAAGGTGGAATATAGTTTCCCCATAATTATGATAAAATCGCATCATGTTTATGATACTATATTTATTAATTTATTATGTAAATAACATGGTAAGAGGAAGTATAATAAAAAAAGAAATTTGAAAGGGCTGATAAAACAATTACCTCTTTTTCAGGTATCTTCTATTGATTTGAACAAAAAGAATCTTTATGTTAGATTTATTCCCAAATTAAGGCCTTAGGATGATGTGAGAGAATTTGGGAGGAAAATTGGGTAGTTTTTTTCCGAACTAAAAAGATTTAGAGGTTTGACTAAAAGATAAGGAGAGGTTCCCTTTTATAAGAGAGAGGAGGGCCACTTTTGGAAACTTTAATATTATTAAAATAATATTAATTGATTTTCATTTTAAAATAGCTCTAAAGTGAATTATTTCAAGGATAATATGAGTATGGTTATAAATCCTATAAACCGGCCATAAAATTAACCTTATCATTTTTCATTAACCATTAGTTAAATAAATTAACTTTTACCGTGACAACTTGTTTTTTTACACTATAGAGTTAATATAGTTACTATAAAATACCAAACGAACACAAATAGGATAATTTATGAAATATTTTAAACTATCCAAGTTATTTGGATAAAACTTAGATTTTATTACTTTTATTTCATTTAATAAAATAGTATTTATTTTAAAATATCATTTATGTAAATTTTGATACTATTCAATACATGGTTTTTGTTAAAGTCATAAAAACTCGATTTCTTTTAAAAAACTACATTAACTCATCCCTAATATGTCAATGGTACTCAAAAAATTTGGGTATGGAATCAAATGTTTCAAATTATATTTATTTTAATTTTATTAATATCATTTATTTGATTCTTCCATTAATAAATCAATTACTACATCATCATTGTGTCACAATTAAATTTAATTATGTAATGTATAAAAATTATAAATAAATTTTCATAATGTAGATAAATTTATTATATTTATAATTAATATTTATATTTGAATTTATATTATGTATAACTCGACATTAAAAATAATTTATTTATCAAAATTTTAATATGATATTTTTAACTCTTTTTTAAATAAAATTTAATAAATGTCTTAATCTAACACAAGTGTCTTAAAAGGAATCATATTTTTGACCTAATGTTTATTTTGGTCGAAACATACTTAGATAATGAAATTATTACAAATGTTAGGGTAATTTTATATTATTATAATATTAGTTTTAACTTTAATTACCATATTTACCTTTAATAGTGGTAAATAAAATTCAAAAGTTACTATTCATAAAAAAAATTATTTCGATCCTATTAGACCACTTTTTTCATACTGATGACTACAATGTATTTCAATTTTCTGAAATCCGATTCACAGAATGGGTAAAATTATATTTAATACTAATCTGTAGATGTGGTTAAAAGGCGGGTAAAAGAGACGTTTGAAAGTTCCATAAATATTTATATATAATTATATTAAAAAAATGATTCCAATGACCTAAATTACACTATTATATTTATTATATATCTATTTTTATATTAGAATAAATTTAAATTAAAATAATTACTTAAATGAAAAAGTCAGTTTTTATCTACAATGCAATATTTTTCACTATTCATCAAAAATTGAAACTTTTCATAAAATTTCCAAAATTTCACCCTAGACTAATATTTATATTATAAATTCAAAAATTAATTCTATTTTAAAAAAATAAAATTGTATAAATTTCATAATGTGGTTAATACTTTTCATAATCTCTTTTTAAATGGCTAGTTTGATAGGTCGTGGTGCGCTCGAACTCGATATTACGTGCAGCGCAAGCTACTGAATTATTTAAAAAGAAGAATATCATGGAAGCTTGGGGTGTTATATAGTAAAATTTCTAATCAATTAAATGAATTAAATGGGTTATTTAGCTAAATTATATTGTTTTACCTAAAATAAGTGCCTTAGTTTGTATATATAGAGAGAAAAGTTCCAAGGTCTACTTCGATCCCTTGGGAACTAGCTCAATTCCTCATCCACTATTGGTAATGACCTTACCATAACTAATGCCTTAGATTAAAATATAACCTGATGAGTATCCCTATGTTTGTAATGGGCAATAGGGACCTACTAGACCTAGACCTAGGTGGCTTCATTACCTTCTTTGATGAGGTGGTTCAAGATGGGCTTTAACCATGGATTTTGATTTAGAAAGGGCCCTTGGTTGGGTTACCCAAACATGTTATGGCCCTGGAAAGGGAGATCCTAGGAATCGGGTAGTGATGACCTTAGATTTTACCTTATAACATATATTAACCAATATAAACACTAAGTCCAGGGTAGTGGAGTCAGATCACGGAATTCATCCACCCACCAACACTTAAATTATATGTTGTTTAAAATGTTAAATTAATTAATTTTAAGATGGTTAAATTAAATATAAATAACATGATGAATCGAGGAATGGGTTGTCTTGACACCTTTCATTACCAATTTTCCTAGAACTCTAAGGACCCAACCTTACTAATTATAGTGGAAGATAGACACAACTAATTCCTAGTTGTAATAAAAGATATATATATATATTTATATGATTATATCCAAATACTTTGTTATACATGTGTATCATAATATAAAAATATATATGTATATATCATGTTGGATGCCCAAAAAACTAGGATCTTACTCTTAATTAACTAAGATAATCATGTAACTATAATCCAATACTAGAATTAAAATTAATTAATGCTTGGAATACCTTGTATACCTAGTGATTTTAGGATCCAATTTAGATTATATGATTACTATAATTCCTAGTGTTTATGGTATTCCTCTATGCACAAGGAAGTTGAGGAAGTTGTTGAGTGCACCTCATAAACCCCACTTATCTAGTGTATCACCTAGAATTCCTAACATACTAGGATTCAAGTGATTCTAGAGGTTGGTTGGTGTCCAAATTTTTTCAGAGCACATGATGCATAAGACATCCTTCAGGTTGATGATTATTTCCTTGATTAATTCTTAGGATACTCTATAGGATCATGTGGACAAACCAAGATTTCATTTCCCATAGTTATCTAGGGATAGGTTGTAGAGATGGGTATTGATGGATAACAAGTTATCATCTCATATTGGTAGATTATTCTTCATATATTTCCTAAAAGGTAATCCCCTTGGAGATTCATTACATCTTCTAAGTCTTGATTACATATGGACCGGGACCTAAGAATATGACATCGAATGAGAATAGGGAATGTAGATATATTTTCTATATTCCAATATTTCCTCAAGTATTGAGTGGTATGTCATGGACACCTAGTATCCCACATAGTATCTTACTTATAAGATGTTCAGATAATACCTATAATCCTACCTTACATTTTTTATAGGTGACTATGAGTGATCTTGAGACTACGCCATGTATCCCCCTTTGGTGACGTAGCTTTCTTAGAGACATTTTTGGCATTGGATGAAGCAGATATGGTTAGACCCAATTACCCATTAGGATTGAGGTACAACATTGGTTATTTAGTTTATTTCAAAATTTATTTCTATTATTTTTATTTTAGTTGAGTAGCTCACACACTCTTACATTTCATTTACCAGTTTTCACAAGACCACGTTGGTAGTTCCCTATTGATTTTTGTACTCACACCCATCTTGGGTTGTCATTGTACTTGGGTCATTGAGAATAAATTCACCTGGTTATAAGAATAACTTGGGTTAAGGCCCGATAAAATATTAGAATGATGGATCAGTTGTTCACATAGAGCTTGGGATGGGATACGGGTCAGTATGTGGTGAAGCTAGAGATATTATTTTATTTTATTCAGGTCTATATTTGTAACCAACCTAGTGGGAAGTTATTGTATGCATAGAATATTTATTCAGACCTTCACATTATTTCATGTATTATTATTGGGTGTTTACAGATTCTACATACTAATATTGTTCACTATTTGAGATGATTTTTAGTTATTTACATTGTTTTAATTAGTCTGATAATAGGGAATAATCTCCCAATGGTTAAACTCTAGGACCACACTACTATCCAGAAACCTATACCATATAGTGAGTCACACTTGAGGCCATGAGGTGACCTGACCTAGTTACTATTCATATTAACTCGGGCAGGGCATGACAATGTGGCATCATCGCTATTACTTTCTTGTTATCTTACTACCTGGAACATGGTAGACAGAATTATTAGGAATCTCTTGGATCCTTTGATGGGTATTGAATGGGTGTGTCAAGAAAACTTGTTTTAATAATTATTATAGGTTAACAAGGATATGGTATTATTGTTTTGGTTTTTGATATTACATTTTTATATGATTTTCACTTTGAGCGACACACATGTGGTTTGGATTTTATGATTTGTTATGAATTTATGGCTTTAGGACAATTAGCGAGAGGTCAGTGATTGATTTTGACTCTTGGAATTTTGAGGAAAGAGAATTTTTCTCGTTCACCATATCAGGGGTATAGGGTACACATGTTATAGGCCTTCTAGTGTATAATTTTTATTACTGATGATGAGGATTTCTATTTAACATTTCTAAAACAACTAAAATTTCATTTTCTCATATAGGTTCTTGGTGGAATTTTACTTAGTTAGACCTCCTTGTTTATATTCTTATATGATGAATTATGTGGAATAAGTATAATGTGACTTAGAGATGATGACATAGATATATTACCTTCTGCATATGAGGTTTACTTACCCTTATTAGGTTATAATAGGGACTCAATGCCTCGTTAGTCACTTTGGTAGGCTGTTAATGCTTCTGATTCCTTAGAGAGAGACTGTTAGGAGAACCTTGTAGGCACTTGGTAATCTTTTATAGACCCTATTCTGATAGACTTGATTGGAATGCCTTTATGTTGACCCTAGTAGGTCTACGTGGGAAACATATACCTTTCTAGTAAACCCTTATTGGGTATATCTTTTTCAGTTGAGGTTAAACTATATAGTGTTTTTTCATCTAGCCTGCTATAACATCTTACTTAATTGACCTTTGTTGTGGGTATCTAGTTGGACCATCAAAATGAGATTCTAATAAGTACATTAATTCTCCTTGGTGAACTAGAAACTTGAGGTGGTATTACCATATATGGATACCCAATGAGTTTAGTACATCATCTTTTCTATGTTGAGATCATAACCCTCCAAGGAGTATCCCCAAATGAGGATGCTTATAGAGGATCAGTTCTTGGTAAGCCTATTCTTGTAATTTTATGCCTTAAGTGATTAATGAATTATGATACTCCCTTGAATTTATAATTTTTTAATGGGTTTCATTAAAATTGGATTCTAATGACAACTTATAAGGAATTTTCCATTATAAATTCGAATTAAAAACCAGTATAACTGAACCATATAGGCATGGAGTAACCCTTGTAAGTTGATATTATCAATACCTATCTTTTAAATTATCTCATTTAGAGTGAGTTCCAGACATGTTAGATGTCATGTAATATCCAAAGCAATAATAAGGATATTTCTCACGCATTATTATCAAAGTGGGATATGATCTATATATAGGATCCCTAGTTTTGAGTGGTGGTTGATGTGTTAAACCTTCATGTGTGAGACCCTGTGAGAGAGTTTTTGTGGCATGTCAATGTCATGGTTTGAGATGGATCATGGTTTACATTCCAAAAGATGTGAAATTGGTGGTAGGTTTTCTCTATGGGATAGGTGGATAGACTTAGTGACCCTGATATGAGACCTAATAGGGTTGGATAGGTGGGTGACCTAGAGGCCCTTAGTTTGACATGGTCCTTAGTGAGTCATTGTTTGGTTTGATTGAGGGAAACCCACAAGAGGGGTTAGACCATGTTGGATGTTCACCTTGAGGTAAAGCCCAAGTAATTGCTTCAATGTTTGAGACTGATGCATGGGAGGTTCTTGAGGGTTATGGAATATATAGTATGATGCCTCTAGATTTTAAGGAAGCATATAGGGTACTTGTATATCATTTCTAGGTTTTATGGATAATATTGTTCAGGTGTATGATCCTACTGACCAATGGATATTCTCTTAGAAGCATGGTCATTGTGTAGGTGGATTTTTAGGACTAGAATGATTTTTAGTGGTAGCTATGCATATGGATGATGTTGACATGAGTTAGAGAAAATATAATCACATATAGTACTAGAATTATGTCATGAGGTGGGTGTTAATTTGATAAATCATGGCATAGGTAGAGTTCCCATTTTTTAAAGAGGATTTCCTAGGGAGAACCTAGAAGATCGAGACTGACATGTCATGGAGATTGATTAGCTTGGACATGGTGACGTGTGACTTGTGGGAGCATGATCCAAGTGATGGATAAAATTTTATGTGTTTTTACACCTATTATATGGGGTGAGTTTGGTATGTGGCAATTCCAAGTGGTAGTTGTATAAAATGAACATAAGTGAGAATCTGAGTGTCGTGTGAGGATTGATGGTTTGAAATGTGATTCTTGAAGGTTTGGTGTCCCAAAGTTCGTAAGATATAAAGGATGTTCCCAATGATGATGTTTTTTCAATAAAATTGAATATTGTGGGATGGTTGACCTATGAGTGGACCTAGACACAATTTTATTATATATGAGGTGTTAGGGGTTAGTTGAAGGCTAGTGTTTCCTAGTTTATGGTGAGCATGTATCTAATGGAGTGAAATGCATCTAATGGTAGAGTTTTCTAAGGGAATTATTGGGTTTGTAAATTCAGGTGGTTATGTACATTGATGGATATAGAATGGGATGTAGTAATTAGAATCTTGTTTTGGTGGTGCGACAAAAAGGTTGATCCAAAGGTGGGGGTAGGATGTATGCCTTAATCATGTGAACCTCATGTGAGAAGGGTCATGGGAGTGAGATCGGTTATAGTAGGTAAGGTTGGAATTTATATGCTAGTGGATAAATAGAACTGAGTACTACTGGATTCCTTAGTGAATTCTAGCTATGGGTTTGGGGATGGTGTTTGTGAATTTTTATCATGGGAATTAGGAATGGAATGTTTGTGATGATCTAGAGGTATTGAATTGGAAGTGAATATGTGTTCATGTTGTGGAACAAAGATAGAAATATATAGTTGATGATTTTTCTAGGAAATATCACAAGAATTTAGATATAGTATTTAGTGAGAATGTATTGCAGGGATCTTAGGATTACTAGAGCTAAGTGTGGGATTATTGGAGTTAGATAAAGGAATCGTGATCAGGTTTTAGTGACGTAATGATGCTTGGAGAAGAGTGTTTTCATGGATAGTTGGTCAGGGATGGTTTGAATTTTGTTCTTCGGTACTTGGGTGCGGGCAGTGAGGAACTGCATCAAGAATTTGATTAGGATGAGATGGGTTTGGTTCGAAGGTTATATGTGGCTTTTCAAGGAGAATATGATGCAACCAAGACAATCTTGTTCGAGTGGAATTTGACCATTTTAGATCAAAATTGAGGACTAGGAGAAATTTCCTCATGTTTGATTGCATATGGATAGTTTAAAACAATGTGAGGAGAGTCGTTAAGAAACTGGGGGTGTGTTTTGGTGGGAAATTTTGATAGTGAAGGCATTTTGGCTCAAAATTGGCCATTTAAAGAAAGAACCAATGGAGGGAGTACTATAGGTCAGGTAATGAATCATATCACCACACAAACATGTCTCAAATATGAAGGGATTGAATAAGTTTTGTACTGATGTTTTGGTAATGTGTATGAGTGTTGTCTTAGGTCTAGGTAGTTTAAGAGTCGAATGATCAGAGTCACAATTTAAAAGTTCTTTTGGTATTCAAAGATGGAATGTGTCCATTTGGGTAGGAATTCACAACTGATATCAGTTGGGATATTGGTTTGAATACCCACTAAGACTTATTGGGGATGATAAGTGTTAATGTGGGGAGGTTATAGGATCCTTTTTTTGGATGGGCTTTTGAAATTAAAGAATAATTTAAATTTTCCAACAAGTTTTTAAGTCAATTTGAGAACTGAGATACAGAAATATGTTTTGATGCTTGGAACAAATAAATAGGGGAATTTTACACAACAAAATATGTTCATAAGTCATCTTGGGGGTTCATAGGAGCCCTGGGAGGACCCGGTGGCTACTGTAATATCGCCACCGGCTAAATGGTGGGATTTTTAAGGGGTAAATTACAATTTTAACCCCTATTATTATTTAGAGGGGAATCCACCTCTTCATCTGATTCTTATCTCATGTGTCTAGGAGGGATATCTCCCCTTTTCTCTACCCCTTATAAGGGGTGTGTTATTGGGTGTTTGTGACGTCAATAGAAGATATGGATCCCTCATTCCCTTATTATCTATTCTCATCCTCTTCTCATTGTTTTTTACATCATTTCCATTTAGTTCAGAAATGGATATTTCACCATAGGGTCATGAAATCACCCATTTTGGATAGGGATTTCATAAAACCTAGTAAGAGGATATCCAGAGGAAATATCCTCTTGTCTCTTCTCGTTTAATCCTTAAAGAAACATGGCACCACAAATTTTTCTTCAATTTTTTATAAAAATGAAATTTTTTAATGATGGAATTGGTGGTGTAAGTTGAGTATTTTTCTCATCTTGGGTTTGGGGTAGTTTTGGGGGGTGGATGGTGCCACAATTTTTAAAGAGAAGATTATCTTAGGATGTCTAGTGAGTTATCTAGATTTATGCTATGTTGGAATTAAATTTAATAATTAATTATTAATGTTATAATTGTTTCATGTAAACTATTGGAATGATTTAGGTCCACATGGGGATGGAAGATGGTTGGTTAAGCATGGAAAATCTTAGACAAGCCTCAGAAAATACTTTTTCCGCTTATAAATAAAAGTGGAAATCTTTCTAAAGGTTTTTGGTATGCCATACATTCCCCTTCGGTAAATTTCTTATTATATGTGGTATGTGATGTGCTTGGATTTTTCCACTGACACCAAGAGAACCTTAATTAAATGTGTGCTTAATTAAATTAATCAAAGGGGTTTTACCTCAAACAAGTTCCTTAGTCTATAAATATATATATCAATGTTCCAAGGGCCACACCAGCCCCTTGGGAATCATCTTCATTCCTAGGTCATTGTAGGTTGTGACCTTACCATAACCAATGACTTAGAATGAAATAAATACCAATTGGTATCCCTAAGTAGGTAATAGGTGAGAGGGACCTACTAGACCTAGACCTGGGTAACTTCATGACCTTATTTGAGAAGTTGGTGTAAGAGAGGCTTCAGCCATAGACTTTGATTTGGAGGGGACCCTGAGTTGGGTGCCCCGAACATGTTATGAACCTGGTAAAAAGAGCCTAATAACCAGAAAGTGATGATTTAGGTTTCAACCTATAACCTAGATTAACCAGTACAACCACAAAGGTTGGGTAAGTGGTGTAACACCCTGATATTTTATGAAAGAAAACTATATTTGATAGTGTATTTGAAAAGCAACATTGAGATTAAACAGCCAGTGAAATATATAACCATTATAACATGGCCATTAAATTGGTAGGTATGAATAGTATTAACTACTTTATATATATATATATATATATATATCCTACTCAATATAAATTATTGGTAAATGTTTATAAAAGTAATTTTATTCTTCAAAAATATGTTTTCTTCAAAAAAAATTTATTGATTTTCATGAAAACATATTATAATTAATTTTTGGAAATTTTGTATAATGAATTTCATAAAATTAAATTCATTTTCAAATATTCATATCAAAATTTTCTTTGGTTGAAATTTTGGGTTTTTTGGAAAATATTAATTTTTCAATTGATAGTGAAAAATAGCATTTTTTGTAAAAATGTCTTTTCTTTTCAATAAATTATGTAAATTTTGAAGTCCCGTTATGTTTTTAATATGATTTAAAACTAAATATGTATTATTCATTTATATTTAATCCACTTAATTAATTCTTAATCATTTTTATATTGTATTTTAGTATAAGTAAATTTTTGGGTTTAAAAATGGGTTGTTCTAAAAACGGTTTCAAAGTGAATAATGTTTCTACTTTTTAATTAATTAAAAAAACCCATATTGAGGAATTATTTTTATTAAATTTATATATTATATATGAATAAATATTAATTTAGATTCATATAATGATTATTATTATTTATATAGTTAATATAAAATCGTATTTCGCTTGAAAAATACACTTCTGGAAAACACACTTTTTCATTGTGTCTACGGGTTTAATTTTAAATTAAATTTTTTCATTTTTGGGAACTGAATTTGATAAAATTTATTAAATATTTTGAATAATAATAATTTATATCATCTAATAAGTTAAACTTAATTTTTTACCATAATTAATAGTGAAAAAGTAAAAATTAATTAACCTGATTAAGTTGAAAATGGTTTTACTTGGGGTTAAACTAAAAAGATAAGGGTGAAAATGACCTAAAAACTTGTCCAAAAACTATTTTAGTTCAATTTTAGCCTTATAATGTCTAATTATTGATAATGTTCCATTTTGGATCCTTGTTTCATGTAAGAAACATGGGTACACCTTTTTATTTTTAAAACTTACAAGTGTGACACTCACCTCACTTATAAATGGCCACCCTCTATCCTATATTATTAACACATTAAAAGTGATTTTTATAAGACAATAAATAAATAAAATTCTTAATTAATTCTCTAAAAACATCCTAGATCCCTAAGTTTTATTATAAATCTATTCTATGAATCCTTTTTGTGCTTAACTAGGGAGGTTGTCCGAAGAAGAGGTAGTGTGCTTAACCCAGCATATTTATTTTATTTCTTGTTCCAACTCCTTAAAATTTTATTAAATTATGATTATATAATAACACTATTATATAAAATATACTGATATGTTATTATGTTAATTTAATGACCTAAATCCTACTCCTATTCTGTCAAATAGGATACGAAATCATCATTCGTGTGTACAGAGGACTACTGCCCCGTGAATCGATGTCATTCGTTTTCCATCATTGCCACTCAAAGATTGATATAATAATGAATAAAAAGTATATATATGATATATTTAACATATTTATACTAATGAAAATATTATATTATATATACCTTTTTAATTTCTATTTTGTGGGAGATATGATAACATCGCTCGTGTGTATGGCAGACTACCGCCTCGGGATGGGATGCGATTCTTTTTTCACTAAAACTTTACATAGAAGGTAATAATAATAAATTTAATGAATACATGTGATACACATGAAATAATTATGATATTAATTACATATTTATAATTCTAAAAATATAATATATCATTTTTTTCATACACAGAAAAATGATAATGTCGTTCGTTCGCACATGTGGACTACGGCCTCCATAAAGTGGTGTGATTCCTTTTTCTCATCACCAAAACTCATGGATGATATATATAATTATATTTAATAAAATAATATGGTATTTATTATATGATTATGATTATTTAAATATAAAATATTACTTACTTTATTTCCATAATGATCATTGAGAAATGGAAACATTACTCATTCATTTGTACAACCTACCATCTCCTTGATTGTATGTGGTTCATTTTTCATATCCATATTTTATAATTGGTTTTAAAAGTATAATTTATATATAAATAAGATAAATATTTTAGGATTATAATTATATATATGTTTAAATAATGACCTCTTTGACCATGGTCAACACACTAAATCTATTTTGAAATAATGAACCAAACGTCCTCAAAACACCAAACATGGACTTAACTAATTAAGTATTTTATTATGTCATTAAAAATAAATAAAATAAATTATTTAAGTATAAGTTATTAAACCTTAAAATTTTTATTAATAAATCAAATAATTGATATAATCTTATTTTAAGTTTCTTTTTGAATTATTTAATTCAAGTGGAAATGAATTTAAATTTACCAAGTGGTAAAGAACTTCTTAACTCAATTTCTTTTCATTGGGTTATAATACTTCTTCATTGAAATTATTATGTCATGGTTATGTGTGTAGTGAATTTTTATTATATTATGTTGTATTTATACTTATTTTATATTGTTTTAAATTTTATACGCATAATATATTCATTAATTAATTCTCAAATTCAATGGTATAATATTTTTAAGGGTTTTTCAACTCAAATTATCTTTATTTGATACATACGTTCATGATAGTTACCTATAATCATTTTTTAGGTGTATATACTGCTCTTTGACATGTTATATTATGTAAATACTTATGTTAGAGATATTTAAAGTATAATTTGATGTTATTATTTCACATGTATTATAATTAAATAGTTACCAAAGTGTAAAAGGATTTATGTTACAATCTCCTTTCCTTTGAGATTATTTATGTTCAAGGTTATTTTTGAGGAAATAATGTAATATTATTTTCTTGAAAAAAAAATATTTTATTCTACTCTGGTTATGAATGTGGTTCATATGTTTAATTCCCATTTCCTCCCTTTTTTATTAAATAAACATCAAGGAAGCCATTTTTAAGTGATATCGAAATGGTAATTTATTTTAAATAGGGTATCATTCTCTTCCATATCCATGTTTTCAAAATTATTTTAAAAAAAGTATTTTCTAAAAACATTATTTATTAAATCCATTTTACATGATCTTTTACCTTCTTTTAAAAGGTTTTAAAAAGGAAATTTCCCAAAAAAAATTAAATGGGTCACTTTTGACTTCCTTTTTCAAATTTTTTTGAAAAGATTGTTTATTTTCAACATTTATAACATGAATGGATTTTCACACTATCATGTCCATTATTTTCCTTAAAGTTTCCTTTATAATTTTCCATGTTTTTTTTCAAATATAATAATTTCCACAATATTTTTTAAATTTTTAGTTTTTAAAAGTGATTTTCAAAATTAAAAGGTTATTTTCCACAAAAAAAATTAATGGTCTTTTAACGATATTTCGATTAATCTATGTCAACAACCATTGTTGTTACTTATGCTTAAATGGATATATTTTTTAATGATACCATCCTAATCATTTCTCTATAAGGATTATGATTGATTCAAATAGACTGTTATGGAAACCATTTTTCTTTTCTATATGTTAATCATATTTTAAAGATATTTTTATGGAACTCATTTATTTTCCATGGGTAATCATGTTTCAAATATATTTTAATGGAACCTATTTCTTTTCCATGGGTTAATCTTGTTTCAAAGAGATTTTTGTTGAACCTTTTTATTTTCCATGAGTTAATCATATTTCAAAGAAATTTTTATAAACCCATTTATTTTCCAAGGTTTAATCATGTTTTAAAGATAATTTTATGGCACTTGTTTTTGTTTCGTGGGTTAATCATGTTTCAAATAAATTTTTATGGAACCCATTTCTTTTCCACATGTTAATCATGTTTCAAATAGATTTTTATGGAACCCATTTCCTTTTCACAAGTTAATAATGTTTCAAAGAGATTAATATAGAACCCATTTCTTTTCCATGGGTTAACCATGTTTCAAATATATTTTCATGGAACCCATTTTTCCATGGTTTAATCAAGTTATGAAAGGAATAATGATTGTTTTTATGAGTTCTATGATGTAATTTAATCTATATGTAATTTATTTGTGGTTCTTGAACATTTTTATATGATGGGTGCACCTAGATAGTGTTCCAATGCATTGGGTAATGATTATATTATTTAAATAATTATATTGGAAGTCAATCGTATGATTATTTTAATTTTAATTGTTCAATAAGGGTTTTATTATGGTTATTTCCTAATATACCAACACATTTTTAGTTATGATTGGTAGGGGTTATAAATTTTTCCTTTCATTAACATTGATATCATGTAGATTGTGATTATTGATTCTGATGAATCTTGCATTTGTTAAAACCTCATTCCATGATTTCATGTTTGATGATCTAGGTATTTATGGGTATGAGTTCTCTTATGTAATTCTCATGTAATTTTATTATTCCATAATACTCTTACATTCACCTTATTCTCACTAATGAAATTCAATTGTTAATGCATATGTTTACCCTTACTAATCTTTTGAGATCACCCTTCTTATTTTTATTTTTTCCCCAGGTTAAAAAGACTTATGTTAACTAAATTATGTCTATAACGGTTTCATATGGATTATTATGATGAATTAATGTGAAAGAATAAAAATTTGGGTTATGTGGGAGAAATTATCATTTAAATACATGGGTGTTGTTTATATAACAGTTTTTCCAAATTCTCTAAGACAATAAACCTAAAATTCCCTTGAGAATATAAGTGATTCAATATTTTTCATTTTATTATATATTTTTTGGATGATTAAAATTAGATTATATTCATTATTTTCGAAGATATAAATGTAATGTTTATTATTTCAACACAGGATCTTGGAGTGTGGGTTTAGGGCTATTATAGTTAGATTCAAGGGAGGGTTTAGATAAATTTTTAGATTAGGATGTTTTCATGTGAGGTTATTTTAATAGTTATTTATACCATCATAGGTCAATAATATTAAGTTTTATAATAATTTCAAAGTCTTAAACACCCCTTTTGAGGTTTTAAGTGATGATATCTTAAAGATATTAATGACACTTTTGGAGATGTTTTATTGTGTTGAAGTATATGTAAAGCTTAGTTTTAATGTGAATTATTCCTTTAATTTTTTTGAACATAATTTTTAAGTTATTGATAATCATTGGGGTTTATATGATCTTGGATATTGAGATAATTATTGGAATAGAAGTTGTATCATATAGATAACCATGGGATTGTAATGTGATTTGGGGACTAAGTAAGTAATGCTATTTTATAAAAATATCACTATATTTTTTGTCTTATAAGATGAAAGGTATGATATAACCTTTAAGGTTAAAACACTATTTAATGTTGAGGTTATTAAGGTTATTTGGGATATAGGGTTATTTTTTTATGGAATAATTTTGTTTTAACTTGTATATTACTATTGGATTTTGGGTATTAATGTAATATTTCATCATATTAAGGTCTATTCATGTTGGGAATCATCATACCATGTTACAACAAATTTGGTTTTGGTTAATATATAAAGATAGCTGTAATATATTTATATACCTTTTACAGTTACATGGACCTTTAAAATTGTAGGATCAAAATATGAATGTAGATGCTTAATTACAAGAGGGGGTGAATTGTAAGTTAAAAAACTTTCATTTTTAACATTAAGGAAAACTATGTTTAAAAAGGTTAAACAATGTAAATTCACAAGACCTCTTATTTCTAAAAACTTGCTAGGTTTTTGAAATATAGTTCCGGAAATGAAACTTAAGAAAATTTTAGTAGGAAAATATTATAACTTAAATCGTATAGAATCTTACTTATCAGAGTATACAAAAGAGAAAGAAAGTATAAGAAGATTATACTTTCTGTATTTATCAAAATAAAATGGAATATAAACTTGAAACAAAACAAGTAACATGTATGAAATATTTTAACCCAAAGTTAAGGGTATCCAACAACCTTGGATAAAGGTCCCTTGATTTATACTTTCAAGAAAGTTTGTCTTACCCACACCAGGGTAAGACCTCAATAGGAATATCTGAATCTTTCTTTATATCCCTGCAAGCCCTCTAACTTTAAGTTAGTCGGCACCTATGTATTACTATCCCCATAAGTTCTCAAACTTTAAGGTAGTTGGCCACCTCTGTCTTCCTATCCCAGAAAGTCCTCAATTGTACACAACAACAACCAGAGTCGCACGAAGAAAGCTGAACAAGATGTTCAACATGCACACAGCATGAGAGTCTCTCTCTCTCTAAAAATAACTTTCAGTAGCATGTACTCTCTAGATTGATGGATCGGTAATGAGCTTGTTCAAATGATATACTATTTATAGGCATTTTCCCAATGGTCGACTCCCTCCTCCAACGGTCATATTTTTCCTTGAATCTCAAAGGGACATGTACACCTATCACTCAAACAAAAGTTAATTAGAAACAGATTGCATGAAATTGTTTCATAACTATAACAGGGGTAAGTAAAATATGGTTTCTTAAACAAATCCAATTTTATGGAGTCTAAGGAAAAATAGAGTTTGGAGTCTAAGAAAATAAACACTTGGATAATATAAATCATAAATATTTGGATCCTGTTTTTCAAGGAATTCAGAACCTGAATTCTATAGATTTTAGAGTTTGAATTTAATTGAATTTGGAGCCTAAATTCTAAGGAATTCGAAGTCGGAATTCTAAGGAATTTGGAATAAGAATTCTGAAGAATTAGAAGTCTAAATTCAAAGGAATTCAGAATCTAAATTCTGAGGAATTTAGAGTCAGAATTCTAAGGAATTCATTGTCAGAATTCTGAAGAATTCAGAATCTAAATTCTGAGGAATTCAGATTCTGAATTCTGAGGAATTTGGAGTCTGAATTCTAAGGAATTCGGAGTTTTAATTCTCAGGAAGTCAGAGTAATTCGGAGTTATAATTCTAAAGAATTCAGAATCTGAATTCTAAGGAATTTGGAGTCTAAATTATGAGCAATTTGGAGTCTGAATTTCAGATAATTCAGAGTCTAAATGTCATATAATTCGGAGTCTAAATTTCAGAGAATTTAGAGTCTTAATTTTAGAGAATTAGGAATCTAAAAATAGAATACTCTATATCTAAAGATTTATAGGATTTCAAGGTTTGATATAAGAAAATTATTTTTAGACTTTATAAATAAAAGGAGTTAGAATAATAGAAACAATAAAATGAACAATGAAAACGAAGGAAATGAGAAAATTTCCATGGGGAAGAAAAATTTTCCTTAATAAGATAAATCTTATGGGAAATAAAAATTGCCTTGGGATAGAGTGTTTGTGATTTTCAAAACATAGAGGGATAGAAAAGTCATAAGGAAACCTTATTGACTCAATAATCTCCCCATTTTTGGAAAGCACAAACATCCTTTCGAAAAAGAATATAAGGACTTATAATTTTTATAAACACGAAAATAAAAACTTATCTCTATTTACTTATGGATCAAATTGAATACAACTAACTCCCCCTTAGGTTTTAAAATCCCTAAGTATTGTATTCTTGATTTCCTGAATGATATTTTTCATTTTCTTACATAAAAAAAATCTTATTTCGTAAGAACTTCTCCTTAGATGACCCCCCCCCCTATTTAGGGAAATATCTACTTTCTTAGTATTCTTTTTATCATTCCTTTACCGCCCTTTGTGATTTTCAAAAATGAATAGAGGGAATGGAAAAACAATTGATGGTACCTAAAAAATTAGTACAAAACAATATAATATATGGATGACAACTAGAATTTCATTAGGACTGAGAGAATTTGTACAAGTAAAAAATTCAATAAAAGATCAGTATTGGAAAATTTATCCTTCTTTCTCCTTTAGTACTAACTTAGTGACAATGTTTTTCAGCTTCTTGACCTCCCTGTGATCTTCTTCCATGCGCTTGAGCAACTGATCTTGATCTTCACTTTTCTTCTCTAAGGCTCTAATGTTTTCTTCCTGATCCTTAAGACATTCAGCTTGATCTTTCAACACTTCTTCTTGCTTAACAAGATTCTCTTAAAATTTGATCCTGGGATCCCTTTCCCTCTTCCAATTCATAGCCACAGAATTAAGATTCCCATTCAGATCCTTAACTTCATGCATCTGAGAAGTTCGTTCGAGACTTAGCATTTCCTCAAAATTCTTAGTAAGATCATTAATCTTTCTATCTTCGGTGTCAAAGGCATATTTGACATTATCTTGAAATTAATCAAAATCTATCAGGTCTTTGACTGTCTTTCTTGACCAGATTGTAATCTTCTTGCATGAACTTTTAAGATCCTCATAGCTAATGAGAAAGGATTTTAAATCTACCTCAAGTCTGGAAAATTTATCCCTGAGCATTGATACTGAATCTGATTTCGGATTAAACGAATGCTGAAGCAATTGACACCTTTAATCTATACTTAGAAATAAATGAAAAGTTCTAACCAGATTTTTCAAAGATTATACCACAAAATCATGTCCAAGGGAGGATGATTCCAAATCAGAAAGTTTTGTTGGTGAGGGTTATTTTTCTAACTCTTCAACTTTCCTCTTCAACAAAGTACCAAAATCTTTCTTTTTCACTGCAGATTTTCTAGGTGTATGAACCAACAACTAGTTTCCCTTATCAACTCTCTGAATGATATCTTCTCGTTTAGGAGATTCATGCTAACTATCTGATAACTGAACAATTTTTTCTTTCTCAACTTCCTCTTTCTCAGCATCATCCACTTGATCTTTTGGATGAACGAAATCATGATTACTGCTTTCTTCTTCAGAAGGTTTGTTTACTTCTTTCTGATCCTTCTCTTCATTCCCTGGATTAAATTTTTCTGAGCATTCAACTTCAGAATTCCATATCAATAATTTTATAGAGATAATTTCCTTCTCATGGTAATCTTCAACATGATTTATGACATTATCAGTGTCATCCCCTTCTTATTATTCTTTTTCTTCTTTTATTTCCTCGTCTTCTTCTTGTACAATTTCTTCTTCTTGTTCTGGATCCAAAATCACCACCTTCTTTCCTAGAGTCTCAGAAAGTGATTCTATCAAAACTGATTCACTGGGATTTTTTCAAATTATTTCTCAGCATCCTTGACAAGTGATTGTACAATTTCGACTTCAGACAACTTCTTTCTTTGCTTCTTATCTTTCTTTTTCTTATCAGGATTTTCAGCAGCCTTTATCTTTAATTCTTTTGCCTTAGAAGGGTCTAATCCAAACTTAGGCTCCCCTTCCTTCCTGTTCTTTTTGTATTCACTCTACTTAGCCACTAATTCATCAGGATAAGACTTTTTTATCTTTGGCTTCGGTGGTACTGATTGAGTTTCCTTAGCCACGAGAATTTTTCCTTTCTTTTCCAGTTCCTTGGCCTTCCTCTTCATTACACCCTTCTTGGAGGACTCAGCCGCTTCCAGTTTTTTTGTTAGAGCTTGGATTTCAGCTTTTGACAAATCACCAAATTCTTCTAAATCATTGGAAAATCTAACTTTCATTTTCCTTAGAGTATCGTCACTCAGCATTATTACTTTGAAATTCCTTGGATTTAAACTACAACAAATTTTGAAATACTGAAGACAAAGAACTATAATCTTTGAATGAATAGTTGGATACATGATAATCTAAGATTTTATATTTCTATTCTTGATATTCGCAATTTTTAGAAAAACATACTTCACTAAATTGATCTTTCCGATATTTACCAAAAAATATAATGCATAGATATCACTTTTCATGAGGGTGTCATTGTCCCCTATTCTCGGAATGAGAAATACCTGAATCCATAGAAGAAGAATCTGAAGATTTGTACAGAGATGAATAATTTTCAGAGACTTCACTCCTTTCAAGCCAATACACTATATAGATTTCTCCTTGTAAAAAGATCCTACTACATCAGGTAATTTGTGAGTACAGAATTCTGTTTCTCCTTCATAAGGACATCCAATAAAATTAGCTGCCTTACTGTAAGAAAGAAAATAATTCTTCCCATAGCTCTTGAAAGAAAACTTATCTCTCCCTTATTTATTTAAAAAACTTATTGACTCATAAAATTCAATCAACAGCTTCGGATAGACCGGATCCTGTGCCCCTGGTTTCGATATACAAAGGCTCTCCCAGTCATTCAGCTTTACATTCTTTGAAATGATAGAGTTATACATATTATAAAATTTCAGATCGACCAACCTTTCTCGGCATATCTACCATTCACAAATTTCTTTTACAGTTGACATTTCTTTCTGAGGAGAAGCTTCTATAGACATTCGGAATCAAGAAAACCTTGAATATTTAGAATAACCATAAGTAAATCAGCAGGGATTCAGTATGCTGGAGCTTTAAGATTGATGTGAGACAACCATTAGGGGGTTCTTATATAGGCGATTGAGGTGATGGTTCAACTTCCATGGTTGATCCAATGGTTGAAATACATTTGATTAAATATGATGGTTGAGATGATAACTGAAAAATTATTTTGTTAGGTTTTTATCTTTCGAGGTTTTTAAGATAAACAATCAGATTTAAAGAAAAGTGAATCCAAAAAGTTTAAAACAAGATGAAAATACCAAAAAGAAAAAAATACGAAAATATAGGAAAGGAAACATACCTTTGAAATTGCTTAGGGAAATTATCCGTAATGAGGAAAATTCTCCTTGAAGAACTTTAGATTATAAAAAAAATTAAAAAAAAATTAAAGAAAAATTTTATTACAAAAATCTGATTACGAAAATTTTGACTAAGAAAAATTTTTACTATCAAGTACATGTACTCCCCCTGTGAAAAGGATTTTCTTACTGTAAGAAGATTGGTTTAAATAGTTAATATGGAATATTACCTCATGGTTATCATTCCTAACTTTTGTTTAATGTATTCAAACCTATCAGAAGGTAATGATTTTGTGAAAATATCAGCAAGTTGATCTTGCGCTCCAATAAATTGAAGAATGATATCTCCTTTTTGTGTGTGATCCCTAAGAAAGTGATGCCTAATATCTATTTTTTTTCTCAAGAGTGAATTGTAGTGTTTTTACACAAGTCAATGGCACTAGTATTGTCACATAATATTTGTGTTCTGGTAAAACTCATACCATAGTCTATGAGTGTGTGTTGCATCCATAATACTAGAGCACAACAACTTCTATCTGCTATATATTCATCTTCCTAAGTGGAAAGTGCTACTGAGTTTTTCTTTTTTCATCACCAAGAAACTAATTAATCTCCTAAGAAATGACAAGTTCTGGATGTACTTTTCCTATCCATTCTACGTCTACCAAAGTTAGCATCTAAAAAGATTTTTAAAATGAAATAATTTCCAGAAGTATAAAAGTGTCCTAAATCCATGGTTCCATTTAAGTAGCGAAAAATTCTTTTCACTACCTTTAAATGAGATTCCTTAGGTTTTGATTGATATCTTGCACATAATCATATTGAAAACATCAAGTCTGGACGACTAGCTGTCAAGTATAGTAGACTTCTTATCATACCTCTAAATGATGTTTGATCCACTGGTTTCTCATCTTCATCAAAATCAAGTCAATTTGAGGTACCAATGGGAGTACTAAAACTTTTAGTGTTATCATATACATACTTTTTAAGAAGATCTTTAATGTACTTATGTTGTGATATATAGATTCCTTCTGGTTTTTGAGAAATTTTAAAACCAAGGAAAAATGTTAACTCACCCATCATAATTGTTTCAAACCCATATTTCATTAGATTTGAAAATGAATCAGTTAAATATTTTTTGAGTTGAACCAAATATAATTTCATCAACATAAATTTAAACAATAAAAGCATTTTTATTATATTTCTTTATAAAAAGAGTTGGATCTTCATTTCCCTTAATGTAATTTTTTTGTAACAAAAATCATGTGAGTCTATCATACCAGGATCAAGGGGCTTGTTTAAGTCCATATAAAGCTTTGGTAAGTATGAAAACATGTTAAGGATGTTTTTTATCTTCAAAACTATGAGTTTGTTCAACAAAAACTTCCTATTTAATAAAACCATTAAGGAAAGAATATTTAACATCCATTTGAAAAATTTTGAAATTAAAGAATGTTGCGAAGGAAAGTAGAATACGAATAGATTCAAGTCTATATACAGGATCATAGGTTTCTTCATAGTCTATTCCTTCTTGTTGATTATAACCTTTAGCAACTAATCTATCTTTATTTCATACTATGATTCTATTTTCATCACACTTATTTTTGAAGACCAATTTTACTCCAATAATAGAAGTTTCCTTAGATCTTTCAACCAAGGCCCATACATTATTCATTTCGAATTCATTTAGCTCATATTGTATAGCTTTAATCCAATCATTATCACCAAAAGCTTCATCAGTTATTTTTTGTTCTAATTTTGAAAGGAATGCTAGATGTTCTACTTTATTTCTTAAGGAACTTCTAGTCCTTATAGGTTTATTGGCATCACCAATGATACTATCATTGGGATGATTCTTTAGAAACAACAGATTTGGGTTTTGTAAAACCTATTCATCAACATATGGTATGTAATATTCTGGGGTAAATGTCACAGAAACAATTTCTTAAAAATTTTCTTTACCAGAAGTATCTTCTATCAAGGGTTGATAATCAATTTTGAAAACACATTTTAAGATGTAGGTTGAGGATGTTTAAAAACAAAAGGATTTGTTTCATCAAATTTAAAATGTACTGTTTCTTCAACAATACAATTATTTTTATTAAAAACACTATAAGCCTTAGAAGTTGTAGAGTAACCTAAGAAAATTTCGTCATCATATTTTGGTGAAAATTTGTGTAAATTATCTTTAGTATTTAGAATGAATACTTTGCATCCAAATACCTTGAATTAGGAAACTCTAGGGTTTTTACCATTCCATAACTCATAGGGGGTTTCATTACGAAAATGTCTAATTAAAATGCGATGTATAGTATAACAAGAAGTACTTACAACTTCATCCCAAAAGTGTTTAGCTATCGAATATTCACTCAATATGGTCCTTGTTATTTTATGAAGAATTATGTTTCTTCTTTCAATAATAACATTTTTTTGAGGGGTTCTTGGTGCTAATAAGTTATGAGTAATTCCTTTTCTACTAAAAAAAGTTTCTAAATCAGAATTTTGAAATTCTCCTTCGTGATCACTATGAGTAGTTATCGGTAGAAGGTTTTTCTCATTTTTAACTTGGGCTATAAAAATTTTGAAATAAGAAAAAACTTCAGATTTCTTTGCTTGAAAATAGACTCACGTAAATCTAGTATAATCATCAACTAAGACAAATACATAATATTTTCCTCAAATACTTCCAGTTTGGGTTTGACCAAAAAGATCCATATGCACCAACTGTAATGCATCAGTAGTTGAGACTTCACTGACTGGTTTAAAACTTGATTTATGTTGCTTTCCAAATTGACAAGGATCACAAACTATTGAAGAGTCAAATCTAAGCTCTGGTAGATCCTTAACTAGTATTTTCTTAGAGAGTTTTCATAGGTTTCTAAGGTTACAGTGTCCTAAACTTCTATTCCATAAACAAGATTGGTCTTCCATTTCACTAAGGCAAGGTAGGTCTTGGCTCCTAAGGTCTTCTAAGTTTAGTGTGTATACATTCTCTTGCCTATGGGCAGAAATAATAAACACTTCTTTAGAATTGTGTACTAATAACTTTTCATTCCTAAAATTCACAAGGTAACCTTCATCACATAATTGGCTTATACTAATGAGGTTGTGCTTAATACCTCTAACAAATAAAACATTTGAAATTAATTTTTTTCCAAGAATAACAATGTTACATATACCAATAATTTCTCCTTTAGTATTATCTCCAAAAGTTACTTTTCCTCCTTTCGTCTTAATAATATTTTCAAATAAGTTTTTATTACCAGTCATTTTTTCGGGAACATCCACTATCCATGTAACATGTATTTCTATTGGTACTATCTTCATTTCCTAGAAAATAAGAGTGTTAGACTTTCGGAACCCAAACTTTCTTAGATCCGGAAACTTCATAAACCAAGATTTTAGGTACCCACATTTTCTTAGAAAAATAAGTTTTATGAAAACCAAAAGACTGAGTTTTGTTTAAAGAACAATTTTTCTCCCAATGTCCACCACACTGACATTTATTGTCGAATGGGTCACTTTGAGGAAAAAAATATTTATTACTAAAAACCGGTTTATAATAAGTATAACCAAAATCAGAATTATTCCTTAGAGGTCAAATTTGGGAATACATCTTATCAAATTTTTCCTTACCTAAGGTATAGATTGACAAACACTTCATCAAGGAAAATATTTTTGACTTCAGTTTAATGACTAAGTTTTTATTCTAAAAAACATTAGTTTTAGCACTAGAGTTAGTCTATAAAATATTTTTCTTATAAATTACTTTTTTAATATCCTTATAAAGTTTGTCCTTCTAAGAATTAACTTCCTCAAGGTTTTTTAAAATACTTTCAAAATCATAAATTTTCTTATCAAGATCTTTAGAATGATCTGATACTTCTTTAGTGAGAATAGAAATTCTATAATTTTCCTTATCAATATTTTTATTGACTTTATACTTTTCATTCTCAAGAAGTTTAGCAAACCTAGATACTTCTCCATAAGTAGGTAAAGTATTATCTTCATTAGAAGAAGATTATTCATCTGAAGATTTATAAAATTTATTATCAATATAATTTTCATTTAAGGAAACATTGGTTATGGATTCAATATTTTTTACCTTACCCATTAGACAATGATTTTCAATAGGTACTCTGGCTAGTAAACCAAGATTCTTCTGACAAAAATATTCATACTCTGAGGTTTCATCAGAAGAGTCTCCACCACTCTCACTCTAGGAGTCATTAAATTTCATAACTTTCTTAGCTTTATCCATTTAGTAATTATTTCTATTTCTCTTAGAATTATTTTCCTTTCTATCATTTATCTTAATCGTAGGATAATATGGCCTTATGTGCCCTGCTCTTTTGCATTCATAACAAGTGACTTCG
The DNA here is from genome assembly GCA_963277665.1 of Viscum album. Lineage (NCBI taxonomy): Eukaryota > Viridiplantae > Streptophyta > Magnoliopsida > Santalales > Viscaceae > Viscum > Viscum album. The sequence continues at coordinate 209,786,615 of OY728155.1, read as the reverse complement.
GAGTCTTTCTTGTCCTTTATTTCTTTCTTCTTAATTTTATACTGAAATTATTTCTTCCCAACTATCTTGTTCATCTTTCAAGAAATATTAGCTAGCTCATTCTCATGAAGTTCACTTTCACTAGATTTAGATAAAAGAGTGACTTTCTTTGAATTGGATCTTGTAACCCTTTCAGGAGTCTTGGCTTTAGTAGTAGTAAAGGATACACTTCCATTGTCATTCTTCTTCTTATTCAAATTGGCATCTCTTTTCATTCTTGTCTCATGTTTAAGAAGAGTTCCAAAAATCTCATCAAGAGTAATCTGAGATACTTTCCTATTCTCATCAATAACTATTCTCTTAGATTCCCACTCATTTGGCATGATGTCTATAATATTTTCCACAAGTGCCTCGTCATTTAATCCTTTCTCACCCATGGATTGTAATCTATTAACAATAGTCATAAATATTTGTTGTACCTTGCATACTGGTTCTCCATAAGAAAATAGAAATCCATGATATTCTACTCTAATCATAGCTCTTCTTATTTCTATAACCTTGGATGTACCAAAATGAGTAACCTCCAATTTCTTCCAAATACAATTTCCAGCTTCATAAGAAGAAATCTGACTATATATATTCCTGGTTATGGAACAAAAAAAGTATTGTATACCTTTTATTTTAGTTGATATTATAACTTTTCTTTATTAGTAAAATTTCTGACTTCCTTATCAAGAATATTGTAATCTCCAGTAAGCATAACGAAGTTGTCCACTCTAGTATTAATAACAAAAGTCATCATACAATCTCTCCAAAATTCATAATCATTCCCATAAAATATAGGTGGTCTGGTAGGATTTAGATTGTCAATAGAACCAACATTCATTCCTTCCATCTAAAAGAAACTATCTTTCCACAAAAACTTGTTAATAGTAAAATTTATAAACAAGGATAAAAATCCTAATCAAGGAAAATATTTAGAACAATGAAAACGGAGAAAGAAAAATTATATGTGAATATAAGTATTTCAGATTCCTCCTATGATACCAATTGTAGGATCGAAATATGAATATAGATGCTAAATTAAAATAGGGGGGATGAATTGTAAGTTTAAAAACTTTCATTTTTAACTTTTAGTAAAACTATGTTTAACAAAGTTAAACAATGTAAACTCACAAGACCTCTTAGTTCTACAGACTTTCTAGGTTCTGGAAATATGGTTCCAGAAATGAAACTTGAGAAAAGTTTACTATGGAAATATTCTACCTTAAATCAGGTAGAATCTTACTTATCAGAGTATAAAAAAGTGCAAGAAAGTATAAGAATATTATACTTTATTCCTTTATCAAAATATAGTGGAATATAAACTTTAAATAAAACAAGTAACAAGTATTAAATCTTTTAACCCAAAGAGAAGGGTATCCAATAACCTTGGATAAAGGACCCTTGATTTAAACATTCAAGAAAGTATGTCTTACCCACACCAAGGCAAGCCCTCAATAGGAATATCAGAATATATCTTTCTATCCTTGAAAGCCCTAAAACTTTAAGGTAGTCGGAACCTCTGTCTTTATATCCTCGAAAGTCCTCGAACTTTAAGGTAGTCGGCCGCCTCTGTCTTTCTATCCCTGGAAGTCCTTGAACATTAAGGTAGTTGTCCACCTCTATCTTCTTATCCCTGAAAGTCCTCGATTTTACACAAAAACAATCAGAGTCACACAAAGCAAGCTGAATAAGATGTTTAGTACGCACAAGGCATGAGAGTTTCTCTCTCTATAAATCACATTCAGCAGCATGTAATCTCTAGATTGATAGATCGGTAATAAGCTCGTTCAAATGAGCTCTTATTTGTAGTCATTTTCCCAATAGCCGGATCCCTCCTCTAACGGTCATATTTTTCCTTAAATCTTGGAGGGACCTGTACACATGTCACTGAAAAAATGGTTAATTAGAAATAGATTGCACAAAATCCTTTCATAACTATAATAGGGGTAAGTAAAATATGGATTCTTAACCAAATACAATTTTCTAGAGTCTAATGAAAAATAAAGTTCGAAGTCTAAGAAAGTAAACACTTGCAGACTATAAATTAAAAATATCATGATTCTATTTTTCAAGGAATTATGAACCTGAATTCTATATATTTCAGAGTCTGAATTCCATTGAATTCATAATCTTAATTCTAAGTAATTTGGAGTCATAATTCTGAGGAACTAGGAATTAGAATTTTGAGGAATTTGGAGTCATAATTTTGAGGAATTTGGAGTCTGAATTCTGAGGAATTTGGAGTCTAAATTCTAAGGAATTGGAAGTCAGAATTCTAAAGAATTCAGAATCAGAATTCTGAGGAATTCAGAGTTTGAATTCTAATGAATTCATATTCATAATTATGAGGAATTTGGAATCAGGATTCTAAATTATTTGGAATTTAAATTATGAGGAATTCAGAGTCATAATTATGAATAATTTAGAATCCGAATTCTTAGGAATTCGAATTCTAAATTTTAAGGAATACAGAATCTGAATTTCAGAGAATTCGGAGTCTGAATTTTAGAGAATTTGGAGTTTGGATTTCAAAGAATTCGGATTCTGAATTTCAAAGAATTCAGAGTCTGAATTTCATAGAAATAGAAATCTAAAAAAAGAATAATATATATCTAAGGATTTATAGGATTCTGAGGTTTTATATAAGAAACTAATTTTTAGAATTTATAAATAAAATGAGTTAGAATAAGATAAACAATAAAATGAAAAATTAAAACAAAGGAAAGGAGAAAATTTCCTTGGGGAAAGAAAATTTTCCTTAATAAGATAAATTTTAGGGGAAATAAAAATTTCCTTTGGATAGAGTGTTTGTGATTCTCAAAACATAGAGGAATTCAAAATTCATAAGTAAACCTTATTGACTCAACAAAAATTTTATTTTAGTACTTCAGGCATGAAAAAAAATTCATCTTGAATACTCATCATTTAGAGAAAAATATGATATTATGGTGGACATTATAAAATTTAACTTATCAAGTATGTATATTTCTTTTTTATCCCAGTATATATCGAAAATGAATTAATAAACTTTATTAGAAGGATATTAAAAAAAATTCATATTACCATCATTTTTTATAATATCAATGACCTTTTTCACACCTCTTTGGTTTGTGGTTTTTTGGTTGTTAACTTTCTCTTAATTGTTCACTTTCTTGTGATCGATGATCTTTGTCTCTCTATATCATTATTTAGGAATTATGATTTTCTTCCATGTCCAAATATTAACTTCCCAATTATGTTCTCATATTTTTAAATCTATAATGTGTTATACCAGATGACCTTATTATGTACTTTTCTCTCTTATCGATAGGGTATTTTATTAACACTTTTTACAATGTGAGTTTCCAAAAAAAGAAATTTTCAAGTGTCCAAACTTTTATTACCAAGATAAAGTTCAAATTGAGAGTAAATAATTTATTAAATGGTTTGATTCTATGAAACCTTGAGATTTTAGAAAAGAAAATTAGGTTTGATAGCATATTTGATACGCAGCAATGTGCTTAAATGACCAGGGAAATATATAACCATTTTAACATAGTTGTTAAATAGGAAGGTATAAATATTAATAAATATATAATGAAAATATATATATATATATATAAATTTACTACTCAATATAAATTTTTTATAACTTTTTAGTAAATAATCATTCAATTTTTATTAATATAATTATATTCTTCAAAAATATGTTTTCTTCAAAAATGATTTTTTTTGCTTTTCAATAAAAAAATATTATAATTATTTTTTGGAAATTTTATAGAATTTATTAAATAAAATTAAATTCATTTTTGAAATCATAATATCAAAATTTATTGTGGGTGAAATTTTGGGATTTTTTAGAAAATATTGATTTTCCAATGAATCGAAAAAATACTGATTTTTGTAAAAATATCTTTTCTTTTTAATAAAATAAGTAAATTTAAAATTTTCATTACTTTTTTAAAATGATTTTGAATAAAATAATTATTATTTATTTATATTTAATACACCTAATTACATTTGAATCATATTTATATTGTATTTTAGTATAAGTAAATATTTGGGTTTAAAAATAGTTTTTTCTGAAAATTGTTTTAAAGTGCATAATGTTTATAATTTTTAGTTAATTAAAAACACTAATGAGGTATTATTTAAATGAAATTTATATATTATATATCAATAAATATTAATTTATATTAATAAAATTATTATTATTATCTATAGAGTTAATATAAAATCAATTTTTTTCTTGAAAAATAGACTTTTTAAAAACCTATTTTTTCGTCACGTCTGTAGGTTTAATATTAAATTAAAAAAAATCAATTATGTGAATTTCTTTTGGTAAAATGGATTCCATATTTTTAATATTAATTATTTATATTATCTAATATGGTCATATAAGTTTTTTATCATAATTAATTTTGAAAATAGTAAAATTTAATAACCGCAGATAAGATGAAAACGGTATTATAGAGGGTTAAACTAAAAAGATAAGGGTCCAAATAACCTAAAAAATTCTAAAAAATATTTTATTGACATATTTATACCTTATAATTTATAATTATTTATAATAGTCTATTTTTTATCCTTTTTCTATTTTAAAAACATTGGAACACCTTTTTCTTTTCAAAAATTACAAGTGTACCACTCACGTCACTTATAAAAGGAAACTCCTTATCCTATATTATTTTAACCTTTAAAGACATTTATATTAGTCAATAAAAACACAAATTTCTTCTTTAATTTCCTACCCACATACTATATCCATTGGTTTTATCATAAATCCATCCTAATTATCCTTTTAGTGCTTACCTAAGGAGGTTGTCTGAAGAAGAGGTATCATGCGTAACCCATCATCTTTATTTTACTTCTTCTTACACCACCTTAAAATATTATGAAATTATTATTATACAATAAAAACATTATATATCATATAATTATATGTTATTATGTTAATTTAATATCCTAAATCTATATCCTATTTTATAAAATGGGATACGAGATCATCATTCATGTGTATGGAGGACTACCGTATCGCAAGTCGATGTCATTCATTTTCCATCACCGTCTCTCGTGACTTAATATGATGATGGATTAAAAGTATATATATTTTATTTGTAACATATTTATACTTATGGATATATGATATCAAATATTTCTTTTTTACTTTTCATTTTTTGGGGAATATGATAACGTCTCTCATGTGTACGGCAGACTACCACCTCACGATGTGATGTGATTCGTTTTTCACTAATGCTTTACATGGAATGTAATAATGATATATTTAATCAATATATGTGATATAAATAAAATAATTATTATATTAATGAAATATTTATCATTATTAAAATAAAATATATCATTTTATTTTTTACACTGAAAAATGATAGTGTCGTTCATACACGCGTGTGGACTACTGCCTCTATGAAGTGATGTGGTCCTTTTTTTCATCACCAAAACACATGGATGATATATATAAGTATATTTAATGAATTAATATGGTATTTATGATATTATTATTATTATTTAATGATAAAATATTACATAACTTATTCCCATAATGATCATTGAAAAATTAAAGTGTTACTCATGCTTGCGTACGGCCTACCGTCTCCAACATAGTAACGTAGATCATTTTTCATAACCATATTTCATGATTGGTTTTAAAAGTATAATTTATTTATAAATATGATAAATATGATAAATATTTAATGATTATTATTATATATATGTTTAAATAGTTACCTCTTTTACAATGGTCAACACACCAACGCTATTTTGAAATAATGAAATGAACGTCTTCAAAACACCCGACATGGACTTAACTAATTAAGTATTTTAATATGTAATTAAAAAAATAAAATAAATTATTTAAGTATGAAGTATTAAACATGAAAATATTTCTTAAAAAATTAAATAATTTATATAATTTTATTATATAGGATTTAAATTACACACATGGAAAGTATGAAATCGAGGTAAGGGTTTTCTCATCTCACTTTTTATTTTTGTGAGACATATTCTATATTCACCACTTGTTTTTATTGTGTAGTGTATATACTGCCTATTTTAAATGTAATAACATGAATCCTTCATACATAATTTTTTTTAGGTTTCTATTTTATTTATTTTATTCAATGGTAATTGACATGAAATTTACCAAGTGGTAAAGAATTTTAACTCAATTTCTTTTTATTATGTTATAATACTTCTTCTTTGACATTATTATGCCATGATTATGTGTGTAATAACTTTTTATTATATTATGTTGTATTTAGACTTATTTTATGTGGTTTTTCATTTTATAAACATAATTTATTCATCTATTAATTCTCAAATTCAATAGTATGATTTGTGTAAGGGTTATTCATCTCAAATTCTATTTCTTTGAGACATACATTTATGATATGAACCTATATTCATTTTTGAGGTGTATATAATACCATTTGAAATTATATATCATGGAAATATGTATTTTAATGATATTTAAAGTATTATTTGATGTTATTATTTCATTGGGATTATAATTGAATAGTTACCAAAAAGAAAAATACTTTATGTTACAATATCATTTCTTTTGAGATTGTTTATGTTAAAGGTTATTTTAGAGGAAATAATGTGATCTTATTTTCTTGAACCAAATTTTATTAATTATTCTCTGATTATGAATGTGGTTCACATTGTTAATTTCTATTTCATGCCTTATTGATTAAGTAAACATCAAGGAAGTCATTTGTAAGTGATACTGATGTTTTAATTTCTTTTAGATTGGGTATCATTCTCTTCCATATCCATGTTTTATAAAATGTTTTCAAAAATATTCTTTTATAAAAAAAATTCCTAAATCCATTTTATATTATCTTTTACCTTCTTTTAAAAGGTTTTAAAAAGGAAATTTCCTAACATTTTACAAATGGGTCACTTTTGACTCCCTTTTTCAAAATGTTTAGACAATAATGTTTATTTTTAAAATTTATAACATGAATGGATTCATACCATAATTTCCATTATTTTCATTTAAGTTTCCTTTATATTATTCCAAGATTTTTTTCAAATAAAATTATTTTCACAATATTTTTTGAATTTTTACTTTTTAAAAGTTGTTTTCAAAACTAAAATTTTGTTTTCCTCAAAAATGTTTTTAATGATATTTCAATGGTATTTCCATTCATCAAAATCAAAAACACTTGTTATTTATGATCTAATGGGGAATATTTTTTAATGATACCAACCTCATTATTTCTTTGGATGGATTATGATTTTTTCAAATAGATCATTATGGAACCCATTTATTTTTATAAGGGTTAATAATGTTTCAAAGATATTGTTATGGAACCTATTTCTTTTCCATGGGTTAATCATGTTTCAAAGAGACTATTATAGAACCCATTTATTTACCATGGGTTAATCATGTTTCAAATATATTGTTATGGAACCCATTTATTTTCCATGGGTTAATCATTTTTCAAGGAGATTATTATGGAACCCATTTCTTTTCCATGGTTTAATAATGTTTCAATGAGATTGTTATGCGGCGTAAAATCATTTTTTTCCATTATCAGAAGCCAGTTTATGGGTTCCACTACCCCAAACCGGTTTAAGGAAAACCAACAACTGTACAAGCAAATCCCAACCTTCATACAGAATCCAGCGAAATTCAAATTTCAAAATAAAACCAATCACATTCCATCATACACTAAGTGACTGACCTCGATCCGTGATCCCATCATCATGCATCACCAGCCTTGAAGGTCGTCGAAGAGGTAGAAATAAACCCGGAGGTCATCGCTGGAACAACCGGACAGACCACCATCTTCATCGTATCCACAAGAGGATCAAACCGCAACTGATCTCCTAACCTCTCACCATTCCAACATCACCAGGTCGGTAGAGCCTATTGGAATCCCCCTCAGCATTATCTTCAGCAGAACAAACCCTCATCTATTCATCCATTTGCAAAACCACAAAAACCACGCAAACCATACAACCACGTAGACCGTCACGGTTAACACCTTCACCACCTCACAGAAGGCAGAACTCCCAATCCATCAGAAATCAAACATAATTAAACTCCACCCCGCCATGATACGAGAGGAAATGAGAAAAACCCTAATTCGAATTGGATGAAATCAGATTAAAGAAATCAAAAGAGGTTCCACCAAAAACCGAATCAAACCGCCCAAGAACGTCACCGCAAGAAACACCCTGTTTCTGAAGATCCCACCGCCACCGACCCAATCGACTACATCATACACAATGAAACCCCCACGCACTCACCTGAGAAGATTCGGAACCCCACAAACCGCCGACGCATGAGTGCGACCTTCAAACGCGAGGAAACTCACCGTAGGACAACAGCGAGGTGCCGAGAACAAAACCAGGAAGCTCCGAAGAGTATGTCATCGACAAGGACCGGACTTACACCCACAGATCTGAACCAGCAACCACAGAAGCCCAAAGTGCATCTCCACAACATGAGAGGAGACCACGAAACCACATAACGTCACTGCAGCAGAGTTCCTCCACCAACCCACCGAGCTCAAGGAGGATCATCGTGCCATCCGCAGCGAAGGAGCCTACGGTGGAGAGAGGAAAACCCTAGGTTGGGAGCCCTTTACAGGTGCATCGAGTGAATTGATTGAGATTGTTATGGAACTTGTGTATTTTTCACGAGTTAATCATGTTTCAAAGATATTTTTATGAAACCCATTTCTTTTCCGTAGGTTAATAGTGTTTAGAATATATTCTTATAGAACCCATTTCTTTTCAAAAAGTTAATGATGTTTTAAAGATATTTTTATGGAACCTATTTCTTTTCTACAGGTTAATCATATTTCAAAGATATTTTTAAGGAATAATTTTATTTTATATGGTTTATTCATGTTTTAAAGATATTTTTATGGAACTAAATTATTTTCCATGGGTTAATCATGTTTCAAAGAGATTTTCATGGAACCCATTTATTTTATATGGTTTAATCAATTTATAAAAGGAATAATGATTTTTTTAGGAATTTTATGATTAAATAAAAGATTTATGTACTTTATTTATGATTATTTGAAATTTTTATATGATGGTTGTTCCCATATAGCACTAGGTGAGTCTAATATAGCTTATACAATGGGTGTGACCATATAACATTCCATTGAATTGGGTAATGATTATGTTCTATAGATAATTACATTGTAATTAGTCATATTGTTGTTACAATTATAAGGGTTTTGTAAGGGTTCTATGATGACAATGTCCCTAGATACCAATACATTTTCATTATGATTTATATGAGTTATAAATGTTTCCTTAGATCAATATTATTATCACATGACTTGTGATTATTTATTTTTAAAACTATTTCCTTTATTAAATCCTTATTTTATGTTTTCATATTTAATTATCTAGGTACTAATGGGTACAAGTTCTCTTATTTTATGCTCATTCACTTTGATTTTTTTATAAAACCCTTACACTCGTCTTATTCTTTCTAATGACATTAAATTATAAAGGCTTATGTTTAACCATACTGAGCATTTTATCTAACCCTTATTATCTTTGATTTTTCCCTAGGTTATCAAGAATGATACTAAATTAATTATGTCAAAAAGGATTTCATATGGATGGTGATCGTGATCTCATTTCAAAGAAATAAAATCTACGTTAAGTGGGAGAAATTTTCATTTAAATTCATGGGTATTGTTTATGTAGTAGTTTTTCCTAATTATCTACAACTCTAAACCTAAAATGTATTTGAGAATATAAGTGTTAAAATGATTTACTTTTGATTTTTTATGTTTTGGATGGTGAAAATTGGGTCACATTTATCGATATCAAAGATGAAAGTATAATGTTTATAATTTTAGCACTAGATCCTGGAGTGTGGGTTCGATGTTGTTATAAGTGGAGTTGGATCGAGCCGTTCATCCACCTACCAACCCTTAAATTGGATATTGTTTTAACTTTTAAATTAATTACTTGAAAACTCATTAAATTAAATATAAATAATTGGATGACTCCAATAATGGTATGTCTTAACACCTATCAAGTTTGGGTGCCCTAGAACTCATAGGACCTTACCTTACAAATTACAATGGAAGTTGGATGTGTTTGGTTCCTAGTTGTAATAAAAGATATATATATATATATATATATATATATTATATATAAATACATATTTATACATATATATATTATGATATATAAATATATATGTATATATCAAGTTGAATGCCTGATAGATCAGGATCCAACTCTTAATTAACTAAGTTAATTGTGTAACTATAATCTAATGCTTGTACTAAAAGTAATTAATTCTAAAAATACCTTAGATACCTAGTGAGATCAGGTTCCAAGATTTGATGTTACTATTACCATAATTCCTAGTGTTTCTAGGATTCCTCCCAACAAAGGGAAGCTAAGTAGGTTACCGAGTGCTCCTTGGAAACCCCTCTCCGTTAGTATATCACCTAGAATTCCTAAGATACTAGGATTAATGTTATTCCAAAGGTTGTCATGTGGCCTCATTTTCACTAATTAAATAATGTGTGAGACATCCCCAAGGTTGATATTGATCGCCTCGATTGATGTTTATGATACTCTCTAGGATTGGGTGGACACACCATGATTTTATTTCCCAAAGCTATATAAGAATAGGTTATAGAGTCGATGATTGATGGATTTTGAGTTATTATATTGGATCAAGAGAGTAATTCTCATATATTTTCTAAGGATCATCCCCTTAGAAATTTATTCTAGTTTATAAGTCTTGATTTCTTATGGATAAGAACCTAGGAATACAATATCGAATACGAATAAGGAATTTTGAGAAGTCATTTGGGTTACATTCTTCACTCACATCTTGATTGGTATGCCCCGGACTCATAGGATCCTACTCAGTTCCTTACTTATGGGATTTTTATCTGATACAAAGAATCCTACCTTACTTTTATTGGAGGCGAGTAAGGGTGATCCTGGGTCTAGGACATGTATCCCCCTCATGTGATGTAGATTGCTTAGAGACATTTCTAGTGCTGGCTAAAAAAGGTATAATCAGACCCGGGTAGCCCTTAGGCCCAACATATAACGTTGGTTATTTATTTTACTTCAAAAATTATTTATATTATTATTATTTTAGCTGATTAGAGTATATACACTTATAATGAATTTATTGGTTATGTACAGGACTGTGTTGGTGGTTTTCTACTAAGTTTTGTACTCACATCATGCTTGAGATACCATTGCACTAAGGTACTCGAGCATAAATTCACCTAGTTGCAAGTATAGGTTGGACTAATCCCTAGGACTAAACTAGTATGATATCTAGATTTTTTACTAGGATCTTGGGATGTGATATAGCCCAATATATAGTTTATCCAATGCTTTTATTTTCTTTTATTGTGGTTCGTATTTGTAATAAACCTGGTGAGATGTTAGTGTATGCATGGAATGGTTGTTCGAGCCTTTACAACATTTCATGTATTATTGTTGAATGTTTATACATTTTCTATACTTTTATTATTTACTACATTGGAAAATGTTTAGTTATTTTATCTGTTTTTATTACTCTAATAAGAGGTCATATTTTCCATATGATTACACCATGTGCCCTCATTGCTAGTCAGTAGCCTCTGCCATATAGAGAGGTGAGATTGACGCCATATGGTGACCTAAACTAGTTACTATTAATAATAACTCATGTGGGAATGACATAGGTGTTGATCATCTAATCCCCATTTGAGATACACCTTCATTGAATTGGTGAGGACCCAAAATAGATCCCCTCTAATGGTAATCCACACATGCTACTTTGATCTCGAAATTTTATAGATGATACTTTGGGTGCTAGCATAGTAGTATGAATCATCTTGCATCACACTCTTCATCGGCACAATAATCCCTTTGGTTTTGAAGGATCATTTATTGATCTCTTTGTATTGAGATAAGGAATAAAGAGAATTAGATTCTATTGATCTTGGGAGAAAACCCTTGAGAATTTCTTCATTGAGAGAGAATTCTCTAGGGAGGATAATGTCGTAAAAAACCCAACTTTCACATTTCTTATAACTGGCTATATATAGAGAAAATGCAAGGGTTTAATATCAATTAATTTCACAAAGTCCCTTTATAATATATTAAACCCATTATATACCCCATTCAATGTAAAAAATGTTATTATTTTATTTCAAAGTGTGTGTTAACCCACACAATGATAAATATTATTTTATAGTCTAATAAATAAATATTTATCAACAAACCAATTTTTGGTCCACTCATACTCCTCGAAATTTATTGAATTCCTAAATAAATATTTAAATAAATATTACTCATTACATAAATAAATAAATTTTATGTTTATGATTTCATGAATAAATATTTATTTTAATATTCACATAATTGAATAAAATATATATTTAATAAATAATTTTTTATTACCTTATAAATAACAATTGATATATAAATCTAATATATCTGTGTAATTAAATAATTATCTTGTGAATAAATATTTATTTAATATTTTTGACCAATAAATCATGAATAAATATAAATACTCGATCTAGAAAATAATATGTATTCCAATTGTTAAATATAAATAATATTTAATTAAGATAAAAAAACACTTTGTGTGAGACCTTATAGGCATATTCCTAAGTGAAATATGGATAGTGAGCCTAAATTCCAATATTACTATATAGTAATGGATTTAATGCACCCATAGGGGAAGATGATGTGTTACAGTGATGACAAACACATACAAACAGTCATTGTGTAATGTAATCTCTTTGTCTTTATATCTCATCAAGTAGGTTGCATACTCTTGTCATCAACCTATATGTTTGATATGTATTTATTCAACTATCTAAAATAAACCTTTTAATACACCATATCCATGGAATTTAGTTTTAAATTTTCATTTTAATTAAAGGGGTTGAGATATCAACTTCCATAAAGTTGGAAGTGATAAATCCTTCCTTGAATAATTCATTAATAAGATAACATTTGCGACACGCTCAATGTATCCTACTTCACCGTGAACATATAGCACCATATTTTTTGGGTAATTAATTAAAGTATATGAGTCCCAATATATATTAATAATAATAATAAATAATATAGATAATTATACATGCTCTAAAATAATAATATCCAAGAACAAATAAACATGTGGATTTCCTACAGATGGGTATGTCCTTTTAATATTTTTCCATGGAGATTGTAAAGTGTGAACTTTAGGAGATGAAGTCTTATCCACTTATGATTACTCATACCTAACAATAAGCATACTATGTGTCTCAACATAGTATGTTACCTAACTATAGGATATAAGTTCAGGAATATCATCATAATATTTGAAGGTTCTCATCATAGTGCGTAACTTCTTTGTCATTTTCAATGTGTCAGATACTACAGTACATTATCACAATAAAGCCACATGGAAAAATGAACAAAATATAATAATATATTTATCAATATTAATTTATTTGAATATATATGAAATCTAAATTAAAAATAGTTGGTTATAGGATTCCAACTCCAATAGACTCCTACTTAGACTAGATCCAATAAGTAATTACTTTAATTCCACTATCTCTCACATGTTGATCATGTTTTTTCGAAGTTAAGGCTTTAGTTAAGGGTTAGGTCATGTTTTATTCCATGGTAACTCTGCTCACAAAAACCTCACCTCTCTAAGAAAAATCTATCATGAGATGATAATTCCTGAGTATGTGGTTTGTTTGCTAATGTAACCTTGGATCCTTTGAAAGATCCACCATTGTATTAGCATCACAATTTAGTGTGATCTAATATTTACTATTAGGAACTACTTCCAACTATTGGATAAAATTTCATATCTAAACCACTTCTTTAGATACATCAAAAACCATAATATACTAATACTCTATTGTATAATCAATGACCACTACTTATTATGATCTCTTTCAACTCACAATACCACCATTAAGAGTAAATATGTATGTCGATTATGATTTCAAATCACCTTGACCTATTTGGAAACTAGAATATAGGTATCCCTTTATTACTAGATCATAATCTATTCTATAAACTAGAAACATATCCTTAGTGTTCCTCATATACTTATGGATAGTCTTTATTTTCATTAAATGGTTATCTCCTGAATCATCTTACTACATGTCAACTGCATTTAAAGTGTAGGATCCATCAATATTGGTACATAACATGGACTACATGATTAACCCTATTTCTGGTGTGTATGAGGTCCTTATCATCTTTTGTCTCTCCTTTTATGTTTGAGGACACATTTTCTTAGAGATTCATATTAATCCATGTGTCATTGGAAACAATCCCATCTTGGATTCATTCATGTTGAATCTATTCAGTATCTTTTCAATACACATACCTTTATTTAGTCCAAGATACCACTTGTATCTATCATGATGGATCTTGATACCAATAATATTTGATGTTTCTCTTAATTCCTTCATAGAGAATCATGTATTTAACTATATATTAATGCACTATATAAGTTTGGTATCTCATTTCTAATAAGTAGAATGTTGTCAACGTATACTATGAGGAAAATAACCACAATCCTATTAAACCACTTATAGACATAGGGATCACATTCAATATTTATGAATCTAAATTATATTGTGACTTTATCAAAATGAAAATTCTGGCACCTTGATGCTTAATTTAATCCATAAATGGTTCTCTATAACTTGCATTCTTTTTTGGTATCCTTTAAAGTCACAAACCCTTCTGGTTGTTTAATATAGACATCTTCCCAAAGGTTTCTATTAAGGAAGGTTATTTTTACATCCATATTTAAAATATCATAATCATTGAAGGTCATTATGGAAAGTAGAATTATAATGGATTTAAGTATATAAAATGGTGAAAATGTTTCCTCATAGTTTATTCCTTGATGTTGTTTAAACCCTTTTTCAACTATTCATTCCTTATAAGTACTTACTTGTCCATCCATGTCCATTTTATTCTTGAATACCCATTTGTAACCAATGGAATTTACATCAACCAGAGTATCTACTAAAATACATACTTGATTTTGGTATACATAATCCATTTCATAATTTATATATTCTTGTCATTTGGAATTTTTTGTTCCACTTACTACTTCTTTATAGGTTATAGGACCATTATTATCAACTAATAATGAGTCACCATCTTTAGTGACTAAAAAATATATCTTTCAAGTTCTATAACCTTTATTATACTTCTACATTGTACTTGTGTCTCTAAAATATCCTCTTCCACTAGGATTTATGGAATATATTCCAGTACTAACTCATATGTATCTTGATACTTGACTCAGTTGAAGTTTATCTTTCCCTCACTATATCTTTTAGTGATATGATTCATCTTAGGAAATGTGGGATGTATATAAACTAAAACCTTTTTATCTAATGGGTCTTATAGTTAATATCCCCTTTTTTTCCTTAGGGTGTCCTATAAATATGTACTTAGTTACTCTAGGTGCATGTTTATTTCCAAAACATTCCTTAACAAACATTTTTCAACCCCAAACTTGTATATGAGACAACATAGTTTTAATTACATACCAAATTTTATATGGAATTCCATTTTCTACTTTAGTTGGAACTCATTTTAGAATGTATAATTCTATTTTTAACACATATCCCTTAAAGGATAATATAAGACTGACATGACTCATCATTGATCTCACCATGTCCAAAAAGGTGTGGTTCCTCCTTTCATATGAACTATTGCATTTTGATGTATAAGGAGGAGTGATTTAGGATAGAATCCCAACTATCTTATAAATTGATTAACTCATGGTTAAGATATTTTCCACTATGTTCTTGGAGGAGTTTTTATATTTTATTACCAAGTTTTTTCTTAACTCCATTGTTGTATTCTTTTAATTTTTCGAAAGAAACTATTTTTTCATCATTATGTAGAAATATCCATATCTACTAAATTTTTCAAAAAAATTATGAAGTATGAGCATCCACCCCTAGATTCAACGGGAAATGGTCCATATACATCTATATGAACCAACTCAAGAAACTATGTTTACCTTTCACCTCTTCCACTAAATGATGATTTTAGTCATTTTACCTTGTAAAAAATGTGACATACACCAAGTGGTTTTAGATCAATAGAATATAAATATCAATCTTAGTGTAGTCTCATCAAGCACTTTTCATTTACCTGACCAAGACATTGATGCCACAAGTGGGTGTAATGTGAGTCATATGAATCTGATTCACTATCAATTGTCATTTATTGGTTTGTTTAATCCAACACATAAATAAAGTTGTTTAAATATTTCATAACATAAAAAATGTTATCTTTATAAAAGAAGAAACATTTATTCCAAAATTTTAAAATAAATCCATCTATATCAAGTCTATACATGAAAATAATGTTCTTGGTGACTGATGGAATGTAATAAAAATATTTTAAAAACAAGATCATTTGAGTTGGAAACGTGAGGTGGTAGTATCCAATAAATACAACTATAATTCTATCCCTATTTTATACTCATATACCCACCTAACCATGATAAATATTAGAAAATATACTTGGTTACTATATTTGAATACATATTTGAGCATCGCGTGATTTTTTCGATACCTAATTTATAGAAAAATATAGATTTCACTAGATAATAAATGCACCTGAAGCTTCCCCTTGCTTATTTGTATGGGTGTAGTTTTTCTTCGAGTAACCCTTCTTTCCACATATAAAATAGACAAAATCATATTCCCTTGTCTACCCCTTGATCCTCCTTATCTTAGTCAGGTGTTGTACAAATGCCTTATACTTGGAGTCTGTCTTAGGACCTCTAACTTTGACCTTTATCTTGTTCACTATAATGAAAAAAGGATTTTCAAACTTTATGTCCTTATCTACCTAGAAAAACAGAGTAAGGAGTTTTGGAAGAGACTTATAAATGTTATTTATAATGTAATTTATAACAAATCTAGAGAATCTTTGAGGTAGTGGGGTGGGAATGAGATCCATTCAAAATTCCTCAGGTATTTTATACCCTATAAGGTCAAGGTTATCTATGTATATAATAAATTTAACTATGTGTGGCCTATTGGGTGCACTTTATCCAAGTTTTATCATGAATACTGCCTTGAAAATCTCAAACCACTCCTATATTTCTCTCTCATTATAAAGCTTTTAGAGACTCTAGAGCATAGTGTATGCATCCTTGTTTTCATGTGACTTATGGAGTTTGCTTGATATGAATTATAACATTAAACACTAGACATATAGTGAATCATACAAGTGTTTTTAATAGAAAATGATCTCTTCCTAAATCACCTTCTTAAAAGGAAAATCAAAAATTGGGGATTCTATCATGTAGATATTCCTTTCCTGGCATAGTACAATGCACAAGCACCAGTAACATTCTTGGATCAGAGGGATAATGTGTCTCATGAACATTACAATTTTCTATAATAATATAATATTTTATTATTAGTACTTTATATTATTACTAGTTTTGATGTAATAAATTTAATTTTATTAATATCTGACTATTTTTTCAAACCCAATTGCCCTCGTCGTTGGATTTAGAATGCCCCGCTGCATGGACATTCTAGTGGAAAGGATCTTTATTTCCATTCTTACAATCTATACATAGGATATGAAAATTATAATAAATTATCTAGGTAGGTGGTCTTTCCAACTAAAAACTAATAACTCCTTGAACTATTGAGTGAACTCCCCAATCGAGAAATCTTAACTCAAATTTCCTCAATACTTTCCTCAAAATTTGTATTGGACACACTAAGGACATTAAAACGGATACAAATTTTATTAATTCAACCAACTATATTTGTTTAGACTTCTTAATAATAAAAAATTACCTCTTATGGATTCTAAAATAACACATTAACAATGGGTTCATATTAATTCAGATGATGGAAGGCTTAGTCTGACTTAATATATAATTGATTTATTTTCTTCATTATGTATAAAGTTTTTTTATTTTTTCTTTTACATTATTTTTTATATTAATTGGATTTTACTTTATTTATTAACCATGTTTCGGTAAAATATTTATACATAATCCAACTATTTTAATTCCATATTTTCATGTTAATCCATTTTTTTATGTGATCATAGTCTTGAATCCATAAACTAAACCATGTATCAGATAGAAATAAAATAAATAAAATGTAGCATGATCATGATATTTAACTATTTATTTTTTTATTTATCATAAAATAAACAAACTCCTAACCATATATAAAGAACTCCTTGAGTTGGGAAGGACTCAAGTTGTAGCATTCCACCACTATCCAATGTATATCTTGGGTTGATTTCACCTTGGCACCATCTTAAACCAACTCCATTCACATAGGAGATCCATCCTTACAATGAATTTTCTTCACACATAGGTAAATGGAACCATAAGAGGGGGTTTACATAAAAGCAATTTTTTGCATGAAGATCCTTATATAATAATAAGGGAGTGATAAATCATTGGTCATCATTTTAATTTAATAATTATTACTATAAAAACTCATGCAATAATTTAATTAATAAAAACCACACATATACACAAGTAGGTTTAAGATCATGATCATCCCCACATGTAATGAATATATGTTTAAAACAACTTGCTAGTATTCATTTAAATTTGTTCTTTATTGAGATAAAACATATATATAATCCAATTAATTATCTGATAAATAAATTAATTCATTTTATCTTAAATATTAATCCAAAATTTCCTAGATATTCTCCTCCAAAATAAAATAAACTTATTTAAAACTAATTAAGTACATGAAGTGTACTTTAGAGGCAACATAGCATGTGTCTATTAAAACTACCTAGCATGGTCCTTGTTGTCTACAATACACTCCCATGAAATTTATCATACACAACATGTTATTTAATTACATGGCATATATTCTATTTATAAATGACACATTAAAATATGTAAATTACATGTTGTGTCGTGGTTTTAATGCATGAAGAGCACATTGTATGTGATAACCATATGAAATTTCTAGTTCTAAAATTTACATGAAAATTAATTAATCATTTCATATATATAAACCTATTTCACAGTGTGTACTATCAATAAATGACACATAGACACATGTTTATTAGGTTTAATGGAGTAATTAATTAATTTTTTATTTTTAACATAAAAAGGTACGATATATGACATGTACACGCCAGCCACACACTATGTATGTCACGTTATTGTATGTATGATGTACACACCTAGGGACCAGTCATGTATTTCAATGAGGTACATGGTGTGTATAGATGGTACATCCCATGTAACCTCATGGTTTTATGATTGTCAATCACATGCATCATGTAATAAATACATGATGCGTCTTTGACTCAGTGTTTTCTATGGTGAAAATGTGTGGACTACACAATGTTTATACGGGTTACATGATGTGTAATCTAAAAAACCATGTGCCATACTATCCTAGTCAACAAGTGGTTTTTTAATGCACCATGGGCCATTCATTAAATCACAAAATGATGTAAATTCCCAAAATTTCCTAGTGTAATGAATCCGGATACATATCATCTATATCAACTGCACACTATTTAATCCCTTATTATCCAGCCACACTAATTGGTATCTTTAGATGGTTTATTCAAATATTATTCATGAAATATCAACATATTCTTGGTTATATGAGTGATAATAAATAAGAAGAAGAATAATAAATCTCAATATTCAGAATATGAATGAATTAAACTAAAAATGAAAACTAAAATTAGATGTGTATAATGATCAATGATTGATAAATAATTATAAATTTGAATGTGACCACTTTAACACAACTTGAAGGCTTCATATGTAGTGAAAGTGGAAATTTGGGCCATTCCAACCTCAACATTTTTTGGGTTCAACGGATAATCAGTAATGTACATGATGGTCAACATCATGGCCAATGTATTTTACAAAGAATATTGACAAATAACACTGGAACCAAGGGAGGATATTTTTTATATTGAATTTATAATTAATTTAATATTTAAAAATTGACTTCTTTCTTCAACGTAGGTGTTGGTCATTTGAACCCCATTCGAGTTGCACCTGTGTTGTGCTGATGAGGACAGCCTCTCTAGTGATGATCTACACATTGTCCTTTAATATTAGAATTCCATTGATGGTAATTTAGGTTCTAGTATAGTAGTACCAATAATCTTACATCACTCCCTTCGTCAATACCACAATCCCATTAGTCTGGAAAGATTGTCTCTTTATCTCTCCCTATGGAGAGAAGGAATAAGGAGAAGGAGATTCTCTCAATATTGAGAGACAATCCTAGATAATTTTTTTGTTAAGAGAT
Source organism: Viscum album (assembly GCA_963277665.1). Lineage (NCBI taxonomy): Eukaryota > Viridiplantae > Streptophyta > Magnoliopsida > Santalales > Viscaceae > Viscum > Viscum album. Next base: position 209,766,309 of record OY728155.1, on the reverse strand, counting down.
AATTGTCTAGGGAGGATAATTTTGTGCACAACCAAACTCTCAAAATTATCATAATTGGATGTATATAGAGAATATGAAAGTGTTTAATATCAATTAATTGAATAAAGTCCCTTAATAATATACCAAACCCATAATATACTCCTTTTCATATAAAATAATATTATTATTATTTTATTTCATGGAATATTAAAATCCACACAATGATAAATATTATTTTATAGTCAGGTAAATAAATATTTATCATAAAAAAATTTAAGTCTTCTCATCCTCCTCGACATTTATTGAATTAATAGATAAATATTTAAATAAACATTATTTATTTAAGGAATAAATAAATATTATATTCATGATCTGGTGAATAAATATTTATTTTAATATTCATGTAACTAAAAAATATTTATTTAATAAATAATTATTTAGTACCTTGTGAATACCAAGAGAAATAAATATTATATATCTATAAAATTAAATAATTACTTTGTGAATAAATATTTTTTTGATATTTCTGATTAATAAATGCTGAATAAATATCACTTCTCAATTTGAAAAAAAAATTATTCCAACCAATAAATATAAATAATATTTAATTGAGATCAACATAAACACTATGTGTGTGACCCTATAGGACTCTTCCTTAGTATCATTATGTAGGATTTCCTAAATTCCAATATTACTATCTAATAACCGATCAAGTAAATCACAAAGGAAGAAGATATTTCACAATGATGACAACCGAATACGAATGATCACTATGTAATATGATCTATTTGTCTCGATATCTCATCAAGAAGGTTTCATACTCATTTCATAAACCTATATGCATGATATATATTTATTTGGCTATCTAAAATTAACCTATTCATACACTATGTCCATGTATTTTAGTTTTATTTTTTTATACTAATAAAAAGGAATAATATATCAACCTTCATAAATATGGAAGGGACAAATCCATTGTAGCATCTTGCCCCAGAAGTCTCTAAGCGATGCCCTAATACAATTGGACACATGACCTCAAGCGCACCTCCACGTATTCTAGAGGGTGCTGACTAGTAGTGAGGTCTAGAGTGTGTCTATGGGGAGACTATTACCTCATTGATAAGAGTGAAACATAGTGGTAAATAATAAATGATAAACAATGGGAAGTAGTATAACAAGAAGCAGAAAAATACGAATAATAAATCATCCAATATAAATAAATAAGTGGAATCTAAATCATAAGTAGATAGAAAATAATTATGATCATGTCATGTAGCTATAAAAAAATGAGTTTCACACGATAAAGGGGAAACATGCATATACCATGTGCTACAAAAAAATATAAAAAATTCCAAAAGTTGCCTCTTCTAGAATCATGAGTATAGGCTCAGTCCTCTATTCTCGTATTCCATCCTAGTACTCATAATTAAACATCAAAAGCTATATGCGTCTCTTTTTTTACACCTGCAACCATGAATTCTTCTCGGATACCAAGGGCATCCCAAGCAGGGTGTGAAATATACTCAGTATTCCACCACCAACGGTGTCTATAACAATCTAGTTTGTTCATATATAATGATTAGTGTGTCGATAATAATAATAATGAATCAATAAATAAATAATACATATCATTTTGAGTCCCTCATGGATACCAGACCGATACTACCTTCTTTGGCCTAATCTGGATTTCTTTGAACCAAGGTGAACCTATAAAATAATGATATGGGTGTATAAATGGGTCATTATAAAACAAGAATCAAGTATGGACTGAGACCAAGAATTTTATTTGTCTTAGAAGTCACATCACATAATTTAATAGGTTGTAAAATATGCATATTATCTAAGGCATATCTAGAATTTAATAAAATGGAATCATGGGCCTGTCTGAGGAGAACTGTATAAAGTAACCCTAGTATCACACTAGGATCACTATAAATACCCAAAATCATAAGATATTTTCCAAGGATATCCATATTTTCATCCCAAGTATCATTCTCGATGTGGGAAGCATGACCCTCTAAGACAATCCTGTATATCTCACATAGGGGACCAAGTATCACTCAGGGATGGTGTAACCATATCACCCATCGAGCCCATCCAAGGTATCTTCCATAAGGAACCGGTATCACTCATGGGTAAGTAAGCAATCCTCCTAATGAGCCTATATAAGGAAATCTATAAAAAATGATCCAAGTATCACTCTTGATATAAAGTTAATCATTACCATTTCTAATTATGAAGAATGATGATCCCACCCAAGTCATCCATAAATCAATACCCTTATATCGCTCTCGGCTTAAGTGAAGAGAATGTTATGGTTATCACTAACATATACCATACCCCCCAAGCATTACTAAAAAGTTGGAAAATTCATTTAATTCAAGAAATTCAACCATGACATAAACCATAGGGGCTTAACTCATGGTTGATCATTCCCTTAGATCTTTTCACACTCCAAACATTTATCAGAAGGCAATTCACACACCATAATTAATATTTAATGAAATAATTAACAATGTATAAGGCTATTAAGCCTTGAAATATGGGGACACCCAAAGGGGTGTCTCATCTCTAGGTAAATTATTCACGTCGTGTATTCATGGGTATCTAGAGTCTAATTACACACATGAATAACATTTAATTAAATTAATTGAACATTATAGAGGTGAATCCATAAAGTTCGGTGTGTGATACAATTATGCATGATAAAATACAATTATACTTGAGGGAAAATAACGTGGAAACCTACCTTAGTATCATAGCATTCTCCTCATCCTGTTTCAGCCCTTGAATCAAGCTATAATGGGAAAATTAGTAAGAATGGACCAATTCCCTGAAAAATAGGGAAAATGAGCTCACACCAAAATAATGACGAATAAAGGAAAATAAATGAATAATGGAATAAATAGAGTTATAGATATTACTATTTAGTATCCAATTCACCTAATTGTGAATAAAACCATGATCAAATAGAGAAGATACCAAAAATCCTAGCTTAGCTTGAAGAGATCTTATGTGAGAGGATGGTTGTCTATTAGAGAGAAATGAGGGAGGAAGGATAAATAAGGGTAAAAACATTTCAGGGGAAAAATTAATTTACCACTTCATTTAGGGTTCATGTTGTTTGGACACATGTTTGGACAAATATTTCACTAACCATGGGACAAACACTTCTCAAGGAACCCCCTTTCAGGGTCAAGCTACATGGTTTGGCTAACTGGGCATAGCATGTGCATAATAGCTCTATCAAAAATCCTATAACTCCCGAATGGGCATGTAGACCAGATCACGTGGTTAGGGAAAACTTTGTGGCCTCTTTTTTTTAATTGAGTACCTCTCACGGTTGAACCACATGATTAGCACTAACCATGCGCTAACTATGTGGCTCAATATGCCTCCCCAATTTCTTTTAGAGGTCTGAGCTCTAAACAAGCCCCATACTCTCTATAACTACTCCTTAGCCTTATGAGCACATTATTAACATTAAAAAATGAGGTTTTAAATATTATTATAAGTGTTCATACCTCTAAAAATTCTGGGATGTTACAACCTCCCATCCTTATAATAACTCATCCCTGAGTTTCTCTTCTTTCATGGAAAAGCATCATATGAGACAAGTTCTGGCCATTGAGCACATACATCTACCTACCACTCCTAGGTCTTGTCTTGTATATTGTTTTGATTCCATAGATACCAAACTAGTGGAACTGACCTACCTCGTAGATCCTTCATGCATTGATCAATGATATATATCAAATGCTCTTAAAAGGATGCATCTACCTCCAACTTAATATCCTCGGGATCAAACAAATGAGATGGGTCAAAATGATACTATAAAAGCAATGATGAATGGAATACATTGTACATGGAATGGTACCTCTAAGGTAACTACAAACAATAGGCCACCATCTTGACTCTCACTACTATCTCTAAAGTCCTGACATAATAAGGTGATAGCTTACCCTATATCTAAACCCGTCTATGACCCAATCTAGGAAAAACTCATAGAAATACCTAATGTCCCACATAAAACTCCAGAGGTTGGTGGTAAAGATTGGTATTATACTTATGCCTAGTATGATCTATATCCATACATTTCCAAATCTGTTGTACCTAATCTGAAGTCCCTTAAATGAGATGAGGACATAGTAGTGATTCATCACCTTCCTATAACCAAAACATGGGTGAACAGAATAACATACCATAAAGAACCTCATACAAAGTCATATAAATCATTTCATGAAAACTTTTATTATAGTAAAACTCAATAAGAGGTATATGCTTCTCCCAAAAACCTCTAAAATCAAAAATAAATTCCCAAACCATGTCCTCTAACACACATATTTTCCTCTTGGACTACCCATCAGTTTGGGAGTGATATGTTGTACTCAGAAGAACTCATTAACCTAGTAGCTTCTATAACCCCTACCAAAACCTCGATGTAAACTAGGCATCTTGATCCAATATGATTGAATGGGGAACATCGTAAAGGTTCAAAATATCATGATTGTAAAGTCTCCCAAGATCATAAATTTATAAGGTCTCTTATATGGGTAGGGAGTGTGAAACCTTGGCCAACCAGTCAAATATCACCCAAATCGCGCCACTACCTTAAGGGGGTATTGGAAAACCCATCACAAATTCCACACTGATTTCATTACATTTCCAATTAGTAATGGATAGATATTGTAGAAGTATATCAGGTCCTTATTTCTCTACCTTAACCTGATGATAGGTGGAACACCTTATGATGAAACCTACAATATGCCTCTTCATACCTGGACATCGATATTGATGATGTATGTCACAGTATATCTTGGTAAGCCTAGGGTAAACTACCCAAACAAAAGCATGAGATTCCTACATTAACTATTCACATATGTCAATATGAACCCAAACACGCCATAAAAAGTGTAGTAACTCATTCCCATCAACAACCTAACCAAGCGGTAAGTTCTCACCTAAGACACTCTCCCTTAAGACAAGGGCCTTAGGGTCTGAAAGTTGTCTCATCCGCACCCATTTTAGAAGGGAGGATGTCGCTACTAAAGCTGAAAAAATTGGTTTCCCATGAAATTTATTAACCTATAGGTGCATCTTAGAGAATATATTCATCAAATTCTACTCACTAATGACCTTCTATATGACCTGTGTTTGAGACTTATAGATTAGGGCATCATCTACTAGATTTACCTTTCTGGGTGTGTAATAAATCTCAAAGTAAAATGACTTTAAGTATTATACCCACTATCATTGCATCATATTCAAGTCACACTATGTAGAAATGTATTTGAGGATTTTATTATCCATGTAATTAATGAACCATTCCCCCAATATATAATTCATCCAATAGCATAAATCATGAACCATGAATGCTAGCTTGAGGTTGTGCGTAGGGTAATTTCACTAATGAGGACTCAATTAGAAGGACTTGTACACTACAACTTGATCTCCCTGCATCATAAATACTCCTATCATGATTCTTAAAGTTTTACAATATAAAATATATCCTCTACCTAACTCTGGAATAATCGGGATCGGACCTGAAGTCATTCTTACTTTCAAATCCGTAAAGGTTGTTTTACAAGATTCAGAGAATAAAAACTTCACACCCTTTTTATTCAAGAATGTAAGAGGTATTGTTAGGCATTATAATACCATAATAAAATTCATTTAATATCCAACTTTCCCTAAGAAACTGTGTATTTCAAATACATTATTGGGTTTCTCCTAGGAAATTACTATGCTCACCTTCTCTTGGTCAACAGAAACTTTTTCCTATGAGATGATATGACCTGAGAAGTGAACCTTATTGATAAAAAATTTACATTTGATGATTTTATAATATAGCTGGTGCTCTCTCAGTGTATTCGGCATGATCTCAAGATTTTTTTCATGGTAATTTATAGTTCAAGAATACACCAAGATTTCATTCATGAAGACTACCATAAATAAATCTAGATATGGGTGGAAAAATAAATTCATTAAAGCCATAAAAAATATTGGCGTGTTCGTAAGGCCAAAGATCATAATTATATACTCATATAATTCATACCTACTATAGAATGTTATATGTGGTATTTCTGATGGTCTCACACACACTTGATGGTATCTTAACCTCGAATCAATATTAGATAAAATTCCTGATCCTCAAAGCTAGATGAAGAGGTTTTCTATATGAGATAGTGGATGCATATTCTATAATATAAGCTAGTTCAACTACTGGTAAACCATAAAAAACCTGAGGGTACCATCCTTCTACTTGGTAAAAAGGAAAAGTAAACCCCATGGAGAAGTATTGGGTCATATAAAACCCTTTTCTTCTAAGTCTTCCAACTACTTCGTGGTTTCCTGGAGCTCTATAGGTTTTATCCTCTAAGGTGGAATGGAAACTAATTTCACCCCTCAAACTAGTTCAATGGTGAACATTACCTCTCTCAAAATAGGTAAACCAGATAATTCATCAGGGAAGAAATCCCTAAAGTGATCCACCACATGATGGAATTATGTTCATTTCTTTCCCTAATTTATCATAAAGAGACTAGCTATCTAAGTTTTCACTCCACCCATCCCATGATGCTCTGGTCCATTTCGACTTGTCTAGACATCCCATTCTCCCTTATGATCATAATAACTGCCCTTGGGTGATGTAAAATACACCCTATGGTGATAACAATAAACATGTACATGGTAAGGTATAAGCCAGTCCATTCTGAGAATAGCATCAAATCCAGTCATCTTAAGGATAAATATGTTACATGGGAATCAGTACCCACCTATATCAAGGGGTAACTATTTGCACTGGTGTACACTCTCCAATCAAACTCATAATGGCATGTCAAGAGTCATCACACCATATAAGTACTCTATATCTAGGCCCAGACTTTCCATAATATTCATAGATATAAAAGATAACAATACACCTATATAAAATAAGGAAAGAACTAAATTAGATTATACTAGAATAGTGCCTCGTAGTGTAGAAGGCGCTAAACTCTACTCCTTGAGCATAGGTTGTACTGCATAGATATTTCCTAATATGCAGCCCAGAGTTTCAACTTGACTACCTTGGGAAGGTCATCTCTACTGGTGTTGAACCTCTGAGGTCTGACTACCTCATCCATGACCACCACCTCATCCAAATCGGTCAGTATTATACCAAATCCCAACCTGATGTGGATCTACTGATCTTGTACCTAAATGTGGTGTCAATATAGATCTCATCTCACTTGGTACTAGAGGGAAATTTTGGTAGATATATTTTAGGTGAATAATCCTACTGCAAGATCAATATTTGACTGGGTTCCTCATACACTGGGGATTATTATGTCCTATACTAACACACTAGTGACACACCACATAGTTTTCATTGTGTGTCATCTCACTGGAAGTATCCCCATGTGAACCCTTGAAAGAGAGTTTCTTTTTATTAGATGAACTATCTCCCTTCCTTGAAGTTGAACTTCCCTAGCTCACATTAACAGCTTCCCTCATGTTCTGCTCAGTGATGGGCCTGGTTCACTATTTTTGAAATGGTGTTCAAATGGAATACATTCACCAGCAATTAGATGGTGTACACAATCCCATCCTCAAACCGTATCATAGTCTTCATCTCATCACTGGTAAGATTCATTGAAAAATGTTGAATTTTGGTGGAATGAGTAAAATAATCCATCACTAACATGGAACCCTTTTGTAGGTTCATAAACTCTTTGGTGTGACCTGCTCTCAAATTATATGGAAAGAAGTAGTCGTAGAAGGTTGTCTGGAATTTCACATAGACCATAGCCTAATGATGATATTCCTGAGAGATGACATCCCACCAATTCTTGGAAAATTCATGAAGTATATAGTTAATTATATTTACCCTACACTCTAGAGGAATCTCTATATACCTGAAAATCCATAACATGGACTCTATCCAAGACTCAAAAGCCTGAGGAATGTCATCCCCCGAGAAGGTGGAAGGATGTTGCTGCTATAATTACCACATTAACTATATCATAGTAGGGGAATTTTGTGTAGCTCCCTATATAGACTGCATGAATCATAAAAAGATATCTTATAAATGATCATCAAAGCCCAGTGGAAGGTAAACAGTAGGTGCCTAAGGTTGTATTATAAGAGGTAATATAGGTGGGTCATGGACCACCACCTTTAGATCATATTTGTCATTATCCTTCTAGAATATGACCCAAAGAATTATTGGAAGCATATCTCTACAATTTCAAAGTCAATTTCATAAATAAAATTCAATAGTATATAGTAACAATGAAATTAGTAAAGTACAGGTGCAAATCCTTCCTATAAATGAGTCACACCTATCTTCTGGCTCATTAATCTAGGTCTAGGTGATAAGGAAAATCATTATGGATCATATGATAAACTACTTACTACCCACTACTAAGGATAGGTCGGGGTCATGGTCTCACATCAAGCGATGGAGGTTCTGGTATATAGAGTGTTATTTTAAAGGTATAGAGGAAAACACCATTTAATTTGCAGTTGGCATCCCCGTTTAGAAGTAAAACTTTCTTTTAAAAAATTAAATTTATTTAGGTTAATTTTTATTTATATGAATATATATATATATATCATTTTCTAGTTATATGCATCACCATTCCCAATTTATAAAGGCCCATACTCTTTATAAATTGAAATAGGTACGTCAAGTAACAGTGTCCTAGCTTGTACATTTAGTATCAAAATTTAACATGCCATGTATATTGATTTGATTGAATGAAATACCATTTCTAATTTATAGAATTACATACTTCATAAATTAAAATTAGAATTCAACAATCAAATCAACTAATATTTTAGTCCATAGAATCAGCGGTTCATGGCTCAAACATGGAATAATTGGTTGATTAAGGCGTCTTTATAAATATATGAAATAAATAACCATTTATATTGAAGTAGGAACTTTAATTAATCCAATTATTTTATTCCTTAAAGAAACATTATCACACTTCGCATATAATACTCCAGGCACTAACTATATTCAACAAGTAATGCATATATAAAGTAAACATGGAATGGAAAAATTCATGGAATATAACTCCTAAGTGATTATAATGATACATGAGATGATAAATATTTTCTATATGTGGATAATGAAAAAATAAAATCCATAATAATAATATTAAAAATAATATAATCACAAAAAATTGCATCACTCAATCGTGAAACTAGTACAACTATAACAAGAACAAACCAATAACAATAACAACTCATCCCATGTAATTTGGGTTTCCCCTATATGTGGGTTATATATTCCTAGGAATAGGATCATTACCAAATTTTGATACATCCTAGTCTCCTATCTAATACCCAAACAATAATACAAAAAGAAAAAAAAGATACTCTAATACCTCTTTGTAGCGTCCCACCCTAGAATCCACTAAGTGGTGCCCTGAGATGGTTGGCCACATGACCTCAAGTGCACCTCCTCATATTCTAGAGTCTACTAACTATAGATGAGGGTCTACAATGTTTATATGGTCATACTATTCCCTAATTGATCATAGTGTAACAAAATGGTGAATAATAAATAAGAAATAGTGGAAGTAGTATAATAAGAAATAGTGGAATAAGAATAATAAATTATCAAATATAAATAAATAGGCAGAATATGAATCATAAGTAGATACAAAATGATTATGATCATATAATGTATCTATACCAAAATGAGGTACATGGTATATAGGTAAAATAGGCATATACCACGTTCTATGCAAAAATATAAAAAATAATAAAAGCTACCTCTACTAGAACCACGAGAATAGGCTGAGTCCTCTACTCTCGTACTCCATCTTAGTACTTAAAATAAATCATCAAAAGATGGAAGCTTCCCTTTTTTTACTCCTGCAACCAAGAATTCTGCTTAGGTACTAAGGGTGACCCAAGCTGGGTGTGAGATATACTCAGTAGTACACCACCAAAGGTGGATAGAATAATACAGTCTGTTCATATACAATGAGAAGTGTACCGATGATAATAAGAGTGAAGAAATAAATAAATAATACATATCAGTCTAGTTTCATCATGGATACTTGAATGACACTACCTGATTCAGCCAAAGATGGATTTATCTAAACCAAGTTGAACCTATACAAGCATGATATGGGTGTATAAATGGGTCATCATAAAACAATAATCAAGTATGGACTAAGACCAAGAATTTTATTTTTCTTTGTGGTCGCATCCCATTATTTAATAGGTTGGAAAACATGTATCTTATCTAATTAATCTCTATAATTTAATAAACCAGCATGTTAGGCCCTTCCAAGGTGAACCGTATAAAGTAACCCAAGTATCACACCAGGAGCACTAAAAATAAACAATACTATAAGATTCAATCTAAGGATATCTAAAAATAATACTAAGTATCACTCTCAACATGGGAAGCATGACCCTCAAAGCCCATCCTAGGCATCTTACATAGGGGACCAAGTATCACTCATAGATAGTGTAACAATATCGTCCATCGAGCCCATCCAAGGTATCTCCCCTAGGGAACTAGTATCGCTCATGGGTTAGTAAGAAATCCTCATAGTGATCTCATCTAAATAAATCCATAAAAAGGATCCGAGTATCTCTCTTGGTGTAAAGGTAATCATTCCCATTTCTAATTAAGAAGCATGAGCTTGTCTAAGGAATACTTAAATCAGGACACTTGTATCATTCTCATATTAAGTGAAGGGTATATTATGGTTAGAATTAACTCATACAAAACCCCCCAAGTATTACTAACAAGTTTTCTAATTCATTTAATTCAATTAATTCAACCATGGAATAAACCATAGGTGCTTAACTCATGGTTTATCATTCCCTTACATCTATTCACATTCCAAACATTTATAACAAGGAAATTTTTGTACCATAATTAATATTTAATAAACTCATTTCCAAGGCCTAAGGGTCTTAATCCTTGAATTGGGAACACCCAAATGGGTATCTCATGTCTAGTTAAACACCTCACAACATTGATTTGTGGGTATCCATTACACATGTGAATAAACTTTAATTAAATTAATTAAACATTATAGAGGTGATACCATAAATTTCAATGCATGGCCAAAGCAGAATGATAAAAGATAAATACACTTGAGGGAAATATTCACACCACCTACCTTAGTCCCATAGAACTCTATTTATTTAGTTTCTTCCCTTGAATCAAGATAGAATGGGAGAAATTGGAAGAAAAAACCAATTCCCTAAAAATAGGGCATATGATCTCACACCAAAATAATGTAGAATAAGGGAAATAGAAAAATAATTGAAGAGAGAGGATTAGATAGCTTACCATTATATATCCAATGCACTCATCAGTGAAGAAAATAGATACCGGATAGAGGAGATACCAAAAAGCCTATCTTGGCTTGAAGAGGAGCTCTCATGTGAGAGGACGACTATCCACTGGAGAGAAATGAGGGAGGAAGGAGAAATAAGGTTTAAAAAATATTTCAGTGGAAAAAGTTAATTTACCCTTTCATTTAGGGGTCACATGGTTTGGCCACATGATTGGAAAAATTTTGTGCCAACCATACACCCAACAGTGCCTAAGGAACCCCCTTACATGGGATAGGCTCATGATTTGTCTAACTGTGCACAGCCCATGAAAAATAGTACTATCAAAATTTATATTGCACATGAATGGGAATGTGGCCTGGATTGCACAGTTAGGAAAAAAATTTCAGCCTCCTATATTGCACTAAGTTCCCCACATGGTTGAGTTACACGGTTAGTACTAACCGTGCAGCTCAGTCTACCTCCCCAATTTCTAGAGCTACAGGCACTAAACGAGCCTTAGACTCTCCTAAACCACTTCTTAGCCTTATGATCACATTATTAACATAGTATTTGAGGTTTTAAATATTATAAAAATTGACCATGACTCTTGAAAATTCAGGATGTTACATTCTTCCTTGATTTATTCATTAATAATATATCATTCATGATGCACCAAATGTATCCTACTTAAACTTGAACATATCGAATCATGGTTTTAGTAAATACATCAAATTACATGATTATTGATACATATTAATAATAATATTAAAGTACAAGGATAATTTCACATACTCGCAGACACAAATATCCAGTGACACATAAACATATGTATTTATTATAGGTGGGTCAGTCCTCATAATCTCCTATATTGAAGATTACTAAGTGTAAACTTTATGAGATGAAGTCTCATCTACTTATGAGCACCGAACCCAAAAATCAATATACTATGTGTCTCATAATAGTATGTTATCCAATCATAGGATATATGTTTATTAATTTCATCATAGAATTTCAAGTTTTAAATCATAGCAGGAAACTATTATGACCTTTTCAATGTGACAGATACCCTTAGACATTATCACATTAAAGTCACACATAACAGTGAAAAATATGTAATAAGATATTTATTAATATCCAGTTATTTTATTTTACTTGTAATATAAACTAGAAAATTTTGTTTCTAGGACACAAACTCTATGAGTTCCTTGGTGATCTTCATCAAGCATAGAAATAAGGTGGTTACAATAGCATTCAACGGTGTAAGGTACATGTTTTCATTTCCAGTATCGTTTGATTTCATCCTTAATGGAAAGGTGTTCTTGATTTTTATGTTTTCTATTCACTTATTCTACTTTGATTAATGGTTATTCATCCCTTATAAACATATCAGTGTTATTACAAACTTACCATTCATTTTTATTTGTGAAATCATTTTATAAATGAAGGTTTTTGAAATATATTTACTTATCATAATCTTTGTCAAAAAAATACAATTCATAATTTATTCTAACCAATTGAGTCGTGAATTATGATATGGGAAATCAAAACCTACAAATCAGTAAAAATCTCTTGATTTTTTCATTAATCCTAATATATGATGTCAGGTAATTGTATCTGATAATAGCACTTTTTCACGGGTTTCAAAAATAGAGCAGCATATCACATTTATGATATCTTTGTGTATCCTGAAATATGAACATTTATCATATAAAATGATTGTATTATCATCCATAAAGTATGATTGATAGTTCATAAAGGGTTTATGTTTCATGACTTATTAATCATATCCAATTATTGATCCCAAATCATGAAATATGATTTTTTTAAGAAAATATGTTTTCTTCTATTTTCAATTAAGAATTGTAATTTTTTTATAAATTAGAATAAAATTTATTTTTGGATATTTATTAATTTATAAAAGTTATTATAAATTAATTAATTATTAAATTTTATCATTATTTATTTATTTATTTATGAAACATTTGTTAATAAATATTTAATAATATTATGTGTTAATATTAAAATAGATTTTACAAAAAATATATGTCATGACTTATAATTTAAATATAAAATGTTTATTTGGAAATTATAAGTGTAATTTATAAGTTTTTATAAATTTTAAAAATAAGTAAAAAATATAAAGTGTTATATTTAAAATTATAAATTGTTCATAATTTTTAATTTGAATCATTCAAATTAAAAGGTCCTTATTTGAAAATTATTTAAAATACATAAAAATAGTTTTGAAAAATGATTTGATGAAAGTTTTAAATTATATTAATATATAACATTTTTATTATGTAAAATGTTATCATAATATAACTTGAAACATAAAATGCATATATTTCATAAAATATCATATATTTAAAGTAAATTCTATATAATGAATATTATAAATGAGTTTATTTTGAGAATAAATATAAAGTTTTTATATTTATCTAATTATGGAATGTATATAATTAATTATAAAGTATTTTTAATTATTAAGTTATGAATTTTTTATAAATTAATATCTTATGTTTTGAAAGTAAATAAAAGGTTTATTAATTTATTCCTTTTTAATATTCATGTTTTAAATTTTTTATAAAATGTGAATATTGTGTATGCATATATTTATGTGACAAATTACTTCTTATAAATTCTCATTCCATTCTTTATATAATAAAATAACATTTAGTTCTTATCTACCTTGAACTTGATTTTTAATTAAAGTAATTAACTTAAATGTAGTTACTGAATATAGTTTATACTTATTAGTTTTTTGAAAAATGATGAATTTTATTCTCACTTGAGTAAACTATCCCTAGGTAAAGGTGTAACGCCCCGACCCTAGTTACCTAGAGTCGGTGCATTATTACATAACATTGGCATGATCACAAGAAACATCAAATCTCGAAAGACCGATTGGTTTAGTAGCCTTGGAAACACTAGATACATCCATAATTTTTTACATTACATCATAAAAAAACATCTTGTCTTCATATCCCCTCATACTATCCCTGCAGGTCATTCATAAATTACTTCTTCATAATCCTGGGAAAAATAAAACATTGAAAGGGGTGAGCTCAGATGCTCAGTAAGGATAACATTATAGCAGAAGCTTTCATAAATAAGCATAAACACTTAAGGCAATTTATAACTAAAACAAAAGCCTTTTAAACTTGAACTTCAGCATAAAATGGAAAAGGTAAAATGAAATAATGTCATTTACTTACTCACATGGATATTCTACTAGTCGAATGATCACATGCAATATCAATATCCACTTTCATAATGTTGGAATGCATAATGCCAGACTATCATAACCACTTAGCCAAGGCCTCGTGCCAAGACTACAAATAAGATTTTGTCAAGGCCTTGTGCCAAGACACTAGTTTGTCTCATGAGACCTACCGATGCATCGAGGAGCTATAGCGGGCTCCACCCGTCACTTATTAAGTCCAATTCATTCCTCATATGAATAGGTTTAAACATAAAATCAACATTCGTATTAAAACTAGCACACGAAATGTCAATACTTTAACCACAAACCACGAATGGTATAAAAATAGAACATCCACAGTCAAACATAACTCATTTGATACAATATGGAAGATTGTATTGTATCACATTAACCTCAATCATGAATAATGAAGGATGTTGACATAGATGAAAATAATCATCAAAACTATTTGAGGGAAATATCCCTCTTTTCTTGAAATCATTTAAAAGTCACACTATTTGTCAAGAAGCGATTTAAAAATAGATTTTTTTGAATCAAAGTGTCTCATACCACTTTGAAACTTTTAAAAGGAGTTTTAATTTTAAAACTTTAATGTCCATATAAATTAATCCTTAAAACCATTTTTAAAACATGGACATTAATGAGCAAGATATAGAAGAATAAGTCTTTAAAACATTTTAAAATGGTATTTTGGTTAGAGATTCTAACCAAAATAGAGACACATGAATACAAATATTTGAGGTAATCAAAAATTTTTAATATCATGAGAATAAAGGGATTCATGATATACTATGTCAAAGTACATTATATACACCACATAAAATTGATTTGGTGTATATCAACAAAGAAGTCTCAGTTGAATGTAAATTGAGATGAAATCTCTAATAAAGGTCATATCCTTAGGTTAAGGATAAATCAACGACATAATTATGTGTGAAAAAAATATAAATACACTAAATATGATTGAATATTCAGTGTAAAACAATCAATGGATATTCACACATATTCTTGTAGAAACAACACCAACGAATTGGATGTTTAACTCAACAAATGGTGAAAGAGTTAAAATTACTCTTATCAAATTCATATCAATGACTTGAGAATTACCAATGAGTGATTATGTGTATCAAACTTATATCCACAGGAAGGGGAGTGGAAATTATGACATAATCAAATGAATAGTGATTCCACACATAATCATGGAGTAATATAATCAATGAAATATGCGTAAAGCCAAATGAGTGGGAATTGAAATCTCAAATTCCCTTACCGATTAGGTAACATACGAAACATACACCCATGAAAGAAGTATCATACCATGATGATGTAAATACCCATAAATTAAAGTATATTACATAATGAATACAATCATGGGCAGTACACATACACCACATGCAATAATTAAGTGGTGATCAATGGAGATCTCACGAAATTAAAAGTGAGATAAGAAACCCCTTACCACGTTAATCAACTGAGTCGTATGGCCAAAAGTTAATATCCACCAAATGATTTAAAGAATAACATGAATATAAATAGAATCATGAATATATATCAAATGGAAGTACACAATACACCACTTTCAATAACTTAGTGGCGAAAAATGGAAATCTCACGGAATTGAAAGTGAGATAAGAAAATCCCTTACTTTGTAATTTTTCCTTGGTCGATGGTAGGTTTACCTCCTGTATAATGGTGAAATAATTGTTATTTAATTATACAAGAATCATTTACTTTAATATGATATCATATATGATCTTTTAACATTGATTTGTTAATAATATCTTAGAATTATCGTTATTTCGGGTGTTAACGGGTTCATTTTACTTTATATTCTTTGTTATGTTAGCCATATTCGTTATTAATGGGATTTATATTATTCATATCCAGAATGATATCAAGTCGTTAGATACTATTTTTAAATCATCAAATTATAATTATACTTGAATGGATATGATGGACAATGAATCTCATCGCGTTCGTGGAGACGGTAGTCCGTACATACGCACGAGCGACAATATCATTCTTTTGATATTAAAATAATATATAATTGGATTTTATATCATATATACAGAATCATTATCATGTTATATTTATTATTTACATTAGTTACACATCATTATTATACCCATCCAAATAATAATATATTGAATAACAATTACACCACGACGTGGAGACGGTAAGTCGTACGTACGCACGTATGGTGACATGTTATTCAAAGGATGGATAGAATACTGAAAATGGTTATACCATATTTATAATAACATCACAGTATATATATTATACTGGAGTTATTATTTTATAATGGTAATAACAAAGAAAGAGGAAGTGGAAGAAGAAAGGAACTTAAAAAGGGGTGGTGAAAACATTACCTCTTCTTCGGGTTCTTCCTTTTGATTTGATCAAAAGGGCTCCTTAGGTTGGCTTTATGATCAAACTAAGGCCTCTAGGTTGTAGTGAGGGAAGTTGGGAGAGTATTTGGGCAGAGTTTGGCCGAAACGAAAGGCTTTGAAGGTGTGAAGAAATGAGAAGGAGGAGTGCCTTTTTATAAGAGGGGTGAGGGGCACCTTTGGAAAAGCTAGAAATATTAATTTATAATAAATTAATATTCAATTTCTAATGGCTCCAAAGTTGACTATTCAAAGGTTAAGGTGGGTATAGGTCGAAAACCACTCAAACAATAGAATTTAGACAGGTTTGGGTACTTATATTAACCTTATCTTTAAGTATTAACTCTAAGTTAATTAGTTTCACTTTTACAATGTCTCTTTGTATTTTTATACAATATGGTTAATAAACTTACTATATACATCCAAGAGACCCCCAAGTGGTCCATTAATGATGAACCTATCATGATATAAGTCTCTTGGCCGAACCTTAGATTTTTAGGAATTTAATATCAATTAATAATATAATATTTGTTTTAATAACTCTTTTATGTCAATTTTGACACTATTCAATAGTTGATTTTTTTGAAACTCATAACAGATTGATTACTTCGAAAAAAGTCAATTACTTCAATCCTAATATATAATATTATCCTAAAAAATTAGTTTAATTCATTAAAAGTTTCTTATTATATTTATTTGGGTATTTATAATATCAATTATATTAATTTTTCACTATTATAGTAATTACTGCATCATCATTATGTCATAAATAAAATAAATTATTTAATGTCTAAAAATTATAAATAAAATATAATTATGTAGGAAATCGTTTTATCTTTCTAATGAATATTTATAATTGAAAAATCCAACATATATAACCCTATGTAAAAATTGTTTTGCTAAAAGATATATGCTTGTGTCATTTTTGTATTCATTTTAACTTAATTAAAATAAAGTGTCATTATCACTTACAAGTGGATCCATGGGGTCCCAAAATCGACCCAAAGATGCCCATGGTCGACCATGTATCAACCAATAGGGTTAAGAAACGTTTTAGGGTAATTTAGTATTATTATAATATTATTTTGTAACCCTCATTTACCGGATTTACCCTTAACCATGGTAAATAAAATATTTACCGCAGTAATTATTCAAAATGTCTAAAAATAAAAGTTACCTATTTACACAATTTGAACATCCTGATTCCAAATATGGAATCCATTTTCCTAAATTCAAAACACATAAGTGGCAGAAATTAATTTAAAATTAATTCCCGCTGTCAAAACAAAAAGAGTGTTTTTAAGAGATAATAACTATCAAAAGATTGACACTTGTTTATGTTCGGTTTAATTGTAAAATTATGTCCAATGACCAAAATTATATTAAATGGTAAAAATATATTCTAAATATACTTTAAAACAACTCAAATTCATAATTTATCACTATTAATTATTTTGATTAAAAAAGTTGTTTTTAATTAAAATTTAATAATTTTCACTATTCATCAAAATATGAAAGTTATCCAAAAAGTACCAAAATTTCACCCTAGGCTAATTTCGATATTACGAATCCAAAAATGAAGTCCATTTTGAGAGATAGAATTTATAAAATTTCAAAAAGTAGGTATTACTATTCATAACGGCTAGTTTGATTGGTTATGGTGTGTTAAAATCTTGAAGTTGTGTACAATGCACGCCATTGCATTATTCGAAAGGAAACATACCGAGGAAACTTGGGGTGTTACATTCTCCCCTCCTTCAATAAATTGTGTCCTCGCAATTTTTAAAATTTTTCTTGGGAATATAATGGAAAGTCCCACATCGGAAAAAGAGCCAATAAAACTATCACTTTAAAAGAAAGAAAGAGAGGTATAAGGGTCATCCAAGATAACCCATACTAGGATTCCATGTAAGAAAACATGGATATGGATGATAAACTAAGTGTCAAGTTCTTATGGAGAGGGATAGAAATCATGATCAGGAGAAAGTTAACAATGAGAAAACCACAAACTTGTGTTGGGACAAACGACCATTAGTCTCCTAGTAGGAAAGTAAACGGACAACATTTTTTTTGAAAGTTACATTACATAAGGAAGAGGAATTCATTTATGATATTGACTAAGAACATTATGAGATATACTTAAATTTTAAGTAAATTTTCATTCTTTAATAAATTTCCACCACTAACTCAATTTTTTTTAAACGATGAGTATTCAAGAAGACTTCGTCACACTGGAAGAGCTAGAATAAACTTCTATAGAATCACATGATCCATGCAGGATAAACCATATATTTACATTGTCTTTGAAGATTAATCAAAACCCAAATGGTTAGTGAATGATCTAATGATCCCCCAAAAGGATATTCATTGAGATAAATATGCACTAATCTTAATTTCTAAAATTAAACCAACAATACCCCAAAGTTAAATAGATACCATTCAATAACCAATTGTCCTTAAAATCCTTTAATATAATACAAACTAATATTGAAACCCAAATCATAGAAGAATTTGATTATGTAGTCTCCCATGTTACATTGTATCTCCAAATGACATCAAATACTCTTAAAGTCACATAATTAAAAGTAATTAACATCATCACATATTCTCTGTTATAGGTTAATAATTTCCATAAATAACCCAAATCACTATAAATCAACAATAAAAACGTAGATAAAAATCCACCATTACTCTACAAATGAAACCCCATTGTATTCTATTTTCCTTGGGCATATAGTGTTTCCAACAAAGCGAACATCTTCCAAAATAACATTTATCACTTAATCACCAAATCATTTTCCTATACCAAGGGTATTCATTTGATAAGACATAAGAACCCAAATCATCTTATTATTGATCAATAAAATCATTTAACAAAAAAAATAGTCACATTAACCAGGGACTTCACGTAGTCCAGTGGTAGGCGATAAATCCCAATCGCACTTTGGTTGTGGGTTCGATTCCCACAGCTTTGTCCGACGCGACGGGTTGTCACACGGTCTATGTGTTGTCCTTTTTCAAAAACTATATTTTATAATATTACCAAAATGAGATAAATTCCTCAAAATAACATAATTTAATCACAAATTTTATATCATACTTTGCATTTTTATCCCAAATTATAATAACTTATAATTTTCTCAAACCCCAATGATCATATAAAACCAAATGGTTATTTATACCTATATCCACAAGAGAAGAGACAATTCTTCTTCAAATATCATTCTCACATGGAAAACTGTGGGGTTACAAATACAAAAGAAAATTATTCCAAAGTACCCATCAACAAGGAGTGCGAATACTTTTTAAGTTTTTCTCCAACCATTTATTTCCACATATCTTCTTCTTTGACCAAGAAAATATCCTATAGAATAGGACATTCACTCGGGTAATGGCCAGGTCCCCTACATTTACGGCAAATGACTGTAAATGGACTCTTGGGACCATTTTTATCTTCTTCTATAGTACTCTTCATTTTTCTTCATCAATTCTTCACTTTATGTCCTTCCTTCCCGCACGTAAAACATTTCGTTGTCCCATTGAGACACTTTCCTGGGTGCCTCTTTCCACATTTCCTGCATGATGAAAATTGAGGTTTCTTTTCTCCATGGTCTCCATTGCTGGAGATCTTAGCATTTATCACCTTTCTCTTCCTTGTTGAGTCTGGGAGTTGGTTAATATATAGGTTGTTGATCATATTTTTGGAAAACTGATTTGGAATAAAGACGATATCTTTTACACCTATCAACATTCCATTTTTTTGCTCATTTCCACCACCGTTCCCACCTTGTACATCATTCTCAAAGTCACTATGACTTCCTTGGAATCCAGCCATTGACTAAAACCAAAAATCATTGTGTGAGTAATAGTAGTCGTAAAATCATTTAGAGATTAAAATGTCACCATATTCTCAATTTGAAACATATTAGGATTAACCAAGGTCATTTACTCTCATCTTTTGTATATATTACTTAAATCGGTTTGTAAAGAAAATGTAAATTATCCTAAGCATATCCCCCGGGAGTGTCGTAACCAAGAGTGCAGCAAGGCCCGTTGTCGTGCACCAGTTCCCGTTCGAGTCTAGCTCAAAGCGGTGTTTTCGGGTTTTACCCCTAGGTACATCTGTGCCAGAGCCGCCTCTACCTGCTCGTATCCAGACAGGGATGTATTTCTCGGAAAACTCACAAAATCTCTACAATACCAAAATTCTCGGAAGTTCTTTTATACTAATCCTCAAAGTTCATCTTAGGTCTACGTGCTCTAATCAGAGTTTATCTAAATCTAGCTTCCAAGGTTTGTACTAAACTTCCTCTGATACCAACTGTAACGCCCCGACCCTAGTTACCTAGAGTCGGTGCATTATTATATAACATTGGAATGATCACAAGAAACATCAAATCTCGAAAGACCGATTGGTTTAGTAGCCTTGGAAACACTAGATACATCCATAATTTTTTACATTAGATCATAAAAAAACATCTTGTCTTCATATCCCCTCATACTATCCCTGCAGGTCATTCATAAATTACTTCTTCATAATCCTGGGAAAAATAAAACATTGAAAGGGGTGAGCTCAGATGCTCAGTAAGGATAACATTATAGCAGAAGCTTTCATAAATAAGCATAAACACTTAAGGAAATTTATAACTAAAACAAAAGCCTTTTAAACTTGAACTTCAGCATAAAATGGCAAAGGTAAAATGAAATAATGCCATCTACTTACTCACATGGATATTCTACTAGTCGAATGATCACATTCAATATCAATATCCACTTTCATAATGTTGGAATGCATAATGCCAGACTATCATAACCACTTAGCCAAGGCCTCGTGCCAAGACTACAAATAAGATTTTGTCAAGGCCTTGTGCCAAGACACTAGTTTGTCTCATGAGACCTACCGATGCATCGAGGAGCTATAGCGGGCTCCACCCGTCACTTATTAAGTCCAATTCATTCCTCATATGAATAGGTTTAAACATAAAATAAACATTCCTATTAAAACTAGCACACGAAATGTCAATACTTTAACCACAAACCACGAATGGTATAAAAATAGAACATCCACAGTCAAACATAACTCATTTGATACAATATGGAAGATTGTATTGTATCACATTAACCTCAATCATGAATAATGAAGGATGTTGACATAGATGAAAATAATCATCAAAACTATTTGAGGGAAATATCCCCCATTTCTTGAAATCATTTAAAAGTCACACTATTTGTCAAGAAGCCATTTAAAAATAGATTTTTTTGAATCAAAGTGTCCCATACCACTTTGAAACTTTTAAAAGGAGTTTTAATTTTAAAACTTTAATGTCCATATAAATAAATCCTTAAAACCATTTTTAAAACATGGACATTAATGAGCAAGATATAGAAGAATAAGTCTTTAAAACATTTTAAAATGGTATTTTGGTTAGAGATTCTAACCAAAAGAGAGACACTTGAATACAAATATTTGAGGTAATAAAAAATTTGTAATATCATGAGAATAAATGGATTCATGATATACTATGTCAAAGTACATTATATGCACCACATAAAAGTGATTTGGTGTATATCAACAAAGAAGTCTCAGTTGAATGTAAATTGAGATGAAATCTCTCATAAAGGCCGTATCCCTAGGTTAAGGATAAATCAACGACATAATTATGTGTGAAAAAAATATAAATACACTAAATATGATTGAATATTCAGTGTAAAACAATCAACGGATATTCGCACATATTCTTGTAGAAACAACACCAACGAATTGGATGTTTAACTCAACAAATGGTGAAAGAGTTAAAATTACTCTTATCAAATTCATATCAATGACTTGAGAATTACCAATGAGTGATTATGTGTATCAAACTTATATCCACAGGAAGGGGAGTGGAAATTATGACATAATCAAATGAATAGTGATTCCACACATAATCATGGAGTAATATAATCAATGAAATATGCGTAAAGCCAAATGAGTGGGAATTGAAATCTCAAATTCCCTTACCGATTAGGTAACATACGAAACATACACCCATGAAAGAAGTATCATACCATGATGATGTAAATACCCATAAATTAAAGTATATTACACAATGAATACAATCATGGGCAGTACACATACACCACATGCAATAATTAAGTGGTGATCAATGGAAATCTCACGAAATTAAAAGTGAGATAAGAAACCCCTTACCACGTTAATCAACTGAGTCATATGGCCAAAAGTTAATAACCACCAAATGATTTACAGAATAACATGAATATAAATAGAATCATGAATATATATCAAATGGCAGTACACAATACACCACTTTCAATAACTTAGTGGCGAAAAATGGAAATCTCACGGAATTGAAAGTGAGATAAGAAAATCCCTTTGTAATTTTTCCTTGGTCGATGGTAGGTTTACCTCCTGTATAATGGTGAAATAATTGTTATTGAATTATACAAGAATCATTTACTTTAATATGATATCATATATGATCTTTTAACATTTATTTGTTAATAATATCTTAGAATTATTGTTATTTCGGGTGTTAACGGGTTCATTTTACTTTATATTCTTTGTTATGTGAACCATATTCGTTATTAATGGGATGTATATTATTCATATCCAGAATTATATCAAGTCCTTAGATACTATTTTTAAATCATCAAATTATAATTATACTTGAATGGATATGATGGACAATGAATCTCATCGCGTTCGTGGAGACGGTAGTCCGTACATACGCACGAGCGACAATATCATTCTTTTGATATTAAAATAATATATAATTGGATTTTATATCATATATACATAATCATTATCATGTTATATTTATTATTTACATGAGTTACACATCATTATTATACCCATCCAAATAATAATATATTGAATAACAATTACACCACGACGTGGAGACGGTAAGCTGTACGTACGCACGTATGGTGACATGTTATTCAAAGGATGGATAGAATACTGAAAATGGTTATACCATATTTATAATAACATCACAGTATATATATGATACTGGATTTATTATTTTATAATGGTAATAACAAAGAAAGAGGAAGTGGAAGAAGAAAGGAACTTAAAAAGGGGTGGTGAAAACATTACCTCTTCTTCGGGTTCTTCGTTTTGATTTGATCAAAAGGGCTCCTTAGGTTGGATTTATGATCAAAATAAGGCCTCTAGGTTGTAGTGAGGGAAGTTGGGAGAGTATTTGGGTAGAGTTTGGCCGAACCAAAAGGCTTTGAAGGTGTGAAGAAATGAGAAGGAGGAGTGCCTTTTTATAAGAGGGGTGAGGGCCACCTTTGGAAAAGCTAGAAATATTAATTTATAATAAATTCATATTCAATTTATAATGGCTCCAAAGTTGACTATTCAAAGTTTAAGGTGGGGATAGGTCGCAAAACACTCAACCAATAGAATTTAGACAGGTTTGGGTACTTATATTAACCTTATATTTAAGTATTAACTCTAAGTTAATTAGTTTCACTTTTACAATGTCTCTTTGTATTTTTATATAATATGGTTAATAAACTTACTATATACATCCAAGAGACCCCCAAGTGGTCCATTAATGATGAACCTATCATGATATAAGTCTCTTGGCCGAACCTTAGATTTTTAGGAATTTAATATCAATTAATAATATAATATTTGTTTTAATAACTCTTTTATGTCAATTTTGACACTATTCAATAGTTGATTTTTGTGAAACTCATAACAGATTGATTACTTCGAAAAAAGTCAATTAAATCAATACTAATATATCATATTATCCTAGAAAATTATTTTAATTCATTAAAAGTTTAATATTATATTTATTTGGGTATTTATAATATCAATTATTTTAATTTTTCACTATTATAGTAATTACTGCATCATCATTGTGTCATAAATAAAATAAATTATTTAATGTTTAAAAATTATAAATAAAATATAATTATGTAGGAAATATTTTTATATTTCTAATGAATATTTATAATCGAAAAATCCAACATATATAACCCTATGTAAAAATTGTTTTGCTAAAAGATATATGCTTGTGTCATTTTTGTATTCATTTTAACTTAATTAAAATAAAGTGTCATTATCACTTACAAGTGGATCCATGGGGTCCCAAAATCGACCCAAAGATGCCCATGGTCGACCTTGTATCAACCAATAGGGTTAAGAAATGTTTTAGTGTAATTTAGTATTATTATAATATTATTGTTTAACCCTTATTTACCGGATTTACCCTTAACCATGGTAAATAAAATATTTACCGCAGTAATTATTCAAAATGTCTAAAAATAAAAGTTACCTATTTAAACAATTTGAACATACTGATTCCAAATATGGAATCCATTTTCCTAAATTCAAAACACAGAAGTGGCAGAAATTAATTTAAAATTAATTCCCGCTGTCAAAAAAAAGCGTGTTTTTAAGAGATAATAACTATCAAAAGATTGACACTTGTTTATGTTCGGTTTAATTGTAAAATTATGTCCAATGACCAAAATTATATTAAATGGTAAAAATATATTCTAAATATACTTTAAAACAACTCAAATTCATAATTTATCACTATTAATTATTTTGATTAAAAAAGTTGTTTTTAATTAAAATTTTGTAATTTTCACTACTCATCAAAATATGAAAGTTATCCAAAAAGTACCAAAATTTCACCCTAGGCTAATTTCGATATTACGAATCCAAAAATGAAGTCCATTTTGAGAGATAGAATTTATAAAATTTTAAAAAGTAGGTATTACTATTCATAACGGCTAGTTTGATTGGTTATGGTGTGTTAAAATCTCGAAGTTGTGTACAATGCACGCCATTGCATTATTTGAAAGGAAACATACCAAGGAAACTTGGGGTGTTACAAAAGGGACTTTGGATCAAACTTCCCACTAGTTGAGAGGCCTGTTATTTATTATAGAAAGGTGGGGGTTAGATATCTATGGATCCAGGATTACTCCTAAGGAGATTATCAATTTCATATAATTATAAACCTTTAAATGAAAATTTCATGTACCTTATAAATAAAATGAATTTGGGTATGAATGAATATGTTTGGATTCTATTTTTGGGTGAGTAACACAAATTGTGGTTTCTGTAAATAGTTACACATTAATATATATTATAAATATATTAATTTAGTTGATGAAATATATATTTATAAACTTATTCATTAGAATCATGAATACATTAAGGAATATAAACATTAGATAATAAATATGTGATGGGGTGAAATAGTTATAAATTTAATATGAAGGTGATTTATATTAAATTAAAAAGACTTTAAAATAAAACCCCTCAAATTTAAAGTGTGAGTGTAAAATATTGTTACCATATTTCAGGTAATTACCTTATCTTTATTAGTTTTCCTCTTTATTTGGGTGCATCTTGGGACTCCCGAGGCTGGAGATAATTTGTTAGGGAAATTACCTAAATTTCAAGGATGTATTTTTTTAAAATTAATGGAGACTGGGTATAAATTTGTAACAGATTAATGGGGTTATCCCTGAGTTTGAAGGATTCTCGAGGTAGTTTTGAGTTTTTCTACTAAAAATGGAATTTTTGTTATCTTTGGGAATTTAAATGTTGTGTAATGGGAGTACACGACGTCTCTTGTTCTCCAGAATAATGTCTGGAGCTCCATCCATAGCATGAATTGTTACACATTTTGAAAAGTTATTATATGATATTCAATGTTTAAATATTGTATTTTGTAAAATGGAGATAGGTTTTCGGAGTATATAGACCTCATTAATTACATAATGTGTAAAGGGATTACACACCATGTAATTATAATGGGGGTTAATTTTAAGGACACCATATAAGTGATTTGTCTATTTCATTCACTAAAACATATTTTCTCTCGACCTAGAGCTCTTCCCTAGTGATTTTGGAAACCTACGCTCCTTTTTGGATTGATTTGTTTGGTGTTTGATCATCACTATTGTGCACGGTGTCTCTCTATATAATAGAATCCTTCTTCTTCATTTCCTTTTATCATGATAGAATTATTGTGTTGTTTTATTGGATTTTTTGATCTCTGATGTTAATTATCTTATTTTCTTTTAGATCTATTATGTGATCTTCCTTCAGGGTTTGTTCCTTTGTTGGTTACAGTGCGGCGGGTGTGTGTTCTTCGAGGTTTATCATGATCTACCCTCTCCATGATATATTTTTCTATTTAATTGATTCTAAGAGATGTGAGTATTGATTTTAGGTCTCTATTTTCATTATTGTTTTACTCTTGTTGGTGGATTACTTTGTGGGCATGTATGACCCCGAGTTTGAGGTAGGTGGTTCTATATTTAGCCTATGTTGGATGAACTGCATTTCTTTGGTTTTGATAAATTGTTTTATAAATAAAATAGCATGATTTATTAATTTGATTTGTGTGTGTTTAAATTGGTTTTTTATAAAAAATGGTTTTTCCCTAGTATTGGTAAATAAAAAGGGTTTTCAAATCATTTTGAAATGGTTTTATAAAATGGTTTTCCAAGCATGGTTTTAATGAAATGGTTTGATGAATTAGTTTGTAAAATAGAGCACATGGGAAGCCTTAGGTAATTAGGTGGAAGGTGTAGTAATAGGCCTAATCCATTGATACTATCATGGGGTTCACTCAGGGGTTGTTCATCTACTCTCTAGGCATGTTGTTCTAGGGACTTGGTAGATACTATTGGGAGGTTCACTTTCTAGGGTGTTCTTATGCTTCTTAGATTTGATGCATATGTCTAGAATCTAGATACACGTGTGATTGTCCATGTTGGGGTATGAGATTACTAGATAACCGTACCTATATTGATACTTGGTGTGATGTTACCTATGCCTTTGGATTGTATGGTTTGGTTTTACTTCCATGTATTTGATATGATGTGTGATATATGCTTTACTTTGATTTGATATATCTAATTTGATATATGTATAAGAAATGTTTTGAAACTATTTTACGTGGATTTATTTAGAAATGTGGAAAATGGGGAAATTAATTTTTTTTATTCTTTTGATGTAAAAACTTCTAAACTTTATATCATGATCTGTTTTCTTTAAAGTTGATCATTTTTTAGATTTTTGTATAGAGACTTGTTTCAAAACACCTAGATGGGATCATACTGATCTTGTTAGCATACACCTATCACACCCCTTTAGTGGTTCATAGACCTTTTTATGTATTTCAATACAGGGAAAGGAGAGGCACTATATTAAGGCAGTCAAGTTTTATGTTTGCTGAGTCTAGGTAGTTTGTGGTTAGATTGTGGGAGATTTTCCACGCTATCACATGGAGTAGCAGTTTGTTTACATTGTCCTTTATTGGTGTAATTTTCACTTGGATATTTTTTCTAATTTTCAGTTTTTTAGTTTCCATTTTTTTCTTTCAGTTATAGTATATATTTATCTCTTCTGTTTTTTCTCTTTGTTTTTTATATAAATATGTCGTGTTGTTATTTCAGGTTGGGACAAATCATTCCCTCTATTTTTTTTATGCTTGTGTGATAGTCTCTAGCCTGTGGGGATCAAGAATGACCTTTAGGTATCCAGATATTTGGGTCGAGTACTGGTTTGAGAGGGTATCTGAGTCAGGTTCATCATAGATTGTTATCAGATGTGGTCTATACTCAAGAGTCCTTATCTTGAGATATTTGGTAGATTATAGATAGGATTTTCAGGACTTAAGAGGCAAGTTGTGGTGACTGTGTGACCAACTATTATCATGATGAGACTCAAGTTACCATGGGATATATGGATGTTTCTATCTTTTTTGGAATTATTAACCTTAATATTATTATTTTTTCTTATATATTTATGGTTTGAACTAATATATTTCTGTTGTCAGGTCATTTCATATGTTCCGACATGCAGTAGTATGCCTCTAAAATGTGTTCTATGGGTTCCTTAGTAGGGTGTAGTGGATGATCCTTAAAATAATTTTCCTATGGATAAAAATTTTATTAAGTCTACCATGAGGGTATTTCATGTTGTTGAAAAAAATGTACCAAAATTCTATAACGTAATCATTGAGGTCTAACTAAGAGTTATAGGTGACATAGATCAATCACAGGAGTTCTTGCACAAGAATCTTCTATCCTTTAAGGGTATGAAGGAACCTATAGAGATGGAGGAATATCTTAAAAGGATCAATTAGGTCTTTTAATTCTTGGATACACCTGAGAGTATTAAGGTGAAGTGTGTAGAGTTCAGACACACAGGTCCCAATAATTGATGTTGGGATTCCATGGTACATAAGGATATATATGTGAGCTTGGACTGGAATGGTTTCTAGACTCTATTCTTCAAGTATTTTTGTCCAGAGTCACTGATTATGGAAAATTCTCTAGAGTTACTCTCTTTATAGTAGGTAGATCATTCGGTTTTGGAGTACGCCAATAAGTTTGCTAAGCTGGGTTTTTTTAATCCATAGGTAGTGAAAAATAACTTGTTGAAATATTAGAAGTACCTATAGGGTTTATGATAGAATATCATATCTTAGTTATTTATGATAAATATTTATACCTATGAAGAGATAGTGGATAGTTATATGATGGAAGAGATGAATATGGCATCAAAGGTTGTATATTATTCCCCTTCTCTTCCACCTAGTGATAGAATCAATGGAATTACAGTGAAAAAGAGGAAGTGAAAAGATCATTATAGGAGTGGTGGGGGAGTTTTTAGTGGCAGGCCTCCTCTGCACATTCAGTTATAGCTGGTAGTGCACCTACGATTTTGTATTAGTATTGAAAGGTTAGACATAGTCAGTTTTATTATCTTTCACCAACAAGGATGTGAAATAGTTGTGGATGTTATGGTCATTTGTAGCATTTCTATCAGGATATGTCTATTTCAAGATATCATCAGGGATCATCAGTTCCAAAGGCTATTACGGCGTAGTTAGATTCTTCAAAGACTATAGGGATATATCTATATTCCTAATGAGTTCATAAAATTTATGTTGTAGATAAGTTTATGGTGGAGGTAGATATAGGTCCAGTGATATTGAGTGGTATCATCTTTATTGCATCTTCCATAGATATTTCCTTATTTGTTATTGGTGCTTCCCAGTCATTTATATCTATTCATTTTTTTGATATGATTAATCTTACAATGGTTCTCATTTCCTTTGTTATTGAGTAGAAACACCTCTTTGGAAGAGGAAATAATAAGGGTTTTGGTGTCCTTGTGCACTGTCAATAGTTGATGCAAAGTTGGTCTGGGATTTTCTTGTTCTCAATATATTTTTTCTTAATGTCATCATCAGGATGGATTGGATTATTACTAATCATATTGAGGTTGATTATTTTCATCATTGTTTCTCAATTGTAATGTCTTATGAGAGCTTATAGGTGTTTTAGGGAGAGTGGGATCAGAGCTCTGGTTGTGCAGGACCCTCCTTCCAAGAGATCAGGAGTTTGTTTTCTATTGTAGTAGTATATCTTGATGATTTTTTCTCTATTTTTTATATTCCCACTATTGTTCTAGCTTTTCTTAACATTTTCCTAGAATATTTATCTAGGATTCCTATAGATATGGATGTGTAGTTTATGATTGAACTCATGTATGGAATGAATCTGATTTTGATACCTTCCTATTGTATGGAACCATTAGAGCTGAAAGAACTCACTATTCAGTTGGATGATCTAATGGAGAAGGGTTTTGTTCACCCTAGTGTTTCACCTTGGGCATCCCCTATACTCTTTTCTAAGAAGTCATATAGTTTACTCTGATTGTGTGTAGACTATTTAAATATAAATAGGATAATAGGTAATAATAAGTCTCATTTTCTTCAATTGGATGATTTTTTTGATTAGTTAAATGGGGGAAGTGGTTTTCTAAGATTAATATCCAGGCGAGTTGTCATCATATTATATTTCAAGAGTCTGATATACCGAAGATGGATTTTATAAGCAGGTATGTCCATTTAAATTATATTGTGATTTCATTTGGTCTAACTAATTCCCATGCAATTTTTATGTATTTGATGAATCATATATTCCATCAATATCTTCACACTTTTATAGTAGTGTTAATGGATGGTATTTTGGTTTATTTGAGATCTGAGTGTGAGCACAAGCCCCATTTGAGTTTGGTTCTAGAAATCTTGAGGAGGAACTATTTTTATAGAATTATTTTTAAATGAGACTTATAGATCCAATAAGTGAAGTTCTTGGGGCACGATATTTCTAAGCATGGATTATCAGTTGATCCAGAGAAGGTGAAGGATTTTTTCTTTGGAAAACCCACTAAACATATTTGAGATTCAGAGATTCCTTGGTATTACTGGATACTATCGATAGTATGTTAAGAATTTCTCAAAGTTTTTATCACCTTTGACTATTCGTACAAGGAAATGGGTGAAATTAATATGGGATATAAAGTGTAAATATTCTTTTAATGGTCTGAAAATAATTCTAATATTGAATCCTATTCTAATCTTATTTGAGCCTAGTAAGGGGTATGTGGATTTTTTTATCATTCTATCACTAGTTTGGGATGTGTGATCATGCAGGATTATCATGTGGTAGCTTAAAGCTCTCATCAAATTTTACTACATGATAATAATTACCCCACTCATGATTTAGAGATTTACATAGTTATTAATGAACTTAAGTGTTGGTGGCACTATCTTTTTGGGGAGAGGTTCACAATATTTTTTGACCATAAGAGATTAATATATATTTTTTCTAAAAAAATAATTGAATCTTAGATAGAGGTGGTGGGTATAATACCTTAAAATGTTTGACTTCGATATCACCTACACCCCAGGGAAGGAGAATGACATTGAAGATGCTCTTGGTAGTAAAGTACCATTATGGGCTATTTTGGAATCGAAAGAAGAGTGGAACCTTATGGGTCTTTTTTCTCAGTTGCATCTAAATGGTTAGGAGGATGTTTTGGGTATGGTTTGTTCAATGTTTAGTTATCATCATCTCTAATTGATTCTATTTTATAGGTTCAGTGGTATGATTATGAGTTCAAAGGAATTAAAGAAACCCTATATAGTAGGGAGACCATTTCTGGTTGGTCTCTCTCTTTAAATGGTATTCTCATTTTTTTGGATCATTTTTTTATCCCAACATCAATAATGAGATTTATTTTGTTTGATTTTCATAGTTCTTCACGTTTCATTCATATAGAAACTAAAAATGTGTATTATGACATGAGATAGTGATTCTGGTGGTCAGGGATGAAGTGTGGAATTACTAATTGTGTGTCCCATTGTTACACCTACCAACATATAAATGTAGATATTCTAAAACCTTATAGTTTTCTTCTTCCACTTCTATCACTGGTTTAGAAA
Source organism: Viscum album (assembly GCA_963277665.1). Taxonomy (NCBI): domain Eukaryota; kingdom Viridiplantae; phylum Streptophyta; class Magnoliopsida; order Santalales; family Viscaceae; genus Viscum; species Viscum album. The sequence goes on along the minus strand of OY728155.1, from coordinate 209,734,141 downwards.
TGGGATGATCTGTCTGTGGAATTTTTTTATTTGATTACCATAGACTATTTGAGGGATAATTATATCTGGATGGTTATTGATTGGTATAAAAAGTCAAATCAATTTTTTTCTGATTAGGGATACTACAAAAGATGAAGATCTGGGTAAGTTCTATGAATAGTAGATTGTGAGGTAACATGGGGTTCCTTCTACCATTATTGAATATAGGGGTCCAAGGTTTACTCCACCATTCTAGAGGAGTCTCTAAGAGGTTATGAGGACTTAGTTCAGGTTGAGTACAGCTTACCAACCATAGAATTATGGTCATACAGAGCATTCTATTTAGATCCTTGAGGATATGATCCATGACTATGTCATGGATTTTGGTGGATCTTTGGATATCCATTTGGGACTGGTTGATTTTTCTTATAACAATAGTTATCAGTCATCTATTGGAAAGGATCCCTTTGAGGATTTGTATGGTCGCCCATGAAGATCACCTCTTTTTTTGGGAATAGGTGGGAAAAACCTTTTTTGTGGGATTTTTTTTGTTTTGGAGACATTTATGAGGATTCAGGATATACATCATCATCTGGTTATAACTAATAGTTGATAGGAATGTCATTTAGATAAATGATGTCATCCTTTGTATTTTTTCATAGGTGACCAGGTTTTCTTAAAATTTTCTCCTCAATTGGGTCACTATTATCTTATAAAATAAGGAAGGTTGGATATGATATATTTTGGACCATTTTAGGACAATGAGTGGCTTGGTTAGGTGGCTTATCAGTTAGAATTTTTAGATGAGTTTAAAGGCATTCATGATGCTTTCCACATCTTTTTTATACTTTTGAAAAAATATCACATCAGCCAGAAAAATTGACATCATTTGTGAGATGGGAATTAGAGAAGGCGTGTTTCCTTTCATTTAACTTGGGTTCCCCATTTTTTGGGGAAAACCATGTGTTGTAAATTTTTATTTTATTATTATCCATGTTAGAAATCATCTAGATTCCTTGAAGGGTAAGACACTCTCGATGGCTGGGAGGGTTAGCCCTATCAAATATATGATCATCTCAAAATTTATTTACTATTTTTTGTCTTACAAATGGATAGTGGATCTTATCAAGAGTATGAATACCTCCATCAAAAAAAAATTCTAGAGTTGAAGCCTTATTCATATAAAACTTGTGGCGGTTCCTCGGAATCAATGCTACAAGACAAAAGATCAGGGTGTGATTAGCAATAAAAAATCTCTACAAATTCAATGAATCTTTGTATAATAATTTCATGTGGAGGATTGTTAATTATTAGTTGGGGTCTCTTTTTTTTAGGTTCATATTTTTAAATAGGCTCAAAGTTGGGAATTTTATTTATTTTGAATCATCTATTTGGTATAATTTCAAGAATTATTTCTCAATTATCTCTGTTAATTCTCATTGGTTAGAAAGAATCAATTATTTCTTGAATTTTTTGTTAGATAATTGGATAGGTACACCTCTTCTCAACTATATTAATTCTCATGATACCACTTTTGAGACAAATGTTTCAATCAAAGAGTAATTTGAAATTTCCTAGGATGTGCTCCCTTTTGAGATCAAGGTGTTGGTTTTGAATAATGATTTCATAAAAGTTTAGAATACTCTTGTTTGGGAACATTCCTATAATGGGATACTTTCATAAAAATATTTTTATCATGAGGATATGAAAGGTAATTTCCATAATTGGGATAAGGATTTGAGCAGAAGTTTTATTTTGCATTCCAGATTTTCTTTTATCTGGATACTAATTTATTAAAAAATTCCTACTTGTAATTTTTTGTAGGTTTTTGGTATTATTATTTTCTCCAGATGTTCTATATGTCATCATCATAGAGATGAAATTTATTATATTTTCTTAAGATATACTATTTTCCATGTTCTATGGACTGTAATAGAGGATTGTTTTGAAATCATAATTCCCAACATAGTTAGAATCTGAGATCATCTGATTGTCTGCATCTCTCTACCTCTTTTATAGAAGATGTGTGGAATATTTCTTATTTACAATTTGTATTTTTTTCATTCTATATGAAATATTAAGAATAAAATGATTCATAGGGGTACTTCTTTTAGTATTCAGTCGACTTTGGCCCATATTTTCTCTAATGTGAAATATACGAATGGTGGAAAAAATGGATATTATGATAACTCAATTCCAGATTTTTATGTGCTCAAGAATTTTGGAATTATAGGTAATTATATTCCTCCTTATGGGAACTTGAAATTAATTCTAATTTCTCCCTTTTTAGGATGGATAAAATGCCACACGTATAGTTCTTTAAGAGGAAATACAGGTCCTTCCAGTTATGGTGTAATTTTTAGAAATCATTGTGGTGAATCAGTGGGATATTTTTATGGTCCTTGTGGTATCACCACATCCCTTGATGTTGAAATACTTTTTATTATCAATGTGGTGGTTATTTAAAAGCAATGAGGTTATTCTATCTCATGGCTTGAGTGTGACTCTACTACCATAGTTCAATCTATTAAGAATGGTATCATTCATTTATCTTGGAAATTGACTGTAATATGGAGAAAAGACATATATGTTCTTTCATACATGAAATATATCATCACACACACATATTGGGAGGAAAATTATTTGGATTATGGGCTTTCTAATAAATGGGTAACTACTCCTAATTTGATATGGTGCAAAAACATTCCTAATGATCTTTTCTTTTTTTTGTAAAAAATATTATTGTAAAAAATATTCATTTAGACTTTTTAAAACTTGTTTTTATTCAATAAAAGAGAATTTTACTTTCATTAAAGTACTCATTATACCAAAAAAATTAATTCTCAGGGATGTAAAGTCTTATATTGGGGAGTTTGTAACATCTTGTTATTGTTATTCAAGTATTTACCTTCTCTTTATTTGTTTTCCTCTTTATTTGGGTGTGTATTGGGACTCACAATGTTAAAGAAAATTTTTTAGGTAAATGGACTAAAGTTTAGGAAGGTATGTTTTTTTGAATTAATAGAGTCTATTCATAAACTTGTACTGGCCTAATGGGGTTCTCCTCTAGTTTAGAGGATGCCCAAGGTTGTTTGAAATTTTTCTGCTGAAAATTAGAGTTTTCGTTGTCTTCTAGGAATTTACACATCGTGTAATGGGAGTACACAACATGTATTATTCACCAAGATTATATCATAATATGAATACATATCATGAATAGTTACACACCATGAAAAGGTTTTACATGATGTGTAAAGTTTAAATATTGGTTTTTTTAAGGTGGTGTGTAAAGGGATTACATGCTTTGTAATTCTCATGAGGGTGGATTTTAGGGTTCAATACACATGATTTATTTATTTAATTCACTAAATTCTATTTTCTCTTGAACCAGAGCCATTATCTAGTGGTTTTAGTAACCCTCATTCCTTTTGAATTGATTATTTTGGTGTTTTATCATCAGGGCTGTGTGTGGTGTCTTTATGAGTAAGAGAATCCTTCTTCTTCTTCATTTCCATTGATTGTGGTAGTGTCATTGTGTTGCACTTTTTGATTTATTAATATGTGATGGTAATTATCTTATTTTTCTTATAGATCTATTGTGTGATCTTCTTTTAGGGTTTGTTCCATTATTTGTTATATTGTGACGGGTGTGTGTTCTTTGAGGTTTATTGTGATTTACCCTTTCCACTATATATTTTGTTATTAAATCAATTCTAAGAGATTTGAGTATTGATTATAGGGTTTCTATTTTATTTTTTTGTGTTCTTATCATTGGTGGATTCCTTTGTGGGCATGTACAACCTCAATTTTGTGGTAGGTGGTTCTATCTCTAGCCTATGTTGGATGAATTTAATTGCTCTATTTTTAATAAATTGTTTTATAAATGAAATGGAATGATTGAATGATTTGATTTGTGTGTTTGGAAATGTTTTTTTGATAAAATATGGTTTTTCCTTAGTTTGGGTAAATGAAATGGGTTTTCAAATCATTTTGAAATGGTTTTCTAAAATATTTTTCTAAGAATGGTTTTAATGAAATGTTTTGATGAATTGGTTTGGAAAATAGAGCACATGGTAAGCCTTGGGTACTTACATGGAAGGTTTAGTAATATTCATCATCTATTTATACTATCTGGGGGTTCACTCATGGGGTGTTCTTTTTCTCTCTAGGCCTATTGTTCTAGGGACCTAGTAGACACTATTAGGAGGTTCCCTTTCTGGGGTGTTTCTATACAGCCTAGATTTGATGCATATTTCTATGGTATTGATGAATGTGTGATTGTTTATGTTGGGGGTATGATTTTCCTAGCTATCCTAACCTGTAGTGATCCTTGGCATGATGTTACTTGTGCTTTTGAATTGTACAATTTGGTTGCACTACCATTAATATGATATGATATGTGATACATGCTTTCCTTTGATTTGATATATCTTCTTTGATATATTTATATGAAATGATTTGAAACTATTTTACCTATATTTATTTGGAAATGTGTAAAAAGATAAAATTAAAATTTTTTCCATGCTTTTGAAGTAAAAAACTACTAATTTCACAACCCCTCCCCATAAGGTGTACCCCTCCTGGGCCATAAATGGGACAAGAGAGATAGTGATCCTCGAGTCCCACCTCCAGTAGGCCCCAGTTTGGAGACTAGCACCAAGGGTATAGTAAACACACAGATGGGAGGTATTAACCTCTAAGAGAACACATGATAAAGAGAGAGATAAGACAAACACCAACCAAATCCTACTCAGACTACAATATAAAATAAATCCCAAGTACACAAACATAATGTCATGCAGGATCTACTACAACTTGAATAAAAACTGTAAGTACCAAAAGAAAAGTAAATATGGCAGTGACCACGAAGCCCAAACATCTCCTAAAAAACCCCAAGTGAGTAGTAATCAACCTAATCTCCAACCTACTCCAACTGACATGAAAATAGTTTATATATAAGTAGGTTGAGTATAAAAATATATTCAACAGGATCCTCCCTAGAGCCTATCGTGCAAAAGATAAACTAAGCATGCTAAAGCACAATAAATAACAAGTGAAACTAACTCATCGCGTAAATAGGTATACTAAGTTCCCAACCTCATCATGGATACTCTCACCAAGTATCGCATACAAGAGTATATAATATAGTAAATAATATCAAGGGTATCCCACTACTTCTTCCCTAGTTTTTTACCACTCTACCCCAAAATCACATGTCTTGAGCATCTCTCTCCAAAAAGGCTAACCTAAATACACATGGAAGGAGCACCACAACATGCACCTTGTACAACACACTACCACGTCCACATAACCAAAAGTAACCATGTATTTCTCAGGATCCACCATTGCTCGTATAATGTGTATCATACATTGGGTATTATACCTCAAGCCATTATAACTCATACACCAAGTAAGGATCCTCAATCCATCACAGCCTATACACATTATACCTATAGTATTACTTAGGAAACTATATTCAGAATACATGTTTGTGAAATAACCACAAGCCATTATAACCCTATATACACATATCTGGGGAAAACTAACTATCGTGAATACCATCACAATTAACTACCAAGAGAACAGAGCTGGGTCAAAGGGGTAGTCATCTATCCATCCTCTCATTGGGATGTTGGGGAAAACACCCCCCCCCCCCCAAGGATCATAATCCCCGAGGTGTCAATTTCCCTAACCGACAAGGTGTAGTAGCATATATAAACACAAAAATTACAAGATATAATATAGTCACAACAATACTATGGGAATAACCTAGTCTCAAACTAAACTACAGGTAACGTCTCCAAGACTCCCAACAACCATTTCTAAGACCAGATGTCCTATAAGTGCAAAATCATTTAAAGAGATACATTAAATTATATTATTCATTTTTATCTATTTCACTTTAAGTTAATTAATTATTTAAAAATTAATTAACCATTAAAAATTTCCACATTACATTTCATTAGAATTATAAAAAAGATTCATTCCCTCCAAGAATAAGCAAACAGAGTCCACAACTTCTCAAAATTATAAGATTAGCATTGCATCCCAGCAATATCCAACCCCATGGGTTAAACATTTATTCATTTATTAACATCATCACTTTCCATATTACTAGGTACTCTAGGAAAACATCCTAAGATACTAAAAAAGGTAAAAAATCAAGCACATCCATCTACCTCAAGCAGTAGGGAAAAGAAAGAAGATAAACAACAACATGTCCATCATCCAATAAACAGATCCAAACAAGCATACAACATTCATATCAATGGGTAATCCTATATTCATCCCGTTCTGTCATCCCTAATTTCCTCCCCAACACCCATATGCATAATCTGATGAATCTCGCCACTTTAGGAGTCAACTACTGCCACAAAAACCCGACCTCCCCGCCCAACATATCACAACATCACTCGAGGATTTCCATACCAAGCTCACATAACATCCCAAGTAGAAGTAAAAAAAACATATCAATTGGGATATTGGCCCTAAAACAAGACATTCACCCTTCACACACAATGAGATCTCACAGCTCCAAAGCACAAGGAACTCGACCTTTACAAGCAAGCGGGTAAATCATTCCCTACAAGGAATTATATTTTATCACACAACACTACTAGAAATTTAGGTTATATCAACAGACCTATAGCCAAGGTTTTATAGGTCTGTGGCTATAGCCAGTTTATAGCCATGGTTTAATTAAAAAATCATGGTTAAAATTTTCCATCCCCATTTTTTTCCAAAAATCTATCAGGCTCCTCTGTTCTCCCCTGATATGTTTTCCATCCCCCCTTTTTCCCCAAAATCCGTCGGGATCCTCCTTCGTTCTCCCCTGATACGCGACCCTCTGCACCATCCTCCTCCATCTTCCCCCGATCAGTGACCCTTCACCCTCGACCTCTCTCTCACGGCGGTACCCTCCTCCTCCATCCTCCACTGATCCGAGAACCTTCGCCATCAACCTGTCTCATGGCGGCACCATCCTCCTCCATCCTCCCCCAATCTGTGACCCTCCACCCTTGACCTATCTCACAGTGGTGCCCTCTTCTCGGATACCCTCTGCGTGCGACCCTCCAACCCCAACGACACCCATCACAACCTCTCTCACCATTTCTTGGCATTTCATTATAAATCTATAGCATGGGGGATTTTTATCTATTTTGAGGAATCATGTTGATTTATATCGGTCCATCCATCAATATCAGACAGAGAGGCTCATATAACTATGTGGTAGGTGATCCCTAAGTTTCTTCTTCAATTTATATGAGTTGTATGTGCTTTATGACGTTCGAGTCTTGACAAGCATGTGAAAAGGTCTTGAGATGAAACCAGATTGCATTTCTCAAGGGTCTTTCATACAACCTAGGATGAGGATATCCAAAGATGCCATCTACACCCGGTTTCTCAGCAAATTGGAAAGTTATGTTATCATTATGGATTTTCTTAGTCTTTCACTAAATTTTAAATTAAATTTACAATTTTATTGGCATTATTTTTGGGGGATTTTTCTTGATATAGGTCCGGGGATATGAGACAGACCCTTGGGATGTCGTTGGACTTGGTTCCAGTGTAATAAGGTATCCAGTTATATTTTTGATGATTATTCCCTTTTATAATTAAACTGATAAATTAATTTCAAATGTTTTAGATAATTGTTTTAAGCTTCTTAGAGAGAGTTGAGATTTTTCTTAGTGATGTGGGATGGGACTGAGAATGGAAATACCTTGGTGTGCCTTGGAAACTTCTTCCTACCTTTGGGAAATAATTAGAAAAGTGTCAAATAAAGATAGAAAATATGCATACTTTACCATGTGGTATTTATGCTTTTGAATTATTCTCATGAATTACAGTCTTGCTAATGAAGTGATCAATTTATTTAAATTAAATTAACCCCATAACCAATATATAAATTAATTTGTTTTAATTAATTAAATTTTTTAATTAATTAAATTGAAATTCATTGATTATGATTTATAAAGTGCTAAGGACTTGATGGACCTTGGTACTAGCTGGTTTACCTTGGACACTAATAGTTTAGGACTTAACTTGAGACACACTTAGCCTATGTTATGTACTTGGGTTGGGTGAGCAGATAGACCTTGTGAGACCTGGAAGACCAAAATGGGTCATGTTCCATCTCTTGAGTCATGTCAACATGACATATCTTGTGTAGTAAAAAATATTGTGTTCTATTTATTATGATGCCAAGAAAAATAGTATTATTTTTGAGCATCAATTCTTGAACCAAGGCCTAGATTGATATTGAGGACTTGTGTGAGGGTGCCTCTATTACTAGGGGACCTCAATGGGTGCCCTGTTGACTAAACAACCCTAAGAGTATGTATATGGACTTGGTAGATATGGTAGTGGGTGTCACCTTAAAACCTGCATCAAATGTATAATCCCATGGGGTTATAAATTGTAGTGATGGGTTTGTAAATTTTTAAAACCCTTGACTTTTGTTTATACCTTCATATGTTTGTTTTGGATGCAACCATGGTGCCCAGATGTACTTCTTGGGACCTAACCTATGGGCCTGATGTGACGATGGTATGGTGGTTTCCTAAGAGTGTTTCCTAGGATCCTACATTGGGCCTTATGTGGTATGGTTATGAGAAAAATTATACATGATGATGTCATCATGGATTCCTGACATGTATCCTGGGATTCGGCTGTTGAACCATGTGAAGAATTCTTGGGACGTTGGGATTCGACCTCAAGTCTATATGGGATGCTTTGGATTCTACAAGTCCCTAGGATTCCCAACCTAACTAGGATCCAACTGAGTTGGATTAGGGGATTATTTATTTTTATTCAAGATTATTATTATTATGAGATGACTATGTTATCCCTAGGATTAGCCAGTTAATCCTAATGATTTTACTTATTCTTGATTGGGATGCATAGGATCCGACCATTTGGCATGGTGACTTGGGGATGTTTTTTATTCATTGATTACCCGAGGTGCCTAGGAATCAACCTCAATCCATTAATTTTATTGGAGTTTATAGACATTATCATGATGCTTGGAATATATTCATGAAGCCATTCATGATGAGTAGTTGGTTTTTTGGACCTGAGTATTTGGTATGCCTGGGTTACACCAAGATCTGGTATTTATATGGTTGGCATGATATCATGAAATGCTCAGGGGGGTGTGCAGTGGGGAGGGGGAAGTGGGGGTGAAAGGGGAAGATGAGGGGTTAAAGGTAGGGAGGGGTGTGTTAGGGTTAGGGGGTTGAAAGGGGTGGGGTGGGGAAGGGGGCAGGGGGTGGGGCAGGGGGCGTTGGTGCAGGGACAGGGGGTGAAAGAAGGAGGCAGGGGTGGGGCAGAGGAGGTGATGGTGCAGGGGTAGGGGGTGAAATAGATTCTTTATAAAAAAACATCATGAGTTTTTTAGAATAATATAGATGATGTTGATTTGATGCTTGGGTTATTCATCACAGCTTAAATCATTGTGATTTGAGCTGAATGAGTGATGTTTGAAAAATAAAGAGGCTTATTAATGATCATGTTATTTAGTATTGGGATGTACATATCAATCTGAATATTATTTGTTCATTGTTGGTTATGAATTCATGTATCATTTATCGTGTATAGTTGACTCACTGATCACATATATATAAGAAGTCGTTATATCTCATTTTTTCCACTATTTTCTTATAGGTGGATTCTTATGGTGAGGCTGGTTCTATCCACAACCATCAAATACATTGAGTTCAACATTGGATTTGGGTAAGGTTTATTCCATTTTTATTCTTTCATCCAATTTTAATTAGAGATTTTTTGATTTTTGGGTTCCTTATATTTTTGTAGTGCATTTTGAGATAAATTGATCAACTTCACTCTAAAAAACAGGAACAACTGAAGGTTTTGAGGTGGAAGTTATATAGGGTGGAAACCTTTTAATGAACTCAAACTAGCTTAATACAACACTTTATAAAGTGTGTAGGATTCCCTTCATTTTAGTCCTGAAATACTTAACCTCATCAAGAACATCTTGAGACATGTCTAATTGCACCATTGGAAGATTTTGGAACATGTACCTTTGAGATAAAACCATAACACCAAGATCATTGAACTCATACTTGGTAGTATAAACATGAAGTTATTCTTAAATTGTGTTATCCAATGCTTTTGAAGGAATTGAAAACGGATGCCAGAAGGAGTAGAATAAGATCCAAGCATGGAGGAGGAAGATCTATGGGAGTAAGAACCCCTTGAATATCCATTGTAGGTAAGGGAAAATGATAAATATTTTTTATAATTAAAGAGAGGGGAAAATTCTATTTTTTCTCCAAAACCCCATTGCACCTGGTTTATGCACACGGTTCACAAACTGTGTGCAAACCATGATAAATGGATTTTCCCCCCGTCTGCAACAGGCCACATGGTTGTGTATCTAATCCTACACGGTTGTAGACAAACTGTGTAGACTTTTAGGTTCCCCTATCTGCAGATATTTCACACAGCCCATGTGGTATTTATGCTTTTGAATTATTACTAGGGGATTCGACCTCTCCATATATTTTGCGCAGCCCATGCCTTTGCCATTTTTTGACGTTTTGATTCCAAAACACTATTTGCACGAAAAACGTTTCCCCGCCATTTCACGCACCACGCTGTTTTTCGCACCCATCTCAAGTATTTCGCGCACAGCCCTTATTTTCTGCACACCACTTCCTCTTTGTGATCACCTCCTTTTGTAGACAATCCATGTCTTCATTTTCCGATTTTGAGGCCCAAAAATTTGGCAAAAACTGGGAAACAGCTCCACTTTCAATATTGTTTTCTGCTTGAACTATATGATCACTTTACTGACACATCTTCTGAACATCCACTGAGGATTGACAACAAACACAAACCAAACTCCAATTCCTACATAGAACAGTCATGGTTCCAAAACGTTTCCCACTAGAGGATACGCCACTATAAAACTCATAATCAACTATTTTTTCCTTTATTAGACTAGGTACCCAGTGTACCTAGACATGGTAATTGATGGGTCATAACATTAAGTGGAATGGACTAGAAACCCTCTAACTACTACTTGATTACCCCATGAACCAATTGAAAACCTAAATAGGCATAAAAACTCTTCAAGAGACATCCCAAAACTCAGATTGTTTTTCTAAATACCACTTATTGAAACTCTCGCTACTTGGAGACTAAAAATTCAATTTCATTTGAATTCTCTGACACATAAAGATATAGGTAATTCTAAACTCCCCACGAAATGGATACACATCCTTGTAAAGTATTATGGATTATCTAAAAAATCAATATTTATTAATCATAATGGAAATAACTACTCATTCCAAATTCAAGATTGGATTCCTGAAAATGATCCATCATCCTGATCTAGGGAAAAAAGGTTTTTTCAGAAAAAAACATCATGAATGATCCTTTATACACATATTTAATTAAGTGGTTGAAGTGGAATGAAATGTGGAGGGTGGGTAGGGGTGCATGGGGTGGGTAGGGGGAATGGGGGTGTGCAGGTGGGGGGCAGGGGGAAGGGGGTGTGATGGGGGCAGGGGTGTTTAGGTGGGGGGAAGGGGGTTGATGAGGGGAGGGACGTGCAGGTGGGGGTAGGGGAGGGGGTAGGGGGTGTGCAGGTAGGGGGAAGGGAGGTAGGGAGAGGGGGGTGTGCATGTGGGGGGGCAGGGGGTGCTAGGGGTGATGGGGGTAGGGGGAGGGGTGTGTGCAGGTGGGGGGAAGGGGGAGGGGGTGTATAGGTGGGGGCAGGGTAGGGGCAGGGGGGTGTGCAGGTGGGGGTAGGGGGCAGGGAGAGGTGGGTTGTTGGGGGGAGGGATTTGCAGGTGGGGGTAGGGGAGGGGCAGGGGGTGTGCAGGTGGGGTTTTTTTTAGTACAGATCGTTAGCCTCCTTTCATTTGAATTTGGTATGATTTATTGGTTTCAATTTATTGTCTTCTTTATTGTCATATTTTCCTTGGTTATGGTTTAGTTGTTTTGACTTATTGAATATGATAAATTTTATTTGATTTTTTATTTATTCTAATTTTATACATTATATTTCTAATTTATCAATTGTTATGTATAGATATTGTTAAATGTATCGGATGAACATCAGTACAAAGGTACAATGTGATTATCATTTATGTTTTCTACTATTTTAACTATCTCCATATTTAATCCACTTTTATTGCAATATTTTGTACCACTAATTTATCCATTCAATATATTCAATATAATCAATATTAATGAAATGTTTCGATCCAGCATACAAGGGTACATGGTGGGGTAACACTAGATTTTGGATAAATACACCATCATGGAAAGTACAATGTGATTATCATTTAATAAACTACATCTTTTGTAACCTCACACACCCTTCTTTTCATAATTAATTTTTTTTCTTTTTAGATTTTGTTATATTTGATTGGTTTCCAAACTATCTCCATTATGTTGACATTCAAAATTACAGTGTTCCGGTTTCAATGTTCATTACTATTACTTATTATTTGAACTGTACGTTACATCATATATTTGATTTCTCAATGGTATAAATAAATTTTTATTCTTTTTCATATAAAATTAATGTTTACTAATATTGTGATGATGTCTTATAAATTTCTACAACTATTAGTTCTTATTTGAATAGTCTGTTCATTTATATGTTATTTGTTTTGATGAAAAATTAAAATTTTCACATATGATTAGAGCATTACAACTGATTTAGAATGAGAATCGGTGATGAATCATTAGTAAACATTAACTGTGTTGGGATGTTCTTGATCCTACATATAGGGTCACAAGGTGGATTCACACTACAATTTATAGAAATACACCATCATGGAAAAGGGAGTAGTGACTCATTTTGGAGCTATGTATCTTTATAAATTAGTTACAGCACTGATGTTGGGTAAGTTTTTATTATTTTATCATGTTTCAAAAAGATTTTTATTTTAGCATATCTGTTAAATATCCACTACGCACATATTAGTTTGACCAGTTATTTCCAAAAAAATTGTACATTCAACATAAAAATCTTCAGGACTTTCTAAGCTTATATAGATTAATCACCTTTTAGAGGATTGATCTATCTATTCACTACTTTCAAACTACCCATCCATATGAATTGATTTTACAAAATACTAAAAAAATACACATAAGGTTGTTTCAAACGGAATTGATTTTCATCTCTCCACTCTCCAGTTTCCGATGCTCCTCCATTATTTCTTCCTCGCAGTCCACCGCCTTAAGCTTCTTCAGTTTTCCCAATATAGGGTTTCCACAGCTTCTCTATTTTTTGGATACCTTCCTCGCGGTCCCTATGGGTTCCTCCAGGACCATTTCCCCTATCACCCACCCCTCCATCCCTCGATTCTCTTCTGTTTATTGTTGATACTTTGTATAGGTATCAAATTTGTTCTATTTCAGTTGGTTTAGTTGATATACCAAACATGCATTCTGTTTTTATTCTGTTGTTTCTAACTAAAAAATCCGTTAAATTTTTTATTAGTTATTTTTTTAATGAAGTTTTTTGCATCTATTTTTCTTGATTTTCAATTGAAGATTTCATTTTAATTTTTGATTAATAGTTAAATTGTTATGTTTTTTTTTGTTAATGAAGTTGCTTAATTTTATGTTACTTTGAATTTTTCTTTTCTATAATATATTTATAAGTTTATCTATGATAAAATATGTTTTTTGTTTCAGGTTTCTAAACAATGAATATTAAGTTTTTCATTATTAAATGAATATAGTGTTTCATTTATTTTCCTCATGTGATCTTTCTTCTCATTCAGGTATTCTGCAATGAAACAAACTCCATGAATGGATCTCTAAATGGTGAATCTCTTTCATTTAGACGAGCAGTATGTATTCCCCTTGAATTTTTTAGGATTCACACATATTTTTTCCAAAAATAGAGCACTAATTTCAGAAATGATACTTAGACTACTAGATCCTAAATCAGGAAATGATTCCACTTGGAACATCATGTCTTCGTCACCCAAAAAGGTCTTTCTTCTATGTTTTCCTACATGTCGATGTTTTGAAACTATCATATTCATGGTTTTAACTATTCCACACCTATAATGTTCTGAATAATCCTGAAAACATACACTACTTATCATAAGTGATATATGTTTTCAGATGTTTTTGGTATGTCCTTCCAAATCAATTTTGATTGGTAAGAATTGGGGCCCAATGGGATTCTATTTTGACAGATTTGGAATTTTTTCAGGGATGAGATTTTTAAAATAGACCAGGTGATGCATGGGATTTTTTACTACTGCTTTTCTATGTAACTGAATAATATATATTTTTATTCATTTATTGTTTGATGACAGTTTTCTAGTGGTTTTTTCATTCTATGTTAATTGATGTGTGAATTCTGTTTATTTCAGGATATGTGTTCGCATTGAAGAACATGTTTTTGCATGGAAAAAGTGATGGTTCAGTTGAAGTTGGAACCTAGAAATAAGATGAGTATAAAATAATTTTTTTCTAAACAATGAATATTCAGTTTTTCATTATTAAATGAAGATAGCATTTTCTTTTTTCAAATATCTATAATGTTCTTTTTTTATGGTGTTAGTGAATTTTTTATTAACAATATCTCTATTATGTATTTTCTTATTTTGGAAGGGATGTATGATTTTGTAATAAAAAACATGAATTTGAGTTATTTAAACAAAATAATTTATCTTTTTTTGTTGAAAGTATACGTTAAGGTATCTTTGGACCAACCTGTTTGCAATATGATAGGTAGTGATTCTAGCAGCTCCAGTTATGAGGAAGTTCATGTGTGTGTATGCAGCCACGTCACAACACATATGGTATCCATATTCATCCCTTTGAATCAATGATTGGGGTATAGGGGTTAAGGGGAAGGGGGAGGGTGAAGGGGGGAGGGTGAAGGGTGAAGGGGGGCAGGGGGCAGGGGGCAGGGGGTAGGGGGAGGTCTGCAGGGCAGGGGGCAGGGGGTAGGGGGTAGGGGGAGGTCTGCATGGTAGGGGGTAGGGGGTAGGGGTAGGGGGGAGGTCTGCAGGGAAGTGGGAAGGGAGGAGGGGGAGTGGTAAGGGGAAGGTCTGTAGGGTAGGGGGCAGGGGGTGGGTGGAGGGGGCAGGGGGCAGGGGGCAGGGCAGGGGGTAGAGGCAGGGGCAGGGGGGATGTCTGCAGGGCAGGGGGGAGTGGAGAGGTCTGTAGAGAAGGGGGCAGTGGAGAGGTATATAGGGCAGGGGGAGGGGGAGGGTGGGTGGAGGGAGTAGGGTGGGGTGGGGAGGTATGCAGGGCAGGGGGTAGGGGTGGTCTGCAGGGGGGTCTGTAGGGGTGGTGCAAGGGGGGTCCAGTAGGGGGGGTGTCCAGCAGGGGTGGTGCAAGGGGGTCCAGCAGGGGGAAAGGGGTGTGAAAGGGATGTGTAGGGGGCTGTTGTCCAGGGGGTCCAGCAGGGGGAGCTGTTGTCCAGGGGGTCCAGTAGGGGGGCTGCTATTCAAAGGGGTCCAGTAGGGGGGTTGTTATCCAGTGGGGCTGTTGTCCAGGGGGGTTGCTGTCCAGGGGGTCTAGTGGGGGGTGTTCAGGGGGGATGTGGTTGCTGTCCAGGGGGGTCCAGTAGGGGGTGGGGGGCTACTGTCCAGGGGGTTCCAGCAGGGGGGTCAAGGGGTGTGTAAGAGGGTGTGTAAGGGGGTGCAAGGGGGTGTGTGAAAGGGGTGCAAGGGATGTTTGTGAGGGGGTGGCTGTTGTCCAGGGGGTGCAAGGGGGGTTGCTGTCCAGGGGGTTCCAGTAGGGGGGCTACTATTCCGGGGGTTCCAGCAGGGGGGTTCTATCCAGGGGGTCTAGCAGGGGGGGTTGTTGTCTAGGGGAGTCCAGCAGGGGGGGTTGTTGTCCGGGGGGGTGCTGTTGTCCATGGGGGTCCAGCAGGGGGTTGCTGTCCAGGGGGGTCCAACAGGGGGGCTGTTGTTCAAGGGGATCCAGCAAGGGGGGTTCTGTCCAGGGGGTCCAGAAGGGGGGGGGGGGGGGCTGTTATCCATGGGGTTCCAGCAGGGGGGTTGCTATCCATGGGGGGTTGCTGTCTAGGGGGGTCCAGCAGGGGGGTTGCTGTCCAGGGGGGTCCAGTAGGGGGGGGCTGTTATCTAGGGGGTCCAACAAGGGGGGATGCTATCCAGGGGGGTCCAGCAGGGGGGACTACTGTCCATGGGGGCTGGGGATACTATCCAGGGGGTCCAGTAGGGGGCTGGGGGGTCTACTGTCCAAGGGGGTCTAGCAGGGGGGAAAGGGGTGTACAAGGGGGTGTGTAAGGGGGGTGCAAGGGGGTGTTTGCAAGGGTTGAAAGGGATGTGTGCAGGGGGGGTTATGAAATGGTAAGGGTTTTAGCCACGGTTTCAAAACGTGGCTAAAACCCTATATCCATGATTCATTAACCTGCGACTATAACCTATAGCCACGATTTTTGGACATATAGCCACGGTTTCAAACCGTGGCTATAGCCTAATTTTCTAGTAGTGCAACTCATTCTTATTCCAACCTAAATTAACTTATTCATTAATCATAGGTTCCAACTATGGGAAACCTAATAAGAAAGATATCATAATCTATCACAAGTTAATTAAACAATTAATTTAATATTCCTTTAATTATTTTATCAACAAGCATTAACATGCTTCTGGTTCATTAACCAATTCATTTAAACATGCACACTTGCATCAATTTTATTATCATCAAATTGCAGTAAAAACCAGATTCATTAAACATGCCTCTATAAACCTTTAGACAATTAATTATCAATTAATTATAGCTTTAAATTCTTTATCAATTTCCATCAAGAACAACATTCTAATCCAAGAAAGTCATATATATCACACTATCTAGAAAATAAAGAGGTAAAATGTTATCATGGTACAAACCAACAACATTTCCATGTGATTGATACCAATTATTTAATCTGGTTCAAATAATTATTAGGTAAATGTCATTACGATCCAAGGGTTAAATCATGCTTGCACTACAGTTGCACATAAATAAATAGATAAGAAAAGAATCCCCTACCTCAAAATGTCCTTGGCGTTCTTCGCACGAGAACAAACCATAAAATAGATCCCAATAGCCCCTCCCACAAGAACTGAATCCACTCAAGGACACTGCAGTATAGTCGCACCAACCAACAACCAATAAAACTCTATTATAAGCATGGGGATCAATCAACATCACATGGAAAAGAGAAACAAGAGGAAACAAATCAAAGAAACCACAAGAATAGAGGTAGAACATACCTCAAATAAAATATTGATCACTATGGATTTAAGGAGGGATGATAGGAAATGATCCTTAATGAAGGAATCCCCAAAAAATTGAAGAGGGGTCACCAGGTCTCCTATAATCGAGAGAGAACCACTAATCTCATTAGGTTTGAAAACTTGAGTGGCTAGAATTTTTTTAAAACATACAGCATTTGGGAAGTACATGATGTGTAATCCCCTTTCACATCGTGTAATTCTCAGAATTTATTTTTCATCAAAAAATACGTCACCTATTCACTTTATTTATTTTTCAAACCCCCATTCATTACACATTTTGAAACCCTCTTTCACATCATGTAAAATTTTTAAATGGCGTGAAATCTCCCTGATTCCATATTTTAGTCACTAAGTCCCTTTGAACTTCCACTGAGCCTCCTTCGAGAACCTCGGTCCTCAGAAACACACAAAGAGTCAATCCACATGGATCCAGACCCTTACATTAGATACCTCTCAAAACATTCTCATCCTCGAGAATCCAAAACCAAACCAGAGAGAAAACATAAAAGGGGTCATCTGAACATCCACCCCATGAGATACCTCTCAAAATATCTCGCTACCACCGGAGCTCAACCACCCCCATCCAAACATAAGGGTATCGACACTATGAGTAGATGAAAAACTCATCAAGTCTTCGCCACCTATAGTAGGAGAGTAGACCCATCTAAAATAAAGAAGATAAAGATGGAAATAATGTAGAATATCTCATGTCCCTTATCCTCCCATGGAAAGAGATTAATCCATAATAAGTAATCAGAGAGAGAGAGATTCATCTCATAAACTAGAAAATGTATAAAATAACAAAACAAACAGCATTACAAGAGAAGATATAAACACCAAACAGCTCAAGTTATTTACTAAGTATCTAAAACTCATGTTCCCAGGTACTCTCCCCCATGCCACTATACTACCACAAGACATGAACCAAGGTGATAGCATGCTAGGATTACACCTTCTCCTGGCAGTCCTGAATCTCTACAGGCCACTCCTTAAAGGTCGGATCATCGTCAACATCAATCTCACCCCAGTCGATAACATGAGAGTCATCATGAAGATAATGACATAGATATGACACATAAAAAATATTATGTATTTGGATCATCTTTGTGGGAAGCGCTATCTGATACACCATGACTCCAACATGATCCAACACCTCGAAAGGACCAAAAAACAGAGGATAAATCTTACTACTATGACCAAACCTTCACTACTCATGATGGGGAGTCACCCTCTAGAACACATGATCCCCAACATCTAACTTCATAGGTATCCTTCTTTGATTGAAATAGGATTTATGATGATTTTGTGCTACTTTCATCCTCTCATGAATCACCTTATCCATATCTATCGTGTTCTATACTAATTCCAGCAAGAGAATTACTAACTCTCTGACATCGATCTAACACAATAGAGAATAGAAAGGCTATCCATAAAAGGTTTAAAATGGTTCCATACCGATGGTGGAGTGAAAACTAATATTGTAATTGGACTCGACCAAAGGAAAGTGCCTCATCCAAAAACCTCTAAAATCTCAGACATAAGAGTACAACATATCTTCAAGAGTCTAAGTGGTCCACTCTGTCTGACCATCTATATACGGATAAAAAGAAATGATAATGCATAGATGAGACCAAAAGAATGATGGAGACCTCTCCAAAACCTGTAGTAAAACAAGAATCTTGATAAAAAATGATCATCCTTGGGACCCCTTGGAGTCTCACGACCTCCTTCAGATACTTACTCAATAAAACCTCCACTAAGCTCGACTCCTTGATCGCTATAAAGTAGGTTGATTTCATCAAACGATTCACTACCACTCATATAGCATCATGGCCTCCTTAATCTCGAGGTAAACCATTAACAAACTCCATAGATATTTCCTCACACTTCCATTGAGTAACATATAATGGCTGGAGAAAACCACTAGGAACACGGTACTTAACCTTCACCTTCTGGAAGACAAAACATTGAGACACAAACACTGAAACTATATGCTTCAACCCAAGACACAAAAAATAACTTCTCAAAGATCAGTACATCTTTTTCACACCAATGTGTACCACCAAAGGTGATCTATGGAACCCTCTAAGAACTATCTCATGCATTTCCAAAGGAATGTAAAGCCTTACCTGAAACAACACTCAATGTTGTTCATCTTCGGACCAACCATCAGAAGCCTCTCCAAAAATAACTTGGTCTCTCCATAACATCATGTTAGGATCCCCCAACTAGGATTCCTCCACCTGCTTCACTAGAGATGACTACACCATCATCTAAAAAAGAAAACCTCTACCCCTAACTTCTCCCATATTTAGATGTAATTCTAAATGTTCTTCCATCACCATCTAGGAATCACCAAATTCATGCACTAAATCACTACGCGACTTCCCGCTCAATGCATCGGCCACAAAATTCCCATTTCAAAGTGTGTATGAAATCTTGAAGTTGTGATCCTATAATAAATCCATCCACTGATGCTGGTGCAAGTTCAAATCACACTGGGAGAAAACATACCTCAGTCTCTTATGATCAGTGAAGACCAAAAAAATTCTCACCAATGAGGTAATGTCTCCACAAATTTAGGGAAAACACTACCACCACCAACTCAATATCATGATTGTAATAGTTATTCTCATGAAAACATAACTACTGAGACCCATAATAAATGACTGGTCTCTACTACATCAGAATACAACCCAACCCAAGACATGAAGCATCACAAAAAAAACTTCGAACTGAACTTATTCTACTAAAAGACAAATAAATAGAGAATTGTCCAACTTCTACATTAGATAATAAAAAATATAACTAACACTGATCAGTCCACAAGAATTCCCGATCGTTTCTGGTAAACATTGTTAGAGGAGTCGTAGGTCAAGAGAAATCATCTATGAACCTCCTGTAATAGCCTGAAAGACTAAGGAAACATCGCACCTCCACCACTATCTTGGGGGATTCCCAAGATACAACTTCTTATATCTTCAACGGATCCATAGATACTCCCTACTAGCACACAACATGCCCCAATAAATGTAATTCTCATTCCCAAAACTCATACTTCAAAAACTTCCCAAACAACTTCTGATGACGAAGAAGACCCTAAATGATATGTATATTCTCTACATGATCCTACTCAGATGTGAAGTATAAAAGGATGTCATAGATGAAAACCACTACAAAATTATCTAGAAACTCATTAAATATAGTGTTCATTATCCCCATGAACATATCTGGAGCATTCATCGCACCGAACGGAATCACAACAAATTCATAATGCCAATGAAGACAATGGAAATCAGACTTTGGGATATCCTCATACTTTACATGCATCTGATGATATAATGACTACAAATCAATCTTTGAGAACAAACTTTCACCCTTAAGTTGATCAAATAAATCATTGATCTATAGAAGAGGATAGAGGTTCTTCAATTTCACTTGGTTCAAGTGACGATAATTGATACACAACCAAAAACTTCCATCATCCTTCTTCATGAAAAAACTGGTGCACCCTGCAGTGACACACTCGGCTAAACAAAATCTAGCTACAACCAACCATCGAGCCGTATACATAGCTCTCACAACTCCGAAGGATCTATCTTATATGGAGACATTAAGATAGGAGACACGCATTGCTATAGTTCGATCCAAAACTCAATCTATCATCGAGGGGGTAACATTAAAACCTCCTCTAGAAATACATTAGAGTACTCTTCTATGGCCCTAGGAAATGCTAACTATGGAACTTCTGACGAACTCAACATCATCACAGTCATCAAATATGACAAGGATGAAACATGTCTCTGGCCAATCTGAGGGTCTCTCTCACCAACAAACACTACCGAATCTTCATCATCATCAAATAACACAACCTACCTTCTGAAGCAATCTATGATAGATTATACCAAATACAAACAATTCATGTTTAGGATGATGTTATATGGTTGTATTAGTAAACATAGGAAATCTCCCCAAGATCAATCTATCCCAGCACTAGCTCATAGTCTCTACATACATCAAATAAGTCAGATCGACCTCCAATTGGCGTATTCAATGCCGAGTGAACTGGAATTATCTCTACCTCAATTCCCAAATCACGGACAAGGGCATGTGATATGAAATATTTTTTTTCCCCTGGATCAAAAAAGGTATGCACCCAAGTAGAAAACAAGAAAAGAGTACCTCAAACGATGTCTGGATCACCTGGCATTGAAAACTCTAAATAATAAAATAGACCATGACCTGCTCGAGAACCTCTCTAACCATGATGAAGACCACATCCATGGTCAATGTCTTCTCAGTGAGGATGGGAAGAATCCCTAAGATATCCTATGAATTCCCCCATACACTATCTACTGATCCAAAACTGGAGAAACCTGCTACTACTACCTCAGCTAGAATTTTCTCAATGGAGGAACCTAAAGCAGAACAACTAGCACACACTGAATACTCATAAAGGTTTGGCACTCTCACAGCTAATGATCATGTAATCCACAAGAAAAATAGGCATATGATCCCTTCACATAGGCCTGATATCCACTTCCCTAAAAGAAATGAGACATTGAGTGTTGGGACCTACCTCTGGCTGATTGGAAGCTCTTCTATCCTGACAATTGGGAACCCTAGAACACAACTCTGATTTGTGAGTAATCCTGAAGACTCCCCTCTTATGATGATCCAATTCTATATAACATCCTCTCAATGACCCCTTCTCTTTCCAAAACCTCAAGATACATCTTTATCTTAAATTGGGTGACCTGGAACTGGATATTTGGACACAAACATTCCTCAAAATTCATTGTCATATCCTCATCATCTAGAAATAGGTCCATAGCATATCACAGAAGTTTCCTAAAATGGATATTGAACTCTTGTACACTGGAGATTCTCTTCCTAAGGGTAAGAAACTCCTAGAAACTGGCCACCTTCATGGTCGGATAAAGAAACTTTTCTCTGAACTGTTCTCAAAACTCTTCCCATGAGACTGGAGACTCCTCATGGTATCTGAGGAACAAGAACTACCACCACCTTGCTACCCCACACAAAAATGTCACAGCTAATGATACCCAGTGTTCCTTCCAAGTATGGATCGAATTAAAGGCTATCTAAAACTCCTCTAACAATTCTTCCATGACTGCATCTGAAATGGATCCCTCATACCATTGCAAACTCTATCACTGAAACTCTCGCAGTGTCCTCCAAGTTTCATCATCGACAACCTATACTTGGTGGTGATCTATTGGCGCAAAATTCTGAACATGTTATGTGAAAACCTAATGAGGACATCAGCTTGGAGCCATACCTGAAAAAGAACAAAAAATTAGAGATCTTAAACCTATAATATGTAAGACTTTAACATTAATTAATTGTTTTCTTTCATTCATTTTTGGTTAACATATCCCAAAGTCTACCCATTCAAACATAGACGCAAAGAATAATGATGCATGATCCTTTCTTAGGTATCTACCCTAAAACTAGTATCACCTCATTTAGTATCCACTATAATATTAAAGGTCTATGCATCAGATCACAGGGGGCCCTAAATACTCATTTCTCAGTCAGTCTCATGTGTTTACATCACTCGATAAACTTATCTAACACCATTTCCCTACCAACCCATGAAACCTTACCTATGCCTAACTTCAAACTCCATCATATCCCTCAATCAGACCTCTCATACAACTCTTTCACAACCCCCTCCCTACAAGGTGTACCCATCCTGGGCCAGAAATGGGATAAGAGAGATAGTGATGCCTGAGTCCTGCCTCCAATAGGCCTTGGGTTGGAAACTAGCACCGAGGGTACAGTAAACACACATATGGGAGGAATTACCCTCTAATAGAACACATGTGAAAGAGAGAGATAATACAGACACCAACCAACTCATGTTCAGACTACAATATAAAAGAAAACCCAAGTGCACAAATGTAATGTCATGAAAGAAATACTAGAACTGAAAGTAAAACTATAATTACCAAAATAAAAGTAAATACGGCAGCGACCACGAAGCCCAAACAGATCATGTTAAACCCCAAGCTATAAGTAACCATCCTGATCTCCAACCTGCTCAAACTGACCTAAAAATAGTTTATATATACGTAGGGTAGTATAATAGTATACATAGTAGGATACTCCCCAAATCCTCTCATGAAAAAGATAAAGAGATCATTCTAAAGAATAATGAACAACAAGTGATACCAACTCATCACATAAACAGGTATACTAAGTTCCCAAGATCACTATGGATACTCTCACCAAGTATTGCATACAAGGGTATATAATATAGTAAATAATATCAAGGGTACCCCACTACCACTTCCCCACTAGTTTTCCAATCTTCCCCAACATCGGACATCCTGAGAATCTCTCTCCAAAAAGGATAGCTCACAGACACACTACGACAAAATGGCTATTTAGCAGAATTTGTTTTAATCTAGCAGCGGTTTAAACCACCGCTAAATGGTTTTGTGATGGTTTCAAAAAATCGTTGCTAAAATTAGAGTCAACATTCAACAAATAATAGTTCCTTGCATTTAGTGGAGGTTTCTGAAAAGTTTCATAGAACATGTATTTATCAGTGGTTTTTTTAGTTTTAGCGGCAGTTTTTCCTTAAAAAGATAATTGTAATCTAGCAGTGGTTTTTAACCACCGCTAAAGTCTAAACTTTTTTCCAAAAAAACACCACTAAAATGAATAAAATCACTTCTAAGTAAACATTTGACATATTTAGAGGTGATTTTAACCACCTCCCTAAAAAATACCATAATATAGCAGCGGTTTAAACCACCGTGAAAAAAACTATATCTATTAGTGGTTTAAACCACTGCTAAATCATGAATTACAAAAAAAAACTGCAGGTTCTACAGCCCTAGAACCTTCATCTAGAACAACACAATAGTAACACTAAAAATTTTATGAGATCATTAAATATATCATCAATTTACAAGGAAAACAACACATGTTAAAACTAAAGAATTAGTGTATGTTGATTCTCACCAAAACATAAAGAATCAACACATTGACCAAGGAAAACAACACATTGAAAGAAATGATACATTTCTCAATACATTGAAACAATCCAACAAGACACAACACGTTAAAAGAATCAATAATACATAAATACATTGAAAGAATCAACACATTGAAAGAATCAATAATACAATTCTCAATACATTGAAAGAATCAATACATTTATCAATACATTGAAAGAATCAATACATTTCTCATTAAAAGTATGTTGATTATTTAATTTATTACACAACACATTTCCAAGTAAAACATAAATTTAATACATTTAAAACTAGTTATAAATAATCAACATACTTCCATTAAAATGAGGCTTCACATGTTAAAACTAAATCCACAAAAATTACAAACAAGATAAATTAATTTAATAATAAAGAAATAATTCTAAATATGAAACCATCTATCATGAATACCATTTTCATAAAAAGGGTCATTAAGAATTCAAAACTAATAGAAAATGATTATCCAAAAGATAAATCACCCTAAATATCCATAAATTATATAAACTTCCACAAGTGAGGATTAAAACTGACTTGGATTTATACAATGCGTAAATAATTTATGAAACCCTAGGACTTCCAACACTGATCCCACCCCTTGATGAGATCACAAAAAAACAAAATAGATGCCTCTATGTGCCTAGTCCAACAAGAATCCACATAGTCCGAGTTACCTGATTACATCCCCACAGCCTATCCAATACCAACAAGATAGAGCTCAAAAATAGGGTCCATGCACAAATAGAGTATAAAAATCTCCCAAAAGGGAGATCACCCAACACATAAAGATTGAGCTCTAACCAAGAAGGTGAAAAAAATACTAATCGAATAGAGGTTCTGATAGATAGGGGTTATACTATATGTTATAGGATTGAGATATCATTGTATGGATAAGTGATATAGGACCTTAGTTTTGTGAGAGATAACATATAATGATCCTTGGTTAGT
This sequence comes from Viscum album, assembly GCA_963277665.1. Classification (NCBI taxonomy): domain Eukaryota; kingdom Viridiplantae; phylum Streptophyta; class Magnoliopsida; order Santalales; family Viscaceae; genus Viscum; species Viscum album. Next base: position 209,708,928 of record OY728155.1, on the reverse strand, counting down.
AGGATTGGGTCATGATGTAAGATTTAGGAAAGGGTATAGACTTTACTATAATGGATGGGGTTAGATAGAGATTACGGTCTTGGAGAAAACCATGGGGTTTTGTGTCATGACTTGACCTCTAGGGACCCTACTTGGGACACCAATAAGTTGAGAGTGACACCACATGTTCACCCCCAATAGTTGAAGGGCTAGTAACAAGCACATAGTAAGAATATCATTGAAGTGGGAGGCTTTATGCTTTTGTATGTGAACACACACACATACACAACTCCATTAAATATTTCATAGTTATAATAAAATAAAACATCTCAGTGTAAAAAAATCATGTAATAACCTCTAGAAAATGCATCAGAATGAGATAGATAAATACTCAAGGAAGGAAAAGGGTAAATACATGCCTATCCAAGAATAAGTAAAGTAGGTCCCAATCTATAAAAATTTGAAAGTGAAAAGAATAGGAGTTCCCAACTCATGATCCCTAAGTCTAACCACCAGAAATGGTCAGGGCCTCCACTTACTTCTATGTTCCATAGATACAAGGTCCACAAAGGACATAATCTATCAGTTGTCTATATAAGAAAAAATCATGCATGCAAAGCCTATACAGGTGTGAGTATAAACATACTTAATAACACACCATGAAAAACAAGTGGTAAATAGTAGAATATAATATTCAAATCAACATATATGTAAAAGAGATACAAGAAACTAAACATCGTATATGATCATAAAGAAATTTCAATATCTATAGCTAGTTGAAACATGGCATATAGACACATGGTTATGCAACACATACATAGGGAACCTGTTGCCCCGATCCAATCTAAAATATAAGAAAAAAAATAAAAAAAAATACCCACATCAAATACACTAATACTTGAACAAACCCTCTCCACTAATCATTTCCCATGATGAAGTATAATAATCACCCTCTCCATCTCCATCTCTACTTCCTGCTACCAGAACCTGTAAGAGAATTATAATGAAGATTAAACAATGTTTTATATTTATATTTAAACTTAAAATTAATAAATTTTTGTGAACTAAATTATTTTTAAGTTGTATGATTTACCTTCTCACTAATAGTCATCACTTGAAATCCCCATTTTATTGCCAAATACCTCAGATGGTAATGGTCCCAAACCCATCATGTACACTCGAGCAATATTATCTTTCCTAAAGACTTACCAACTAGATCATCCTAGGAGACTGAGTAGGACTATGTGGGATGGACATACCATGGTTCTTTAGTTTTTACCTATAAATAAAATATCATCCATATTAGAAGTAATATATATTAACATAGTGACAAATGATAATAAGTTATTATAATGAAAAATTAATTCATACTCCAACTTCTTTGGCAGGATCATTAAAAAAACTCCCATTATATTTTTTATGAACTTTCAACCACACTTCTTTTAGGGATGCTTGGTCGCCTAAACTCTATGACTGCATTAAACTAAGATAAATCAACAATTTAATGTATTAAACCGATAAAATTGTATAATAAATATTTAAACTAATGAAAAGATTACCATAGTCTATTGGCCTCGAGAAAAACTATTTGACCCCATAGTGTGAGTATAACACTTCCTACTTGACATTCCTATCATTTAATCAAATAAAATTAAGTTCAGAACATATATTTTGAAAAAATAATGCAGAAAAAAATAGAAATGATAATAGATTCATTTTCCTAACAAATAAAATATACATAACAATGATAATGAATGACTGCACAAATGACATAATTGGTTGATAAATGAATACGTAACTACACATACAATCATTTTATATTTAAATCATGTTAGTTTCTTGATTCATCATTACTTCATCTACTTCATTCACTCTTGAAAGACTGGTATTTTCAATAACATGATGGAAAAATAAGTCCACTTCTTTTTGTTGATGGGATTCAATTTTAGAGGTAAAATATTCCACTTAACCACCCATATCATACAAGTCTAATTGTTTTACGTAAGAAACTACACTCCAACCATCATCCATAGAATATTTTACATAATATTCCATTTTCTATTGTGATGATAAGGTATAAAGATCATGCGGTTCATGGTCACCAACATTCATCAAGTGATAGAATTTCACAGAAGTAAATTGCAAAGAATATATTTTAACACCCCTGATAATATCCAACTAAATGCATTTGATTAAAATGACTGAAAAAATGTCCATGGTAGTTTAATTTGATAATATTAGTCAACTTTACATAGTATTAAACTTTAGAAAATGTAAATATTCCACTATTATTTGTTTTAAAACTCTCTTCACCATCAACTGTATGGAATCTAAAGTCATTCACATTGTAAGCGTCAAACTTTCTAGCTTGTTTTAGAGGAAATCAAGCAAGAAACTTCAAATATTATAACAACTCTACTCAAGTATCAGTATTCATGATCTGAAAAAATTAATATGTATTATTATATTTACAAAATATATGAATCAATCTAGTATATGTATTGATTTCAATATTTATAAACTTACACGTCATGAAAACCATTCTACAAGCTCTTTATTAATAGCTTTTGTTATATCTTTTTCATTTTGTGTTCATCCTCTTATTCGACTCTTTTTTGTATCTTCAACTATTCAATAAATGGATTTTTAATTTCACTATTCAGTAGCACATATCTATGTGCCTATAATAATTCCATTTTTTTAGTGTAACGTTTGAGCTCCTCCCAACTAATCAACCAATAGTAGGAAATATTTTTGATTTCCCATATATTTCAGATTTATTTGATGTGTCATCAACATGTCATCCAAGTATCTAGAACAAAAGGTAAGACACTCCTCTTCCAAATAGCCTTCAGAAATAGAGCCTTCAAGTTGATCTTTATTTTTCATGTATGATTTCAAATGCCTAAAATATCTATGAAATTAAATAAAAAACCCATAACTATGTATTTGATGAAGTTCCAATAATTTTTTACTGAAATGAAAAATATATAAATAAAGTACCTCTCAATTAGATACATCCATCGATAATGTATGGGGCCTCCTAATTTAGCTTCCTCAACCAAATGCACAGTTAAATTCATCATGACAGTAAAAAAATATAGAGTAAAGGTCATCTCCAATGCACAAAGTGTCAATACAAATATCTCCTGAAGGTTGTCAAGATGAAATGGATGTAGAGTTTTCTCACATATTTTTCTAAAAAATGTGAATAATTGGAGTACAACAGCAGTAACCTTTTCAGGTAATAATGTACGCAATGCTAATGGAAGTAACTGCTATAAAAAAATGTGTGAATCATGGATTTTAAATCCATGTAAACTACGATTCTTTAAGTCAAAATACCTTGAGATATTACTTGAATACCCATGAGATACCTTCATATGTTTTAAAATTCAAAGGAATGTATCTTTATCCCTATTTTTCATCACAAAAAATGTCGGATCATACTTTTCATTATCATCTGGCCAGAGATCATGCTTTATGTTCATTTCTTGTAATTATTTCCAATCATTGAGATGATCCTTTAACTTTCCATGATCATTAAGAAATGTGATGATAAAATTTTCACAAACATTCTTCTCAATATGCGTCACATCAAGATTATGCTGCAACAAATTAAATTCCCAATAAGTAAGTTGGAATAATATACTTTTTTTCTTCCATTATTACGTTCTGATTTCACTTGATGATGAACTTCAAAATCATTTCCCACTGTTATTAAAATGATGCACCTTCCCCAATTCTATTTCAACATTTCCAAGTTGTGACAATATTTTAGAACCTACTAACAACTTTTTAGGTAGTCTACTATCAATGAATCCATTGAATTTTTACTTGTTCAGTTGAAATCTATGATATGTATTGAGAAATATTTGATGAAACAAGAAGAACCATTTTCTACTGTGAGGTATCCGTTCGAGATCAAAATCAAAGTTACAAATAGGACAATACAAACCTGTGTAAGTGTTCGAAACAGTTAAATTCCAAATCCCAAGGAAGTCACTAATGGTCCACATTAGATTATTTTTTATTTTTAACATTGTTCTAGAAGATACATCATATGTCTCAACACCTTTTCCCCATAACTCCTGTAATTCGTCAATTAAATGTTGTAAGTATACATCAATATCATTTCCCGGAAATTTTTTTCAGTAATAATCATCAAAATGATAAAATATGTTTGTTACATACACATCCACAAAGGCAGATTTTAAGGGATCAAAACAACCGCCCAAATGCTATAACAGGTACTCAAAGTCCCAAATGGGTTGAATCCATCGGTAGCCAATCCCAATCGAACATTCCTAGGATCATATGAGAAATATAGATGCAATGAATCAAATGTATTCCCTTATTGTGAATCTTTTGGATGTCACATTAACCCATCATTTTTATTATCTATAGAATGCCACTTCATGTGTTCGAAAGTTTTCGATGACGTGAATAATCTTTACAATTGAGGCTTTAAAGGAAAGTAATGAAAAACCTATACAGGTGTGTTTATTTTCTTATTATTCATGGTAGTATATTGATTCAGACTTCCAAAATCACCCATAGACTACCATCTAGAAGAAGAACATTTTTTCAATCCTGTCTGCTTGAATCATCTCCCCAATAAAGCATATAATCATTGGGACACGCATGATTTTTTGTATAATTCAGACCAATCTTGTTAAAAACTTTTTTAATATCATAAAAAGACTCAGGGATCTTTTCTTTATGAAATAAATCACATAACAAATCCAATATCATGTGCATTTCGTTATTAGTAATTTCACATAGGCATTTGATATGGTACAACTTCAGCAAAAAAGAAAGTTTTGAATATTTCAAACATCCACTATACAACTCTTAATTTCCATCGTTAACTAAACCATGAAATATATTTTTATACTAAGTGAAGTTTTATCTTGTATTAGTCTCTATAGAATCAAGAGGATCCAATGATATGTTACAATATTGATCTGGTTGTCCTATAGTCTCAAAAACATCACCTATCACATTTTTATTTTTAGCACCCTCAACTGGTTGTTATTATATTTTTTTATGTTGGTGTTGGTGTCTTGCAATGCCAAATGCATCATTTATAAGGTTTTTCATTTCATTTTCCATTTTCAAAAAATTTGGGAGCTAATTTTGTGGATTTAAATTAGTGCTCAACCTTTTTGTAATGTTTGATTCTCCATGCTAAATACAACACAAATATTGAGCAAGTAAATGCTTCAATATCAAGTGTTCGTAAACTTCATCTCTCTTCAACCATCTTATAAATTTACATTTAGGACATGTATATCTTATTCTCCCATCAACATATCGATTGGAAATTTTAAAATCTAAAAACACCTCAAACCCCTTAGCATACTGAGGTGTATTCCTCGGTAATGTGATCCATCTTTTATCCATATATATCACAATGTGCCTACAAATTATTAAAAAAATTAAAACACATAAATATTACTAAATAGGAAAATATATTCATATGTACTAGTTAAAAATAATAAGAATATGTTAAATAAGGTTTTCCTATATAAATACATATGGTAAATAATGAATAATTTAAAAAAGGATAATTAGAATCCATAAAGTCTAGTTGTGAGGAAAATTATGTGTAAAAGAGTTACATTTTTCATTTACAAACCATTAAGAAACCCAAGAGGAAAAATAGATGTTGAAATCCATTTCTAATAAAAATATTCTTTTAAGAAATCATTGAAAAATGTATCACAATCCAATGTCAATAATTTATTAGAGGAATGGCATGATGCCAACATTGAAAATTATATTGAGAATGATCATGACTTCATGGGACATGATAATGAGGCATTCAACTGAGAAATAAACCTCTCTAAAGATGATGACATGAGTTCACTAAATCAAAGTAATTATAATAATATGGTAACTATAATGAGGTACTAGGTACCACCAACATAATGTTCCTTAAACAAAGTGAAATAAAAAAGATTGACTACATCCATTGCTCACTCTATAATTAAGGAAATTGAAACTGTTTCAAAAAAATATATTCAACCAATAAAAAACTGAACTAGCATAATTGAAGAGGATCACTGTTGAAGGATTAATCAGATATATTCTTATTGAGTATAATTGTAAGTTAAAACCAATTCCTCTCCTCTAATATACATTTAAATATATAGAGTCACATAACCCATAAGAGTTGAGATGACTCATCCAACCACCTCTTCTTCTTAGATAATTATTTATGGAAACTGAATAACATAAGAATACTAATAATCTATAGTTAAAAAATAATATACTTTTTTAGGACACTAAAAAATTTCATCAACATCATTCAAACTTGCTTTTATATGTGCTCAGAATCCATATAGTTTACTTTTCTACCATGATGGACCTTTCCATCAAGGATTTATGTCAAAACTCATCCTCTAAAGGATGAGGTATACATATATATATACATATAAATACTTGTGTGTCTATTTTTCTATAATTATCCTAGGTAAGAGACTACATCTTGCCATGTGATGGGATTTTTTTAATAGAATTTTTATGTAGTTGGACTCATCTTCTCATAGGAAGGAACTATATGTTTATCATCCTTACTTGAGAGGCCTCATAATCGCATATGAGATAAATTATTTATGTATAATAAATATATATAAATAATATTATACATATATGTAATCCTTACTCTATAGAAGGTCATGGATTTTCATAGGGAGGAACTTGATATACATATAGATATACCCGTATGTGTATCTAGTAGACAAGTCTCAAGCTGAAACCTATAAGATAATTCCCGAATGTTTCATATGATATTCATAACAAAATCAAGGTTATACATATGACATTTAAAATAAGTAAACCTAAAGTAATCACAATTAAATCAATTAATGATAGAGAAACACAAATTTTTCCATATTTACATTCTCTACATCATAACCATAGACATGCTTCATATCAAAACAACAAACATGCCCTATATTAAATTATTTGACATTTTTAATATCATAAAAATATATTATTATAATTTATTCAAATCATAAAAAATAAACATGATCTAGAGGAAAACATAATTCACCTTCAGCATTCACAATATAATTTATTCTATCATCCATTTATTTACATCCACAATAAACTTAATACATGTGAAGTTCATTTAATTTGAGAATGAGACTTTTCAATAAATATATAACTACTAGGAAACAACCAATCCAATACAAAACCCCATAAATAATTCACAAACCAACTCCATGCTCCTGCATCACACATCATTGCCACAACAATGATTATCGCACAGCTATATAACACATCATCCAACATCACATCTCATTCCAACCAGCCATTTTTTCACTGAACAACACACTCTAACTCAAACCTAACAATACACTCTAACTCAACCTACAAGTAACAAGCTCCAGAAGGAGAATGAGCAAGGACCTTTCACCGTAGCAGAAGATAAATAGATTGCAAGAATGAGAGTGTATGGCACCTGCCATCAGGACAAGCCTATGCATACAAGAAAAATCCTAGCCAAATAACCATGCGAAGGTGGAGAGTTAATTTCATGATGAAGATGTTGGGGAGGAGCAGTTCTAAGTAGTTAGTATAGGTTGTATGTAATGTTTGAATCCTATGGGAAATGAATTCCTCTAAGGCCTATGGGCTATGTAATTCTTATGCCTACGAGCCTTGTAAGGGTTCCACCTCACTCCTTGAAAGGTGGATTATCAAAAATCAATAAAAAAAATGAAGGCCTTCGGGCCATTGAAGGGGGGGATGGTAAAATCCCCACAGATACCACATGAAGAACAAAAAAATCATCAATAACATAGATATATAAATGATATTTCAGCATGCACAATACCACATTTCAAATTGAAAAAAATGAAATTCATTACATTTCATAATTATTAAGGTTTTTATTTTGATGTAATTATATATTTCCATCTAAACAAATTCCTTATACATTTATATGATCTAAAATTTTTTTAGTATGATTTTAAATAGTTAATAGAAGCGTGGTTTTGAAATTATAACAAACTCCAACAAAATTGAAACTCTTAAAAACAATTATTTTCAGAAAAAATATTAAGAAAACATAATTCCATTTGAAATAACATAAAAATTAGCGAATTCATGTGAATAATGAACTTCTCATTAAATTTGGATTAGGAAAATTCATTATCTTGTTACACAAACCCATACTTTCCAAAATAATAATAAAAAAAGTATACATTTCTAACAAATTTAGTAAATAGAAGGGAAGGAGAACCCCCTACCATGATTAGATGTTCATGGAGAACTATGATTACCGCATAAGAATTTATTGATTAAACATTATCATGGTCAAAGGAAAAATAATAAAATATCTTAACCATGGTAAGAAAAACCCAACCTCAATCAGATTTTATTCTAAAATAGAGTGGTTCGCATGAATGAAAATCCAAACAAAAATATAAAATGATAAAGAAAACGGGTAGAAGAATGTACCTTTATTAATGGGTATATGTTTTTTGATGATTCAAGAGGTTAGAATCCACAATAGATATGACTAAAGGGAGTGAGGGGCAGCGAGGCTCAAGACTGACGGTGAGGCACAGTGAGGGGAGGCGAGGCGAGGGACCGATGATGAGGCATAGAGAGGGTAGGGATTTGGGGGGTCGGGGTGTTGCAGGGTTCGGGGTAGCGGGGGTTGGGGGATAAGTGTCTGGTTTTTGGAAAAAAATAAAAAATTTAACAGTGGTTTAACAAATTGTTGATAAAAATTGATTTTGGTATAGTGAAACCTGGGTGAAGTACCACAACATGCACCCCATGCAACACAACACCATTTCCAAATAACCAAAAGTAACCAGGTAGTTCCTAAGATCCACCACTAACCATATAATGTGTATCATACATTGGTTATTTTACCTCAAGCCATTACAGCCCATACACTGAGTAAGGATCCTCAAACCATCACAACCTATACATATTATACCTATAGTAGTCCTTATGAAACTATATCCATAATACATGTGTGTGAAATAACCACAATCCATTACATCCCTCTACACACATATATGAGTAAAAATAACTATTGTGCATACCATCAAAAGTAACTACCAAGAGAAGAGAGTGGTGTCAAAGGGGGTAGTAAGTCTTCCATCCTCCCACTGTGATGTTGGGGAAGACACCCCCCATGGCTCAAAATTCTCGGGGTTTCAGTTTCTCTAACTAATAGGGTGGATTACCATATAGAAACACAAAAATTACATGATATAATTTATCTCACAATCACAATATGGTAATAACTTAGTCTTAGAATCAACTGTAGATAACGTCTCTCGGAATCCTGGTCGCCACTGCTAAGACCAGATATCCTATAATCACAAAACCATTTAAAGAGCTACATTAAATTATTTTATTTCTTTTCATCTATTTCACTTTAAGTTAATTAATTATTTAACCATTAATTAACCATTAATAATTTATACATTATATTTCATTAGAATATGAGATTACTCATTAATTTCCATATTACTAGGTACTCTAGGAAAACATCCTAAGCTACCAAACAAGGTAAAAACCAAGAACATCCATCTACCTCAAGTAGTGGGGAAAAGAAATCACATAAACAAAAACCTAGACATCAACCAATCAATAGATTCAAACAAGCATCCAACTTTCATATCAATGGGTAATCTCAAATTCATCCCATTTTGTCAGCCCTGGTGCCCTCCCTAATACCCATATGCATAAACTGATGCATCTCTCCACTCTATGTTTCAACTGCTGCCACAACAACCAGACCTTCCCACCCCACATACCACAACATCCCTCCAGGATTACCCATCCCAGGATCACGTCACATCACAATAAGTATGAAAAAACATAGAAATTGGGATCTTGGCCCTAAAATAATGCACTCATCCTTTACACACAACGATCTCTCATGGATCCAAAGCATAAGGAACTCGTCCTTTACAAGAAGGCGGGAAGCTCAGGCCCTACAAGGAATTATATTTTATGACACAAATGGTTCTTATTCTATCTTTAATTAACTAATTAATTAATAAAAAGTTCAAATTAGGGAAACCTAAGTATCAAGATAACAGAAGATATCACAAATTAATTAAAAAAATAATTTAAAATGACTTTAATTATTTTATAAACAAGCATTAACATGCTTCTGATTTATTAACTAATTCAATTAAACATGCACACTTTCATTAATTTGATTATCATTAAATTAAAACAACAACTAGATTCATTAAACATTCCTCTTTAAACCTTTAGGAAATTAATTATCAATTAATTCCATCTTTAGGTTTTTACCAATTTCTATAAAGAACAACATGCTAATCCAACCAAGGCATGTATATCACACTATCTAGAAAATCAAGAGGCAAATTTTTATCATAGTACAAAGTAACAACATTGACATGTGATCAATACCAATTATTTAATCTGGTTCAAATAACTATGGGGACAATTTCATTACAATCCAAGGGATAAATTATGAAATCTCTAAGATTACATGTAAATAAATAGAGAAGTAACAAATCCCCTACCTAAAAAGGTTATTTAATAGGTTTTCTGTTAGCTGAGTTTGAGTAGATGGTAGTGAGGCAGTGAGATATTTACCATGCTATCACATGGAGTTGTAGTTTTTTTATGTTGTCCTTTATTGTTGAACTTGTCACTTGGATATTTTTTTTACTTTTTATTTTTCTAGTTTCCACTATTTTATTTCAATTATGGAATATATATATATATATATATCTTTTTTCTATTTTTATTTATATATGCCATGTTTTTGTTTTAGGTTGGGAAAAATTGTTCCCTCTGATTGTTGTTTGATGCATGGGTGTTAGTCTCCAACTCATGGTGATCATGAACTCACTTTGGATATGTGTAAATTCAAGTTAGGTACCAGTTTGAGAGGGTATTATGGTTGGATTCATCATAGTGAGATTCCATCCAAAGAGTTATTTGTCAAGACCTTGATCATTCAATATGTGTAACCCTAATGGTTAAGTGCACATAGATTATCTTATGTATAGAAATAAAGTAATGAGGTGATTTCCCTAAAAATTAGGTGTCTTATTCTTGGTGTTTGTTTTAGGTTACACTTATCTAGGAAGTAGTAATGGTTAGGATACCATAGGAATTTATTTTAGTGAATGTATATAATGGAATTAGATAAATAGTTATCCACTCAACTATCCAAGAATCATATATAATATGATTGAAAATTATTATATGCAGAATATAGCCATGTCTTATTTATATTCTCAAACTAATATAGGTCATGATAAAATATGGGTGTTAGATCACTAAATGGATATGATGTATGGTGTCCTCATTTTTAGTGGGAGTAATTTTAATAAAATTCCTTATTAAATGAATATAAAACATAATACCAAAGTAATAAAATATTATATTATAGATAATGGAATAATCATCTTTTAGATTAACCTTGAGATCAATAATTGATAAGGGAAAAATTAAATATTAGTAATTTCCTTGACTATTATCATAACTTAAGAATGTTATTAATTAAGAGGTAAAATTCATTGTATTGTAGTAACCACTTCTTAATGAATGGACATGTGAATTCATTCAACAAACAAAGATAGATTCCTATGATAGGCATCTAAAGAAATCACTGGAGTTCTTTACTCTCATTATTGTGTCTATGGAAGAAAAGTTTCAAAATAAATATGATACTATGGATTATTATAAGATAATAGACAACATAAAAAGTCTCTATCAATAATAAGCTAGGAATGAGAGGTATTAGGTATTGGAGACACTATTTCAATGTAAAATGGCAGAATAAACCTTAGTCTCAACTCATGTTCTTGATATTATTGATTACTTCAGTGACTTAGAGAGACTAGGTTCACCTCTTAGACTCAATCTAGCCATAGACTTCATTTTGAAATCATTTTTGGAAATGTTCCAGTAGTTTATTATGAATTATAAAATTAATTACTTCAATAAAACTTTGCTTGATATAATAAATATATTTTGGATAGCTAATCTGGGCATGAGAGGTCTAGGATCAAGTTTCATCATAATGGTATAAAATAATAAGCATAAAATTTTTGTCCGAATTGAGAAGAAAATATCCCATGTATAGTCCAAATTTCCTTTTAAACTAAATAAAAGTAAGGAAGAATAGTTCTTTCATTATAGAAAAACTATCCAATTGAAAATAAAATATCTAGAATACTAAAAGGGTTGTAATAAACCACATGGAGATTATACTTCAGGTGTTAGTAATATAGAGTTCAATTCTATTATTCTGATGGGTATATGATACCATTTATATGTTTTACAAGTTTTGTAAATATAAAAGAGTTCAAAAGTGAACAAAAATTTGAATATGGGAGGTTGGAGTTTTATTTCAAGTAATGGAGCAAGGAGTTATTTCATTGAGGACAAGGATGTAATAAGTAGTTCAAGACTAGATGAATTTTGAATAGAGTGTGTTATTTTTTATCTCCTTCTAGAACTTGTAAATTATAAATATTAAATGTATAGGGTGAACATTTTTTGGTACACATGGATTATGATTTATCCAAATTCTATAACATGCTTGAAAAAGAGATAAGGATAAAAATATTTTTATTCAGGTTAAATTGTTTATCCAAGAATATAAAAAAATATGATTCCACCACCAATAGTGGAATATATGATAAAGTCTTATTTTTAGTAAATTTTCAAATACATAGAATACCATATATGATATGGAAATAATGGTTTGTTTGTTAAATATTCCCACTAAATGGTAATAATAGTTATTTCTTAAAAATAAAGGATATTGTGTATCCAAAAGGAAATCAGTGTTGTTTTCTAAACACAAAGGAGTTTTTGTATCTTATTATGATAATTTGAAGAGGTTTTGATAGATAGGGGTTATACTATATGTTATAGGATTGAGATATCATTGTATGAATAAGTGATATAGGACCTTAGTTTGGTGAGAGATAACATATAATGATCCTTGGTTAGTAGGATTGGGTCATGATGTAAGATTTAGGAAAGGGTATAGACTTTACTATAATGGATGGGGTTAGATAGAGATTACGGTCTTGGAGAAAACCATGGGGTTTTGTGTCATGACTTGACCTCTAGGGACCCTACTTGGGACACCAATAAGTTGAGAGTGACACCACATGTTCACCCCCAATAGTTGAAGGGCTAGTAACAAGCACATAGTAAGAATATCATTGAAGTGGGAGGCTTTATGCTTTTTTATGTGAACACACACACATACACAACTCCATTAAATATTTCATAGTTATAATAAAATAAAACATCTCAGTGTAAAAAAATCATGTAATAACCTCTAGAAAATGCATCAGAATGAGATAGATAAATACTCAAGGAAGGAAAAGGGTAAATACATTCCTATCCAAGAATAAGTAAAGTAGGTCCCAATCTATAAAAATTTGAAAGTGAAAAGAATAGGAGTTCCCAACTCATGATCCCTAAGTCTAACCACCAGACATGGTCAGTGCCTCCACTTACTTCTATGTTCCATAGATACAAGGTCCACAAAGGACATCATCTATCAGTTGTCTATATAAGAAAAAATCATGCATGCAAAGCCTATACAGGTGTCAGTATAAACATACTTAATAACACACCATTAAAAACAAGTGGTAAATAGTAGAATATAATATTCAAATCAACATATATGTAAAATAGATACAAGAAACTAAACGTCGTATATGATCATAAAGAAATTTCAATATCTATAGCTAGTTGAAACATGGCATATAGACACATGGTTATGCAACACATACATAGGGAACCTGTTGCCCCGATCCAATCTAAAATATAAGAAAAAAAATAAAAAAAATACCCACATTAAATACACTAATACTTGAACAAACCCTCTCCACTAATCATTTCCCATGATGAAGTATAATAATCACCCTCTCCATCTCCATCTCTACTTCCTGCTACCAGAACCTGTAAGAGAATTATAATGAATATTAAACAATGTTTTATATTTATATTTAAACTTAAAATTAATAAATTTTTGTGAACTAAATTATTTTTAAGTTGTATGATTTACCTTCTCACTAATAGTCCCATTTTATTGCCAAATACCTCAGATGGTAATGGTCCCAAACCCATCATGTGCACTCGAGCAAGATTATCTTTCCTAAAGACTTACCAACTAGATCATCCTAGGAGACTGAGTAGGACTATGTGGGATGGAAATACCATGGTTCTTTAGTTTTTACCTATAAATCAAATATCATCCATATTAGAAGTAATATATATTAACATAGTGACAAATGATAATAAGTTATTATAATTAAAAATTAATTCATACTCCAACTTCTTTGGCAGGATCATTAAAAAAACTCCCATTATATTTTTTATGAACTTTCAACCACACTTCTTTTAGGGATGCTTGGTCGCCTAAACTCTATGACTGCATTAAACTAAGATAAATCAACAATTTAATGTATTAAACCGATAAAATTGTATAATAAATATTTAAACTAATGAAAAGATTACCAGAGTCTATTGGCCTCGAGAAAAACTATTTGACCCCATAGTGTGAGTATAACACTTCCTACTTGACATTCATATCATTTAATCAAATAAAATTAAGTTCAGAACATATATTTTGAAAAAATAATGCAGAAAAAATAGAAATGATAATAGATTCATTGTCCTAACAAATAAAATATACATAACAATGATAATGAATGACTGCAAAAATGACATAATTGGTTGATAAATGAATAGATAACTACACATACAATCATTTTATATTTAAATCATGTTAGTTTCCTGATTCATCATTACTTCATCTACTTCATTCACTCTTGAAAGACTGATATTTTCAATAACATGATGGAAAAATAAGTCCACTTCTTTTTGTTGATGGGATTCAATTTTAGAGGTAAAATATTCCACTTCACCACCCATATCATACAAGTCTAATTGTTTTACGTAAGAAACTACACTCCAAACTTCATCAATAGAATATTTTACATAATATTCCATTTTCTATTGTGATGATAAGGTATAAAGATCATGCAGTTCATGGTCACCAACATTCATCAAGTGATAGAATTTCACAGAAGTAAATTGCAAAGAATATATTTTAACACCCCTGATAATATCCAACTAAATGAATTTGATTAAAACGACTGAAAAATGTCCATGGTAGTTTAATTTGATAATATTAGTCAACTTTACATAGTATTAAACTTTAGAAAATGTAAATATTCCACTATTATTTGTTTTAAAACTCTCTTCACCATCAACTGTATGGAATCTAAAGTCATTCACATTGTAAGCGTCAAACTTTATAGCTTGTTTTAGAGGAAATCAAGCAAGAAACTTCAAATATTATAACAACTCTACTCAAGTATCAGTATTCATGATCTGAAAAAATTAATATGTATTATTATATTTACAAAATATATGAATCAATCTAGTATATGTATTGATTTCAATATTTATAAACTTACACGTCATGAAAACCATTCTACAAGCTCTTTATTAATAGCTTTTGTTATATCTTTTTCATTTTGTGTTCATCCTCTTATTAGACTCTTTTTTGTATCTTCAACTATTCAATAAATGGATTTTTAATTTCACTATTCAGTAGCACATATCTATGTGCCTATAATAATTCCATTTTTTTAGTGTAACGTTTGAGCTCCTCCCAACTAATCAACCAATAGTAGGAAATATTTTTGATTTCCCATATATTTCAGATTTATTTGATGTGTCATCAACATGTCATCCAAGTATCTAGAACAAAAGGTAAGACACTCCTCTTCCAAATAGCCTTCAGAAATAGAGCCTTCAAGTTGATCTTTATTTTTCATGTATGATTTCAAATGCCTAAAATATCTATGAAATTAAATAAAAAACCCATAACTATGTATTCGATTAAGTTCCAATAATTTTTTACTGAAATGAAAAATATATAAATAATGTACCTCTCAATTAGATACGTCCATCGATAATGTATGGGGCCTCCTAATTTAGCTTCCTCAACCAAATGCACAGTTAAATTCATCATGACAGTAAAAAAATATAGAGTAAAGGTCATCTCCAATGCACAAAGTGTCAATACAAATATCTCCTGAAGGTTGTCAAGATGAAATGGATGTAGAGTTTTCTCACATATTTTTCTAAAAAATGTGAATAATTGGAGTACAACAGCAGTAACCTTTTCAGGTAATAATGTACGCAATGCTAATGGAAGTAACTGCTATAAAAAATGTGTGAATCATGGATTTTAAATCCATGTAAACTACGATTCTTTAAGTCAAAATACCTTGAGATATTACTTGAATACCCATGAGATACCTTCATATGTTTTAAAATTCAAAGGAATGTATCTTTATCCCTATTTTTCATCGCAAAAAATGTCGGATCATACTTTTCATTATCATCTGGCCAGAGATCATGCTTTATGTTCATTTCTTGTAATTCTTTCCAATCATTGAGATGATCCTTTAACTTTCCATGATCATTAAGAAATGTGATGATAAAATTTTCACAAACATTCTTCTCAATATGCATCACATCAAGATTATGCTGCAGCAAATTAAATTCCCAATAAGTAAGTTGGAATAATATACTTTTTTTCTTCCATTATTACGTTCTGATTTCACTTGATGATGAACTTCAAAATCATTTCCCAATGTTATTAAAATGATGCACCTTCCCCAATTCTATTTCAACATTTCCAAGTTGTGAAAATATTTTAGAATCTACTAACAACTTTTTAGGTATTCTACGATCAATGAATCCATTGAATTTTGACTTGTTCAGTTGAAATCTATGAGATGTATTGAGAAATATTTGATGAAACAAGAAGAACCATTTTCTACTGTGAGGTATCCGTTCGAGATCAAAATCAAAGTTACAAATAGGACAATACAAACCTGTGTAAGTGTTCGAACCAGTTAAATTCCAAATCCCAAGGAAGTCACTAATGGTCCACATTAGATTATTTTTTATTTTTAACATTGTTCTAGAAGATACATCATATGTCTCAACACCTTTTCCCCATAACTCCTGTAATTCGTCAATTAAATGTTGTAAGTATACATCAATATCATTTCCCGGAAATTTTTTTCAGTAATAATCATCAAAATGATAAAATATTTTTGTTACATACATATCCACAAAGGTAGATTTTAAGGGATCAAAACAACCGCCCAAATGCTATAACTGGTACTCAAAGTCCCAAATGGGTTGAATCCATCGGTAGCCAATCCCAATCGAACATTCCTAGGATCATATGAGAAATATAGATGCAATGAATCAAATGTATTCCCTTATTGTGAATCTTTTGGATGTCACATTAACCCATCATTTTTATTATCTATAGAATGCCACTTCTTGTGTTCGAAAGTTTTCGATGACATGAATAATCTTTACAATTGAGGCTTTAAAGGAAAGTAATGAAAAACCTATACAGGTGTGTTTATTTTCTTATTATTCATGGTAGTATATTGATTCAGACTTCCAAAATCACCCATAGACTACCATCTAGAAGAAGAACATTTTTTCAATCCTGTCTGCTTGAATCCTCTCCCCAATAAAGCATATAATCATTGGGACACGCATGATTTTTTGTATAATTCAGACCAATCTTGTTAAAAACTTTTTTAATATCATAAAAAGACTCAGGGATCTTTTCTTTAGGAAATAAATCACATAACAAATCCAATATCATGTGCATTTCTTTATTAGTAATTTCACATAGGCATTTGATATGGTACAACTTCAGCAGAAAAGAAAGTTTTGAATATTTCAAACATCCACTATACAACTCTTAATTTCCATCGTTAACTAAACCATGAAATATATTTTTATACTAAGTGAAGTTTTATCATGTATTAGTCTCTATAGAATCAAGAGGATCCAATGATATGTTACAATATTGATCTGGTTGTCCTATAGTCTCAAAAACATCACCTATCACATTTTTATTTTTAGCACCCTCAACTGGTTGTTATTATATTTTTTTATGTTGGTGTTGGTGTCTTGCAATGCCGAATACATCATTTATAAGGTTTTTCATTTCATTTTCCATTTTCAAAAAATTTGGGAGCTAATTTTGTGGATTTAAATTAGTGCTCAACCTTTTTGTAATGTTTGATTCTCCATGCTAAATACAACACAAATATTGAGCAAGTAAATGCTTCAATATCAAGTGTTCGTAAACTTCATCTCTCTTCAACCATCTTATAAATTTACATTTAGGACATGGATATCTTATTCTCCCATCAACATATCGATTGGAAATTTTAAAATCTAAAAACACCTCAAACCCCTTAGCATACTGAGGTGTATTCCTCGGTAATGTGATCCATCTTTTATCCATATATATCACAATGTGCCTACAAATTATTAAAAAAATTAAAACACATAAATATTACTAAATAGGAAAATATATTCATATGTACTAGTTAAAAATAATAAGAATATGTTAAATAAGGTTTTCCTATATAAATACATATGGTAAATAATGAATAATTTAAAAAAGGATAATTAGAATCCATAAAGTCTAGTTGTGAGGAAAATTATGTGTAAAAGAGTTACATTTTTCATTTACAAACCATTAAGAAACCCAAGAGGAAAAATACATGTTGAAATCTATTTCTAATAAAAATATTCTTTTAAGAAATCATTGAAAAATGTATCACAATCCAATGTCAATAATTTATTAGAGGACCGGCATGATGCCAACATTGAAAATTATATTGAGAATGATCATGACTTCATGGGACATGATAATGAGGCATTCAACTGAGAAATAAACCTCTCTAAAGATGATGACATGAGTTCACTAAATCAAAGTAATTATAATAATATGGTAACTATAATGAGGTACTAGGTACCACCAACATAATGTTCCTTAAACAAAGTGAAATAAAAAAGATTCACTACATCCATTGCTCACTCTATAATTAAGGAAATTGAAACTGTTTCAAAAAAATATATTCAACCAATAAAAAACTAAACTAGCATAATTGAAGAGGATCACTGTTGAAGGATTAATCAGATATATTCTTATTGAGTATAATTGTAAGTTAAAACCAATTCCTCTCCTCTAATATACATTTAAATATATAGAGTCACATAACCCATAAGAGTTGAGATGACTCATCCAACCACCTCTTCTTCTTAGATAATGATTTATGGAAACTGAATATCATAAGAATACTAATAATCTATAGTTAAAAAATAATATACTTTTTTAGGACACTAAAAAATTTCATCAACATCATTCAAACTTGCTTTTATATGTGCTCAGAATCCATATAGTTTACTTTTCTACCATGATGGACCTTTCCATCAAGGATTTATGTCAAAACTCATCCTCTAAAGGATGAGGTATACATATATATATACATATAAATACTTGTGTGTCTGTTTTTCTATTATTATCCTAGGTAAGAGACTACATCTTACCATGTGATGGGATTTTTTGAATAGAATTTTTATGTAGTTGGACTCATCTTCTCATAGGAAGGAACTATATGTTTATCATCCTTACTTGAGAGGCCTCATAATCTCATATGAGATAAATTATTTATGTATAACAAATATATATCAATAATATTATACATATATGTAATCCTTACTCTATAGAAGGTCATGGATTTTCATAGGGAGGAACTTGATATACATATAGATATACCCGTATGTGTATCTAGTAGACAAGTCTCAAACTGAAACCTATAAGATAATTCCCGAATGTTTCATATGATATTCATAACAAAATCAAGGTTATACATATGACATTTAAAATAAGTAAACCTAAAGTAATCACAATTAAATCAATTAATGATAGAGAAACACAAATTTTTCCATATTTACATTCTCTACATCATAACCATAGACAAGCTTCATATCAAAACAATAAACATGCCCTATATTAAATTATTTGACATTTTTAATATCATAAAAATATATTATTATAATTTATTCAAATCATAAAAAATAAAAATGATCTAGAGGAAAACATAATTCACCTTCAGCATGCACAATATAATTTATTCTATCATCCATTTATTTACATCCACAATAAACTTAATACATGTGAAGTTCATTTAATTTGAGAATGAGACTTTTCAATCAATATATAACTACTAGGAAACAACCAATCCAATACAAAACCCCATAAATAATTCACAAACCAACTCCATGCTCCTGCATCACACATCATTGCCACAACAATGATTATCGCACAGCTATATAACACATCATCCAACATCACATCTCATTCCAACCAGCCATTTTTTCACTGAACAACACACTCTAACTCAAACCTAACAATACACTCTAACTCAACCTATAAGTAACAAGCTCCAGAAGGAGAATGATCAAGGACCTTTCACCATAGCAGAAGCTAAATAGATTGCAAGAATGAGAGTGTATGGAACCTGCCATCAGGACAAGCCTATGCATACACGAAAAAGCCTAGCCAAATAACCATGCGAAGGTGGAGAGTTAATTTCATGATGAAGATGTTGGGGAGGAGCAGTTCTAAGTAGTTAGTATAGGTTGTATGTAATGTTTGAATCCTATGGGAAATGAATTCCTCTAAGGCCTATGGGCTATGTAATTCTTATGCCTACGAGCCTTGTAAGGGTTCCACCTCACCCCTTGAAAGGTGGATTATCAAAAATCAATAAAAAAAATGAAGGCCTTCGGGCCATTGAAGGGGGGGATGGTAAAATCCCCACAGATACCACATGAAGAACAAAAAAATCATCAATAACATAGATATATAAATGATATTTCAGCATGCACAATACCACATTTCAAATTGAAAAAAATGAAATTCATTACATTTCATAATTATTAAGGTTTTTATTTTGATGTAATTATATATTTCCATCTAAACAAATTCCTTATACATTTATATGATCTAAAATTTTTTTAGTATGATTTTAAATAGTTAATAGAAGCGTGGTTTTGAAATTATAACAAACTCCAACAAAATTGAAACTCTTAAAAACAATTATTTTCAGAAAAAATATTAAGAAAACATAATTCGATTTGAAATAACATAAAAATTAGCGAATTCATGTGAATAATGAACTTCTCATTAAATTTGGATTAGGAAAATTCATTATCTTGTTACACCAACCCATACTTTCCAAAATAATAATAATAAAAGTATACATTTCTAACAAATTTAGTAAATAGAAGGGAAGGAGAACCCCCTACCATGACTAGATGTTCATGGAGAACTATGATTACTGCATAAGAATTTATTGATTAAACATTATCATGGTCAAAGGAAAAATAATAAAATATCTTAACCATGGTAAGAAAAACCCAACCTCAATCAGATCTTATTCTAAAATAGAGTGGTTCGCATGAATGAAAATCCAAACAAAAATATAAAATGATAAAGAAAACGGGTAGAAGAATGTACCTTTATTAATGGGTATATGTTTTTTGATGATTCAAGAGGTTAGAATCCACAATAGATATGACTAAAGGGAGTGAGGGGCAGCGAGGCTCAAGACTGACGGCGAGGCACAGTGAGGGGAGACGAGGCGAGGGACCGACGATGAGGCATAGAGAGGGTAGGGATTTGGGGGGTCGGGGTGTTGCAGGGTTCGGGGTAGTGGGGGTTGGGGGATAAGTGTCTGGTTTTTGGAAAAAAAATAAAAAATTTAACAGTGGTTTAACAAATTGTTGATAAAAATTGATTTTGGTATAGTGAAACCTGGGTGAAGTACCACAACATGCACCCCATGCAACACAACACCATTTCCAAATAACCAAAAGTAACCAGGTAGTTCCTAAGAGCCACCACTGACCATATAATGTGTATCATACATTGGTTATTTTACCTCAAGCCATTACAGCCCATACACTGAGTAAGGATCCTCAATCCATCACAACCTATACACATTATACCTATAGTAGTCCTTATGAAACTATATCCATAATACATGTGTGTGAAATAACCACAATCCATTACATCCCTCTACACACATATATGAGTAAAAATAACTATTTTTAATACCATCAAAAGTAACTACCAAGAGAAGAGAGTGGGGTCAAAGGGGGTAGTAAGTCTTCCATCCTCCCACTGTGATGTTGGGGAAGACACCCCCCATGGCTCAAAATTCTCGGGGTTTCAGTTTCTCTAACTAATATGGTGGATTACCATATAGAAACACAAAAATTACATGATATAATTTATCTCACAATCACAATATGGTAATAACTTAGTCTTAGAATCAACTGTAGATAACGTCTCTCGGAATCCTAATTGCCACTGCTAAGACCAGATATCCTATAAGCACAAAACCATTTAAAGAGCTACATTAAATTATTTTATTTCTTTTCATCTATTTCACTTTAAGTTAATTAATTATTTAACCATTAATTAACCATTAATAATTTATACATTATATTTCATTAGAATATGAGATTACTCATTTATTTCCATATTACTAGGTACTCTAGGAAAACATCCTAAGCTACCAAACAAGGTAAAAACCAAGAACATCCATCTACCTCAAGTAGTGGGGAAAAGAAATCACATAAACAAAAACCTAGACATCAACCAATCAATAGATTCAAACAAGCATCCAACTTTCATATCAATGGGTAATCTCATATTCATCCCATTTTGTCAGCCCTGGTGCCCTCCCTGATACCCATATGCATAAACTGATGCATCTCTCCACTCTATGTTTCAACTGCTACCACAACAACCAGACCTTCCCACCCCACATACCACAACATCCCTCCAGGATTAGCCATCCCAGGATCACGTCACATCACAATAAGTATGAAAAAACATAGAAATTGGGATCTTGGCCCTAAAATAATGCACTCATCCTTTACACACAACGATCTCTCATGGATCCAAAGCATAAGGAACTCGTCCTTTACAAGAAGGCGGGAAGCTCAGGCCCTACAAGGCATTATATTTTATGACACAAATGGTTCTTATTCTATCTTTAATTAACTAATTAATTAATAAAAAGTTCAAATTAAGGAAACCTAAGCATCAAGATAACAGAAGATATCACAAATTAATTAAAAAATTAATTTAAAATGACTTTAATTATTTTATAAACAAGCATTAACATGCTTCTGATTTATTAACTAATTCAATTAAACATGCACACTTTCATTAATTTGATTATCATCAAATTAAAACAACAACTAGATTCATTAAACATTCCTCTTTAAACCTTTAGGAAATTAATTATAAATTAATTCCATCTTTAGGTTTTTACCAATTTCTATAAAGAACAACATGCTAATCCAACCAAGGCATGTATATCACACTATCTAGAAAATCAAGAGGCAAATTTTTATCATAGTACAAAGTAACAACATTGACATGTGATCATTGCCAATTATTTAATCTGGTTCAAATAACTATTGGGAAAATTTCATTACAATCCAAGGGATAAATTATGAAAGCTCTAAGATTACATGTAAATAAATAGAGAAGTAACAAATCCCCTACCTAAAAAGGTTATTTAATAGGTTTTCTATTAGCTGAGTTTGAGTAGATGGTAGTGAGGCAGTGAGATATTTACCATGTTATCACATGGAGTTGTAGTTTTTTTATGTTGTCCTTTATTGTTGAACTTGTCACTTGGAGATTTTTTTTACTTTTTATTTTTCTAGTTTCCACTATTTTATTTCAATTATGGAATATATATATATATATATATATCTTTTTTTCTATTTTTATTTATATATGCCATGTTTTTGTTTTAGGTTGGGAAAAATTGTTCCCTCTGATTGTTGTTTGATGCATGGGTGCTAGTCTCCAACTCATGGTGATCATGAACTCACTTTGGATATGTGTAAATTCAAGTTAGGTACCAGTTTGAGAGGGTATTATGGTTGGATTCATCATAGTGAGATTCCATCCAAAGAGTTATTTTTCAAGACCTTGATCATTCAATATGTGTAACCCTAATGGTTAAGTGCACATAGATTATCTTATGTATAGAAATAATGTAATGAGGTGATTTCCCTAAAAATTAGGTGTCTTATTCTTGGTGTTTGTTTTAGGTTACACTTATCTAGGAAGTAGTAATGGTTAGGATACCATAGGAATTTATTTGAGTGAATGTATATAATGGAATTAGATAAATAGTTATCCACTCAACTATCCAAGAATCATATATAATATGATTGAAAATTATTATATGCAGAATATAGCCATGTCTTATTTATATTCTCAAACTAATATAGGTCATGATAAAATATGGGTGTTAGATCACTAAATGGATATGATGTATGGTGTCCTCATTTTTAGTGGGAGTAATTTTTATAAAATTCCTTATTAAATGAATATAAAACATATTACCAAAGTAATAAAAGATTCTATTATAGATAATGGAATAATCATCTTTAAGATTAACCTTGAGATCAATAATTGATAAGGGAAAAAGTAAATATTAGTAATTTCCTTGACTATTATCATAACTTAATAATGTTATTAATTAAGAGGTAAAATTCATTGTATTGTAGTAACCACTTCTTAATGAATGGACATGTGAATTCATTCAACAAACAAAGATAGATTCCTATGATAGGCATCTAAAGAAATCACTGAAGTTCTTTACTCTCATTATTGTGGCTATGGAAGAAAAGTTTCAAAATAAATATGATACTATGGATTATTATAAGATAATAGACAACATAAAAAGTCTCTATCAATAATAAGCTAGGAATGAGAGGTATTAGGTATTGGAGACACTATTTCAATGTAAAATGGCAGAATAAACCTTAGTCTCAACTCATGTTCTTGATATTATTGATTACTTCAATGACTTAGAGAGACTAGGTTCACCTCTTAGACTCAATCTAGCCATAGACTTCATTTTGAAATCATTTTTGGAAATGTTCCAGTAGTTTATTATGAATTATAAAATTAATTACTTCAATAAAACTTTTCTTTATATAATAAATATATTTTGGATAGCTAATCTGGGCATGAGAGGTCTAGGATCAAGTTTCATCATAATGGTATAAAATAATAAGCATAAACTTTTTGTCCGAATTGAGAAGAAAATATCCCATGTATAGTCCAAATTTCCTTTTAAACTAAAGAAAAGTAAGGAAGAATAGTTATTTCATTATAGAAAAACTATCCAATTGAAAATAAAATATCTAGAATACTAAAAGGGTTGTAATAAACTACATGGAGATTATACTTCAGGTGTTAGTAATATAGAGTTCAATTCTATTATTCTGATGGGTATATGATACCATTTATATGTTTTACAAGTTTTTTAAATATAAAAGAGTTCAAAAGTCAACAAAAATTTGAATATGGGAGGTTGGAGTTTTATTTCAAGTAATGGAGCAAGGAGTTATTGCATTGAGGACAAGGATGTAATAAGTAGTTCAAGACTAGATGAATTTTGAATAGAGTGTGTTATTTTTTATCTCCTTCTAGAACTTGTAAATTATAAATATTAAATGTATAGGGTGAACATTTTTTGGTACACATGGATTATGATTTATCCAAATTCTATAACATGCTTGAAAAAGAGATAAGGATAAAAATATTTTTATTCAGGTTAAATTGTTTATCCAAGAATATAAGAAAATATGATTCCACCACCAATAGTGGAATATATGATAAAGTCTTATTTTTAGTAAATTTTCAAATACATAGAATACCATATATGATATGGAAATAATGGTTTGTTTGTTAAATATTCCCACTAAATGGTAATAATAGTTATTTCTTAAATATAAAGGATATTGTGTATCCAAAAGGAAATCAGTGTTGTTTTCTAAACACAAAGGAGTTTTTGTATCTTATTATGATATTTTGAAGAGAATATATCATCTAAGAGGATATTGGAAATATGGTTGATCTTATAGAAGCTAAAATTTGACAAATAAAAGATTATAGCTGCCAAAGATCTTAGTGAATTTCACTAGATATCCTAAAAGGTTTAAGATATGATAGTAAAGAAACAATGTAAAATTTTCATTAGTTTTCATAACAAAGTGAATTTCACTTGATATACTAAAAGGCTTAGGATATGTTGGTAAATATATAATATAGATTTACATTATTTACAATTATATTTCAAGGAATAATTTTGATAAAAAATATCTAAGGTTGATAATGAGGTACTTAGAAAAGTTCTAAGTAGATAATATAAGTTATAAACATCGCAACATTAGATGTTGTAAGTTAAGGATTTTGAATATGTTTAAGGATTTGAACATTATTAATATGATTCCTAAGTCTCACCATTATTTAAATTGGATTACTTCATAGATTTCACTCACTAAAGAGTTTATTGTGAGGATTTTATCAAATGGTTACATATAGATGTAGAAGGAGTTACATGTATATTTAATGAGTTAACAAAACCCCATAAAGTGAATAAAACATAATGCTAATATGGAAGTCTATCATATATGATATGATATACTAGATCTTATGTAGGGTTTTGTCCAAAATTCATAAAAGAGTTTAAGAATATAAAATGTATCATATAAAATGAAATATCCACTTTATCTTTCTTTCAAATTGGCTACATATATATATATATATATATATTGATATGAATTTTTATGAAGTGTAATGATAATTTCCCTCTTAATTCATGACTTTGAGTTATCCTTAATTAATTTTCATCATGTATTATTATAGGTTTTGAATAAATTTTAAGTTTATCAGGGGTATAATTCTTTTATATGGATATGAAACATGCTCATGAGGCATAAAAGTGTTTTGTGTACTAAATGACCCACAAAGTATACCAAATCAAGTTTCATATACTATTTCATTGGTATAATCGGGATGCATTATTCATATTAGGATTCCATACACATAAGGTCGGTGAGATACCTAACATGGGAACCTTCATACTTTTATACTTTTCTTATACAAGTATTAAGGTATAACTAATTTGGGAGTGATTTAGTAACCATGATGGGATTTTTTTTCTCTCGTATGATGAGTATGACATATGGGACCTCGATTGAGATACACTAAGGAAATGTAAGGTTGTACTTAGAAGATACATATGATGTGATTATCTAATTGGATTAGGAACATGTGATCTTCTCATCAGATAGATGATTTAACATGTTATGTATTGATTTATTGGGTTAGTTTATACTCAAATAGTTGAGAATATTTGAGGATATTATATGGGGTAGACATACATATTTTCCCATGGTCACTTGATTATTATGAAAATGGAACATATAAAAATTATTGCTGGTATGTGATGTGATCGGTTGAAATAGGTATAGAGATAGATGTGTTTTATGGAGATCATGCTATATCCCTTTGTAGATTTAGTGTAATTGATGCTTTTCTAGAGGATAATTTTTTATCACAATTATAGATCTAGTTATTCATATTTTTTCAATGCTAAAAAGGCCTATGTGGTCACACTTTTTGTTTGACTAAATGGTGATTAAGTTTTACTCATAAATCTACTCGAAAAATGTTTTGTAGTTTTATCCAAAAGAATATTTGGATTGGGATTTCATAAGGTATTACATATGATGTAATATAATGTGAAGTTAATGATAGCTTTCCAAAAGTGTTTTGGAATATATATAAAATATTTTTATATATTATTTCACAAGTTATCATATATGATCCAACATAAGGTATAATGGAATATAATTCATTTAGACTTTAGTGAAAGTGGGAGATTGAAAGCAATATGCTATAATGTCTTGTATCATATAGTAAGATATGAAGATATTATATACTGAATTCATGTAAATGTCATATTTTATAACATAGTTGAGTCGTAATGAATTAGAAAATTGAATTAATTTTACATTTCTATGATTCATCAAAAGGAAATGAATCTCCTACATGATTGACTATCATTAATTAATTGTTTCATAAGACTAAACGGGTAGAAGAGGTTTGATGGTCGAGAGTTACCTGGGATGAAACTAAAGGCTTTAATCATACATTTATGAAAGGTATGAGTAAATTAATGGATGTTAGACCATCCTAATAGCCTATATAAATAAGTCTTGGACATGGATAATGTATTTTAAATCACTTAAAGTGATCACTGGTAAAAACTATCCCCTCTTCAAACCTCTCTTTTTTATTTATTATTTACTTATGAGATACTAGAATATCATGAATATTTAGAAGGTTATTACCAAATTGTTTGGGGGATTTGATGAAATCCATGGATACACCTCAGAGGGAAAATCCTTAGAGTTGTTCATCGGTGATCTTTATCAAGCACAGAAAGAAGGAAATGATAGTAGCATTCAATGTTGAAAGGTACACATTTTCATTTCTAGTATCATATTATTTTTGTTTAAATGGAATATTTTTCATGGGTTTCATGGTTTCTATTAATTTTTTATACTTTTATTAATGTTTAATAATCCCTTATAAAACTATCACCATGAAGATTTAATAATTATTACTTGATGGGGAAGGATCATCTCGTGTTTTGGAAAAAGCTCAAGGAGCAGTATGATCACCTTTTTCTAGTAATTTTACCAAAATCATGGTATGAATAGAGTCACTTAAGATTCTAAGATTTTAAATAATTAAGTTAATATAACTTCAGAATTTATAAAATAACATCAATTAAAATTATATGGATAAAATATCACCAGAATCAATGTGTTGGAAAACGTTTTTTAACTTTTCATGCCTAAAAAGTAATCTATAACAAAAATATCATGAGAAAGGCCTCATAAAATATTCTGAATTTCTATATTTATATCCCATGGACTAAATGGTTTTTATTTTTTATTATATAAATAAAACCACTTTTTAATTGGGTTGATAAGGAACCCTTACTTAGCCCAAAATTTTGGAATACATTGCCCTAAGTCATAGTGGCATGAAGGACCTATGAAAGGCTCAATGGAACAAATGAAATAATTCTTGATACTTTGTTGTTGTTCATCCACAAAAACTCATTATAATTTGTATCCCCACCATTTCCACCTCATTCTACCACATTCTTTGTTAGTTGTTTGTTACTATCAGCAACTATTCACACTCGTCGTAGCTCCCTCAATGATATCCCCCCATCCAAACAACTCTCAATTAATCGCCATAGCATTTACCTACACTCCAATAGGTCTGGATCCACTCTAGTTAATGATTTCCTAGAGGCCTTATGGCATGAATACCCAATACATGACTTCAAATATCATTTTTATTAATAATACCACTTCTACAATATCCTCTCTATAGTACTCGAACTACTATAGTGCTATAGTACTGCTACAGTACCAAGGTAATTCACCCATACTTGGATTTGAACTCAAGTTTGATACATGATTACTAGGAGACTTTATCACTCAGGTAATCCCCCAACTACTTCTAAATTACTCTATTTCCTTCTTATTCCTGAATAAAACAATGAACTCCTGGAAGGTTATTGGCGCACTAGAAACATGTGTTGGGAATAGCTAACACATATTTTTTCATAATTGATAATTATTTCAAGATGTACATGACATAGAATTTTGTGACCAATATAATTAATTCAAGAATTAATTGATGAAATAAATTCAAAACCAAAATTTAGGATCATCACATGATGATTAATAATTAATTTAAGAAGTTAAAGAATTACCTTAGGATGAATTCTCTCTTTGTTGATAAATCTAAAAATTTATTGACATCATAACATCATTGGATCACATAAATAAATTGTATATTCCCTCCAAAATTGATCCATTCATGCACCATTAACCTCCAAGCATCACCATAGAAATCCTCAATTTCTTGCATGGGAGATCTTAATGCTTCCATTATTAATTTTTTTCACTATGAGAATCACTTTAAAGGACTCTCCTTGTTATCTATAGAATTGAGAGGTGTATTAGAGGAGGATAATTATCCATTCATGAGATTGTTCTTGTATATTAGCTCTCTAATTCTTGATAGAATTATTCAGGTGTCATTGTGCACAACAAAACAAATAGCTAGAGCTAGGGTTGGAAATAATATAATTCGTTTTATATAGTGTGTTGGTTAGAAAATAATAATTTTACATAGGTCCTTTTTATTTTATGAATACCTCGGTGAACCCTATGTCCAAATATTATTATTATTATTATTATTCATGACATGCACAAAACTCTGAGATTAATTAAATATTATTTCCCAAATAAATTTTATAAAAATTATTCAAATAATATTTAATAGATATACTTTATTCATGAACCTATTAAAGTTGGTTCATCATCCATCCATAATATTTATTGTTCCTTGAATAAATAATTTTTATTTAATAAATAAACATCACTGTATTATTCAGAAATAAATAAATAAATTTTATATTTACTAAATAGAAAATAACAATTTATGAAATATTTTTCTCACAAATATTCCATCGATGAACTAGTGACTGAATATTTGAGATCAAGAAAATATGAATAATTATTAAACCATGTATGGGAATAATATTTATTTTATATATTAAATAATAATAATATTTAACTGAGGTTATATATGAACTTAGTGTGTTACCTTCTAGGTCTCTTTCTTAGTGGAATTAGGCGGAGCCACCCAAAGTCAAAGGTTAGTGTCTGGAAACTCACAAAGGCATACATTGAGAAAATATTTAATGTTACATTGACACACAACCTCAAATGAACACTTACTATGTAATATAATATCTTTGTCATGATATCTCTAATCAAGAAGGTTCTATGTTGGTGTCATCAACCTATGTGCTCGATATCTCTTTCTTTAACTTTCTAAAAATGAATCTACTTACAAAACCCCATGGCCATGGATTTATTTAGATTATTCTAATCCCATAAAAGGTCCTGATATATATACTTATTTTAAAAAACATAAGGTATAAATCCTTTCTCACATTATTCATTAATGCAATACCAATCATGATGAACCCAACATATCCTTGTGGACATATCTCATCACAGTTTTCATAAATAATTAAAAGTACATGAATGATGATATCAATTAATAATAATTTTAAATTATAAGTATTAATATACATATCCACTTATATGAACATCTAATGAAACATATAGATGTGTATTTTCTACTGGTGGTTCAAGTTATCATGATATCTTATACTTGAAATTTCCAAAAGAATGCACCATGAGAAAGTGCCTCAAAGTCCTATGAGTTTCCACCCCTAATAGGATGTAACATTTACATCCTATAAAATGATATCATATTAATATAGAAAATATATTTAAGAATACTATCATGTAACTTTTAGGTTCTTATCATAGTAAGAAACTACTATAACCTTTTATTGTAGCAGTTACTCTTAAGGCATTATCACATACTACGTCATGCATAAGAAAAATCATGATGTGATAAGAAGTTTAATATTATTTAAAAAAATAAATGCAAGTACTCATAAATTACATAGAAGTTTTTTCTAGATCAACAAATCCAAAAAACACCCATTTTCAGTAGATCCAAATATTAAAAACCTTTGGTCTTCTGGATCTCACATTATAAACATGTTTTGGCTTAGATAATTCTTTATTCAAGGGTTCTACCACATTCTCTTCCATAGAAAATTTGCTCCCCGAAAATTTACCCCTAT
This sequence comes from Viscum album, assembly GCA_963277665.1. NCBI lineage: Eukaryota > Viridiplantae > Streptophyta > Magnoliopsida > Santalales > Viscaceae > Viscum > Viscum album. Next base: position 209,677,405 of record OY728155.1, on the reverse strand, counting down.
GAGAAAAATCTATAAAGAGGTGATATTTTTAGAGTGTGTGATTTTTTTGTTGGTGTGACCTTAGCTAATTTTTGAGATCCACTACTGTATTATTATCAAAATATAATGTGATAGGGTCTTTAATTCTTAGAACCACATCAAGTTGTTCAAAAAAAAATTGTATCCAAATAGCTTCTTTGGCATATTCATAAGGCTCTATGTACTTAGACTCCACTATAGAATCAACAACAACTGAATCATTTGAACTCTTCTAACTCACAAATACTCCATTGAGACTGAATACATATCATGACTACAACTTTAGACCATTCTGATAAATTTTAAATCTAGCATGAATATAACCCCTAATGTCTAGATCTTCATCTCCTTAATACACCAGGAAAATATCCTTATTTATTATTAGATACTTAAGGATGGACTTAATATAATACTAATGATGTTCATCTAGATTATCTTGACATATACCTACCATGATCAAGGTGTAGGCAACATTAATCCTAGTATATAATATGAAAAACATGATTGATATTATCACAGAATTGTATAGGATCTTACTCATTATTTATCTCTCCTCATATGTATAAGGACTTATTTCCTTAGAAATATTTATACCATGTAAAACTAAAACCAATAATCTCTTGGATTATTCCATATTATATATCATTAATATTTAGTCAATGTATATACCTTAAATTAGTCCAAGAAGACTCTTGAATCTATCATGAATTATATTAATCCCTGGAAAATAGGTTTCTTCACCTAAGTCCATCATGGATAATAACTTTTTTAACTAGTCCTTAACTGGCTATAAGACTGGTATGTTGTTTCCAATAATTAATATGTTATTGACATATACTACTAGGATAATAAATGAAATCTCACTAAACCAGTTATAAACACATGGATTGCTTTAATTCTTAATGAAATCAAACTCTTTTATAGCTTCATTGAACTAAATTTTCCATGACCTAGATGCTTAATTCAATATATAAATGGATATCTGCAAGTTTCATACCTTTTTGGCATTACTTGGAGTCATAAACCCTTCTATTTGTTTCATATAGACATCTTTCTGAAGGTTCCCATTAAGGAAGGTAGTTTTGAAATCCATCTAATAAATCTCATAGTCATGGAAAGATGTTATCATAGTATAATTGTAATGGATTTAAAAATGGAAACTAGAGAAAAGGTCTCATTATAGTCAATAACTTAATTTTTTTTAAACCCTTTATCTGCCTTCTATTTCAAAATTTCTCTTAAATACCCATTTTCACCCAATAGTAATTACATCAACTAGAATATTGACCATCACCCAAACTTGGTTCTGATACATGGAATCCATCTCAAAATTCATGGATTCTTTTCATCTTGCAGCTCTTTATCTCTCTACTACCTCCATATAGGAAAGAGAGTCATCATTTTCAATCATCTAGGAGTCACCATTTTCAGTGACTAGAAAACCATATCTCTTTGGTTCTCTAACCTCTATAGTACTTATATATAGTTATTTAATTTTAGGAAAAAATTCTTCCATGGGGACCTATGGAATTGGTTCCTATACCAAATCTTGTATATATTGAGCATCAAATTCATCTAAGTTGGTCTTTCTCCAAATATCCTTCTTTAGGATGTGCTCCCTATTAATAAAAATGGTTTTTCTTATGATTATTAATTTCTTGTATGAGGGTTTGTATAGATAGTACCCCCTTATTTTCTTGGGATAATCTATAAACATACACTCTATTCCTCTGGGTGCTAGTTTTTACCTAAGTGGACCTTAAAAAATGTCTCGCATCCCCATGCATGAGTATACAACAGAATAGGTTTATTTCCACTCCATAACTAAAATGGAATTCTATTTTTTCACTTCTTTTAGTACTTGTCTTAGTATGTATGTTGCAGTGTGTAATACATATCCCAAAAATGATAATTAAATATATGTATGACTCATCATCAAACAATCCATGTCTAGTAAAGTACAGTTCTTCCTTTCACTAACATTATTCCACTATGGTGTATAAGGTGGAGTGAGTTGAGATAGAATACCATATAAAAAGTTGATAAATAACTAATTAAGATATTCACCATCTTGATAAGATATAATATTCTTTATCTTCTCACCAATTTTATTCTATAATTTGTTCCATAATTCTTTGAATTTCTCAAAGGACTTGGACTTATACCTCATCAAGTGGACATATCTATATCTACTCAAGTCATAAGTAAAAGTTATAAAGTAAGAATATCCACATATATATTCTATTGGAAAAGTTACACACTCATTAGTGTGTACAAATCCTAGAATCTCTATAGCCCATTAACCACATCCATTGAATGGTGGTTTGGTCATTTTACCATCTAAACAAGCATGATATCTTTCAAGTGGTCTTAGATCAAAAGGGTCTAAATAACCATCTTGATATATGTTTTTTAGATGCTTCTAATTTATCTAGAAAATATAGTAATTCAATGGTTGGGTGTTATATGAGTTATGTAAACATAATCCATTATTTATTTTCAATACTTGGTTCTCATAATTTAATACATAAAGATAGTTATTTAGTTAAGTCATACCATAACAAATGTTATCTTTGTAAAAAGGATTTCTTTATATCTAAATTTAAAAATAAATCCATCCATGACAAGTAAAGAAACATAGTTTGGGTTCTTAGTAACACCTAGAACCAAATAATATTTCCTTAAAACAAAAATCATCCTAATTGGAAATGTAATGTGGTAGTATCCTATATCTAATGTAGTAAGTCATGCACTATTGGCTACTCAAAGATCAACCTATCCTTTGAAAAAATTTAGAATCCAAATGGTTCCTATATTTTAATATAGATATGATAACCACAAGATATATTTATTATATAAATTGTATATATGGAAAGGTTTCATTTGATATTAAATGTACCTAAATCTTATTATTATTCTTATGGGTATATTTCTTCTTTTATTGGCTTAGTTTCCCACATGAAATACATATTGGGTTTTTTCCTTTGTTTTTCAATGGATGTTATTATTTTGGAAGGATGGTGCTCAGGATCCTTAGACTTGTAGTGAATCTTAGGACCCTTTTCCTCATTCTTCCTTTTCTTATTCACTATAATAAATAGAGGTTTTATACCCCATGGCTTTGTCAACTTATTGAATAGAAGTAAAAAAATGTAATGAAATATTCTTCTCATTATTGATCAAGTTGTAATTCACAATGAAATTAGAGAAGGCTTTAGGTATTGAGGATAAAATGAGATTTGTTTGTATCTCATCAGGGATCTTAAATCCCAGAATTTATAATCACTCTATGTTTCCAATCATCTTGACTACACAAGGCCCATATAGCATTGGATCTCCAAGCATGCACATTAACAATGCATTGGAGATATAATATCTCTCTTGTATCTCCTTTTATGGATAAAGATAATGAAGGTGAGACATAATGTTATACACATCCATATCCTCATGTTTCTTGAGAAAATAATTAGATGTTAATGATAGCATGAAACATTAGATATCCTTGGAATCATCCATATGTTTCATGAAAATTTTTATTTTTTCCTCACCATCCACTTTTCTAGATTCTTTAGGAAAGAGGTTTTTAAGAACATATAATTTCCTTTCATGGCATAAAATAATGTGCAAGAGCCTTTTTCATTCTTGGAAATTAGTTTTGGTGAGAAAGTTATCCTCTTATAGTATGGATTTTAGTGATATAGTTGAAGTCATATGGGTTTTTTTTCTAAAAATTAGAAGATAATAATTTTAGTACTTTATTTGATTTATAAAATTTAGATAATAAATATTAAATTTATTAATCTCACACTATTTTATCAAAACCCAATATTCATTTAAATTGATTTTTGAATATCCCATTACACGGATATTATGGTAGAAAGTACCCATCTTCCCCTTATCATAACCTAAAATTGGGCCTAACAAGTTATTTGAATAGTTTTAGGTAGACATAATATGAAAATTGCATTAACTCATAACTGCTTGATCTGTTGAGTGGACTCCCCAATCATGGAATCCTAAAGAAGAATTTACAAAACTCTTACCACATAGTTACAAGAAGACCTTCTTGGACAGTCAACCCTTTATTTGAACTAATTTTAAGTCAACCCAAAACTCAAGCTAAAATTTTATGATAATTCAAATCACATCAACTTAGGCTAATCAAGTACTATGAACTATGGTTTGATTTTAACTTAAGTATTTTAAGGATATACCAAATTAATATAAATTTTTGAATTATTTTTATCTTTATATGTAAATTTACAATTATTATCTTTATTACATTATTGTTAATATTAAGTGGATTTACTTAAGTGGTTAACTAGGTCACAAAAAAAATTATGCATAATCGATTTTTTTAGTTTTAGGTTGCATGCTTGTTAATTCATTAATCTATATGATCGTGATAGAATATCCATAATTAAATTAACAAATAATTAAAAGTGGTATGATCTTGGGACTTTCTTAATAGTTATATTATCAATCAAATGATAAACTGACCCTCGACCTAGGGGCACACCTTGAACAATGACTTCGTTCGTGTTGTAGCTTTCCACATATTATCCCATGTATCTCCTAGATTGGTTTCACCTCATTTATAATCTTCAACCAAATCCATTAACCTTGGATATCCATCCATTTTATAAGCTTTACTCACACATAGGTGAGGGAAACCAAGGATTGGTTTAAGGGGTTTACATAAAAATAAAATTTTTGCATGTAGGCTCTTCTATAATGAGAGGAGTGATGATGTGCAGGAAATCGATTTTATTTAATAATAATTATAAATTAAAAGGAAATAAATCACATATAAAGGTATGGTGTATGATCATGATCATCTATATATATGAAAATAATTACACATTTAATAAACTATCTTTAATTCCAAATTATTCTTATTTAAGATAAATCGTACTCAAATAAATTAATTGTCTTTATTAATTAATCAATTGTTTTATCTTAATATCACCCATAAATTCTTGATATTATCATCCATAATTATTTTAAACAAATTAAATAATTTATTTAAAATGGATTAAGTAAAAAATATGTACCTTTAGAGGAAACACGATAAGTACCCATCCCAAACATCTGGCATGTATGATGGTTGTATACTATTTACTCATAAGACATTTTTTAAACATGTATTATCATGTAATTTTATGGAATGTACTATCAAATAAATGAAACACTAAAATGTGTAATTTACATTGCATGTTATTATTTTAATGGATGCAGAGTAATCGATGTATTATGACTTTTACATGATATGTAGTTTAAAATATTATATAAAAATTAATTAGAAATTTAATATATATATATATATATATATGACCCATAAAATGGAATATACGACTAAAATAAATAACACAAGGAATGTGTGTTGATAAGGTTTAAATAATATAATAAATTAATTTTAAATTATACATAAACAGGTAATATACACGGTGTGTACTATCTAATTACACATCATGTATAGTTATTAACCATCTATCCATGATACACACCTAGGGAATGGGCATGTTGACCTACCATATACATTAGTGGAGTACACAATGTGCACCTATGATACGCATCATGTTGTCTCTGAGTTACACGGTTACCAGTCTCATGTGTCATGTAATAAACATACGGCTCATCTTTGACTAATATACTACACATCATGTATGCAAGTTACGCATTATTTAGTCTAACTAACTATGTTCCAATATGGACTGGCCAACACCTGGAGTGTGTTAATTATACATAGTGTGAAATAAATTCATGATGCATTGAATTAATTTCTGATTCATCCTGGTGTATTAAACATGGGTACATAGTTTGTACCTAAAGGACACACATCATGTATTCTTGTGTTATCCAAACAAAATTTCTGTCACCTTCGGATGAGTTCTTTGAATGTTCTTTATTCATAATTAATACATTTTTTAATATATTTTCATTAATGAAGTGTAATAATAGGAGATCTCATGATTATAATTTAAAGAATGATTAAACCATATTTTAAAACTAATGATAAATGTATAAATCAATCAATGATCTTTAAATAATTAAAAATTATTATGTGACCGCTATGATACCACTTCATGGTTCTAGGTGCAGTGAAAGCACATGTTGGGAATAGCTAACTCAGATTTTTGTCATAATATATGATTATTCAGATATGTACATGATTTATAAAATCATGGCCAATGAAATTAATTCAAGTATTAATTTATGAAAGAATGTTAGAACCAAAACAAAATATCATCACATGATGATTTATAATTAATTTAAGAAAATAAAGAATTATCTTCTGATGAATTATTTCTTTATTGATGTATTTAAAAATGTATTTATGTCGTAAATCATTTCATTATAAGAATCAAGTGTATGTTCTTTCCATTATAGATCCACATGTTCACTATAAACCTCTGATCTTCAATGTACAAATCCCTAAGTGGAGTGGAAGATCCTAACACTTGATCAGTTCATATTTGATCGCCGTGAGAATCAATTCAAAGAAGGACTCTCTTTGTTCTATCTAGAATCAAGAGGGTGGTGTAGAAGTATCACTCTTCGTTCTTGAGAGTGTTATTAGAGATGAGTTGTATAGGTCATGAGAGGATTCTCCAGTTTTTGTTGTGAAAAAAAACAAATGGCTAGAGCTAGGGTTGCAAATAATATAATTAGGTTGAAACATTGCTAGGGTTAGAAAATAATAATTTCATATAGGCCCTTATTATATTCTTAATCCCCAATGAACCCCATGTCCAAATAATAGTAATATTATTATTATTTTTCTTGACATGTGTAAAAATCATGGATTAATTAAATATTATTGCTTGAATAAATGGATAAATAATTTATTCAAATAATATTTAATATAAATTATTTCTCCTTATACTAATTAAACTCATCATTACATTCCTCCAAAATATTCATTAGTCCCTAAATAATGACTATGTATTTAATTATTAAATATCACTTCATTATTCACTAATAAATATATAAATGTTATATTTTCTAAATAGAAAATAAATATTTATTAATAATTATCCTCACAAATATTCCTTAGAATAACTAGTGATTAAATATATGTGGTGAATAAAATATGAGTGATTATTAAACTATGGATGAGAATAATATTTTTTTAACATGTTAAATAATAATAATATTTAACTGGGGTTTTGGACACACTTATTGTGTTATCCTCTAGGCCTCTTTCTTAGTGTCATTAGGTAGAGCTTCCCAAAGTCCACGGTTAGTGTCTAGTAACATGCAAAAGAACACATAGTTAAATAAGTTAATTTCACAGTAACATAAAACCCCATAAAATGATTACTATGTAATATAATCCATTTATCATAATATCTCTAATCAAACAGGTTGCATACCGGTGTCATCAACCTATGTGTTCGATGTCTCTTTTTTTGACTTTCTGAAAATAAACCTGCCAATAGAACACCATTTCCATGAATTTATTTATTTTGTTACATTCACATAAAAGGTACTAATATATCTACTTCAGTTAAATAATATAAGGAATAAATTCTTCCTCAAATTATTCATTAATTTAATATCACTCGTGACACACCCAACATATCCTACTTCGTCGTGAACATATGTTATCATGGTTTTTGTCAATACAATAAAGTATGTGACTAATGATATCCATTAATAATAATTTTAAATTATGAGGATCAATACAAACATCTGCATATAGGAACATCCAATGACACATATAAATGTAGATTTCCTACTAGAAGGTCATGTTTTCATAATCTCTTACACTGAAAATTACCAAGGGAATACACCATGAGAAAATTCCTCAAAGTCATATGATTCACCAACCTTAATAGCATGTATAATTTACATCCCTTCAAATGATATCATCTATCTAAAGATCTTGTATTTAATAATATTTTTTTGTATCTTCTAGGTACTCATCATAGTGGGGAAGTTTTATGGCCTTTTAGTGATATAGTTACTCTTTGAACATTATCACATACTACATCATATGGAATAATAATCATGATGTGATAATAAGTTTATTAATATTCAAAACATTGAACAAAAATAATCATAAATTACATAGAAGTTAGTTTTATGTCGCAAACTCTATCAATTTTGATAAATAATCATGAGTCCAATCCCACTAATAAAGCTTCATTCCCTAAATAAAATGTGACTAGTTATAATCATGGTTATGGAAATAATTGATTTAATCAAGGTAGAGGAAAATCATTTTCTTGAGGTTACCATACACCCAATGATAATAATAAAGGTAACCTCCTAAATTGGATAAATAATTAACAACCATAGCTAAAGAAAATTGATAATGATTAAAGTGAATGCTTTTGGTGTGTTATAAAGTGGAATCGATCATGTACCTATCATACAAAAAATCATTTTTTTGATCTTTATTAATAATAAATCAAAGGAAAACAAAATATCACTAAAGAAAACTTTACTGACTATTCTTTTATATATGATGACGGAATTATAAACTTTAATGTCTCGAATTATTATAGAAACACTGAAGGCATCAACCATATTGATAATGTATAAATTCTCTTGATGGAGATGTACATTTTGTTTTGTAATGTTTTCCAATGAATAATATATTTTTTATTTCATTTACTTTTATTTTAATTATTATATCCATGTCTTATTTTCTTTTTAATAGAAATGGATTCTATGAATCACTTTTCCTGGTTTAATCCCCATAGTGAAGATATTTGTCTTGTTGATCACACCATGACAAACATAATTCTTAAATATGATAAATATTTTATCAACCTAAAATGGGAATTTCTCTTATCATTACACTAACTAGTAGTTAAAAATTAATGTAAGACTTTAAAAAAGACAAAATATGTCTACTCGGTGGTATAAATATTTTAATAAATAATGCTTTGGTTCCTCCTAAGTCTCAATGAAATTTAATAATATTTAAAGATATATATTAAAATGGATATCAAATTATGACTATAGATAAAGAATTTGTTGAATAACTCTACATAACAAGTGTTAATAATGAGAACGAGTTGATTTTTTAGTAAAATCTATTGACTTTTATCCAAATTGTACAGTGTCAATATACGTATAATCGAATCAAAAAAAGTAAACCAAAAATTTATTGACCATGATACATTTATTGTATGGACTAGCTATTTGGGTCATTCGGGATCAATAATGATAAAGAAAATAATCAAACCTTAATTGATAAAAATGTTTTTACACCTAATGATTTCACATGTGCTACTTGTTCTCAAGGAAAACTGATTATTATACCATCACTATTGAAAATTGGGACTGAATCCCCAACATTCTTGCTAAGAATTCATGGTGATATATGTGGTCCAATTTATCCACCATTTAGATCATTAAGATATATTATGATATTGATTAATGTGTCAATTATATAGTCCAATGTGTTCTTATTATCAACTCACAACTTGTAATTTGTGAAGTTTCTTGCCTAAATAATAAGATTAAGGGCACAATTTATAGATTAGTCGATCAAGAATATTCATCTTGATAATGTTAGAGAATATTCACTACATTATTTTAATAATTATTTCATATCAATTGGAATAATTGTTGAATATATTTTAGTTCATGTTCATTCCCAAAATGGTCTAGTTGAATCATTTATAAAGAGATTACAACTTGTCACTATACCACTTCTTATGAAAATGAAATTCCCCATTTCAACATGGGGATGTAAAATTTTTTATATAGTAACACTTATTGAAATAATAACATCAAGTTTTTATGAATATTCCCCTTTTCAATTATCATGTGGTCATGAAAAAAATATTTCATGATTAATACTATTTAGTTGTGTCGTATATGTGCTAGTAGAACCCCCATAATGAACAAAAATGGGATCCCAAATAAGATTTGGGATTTATGTTGGTTTTAAATCTCCATCAATCATTAATTATCTTTAGATAATAATAGGATATGTATCTACAACAAGGTTTGTTGATTTTATTATTGATGATATAATGTTTCATGTATTAAAGGGGTAAGATCAATTGACGTCAAAAGAAATATCATGTAAAATGAATTTATTTTTTCATCTTGATACTTGTATAAATATGAGTGAACAGGAAGTTTAAAAGATCATTAAATTTAAAAACATGTTAAATTGAATTCCTGAATTATTAAATGATTCATAATAGTTTAGAAAATCATATATACCCACTAAAAATGCACCCTCCAGAATAGATGTCCCCGAAAGACAATATAATGGTGTTATCAATAATGATTACAATATATGTCTCAATTGTGGGGGACTAGTTTGTTAAAAAGATAAAAATCTTCATTAAATTAATGGGAAACAACCCATGTTTTTTGAAGAAATAAATTAACTATAGTATGATTGAAATTATCTTGATCATGAAATTCCTCAAGAAAAAAATATACCAAAAGTATATGAGCATGGTCAAGGGGGGATTTCTATAAATTTTACTTACACTGAAAGATGTTGGAAATGAATGGAGGCCATTGTTAATGACACATTTTCATACAATGTGTAATTTGATATTATTGATGACGATCAAGAACTTAAAATAGATAATTAATGTCATGATAGACCGTATTGGGGTAAATGAAATGTTTTAATCCAATATGACTTAAAATCTAAATGTGAGGTTTTAAGGTTGATTGTGAAAACCATGTAATTCATTAAACCTATTGAATATAAATGAGTATTTGTGAGATAAAAATGAAAATAATGAAGTTATGAGATATAAAACATGAATAGTTTCTCAATGTTTCTCATAAAGACCTTAGATTGATTATGATGAAACATACTCTATTGTAATGGATGTGATAACCTTTCAATATATCATGAATTTTGTTATATATAAACATCTTGAATTATATTTAATGTATGTTGTGTATGAATACCAATATGGTAATATTGATAATGATGTTTATATGAAAATATCAAAAGGATTCAGAATGATAGCTACATGTTTTGGATCTCAATATCTTTATTCTATTAAGTTGTATAAATCATTATACAGATTAAAGAAGACAGGTAATATGTATTATAACCATCTAGGTGAATATTTAATGAATGAGGGTTATAAAAATTATCCAATTTATTCATATGTTTTCATTAAGATGAGTGGATCTGAATTTTTAATTATTGTGGTATATGTTGATATTTGAATATTTTTGGGGCTCATGGTGAACTTTTTAAAGGCAGTAAAATATTTAAATAAAGGATTTGAAATAAAAATTTATATAAAAACATGGTTCTACATTACATTAAAAATTGAATATATTAAAGATTAAATTTGTGTTCATCAATCTCTATATACTACAAAGGTCCTTCAAAGGTTTTACATGGGAAATTTACATCCATTAAGTACAATGATGGTTATACAATCTCTTGATCAAGATAAATATCTTTTTAGACCATGAGAGGATAGTAAAAAAATAGTTTTCTAAAGTACCATATCTAAGTGCTATAATCTTGCATTTTCGGTTTCCCAATTTTTCTTCAAACTTTCCCTCGTAATAAAAATTTTAATTTAGCAATAGATATATCATTTTTTGTGAATTCATTAGCAAGGTATATTTATTCGCCTAATCATCATTATTGTAATGGTATCAAACATATATTAATATACCTTCAATGATCTATTGTTTGAAGATTTTTTTTATTTTAAAATATCAAAATTAAAATTATTTGATTATTCTGGTGCTATAAATATATTTGATCCACATAAATCTAGATTTCAAACTAGATAATTATTCACATTTAATGGAACTTATATTTCATGGTGTTATATAAAACAAAACATTTTTATGAATTTATCTAATAATGTTGAGTTAATGGTGCTATATAAATCAAGTTGAGAATTTGTTTGACTGGGATTAGTTATTCATCATATCATAGATAATTATGGATAAGATATGAGAAATGATAATCCCACTATTTATATAAGGATAATTGTGCTTATATAACAAAATTTAAGGGTGTGAATATCAAAAGGTATAATACAAAACAAATCTCATCAAAATAATTTTTCACTCGTGAACTTCAAGAGGATGGTGAGATTAGTATCCAACTAATTAGTTCCTGTGATAATCTTTTTCACTTCATTAGGTTTTTTCCATTGGGTTTTCTTAATAAGGTTTTTAATATGGAATCATGACATGTAATTCAATCACTTTAGCTTCACTTTTTTTTTACCACCGGGTTTTAAGTGATGAAAATATAAGATTCAGTGAAATTATGACATCCAAGGAAGAGTCATATCACTACTATATTTTTTATTTTTATTTTTTGTAGGGAGAATCGATCAACTTCTATTTAGAGATTTCTATTGATACCAATAAAAACTAAAAAATGAAAGTTTCTATACAATTAACAAAATAGACTAAATTCCCTCAGGCCCAGTTTCATCCCTAATGCCCCTTTCCCCAACAAGTATTCTCTCTCTACACCCCCACCTCTCTATCAACATCTCTCCCCACAAAGATCCTCTGTAAATACCAATAAATTCCATGTAAATTTTTTTTAATTAAATGGGAATTTTAAAAGTCCATGAAAATTGATGGTGCGTGATTCTGAGGCATATAGTGCCTGGAATGAATTTCTGAACTTTTTTTCGGGTACGTTCAGTAAATGTGCGAGTGGGTTTTTCTAAATTTTGAACAGGCACTCAAAATTAAAATCCAAGGGCACCATTGAACTCACAATGCCGGTAGTCGCTTAAGGATACCTTCACCCTGACAGCAGTAGGTCGAGGGTAGAAGTTAGTTTTTAAATTATTCGTGAAAGAATAAAATAAAATAAAATTGTGTAACATTTTATTTTCCTTTCAAACTCCCATGTGGGTGTTAAGAGGTGGGGACCACCAGAACTGAACCTCCCATGTGAGTTTATGAACGTGGGGACCACCGAACCAAAAACCACTAATTTTAATTTAAGGGTGGGGACCACTCAAACCCTCCTAATGTGAGAAACCTATTAAACTCCCTCTTTAATGAGGGAGGTGACCTTAAGGTTTCCCAAAATTTATTATGCCAACCTAAATGTAATTATGATGCCAATTTAATTTGTGCCAACAATTAAAATTGGGAAACATGTCATATTGGCTACCTTTACATTTTGGTGGAATTGGGGGAAGTGTTGGCAAAGAGAAATTGGGAGAGAACATTGGAGGAATTCTTCTTCTCCAACGAAGAACACTCCTCCAACAAAGAACGTCGACGCACGACTTCTACTTCTTCCGTGGGGAATCCTCCAATGTGGGATGTCTTCAATCGACGACTGTCCATCCCTCCTCATCGACATAAACAAACGAACGAGGTAGGGGTGTGTTTAAAATTGATCAAGGTTAATTTTTTCCTCTCACATTGAATCATTCTCCTTGAGCCGTTTGCTACCACCCTAATGTGGAGGGTACGGGCCAAACAAAAATGGCCCGAACCCTCTGCAAACCTTATGGTTCTTTTGGGTGTTTTTTCGTGATGGTGATGGCGACCAGTGTCGGCGTTTGGCACCGGTGGAACTTGATAACCACGACTGGCACCACGGTCGGCTGCGACAAAGGTGACAAAAGGAGGGTGGTCGGTCAAGCCGGCCGCCGGCGAAGGCATGGTGTGCGACCGCGCCGCACGGCCATCCACGATAGACCACCACACCACAGCCTCCACCACCCCATGGCCTCGCCACTTCGCAACCCTTCGTGGGCCCTGTGTCCCTCTGCGGCCCCCGTGTCCTTCACCACCCCATGGCCTTCGCCGCCCCGCGGCCCCTGCGGCTTCGCCGCACCGCGGCCCCTACTACCCTCCGAGTCCCCTGCGGCCTTATCGTTTTGCAGCCTCCTGGCCCCCATGGCATTGTCATCCCTTAGCCTTCCATGGCCCCATAGCCTTTCCACCCAACGGCCCTTCGCGGCCCTCGCGGCCTCACCATCTCGCAGCCTCGTGGCCTCGCCGTCCCCTGGCCCTCTGCGGCCCCACAACATCTCCATCCAACGGCCCCCGCAGCCTTGCTTCCCTAAGGCCCTCGCGGCCTCCATGTCGCCCTCACGGCCTCCATGTCGCCCTCGCGGCCTCCATGTCTCCCTCTCAGCCTCTGTGCCGCCCTCGCAGCCTTCGCGCCGCCCTCGTGGCCTCACGCCGCTCTACGACCCCCGCGCCGCCCAGCGCTGGCCGTGTCGGACCCAGCGGGCTGGGCCGTACCCAACTCGGGTCGGGCCGGACCCAGTGGGACGGGTCGGACCCAGTGTGGGCTGGGATGGACCCAACAGGATGGGCCGGATCCAGCGGGCCAGGTCGATCCGACCGGGTAGAACCGGACCTGAACCAACTATGAGCTTTTCGTTCTATCGGCCATAACTTTGGCGCCAGTAATCCATTTGAAAAACCGTCAACAGTGCTATAAAACTTGGAGAGATAAGGTCCCTTAGGTATACCCCACTTTATATTTTATATGGTTTGGATACGGTCAGGTTGGATCGAGCACGAATCCAACCGGGCCCTCGGGACTAAAAGGCTAATAACTTACAGACTGGGCGTCTGATTGGCGCATCGTCTGTTGCATTGAGAACCATATGAAGTGGCGGTCCTTTGGGATACTTTTTCAAGGGACTTCATGGAAGTTGGAATATAAACCAGTGGTTTGAGGAGTGGACCCTCCTGAAGAAGAGCAAGCATAGTGCGGGAACCCGGTAGCTGGTTATGACGTGAAGAATGAATAACGATCCTATGTGGGTCAGCATCAAGCGATCCTATGTGGGTCAACACCGAGAGATCCTATGTGGATCAGCATCGAGCAATACTGTGTGGGTCAGCAACACGAAATCTTGTGTGGGTCAGCACCTAGTGATCCTGTGTGGGTCAGCACCGAGCGATCCTATGTGGGTCAGCACCGAGCGATCCTGTGTGGGTCAGCACCGAGCGATCCTTTGTGGGTCAGCACATAGAGATCCTATGTGGGTCACCATTTAGAGATCCTATGTGGGTCAGTATCGAGAGATCCTTTGTGGGTCAGCATCAGAGCTTCTTAACAGAGTAAGATGATTCAGTAGTTACATTTAATCATTTGTACTTATGTACCTAAGTTATACCTGGTGTGAGCTGAGTCTATACCTTGTGGTACTTTCCTTTGTGGAAATACCTTGGTGGTATTATTTTGTGTGGCGTACCTATTTGGTACTTACCTTTGTGGTATTATTTCCTTTTTGGAACAGTTGAGCTTTGGGAATTGAGTTGGACTCTGTGTTTTCCTCATGATTGAGATGGGTATACTTGATAACTTAGGTATATGTATGGGCATATACCTAAGTAGGGTTGTCAGTTGATTTCATGCCTTGTGGTTTATCCTTGGTGTATTTTGTGAGACCTTAAGGGTCTCGGGGTCCCTACTGAGTATCTTTATACTCACCCCTTCACAGGCTATGCCCGCACCTTGTTGTGTTTGGTGCATACGACGGACAGCGCTGACCGAAGGTGAGGGTACCAGGGCTAGACGGGGCCCGGAGGTGGATGATATGGCGTGACAATATGTAGAGGAGATGGGTGAATGTGGAGTGCTAAGGAGGTGATCTGTACCTACCCTTCAGGTAGGAACCTCAGAGGATGACCCAGTAGCTGCCTTTCTTTTTCTTTAGTTGTCTTGTATTTCAGTTGTACTTGTACTATTATTATTGGACTTGTATTCCGGCCTCTTTTTACTTTCAGCACTCTTTTTGCTATATAGTTGACTTGTGTTTGTATCTTGTTGTGTGCTTGGTTTCATGTGTTTATAGGATATAAATGAAATGCCTTCTCGGTTTTAGGGAATACGCCTTTCGGTGCTAGTCGTCATCCCCTAACCTATGGAAGGTTGGCTTGGGGTAGTCACTGCACATGCCCTAGGGGACGGGTTGTGACAAATTGGTATCAGAGGAGTTGGTTCTACCGTATAAAATAGGACTCTGATCTTTCTTTTAACGTCAATAGTGTTAAGTTTAGTGAGTATGGTTATCAGTTTAGGGAATTCAGTGTTGGTGCAGCGGCCGACGTATCCATACACCAGGACCCTGACTTCTGATTTCTGACTCAGTGCATGAAAAAACTGATTGTGTGTGTGTTTTGAAGAGTTTTCTTTGTGATATCTTTGAGTCATATCACCAGGTTTAACATATTGATTGTTCTGCACCTGTTTCTTTTCAGGATTCCTCTACGCAAACATCCAGCTAGGGTTATGGATATAGTATGCACTGATAGCCCACCGAGCGATGAGGCCTCGGTGCAGGGCCCTCTTCTAGTGGAGGCACCAGCGGTACCATTACCCATTGGGCCACCGATGCCACCAGACCCAGCAGTAGAGATTGTACGCTTCTTGAGCACGTTGCATGAGTTCTAATGTCAGAGGCCACTTAGGTTCAAGGGAGAGATAGACCCACAGGCGGCTGAGGATTGGAAGGAGGCCATGGTGAGAGTCTTCTGACTAGTAGGGACACCAGCCGATCTCATGGTGATCCTTGCCACCAATCTTCTACAGGAAAAAGTAGGCAGATGATGGAGCTTGATGCTCCAGGATCACAAAGAGGTAACACTTCTCTAGGCAGACTTCGAGAGCATGTTTCAGGCAAAGTTTGTTCTAGTGACTCTTCACGCAGTGCGCATACAGGAGCTTCTTGATCTGCAGCAGGGAAGCATGACTGTGGCTTAGTACTCAGTGAGTTCCATAGAACTCTCACACTACTCCACTGATATGGTGCGGGACCCATTATTTCGGGCTCGGACCTTCGAGCAGGGACTCAGGAGAGAGATCAGGGCTTCGATGATTTCTCTTAGCATCCCGACACATGAGGGGGTGTTAGAGAGAGACCTCTTAGTGGAGAGATTCCTTGTTGAGTAGTCACCAGTAGCGAGACCCACCACTGGACATCACGTAGCGGAGTCTTCTGCAGTTGGCAGCAAACAAATGTCACAGAGGTCCAAAAGGACCAGACCTATAGGTGGATGACCACAGGATTGAGGGTCGGTTGTGCGGGGAACCCAAAGCAGAGCCAGTCATTCCAGGAGTGGGCAGTGCTTTGCATGCAGTGGGCAGGGTCACATGGCTCGTAACTGTCCGACCCGCCGTACGGATGATCAGCAGATGGTCGAAGGACCGCCCAGGCAGAGACAGAGGTTCGACCAAGGAGGTCCGTAGGGAGCAGGCAGACGTGGAAGAGGAGATGGTCATGCAACTGGAGGTGGGCGATGATTCGAGATGTTACCGCCACCACCATCAGGAGGTCCACCCTGACCATAGGGAGCAGGAGGACAGGGGCAAGCTCAGCTCTAGGCAGCTGAGGCCAACGATCAAGGTGCTCCAGAGATGATACAAGGTACGATTTGTGTCTACTCCACCTTAGTTGCAGTACTTATAGACACAGGTGTCAGTCATTCTTTAATTGCCACTTCCCTCATTCGGAGATCAAAGATTTTGATAGAGACGTTGGCTTGATCCTTATGTCTAGAGACTCCTACAGGAGCGGATTCGATGATTACGCACTGGTGCCGGCAGTGCGAGCTTACTCTAGGAGGCGAGATCTTCGACTGGGATCTCATAGTAGCAGTGTCAAGGCCTTACGATTTCATCTTGGGTATGGACTGGTTATCTACAGTCCATGCTCAGATTGATTATATTAGGCGCAAAGTGTGGTGTGTCCGCACGGATGGGACTAGGTTTACCTTCACCGGTGAGAAGGGAGCCTTTGCAGCATATGATGGACTTACCCAGAGGAGAGTACAGCCGATTACTCATCAGTTGGCTAGCCTTACCCTTAGAGAAGATGATGTGAAGAGTCCGAATTATCCTGTATTGGTAGACCAGTATGCAGATTTCTTCTCTGATGATGTTATGGGTCTACCTCCTTGTAGAGAGGTGGACTTTTACATTGACTTGTATCCTGGGACAGCACCGATATCTACACCAGTGTATCAGATGGAACCCGCGGAGCTTTGTGAGCTGCGGGTACAGCTGGAGGACTTACAGGGGAAGGGGTTCATCCGGCCCATTGTTTCCCCTTGGGAAGCCTCGATTTTGTTCACCAAGAAGGAGGATGGGAGCTTGGGACTTTATGTCGACTATCGACGCCGGAACCAGGTGATAGTGAAGAATAAGTACTCACTCCCAAGGATTTACAACCTCTTAGATCAGTTGAAGGGAGAATGTTGGTTCTCGAAGATAGACCTCCTATCAGGCTATAACCAGCTCAGAGTACGAGATGAGGATGTGCAGAAGATGGCTTTCAAATGTCGGTACAGCCATTAAGAGTTCTTGGTTATTCCATTCGGTGTAACCAATGCTCTAGCAGTGTTCATGGGACTCATGAATAGGATCTTTCAGCCATAACTTGATCTCTTTGTATTAGTCTTCATTGATGACATTCTGATCTACTCAACTACTGAGGAGGAGCATGCCTATCATTTTCAGGTAGTACTGGACACACCCTGAGAGCACCAGCTTTATGGTAATCTCTCAAAGTGCCAGTTTTGGATCCAAGAGGTTCACTTTCTGGGACATGTCTTCTCAGAGGCTGGAGTTGCATTGGATCCAGTGAAGCTTGAGGTGGTACTTGATTGGGAGCCACCCAGGAGTGTGATGGAGATACGAAGTTTCTTGGGTTTGGCCGGATACTACAGGAGATTTGTGCCAGATTTCTCTAGAGTTGCAGCACCTTTATCAGTGTTGATTAAGAAGGGACAACCCTTCATGTGATCGGAGAGATGACAGCGGAGTTTTCAATAGCTAAGTCAGAGGCTGACTAGTTCAACCATCTTGAGGCTTCTATAGGAGGGCGTAGGGTACGTAGTTTACTGTGACGCATCAGGGACCGGATATGGATGTGTCCTGATTTAGGAGCGAGCAGTGATCGCATATGGTTCTCGATAGCTGAGATAGCATGATCAGAACTATGCTACCCATGACCTGGAGTTAGTAGAACTGGTCTTTGCCTTGAGGATGTGGAAAAATTACATGATGGGAGAGCATTTTACAGTGTACTCTATTCACAAGAGTCTCAGGTATATCTTCTCTCAGAAGAAACTAAACCTAAGACAGCAACATTGGATTGAGTTCCTCTAGGACTATGACTTCGAGATAGTCTATACTCCTAGGAAGGGGGACGTTGTAGTAGATGCACTCAGCCAAAAATCTGATATACAGATTCTAGCTGAGGTGATGGATCAGTTGGCCGCTTTGAAGATATCCTTCATGGAACGTGATGGAGCAGATTTACTTCAGTCTCTTACAGTCACTCCCCCACTTCTTTAGTGACTCAGGGAGGTGCAGCTTCGAGACACTGACTGTGAGACTTGACGTGCTTAGATATCCATAGGACAGGCACCTGATGGATTTTCTAGATGTGGGGAGCACGTCATCCTCTTCAGAGGACGTACCATGGTACCAATGTCACTTCGGGAGGACGTGTTGAGGGAGTTCCACACATCCCCTCTAGCGGTACATCCAGGAGTGGAGAATATGTACTAGGATCTCTAACGATAGCACTAGTGTCCAGGAATGAAGAAACCAGTTGTAGAGTTTTTCTCTAGGTGCCTCACTTGTCAGCAAGTGAAGGTGGAGCATCAGGTACCAGTAGGCTTGGTACAGCCTTTAGAAATCCCATAGTGGAAGTGGGATGAGATATCCATGGACTTCATGACAAGAATTCCATGTACATTCAGGGGTCATGACTCGATTTGGGTGATTGTCGAACGACTCACCAAGTTGGCCCACTTCCTACTGATTATAGAGTAGGGTTCAGTAGAGATCTTGAGATGCCTCTATGTGCAGGAGATTGTGCGGCTACATAGAGTACCCTTGATGATTTTCTCTGATTGTCATGCACGTTTCACTTCCCGACTATGGAAGGGGTTGCAAGAGGCTTTCGAGATGCATCTTCATTTGAGCACCACCTTTCATCCTCAGACAGATGGTCAGACTGAGCGGACCATTCAGACCCTCGAGGACTTGTTTCATGCTTTCATCCTCAACTTCGGTCACATCTAGGAGGATCACTTTCCTTTGGTGGAGTTTTCATACTATAACAGCTATCACTCCACCATTAGGATGGAACCTTTTTAGGCGTTGTACAGGAAACCTTGCAGATCGCCTTTGTGCTGGACTGACCCAGGGGAGTCAGCACTAGTGGGAACAGAGATGGTATGGCCTACCATAGAGAAAGTATAGATCATCCAGGAGCGGATGAAGAATGCACAGAGCAAGCATAAGTCTTATGCCTATATAAGACAGATACATCTAGAGTTTGAGGATGGTGACCACTTCTTTCTACGGGTCTCACCCTGACGAGGTTTGCGAAGATTTGAATGAGGTGTAAAGTTATCTCTGAGGTTCATCGGACCCTTCCAGGTCCTCAGTAGAGTTGGTGAGCTGGATTACCGCTTAGCTCTTTCACATCAGTTGCACCAGGTGCACGACGTCTTCCACATACCCCAGCTGAGGAGATACGTGCATGACCCTTCTCACATCATCGACCACAGCAAGTTGGACGTCGATGATGGGGTGAATTTTATGGAGGTTACAGTAGATATTGAGGACCGACAGGACCGGGTCCTTCGTGGGAGGTCGATACCTCTGGTACGCATTTGCTGGCAGCATGGGAACCTCTAGGAGAGCACATGGGAGTGGGAGGGTCAGATACGTGCTCAGTACCCCCACTTGTTTTCCTAGTTTTGTAATGTGGCTTACGGGGATGTAAATCCCTGAGGTGGGGAGAATCTAAAGACCCGGAAATTCCATGTAAATTTTTTTTTAATTAAATGGAAATTTTACGAGTCCATGAAAATTGAAGGTGCGTGATTCCGAGGCTCGGAATGAATTTCTGAACTTTTTTTCAGGTATGTTTAGTAAACGTGCGAGCGGGTTTTTCTAACTTTTGAACTGATTCTTGGAATTGAAATCTGAGGACACCGTTGAACTCGCAGTGTCGGTAGTCGCTTAAGGAGACCTTCACCCCAATCGCAGTAGGTTGAGGGTAGAAGTTAGTTTTTCACTTATTTGTGAAAGAATAAAACAAAATAAAATTTTGTAACATTTTATTTTCCTTTGAAACTCCCATGTGGGGGTTAAGAGGTGGGGACCACCAGAAATGAACCTCCTATGTGAGGTTATGGAGGTGGGGACCACTGAACCTAAAAACCCCAATTTGAATTTCAGGGTGGGGACCACCCGAACCCTCTTAATGTGAGAAACCTCATGAACTCCCTCTTTAATGAGGGAGGTGACCTTTAGGTTTCCCTAAAATTTATTATGCCAACCTCAATGTAATTATGATGCCAATTTAATTTATGCCAATAATTAAATTGGGGAAACATGTCATATTGGCTACCTTAACTTTTTGGTGGAATTGGGGGAATTGTTGGGAAAAGGAAATTGGGAGAGAACCTTGGAGGAATTCTTCTTCTCCAACAAAGAATGCTCCTCCAATGAAGAATGCTCCTCCAACAAAAAATGTTGAAGCATGACTTCGACTTCTTCCTCAGGGCATCCTCCAACGTGGGAAGTCTTCAATCGATGATCGTCCTTCCCTCCTCATCGACGCCAACAAAAGAATGAGGTAGGGGTGTGTTTAAAATTGATAAATGTAAATTTTTTCCTCTCACATTGAATCATTCCCCTTGATCTGCTTGCTACCGCCCTAATGTGGAGGGTATGGGCCAAACAAACATGGTCTGACCCCTCTTCAAACCTTATGGTTCTTTTTTGAGTTCTTCGTGATGGTGATGGTGACCGGTGTCGGTGTTTGTCACCGGTGGAACTTGAGAACTGTGGCTGGCACCACGGCCGTCCATGAATTAGGTGAGAAACAGAGGGCGGCCGGTCAAGCCAGCCACCAGTGAAGGAACAGCGCGTGACCCCACCGCACGGCCCGCCATGGTAGACCACCGCACTGCGGCCTCCGCCGCCCCGCGACCTCGCTGCTTCGCGGCCCTCCATGGCCCCCTGCGGCCCTCTGCATCCTCTGTGACCTAGGCCGACCCACGGCCCTCCATGGCCCCCGCATCTTCGCCTCCCAACGGCCCTTCGTGGCCCCCACATCCTCACTGCACCATGTACCCCGCGGCCTCGTCGTCCCACGGCTCTTTGTGGCCCCACGACCTCACCACCCAGCGAACCTCCGCAGCCCCCGTGGACTCGCCGTCTCGTGGCCTCGCGGCCCCTGTGGCCCTCTACATCCCTGTGGCCTCACCGTCCAGCGGCCCTCTGCGTCCCCTGTAGCCTCGCCGCCCCACGGCCCTTCGCAGCCCTTGCGGCCTCCGTGCCACCCTCGCGGCCTCCCGCTGCTCCGCAGCCCCCACACTATGCAGCACAGGCCAGGACGGACCCAATGGGCCGGGTCGACCAAAACTGGGTCGGGTCAGCCCAGGCCAGGTCAGTCGAACCGGACCTAGACCAGCTATGAGCTTTTCTCTCTATCGGCCATAACTTTGGCACCAGACGTTCATTTGACAAACCATCAATGGTGCTTTAAACCTTGTAGAAAGACGGTACCTTTGGTATACCCCACTTGAGATTTGGATAAAGTTGGTATACGGTCGGGTTGGATCGAACACAAATCCAACCGGGCCCTCTGGACTAAAAGGCTAATAACTTACAGACCAGGCCTATGATTGATGCACCGTCTATTGTGTTGAGACCCCTATGACGTGGCAGTCCTTTGGGAAACTTTTTTGTGGGACTTTGTGGTAGTTGGAGTATCGACCAGTGGATTGAGGAGTGAACCCTCCTAGAGATGAGAAATCATAGTGCGGGAACCCAGTAGCTAGCTGTGACGTGAAGAATGAATAGTGATCCTGTGTGGGTCATCACCGAGTGATCCTATGTAGGTCATTACTGAGAAATCTTGTGTGGGTCATCACCGAGCGATCCTATGTGGGTCAGCACTGATCGATCCTATGTGGGTCAGCACCTAGTGATCTTGTGTGGGTCAGTATAGAGCGATCCTGTGTGGGTCAGCACCGAGCGATCCTGTATGGGTCAGCACCTAGAGATCCTATGTGGATCAGCACCTAGACATCCTGTGTGGGTTAGCATCTAGAGATCCTATGTGGGTCAGCACCGAGCAATCCTGTGTGGGTCAGTAGCAGAGCATCTTAACAGAGTAAGATGGTTCAGTAGTTACATCTAATCATTTGTACTTCTGTACCTAATTTATACCTGGTGTGAGCTGAGTATGTACCTTGTGGTACTTTCCTTCGTGGTAATACCTTGGTGGTATTCTTCTGTGTGGCGTACTTGTGTGGTACTTACCTTCATGGTATTCCTTCCTTTGTGGAACAGTTGAGCTTTGGGCATTGAGTTGGACTCTGTGTTTTCTTCATGATTGAGATGGGTATACTTGATAACTTATGTATATGTATGGGAATATACCTAAGTAGGGTTTTCAATTGATTTCATGCCTTGTGGTTTATCCTTGGTGGATTTTGTGATACCTTGAGGGTCTCAGGGTCCCTAATGAGTATCATTATACTCACCCCTTCACGGGCTATGCCCGCACCTTGTTGTGTTTGGTGCAGAAAATGGACAGCACTAATCGAGGCTGAGGGTACTAGGGCTAGACAAGGCCTAGAGGTGGACCATACGGTGTGAAGGTATGCAGAGGAGACGGGCGGACGTGGTGTGTTGAGAAGGCGATATGTACATACCCTTTAGGTAGGAACCTTGGAGGATGACCCAGTAGCTACCTTTCTTTTTCTTCAGTTGTATTGTATTTCAGTGGTACTAGTACTATTACTGTTGGACTTGTATTCCGGACCCTTTTTACTTTCAACACTCTTTTTTCTATACAGTTGACTTGTGTTCGTATCTTGTTGTGTGCTTGGTTGCATGTGTTTACAGGTTATAAAGGCAATTCCTTCCCATTTTTAGGGAATACGCCTTTCGGTGATAGTCAACAGCCCCTAGCCTATGGAAGGCGGGCTTGGGGTAGTCATGGCACGGTCTCTGGGGGATGGGTCGTGACATCCTCTCCTTGCTCTTCTCCATATTAGCAACTCCTCTCCCTTGAACCACTCCCTTTGTGTGAAGACTACCTACCTACCCACCATGATATTCCCTCCACACCATCTCAAATCCACCCCCCCCCCCCCATTTCATCCAACCATCCCCCTCACTTTCATCCCCCCTTACTAGCCAACATCATTATTTTTTGTTGTCAGTGTCGCCTATTGTGGCCTTTTGTGAAGGCCACCGCCTGTCACTAGCCACACCGCCACCTACCACCCACCACCCCTATTTATGAATTATATTTACTCACCCTTAGTAATTTGAAAATAATAATCCTATTCAGTTATATTACAGTAATTTTTAATTATTTAAAATTATTTTAATTTTGAATTACTTTTTATAGAAGTTTTGTTTTAGATTAATTTTGAATTCTTGGACATTTTTTTAGCATCTTGATTATTATCATGTATTTATTATTTTAATATCAGCGATTAATTTGAGCATATTAATTTTTTAATAACATCCATCCCTTTTACCTAAACTGGATAAGTTTTTTTTATTCCCCATAATTATAATCTCTATGGCTCATATTCTAAATAATCATGTGTTTCCCTAGTCAGTGAATCCATTTATTATTTTGAAAACAATATTAATTTCACTAGTATGTGTTATTATTTTTTAGTGGGTATTCTTGTGAATCTATTCATGTTTTTTTTAAACTAGTTTATTTGAAATCTATGTTGGCAATGATATTGAACCAATTGAAGTGGTAGTTGTTTATTTCCATTATTCCCATGACATTGGGTGTTTCACTTGGTACATGGACAAACCTTCCATCTTCTTTATCCATAATCAACATTAGAGAACATGAGGTTATTAAAAACTTGTATGTAGTGTGTTATTATTTTATTAAAAAAAATTGAATGTTATTGATAAAAGTTTCCTCTTATATATGAAATTTACATATATTTTAAATCATTTCATGAAAACTTCTTAGAGGACTTATCTCTCATGAAAAATAGTTTCAAAAAATAAAGTGTTTTTAGTTTTATATTTATAAGGGTGCACTATTATCACTTATTATAAGATATTCTATATAATTTTTGCTAGATTGGTTTTTTAAGTGATTTTTTTTCTCAAATTTAAGTGTGTTTGAAAAATAAAACACTTATCACATATTTAATTTTTTCCCACATTGGTTATTTTAGTGTGTTTTTTCAAATTGATTTTGATATCTAATTGTGGTTTTCAACTATAAAATAATTGGATTTATTTTTTTCTCAATATCACTTTACTAATGTGCATATATAAAAAATTATTTTCTATTTGAATTCTTAAGAAATTGTTTCCATGTGTCATTATTGGTCTAGGGGTTGGACTTATTATTGGGATTGTAACTAATTGTTTCATTAACAATCCATATACATATAGAAGTATGTGTGCTTGTTTTCTTTTATTTATGAACTTTGATATATATTTTTTCATAGGGATTTTATTTTTGATTTGAAGCGATATACAATCCATTGTAATGGGTGCATGTGATTTAAGGTAGCTTTGCAAACATTAAATTTCAAAACCCACCTATTGAATTATGTTTTCAATGATTTGTATAAAAAATTCATTTTCTATAGGAAACAACAAAAGTGTTTTTCTCATGGTATGGTGATACAGTAGTAGCTATAAAGAGACACGGTAATGTTTAGATTTATGGAAAGACAATAAAAATAGATATTGTGGGGGGAAAATATTTTTATGCCTACAATCATGACTTCTTTAATGTATAACACATTTTTAAATTTAATAGAAATATCTAAAATCAATGCATTAGGGGTATTTATTTTTCAAATGTGTTTAAATATATAAATTCAAAATATTTTATTGGTGTTAGGAATCTAAATACCTGCTTGGTTTTTTTTATAACTTGTTGATCAAGTATACCCTCAAATCATTTGATATAAAATGATGGTTTATCTGAAATCATAGATTTTTCAGTATGGTCCTCTTGAACACATAGTTTAATATTTTTTTCTAAATAGATTATTTGTGAAAAAGAGTTGGGTAGATCCAGTTCACAAGTTTCTTTTAATTTTTAGGTTAGGTAAGGGTTGTTCATTATGAACAACCTCTAATTTTTTTATTGTTTTTTCATATCCTGTATGGGTCATATCTCGATGAACTCAGATCAATGAATTTTCATTATTTCATGAATTTATTTTCTGTTTTTTATTATATAAATGTGTTGTAATAATTGAGTATTAGTTTTTTTGAAGGGAAAACCATATTTTGGAATTTAATAAAAATCCATCTATGTTTAAACTCTAAATGTATTGAGAACCACTCTATTCAACTACTCAAATTCAAGAAGTCTTTTCATCCAGTGTGCAAATTTCTAAGACATCAGGTCCAGTTACAGTCATTATTTTATATCAAAAAAATAACATTTACTAATTTCCAATATATTAGGTGTAATTGTAACAAATATATCCAAAAATAATAGGTATAAGACTCCAGTTAATTCATTTATCTAGTTGTATCTCATTCCAGGGAGTGGAAAATTCATATAAATGCATGTAATTTCTAATTTTAGAAGGCGCAACTATTGTGTAGAGTTTTTTAATTCCAAATCTACTAAAATCCTATTTATGAAATTCAAAACCTATATTATTTATTTTTTTGTGCGTACTTTTGGTAATACATTTAAAATTTATTTTATTTTATTATTATTTTATTATTTTTATTTAAAGAATTTAATTTTAATTTTTTTAGTACATATTATTATAATATTGAAAATAATATATTCTATAATTTAGTGATTACACCTATGTTTTATGTAATATTTAAACTTATATGATTTTAATTTAATGATTTCCCATGGGAAATCATTAGTTCTTATGGGGCTAACCAAATTTAATAATTTATAAAAAGACTCTAACTATGTGAGTAATTGATTAAAATGTTTTTAGTGGTGAGTTTGAGGTTAAACCCACAAAGATATTGTAATTATATTTTTAGGTTTCGAAAGAAAATAATTTATTTGATTTGATTTGAAGAAGATAGAGAATAATTAGTTGGTTGTTTTTTTAATAAATTGGGAAAGAGAGAGAAAGAAAGTTGGGTTTTGGAAATTAGTTGGAAAGGCACATTGGTGTTTTGTAGATTTAGGGTTCAAGTGAAATTTGATTTAGAAATTAAATTGGTTCATTAATGTTTGGTTTCAGAGTCGATATGAGGTAGATTTGATGGTCATGGCATCCCCTTTTTAATGCAGCAATCCTCCTTTTTCTTAGGGTAAGGTAATTTAGGGAATTTTTTAATCAATTTTTCCTCGATGCTATATTTTAACCTAATTTACATAGACTAAAATGTTTATGAAATATTTTAGTGAAATTAGTTTCATAATTTTAAATGATATTTTTAGATTCAAACATTAATGGTCATGATAAAAGAAAAAGAAAAGAGATTAGAATTAAGAATCAATTTATTACGGCAACCCAATAAGAATAAAATAAGAAAATACAATCCAACACACCTTCCCCCTATTATATACATCAACCTAGAAAATTGTTGGGGTTTCCCCCTAATTATATTAATGAGGTACTATGGGATAAGTATAAAATAGAAAGCGTTCATAATGAAAGGCATAGAGAAATACTAGTGGAGGACTCTATAGCAGCATAACAAATCACCCTAGGCTTTGGTCTATGGATCGATCCTTGGTAATAGTGAAAAAAATATCTATTTATAAGCCTTAAATGTGCTTGGTTTGATTTAATTAGCCATTAATATGGTCATAAAGGAGGCTCATGCCGATCCTTAGTGATTAATGGTCGTTTTTGGCCATTATTTGAGTCTTCTATTGAAATCTACATCGAAGAAGTCATCACTGAGCCTAAATGAAGTTATTTAAGATGTGAATATATGTTTTAATCTATAAAAGTGTTCAACCTCTCTTCTTTTGAGTTTTTATAGCTTATTTTTATGCCTTTAATTCTTTTCATGCCCTAAATTCTCTTTTGAGGCTTTGAATTTACCCCATTAAAAGTTTTCAGGCCCTGAATTTTGATGCACTCCTGTCATGGGATGTGGAAAAAATATTTAAATTACCTAATTATATTATAGCAGTTAATTCGAGGTAGTCTCATAAATATGAGTGCGCACAAAACAAGGTTATCACTTTTTTTTGGTTTTTTGAAAAAAAAATTGGTTTTAATTAAATTTGAATAATATGAGAGAAATAAGCAGCTTGATTTGATTGGTCTTAAACAAATGAGAGAGACACTAATCAGAGCAGGTTTGGCTAGAACTAGTGTTGTGCTATCATGGTTTCCATGTTTTTTATTTTTTCTTCCTTTAAATGGTAAGAGAGAGATTTTTCTACCAAGTCCTCTCTCCCCCTTGGACATGTGGTTATGATGATAATGTTCCTATCCAAAACCTTAGATTCGTATATCCTCCTTCCAATGTGTGTCGTGTTGCAGAGGGTTTTCTTGATTAATTAGATAAATCCCTAACCAAGAATTTTTGTTCCCTAATAAACCAAAATTCCAACATATAATCACACACACGTGCTGACTACCATCAAGTACTCACCACCCAAACGTGATATATTCTACCATATATAGAAAATAATTAGGTGGAGGGAGATATGATCATACACCAAAGAAATTAAAATTAATAAAATCAAAACCTAATTCAACCATATTTTGAATTTAAAACTAAATTAAGAATTGAAACCATATTAAGAAAGAAGGGATCTTATTAATTTGAATCACAAAAAACTCAAGCAAAGCACATAGGTCTAGTCTCCCATGTTCTCAATCACTCAATGAAACTACCCCTTTATGGATAGGGAATTTGAGATGATATGGGAGAGGGGATACATTGTAGAGTAAGTAAAATAAAATAAATAAATAAATAAAATCTAAAGGAGTTAATCCCTTGGTGTTTCTTGGATTTCTCCCTGGTCCAGAGTGATTTGGAAGGGGTGAACAAGGTCTCCTTTTATAGTCAACCCCATCAAAAAACATAAAGCATCACATTTATTTCTTTTTCTGTGCACCGATGAATTCATTAAATGTAACTTGGTTACATGTTATGTAATCCCTGATCCGTGTATTCCTCCGCATGCATGAATCTCACTCATAAATGTGAAACTTTGACTCTATTCATGATGTAAAATAGGGAATCATGATGTGTAATTTCATTTCATATCATGTGATGAAGTTGCGACATTTTCATATGGATCTACCTCATTTGATTAAATAATAACATGTAAGTTCATTAAACTATGTGTAATTGTTTTCCTCTATTTTCTAGCTCCGCTTCATTATCAAGAATTCAGTTTTTCACTGCATCACTTTTCTCACAGTGTGAAGCGTCCTTTACCTCATAATTTCACCCATTTTTCAAATATTAATCATTTCCTACCATAAAACAAAAAACAAGTCATTTATCTTCAAAATTGGAAAGATCAATCATTTAATTACATAAATCAATACCATAAAATGTATGAATGAAATACACTTATCAAATTCTATTTTTAGGCTTGAATTTACCCCACAAAACTTTTCAGGCCCTAGATTCTTTTTAGGACTTGAATATATATAATCTAGTAGTTTCACTATGTTTGGTCCTACTTCTTCAGTTATGAACCCCAGAAGCATCTTATGATCATCCTTTGTTGTGGAAACCCATCTTTTAGTGGAAAACTCGATCTGTTTATCTCCTCTCACTCATTTTCATACAATATTTGTATCCTACCAAAGTTTAAAAACTATTAAATATTTGGGAAATAATTAATAATTTAAATTATAAAATTACTAAATTTTAATATTAAAACGTAAGCATCAAATGTCAGTATCAAAGCCCCCACACTTAAATTTAGACATGTCCTCAAGGATGAAATACCAACATATGATAAAGGATGCTTACATTACCATGATTTAAACTCAATATAAATAAAATAAATTGATCAATTAGAGAATTAAATCTTATATAATCACACATGAAAATTATTCAATGCCTCTATTTTCAATGAAAAAAATAAACCAAGTATTTTACTTTTCTTCTTTTGAAATAGACAATTTTTTTATTTGTCCATTTTTATTTTTCAATTAATTATTAATATGCATGCCATTTTTAATTTACCACTCTTAAATTTTTTCACTCATAGTCAAGGTATAATTGTAAATGAGTTATGAACATACCTTAAAAAATGTCACTTACCATAGGCTTGTAAAACATCTTGCAACTCCACTGAATAAAGACAAAGATCACGGTTAATCATGAGGACTTCGTATCAAGGTTAAAATGTCTCTAAGGCTTAAGAGTAAGTGGGTAATGGTGTGAAAACAAATAAATATCAAAACTTAGGTTGTAATCTAAAGCATAATTCATGATATAAAAATATAATCTCAATTAAAATCTTCCTTTACAGATGTTATCTCTCTCTTCCCCTAAAAAAGATCAAAGTGGACTCATGATACAAGTACACATAAGGAATGAATCTTCATCTCTTTCTTTTTTTTGAAATTTATGCTTAAAATGGATCTCATATTCATCACCTAACCACATATTATCAAAATATCATTGGTCTCTAAATGGGGATTTTTTATCCTCCCAAGACACACCCCATTTTTTCTTATTTTTTTATTTTTTTTATTTTTCCCTTTTTTTATTACAGGAGAGGTGAATAATAAAATACAATGAATAATATCATGGAATGTCCCAAAATCATAAGAAAACCCAGAATAAAGTATCCTCACTTAAGTATATCCCTATTCACCATGGACAACAACTCCCCCACACTTATTCTTTTAAATATCATATAACACACTATGAGTAAGGTATGAATGAATATAATAGTATAGTAGCACATATCACTTCCTATCCAGGTAATTTATGGATTCTATGGGGAAAAAATTATTGATGTCATGGTGGGTCCAAGTATTAAGGGATAAACAAAAATATGCTTCAATAATATAAAACATGATTATGTTCGGTCATAGCTTTGATAAGATTCCAAGAATATTCTAAAAGAGAACATGCCCGAGTATCTCAAGAAATATATGAAAGAACAAATGGGAAATATTTGTTTAGAAAATGTATTGGGAATGAGATGAAAGGTTGGGAAAACTACTCATGGAAATGTATTCGATAATAAAATCAATTAACAAAAATATCATAAATTTAGGGAAAGCTAAATCTTAGAAAAGATTTATTTAAAAAAACAACCAGATCCCTTAAATCATGATTTATAAAATCTAAATCACCATGTTCATATCTACTTATTCTTTTTCTCAATTTTCTCATTCAACTTTATTGATAAATAAATTTAAAAACATGTAATGTAAATTGTCCTAAGAAATTTATTTCTCCTATTTCAGTTGATTAAATCAAGAATTGAGGCAGGGAATTCAAAAGGAAGTTAAAATATCTAAATAAAAAAACATGGAGAGTGCAGTAGAAAATTACAAAATTTAAACCCTTACTCCCCTTTTAATGATGCTTCAAACTTTTATTATGAAGGTTCCTACTCATGATGGGTTCATGATGTGAATTTGTCCTACAACCTCTTTTCATACTACTCTTTGATGTCATAATGGACCTAAAAATGAAAATACAAAAGTGAATGTTTAGAAATTTTTTCAATAAAATTATTAAAATATTTTGGAGAGATTTCATTCACCAAAAATAGAAAAAATAAAAATTATAAAAAAAAAGGTTTCCTCCCGAAATAACTTTTTTTAATGGCGTTGGATTGACTTTACCTCTTTCAGCTCAGGTGAAAAATTATTGAAAAACTTTACCTAGTTAGGGTCCAAAATGTCCTTATTTATGACCATATATAGAGTTTGGCCCGTTTACATCTTTACAAAACATCTTAATTATTTCCCTGGTAGAATTTTCTCAATTTCTATTGGAGTAATCCTCCATTTCTTTTTTAATCATGAGAAACTATATAGAACATTATGGACAATCTATACCTATTTTCATTTTTCAAATTTTGTGGACTCAGACACTCCTTCAATGTAATTTGTATGATTCCTCTCCTTCCCTTTCTTCTTTTAAGTATTTTTACTTTGAATATCCTCTTCTAAAATAATAACCACCTCATGTACTTCTTTAATTTCAGCAACATCCCCAACTTTGGGTATTTGTTCCTCTATCAACTCATCATTGTCTTTCACATCATAATTTTTCATCACCTGGTGAATGTTGAAACTTACTTGTTCACTCCCAACTCTTAGATAGAGTTCTCCACTTTTTAAGTCTATCAACGCTCACCCAATATCCAAAAATGGTCTTCCCAAAATAAGTGGTTTCTACTCTTCTTCCATATCTAGAACCAATAAATCCATAGTGAAGTATAATTTTTCAATATTGATCAAAATATATTTAATCCATCCTCATGGGAATTTCACTATTGAATCTATTAATTGAAGTTAGACTCTTATGGGCTTCATTCATTCTAGTCCTATGATTTTAAATGTTGTTTATGACATTATATTAACACTCAAACCTAAATCACATAATGGTTTTATAAAAAATTTAGAACCAATGTAAATCATTATGGAAAAACTACTAGGGTAATGTTGCTTCTTGGGTAGGTACTTTGACACAATATTGGAACACTCAAATGTGAGTGGTATAGTTCTAATTTCCTTTATCTTCCTTTTATTGGTCACCATCTCTTTCATAATTTTTTTATGAGTCAGCATGCTGGAGAGATCCTATGAAAAAGGAATATTAATATGAAATTTTTTAATATGTTCAAGATATTTACCTTTACGATCATCGATATTCCCATATTCTAGCCATTCTAGGAAAGGTATCCTTGGCTTAAACTATGATGGTTCTTATTTTTCATCTTCAAAAGCTATTTTTTTTATTCTTTTATAACTCATCAACTTCTATTTCATATTGATTCTCTTGTTGTTTCTTTCTTGATTTAGGATGGTCTTTGGTGACTTTTCCACTTCTTAGAGTAACAACTTTCAAATATATTTATGGGTAAACTTTAGGTAATCTTGGAAGTAATCTTCTATGTCTCTATCTAATTTGCTCAATGATTTTTTCTACTTGATACTCCATATTTCTCAATGAATCCTTCTGGTTCCTTTAATCTTCCTTTAGTTCTTTGATATCTATCCCTTGTTCCTTTGAGTAGGTAGTAATTTCCTTTATAGAATCCCTAGTGGTAGTCATTAATGTCACTGTGGTATCATACAGAGTGTGGACATAGATCTTTAGAAATTGTATTTATTGTTCTTGAAATCCCAACACCCTCTTCTGATAACCTTTCCCATGTTGTTGTGGCCTCCAACCTTGAAAATTATTCCAATGGTTATAATAATCATAATTTACTTATTTTTTATACATAATTTGGGGTTATTATTGGCCCATAATCATATCCATTTATTAGGTTAGTGAATCTATTTGTACCACCATTTAGCTATTATTGTCGACCATGTGTATGCCTCTTCATGGTGTACCCTCAATCTGTCATTGGAATCTGTTACTCACCATCTCATCCCGTAGACTATATCTTTCCTCTGGTGATTTCTCCATTAATGACCCTCCAGTTATAGTATCCATAATTGACTTGTTTCCCTATATAAGGTACTTATATAAAGTTTGTATTAGTATAAAATTTTCTATCCCATGATGTGAGAATTTCATAATTAAGTCTTTAAAGTGATCCCATGTGATGTACAATGATTCATCCTCTAATTGATTAAAATTTAAAATGGTAACCTGAATATCCATTGATTTAGAGGGAGGGAATAAGTGGGTGGGAAAATTTATTTCCAATTCATCCCATGTTGTAATGGAATGTGATGATAAGATTAGGATTCACTCTGGATATATCTCTCATAAATAAAATCAAAAGAGACAGAGTCTCACCACATATATTAATATGTTTGAAAATTAGAAAGTGTCATAGAGCTCTAGGAAACTACCCAAATGCATGCTCAGATCTTCATAGGGTAGTATATAGAATTGTACTATGTTGGAGATCTTCTATATAATCATTAGATTGATCTCAAGATTCAAAGGGGCTATTAAAAGTATGAGTATTCTTGGTTTCATTCCAAATTTTGAATTTATATCATATTCCACCAGTACTATCAATACATAATCTATTTATTGTGAACCTCTAGAAAATAGATTTATCTTCGCGCTAACCATGGTCATAGTTTTTTTATTCCTCGGGTATTGTTCAGGCTCTGAATCAAAAGAAAGGATTTTATTCCCTTTTGCACGATTGCAATAGGTGTGCATAAAAATTAAAAAACTAAAATTCATAGCACAAACACACCCAATGTAAAAAGGGAAATTAAATAAAACAATAAAAATTTAAAAAACTAAGAACTAATTACCAACCAACCTAGAAAATGGAACCAAAAAATTTGATCACTTATAGGTCATCATTAGTTCCTATGGGGCTAACAAAATTTAATAATTTATAAAAAGACACAAATAGTGTGAATAATTAATTAAAATATAGTTTGTGGTAAGTTCATGGTCAAACCCATAAAGATGATGAAATTGGGTTTTATGTTTTTAGAAGAAAATAATTTATTTTATTTTATTTGAAGAAGCGGGAGAAGAAGAATCTGGTTGTTTTTTATTAAGAAAGAGGGAAAGAGAGAGAAATCAAGTTGTTTTTTAAAAATCAATTAGAAAGGCATGTCACGATTTTGTATATTTAGGGTTCAGGTGAAATTAGATTTATGAATTAAATTGGTTAATTCATGTTTGGTATCAGATTTGAGATGAGGTAGATCCAATGGTCATGGTATCCCCTCCTTAATGTGACAATCTCCCTTTTCTCATGGTCATATAATTTGTGGCATTGTATAACCAAGTTTTCCTTGATACCATATTTAAACCTAATTGTCCTAGATTATTTAATGGTCATGAAATATTTTAAGGAAATTATTTTCACAATTTTAAATGTTTCTTTTAAAATTAAAACATCAATGATCATGATAAAATAAAATAAAAGAGATTGGAATTAAAAATAAATTTAATGTAGTAACCCAATAAGAATAAAATAAGAAACTACAATCCAACGCACATTCCCCATTTTATATATATTACCCTATCACATGGAGAGAGTTTCCCCATCATTCTAGAAATTAGGGAGTATGGGAGAATAGGAAAATATAAATAAATTATAATGAAAGATGGAGATAAATACTGGTGGAGGACTCTATAGCGGTGTAGCAACTCGCCCCAGGATTTGGACTCCAGATAAATCCCAAGAAGTAGCTTGAAAAAAATCTATTTATAAGCTTTCAAGGTTCTTGGGTTGATTTAATTCACCATTAATATGGTTATAAAGGAATCTATAATTGATCCCTAGTGATTAATGGTCGTTTTGGGTCATTATTTGAGTCTTCTGTTTAAATCCACATCAAAGAAACCATCATTGGTCCTGGAAAAAGTGATTTATGGCATGAATATATGTTTTAAACTATAAAAGTGTTGACCCTCTATCCTTTTTTGATTTTGATAGGTTTTTTTACAACTTGAATTATTTTTAGGCCTTGAATTATCTTTTGAGTCCCTGAATTTACCCCTTGAAACGTTTCTAGGCCCTGAATTCTATCTTCAGACATTGACCCATTAAAACATTTCAAGATATGAATTGATATCTTCTAATAGTTTCTCTATGTTTCATACCACTTCTTTATTTTCAAACCCTATAAGAATCATATTATTATCTTTTGTCATGTAAAACCATATTTTAATGGAAATCTAGATCCATTTGGCTCCTCTCACTCATTTCCATACATTATTTTTATCCAATAAAAGATTAACAGACTATTAAATATTTGGGAAATAATTAATCATTTAAATTTTAAAGGTAATAAATCTTAATATTAAAAATAATGCATGAAATGTTACTATCATTTACCTATATATCATTTATATTTTATAGATTCAATTTTTTATACATTATATAACTAGTTTTTTTTATTATCTTTATTTTTGTTTTGGTTTTTCTTTTCTCCTTGTGGCATATGTGTTTATATATTTACACATGATTACTATAAAATTATATGCATGGAATCACGGTATTATTTATGTAATTTATTTAGATCATGTGTAATAAATTATTCTTCAATTATTATTGTGAATTATTGTACTAGAAAAGAAAATATTTTCATATGTTAGAGAACAATTGATTCTATATGTTTGTTGTAAATTTTTTATATTCCTTGTAAAAATTGGATTTTTCATTAAATTTTATAGAATATTTTTTTAATTATAAGTTTTTTTATTGGTTTTAAATAAACTGTCCATGATCGTGTTAAAAAAATTCAAACTCTATAATTCAAATGATGAATTTAATTCTCTAAGCGATGATAGTAAATTTCTTCACAAGTTGCTATTAGAATTTAATTCCTGACTCCACTATATATTGGTCTTGTTTGGGAGCTGCTTTCACCTTGGATGTATATTTTTTTTAATTAAATTTATTTTATGGATTTTTTAGTAGAATTTTTTGGTTGGAGTGATTATCTCAATATGGGGTGAATTGAGTGCCCAATAAAAATTTATGTTAAAACAAGTTTAAATAAAATCCCATGGTTTAATTAAAAATATCCCAATTAATCAAAATAGTAGATTGATATGAGTTTTAATATTTTAAAAGATTACTCAAAGCTTTATTAGTGCTCAGTTAGAATAATATGAAAACTATTTTAACTTTTGAAATCAATTTACTCAATCAAAACCTTATATAAACACTAGTTAAAACTAACTATCAAAGTAGTGGTTTTGTTTGCTGTTTAAATAAAAATAAAAGTAATGCTTTGAAATAGGACAAAAGAAAAAACACGACAAAATTAAAATAATAGGATCAATCTAAAATTGATACCTAATACCCTCCACTTATAAATCACTCACTTCCAAGAAGATTCTATAAATATAATCTTGATTAAAGACCTAGATCGATTATATACAATAGCTAA
Source organism: Viscum album (assembly GCA_963277665.1). Classification (NCBI taxonomy): domain Eukaryota; kingdom Viridiplantae; phylum Streptophyta; class Magnoliopsida; order Santalales; family Viscaceae; genus Viscum; species Viscum album. The sequence continues at coordinate 209,640,439 of OY728155.1, read as the reverse complement.
CTAACTACCTAGGCCATGAAGGGATCTCTTCCACAATAATCATGGGAATAAAATAAACACAAGAAACACATTTACCTCTTCCAAAAAACTGTGCGTAAAAAAATATAAAGAGAGTGAAGAATATATCCTGTATATTCCAGTTATATCATAGGAAACAATGTGCATTCAATAAATAGGGTAAACCACACACTCCTCGAATGTAAATGAAAAAAACATAAAGTGAAATTATAAAATATGTAGAAAAGATAAAGTTTCTCAGTTTTATGTTCTCTAAATATTAAGACTCCTTGGATATAGCTTGGAGAGAATCTTGGGTCGTTTATCTTAAAAACACAGTAAAACAGAGCATTGTAAGCTATCTTTTTTTGACTGATTAAAGGGAATCATATGTTTGATTCTCTCCAATATTCCATAGTAAATTGAAGGTAAGAATGCTTCATGTAAGGTTATTTAGAAAGTGACACACTTTATCATGTGTTAACACATGGCCATCATTCATGACACACATGCACGAGGGTGACTTATTTGAATATATAGCGTTGCAGGATGGAGAGATCATTCGAAGAACAATCATCCAGGTATCCTACATCCTTGTACTTAGCTGTGAAATAATCTTTAATGTTCCCTAAAATATTTTAAGAATAACCATTAAAAAAATCCTCATAATTAAATTCTATAATATAACCATTATAATTATTTAATACAAAAATCCTAAAACAGATACGGTGAGTAATTCTGGTGATGACTCATAACTGGCAGTGAGTCAAGCCAACGGTGAGTCAGGATGTTGGTAGGTTATCTAGTGGTAGGTTATCCTCAGTGGTGAATCATCTCATTAGTGACTCATCTCAATTTAAACTCATCTTAATGGTGACTCATCTCAATGGTAACTTGTATCAACGGTGACTCATATCAATGGTGACTCATCTGATGGTAGGGAAACCTCAATTTTGACTCCTTTCTGGAGGTAGGTAATCTGATGGTAGGTAATCCTCAATGGTGACTCCTTTCTATTAGTAGGTAATCGGATGGTAGGTCAGGTCTGATAGTGAGAAATTCTCAGTGGTGAGTCATTCCTAGTGGTGACTCGTCCTCAATAGTGATTCTTTTTTGGCGGTGACTCATCCTCAACGGTGAGTCTTTTTTAGCAGTGACTTGTCCCCAACATTGAGTCTTTTTTGGTGGTGACTCATCCTCAATGGTGAGTATTTTCTGGTGGTGGGTCTTCTCAACACTTAGCAAAAATTTATCCAAATTGACTTATATTATAAAATGTTATCATAAAATAGTGAAACCATTAAACACATAATTAACATGACTTATAATCATTAAAACAAGGAGGGTCCAACAATATCCCCTTTTTGATGATCACAAGTCATGTAATTTTATACACCATGTATAGAATAAACATTGTCTTAAAAATATATCTGCTTAAAAATTTTGAAACAAAAAGGTATTAAAGATATTAAGTAACAAATAGTATCAAAGATATGTATCAAAGATATGTACCAAAGATATGTATCAAAGATATGTATCAAATATATTTAAATAAATATGGTAGGAAAGGTATATATTAAATACATATGTAATCAAGGTATGATATCATGAAATGACATTAATGATAGTATCAAAGGATAACATTAACATAAATAAATTTATTCCATTATCATTCTCCCCCTTTTGGTATTATCAAGTAGTGAAAAGAAAAATAATAAATTAAAAGAATAAAAATATGAATAAGAATATAATTTCCATTTAAGGAAAAAAGTCTTTGTATTACATACAAAAAGAGATTAAAAAAGGCCATATAGAAATATTTATCAAAATCAAAAGTCAAATTTCAATGCTTCAAATCCTAGGTAGTTGGAATAATAGGTGCCTTTCTCTTTCCCTTATTAGAGGCAGAGGTCACGGTGGTAGAAGATGAGGAAACTGTGGTGGAAGTTGTAGGGACAATGGGTAGAGAAGGAGGGTATCAAATAATTATAGGCCTGATATGTTGGACAGTCTCTCTAGGATTCATACTGAATGTATAAAGATGAGTAAGTAAAGGTGTAGATATATATCAGGTAAAGACTACTTTGAAGAACTCTAGTTCAGTGGCTAGATGAGATAAATGTATATTTATAGGAATGGCCTCTTGAGACACTACTATGGTGCCAAACACATAGAGAAAAGGCTTTATCATATTTCTGAAGTCCATGGTGATATTGACTCCCCTATATGTGGAATTGAAATTTTTCTTTTTCTATTCCATAAACAAATTAATAATAGGGTTCATCACTTTTAACTTATTATCTTTCTCCTTGAAGTCTTATGTAACTAGAGGCATCTTGAGGTTTTCAGCAATGTACTTAAACTGCGAGTTGAGATCATTCTTAGTGTAGATCCTCGAAATTTAATACTTGATTGACTTTGAAATAGTCTCTATATTGGATATTACTTCATTGATTCATTCCCTAGATGTCTTATATACATTATCACTATTATGCCTAATCTTCCTCAAACTCTCCTGAGAGATATTAGGAACATCACTTGAAACAAATTGAATCACTTCCCTAACCACTGATCGGATTAGATCAACATCCAAGGAAGGAGTGAAAGGTGGAGAACTAAAAATATAAGGAATAAAATGAAATTAATCAAACCTTTCCAACAAGGTATCCATACTAGTAGTAAAAGAGGTCTACATCCCCTCCATCACTGATCTCAAAGACTCCAACTCACTAGAAAGTCTTTTGTTCTCTATTTCCACTTTTTGAATGCAATGCATCATCTTAGGATGGATGTGGTGTATCATAAGCTCAAACAAGTATATTTAATATCTCTCACTAATCTTAGTAAGATGAAATGCCCAATTTCTCAACATAATACCAAAATCAAATAGTTTCTTGTCTTTGAAGGAATCTGGGTCATCTCTGGATACACTATCAATGGGAAAGAAGTAGCAGAAGGTGTCACAGCAGTCTCTACTAGATTAGATCTAGTAGGCATGTCTGAATAAAATATATATATAACTCCCTTGAAGCATTTATATGATACACTATTGATCCCTTAGGATCCATCTCTACTCGAACTGGAATAGCGGGTTCACCATTCTTTGGTGGAATGTTGTCATCATCTAAGTTAGGGTAGTCCAGACCTAGCCTGACATGCCTTGGGTATATTTCCAATTATTTATGAGCTAGGTCCCCTAACCTAATAGAAAACATAATAGCAAGCTAAACAGCTATAGAATCAATAACCATATACTCATCAAATGTTTTCTCAACAAATCCAGGCTCAACAGATTCACCAATGGCAAGGTCAACATGATCTTTATCAGTAAGGTCAATATGATGACTAACAAGTATTGTGGATTCCTCCCCCTCAATAGATTCTCTCAACTCATCTTTAGTTTCTCTTTTAACATCTCAAACTAATATTGATCTCTCCTCAGACCTAGAAGAAACTAATAGGCCTATAGAATAAACAAGTTCCTGAGGCATTTCAACATCTTCATAACCAATATGTCCATCAGTACCATCATGATATGAACCACCATCACCCCGATCTCCTTCACTATATTCTTTATCCTTATCATCTCCTTACTCTTTATCAACATCTCCACTTCCTTCTTCATTACCATTTTCTTGTTTATTACCATTTTATTCTTCATTTTATTCTTCTTTATCGTCTCTATCAGAGACATAAATAAATTCTTTATAAGATTTGGAATAAGAACTTTTATATTGTTCTTATCCTGATTCTTCTGTTTCTTCTTCTTCACTTTTTTATCTAAAAAGAGTCTCTCTTACTAGGAGAGAACCAAGAGAACTGGATGGACCAAAATAGATAGTAGGAGGTCTCTTAGGAAAGTCAAGGTCACTACCCACATCAACTAAAAATTCTTCCTCATTACTAGAAGTAGTAGCCTCTTATTCTTATTGTTACTCATATGAATACAAAACCACCTCATCTGGATCCAATCCAGGATCCACAATATTATTTTTCCTTTTAAGGTGATAAATATTATTTAAATCCTCATAAATATTGTCAAAATAATCAACCCATTGCCTCTTCTAAGGGTTCTAATTAATTTTCATTCTTTTTCAAATGACTTTGGTCAAACAGAATCCTCCATAGTTCACCTCAGTTTCTTCTTCCCCATCAACTAAACCTTTGGCCTCTAGATTGGCCAAAATTAACTTAGGATAATTTAGGTAATTTAACATGGAATATATATTGAACATATCCATAATATGGACCATCAAATATCTACACAAGTTGATTTTATATCCCCTTTTCATAATGTATAGCAGGTATACATGTTGATATCGCATTACAATAAAATCACCTTTTCTCAAGCATAGCATGTGATGAATAAACTTGAACAGAAAATGAAACTCACCATCAATATTGATTGCAATTGGTCTTCTCAAAGTTCCATATTTTGTCAGCTCAGCTAAGGAATCCTCATATTTAAAATTATCACTATCATTTGTAATTGATCATTGATAATAATTTGAAACAACTTCATCAGTTACTTTTATAAATATAACCAATCGAATTGAAGAAAACACAACCTTATTCCCATTTATCCTGCATCGAACCCAGTCTTTATCTTCCCCAAATCTAAACTCCATGCTCTAATAAAACTGATGCAATAACCTAGGATAGAATGACCTCCCATTATTCAAGAACTATTCTAACCATACTTGGTCCCACATTACTCTAATCACCGACTATTTTATTGATAGATTCCAATCAACATTAAAATCTTTCTTAAGAACTGATGTTCTATTTGTGAGTTACGGGTTTCATAGATTGACTTTAAATATGCTTGGTTATTCTTTCTGCTTCTTCGAAGGATGTGACTCGTCGGAAGATGACACTACTTCTTACTTCACTCTAACCATTGAAAATGGTTTAGAATGTTTAGACAAGGTTAAGGGAAGGCTAATAGTTAGGATAGAAAGGTTCCCATAGATGGTTCATGGTAAGGTGTGAGGGATATAGGGTAGAAATTAGACTAAATGTCAATTTTATATCATTTAGGGATTCAAAAATTGAAAAAATAAAATAATATTTAAATCGTAAATAAATTAAATATTTAACCCATAAAATAAAAAAATTATCAATCAAAACTTAAATTCCAACAGTGTGTTGTTCCAATGGTAGGAGAACACAAATGGTGGGTAAACTCCAATGGTGGGTAAACTCCAATGGTGGGTAAACTCTAATGATGGGTAAATACCAACGATGGATAAAATCCAATGGTGGTTCAAAAAAATAATTTTAACTAAAATTAATCATTCCTAATTCATATTTTATGTAGTTCATTCTCTTAGGATTCAATGTATTAGTAAAAATATTAGCAAGATGATGTTCAGCTCTGATGTATTCGAGAGTTATGTATCCATTTTGAAAATCATTTTAAAAAGTGATGTATTACATCAATGTGTTTTTTTCTAGAGTGATACATGGGATTATTAGAAATTTTTATAGCACTTTTTTTCATAATTTATAATTGCATGTTGGAATTTATATCCATAGTCTAGTAGAGTGTGTTTCATTCACAAAATTTGAGCACAGTAGCTACCTAAAGCTATGTATTCAGCTTCAACAGTAGATAGTGTAATAGAATTTTACTTATTACTACACCAAGAAACTATATAATTTCCCAAAATATGACATGTTCTATAGGTTATTTTTATATCTAACTTACAACCACAAAAATCTATATCTAAATAAATAACTAAGTAAAACGATATTCCTCTAGGGTAGAACAATCCTTAATTGGTTGTATACTTGAGGTCTTTAAAAATTATTTTTATAGTAAGTGAGACACTTTTGTGTTTTCTTGAAAGTGAGCACACATACACAAACTAAACATAATGTTAGTGTAGCTATTAGTTAATAAGATAAGACTTCCAATCATACATCTGTAACTGGTTTGATCCACTGATTTCCTAGATTCATCAAGATCTAACTTACAGGTGGTACTCATAGGAGTGCCACTACTCTTAGTGGTATCCAAACTAAAATGTTTTAAAAATTATTTAGTATTTTTACTCTAATTTAAAATAATTACTTATTTATTTTAAAAAATATGAAAACCAAGAAAGAATTTCAGTTCACCCGTAAACTCATTTAAAACTCATTTTGCATCATTTTTTAAAAATCAATACCAAAAGAATTTTTTGAAGATCCAAAAATAATATCATCTATATAGATTTGAACAACTAAAACATCTTTTGAAATTCTTTTTATAAAAAGGGTAGGGTCAGTTATACCTTTTGAAAAATCTTTAGAAATTAGAAAAGAGTTGATCCTATCATACCAAGCTCTAGGAGATTCTTTTAAACCATATAAAGCATTTGTTAATTTGAAAACATAATTTGGAAAATTAGGATTTTGAAATCTATAGAATTATTCAACAAAAACATCCTCAACTATATACCCATTCAAGAATTCACTTTTAGCATCCATTTGATATAGTTTGAAATCTAGATGTGTTGCATAAGCTAGTAGTATTTTGATGGATTTAAGTCTGGCTACAGGTGAAAAGTTTTCTTTATATTCTATACCATATTCTTAACTATACCCTTGTGTAACTAGGCTTTCCTTGTTTCTTATTATTGTGATAGATTCATCAACCTTATTTATAAACACTTATTTAGTTCCTATATTCAAGGTGTATTTAGTTATATCAATAATTTCCCAAACCTTATTTCTTTCAAATTGGTTAATTTCACCTTTCATATCAATTACCAAGAATTCATCATTGATTGCATCATTGATGTTTTTAGGTTAAATATGTGACAAGATTTCTTGATGTTCAACCTAGGTTCTTAGAGAAGATCTATTATGTATACCTTTATCTAATTCTCCAACTATAGTATCTAAAGGATGGTATTTAATATTTCTAAAAAATATATAAAAATAAGGGGTAGTCACCTCATAGTCTTCTACAAGTTTTGGTTCAGGTTCTAGAAGTTCCTCGGAATTGGATTTTTTTTTTTTTTTGCATGTTTTACAGCAATATCAGTAGGTTTTTCATTTATGTTCAAAATGGATAAATTATCCTCAAGGTTTTATAAAGTATTTTTAGGCTTATTTGGGTCTATATCATCAAACTTAACATGGGAAAACTCTTCCATAATCTTGATTCTATTGTTAAACACTCTACAGAATTTACTAGATGTTGAATAACCAAGGAAAATTCCTTCATCACACTTGGGGGAAAACTTTTCAAGATTATCCTTAGTGTTAAGAATAAAGAATTTGCATCCAAAAACTCCAAAGCAATTAACCTTAGAGTTTCTATTATTCTAAAGTTCATAAGGGTTTTTCTCTTTAAGATAGGTCTAATTAAAACTCTATTAATTATATAACATGTTGTATTCAAAACCTCTACCAAAAAGTAGACAGTTAAATCATATTCATTAATAATTTTCTAGGATATCTATTGAAGTTTTATATTCCATATTTATAAAACTCCATTTTTCTATGGATTCATAGGAGCATAAAAGTTATGGTTATATCCATTTTGTGAGCAAAAAGACTAAAATTATTGATTTTCAAACTCACATCCATGGTCACTTCTTAAGGTATCAATCCTATGTCCACTTGGGTTTTTTAAAGATTTTTCATACTCGGTAAAGTGATAATAGGTTACACTTTTGTGAACTAAAAAATACTTAAGTATACTTAGAAAAGTAATCTACAAGGACATAAATATAGTGATTCCCATTTAGACTAGAAACTCTAGAGGGTTCAAAAAAATCCATGTGAACCAATTCTAGGGGTTGAGAAGTTGAAATTTATTTCTTTAATTTAAAATATATTTTATGTTGTTTGACTTTTTGACAGGGGTTACATACTTTATCAATTTTGAATTCAAGTTTAGGTAGATATTTAACTAACCCTTTCCTAGTAATCTTTCTAAGAGAGTGAATATTACATTGTCCTAGTATCCTATTACAAATCCAAGATTCTCTATGGAAGGCACCTAAGCAAGAAACATTTTTTTAAATTAAATAACCAAGATTAATAGAATACACATTTTCATTTCTTAAATTAGTAACAATAAATAATTTTTATAATAAAAAACATTACAAGAATTGTTTTCAAATTTTACATTAAAACCATCATCACATAGTTGTGAGATTCTAAGCATATTTTATTTTTAACCATCAATAAATAATACTTTAGAAATTAAAATTGAGTTATAGTTAATGATTTGGAGAAGGATAATTATTTTTCCTTTATATTTGTCACCAAAGGTGACATGACCACCATTAAATTTTATCAGGTTTTTGTAGCTTGATTAATATCATGTCATATGTCTAGAATATTCGTTGTCCAGATACCATAGACTTCTATTGGATCTCTTCAAGAAATTCCCCTACAAAACAATTTTATACCAAAAATGATTTTGGTACCCATAATCTCTTGGTTCCATAAATGTTAGTAATTAGATCTTTAGGAACCCATATTTTCTTGATGGGTTTCCTATAAGAAGATTGTAAACTTTTGAAATAAAAACTTTATCTAATTAAGTTGAATAATAACTAGCATTGGAATTTAAAAAATTGGATTTTGGAACAAAAGTTCTCTTGACTACTATCCTATGTCCTAGTTGATAACATAATCCAATAATATACTTAGGTTCAATTTTTTTCCTAGTATTTAAGTGAGAGTTTCTACACTATTAGTGAATCTCTCTAAGTCTTTCTTTAATTTCCCATTTTACAATATTAATTCATTATTTTCTTTCAACAATTAAGCATTCTTCTCTCTTTCTATATAAAAATAAAATTTAATATTAATAGATAAAGAATGTTGTTTATTTAGAATTTTGTATTTATCTTTCAGCTCATTAAAGGTATCCTCAAGTATATTGAAAAATTCAAATATTTCCTATTTTGAAATATAATTATCATTTTGATAATTATGTTCATCTTCGGAATGATTTGAATTATATACATGAGATACAATAGGTGGCTTGGATATGTTTTTCATGAAGAACATATTTTCTCTATCATACTTTTCTTCATGAGTTGAGTCTAAGTCACTGAAGTTGTCCTCATATGCACTCCATGTGGATTTCATTGATTTATTATATTCTATATCCTTATTATCATGCTTATTTTTGTACTTTAACTTGGGAAAGTTATCCTTAACATGTCCTTTTCTCTTGTACTCATAACAGGTAATTTCATTTGAATTATCATCTCGTTTCCAGTCTTTCTTCCAATTCCCTCTATTATCATACTTTATCTTATAACTTTGTTTTTTAAATAATTTCTTCTTCTTATATAATTTATTAAACCTTCTATACAAATGGGTAATTTCTTCATCATTGTTGGCTGGTGATTCCTAATCACTGAAGCTTTCAGCTTGTAATTTTTACTTTTCTTTTTATTTTCATGTAGTGGTTTTGAATGCTAAATATTTCCTCTTAGGTTCATCCCCCTCTTCACAATTAACTTTCATATCTTCCTCATACATCATAATCTTTCCTATTAACTCCTTAACATATATTTTTCTGATATCATATGATTCTTGTATGAAAACTGATGTTCCCCGCCTCGCTCTGGAATACATATTATCAGTTACATATTTTGATATTTGTCTGAAACTAGATTTCCCAAGGAGATCGTGGTATTCAATGTATAATTAATCTTTAGATATATATCAAAAATCATCTCAACAGGTTTCAACTTTAATGTATCATATTTAATTATATAAGTATTTGATCTCATTTTCTTCACATTAGTTGTTCATTCATGAGAAATAGCTAATGTGTCCCAAATTTCATATGCAGTTTTACAAGAAGAGGTCCTATTAAACTCTTAAACACCTAAATTATAGTAAATATCATTCATGGATTTGAAATTATTGTTATAGGAAATTTTATAAGCATTTTCCCATATATCTCTAACAATTGCAGTTAATTCATATTTATCCTCTATAGCATACTATATTTCAAAACTCATACTTTCAATATGAATTTTCATCTTTATTTTCCAATGATCATAATTATTTCCATTAAATAAAGGTGGTATTATGGTATCAAAACCTTCTTGTCTACTATCCATTTAAAGGACTCTATTTAGAATTGACAGAAATTTCATATCCTTAAAACACAACTAAAATGGAAATTGAAATGATTTTAAAACCTTTGATATAAAATGTTGGTCAAAGTGATAATCTCAAGAGTGGGGTGAATTGAGTACCCAATTAAATTTTTTATCAAAATAATTTTAAATAAAATTCTCTAATTTAATTAAAAAATATCATAGTTAATCAAAACAACATGTCGATATAAGTTCTAATCTTTTAAAAGATTCCTAAAAGCTTGATTATTTCTCAGATGGAATAATATGAAAACTATTTTAACTTTTTAAATAAATTGACTCAATAAAAACCTTATATAAACACTAGTTAAGACTAACTATCAAAGTAGTGGAGTTTTTTTCAGTTTAGAACAAATTTAAAATAATGCCTTTAAATGAAACAAAACAAAACAAAAGGTGGAATTAAAATAATAGGTTTAGTCTCAAGCTGATACCTAATCCCATACACTTAGAAATAACCTTTTTCCAAGAAAATTATATAAATATAATATTTATCCACAACTTGGATCAGGTATATACAACAATTAACCAACTATCCAGGCCATGCAAGGACCTTTTTCACAATAATCATGAGAATAAAATAAACAGAGGCCATAAAGGGACCTCTTCCATAACACTATGGATAAAAAATGTAAATAGAGTGAATAATATATCTTGTATATTACATTTATAGTTAATAATAAATTCTACGTTCAATAAATAGGGTAAACCACACACTGCTCGAATGTAAATGAAACAAACAGAGAGAGAAAATATAAAAGATGTAGAAAAGATAGAGTTGATCAGTCTGGTGTTCTATGAAGCCTGAGACTCCTTAGATGTATCTTGAAGAGGATCTCGAGTTTTTTCTCTAAAAATCATAGTAAAACAAAGCATCATAATCTCTCTTTGTTCTCACTCTTTGAAGGGAATCATATGTTTGTTGTGCTCCACTCTTTCACAGTCGCTTGTAGGTAAGAATTCTGTGGGTAAGGTTCTATATTAAGTGGAACACTTGATCATGTGTTCGTGCATGGCTATAATTAATTCCACGTGCTCATGAGGGTTACTTCATTGAATATATAAAGATTATGGCATCTCACCTTTATATTACATAACTTTTCATTACATTTTACAAACAAAGGATCTTTAAAGTCTAGTGTCTTGGAAATCAGGAACATAAAACAGAAAAACAATATAAAACATTATTCTAATCCACTTGTAAGGCTTCATAATAAGTTCATACTAAGTACAATTGCTTCATCTCATAAACTGGAGACATACATCAAAGGAAAAGGTGACCAGAAGGCCCAGTAAGGAAATCAAGGGAATCGGTTTACTTGTGATATCAATAAGAACTTGATGAAAACCACAAGACATGAGCAACGAAAAAAGTGGAATATTATAATAAAAATAACATAAATCAAAACTTGAATATTTGGCTACAGCATTTAATTTATACATTCAAGAACATATCACCAAGTTTCATTCCCAAGGTGTCATAAAAACATTACCAAGGTTATTTACCAAGGTATCATGAAACTTGTCATCTCTAGAGATTAATTCTTTACCCAATGCATTGGAGAGCTATCAAGGTGCACCATTAATATGTCTTTATTTTCATTTGATACACATATATCATAATCAAACATTTTATAAATAACCCAAATAGAATCAATCAAATGGGTTTCATATCAAAATCGTGACGTTTAAAAAGTACTTAAAAATAAGATCATTATGTCATTTATAACCCATGGAAAGAGAGTGAGGGTTATATGTATGTCAATTACAGAATAAAATAGATCAATTTTATGTATTGATGAATACCCCTATAAAAGAAAATAGATTTTGGTATCCACATAAATAATACAAGAGAATTTCTTGAGAAAAAGAGAGATATTTTGAGACGAAAATTCTGCAGCATAACGGCTACATAACATCATTTTAGAAAACATTAAAAAGAGATGGGACAAGGGTCAAAAACTAATGAATAATTCATAATACAGTATGTTTAAATAATAATATCATGGTATGGATATTTTAATGACATACCACATGAAAAGGAAACATGAAAGAAAAGAGAAGATGTTATTTCTTTTACAAAAAATTCGGCAGCCTAACGACATCGCTTAAAAATTCAGAAAATAAATTAATGATAGGGTAAAGGGTATCTAATTATTTGGACATGAAATATACAGTAATAATAATATAAAATAACATACCCCCATATAAGAATATGGAAACTATAAGACATAACATAAAGGAAATCATGACTAAAAAGAGGAGGGTGAAAGGTTCCCTTACCCTGAAGAGTATCTTTGAAAGCTCGAAGTTTGGGATCTTGGGGGGATTGAGGGCACCTTGGGAGGACTCCTTTGGAGGTAGAAAGACCATATCTTTGTTGAGGAGGATTTTGGAATGAAATTAATTAGGTAATGGCTTGGTATTTATAGAAAATGTGATGGAATATTTAATTAATTTCCAAGGGACACCTCATCGGTGGTATTTGCAAAACCGTGGGCTTGCCCATGGTATTTTCCCATGGTATTGTCCAATTGGAACACCTCATAGAATATATAACTATTAAAAAGTTGACTAGATTTATTACATAATGATTAAATCATCAATGATGTCATTAAACACCCCAGACTCAAAACTGTATTTTTACTATTCACCGAAAATTCAATTGTTTCAGAAAAATCCCAAAAATTTACCCTTACCTAAAATCGATGCTCTGAATTCAAAAATGAACTCCATTTTATGAAAATAATTTCCTAAATATTTTTAATTTATTTTTTAAATAAAACCATTATTTATTCCAAATAAACAACTTTAAATTTATAACTCGTTTTGTAACACCTTGAAAAAGTAATCAAGGTCCCATAAAATCATCGTATAACCATAAGACAATAAAGTAACAATTTATGATTAAATTTTATTAAAATAAATTTTTATTTTAAATTATAAAATTAATTATAAAATTGTAATTAAAATATTTATGACATACAAAAATACCAATACTTATATTATGACCATTTTTCACTTTTAAGATGTCTAAATTATATTTATACACTCATGGGTGAAGTTTCTATTTTTTGGGCTGATTTTCTATTCATTACTATTAATTACTATTCATAAGGGTATATTAATATTCACCAAAAATTAAGTCGATCTTAGTAGAATCTAAATTTCTTACTGGTCACAATTTTAGAAGACCATTTTCTGAAAATCATTTCACATTATTAGTTATTTAAAGTTTACAAAAATATTTTAAAATACCCATTTTTTCAAAATTCATCAATAATATGGAACTTCATCTTACATTTATACGAACATTTGAAATTCACAAATTTAACATAATTAGAAATAACAATTTTATTTATCCAAAAGGATTACACAATGTAACTAAGGTCTCATTACATATCCCCTTATAACACTTGCATAAGACCTAAGTGTAAGGTGTGCTATGTTGATAGAATCTTGGGGTGGCTCAGACAACATTTAATGAGTGGTGATTTCTATCAGCTTGGACTTCTCCCTTAGGTGATTCCATTCAAGCTTCACATGTTGAATCTCAGCTTGGGCTTGGTCCAGAGCAAAGCCCAAAGATGCTACCTCCTTCCCAAGCTCTGACAGATGGGCTTCGTACGGCCTGAGTCTACTGGATGAGGCCATCGACTCTTCTTTCTGTATTAATTAACCAAGATCACTTGTATTTATAAACAATAATTATAATTTAAAGAGTTTATTTTCCAATTATCATATTGACCAACGTTCATATAACAGTCGAAACCCAACGGTATCACTTCATTAATTAAAGGATATAGTTTTGTGGAGTATAAAATGGAATAGTACACAAATTTAGGAAACAAATATTATTAAAAATTTTGGTTTGTTACATTACTCCCCCCTTAATAAATTTAATCCCCAAAATTTTAACTCATACCCTCAGAAGAGAAAAGGTGTGGGTATTTCTGCCTCATAGACTCCTCTAGTTCCTACGTGGCTTCTTCACATTTGTGGTTCCTCCACAACACCTTAACAAGGTGGGTAGTCTAGTTGCATAGAACCTTGTCTCTACGATCCAAGATCTCCACCGGTTGTTCCTCATAAGATAGGTCATGTTCCAGTTGTACCACCTCTGGATTTAGTACGTGTGAAGGGTCAGGTATGTACTTACTCAAGAGGGATACATGGAATACATCATGAACTTTTGCTAGATTTGGAGGAAGTGAAAGTCGATAGGCCACTGATCCTACGTGATCAAGGATTTCATAGGGGACAATTTACCTAGGGCTGAGCTTCCCTTTTTTTACAAACCTCAGGACTCTCTTCCAAGGTGAAATTCAAAGAAATACTTTGTCACCAATATCAAACTTCAAGTCCCTTCAATGGTTATCAGCATAGTTCTTTTTCCGGCTTTGAGCAACCTTAATGTGTTGTTGGATGGAATGGACTTTTTCTGTCATCTCTTGCACAAGATCAGGCCCAAGAAGCTTTCTCTCACCAACTTCATGCCAACAAGTAGGATTTCTACACCACTTACCATATAGAGCTTCATAGGGTTCCATTTGAATGCTCGAGTGGATGTTTTTGTTGTAAGAGAACTCAACTAAAGGGAGATGTTGATCCCATCCACCTTTAAATTTCATTGAGCATGTTCTCATCATATCCTCGAGTGTTTGAATAGTCCTTTCAGATTGTCCATCAGTTTGGGGGTGATTATCCGTACTGAAATTCAATTCAGTGCTCAGAGCATGTTGAAGACTTATCTAGAATTTTGATGTGAATCTTGAATCACAATCAGATACGATAGAAAGTGGAACTCCATGCAACCTTACCACTTCCTTCATGTAAATCCTAGTAAGTTGATCAAGAGAGAAATCTTACCGAATAGAGATAAAATGGGCAGTCTTTGTGAGATGGTCCACAATAACCCATATCACATTGTTTCCCTTGGAAGTTCTCAGGATACCAATGACGAATTCCATAGTGATATTGTCCCACTTCCATGCTGGTATGGGTAGCGGTTTCAATACCCCTTTAATAATTTTTCGCTCTGCCTTTACTTGCTAACATACCTGGAACATTGAAGTATAGTCAGCAATCTCCCTTTTCATATTATCCCACCAATAATGATCATGAAGGTCCCTATACATTTTTGTGCTTCCAGGATGTATAGATAAAGTAGAGCTATGAACTTCATCCATCAGCTCATTCTTTATTCCCGAAATAGATGGAACACATAGTCTTGTATGAAATTTCCGTACACCTTCTTTATCAATATTGAACTCATGAAACTTCCCATCCTTCATAGCCTCAAACTTCTTCTCTAACAAAGGATCTTCTTTCTGAGCTTTGTTGATCTTCTCTAGTAATGACGGTTGAGAAATCATTTGGTTTAGTGTTGATAATGTCCCATCCCTTATAATTCCCATGTCCATCTTTACTAGTTCATTGATCAAAGGATCTCTTTGAATCCTCATCATGGAAAGAACAAATGGGTTTTTCCTTCTTAATGCATCAGCGACTTTGTTTGCTCTTCCGGGATGATAATGAATTGAAAAATCATAGTCTTTGAGAAGTTCCAACTATCTCTTCTACCTCATGTTCAATTTCTTTTATGTTTAAATATACTTAAAACTTTGATGGTATGTGTATATATCACATTTATCCCCATAAAGATAGTGCCTCCATATCTTTAGATAAAAAATGATCGCAGGAAGCTCCAGATCATGTGTAGGATAGTTATGATCATGAGTCTTCAACTATCGAGATGCATAATCAATGACTTTGTCATTTTGTATGAGGATTCACCCAAGACCTTTTAGAGTTGCATCACTAAAAATAACGAATCCTTCTCCAATTGAGGGTAGAGTTAACATGGGTGTAGTAAAAAAATCTCTTCTTCAGCACTTGGAAACATTCCTCACACTCCTTTGTCCAGATGAACTTGACCCCTTTTGAGTTAACTTGGTTAATGGATTAGAAATTCATGAAAAGTTCTTCACAAACCTCCTATAATATCCACTTAAACTAAGGAAACTATGAATCCCAGTTATTTTTGTAGGTTGAGACCACTCCTCTACAACTTTTGTCTTTGCAGGGTCAACTGTGATTCCTTCATTGGTAACAATGTGCCCCAAGAAAGAAACTTTCTATAACCAGATTTCACATTTTCTGAACTTCCCAAAAATCCTCTCCTTCCATAGAGTTTGAAAAATAACCCTTAGATGGTCCTCATGCTTCTCGTGACTTTTGGAATATATCATAATATCATCAATAAAAACTACCACAAAGTTATCAAGGTAGTCCTTAAAGACTCTATTCATCAAATACATAAAAATAGTAGGTGTGTTAGTCAGCCCAAAGGGAATAACAACAAACTCATAATGCACATATCTTGATTGGAAGGCAGTTTTTGGAATATCTTATTTATTCACCTCAATTGATGATAACCAGATCGAAGATCAATCTTAGAGAATAATTGAGTCGTACAAAGTTGGTAAAATAAGTCATCAATTCTTGGAAGAGGGTATTTGTTCTTTACTGTGATCCTGTTCAGTTCTCTATAATCAATATGTAGCCACATCGATCCATCATTCTTCTTCATAAAGAGAATAGGTGCTTCCCAAGGATACACACTCGGTCGGATAAACCCCCTATCCAAAATATTTTGGAGTTGTTTCTTTAATTCTTCTAGATCCACATTTTCCATCCTATATGGGGTTTTAGATATTGGATGAGGCTCAAGTACAAGTTCAATGGAGAACTCTGCCTCTCATTCTGGGGGAGGTTCGGGTAACTCCTGAGGAAATACGTCAAAATATTCCTGGACGATGGGTACATTTTCTATCCTCAAACTCTCATTTCCTTATTCTTCTTCACTGATCAACTCCATAAATAAGGATATAGGAGGTTCTTCTAGACAAAGATCAGGTTGAGATATCTCTCCTTGGAAGATAACTGTAGGTTTTCTATTAAAGACTACTGATATTTTCTTGCTTCTGCATTTGATCCTAGCATCATACTTTGAGAGCCAGTCCATCCCTAATATAATGTCAAATTTCAGCATGGGAATGACTACTAGATTTTTGATAAGATTGTGCTCACTAAAGTAAATATTAGAGTTTCTAAACACTGACGATGCTTTGATAATTCCACTAGGAATCTTGACTGATAACTCTACTTTTCACAAATCGGGGGTTGATTCTAATTTATTTGAAAACTTGGAGGAAATAAAGGAATGTGTAGAACCATAATCAAACAAAGTACTTGATAACTTTGAGAGAACAACAAGATTACCTTCCACCACATCATTTGGTGCTTCAAATTCGGCCATAGTGATTGTAAAAGTATGACCTTGTTCCCTTGGTCATTGCTGAGGCTGGTGATGATTCCCCTCCACTGCCCTCGGATTTGGACAGTGGTTGGAAAAGTGCCCAAGTTGTCCA
Source organism: Viscum album (assembly GCA_963277665.1). NCBI lineage: Eukaryota > Viridiplantae > Streptophyta > Magnoliopsida > Santalales > Viscaceae > Viscum > Viscum album. Next base: position 209,622,882 of record OY728155.1, on the reverse strand, counting down.
CACTTATAGAGTAGGACATCAGGTAGGGCATGCACCATCTCCCCTTTTTTGTTAGTGTTGGGAAGTTGTGGATTCACCTCACTACGTCAATTTCGCGCAATATGGTCATCTCTACCACACTTGTAGCACTTCCTGATCTCGAGCAGGCAGTTCCCCAAATGTTTCTTCACACATTTATTACATGTAGTATGTTGTACTTGTTTGCCTCCTCTTCCCTAATCGAAGCTCCTCCATAATCTTGGCTCCATTGATCTTTTTTTTGTTGGATTTATGAGACCATTGTGTCTCACCAAACTTCAGTTTTACTTTCATCACACTTCGCACGATCTCCTCATAGCTATCATAATCTCGGTTGACTAGATTCTTCCGCAGATGAGGTCTCAGTCCACCAAATAATCTATCAACCTTAACATTTGTATCCAAGAAAAGCTAGAGTTGTAACGTGAAAGCCTTGTGAATTTCATCTCATAGCTTCCCACAAATTCATTCTCCTTCTACTTCAGCTCGAGAAACTCTGTCTCTATTCTTGTTCTCATCGATCGAGGGAAATGCTTGTTAAGGAATATCCCTCTGAACTCTTCCCACTCCATAGCTTCAAATTCCACTCTTGGCCTTGTGTTTTTAATCGGTTCCCACCACTGATCAGCTTCTCTCTCTAAGAGATAAACAGCCAAGGTAACCTTATTTTTTTCAGAATAGCAAAGCACAAAAAATATATTCTCGATAGAGCTGATCCACTATTCATAAATCAATGGGTCGATAGATCCAATGAAGGTTGGTGGTCATTGATTCATAAAGGATTCAACAGAAATTTATTCCCTTTGTGGTGTGATCAGTCTCTTAGCTTGATTCAAGTTATTTCTCATAACTTGAGTCAGTTGGTTCATCATTCTCATTAATGTTTCCATTCCGACTTCCATTAGAGGTTCGTCGGTGCATGGTCCATTGCGGTCACCATTTTCACAGTTCCTCTTATTTCTCACCATTTTTTAAAAGAATAAAACCTTAGTGATAAACTTATTTGATTTACGAATCTTTTAACCATAAAGGATTTTATTTCTTAAAACTTCATGCTTTAAACAATTACATTTCTCTATAAATCCTTCATAATGATTCATAAAAAGCTTATGATTAACTAAACATATCCCCCGAGAGTGTCATAACCAAGGGTATAGCAAGGCCTATTGTCATGTACCAGGATACCCTGAGTCAAGCTCGAAACTCCTTGTCAGATTTTTCACTCCTAGGTACATCTGTGTGAGAGCCACCTCTACCTACTTGTATCCAGACAAGGATGTATTTGCTTGATAAACCACTTACTCAATACTCACCAAAATATCGGAAAGTTTTCCTATATTTAAAATTTTCTATAGGATTATTCATAAAGTTTTTAAAGCCTAATTTATATAAATAACTAAACTTTCCTCTGATACCAACTATGTCATCTCGCCTTTATATTACATAACTTTTCATTACATTTTACAAATAGATGATCTTTAAAGTCTAGTGTCTTGGAAATCAGGAATATAAAACATGAAAACAATATAAAACATTCTTCTAATACACATGTAAGGCTTCATCAAAAGTTCATCCTAAGTACAATTGTTTCATATCATAACTTGGAGACATGCATCAAAGGAAAGGGTGATCAGAAGGCCCAGTAAGGATATCAAGGGAATCAGTTTACTTGTGATATCAATAAGAACTTGATGAAAACCACATGACAAGAGAAACGGAAAAAAGAGGCATATCATAATAAAAATAACATGAATCACAATTTGAATATGTGTCTATAATATTTAATCTAGACATTCATGAACATATCACCAAGGTTCATTCCCAAGGTGTCATAAAAACATTACTAAGGTTATTCAACAAGGTATTGTGAAACTTATCATCTCTAGAGATTGATTCTTTACCCAATGCATTGGAGCGCTATCAGATTGAACCCTTAATATGTCTTTATTTTCATGTGATCTACATATATCATAATCAAACATTTCATAAATAACCCAAATAGAATCAAAGAAATGGGTTTCATGTCAAAATCGTGACGTTTAAAAAGTACTTAAAAATAAGATCATTAGGTCATTTATAACCCATGGAAAGAGAGTGAGGGTTATATGTATGTCAATTACATAATTAAATAGATCAATTTTATGTATTTATGAATACCCCAGGAAAATAAAATACATTTGGGTGTCCACATAAATAATACAAGATAATTTCTTGAGAAAAAGTGAGAGATTTTGAGACGAAAATTCTACAACATAACGACTACATAACATCGTTTCAGAAAACATTAAAAAGAGAGGGGACAAGGGTCAACCACTAATAAATAATTAATAATACAGTATGGGTACATAATAAGATCATGGTATGGATATTTTAATGACATACCACATGAAAAGGAAACATGAAATAAAAGAGAAGATGTTATTTCTTTTACGAAAAATTCGGCAGCCTAACGGCGTCGCTTAAAAATTCAGAAAATAAATTGATGACAGTGTAAAGGGTCTATCATAATTTGGAAATGAAATGGATAGTAATAAAAATATATAAGAACATACCCCCACATAAGAATATGGAAACTAGAAGACATAACATAAAGGAAATCATGACTAAAAAGAGGAGGGTGAAAGGGTCCCTTACCTTGAAGAGTATCTTTGAAAGCTCGAAGGTTGAGGCCTTGGGGGGTTGAGGGAACCTTGGGAGGACTCCTTGGGAGGTAGAAAGACCATAGATTCATTGAGTAGGATTTTTGAATGAAATGAATGAGTTAATGGCTAGGTATTTATAGTAAATGTGATGGAATATTTAATTAATTTCCAAGGGACACCTCATCGGTGGTATTTGCAAAACTATGGGCTTGCCTGTGGTATTTTCCCATGGTATTTTCCACTTGGGAAAACTCATAGAATATATAACTATTCACAATTTTACTATATTTATTACATCATGATTACATCATCAATGATGTCATTAAACACCCCAAACTCAAAACTATATTTTTACTATTCACTGAAAATTCAACTATTTCAAAAAAATCCCAAAAATTTACCCTAACCTAAAATCGATGCTCTGAATTCAAAAATGAACTCCATTTTATGAAAATATTTTTCTAAATATTTTTAATTTAATTTTTAAATAAAATCATTATTTATTCCAAATAAAAAACTTTAAATCTATAACTTGTTTTGTAACACCTTGAAAAAGTAATCAAGGTCCCATAAAATTATCTTATAACCATAAGATAATAAAGTAACAATTTATGATTACATTTTATGAAAATACATTTTAATTTTAAATTATTAAATTAATTATAAAATTTTAATTAAAATATTTATGACATACAAAAATACCAATACTTATATTATGACCATTTTTCACTTTTAAGATGTCAAAATTATATTTATACATTCATGGGTGAAGATTCTATTTTTTTGGATGATTTACTATTCATACTATTCATAAGGGTATATTACTATTCATATTTTACTATTCACCAAAAATTAATTTGATCTTATTAGACTCTAAATTTCTTACTGGTCACAATTTTAGAAGACCATTTTATGAAAATCATTTCACATTATTAATTATTTAATGTTTACAAAAATATTTTAAAATACCCCTTTTTCCAAAATTCATCAATAATATGGAACTTCGTCCTACATTTATCCGGACATTTGAAATTCACAAATTTAACATAATAAGAAATAACAATTTTATTTATACAAAAGGATTACACAATGTAACAAAGGTCTCATTACATATCCCCTTATAACACCTGCATAGGATCTAAGTGTACGGTGTGCTGTGGTGATAGAATCTTGGGGCGGCTCAGAAAACATTGCCCGAGTGGTGATTTCTATGAGCTTGAACTTCTCCCTTAGGCGATTCCATTCAAGCTTCACATGTTGAAGCTCATCTTGGGCTTGGTCCAGAGCAAAGGCCAAAGATGATACCTCCTTCCCAAGCTCTAACGGATGGGCTTCGTACGGCCTGAGTCTACTAGATGAGGCCATCGACTCTTCTTTCTGTATTAATTAACCAAGATCACTTGTATTTATAAACAATAATTATAATGTTAAGAGTTTATTTTATAATGGTCATATTGACCAATGTTCATATAACAATCGAAACCCAATGGTATCACTTCATTAATTATGGAATATAGTTTTGTGGAGTATAAAAGTAAATAACACACAAATTTAGGAAACAAATATTATTAAAAAAATTGGGTCATTACAAAGATGCAGGATAGAGAGACCATTTGAGGAACAATCATCCAGGTATCCCGCATCATCATACTTAGCTCTGACATACTCTTTGATGTTCCCTGAAATAGTTTAATAATTAAAATTAAAATAATACTCAGCATTAAATTCAATAATATAGTCGTTAGAAGTATTAATTCAAAAATCCTCGAATAATGGCGGTGAGTCATTCTGGTAGTGACTCATGTCTGGTGGTGATTTAGACCAACAGTGATTTAGGATGACGGTAGGTTATATAGTGGTGGTTCATCCTTAGTAGTGACTCATCTCAGCGGTGACTTGTCTCAACAGTGACTTGTCACAATAGTGACTCGTCTCAGCAGTGAATCATCTCAACGGTGACTCATCTGATGGTAGGTTATCCTCAGTGGTGACTCCTTTTTTGTGGTTGGTAATCAAACGGTAGGTCATCCTCAACAATAACTCATTTCTAGTGGTAGGTAATCTGACGGTAGTTAAGGTCTGTCGGTGAGACATTCTCAGTGGTGATTCATTCTGGATGGTGACTCATCCTCAATGGTGAGACTTTTCTGGTGGTGACTCTTCCTCATTGGTAACTCTTTTATGGAGGTGACTCATCCTCAATGGTGATTCTTTTCTACTGGTGGGTATTTTCAAAACTTATCCAAACTTTTTCTTAATTTCCTTATATTATAAAATTTTACATAAAATAGTGAAACTATTAAACACATAATTAACATGATTTGTGAAATTTAAAACAAAGAGGGGACAAAAAATTATATGTAGGCTTAGTTTTCATATGTATCATGAAGTGTATGTCAAAAAAAATTCAAGTTTTTTTGACATGTATTAAATTTTTTATATTAAAGAAATGTTAAATTTATTATTTTTATTAATTTATTTATGAAATGTAGGAGTTAATGACACATGAATTCATGTTTTCATTTGATTAGGATGACCAAAAACCATTTTTAGGGTTTTAAAACACTAAAACATGTGTGTAAAAATAAAAACCATAGAAAACAATATCATATTATCATAAAATCATAAGGAACCTGTTTTTAAATTATTTATGTCATGCATGAGTAGAAGGCATGTCAATCAGATGTGTGGTGGCATAGGCTGATCAAATAAGCAGTTTTAAAAGATTTTACTGTCTTAAAAAGCATGTTGTGTGGTGTCAAAACCAATAAAAAGGCCTCTAATTGTCATTAAATCATAGGAAAACAATTATAGATTGATTTGTGAAAATATAGGAACTGACATCTCATCAATATGAGTTATCGTTTACTTGAGATGGTCAAAAACACCCTTTTAGTGTTTTAAAACACTAAAACATGCATGTAATGATCAAACCCATAGAAAACAACCTCATATTGATGATAAATCATAGGAAAACTATCTTGGAATTATTTTTTACATGTATAAGCATACTACATGTCAAAAAGATGTGTAGTGTTCGCGAACTAAATTAATAAACAACTCTTAAAGAATTGATAGTCTTTAAAAACATGTGACGGGGGGGTTAAGACCAAGAAAATGAAATCATATTGTCATGAAATAATTGGAAAACAACCATGTAATGAGTTTTGAAATGTAGTAACTAACCGTGTGTCAATTCAAGTTATTATTTTCCCAAGATGACTAAAAATTCCTTTTAGTGTTTTAAACCACTAAAACATTCATGTAATGGTGAAAACCATATAAAATGACCTCAGATTAACATGAAATCATAGGAAAACTATCTTTTTATTATTTTTGATATGTACAAGTATATAAAACATCAATTCAATATGCGGTGTTCTCAAATCTACTGAATAAACAATTCTTAAAGAATTGATAATTTTTAATAGCATACACAATGAGGTAAAAACCAAGAAAATGACCTCTAATTTCCATAAATTCATAAGAAAACAACCATATATTGATTTTTGAAATGTAGGGATGGGAAGTTCTTCAATATGAGTTATCATCTTCCTGGGATGACCAAAAATGATTTTTAGTGTTTTATAGCACCAAAACATGCATGCAACAGTCAAAACCATAGAAAATGACCTTGAATTGATGCGAAGTCATAGGAAAAATGACTTAGAATTATTTTTTATATATATGATGGAATTTCAATCATACATGTGGTGCGTTCAAACTAAAAGAATAGGTTTTTCTTAAATAATTGGCGGTCTTTAAAAACATGCATCAGGGGATCAAAACTTATCAAACAGCCTCTGATTGCTTTGAAATCATAGGACAACAACCATAGAATAATTTTTGAAATATAGGGACTTAAAGACAATCAATCAGAGTTTTTGTTTTCTTAGGATGTCTGAAAATTTATTTTAGTGTTTTAAAATACTAAAATGTTCATGTAAAGGTAAAAATCATAGAAAAAACCTCATATTGACATGAAATCATAGAAAAATTGTCTTGTAATTATTTTAATGTGTACGAGTAGGAAAAACATCAATCTGATGTGTGGTGTGCTTAGATTTTCTGAATAAGCAGATCTTAAAGAAATAAAATTCTTTAAAAATATGCTCCAGGGGGTCAAAACAAAGTAATTGGCCTTTGATTATTGTGAAATAGTAGGAAAAAAATAAATAATTATTTTTGAAAAAAACTAATTTATAATGCATCAATTTGAATTTTCATTTTCTTGAGATGGCCAAAAAGTTCTTTTAGTGTTTTAAAACACTAAAATATGCACATAATGGGAAAAATTGTATCAAACGGGCAAATATTGACATTAAATCATAAGAAAACTATATTGGAATTATTTTTTACATTTAAAGGTAGATGTAACATTAATCTGAGGTGCGATGTGCTCGGATTTACTGAGTAAGAAGTTCTACAATAATTTTCAGTCATTAAAAACGTGTGATAGGGAGTTAAAACCAAGAAAACATCCTCCAATTGTTATGAAATCATAATGAAACAACCATGGAATTATTTTTGAAATGTAAGAACTTATAGAGTTCTGATCCAAGTTTTCATTTTCCCCAGATCACTAACATACCCTTTTAGTGTTTTAAAGAAATAAAACATGTTTGTGATGGTCAAAATCAAATAAAATGATCTCATATTGATTTAAAATCAAAGGAAAACTATGTTTGAATTATTTTTTATGTGTATGAGTAGACAGAATGTCAATCTTACATGAGGTGTTCTTGAACTGACTGAATAAGCAGTTCTTCAAGAATTGATAGTCTTTAAAAATGTACGTGAGGGGGTTGAAACTAATAAAAAAACCTATAATTACCATAAAATCATATAACTAAAATTTTATAATTATTTTTGACATATAGGAATTAATAGTGCGTCAATTTGAGTTGTTACTTTCCTATGATGATCGAAAACACCTTTTTAGTTTTTTAAAACACTATAATGTTTGTTTAATAATAAAAGTCATATAAAATGACCATAGATTAGGTGAAATCAAAGGAAATGTATTTGTATTATTTTTGGAATGTATGAGTAGATGACACATAATTCCAACATGTGGTGTGTTTGAACCGAGTGAATAAGTAGTTCTTAAAGAACTGACAGTCTTTAAAAATGTGTATCAGGGGATTCAAAAACAAGAAAAAAAATTATTTCCATGAAATCATAAGAAAATAGTAATTACCTGAAAAAAATCACATGGTATGGGTCAGTGATCTACATGAGCTCATACACGCCTTCATGTATGTAAGAGGTTGTCGACTAGCAGCGAGGGTCTGAACAGTGCAGTGGGGAGACTATACCCTCAGTATCAAAATTCATATATTAGAATCATATCAAGAAATGAATAATAACATAAAAGGGTATAATTAATATGAATAATAACAATGCTATAATAGATGACATGGTAGGTATCTCAAAGTTATAAAAAGTAAAAAACCAAGGACCCTAAATGTGGAAAGTCGAACTAGATTATAAGCAACAGGAAAATAAATTAAGACATTGTGGTGTCGCTCTAGATTCTATTATAGTATTGCCTCTGAACACCAAGATATGTCTCCTAAACTCACTATTTGTGTGCCCTTGTCCTTTCCTAGATCCCTGGTCATGAATTCTGCATGCTCGTCAAGATTATTGTACAAGGTGTGAGTATAACCTACTAGGGAACCACCAATTCATCCTTAAAATAAGTGCACATGCATAAGAGGTGTATTCCATGATAATAAATAAATTCAGAAGAAAACAATAATCAATCATGTTTTGAGTGATTGTGTTCTAACCAAGCCTCTATGAACCCCATCCGTACCTGCTTCATCTCCCTGTTATAAGAATAGTCATAGCAGAAGTTGTGATTATGGGTTAGCCATAGGTCCAGCACATATATTCCTGAGTAAACACAAGGCCAATGAGTCTCAGGTCATGTCACAAGGTAATCGATTCCTACCTCTATCATGGTCCATGCCTCAAGGACATCATACCCCATTTCTTCCTAAAGTCAGTCCACAAGTACATATTCTCCCACCACTTCCTCAGGTCAGGCCACAAGGCTATCGCAACCCTTCCATGTGTCTTGATCCATCGTCATTATCATCTTAATTTCATGTTGCACATGCCCCCTATAAGGTCTAACCAATCCATGATGGTCTTATTATCACTTACTACTATAAAAAAACCATCACATACCATAAATTCACACAAAATAGGTCATAACATGTAAAGGCACAAAAATAGCATATCAAGCATGAGTCTCAGAATCCATACACATACACATACACATGTGATCATTATCCAACAAGGGTCTTATAGGCCACACACACACATTTTATCAATATAAAACATGGGTCTCACAAGATACACACACACATGTGATCAATATCAAGGCAATAACTTATACATGGGATCTACATGGTAAGGAACTTCCTACCTTAAGCATGCTTATGTCAACATCAGAATTTTACAAGAGCTCATACCCAAATCATGTCTGCTCACCAAATGGATCAATCCCACACACCAAGGATCCTATAACTAATCCCAAATCATCTCAAAAGAAGTTCTAGATCAAGATTCAAGAAGGATATGGTGACATAGGCTTAAAATCAATTCAACTCCCCTCTTTATCCTCTAAAACTAACCTTAGGTTATTAATTAAAACATGAACCACTTGACATGATAGAAAAATAATTCAATAATTAAACTTTAATGAAACTTAAAATTTGAGGGTAATTTCAAAATCCCCCTCTAAAAGACCTCTTATTCTCAATAAGCTTTTTAGGAGACTTTCATGAATAACTCTGGACACTATGATCGACCATCAAATTCCCACTCCTAAATCTCCAATTAGATTCATACATGTTGAAATAGAACTCAAATAAGTGGTATTGTCTTTCCCTTCATCACTTTCTCCCTTTGTTCTATAATCTATACTGGTGGCTCCACAAACAATGTATCTAGTTTCGACTTAATTTCATCATTTTCAATCGTATGTACGAGATCAGACTCATACCTTTGAAGTTGAGACACATGGAACACATCATACATACCTCTATATCATGGAGAAAAGTCTAATTGGTAATACACTATTTTATCATGTTTGATGATCTAAAATGGTCCCATATATTACAGTGTTAGCTTCCCTTGCCTCCATAAACGATGATTCCCCAACCAAGGTGACACCTGTAAGAAAATTCAATCACCCATGATGAACTATAAATATCATATACTCTATTTAGTATACAATCATTGTCTGTTATGAGAAATAACCTACCTCTTAAAAACCAAACACACCCTCTTGAAGGTATCCTAAACTATTATTATCCCAACAATAGCTTCTATTCCCACCTCATTCCAACACAACAGTGAGCAACATGATCAACCATAAAGAGCCTCAAAAGGTGTTATCTGAATCAAATCCTAGAAACTATTTTTGTATGTGAACTCCATAGATTCTAAATGATCATCCCACACTCCACTGAAGTCTAGTATGCATACCCAAAGCCTATTCTCCAAGATCCAGATTGTCCCCTTTGACTTCCCATCGGTCTGTATGTAACATATGTCCCCTTCATTGGCTTGAGAATTGATGGGTGTGCTACTAGGCCTTAGGTGACATCCCAATACACCAAAGGATGGAAATAAATTATGAGCGACTCAAGAATATTTGGTGGATGATTTTACCTTTGAAAGATAAAACATCCAAACCACATAAACAATAACCAACCAAACCTCTATATGATGCATGAGTACAAACAAATACAACTCAAAACCTAACCAACCCAATAAACCATATCATAGTACAATTAAAAACCAAAATCCATACTCAAAGAGGACCAAATGACCACAAAAATAAAAATTCTAAGTGAAATAAACCAAAAAAAAACCAACCCACTCCATGATCCAAATCCACATGCCAAATATAAGGTATCAATAAGAATCACTAAAGAACTGAGATACCTTGCCTTTACCTATGTCTTGATAGATGAAATCTAAAAATGAACAATAGTGACCAAGAAAGGGGTGAGTCTAAACTCAGTGGGAACCAATAACTTCCCAAATCATGAAAATAGGACAAAAAATGTTAGCACAATTTATATAAAATAGTTTTAAGTGGTAAAAATAGTTTATATCAAAGAAATAAAAAAATCCATGAAAAGTGATAAACAAAGCATAAAACCTTTTTATAGTCATTTGGCATACCCATAACCATGTCTCCACATACACCATTCATGCCCAGGTGATAGTTCCAAACTCTTGAGCAGTCTCTCATCAATCTATAAAATCATCACAAGGTAACCAATACCAAGTTCTCTAATAGAACACGCCCCTTCCAAACACACATGTCTAATGAAAATAAACTCACGCCAACCATGTATTCCAAATATCTATTCCAAAACATTCCACATAAAACCATTGTTTCTTTAAAAAAATTAAACAATTAATTTTTCACACATTAAAACACAACCATAATTTTAAAATCACCGTTTTAAAATTATCACCAAAGAGAATGTTCCACAAACCCTCAAATTTCCACAAATCCAAACCCATAATCAAAAAGTGGTTTCCATCAAGAACCACACATGGTTTTCATAGAAATTTCAAGAACAAAATTTAATTAACACTAATAATTCAATTTCTAAATCAAGAAGATTCTAGAGAGAATCCACCTACCCCTCAACATTGGTAAAATGAATAACGGCACTACAAAACTTCATGATCTGTTCACAACTCATGTTTCCTTCTCTAGATACAACAATATTTAATCATAAAAACATTCATAAAACATATATATATATATCCATAATAGACTAGATATATGGTTTTGAGAGAGAGAGAAGAACCATGGATCTAAGAAGAATGAGAAAGAGATCATATTTACCGATGAATCCATATCTCTAATGTACTTTGATTCACCTAAGGATTTATCAAAAATCAGAGTTTATGAGAAAAATGAGGGTTAAAGTGGCTAATTCTGATTAGATACAAATTTTAAGGCTGGACAACTGTATGCTACATGTTTAAGCCAGATAATTTGGAAAACTATACACCAACTGTATGATGCTACTATCATAAGGCCACACCTCACATGGTTGTCTTGCATGGTTAGAAAAATATTTTATCAAATGTTATTCTCCCTCTATTTTAAGAAGCATGGTTTCTCTAGATCACTCACATGGTTTGGGAAAACTGTGTGTCAATCGTGTTCCCACACAGTGCTCACTGTCTTCCTTTACATGGTTTCCTGAAGATGGTTCGTGGTTTTTACTAACTATTCACAAACCATGCACCTCCATAAAATCCTCTAAAAAATTACAATACCCCTCATAACCTCTCAAAATATTACCCAGTAATTATATACACTTAAAATTCATGAATAAAGGTACATGTTTATAAAACAATGGGGTGGTACATTCTTCCCACCATTGGCCTTTTCCTCCCTAGAAAGTGGAAAACCCTCTTTGTCCAGGAAGAATTTGGGCCACTACTCTATCATTTCCTTTTCACACTCCCATATTTCTTCCAAAATCCAACCATGTTACCATAAAACCCACACTATACCAATTATTTTTTTATAAAATATATTCTCTTACCTATCCATAACTCATACCAGTACATAAATCAAGACAGAATTTGTCTCTAGGTCAACATGATCTCATCGAATCACATGGTCAATATCAGATTTGTACTTCTTCAACTGAGATACGTGAAATACACTGTTCATTTAATTGAAACATTGAGAAAAATCCAACTGATATGTCACCACACAAGATCATTAAAGTATATCAAAAGGATCTATGTATCAAGGAGATAAATTTATCTACTTACCAAAATTATGATTCCCAAGCCTTGGATATATTCTCAAGAACACATGATCACTCGCCTCAAATTACAATGGTCATTGATGATAATCTGCATGAAATTTTTGATGACTCTAAGCCATCTCTATTCTTTTTCTAATAAACTAAATATTCTCTATTGTCTGTTGCACAAGGATGGGCATAATTAGTGAAGTCTCACCTATTTACATCCAACAAACTGGAGAACAACAAGGATACATGTACAATGCTTCAAAAGGAGCCATATTTATTGAGGCTTGACAACTGTTATTGTATGAGAACTCTAATAAAGTTAAATTCTCTTCCCATGAGCCACCAAAATCCATTACAAAATCCCTAATCATTTACTCAAATGTTTAGATCATCCGTCCAGACTTTCCATCTGTTTGAGGATGATAATCCATAATAATATTCAATTATGTTCCAAGTGATTCCTGTAAGGATTTCAAAAAATAAGATATAAAACTGGGGTATTGGTCTAATACAATTGATACTAGAGCACTTTTCATCTTTACAATCTCTTGGGAATAGATTTTTGACAAGTCTTACACTATATTAGTTTCATGAATAGGGATGAAATGGTTCAACTTTGTGAGTTAGTCCACTATAACTCATATTTCATCATGTTTCCTAACCTTCCTTGGTAGACCTATTACAAAATACATGGATATTTTCTCCCATTTACGCATAGAAATTGATAAATACTACAACATACCTGTTGGTCGTTGATTCTTTTCCTTGACCTGATGACAGGTGAGGCATCTTGAGATGTACTCCGCTACAGCTCTTTTCATTCCAACCCACCAAAAATGTGATTTAAAATCTTTATACATATTCTAAATTCTAGTTTGAATAGACCATATCGAATGGTTATAGTCACTAAGAAGATGTTCCTAATTAGAAAAAGGTATGTCCATATAATCTCTAAACTATAACACTGAATTCCCATCAAGTTTTCATCCCTCAATGGTCTTGCCGCCATTGAGTTTTAACCTAAAAGTAACATATTTCAGGATCAAATGTTTGAACCTTTCTAATATGCTCAACTAAAATAGGAGAAAACGAAACATGAAAGAAATTTATAACATCACCTTGATATGAAAAATCTAGATGCATATCCTCTATTACTGACATTAGTTTTCACTGGTTTGTAGCCTCTTTAACCAATTAAGTATATGACTTCCTACTTAATGAATTTTCCACAGAGTTCCCTTTATCCAGTGTATACATTAAGTCGAATTCAAACAACTACAGATAATCTATCCATCTACATTACCTTAAATTCAAATCTCTTTGTGAGAAAATATGTTTCAAACTCTTGTTATTCATAAACATTATGAATTTATTACCAAATAGGTAATGATTCCAAGTCTTCAAATCATGGACTAAAAAATCCAATTCTAAATTGTGTGTTGGGTAGTTCTTCTCATTCAACTATAAAAACCATGAACCATAAGTGACAACATGATCTCCCTGCATGAGAACACACCCCAAATTAGATCCTGATTCGTCATAATATAATATATATCCCCATACAAACTTTATAAATGTAAGGATATATATTGATGTAAGTCTAACCTTAAGTTCTTAAAATGATTTATGGCATTCCTTATTTAATTTTAAAGGAACACATTTCCTTTTAAAATCTATCATTGGTAATGCCAAACATGAAAAATCACATACAAAATGTTTGTAGTATCCCACTAAACCAAGAAAATTACATATCTAAAATACATTCTTGGGTGGTTCCAAGAGATAACAACTTCTATATTTTTAGTATATATAGAAACACCTTTTTTAGAAATGACATGGCCAATGAAACATACCTCTTGTTTCAAGAAATCACACTTTGATAGATTGGCATAAAAATGATGCTCCTACAAGATACCCAACACTATATCCAAGTGTTTCTCATGATCCAATTTTGTCCTATAATACACCAATATATAATCAATAAACACCACTATAAAGGAATAATAATACCTTTGAAATATTTGATTCATCAGTGCCATAAATATGGCTGGTGATTTTATAATACCAAAAGGCATAACCATATACTCCTAATGTCCATTTGTAACATCTTTCCCCTCCTCATTAGCATGAGAAGTGATAAGTGTGGTACTTTGCCTTAGTTAACATCCCCAAGACACCAAAGTCTGGAAATAAATTATAAGGGCCTCAAGAAAATTTAGGGGATGATTTTACCTTTTAAAGATAAAATATTCAAACCATATAAACAATAACCAAAAAAAAATTTGTATTTTTAATAAGTGAAAAAAAATAAAAAATAAAACATAACCAAACCAATAAACCATATCAGAGTACAAGCGGAAACCAAAATACACACTCAAAGAAGACCAAAAGACCAAAAAACATAAAACTCCAAGTGAAATCAACTATCAACACCTAACCCACTCCAAGCTCCAACTCCACATGCCGATTATAAGGTATCAATAAGCGTCACTAAATAATTGAGATACATTACTTTTACCTGTGTCCGGATATATGACATCTGCAAACGCACAGTAGTTCCCAAGAAGGGGGTGAGTCTTACCTCAATAGGATTTCCCTAATGAATTACCAAATCATTCCACTTGGATAAAAATTGTTAGAATAATTTATATAAAATGGTTTTAAGCATTAAAAATAGTTTATATCCAAGCCATAAACAATTTTCTATAAAAAAATAAAAAATGAATTAAACCTTTTTGTAATAATTTAAAATACCCATAACCATATATCCACACATACCATGCATGCCTAGGTGACAGTTCCATACTCATGAGTGATCTCTCATCGATCGACCAAGTCATCACAAGGTAACCAATCCAAGTACCCCAATGGCACATGCCCCTTCCACAGGGTCGCGTCTAATGAAAATGAACTCACACCAACCATGTATGTCAAATATCCATTCCAAACCATTACACATAATACCTTTATTTATTTAAAACATTTAAAAAATAATTTTCCACACATTAAAACACATCCATAATTTTAAAATTACTATTTTAAAATTATAACCAAAGAGAATGTTCCACAAACCATCCAATTTCCACAAATCCAAATCTATAACCCAGAATAAATTTTCATCAAGAATCACACATAGTTTTCACATAAATTTCAAGAATAAAATTTAATTAACACTAAGACTTAAAGTTATAAATCAACTAGAGTCAAGAAAGAATCCACCTACCTCTTAATGTTGTAAAAATGAAGAACGGCGCTACAAAACTTCAATATCCAATCACAGTCCAAATTTCCTTTACTAGATCCAATAACATTTCATCATAAAACCCTCCATAACACATAGATATATCAATATCAGACAAGATTCTTAGTTCTGAGAGAGATTAACCATGGATCTAAGAAGAATGAGGAAGAATAGGTACTTACCAATGAATCTGGGCCTCCAATGCACTTTGATTCGCCTAAGGATCACTCTCAGATCAAAGGGGGTCATCTCTCACAACCTAGGAGAAAAAGGAATTCAGGATCTTATGAGTTTAGTGGGGGGGGAAAGGTTAAAGGGGATAATTTTGATTATATCCACATTTTAATGAGGGACAAATATATGTTGCATGGTTAGGATGCACAGTTTGTAAAATTGTGCAATGCTACTATCTTAAGGACACACCTCACATGGTTGGATCGTAAGGTTGGAAAAACTATGCACCAACCATTATTTTCTCTCTGTTTTAGGAATCATGGTTTCTTCTACTCACTCGTATGATTTAAGCAAACAACACACCTACCCAGTGCTCAATATCTTCCTTTGCATGATTTCCTAGAGATGGTGCACAGTTTCTACTAACCATGTACCTCTAGAAAAACCTCCAAAACATGCCAAAACCTCCCAAAACCTAACTCAAACTTTATATAAACTTAAAATAAATGAATAAAGGGTTATGTAACTGAAACTAGGGGGTGATACATTGTAGATGATACACCATACTCAGGTTTAACTAATTCCCTGAAGCCTTCTACAAGACCTACCAAAATTGTGATGTAAAATGTGTGTCCTTATATAATATGATACTATAAGGAACTTTATACAGTATTAAAATCTTTTGGACATAAATAATTCACAACTCATCTATATATTGATTCTTTCATATTATCAATAAATGTGCCACTTTCATCAGCTGATCAATGATCACTCATACAACATCTCAACATATCGGGGTACTAGGAAACCCCATAATGAAGTCCATTTCCACCTCTTACTAATTACACATAGGCACAAAAAGTTTCCAAAGAAATCCACCTAGTAATTGATGCTCTACCTTGATCCTATAATAGGTCAGGTAATAAGAGAAAAATCTCATGGCGTCTCTCTTTATTCTCAGCCACTAAAAGTATCTCCTGATATGTCAATATAGATTTTTCAAACCTAGGAGTACTTCCCACTAAAAGGAATAGGAGTCACTCTTCTTATATTACCCCATGGAAGTAGGAACCACAACTCTACCATGGAAAATTATCACATTGTCACTATCCATAAACAATACTAGAACTTGGTCACTTCCCATCTATTATTCCCACATCACTAAGCATTCAGGCGACTCCTGGATGGTCTCACTCAGTATACAAACATTAATGTGATAACCAATGGAGAACATGTCATCACCTCTTAGTCCTTAGATTCATCATCCAACCATTCATCCAAAAATATAATTAACCATTATTTCTCCCCTAAAGGTCACTCTCTGAGCTCTTGTTTTTTCCTATTGATAGCATCTTCAATGACATTACCTTTCCACATAGAATAATCTATCTGCAAATAAAAATTTTATCAATAATCCACTCAATTACTTTGTCAGAGATTCAAGTTCTACTGAGAGAATATATATTTCAAAATCTTGTGGTTCATGTATACAAAAAATCTCACTCAAAAGAGATAATGTCACCAACACTCCAAATCATAGACCACAGATTTTATCTCTAAGTCACGCATAGGGTAGTTGTGCTCATGGAGTCATAGATGGAGAGACCCATAAGGTACTACATGATCCCTATACTTTATCACATCTACTAAACTAACACTTTAGGCATTACAGTAAATCAAATATCCAATACCAATATCTATAAATGTTGGGATTGGATTTGTTTTCAATCTGTTCTTAAGATCCAAGAAGGCCTCTTCACACTGTTTTTTCCACTCAAACTTCACACCCTTCTTGGTAAGTCCTGACATTGGTGATTTCAAATGAGATAATTCCATAATGAACTGTCATTATTATCTCACCAACCCAAGGAAACTCTTGATCTCAAACACATTTATAGGTAATTTCCAAGACATCACTGCTTCTACCTTCTTTGGGTCCATAGAAATTCCCACCTCATAGATCACATTCCTAAGAAAACATACCTTCTAAATATATAAGTTACACTTAAAGATCTTGGCATAGATACAGTGTGATAAAAGTATACTCAACACAATATCTAGATGTACAACATGAATCTATAAGTATTTTGATTATATGAGGATATAATCAATAAAAAAACACAATGAAGGAGTCGAGATATTGATGAAACGTCTTTCTCATGAGATCCAGGAACACCGTTGGTTTATTTTTCAACCTGAAAGGCATAAAAATATACTAAAAGAGTTTATGTCTAATCCTAAATTCCATCTTACTAATATTCTCCTCTATGACCTAAACTAGTGGTATCCTGATCATAGGTCAATCTTGGAGAACCATCAGGCTCTCCATAACCAATCAAACAAGTCATTAATCCTAGATAACGGGTATCTATTCTTCATTGTAACTTAGTTCATATTCTTTTATTCCTCAAAAAATTGGAGACTACCATCAACCATATTCATGAAAAACAATAGATTACCCTAGGGAGATGTTCTCGGTCTGATAAATTCCTTCACCTCCAAATCCTCAAGTTATAACTAGAGTTCCTTTAACTCGTCTAACATTACACGCTATAGAGAAATTGATATAGGTTTCACCTACCGACATTATTTTGATCTCAAAATCAACTATTATATCAATAGGAAGTCTTGATAATTCATCAAGGAATACATCTTGATAAAGGTCCACTATAGAAGGAAAAGAGGATAGAGTTACTACTTGGTCTGTCATAAGAACCACACCTGCTATATGTGTCACTATAGATCCTAAAACTTCTTCTTATTGCTACAAAAAGAGGAACCACCTGAATCATTGGAAGGTCCACCAGCTTATTCACTAAGATAAGGAATAAAAGATACAACTTTTTCCTCCTTCAAACCTTCCTCGATCATCAAGACCTTGCGAAGAACCTCTAGATATTTTATCAGTTCAAAGATCCTAACTTGATGTTGCAGTTATAGATGAAGTCCAATCTCAAACTTTATGGATTTTTGTGACTCATTCCAAGCCAATAATTAATAAAAATAAATCTACCCCATGAAACAATCAAATTATATAGACACTAACATCATCTCATGTTGAATCTCCATAAACACCTACATGTGATCCAAATTTAGTGTATCTAATAAGAAATCCTCAAAAAGATATTCTTGAAGGTATACCAAGTAATAACCTCATGCCTTAATACCTAGTTCATGAAACCACACCATCTCCTAGTAGGTCCATGAAGAATGTTGGCAACCATCTTTACTCATCGGTCTTATAGAATATCCACTAGATTTAAGATCCCCTCAATAATGTCAATCCAGTCCTCAATATCCTTAGGGCCTCCAGTTTCCTGCAAGGATAGAGGATACTAGAGCTAGAAGTCTTGGGCATAATCCACCATTATACTAGGAACTCCTCCACCATGATCAAGAATTATGCAGAAGACCCCTGACTGTAGTGGTTCTATTTTCTAAACCACTAGATTAGGTAAAGGATCGTGATCAGTTGCATCCTCCTATACATCTGGTGGTGGAACATGGGACTTCTTCCTTACGGGATCATTCAAACCTGCCTTCATCGGTGATATCCTTAGACATATCCTAGGTGTAATTGTATATAATTCCAAGTGGAATCTTAGAACACCCACAACAGTTCACTTAAGATAACAACTTAATCAGTTATAAGCATACATAATGGAATTCTATAGGAAGACCTATCCTAAAAGGTTACCCTTAACGATAAGGCACAACCCTCCTAATTCTCCTCAAGGTCTACACCTAATATTTCACACCATAATGATAGTCACAGTCTTATATATATATCAACAAGCATGATAAAGTTAAAATAATTAAAATGTTGGTATGATATATCACCAAAGAACAAGGAAAAAATCAAGGCATTTAATTAGAATTACCATGCATAACAAAAAATGGGAATATATATGAAATGTGATAATATCTGCCTTTTCATGATGCATTAATGAACCCAAATCCCATAAACTATAATAACACAACATAATTAGAATCAAAATGAAACCGTAAAGCCACAACTATAACAATAGTCACATCACAGGTAACTCAAAGGTCCATCACATAAGAGTTGGTCATGCACTTATGTAAATCCCCTCCCCGAGTTCCACATAGCCTAACTTTTTTCTACCTTACATCAATCATAATCAAGAAGAAAAGAAAGGGAAAACCTCCTATGATACCACATTATAATGGTCTTACCCAAATCACTTGGTCCAAGTCAGTGAGCTAAAAGACCTCATGCATGCTTTCCTGTATGAAAGAGGTTATCGACTAGCAGTGAGGGTCTTAATGGTGTAGTGGGGAGACTATACCCTCAGTATCAAAATCCATATATTAGAATCATATCAAGAAAATAATAATAACATAAAATAACATATCATAACTAAATAATGATAATGTTATAATAGATGAAATGGAAAATATCTCATATTTATATAGTGTAATAAAACAAGGACCCCCAAAGTGGAAAATCAAACCAAAGTATAAGAAATAAACATGAAAAATAAATTAATACACTATGAAATCACTTTTGGAGTCTAGTATAATACCACCTTTGAACACCAAGATTCATCTTCTCAACTCCCTATTGTTGGACCCTTTCCCTTTCTTGGATCCCTAATCAAAATGTTTGGACTTGCATCGAGAGGACCATGTGGGGTGTACATATAATCTAATAAGACACCATTGATGCATCCTTAACATAAGTGTGTATGTATAAGAGGTTTATATCATGATAATAAATGAATGTGCAAGAAAACAACAATCAATCATGTGTCGAACAGTCATGTGCTAACCAATCCATCACGAACCCCAGTCGTACCTACTTCAGCTCTATGCTGGAATAACAATCATATTAAAAGATGTGATCATGGGTCTACCACAAGGCCACAAAATATATCCTTGAGTATCTATAAGTCCAACAAGTCTCAAGTCGGTCAATAAGGTTATCGAGCCCCGTCTTTATCATGGGTTAGGCCTTAAGGACATCGTACCTCATTTCTACCTCGGGTCAGGCCACAAGGTCATCATCTCCCACCACTACCTCAGGTCAAGCTACAAGGTCATTGTACCCCTTCCCTATGTCTCAGTTCATCACTATCACCATCGCATGTTTCACATTCTACCTCTATAAGGGATAACAAATCCATGATGATCCACCTATCACTTTATACTAGAAAAAAACCTCCATAAGATATACATTCACACACAACAAGGCATAGCATGTATAAGCGCAAACATAGTATGTCAATCATGAGTCTCGACATCTACACACATGTAATCAGTATCAAACATGAGTCTCACTAGATACACATGCACACACATGTGATAAATATAAAACATGGGTATCATGGGTTATACACACACGCATATGATCAATATTAAGGAAACAACTTATATAAGGGGTCTAAATAGTAAATAACTTCCTACTTTATGCAAGTTGATGTCGATGTCAAGATTTTCCAAGAGATGATACCCAAATCCCGCCCACACACCAGCCAGATTAATCCCACAAACCAAGGATCCTATAAACAATCTCAATTCATCTTAAAAGGTATTATTAAACTAGATTCGAGGAGAAGATAGTGACATAGGCTTATAAACAATTCAACTTATGTAACAATAACCACCATTAATGATGGATATATATCTGGTCCAAAAAAAGGTCACTAATCTAGAACACATTTCCCTTCATTAGTTATTCACCATAGACCACATGGTTCATCCATTGTTCATGACTACAGCCCCTTCCTGAGATAAGTATAGAGAGAGAAACCTAAGAAAATGGGAGGGAACCCAAATAGAATAGGAGAGGAACTCGCCTAAGATATTTAAGAGTTGATCCTCTAATATCAAGGATGAATCCAAGAGTTTGGGGGATGTAAATGTTCTTGAATGTTCCCTAGAGTTTCCAAAAGATTGAGATGAAAGGCTGGGAAAAGGAAGGGTTTGAGGGGCCATATAAATTTATAGGCAATCTAGGAAAATAGGTGTCACAGCGTAGTACTTAGGGCCACACTACAATGGGTCCCAAAACAAAAAAAACCATGGTGCAAAGGAGATATTCATGCCAAAATTGTGTCTAGTCAAAAGCATGTATGGAATATAGGTCATGGTCAACAAAGATATCCTATAAACCAAGGAAAGTTTCCATAATTAAATGTTTATCACTACGTTGAAACCTCCAAGCCCTCACAAGAACACTACACTACAACCACCCTTTATGATGCAATGATATAAAATTTGGAAAAACTTTCCAAAATACACCTTCCTGGTCTTGATTCCATAGCCAACGCTCCACATCATAGCTTTTCCAAAACAACCAAAACCATAAAACTGATATCCATTCCACGGTTACCCAACCACTACAAAAAAGCTATAATTTAATGACATTTTTCAGGAAATGTTGTTAAATTAGAGACATTTACTGCAAAAATGTCACTACTTTTGTGACATTTCTTGAAAAACGTTGCTAAATTAGCGACACTTTATGAAAAACGTCATTAAATTAGTGATTATTTCTAAAAATGGTTTCTAAATTTGCGATATTTTCTGAAAAAACATCGCTAATTTAGTGACGTTTTCTGAAAAATGTCACTAAATTAGTGATATTTTCTAAAAATGTTGTTAAATTAGCAATGTTTCCTGAAAAACGTCACTAAATTAGTGGTGTTTTCTAAAAACATCATTAAATTAGTGAAACTTCATGAAAAACCTCGCTAACTTAGTGACGCTTCCTAATAAATGTCACTAAATTAGTGACGTTTTTTGAAAAACATCTCTAAATTAGAGATGTTTCCTGAAAAATGTCATTAAATTGGAAAAGTTTTATATATATATATATATATATATATATCGATATATATAAACACTAACACATGTCTATAAACATATATATATAAATATATATATATACATATATTTATATATAAAAAATATACTTTTTTTAAATTTAGTCATGTTTTTAAGAAAAGGTTGTTATTTTAGTGACATTTTTACTAGTGTTTTAAAACGTGGATAATTATATATAATTATATATATGTCTACATGCACATATATATTTACACACACATATATAAACATATATACATATAAACTTATATATTAATATAAATATATAATATATATATATATACATATATACATATATATATATATATATGTGAACATATATATATAATATAATATAAACATATATATATATATATAATATTAAAAATATATAAATAAACATAAAATATATATATATATATATATATAAACATAATATATATATATATATATAAACATAAAACAAAAACACACGCACACATAGATATATATATATATAATATAAATATATATATATAATATAAACATATAAACATATATATATATAACATAATATAAACATATATAGACATAAAATATTAAATATTAAATATTAAATATATATAATTTTAAATTTTAAATATTGAAATGTATTTATATATAAAAAAATATAACATAATACAATTAAATGTTATAAATTTAGTCATATTTTTAAGAAAACGTGACTATTTTAGTGATATTTGTACCATCATTTTAAAAAGTGGCTAATTATACACACACACACACACACACATATATATACATATATATATTAATATAACATATATATATTAATATAAACATAATATATATATATATAATATAAACATATATATATATTAAAAACATATATAAATATATATATTGATATAAATAAATATTTATTTATTTATATATATTGATTTTTAATGAACTAAAAAATATATATAAAAAAAATTATTTAACAATAACTCAAATGGGTGAGTTGGCAGAGTTATTACCTGAGAGTCGGTAGGTCACCAGATTGATTCTTATTGGCTTTGATTTTTAAAGGGTTGGGAGTGTGGTGGTACGGGGTGGTGGAGGGGTGTAAGGCGGTGGGGTGAGGGAGGGTAATTGGATGAGATGCAGGGGTGAGGGGAGGGTACAAGACGGGAGGGATGCACGCAGTGCGTGAGAGGGGGTGGGTGTACAAGACAGAAGGGAGGGGATGCAAGCAAGGGGGTGGGTGTAACAGGACGGGAGGGAGGGGTTGTATAGGACAGGAGGGATAGGACACAAACAAGGGGGAAGGTGTATAGGATGGGAGGGAGGCACACAAGGTTGAGGTACTGGAGGGGTTGTTTTATTTATTATAAAAAATACACATTTCAAAAAAAACATTTTTACGCATTTCAAAAACAAAGTAAAAAAATTAGCGATGTTTCTAGAAAACGTCATCAATTGGATTGTAATTTAGTGATTTTTATTTACTGATGTTTCTAGAAAATATATGCAAATTAGGTGTCTCTAATTAGAGATTCTTTAAAACATCGCTAATTTAGTGATGTTTATATACCAATGTTTCTAGAAAATATCAGCAAATTAGGTGTCTCTAATTAGTGACAGTTTAAGACGTCACTAATTTAGTGACATTTATAAGTGTCACATAGGGGAGAGGTACTGGAGGGGTTGTTTTTATTTATTATAAAAAATACACATTTCTTATAAAAATACACATTTCAAAAAAAACATTTTTACGCATTTCAAAAACAAAATAAAAAAATTATCGACATTTCTAGAAAATGTCGTCAATTGACTTATAATTTAGCGACGTTTATTTACTGATGTTTCTAGAAAATATCTTCAAATGAGGTGTCTCTAATTAGAGATGCTTTAAAACCTCACTAATTTAGTGATTTTTATATACCAATGTTTCTAGAAAATATTAGCAAATGAGGTGTCTCTAATTAGTGATAGTTTAAAACGTCACTAATTTAGTGACATTTATAAGTGTTGCGTAGGGGAGAGGTACTGGAGGGGTTGTTTTTATTGGTTAAAAAAATACTCATTTCTTATAAAACATTTTTATGCATTTCAAAAACAAAATAAAAAAATTATTGATGTTTCTAGAAAACATCATCAATTGACTTGTAATTTAGTGACGTTTATTTACTGATGTTTCTAGAAAATATCTGCAAATGAGGTGTCACTAATTAGAGATGCTTTAAAACCTCACTAATTTACTGATGTTTATATACCAATGTTTCTAGAAAATATCATCAAATGAGGTGTCTCTAATTAGTGATGGTTTAAAACATCACTAATTTAGTGACATTTATAAGTGTCACTAATTAGCAACGTTTTAAAATGTCGCTAAATTATCAACACCTCATTTAGAGAAGTTTCCTAGAAACATCGTTAAATAAATTAGAAATGTCTTAAAATGTCACTAATTATCATTTTTTTATAGTGAAAAAAACTGCAACCACACCCTCTATAGTACAGAATATGTACCACATCATGGAATCTGGTTCTATCTTAAAAATCAGTTCAACTTACCTCATTCTCCTCTGAAACCAACCTTTGGCTATTTCTTTGAACACGAATAACTCAGCATGATAGAAAAAGAATCCAATAAATAAACTATAATTCACTGTAAAATTTGAGGGGCATTACAATAGCAGTCATATAATGATTTGTTAAATTTTAGAAACTGACAACAAGTCAATCTGAGCTATCTTTTTACCCAAATGACTGAAAATGACTTTTTAATGTTTTAAAAAATTAAAACATGAGTGTAAAGATGAAAACCATATAAAATGACCTCAAATTAACAATAAATCGTAGAAAAACTTCCATTGAATTATTTTTTATATGTATGAGAAGACAGAACATCAATCTTACATGCATGTGTTGGGACAAAATGAATAAGAAGATTTTAAAGAATTGGTATCCTTTAAAAACATGTGTTAGAGGAATAAGAAAATTACCTACAATATCCATGAAATTAGAGTAAAACAACCATCGGATTATTTTTGAAATGCAGGGGATGAAGACGCATCAATCTGAGTTTTCATTTTACCGGGATGACCAGAAATTCCTTTTAGTATTTTAAAACACTAAAACATGAATGTAATGATAAAAATAATAAAAATGACGTTATATTTATGTAAAATCATAGGTAAACTATCTTGAATATATTTGAAAAGTGTAAAAGTATACATAAATTCAATCTGATGTGTGGTGTGCTCGGACTGACTGAATAAGTAGTTATTAAAGAATTGACAATCTGTAAAAATGTGTTTCAGGGGGTCAAAACTAATAAAACGGCCTTTGTTGCTCTGAAATCATATTATAACAAACATATAATGATTTATGATATATAGGGACTAAAATCATGTAAATATGAGTTATTGTTTGTCTAGGATGACCAAAAATTCCTTTTAGGGTTTTAAAACACAAAAATGTGCATGTGACAATCAAAACCATAAAAAATGATATCATATTGATCTAAAATCATAGAAAAAATGTCTTGAAATTATTTATAACATGTAAGATATCATATTTTTCTAGTTATGTTTCTCTTTGAGTTTTTCATTAAACTTCTTTTGATTGATTTTTTCCTCGTCTTTAAACCTTGGTGGTTATGTCTCACCATGGATGTATATTGTTTGAATAAACACAGTCTTGGGTTGCGAAGAAACTTGAGAAAACCTAATAGGATCCACATGAGAGAGTTTCATGGATTATTTTTGAATTAATGGAGTCCATGTATAAATGGGTCAGCTGTTACCAAGGGTTCTTGGTAAGTTTAGAATCCTTAAAGGGGATTCGGGTTTTTATAAGGAAAATGGGCTGAAAACTATCTACAGGACATTTACACACCATTTAAATGTGTTACATGCCATGTAAAATCCACCAGATTCATGTCATGAACTGATACATGACGTGATGTGGTTACACATCATGAACCAATTACACATCGTGTAATGTTTAAGCAAATTAAATATTCAAATGAGGCAACGGGTTTTTTGGCACTGTGTAATTCCCCAAGGAAGTTTTTAAAGGGTTTAGTGCATTTTATATTTCCCCAATCTCTCATGAAACTCTATCCTCTCGACCCTAGAGAATATTCCAGGTGATTTTGGAGTTCCTTTATCTGGTATGTATTTTCTGGTCACATGTATGATCCCTAGTAAGTGGTTTTGGTTAGGTTTTCCTTATTTCCCTTTTATTCACCAATTGTGCGGTGTAATCTATTGAACTTGTGCATTTTCAGTTTTGATCCTGATCGGTTTTAGACTAGGTTATCCTTGTGATAATCTGTACATTCATCTTTATTAGTTTTTATCATTAGAAGCGTCACATTGTTCACCAACTAAAGGTAGGGCGTCTAACTCTTAACCCTATGGTCTGATTTCTAATTTCTATTTATATGAAAAATTGTGATTGAGATAACGCATGTGCACAATAATTGATCAATTGAATGAAAATATGATAATCCTATGTTGGATTCTTCATTGGATTCAATCGATGATGATACATAGACTTTGGCTACCTGTTGGGGTGAGCGAACCTTGAAAATAATGAATTAGGAATGGATTACTTATGGTTTTTATCATTACATGCGATTCAGGTGATTTATTTTTACAGATTAACCTTGTAAAATGGATGATTTGATTAATTGAAATAAATGTTAAATTGAAATAAAAATAGTAATTAGTATAATTAATCATTTGGTATTATGTATTCATATTGTGATATGCTTGTTGATTGTGATAATCACTTGTGACACATGTTGTAATGATTATATACCGAGTTATTCCCTAACACATGTTGTAATGATTATACAATGGGTTCTGACCCTAGAACATGATGTAATGCTTATATATTGGGTTTTGAACCTAGAACATGTTGTAATGTTTATATATTGAGTTCTAAACCTGGAACATGTTGTGATGGTTATATATCGGTTTCTGACCCTAACATATGATGTAATGCTTATATATCAGGTTCTGACCCTGTAACATGTTGTAATGCTTATATACCAAACTATTCCTTGACACATGTTGAGATGCTTATATAGTAGTCTTGTCCTGGTGATTCTTTATACCATGGTTATATGGTTGTGGTTTTCATGGTTTTGATACATTCTCAGAGACATTTTGGCATGGCTCTGAGGAAATTTATGTTTTACCATAGTTATAGGTTTTTCTTTGGCATGGTTGTGAGACATTCTCAGAGATATTTTGGCATGGTTCTGAATCAGGTTGTTATTTTATTTTGTTAATTGTTGAATTAATTAATACACCTTTTATTTCATTATTGCATACATTTTTTATCAAACTAGTTTTTTTAGACATGGTGGTTTCTACCTACTAAGTTTTACTCACACCCTATTCAAGCCTCCATTTGGTACTCGAGTAGATTACATGGATGCAGGTTCGGAAAAGGGAAAAGGACCTTATTGTTGATTGTATACTTCCTAGATGGGTTGGATTTTGGATGCGGGTCTGACATGGGGTTCGGGACTGAGGACTTTTGATTATTTATTTGTGTCTATTAGTATTTTACTTCTATTATTTCTAGCATGAAATTTAGTTACATTCCAACACATCATTAAATTATTCCTTTATTATTTATTATTTTATTCAGTTGGATTTCATTATTGGTATTCCCTTGTATCATATTGTTTCCTTTATTTCTATATTATGATATTTATTTATTGTTATTAGATTATTCCATTATGTAACTCTATCACCATGGGGTATAGTATCCCCACTCTACTTACCATGTCCCCACTTCTAGTTGAAATCCTCTAGCATACGGGGATGAGCACTTGAGGTCTTTTAACCAACCCGTTTTGGCCATGTGAGAGAGTGCCAGATTGGGGGACGTTACAAAGTGGTATTAGAGGAATCTAGGTTTCTTTTATATTTCTTTAATATTTGGGAAATATAAAAAGGATTATAGTATGTGTCAAGACTTGGTAATGAGCTTGTGTATTGGATTAGCTAACCCATGTATAGGGGGAAATCTGAGTTCCCAAGGATGGGATTGTTGTTCATGATTTTTTCTTGTTACAGTTTGATCTTATTTCACCCTGATTGATTCACATGTTTTTTCATGTTTTTGTTTCTTGAGATTTATACATGTGTTCTGGTATGGCGTGATATGATTATGCATGCATCATGATATACACATAGGGATATATACTAACATGCATGGTTCATGATAAGTACATACTTATATGCATGTGATTTATTGTCTATGTAGACTATGGTATGAGATATTTTTTATACTTGATAAATGAAATAAATGAATTGATATTTCATGTTAAATAATTTTTTAATCCATGTTTATAGAGGCCATGAGTTAATGGTTCTCTGTTGTAGTTGTCTGTTGAGGCTGACCTTATTGTTACCCAATTCTCTACGGTGTGTGTTTGTCTTATAGAGAAAATATCTCCTCGCCATCTTCTAATTGAGAATCAATAGAGTTTAAATTATCATTCTAGTAATGTAGTTGATCCCGAGATTCCTATAGTTACTAAGGATCATATGGATCTTCAACTTCATGATAGCTTCCTAAAGGTCATGCAATTCATGGAAAGGGAGACTGTTTGTACCGTGTCATTGATTTCTAAGCTGGAAAGAGAGTTTCATCTATAGTATCTACCTACATTCACTGGGGAGGGATTCCCCTAGGTAGTCGAGTTTTGGATCGAGTCATTCAAAACAATCTTCAAGAACCTCAATACACCCACATATAAGAGGGTGAATTTTTTTGCATATATACTTCATGGACCAGCCAAGCAGTGGTGGGACATTCGGGAGAAACTTGGGAAACAATATGAGTTTTCTTGGAAAGACTTTGAGATGAAGTTCATGAGACACTTATATCTAGAGATATTGAGGGATGAGTAGGCTTGTGAGTTCATGCATCTGACACAGGAGGTAATATCATTGCTAGACTATGCTAGACATTTCACCGACTTGCAGCACTTTAAACCATCTTTGGTAGCTGATGAGATATCTAGGGATAGGTGTTTTCAGGATGGTATTCATTGTGAGATTATGTAACAGGTAAAAAAATTTCATTTGAGAATATTTAAGGATGTCATGATCTAGAAACTCATCACCGAAGGGAATATGAGAGAGTCCCCAAGAAGTGGACAAGTTGTTTCAGCAAGGAGAAGTGGGAGCTCTTATTTGGGTAGAAATAAGCACTGTTATGATATTTCTTTCCTAGGAAGTAGTGGAAAGAGAATCTTGGAAACTGGGCATCCATCTTAGGACCATATTCCTTTGTTTTTCTATCAATGTGGAAACTTTGACCATAAGTTCCTGCAGTGTCCTTAACCCGTTTTTGAGTTTCATATATATAGCATATTGGGCCATCTTCAGAAGTTTTGTGCGAAAATTACATAGTAAACTAGTGGCAAGGGATCAGGATAGGCACCTGAGTCTGGAAGGGTCTCAGCTACCCCTCAATGGGTAGGTAGTTGGAGTTCTACTGGTAATTCAGGCTGAGGCAAAGGATGTGGTTCCCTAATGCAGGAGCGGTAGTACCACTCATAGGGAACAATATAGGGGAGTCAAACTAGATCCTGAGGCAGAGGGGTAAGTCAACTGCATTCTATAGTCTACTCTGATAGGTCTGGATGCAATAGCTTCTATTATCATAGGTATGATTCTTGTATCCTCTACCTTAGTTTGTGTTTTTTTTAACATTGACACATTGTTGGGAGTGCGTTCAAAGAATATAAAAGGTTGCAAGATGTGTTCTTTGGAGATTGGTGGTTACCATTTCTTTTAAGAACCATTTTTGCTAGAAATGAAAAGCTTCAATTTGATTTATTGTATGTATTTGTTAGACCTATACTAGGATTATATCAACTGTTACTAGAGGATATTTTCCTTTTTATATCCTAAAGGAGGTAGCTATTCTCACCAGGGTGAGTGGGATGTTCATGCTGGTCATGCAGAACCAATTCAGTGTAGGTTGTATTGTATCATGGATCCAATTTCTAGTTTGTCTCTAGAAAATGGTGGAATACAACAGGATTCTTTTCCTCTAGTTGTGAATTTTTTTTAGGATGTCTTTTCTGAAGAGTTATATTACTTACTGTCTATGCGAGAGATTGAGTTCATGATCAAGTTAGTGTCAGGAGAAAAGCCAGTTTCAATCTCACCTTACATAATGGAACCAATAGAGCTTCGAGAGTTGAAATTCCAATTGAAAGATTTATAAGCTAAAGGTTTCATACGGTCTAGTACATCTCCTTGGGGTTCTTTAGTTCTCTTCGCCAAGAATTCTAATGATACTTTGCGCTTGTGTGTGGATTATGAGAGGTTGAACCAGATGATGGTCAAGAACCGATATCATCCCCCACTCATTGATGATATATTCAAATATCTTAGAGGTTCTATGATCTTATCTAAGATTAATATGAGATTTGGATACCACTGGTTAAGGTTGAGACCATTAGATATACCTCAGACTTCTTTTAGGATCAGGTATGGTTTGTATGAGTTCATAGTGATGTCATTTGGTTTGACCAAAGCACTGACATTATTCATATCCTTGATGAATCAGATCTTTCATCCTTTTCTGTATCAGTTTTTGATGGTTTTTATCGAAGATATATTAGTTTACTCTTAGTCAGTATATGATCATTCCCAACATCTTAACATCATCTTGAGTACATTGAGAGAGCATCAGCTTTACATCAAGCTAACCAAATGCAGTTTATGGATTGATAAAGTGCACTTCTTGGGTCATGTCATCTCAGAGGTAGGAGATTTAGTGAACCTAAATAAGTTTAAAACCATATTATCTTGATAGTATCCCAAGAATTTCTTTGAGATTCATAGATTTCTAGGTTTATCAGGTTATTATCAGTGCTTTATCTAGGACTTCTCCCATATGGCAGCACCTATGTCAGGACTGACCAAGAATGGAGTGAGGCTTTTTTGGTTGGTTGCTTGCAAGAGATATTTTTAGGATATGAAAGGTAGGATGACCTCATCACCTATCCTCACTTTACCTATGTTTTTGGTAAATCATATACCATATACAAAGATGCATCCATAGTTGGACTTGGAGCAGTTTTTGTTGCAGCAGGATTGCGTGGTTGGTTATGGATCTAGGTAGCTAAGACCGCATGATATGAATTACCCTACTCATGATCTGGAGTTATCAGTAGTGGTATATGACCTGAAATGTTGGAGACATTATATTATAGGTGATATTTTTTTGGTATACATGGACCACAAGACCCTCAGGTCTATCTTTTCTCAGTGAGACCTAAACCTTCAGTATATGAGGTGGTTCAAGTATCTGCAGTCTTTCGACTTTGAGTTGGATTATAAATTGGGCAAGAGAAACGTCATTATCAATGAATTGATCTAAAAGACACGATCATATGTATTATGGTAGTATTGTGATGAGTGGTGAGTAATGGACCTCTTTGAATACATTCATATAGATGTTCAAGAGTCTTAGGGTTGAGTATATCTGACCTCAACATTTTTTATACCCATTCTTATGAAGCAAATCAAGACCAAGAAGTTATTTGATATGGAGGAATTAGATCAGATAGACAGCTTATATGGTGGGGAGACACCATCGATATGGTTGATATGGTCTTTTAGTAGTGGAAATTATCTTCTTTGTGGTTAAGTATGGGTTCCTATAGGCTTACTCAAGGAGATGATGAGGGAATTTCATGCTTCCATATGGGTGGTATATCTTGGTTTAAAAAATATGTATCTCAATCTCTATAAATAGTATCAGTGGTTAGGAATGAAGAAGGAGGTGACATGATTTGTGGATATATTTTTTACTTTTCAATGAGTGAAAGTCGAGCATCATGGGGCAGCTAGGATTTTGTAGTATTTTCCCATTTCTAAGTGGAAATGGGATGATGTCACTATGGATTTTTTTATAGGATTACCCAGGACAACATGTAAGAAAGATGTAGTATGGATGATTTTGGATTGACTAAAGAAGGTATCCCACTTCTTACCTATCATATAGACTTTCACATTTGATGATATGAGTAGTCTTTATGTGCGCGAGGTAGTTTGGTTGCACTGTGTTCTGAAGAGTATTGTTTCTGGTAGAGATCCTTGTTTCACATTGTGTTTCTGGTAGGGTCTTCAGAAGGATCTAGGATCGTAGGTTATTTTGAGTACGACCTGTCATCCTCATATTGATGTTTAATTTGAGAGGATTATTCAAGTTCTAGGGGATATGTTATGATCCTGTGTTTTAGATTTTGGTGGTTCATGGGAGAAATATATGACACTCATGGAGTTCATATATAATAACATCTTCCAAGCATCAATCCAAATGGCACATTTTGAGGCTTTATATGTTAGTCCATGTCATTCACCTCCTTGTTGGTTGGAGGTAGGTGAGTCAGCTCTTTTTAGTCCTAGTCTCATGAAGGATACATCTAAGTAGGTTTAGTTGATCAGGTAGTGGTTGGTGACCATGTTGAGCAGGAAGAATTCTATGCTGACCATTGAAGATGACCTCTGGAGTTTGAGGTTGGTCATCATGTTTTCCTTTGGGTATCTTCTATATTGGGGCAATGTCGTATCAAGAAACAGGGAAATCTATCACCTAGGTTTTTCAGGCCGTTTGAGATAGTGGTAAGAGTTGGTCTAGTGGTGTATCTTTTAGCCCTTCCACAACATTATAGTGCCATGCAAGATTTGTTTCACATGTCGTGACTTCTGAGAAATAATCCAGACCCTTCTCATGTGATAGACATAGTAGTCGTCGAGCTTTGTTTTGATGCGTCCTTTGAGGAGAATCTAATACGAGTCATGGACTGTAGTAAGATATGTCTTTGGGGTAGGACTATACCATTGGTTTGACTGTGCTTTTATCATGGATGAGTTCAGGAGGAGACCTGGGAGAGGGAGTTTAATATGTGAGCACGGTGGCCAGTCTTGTTCATTGAGACCCCATAGTGATTCTTGGAGTAGCTCAGGGATGAGCTCTTATATGGTGGGGAGGTTGTAAGATCCCATATTTTTCTAGGTATGTTTCTCTCTGAGTTTTTCACTAAACTTTTTTTGGTTGAGTTTTGCCTCATCTTTAAACCTTGGTGGTCATGTATCACTGTGGATGTTTTTTGTTAGAATAAAAGCAGTCTTGGGTTCTAAGGAAACTTAATAAAACTAGAGAGGATCCACACAGGGAGAAGTTTGGGGGTTCTATTTGAATTAATTGAGTCCATGTATAAATGGTTCTAGTGTTACCAATAGTTCTTGGTAAGTTGAGAAGACTTGAGGGGGGTTCAGGGTTTTATAAGGAAAATGGGCTGAAAAATATTTTTGGGGCATTTACATGTCGTGTGAATGGGTTAAACATCATGTAAAAGCCACCAGATTCATGTCATGAACTGATACATGATGTGAAGTGGTTACACGTCATGAACCAATTACACATTTTGTAATGTTCAGGTGAATTAAATATTCATCCAAGGTGATGGGTTTTTCAATGCATCCATCTAAAAATAAATACACAATGTGTAACTATATTACACATTGTGTAATTTCCTAAGATGGTTTTTAAAGGGTGTTATGCATCTGATATTTCCTCAATCTCTTATGAATATCTCTCCTCTCAACCCTAGGGTGGCTTCCAGGTGATTTTGGAGCACCTCTCTTTGTTTCGGACGTCCCGATCACACATTTAAGCACTGGTAAGTGGTTTTTGTTAGGTTTTCATTATTTCCTATTTATTCTATAACTGTATTATGTAATCTCTTGACCGTGTTCATTGTTGTTTTTGATCTTGATTGTTTTTGGACTATGTTATCCTTACAATCATCTTAACTTTCTTCTTTATTCATGTTTTCTGTTAGAAGCGTTGTGGTCTTCATCGGTTAAAGGTAGGGAGTCTAAGTCTTAACCCTATGGTCTGATTTATAATTGCTAAGTATATACAATATTGTGATATCGCTAACAAATGTGTGCAATAATTAATCAATTGAATGAAAAGATGATAATCCTATGTTGGATTCTTCGTTGGATCCCTTTGGATCCAATCAATGATGCGACCTGACTTTTGGATACCCGTCGGGGTGAGACAACCTTGGAAATAATGAATTGGAAATGGATTACTTATGATTTTTAGAATGACATGTGATTTTGATGATTGCTTGTTACAGATTCACCTTGGAAAATAACTTATCTGATTAATTGAAATAAATGATAAATTGAAATACAAATGGTAATTAGAAAAATTAACCATTTGGTCTTATGATATAATATTGTGATATGCTTTCTAATTGTGATATTCACTTGTGACACATGTTGTAATGATTATATATCGGGTTATGCCCGAACACATGTTGTAATGCTAATATATCAGGTTATGGACCTAGAACATACTATAATGCTTATATATCGGATTCTGACCCTATAACATGTTGTAATTCTTATATATTGGATTCTGACCCTGGAACATGTCGTAATCATTATATATCAGTTTCTGACCTTGGAACATGTAGTAATGCTTATATATCAAGTTATGCTTGTCACGAACCATCCTGGGTCGACCCTGAACCGATCACCTAAGCTGGTCCACGACAAGTCCTGAGGGGCGTACCCGATGCCCTGAGGATAGCAACCAGTGTTGGGCATCAAAGTATACATGAGGGAATAATTTAAGCCCAAGCGATAAAACCAGGACCAAATAAATAAATAGAACAGACAGAGAACCTAGAAAAATGACAACTTAATATTAAATAAACAAATAAATGATCAAATACAAAGTACCAATAAAAGAACAAAACTGGAAACAAGACCCCACTACAATGGTCTCCGTGTGACCCATTGGTCACCTCCAACCACAAGCCCAAAACTGCTCCCACATGAGCAGCCACTAAGAAAAGCCTGAACAACAGCTGAACTTGCAGCTGAAATGGTAAAGGATAGGTGTGAGCACAAAAATGCTCAGCAGGGATTCCAAAAGTAAACCACTAAATCCAAGTGTTTCCTTACCCAAAGTTTTCTGATGACACAAGTTTGGAAATACAATTATAAAAATAATTCTTTACCATTTAAAAAAAATAACACCTCTTTCCCAC
The DNA here is from genome assembly GCA_963277665.1 of Viscum album. NCBI lineage: Eukaryota > Viridiplantae > Streptophyta > Magnoliopsida > Santalales > Viscaceae > Viscum > Viscum album. The sequence goes on along the minus strand of OY728155.1, from coordinate 209,587,071 downwards.
TATGAGAACCAACTCATGCCATATATTATTTCAAAAATAGTTTACCACTTTATAAATAAAACCAAACAAGTGATATCAGGGCTGTAAAAAAGGGAGGCAGGTAAATAATAAAAGATGAAAATAAACTAGTGTAGCATAAAATAAATAAGAAATACAAGCTGAAAATAAATCAGTGTAATAGAAAATAAGGAAGAAATACAAGCTGTAACCATGGGCGATCCTGAACATCCCTAGACAACCCCTGGACGCACTCGGTTCGGAACCACATACTGGCGTAAGGTGAAGCCCCATAGACTATAACCCACTGATCTCCCTCGCGAAAAAATCAGCGGAAAATACCACTCGGGATCTCTATCTACTATGGGGTACCAACCCATCTAATTAGGGTTGGTGAGTAACTTTCACTCGATAATCTATAAGACACCCAAGAACCCATGGTGGTTATGGTAATACTGTGTAAGTATAAGTCCCTCGCACACGCGACTCATCTCACCGCACTTGCCTACCCCAAACATGGAAGCTTCCTATAAATTCACTCATAAAGGGTTACACTAGACAGAAATGCCCCATATACATATTCAGTTATTTAACATTAAACAAAGTTCCAACCGGGGTGCTATAACATATAAACTTTAAAAAATTTCATAAAAACGTTTAATTTTTTCAACCGAGCACACACATTTATTCAAAATATCTTGCAAACACCACTCTTACATTTACAAAGCTAAATAGGCTCTTAAGTTCTGAACACTCATTCAAACACTTCACAATTATCAAATATGCTTTTACCCTTTTCTGAACCACACCAAAACATGTTTCAAACCGAATAGCCAAACCTTAAAGAACGCATTATAAATCATGATTTCCAAAACACTTAAAGTAACACTTTACAAAACCACATTTAAAATACTCTTTAGAAACCACTCAAGGGGGAAAACTTTATTTGAAAACTAAAAACCATTTAGAAAACTAAACGTCTAAGAAAACACTAATTACCTTAAAACCATAACTGGTCACCTACTTTATTTATAGAACATAAAACAATCAAAAAAACATTAAACCCTTTCCAACACATTTTAACACGTTTAGTATGCTATACCAACATCAAACCATACACACCTGAAATCCTATTTTGAAATCAAATGCATACCAAGAAAATATTTTAAAGCCTTGACCCAAAAATCACCACTTACCCACATTATTTTAAAGGAACACCAAATAAAAACATTGAATCCATTTAACCCTTACAAAAGTTTTTTAACATAATAAATAAGTCATAACACAACCAATCCAAGTTCATTAATAAACAATGTATTTGCAATATAATAACGGTAATACATTTTATAAGGGACCAATTCCTTATTAAATAAACATAAGTAGTTCAAAAAAGCTTTCTAGGTATCATAAAACTAATAAATTTACACTCAAACTCATTTAAAATCTATTTTTAACAAATCAAATAAATTTTAAATTTCTATAATAATTTAAAAAATGGTGTCATAGAGTTGCGAAACTAGTTTATAAATTTATTTAAAATATCAATCATCAAAAGAAAGGTTTTAGGAAAGAAAAACTTGGAAACACCTACTGAAACCTCGTGTGATTGGAATGAAACTTCAACGGAAGGAAGATTAACACTCCGCAGAAAAATCACACACACTAAATCCAATGTAAACCCGAGATACACATTAAACATAACATTTTGGGTTTGGCCAACAAGAAACCCCACATAGAAACCCTAGAAATTAAGTGAGGAGAGGAGAGTATGGGAAGAGGACTTACTGGATGGAACCACCGAAAGGACGAGCAGCCGTCAGAAGAAGTGCTGGAGGGGAGGAGGGCATGTGTGAAGGGGGATAAGAGGAAGAGGGGTGCATGAGGGTAGGGGGAAGAAGGGGTGCATGGGAGATAGAAAAAAAATTAAATGAATTAATGGGGAGAGTGGGTGTGCGTGAGGGGATATGGGGAGAGAGGGCGTGAGTGTGAGGGGGGTAAGGGAAAAGTGGGGGTTTCATGGGAGATAAAAAAAGAAAATGAATTAATGGGAGGGGTAATAGTGGTACGTGATGGGTAGAGAAAATGGGGGGTGTGATTGGAGAGAGTATAAAAAAAGGAAGGGATTAATTTGGAGAGAGGTAGTGTGTGATTGGTAAAATAAAGAAGGGAGTGATTGGAAAGAGGGAATAAAAAACAATGAATTAATGGTGGAAAGAGGTGTAAGTGGAGAGAGGGAGTGCATAAGATAATAATAATAATAATAATGGGTAGGCGTGAGAGAAGGGGAGTGGGGTGTGCGTGGGGGTTAATGGGGAGAGTGGTGTGAGTGTGATGGATTAAAATAAGGGATGATTAAAACCCTAAAAAATAAAATTAATAACCATAACAAATACAAAAAATATGTTAATAATAATAATTATTATTATAATAATTATAATAATTATAACAATTTAAATAACAATAATAATAACAAAATTTTAATGACAGTATTTATAATAATTTAGAAAATATATCTAATCATAACAACGCCATTAATTTTCTTAATGATAATAATAATAATAATCATCATCATCATCATAATGATAATCATAATTTTATTTATTTTCTTTTAAATAATAACAAAATTAATAGCAACCAAATATTAATTATATTTATAACCATTTTACTGATAATAAGATCATTAACAATTTTAATTAAAAAAACATTTTTATCTACACAAAAATGTTATTATTATTATATCTTAAACATTTAATTTATTTTATTCTGATAAAGTTTTATTATTTTAAGTAATGGGTAACCGGAGAGGCATTCGGGCCGACCACATGGTTACCACTAACCATGTGGTGCCCGTGCACCAATCTGAAACCCACCAAAAACATCAAATTTCAAAAAAAAATTAAACATGTACTCAACCCGCACCTTGAAAAGACTAACTGAAGCCAAGAAATAGTAAGATAAAATAATTTAAAAGTTCGGGTGTGACAATTCTCCCCACCACAAAACTTTTTTCCCCTAGAAAGTCACCCAGCTAAAAGAGAACCAAAACTCAGGTCAATGCTTGACCAAAACCGTTAGGGAAAAAAACAAAATATGAGTCTTGAGCTGACTATTCACTCTACAAGTTACACCCGACCGACTCAAAGAAAAACCATAGAACAAAATAGGGGAGAACATGAGAGGGTTCCCACACCACAAGAATTCCCCCAACGCAAGAATTTAGAACTCAAACACACCACCCCGAGGGGGCAACATGGAAACTCTCAACTAAACCTACTAACTTCTCCACATTAGTTGAATAGGACCACTGAGACTTAAACGAAAAACCACTACAAGGCCACCCAACATACCGGGGAACCGAAACAAGGAATTCCCTATAACAACACCACCAGAACTAAGAATTCCCCACACCGATCTAAAACTCCCTAACACCTCACAATCTCCAAACGATCACTAATAAAACCAAGACAAACCCACACAAGGTCAACTAAACTTTTAAGAAAAATAAATGATTCTAAAGGATACATTTAGAAGAACGTGACTGCCATGATCATGAAAGAATAAGTTCATCACACTATTACCGCAAAAGATGAACTTACAATAGCGGGAAAACAAGAACAAGGAAAACCTGAATATCTATATTCCAAGATGAAAGATAAAGAACCAACAAAGGTCTCACATACCTCTGACATGCTGACTGTGCGCGAGCATCACCCTGAGACCTGAGGTTGGGGCTCTGATGGCTGAAGCATCTTATGCCTCACAATCCGACACTAGAATCCCCTGATCAGAACTCCTTCTAACGACGTTTCCCATAGAACTTCCCTCGGTGACTCGAAAAACCACAATAATGATAGGACTTCGGAGGGATGTGGCTCGACATCTTGGAATACCCAAACGAGCCATACCAATGGCACGCTCGAAGGCATCCTGACGAACTAGGTGACATGATCAATGAAGATAAACTATTAGGGAAGGTTCCTCCTACACACACTCCTCTCAATATAGGGAACCTTAAAAAAACAAATTATCACCAACTACTCCCCAAACTCCAATGACGATACGACAACCAACCTCCACTAGTCCAAAACTGAACCCTTAAACAAACCCGAAATGGCACAAACCATAACAACCTAGGGAGTTCCTAACCACCCAAAGACACAATCTACTTCCTTCAAGTCATTCCCCCACCTCTAACAGACCTCCAACACCTCAAAGGGTGATGAAACTTAAAAGAACCGAAACCTGGGCATGACTTATCAGCAACACTAGGGACCTTTCTGGGCGGCATACTTTGAACAACATAAGAAACACAAAACCAAAACTTTCCTCAAGCCAAAACACAATCGAAATGAACATTTCAATCCAAGACAACTGGCCTGGAAGCCAATAAAATAAAAACAAAACCAAAAACCGCTTTTCCAAAATCACCATTTTCATTTAAATTTCAGAATTGTCTTATCCAACGATCATTTTTTAAATACCAAAACCACTTTTCACAAGCCAAAAAAAATCCACTCCCCAAGTAAAAACCAATTTCCAAAACCTTTATATTTTAAAATGCACCCAAGGAATCCTATAGATAATAACATGTGTGTCCACTCATTTCCATCCACATAACCCATAAAAAAGTTCCCCCACACACTTACCGTACACACCCACACACATGTGATCTTCTATAAAGAGTACCAGGGCCACATCCTTTCCTCATCGAAACCCAATAATTTACTAAAATGCTTCCAATTTTAAAAATCCCTTTACTAATTTAAAATAATTTTAGAGAAAAAAAATTCATTTTTAAAAAAATCCACTTCTATTTCCAAAAGCATGCTTTCACCAACCAGAACCAAATAAAGTACAACTTACAAAGAACCACCAGAATGAGGAACTATAAGTTACACTTAACCTGGAGACATGCTAGTGAACCACGCCATAAGTAAGCATGAACAATTAGGAGGAACTTAAATCATGTACTCAGAATCTACATGGGTCACTACTCCATGTGAGGTCATGATGTGACACCGGCTTGCCTCTGTTGTCATCCCTTAATCCAAAACAAAGACACGAGACTCAAATATCGGACTACCCCTGGAAACTCAAGGTTCAGAATGAGCAAGGGTTCATGACGCCCTTCCCGTAACTACCTCTCAAGTCCCGAAAGTTCTAATCTCCATCTACTAAACACTCAAAATAACATGAACCTCCTCTGATACCATTTTTTCACGAACCATCTCGGGTCAACCCTGAACCGGTCACCCGAGCCGGTCCGTGACAAGTCCCGAGGGGCATTCCCGATCCCCCCGGGATGGAAACCAGTGTCAGGAATCAAAGTATACATAACGGAATAATTTAATCCAAAGAGATAAAACCAGGACCAGATAAATAAATAGAATAGATAGATCACACATCAAAATGACAACTTAATCTTAAATAAACAAAGAACTAATCCAGATACAAAGTACCACTAAAATAAAAAAAAACTGGAAACAAGACCCCACTACAACGGTCTCTATGTGACCCATTGGTCACCTCCAACCACAAGCCCAAAACTGATCCCACATGAGCAGCCACTAAGAAAAGCCTGAACAACAGCTGAACCTGCAACTGAAATGGTAAAGGATAGTCATGAGCATAAAAATGCTCAGTAGGGATGCTAAAAGTAAACCATTGAATCCAAATGTTTCCTTACCCAAAGTTTTCCAATGACACAAGTTTGGAAATACAATTATAAAAATAAGGTTTTCCTATTTAAACAAAATAATACCTATTTCCCACTATGAGAACCAACTCACACCATATATTATTTCAAAAACAATTTACCGCTTTATAAATAAAACCAAACAAGTGATATCAGGGCTGTGAAAAATGGAGGCAGGTAAATAATACAAGATGAAAATAAACTAGTGTAGAATAAAATAAACAAGAAATACAAGCTGAAAATAAATCATTGTAACATAAAATAAGTAAGCAATACAAGTTGTAACCATGGGCGATCCTGAACATCCCTAGACAACCCCTAGACACACTCGGTTCGGAACCACCTACCGACGTATGGTGAAGACCCATAGTCTATAACCCACTTATCTCCCTCGCGACAAAATAAGCGGCAAATCCCACCTGGCCTCTCTATCTACCAGGGGCACCAACCCATCTAATCGGGGCTGGTGAGTAACTATCACTCAATAATCCATAATATGCCCAAGAACCCATGGTGGTTATAGTAATACTGTGTAAGTTGGAGGCTCTCGCACGCGTGACTCATCTCACCACATTTGCCTACCCCAAGCACGGACGTTTCTTATACATTCACCCATAAAGGGTTACACTAGATAGGAGCACCCCATATACATATTCAGTTATTTAACATTAAACAAAGTGTCAACCAGGCTTCTATAACATATAAACTTTAAAACATTTCAGAAAAACATTTAATGTTTCTAATCGGGCACACACATTTATTCAAAATATCTTACAAACACCACTTTTACATTTACAAATATAAACAAGCACTTAAGTTTTGAACACACATTCAAACACATCACAATTATCAAACATTATTTTACCCTTTTCCGACCCACACCAAAACATGTTTCAAACCGAATGGCCAAACCTTAAAGAACACATTATAAACCATGATTTCCAAAACACTTAAAGCAACACTTTACAAAACCGCATTTAAAATACTCTTTAGAAACCAATCAAGGGGCCAAACTTTATTCAAAAACTAAAATATATTTAGAAAACTAAACATTCAAGAAAACACCAATTACCTTAAAACCATAACTGGCCACCTACCTTATTTATAGAATATAAAACAATCAAAAAAACATTAAACCCTTTCCAACAAATTTTAACACGTTTAGTATGTTATACCAACATCAAACCATACACACCTCAAATCCTCTTTTAAAATCAAATGCACGCCAAGAAAAGGTTTTAAATCCTTGCCCCAAAAATCGCCACTTACCCACATTATTTTAAAGGAATGCCAAATAAAAACATTGAATCCATTAAACTCTTAAAAAAGTGTTTTAACATAATAACTAAGTCATAACACAACCAAGAAAAGTTCATTAATAAACAATGATGTTGCAATATAATAATAGTGATACATTTCATAAGGGACCAACTCCTTATTAAATAAACATAAGTAATTCAAAAAAGCTTTCTAGGTATCATAAAACTAAGCAATTTACACTAAAACTCATTTAAAATATATTTTTAACAAATCAAATAAATTTTAAATTGGTATAATAATTTAAACAAGGGTGTCATAGAGTTGTGAAACTAGTTTATAAATTTATTTAAAATGGAAAGCATCAAAGGAAAGTCTTTAGGAAAGAAAAACTTGGAAACACCTATTGAAACCTCATGCGATTGGAATGAAACTTCAATGGGATGAAGATTGACACCCCATGGACAAATCGCACACCCTAAATCCAATGTAAACCTGAGATACACATTAAACCTAACATTTTGGGTTTGGAAAACAAGAAACCCCACATGGAAACCCTAGAAATTAAGTGAGGAGAGGAGAATATGGGAAGAGGACTTACCGGAAGGAACCGCTGGAAGGACGAGCAGCCGCCGGAAGAAGTTCCAGAGGGGAGGAGGGAATGTGTGAAGGGGGTAAGAGGAAGAGGGGTGCGTGAGGGTAGGGGGAAGAAGGGGTTCATGGGAGATAGAAAAAAATTAAATGAATTAATGGGGAGAGAGGGTGTACGTGAGGAGATATGGGGAGAGAGGGCGTGAGTGTAAGGGAAAAGTGGGGGTTATGTGGGAGATAAAAAAAGGAATTAATGGGAGGGGTAAGAGTGGTTCATGATGGGTATAGAAAATAAGGGGTTTGATTAGAGAGAGGTATAAAAAAAAGGAAGGGATTAAATTGGAGAGAGGTAGCATGTGATTGGTGAAATAAAGAGGGGGGAGTGATTGGAGAGAGGGAATAAAAAAACAATGAATTAATGGTGTAAAGAGGTGTGAGTGGAGAGAGGGAGTGTATAAGATAAAAAATAATAATAATGGGTAGGCGTGAGAGAAGGGGAGTGGGGTGTGCGTGGGGGTTAATGGGGAGAGTGTTGTGAGTGTGATGGATAAAAAAAGGGATGATTAAAACCCTAAAAAATAAAATTAATATCCATAAAAAATACAAAAAAGATGTTAATAATAATAATAATAATAATAATATTGATAATAATTATAAAAATTTAAATAAAAATAATAACAAAAAAAATTCAATGAAAATATTTATAATAATTTTAAAAAAAATTATCTAATTATAACAACACCATTAATTTTCTTAATGATAATAATAATAATAACAATAAAAATAATCATAATGACAATCATAATTTTATTTATTTTTTTTACAAAATAACAAAATTAATAGCAACCAAATAACAATTATATTTATAATCATTTTAATGATAATAAGATCATTAAAAATTTTAATTAAAAAAAACATTTTTATCTATGCAACAATGTTATTGTTATTATATCTTAAACATTTAATTTATTTTATTCTGATAAAGTTTTATTATTTTAAGTAATGGGTAACTGCGGGGGAATCTGGACGAACCGCATAGTTACCGCCAACCATGTGGTGCTCGTGAACCGATATGAAACCCACTAAAAACATTAAATGTCAAAAAAAATTAAACATGCACTCAACCCGCACCTTGAAAAGACTAATTGAAGCCAATAAATAATATGATAAAATAATTTAAAAGGTCCGAGTGTGACAATGACATAATACATGTTGATATGATTATATAGAGGGCTTGGCCCAGTGATTTTTTATACCATGGTTATGTGGTTGTGGTTGGCATGATTGTGAAACATACTCAAAGATATTCTAGCATGATGCCGAGACAGGTTATGTTTTACCATGGTTATATGGTTGTGGTTGGCATGGTTGTGACACATGCTCAGAGATATTCTAGCATGGTGTCGAAGCAGGTTTTTTTTGTATTTTATTAATTTTTAAATTAATTAATACACATATTTATTTAATTATTGCATACACTTCTTATCATACTGGTTTGTTTAGACATGGTGATATCGACCTACTGAATTTTACTTACACCCTATTCGGGTCACTATTTGGTACTCGAGTAGATTACATGGATGCTGGTTTGGACAAGGGTAAAGGAACTTGATGTTGATGGTTTACCTACTAGATGGGTTGGAGTATAGAGGTAAGACTAACATTGGGTTTGGGATAAGGGACTTTTGAGTCTTTATTTGAGTCTTCTAGTCTTTTACTCGTATTATTTATAGCATGACATTTAGTTACATTCCATCACATCATTACATTATTCCTTTATTATATATTGGATTATTCAGTTGGTTTTTATTGTTGGTATTTCGTTGTATCATATTGTTTCCTTTATTTCCACTCTTTGATATTTATTTATTATTATTGAATTATTCTGATGTGTTGCAACTCTATCACCAGGGGGTATAGTCTCACCACTTACCACACCCCCACTGCTAGTCTGCAGTCTCTGGCATATGGGGAGGTGCGTTTGAGGTCTTATATGGAACCTGTTTCGACCATGTGAGAGAGTGCTAGATTGGGGTATATTACATGACATGTCAATCTCACAAGTTGTGTGTCCATACTAACTGAATAAATAGTTATTAAAGAAATGGAAATCTTTAAAAACATGTGTCATGGGGTCAAAATGAATAAAACGAGCTATGATTTCCATAAAATCAGAAAACAACAATCATATAATTATTTTTGAAATTTAGGGATTAATGACACGTTAATATGAGTTTTCATTTTCCCATGATGACCAAAAACACCTTTTAGTTTTTTAAAATAGTAAAACCTACATGTAATGGCTAAAACCATAGAAAATAACCTTGGATTGATGTGAAATCATAGAAAACTATCTTGGAATTATTTATGTCATGTAATAGCATACGAAATGTTAATCTGATGTATGGTGTGATTAGAGTGACTAAATAAGTAGTTATTAAAGAATTGAAAGTATTTAAAAACATTCATCATGGGTCAAAACCAAGAAAATGATAATAAATTGTCGTGAAATAATAGGGAAATATCTATAGAATGATTTGTGGAATATAGGAATTGAAAATGCATAAATCCAAGGTTTCATTTCTCCAGTATGAGTGAAAATGAATTTTTAATGTCTAAAAGAACTAAATGTGCATGTAATAGTTAAAAACATAGAAAACAACCTCATATTGACATGAAAATCATAGATAAATTGTCTTGGAATTATTTTTTGACATATACAAGTAGACAGTGAATCAATCTAATGTGAGGTGAACTCAGAATGACTAAATAGGTAGTGTTCTTAAAGAATTGACAGTATTTAAAAACGTGCTTCAAGGGATCAAAACCAAAAAATGATTTATTATTAGTATGAAATCATAGTACAACATCCATAAAATGATTTTTGGAATGCAGAAACTAATGGTGCGTTAATCTGAATTATCATTTGTCTGGGATGACTGAAAATTCCTTTAAGTGTTTTAAAACACTACAACGCACGTGTAATGGTGAAAATCATACCAAAAAACATTGGATTAATTTTAAATCATAGGAAAATTTTCTTAAAATTATTTTTATCATGTATGGGTAGAGGACATATCAATTCGATGTGCATTGTGCTCGAACTAATTGAATAGACAGTTCTTAAAGAATTGACATTATTTAAAAATGTGTGTCAGGGGGCTCAAAACCAACCAAAAGAAATATTATTTCCATGAAATAATAGGATAAGATCCATTGAATGATTTATGAAATGTAAGAACCGATGTCGCATCATTCTGATTTTTCTTTTTTTTAAGATGACCAAAACTATATTTTTAATTTTTTAAAACATTAAAATATGTGTGTAATGGTGAAAGTCATAGAAAATGACCTCATATTTATGTGATATCATAGTAAAATTGTCTTATAATTATTTTTGACATGTACGGGTATATGAAATGTCAATCCGTTATGTGATGTGGTCGAACTGATTGAATAATGAAGGATCCAGGTGTGGTGGAAGTGTGGTGTTGGGTGGGGCCCAACTTTTCTTTTGTCATAATCGATGGCCAATCCTGGATCAATATGATGATGAATGTCAGTATCCACAGATTTATATCAAATATTTATACAAAAAGAGGAAAAGTGTTGGATATAAGAAAGAGGATCTTTCACATCATGTTTATAATTAATTTATTAATTTCTGAAGAAATCAAATACCTGGGTCTTTGGTACATTCTTCATTAATGATTGTTGATTGTTCATAATGACCCTTCCAAATTTCCTTCATTTCACTTGTGAGGATCCAAACTAGAATCCCTCTAGAAGTGATCCATACATGCTCTTATGTTCTCTGATCAACGCCACTCGTTCTTTGGGTGCTAGCGCGGGGAATCGAATGTCTTGTGTTGATCATTCTTGATCGCTCGTTCTTTAATCTTGAAGAAGTTATATCATTCTTGAGAGGGAGAGACTGGAGAGGATTCAAGAGAGATAAATACACCAGGTATTGGAATAATAGATCCACCCGTCTATTAATCAATCTGGGGTTTCAGTTACAATATTTAATTGTGTAACAGCAATTAAATGAAATTATAACCCTTAGAGAAAATCCATTCCACTTAATAACAATAATAGTATCATTATTTGTGGTGTGCCAACTTGAAAAAAATGGAACCATAAATAAAATCTTATGACACATAATGATAATAGTATTATTATTAATTCTTATTCCAATTGGATAAACAATATTTACCAACTTGTAAATAATTAATTTATCACCGGACACGGTCTTGGTTTATTCAAACTCCTCTTACATTTATTGAACACCCGAATAAATATTTTATTCTCTTAAATAAATATTTTATTCACAACCCAGTAAATAAATATTTATTAAATGTTCAATAAAATAAATATATATATTTTATTCATGATCTGGTGAATAAATATTTATTTAATTTATGCGATCATTTTAACTTGAATAAAATTATTCCTCGATCTTGAGAATAATCTTTATTCTATTAATTAAATTCAAATATAATTTAATCAAGACCACAAGAAACACTTAGTGTGTGACCCTCTAAGATTCTTTCTCATTGGAATTAGGTGGGCTTGCCTAAAGTCCAAGATTACTGTCTAGCAATGGGTCAAGTTACCCAAGAGAAAGAACTTAAAGTCGCAAAGATGACATCCACATACGAACGATCACTGTGTAATATAATCCCTTTGTATCAATATCTCATCAAGCAGGTTGCGTGATAGTGTCATCAACCTATATGCTTGATATGTCATTCTTTGACTACCTGAAATAAACTCATTGTTACACCATGGCCATGGAATTTAGGGAGATGGTTCTATTTCAATCAAATGGCTGAGATATCAACTTCTATAAATGTAAGGGACAAATCCTTCCTCAACTTATCCATTAATAACATGTCATCTGTGACGCACCAAACATACCCTACTTCCCGCCAACGTATGGCATGATAGTTTTCATCAGTAAATCAAAGTGTGGGAGTCATGACATGTATTAATGATAATCTTAAAGTCTAAGGACCATTACACATGCTCACTAATAGGAATATATGATGACACCAAAACATGTGGAATTCCTACCGGCAGTTTCGTTCTCATAATCTATCATATTAGAGATTACCAAGTGCGAACTTCATGAGAGGATGTCTCATCTGCTTATGAGTACTCGCACCTAACAGTTTGTATACTATGTGTCTCATCATAGTATGTCATCCAACCATAGAACTACATTGAAGAATATTTTCATATCACTTCAAGGTTATCATCACAGTGAGGAATTAATATAACCTTATCAATGTGACAAATACTCTAGGACATTATTACATCATAGTCATGCAGAACAATGAACAATATTTAAATATATTAAATATTCATGTAATCAAAGTACAAAAAGTTGGTTCTAGGACACCAACTCTAACAAACTCCCACTTGGACAAGAGCCAACTTCCTATGAATTTGAGTTTTCTAAACCTCACCTGATGATCATGTTTTTGATGAGTCAAGGATTTAGTCAAGGGATCCTTCATGTTGTCTTCCATGTAAATACTGCTCACTACAACTTCACCTCTTTAAGAAAAATCCCTTAAGAGATGATACTTTAAAACTATGTCCTTCATCTGCTGATGTGACCTTGGCTCTCTTGCGAGATCCACCACTGCAGTATTATCACAATAGAGTGTGATAGGATCTTTACTACTAGGTACCACATCTAGCTCTTGGATGAAGCTTCACATCAAAACTACTTCTTTAAATTCCTCAGAAGATGTGATATACTAGGACTCTATTGTAGAATATGTGACCACACTCTACTTTTATCTCTTCCAGCTTTGTCACCTCCATTAAAAGTGAATATGTATCTTGTTTGTGACTTCATGTCATCTTGATCAGTCTAGAAACTAGCATCTTCATATCCTTTGATGATTGGTTCTTCATATCCTCCATAAACCAAGAACATATCCTTAGTAATCCTCAAATACTTAAGGATAGTCTTTTCTTCCATCCAATATTGGTCACCTAGATCAGCTTGATATCTACCTACCATATGGCATCCCGCCTTTTTATTACATAACTTTTCATTACATTTTACAAATAGAGGATCTTTAAAGTCTAGTGTCTTGGAAAAAAGGTGCATAATACATGAAAACATATAACATTATTTTAATCCTCTTGAAAGGATTATTAAAAATTTCATCCTAATTACATTTATTTCATGTCATAACTTAGGGACATACATCAAAGGAAAGGGTGTGTATAAGTCCCAATAAGGAAAAATAGGGAAAACTGTTTACATGTGAACTTGAGAGAATATAATAAGAACATGAGGAGATATCATAAAGGCATGATAAGAGACATATAATTATAATAAGAACTTGAATAATATATTGAAATTTTGGCTAAAAAAATTAATTTATAAATTCATAATAATATCACCAAGGTCTATCCCCAAGGTGTCATAAAAATTATCAAGGTTATTCACCAAGGTATCATAAAACTTATCATCTATAGAGATTAATTTCTTTACCCAATTCATTGGAGTGATATCATGGAACACCCTTAATATATATTTATTTTCATGTGATCCACATAGATCATAATCAAATATTTCATAAATAACCCAAAGAGAATAAAAGAAATGGGTTTCATATCAAAATCGTGATGTTTTAAAAAGTGCTTAAAAACATGATCATTATGACATTTATAACCCATGGAAAGAGAATGAGAGTTTTATATATGTCAATTCAAGAATAAAATATATCATTTTTATGTCTTTATGAATACCCCTATAAATAAAATAGTTTTGGGTATCCACATAAATAAAATAATAGAATTTCTTGAGAAAAAGAGAGAGATTTTGAGACAAAAATTCTACAGCATAACGGTTGTGCAACATAGTTTTAGAAAACATTAAAAAGAGAGGGGACTAGATTAAAACATTAATAAAAGACTCATACTATAGTATAGGGACATAATAAAATTTAAATAATAACATGGTATGGAAATTTGAAATACATACCATATAAAAGAGAACTTGAAAGGAAACAGAAGTTTGGAATTCCCTTACCTTAAAGAGTAACTTCTAAAACTCTGGGATTGGGACCTTGAGGAATTGGGGACACTTTGAGAGTACTACTTACGAGGTAAAACTATCTGAGCTTCTTGGGTAATGAATTTTGAATGAAATAAAATGAAGGAATGACTTGGTATTTATAGTAAAATAGAGGGAGTTTTTTATTAATTTTCAAGGACACCTCATCAGTGGTATTTACAAACCCATGGGATTTACCATGGTATTTTCCCATGTTTTTGGTCACCTGGTACACCTCATATAATATTTTAATCCAAATGAGTCTACCATCATTTTAAATTACATATCATATCATTATGATGTCATAAAACACACTGAAAACTCAAAAAATGTATTTTACTATTCACCAAAAAACAAAACATTTTATAAAAATATCATAAATTCACCCTAACCTAATATCGATGTTTTGAATTAAAAAATGAACTCAGTTTTATGAAAATAATTTTCTAAATATGAGAAATTTAATTTTTAAGTAAAATCACTATTTACCTAAATGAATACTAATACTTAACTAATAATTTATAAAATAGTTATTTACTTATACTATTATATCATATTACCATTAAATATGCCCAAATTATATTTATACTTACTTAAGTGAGGTAACTATTTCATTGGTCATATTACTATTCATAAGGGTAATATTACTATTCATAATTTACTATTCACTAAAAAATAAGTTGATCTTATCAGACTCTAAATTTTTTACTGATCACAACTATATATGTCCATTTCTTGAAAATAATTTCACATTATCAATTATTTAAAGTATAAAAAATATTTTAAAATACTCTTTTTTCAGTATTAATCAATATTGTGAAACTTCTTAGAAAAAACTAAAAATTCATCCTATATTAATTTTAACATTTGAAATTCAAAAATGATGGTTATTTTACTATAATAATAAATAACAATTTTATTTATACAAATGGATAACACAAAGTAACGAAGACCTTGTTATATAGCCCCTTATAACACCTACATAGTACCTAAGATTAAGGTGTGAAATGGCGATAGAATCTTGGGGCGGCTCGGAAAACGTTGCCCGAGTGGTGATTTATATCAACTTGAACTTATTTCATGGGTGATTACATTCAATATTAACATGTTAAATCTCATCTTGGGATTAGTCTAGAGTAAAGCCCAGTGATGTTACCTCCTTCCCAAGCTCTGACATATGGGCTTCGTACGACCTGAGTCTATTGGATGAGGTCATTGACTCTTATTTCTTCATTAATTATCCATTATCGTTTCTATTTATAAACAATAATTATAACATTAAAAATTATTATTGTTTCCAATGGTCATATAAACCAACGGTCATATAATGATCAAAACATTATGGTTAAATTTCAATTATACTTATATAGTTTTATTGATTATGACACAGTAAAACATACATTTTTAGGAAACGAAATATTATTCAAAAGTTTGGGTCATTTCATTCTTCCCCCCTTAAGAAATTACGTCTCCAAAATTTCAACTCGTACCCTCAGAAGAGAAAATGTGTGCGTACTTATGCCTCATAGACTCCTCTAGTTTCCCATGTGGCTTCTTCATATTTTTGGTTCCTCCACAACACTTTAACAAGGCGGGTAGTCTTGTTACATAGAACCTTGTCTCTAGGATCAATATCTCCACTGATTGATTCTCATAAGAGAGTTCATGTTCTAGTTGTACCACCTCTAGATTTAGTACATGTGAAGGGTCATGTTTGTACTTAATCAAGAGGGATATGTGGAAGAAATCATGAACTTGTGCTAGATTTGGAGAAAATACAAGCTGATAGGCCACTACTCCTACACGGTCAAGGATTTTATAGGGTCCAATGTATCTAGGGATGAGCTTCCCTTTCTTCCCAAACCTCACGACTCTCTTCCAAGGTGAAATTTGAAGAAAGAATTTGTCACCAATATCAAACTCCAAGTCCCTTAGATGGTTGTCGGCATAGCTCTTCTGCCGAATCTGAGCAGCTTTAATGTGTTTTTGGATGTCATGAACCTTTTCTATCATCTCTTACATAAGATCAGAACCAATAATATTTCTCTCACCATATTCATCCCAACAAGTAAGAGTTATATATCGCTTCCCATATAGAGCTTTATAGGTTTCCATTTGAATGCTCGAGTGGAAGCTGTTTTTGTAAGAGAACTCAACTAATGGTATATGTTGATCTCATCCACATTTAAATTCTATTGAGCATATTCTCAGAATTTACTCAAGTGTTTTAATAGTCCTTTCAGATTAGACATCATTTTGGGGGTGATAGGACATACTGAAATTCAATTCGGTACTCAAATCATATTGAATACTTCTCCAGAATTTTGATGTGAACCTTGGATCACAATCAGATACGATAGAAAATGGAACTCCATGAAGCCTTACCACTTGATTCACATAAATCCTGGTAAGTTGGTCAAGAAATAAATCTTCCCAAATAGATATAAAATGGATAGTCTTGGTGAGACGGTCCACTATAACACATATCGCATTGTTTCCTTTGGAATATCTCAGGAGACCAGTGATAAAGTCCATAGTGATATTATCCCACATCCATGCTGGTATGGGTAGTGGTTGTAATACCCCTTTAGTAAGTTGTCGCTCTTCCTTCACTTTCTGACATAACAGGAACCTTGCAGTGTGGTTAACAATCTCTCTTTTCATATTATCCCACCAATAATGATCATGAAGGTCCCTATACATTTTTGTGCTTCCAGGATGTATAGATAATGTAGAGATATGAGCTTCATCCATCAGATCCTTCTTTATTTCTGGAATATATGGAATGCATAGTCTTGTACAAAATTTCAGTACGCCTTATTAATCAATATTTAACTCAAAAAACTTCTCATCCTTCACATCCTCAAACTTCTTATGTAACAAAGGATATTCTTTATGAGCTTTCTTGATCTTCTATGGTAATTATGGTTGAGAAATCATTTGTGATAGGGTTTATGATGTCTCTTCCCTTATAATTCCCATGTCCAGTTTCACTAGGTCTTTGACCAAGGGATCTATTTGAATCCTCATCATGGATAGAACAATAGGTTCTTTCCTACTCAATGTATCAGTGACTTTGTTTTCTCTTCTGGGATGATAATGAATTGAACAATAATAGTCTTTAGAAGTTCCAACCATCTCCTTTGTCTCATGTTCAATTCTTTTTGTGTGAAAATATAGTTCAAACTTTGATGGTCTGTTTATATATAACACTTCTCCCCATAAAGATAGTGCCTCCATATCTTCATAGAAAAAACAACTACATCCAGCTCCAGATCATGCATATGATAGTTCTGCTCATGAGTATTCAACTGTCAAGATGCATAAGTAATCACCTTGTCATTTTTCATGAGGATGCACCTAAGCCCTTTCAGATATTCATCTCTAAAAATAAGGAATCTGTCTCCACTTGAGGGAAGAGTTAACATGGGTGCAGTAACCAATCTCTTATTCAGCTCTTGGAAACTTTCTTTACACTCCTTTTTCTAGATGAACTTAACCCCTTTTTGAGTTAACTTAGTTAGTGGATTAGAAAGTCATGAATTTTTTTTCACAAACCTCTTATAATGTCCTGTTAATCCAAGGAAAATATGAATCTCAGTTATTATTGTAGGTTTAGGCCACTCCTCTACAACATTTTTCTTTACAGGGTCAATTGTGATTCCTTCAATAGTTACAATTTTCCCCAAGAAAGCAAATTTTTTAACTAAAACTCACACTTGCTGAACTTTCCAAAAATCCTATCCTTCTATAGAGTTTGAAAAATAACCCTTATATGATCTTCATGCTCCTCATGGATTTTAGAATATATCATAATATCATCAATAAAAACTACCACAAAATTATCAAGGTAGTCCTTAAAGACTCTATTCATAAAATCCATAAAAATAATTGGTGCATTAGTCAGTTCGGAGGGAATAACAACAAAATCATAATGCCAATATCTTGATTGGAAGGTGGTTTTTTGGAATATCTTCCTTCTTCACCCTCAATTGATGATAACCAGATTGAAGAATCTTGGGGAAGAATTGAGCCCAATTAAGTTGGTCAAATAAGTCATCAATTCTTGGAAGAGGGTATTTATTCTTCACTATGATCTCATTTAGTTCTCTATAACCAATGCATAGTTGTATTGATTCATCCTTCTTCTTCACAAAGAGAACAGGTATTCCCCAAGGAGACACACTTGGTTGAATAAACCTATTCTCTAAAAGATCTTGGATTTTCTTCTTTAATTCCTCTAGATCCACATTTTTAATCCTATATGGGGTCTTTGATATCAGATGAGATCCAGGTACAAGTTCAATGGAGAACTCTACCTCTCTTTCTGGGGGAGGTTCGGGTAACTCCTCAGGAAATACGTCAATGTATTCCTAAATGATGGGGACATTTTCTATCCTTATACTCTCATTTCTTTCTTCTTATTCAACAATAAAATCCATATAGAAGGATATAAGAGGTGATTCTAGATAAAGATCAGGTTGAGATATCTCTCCTTGGAAGATATCTATAGGTCATCCATTCAAGACTACTGAGATTTCCTTGCTTATGCATTTGATCTTAGAATTATACCTTGAGAGCCAGTCCATCCCTAGTATAATGTCGAATTCCAATATGGTAATGACTATTATATTTGTGATAAGATTGTGCTCACTAAAGTAAATACTAGATTTTCTAAACACTGATGATGCTTGGATAATCCCACCAGGAGTCTTGACTGATAATTATACTTTTAGAAATTCTGGGGTTGATTCTAAATTCTTTGCAAACTTGGAGGAAATAAAGGAATACGTATAATCAAAATCAAAAAAAGTACTTGATATCTTTGAGAGAACAACAAGAGTAACTACCACCACATCATTTAGAGCTTCAATATTAGTTTTCATGATAGAAAAAGAACGACCTTTCTCCCTTGCCCTTTTTTGAGGTTGATGATGATTCCCCTCCACTACCCTTGGATTTGGATAGTGATTGGCAAAGTGCCCAAGCTATCCACACTTGAATCATTGGACTTCAAGTAGGTCCTGCACCATCTTCTCCTTGTCATTATTGTTGGGATTGAGGATTCACCTCACTACAACAATTTTGTGTGATATATACATCTCTTCCACACTTGTAACACTTCCTTCTTCTCGATAGGTAGTTCCCCGAATTCTTATTCCCACATTTATTACATGTAGGAAGTTTCACTTGATTTATACCTCTTCCCTGATCAAAGATCCTCGCCAATCTTAAATCTATTGATCACTTATTTTCATTAGATTTATGAAACCACTACATCTCACCAAACTCCAGTTTGAATTTCATAGTACTCTGCATGATCTCCTCATAGTTATCATAGTCTCAATTGAATAGATTATTACAAAGATGAGGTCTTAGTCCACCAAAGAATCTATCAACCTTCCCATTATGATTCATGATAAAGCTTGAGGTGTAATGGGAATACTTGTGAAGTTCATCTCATAGATTCCACTAGATTCATTCTCCTGCTTCATCTCGAGAAACTCCTTCTCCATTTTCATTCTCATCAAATGAGGGAAATACTTGAATAAGATCCCTTTGAAATATTCACACTCTATATCTTCAATCTCCCCTCTTAGAATCATGTTTTTAATCAGTGCCCACCACTGATCAGCTTCTCCCTCTAAACAGTAAACAGTCAAGGTGACCTTCTCTTTTTCTAAATAATAGAGCATAGAAAATATATTTTCGATAGAGATGATCCACTATTCATAAATCAATGGGTTGGTAGATCCACTAAATTTTAGTGTTCTTTGACGCGTAAAGGACTTAATAGAAAATTGTTCCCTTCGGGGTTAAATTAGTCTCTCAGCTTGATTCAAGTTATTTTCCATAACTTGAGTCAGTTGGTTCATAATTCTCATGAAAGTTTCTATTATGGATTCCATCAGAGGGTCGTTAGTTCATGGTCTATTATGGTCACCATTTGCACAGTTCCTCCTATTTCCCTCCATTTTCTAAAAGAATAAAACCTTAGTGATAAACTTATTTCATTTATGAATCTTTTATATATAAATGATTTTTATGTCTTAAAACTTCATGATTAAACATATTATTCTTTAACAAAAATTAAATTTATCTATAAATCCTTCATAATGATTCATTTTTTTAAATGTTGGAGGCAGTGCCTCTTTTATTGAAAATAATCAAGTAAAACATAGGATCCAGATAGGGAGCAAGAATACAAAGCAAGCTGCCCAAAGAAAAAAACCCAGCTACCTAATTTTTTCATCAATCTTTCACTTAGTTTTCTTTCCTCTGCTCGTATTTCATTCCATTCAGAAATAAATCTTATATGTCCACACCCTCAACCTCTAGATCTCTCTCCACTTTTTGGAAGAGCTTTAATCAATGATTTATAAAAATCTTTTGATTAACCAAACATATCCCTTGGGAGTGTCAAACCAAGAGTGAAGCAATTCCTATTGTCATTAACTAGTTCTCATTTGAGTCTAGATCAAAGCAGTTTTTTTAGTTTTACCCCTAGATATATCTATGCCAAATCCACATCCACTTGTTCATATCCAGACAGGGATCTATTTGTTCAGAAACCACTTACTTAATATTTCACAAAAATACCAAGAAGTTTTACTATATTTAAACTTTTATATAGGGTTCTTCCTAAATTTTTCATATCCTAATTTCCACAAATAACTAAACTATCCATTGATACCAACTATGTAATCCTTCCTTTTTATTACATAACTTTTCATTACATTTTACAAATAGAGGATCTTTAAAGACTAGTGTCTTGGAAAAAAGGTACATAATACATCAAAAAGTATAACATTATTTTAATCCTATTTAAAGGATTCTTGAAAATTTCATCCTAATTAAAATTACTAAATCTCATAACCTGGGGACATACATCAAAGTAAAGGGTGATCATAAGGCCCAATAAGGGGAAATAGGGAAAACCGTTTACATATGAACTTGAGAGAATATAATAAGAACATGAGGAGATATCATAAAGGCGTGAGAAGAGACATATCATGAAAATAAAAACCTGAATAATGTCTTGAAAATGTGGCAAAAACATTTAATTTATACATTCATAATCATATCACCAAGGTTCATCCCCAAGGTGTCATAAAAATTACCAAGGTTATTCACCAAGGTATCATAAAACTTGTCATCTTTAGAGATTAATTTTGTTAACCAATGCATTAGAGAACTATAAGGGCGCGCCCTTAATATGTATTTATATTCATATGAGAAACATATATCTTAATAAAATATTTCATAAATAACCCAAATAGAATAAAATAAATGGGTTTCATATCAAAATCATGACATTTTAAAAAGTACTTAAAAACATGATCATTATGTCATTTATAACCCATGGAAAGGGAATGAGGGTTTTATGTATGTAAATTATAGAATAAAATATATCATTTTTATGTATTAATGAATACCCATATAAATTAAATAGGTTTGGATATTCATATAAATAAAATAAGATATTTTTTAGAAAAAGAGAGTGATTTTAAGACGAAAAATCTACAGCATAATGACTATGCAACATGGTTTTAGAAAACATTAAAAAGAGAGGGGACAGTAGTAAACCATTCATAAAATAATAATAATATATTATAGGTATATAATAAAATTTAATTGATAACATGGTATGGAAATTTGAAAGACATACCACATAAAAGAGAACTTGAAAGGAAAAAGAAGTTGGGAATTCCCTTACCTTGAAGAGTAACTACTAAAAATCTAGGATCGGGACCTTGAGGGCTTGGGGACACTTTGGTAGGACTCCTTGAGATGTAACACTATCATAAATTTTAGTTTAATTAATTTTTAATGAAATAAAATGAATTAATGGCTTGGTATTTATAGTAAAAGAGAGGGAGTTTTTTATTAATTTTCAAGGACATCTCATCGGTGGTATTTGCAAAACCATGGACTTTCCCATGGTATTTTCCCATGGTTTTGGCCACTTAGGACACCTAATATAATATTTTAATACAAATTAGTCGACCATAATTTTAAATTACATATTACATCATTATGATGTCATAAAACACACCAAAAACTCAAAAAACTGTATTTTTACTATTCATCGAAAAACAAAACATTTTATAAAAAACTCATAAATTCACCCTAACCTAATATCGATGTTCTGAATTCAAAAATTAACTCCATTTTATTAAAATAATTTTCTAAATATGATAAATTTTAGTTTTAATTAAAATCACTATTTACCTGAAAAAATACTCATACTTAACTAATAATTTCTAAAATAATTATTTACTTATACTATTATATCACTTTACCATTCAAGATGACCAAATTATATTTATAATTACTTAAGTTAGGTTACTATTCCATTGTACATATTACTATTCATAAGGGTAATATTACTTTTCATAATTTACTATTCACCAAAAATATGTTGATCTTATCAGACTCTAAATTTCTTACTGATCACAACTGTATATGTCTGTTTCTTGAAAATAATTTCACATTATAAATTATTTAAAGTATAAAAAATATTTTAAAATACTCTTTTTTTCAATATTCATCAATAATATTAAACTTCTTATAAAAAACTAAAAAATCATCCCTATATTAATTTTGACATTTGAAATTCAAAAATGATGGTTATTTTACCATAATAAGAAATAACAATTTTATTTATACAAATATATTATACAATGTAACTAAGGATTTGTTACATAGCCCCTTATAACACATGCATATGACCTAAGAGTAAGGTGTGCAACGGTGATAGAATCTTGGGGCGGCTCGGATAACATTGCTCGAGTGGTGATTTCTATCAACTTGAACTTCTCCTATAGGAGATTAAATTCAAGCTTAACATGTTGAAGCTCAGCTTGGGCTTGGTCCAGAGCAAAGCCCAGTGATGTTGTCTCCTTCTCAATCTCTGACAGATGAGCTTCATATGGTCTGAGTCTACTGGATGAGGCCATCAACTCTTCTTTCTGCATTAATTATCCATTATCATTTATATTTATAAACAATAATTATAAAATTAAAAATTATTATTGTTTCCAATTGTCATATAAACCAAATGTCATATAACTGTCAAAACTTGATGGTTAAATTTCAATTGTACTTATATAGTTTTATTGATTATTTCATAGTAAAACATACATTTTCAAGAAACAAAATATTATTCAAAAGTTCGGGTCATTGCATACCGCACTTAATGCATAGGTGACATCCAGCCTAGTGCATAGCATGAAATACATGATTGACCCAACCATTGATACATATGGAGTCCTTTCCATTCTCTTTCTTTCATCATGTGTCTGAGGAAACATTTTCTTGGAAAGATGAATGCCATGTGACATTGTCAACAATCCCCTCTTGGATTGTTCCATACTAAATCTCTTCAGTTTCTTGTCAATGTATGAATTTTGACTTAGGTCGAGCAACCTCTTGGATCTATCATGATGGATCTTGATCATAAGAATATATGATGTCTCACCCCCAAGTCCTTAATGGAGAAGCATTTATTCAACCATGCCTTAACAGACTATAATACTAGTATTTCATTTCTAGTATGTAATATGTCATCAACACATACTATTAAGAAAACAATTGCACTCCCATTAAAAATTTTATAGACACAAGGCTCACATTCATTCTTTATAAAACCAAATTCTATTATGGCTTCATCAAAATGAATGTTCCATGACCTGGATGCTTGCTTTAATCCTTGAATGGATTTTTGCAACTTGTATATCTTATTGTCATCCTTTGGAGTCACAACCCTTCAGGTTGTGTCGTATAGGCATCTTCTCGAAGGTTCATGTTAAGTAATGTTGTTTTGATATCTATTTTAAAAATCTCATAGTCGTGTTAAGCGGCAATGGCCAGTAGAATTCTGATATATTTCAGCATTGCAACTGGTGAAAAGGTTTTGTCATAGTCAATACCTTGATGTTGTTTAAACCCTTTTGCAACCAGTCATGCCTTATAGGTACTAACATTTCCTTTCATGTCTATTTTCTTCTTGAATACCCATTTGAAACCAACAATATTTACATCTACTGGAGGATCTCCCAAAATCCATACTTGGTTTTGGTACATGGAATCCATTTTAGAATTCAGGGCTTTTTGCCACATGGAAATGTTTATGCCACTTACTACTTCCTTGTAGGTTAGAGGATCATTATTATCAACCAATAATGATTCACCATCCTCAGTGAATAGAAAACTATATCGTTCCAGTTATCTAACCTCTCTTGTACTCATACACAGTTCTTGTATCTCTAGAATAGATTCTTCTTCCATGGGTCTTTGTGGAATCTTCTCTTGTACCAACTCTTATGTTCCTTGATCCTTGACTTCATCTAAGTCTATCTCACTCCCACTATCTCTTTTGTAGATGTGATCCCTCTCAAGGAATATGGTGTATCTTTCCACTATAGCCTTTTTTATGAGGGTTTGTACATGTAATATCCCCTTATTTCCTTGGGGTATCCAATAAAGGTACACTTTGTGCCTCAGGGTGCAATTTTGTTACCTGAAGAAGCCTTAACAAATACTTCACTTCTCCACACATGTAAATTTGATGACATAGATTTCCTTATACTCCATAACTTATATGGAATACCATTTATCAATTTATTTAGTACTTTTTTTAGTATGTGTTCCACTTTTTGTAATGCATATCCCCAAACGGATAATGGAAGACTTGCATGACTCGTCATTGATATCACCATGTCCAACAAGGTGTGGTTCCTCCTTTTTCTTATACCATTCCACTGAGACGTGTAAGGAGGATTGAGTTGGGATAAGATCCCAAACTTCTGTAAGTAATCAATGAAGTCCTGATTAAGATATTCTCTACCATGGTTTGAGCAGAGTTTCTTAATCTTCTTACCAAGATGGTTCTCAACTTCATTCTTATATTCTTTGAACTTATCAAAAGAATTTTACTTATACCTCATAAAGTAAATATATCCATATCTACTAAAATAATCATTAAAAGTTATGAAGTATGAGTACCCACCCTTTGCTTCAACTGAAAATGGTCCACACACATCAGTATGGACCAATTCAAGAATCTCCTTAGCCCTTTCACTTTTCCCACTAAATGGGGATTTGGTCCTTTTTCCTTGTAAACATGCATGACATACACCAAGTAGTTTTAGTTCAAAAGAATCTAAATATCCATCTTGGTGTAAATTTTTCAAGCATTTCTCATTTACATGACCTAGCTAGTGATGCCAAAGTTGGGTGTGGTATGATTCATGTAAAGTAACTTTGTTATCGATTGCCATTAATTGGTTTGTGTAATCCAATATGTAAATACCATTATATAAATGTTCCTTACCAAAACATATTTTATCTTTATAAAAGAAGAAACATTCATTTCTAAACTTTAAAAAAATTCATATGTATCTAGTCTGGATACATAAATAATTTTTTTGGTCAAAGAAGGAACCTAATAAAAAACTTTTAACACCAAGATCATCCTAGTCAGCAATGTGAGGTGGTAGTACCTAACAGTTATAGTAGAAAGTCTATCTCTATTGGATGCTCGTAGATATACCTCCCCTCTTTTAATTTTTTTGAATCTACTTGGTTCTTGTATTTGGATGCATATGTTAGCACCACAAGTTGTATCTAATACCTAATTTTTGGAAATAGATAGATTTCACTCGATAACAAACGCACCTAAAGCTTCCCCTTTCTTCTTTGTATGGGTGGAGTTTTTCTTCCAGTGGACCTTCTTAACACATGTGAAATAAATAGCTTCGTATTCCCTTACCTCCCCCTTGACCTTCCTTTTCATGGAAGGACGTGAAGAATATTTTGACTTAAAGCTCATTGGATTCCCTTTCCTTTTATTCATCATAAGGACAAATGGATTTTCATGCTTCATGTCTTTATCCACTTGGTGAATGAGGATAAGAAGATCAGGTAGAGACTTATTAATGTTTTTCATATTAAAATTCACAATAAAACTGGAGAATCTTGAAGGGAGTGATGCAATAATGAGATTGGTTCCCATCTCTTCGAGGAATTTAAACCCTAGAACCTCCAGGCACTCAATGTAGCCAATAAGATTGACTATGTGAGGCCCAGCTGGGGAGCCCTCTCTAAGCTTACTCTGAAAGAGTGCCTTGGATATCTCAAATTGTTTCTGTCTAGCTCTCTCCTGGTAAATACCATGGAGGTGCTCAAGCATGCTATAGGAATCCATGTTTTCATGAGACTTCATGAGTTTACTAGACATTTATGATATCATCAAACATTTAACGTTGAATGCATCGTTCATATATTTCTCATAGACCATGAACTCTTCATCACTAACCTCTTGGATAGGTGGATCAAGTAATGAGGACTCTATCACATAATATTTCTATTCATGAAGTAGAATAACCCAAAGGCTTCTAAACCATTTCTGGAAGTTACTATCGGTGAGGATGTTTTCTTTATCTAGTATTGATCGTGGGGATAGTGGGGTTGAAAAGCTTGTAATTTTTTTTCTACAATTGAAAGAGAATATTATTAATACTTTCTTGATTAAAATTTTTTGAGAAATAATAAATTGATTATATTAAGTATCCCACTATTTTATCAAGTCCCAATGTCCCTCACCATTGAACTCAAAATGTCTAGTTTCTTGGACATTCTAGTGTCAAGGATCTATATTCCCCTTCGCATAACCCCAATAAGGGTTGTTCAATATATTTGAAGGTATTTAGGTAGGTAGGTCTTTGCCAACTATGGGCTTGCAGCTCCTTGATCCATTGAGTGGACTCCCCAATCCTGAAATCCTGACTTGGATTTTCTCAACACTTGCCTCCAAATTTACACTAATTATAGAAAGGGCTACTCCTCTTGGTGTAAAATGGTTAAGTCAGCCCGAAAATTTCATAAGAGCTTCCTGTATAAAATTTTCCTAACAAGGGTTGGTAAAACACATAGTTTTATCGAGTCTTTCACTTAATAAGGTGACAGAAGGCTTAGTCTGACTTAATATTTTATTGAGGGTTTTTTATCTCTTATGCATAAATTGTTTATTATCTTTATCACATGCTTGTTAATATTAAGTGGAACTTACTTAAGTGATTAATCGTGTCTTGATAATATTTACACATAATCCAGGTTTATTTTAGTTCCATCTTTCATGCTTGTTAATTCATTAATTATGTAGTCATGACAATACATACATAATGAAAAACCATGAAACTAATAGAAATAAAATAAATGGCATGTGACAGCCCCCTAGGGCATCGTTAATTCCCAGCGGTACTATGTAAAAACAAATTTATAAAACCCAAACTATTCTACTCAATTAATTAAAATGTAGTATAAATAATGTTTAGGTGTCGAAGCCACAGAGATAGAGTGGGTGTTATAAATTAATTAAGAAAACTATAATTGAAATTGTTTGGTTCATCGTAGAAAGATAAATAATGCAGTAGGGATTGGGGTTGAAATCAATTTGGGAGACATGCCAGGTTTAGTGATTTCGGGTTCGTGTGCTAGGGATTTAATTGGAAGTGTTTTTATTCAGTTTTGGTGTCAAAATTGGGTCAACATGGATCTTTTTTCTTGTTATCCTTCTCTAATCCTATGATTAGACTGTTGGAATGTTCATCTATTAGATTCAATCACAGGATAGGTGACCCAAAACCTTGTTTAAACATAACCGGCCTAGCTTGAAATGACCCAAACTTGACGTACATAGACATTACATTACTTTTGAGGAATACTTAATACATGACACAAATAGACACCCAGGTACTGTATTAGTTTAGTGACTTTGGAAACTTGGAACATAATCTTCTAACTTGGTGAAATATCTTTAACATCTCCCATAAAGATCTTACCCTTTTGTTTTCCTACCTAAAACCTTTCTTTGTATCCTAGGGAAAATAAAACATAAAAAGGGTTCTCGCAAATGTTCAGTAATGGTAAACATTGATAACATAAAATAAACCCTAAACATAATAATTTAAAAACATGAACATAAAGTTTATATATCAAAATCATGAGTCATGAAATAAATCTTGGCAGTTTGTAAGGCATAGATCATAAAGGAACATTAAACATGATAAAATAGAATTGGAATAAAACATGGTATTGTGGAAAATAAATAATAACATAATATGATTTCCATAGTAGTTAAGGCATTTCTTCTAAGACCATCATAGTGGACAAATTCCTTTACTGGACTGGGTTTACATTTTGTTCCAGCCATGTATTACTGAACTGGATTTACTTGTCATTCCAGCCCTGTATTACTAAACCAGATTTACTTTCCATTCCAGTCATGTCTATATCATGAGATATAAATCTTTACCCAATTCATTAGAGTGAGATATAGGTCTCACCCATATCATAATGAAATCATTCTTACATGTTCCACAAAAACATAAAGCATTCATCATAGCATAACCCATGAAATAAAATGGGTTTCTTAAACACCATTCCATCATAATATAATCCATATAAAATATAATTCCATTATTAAAAAAATCAAATCATAGTAATAATAGGGATAGAAACATAACCCTATGTCATCTTATATGGAAAATAATTTTAATAAAACACTTGAACTTAATTATTGAGGAAAATATCCTTTCTTTTTCAAAAATGTTTTCTTTTATCAAAGTGCCACACAATTTTAAAGGAAAAGAATTTAGTTGAAAATAAACTTGAAATAATGTAGAGTAAGCTTCATGTAAATAATATGTAATGAAACCATATAAATCCATTCATTCCATATAAGTTAAAAAAACATTTTTCTCATACTTTTTCCGAAAAAAGTCAAAAAGTACCTCATATGGTAAACGAAAGAAAGAGTCTTTCCAAACCATGTAGTAATAGTCAAAATGGGTAAAAATGACTTTAAACATACATAGAATAATATTAAACATTTTATGAGAATGTTTTTAGAAAACATGGACATGGATGATAGATATATTCCCAGTAAATACTTACGTATAAACAATCTCGGATAAAAATGAGATTGCACAATTATCCCTTACCTTAGACCTGATACGCTTACTATGTGTCCAAACATTCTTTATAATGATTTAAATAATGTTATTGACTTATTCCAGGATCATGGTAATTTTTATGATGTCATATATGATCATATTCTCTTTCGTTTGCTTGTAATAGTTCATTGTTACTTGTTATTTGGGCTTTAACTACTTTATGATCGTATGCATGTTTTGTCGAATAAGTTCATGTTCTCCTTCTTATGTCATATTTATATCATTATAAAATGATATTAACATAAAAAATACCATATTTATTCATTCTATACATTTATATAATCATGCTTTAATGGTTATCATGTAGAACAAATTACATCACATCATGGAGACGGTAGGTCGTACATACGCACGAGCGACGATATCATTCCCATAATTCTTGAATGGTATTGAATTACATGGTGTACTATATTTTAGAATCAATATAATTTTATAATAATTATATATAGTTATTACATCCATTTTTATACTCGTCCAAGTAAGGTGGTGGTGAAAAACATATTACACCACGGTGTGGAGATGGTAAGTCGAACATATGCACATGTGGTGATTTCATTTTTCTTAGGATGGATAGAAAGTGGAATGTGGTTGTTTCATAATTATAATAAAATATCATTATATAAGTGCTACTAGAGTTATTATTCTATAGTGAAACAACTCAATAAGTTGAAGAAGAATAAGAAAGAAATATGAAAGAATCGGTAGAGGAGATTACCTCTTCTTTGACATGCTCTCTTTAGATCTCCTCTTAATAGAACTAGTGTTGGTCTTTTGAGAAGACCAGAACCTCTAGAATGTAACTAGGGAAGTTGATAAGATAAATGGGTATGGTATGGATGAACTTGAAGGCTTAATGAGTTGTGGAGAAATGAGGGAGGATGTATCCTTTTATAACTGGGGTGAGGGACACTTTTGGAATTTCTGAAACTATTAATTTATAATAATTTTAAAATCAATTCAAATAACTTAAAAATGAGATATATTAAAAATTAAGATATAATAATATTTAAATCTCATCAATCAATAAAATTTAGACAAGTTTTGATGTCAATTTAAACATTATCATTTTAATTAACAATTAATTATTCTATTTAATATTAATTAAGATAAAAAATGTTTCAATATTAAAAAGGTGAAATATTTACTTATTTGGTTTAAATTATACCATAAATGAATAATTTAGATCATTTTAGACCATATAATAATTAACCTATATTTTTAAAATTATTTTATTATTTTTAATTAATTTTATAAAACATTATGTTAACAAAATATCATTTGTGTCAATTTTGACACTATTCATTTCATGGATTTTTAGAAATATCAATATAAGGTGTTATACTTAAACCAAATGTTTTATTATATCCCTAATGGGTCAAGGTCATCTATAAAATTCATTGGACAAATTAATTATCCCAAATTATATTTAATTTAATATTTTTAATAACATTTATTTGATATCTCCATTATTAAAATAATTACTATAGTGATTTTGAGTAATTATTTAATATACTTATTTGTTGATTAAAAACTAAAAAAATACTATAATGAAGATAAATTTAAAATCTTTCATGATAATATATGTAGTTGAATTTATATCTTATAAAATCAAACATTAAAAATGTTATACTTATTAAAGTATGAATGTGACTGCCAACAAGCCTGTACCCAAGTGGTATAGGCTTCTACTTGGCATCCAAAAGATCCAGGATCAAATCTGGGCAGGAATGAATTTCTGAGGGGGTACTGTAGCAGTGTTGTAGCAATGGCGGGACTATAGTAGCAGCGACTACAATAGTGGCGGGATTGTAGCAGTGACGGTACTATAACGGTGGAGGCATTGTAGCAGGTACTGTAGCGGTGGTGGCACTGTAGCAGTGTGGTACTGTAGCAGTATTGTTCACTGAAGGGTCCTTTGGGCCAAAATGGTCTTTCAAGCCTTGTATTCAGGTCACTTGGCCTTGGGCCTTTGGTCTATGTAATGGTCTCCCTCTACCCAGTCTTAAAGAGGTCTTTGCTTTAAATAATAAATCGAGGCTTCGGCCCCAGCCTTTTAAAAAAAGTATGAATGTGACAACTTTAACATTACTTTAAATAAAATAATATAAAGGTCGTAATATATTTTATAAGGATACAAATGGTAACTAGCTTGACCTTTGAATGATTATGGTCAAGATATACTTGACCAATAAGATTCGGTCATATGTTTATAAATTTTTATGGTTATTGAGATTTTAATAAAAATTGTTTCATTGATTTATCATCAATTAATTAATGTTTACGTCATCAAAGATTAAGACTTTAAGGTAATTATTTATTTCCTAAAATTTAAAAATAAATTACTATGATGTAGGTAATTATTTTATCTTTCCATGGACTATTTATTTTTGAAGATATCACCTGGTTATCCCTATATTAAAATTATTATACTTATAAGAAATGTGATCTTGACATTTTGTAACTTTCATTGGTTTTATTAATATCTATGTCATTTTCATTGTCAAGTGGCCCTTAAATGACTAAGTTTTAAACCTAATATGTTAAGGGTATAATTTTATTCATCCAAAAATATTTTGGTAAGTTTTAGGATCATTTTATTCTCCCTATCATATTAAGTTTTACACTAATTTACCTGATTTACCTTTAACCACGTTAAATAAAAAATATCGTAGTTACTATTCATAATATCTAAAAAAATAAAAGTAACCTATTAACATAATTTGGACCCACTAATTTCAAATATGGAATCCATTTTTTATAATTCAAAACATATAATTGATAGGAATTAATTTAAAATTAATTCTTGTTGTCAAAAACCAAAAGCGGGTTTTTAAGAACAAAAAACTTATCAAAAGATTGACATGTGTTTATGTCTAATTTAAAAGTTAAATTAATTCTAATGACCAACATTGGATTAAATGATAAAAATATCACTACTGTAAAAATACCCTATACCAACGGTTTGGAACTGTTGGTATAGGCCTCCAAACCGTTGGTATAGCCTATACCAATGGTTTGGAGAACCGTGGGGAAGTAAGTCGTTGGGATAGGTCTATACCAACGGTTTTGGGAAAACCGTTGGTATAAGTAATATGAAAATCTATACCAACGGTTCCATAAAACTGTCGGTCTATGTATTTCAAAAAAAACATTCGGTGGGATTTGATCCCAGGACCTCTAGTTTATCTTTCGACGACCTAACCACTTACCTAACATGACTTTTGTTAATATAATTTCATCAATATGTATTATCATCATTATTTTAAATTTTTATTTATATAATGTTCTCGGTAAGAAGATTGGATAAAAAATCAAAGGACCTATACCAATGGTTGTCAAAACCGTTGGTATAAGTCTTGGTTGATGGGGGGCTTTTCCCAACGGTTTGGCCAAACCGTTGGGAAAAGTGGCCACAAAGTACCCTTTCCCAACGGTTTTGGAAAACCGTTGGGAAAAGTGAGCTCAAAGTGGGCTATACCAACAGTTTTTACAAACCGTTGGTATAGAAGCGTTGGGAAAGGTGAGATTTCCAGTAGTGTATATTATATTTATACTTTAAAACCATTAAATAATATGATTTAACCATATAAATTATTTTGATGGAAAAAAGTTGTTTTCAATTAAAATTTAGCGCAT
Organism: Viscum album; assembly: GCA_963277665.1. Taxonomy (NCBI): domain Eukaryota; kingdom Viridiplantae; phylum Streptophyta; class Magnoliopsida; order Santalales; family Viscaceae; genus Viscum; species Viscum album. Next base: position 209,553,797 of record OY728155.1, on the reverse strand, counting down.
TTTTATTATTCATCAAAACATGATAATTATCATAAAAATATAAAAAATTCATCCAAATTAAATTTGTATGTCCTGCTTCTAAAAAAAGTTTATTTTGTCAAATAGAAAATATAAAGGTGTCCAAAACTAAATTTTAATTGGGTGCGCCATCAAAAGGCGGCAAAATAGCATTTTTTGAAAAATACTTCTTTTATCTGAAAATTTGAATTTGTTCTTATATCATGTTTAGAAAATACATAAGATGAATTTTAATGTTATATAAAATTAAAAAAATGGTTAATATTATTCATAATGTCCAGTTTATATCTCATTAAATAATAATATTTTAATAGTATATCATCGTTTAGTGAAACTCGGTATTGCGTACAATGCAAGTTATCGAGGAAGGTCGCTCTTGCGTATAATGCAAGCCAAGTCAGTGTTACGTTTAGTGCAAGCTTCCTTTGGTTTGCATATAACATAATCTAAACATAGTTATTTTATACATTGAACAAAATTTATACTCAGTGAAATGAATTATATCAAAAAAACTTGAAATTGTGTGTAACACAAGCCAAAAATAGTGTTGCGTATACTGCAAGCTAATACGGTGTTGCGTATAGCACAAGCTAATCATGGTGTAGCGTACAACATAGGACATCAAAGAAATTAAAAAGAACATATCTCATAAAATCTTAGGGTGTTACATAGCTTGCATAATGGTCATACACAAACTAAGTCGATTAATCGGTGCAACGAAATAATACTCTTCAAATCACAAGCAATGGCCATGCAATTACAAAAAGAAAGAGATTTGGAATTGATAGAACGAGTTACAGCAATCCAAAACATGATTAATAAGTATAGAATAATCCCTAAGAACACATCCCCCTACGATCACATCACCCGACACAAATGGACTACTCGCTCATGATGAGAGAGAGTGACATGGGTACCCGAAGAAGAAAGGCAGCGAAGAGGGGCTCCGGATCATCACTCCTTCGTCTGTTGTTGTCGCACTTGCGTCTTCTAGTCCCAAAGTGCCTTGGAATGGTGGTTTGGGGTCTTATTTATAGGTGTTTCTTGTCCAAAATCATGGCCCACATCGCCTGTTTTTTTCTCTGCGCATCGACGCAGTCATGACGTGTACTTGGATTACACGTCGTGTACCCCAGATCCAGTTTTTCTTCCACCATGTTGAATCCATAGAAACTCTGTACGCTGGTTTAAATATTGTTGTGTCATGTACTGGTGGTACACGATGTGTACTTAAAGTTCACAGTGTGTTCTGTCATCACAGCTTGTTCTATGCGGTCTGTTTCACTTGATACGGTCGTGGCATGTACTTGTGGTATATGACGTATAGTCATTTTTCTTCATTTTTTGCATCGGCTTCTCTCTCAAAAATCTGGTGTTGCACCGTGAGCTTTGCTCGCAGCGCAAAGGGTCTTTCGGCTCATATTTCCTCCCCTTTTCATTCCTTTTTCACAAATCCATCATTTCCTACCATAAAACATAAAACATAAAACAAGTCAAATTATTCCAAAAATTGGCAAGATTAATCATTTAAATACACAATTCAATATACAAAAATACTCTAAAATATATGCATGAAATACACATATCAACATGATCATGATCTTTTCTAATGGTTCATTTATTTAGTGGTTGATAAACTAACCGCTAACCTAGGGGAGAAACACTTTGAACCATTTATGGTTCGTGTTTACAGCTTTCTACCTGTCCACCTTTGTATCTTCTTGGATTGGTTTCACCTCGACTCCAACTTAAACCACCTCCACAAGTTTGCGAGTTCCATCCATTACATATGTCTTTACTCGCACGCAGGTGAGGGGTAAAAGGGGTTTACATAAAAGAAACTATGGGTAGGCACGCCCTATATATTAATGAGGAGAGATGACACATAGACCAACAATTTAATTTAAAAAATAAATTAAAAGGAAACCAATCACATACAAAGATCTGGTTTTTCTCATGATCATCTACATACATGCAACGAATTACGCATTTAATAAAACTAGCATTCAATTCTTTAATCGTTCTTATTAAGATAAATCACACTCAAATCAATTAATTATTATCTTTAATTAATCAATCCTTTTATCTTAATCTTTTTCTGAATTTCCTTGAGATTCTCATCCATTTAATTTTAAACAAAATAAATTCATTTAAAATTAACCTTGTACATAAATGTACCTTGGAGGTAACACAATGAACACCTATTTGAATCTACCCAACATGTATTATATTCGTATACTATTTTACTCTTGTGACATATGGCATACACGATTTATGTGTACTATCAAAACGTGTACCTCACGAATGATTACACGAATCACATGATTTTTTTTCCGCCATGTGTTATGCTTCAATGCATATAGTAAAAACCTGTAATACGATTTATACATTATATCTAGTTCTAAACATTACACAAACATTAAGGTTTTAATTTTGTGTAATTTGGTAAAGTACACGGCGTGTAGTTCTGACTACATGATGTGTACTACCTTCACTATCTTATCTGAAGTACATGCCTAGGGACTCAGCATGTGTGGCATACTTCAGAAATATCGAAGTACACGACATGTCCAGTGAGCCACATGTCGTGTTGTCTCTTGGTTACATGGTTATCGGCCGGCTTAGCCGTGTATGAGATACACGGTTTGGACCCTGACCCGAAGGAACTACACATCATGTCTAGTGGGCCACACAGCATGTAATTCGGTAATCATGTTTTTATCTGTCTTGGTCAATATGTGGTGTAAGAATTAACTACACCACGTGTAATAAATGCACACGGATTGATTAATTATTGAATTACTCCTGATGCGTTGAGCACAACTACACGGTGTGTAATCCGGATTACACGACGTGTATGGAAGATTACACAGTGTGTAACTTCGAATGCACGGCGTGTACTATTGTGTCACATGTATAGAATCATTGGTGCCTCTTAATGAGATCCTTGATTTAATTTTAATACAAAAATTAAATGTTTCTGTTAGATATGCGAGAAACAAAAGAGGAAGATCTGATCTCGAAATTCAGGTTACAAGAACGATTAACTTTGAATTGACCCCTCTGATACCACTTGAAGGATCCAGACGCAGCAGAAGCGTGGCAGTTGGGAGGGGCCTAACTTTTCTTTTGCCGTAATTGATAACCAATCCGGGATCAATATGACGATGAACCCCAATATCTAGGGATTTAAATCAAAGATTTAGATAAAAAGAGGAAAAGCACTAGAGCCGAGAAAGAGGATCTTGCACATCATGTTTATAATTAATTTATTAATTTTTGAAGAAATTAAATACCTGGGTCTTCGGTACTTTTTTTGTTGATGATTGTTGATCGTTCAGAATGACCCTTCTGGATTGCCTTTGTTGCGTTTGTGAGGATCCAAAGTAGAATCCCTCTAGCGGTGATCCACATGTGCTCGTGTGGTCTCCGATCAACACCACTCATTCTTCGGGTGCTAGCGCGGTGAAGCGAATGTCTTGCGTCAATCATTCTTGATCGCTCGTTCTTCGATCTTGAGGAATTTCTCTCGTTCTTGAGAGGGAGAGAGCGGAGAGGAGTCAAGAGAGAAAAATGCATTGGGCATTGACACAATAAACGCACCCATCTATTAACCGAGTTGGGCTTTTGGTTACAATATTTAATTGCGTAACAATGATTAAATGCAATTATAACCCTTAGAGAAAACTCATGCCACTTAATAACAATAACATTATCATTATTTGTGGTGCACCAACTTGCACAAAATGGAACCATAAATAAAATCTCATGCCACATAATGATAACAATATTATTATTAATTATTGCGCCAACTGGATAAACAATATTTACCAACTTATAAATAATTAATTTATCACCAGACACGGCCTTGGTCCGTTCGAACTCCTCTTCCATTTATTGAACACCTGAATAAATATTCTATTCTCTTAAATAAATATTTTATTCACAAACTAGTAAATAAATATTTATTAAATGTTCAATAAAATAAACAAATATATTTTATTCACGATCCGGTGAATAAATATTTATTTAATTTATGCGATCATTTTAACTTGAATAAAATTACTCCTCGGTCTTGAAAATAATCTTTATTCCATTAATTAAATTCAAATAGAATTTAATCGAGGCCACATGAAACACTTAGTGTGTGACCCTCTAGGATTCTTTCTCGTTGACATTAGGCGGGTTTGCCTAAAGTCCAAGATTACTGTCTAGTAATGGGTCAAGACACCCAAGAGAAAGAATTTAAAGTCGCAACGATGACATCTACATACGAACGCTCACTGTGTAATATAATATCTTTGTTTCAATATCTCATCAAGCATATTGCATAATGGTGTCATCAACCTATATGCTTGATACGTCATTCTTTGATTGCCTGAAATAAACTTGTCGTTACACCATGATCATGAAATTTAGGGTGACAATTCTATTTCAATCAAAGGGCCGATATATCAACTTTCATAAATGGAAGGGACAAATCATTCCTCAACTTATCCATTAATAACATGTCATTCGTGACGCACCCAACGTACCCTACTTCCCGCCAACATATGGCGTGGCAGTTTTTATCAGTAAATCAAAGTGCGTGAGTTGTGACACGTATTAATGACAATCTTAAAGCCTAAGGACCATTACTCACGCCCGCGGATAAGAATATCTGATGACACCAAAACATGCAGAATTCCTACTGGTGGTTCTGTTCTCATAATCTTTTGTCTTAGACATTACTAAGTGCGAACTTCATGAGAGGAAGTCTCATTTGCTTACGAGTACTTGCACCTGACGGTCTGTATACTATGTGTTCCATCATAGTATGTCATCCAACCGCAGAACTAAATTTAAGAATACTGTCATAGCACTTCAAGGTTCTAATCATAGCAGAGAACTGTTATGACCTTATCAATGCAACAAATACTCTAGAACATTATTACATCATAATCATGCAGAACAATGAACAGTATGTAATATGATGTTTAATATTTAAATACATTAAATATTCATGTAATCAAATTACAAACAGTTGGTTCTAGGACATCAACTCTAACAAATAAACAGTTCTTAAATTTAAAAAAATGAATATAAACTAGTAAATATGGTGAAACACAAATGACCATAGATTGTCTATTGTACTAACTTTTAATTTAAATAATCTAGTGGGTTCTAGTTATTATATATATAATTTTTTCTATAGTGACTTAATTTTTTTTATTTGATTTTCAGTTATATGAGATGATGGGTGCAGAGGTTGGAAAGTGATTGGACGGTGTTACTTGTGGGCTTATGAAATTAGATTTCATGTAGACATATACTAATTTTTCTGAATTATGATTGTTTTTTTTCTTTTGTTTTTTTAAATATTAGTTGTAGAGCGCATTTGATGTAATTTTTTAAAAAATAATTAATTATTTATAGCGACCACCATTTGACGTTCACTATAGGCAAGTGTGTAGGGGCCTATACGGATCACCAAACAACAGTATCTATAGATCGCGAAGGCATGATCTACAGCGACCGTCGTTTGGTGGTAGTTGTAGGCCCCAACCGCACAACCTATAGCTACCACCGTGTAATGGTCCCTATTGTTGGGCGCCTTCCTGATTGGCGCACCGCGTAACACCTCTTCAAATGGTGCCCAAGCGGTTTCTCTATTAATGAGGTGTTTTTTAATGTGGGTCAAGACCGCGTGAATTAATTCACGCTGAGACGTGTTTTTGACATGACAACACATCTTCACGCGGATTGTTTTGTTATAAAAGGAGGCAACGAGAAGGCTTTTATAAGACATCCACAATATCAATAGCAGAGCCAATTTGGTGACCGCCTTTCATCGACGATCATTTTTCCTCTGCATTGGAGAGTATTATTTTTGAGATCCCTTCTATTTTTGGAGAGTCTCTACCATGTACTTCTTCATTTTAATGGATTTCTCTTTATGGATTAGGTCCCGTGGTTTTTCACTTTTGGGTTTTCCACGTAAAAATTGTCGGTGTCAATCTTTTACATTCTGAACATTTACTTTTTGTCGCTACGCATCCACTTTAGTTCTACCAGCTTTTATTTGGAGGGAAAGATTTTATTTCCGTTGCGCGTTCGCTTTTCAATTCTTTGCGCGTTCGTCGCTTTGCCGACTTTCCCAGTATCTGGTATCAGAGGGATTGGTTGAAGTCCTCGGTTGCAGAACGCGGCGGCAGACATCTGGCGAAGTAGTTTTTCAAGGACTCGAATGACGTTATCGGAAGACAACGGCGGTACCAGAGGTGTTTCTGGGATATCGAAAGTCTGATTGACTAGCAGGAGTCATGATGCGTGTTCCGTTGTTGATGACAGCCAGAGTTCGGTTTTGGATTTATTTTTACAGGGGAGGCTGATATTTTTTTATCACAAGTGCAAAATGGTTGGCAATGATCCCCACTTGAGTCGGAGGGGAAGTTTGTTGGGCGCCTTCCTGGTTGGCGCACCGCGTAACGCCTCCTCAAATGGTGCCCAAGCGGTTTCTCTATCAATGAAGTGCTTTTTAATGTGAGTCAAGACCGCGTGAATTAATTCACGCGGAGACGCTTTTTTGACATGGCGACACATCTTCACGCAGATTGTTTTGCTATAAAAGGAGGCAGCAAGAAGGCTTTTATAGGACATCCACAATATCAAGAGTAGAGCCAATTTGGTGACCGCCTTTCATCGACGATCATTTTTCCTCTGCATTGCAGAGTATTATTTTTGAGATCTCTTCTATTTTTGGGGAGTCTCTACCATGTACTTCTTCATTTTAATGGATTCCTTTTTCTGGACCAGGTCCCGTGGTTTTTCCCTTTTGGGTTTTCCACGTAAAAATTTTCAGTATCAATCTTTTACATTCTGCACATTTACTTTTGGTCGCTGCACATCCACTTTAGTTATGCAATCTTTTATTTGGGGGGAAAGATTTTATTTTCGCTACGTGTTCGCTTTTCGGTTCTTTGCGCGTTCGTCGCTTTGCTAACTTTCCCAGCACCTATAGCCAATAATGACGGACCCAAGCGGCCATCATTTGATAGTCACTAGGTGGCCACTGTGGGCCTTTAGCGACCATCAAAACTAGTTGCTAAAATCCTTTTTGTGTAGCAATGTATGAAATATTATTTGATACATATGTCATAATAATAATTTCACGATACTAATCATTTATCAACATAAACAACCCTTTATTTTCTCCAATTATTAGTATTCTGGCTGTTGAATTTGATATAGAGATATAGTTTAATCTTGAATGTTGATTACAATCAAAATGTTAATGGGAATTAAAACTTTTTGACCCACTAGATTTTCTTTAAATTTTGTATATCTCAAAGGGCGCCATTAATTCATTTATATTTATTAAATCATATCAGTCCCAAGGGCGCCATTAATTTTGTATTTTCGTTGTTTGTACCCCCTTCGAGGACTAATTGCACTGCCAAATTATACCATAAATTGCAATTTTCTGATATATGCATAATTCTGCAACTTTTATCCGACAAGCCTGTCGTACCGGACATGGGCACACCAATGGCTACAGGGTAAATTATCTGGGAAGGCCTCCGACTTAGCTCAGGTGATCTTCGATTCCCTCTCCTTTTCTGCTGCAAAACCCTAAATTAGACGAGTTTATGTTTTTGCTGATGCCTCTGTTGTCTGTATCTCCTTCGCCCACTCTAATACACCTTGAATTGCTGCGAAGACCTCTGGGCTGGACGCGGCTTAATTCCGGCAGGGGCCTGCACCGAAGTATCTGGAGTTGTAGAGCCAACGGAAACGGTGAAATCTCATCTGCCATGGAGAATTCTTCGGAGGTTTCCTTCCACAAGGAGACCGCGTCTGACCAGACGCAGAACATCCTTCAGCAGCCGCAGGTACCCGTTACTGTTGTTGATTTCATCTTCTGTCATCCATCGTGGCATTTGTGGGTTCTCGTGCTTGGAAATTGGGACGGGCTCCGCCCCGAGCTTAAATTTATGGCTGGCCTCATCTGTCCTTTGAATAATCTACATCCCCTTCTCAATTAGATAGAAGCTTGTACTACTGGTTTAAGCCTGTGTGTTGGTAATGTTGAATTAAGTAATCGTTCTTCTTTGGTTTTTTGCTTCGGCTTGGTCGGGTGTTACTTTGATCGGTGCCTGCCTGTATTTCGAAATTCCTTCTTAGCTTGTCCACTTATCGACTGTCAGATATCTTCACATGTCTTTGAAAAGAAGCTGCAGTGAACGGTGCGTGGATCGTAGAAAATTCGTTCTGAGCTGCCCTTGGCTCTAGAGCAGCTCCAACCCATTACTCCATTTTAAAGTAAGGTTACTCCAAAATGGAGTATGAATAGTGATATGAACTTGAACCCATTTACTTCATTTTCTACTCTAAAAGGACTTTTCCTTGAATATCTCTACTTTTTATTAATCAAAATAAATGCAAACCATTTATTATATAAATAAAATGAATAAAAAAAAAACAGAAAGGCGGATAGCACAGCTACAATGGTGCCCCAAATATGGCGCTCCACTGTAGCTTTCCTTCAATTTGCCGCTGGGTATAGCCATGGGTTGGAGGGAAATTTTGACGCTGAAATGGCGTTTTACTCCATTATAGCGATGCGTTGGAGATGGTCTTACCTGAACATGGCAGGGGGGTGAAAATTAAATGCATGGCTTGTTCCATGGTTCACAGCCTGAATTTTTTTCCTGCAGTTTGAAATTCTTAACATCGTGCTTGTGAGTGGGTGGGTGTAATTTTTGAATGCTGAATTAATATGGAACTATACCACGGCTATGAAATACGCTTTGTCAGATATTCAATTCTTTCTGCCAAATCATTGCCTATTTTAGCATACTTGGTAAGGACTAGTGGTCAAGGGTTTCTATCTGGCCTTTCAGGTTTTACATGTGCTTGCTCTGATTGGATAACAAAGCCAACTATAGGCTCGTTAGCAGCTGGATAAATGAAACCTGTTGGACGTGTTAAGCTTTTGTTTCTGGCTTGATTTGGTGCATGCAAAACCCAAGAAGATGTTCAGCAACTGAGAAAAAGTTCATTCTTTTTTAACTGATTGATTTTGTCTACTGATTAGAGGTGGATTCGTGCTGCATTGTGCTTGAGCATGATGCACCAGCACATATAGACTGATTGACAAGCCAATGCAACTTCATTGATGTTTTTTAGATTCGACCCAAATTAATACAACCAAATCCCTCCCTTCCCTGTTCGATATTGGACGTTGCTCACCTCTTTCTGATATGTGTGCACTGTAAAAACTAGATGATGGATTTTCTGATTTTTTTTGCTAAATTTATGACTCAATCTTACAGCAGGTTTTTTGTCGTGCCTTGAACATTACATTCAATTGTTTCTTAATGAAGGATTTTTTGTTTACCTATTTATTGAAATGTAGATGGAGGACACTGTTATAGCTTGTTAGTATTTGGGACACTTTACAGCCGTGACATGCAAAAGCTTGGTTAGACCTCATTCTTGGTTTGAAACTGTATAATCTTGTCCGATGCTGCCCCCCCAAAAAAAGAAGAAGTTAATACTAAGTCATGCCTTGTTTTCTTAAGACCCCGGTTGACAGCACTTACTGTTTATAGCACTTATCCTTTGTGATAAAAAGTTTGAAAAAATAAATAATGTGTTCTCTTTCTGAAAAAACACACACATGCATTTAAATTATATAAGAAAATTACTTAAATAAGTGGCAGAAAAACACTTTTTCAATAAGCAATATGGGAACACTTATGTGGAAGCAGTTATCGCAAGTGATGGTTGTTATAAACAGTTTTCAATACGTGTTGTCAAATGGGACCCAGGGCCACTAGGCCAGGGTCATTTAGATACAGCATGCCCCTTAGCTTATGCAGTAGAAATTGCTCGGTTTCCTTCCTAGTTAATTTTTTGAATTGCTAGTAGCATTCTTGGATGTTTTCCTGGGAAATTTTATTACTGTTTTCATATATACATTGCTGCTCATTTGCTCTCATGTCTGCATTTTTAATTCCCAGGTTGCAAAGCGCTTGGAGAAGTTCAAAACCACAATCTTCACACAAATGAGCATGCTTGCGATCAAACATGGCGCAATAAACCTTGGCCAAGGGTTCCCCAACTTCGATGGTCCCGAGTTCGTCAAGCAAGCTGCTATTCAAGCCATTAATGATGGGAAGAACCAATACGCCCGTGGGTTTGGAGTCCCCGAACTCAACTCCGCCATCGCCACCCGGTTCCAAAAAGATTCCGGGCTCGTGGTGGATCCCGAGAAAGAGGTCACCGTCACCTCAGGCTGCACCGAAGCCATTGCTGCCACCATCCTAGGCCTGATCAATCCTGGCGACGAGGTGATCCTCTTTGCACCGTTCTACGATTCCTACGAGGCGACACTCTCCATGGCCGGTGCCACGATCAAGTGCGTCACTCTAAGGCCTCCGGATTTTGCCATCCCGATCAACAAGCTCAAGTCTACAATCTCGAAAAGCACTCGTGCGATTCTCATGAACACCCCGCACAACCCAACCGGAAAGATGTTCACGAGGGAAGAACTCAACACGATTGCATCCCTCTGCATCGAGCATGACGTGCTTGTCTTCACCGATGAGGTGTACGACAAGCTGGCGTTTCAGATGGATCACGTATCGATTGCGTCCCTCCCTGGGATGTATGATCGGACGGTCACAATGAACTCGCTGGGGAAGACTTTCTCGTTAACCGGGTGGAAGATTGGGTGGGCGATTGCTCCCCCGCATCTGACTTGGGGGGTGCGGCAGGCACACTCGTATATGACGTTTGCCACCTCCACCCCGATGCAATGGGCGGCAGCGGCCGCTCTGAGGGCCCCCGAGGCGTATTACGAGGAGCTGAGGAGGGACTATTTGGCGAAGAAGACGATTCTCGTGGAGGGGTTGGAGGCCGTGGGGTTTGAGGTATTTCCGTCGAGCGGGACATACTTCGTGGTGGCTGATCATACACGGTTCGGGTTGGAGAACGATGTTGTGTTTTGTGAGTATCTGATTAGGGAGGTGGGAGTGGTGGCGATCCCGACTAGCGTGTTCTACATGGAGGCCGAGGATGGGAAGAGGCTGGTGAGGTTCACCTTCTGCAAGGATGAGGGGACCCTGAGGAGGGCAGTTGAGAGGATGAAGGATAGGCTGGTGGTGAAGGGTTGATTTTAACATTTTTTGGGGGGATTTGGGTGATGGTCTTCCACTGAAATCCAGCTTGGGGCTGGTGGTATATGTGATGATGTTTGGTATGGTGAAAAATGTACTGGCCATAGGATTGTCATATGCATATCGCTTGTGTAATAATGTCTTAAAAAAAAAAAACATTGCCCCCACTTTTCCCATGCTTAGAAGCGACTCCAAGAGGTAAAAATTTCAAGGCTTCTTTATAAATTTATTTTTCAAAATAGGGTGGTGTTTAATGAAGACGAGTCTAAATTGTGCTATTCCTTTCTTTAAAGAAGACGAAAAATGTTATAAACAATACACTTTCAATAATCAATCTGAAAACACCTATCAGGACTGAAATGCTGTGAACAAATTTATGTTTTGTCAAATGAACCTAAGTCAACACCTATTTTTGGAAAAACACGTGTATATCTTATTGTTTATAACAAAATATTTTGAAATAATCAGTGTTTTTAGTTTTATTTTTTAAATAATAATTATTGTTGTATTTTTTAAGAAACGTGAAAACCTAAGTGATTTAAAAACTTCTTTTTAATAATAAATTTAAAAACATTCATACAATAATACTTTTTATAAGTAATTAAATTTAAAAACATTTAAATATCAATGGTTTATTTTGAAACACTATTACATATTCGGCTTTTATCATCACATGGTGGTGATAAAAGCTTGTAGATTTCATTAACGCTGAAAAAAGCGTCGATAAAAATTGTTTTTATTAGCATTAGAGTTAGTGCTCATAAAAGTTATATTTTATTAGTGTGACTTTTAACACAGATAAAACCGTCTTTTATCAACGCCATCTCTAATGGTGATAAATGTATTTCCCAGCTATAGCACTATGATGTTATATGAACAACACACTGCAACATCCAAATAAATAAAACATAAATAAATTACAAACACATTTACATTACAAACATTGCAGTATATTGATATGTACAATTTATTACAGACATTTACAATTTCCAACCAACTCAAAAACAATCCAACTTGTAGGAGACTTTTGAAATGCCCATAAGGGTCAGTGAAAACACTTTGGGGGGGGGGGTGAATCAGATGTTGCCTATTTTTTTTACCAAATTCCAATTTCTCTTTGAAACTTTCACCCTCTTGGAATTTAAACCTCTATTGCCGGTTATGGCAGTTAGATCATTTTATGTTGAACCTAGTAATCAACACCACATGCAATGCAAGTAAAACAAGTAAAATATGCATGTGGTATTTTTACAAGGTTTGGTTCTATGGTCCACTCCTTGCCTTGATTGGTTACTCGCCCCAATCAAGGATTCTCTACTAAAATCAATCGCTGACTCAATGGTTGATGCTTCCCACACCCGCATAGAGTCTCATTGTGCATACACTTGCCTACTTCTTACAAGACTTTCACAAAATTAGCTTGCCTACTTCTTTGCATCTATAGAATAGATCTTCTTCTTCCTCAGCAGTGGAGTCTTCGAACGCTAACAACTCTTCAAGAATGATACATGCAACACTATCTCCTCTTTCATCTCAACTTCACAGATCTTCACAGAAATTGATCTCCTGGCTTTCTCAACTCAAATTGTGCTCATGTGATCTTCAGATATCTAGTAGCTCCTCAATACAATTCTTCAAGTACTTCGACACTCAAATGATACACGATAGCAATAGTGTCAACCTTTCTCACTCTTCTCCTCTTCTCAGCTTCGACCGGAACTGCACAACAGAACTAACTCAAATTCTCCTTATTTGTTGATGACCAAAATGATCTTCACATTAGTAGCAAATGACAGGCATTCTTTACTTCTTCTTAGAGAGTTCCAAGTTCTTTACTGTGTACACGCTCTCAACATTTAAGCGCAAAATTTCTCTCTCAATTTTCTCCTTATACATAGGTCACCAGAAACATATTTCCTATATTTTGAGAATATAGAAAATCCCATCACATTCAGTGTCCACGATCTCCATTCACTTTTTTCTCACATTTTTGATACATGTGTGTCCCCACGATCTCAATATTTCATTTATATCCTCAACCATTGTCTCCTGGAAATTTCCAGGAGTACCATTCCTTTCTCTTTCTCATTTCTCTCACCCAATAGATATTCTAGACACTTCCAGAAGGCATTGAGATACTTCTCATCATCTAAAAAAAAACAATTTCACTGAAATTTGTAAATAAAACATTCACAATAGCTATAATAAAATCATACCGCAAATCAGATTTGTAGCTTCACTCATTCTTCACTGCTTAAGGGATTTGGTGAATATCAGTACAAACTTCAAGATTGTCTGCACATTCAAATAGTTGCCCAACAATTTATTCTTTATCCTTAGCATGAATCACAACGCGTTTTGTTATATTTCAAAAATTTCATCACAACTCTTGCATTGTCATATTTAACCTTATATTCTGATCATAAATAATGAGTTTCAAATATTCTCATTTGAAACTCATAGATTTGTAGAAACAACGATCTTTAACTCATTCTCATTTTATCTTCCTCAAAAATAGCTTGGATCATGGCTTCACTAAGCATCATGATATTTAGAACACGAGAGCACAACACCAACATCTACTGAATTATCTTTCATTTTGATGAAGAATAGATGATTTTCAAATATTCTATTTGAAAATATCTGAATAAATAGGACAATGATCCTCCTTCATCTCATCTTACTTCAATCTTTCTCAGACCAAGCTTGGATCACACCTCATTTTTGTGTGTTTTTTGATCGATTAGATTCAGCACATGCATCATTAGATACATTTCAACTTTATTATGGAATTTCTTCATTTTTTTTAAATCTCCCAGAATTCCTCTTTCATTGATCTTCCCTTTTCTTAATTCAAATATCAACTTCTCCAAAATTTAGAGCTTGCATCACACTAATTTTTTGATGTCTTGATCGATGAACAATAGTTAAAGAATCTTCACAATTCATTTTCTCCTTCAGATATTAAATATGTAAATATCATATTTCAGTCTGTAGAAATATTGATTTTTCACTATGTACTAATGTATATGCAGAAAAACATGATTCTTAAACATAGATGAATGATGTTTACGCAGACCAGATTCATGCTCACACAACCTTGTTGATGTTTACACAAACACCAAATCATGTATATGAAAATTCTATATGATCCGTGCACAAGTTTAGTTTCATGCTTACATAGAGTCCATATACGCTTATGCACAACTCAATTTGGCTCAAGTGATTCTTATGATGGGTTTCATATGAACATCACATGATCATAAATAGTAGAAGACAATCCAAAACCATAAGAGTTCTTTCTTCAAGAATAATGCATGAAATAATACTATAAAAATAGAGTACCTGGAATTCATTTACAACAATAGTTTCCATCTTCAGAAGAGAATGTTTGAAGAAGATCACGAGGAGCAGTGAACGTAAGCACCCTACCTCTGAAGTAATACACCTATAACTTGGATCCCGGATCGTATCATGAGGACACCCAAATGATGAAGGGGTATTAGTGCCTTCATTTGTGAAATGATAAACAACAATATAAGAGGAAGAGAGCTTACGATATCCACCACCCCAACAGAAGACGACCTCATCCTCTTTTATAGCCAAAGCCCAAGGCTCCTCACAACAAATGGATTTCAGACTGTTGGGGGTAATTCATTGAACAATTTCAATGAGTTAATGAAAAGCCTACAATCCACTCATAAATGGATTGTAACTAATGAAACCATTCAAGAGAAATATTAATAAATAAATATATATCATATATATATATATATTTATGATTCTTTTGCATCGCATGAATAATAAATATATATATCACACACACACGTTTATATTTCATGCATCACATGCATGAAATAATACATGCATCATATGCACATACTAAATTTACACTCATAATATATATGTAGACACACACACACATAGATATATATATATATATATATATATATATATATTAAACAAGTCCAAGGTCAAAGCCTCATTTATTAAAATGAAAACAAAAAGGTAGAAAAACATAAGAGGATGGGGTTAGACAATGATTAACTACCATCAAACAAAGGCCATAATCCAAAAAAATAAAGAAAAAAGTGACTAGAAATCAAAATCAGACTGATAAACATCACCTTTTCACCCCAATCAGAGTCCTCAATCAGAGAGCTAGACCTGTTGGAGTGCTCCAAAATCCCAGCAGCCAGTGGAGTGGATCTTGTACTTATCGTGGGCCTAAGATTTTAATAGTACTTTCTAGGCCTGCTTTTCTTTGTAGGGACTGAATGTCCCTTATCATTTGTGTTCTTACCTTGAATCAATTTATCTTTATAAGATGTTCTAGACTTTTATAACTTGTCATCCTCATCAAGGTCTAAAATGTCTCCCAATTTACCAGAGAATCCTAATGTTTTGTTTACATATCTAATGGCCTGAAGAAAATCCATATCTTTTTGCACCTGCACATCAGACAAAACCATGTATGCAGCCTGAACATTGGCTCCTTTCAAGGCCTCACCAGTCTAATTATTTTAATTAAGAGACCTAGAAGAACATGTCAACATTAAGGACTCCCAAGTTGTCATCTCTCTTCCATGTTGAAGATTATCTCCTGAAGGTGAAACTGCACACTGAATGTGCTGATTCTGTACAATCCGTGAGCCTGAACTAGAAAAAAAATTGCATCTTTGAGAGTGTAAAACATCCTCAGGAGGGCTACCTTTCTCCATGACAAGGCACTACTTAAAATGTTGTTCTCCTTTGAATCCAACATCATGAAAAATCTTTAGATGACCCTGAGCTCTAGACGCCTGAACAGAAGCATCTTCTCCTGGTTCCCCACTTGAGACTAGCACTTTCCTGCATCCAGGTTAAATCCAAGACTCTTCGTGCTGCTGAGATAAGCCAAATTCAAAATCCATTGAAGTATCAGTCTAATCTTGATGAGAATAAGGGCCTGAAAAATACATAGAATTTTTTCCGATTGCTATCTTCCCATCCATGTTAAGGTTAACCGGGCCTACATCATCAATACCTCGACCATGTTTATTTAATCATCTTCTACAAGTAGAATCATGATGCCCACTAATGGAGATCCTTTAGGATATCTTCTCATGACCTATTTCCTTATAAACAAATAAAAAAGGAGGCAATTTTTCATATTCAACTCGAATATAAGACTGTGTAGACAATACCGCCCTTTTGGTTAAAATTGAACTCAAATCAACTTCAACAAGAACCCTAGCAAAGTAACCAAATCTAGCTTGCTCAGTTTTCCTGTACATTTTTATTGGGACTTCTATTGATAAAGCAATGTCAAGCAAAATTTTTAGATGCCAAAACATCCAATTCAAGATAAAGAACCTAACCCAAACTTGCACAAAGGTGTTTCTTACCTCAAAGGGATTGAAATTGGGATTCCATTTTTGGATTTGAAAAACTACTGGCTTCAAAGAGATTGAACTGAATCCCCATTCCCCCTTCTTAAATTATGAATTGGGGAATAACATATGATAAAATACACACCCAACTGGAATACACTTCTAGTTGGGAAAACCCCAGATTGAGGATAACCTGATTTCTATAGCTTCTAGCTTCCATGGTTTATGACCCTTTTGAAGTATGATTTTCCCAATGATGGGGTGTCGACACAACTCTAGGCACTCCAAAATAGCATCCTACCTTGAAATCACTCAAGAAGTATCTCCACTTTTATAAATACAACCTAAATCGACATCAGGAAGAGATGAGATGATCCTTAAATTAAGGTCAAAATATTTACCTTCAACCTCATGCTTCAATTTCATCTCTCCATAAATCACTCCTGAAGGGATTTGAGATGAAGCAACGTTCGCCAAGGAAGCTGATTTTTGAATGTCAAGGACCTCACCCAATGAATACCGAAACCCATGTGGCTTACTTGTATCTCTATTCACTATCTGAGAATCCTTAAGTTGAGGCACTGATGGGGGACATCCTCTAGTGATTAGCTTGAAGCCCAATAAATACGGCAAGGCCATAAATGAAAGGAACCCTAGTTACTATCATCGCCATCGCTAAGGTAGAACTCCCGACCCTACATCCCCCCTTAACTATACTTCATAATATATATATATGTGTGTGTGTTTGTGTTTCTCATGAATCATTTGTGCATGTGTACGTGCACATCATGCAAGTGCATTTTAGTTCACATCCAACAATCTCTCACTTTCACTAAAATACCATAATGATTTTATGAAAATGTTTGCAACTCTTTATGAATCCATCCAAATACTTTTGGATATGGATTTTCATCAAAATATCTTCATTTTGAATAAAAAATTTGTCCAAATTTTTATCCTTATCCAAGGGACTAACTGCGTGACCCTACGATCCCTAGTAGTGCTGACAACAAACATGAAATCCCTATTTCATAGATGCAAGAAAAGAGAAACCTCTAGAAAAACATTAGTGCTACTCAAGCTACTAAGGGGTCTGGTGTAATCTCTATAAAATATAGTCATATATCTATATGAACATGTACACCACAATATGCATCATAAACATCATATGTATCTTACACAATACCTTTGTCCACGACATCGAGTGGCCACTAGACATAGAATATTTCAATCTAGTATTGTCCTCTCAACATTTCTTAATTTTCTAAAAAAGACTAACCAAGTGGATAAATACATTATATGTCATTAATCTATCTAATAAGAACATTACATGTCACTTATCCAAGTAGTTGTACACATCATATGTGAAACAACTAAGCATGGGAACACACTTCATCATTCTAATTCAATCAAGGTCCAGATGTCTTTTCTTGTCATACAAGTGGAAAAATCCCATATTGGTTTCACTTAAACCCATGACATGATCAACAACATACCCAACCACCCTATGATTAGCTAAGTTCATATATTGAATTGCATAAGAAGGGTATAAAAGTATGAAGGTTATCATGCTAGGTATCTCACCAAACTCAG
The DNA here is from genome assembly GCA_963277665.1 of Viscum album. Taxonomy (NCBI): domain Eukaryota; kingdom Viridiplantae; phylum Streptophyta; class Magnoliopsida; order Santalales; family Viscaceae; genus Viscum; species Viscum album. The sequence continues at coordinate 209,535,652 of OY728155.1, read as the reverse complement.
GTAAAAAGATTGATAATAAGAATACACCCCTAAGTATATCAATGACTATATGAAATTCCATGAGATATACTTTCTTGGACCAGTCTAAGTAATAAGTCTCTACTTATTACCTCATGAATCTATTCTTCATATCTTGTAAACTACTCTTCGAAAAAATAAAAGATTCTATTCATGCTAACTTTATCATATCATTACAACCCATAATACTTTGTAATGATTATTGGTTAGGGATAACTCAAAGTCGTACTTTGAGGGGATTTTATCATTTGATCGTTCATGTAAAATAAAATTATAGAACACATGAAGGAATTATAATTGGATATTTCCTTTATTATAATAACATGATACATTTAAAATCATTACAACCAATATATCTTGTGTCTAACACCCAGAGATTCTACATGACCTTCATGTTGTTGTTGTAATAATGGTTTCATCAAAATATCTGCTACATTATCATGTGTAGCCACCCAAATGATCTTTACATCACCCCTATCAATGATCTCCCATATAAGATGGTACTTTATAAGTATGTTCTTGGTCCTTTGATGAGATTGGGGTTCCTTAGCCTGAGAAACAACACCATTTTTTCACAATATAGATTGATTTCTCTCTCAATGCTAGGAACCAATCCCAATTCAGAAATGAACTTCTTGATCCAAACAACTTCCTTCATAACATCTGATGAAATGATGTAATCTTCCCCTATTATCGAGTTCGCTATGGTGGATTGCTTGGAACTCTTCCAACTAACTGCTCCACCATTTAGGTAAAACAAAAATCCATGTTGAGATTTCATATCATCTTTATTAGATTGAAAAATAGCATTTATGCAACCCTTTACACAATGTTCATCCTCACCTCCAAAGACCAAGAACATATCCTTAGTCATTATCAAGTACTTAAGAATTTTCTTTACAATAATTCAGTGAATCAAGAGGATTGGATTGGTATCTACTTGTTATGATCAAAGCATATGAGACATCAGAATGAGTAATCAATATGGAATACATGATTGATCATATGGAGGATGGATAAGGAATCCTATCCATCCTATATAATTCTTTATAAGGATCCTGAATCTTCCTAATATTCTCACCATGCAACAATGGTAAATACCCCTTCTTGGAGTTCTCTATGCCTACAAATCCATTTTTTCATTTTTTAAAAAGTCACTTTAAGGATTAGTGGTAACCAAACATTTCCAAAGGATTGAACAAAAAACAACAGCGCGTCCACGATATTCAAATTTCAAAATTCAAAATTCATCATCACCCATCGTCATCTCAAGTTAAGTTCCTGCCTTGAGTCATACACCCATCACGTCGAACGTCCGGACCATACGCCTCCCATCATCACAACGCCGGCGAGCCAACTTCACCATCTTCACACAGGAGTCCACGTCATCATCATCACTGTCGTCGTCCCCGATCCATTTCCAAATCGCTGGCGAGCCCTTCCTTGGAGTTCTCTATGATAAACCACTTTAGTACTTTACCATTATACAAATTCTAACTCAGTACAATAATCCTCTTAGATATATCTCTATAGATCCTCATACCAAGCATGTAAGCTACTTCAACCATGTTTTTTATTGAGAAACATTTACCCAACCACATCTTCACAGAGTGAAGTGTTAGGATGTTATTTCCAATCAATAGTATGCTATCTACATACAATATTATAAATAATACTATACTCACAATAATATGCCTATATACATAGGTATCATCCACGTTCTTGATGAAACCAAACTCTTTGATTGCACCATCAAACCAGATATTCCAACTTTGAGAAGCTTGCTCCAGTCCATAAATGTTCCATTGCAACTTACAAACATTAAAATTATTATTTGGAACTTAAAAACCCTCAGGATGTATAATATAAACATCCTCATATAAATTCCCATGATAGAATGTGGTTTTTTCATCCATTTGATATATCTCATAATCATAATGAGTTGTTATGGCTAGAAAAATATGAGTAGACTTTATCACCAAAAACGGTGAAAAAGTCTCTTCATAGTTAATAACATGAACTTTTTTGTAACCCTTTTCCACTAGGCATGATTTACATGTATATAATCTACCATCCATGTCATTTTTCTTATAGAAAACCCACTTTCACCCTGTGGTTATCACCCCTTCGGGTGTATCCACCAAGTTATGAACTTGGTTACTGTACATGGAGTCTATCTGAGATTCCATGGCTTTTAACAATTTATCGAAATTAGAAATATTAATGGACTCTTGGTAGAAAGTAGGTTCATATTCTATGAAATTTACTTCATCATCATTATCTATGATAAATTCATATCTCTTAGGTTCTTAATGAATCCCACCAAACCTTTGGGGTTCTTGTGTAACTTGAGTTGGTTGTTCCACAACTGTTTATGGAATCAACATAATTTCATCTTAGGAACACTTCTTTTTTGTTGGTCTTGAACTTCTCCAAGTATAATTTTCCTCCCACCAACTACTCGATCCATGTGTTGATTGTCTACGAAAACACTATCTCGATCCAAAAACACTTTGTATTCATTAGGGATGTATAAATAATATCCTTTAGTTTTCTTAGGATAACCAAAAAATAAGAATTTTTCTAACTTGGGGCATAGTTTCTCATAATCTAATCATCATACTAGTTCTTTGCAACCCCAAATCCTTAGAAAATACATAATGAGATGTTTCATAGACCATATCTCATATTATTTCTTTATGACTGCTTAAATGGAATGTTGTTTAGTAGGAATGAAGGAGTCTCCATAGCATAGCCCCAAAATGATATAAGAAGGTCACATAAATTCATCATTGATTGAACCATGTCTAACAATGTATGATTCCTCCTTTTAGATAAACCATCCCATTATGGTGTTCTAAGAGGATTCAGTTGTGAAAAAATTACACAATCTCCCAGATGAGTTATGAATTCTTGACTCAAGTATTCACTACCCCGATCCGATAAGAGGACTTTAATACTTTTTCCTAGTTGATTTTGTACTTTTTTTCTGAAACTATTTAAACTTTTCACTTGTGTTTCATTAGAAGCATATACCCATACCGACTAAAGTCATCGATAAAATTAACAAAGTACCTAAAACTAAAAATTTCTTGAGTACTCATTAATATACATGCATCACTATGTATGAGATTCAATACTCCACTATCCCTCTCACCATTTCTCCCAAAAGGTGACTTTATCATTTTTTCCAATAAAAATGATTCGCATGTATCAAAAAATTTATAATTGAATGAGTCCAAAAATACATCTTCATAGAGTCTTTGAACAAACTTATCATTTATATGACTATAGGGTCTTAAAATTTTTGAAAAGGGAATTAAATACTCCCAAAAGCACTTTGCATAAGGAATAAAACATTCCTACATGCCCCAAAAGGAAAATAGATGCAAATTAGATTGAAGATTTGAGAAGAAACTTGAAGAAATAAAAATTTTCAAGAGTTTTTAGTGTATTGTGTACCATCACTAGGAAAGGTTTGTGGGGAACATGAACCACGAACCATCGGTATGTAGAAGGACCCATGAGGCACTAGCCTACAGGGCGATGGGCAAAAAACCTAGGACGCCGTAGACCATGTCGTTGGAGAAATCAATCATAGAAATTCCATCTATATACCATCCCAAAAACTGAGTAGTTCGTGAACAAAGTAAGCTGGTAGGGTTCCATGAACCACGTCTTGTGAACCACAACCTCCGCAAACCTTGGTTGACCAAGTCTTATGCGGGTTGAGATTGTTAGGTCGGAAGAAACACCCGAGGAGGGAAAAGATGGCAAGAGGGGGGGTGAATTGCCTTTTAAAAAATTGATTAACAAATTAAAAATCAAAGTATGTGCAGCGGAAATAAAAGAGGCAATCACACAAGAAATTGATAACGGAGTTCGGCCAAAAACCCGGCCTACGTCTCCGCTCCCAACTCAACCGTTGAGAGATTCCTACCGCTTGCTTTTCAATGGTTTTAGCAAGAAACCCACTAGGCTTTAAGGTAGCACTAGGACCTATTACAGCTTGCTTTTGTGGTTTAGCAAGAACCCACTTGCTTTTGATGGTTTAGCAAGAACCCACTATCCTTCTTACAGGTGAAGGATAGCTCACCTTTTTCTCAAGCTATTTAAAGGAAAGCTTGACAACCTCTTCACACCTTAGTGGTGGTGTGAGAACCCAAAGAGAGAGGGATGAGAAATAAAGTTTGGGGTTTGCAGGCACAAACCCAAATTTAAAGCTCAAAATAATAAATACAAGAAAAACCGTATTGGAGGAAGACTTGGGCGCCTTTGATTGATTGGAGATGTTGAAGGCCGCTTCCAAGCTTCTTTGAAGGACCTCCTTGGATGTGGAAATGGATGGAGCACTTGGGGTTCCCTTGGAGGAATGCACCGGAGGTACGCCAAATGATCAACAAGGTGTCCGTGGGCTTTCGTATGGTTCCGGTAGGTGTCCAGGGCTTCCTTGGCCTTTATTTATAGGCATGGAACCCTTGGGGAGGCTTCGGAGCCGTTGGAGAGGCTAAAAGAGCCGTTGGAGGCCAAGTGGGCCAGCCTGGTCAAACTGCAACGGCTAGTTTGACTGGCTCCACCGGCTGGCCGGTACAGTCCCACCGGTTGGCCGGTGTTTACAAAAAGTCATTGGATTCCTGTCCAGGGGCCACCGGTCGACCGGTGCCAGAGCCACCGGCTGACCGGTGGTGAGGCAGTAGCTGGCACTATTTGGAGAGGGTGCCACCGGCTGGCCGGTGCTGAGGCCACCGGATGGCCGGTGGGGAGGCAGTGGCTTCCTCTTGAATGCAGGTGCCACCGGCTGGCCGGTGGTCAAGCCACCGGCTGACCGGTGGAGCCTGGCAGTGGGCACTCCCTCTGCCAGGTCCACCGGCTGGCCGGTGCTATCACACCGGTTGGCCGGTGGACTGAATTTCAGTCCACTTGAAGTCCATTCTTGGGCCAACTTCTTGGCAACCTTGTGCCTATCATCCACAACACTTAAACACAATGTTAAACACATATTAAAGTGATTGTGATCATGAAAATCAAAGAGTGTGGGGTACAACAATCTCCCCCTATTTTGATGATCACAATCACTTATCAAGCAATGTAAAAACTTAAATGAAAGGAATGCCTAAATGATAAATTGAAAATAAATACTAAGCATGATAAAAAGGATTCTCCCCCAATCAATCAAGAAATTTCTCCCCCTTTGTGATTATCAAAATAGAATGGGGCATAAAACTTGATTGAGGGAAAGAGTTGAAAAACAAGATTGAGATTTGAAAATCAATTGAAAATTGATACTAATTGTTGAAAATTTTGAAATGAAAAAATGAATTGAAAAATTTGAATAACAGTTTGAATTGAAAGTTTTGAATCAAAAACCAATTGAAATTCGAAATTTGAAACCAAATGAAATTTTTGAAATTGAGAGTTTTGAATCAAAAATGAAAATTCGATACCAACTGTTGGAAATTTAGAAATGAAAATTTAATAGAAAATTTTGAATTGAAAAAATTGAAACCAAGTGTTGAGTTTGAAAAGAAAACTTTGAATACACAAAAAGGCTTAAAAGATCCTAACTCCCCCTAAATAAAAACAATGAATCACCGGGGAGAGGAAATAAATTTTGGCCCGGAGAGACTCGCAAGAAGGGATTTTTCAATCCATACTTGTCTCATGGCGGGTCTTCTCCTATAGAATTCATCGGAAAAGAAAAAAGACTTTGGTTGGCCGTACCGGGCATTTTTGCAATTACACTCATAAATGAGGTGCCCAGATTTTTTGCAATAGTTACAAAATTTAAATTCGGAGCTCCCCCTTACAAAAACAGTTGGAGCATGGGAGGAGGAAGCTTGGTTGGAGTATCCTAGCCCTTGGGTGGTTCTTGAAATTCGTTGAGAACCTAGGAGATTGTTCAAATTTTGTTCCCCTTGGGTGAACTTAGCTAGGGTTTCTCTAAGGTCTTTGATGGTTGATTCCAAAGAATCAACATTTGGGAAATTTTGGATTTTGAGGGACATCTCCTCCTTCTCTTTGAGAAGTTGTTCTTTTTCGGAGGAGAGTTTTTTGAAAGACTTTTTTAAAGCAACGAGTTTTGAAGAAAGCTCATGAAAACCATTTTCTAGTTGATCTCTAGCGTGTGAGAGTTCTTCATAGGATAAATGATTTAAAGAATTTGAATTTGAAGAACATGAGGAAGATGAATCGGAAGAAGTTACCTCATGGAATGCCATTAGGCATTTTGTACCTTGGTCGCTCGATGAGGAGGAGGAGGAGGAGGATGATGAGGTGGTGTCACTCCATGTCGCCTTGAGGACTTTTTTCTTTCCTTTCTCCTTGGCCCGTTTCTTGTTGAGTGGGCAATCGGGCTTGTAATGACCCTTTTCGCCGCACCCGTAGCATTTTACCTTGGGCTCCGATCTTGCGGTGGGTTCTTGCTTTCGATGCTTGCGTGAATTCTTCTTCTTGTGCTTCTTCATAAATTTATGCATTTGGCGGGCGAGATTCTCCATTTCCGAGTCGCCGCTTGAAGATGAAGAGGATGAGGAAGATGAGGATGATGAGGAGGAGCTTACTTCTTTTTGAACCTTGAGGGCAATGTTCTTTGGTGTCTTGATTGGTGTGCCCTCCTTTTGAGCTTGCCTCCTCATCGTGATCTCGTACGTCATAAGCGATCCGATGAGCTCCTCTACCGGCATATTTTTGATGTCTTTTGCTTCTTGGATTGCCGTGACCTTCGGTGCCCATTTGCTTGGTAGGATCCATAGGATCTTCTTGACCATAGTTTCAGCTGAAACATCATCACCAAGGGACTTTCTCCCATTGCACACGTCAGTAAATCTAGTAAACATTTCAGAAATAGATTCATTTGGATGCATAGAAAATGACTCAAAATCCTGACGGTACATGTCTAACCGAGTATCCTTCACTTTATTAGTGCCCTCATGGGTCACTTCCAATAGTTTCCAAATCTCATGTGAAGTGGTGCAAGTGGAAACTCGGTTGAACTCATTTCTATCTAAGCCGCAATGGAGAGCGTTCATGGCTTTGCCATCAAGCTCAAAGTTTCTAATGTCGGCGGGGGTCCATTTGGATTCGTCGGGGGAAGACAAAGAATAACCTTGCATGACAATTTTATAAATGGGATATCCTATGCTTCTTAAAAAAGTGGTCATGCGGGTTTTCCAATAATTATAGTCGGACCCATCAAAAAATGGAGCCCGACCCAATGAGAAGCCCTCGGGGGCGAAAGAGGTAGATGCCATCTTAATGGATCTTGAATTTGAAACCGGGTTAGGGAATTACTCAAAGTTCCCTCTGATACCAATTGTTGGGTCGGAAGAAACACCCGAGGAGGGAAAAGATGGCAAGAGGGGGGGGGGGGGGTGAATTGCCTTTTAAAAAATTGATTAACAAATTAAAAATCAAAGTATGTGCAGCGGAAATAAAAGAGGCAATCACACAAGAAATTGATAACGGAGTTCGGCCAAAAACCCGGCCTACGTCTCCGCTCCCAACTCAACCGTTGAGAGATTCCTACCGCTTGCTTTTCAATGGTTTTAGCAAGAAACCCACTAGGCTTTAAGGTAGCACTAGGACCTATTACAGCTTGCTTTTGTGGTTTAGAAAGAACCCACTTGCTTTTGATGGTTTAGCAAGAACCCACTATCCTTCTTACAGGTGAAGGATAGCTCACCTTTTTCTCAAGCTATTTAAAGGAAAGCTTGACAACCTCTTCACACCTTAGTGGTGGTGTGAGAACCCAAAGAGAGAGGGATGAGAAATAGAGTTTGGGGTTTGTAGGCACAAACCCAAATTTAAAGCTCAAAATAATAAATACAAGAAAAACCGTATTGGAGGAAGACTTGGGCGCCTTTGATTGATTGGAGATGTTGAAGGCCGCTTCCAAGCTTCTTTGAAGGACCTCCTTGGATGTGGAAATGGATGGAGCACTTGGGGTTCCCTTGGAGGAATGCACCGGAGGTACGCCAAATGATCAACAAGGTGTCCGTGGGCTTTCGTATGGTTCCGGTAGGTGTCCAGGGCTTCCTTGGCCTTTATTTATAGGCATGGAACCCTTGGGGAGGCTTCGGAGCCGTTGGAGAGGCTAAAAGAGCCGTTGGAGGCCAAGTGGGCCAGCCTGGTCAAACTGCAACGGCTAGTTTGACTGGCTCCACCGGCTGGCCGGTACAGTCCCACCGGTTGGCCGGTGTTTACAAAAAGTCATTGGATTCCTGTCCAGGGGCCACCGGTCGACCGGTGCCAGAGCCACCGGCTGGCCGGTGGTGAGGCAGTAGCTGGCACTATTTGGAGAGGGTGCCACCGGCTGGCCGGTGCTGAGGCCACCGGCTGGCCGGTGGGGAGGCAGTGGCTTCCTCTTGAATGCAGGTGCCACCGGCTGACCGGTGGAGCCTGGCAGTGGGCACTCCCTCTGCCAGGTCCACCGGCTGGTCGGTGCTATCACACCGGTTGGCCGGTGGACTGAATTTCAGTCCACTTGAAGTCCATTCTTGGGCCAACTTCTTGGCAACCTTGTGCCTATCATCCACAACACTTAAACACAATGTTAAACACATATTAAAGTGATTGTGATCATGAAAATCAAAGAGTGTGGGGTACAACAGAGATATATCTTTGTGAGCTTCCATAAATGGTGCCGCATGACCATATATATGATTTACCTAGCACTCTATAAAAGGAGAACAAGAGGGATTGGAATAAGACACGAAGGAGATGGGTGGAAGAGAACACGAAGGAGACCCTAGAAGCTGGAAGAAAGAACTCAGATACAAAAAATATTTCAACTTTGGTTTCACATCATTGACAAAGTGCATACCACAAATCATTTTTCCATAGGTATAACCAATTGTGAACCATAAAAAGAAGGAACTTAATAATAATTAGTGAACTGCAAACCTAATTGGTGCCATCGCGGACCATAAATACCTTGCGGAAGAATTCCCTGTGAACCACGAGCTCTATGACCCTTCTTCAATTCGGTACTCCGCATAGCGCATCACTACATGGATCAAACCCTACACCACGTACTGCATCAATATGCGGATGGAACCCGGAGTAGCATGGCAAACCACATTCAGGACTGCGTACCACTTTGGTATGTAGTGGTCCATACCCACATCCGTGTACTACTTCGGTATGCAGAAGAATCCTTTACCCGCATAGCATTATGCTATATGGGGATTCCCCCATCCCGCATGAGTAAATGATACGTGGAATGGGGTGTCTTTGGGTGTCCTTACCAATGGCTTCAATCATGCTCCTCCATCACCGTCCAGCCCTCCATAGCTCCTCTGCGAACCAGTCCATCGACATCAGGAAAAAGCCTCCTCTAAAGCCACCAAACTCATATGATCAGATCATTGGGATCACCAGTGTGCCTTTTTGAATCTATATACCTAAGGTAAGCAGATCCATGAAGGCTATCCCCGCAATGGTTTAAACCCCCGAAATGTCTCTAAGTCTATATTCCCAAGGTGACCTGAGGACCAACTACGAGATGCCAATGTGAACCTCCCTGTTCTCGGGTTGAGGGGTAACCACTGGCCTTTCCCTTCAATGAGTGTTAGTGATAAGAAAAAAGGTCACTCTTTCCTTCACCTTTGGCTAAGGATAACACTCTTCCCCTTTCCCAAAATTCGAAAGGACACTCATCCCGAGGTAATCCTCTATCCTTTTGTGAGAGGTGTCACTCTTCACCCTCTTCACCTCAGATTGGGATGTGTCCAAGTAGATCACCCAGATTTGACTATCCTGGGTATCAATATGGGTGAGGGATACATGTTCAAAGCCCCCATCTCTCCTGACCCTAGTACCATCTACTGGTAGATGATGTAGGACATGAGATATTCAGATCCACTGCCTCCTCTTGTTTCTCACATGGGATTAAAGGTTGGTGGTGATCATGACATCCACGTAGTCCTAAAATGTGGGAATCCTCTTGGGTGTAAGCCCCAATAAAACCATCAAACAATCATGAGTCGAGATCCTCCTCATGACCAAATGGCCCGAAGGCCTTCATTTTTATTGATTTCTTATAACCCCCATTTCAAGGGATAAGGGGGAACCCTTAAAAGGCCATTAGGCTTAAAGATTACATGACCCGTAGGCATAAGAGATTACATTACCCCAAGGTCTTAGGGAATTTAACCAGACTATAACTACAAGGAACTGCCCCTCCCCAAAATCTGCATTGTGATGGTAGCTCTCCACCTTCACATGGTCGTTAGACTAGGCTTACCGTGAAAGAACAGGCTAGTCCCAATGGAGTAGCCATACCCTCTCATTCTTCTAAATCCATTTGGTTATTCTCTGGTGAGTACACTTGCTTTGAATCCTCCTTTGGGGATGCTCATTTTTTGTAGAGTCTGTCTAGGGTAACTGCACTGATCATGTGGCCCGAAGGCCTTGAGGAGGACCAAAGGCCTTAAAGGTTCCAAAATCCTTACTGACTCAAAGTCTTGGGTGGCCCAAAGGACTTAAGGACTTCAAGCCCAAACTGGTGGCCCAAGGTGAATAGTTCCGGCTACTACAGTACCAAACAGTACTTGCTATAGTACCTGCTACAATAACTACTATAGTACCTGCTATAGTAGCAACACAGTATTACTATAGTGCCTGATACAATACTACTATAGTGCCTGCTACAGTACTGCTGCAGTACCCCCTGCAACAGTACTGCTATAGTTAGAAAATATGCCTCCACCTTGTTTCGAACCTGGGTCTTGTTGATGCACTTAAGGAGTCCTCACCAACTGGGATGAGGCTCATGTAAAAAATGTGGGTTTCTAACACTAACTCCCAGTGGGGGGCCCTGACCAAGCCCAAGTGTGCACTATATTCCCCTGCTAAGCAATGGATTTGAATTGCCCTCTGCATAATACGCATAGTGTCTGAGTCTGGCGGGACTCAAGCCTACGCTAGTTCCCATGGAGAGCGAGGGTTACGACCAGCAGGTACCACTTAGCTAACAACCCATGAGAAAAATGTGGGTTTATAACATCAACTCCCAGCAGGGGGCCTCAACCAAGCCCAAGTGCATGCCACATTCCCCAGCTAAGCAATGGCTTTGAATCACCCAGTGCATAATATGCACAGTGTTTGATTCTGGAGGGACTCGAGCCAGTGCTAGTTCCCATGGAGAGAGAGGGGTACAACCAGTGGGTACCACTCAGATAACACCCCATGGGTTCGAGATCCTCCTCACGGTTCCAACAAATGGGCCTCCTCCCAGGTGTAAGCCCCAAGCGGCATAAACCATGAGAACTTTGATTCCCAACACAACTAGGATACGTAGGAAGCCTTTATCTAGGCTTGAGATCCATATCATCTCATCTATGAAATGATAGATCATGCCCCCTTCAAGTGGGAATCCTTCATACATAATCCCCACCCTAAACGAACTACAAGAACTCTGATTCCTATTCCCACCAGGATATGTAGGACGCCTACTTGAAGGCTCAAGCTTAAAGGGGTGACCTCCCAAAAGGTTCACCCAATTATGCCCCCAATGAATGGTCCGCCTCCTAGGTGTAATTACCAAGCTAAATTAACTATGAGAAATCTTATTCCCACCATAATTGGGATACATAGGATGCATGCCCATTGTCCAATCTCAAGGGATGTTCTCCTCAAAAGTTAGTCCTGATAAAATGTTCCCCCAAATTCGAAAGGGCTTCCTCCATGATGTGAGTCCCAATAATCAAACTACGTGGGCTATGATTTCTATTCTGAGGATATGTAGGAAGCCCATCTTATGGGTCTGACCCTAATATCAAACCACCTTTTGTATCTCCTAGATGACGATAAACTCCAGAGCACATTATTGTGTGGCTTAAGTCAGTATTGCCTTCGTGACATCAAATCCATGTATATCCATGATGATCCTACACCCCAGGGGTATCCCATGGATACACTCTTCAGGAATGAAACAAGTAATAATGAATATATGAACATGTATTAAATCTATAAGAGAGTCCTGAAATAGGAAGTAATTCCCCCTAAAAGGGTGTGATGATTCTGATCTCCCATCATCTCGACCAATGGAGTCCTTAAGTGTCGTTGGACAAATCATCATCCAAAGAGTGCCTACCTTTGGAAAGTAGGTACATGAATCATGGATACTAGGGCTGTTGGGTGTTTATGGCTCCACAAATGAACTTGTTGGAGACCATATGAGAAAATTGTATCCTAGGATGACCAATTGCACAAATACTTGGCCCCCTGCAATTGCCTGCTGAGACGATTTAACTGCGGAACCTCCTTCATAATGAAAAAGGGATAAATTTCCCAGTACCTGTGGGGTCAATCCAATTCACCCTAAAGGATAACAATGTGTATCAGGTTGAAACAAAAATAGAAATGTTAAAGTCTCTATAATAATAGATAAATGCTTGTCACCCATCAGACCATTTTTTATTTCCCCCAAAACACGTCACCTCGGGCCGAAAAAAATGGTGAACTCGGCGTGAAACTCTCTACAATAATAAATGAGTAAAGATTCTCATCAGACTATTTTGTTTCCCCCAAATTCTTACATGCTTCACCTCGGGTTGAAACAAAAATGGTGAACCCGACACGAAACTCTATACAATAATAAATGAGTGACGATTCTCATCTTGCCATTTTGTTTCCCCCAAATGATTACATGCTTCACCTTGGGTCGAAATAAAAATGGTGAACCCAATGTGAATCCTCAACCAAGGTGGCAGTTTTACCCCACTCAAGCCCCTTTTCCACATAAAAAGGAAGGGGGCCAAACTGAATCGTCAAATATGTATATGATCAGGAGATGCTACTTTGATGAGATTTTATTGCCTGTATATGTCATATATATATATATATATATATATTGTAGGTTTCCAAAGATCAAACTTTGATCCAAATGGCATCCCGAAAACCAATGCAGACACACACCTCAACGATCCCATAGGTGGTCAGGGCCCTGATAAAGAGGAGGACCCCCTTTCCAACCCAACTTCTTCAACACTGGGTATCCAATACACTGATTAGAGAGTACCACCAAAATGGTACTCTCCCCACAGTGGAGGTCACAAGACAAGCCCTCCAATTTTCAAAAGTTCACCAGCCGCCTCCTTAGCTGTGGCCGACACACCAACATAAGGTGGCCCTGGTGGTCATCTCAAACCGTTTCAGGAGTTTATCCCTGGAACACGACAACAAGTACCCCCCTTATCTCAGGGAGGTAGATGAAGTCGATACTGATGACTTCATCCTAACTATACAGGGGTCCTAATCATGGTCCCCTACTAGAGAGCATCACCGCTAGCACCAGGAGACCAAGTATCCTTACTATGAAGAGGATCTTATGCTGAGGGCACCAGCTGAAGTCCAAAGGGTGCAGGCCCCTCAGGCCGCCCGCCAATGGCAGAAAACATATAGTCAGGAACATTCCATCACCCTGATTACTGAGGAGGAACTCCGCCGTACAAACTCAGCGACATTCAATGGGAATACATACAACTCTTCCCCCTACACTCAAGCACACCACAGAAATAGGGTGGCATAATATGAGTACGTGCACATTCCTGCCAGTGCTCGCCGGTCCCACCATGTAGAAAGAGTGGCGAATTATAGGAAGATGTAAATATCTGCTGATGCACAAGAATCCCTTCATCCAAATAGGATGAAAACTAGCTACAGGCAGGCATAAATACCTATTGATGCACTTCAAGACCACCATCCAAATAGGGCAACAAAAAAATACGAGCAGAGTCAAATTCCTGCAGATGCATAAAAATTCTGTGAGAAAAATACAACGACAAAAAAGAAGATGAAAATTAATGCTCATAAATATGAAGGCCACCAGTCAAATACAGTGGCAACTAGAGAAGAAAACCAGCGGTAGAATTGTTCCTCTATCCTAGGATATGAGAACTACCAGTATCCACTAGTAACCTATGGAGGACCAGATAAGGCACAGAATCCTGATCCAACATCAGAATGGGCCTTCATACCCATTCCAATCAAAGATATATCTCAGCACATCCTAGAAATAATGGAAGATCAGACGTTGATTCTAGACCATATCCTCTAGACATGTCAAGATATCATTAAATCGACGGTAAAAGCAAGGAACCAGGCCCACGACCCGGTTTCCTCGAACGGAATAACTTGCCATCAAAATGGTTTGGTCACTCTAGAGAAGTTATGCATCCCTGTTCCATTCTATGAGGGCCGACGAAAATATATCATGATACACAAACAACCAAATTGGGAACAAATACCTGTTTCAACTGGGGGATGCCTGTCCAACTTGGTGGCCACTCCAGGGCAGGCATATATCCCCGTAAAAACTTAAGATGTCTGTTGGTGTATCTTGGCAGCATCATAGGAACCAGAAAAACAGGGACCCGTATATTAAGGCCATTACCAACAGTAGATGACCCTGGTTATCCATAAGAGAGTGACCAAAAATGAAATACACCAAAGGTAACTGGAAAATGAAAATCATATACATAATTCTGCTCTACTGGAAGCTAGAGTTCTTAGTGCCCTTGAGCATATATCAATAAAGGCTCAAAACCCTATCGGTCCATTACCAAATTATAGAAGTGGCAGTAGCAGTTATGAAGGCCCTTCCCAAAATTTTGCTACCAGCAGCTCTGAAGGTCCTCCCTAGAGCACCCACATGGGCATACCCCGTGATCTAGGAATGATCAATCGTGAGAGCCTATCTCCTGATGCGTGTCAGTGTAGCCCTCCCCTTGACTAGAATATCAGGAAACAAGAAGGTCCTCCCCTTACTCTCATATGCCCTAATGGTACTTCCCAAGGTATACACTACAGATATGCTTCTCCTTGCAGTCAAATTTCAAGTCATGATGATAGTTCTCTCCATGATGACAACCATTGTGAATGCCATCCCCACAATGATAGTTGTTATAAAGGCCCTTCCCTCAGCAACATCGAGAAATGAGAAGGTCCTCCCCTCATTGTAGTACATCCTGAAAGCCCTCCCTAGAATGTGCACTGCAAAAATTATCCCTGTAACAAAATATCAAGCTGTGATAGTAGTACTCACCATCATAGCAGTCATCAAGGAGGTCCTCCCTTTAGTGACATCAAGCAGCAAGAAGCTCCTCCCCTCACTAAAGCCTACCCTAAAGGTCCTCCCCAGGGTATAAACCATAGGGACATTCCTCATGGACATGAATCAAGTTTCAATGGTAGCCCTCACCATTGTAGCACTGATTACGAAGGTCCTCCCCATAGTCAAAATTCACACTGTCAAGAAGTTACTCCCCTTGTTGGAAAAAATGTGAGAAAACCCTCCTATGATGAGGCACTTAGAAAGATAGAGTCAGTCATGTCAGGCACTCTATATATGATGAGTGATATCATTTCTCATCCAGAGGATAGTCTGGGGCCACACTCATCCTCTAAGCCACCCCCACACCGTTCACACATCAATGAGGCTCCTACCAGCCCTACTGCTTGGAATGAAATCATTACGAAGTAGTTAAGTTGGGAATATCAAGTAGAGGAGTCCCCTAGAGAATAATAATATGATATGTTTCTCGTTATAAGACAACGAGACAAGGATGATATACTAGTGATGTATTGGCCCACAACCACTTCTCACTTTGACATAATAGGGGAGTTTTCTAAGGAATGCATGCATAACATTTTCCTCAATATCTAAAAAACTCTCTGCCAGTTAAGAGAAAAGTTCTTTCCCTATGAAGGGTATGCAGACCATGTTAACATATTAGGATAACTTAGCTATCTAATTTGTTGGAGTATGTGTAACTTCCTGCCCCACTTCCTTTGTAACTTCCTGACCCACTTCCTTTGTAACTTCCTGCCCCACTTACTTTGTAACTTCTCTTTGTAACTTCCCTATCTTTTCTATAAATGAGGACTCTCTCCTCACCTTGAGGAGCGTGGGGGATTTCTAATTTTACATGGTATCAGAGGGAACTTAATCCCGATCCCCCCTCCCATCTATTTTTTTTTCTATTCCGCTCTAGGGTTTAATATTTTTTTTCTCCCCCACAGGGGGCGGCGGCTTCCATGGCCTACGAGCCTTAGTTTTTTTTTCTTTTCCCGTCCGCCCCCTGTGGCTTTCCCCGGCGGCCCGACTCCGCGGCTCCCTCCATGACGGCCTCTCTCCCGGCGGATCTCTCCAGCAGCGGGTCTCCCTGCCCTACGGACTCCCAGCGCCGCCGCTCCCACGACGCCTCCCCGTCGGTCCCGGCAACCACGGCTCCCGCGCCTCCCGCTGCTGCCCGCGACGCCTCCCGTCGCCCCTCGCGGTCCCACTGCGCGCTCATCCCGGCGCCCGCTCATCCCTGCGGCCTTCCCCCCCGGCAGCCCTCCTCCTTTGCGAGCCGCGGATCACCCAGCGCCTCCCGCGGATCACCCGCGGCTCACCCGGCAGTGGATTTCCCGGCGACCCTTCCGGCTGGCCGGCTGCGCCTTTCCCGCCTTGTTCTTCCCGGTGGACCTCCCTTCCCCGGCTGCTCCCTGCCGGACGACTCCCCGCGCCGACAGCCTCCCTTCCCCGGCTTGCGGCTCTTTCCGGCAGCCCGCCTCCTGTGCGAGTCTCCCGCCGGCTCTATTGATGACCGGCCTCCACCCCTGCCGGCCTCCACTCCTGCCAGCTCCTCCAGCAGCTGGCCTCCATTCCTGCCAGCTCCTCCAGCAGTCGGCCAACAGCCCTGTCGGCCTCCCGTGCCACCTCTGCTCAACTGCTCCCTCCATGTCGACCTCCTCCTGCATCCTGCGGAATCCCCGCCTCTCTGCCCGGTGCCTCCTGCGGAATCCCCGCCTCTCTGCCCGGCATCTCCTGCGGAATCACTGCATCTCATCGCCGGCCTCCTCCTGCGGATTTCCCGGCGCTTCGACGACCGGAACCCGCCATTGCGGATTTCCTTGGCACTTTGACGACCGGCCCTCCCGAGCGGATTTCTCGGCGCTTTGACGATCGGCCCAACATTACGGTTTACCGGCGCTCTGACGACCGGCCCGTAGTGCAGATTTTCCCGACGCTCTGACGACCGACACCCGCCAGTGTGGATTTCCCGGTGCTCTGTTGTCCGGCCCCGCACTTTTCCGGCGATGACCCATCATTTTCAGCGGCATCACATTACAATCTTGAGGGGGAGCGGCATCATCAACGATTTTATTATTTCTATTTCTTCTGTTTTCGTCTTGTTTTGTCATCAAGCTGGGTATGTCCAGCTTGAGGGGGAGTGTTGCGGTCTTTTTATTGATTTGTCTGTTTTTCATTATGTGTCCAAGCTAGGTACACCTAGCTTGAGGGGGAGTGTTGGAGTATGTGTAACTTCCTTCCCCACTTCCTTTGTAACTTCCTGACCCACTTCCTTTGTAACTTCCTGCCCCACTTACTTTGTAACTTCTCTTTGTAACTTCCCTATCTTTTCTATAAATGAGGACTCTCTCCTCACCTTGAGGAGCGTGGGGGATTTCTGATTTTACATAATTAACCTAGAATCCCTCCCATATACATGGAATCCACAATCAAAAAATAGAAAGAAAAACCTTGAACTGGCCTGCCTAAACATGTTGTATAAGCTGTGTTGCCTCATCGGTGACGCCCCATCTCGAGTTCATATCCAAGGATGGGGAGAACACGGAGATCTACACTTCACCCCAAGTCATGTCCAACTGACCTTATCAGAAATGACATCTTGTAATGTCATTACCCAAAGGAAACAATCAAATGAAATCCCTGCTCAGGAAAGGTGGAATGCTCAAAAGGAACCAGCCTTGAGTAAGTCTCAAAAGAGCCAGGCCCGATGAGATAAATCCATCGATAGGCTTCTGAGTCAGGAAACTTATAATATCTAGTACGATTTCTAACTATGGGAATCCAACCAACAAGTGGTTCTCATGTCCTCAAAATCAAATAAATACCATGCATACCCAACGCCATACCCGACTCACACCTGCGTAGGAGTGCATGAAATAAAGAAGGTAGTAATAGTGGAAGCTACCGTTGCAATATGGGAACAACCCCAGACCATAGGGATGGGGGTATTTTTAACTCAAAATTCCCCCGTAAGACCAATTAATCCAGGCCATAGAACATCAATGAAAGAATGGGAGCAACCGCAGCCCACAGGGCTGGGGGAATTTTTACCTCAAATTCCCACACAGTGGACATCTGTCTTCTCCCATATAGGAAGAACAATGAGAAAAGAAGTCACCCATTTAGTCTCATATCATGGTTCATACCCCCTGGGATGAAGGAATATTTCAAGGTCAGATCTGGGCTCCCTTTGGGTCGATCTTCACCAATAAATCCAAAGAATACCACAGAATTGAAGGATATGGTCTAACAAAGGGTGAAAAAATCTCTCATACCATTTGACACTAGGTACACCACCCCCAATGTGGTATGCATCAATGAACATGGTGAACTTTAGTCCCATGGATCTCATAAGAAATGATACAAATAGAGAGGATGAAAGAGAAGATGTTTCCCTCTCGAAGGTGGCCCACACCGAGCCTGATGGTGTGCATACCCGAAATCAGAGAGCTGCCCTAAATTTGGGTGCACCCTCAGCAAACTAATTACTAACTCCCTCACAAATCCCCAATGAGGAGAAGAATAAATCCTAGGTCATTTATAACCCACCTCCTCCTCCCCCTGAAAATGCATCCCTCACGCTAGAGGAAAGATTCTCTAAGCAGGAGGAAGAAATGAAAGAGCTCAGGCGAATCAATGCTGAGATGTATCGAGGAAGCTATCTTGCTGGATGTGTTCCTCAAGAGTAATGTCAATAGGTGTTCCTAGAAGTTGTTTCTCTACCACATACACTCATCCTGGTAAATGAAACTAAGCTCGGATTCCCATCCAATCCAGTACCAAGACCATCATCCTACTTGAATCTAGCCTTGGAAGGACATCAAGACTTCCCTCAACTGGGGAAGTAGCCAGAATATATTCATCCAAACCCACAAAGGATACCCCTAGCTGGGTATCTGCCCCAAATTCTAGCTGTACCAGTACCTATATTTTTCCCCCTACTACACCTACCCAAGCTCAAGTTCAGAATGATATGCATCAAGGGATCTTAAATAACATCGAGCAATTGACAACCCGATTGGAAATTATGGAAGGGAGGCACACTTCGATAAAATTGGAATGAAAACCTTACCCTGATTGGGTGAGAAACATTCTTCCACTACCAAAATTCGGGAACCCCTTATTGTTGGTGTTCAATGGTTTAGGAGACCCAGGACAACATCTAATGTACTATACATCTTACTGTGACCCCATGATGGGCATCTCGAAGCAACAAGAAGCAGTGAAACTCAGGTGCTTTATACGAACTCTTCAGGGTTCATCCTTCATGTGGTATACTAGTTTTCTAGCTAACTCAATCATAGACTAGGAGGACCTCTGATGACAGTTTCTCTTCCAGTTCAGTTTGAAATTACCTAAGACAATAGTTAGAGATCTCATGAACTCTAAGAAACGAGAGAATGAAAGAGTTTCAGACTCCATTTCCAGATGGAAAGGCCTGACTTACTCCATGAACCAGCCACTCATCTAGGATGAAATGATCACTAAGTGTATTGATAATCTCCATAATGAACTACGAACACCACTCATCCCAGTGAAGTACACAAGTGGGTTCCAAGATTTCCCTGTTATTTCTCAAAGGATAGAAGACTCCTTGCATCAGACCAATATCAAGTCCCGAGTGGCCCCAGGAAAAATAATAGGAAAAGCTAAAGAAACCTCTCTCATACTTAAGCCACCCCGGCACCAATCCAGTTTCTAGGCCTCCACCAAACCATGTAAGACCTCATGGGCACCAATAGACACCCCCACCTCATCCACATAAGAAAAGGGGTATCAAAATAAATCAATTTAAGGAACAAATAAATAAAGTATACTCGTTCTGAGATGACCAAGTCTGTGTATACTTTGTAGCTTCCATAAATTTCAAATTTCTATGGCTACCAGAGCCAAAGATATCCAATGATGTGGGTATTAATGAACGTCCAAATAATTGTCCCTACCACCAGATACTGGGACAAACTATCCAAGAGTGATTCATATTCAAGGATATCCTACAAAAGATGGTGGATTACGAACAATTCTAGTTAGGTCTGCTGCCATCACAAGTGGCGTATGTATCCACCTTAGACCCAAGAGTGGAAGAGGGGTGGAAAAAATAACCAATAAAAAGGAGAAATAAACTGATAGTTGGATGACTCATAAAATAGTTAACTGAGCTCATGGAATCCTCCAGGCACAGTTGAAGCAACCAATCGTGCCCCTAATAGCTCTTGATGCAAAACAACCATCATCCTCAAACCCACAATCCTATGAGGATCAAAAAGGAAGAAAGCAGGAGTAAGAATATGAGCCTGCACTAAAGCCAAAACCAGTCTTGACACTTTTGGGCTTCATGCCAGTAGACTTGAAAGCACAAACACTACCTATCCAAATGGAACAACAAGCACCACCCTTCAAAATGGGACAAAGGGAACCCCCTCGCCAAACAGAACCATCAAAAGAGGACAGATAGAAAGAATTATTATTAGACCAAGAATTGATCTTTGGCTCTATTAACTTCATTCACTTGATGTAACCCTTATCTGATGGGCACTATGTCCATGAACCTGAATTCCTTGTGTCCAACTAGAGAGCCGGAGGAGGAGGCCGTAGAGGCTGAGGGTTTCTAGGAAGGCATGATTGTGGTAGGAGTCAAATTCCTGGCCACACCTTAACTCAAATCGTTAATGTTGCAGAAAATCGAAGAAGGACCTCCAACAGACACAACAGGAACCAGAGTGTTTCTCTACCCCCACAAAAATAAATCTGATCCCAATCATCTTAGAGTATTCGTTGGAGTAAGAGTAGATGTCTAATCACCCAAGGAATATAGTAAAACTAGTTCGTCCAAACTTAGAAAGCACATTAGCACCATCATCTCCTATCACAGAGGTCGAACCATCTACATCCAAAGCCCAATCCCCTAAATTTCCCATGAAAGAGAATACCCAATCTAGGAAGCGTTGGACTTTAGATCAGAAATATGATATTATGAAACATCTAGCCTTAGTACTGGAAAAGCTATCGATCCTGGATACCTTGAGTCTATCAGCAAACCTTAGGGAGGCACTCATCGAATCCTTACTAAGTCCCCATGAATTCAAGGTTGAAGCAGTAGCTGCTGAAGTCTATCGGACAAAGACCAATCCCAAAGAATGCTAAACTGTCATCTCCTTCATAGATCAGGATGAAGATGACATCATGCAGGGACACATAAAACCCTTATATGTGTCCGGAAAGATAAATGGCATTGATGCCCATAAAATTTTCATAGAAAATGGCTATAGAGTTAACCTCCTTCCACTATGAATACTTTGCCAATTGGGCTATGATGAGGATAGTCTGACACCCTTCACTAAAAATTAGCTGGGATATGAAAAAATCAAGCAAAATCCATTGGGAAGAATCAAGCTTAAAACTTGTCTTGGTGACCTTATGTCTGATTCTGAGTTTCTGTTAGTGTGGCAGAGTAAGGATTTCAATGTCCTGGTAGGGAAGCCCTAACTACATAAACATGTTGCAATTCCCTCATCATACCATCAGTGCATCAAATATTGAACTAATGAAAAAATGGGGCATTTCATGCTGATAAATCTCTATTCGAATCTTGTGAGTCATATTACATCGATGCAAGATTCTATAAACTAAAAGAAAAATTTTCTTTGGCCGAATATATTGATTGGATCACCACCCCAAATGGATTGGAAATGGATCCTGCTAATCCCCTTGAATAGCTTGGGGAAGAGTATATATTACCAATCAATTAGGTCGAGTGCATAAGTTCAAGCTTAGATGCGGACTCAGTCGTCTGTATGATTTACATTATAACCACCAAGTCCAAGGACGCTAAAAAGCACACTAACCCCCATGATAACGGTGAGAGATTAAACAAAAATGATCCCAACCCATCCTTGGGGCCCTAAAAAAATATTACCTTACTCACTAAGGTAGAAGATGGTGTCCTATCACTAAAATAATTCAGGGAAACTTCTCCACCCCCATTCCATCCTCTTTAGAAAATTCCCCATAGTCAGCCGGGGAAAAAGGAGTTGTTTTAGTTTCCAAAAATCAGAGTTGTGATTCCTCTCCTAGTGTTGGAGAGTTCATATCTAGAATCCTATATCCATCAGAAGAGGAAGAAGATGAAAAATATGAAGAATAATAAGAATAATAATATCTCAAAGATTCCCCTCCCACATTCTAAGAAGGTGTCTCGACCACGATCGATGAACTGAGGGAGATAAACCTGGGCACCGAAGATGAGCCACGACCCACTCTGATCAGTGTGGCTATGAATTTCGAGGAGAAAGAGGCATATAAATCCTTCCTAAATAAGAATCAATATGTTTTTTTGTAACACCCCAATATTTCATAGTACGCTATTTCTTCAAAGTAATTCAATAATTTGCACTACACACAACACCGAGTTCAAGCGCACCACGACTTACCAAACTAGCCGTTCAAAAGAGGTTATGAATAGTATTAACTACAATTTGAACTTTATATAATCCTTATAATTTTAGAATACATATTATGAGTTTCTTAGACATAATGAAAAAACAAATTCATTTTTTTCAGATAAAAGAAGTATTTTTAAAAAAAATGCAATTTTACCGCCTTTTAATGGAAAACCCTTTTTAAATCCAATATTTGAAACTTTTATATATTCAATTTGAAAAAATAAACTTCTTCTTTAGAATCGGGACATAAGAATTCAGTTTCAATAAATTTTTGGTGTTTTTCTGATAACTTTCATATTTGGGTGAATAGTGAAAAATACTATATTTTAACAGAAAACAACTTTTTTAATAAAAATAATTTGTAGTGCTAAATTATAAATTTTAATGGTTTGGAAGTATAAATAGATTAATTTTTTACCATTTAATCCAATTTTATTCATTGGGAATAATTTCACTTTAAAATTGAACATAAACAAGTACCAATCTTTTGTTAGTTATTATTTCTTAAAAACACGCTTTTTAGTTTTGACAACATGAATTAATTTTAAATTAATAAATGAAACTTATATGTTTTGAATTTGGTAAAATAGACTTAATTTTTGAATTAATAATATCAAAATTATCTTAGGGTGAATTTTTGGTATTTTTCTGAAAACTTTCAATTTTTGATGAATAGTGAAAAACACCGAGTTATAGTTTAAAACCGATTTTTTATTTAAATAATTAATTATTTTATTTAAATTTATTTTAGGTCAAAATAGATAAATAATACCAATAAATTTTAAATGTAATTCATTGGATTCATTTTTTAATAATATTAGATTTATAAAAATTTTATTGAACTTTTCACCGTCTTTTACCCACCTCCTAGGAGCATTTTCAAATTTACATAAAACTTAATTTTACCACTTCTGTGAGTTGAATTTAAAAAATACGAGAGAAACGGTTGATATCAGTAAGTAAAATGTGGTTCAATAAGATGAAAATAATTTTTGGTGAATAGTAACTTTTTGCTTTTATTTACCACGATTAAAAGTAAATAGGATAATTAAGGGTAAAAATGATATTATTATTACCCTAACACATGTACTAATTCTATTGGATAAGTATAATTCGACCAAAAACAACCTTAGTAATAAAATATGAACCTCTTTGGTCCACTTGGATTAGATTAGGACATTTATTAATATTTTATTTAAAGAAAAGTTAAAAGAGTTAAAATCAAAGTTTAGTAACTAAAACATTTTTAATATAGGGTTATACATAAGATAAATTAGACTATAAATATTAATTATAAAGATAAAAATATTTCCTACATAATGGTATTTTATTTATAATTTTTAGACATTAAATAGTTAAATTTATTTATGACACAACGATGATGCAGTAATTACCATATTAATGAAAGATTAAAATAATTGACATTATAAATATCCAAATAAATGTAATTTGAGACTTATAAATTCCACTAATTTTATAGGTTAATATGAAATGTTAGGGTTGTTTAGATGAATTTTGTTTGAAGTAATAATACTATTATGAATTTAGCAAAAACAAAATACCAAATAGTGTCAAAATTGACATAAAAGAGTTTTTTAAAACAAATATTATATTATTAATTAATATTGTATTTCTAAAAAACTAAGGTTATGCCAAAGGTCTTAAATAATATTATATATGTCATTAATGAACCACTTTAGGTTCTCTTGGAAGTTTATAGTAAGTTTATTAACCATATAATATAAAAATGCAAAGAGACATGGTAAATGTCAAACTATTTAAATAAGAGTTAAATTTAAAAGATAAAGTTAATATAGTGAACCAAACCTGTCTAAACCCTATTGGTTTTGTGGTTTCCAACCTATCCCCACTTTATCTTTTAAATAATTCACTTTGGAGCCATTATAAACCGAAAATGATTTTATTATAAAATAATATTTCTAACTTTTCCTAAGGTGCCCTTCACCCCTCTTATAAAAGGGCACTCCCCCTTCTCTCTAATTCACACCTTCAAAGCCATTTGGCTCGGCCAAACCTTGACCAAATATCCTCTCAACTATACTCCCTTCATCTTAGAGTCCTTCCTTTGGTCAGAAATCCAACCTAAGGATCCCTTTTGATCAAGTCAAAAGGAAGAACCCAAAGAAGAGGTAAATATTTCATCACGTCTTTCAAGTTCTTTTCTTCTTCCACTTCCTCTTTCTTTGTTGTTTCCATTATAAAATAATAACTCCAGTATCTTATATATACTGTGATGTTATTATAAATATGGTACAACCATATTCATTATTTTATCCATCCTATTAATGACATGTCACCATACATGTGTACGTACGGCTTACCGTCTCCACGTCGTGGTGTAGTTGTTATTCAATACATTATTATTTAGATGGGTATAATAATGATGTATAATTGATGTAAATAATAAATATAACATTTTAATTATTCTTTATATTTGATATAACATCTATTTACATACATTTTTAAATCAAAATAATGATATTATCGCTCGTGCGTACGTACGGATTACCGTCTCCACAACGCGATGAGATTCATTTCCATGTTCACCATTCAATGATGATTATAAAAATATATATTATTAATAAGTATGTAATATATGACATAATGATACTACTGGAGATATATATATATATATATATATATATGTATGTATGTATTTACTTACATATATCTTATTCACTTACTTCCATTCAATACGATATGAAAACGGAAACAACGTTTATGCGTACGTATGACCTACCATCTCCATAAATGGTGCCTTCCATTTCATATATACATATATTATAAATATTTATATTCTAAATATATATGATATATAAATCAAGGTTTATATTCTGGAATCATTTAAATCATGATCTAAATGATACGATCAAGAATAACATGTTAAAACACACACGATAAAGAAAGTGATTATTACCCAAAATGTTAATTTAACATGGAAATAATTATTAAATGGGTAGTATAAAGTCATAAATGAATCATGTATGATATAATAAATATGAATATGGTTCTGGTATAATTTAATAACATACTATGGTCATTATACAGGAGGTTAAACGTACCCTCGACCAATGGAAAGTGCAAGGTAAGGGTTAATTTCACAATCTCTTTATTATCCGAGGTTGTTTTTACGTAAGTATCTACTGGGATATATTTATTATCCATTTCCATGTTTCATGAAAGAGTTTTCAAAGGGATTATTTTAAGGGGATTTTTTTTACAAAAACATCATTTTAAATGTTTTAAATATCTATTCTTATAAATCATTCTCATTAATTTCCATGTTTTCAAAATGGTTTTTAAGGATTTATTTATATGAACATGAATGTTTTTAAAATGTTAATTCCTTTAAAAAGTTTCAAAGTGGTATGGTACAATTTGATTCAAAAATGTCTTCCTTTCTAAATTGTGTGACTTTTAAATGTTTTCATGAAAAAGGGATATTTCTCTCAAAGAGTTTTACAAATCATTTTCATCTATGTCAACATCCTTTGATGGATTTTAAATTTGTTTGAAGTTGATTTATCATGATACAAATATTCCATATTGTATTGAAGGTTTTGTGATATGTTTGACCATGGATGTGTTATTTTTATACCATTCATGGTTTATGGATAAATTATTGACATTTTGTATGATATTTTTAATACGAATGTTTATGTTATGTTTAAAACTTTTCATATGTGGAATGAATTGGACTTAGTAAGTGATGGGTGGAGCCCGCTATAGCTCCTCGATGCATTGGTAGGTATAATGAGACAAACTAGTGTCTTGGAACAAGGCCTTGAAAAAATATTATATGTAGTCTTGGCACAAGGCCTTGACTATGTGGTTATGAAAGTCTGACATTATGCATTCCATCATTATAAAAGTGGCTATTGATATTGCATGTGATTATTCGACTAGTAGAATATCTATGTAAATAAGTAAATGGAATTATTTTATTGTATATTTGCCATATTATTCTGAATTTTAAATTTAAAAGTCTTTTGTTTTAGTCATATACATTGCCTTAAATGTTTATGATTATTTATGAAAGTTTCCACTATATTGTTATCCTTACTGAGCATCTGAGCTCACTCCTTTATATGTTTTAATTTTCTCAAGATTCCAAGAAGTGTATTATGATTGATAAGTAGGGTTAATCTAGGGGATTAATTGCGTTCTCAAAAGATCATTTATGTTGTGTTTTATTTTCTAATGTGTATGTAATGTCCATGCATGTAATCTATTTTCCTAGACTGCTAAACTAATTGGTATTTTGGGACTTGATTCCTTGTAATCATGCCAATGTATTAAAATAATGCACTGAATCTGGGTAACTGGGGTCGGGGCATTACAATTGGTATCAGAAGAAGCTTAGAAAAAACCTTGTAAATAGATTTAGTTAAACTCTGATTAGATAACATTACCCTAAGATAGAATTTGAGAATTAGTATAGAAGAACTTACTAGAATTTTGGTACTGTAGAGATTCTATGATTTTTCCAAGAAATACATCCCTGTCTTGATACGAGCAGGTAGAGGCGGCTCTGGCACAGATGTACCTAGGGGTAAAACCCGAAAACACCACTTTGAGCTAGAATTGAACGGGAACTGGTGCACGACAACATGCCTTACTGCAATTTTGGTTACGACACTCCTAAGGGATATGCTTAGGATAATTCACATTTTCATTACAAGCCATTATGAAGGATTTTGGAGTAAATACTTTCTCAAAGAATACATTTTATGATTATATATTATATGAAAAATATTTTCAATTTATGTTAGGTATTTTACAAGTTTGGATTTATGCACTGCTATTCATAAACTAACCTAGTGTATGCCATTATTTAGAAATGACACCTAGTAGAAGGAATGAGACCTCCAGCAATACACATGATCCAAAGAGTAAGAAGGATCATATCTTTCATTGTATTAAGACAACATTTAGAAAGGAAATAGTCTCCCACATATTATCATTATATGAAGAAATAACATCATGTGTTAATAAGATAAGTAAAGAATTCTCTAAGTCCTATGGTTTTGAAGGGAAACTAGAGAAGAAAAGGATGGTAGAAAGAAAGATGGATAAAGGGAATAAGGGAAAGAAGGATTTTCCCATATGTGATAACTGTGGAAAGAATCACCTTGGTAAATGCTTGAAGGGAATAAGAGTTTGTTATAAGTGTGGAGAAAAAGGACACCAAGTACGTGATTTCAAAGGTAAAAAAATGTTTCAAATGTACAACGCTTCATCTACAAAGAGTTGGGACACTACGTGAATCAATGTACAAATCATCAGAGTATACCCCAAATGCTGCTATTGGATAATAATCAAGTTATGATACTACCAAAGATAAAGAGGAATGATTAAGAGTTCTTATGTTGTTATTAAAGTATTGTGTCATTTGAGTATTGTATTAATGATGTACATGTTATAAGAATTATACAGTATATAAGGATTGTACTGCAGTACTATTTCATTAAGGACTTGAGATTGTGTGGAACCAAGAAAAGTGACTCAATGGTAAGTTAATTTTTTTGGAAAATACATGGTTGAAGGAAAGACAAAACTTTAATATGGTCTTGATAATGAGGTATTAATTTTGGAATAAGAGATGATTGATTTGGATAAATTATATTGGATATTCTTGAATACCTTGAAATTGATTAATAATTTGTATATTCCATCATTGTTGTAGTTTACAAAATTTTTGGATAGAAGGAGTATATCCAATATTCTATAAGGAATAAGGGAGCATGAATGTAATCAATAAGGTTTTATGGTAATTTAGGATGTTGTAGTGTTTTAAAAGAATACATGATGAAGGTGTTCACATGTTATTATGTGGAAAAAAGGATCTTCATTGTGTTTACCTTCCTTATAAAATTTGGACTGTGAGTTTGGACAGAAGTTTTTTGGATAAGTCTAGTTTGAGATTATTTTTGGATTTCCATAAAAAGGATAACCCAGAGGTCGGGCGACAACCCGTCGTGTCCGGCAAGGCCGCGAGACTTGAACTCGCAACTGAAGGGCGACAAGGGTGTATCACCTACCACTGGCCCACATGATGTCCTGGATTGAATAATGTAGTTTTTTTAAAAGGTCTGGTAGATGAATTATAAATTCATTATTTTTGTAACCCTATACGAATAGGATAAATAGAATATTTTTTTACGTTCTATTATATTTTAGAGTGAAAGATGAGTTTGTGGTAGAAATTAGTTAAAGGATGGAACTCTACTTGTCAAGTATACATTTTTTTATTCTCTTATTCTATGAATAAATTAATTCTTAAACTTTAGTTAAGGTATATTAAAACTAAAAATATGTTATCCTAATACCTTATGTTTTTTTTAACCGATGATATTTTAAATCATCATAGATTGATGGCTTTGAGGCCCTCAATTCTACAATTGTTTGTGACTGATGACCTCAATCACTCCCTATAAATATTTACATTTTCCTCCAATTATGTGTCTCTAATTTCCACCAATGTTCTCCTAATAGAGATCATAATTTGGGGGTGGCTTTTTCATTCCCCTTTTCCTCTTATTAAGACTAAATTTTGTTAACCCAATTTCCGATGTGGGTTTTCCCACAAAGGTATTTTCTATTTTCAACCTTTTATTTTCGAAGAAAAATTTCAAATTGCGAGGACACAATTTATTGAATTAGGGAATAATGTAACACCCCAATATTTCATAGTACATTATTTCTTCAAAATAATTCAATAACTTGCACTACACACAACACCGAGTTCAAGCGCACCACGACTTACCAAACTAGCCGTTCAAAAGAGGTTATGAATAATATTAACCAAAATTTGAACTTTATATAATCCTTATAATTTTAGAATACATATTATGAGTTTCTTAGACATAATGAAAAAACAAATTCATTTTTTTTAGATAAAAGAAGTATTTTTTAAAAAAAATGCAATTTTACCACCTTTTAATGGAAAACCCTTTTTAAATCCAATATTTGAAACTTTTATATATTCAATTTGACAAAATAAACTTCTTCTTTAGAATTGGGACATAATAATTTAGTTTTAATAAATTTTTGGTGTTTTTTTGATAACTTTCATATTTGGGTGAATAGTGAAAAATACTATATTTTAACTGAAAACAACTTTTTTTAATCAAAATAATTTGTAGTGTTAAATTATAAATTTTAATGGTTTGGAAGTATAAATAGATTATATTTTTACCATTTAATCCAATGTTATTCATTGGAAATAATTTCACTTTAAAATTGAACATAAACAAGTATCAATCTTTTGTTAGTTATTATTTCTTAAAAACACGCTTTTTGGTTTTGACAAAGGGAATTAATTTTAAATTAATAAATGAAAATTATATGTTTTTAATTTGGTAAAATAGACTTAATTTTTGAATTTATAATATCAAAATTAGCTTTGGTTGAATTTTTGGTATTTTTATGAACACTTTTAATTTTTGATGAATAGTGAAAAACACTGAGTTATAGTTTAAAACCAAATTTTTATTTGAATAATTAATTATTTTATTTAAATTTATTTTAAGTCAAAATAGATACATAATACCTATATATGTTCAATGTAATTAATTGGAGTCATTTTTTAATAATATTAGATATATAAAAATTTTATTGAACTTTTCACCGTCTTTTACCGACCTCCTAGGAGCATTTGCAAATTTACATAAAACTTAATTTCACCGCTTCTGTGAGTTGAATTTCAAAAATCTGAGACACACGGTTGATATCAGTAAGTAAAATGTGGTTCAATAAGATGAAAATAATTTTTGGTGAATAGTAACTTTTTACATTTATTTACCACGGTTAAAAGTAAATAGGATAATTAAGGGTAAAAATGATATTATTATTACCCTAACACATGTACTAATTCTATTGGATAAGTATAATTCGACAAAAAAACCTTAGAAATAAAATATGAACCTCTTTGGTCCACTTGGATTAGATTAGGACATTTATTAATATTTTATTTAAAGAAGAGTTAAAAGAGTTAAAATCAAAGTTTAATAACTATTTTTTTTAATATAGGGTTATACATAAGATAAATTCGACTATAAATATTCATTAGAAATCTAAAAGTATTTCCTACATAATTTTATTTTATTTATAATTTTTAGACATTTAATAATTAAATTTATTTATGACACAATGATGATGCAATAATTACCGTATTAATGAAAGATTAAAATAATTGACATTATAAATATAAAAATAAAAGTAACTTGAGACTTTTTATAAATTCCACTAATTTTATAGGTTAATATGAAATTTTAGGGTTTTTAGATGAATTTTTTTCTAATTAATAATGTTATGAATTTAGAAAAAACAAAATATCAAATAGTATCAAAATTTACATAAAAGAGTTTTTAAAACAAATATTATATTATTAATTGATATTCTATTCCTAAAAATCTAAGGTTCGGCCAAAGGACTTAAATAACATTATATATGTCATTAATTAACCACTTGAGGTTCTCTTGGAAGTTTATAGTAAGTTTATTAACCATATAATATAAAAATGCAAAGAGACATGGTAAATGTCAAACTATTTAACTTAGAATTAAATCTAAAAGATAAAGTTAATATAGTGACCCAAACCTG
Organism: Viscum album; assembly: GCA_963277665.1. Classification (NCBI taxonomy): domain Eukaryota; kingdom Viridiplantae; phylum Streptophyta; class Magnoliopsida; order Santalales; family Viscaceae; genus Viscum; species Viscum album. The sequence goes on along the minus strand of OY728155.1, from coordinate 209,504,488 downwards.
TATAAAACCTATTGGTTGTGTGGTTTTAGATCCATACTCACCTTATCATTTAAATAATTCATTTTGGATCCATTATAAACTGAAAATTATTTTATTATAAAATAAAATTTGTAACTTTTCCTAAGGTTCCCCTCACCCCTCTTATAAAAGGGCACTCCCCCTTCTCTCTAATTCACAGCTTCAAAGCCATTTGGCTTGGCCAAACCCTGACCAAATACCCTATAAACTATCCTACTATCATCTTAGAGGCCTTAATTTTGTCATAAAGCCAACCTAAGGATCCCATTTGATCAAGTCAAAAGGAAGAACCCAAAGAAGGGGTAAATATTTCATCACCTCTTTCAAGTTCTTTTCTTCTTCCACTTCCTCCTTCTTTGTTGTTTCCATTATAAAATAATAAATCCAGTATATTATATATACTGTGATGTTATTATAAATATGGTACAACCATATTCATTATTTTATCCATCCTATGAATGACATGTCACCATACGTGCGTACGTACAACTTACCGTCTCCACGTTGTGGTGTAGTTGTTATTCAATACATTATTATTTGGATGGGTATAATAATGATGTATAATTGATGTAAATAATAAATATAACATGTTAATTATTTTGTATATATTATATAACATCTATTTACATACGATTTTAAACCAAAAGAATGATATTATCGCTCGTGCGTACGCACGGATTACCGTCTCCATGACGCGATGAGATTCATTTCCATGTTCACCATTCAACGATGATTATAAAAAAATATATTATTAATAAGTATGTAATATATGAAATAATGATTCTACTGGAGATATATATATATATTTATGTATGTATTTACTTACATATATCTTATTCACTTACTTCCATTCTATACGATATGAAAATGGAAACAACGTTTATGCGTACGTACGACCTACCGTCTCCATAAATGGTGCCTTCCATTTCATATATAAATCTATTATAAATATTTATATTATAAATATATATGATATATAAATCCATGTTTATATTATGGAATCATTTAAATCATGATCTAAATGATACGATCAAGAATAACAAGTTAAAACACATACAATAAAGAAAGTGATTATTACCCAAAATGTTAATTTAAAATGGAAATCATTATTAAATGGGTAGTATAAAGTCATAAATGAATCATGTATGATATAATAAATATGAATATAGTTTTGGTATAATTTAATAACATACTATGGTCATTATACAAGAGGTTAAACGTACCCTCGACCAAAGGAAAATGCAAGGTAAGGGTTAATTTCACAATCTCTTTATTATCCAATGTTGTTTTTACGTAAGTATCTACTGAGACATATTTATTATCAATGTCCCTGTTTCATGAAATATTTTTCAAAGGGATTATTTTAAGGGACTTTTTTTTTACAAAAACATCATTTTAAATGTTTTAAATATTTATTCTTTTAAATCATTCTCATTAATGTCCATGTTTTCAAAATGGTTTTTAATTATTTATTTATATATACATGAATGTTTTTAAAATGTTAATTCCTTTCAAAAGTTTCAAAGTGGTATAGGAAACTTTGATTAAAAAATGTCTTTAAATGTCTTCCTTTCAAAATTGTGTGACTTTTAAATTTTTTCATGAAAAAGGGATATTACTGTCAAAGAGTTTTACAAATTATTTTCATCTATGTCAACATCCTTTGATGGATTTTAAACTTGTTTGAAGTTGATTTATTATGATACAAATCTTCCATATTGTATTGAAGGTTTTGTGATATGTTTGACTGTGGATGTGTTATTTTTATACCATTCATGGTTTATGGATAAATTAGTGACATTTCGTATGCTAGTTTTAACACAAATGTTTATGTTATATTTAAAACTTTTCATATGAGGAATGCATTGGACTTAGTAAGTGATGGGTGGAGCCTTCTATAGCTCCTCGATGCATCGGTAGGTATCATGAGACAAACTAGTGTCTTGACACAAGGCCTTGACAAAATCTTATTTTTAGTCTTGGCACAAGGCCTTGAATATGTGGTTATGAAAGTCTGGCATTATGCATTCCATCATTATGAAAGTGGCTATTGATATTGCATGTGATTATTAGACTAGTAAAATATCCATGTGAATAAGTAAATGGAATTATTTTATTGTATCTTTTCCATATTATGATGAAGTTTAAGTTTAAAAGGCTTTTGTTTTAGTCTTATACATTTCCTTAAATGTTTATGCTTATTTATGAAAGTTTCCGCTATATTGTTATCCTTACTGAGCATCTGAGCTCACCCCTTTCTATGTTTTAATTTTATCAGGATTCCAAAAAGTCTATTATGATTGATAAGCAGGGTTAAGCTAAGGGAATAATGGAATTCTCAAAAGATCATTTAAGTTGTGTTTTATTTTGTAATGTGTAATGTAACATTCATGTATGTAATATATTTTCCAAGACTGCTAAATTTATCGGTCTTTTGGGACTTGATTCCTTGTAATCATGCCAATGTATTAAAATAATGCACCGACTCTGGGTAATTGGGGTCGGGGTGTTACAGTTTTCCTGAAACTAACCAAAAATGACATGCCTCAATGCTGAGGTCACCACTCATCACCTGGGTCTGACGAAATACCATCAGGGTTATAAGTAGGCTTCTAGAAGGACCCACCCGACACATGCTGCCAAAAATAGAGGCTGAAGTCGATAAACTAATCAAATATAACTTCATTTAGGAATTCCAATAACTGATCTAGATGGAAAACTTAGTCCCTGTCAAAAATAAGAATGGACAGATTAGAGTCTGCATTGACTTCAGAGACCTCAATCGACACTACCCAAAAGATGATTTCCTGATCCGGATCACGGAATTGCTGATCGATACAACCACTGGATATGGGCCCTCTCTTTCATGGATGTCTATTATGGATAAAACCAGATCCAAATGGACCAAGAAGATGAATAATCTACTACTTTCAGGTCCCCCAGGGAGTATTCTTCTATAAGATGATTCCCTTTGGTCTGAAAAATTTCAGCGCTACATATCAGTGCACCATGAATCAAATTTTCAAGCCCTTATTGGGAAAATTTGTTGAGTGCTACATCGATGACTTGGTGGTTAAATCACAAAAGCGCTCAAACCACCTGACAGATCTTGAAACTGTCTTCAATAAACCATGACAGCATTTTCTAAAGATGAATCCCCTAAAGTGTGCTATCAGTTTTACCTCTGGGAAACTCCTCAACTTTTTCGTATGCCATCGCAGTATCTAAGTCAACCCTAAGAAAAAAAATCCAACCTTGACACGTCTCCACCTCACAACCTCACTAAGTTGAGGGGTCTCTAGGGGAACCTGGCCTACATTCGGTGCTTCATAGCCAACCTTGCAGGTAAGTGTTTTCCTTTCACCAGTATGATGAAGAAATGGGTCGCATACCGGTAGGATAATGATTGTCAAGAATCATTCTATAATATTAAAAGGTATCTCCTAAGCCCACTGGTGTTGATGACTCTAGTTGAGGGAAGACCACTCATTTTGTACATAACCACCTTGGACCGATCATTAGTTGCTTTCCTCGCATAGAAGAATGATGCCAACAGTGATAATAATTACCTCAGCTGAAAAATGATCGATACCAAGACTCAATATTCAAGAATTGAAAATAAATACCTAGACCTAATATTTGTAGTTTAGAAACTCAGACATTACCTACAGCACCACGAGGTCCATCTGGTCTCCCGCTGCAACCTGGTCAAGTATAGCCTCAGCTGTCCTATGTTAACTGGATTCCTATCACGGTGGGCAGTCATCCTATAGTAGTTTGACATATGATACATCCCCCAGAAATCCATCAAAGTCTAAACATTAGTAGATTTTATATAGGAGCATCCATCAGAAGAAATGACCCCTTGGGATACTAAACTTCCTAATGAAGAAGTGTTCTCCGCCCAAGAAGGCCTCCAGGCATGGGGAATGTACTTTGACGGTGCCTCCAGAAGCCCAATAGGGAAAAAGATAGAGGATCCCAAGCTCAAAAAATAGGTCTAGGAGTTATACTCATATCTCCCGAAAATCCCATATTGCCTTACTCCTTCCTACTTTCATAGGGGTGTACAAATAATGAAGTAGAATACCAGGACCTCATTACAGGCCTGAAGCTGGTACTTCATGCACAAGATGAATGTTTGATGATAAAAGGTGATTCAAATCTAGTCATCAAGTAGGATAATGGTGAATATGCCATTAAGAAAGAAGTATTGACACCTTTGATAAACCATGTCCGAGAGATGATGGTAGAATTTCCATCAAAACCAAAACCTACTTATGTACCTTCGTCATAAAATGCTCAAGCCGATGTGTTGGCCAATATATCCACAACCCTTGCTGATCTAGATCAGGATGAAACAATCATCATCATTTCCCACCGTCATATGGTGTTTCTATTCATTCAGAAAAATAAGGAGGAAATCAACGAGATTAGCCCCGTTCCTAAGCCTTATGGTCACACCACCAGTTGAATGACTCAAATTACCTCTAGAGGGGGAAAATCCCACCTGATAGAGATGGAAGAGAACATATATGGAGGTGGGAAGTGATAAAATATAATTTTATTGAATATTTTATTGATAATAAATGATATAATTTCCTCACATTATGGTAAATATTCTTATTTATGTCGGAATGGCCCGAATGCCTTTATTTTTTATTATTTTTGATAATCCACCTTTCAAGGGATGAAGTGGAACCCTTACAAGGCCTGAAGGCTCAGAGATAATTATATGACCCATAGGTCTTTAGAGGGAATCACCCATACAAGGCAACTTGGAACTTCTCCTCCCCAGCATGTGTCATGATATCAACACTCCACCTTCGCAGGGCTAGTCGGCTAGCTGTCCTATGCAAAGCTGCACAGGCCCGGTACCGATGGAAAAGCCATACCCTCTCATTCTTCCAATTCTAGTTATCTCTTCTCCAGTGAATGCGCCTACCCTGAATTCTCCTCTGAAGCCTTGTCCCTTGTAGTCTGATTGGTACATCTGCATTCATGTGGCCCGAAGGCCTTGGGGTGGCCCAAAGTCCTTAAGGTGGCCCGAAGGCCTTGAGAATCAACTGGCCCGAAGGTCTTGGGTCGCCCGAAATCCTTACAGGACCCAAGGACCAAACCGGTTGCCCAAAGGCCCAGATGGATGAATGAGAGGGTATGGAATTAGATTATTTTTTTTGAAAATTTTATGAAAATTCCAGTTTTACCCTTTAAAAATTCATTGTAGTATTTCAAACATAAATAATTTTATTTTAATTATTTTAACTTAATATTTTGTAAATATGTTTATGACTTAATTTTATACAACTTTCATTCAGTAAATTGGAGCTAAAACATGCATTTGGTTGGTTCAAATGGGCCATGAAGTCAAAGTTGGGTTGAACTCGCCAGATTGGACATAGGTTCTGTATTTGAGAAATAACTTCTACATCCGCACATGGATTGATCCCAAAGTTTTATAGGAGATTGAGAAAAAAAATTCACACAAATTATCCTTATTAAATAATAGATGGTTCATTCATTTTAAAGGTTAAATGGGTGGTTCAATCCGGCTTAAAATATTTGGCAGAAATTCCTCATCCACACTTGAAAACACATTGAACCTAGCCTCCCCACCACTCTATAAATTGGTGTTTTCACTCTTTGGGATAGTTGGTCGAGGAATTGGGAAGTTTTATTCAAAAGCGTGTCTCTTGGAAGCCCCTCACAACTCTTGGAAGAAGTAAGTCCTTGTGAAAACATATCTTCCAAAAAGGCTATCCTCTCCCACCTCCTCTTTGTATTTCTTTGCTTTCATGCTTGTACCTTGATTTTTTCTTCAATTAATCTTCTGTGTTTTTACCTTTTCATATTATCATCATCTTCTTTGATCTGTAATTCAATATTGGAGACGAGATTGGGTTCTACCCTTTCAATCCTTTTCTCATGAAAAACGTCTCTATGATGACCACACCGCCCATGGAAGAGTAGTTTTCTTAGTGATAAATCTATCTTCAACCCTCTTAATTTAATTATTTTGAATCATTGAGATACTTTAATTCACTCAATATAATCCATGAATTGAGTTTTTAAATTAGAATAAACTAATCAAGCAATTTAACAATTAACACAAAAACACGTGAGGTCGAGTATTGTGTGAATTGTGGGAGTGGATCTTAATCGGTAATACAAGGCCACATGGGATAAATTTGTAGAGTTCAAATATAATTCTTAAAAAAAATTCATACTCATTTTCTAGAATGGATTTGTTCCTTAATTTACCACTGACTGTAAGATATCGTTAGAACATCAATCAAAGCAGAGTGTTGGGATTGAATGTTTCGAAGATAGCCCAGGGTTTAATTCACTTCATCTTTGTGGTAAAGTTAATTCTCGTAGGGTTTGAAGGTTAAAAAGTTAGAGGATTATAATTAAATGGATGTTAATTTAGATTATAATGATAAATAATTGAGTGAATAGGTAGAGTTAGATCAATTAATCCTTTTAAAATATTTTCTAAAAAAACATCTTCTTGTTGCCTCTTTTTAATCAAATTTCATTTCAAAATTAAAAACAAAAAAAATGAAATCTTATTCTAGAAAAATTATTCTAGTTTTATAAATGATAAACAACCACCCATCCTTTCAAGTAGTGTTTTTGTTCTCTTTTATTTAATTTTCATAATACCATTAATAAGTTGTTTCGATTCCTGCCTCTTTGAGAGACAACCTTGGTCAACCACTCTACTGCACCTAAGTACCCAAAAATAACACTAATAATTTGAGGGAACCCACGAAATCACCTTTCAAATTGGGATCGTTACTGGGGAGGAAAGTAATTATTTCAACCAATTATAGGTATTTATTTTATTTTACATTTTATTCTCTTCTTCTCTTCTTTCTTCCTTATTTATCCAATCTATTTTTTTTTATTTTTCTCTTCTTATTTTATTTTATTCTTCTTATTTTTGGACCATCAACTCAAACTTCTCATTTTTATTATGGTCCACTTTCATTTTATTTTATTTTATTTATGACACAAACTAACCCTGAATATATCTTAGATCTTGATCCTGATATTGAATGTAGCCTTAGGGCTCGAATCAGAAATTCTTAGTCTATGGGAAGTTTCAACATTTAACCAGTTGGAGAATTCCTATGATCCAAGAACATTGAAATTGGAAACACTTCTAAGTCCAACTTAAAATAAGAACCAATGGCTGAAAATAATGGAAATGAACTTAATAGAACCATTCGAGAATTGGCTGCACCTGATATTAATTATCAACCAAATTATATTGCATACCCAAATATTGAATCGGACTTTGAATTGAAATATGGGTTAATTCACCTTCTTACAAAGTTTCATGGCTTATCTGGTGAGGACCCAAACAAACACCTTAAATAATTTAATGTGATTTTCTCAACCTTGAAACCAATAAATGTATCTAAAGATCAAATCAAACTAAGAACATTCCCATTCTCACTTGATGGAGATTCAAAGGACTGGATGTATTATTTACAACCTAAAGATGTAACTTATTGGAATGATTTGAAATGTCTTTTCTTGGAGAGATTTTTCCAGTATTAAGGACCACTTCCATTTGTAAGGAGATCTCTAGGGTCAAGCAAGCACAAGGGGAGTCAATGTATGAGTACTGGGAGCAATTCAAGAAGTTGTGTGCACGCTGCCTACATCACCAAATCAGTGAGAAACTTATCATCCAATACTTATATGACGGACTCACACCTATGGAGAGGATCATGATGGATGCCATGGATGGAGGAGAATTTGTGGACAAGACACTAGTATCTTCATGTGCATTGATTGACAAGATGACCCAAAACTCTCAACAATTTAGCGACTGAGGTACACCACATGTTCGAGGAGTACATCAGGTAAGTCCTTCTTCTCTTGAAAGTCATTTGATTGATACCAAGTTGGAATAACTGAACACTATGGTGAGACATATTTCATTGGCTCAAAATATATCCCAACCCCCTTTTTCAAGACCTTGTGGCATTTGCACCGAGACAAGCCACCCAACTGACTGTTTCCCCCAACTACAAGAAACAGAATATTGTGCAGTAGTGTTTCCTGGGAGACCATTTCAGCAGCAAAACAACCATATCCCCAAAATAAGTTTGATTCCTTTTCTCCAACATACAACCAATGGTGGAAGGATCAATCAGACATGAGGTATGCCTTTGGACAACAACAAAGGCCCCCCTTTCAACAAAACTTCCAGAAGCCTCCACCTTACCAACAGGGTTTCCAACAACCCCAAAATAGATTTGAAACTCAAGAATCAACAAGTCAAAAACAAGGGAATTCTCATCCAAAGGTAGATTCTAATACTGATGATCTTTTGAAGCAAATTATTCTTAATCAACAGAATGAGTTGAAGAGTCAAGGTTCAGAGCTGAGGGAGTTGAAGACTCAAATGAGCCAGATTGCCACCGCCCTCCATGAACTGGTAAGTAAGAATTATGAAAATTTACCTTCCCAACCTACTCTAAATCCCAAGGGGAATGTAAGTTCCATCATATTGAGAAGTGAGAAGAAAAAAACTGATACATCTGCACCTATCGTTCCACCGGGATTCACCTCAACTCTAGAGAATACCCATTCAAAACCAACTGATGAGAAATCCAAGGAGAAAGATAAAGGTAAGAAAAAGATTGATGATGTTCCTCCTAAAACCCTTATATTTCCAAATAGAGTTTTACAAACCAAGAAGATGACTGAGGAGGAGATGCAAAAAGTGGTTTTGGACACATTCAAGCGTGTGGAGATAAACATCCCCCTTATTAAGGCCATTAAGCAAATCCCAAGGTATAAAAAATTATTAAAAGAACTTTGTACCAATATAAGAGGGTTCAAGGGAAATGAGAGGATCAACCTTGGAAGGAATGTGTCAGCACTCATTACACCAACTCAAGTAATTCCAACAAAGTGCAAGGATCCAGGGACATTCACCATCCCATGCACCATAGGGGAGTTACACTTTTTTGATGCACTTTGTGATTTAAGATCTTCCATAAATGTGATGCCTCACTCTGTATTCTCTTCTTTTAAAGTTTGTGAGTAGAAACCGACAAGAGTAGTGGTGTAGGTGGAAAGTAGAGTGACAATATATCCAGTGGGAGTCCTTGAGGATGTACTTGTTCGGGTAAGAGACACGATCTTTCCAGCAGATTTCTACGTGCTTAACAAGGAGGATTATCAGGTAAGTTCTCATGATCCCATTATCTTAGGTAGACCCTTCCTCAAAACTGAAAAAACAATCATAAATTTCCATGAGGGTACACTTTCCATGGAGTTTGGATATGAAGTTGTGATATTTAATATTATGGATTCTGTGAAGTACCCCTCATATGACCATTCTGCTTTTGTTATCTCCCATTTTGAACCACCAAGTAAAAACCCCATGGATTTTGATTGTCCTATGATTAGAGAGATTATGAGTATTGGTTCTAGTTTGATGTCTAAGATTACTTCCACACCTATTTATAATGCACAAGACTCTCTTAGATTTGATTTTGAAATGGAATCATATTATGATTTTGATCATGTAAACTCTGATTATGACATGGTTGTTGAGTATGCTGATGGATTTGATGTTTTATTCTATGATTATAATGATTTATATTCTGATATTGATACTCTTTGTGCACATATTTCAGTTCCTTCGATGTCTCCATCCATACACCACCACCCTACACTAGAACTCAGAACATTACCACTAAATCTAAAATACTCATACTTGTTAAGTGGTGAGAAATTACCTGTTATAATTGCTAACAATATCCCTTTTGAACATGAAGAAATTTTTTTAAACCTTTTGAGGGAGAACATCAGGGAAATTGGGTGGACCTTGGGTGATATATCAGGTATTAGCCCCTCCATTTTTATGCATAGGATTCTTTTGGAGAATGGTGCTAAACCAGTTAGGCAGCCACAAAGGAGACTCAATCCAACACTTTTGGAGGTTGTTAAAAAAGAGGTTGAAAAATTTATCGAGGCAGGTATAATCTATTCCATTTCAGATTCCCAATGGGTGAGTCCTATTCAGGTTGTGCCTATGAAAATTGGTGTTACGTTAAAAATGAGAAAGATGAGTTAGTTCCAATGAGGGTGCAAAACAGTTGGCGTGTGTGTATTGATTATAGGAAACTAAATCAGTCCACTCGCAAGGACCATTTCCCCTCCCATTTATTGATCATATACTTGAGAGACTAGTTGGGAAAACACGCTATTGTTTCTTGGATATATTTTTTTGGATATTTTCAGGTTCCTATTGCTCCATAGGATCAGGAGAAGACAACATTCACTTGTCTATTCAATACATTTTCCTACCGAAGGATACCATTTGAACTTTGCAATGCCCCAAGTACTTTCCAGAGATTCATGGTGAGTATTTTTTCTAATTTTATTGAGACCTGCATGGAGGTATTCATGGATGATTTTATAGTATATGGGTCTTTATTTGATGATTGTATCTCTATTTTGGGAAAGGTTTTGAATCATTGTATTGAGAATAATGTAGTCTTAAACTTTGAAAAGTGTCATTTTATGGTAGATCATGGAATTGTCTTAGGGCATGTAGTGTAAAAAACATGGGGTAGAGGTTGATAGATCTAAGGTAAATATTATTTCATCCCTACCCTATCCTTCATGTGTGTGTGATGTGAGATATTTTCTAAGGCATGAAGGATTTTATCGGCGCTTCATCAAAGATTTTAGTAAGATTGCTCTTCCTATGTCATGATTACTTCAAAAGGATTCTGATTTTGTGTTTGATGTTTCTTGCAAGAATTCCTTTGATGAGATAAAATAATGTCTGACCACTCCACCTATCATACAACCTCCACAGTGGGAGATTTCTTTTGAGATTATGTGTGATGCCTCCAACTTTGCGGTTGGATCTGTCTTATCTCAGAGGGTGGAGGGATGTTCACATGTGATTGAATATGAATCTAGGACATTGGATTCATCCCAATAAAACTACACAACCATGGAAAATGAGTTTCTTACCGTCATATTTGATTTAGATAAATTGAGTTCATATTTATTGGGCTCTAAAGTATTTTTTTTCTAACCATGCAGCTTTGAGGTACCTCTTGAATAAGTTAGATGCAAAGCCTAGACTTATCCGATGGATGCTCTTTCTTCAGGAATTTGATATTGAGATAATGGAAAAGAAGGGGTCATAAAACATGGTGGCAGACCACATGAGTAGACTTAATCACACACTAGTGGATAACACCATGTACCATGTACCACTTCGAGACACTTTCCTTGATGAGCATCTTTATTCCATCTCAGGTACGCATCCTTGGTATGCTAATTTAGTTAACTAACTTTTTTCCTCTGAAATCCCTACAAATTTAAAGAAACATCAAGTACAAAAGTTAAAGAGTGAGTCAAGATATTATGTTTGGGATGATCCATACCTCTGGAGCATGTGTAGTGATCAAGTTATTAGGTGGTGTGTTCCTGATCATGAGTTTGAGTTTGTTTCTCAATTTTTTCATACCTTTTCTTGTGGTGGACAATTTGGACCACAATGGACAACTAGGAAATTTTTGGACTCTAAATTGTATTTTCATAGTTTATTCCATGATGCTCATGTGTTTTGTAATTCATGCTCACATTTCCAACACACTGGTAATATTTATAGGAGACACGGGATGCCCTAACAACCCATATTATTCTGTGAGATTTTTTATGTATGGGGCATTGATTTTATGGGTCCTTTTCCTAGTTCATTTGGGTTTTTGTATATTTTGGTTGTCATTGATTATGTGAGAAAATGGGTGGAGGCTAAGGCCACCAGGACTGATGATTCTCATGTTGTTGTGGACTTTTTCAAAGCATATATTTTTTGCAGGTTTGGAGTACCGAAGGCCATAATCAGTTACCAAGGGACACACTTTTGCAATCATAATTTGGATTCCTTACTTCAGAAGTATGGGGTGACACACAAAACATCAACACCATACCACCCCCAAACAAATGGTCAGGATGAGGTTTCAAATAGGGAGTTGAAACAAATTTTGGAGAAAATCGTGTAGTCGAATAGGAAGGATTGGAGAAAGTGCTTGGATGATGTGCTATGGGATTATATGACAACATAAAATACCTAAATTGGTATTTCCCAATTTCGGATTGTTTTTGGGAAATCATGTCATCTCCCTGTGGAAGTTGTGCATCAGGCTTATTGGGCTATAAAGAAATGCAACATGGATTTGTCCCAAGCTGGAATCCAAAGGAAGCTACAAATTCAAGAGATTGAGGAGATTCGATTGTCTTTATATGATAACTCAAGGCTCTATGAGGAAAGATCAAAAGCATCTCATGAAAAATTGATCCAACAACGAGAATTTCAAGTTGGAGAGAAAGTCTTTCTCTATAGTTCATGACTGAAGCTGATGCCTGGTAAGTTGCGTTCCAGGTGGTTAGGTCCTTATGTTGTGACTAATGTTTTTCCTTATGTTGTAGTGGATATCAAGCAAGAGGACATTGGAAGGAGATTTACAGTCAATGGGCCACGTTTGAAGAAATACATTGAGGGACTTCCTACTGGTATAATGGATTTCATCACACTGCATGACCCCATCATCACCTAAGCATATCAGGCTGTTCCTAACCCTTTCACTTCTTTATTGTTTGTCCAATTTAAAATTATACATTTCATGTGCATATATCATCTCATGGTTTCACATTGAGGAAAATTCAATATTTTAAGTGTGGGGGAGGGAACCTTTTAGTTTATTAATTTCAATTGTTTTCCTGTTTTTCAATGATTTAAATTTTTTTTTTTTTGTTTTTCAAATTTTGTGTGTTTATTTTTCAATTTTTTGTGTGTTTTTGAGACTTTTGAGCTGAAATGATTGCATCACCATTTTGAAATTCATATCAATAAGTGGAAAAATTTATCACATGAAACCGAGCTTAAATGAATGCTAAAAATAACTTTGTTTCAAGTTCAAATATTTAGTAATTTCATGAAAAGTACTCTGAATTTTGAATCCCATGACACATCTCACTATCTTTATATTTGAAATCACTTTTCTGTGAGGCTTCTGAACCATTCTTTTCATATTATTTACATTTACCTCACTTCTTGAGAGAACCAAACCATGATTGATTTAACCAGAATTTGATTTATTCCTGTCAAAACTTGAGGGTTTAAGGTACTTATGTTTAAATGATTAAGGAATTTGTTTGGTATTAAAGCCCCTATTTCAAAGAATAATTTTTTATAATGGTCCAAATTAAAAATTTAATCCTTGTAGCCCTTAGAATCCATGAGAAACCTGTTAGGTTAGCCACATTACAATCCAATTTTCCCTATCTAACCAACTCTTGAAGTGAAATTTCATAATCTAGTTGAACTTAAGTGTGGGGGAAGCTGTCTTGTGTTGTGTTACTACAGTTTGTGATACTTTGGGTGGAAAATTAAATTCTGAAGATATGTTTTTTCTACTGAAGAAAATCATTATATTGAAAGCTATGCCTTTTCTGGAGCTTTCATGATAAGTGAAGTTGTGCCTTTCTAGAGATTCTAATAAAGGGAGAAAGTTATGCCTATCTCGATCTTTCAAGAAAAGCATGTTTGAGAAGATTGAAATTTTTACTGCTGAAATGTTGAATGGTGTGCACATTCCATTATTTTTCATGATAATGAATATGAATTAATGATATGGGGGTGGAGGAGGAGACCATATTTAAGTGAAAATTAGATTAATGCAATTTTTCTTCAAAAAGAGTTAATCCCTCCTTATTCAGCCTCAAAATTTTTTATATCTAAATCCTACCCACCGAAAGCCACAGAACAACCCTGAAAAGTCCTCATGATATACATATGTCCTTGACTTACATCAAGTGGATATGTAGGAATTTATCAAGCCTATGGTGACCCTAGTATGAGTTTGGATGAGAAATTCATTGCTGAAAAATTGACATTTGTGTGATAAGAGAAAATTCAAGTGAGGTAAGTGTTTTGTGCATGGGAGGATAAATGAAGTGTTAATATATTGAATGATATAAATGGAGAACTTGAAATAGTAATTTTTTATGAGGCATGATATTTTTTTTTTCTTGGTGTGGAATTGTTGGATCTCAAGGATATGTGTTTTAATTTTTTATGATTTGATATTAATGTTTACTTGTCACAATTTTTCGGAATATGTGATATGAGGTTTTGCCTAGGAGTGAAAAAGGGTAAGTGTAGAGGAGTTGATAAAACACAATTTTATTGAATATTTTATTTAAAATAAATGATATAATTTCTTCACCTTGTGGTAACTATGCTCATTTATGGAATATTTGGAATTAGACCATTTATTTGAAAATTAGATGAAAATTCCAGTTTTACCCTTTAAAAATTCACTGTAGCATTTCAAACATAAATAATTTTATTTGAATTATTTGAACTTAATATTTTTTAAATATGTTACTAAATTAATTTTCTACAACTTTCATTCAGGACAAGGGAGCTAAATCGGGTATTTGGTTGGTGAAAATGGGCCATGAAGTCAAAGTTGGGCTGAACTCGCCAGATTGGAAATGGGTTCTGTATTTGGGCCATAACTTCTACATCCATGCATGGATTGAGCCCAACCTTTTAGAGGAGATATAAAACCAAATTTCACATAAATTATCATTCTGTAAGAATATCTAGTTCACAATTTTTGAATGTCAAATGGGCAGCTAAATTTAGCTTAAAATATTTAGCCGAGATTCCCCATTCACACTTGAAACCACTTTGAACCTAGCCTCCCCACCACTCTATAAATTGATTTTTTTCACTCTTTGGGATGGTTGGTTGAGGAATTGGGAAGCTTTGTCCAAAAGGGCATCTCTTGGGAGCCTCTAACAACTCTTGTAATAAGTAAGGCCTTGTGCAAACATCTCTTCCAAAAAGGATATCCTCTCCCACCTCCTCTTTGTATTTCTTTGCTTTCATGCTTGTATCTTGAATTTTTATTCAATTAATCCTTTGTGTTTTTTCATTTTAATATTATTATATTCCTATTTGTGCTGGAATTCAAGATTGGATACAATATTGGGTTCTACCCTTTCAATCATTTGCTCATGAAAAACGTCTCCACGATGACCACACCGCCCATGGATGAGTAGTTCTCTTAGTGATCGATCTATCTTCTACCCTCTTGATGTTATTAATATTTTCATGACTTATTATATACTCCCTTTACTTATTTTATATGAAATGTGCATAATTTGTGTAAAATATTAATGTTAAATATTAAGTATAATTTTTGAGCATTTTTTGAAGTAGTCCAATTGAGTCAGTTTACTATTTTAATCATAACTATCACTATACTGATCCAAATTGTATGGTCTTGTTTTGTAGGATTATATTTTAAATATAAAACATTTCATTATAAGTTACCATGAGCCAATTATGCCATTTGAAGGGTCATATGGTCCTCACAAACAAGACCAAAGAAGCTGTGAAGAAACTGGACTATTCATGAAACTTGAATTAATGGGATCAATCAAGAAGTCCAAATACTTTAATTCTCCTCCCAAATTCGGATTAAATTTCAAGGAGTCCATGATAAAAATTTTAGAACCCAATCACAAATACAAGGGGCCTAACTGATGCATTGAAGTCCAGCCCACCATTCTGACCGAGAATTAAAAACAACACACTAATATTGCAATTTATACTGATGTAGACATCTATTAGAGCTGAGATTTTGCAGTGAGAAATAGGAGGTTCTTTCGGACAAC
Source organism: Viscum album (assembly GCA_963277665.1). Classification (NCBI taxonomy): domain Eukaryota; kingdom Viridiplantae; phylum Streptophyta; class Magnoliopsida; order Santalales; family Viscaceae; genus Viscum; species Viscum album. The sequence continues at coordinate 209,488,726 of OY728155.1, read as the reverse complement.
TGTTTTGAAGAAATGATTTTTATTTTAGGGCATATTCCTTTTCAAAAACCAATTCACATTATGAACTTCGAAAAAGTCTGTATTGAAATGGACAGATCAGAATTGTTTTCTAAAACCGCCATAAAATTGGCTCAATAAGTCCAATGGACGCCAAATTTTCACAGTATACAGAAGACATTTTTATATACAACTTTGAAGAAGGAGATATCTCAAGATTCGGCTGTCTAGATGTACATATCGGCGGGCCAAGTGGAGGGGTATTTCTGGAATGTAAACAGTCCACCACCTTGGGCTATAAATACATCCCCTCCTCTCCTTTCAAAAGGGTTGGCACTTCAGCACTTAAGGAGGAGGTTTGGAATTACTAGAGCCTTAAAAAGGTTCTGGGAGGATATTCTTTGATCTTGTTTCAACTAGAGAGACATCTCCTCCACTTCTCTTTCACGTTTGTTTATGTTTGCGTTCAATTGTAATTGTGTAACTTTGTTTTCATTTCAATCAAATTTTAGTGCTTGTTTCTTCTTCAATACCTCTTATTCTTCTCCAACTTATGTAGTATAATATTCATGGTCTTAAAATAGTCTGAATCATTTTAAATTACAGTCCCTTATTTTGCTTCCTCATTCAATTGAAATTCCATTTTTGATTCTCAAAATATTTCATGTGTGTGATCGGCACACTACTCTTATCTTGTCCCTTTCTTTTTCTTCAATTTATAAATCATAACCATAAACATATATTACCAGATTAATAAACATCATAATTTCTGAGTAAATATCTCATTGAGGTGAGTTTTAATTTAGGTATGTTAAGCGATTGAGAGCTTTTGCTCGATGAGTATTCATTGAATTAACATTGTGTATGTTGGACTTAGCATGTCATGGATTAATGACTTGTTTTGTTTAACGTGTGGTTTCCATGGATTATTGGAACCATAAATACACTACCATAAACAAGATATGATCAAGATTAGAACCCTAAGTTAAGTTAAAGCTTGGATTAAAGCCTTAACACTTAGGAATTCAAATCAATGTCAACTTGTGAAATGGGTGTTAATTTAAATGCAATATAAAGCAAAGCTCAAGGATATCACAAGCTTAACTAACCTAATGATAAACTCTCCCCAATCATTATCAATTTGTTAAATCAATCATAATAAATTAGTCATTTCAATTAATCTCTGCAAACAAACCCCACATCAGAATACAATCAACTAAAAACAAACAACTATTTCAAAGTATCATCGTCGAGGATTCGACCCGAGTGTTGCTATACACATTAACAGAGCACCGGAACTTTGAACGGTCGATAGGAGACAATCGGCCATGCGTTTCAAATGGAACCATTGCCGGGGATGGTGCTTTAATTATTCATTAGTTTCTGGTTATTGTAATAAAAAACCAAAAAAAAAAACAAAATTTGAAAAAGAAATTGAAAAAAATACAAAGAAAAACCCATCTTCTCATAAAAATCATATAATGAAAAAAATACAAAGAAAAACCCATCTTCCTCTTTCTTACAAAATCACTCTGAATGCCCTTTAGCCTTCCAAACAATCCCTCAGATTTGTTTGACCCTGAAATTGAGCGAACACTTCACCAACTTAGGAGGAACATAAGAGATAATCAACTCATTCAAGAACCAGTCCTCATCCAACCAGTTAAATTTGAAATGTCCAATCCTAGGGAACAAACCCTTAAAGAACTCGCTGCCCCTGATATGAATTACCAACCTCTTGGTATTCAATATCCAAACATAGAAGCTGACTTCGAACTCAAATCGAGTTTGATTCATCTTCTTCCTCATTTCCACGGGCTAGCCGGTGAGGATCCACATCTTCACCTTAAAGAGTTCCAAGTAGTGTGCTCTACCATGAATCATCAAGGGGTTTCTGAAGAACAAATCAAACTCCGAGCATTCAATTTATCCCTAGCTGACACTGCTAAGTCATGGCTCTACTACCTTCCTCCTGGTTCCATAACCACATGGAATGACATGAAGCGACTCTTCTTAGAGAAATTCTTTCCTGCTTCTCATACTGCTTCTATCTGAAAGGAAATAAGTGGTATCCGTTAGTTCCCAAGTGAATCACTCCATGAGTACTGGGAGAGATTCAAAAAGCTTGTTACAACATGCCCACACCACCAAATTCTTGACCAACTCTTGATCCAATACTTCTATGAGGGGTTATTGGATATGGAGAGAACTCTCATAGATGCCGCAAGTGGTGGTGCTCTTGTTGATAAAACTCCTACATCTGCAAGAGATCTCACAAGTAACATGGATGCAAACAAACAACAATTCCATACTCGAGCACATGCTCAAGTCAAACAAGCCCAATATAATCAATCAATTGAGCCGAAAAAATTACCGAGCGGATGAGTGAACTTACAGGTCTTGTGTGACAACTAGCTGTGGCTACCAAATCCCCAACCTCGTCTTCTCCTCAATCAATGTTTCCTGGACCTGTCAAAAACTGTGGAATCTGCAACTCTCCATCTCATCCAACTGACACATGTCCACAACTTCAAGAGGATCAATCCGATTCATCTGGACCAATGGAGCTCAATGCAGCATATGCTCAGCGGAACACCAATCCTCAACTATCAGGTCAATTTGTTAGAAAATTCAACCAACCTCACTCTGAGCCCTTCTCTTCTTCCTATAACCAAGGCCATAGGTATGGTAATCCCATATCTCATCCTCCTCAATTCCCTCCTTAAAACCCAAACCAATTCCAATATGGTCAAGGTGGTGGTAACTTCCATCAACCTTATCCTTTTGTTCCTAAACCTCAAAGGAACAATCCTCCTCCTGGATTCCATTATCATAGTGAGCCTTCCCAATTCCAAAACCAATACAATTGATTTCCCAAGAACCAAAATCAAGGCAATCCCAATCCGGGACAAGCCTCTTCTTACAAGAAACCATGGGAAAGTGCAGTGGAAGATATTACCTCCTTCACCCGTTTAAGCCTCAAGAACATTGAAACTCAAATAGGTCAACTTGCATCCCACCTGAGCCAGCAACAACAATCAAATTATTCCCAACTCCCAGCTCAACCATTACCCAACCCCAAGGGTAATGTAAGTGAAATTGAACTTAGATTAGGAAATCAACTTGCAATGCCTCAAGATAAATCCTCAAACCCTCCTTTGAATGTTGACCTAGAAAATGAAAAGAAAAAGAAACTTGAAAAGGAACTTGAATCCATTTCCTCACCTCCTTCCATTCCACTTAGGAATCCAATTCCTTTTCCTCAAGTTGTTTCTAAACCAAGGAAGTCCTTTGAACCTGATCCTGAAACGCTCGACATGTTTAGACGTGTTGAAGTCAACATTACCCTCTTAGATTCCATAAAACAAATTCCTAAGTATGCCAAGTTTCTCAAGGAGTTGTGTACCCACAAGAGGCAACTTAGGACCTTCAAAAATGTTTCCACCCAGTAGTCTATTCCCATAAAGTGTAAGGATCCAGGGACCTTTACGGTCCCATTCCAAATTGGAAGTTCTAACTTTGATGATGCACTCATATACCTAGGATCCTTAATTAATGTCATGCCCAAATCCATCTTCTCCAACCTTGGTCTAGGTCCCTTACATCCAACAGGTGTTGTCATTCAGTTAGCCAATCGAAGCACAGCTAGTCCTGAGGGAATAATTGAGGATGTCCTTGTCCGAGTCAATGATCTTATCTTCCCTCCTGATTTCTATGTCCTTGACATGGAAGGTGAGATGAACTCTTCTCTATCTCCCCTAATTCTAGGAAGACCATTCCTCATGACTGTGAGAACCAAGATTAATGTCCATTCAGGCATCCTGTCCATGGAATTCGGTGACCAACTGGTCAAGTTCAACATTTTCCAAGCCATGCGATACCCATAGGAGGATCACTCTGCATTCTCAATCCATGCTTCTGAGGACACTTCTAAGAGTCAATTGAACCCCATTCCATCATGTTCATCCTGTTCTGAAGAGATAGGATCTTGTGAAATCTGAACTAGGATTAACCAAGTCATAAATGGTGAAGTTGATGTGGACCTTTCATTCATAGACTCCATCAATTTAGAGGATCTTGAAAACTCTATTGAATCCCATCTCAACTCTGATCAAAACTTCTCCAACTTAGACAATATTAAGGAAAATGAATCTGAAGCAACTGAAGTCCCTTATTCTATTCTTGAGTTGTCTATCCCAAAAGTGAAAGATGAGACTGAACTGAAACCTCTTCCTGCACACCTGAAATATGCATTCCTCTTCCATGATCACTCATATCCTGTCATTATCTCTGCCACACTTACTAAAAACGAGGAGTCCAAACTTGTTCAAGTGTTAGAGGAAAACAAAAAGGCCTTAGGTTGGACCATAGATGACATACCAGGAATCAACCCTGCCCTTTGCATGCATCACATCCATCTTGAGGAGTCATCCAAACCAATTAGACAACCAAAAAGAAGACTCAATCCACTCATCCTTGAGGTATTTAGGGAAGAGATCACCAAGCTTCTTTAAGTTGGTATTATCTACCCAATTTCTGATAGTGAATGGGTTAGTCCAATTCAAGTTATACCAAAGAAGGGTGGGATAACTGTTGTCACAAATGAACATGTTGAGGTAGTCACAACTCAAGTGAAGAAAAAATGGCGTGTATGCATCGATTATCGAAAATTGAATGCTGAAACACGAAAAGATCACTACCCTCTTCCATTCCTTGATCAAATGCTAGAAAGATTGGCTGGAAAGTCACACTATTGCTTTCTTGATGGATACACCGACTATTTTCAAATCCCAATCACACCTCAAGACCAAGAAAAGACTACTTTCACATGCCCCTTTGGAACATATGCATATAGAAGAATGCATTTTGGCCTTTGTAATTCTCCTGAAACATTCCAGAGGTGTATGATGAGTATCTTTTCAGAATTCATTAAACACTGCATGGAATTCTTCATGGATGACTTTACCATTTATGGTGAGTCATTTGAATTGTGATTGCATTCACTCTCTCTAGTCTTTCAAAAGTGTGTCAAGTGTAACCTTGTGTTAAATTTTGAAAAATGTCACTTCATGGTTTCAAATGAGATTGTTCTAGGGAACATAGTTTCAAAATATGGTATTGAAGTCGATCCTGCCAAAATTGAAGTGATCCAATCACTTCCTCCACCCACTTCTGTTCGGGAAATCCGTTCATTTCTTGGTCATGCCAGTTTCTATCGAAGATTCATTCATAACTTTAGTAGGATTTCCCTCCCACTCACTCACCTACACCAAAATGATGTCACATTACATTTTGATGAGTCTTGCAAGAGAGCCTTCATTGAACTCAAAACTTCTCTTACATCTGCCTCGATAATCCAACCCCCAGATTGGTCCTTACCCTTTGAATTAATGTGTGATGCTTCTAATAGAGCCGTTGGGGCTGTTCTTGGTCAAAGAAGAGAAAAAATCCCTCATGTCATCTATTATGCCTCAAAAACATTGGATGAAACTCAATCTCACTACATTGTGACTGAAAAGGAACTTCTAGCAGTGGTTTTTGCCTTAGATAAATTCCAATCCTATCTCTTAGGTGCCAAAATCATCATCTTCATAGACCATTCTCCTATTAAGTTCTTACTCAAGAAAAGTGATTCCAAATCAAGGCTAATAAGATGGATCCTAATGCTCCAAGAGTTTGACCTTGAAATCAAAGATAGACCTGGAAAAGAAAACCCTGTGGCTGGTCATTTGAGTAGAATTTCTAATTCTTCTCATTCAGAAATTATTGATCCTGAATTCCCCATTGAGCACCTTTCATCTCTCACTCCAAAATTACCATGGTATGCCCCAATTGTAAATTATTTGGTTTCTGGTGTTTTTCCTGAAAAGTTTTCAAAAGAACAAAAAATGAAGTTGAAAATTGATTCAAAATACTATTTTTGGGAAGAAAATAAACTTTGGAAAACTGGGGAAAACATGGTAATTAGGAGATGTGTTGAAGAAAATGATCATTCTTCCATATTATAATTCTGTCACTCACTTCCCGGAGGTGGCCACTTTGGACCACAAAGGACCTCCCGAAAGGTCCTAGACTCTGGATTCTTCTGGCCTTCACTTTTCAAGGACTCACATGATTTCTGTCAATCATGTCTCACTTTCCAAAAGTTTGGCACAATTTCCAAGAGAAATGAAATGCCCCAAAGCCTTTAATTTTCTATGAGGTCTTCGATGTTTGGGGTATCGATTTTATGAGACCATTTCCTCCTTCCAATGGATTCTCATACATCCTTCTGGTAGTTGATTACATTTCTAAGTGGGTCCAGGCTAAACCCACTAGACAGGATGATTCACATACTGTTAGTGAGTTCCTAAAGACACACATCTTCCATAGATTTGGCACGCCTCGTGCCTTGATCAGTGACTTAGGAACCCATTTCTGTAATAGAACCATGGAATATATTTTGAAAAAGAATGGGGTTATACATAAAACTTCAACTGCATATCACCCCCAAACAAATGGCATGGCTGAACTTTCTAATAGATAAGTGAAAAGAGTTCTTGAGAGAATTGTAAAACCCACCAGAAAAGACTGGCCTAAAAGACTTGGTGAAGCACTTTGGGATTATCGAACTGCCTATAAAACACCCATTGGGATGTCTCCTTTTAGGATTGTTTTTGGTAAAGCATGTCATCTACCAGTTGAAATCCAACATAAGTCTTTTTGGGCTGTGAAAACCTGTAATTTTGATTGTGAAAAATCTGGTGAAGAAAGATTGTTGCAATTGGATGAACTGGAGGATGTTTGACTTGAATCCTATGAGAATTCCAATTTGTACAAAGAGAAGGCTAAGGTACTCCATGAAAAAAACATCCTGAGAAAGGTATTTCATGAAGGTGAAAAGGTAATTCTCTTCAATTCTCAATTTCAGCTTCACCCAGGTAAGCTTAATTCTCGTTGGGAAGGTCCTTTTGTTATTACTAATGTTTACCCATTTGGTGCAGTGAAAGTCCAAGACCCCTCTTCCAAAAGGAAATTCACGGTAAATGGACATCGGTTGAAACATCACCATGAGAGGACAAGAAATCCTAGAACAACATCAACTTCCATTGGATCCACAGTCAACCCACCACCAGATGGAGATGACGACCCACCAAACCCAACCCAGGGGCACCTCTTTCCCTTTGACTCTTCTTCTCCCTCTCTCCCTCTCTCTCTCTTTCTTCTTCTTCCTCTATCTTTCATTTTTTTACCACTTTCTTCATCAAACTCTTTCTTTTTCTCTTTATTGTGTGGGTGTGTATTTAAAAAAACCATAAAAACTAAAAAAAACCAAAAAACACAATTACTTAAAAAAATACAAAAAAAAAGAGAGTCATACTTACTCACCATCAAGTTTTGAAAATTTTTCCAACCATTTTGGGGATTTAACAAACATGGTTTCATCTAAAAAATTTTGTGTTTTCATCATGACTTTGGATAAAGAATTTTGTGTCAAAATTAACAAATTTTGAATGCTCAATTTTTGATTTGGAAAATGGTTTTCCCAAACCATGAGGAACAACATTTAATTTCATGCCAAGGCCTACTATGGCCATCTTTTCAAAATGTGTGTTTTTCACCACCATTTGTGAGTCATGAGTTTGTGGACCTTCGAGCTTAATTTCCTACTTTAGTGTGCATTAATATGATAGAGGCAATTTATGAACCACATGAGAATCACAATTGCCAAATAGCCACTCATTACCCTTACATTAATCCTTATTTTGAAAGCTCCTTCAAGCCTATGAAAACCTTTTCTTTGATAGCCACATTACAATCCCAATACCTTATCCCACCCAATATCAACATGGATTTTCATTGCATAAGTTTTTGAAATTTAAGTGTGGGGGGGAATGGATTTCATTTTTGGGTATCATTTCCTTACTTTCTGGTGTGTTATCATATGCTTGAGGGAAATAATACATTTTAGTGTGGGGGGGAGGTTGTCATTCAGTGGGCTTTGGGAATGTATTGTACAAATTATATTGAAAAGTGGTCAAAAAAAAAAAAAAATTCAAAAAAAAAATTCAAATAAAAAAATAAAAAAAATGAATATAAGAATGGGTTGTGTCTTGGATGGGTCAAAAATCACTCTTCCTCAACCTTTTATCTTGTTATAATTATTACAATTAGTATCGCGAGGAGATCAAACATGGGTTGAGAGATGAGTGTGAGATCTGTTTCAAGTTCAACTTTCAAAAAAAATACAAAAAAAGAACACTTTCCATATATATTCTTATGTCATTGGGAGAAGTTGTTGTGTTTTGTAAATATTCCATCTTCACATTACCATCACATTTTTTCCTCTTTTGTGTCTTGATTCACACAATCATTCCCTTGTAAATATGTGTTTTCATTTCCTTCCATGTTTTATTTCAAAAAAATGTGCATTGTTTTTCTATGTTGGTATTTTAACCCTCTTATTCTCTCTCTTGGACATTATATTCCTACCGTCCCATAGCCACAAAAAAAACCCTTCAAAAGACCTCTTGATTTTTGAGCACTTTGGATTGGGAGTGGAAGTTGAGAGCTCTTACAAACTCTATGATTTTCACTTTTGGTTGGTGAAAGAGTGAACCTCCACAAATGAATTTTATCATCTTAAGAGGTGTGAGTTTTGAGTGTCCACATTTTCCATTTCTAAATTTGAGCATGAAAAAATGAATTAGTTTTGGAACATTGTTTCTGTAACAACTTGTGGTGGATTTCAAAATGGATGAGTGAAATAGTCTAAACCTCCCATGATTGAAGAAAACAAAATTTTAATATTTGTTGGTGAGTAAAAATGATTTTGTCATGTTATTATATTTGTTTCACATGAGGACATGTACAAGACTAAGTGTGGGGAAGTTGATGTTATTAATATTTTCATGAATTATTATATACTCCCTTTACTTAATTTATATTAAATGTGCATAATTTGTGTAAAATATTAATGTTTAAATATTAAGTATAATTTTTGAGCATTTTTTGAAGTAGTCCAATTGAGTCAGTTTACTGTTTTAATTATAACTATCACTATAATGATCCACATTGTATGGGTCTTGTTTTGTAGGATTATAATTTAAATATAAAACATTTCATTAGAAGGTACCATGAGCCAATTCTGCCATTTAAAGGGTCATATGGTCCTCACAAACAAGACCAAAGAAGCTGTGAAGAAACTGGACTATTCATGAAACTTGAATTACTGGGCTCAATCAAGAAGTAAAAATACCTTAATTCTCCTCCCAAGTTTGGATTACATTTCAAGGAGTCCATGATAAAAATTTCATAACCCAATCACAAATACAAGGGGCCCAACTGATGCATTGAAGTCCAGCCCACCATTCTGACCGGGAATTAAAAACAACACACTAATATTGCAATTTCTCCTGATGTAGACATCCATTCGAGCTGAGATTTTTCAGTGTGAAAGAGGAGATTTGGGCGGAAAACTTTGTTGCAGATATGATATTTATTTTAGGGCATATTCCTTTTCAAAAACCCATTCACATTATGGACTTCTAAAAAGTCTGTATTGAAATGGACAGACCAGAATTGTTTACTAAAACCGCCATAACGTTGGCTCAATAAGTCCAATGCCGAAAATTTTTCACAGTAGAAAGAATACATTTTTATATACAACTTTTAAGAAGGAGATATCTCAAGATTCGTATGTCTAGATGTACATATCGGCGGGCCAAGTGGAGGAGTATTTATGGAATGTAAACAGTCCACCACCTTGGGCTATAGATACATCCCCTCCTCTCCTTTCAAAAGGGTTGGAACTTCAGCACTTAAGGAGGAGGTTTGGAATTACTAGAGCCTTGAAAAGGTTCTGGGAGGATATTCTTTGATCTTGTTTCAACTATAGAGACCTCTCCTCCACTTCTCTTTCACGTTTGTTTATGTTTGCATTCAATTGTAATTGTGTAACTTTGTTTTCATTTCAATCAAATTTTAGTGCTTGTTTCTTCTTCAATACCTCTTATTATTCTCCACCTTCTGTAGTATAATATTCATGGTCTTAAAATAGTTTGAATTATTTTAAATTACAGTCCCTTATTTTGCTTCCTCATTCAATCGAAATTTCATTTTTGATTCTCAAAATATTTCGTGTGTGTGCTCGGCACACTACTCTTATCTTGTCCCTTTCTTTTTCTTATCTTTATAAATAATAACCACAAACATATATTACCAGATTAATAAACATCATAATGGCTGAGTAAATCTATCATTGGGGTGAGTTTTAATTTAGGTATGTTAAGCGATTGAGAGCTTTTGCTCGATGAGTATTCGTTGAATTAACATGTATGTTGGACTTAGCATGTCATGGATTAATGACTTGTTTTGTTTAACGTGTGGTTTCCATGGATTATTGGAACCATAAATACACTACCATAAACAAGATATGATCAATATTAGAACCCTAAGTTAAGTTAAGGCTTAGATTAAAGCCTTAACACTTGGGAATTCAAATCAACATCAACTTGTGACATGGGTGTTAATTTAAATGCAATATAAAGCAAAGCTCAAGGATATCACAAGCTTAACTAACCTAATGATGAACTCACCCCAATCATTATCAATTTGTTAAATCAATCATAATCAATTAGTCATTTCAATTAATTTCTGCAAACAAACCCCCCATCAGAATACAATCAACTAAAAACAAACGACTATTTCAAAGTATCATCGCCGAGGATTCGACCCGAGTGCTGCTATACACATTAGCAGAGCACCAGAACTTTGACCGGTCGATAGGCGAAAATAGGCCATGCGTTTCACCTATTAATTTAATTATTTTGAATCATTGATATACTTTAATTCACTTAATATTATCCATGAATTGAGTTTTTAAATTAGAATAAACTAAGAAAGCAATTTAACAATTAACACAAAAACATGCGAGGTCGAGTATTGTGTGAATTGTGAGAGTGAGATCTTAATCGGTAATACAAGGCCACATGGGATAAATTTGTAGAGTTAAAATATTACCCCTAAACACAATTTATCCTCATTTTCTAGAATGGATATGTTCCCTAATTTACCAATGATCATAAGCTATCCTTAGAATATCAATCAAAGCATGGTGTTGCAATTTCATGTTTCAAAGATAGCCTAGGGTTTAATTCACTTCATCTTTGTGGTAAAGTTAATTTTAGTAGGGTTTAGGGGTTAACAAGTTAGGGGATTATAATTAAGTGGATTTTAATTTAGATGATAATGATAAATAATTGAGTGAAGAGGTAGAGTTATATCGATTACGCCTTCTAAAAAACCATCTTCTTGTTGCATCTTTTTAATCGAATTTCATTTCTAAATTAAAAAAAATGCAATATTATTCCAAAAAACTTCTTCTAGTTTTATAAATGATAAACAACACCTATCCTTTCAAGTAGTGTTTTTATTATCTTTTATTTAATTTTCATAATACCATTAATAAGTTGTTTCAATTACTGCCTCTTTGAGAGATGACCTTGGTCAACCACTCTACTGCACCTAAGTACCCAAAAATCACACTAATCATTTGAGGGAGCCCACAATAGTGCATTTTTGGCAGTAAATTTTTTTTGTACAATGGTGAAAACCTAGAAAAATTCCTCTACAAATGAGGCCTTGATAGAGTCCTTATCAGGTGCATCAATGGAGAAGAGACTGCTTCTGTCATGAAAGAAGTGCAAGCTGAAAATTTTGGAGCACACCAATAAGAGGCCAATATCTCCCATAAAATTTGAAGTCTTGGATAATATTGGACCAATATAATACAAGGTTGTTCCAAATTCTCCAAGAAGTTCCATCCCTATCAAGTTCATGCCAATTTCATTCACCAACCCCTATAACTACTTCACACAGCTAAGTACTCCCGACCATTTTCCGTATAGGGGATGGATGTCATGGGACCATATCATTCTACCAAAGTTAGACAATTTAAGTTCATTATCATAGAAACTGAATTCTTCTCCAAATGGGATGAAGCTGTACCCCTTAAAGAGGTCAGGGCAAGAAGCATTATTAGCTTTGTTAAATCCAACATCATTACCAAATTTTATGTCCCTCATACAATACTGACGGAAAATGGCACCAAATTCTGTTTTTCTAAGTTAGACTAGTTATACCATGAGTATGGAATCAAAGACAACCATTCATCCTACTACCATGTAGTAGCCAACAAGCAGATAGAGTCTTTCAACAAGACTCTGTCCAACATACTCCAGAAGATGGTAGACAAGGATAAGAAATCGTGGCAAGAAAAGCTCCTCCATGCTTTATAAGATTACCAGACCACAACCCGCACTGCCACCCAAGAAACCTCGTACTCATTAGTATATGGGACCGAGGCATTTCTACCCATCAAATTTCAAGTGACATCACTCTGCGTTACTATTTATGATCAAATATCCATGGATAAGTAATCCCAAAAATGGTTTGATGAGTTGGAGGAACTGGATGAGAAAAGGTTGCACACTTTTCACCATTTGTAAGTCTACCAAAATCTAATCGCACGAGCCTTCAAAAAAAAGGTTCACCTTTGGTATTTCCTTGAAGGATATATGATGTTGGTCCTTAGAACCCTGATTATACTTAGGAAGAAACCCACAAATATTGATCCAAAATGGGAGGGACCATATGTCATACAAAGGCCTACTCCAATGGAGCATATGCCTTGATATCAATGGATGGATAGCTTATCATAGCTCCCACCAATGAAAGGTTTCTGAATAAATATTTCATATATTAGCGACACATACGTCTTAGATAAAAGACATTAAATTGCATAGTGACACATACATCCTAGCTGCAGGATGTAAAACTACATAGCAAAATCTTTTTCCTTACTGCATGACGTTAAACTACATGGTAGGTATTGTTCTCTAGTTAATGATCCAATGAATATAAGTCAAATTCACATGGGAAAAATATATCAATACCCTCCCCCTTTTTGTGCACAAGAAAGACCTACACAATAAGGTAATTCTAGAACTATGTGTGGCTTGATTCCTGTTCATCAGTGGGATATGTAGCGATGAATCGATCCTTGATCTTGGCCCAACCATCACATGAAACAGAATGCCCCTGTTATATCCTCTATCACCCGATACTATGAGGGAAATCCTTGTCACTCCCTGTTTCTCACATCGAATATAACTCAAGTGAGCTTAGGATCAGTGGTAAGGATTACCTTACATAAACAAACCACAGAGGAATATGATCTACCTGACACCCATAGAGGATGGAGCCAAAATCCTCATACTCCTATGCTCGAGTCAGATCGGTACAAGGAAACATTCAGAACTATGTATGGCTTGATTACCGCCCTTGTAGGATACATAGTGATGCCTGGATTTAAAATCTTGGCCCAGCCACCAATAAAAAAAAATTCCCTCTCATTTCCCTACACATGGATCCAACCTCTGTAGGGAACTTTTAGAACTACATATTGCTTGATTCCCACCCTTATAGGATACGTAGTGACGTTAGGATCATCTATCCTGGACCATCCATCAACACCAGATAAAAAATACCCCCTCCCCATGTATGGATTGTACTTATATAGGGAGGGAATTTGCAGAACTACGTATGGATTGATCCCTATCTTAGTGGGATACGTAGTGATGGCCAAATCTCAGGTTTCGGGCCCAATCGCAATATAGTTATAATTCAAATCATTTTACCTTCTTCCTTAATATATGACGTTAAATTGCATGGAAACTATTGGAACTATGTATGGTATGATTCCTATCTCAGTGGGACATGTAGTGATTCCCGAATCTCATATCCTGCTTCATCCACCATTTAAAATGCCTTCCCCTCCCTGTGCATGAACTATACCTTTACAGGTAGGATATGTCTAGAACTACGTGTGGCTTGATTCCTACCCTTACAGAATACGTAATGACATCTTGACCCCAAATCTTGGTTCAGCCACTAAGAAACAAAAATTCCCCTTTTCCCTATGTATGAGCTAGACTTATGCAGAGAACTCCTTTCTAGAACTATGTGTGGCTTGATTTCTGCCCATAAAGGATACATAGTGATGCTCAGATCATTTATCCTGGTCTAACTGCCCAAACAAAAAATTCCCCTTCCTCTGTGTATAGGTTATAATTTTACATGGGAATCCATAAAAGGTCCTAACCGAATGACATTAAACTACAAGGTTCCTCAATAATCATGTGTGTCCTAATTCATGGTGTTACACGATCCTGAACATGCCTCAAATTCCCTACACAACAAATGCAAAGAGATGACGAAAATTCCAAGTCTGAACTCTGACACCTAGAAGGAGTCAAAATATCATGATTCCCCTACATATGAGTTAGATCTATGTAGAAGCTTAAATAGTTCACAGTTAATCATGCTCTAGATATTTCATACATTCCCAGACACATCTTTCCCGTTTGTCAATCTCCATACTCTAGGAAATATTGGGTACCCATAAAAATTCATAGCCATTAGAGATAGAAGGCCAGTGTCTTGAGGACACCCTTATTTGACTATTCACATCATGTCCCAGTGGCTTTGTATATGTCTCCTACAAAAAAACCATCAATCAAAGGAAAATTCCTCCTAAGGAGAGGATTTTCCTATTTCTGTATGCCCAATGGATTCCAAGCCCCATTTCATTCCTCCTAATCCAAGGCCCCCCAAGACTATGGTTTACAACTTCTATCATCACCCATGTCTGAGGAATACCAGAATATCCCAACAATCATTAACTCAAATCTATTTATGGTCTTTGTGGAAAGTTGTCTCTACAACACAATGGTAAACTGTGCTACCAACATCCTTACCGCACGATGCTAAAATGCAAGGCCAAAAGTGTCTTAGATATATGACATTTAACTGTAATTCACAATGGTAATGCTTAAATTCTTATCTTGGCTCGGCCTCCTCAAACAAAATTCCTTTCCTTCCTACGTATGGGATAGACCTCTACAAGAAATGTTCATTGGGAATCCTGCACAACTTGGTTTTCCCCTAACAAATGTGTGGTAGACTCGAATCCTATGATCCGGACTCAGCCACAAAAAGTATTGAAATTTCCCCTTCTCTGTGCACGGATTGAATCAAAGAAGATAATATTAGGACACGTCCTATTTATAGGGATACTTAAGGGTAATCATATTTCCCTTATTTCATGATGGAATTACCCTACGTCCACCCCACATGACGATAAATTGTGTGGAATTATTCCTTTCTTCATGACGTTAAACCGCACAATGTTGGTCTGAGCATAAAACAATCCTTTCCATTGATTATTCCATTTTTAAGTGGTGACCCTAAATCCTTGTAATCCCTTGTTTCTCACACCGAGCATAGATCACGTGAGATTAGGGACCTCAGAAGGATATCCACTATGGCATCATGGAAAACTAGTCCAAGTCATGATGGTCCTAACAACATGACCCTAAAAGGAATTTTATGGTTCCCTTCCCCATAAGAAACCCCAAGTCATGGCCATACGATGTTAAACTATAGGGTACTATAAAGATGGGACAAATTCCTCACCCTACGTATGAGTTAGATCTATGTAGGGGATTACTTGATCCCATAGGTGAACCACAACTCAAACATTTCTAATGTATCAAGATACAATCCTTCCACACATCAAACTTCATGCTTTGAGTAATATTGGATCCCCATAACTCTCCATGGACATCAGAGATGGAAGGACAGTGTCCTACGAACACCTTTGTTTGAATATGAACATCATACCTTGGTGGATCTGTATATGTTTCCTACAAAATGACCATCAATCAAAGGTAAATTCATCCTCAGGAGAATCCTCTTCTACCTCGGTACGCCTAATGGATCCCAAGCCTCGTGACATCCCTCCTGATTCAAGAACCCTCAAAGTCATGGTTTACATTCCCTTTACTACCCTTGTCCTGGATATATCAGAACATCCTGGACTGATTCACCTCCGATCTCTCAAGGCTTCTACAAAATAAAGATGTCCCATCTATATGCGTGAAGTTGATCTGCATATAAAAAAACAACAACAAAATGCCCCCACTTATTTCTAGTTTTCCCAGTAAAGTTCATCCAAATAAATTACCCCTAGAATAGTTAGGATCAACCCATTTCATAATCCATACACCATGTCCAGAAAGGTCCCAATCCCCATAATCCTTCATGGCCATTGGATATGGATTCTTAGTGTCCTATGAACACCTTTGTTTGACTATGCACACCATTCCCCAGTGGATCTGCATATGTAGCCTACAAAATAGCCATCAACCAAAGGAAAATTCATATTCAGGAGAGTCCTTTCCAGTTTCCATATGCCTGGATGACGTTTATGTCCCATCTCACTTCCTGAATTCATAAATTCACTGGATTATGGTAAACATAATTTTACCCTTTTAACTTCCCAAATATGAAAAGAATTTCCAGTTAAACTAATGAATCATTTACTCTCTATTGGTTAGAATAAAATGATCTCCCATAATAAGCTTCAAGTGTCCTAGTTGTATGACATTAAACTATACCATTCACCGGCTCTCCCATACACAAGAAGAATTATCATGGAAGCTGTTTCCCCTTCAAAGCCGATATAAATAACCCTAATACTTTTGGATTTCATCCCTCAGATAGGCCACCCACTATGGTCTCCATCCTTAAAACAAATCCAAAGTGTTATAAATATCCCAGGCTATCAAAAATGGATGGCCAATGTCCTATAAAAACCTTCTTTTGACTATGCGTATCATGCCCCGGTAGCTCTACATATGTCGCCTACAAAACTCCCATCAACCAAAGGAAAATTCATCCCTAGGAGCATCCTTTCCTACCTCCGTATGCCTAAAACGGATCCCAATCCCCATATACCTACAAAAATCATGAAGTCAGGGTCAAGAAAAATCCCTCATTCATGTCTGAGAGTTATTAGGACATTCTCGGCTGATGAATCCCAAATTGGGGCCCTTGAACCATCAATTTTGGTCAAATATGTTCAACCCAAAACATCAGTAATAAGTTTGATTGGAAAGACTATAAACCTTCAATAAAAAATATTAAATACTCGCTAGAGAGAAAACTCACAAAGGGAACCCCTGGATAAAATTCGAGTACCATCTTGTTAAACCTATACTATGTATGGTTTAGGCAAAAATGTCAAGCAATAAAATATTAAAAAAAAAAACATAAAGATCATTGGTTCGAAAACCCGCAAAGGGAGGCCTAATAAAAAGTCAAGTTACACCCGCTAAGCCTGTACCAAACATGCTTAGGCAAAAATTAGGGAAATAATGAAAAAGGTATAGAAGTTCATGAGGTTTTTCCATGTAACCCCTACAATAGTCAAACTACGCTCGCTGAGTCCTACAGATCAGGAAAAAACTAGATCTTGATTTGATTATTTCAATTTATCAGTTTCAAATCATGGTTTAAATTAATATATGATAGAAATGATGTTTATATGGTCGATTATTATTAATTGAAATTACAGGAAAAAGAAAAAGGAGAAGCATTGGAGGGATAAATAGTTACATTCTATTATATAGAGATATAGAGGAAATCCATAGCTTGGAGCCTCTCCTTGTGGGTGGGATATGATCATTACAAGAGACGTTCGGTAGACTCGCAAAGTTGGATAAAAAATTGATGAATCTTCTCAATGGCCTGACAAAGTTTTAACAAGTTTGCGGCCTCAGCCTCTGTGCCTACCCGCAGTGCTTTCGCATCCCTCATAGCTTTGAGGATAGTCTTTTCTCTTTCTTCCATCTGCTATCACCCCTCCTCAATAGCGACCGTGGCACATGCCCGCTCCTTCTTAAGTCACTCCAGCTTCCAGATATGCCACTCCACTTCCTGGTCAAGTTACTCCACTAAGGAATCTTGCTTTGTAAGCTCATTTTTCAGCCTTGAAACTGCTCCATCCTGAAAAGAAGCTTCATCAATAGGGATTTTCCTCACAGCAGTAAGATGATCCATCAACTCTGCAGCAGAAAGTTGTGATTCAAGTGTGCCAGTAACTTCCCTAGAAGAAACCACTTGTATCAATATATCATAGATTCCATGATAGTCGAATCCGCTAAATCCGAGGACCACAAGCTAGTGGTGTAATTTCGAAAAATTCACCAGCATCTCAGCCAATAGAGCCAGAGAGACTAATCTGCAAACATTCTTTCATGCCTTTTGATAGATGGGATGAAGGTTGAACAAGCCTTATCGGTCAGTCTCAAAGTCACTCCTTAATGATGAAATATAGTCAGGGATGAACATAACAAGAGAGGGACTCGATTCAGCAGCTACGAAATGACTTGAACCCTCAAAATCCTTTCATATGATGATTGAAATAAAGGATAGAGTGGGATAATCAGCCGCAATTACTAATGCTTGTGCTTTCAATTATGAAATTAGATGAAAGATGGGTAAATATCCTCGAATCCCAAAACAAAAAAAGTACGAGTGAAAGAATGGAGAACTAAACTCAATCTACCAAAGCTTGAATACCTCCCACCTCCTCAGTGATATCACTACCCGACAAAGGTGGCACCACTTCTTCAATCAGTAGTCATGCCCCGTGGTCTCTCAAGGGCACCAATGGCCTGAGACCATACCCAATAATAACAGAAACCTCTAGGACAACCCCTAGAAGGTCTCTCACCATTATCAGGCCTACAAGGATGATCAATCAAAATAAGGGTATTGGTCTTGAGATTATGGGGGCCGATACCACAAATTCTCTCAGAAATGGACAAAAAAGAACAATAGCCTGCTCCAAGTTTTCAAGATCTAGGATAATAGCCTTACCTGTGGTTGTGACTTCTACAGAGGTAGAGTCGACAGGTGCAAGCAGAGCATCAATATCCGAAGGGACTCCCTCTATAGGGTAAAATTCCATTTTATTAGGAGCAATTGGTTCCTCAAGACTTACAGACCCTCCAACATCTGATAGGGCTTGGGGCTCTTCACCAGATTCATCCCCTGCCATAAAGGTTGTCCTGTCTATCTCCACAGGAACATGTTCAAAATGTTCAATCGAGGCCTCAACTTATAGATGTTCTTATATCATTGAGGAAGAGTTTGTTTGAGTAGGATCAGGCACACCTAAAGGGTTGAAAATACCCCAGCCTCCTCAGTTAGTCATGTTTCTATGCTTCAGTCAATCAAAATTACTATCTACTATTCCTCTACCATAAAGGGAATGTGATCCGTATTTGTTTGAGAAAATACCACCCGGTTACTAATAGGATCTAGATCAAAATACACACATAATAGTGAGTCAACAAGATAAGGGCATTCAGTTCAAACACCTAGTGAATAGATAATTACTTGTGATTCCCCTCCTAATGCGTCTTGATAGTTGGGATGCCTGTTTTCGTTTCTTGGCTTGCCGTTGAGATGGTTCTGGAATAAGAGAACCCAGGGGATCCAGAAGAGGAAATGACCTGGAAGGGTTTGTGGTGACTGCTTCCATATATTCTCAGGCTCCAAGAGATACTTCTATAGCACTCCCCACAATCTGAAGGGTACAAACCCTAGCTACAGTGCCCCCCAAGGAAATAAACTGTGGAAAGAATCGTTTCTCGAGACCCTGCATGCTCCTGCAAAGTAAAAGGGGGGGGGATTTAGCATCTCTATAACAAAGGAAATTAAATCTAGGGTTTGTATATAAAAAAACCTATCCCTCGATGGTCATCGACTATAGGAGTACTACCATCAATGCTACTCAGTCGGACTATTAATACCTATATTTGGAGGCATAAAGGAACTTTTCCATTTCATTCAAATAAGCACCCACCTCATCTGGATCTTCTTCAACAAAAATATAGGTGGGGGAAATGGATCCTCCGAAACATAGAAGGTAAAAGAGTCCTCCTTGAACCAGTATCCAAATTTCCTCATCAGAAGTGTTTTCCCTTAGTTCATCCCAGACCCTCCAAGCGTATAGAAATGCAGCTATGACTGGGATGGCCAGTGCTGGAGGATTGGAACGGGGGAGCAGAGTGGGTCTCGTCAGTTGTAAATGCTTCTTGGGTGTTTCTATAGTCTTGGGACCCATAGGATTTGAGCACTTATGGGACTTTGGGAGAAGGTAAGAAGCTTCTCCCACTGTAACCATAATAGGTGATCCAAAAACATCATCATTCTCGTCATCAGTTTCTAGTTGCAGCATGAAATGTACCCAATACGAGTATTTGTGGAAACTTCTCTAGGAATGGATTAGGGTCTCGATATCCTTAAGGTAATGACCTACCTTATCAGGATCCTCATTAAAAGAGATCTCAGTAGGTGCTGACACATAACTAATACCGGTAAGGGAAACCTCCTAAGGAACTACCATAAGGCACGAGGGGACTGGTCGTGAGTAGATTGGCGGCCTCTCGAAAGGTCACATTGCCTCCATGCCATCGAAAAAATTAGCCTAAGGTGGGATAGATGGTTGACTACCAACAACAGATTCAACAACTCGTTCTACCGCCCATGAAGTCACAACCCCATATTTTACAACCTTCCTTGGGAGAGAGCCGAGAGTCTTTTAGAGGATTTTCCTACCTAAGAGTGCCCGAAAAATTCCTTATTATTCTCCTTCCCCTTGGACTTGGATGTTTTGGAAGTTTTTACAATAGAAACCAGATCAGCTAATTGGCCAACTGGACAAGATTTAACCTAGGCCTTAACATAAATTTTGGTGAGGAAGGGTACAAAATCCCTAGAATCCAAAAGTTTGACCTGGTACTGGGTGTCCTCCTGGGTAAACATCATCCACAATTGACGCACTATCATCAGATGTTTCTCTTTACATGCACTTTTTAGAGTGGGAGGACACAACTTCTGGACATAATTAAATTGACAACGGAATCTTCAAGGTGTATACCCCTTTCAGATAAGCTCCCCTCCAATGTGGGCAACCAAGATGCCTTCTCTCAAAGAAAAAAAGTAGAATAAGTTGATAAAGTCTTCAGATGCATTATTCACAATAGTATCAGTAGGGGAATCATAATGATTATAAGAAAAACTTTCATGGATGTTGAGATGAGCCATAAGTCTTGCTCATTATTTTTAGTCTACTCCTCTTGTTTATCCTTTGAGGCCCAAGCTATCGGCATAACCCTGCTAGTGCTATGAAGGTATGATTAGAAGATAGAATATGGAATACACAAGGAATTGATAAAGGTATAACCTCCTATGTGAGATCCTATCTAGCCCCAAAGGATTTGGAAGGGCCCAATCATCTAGTAAGGTGGTCCCCCTTTGCTGATCCAGCCCAACAAGTGATAAATCTTGGCCAGCATTGGAATATCCAGATTAATGCATCGATCAGTGGCCAGTTGAGTGGCCATGATGAAAGTTGAGACTCTCACACCACCAAATTACCATAATGGTAAGATCCATCTGCTCAAAAAATGGTTAAGAAGGCCTCCATTTGAAATAATCGATCAACATCAGGAACGATCCCCTATCCCCATTCATAAAATTTCCCCTCTTATAAGGTGATCCAATAGGTACATGCTTGTCTCCGAGTTTCCTTGGTAGGGCAGGCCCCAGGTCTATGTGTGGGTGGGGCTCTAGACCATTTTGCCTAATAAATGCACAAAACCACTCAACAAAAAGAAAATCCTGCTTCAAAAAGGAATTAACTTCCTTCAAAAGTGCCTTTTCCAGAACAATGAGTTTCTTGGCCAAAGGAGGAGTCCTCTCCTCGTTGTCCCAAGCAAATAAAGGAGGTAGGAATTCATCATACATGTACTCGACAATAGGGAATCCTGAAATTATCCATATTTCCCAAACTCTAATACCGACTTACCCATGGATTAAATGAAAATTATTGGTGTTTGGGCTCCACCTGTTCAAGAGATGTGCGATAAGGGTGTTGGGTCGATGAGTGTATGTTTGAGATACCTAGGTAGCCTTGTATAGTCCCAAAACTGGCAGATCAGTACGAAATTATTCACAGCTCTAGAAAACCTAGAAAGGCCACTCCTAGTCTAACCTAAATGAGCCCCCAGAGCAAAGGTCACTCTTGGATGACCAGTTGTGTTGTTCGTTCGCTATGGCCTTCCGCACAATGATTTGATAACAATAGGCCGTCTTGTCTGGCTTCTGTTGTACCTCACCTAAGGTTCAAGGGGCGTAGCTCAGCAAGGACCCAATGATGATGTCTCTCTAGAGGTATCGTCCTCTAGAAGAGATCAAGGCCTTTGGGATGGAGGTGTTAGTTATCCAGGCATCATGCTGATCAGCTTGATTTGGTGCTGAAATCGATGTATTGAACAGTATACCAAACCCATAAGTTGGAATCCTATTTGAATATGCGTACTCCATTTGACTCATCGTAAGAATATTTTCCAGAGATTGATGTAGTGGATCAACCAGGACTTTGTCATCAACCAAGTCTGCTAGGTTCTTCAATCTTTCATCTACAATAAAAAGAGGGGCAGTAGCAATAGCCTCAGTAGGAGTGATGGAATCGGCAACGGTTTGTGGAAGATCCATTGTAGTCTACACGAAAATATCCAAAAGTCCAAAAAAGTTAATCCAATTAGAAAATTGTTGGATAAGAACTGAAAAATGGCCAAAGGACTTAAAAAGAAGATCTGCATGGGGCTCCATGTACTGCTCCCAGAAACGGTATGCGAAGGCCATTTCCTGTATATTGCATCAGTACACGGAATCCATATCCCATGTACGGACTCAGTATGCGGAAGTACCATGAGGTTCTAGCCTACAGAGCATTGGACACTAAACTAAGTGGTTCGTGTAATGAAGAAACCATGAACCAAGGTCTCTCTATGAAAATGTTCAAATTTTTCCTATTGAAATTTTAAGTTCAGGTTAAAAAAATTGAAAGTTCGGTGTGCGGAACATGCAAATCGTGTAGCGTTCTCCTATGCAGAAGTTCAGACTTAAGTTCTAAATTCCACGATGCAGTTCTTGGACCAAAAATTCAGTTCTTGGGTAGAAGAAATTATGAAGAGTTCGGTTCACGGAACCTATAGAGTGGTTTGTGAATATAGATTTCTCAAATAAGTCAGTACGTAGATGTAAAGTAATCTGATGAAAGGTCAAGAGCACTTTTTGCTGTGATAAACAGTAAAAGAAAAATGACATGGGACCCTATAAATAGGCCTGGTCCCCTCCTACCAGGAATACCTACTCTACCACAAACGACTTCAGTTTAGGACTGCTTCTATATAGGAATAGCCTCCTCTTTTTTCTAATTAGACCCAATTCTGATGGGGGGAATTTTTAGGGTCCTAAAAACTTCTCAAATGGAAGTAAATACTCCCAAAAATAGTTTTCAAAAGGAATAACACATTCTTATAGGTCCATCAAGGAAAATAGATGCAAATTGGATTGAAAATTTGAGAAGAAACTTGAAGAAATCAAAATTTTCAAGAGTTTTAGTGTACCGCGTACCATTAACAGGAAAGGTTTGTGGGGAACATGAACAAAAAACCATCAGTATGTGGAAGGACTCGTGAGGTGCTAGCCTGAAGGGTGATGGACAAAAAACCCAGGATGCCATGAACCATGTTGTTGGTGAAATAAAGTGCAGAAATGCCATCTGCATACCCGCAAACTGAGCAGTTTGCGAATGAAGCAAGCTGGCAGGGTTCTGCGAACTACATCTCACAAACCACAACCTCCACAAACCCCGGTTGACCAAGTATTCTGCAAGTTGATACATATATTCATGGGATTCTGAAAATGGTCCCACATTCCCATAGATATGATTTACCTAGAACTTTATAAAAAGTGCACAAAAGGGATTGGAAGAGGACACGAAGGAGATGGGTAGAAGAGAGCATGAAGGAGACCCTAAAGGATGGAAGAAATAACTCAGATACAGAGAATATTCCGACTTCGGTTTCACATCACCAATGAAGTGTGAACCGTGAATCACTTTTCCATAGGTATAACTAGCCGCAAAACATAAAAAGAAGGAACTTAATAATAATTAGTGAACCTAGAACCTAATTGGTGCCATCACAAACCATAAATCCATCATGGATGAATTCCCTATGAACCACGAGCTTTAGGACCCTTTTTCAATTTGACACTCCGCATAGTGAAATGCTATGCGAATCGAACACCGCACCATGTACTGCATCAATATGTGGATGGAACCCAAAGTGTCATGGAAAAACATATCTAAGACTGTGTACCACTTTGGTATGCGGTGGTCCATACCCATGTCTGCATACTACTTCAGTATGCTGAAAACTCCTCTACTCTCATAGCATTATGCTGTGTGGGGTTGCCCCCATCCTGTATGAGAAAATGGTATGCGAAATGGGGTGTCTTTGAGTGTACTTCCCTCTGGATTCAATCATGCTCCTCCATCACCATCCATCCCTCCATAGCTCTTTCATGGACCATTCCACCAGTATTAGGCCAAAGCCTCCTCCAAAGCTACTAGACCCATATGATCAGATCATCAGGCGCACCGACATGACTTTCTAAATCTAAACACCTAAGGTAATATGATCCATGAAGGATATCCCTATAATGGTTTGGACCCCTAGAATGTCTCTAAGTCTATATTCCCAAGGTGACCCGAGGACCGACTTCAGGATGCCAATGTGAACCTCCCCATTATCGGGTTGAGGGGTAACCACTTGCCTTTCCCTTCAATGAGTTCCAGTGATAAGAAAAAATGTCACTCTTTCCTTCCCATTTGTCCAGGTATGACGCTCCTCCACTTTCCCAAAATTCGAAAGGGCACTCATCCTAAGGTAATCCCCTATACTTTTGCGAGAGTTTTCAATCTTCACCCTCTTCACCTCAGCTCGGGATGTGTCCGGGTAGATCGCTAATATTTTTCTATCCTAGGTATCAATATGGGTGAGGGCTGCATATTCAAAGTCCCTATCTCTCTCCCGGACCTAGTACCATCTACCAGGAGATGATGTAGAACATGTGATCTTTAGATCCGCTGCCTCCTCTTGTTTCTCACACTAATAATGACTCACATGGTCTTAGAGGTTGTTGGTGATCATAACATCTGCGTTGTTCCAACACATGGGAATCCACCTAGGTGTAAGCCCCAAGAAAACCTTCAAACAGTCATGAGTCGAGATCCTCCTCATGGTTCCAACAAATGGGCCTCGTCCCAAGTGTAATCCCCAAGTAGCATGAACTACAAGAAATCTGATTCCCAACACAATTGAGATACGTAGGAAGCCTTTATATAGTCTTGATCTCCATATCATCTCATCCATGAAATGAGAGATCATTCCCCATTCAAGTGGGCATACTTCATGCATAAGCCCCACCCTAAATGAACTACGAGAACTCTGATTTATTTTCCCACCAGGATAAGTAGGACACATGCTTGAAGTCTCAAGCTAAAAGGGGTGCCCTCTCAAAATGTTCAACCAATTATGCCCCCAACAAATTGGCCTCCTCCCAGGTGTAGGCCCCAATATAAATGAACTATGAGAACTATGATTCCTATCATAATCGGGATATGTAGGATGCCTGTCGAAGGCCTGAGCTCAAGGGACGTTCTCAACAGAAGTCAATCTTGATAAAATATTCCCCCAAATTCAAAAGGGCTTCCTCCTAGGTGTGAGTCTTAATAACCTAACTACATGGGCTCTAATTCCTCTCTTGAGTATATATAAGAAGCCCATCTTATGGGTCCGACCCCAACATCAAACCACCTTCCATCTCTCCTAGATGACAATAAACTCCAGAGGGCCTTATTGCATGGATTAAGTCAGAATTGTCTCCATAACATCAAATCCATGTATATCCATGATGATCCTGCAACCCAGGGATATCCCATGGATACACTCTTTTGTAATGAACTGAGGATTCATGAACATATGAACATGGATTAAATCTATAAGATATTCTCGAAATTGGAAATAATTCCCTCCAAAATGGTGTGATGATCCAAACCTCCCATCCTCTCAACCAATGGAGTCCCTAAGTATTTTTGGACAAATAGTCATCCAACGAGCACCTACCTTTGGAAATAAAGTCCATGAATCATGGATACCAGGGCCGTTGCATGTTTCTGGCTCCATGAATGAACCCGTTGGAGACCATCTGAGGAAATTGTATCCTAAGAGGACCAATTTCAAAAATAATTGACCCTCTATAATCGCCCGTTGGGACCATTCAACTGTGGAACCTCCTTCATAATGCAAAAGGTATAAACTGCCTAGTCTCTGTAGGGTCAATCCAATTCCCCCTAAAGTATAATTATATAGATTGGATTGAAACAAAAATGGTGACATGAAAGTCTCTTTAATAACAGACAAATTCTTGTCACCCGTCGAACCATTTTTCATTTCCCAAAAAATCCATCACCTCAGGCCGAAAAAATGGTGAACCTGATGTGAAACTCTCTATAATAATAAATGAGTGAAAATTTTGGTCGAACCATTTTGTTTCCCCCAAATGCTTACACGCTTCACCTCGGGTCGAAACAATTACCAAGGCGATAATTCCATAGGTAGGTGGGATTAGAATCAACCTTGACCTTCATATTATGAATGTTATAAACAGGTTTATCCATATCCAAAATATATAAACTATTCATTATATTCCCAATGCCATAAAAAATTTCATTCCTATATATAGATAAACTATTATTCTTAATAATGAATGAAAATACCATATGGCCCAAACAAGATACAAAATTAAAATTCCTATTTATGTTAGGAACATAATAACCAATTTTCAATTCTAGGATCAATCCACTTAGTAAAATAAAATCATAAGTGTCAACCTCTAATGCATAAAATTTTTCTCCATTACCAACACAAAGATCTACTTTACCCTTCATCAATTCCCTCATATCTTTGAGTTTGTGTTTATTAGCACAAATGTGTGACACAAACTTTATATCTAATACCCATGAATCATAGTTGGATAAATTGATTTCTATAAAATTCAAAATTTGGTACTACGAATGTTTCCCTTTGAGAGCACTTATCAATCTAAGATACCTATCTTTAACTGTTTTATATTTCATACCTATTAATTATCTCAATATGATTAGTGTAAAGTATGTCATAATCTACAACAAAGAAATGTCAGTAGGTGAGTATCATGTATTATATTTTTTCATTAAGGTATTTAAATGAATGTTATCCCACTAAAATTTATGACCCTAGACATCATTTCCATTTAGTGATCCAAGATCCATATTTCACTAAGAAACGAGTCTTCTTTGGCATTTCTCTCTCCACTTAGTTAGTTAGGTAGGGATTCATCCCAATCACAATAGTTGCAAATATTGGATAGTTGAGTGATAACCACTTATCCAAATCCATTATATGGATTTGCTTAATTATATTCCTCTAGTAACTTAATCCTATTAGGGTCTCCTAGCTAGTGTAACCCAAAAAAAGCACCAAGAACATGCTAAAAAAGGACAATCTAGGACAACCCAGCTTTGGCATGACCTACCCAAGGATATTACAATATAACCTATCCTTTCTTATCTTACACAATATAATCTTGAGGAACCCATCTTTGGCATGACCTACCTGGTTGAATGATCAAGGTCTTGAAATGTGCCTCTTTGGAAGGAATCTAATACTCAGTATTTGAGGGGTTTTAATCTCATTAATTTAATACACATCATATGCATATTAAATTCATAACTATTGCATCATAGTTTATCTTTATATTTCCACATTTTATTTACTTTTGTGCAAGAATGATTCTAATTATTTAGTTTTGGAATCCCTATTATAACCACCAAATCAACATGTTCACACCACATTAATGTGTAACTCTTCACACATCCCACAAGTCTTTTTTAATCACCAAAACTTGAAGTCAATTATATTTATAAATATCCAAATACATCATATGCATAAGGTACATGAATGATTCATGTAAAGGCATAGAGTTATATGATATTGAAAAAATCCACATGAGTAAGCCTAGAGTGAAAAATGGCCAACCCCATTCACCTTTCCAGCCAATAAAACTCTCCAAGAAAGTAAGTTGTTTGAACCCAAGTCCCTCTATCTAGGGAGACTTTACTCAATAGAAAATTTGATTCATGAAAAAATCTAACACCTAATATGAAAAAACTATTCCCAATAACTATTATCAAGATTATAACTAAAAAAATAAACAAACCGAGTTCATGCTAAATGAAAACTAAATTTTATGATATCAAACCTATCATGATATAAAAGGCTCTATCTTGAAGTAATTTATCATATAAATGGATACACACAATATTTTTATTTCATAAATAATTTACTAAACATGAATATCAATAAATTTAACAAATAAATAGAATAATTATTTATTTTCTAAAACATGATACATTAATGAAATATTCATAAATAAATGATAATTATAAATATTTTATTAATTAGAAAAAATATAAACATTTTATATTAATTTCAATATGAACCACTTCATATTTTATATTAAATGAAATTTATATGATATTTCATGAATTATAAACATTTTATAATTCAATATCTATTATATAAGCATTTTATATAAACTAAATATCATATATATTATAATTTATAACCAATTTATAAAAAAACTCTTATGATTTCCAAATAAACAATTTATTTCTATATCATAAGGTATGAAATCTAATTTATCAAAATGTATTTTAAAATATTAACCTTTAATATTTGGAAAAACATTTCATAAAAATTTATTTAATTAATCATAAACAATTTATAATTAATTAACTAATATATAAAATCACTATAAATTAAATATTCACAAAATACATTTTAATATAATTTATAAAAAATTTATAAACCATTAAAAACATTAAATATGTTAAAAAAATTCAACAATTTTATAATTACCCTTACACAAAACCTCTATTCCATGTAAGGATGTTGCCCTTTTACCCTTGTAGAGATGCTACACATAAGGGTACCTGATGTTTTAAATAGCTTGTGTAAAGGTAAATTTTACCTTTACATATCTCAATATCATTGTGTAAAGGTAATACACATATTACCTTTATATAAATACCTTATGTAAAGGTATTACCTTTTCACAACTCCATTGTATAAGGGTATTATGTATTTTTCATATGTTGTGTAAAGGTAAACATGAGGGACCTTTACGTAGATCTATTACCTTTATGAATAGGGGTAAAAGTTCTAATGACCCTTATGTAAACCCCTTGCATAAGGGCACTACCTTTATGCAACACACTTGTGTAAAGGTAATAGATAAGGTTACCCTTATGAAGACCATCTTCATAAGGGTATCATGTAAGGGTATAATAAAAAATACATTTACGCAACCTGCTACACTACTATGTAAGTGTATTACTTATATGCAACTCATTTGTGTAAAGGTACCACATATTTTACCCTCTGAAGATGGTCTGTGTAAGGGTATTACCATTTCGTATCCGACCTGTGTAAGGATAAATCAAATTTACCTTTACACAAGTCACATAAGGTTCTGCAACAATATTCAAAATTTAAGAAAACACTCCTTTTAATTTTATTTAAAAACAAGTGATTTAAACATGTTAAAATCTTGAAGAAACCTTACTCTGATACCACTGATGAGTTTCATATGGGCATTATATAATCATAAATAGTAGAAGACAACCCAAAAACATAGGATATATTTCTTCAAGAATGATGCATAAAATAATATTGTAAAAACAAAGTACCTGGAATTCATTTATAATAGCGGTTTCCATCTTATTCAGTGGATAATGTTTGAAGAAGATCATGATGAGCAGTGAACATAAACACCCTACCTCTAAAGGAATACAACAAAAATTGGGATTCTTGATTGTATTGTGAGGATACCTGATTGTTAAAGGGGTGATAACACCTTTTTTTTTGTGAAATGATAAACAATAGTATAAGAGGAAGAGAGCTTGCAATATCCACCACCTCAATAGAAGAGGACCTCATCCCATTTTATAGCCAAATCCTGAGGCTCGTCACATCAAATTCATTTTGAACTATTGAGGATAATTCATCAAACAATTTCAATTAATTAATGAAAATCCTTTAATCCACTCATAAATGGATTATAACTGATAGAAACATTTGGGAGAAATAATAATAAATACACATATCACA
The DNA here is from genome assembly GCA_963277665.1 of Viscum album. Taxonomy (NCBI): domain Eukaryota; kingdom Viridiplantae; phylum Streptophyta; class Magnoliopsida; order Santalales; family Viscaceae; genus Viscum; species Viscum album. The sequence goes on along the minus strand of OY728155.1, from coordinate 209,458,709 downwards.
TATATATATTTATTATTCTTATGTACTTCAGGCATAATATATATATATTTCAGGCATCACATGCACGAAATAGTACATGTATCATATCTACATATTAAATGTACAATCATATATATAATATCACACACACACACACACACACACACACACACACATATATATATATATATATATTTGTGTGTGTGTGTGTGTGTTTCTCATGCATCATTCATGCATGTGTACATGCATCTCATGTGTAAGAACCCAATTCTTCTTTGAGGTATAGATCTATTTTTTTCATAAATTCTCAGTTTAAATTCTTAAATATGGCATAAGGTTGATGCCTGTTGGGGTCATGGAGGTCTCTGGGGTGTCCAAGGATGGTCTGGTGCCTGGAACCCAAGGTTTCGGTGTTTTTAGCTTGGCGCACGATTAGTGAAACCCATGCGAGGTATTCTACATGGTTTTACTAAACCATACTAGGATGGACAATGGGGGCTTACTGGATGCATGGTTTGGGTAAATTGTATGGGAGGAGCTTCACGGCTGTGCGGTAGGTCTGTAATTTTTAGGAGACTTTGACGGAGGGTTTTAGTATGGTTTGCGCACGGTTTATAAACTGTGAGAAAGCCATGCACAATTTCTACATGGTTTGACAAACCATGTGGGTAAAATGTGCGATACCTATTTTGTTGGATTTTTAATAATTTTAAATTAAAATAAAATTCCCTTTTAAACCTAATTTGAGTTCCTTTTTTATCCAAACAACAAAGGAGTCTTTGATAAGATCTCCCCTTATCCTATTCTTGGATTTCATATCCCTTCTCTATCTAGAATCTGATTCAAGCATGGTTCATCTCCTTGGATCCATAACAATAAGGTATTAATTCCTTTTTTATCTTGTGACATTCTTCTGGCTATCAGTTGTGAAATTTGGATTTAGGCTCATATGGCCTAATTTTATGGTCTTCATCCGTTCTTCATATTTCTTCTAAACTGAGACAAATTAGAGCTTGATACTGGATGATCTATCTATAATGAGTCTAAGGTAGGTGGTCATGTGCTTTTAGTTAAAAGTAGAGATGTTTATATATGTCATCGTGCCACATGCCCATTTTTAGGGCATCAACTTAATTTTAAATTGAACCCTATTATTACCAGACATGTTATAATTAATTGAATAGGCTTGTTAATGCATGTTATAGGCTATATACCTTGAATAAGGACTACCCCATGGGTGGGTTTCCTTGAGTGTCCCTTTTATGTCTTTATTCCTTGGATACCCTTAAGGTGTTCCTTTATCCCTTTCATGGATTGTTAAAAATAGAATTTTTTTAAAATGGAATTTGTTATAAATGGAATTTCAATGTTGTTAAATTTTAATTGAATTGGTTAAAGGGTATGGGATGGTTGACTTTCCCCTTGACCCATGTATGCCATTTCTTGTCTAATCATTCTTATATTGAATTGCCTTGACCATGTGAGTAAAGTAGAGGCTATGACTTGAATTGATGAAATTGTATTGAATTTCTCTAATTATTGATTATCCCATGTGAGTTATATGATCACTAATCCATGTGATAGCTTGATAGTTCTGTTAGGATCGTTATATTAAAAACGGCCATGAAAATATTTGGATGACCCTTGAATTACTAGACCATGTGAGTTATGTTGAGACCATGCTATATAATGGATTGATTAAGCATGGGAAGATCATTACCATAATATTCCCATGTGAGTTAAATGATGTTAAATCCATGTATTAGTTTGTTATGCATGTGATGCTTGTTATATGAAATATTCCCATGTGAGTAAATGAAAAGCCAAGCCCTTGAGGTTGGTCCTTGCTTGAGTCACCCTTTTGAGGTGAGTTATATTGAATACCTTTGGTTTAGAACTTGGCATGTTTAATGAATTATCTAAATGGAATTGAATTGGTTAAATGATATTTAACCTTGGGTGATATATGGATTCATATTAGAATGCCATGGATGGACTCATATAACTATTTACCTTTATATGTTGAGTGATAAATGGATTCACCTTAGAATTTCATGGATAGACTCAATGGTTATGTGATAATGTCATGAGTGATACATGGATCCAAATAGGAGATACCACGAACAGACTCATTGAGACTTGACTTATATGCTGAGTGATAATTGTAATACAAATGGATTACAAAGGATGGACTCAAATGGTATTGATTATATGTAATGAGTTATACTTGGGGCTTCCTTGGAAGACTGCTAAGGATGGAATCATATTACATGGACTTTATACCACATCTAGAGCGATGCATGGGTTCATGAGAGGTTCTCCATGGACGAGCTCGTAGGGTGTTGGTTGATTACACCTAGAGTGATACTTGAATTAAAACTTAGGTATTTCAAGGATGGACTTAGGTTATATATGAATTAATTGAATGAAATGGATTGTATGAGGCATCTCCAAGACAAAGCACAATCTTGGAGTCAGTATTTACTTTTATTGTTTAGATGAACTTCTGAGGCATCTTTTGCGCTTACAACTACATGGGAGATGTAGGACTTGAGCCAGATCTCGATACATATAAATTTCAATTTAATTGAAATGGTAAATGAATGTAAATGAGCACCTTCACATAAAGGATGTTTAATTTTGAGTTCTCCCTGTTTACTACTTTACTCATTACACACTGTTATCTATATATATTCAATGACTGATTGGAAAAGGCCTTGGATCATTACCTACTGGGATTTAGTCTCACACCCTGTTTGGGTCATGTTTTTGGACCCAAATAGATTATATGATTGTAGGTGTCAAAAAGGGAAAGTTCCCTAATACAGGTACTTGATACGCCGCTTAGAAGCAGAAGAGAATGAGACTAAGATGAGGCTTGCGATGCTGTTGTGATTATTTTATCTTCTTTTTTTACTTTTGGTACATGTATTATATATGCCTATTGTGTAACTTTTTTGGATTTTTATTAGAAACATGTGACATATATCATCTTTGTTTTTATGATATAACTTCTTGTTTTGTTTATACTATTAGTCTTCCACAATTTATTTCTACTGTATGGTTTACTACTTCCACTACTTGTATCTGTTATTGGTGTTTTTCTGTTCTAAACTATGTTAATGAGGACATAGTTTCCCCACAAACTCACCCAAGCCCTCACTGCTAGTTGGCAACCTCTAACATTTGGGAAGATGCACTTGAGCCCATGTGATCCACCGGGCTTGGGTCATCTTTCAATGGTATCATGGTTTGGGACGTTACAAAGTGGTATCAGAGGATTTATTTCCTAGTTTGATTTACTATTTGGTGATGATAGAAAGGCATTGAAATTTGGTAATGATCTGTTCCCAGGTGTAGCTAACCCGCGTATAGAAAAAATCCAAACTGCCTTGAATTGAACTGTCATTTTCTAGATTTTAACAGTTATAGTTGATTTGATTCCACTGTTGGGTGATGCACTCGATTTATGCTATTATTGTTGATATGAATTGGGTTATATTCTTTTGCAACCTAGTAAGATGAGGGTATTCTATCTCATCAATAATATTAGGCACTTTCTAGAAGTCACATTTTCCATGCATTTTTCTATACCATTTAGGGATAATTACTTATTGCATGTTTTTGTGATAGGTTCCATGATAGATATGCCTACTATTGTGTCAAGTATATGAGATATGTTATGGTATGAAATATATAGACACCAAGAATTGGTCCCTGAGGTGTATGGTCCCTCTTGTATTGGAATTTGGCGGGCCATGGTTCAACCTTAAAGTGAATGTGTTGTGATGTGCCATAGGTGGATGATAACCTTTGATTCATGGGGAGTATAGCCCCCTTGGATCAGAATTCAGCATACCATTGGTTTACCCTTCTAAAAGGGATGTGATAAACATGGAATGGGTTTCAATTCAATTAATGTGTATGTGAACTAAGTTTGAAATGAAATAAATATGAATCTAAGTGAAACTAAAATGGATTTAGCAGAGAACTTGACCAGGCCCAACCTTGGTAGTGGGATTTTTGTAGTATCAATCGCTTGTTTGATGTGCATATCTGACCCATGGGGTAGGAAAAGGGGTGATTTATTATATAGAAAGTCTATTACCTATCCTATCTCTATTTATTCACTTTTGATCTTTGAAATCTATCAACGATCATAAAATGAGGCATGTGTTTGGAATTGTAGAGCCATTCCAGCACGACGAACTCCAGGAGGGTGGTGATGATCATACTTTGGAGGTGGTGGGCCATGAGCTACCAAGGGATCCTCTATTTGTGCCAGTTAAGGCACCAATTATTGCACTAGATGTAGGTGATGAGCCACAATATCATGAAAAATTTACGTGCTACATGCATACCTTCCTAGGAGCACTGCATCCAGCCACATCTATGAATAAGATGACATGAGTGTTCTAGAAGCAGCATCCACCCACATTTTTGGGGGATGGTAGACTACATGCTACAGATTCATGGCCAGATTCTATGATATATATCTTTGATCATATGGATATGCCTATGGAGTGGAGGGTAAATCTCGCTATGTATATGCTGTGTGACTCTGTCAAGAGATTATGGGATGTTATCACTCATACAGAACATCATCATAAGATGGATTGGAGATATTTTCAAATAGAATTCTATAAATATTTCTATCCTGAGATGTTGATGGTCGATAAAGATCATGCATTTATGCATCCATATTAGGGTGTGATATCAGTTATAGATTACTCATCCTATTTTACTGATCTCCAATGCTTCAAACCTATTATTATTGGTGGAAATATCTCTAAATCTTGGAAATTTGAGGATGGTCTCAGGTACGAAATCTAATCATAAGTAAATGTCTTCCAGTTGACTACTATATATGGGATAGTGAATCATGTGCTAATCACAGAGTGTAACCTGAGGGAGTATAGAGGTGAGATCTAGGGAGGTTCCTCACCTAGGTCTAGTACTGCATTGACCGGTAGTAAGAAGCATCATATGGAGCTTCCATGTGATGATACTAGCAGTTAGAAAATCTATTTAGGTATCCAGATGAGGTGCTACCAGTGCAGCAGGCTGGGACATACGATACCAAAATGTATGAGGGACCCAGTCGAGTGTCGTTCCTATGAAAGGATGGGCCATCTTCAGTGCTTCTGTAGAACATTTCCACTAGCAGCCAGTGAGAGAGGGTCTGTAGAGACTCCATGTTTAGGAGTAGGGTCAACAACTTCTCATTAGGCAGGGAGTTGGAATACAGTTGGCCGATCAAGCCGAGGTGGTGTTTGTGGATGTGGTAGCCATACACTAGTTGTGCAATGAAAATAGGGTGGATCTGCTTAGGGTATCCATACAGTATCACAAGGACATGGTTCAAGCTAGGTATATGTAGTGCAATAGACCCATCATGAGAAGGATCCCAAAACTTCTACTGTCAGAGGTACTATTCCAGTAGCCTCTGTTAGAGTAGGTGTCCTAGAACCAAATCTTTATACTTTGATTACATGAATATTTTAATATTAAACATCTTATTACATATTTTTCATTGTTCTACATGACTATGATGTAATAATGTCCTGGAGTATTTGTCGCATTGGTAAGGTCATATCAGTTCCCCACTATGATGAGAACCTTGAAGTGTTATGATAGTATTATTAAATATAGTTCTGTGGTTGGATGACATACTATTATGAGACACATAGTATACAGAATATCAGGTGAAAGTACTCGTAATCAGAGGATACTTCTTCTCAATAAGTCTTCACTTAGTAATCTCTAAGATGGGAGAATATGAGAACAGACCCAACAGTAGGAATTCCTCATTTTTTGGTGTCATAGAATATTCCTATCTATGAGCGCATGTAATGGTTCTTAGACTTTAAGATTATCATTAATACATGTCATGACTCATACACTTTTATTTTCTAACAAAAACTTTCACACCATATGTTGGCGGGAAGTAGGGTACGTTGGGTGCATCACAAATGTCATGTTATTAATGGATAATTCAAGTAAGGATTTGTACCTTCCATTTATGGAAGTTGATATCTCATCCCTTTGATTTAAATATAATTGTAACCCTAAATTCCATGTCCATGGTGTAACGAAAAGTTTATTTCAGGTAGTCAAAGAATTATGTATCAAGCATATAGGTTGATGACACCATCATGCAACCTACTTGATGAGATACTGAGAAAAAGGGATTATATTACACAGTTAACATTCATATATGGATGTTTTCATTGTGAATTTAAGTTCTTTATCTTGGGTTCCATGACCTATTACTAGATAGTAATCTTGGACTTTAGGCAAGCATGCCTAACGCCAATGAGAAAGAATCTTAGAGGTTCACACACTAAGTATTTCTCGTGGTCTTGATTAAATTCTATTTGAATTTAATTAATGGAATGAAGATTATTCACAAGATCGAGGAATAATTTTATTTAAGTTAAAATGATCACATAAATTAAATAAATATTTATTCCCCAGATCATGAATAAAATATATATATTTATTTTATTGAATATTTAATAAATATTTATTTACTGGTTTGTGAATAAAATATTTATTTAAGAGAATAAAATATTTATTCGGGTGTTCAATAAATGGAAGAGGAGTTTGAACAGACCAAGACCATGTCTGATGATAAATTAATTATTTACAAGTCATTAAATATTATTTATCCAGTTGGCGCAAGAATTAATAATAATACTGTTATCATTATGTGGTGTAGGATTTTATTTATGGTTCCATTTTTCACAAGTTGGAGCACCAAAAATAATGATACTTTTATTGTTATTAAGTGTCTTGGTTTTTCTCTAAGGGTTATAATTGCATTTAATCACTATTATGCAGTTAAATATTATAACTGAAACCCCATCTCGATTAGCAGATAGGTGTATCTATTGTTCCAACTCCTGTTGTATTTTCTCTCTTGAATCCTATCCGATATATCCCTCTCATGAATGAGATAACTTCTTGAAGACTAAAGAACGACCGATCAAGAACGATCAACGCAATACATTCGCTTCACCGCACTAGAATCCAAAGAACGAGTGGTGTTGATCAGAGACCATAATAGCACATGTGGATCACTGATATAGGGATTCTACTTTGGATCCACGTAAGTGAAATGAAGGCAATCTAGAAGGGTCATTCCTAATGATCAAAAACCATCTACTAAGAATGTACCAAAGAACCAAGTATTTAATTTCTTCATAAATTAATAAATTAATAATAAACATGATGTGCAAGATCCTCTTTCTTAGATCCAGAAATTTTCCTCTTTTTGTATAAATCTTTGATTTAAATCCATGGATAATGGCGTTCATCATTGTATTGATCCCAAATTGGTCATCGATTACAAAAAAAAGAAAATTTGGGCCCCACCCAATGTCACACTTCTACTGCGACCAAATAATTCATGTGGTATCAGAGGAAGTTTCATCATCATTTATAATTATTTAAATAATTCATTGATGATTTACGCTTTAATAATTTAGTTTGTCAATTCAAGGTTAATAGTTCTTGTAATATGAATTTTGAGATTTATTATTCCTTTTTTGTTTCTCTTAGATCTAAAAGAAACATTTAATTTTTGTATTAAAATTAAATTAATAATATCATTAGGAGGTGTTGATGATTCTATCCAGGTGACATGACAGTACACACCATGTATTCAAAGTTATATCCCATGTAATATACCATACACACCATGTAATCTGGATTACACATCATAAAGTTGTGCTCATCACATTAGCAGTAATTCAGAAATTAATCAAGCCATGTGAATTTATTACATGTGGTGTATTTAATTCTTACACCTCATGTTGACCAAAATAGATAGGCACACGGTTGACAGATTACACGTTGTGTGGCCCACTGGACACGACATGTAGTCCCTTCGGGTTAAGGGACAAATCGTATATCCCATATATGGTTAGGCCAATTAGTAACCGTGTAACCCGGAGACAACACGACATGTGGCCCACTAGACATTCCGTGTACTCCAAGATTTCTGAAGTATGCCTCACACACCGATTCTCTAGGCGTGTACTTCGGATAAGACGGTGAAGTTAGTACACACTGTGTAATCAGAACAACATTCCGTGTAATTTACCAAATTACATAGAATTAAAACCTTAATGTTTGTGTAATGTTCAGAACTAAATATCACATAAAAATCGTATTACAGGCTGTTACTCTATGCATTGAAGTAAACACATGGCTGAAAAAAAATCATGTGATTCATGTAATCATCTGTTAGGTACACTTTTTGATAGTACTCATAAATCGTGTATGCCATATGTCACAAAAGTAAAACAGTATACAAATATATTATATGTTGGGTAGATTCGAATGGGTGTTCACCATGTTACCTCCAAGGCACATTTATGTAAAAGGTTATTTTTTGTTTTAAATTAAATAGATAATAATCTCAAGTAAATTAAGAAAAGGATTAAGATAAAATTATTGATTAATTAAAGATAATAATTAATCGATATGAATATGATTTATCTTCATAAGAATGATTAAATAATTGGATGTTATTTTTATTAAATGCATAATTCGTTGCATGTATGTGGATCATCATGAGATAGACCAGACATTTTTATGTGATTGGTTTCCTTTTAATTTATTTTTTAAATTTAATTATTGGCCTATATGACATCTCTCCTCATTAATATATAGGGACTACATTCCCATGGTTTCTTTTATATAAACCCTCTTTTACCCCTCATATGCATGTGAGTAAAATCATATGTAATGGATAGAGCTCCCAAGCCTATGGAGGAGGTTCAATTTGGAGCTGAGGTGAAACCAATATAAGGAGATACCAAGGTGGATAGGTGGAAATCTTTAAAAATGAACCATAAATGGTTCAAGGTGTTTCTCCCCTAGGTCAGTAGTTAGTTTATCAACCACTATATAAACTAAACATTTGAAAAGCTCAAGATCATGTCCTTTAATTTATTTTATTTATATCAGTAGTTAGTTGCACATGAGCCTCAGCCCAGTTGGTGAGGTCTCTCTAAGTGCATCCACGAGACCCAGGTTCAAAACCAGGTGGAGGCATAATTTTGGGTTACTGTAGCAGGTACTGTAGTAGTTACTATAACATGCACTATAGTAGTTACTGTAGCAATTACTATAGCAGGTACTGTTCGGTATTGTAGCTGCCAGAAATATTCACCTTGGGCCACCGGTTTGGGCTTAGAGTCCTTTAGGCCTTTGGGCCACCCACGACCTTTGGGTCAGTAAGGATTTTGGGCCACCTCATGGTCTTCGTGCCACCTCAAGGCCCTTAGGGCCACCTGATTTACAGTTGTACAGACAAATTATACAAGGGACCACTCTAGAGGAGGAAAGAGTAGGGCACATCCACTAGAGCAGGGCTAAACGGACTTTGGAAGAATGAGAGGGTATGGAATTTGCCATCGGTACCACACCTGTGCACCCCAACACATGGACATTCTAGCCAAACAATCATGAAAAGGTGGAGAGCTGATCACGATGTAGATGCTAGGGGAGGAGTAGTTTCAAGTAGTCATAGTCTGTATGATTTCCTTAAGACCTACAGGTCATGTAATGTCTCCAAGCCTACGGGAAATGTAATTCCTTATCCTACAGGCCTTTTAAGGGTTCCCCCTCATTCCTTGAAAGAGGGGTTATTAGAAAATCAATAAAAAATAAGGCCTTCGATCCATTCAGCGACTACATAATTAATGAATTAACAAGCATGCAAGATGAAACTAAAATAAACCTAGATTATGAATAAATATTATCAAGAAATGGTTAATCACTTAAGTAAGTTCCAATTAATATTAACAATAATGTGATAAAGATAATAAGAAATCTATGAATAAGAGATAAAAATACCTTAATAAAATATTAAGTCAGACTAAGACTTCCATCACTTCATTAAGGGAAAGACTCAATAAAACTATGTGTTTGACCAACCCTTGTTGGGACACTTACTTTTATACAAGAAGCTCTTATGAAAGTTTTGTGATGAATTAACCATTTTTACATCAAGAGGAGTATCCCTTGAGAGACTTGGTGTAAATTTGGAGGTAAGTGTTGAGAAAATCCAAGTTAGGATTTTAGGATTGGGGAGTCCACTCAACGGATCAAGGAGTTGCAAGCCTGCAATTGAAAAATACCTGCCTACCTAAATACTTTCAAATATATTGACCAATACTTATTGGGGTTATGTGAATGGGAATATGGATCCTTTCCACTAGAATTTCTAAGCAACTATAAATTCTGAGTTCAATGGTGAGGGCCATTGGGACTTGATAAAATAGTGGTAGACTTAATAAAATCAATTTATTATTTCTCAAAAAATTGTAATCAAGAATGGACTAATAATATACTCTTTCAATTGTAGAACAAAAATGAAAAGCTTGTCAACCACACTATCCTTGCAATCAATACAGGATAAATACAAAATTCTCACCAATAGTAACATCCTGGAATGGTTTAGATGCCTTCAGGTTATTCTATTCCATGAATGGAAATCTTACATGCTTGAGTCCTCATTATCCTATCCACCTTCCCAAGAGGTGAGTGATGAAGAGTTCCTAGTCTATGAGAAACATATGAATGATGTGATCGACATTCAATATTTTATGCTATCATCAATGTCCAGTGAACTCATGAAGTCTCATGAAAACATGGATGCCTATAGCATGCTTGAGTACCACCATGGTATTTACCATGATGGAGCTAGATAGGAACAATTTGATATATACAAGTCACTCTTTTAGAGTAATCTTAGAGAGGGTGCCCCAACTGGGAATCACGTAGTTAATCTCATTGGCTACATTGAGTGCTTGGAGGTTCTATGCTTTAAACTCCCCGAAGATCTAGGCACTGATCTGGTCCTTGCATCACTTCCTCCAAGCTTCACCAATTTTATTATGAATTTTAATATGAACAACATTGAGAAGTATCTACCTAATCTTCTTATCCTCATTCTCCAAGTGGATAAAGACATGAAGCACAAAAAACCTTATGTACTTATGGAAAATAAAAGGAAAGGGAAGGAAAGGAGAATTAAGTCCAAAGATTCTTCATGACCTTCAAAGAAAATGAAGATCAAGGGGGTGTCAAGGTAATAGGAAGCAGTTTGTTTCACATGTGGCAAGAAGAGCCACTGGAAGAAAAACTGCACCCAACCAAAGAAGCAAGGGGAAGCTTCAGGTGCGTTTTTTATCAAGTGTAATTTATTTGTTTCTACAAATTGGGTATTAAATACATCTTATGGTTCTCACATATGTATCCAAATAAAGGATCCAAGTAGATTAAAAAAAATTGACCAATGGGAGGCTTATCTATGAGAAGAAAACATATCTAGACTTGCTGTTGTAGCTATCATGGACTACCACCTCATGTTGCTGATTGGGATGATCTTGATGTTAAAGGGTTGTTATTATGTTCCTTTTGTGAGCCAAAAAATTATTTTTGTATCTAGACTAGATACATATGGATTTATTTTTAGGTTTGGAAATGAATTTTGCATCTTTTATAAAGATAGAATATGTTTTGGTAAGGCACATTTATATAATGGTCTTTACGTGTTGGATTACACAAAAAAAGTAATGACAATCTATAACAAAGTTACTTCATGTGAAGCATACCACACCCAACTTTGGAATCACTGGCTAGGTCATGTAAATGAGAAATGGTTGATAAAGTTACATCAAGATGGATATTTAGATTCTTTCGATCTAAAACCACTTGGTGTATGTCATGCATATTTACAAGGAAAAATGACCAAATCCCCATTTAGTGGGAAAGGTGAAAGGGCTAATGAGCTTATTGAATTGGTTTGTACTAATGTGTGTAGACCATTTCCAATTTAAGTAAGGGGTTTATACTCATACTTTATAACTTTTACTAATGATTTTAGTAGATATGGATATATTTACTTAATGAGGTATAAGTTGGATTCTTTTGATAAGTTCAAAGAATACAAGAATGAAGTTGAGAACCAACATGGTAAGAAGATTAAGAAACTCCACGCAGACCACGGTGGAGAATATCTTAATCAAGAATTCATTGATTACTTATGGGAGTTTGGGATCCTATCCCAACTCACTCCTCTTTATAGGTGTTAGTGGAATGGTATAAGAAAAAGGATGAACCACACCTTGTTGGACATGGTGAGATCAATTATGAGTCAGGTAAGTCTTCCACTGTCCTTTTGGGGATATACGTTACAAACCGTGACACACATACTAAACCAAATACCAACTAAATCGATAAACGGTATTCCATATGAGTTATGGAGTGGAAGAAAAGACATGTTATCAAATTTACATGTGTGGGGAAGAAAATCATTTGTTAATGCCTCTTTAAGTAACAAAATTGCACCCCAAGGCACAAAGTATACCTTTATAGGATGCCCCAAGAAAATAAGGGGATATTACTTGTATAACACCTCCAAAAAAAAGGTTATAGTGGAAAGAAATTACATATTCCTTGAGAGGGAGCACATATACAAAAGATATAGTGGGATTGAGATGGACTTCGATGAAGTAGAGGCTCAAGGAACACAAGTGTTGGTACATGAGAAGATTCCCCAAAGCCCCATGGAAGAAAATCATATTCTAGAGACACAAGAACTGTGTATGAGTACACGAGAGGTTAGAGAACCAGACTATTATGATTTTCTATTCACTAAGGATGGTGACTCATTATTGGTTGATAATAATGATCCTCTTACCTTCAAAGAATCAATAAGTGGCACATATGTTTCTAAGTAGAAAGAAGCCATGAATTTTGAAATAGATTCCATATACCAAAACAAAGTTTGGATTTTGGTAGATCCTCCAGTAGATATAAAGCTTGTTGGTTATAAATGGGTATTCAAGAAGAAACTAGACATGGAAGGACAAGTCAGTACCTATAAGGAACAACTTGATGAAAAAGGGTTTAAACAACGTCAATGCATTAACAATAATGAAACCTTTTCACCAGTTGCAATGCTAAAATCCATCATAATTATACTGGACATTGTCTCTTACCATGACTATGATATTTGTAAAATGGATGTCAAAATAGCCTTCCTTATGGGGAACCTTCAGGAAGATGTCTGCATGACAAAACCTGAAGGGTTTGTGACTCCAAAGTATTCCAAAAAGATATGCAAGTTACAAAAATCCATTTATGGATTAAAGTAAGAATCCAGGTCATATAACATTTGTTTTGATGAATCCATAACATAATTTGGTTTTATAAAGAATGAATGTGATCCTTATGTCTACAAAAAGTTTAGTGGAATTGCAGTCATTTTATTAATAGTATATATTGATGACATATTACTTATTAGAAATGAAATACCAGTCGTACAGTCTGTTAAGCCATGGTTTAACAAATGCTTCTCCATGAAGGACTTGGGAGAGGCATCATATATTATTGGGATCAAGATCCATCATGATAAATCCAAGAGGCTACTCGGCCTAAGTCAAAGTATATACATTGACAAGATACTAAAAAGATTCAGTATGGAACAATCCAATAGGGGATTGCTGCTAGCATCACATGACATTCATATTTCTAAGAAAATGTGTCCTCAGATGCATGAGGAAAGAAATAAAATGCAAGGACTCCATACACATCAGTGATTGGATCATTTTTTATCCCATGCTATATACTAGGATCGATATTTCCTACTCATTAAGTGCGGTAGGTAGATATCAAACTGATCTAGGTGAACACCATTGGATGGTAGTCAAGACTATCCTTAAGTATTTGAGGGATACTAAGGATATGTTCTTGGTTTATGGGGGATATGAGGAACTATCCATCATAGGATATGTAGATTCTAGGTTCCAAACTAATCAAGATGACATGAAGTCATAAATATGATACATCTTTACTTTTAATGGAGGTGTTGTGAGCTGGAAGGGCTCGAAGCAAGGTGTGGTCACAGATTCTACAGTAAATTCTGAGTATATCACAGCTTCTAAGGTAGCTAAAGAATAAACTTGGATGTGAATATTCATCCAAGAGCTGTATGTGGTACCTATTAGTAAATATCCCATCACACTATGGTGATAATACTATAATGATGGCTCTCACAAAAGATCCAAAGTCACATCATCTGATGAAGCACATACTTCAAAAGTATTATCTCTTGAGGAATTTTTCTAAGAGAGGTGAAGTTGTAGTGAGTAATATTTCCATGGAAGACAACATGTCAGACCCCTTGAATAAAGTCTTAACTCAGCAAAAAAATGATCATCATGTGAGGTCTAGTAGACTGAAAGTTGTAAACAGATTGCTGTATTCCAAGTGGTATTTTGTTAGAGTTGGTGTCTTAGAACCAATTTTTTTTACTTTTATTACATGAATATTTTAATATTAAATATCTTATTACATATTTTTAATTTTTCTTAATGACTATTATGTAATAATGTCCTAGATTATTTGTCATATTGATAAGGTCCTAGTAGTTCCCTGCTATGATGAGAACCTTGAAATGATATGAAAATATTCTTAAATATAGTTCTATGGTTGGATTAAATACTATGATGGGACACATAGTATACAGACTGTCAGGTGAAAGTACCCATATACAGATGAGACTTCCTATCATGAAGTTTTCACTTAGTAATCTCCAAGATGAGATATTATGAGAATAGACCCATCAGTAGGAATTCCGCATGTCTTGGTGTCATTGAATATTCCTATCCATGAGCATGTGTAATTGTCCTTAGACTTTAAGATTATCATTAATACGTGTCACGACTTTCTCAAATTGATTTAATGATGAAAACTGTCATGCCATATATTGGTGGAAAGTAGGGTACGTTGGGTGCGTCACGAATGACATGTTATTAATGGATAAGCTGAGGAAGGATTTTTCCCTTCCATTTATGGGAGTTGATAGCTTAGCCCTTTGATTGAAATAGAACAATCTCCCTAAATTCCATGGACATGATGTAATGATGAGTTTATTTCAGGTAGTCAAAGAATGACGTATCAAACATATAGGTTGATAACACCATCATGCAACGTTCTTGATGAAATATTGAGAGAAAGGGATTATATTACATAGTGAGCATTTGTATGTGGATGTCATCATTGTGACTTTAAGTTCTTTATCTTGGGTGACTTTACCCGTTTCTAGATAGTAATCTTGGACTTTAGGCAATCCTGCCTAATGACAATGAGAAATAATCCTAGAGGGTCACACACTAAGTGTTTCTTGTGGTCTTGATTAAATTCTATGTGAATTTAATTAATGGAATAAACATTATTCTCAAGACCGAGGAATAATTTTATTCAAGTTAAAATGATCACATAGATTAAATAAATATTTATTCACTAGATCATTAATAAAATATATTTATTTATTTTATTTAACATTTAATAAATATTTATTTACTAGTTTGTGAATAAAATATTTATTTAAGAGAATAAAATATTTATTTGGGAGTTCAATAAATGGAAGAGGAGTTTAATCAGACCAAGACCTTGTTCGGTGATATATTAATTATTTACAAGTTGATAATTATTGTTTATCTAGTTGGCACAAGAATTAATAATAATACTATTATCATTATGCGGCATGGGATTTTATTTATGGTTCCATTTTTCACAAGTTGGCACACCACAAATAATGATACTGCTATTGTTATTAAGTGGCATGGGTTTTCTCTAAGGGTTAAAATTGAATTTAATTGCTATTATGAAATTAAATATTGTAACCAAAACCCCAACTCAATTAATAGATGGGTGCATCTATTATGCCAACACCTGGTGTATTTTCTCTCTTGAATTCTCTTCAATCTCTCCCTCTCAAGAATGATATAAATTATTTAAGACTGAAGAATGAGTGATCAAGAACGATCGATGAAAGACATTCACTTCACCGCACTAGCACCCAGAGAATGAGGGGAATTGATAAGAGACCATATGAGAACATGTGGATCACCACTAGAGGGATTCTACTTTGGATCCTCACAATCACAATGAAGGTAATCGGAAAGGGTCATTCTGAATGATCAACAATAATCAATGAAGAAAGCATTGAAGACCCAAGTATTTAATTTCTTCAGAAATTAATAAATTAATTATAAACATGATGTGAAAGATCCTATTTCTTGGATCCAGCAATTTTCCTCTTTTTGTCTAAATATTTGATTTAAATCCATGGATACTGGCATTCATCATCATATTGATCCCAGATTGGTCATCAATTACGGTAAAAGAAAAGTTGGGCCCCACCCAATGCCATGCTTCCACTACACCTAGATCCTTCAACCTCTACTTTAGCTTATGCACTTTTTGATACTGGGGATTCACATAATTTTATATATGTCCCTGTTGTGAAGATCCTTGGGATTAGTGTTCAGTATTCTGAGGGTGTTATGACACTATAAACTCCATTGGGGATCATAACAGAGTGTGTACGCTAGTGCATAGAGTTCCCCTTGAGATTGGAAGGTGTGACTTCTTCTGGAGCCCTTATTTCCTCGAGATAATAGGGTTCAATGTCATAATTGGGATGGACTGGCTCGTAGCTTATGAAGATTATATTGAATGCTATCGTCGGAGGGTGACCTTCACATCACCAGAGGGTGGTGATTTTATTTACAAGGGTGAACAAGATGTACAAGCGAGTCAAGATGGACCGCATCATCATGGGTTAGGTGGGATGATAGCCCAGATCATGAGTTTATATCTGGATGATCAGGAAATACATCAGGAATATTTCCCTCCAATGGTTGATCATTTCATGGTTGTATTCCCAGAAAACTTCTCAGGATTACCTCATGTGAGAGAGGTAGAGTTATCTATCAAGCTAGTACCAGGATCTACACATGTATCAATTTCTTCTTACAGGATGGATAATACTAATATAAAAGAGATCAAAAGGACACTAGATGATTTAGAGGAAAAAGGATTCATCCAACATAGTTCTTCTCTATGGGTTTCACTGGTCCTTTTTGATAAAAAGGTGGATAATACCCTTAGTCTATGTGTGGATTAGCGGAAGTTGAACCAGTTGATGGTTAAAAACTAGCATCCTCTACCATTGATAAATGATCTCTTATACTAGTTCTAAGGGGATCAGTTTTTCCTGAAGATTGATTTAAGATCCGGTTATCATCAGGTGCATTTTAGACCATCATACATACCTCACATAACTTTTCGTAGTAGGTATGGTCTATATGAGTATTTGGTTATGTCATCCAGTCTCACAAATGCACTGGAAGTATTCATGGAACTGATGAACTGAGTTTACCATCCTTATATTGATTCATTTGTGGTGGTTTTCACTACTGGAAATCGGATCTTTCCCAACACTTATATACACTCTTTCCCAACGGTTCTCTCAAACCGTTGGGAAAGGGGGGGTCTTTCCCAACGGTTTGGGAGAACCGTTGGGAAAGGGGCCTCAAAACCCCCCTTTCCCAACGGTTCTCCCAAACCGTTGGGAAAGGGGGGGGGGGGTCTTTCCCAACGGTTTGGGAGAACCGTTGGGAAAGGGGGGTTTTGAGGCCCCTTTCCCAACGGTTCTCCCAAACCGTTGGGAAAGACCCCCCCCTTTCCCAACGGTTTGAGAGAACCATTGGGAAAGGGGGGTTTTGAGGCCCCTTTCCCAACGGTTCTCCCAAACCGTTGGGAAAGACACCCCCTTTCCCAACGGTTCTCCCAAACCGTTGGGAAAGACCCCCCCTTTCCCAACGGTTTGAGAGAACCGTTGGGAAAACTCGGATAGACCTATCCCAACGGTTATGAGAACCGTTGGGATAGATTCTTTCATTTCTTCCAGGTCTGCTACCCGAGAACATTATATAAATCTAAATTTTAAATAATTATGATAATACATATATATATTTATGAAATTATGTTTACAAAAGTGATGTTAGCTTAGTGGTTAAGTCGTTCGATTATAAACAAGGGGTCGTGGGATCAAATCCCAGCACAGGTTTTTTTTTTGAAATACATTTACCAACAGTTTTATATCCGTTGGAATAGATTTTCATATTACTTATACCAACGGTTTTGTAAACCGTTGGGATAGGTCTATACCAACGGTTTTGGGAAAACCGTTGGTATAGACCTATCCCAACGGCTTACTTCGCAACGGTTCTCCAAACCGTTGGTATAGGCTATACCAACGGTTTGGAGGCCTATACCAACGGTTCCAAATCGTTGGTATAGGTTAGTATTCTACTAGTGTTTCATGGATGATATCTTGGTGTATTCTCATAATCTATATGACCATGCCACCCATATTGAGGTAAACTTGAATATGTTGAGAGAGAATTAGTTATATGATAATATCACAAAGCACCACTTCTAGATGGATTAGATTCACTTCCTAGGTCACATCATATTAGATACAGGAGTATCAATAGACCTAGAGAAGGTGAGAATTATAGTTTCCTGGGAGCATCCCAATAACATCTTAAGGTATGAAGTTTCTTAGGCCAGACTGGTTACTACAGGTGCTTCATATAGAACTTATCATGCTTAGTAGTGCCATTAATGGGCTTGATTAAGAAGGGTGTGAAGTATGTATGGTCAGATTCATGTGATATGGCATTTCCAAAGCTAAAAGTGAAATTGACTTCATTACTGATAATGATTTTTCTAGAGCCAGGAAGAAGTTACACTATGTACTACAATGCATCAGGTATTAGGATGGGAGTGTTTCTTATTCAAGGGGATCAAGTCATTTCATATGGGTCTCAAAAGTTGAGGCTGTAGGTTCCGGGAGCAGCGGAAGCGCGTTGGTGGGTTTTCCCAACTTTAATTTTAACATTAAACAATGTTCAATCAGAGATCCATCACGATATAAAATGCAGAATCTTCGGAATAGAATGAAGAACTAAAAGAAAAGAAGAGTCCTGGAACCCTTGAGGAGGATCATCATATGTTGATTATAATTAATTTAATTAATGCATAAGAATTTCCTCGTTGGAATTCTTTCTTCGTTGATGTGTCTGGTCACGATTCGGTGATCCGTCGTTGCGTCATAGAATCCAAGTGTAGGATTCCTCTAGCGGTGATCCACACGTGTGTCACGTATCTCCAGACGTCGTCGAAGGGGTATTCAGGTGATAGCGCAGAAGAACCTTCTCTTACAATGTCCGCCTTCGACCGCCTTGATCAGGTGGAGGATCTTGCTCTCATAACTTGAGGGAATTCTTGGTGGAAAGGGAATTCTCTCTTGGCTTGAGAGTATTTCCAAATCCGTTGTGCACAACAATGGCTCTTTAAAATGTTGGGGTTGCGAGGATATTTATAATCAGGTTTTAGGTTAATAGAGTTATGACAATAAATAAACGCATTACGTGTTTTATTTATTTCATTAACTCTTATTGAAAACCCCCATGTCGAATTATTAATTCCTTGACATCCGCCCAAGCTGATTATAATAAACATCATTTAATAAAACAATATTAAATCCTCAAAATCCCAACTGGAAAAACTACACGGCGTGTAATAATTAATACATGGCGTGTACTTGATTTCCATAAAACTACATGGCGTGTATATTTAATATACACGACGTGAACTTTTATTTTCCATTTTTCTCCACCACATTTATTATACCTTGAGTAATGACTATTTATTTCTTAAATAAATGTAACTGCATTACTCACTAATAAATATATTATTTCTTCCACAATATATTCTCTCGAATAACTAGTGTCAAAATAAATACAATCAGACATCCTAAAATAATTATTGAACCACAGTCAGGAATAATATTTATTTAACTTGTTAAATTAATATTTAACTGAGATACATGGACACACTTAGTGTGTGACCCTCTAGGCCTCTTTCTCAGTGGCATTAGGCTGAGCCTGCCTAAAGTCCAAGGTTAGCATCTAGCAACACTCCAAGGCAGCCATAGAGAAAGAAGTTAACGCCACAATGACGTGTCACCTCCTACGAATGCTTACCATGTAATATAATCCCTTTGTCTCGATATCTTCAATCAAGTGGGTTGTATGCTAGTTCCATCAACCCATGTGCTTGATTATTCTTTCTTTGACTTCTCGGAATTGAACTTTCCCATACCTTACCATGTCCATGGATTTATTTAGGCTATATCAATTCCATCAAAGGGCCTAAGATATCTACTTCCATTATGGAATGGAAGGGACAAATCCTTTCTCGCATTATCTATTAATGCAGTATTACTCATGACGCACCCAACGTATCCTACCTCACTGCGAATAGTGTGTCATCATAGTTTTATTCAATACATCTAAGTGCGTGAGTTGTAATACCCATTAATAATAATCTTAAAGTCTAAGGACCAATACACATGTCTGCAGATAGGAACATCCAATGACACTATGAAATGTGGATTTTCTACTGGCGGGTCTCGTTCTCATAATATCCTCCTAGATATTACCAAGGGTGCACACCATGAGAAGGTGCCTCAAAGTTTTATGAATCCTCACCCCTAATGACCTATATTATTTGTGTCCCTCAAATAATATCATCCGGCCATAGAATATACATTCAAGAAC
This sequence comes from Viscum album, assembly GCA_963277665.1. NCBI lineage: Eukaryota > Viridiplantae > Streptophyta > Magnoliopsida > Santalales > Viscaceae > Viscum > Viscum album. The sequence goes on along the minus strand of OY728155.1, from coordinate 209,438,232 downwards.
AGTGTTATGGCACTTCCGGGTTCTCATCATAGCAGGGATCCGCTACGACCCTTTAATGCAACAGCTGTCCTTAGGACATTATCACATGACATGTCACGCAGAAGAACAATCAAGATGTGATAAGGATTTTATTTAATGAATAAAGTACAAAGTAGTTGGTTCTAGACCACCAACTCCAACAGACTCCCACTTAGACTAGATCCAACTGCTAACAACCTTTAACCCGCTAGCTCTCACATGATATTCATGCTTCTGCTGAGATAGGCCTTTAGTCATGGGGTCCACCACGTTCTCTTCTGTGGACACTCTGCTCACTGCAACTTCAACCCTTTGATAGAAATCCCTCAAGAGGTGATACTTCCGTAGTATGTGCTTTGTCCATTGATGTGACCTTGGTTCTTTTGCAAGAGCCACCGCTGTAGTATTATCACAATACAATGTAATGGGATCTTTACTGCTAGGCACCACATCAAGCTCCTGGACAAAGTTCCGATTCCAGATGGCTTTCTTGGCTGCATCAGAAGCCGCTATATACTCGGACTCCGCTGTAGAATCGGCGACAACTGGCTGCTTTGAAATCTTCTAGCTCACAGCTCCTCCATTGAGACAGAAAACATATCTAGATTGCGACTTCAGATCATTCCGATCTATTTGAAAACCAGCATCAACATACCCTCTGATGAAAAGCTCCTCGTCTCCTCCATACACCAGGAACATATCCTTAGTTCTTCTCAGATACTTAAGGATAGTCTTAATAGCAGTCCAATGTTGTTCTCTTGGATCTTCTTGATATCTTCCTACCATGCTCAGTGCATAGGAAACATCAAGTCTGGTACATAACATGGAATACATGATGGATCCTATAACCGAAGTGTATGGGATCTTGCTCATCCTATCTTTCTCCTATTGTGTCTGGGGACACATTTTCTTAGAAAGATGTAAGCCATGTGATAGTGGAACCAATCCCCTCTTGGATTTTTCGATACTAAATATTTTTAGTATCTGGTCAATGTATGTACCCTGACTTAGTCCAAGAAGCCTCTTGGATCTGTCCTGAATGATCTTGATCCCTAGAATGTAGGCAGCTTCTCCTAAGTCCTTCATGGAGAAAAACTTGTTCAACCAGTCCTTAACTGACTGTAAGGCTGGTACGTCGTTTCCAATAAGCAATATGTCATCAACATATACCACTAGGATGCCGAACACATTCCCATTAAACTGCTTATAAACACATGGATCACATTCTTTCTTAATGAAACCAAATTCCTTTATGGCTTCATCAAAACGAATGTTCCATGACCTGGATGCTTGCTTCAATCCATAAATGGATTTCTGCAACTTGCAAACCCTTTTGGCTTCACCTGGTGTCACAAACCCTTCTGGTTGTGTCATATAGACATCTTCCTGAAGGTTCCCGTTAAGGAATGATTTTTTGACATCTATCTGCCAAATATCGTAGTTATGGTAAGCTTCTATGGAAAGTATGATTCTTATGGATTTAAACATGGAAACTAGTGAGAAGGTTTCATCATAGTCAATTCCTTGACGCTGTATGAATCCTTTAGCCACTAGCCTTGCTTTATAGGTTCTAACTTGACCTTCCATGTCCAGATTTCTTTTGAATAACGATTTGCATCCAGCAGGCTTTACATCAACTGACTTATCGACCAGAACCCAAACTTGGTTCTGATACATGGAATCCATCTCAGAATTCATAGCTTCTAGCCATCTTGCAGCTTCTGAGCTTTCTACTGCTTCCTTGTAGGAGAGAGGTTCATCATTGTCCAACAATAATGATTCACCATCCTCGGTGACTAGGAAACCAAATTTCTATGGTTCCCTTACCTCTCTTGAGATCCTATGCAGTAATTGTGTTTCTGGAACCTCTTCCACGGGGACCTGTGGAACTTGTTCCTATACCAACTCCTATGTATCTTGAGCATCAACTTCGTTAAAGTCAATCTTGCTCCCACTATCCTTCTTGAGGATGTGCTCCCTCTCAAGAAAGACGGCTTGTCTGGCGACAATCACTTTATTGTATTGAGGGTTATATAGGTAATATCCTTTCGTTTCCTTGGGATATCCTATAAAGATACACTTCGTGCCCCGAGGTGCTAGTTTGTTGCCTGAGAAGGCCTTAACAAATGCCTCGCATCCCCATACACGTGTGTGCGACAAAGTGGATTTCCTTCCATTCCATAACTCGGATGGAATTCCATTTTCCGCCTTAGTTGGTACTTGGTTTAATGTGTATGCTGCAGTTTGTAATGCATATCCCCAAAAGGATAATGGAAGATCCGCATGAATCATCATCGACCTCACCATGTCCAAAAAGGTGCAGTTCCTCCTTTCACTAACACCATTCCACTATAGTGTATAAGGAGGAGTGAGCTGAGATAGAATCCCAGACTCCCATAGAAGATCGATGAACTCTTGGTTCAGATATTCTCCACCTCGATCCGATCGAAGCTTCTTTATCTTCTTACCAAGCTGATTCTCTACTTCATTCTTGAATTCCTTAAATTTCTCTAAGGACTCTGACTTATACCTCATTAAGTAGACATAGCCATATCTACTTAAATCATCAGTAAAAGTAATGAAGTAAGAATATCCACCTCTAGATTCTACTAGAAATGGTCCACACACATCCGTGTGTACCAATCCTAGAAGCTCTGTGGCCCTTTCACCTTGTCCACCAAAAGGCGGCTTGGTCATTTTTCCTTGTAAACAAGCGTGACATCTATCAAGTGGTTTTAGCTTAGTAGAGTCTAAATAGCCATCTTGGCAGAGCTTTGTCAAACGCTTCACGTTCACATAACCAAGGCGGTGATGCCATAACTGGGTGATGTATGAGTCATGTGAGTTTGTTTCGTTATCGATTGCCAACACTTGGTTTTCGTAATTCAATACATACAAACCATTATTTAAATGTGCCATACCATAACATATGTTGTTCTTATAAAAGAGACAACCCTTATTTCCAAATTTTAAAACAAATCCATCCATATCCAAACAAGATACAGAAATTATGTTCTTGGTAACACTAGGCACATAATAATAGTTACGTAAAACCAAAATCATCCCAGTCGGAAATGAGAGGTGGTAGTCGCCAATAGCCAACGCCGCCAGCCTTGCGCCATTGGCAGCTCGAAGATCCACCTCTCCTCTGGAGATCTTTCTAAATCTACTTGGTTCCTGCATTTGAATACAGATGTGAGCCCCACAAGCTGTATCTAATAACCAATGTGTAGAAATAGAAAGATTGCACTCGATAACAAACGCACCTTTAGCATCCCCACACTTCTGGGTGCAGTTCCTCTTCCAGTGTCCCTACTTGCCACATGCAAAACACACTGCCTCCCGTTCCTTGCCCTGCCTCTGGATCTTCCCCTTCTTGGAGGGATGATGCTCAGGGGCTTCAGACCATTTATAAGTCTTTGGCCCCTTTTCCTTGTCCTTCCTTTTCTTGTTCACCATAAGGACCGTGAGTTTGTCATGCCCCATGTCCTTATCTACCTAGTGAATCAAGGTCAGAAGCTCCGATAGACTCTTCTCATTGCCGCTCATGTTATGTTGACAATGAAGCTAGAGAAGGTCTTGGGCAGTGATAATAGGATGAGATCTGTACGTAAATCATCTGGAAATTTAATCCCTAAGATGTCCAGGCGTTCAATGTAGCCAATAATCTTGAATACATGAGGCCCTGCTGGCGCAGACTCTCCATGATTCGTGGTAAACAAAGCATTGGAGATCTCATACCTCTCCTATCTCACCTTCTCTTGGTAGAGATATTTAAGGTGAGACATCATGCTATACGCATCCATGTTTTCATGTTTCTTCAAGAGATCATTAGACATGGCCGATAGCATGAAATACTGGACATCTGTGGCATCATCCATGTGTTTCATGTAGAGAGATAATTTCTCATCACTAGCCTCTTTCCCAGGCGCAACTGGAATAGGCTCTTCCAGCACATATAATTTCCTTTCATGGCGAAGGACGACGCGTAAATGCCTTTGCCACTCTTGGAAATTAGTGCTAATGAGAAGGTTTTATTTTTCGAGTATGGTGCACAATGATATGTTTGAAGTCATTTTCTTGCCATTTCTACAAATTAAGATGAGAAAAGGTTTAGTAATTTATTACAAAAATTGATACAAATAAATAAATTAATACTTATTAGTCTCCCACTATTTTATCAAAATCCAATAGCCCTCACCATTGACTTCAGAATATTCTGTTGCATGAATATTCTAGTGGAAAGGATCCATATTTCCCTTCGCATTACCCCAACTAGGGTTGGTCAAGAAACTTGAAGGGTTTTAGGTAGGCATTCCAAATGCCAACTGTATTAACTCGCAGCTCCTTGATCCGCTGAGTGGACTCCCCAATCCTGAAATCCTTTTTGGATTTCCTAAACCTTTGCCTCTTGGTCACACCAAGTCCTACTGTGGTAGTCAACCCTTGAAGAGAACCAAGTCAATTCAACCCAAAACCTTGAATTAGAATTCCCCGATAATTGAAAGCACCCCAACTAGGGTTGGTCAAGCACTTTGAACTATGGTTCGATTCTAACCAAGATTATGGAAGGCTATGCCGACTTAATATTTATTTTGAGGGATTTTATCCTTATACGTAAATTTCCATTTTATTATCTTTGATTAAATTCTTGTTAATATTAAGTGGGATATACTTAAGTGATTAACCATGTCTAAGATAATATTTACGTATAAGCCGGTTTTATTTTAGTTCCATCTTGCATGCTCGTTTAATTCATTAATTGTGTGATCGTGACAACACACCCACAATAAATAAACCATGCAACTGACAGAAATAAAATAAATGGTATTATCATGAGCTTTTCTATTGGTTAGTTTATCTAGCAGTTGGTAAACTAACCCAAGACCTAGGGGAGAAACATCTTAAACCTTTCGGGTTTGTGTTTACAGCTTTCCACCGGTCCACCTTTGTATCTCCTTGGATTGGTTTCACCTTGGCTCCTGACTTGAGCCGCCTCCACTAGCTTGGGAGCTCCATCCATTACATATGCATTTATCTCACATGCAGATGAGGGGAAAAAGGGTTTTTACATAAAAGAATCCTTGGGCGCGCAGGCCCTACATATTAATGAGGAGATGGCTCGCAGGCCAACAAATTCAATTTAAATAAATAAATTAAAAGAAACCATTCACATACAAAGGTCTCAGTCTAGCTCATGATCATCCATATATGCAACGATATTTACGCATAAATAAAACTAGAATTCAATTCTTTAATCGTTCTTGTTTAAGATAAATCACGCTCAAATCAATTAATTATCTTTAATTAATCAATCCTTTTATCTTAAATCCATTTTCTGAATTTCCTTGAGATTCTCATCCATCATAATTTTAAACAAATAAATTCATTTAAAATTATCCTTGTACGTAACTTGTACCTTGGAGGCAAACCGGTGAATTCCCATTTATTACGCAGATGTTAAATTAAACACATATATATAAAACACCTATCACGTGTTGTGCCTTAGCTTTACGCCTGCACTATGGTACACGTCTCAAGGGTTTGTATAATATAATAATAAATTTTAATAAATCTGCGTAATTTGGGTGAGTACACGGCGTGTAGTTCCGACTACACGGTGTGTACTTTTCTTCATCGTCCATCCGAAGTACACACCCGGGGACAGGGCATGTTAATGTACTTCAGAAATTTTCGGAGTACACGGTGCGTACAGTGGGACACACACCGTGTAGTTTCTGCGTTACACGGTTTCCAGCCGGGCAAGCCGTGTACAGAGTACACGACCCAACCCTAACCCGAAAGGACTACACTCCGTGTTCATTGGACCACACGGCGTGTATTCTGGAAACCGTGTGCCACCTGTTTCTGGTCAACACACGGTGTCTTAAATTCTTAGAAAGAATCCAATACACAGCCTGATTTGGCGGATCAGTCAATGCATTGAACCTAGACTACACGGCGTGTACTTCCGAATACACGTCGTGTATTCTGGTGTTATACGGCTAGAAACTATTGGCTCCTCCGGATGAGTTCCTCTATTTTATTTTAATCAAAATTAAAAGAAAAATTCGTTTTCGTGAGGTGAACGAGAAATGAGGGAGGAGGAATAGATCTCAATATTCATATTTCCAGAATGATTAAACTTGAATTGAAATAACTAAATTATTAAATGTATAAATTACCAACGAAAAACTAAATAATTATAATCAACGATATGACCCCCTCTGATACCACTTGTAGGTTCCGGGCGTAGCGGAAGCGCGTTGGTGGGTTTTCCCAACTTTAATTTTAATGTTAAACAACGTTCAATCCGAGATCCGTCACAATATAAATTGCCGAATCTTCGGAATAGAACGAAGAACGAAAAGAAAAGAAGAGTCCCGGAACCCTTGAGGAGGATCATCATATGTTGATTATAATTAATTTAATTAATGCATAATAATTACCTTGTTGGAATTCTTTCTTCGTTGATGTGTCTGGTCACGATTCGATGATCCGTCCCTGTGTCATAGAATCCAAGGGTAGGATTCCTCTAGCGGTGATCCACACGCGTGCCACGTATCTCCAGACATCGCTGAATGGGTCTCTGGGTGCTAGCGCGGAAGAACCTTCACTTGCGATGTCCGCCTTCGACCGCCTTGATCCGGTGGATGATCTTGCTCTCGTAACTTGAGGGCGTTCTTGGTGGAAAGGGAATTCTCTCTTGGCTTGAGAGTATTTCCAAATTCATTGTGCACAACAATGGCTCTTTAAAATGTTGGGGTTGCGAGGATATTTATAATTGGGTTTGAGGTTAATAGAGTTATGACAATAAATAAACACATTACGCATTTTATTTATTTCATTAATTCTTATTGAAAACCCCCATGTCTAATTATTAATTCCTTGACATGCTCCCACGCTGATTATAATAAATATCATTTAATAAAACAATATTAAATCCTCAAAATCCCAACTGAAAAAACTACACGGCGTGTAATAATTAATACACAGAGTTTACTTGATTTCCATAAAACTACACGGCATGTATATTTAATATACACGGCGTGTACTTTTATTTTCCATTTTTCTCCACCACATTTATTAGACCTTGAGTAATGACTATTTATTTCTTAAATAAATGTAACTGCATTACTCGCTAATAAATATATTATTTCATCCACAATATATTCTCTCGAATAACTAGTGTCAAAATAAATGCGATTAGACATCCTTAAATAATTATTAAACCATAGTCGAGAATAATATTTATTTAACTTGTTAAATTAATATTTAACTGAGATACGCGGACACACTTAGTGTGTGACCCTCTAGGCCTCTTTCTCAGTGGAATTAGGCTTAGCCTGCCTAAAGTCCAAGGTTAGCGTCTAGAAACACGCCAAGGCACCCATAGAGAAATAAGTTAATGTCGCAATGACGTGTCACCTCCTACGAACGCTTACCATGTAATATAATCCCTTTGTCTCGATATCTCCAATCAAGCGGGTTGCATGCTAGTTCCATCAACCCATGTTCTTGATTATTCTTTCTTTGAATTCCTGGAATTGAACTTTCCCATACCTTACCATGGCCATGGATTTATTTAGGCTATATCAATTCCATCAAAGGGCCTGAGATATCTACTTCCGTTATGGAACGGAAGGGGAAAATCCTTTCTCGCATTATCTATTAATGCGGTATTACTTGTGACGCACCCAACGTATCCTACCTCACTGCGAACAGTGTGTCGTCACAGTTTTCATCAATACATCTAAGTTCGTGAGTTGTAATACCCATTAATAATAATATTAATGTCTAAGGACCAATACACATGTCCGCAGATAGGAACATCCAATGACACTATGAAATGTGGATTTCCTACTAGCGGGTCTCGCTCTCATAATATCCTCTTGGATATTACCATGGGCGCACACCATGAGATGGTGCCTCAAAGTTTTATGAGTCCTCACCCCTAATGACCTGTATTATTTGTGTCCCTCAAATAATATCATCCGACCATAGAACATACATTCAAGAATAGTGTTATGGCACTTCCGGGTTCTCATCATAGCAGGGATCCGCTACGACCCTTTAATGCAACAGTTGTCCTTTGGAAATTATCACATGACATGTCATGTAGAAGAACAATCAAGATGTGATAAGGTTTTTATTTAATGAATAAAGTACAAAGTAGTTGGTTTTAGACCACCAACTCCAACAGAGGCCTCATGAGAGGAACTACCGACACACGATCTCGAGTTAGCTTTGATTGTTCACACATTGTGCTGTTGGAGACATTACTTTCTGGGAGAGATTTTTATGGTGTACAGGGACCACAAAAGCCTCAAGTATTTATTTACACATCATGATCTGAACCTAAGACAATGAAGGTGGGTTGATTGCCTATCGTATTTTGACTTTGAGCTTAACTATATGCCTAGAAAAGGAAATGTAGTGGTCGATGCACTAAGAAGGAGGACTCAGATATAGGCAGTGCAACATGCCATTGGTGAGTGGAAGCTTATGGTGTTGTTCTCTAAGATTCACTTAGAGGTTCATGTCGATCAGGGGAATACTTACCTTTATTATTTAGCTATTAACTCTACACTTCTGGATAGAGTGAGTATGAGGTATCTATCATACTCTGAAGGCCTAGTTCTATGGGAGAGTGTGGTAGGTGAGGACCCTCCTCCTGGATGGACCGTAGGCAATAATAAAATAACGCAAGTACATGGTCATGTGTGGGTCTCTTCAAATGTGCATGAGGATCTGTTGTGGGATTTTTATGCTTCATATTGGGAAATTCACCCAAGTGTCACCAAGATGTATTAGGATTTACATCGCCATTATTGGTGGTTGGGAATGAAAAGATATGTTTCTAGTTTGTTACGAGGTGTTCCATATGTCAGCAAGTGAAGACAGAAAAATAGTGAACATATTTTTTTTTATAGAATCTACCCATTATGGAGTGGAAAATGAATGAAATCATGATGGATTTTGTGACATGTTTACCAAGGTCACCTCAAGGTAATGATGCTACATGGGTTGTTGTTGACGGGTTCATGAAGGTTGATCATTTCATACTGATTAAGGAATCATTCAATGTTGATGAATTTTGGAGGTTGTATATCTATGAGATAGTACAACTACATGGGGTCCCATATTCTATCATTTAAGATAGGGATTCCTGTCTTACTTATTGATTCTAGAAAGGGCTATAGAGGTATTTGGTACTCAAGTGCTTCTAAGCACAACATACCACCGCCAGACAGATGGACAATGAGAGCGCACAATTCAAGTGCTTGAGGATATGTTGTGACCATGTGTCCTAGATTATGGGGGCTCTTGGGAGAGGTATATACCCTTGGTTGAGTTATACTACAATAATAGATTCCAGGATACTATTAAGATGGTTCCATGTGAGGCTTTGTACAACAGGCCAATCCGATCACCCCTATATTGGCTAGAGGTAGAAGAGATAGCTTTGTTGGGACCTCATCTTGTCTAGGAGACCACATAATAGGTTCAATTGATTCATAAGCATATGGATACTATGCAGTCTTATCATAAATAATACGCTGATTTCTACAGATGACCTATAGAGTTTGAGTCCAGGGATCAGGTTTTCCTATGTGTTTCATCGAGGCTAGGACATAAGAGGATTATGAGACAGGGTAAGATTTAATCGAGATACATTGGGTCATTCGAGATTCTGGAGGGAGTCGGGCCGGTAGCCTATTAGTTGCAGTTACCTCAGAGTTATCGAGCTATGAATAACATCTTCCATGTTTCTCATCTTCAACATTATTATTTAGATATGTATCATGCCTTTCATCCAGAGGAGGTTGAGTTATAGGTAGATACGTCCATTGAGGAGAATCTTATACAAATTGTAGATCATAGATTGAAGGTTATTTAAGGTTGGTCTGTTCCTTTAGTATGGGTGCTATGGAAGCATGACCGAGTGAAGGATGAGACCTAGGAGATGGAAGCTGATGTATGATCCCAATGACCAGAGTTTTCCCCAAATCATGCTTCACCACCCTTGGAAGGGAAATTCAGGGATGAATTTTTATAAGGGGGAAGTTTGTAAGAACCCAGTTCTTCTTTGAGGTATTAATCTATTTTTTTCTGTAAATTCTTAGTTTAATTGCTTAAATATGGCCTAAGTTTGATTCCTTTTGGGGTCATGGAGATATTTAGGGTGTCCAGGGTTGGTACAAAGCCTCGAACCCATGGTTTCAGTATTTTTATCCCAGATCATAGTTAGTGGAAACCATGTTGGGCAGGCCATATGGTTTGAATAAACCATGTGAGGCTGGAAAATGGGGGCATATAGGCCACATGGTTTGGGTAAACCATGTGAGAGGATCCGCAGGACCATGCGACAGGTCTGCAATTTTTAAAATAAATTGATAGAAGGTTTTAGCACAAATTTTACACCATTTATAAACCATGTGGGGTAATCGTGTGATTTGAACCATGCCTAAAGGAATCTATGCACAATTTCTTCATGGTTTATAAAATCATGTGGGTAAACCATGTGAGACATTCTATAATGGATTTTTAATAATTTTAAATTAAAATAAAAATCCTTTTTAAACCTAAATTGAGGTCCTTTTTCACCTGGACAAAAAAGGAGACTTTGAGAAGCTCTTCCCTTGGCCTATTCTTGGATTTCATATCCCTTCTCCATCCAGACTTCAATTCAAGTGTGGTTCATCTCCTTAGATCCGTAACGGTAAGACCTTAATTCATTTTTGATCTTATGTCATTCTTATGGCTATCAGCTGTTCTATTTGGATTTAGGATCATATGCCCTAATTTTCTATTATTCATATGTTCTTAAAATTTATTCCAAACCAAGATGAATCACAACTTTCTACTGGATGAGATATCTAGCATGAGCCTAAGGTAGGTGTTCATGTTCTTTTCTTTAAAAGTTTATCTATTTATATATGTCGTCATACCATGGTCCCATTTTTAGGGAATCACCTTAATTTGAAATTGAAACCTATTATTACCTGACATGTTATAGGTAATTTAATAGAATTGTTAATGCATGTTATAGGTTTTATACCTTGAATAAGGACCACCCCATGGGTGAGTTTCCTTGAATGGAACTTTTATAGATTTATGCATTGGATACCCTTGAGGTGTTCCTTTATCCCTTTCATGGGTTGTTAAAAATGGAATTTTCTAAAAATGTAATTTATTTTAAATGTAATTATAATGTCTTTAAATTGTAACTAAATTGGTTAAAGGATATGGGATGGTTTAATTTCTCCTTGAACCATGTATACCATTGCTTGTCTAAGCATATTTGTCTTGAATTTCCTTTCCCATGTGAGTAAATTGATTTAATTGGATTGAATTGCTCTAATTGTTGATTCTCCCATGTGAGTTATATAACGAATAGTCCATGTGATAGCTTTATATGATTGTTAGGATTTCTATATTAAAAATGTCCATGTGATTATTTTAATGGCCCTTGAATTACTGGACCATGTGAGTTATGTTGAGACCATGCTATGTAATGGATTGATTAAGCATGGGAAGCTCATTACCATAATATGCCCACATGAGTTAAATTATGTTAAATCAATGTATCAATTTTTTATGCATGTGATGCTTGTTATATGAAATATTCCTACATGATTAAATGAAAGGCCAGTACCTTGAGGTTGGTCCTTGACTGAGTCACCCATTTTAGGTGAGTTATATTGAATGCCATTGCTTTTTACCTTGGCATGTTTAATGAATTGTCTAAATGGAATTGAATTGGTTAAATGATAAATAGCCTTGGGTGATAAATGGAATCATATTAGAATGCCATGGACGGACTCATGTGACTAATGACCTTTATAACTTGAGTGATACATGGATTCACCTTAGAATTCCATGGAAGGACTCAATGATTATGTGATAATGTCATGAGTGATACATGGATCTCAATGGGAGATGCCATGGACGGACTCATTGAGACTCGAATTATATACCGAGTGATACTTGGAATCCAAATAGATTACCAAGGATGGACTCAAAGGGCATTGATTATATGTCATGAGTGATAATTGGGGATTCCTCAGAAGATCACAAAGGAAATACTCATATGAAATGAACTTTATACCACATCAAGAGTGATACATGGGTTCATGAGTGGTTCTACATGGATGGGATCGTAGGGTGTTGTTTGATTACACTTAGAGTGATAATTCAATTCTAACTTAGGGATGTTAAAGATAGACTCAGCTTCTATATGAATTAAAATAATGAAATGGATTGTATGACGCATCTACAAGCCAAAGAAAAATCTTGGAGTTGGTATTTACTTGTATTATTTAGATGACCTTCTAAGGCATCTGTTGTGCTTCCAACTACACAGGGGATTCCAAACTTGAGTCGAATATTGATACATATAAATTTCAATGTAATTGAAATGGTAAATGAATGTAAATGACTACCTGCACATAAAGGATATTTACTTTTGAGTTCTCTTTTTTTACCACTTTACTCATTGCACACTGCATACTATATATATTGACTGACTAATTGACACAGACCTTGTGTGGTTACCTATTGAGATTTAGTCTCACACCCTGTTTAAGTCATGTTTTTGGACCCAAATAGATTATATTATTGCAGGTTTCAAAAAGGGAAAACACCCTAATACAGGTACTTGATAAGTATGAGAGCATGAGACCAAGCTGAGGCTTGCAATGCTGCTGAGATTATTTTGTATTATTTTTTTTACTTTTGAGACATGTATTGTATATGTCTGTTGTGTACCTGTTTTGGTTGTTTTATTAGAAACATGTGACATGTATCATCATCATTTATGTGACATGACTTATGGTTTTGTTTATACTATCAGTATTTTGCTGTCTATTTCTGTTGTATGGTTTAATTCTTCCACTAATTGTATCTTCTATTGGTGTTCCTCTATGATACAATCTACTAATGGGGGAATAATATTCCCATAGACTCACCCAGGCCCTTACTGCTAGTTGAAAGCCTCTAGCATTTGGGGAGATTTTCTCGAGGCCATGTGATCCACCGGGATCAGGGCACCTTTTAGTGGAATCCAAGTCCAAGACATTACATCATGTAAGTAAATTTAAGTTCACATATATTAGTTTACACAACACTAGATCATCCATACACATGTACTTTGTCTCTTAGATAATGTTTAAGTATAATCCAAGACTTAGCCATTTCAACTCCAAACTCCAAACTCCATAACTCTTCACTTAAGCTTAGATTCCCATAAAGTTATCTAAGGGGCCCTTCAATCTCTTCAAAAATATTTTGGGAAATCATAAATACTTCTCAAATTCTTTATCTCCATTCCCAATAAATCTTTCAACGTATTAATACAACTTTTAGTATTCTCAAAAAACTTAAATTCCATTTTAATTTCACTATCCAAATTAACATTTATAAACCATCATTCAAGTGATATTTACACTAAAAATTAAAATCCATTATGCCCAATAAACACATGGATGTATTATCCATAACTTCAATACTCCATCTCTCTATTCATCTTGCTTTTAACACTGAAAATAAAAACTTCTTCAAGTTTTTCACCTAACCCGATCTTTAACATTATTCTAAATGTTGTAGAAAACACTTTTCTCTTAAATACATGTCTTTAAAATGATGAAAAACATAATAAATTGTCTAATAAAAGGGGATTATATATTAAAGTTTTCTAGTGATGTTGTTTAAGCAATAAAATGAATTCATTTTACCAACCAAGTATGGGAAGCTTGACTTCATGTATTGGGTGGATACTTTAATCCATCACCCATCTTCTCTACTTGTCTATTGACATGATCATTGCCAACCATTGAAAATGAATACAACCAAAAACAAATTTGAGAGCATTAATCTCCCATTTTGTGTTTTCTATCAATACTATTGAATTTATTCACTATCAATACATGTCAATAACAGTTCACTTTTACTCTCCCCCTTAATGAAAGTAAATACAAAGGAGGGAAAAGGATATCCTCTATATCTTTTTTATACATAAATGTAGGGGAAGGACTTCTCAACTCAAAAAAACACATTCTCTCATTTTTAGCCTTTTACTTCTATTTTCTCCCCCTTTCTTGAGGGATTAGATCCATTCCCTTTGAGAGAGGGATAAAACCACATGATTCTTAGATATTAGCCTTAACTAAGTCATCTCTAAGTATATATGTTATAAATTAGTGTAAAAAACAAGTGTTAGTTTACTGAAGTATCAAAGATATCTATTTTACATCTCTCAATGTGCTACCAAAAAATTTTCATGATAATTCAAGAACCTACACTCAAATTTACAAAACACATAAAAACTATAAAGTTAAAGTAAAATATACTTCCCCATTTTGTTATACAATAACCTCCTTGATGATTAAAAAAATCATAAAAAATAAAAGGGATAAGAGAGTGAGTATCATACCTCAAACTTTAGTATTTATTGGGGCTGTTTAGAATTCCAGATTTATATAAAATAAAATAATATCTGAAAAAATTTAATTCTTTGATAGTGACCTTTCAAGGGATGCACTTTACACTTCACCATGGCTGTATTTCTCTTAAAAAATTATTTCTAATCAATTTTTATACATGTTGATGTCTAATTCCAATTGAAATTTCAATACACCATGATAGATAGTTTTTTACCAGTATAGATAGTACAACCTTCAACAACATTCTTATTTCTTGATTCCCCTTAAATTTACTTTATTTCCAAGATGTAAAATCATAAAATTATTGGAAAAAGGTGTGTCTGCTTCAGTTCCTTATTTATAACAACATGGATAATATTTATTTCTCAACACATACATTTTATTCTTTGTAACTCCACTAATTTAAGAAAAATTCATGTTATAATTGCCCTTGATTTTCCACTTATAATTCATTTGGGGAAATATGGATTTATTCTTGTTTTTAGATTTATCTCTAGTTAGAATATTCTCTTTTACTTGGGAAAGTAAAGCACATTTGTTCTTTTCAATTCGTTCCATTCTCTTGGCATCTTCCAACTAGGACAACCAAATTCATAAACACACATTTTTAAATTTATCACCCTTCTTCTTCGGTGATGAATTATTATTAGTATCATCAGATATCAAACTTGAAATTATTAGTTCTTTTCCTTTTCTAATTTTAAGCTCTTTTTGATTAGAAAACCATTTTATTAATTTTTTTCAATGTATATAGTCTTGTTAAACCTTAAACGCATGATTTAATCATTCTTTGAGTTGATTTTATTGGGAAACAATTCAAACTCTTCATTGTATATGTATTCCACCATGATAATCTTATTTTTTCCTTTCCTTTATTGACTCTATTTTAACATTCCATCTTTCTCCCTTTAACATGAATATCCATGGACATTTTTTTATAGTCCATCGTGTCTCATTTCATACCATAATATAAGAATCTTATCCTTTTTTTGAAATCCTCTTCATCAATCTCTACTGAATTCTTAAGAGGAATCTTTTTAGCTTTATTCTTTAGAGATTTATCCCCTATGGAAGACTATATTTCAATTTTATTTTGTTTCATCTACTATTGTGGTCTCATAACATCAACATCATAAGGGTTTTTATTTGTTTATATATACTATCACTCTTCAATATAGTAACCTATTTTTTTAATAGTCACAAAAGTTATCAAAACACTCAAATCTATTTTTAAGAAATAGATTTCTCTTCATCTGTATTTTTTGTCACAGTAGGTTATAGTCTAACTTCATATTTTCTCCCCCTTTATTTAGGGATTTTTTAACTTGAATAAGTTTATATATTATTCCAAAAATATATGTCCATATGAACAAACCAATAACAACACTAAAAATGTCCCAAAAACCAAATTCTCTTGTTTGTAAACTCAATCTATCCAATTTGTTTTTCATGAGAACCTTACTATTTTGGGGTTGTTTCACCACTATTTTGGGATCTATTTGGGGGATAATATTTATAAAATTACTCAAAACTATAGTTTATGTTTTTGTGGGATTATAAGTATTCTTATCCTTCCAAATGTGTCTAAATTTTGACTTTAATCTTTCACTATTCATCAAGATATATTTTTTTCGAACTGATTTGTCAGGAGTTTGGGATACCTTACTCTAATCTTGAGGTGGATGTTTCTACAATAGATATAAAACTTAATTTAACAAAATCATATGTCCCTTTTGGAGATTTTTTTTTCATATACCTATGTGTCAACACTCTTTATTTCATAAGCTTTAGAAGTTCTAGGTTCTTTCACTTCCAGATTTTTCAACTTTGTCTCCAACTCCTGACACTTTAAAACAAGAGTATTTTTCTTAGTCACAAATGAGATCTGCATATCCCCACAAACTCTTCATATTTTGAAACTCCTATTAATTAATATTTCTACTTTCTTTCATCGTATGATCATTCTCCTTAATTATTTTATCCTTGAATACTAACTAGGATTCCTTGACTCCTATAATAACTTTATGTGATTCTTCAAATGTAGGGATCTTATCATCACTAATTTTTATCATCTTATATTTCTAATCAATGCAGAATTACAAGTTTCCTTCATCCATAGAAAATATTTCTTTACAAATCTATAGGGTTTTATCCTTTACTTTCTACTCTTTGATAAGAGTTTCATTTTTTAATACTATTCTGAAAATTCCTTTTTCATTGTTTTATCATTATTTATCAGTTGTAATTTTTCATTATCTAACTCCTAAATAAACCCAAATACATGAGAAAAAGATTTGGTAGTAACTTTATTCAATTATTCCCTAACCTCACAATATGGATTATTAGCGCGGCCTGCCTCTGGCCGCACGGTCCTCCCCTGACCAATTCCCCTGCTAGTGTCTCCCTCCCCAGCCTGCCGGAAGCCCCCTCCCCTTGAAGCGAGCTGACGACTCGACCGAATCTTCCTAGTTGCCCCGCACGAACCACGACCCCCTCCTGCGCTCCGGACACGGCGCCCCGTTTCCCCCTCTCTGTCTGCCGCTGCACCCCGGCCAGCCCGCTCGGACTCCCCTGCCTTCGCCCTCTTTCCTTGCACCAGCTCGCTCAGCAGCTCCCCCCCTTCCAGGTTTATTTTATTGTTTTTATATTATTATTATTAGCATCATTGTTGTATTTATTGTTATTATTATTATTATTATTATTTTTATTATTATTAGTGTTATTATTATTATTATTATTATTCTTATTATTATTATTGTTATTATTATTATTATTATTATTATTATTATTATTATTTTTATTATTATTATTAGTGTTATTATTATTATTATTATTATTATTATTATTATTCTTACTATTCTTATTATTATTATTGTTATTATTATTAGTGTTATTATTATTATTATTTTTATTATTATTGTTATTATTATTATTATTATTGTTATTATTATTATTTTTTTTTTTATAATTATTACTATTATTATCATTATTATTACTCTTGCTTTCGCCTTTGCTTTGTTAGGGGTTTTTATCAACTTATGTTTGGTTTTGGTAGGTTTAGGATTTTTAGGACCCGCACAGGGCGTTTCCGAGTGAGCGCCATCACCGCGCATTGTTTCTGAGGTTCCTTCATCACCGCGCTTTAGTTTCAAGGTGAGCGTTTCTTTCCGCCGCTTGGTTTCGCATGCTCTAGTGAGTTGTTGGATGTGTTTTGAGTCCTTGATATTTATTATGTAGGGATTTGGACTTTGACGCGCATTTTCGAACGTGCGTAGTTTCATCGCGTCGTGTATCCGAGGTAGGTTCCCTTTGCACTGATTTTAAAATTTAAGTTACATTATTTCCTTCTATTTATGCACCCTAATTGTTCAAAATAAATATTTTATTAATTTTAATAAATGTGAGATAATATATGATAATTTTTAATATAAGATAGTTAATTTTTAAATGATTATTTAGTTTAAAAAGAGCTGTTTATTTTATACATGACACATGAAATATCCTCTTGACGAGAGGACACCCAATAATGAAAGAATGCCCGTTTGGCTTTTAAACATAATTCACGGAATATAAAATAGAGTTCTGGTTTAATGATAAAATATTTCTTTTGATGCGTGTGGCTCGTTTGAGAAATTGCCCGGTTGGCTCATATAGTTTATTTGGAAAAAAATAAAATGGTTTGGTTTGGTTTTATAAAAAATGTTAGTAGCCTGCGAAGTGTTGTTTTGGGGGTTCTTTAAAAGGTTTTAAACTGGGTTTTTTCTTATAAAGAAGTTGTACTTTTTTTAGAGTAGTGATTGTGAAATGTATTTAATGCCCGTTTGGCACTTTATGGAAAGCGATGAAAATGTTTTGATAAAAACCCTCTTAGGACAACTCTCATGCCTTGGTTGCAATTGATTGTTTGGGAGGCCGTGCTTAGAGGCTCCCTGGTACTTGAGTAGTTAAAGGCAAGAGGTTGTCCCATGGAGTGGCTCGAGGTGATTCCTGTTGTGCTTTATATATAGATATGTCTGATTGGATGCTCGGTTGGCATCGCTTGGATCAACCCCTTTTTAAACACTTGAGACATGGGAATATGGCATATTGAGAGAATATTCTAAGAATGATTGCTGCACTGGTAGGTTATGGTTCTGACCAGTGGCCTATAATAGGTGGATATATTGGGTTTATTACTATGGGATTTTCCCTCGACCTGCCTGAGAGAGGATGGTTGAGCGTATTGTGCATTTTGATTTCATCGTGACATGTCGATAAGGATGATTTCTCATGTATTGGTGTCTTCTAGTTTATTCTCGATCTCCTAGGTTCACCCATGTTTATTCATCTTTTGTTGCTTGTAGTAGTGATTATGATGCTCATATGTATACCTACATTGCCCTTGCTGTGTGTTTTACTTTGTGCATTTCTGGTGTATTGTTTTCCTTGGAAAGTGGTAAATTGATTTTGATTAGGTTTCTAAAAATGGTTTTCAAATTAAAGTTTATAATCCTCTTTGTACAAATTTGAAAAATATAAACATCACTTTCCCTTTCTAAAAATCTATTGACACTAATGAAATGAACCCAACTTTGGAAATGGTTAAGGGAAATGGTTCGTACTTTGTTTTTAAGTAAAATAATTAGAAAAACATACTTTTATAAATTTTAGTTCAAACTTGAAATGATGTTTCTTTTATTTTAAAGGTAGTGCATTGGGAATAGATATTGGGCTAGCCTACTGAGTTTTAATACTCACGCCTATAGATCCTTTCTATTTTTAGTGTTTTTGTAGGCTATAGCTTGAGTGCGCTCACCTAGGGCGACGCTTGATCATTGAATCGGAGAGCGACCCATGAGGTCGCACGGAGTTAGTTCGGACGTCGTGTTTGGTCAGTTTTATTTTTCTTATATTCCGGTTTAGTAACTTTATTTGGTTTATTTATTCTGTGCTGCTCTGTATTATTACTGCTGTTTTATTTATTTATATTGGGCAAAATCGTTCCCACAACCTCTGTTGATGCCCTGGTGCTTGTCACCAGCCCGGGAGGATCGGGAATGCCTCTCGGGCCATGTCGCGGACCAGCTCGGGTGACCGGTTCAGGGTTGACCCGGGTTGGTTCGTGACAAAATGGTATTAGAGGAGGTCAGCTCTTAGCAGACCTCACTTTTCAGAGTGCCCTTTATTATTTGGGATGTTGAGGTAGATGGAGTAGGATTGTCGGGACTTGAGGGGTAGGTGCGAGAAGAGCGTCACGAAATCTTTCCCGTATTGATCCTCAGGTTTCCATGGGAAGTCCAGTTTAATTTGTTTATTTGGGTTTTTATGGAAAGGTTTTGTGATTGGGATACGACAAAGGGAGTTTGGGCCACTAGTCCTCCTAACCCGCACGACCTGGCAAGCCATGCAGAGCTAGGGGCATGGTCCATGAAGGCTCTCTATGTCAGTGACGTGTTTGGCATATAGCCGCCAACCATATGGTCAAGTCACCCATTGACACTAATCCCCTGTTTGAGTTGTTTTGGGTTTCTTTTGATTTCTGGAAGTGGTTTAAAAAAAATGTTGGTTTTGAAAAAGAAAAAAAATGGTTGTTTGAAATGACATGTTTAATTTGTAGATTGTTTTAAAAGAAGTGGTATGAATGAATTGTTTTTGGAAAATGAAGTTGCTTTGTTTTGACCTTAGTGTTCCAATGAGTGCTCACATGCATTGTGGTATGTTGGAAATGTGGATGGATTTCTGGTACGGTGGATGGATCCCCGGGGGGCACAAATACATGCATGTGAGTGAGACTCAAAGGGATACCAATGCCTAGGGTTTAACCCACTAAGCTTGTTTTAAATTAAAGATGTTTTCAAAGAGAAAAGTTTTGATGTTATGATAACTTACTTCCTTGTGTTTTGAACTTATCACCTATGCAGTGTTTCATTTTGAGGTTTTTATTCACTCATTGAGTTGGCCTTGATTGGGGTTTTTACTTTTCCTTGTCCAACGATTATCCTTTTGAAGCTTCGATGGGTGATCGTAGTACGGTTGATCAACCTAAGGATTTTATGCTTGAGTTTCGGAAGTTGGATCCACCTATATTTTATGGTCAAGCAGAAACTTTCATGGAAGAGGAGTGTATGCGGAAGATTGAAAGGGACTTTAGCCTCATTGAGTTGCCCGAGTCGTTGAAGGTCAAGTTTGCGACCTTCATGCTTGAAGGTTCACCATGGATGTGGTGGAAGTCGGTGTCTCAGAACAAGCCCCGTCAAGATATTACTTGGGAGTTCTTGAAGGCTTTGTTCATTCGCCAATATTTATCTAAGGAAGAAAGGGAGAGAAAGGGGATGAAGATGTGTTGTCTGAAGTAGGGCGACGGATCCGTGTTAGAATATTTCCATCGCTTTGTGGAGCTAGTCCCTTATGATTCCGAGTATGCCACGAATGACCCCATGAAGGCTCGACGCTTCGAGGCGGGTATCCACCCTGATCTACAGTCTAAGGTGTCAGAGTCCAACCTAAATTATTTTGTTGATGTGGAAAGACAAGATTTTCATGTCGAAGCCATGATGGCAGGAGTGCTCGATGTAGTCCTCCCTCCTTCGATCCCTATGAGAAGTGGTGAAGATTCTGGAAAGGAAATGAGTAAGCAAATGGAAGTGGATGGATCAGGTCGTGGAATCAAGAGGCCTCGGGATCTTTCATCAACCTCTTCGGAGAGAGATATTATTGTGTGTTATCGGTGTGGCAAGAGGGGTCACAAGAAGTCTTCGTTCCCAAGCGCTCCAAATCCCTACCAGGAATGTGGACGCCTAGGTCACTTGCGATGATTTTGTCGGGGCGTTGCAAGAAAGCGTCGCAGAGGAAGTTCTCGGAAGTAATGTGTTGTTGGGTCTTTGTTCAAAGTTTCTGGTGTAAGTTTCCTTTCAGTTTAAGGGATCTTTTATTGTTGTATTTGTACTGATGATGTTTTGGGTTTGAAATGTATGGTAATGTCATGGGTCTTTTGACGAACTCTGGCTTTCAATGCTGGTATGTTTTTAAATTTTAAAATCTTGTCCTTTCTTTTGTCAAATCAAAAGATGTATGTTTCTCATTGGGATTATCAGAAATTGACTGCGAGGCAGAAGATGCTTCATCCATCAGAGCTCCAGCCAAAAGGCCTCAGAGTGAAGCCAGCGTGTGGTCAGGAACTCCCGCAGGGGAAATTTTCAGGAGTCTGGTTAAAGTTGCGTCTCTACTATGTGGTGAAACAGTTTTGGTGTTTCTGATCTGGATTCTTTGTCGTTGTAACTCTCTTCTTGTTGTAAAAGAGGTGTGGTAGACTTGTACCTCATGCAATTTCAGTAATGGTGCATTTTTGGGATTTTAGTCGAAGATTAGTGGCCTTGTATGGACCACCGATATAAATCGGCTACAGCTTTGGTTTGTTTCCATCCCGAAGTGGTGAGCCGTGAATAATTGTCTGTCGTAGTTTCATTGATCCAATCCTTGGGCCCTCCCTCCCCGCCTGTGGGGTTAGGTTTTATAGTTCGTATGGAGTTTCGATTCATTTCTTATCCCATTTGTATGAGAGTGAATGTTTTAAATGTTCTTACTGTGCTCTTTCTAGCTTGGGTAAGGCCTGATGCAGGTCTAAATTGGGTTTCTAGTTGGGTGCTAGTAGGTTAGTTCTTTATGGTGGGGAGACCCACCATGAGTCTTTTTGAGTTTTCTTTTAAGTTGTTATCAGGTGCTAGTGGAGTCCTTATGGTGGGGAGTCCATTCAGGTCTCCCCTCTACTGTTGGTCTGTTTCGGGAAATGAGGTTGAGTCCCGTAGATGGTTGATGAAATGTCCTTTGGTTAAGAGTTTGGATCTTGTTAATGTAGAATCCTTAGGCGTCGATCGATCGGCTGGATAGTGTTGTGGCTTTCCAGGGACGAAAAGCGTTATGGTGGGGGGAATTGTCACACCCCGACCCATGCGTTTATTTTATTTTATGATTTCTTTGATTTTAATTTTTTTGCTGGGGTTTGAGGTAAGTCCCGGACTAAATTTCTGAGTCTTTGATAAAAAACGCACATTTGGGTTCGACAACGTTGGACATGCGGGCGGAGCGCGACGCCGTGCGGCTTCGCCCATGCAATTACTTGGCCTTTCATTAATTTTAATATTATTAAAGATGATATGAATTCATTTATTATTTTTATTTTATTATTAGTAGTTACTTTTGTTATTATTATTATTAAAGTTTGACACAAATTTCTATTACATAAGTTTTATTAATATTATTGTTATTAATGAGGTTTATAATAATGATTATTGTTATTAATAATAGTACTAAATTTTTATTATTACAATTAGAATTTATTGAGGTTTTTATGGAGGTATATTAATAGATTAATGCTTTATTTATTTATTTATTCATTATTATTATTTTTCTTTTATTTTCATTTATGTTTCTTTTTTTTCCTTCTATTATCTTTCCCCCTAACCCTAGCGGCCCACCCTTTTTATTCTTTTTCTTCTCCCCCGCAGGAGACGCCAGCCCCTTCTTCTTCTCCCCCGCTAGCCGCCTCACCTCCTTTATCTCTCTCTCTCACGCGACTCCCCTCCGCCTACTGATTCCGCGTCCCACCTCCGCCGGTGAAGACGCCGTCTCTCCTACCCTACATCGCCCTCCCTGCTGGCCGCATCCCCTCCCCTCAGCTTTAGCCTCCTCCCACAACACCCACCGGCATCCCGGCCAGCACCCCGACGCCTCTATCCCCCTCCTGCATGCTGCATCCAACTCACACCCCCCTCTGCACATGGTCCCCTGGCTGCCTCCTCAATCGTGGTAGCAGCCTTCTTCCAGCAGCGCATCCCTCCTGCTTATCTGCTCCTTTTCTACCTCCTCAGTGCGTAAGCCACTGCTGGTGCCCCTTAAAGCAGTGCGCCTCCCCGTCCCGGCTTCCCCTTTTTCCCGGCACTCCCTCCCCATCGTCCCCTTCTCCCTCCTCCTATCCAGCGGCGGAGCCCCTCACACCCGGCTCCCTTGCTGTCGGCGCACAACCCCTTGGCTCGGCGCATCACACCAGCAGCGCGGCCTGCCTCTGGCCGCGCGGTCCTCCCCTGACCAACGCCCCTGCCAGCGTCTCCCTCCCCAGCCTGCCGGAAGCCCCCTGCCCCTTGAAGAGAGCCGACGGCTCGGCCGGCTCTTCCTAGTTGCCCCACACGAACCACGACCCCCTCCTGCGCTCCGGACACGGCGCCCCGTTTCCCCCTCTCTGTCCGCCACTGCACCCCTGCCAGGCCACTCGGACTCCCCTGCCTTCACCCTCCTTCCTTGCACCAGCTCGCTCAGCAGCCCCCCCTTCCAGGTTTCTTTTATTGTTTTTTTTATATTATTATTATTAGCATCATTGTTGTATTTATTGTTATTATTATTATTATTGTTATTAGTGTTATTATTATTATTATTATTATTGTTATTATTATTATTATTATTATTATTATTATTATTATTTTTATTATTATTAGTGTTATTATTATTATTATTATTATTATTATTATTTTTATTATTATTATTATTTTTATTATTATTATTATTCTTACTATTCTTATTCTTATTATTGTTACTATTATTATTATTATTATTGTTATTATTATTAGTGTTATTATTATTATTATTTTTATTATTATTGTTATTATTATTGTTATTATTATTATTATTATTGTTGTTATAATTATTACTATTATTATCATTATTATTACTCTTGCTTTTTCCTTTGCTTTGTTAGGGGTTTTTATCAACTTATGTTTGTTTTTGGTAGGTTTAGGATTTTTAGGACCTGCGCAGGGCGTTTCCGAGTGAGCGCCATCGCCGCGCCTTGTTTCTGAGGTTCCGTCGTCGCCGCGCTTTAGTTTCAAGGTGAGCGTTTCTTCCCGCCGCTTGGTTTCGCATGCTCTAGTGAGTTTTTGGATGTGTTTTGAGTCCTTGATATTTATTATATAGGGCTTTGGACTTTGCCACGCATTTTTGAACGTTCGTAGTTTCATCGCGTCGTGTATCCGAGGTAGGTTCCCTTTGCACTGCTTTTAAAATTTAAGTTACATTATTTCCTTCTATTTGCGAACCCTAATTGTTCAAAATAAATATTTTATTAATTTTAATAAATGTGAGATAATATACGATAATTTTTAATATAAGACAGTTAATTTTTAAATGATTATTTAGTGTAAAAAGAGCCGTTTATTTTATACACGACATATGAAATATCCTCTTGACGAGCAGACAACCAATAATGAAAGAATTCCCATTTGGATTTTAAACATAATTCACGGAATATAAAATATAGTTCTGGTTTAATGATAAAAGATTTCTTTTGAAGCGTGAACAAGTACCTTGGCTCGTTTGAGAAATTTCCCGGTTGGCTCATATAGTTTATTTGGAAAAAAATAAAATGGTTTGGTTTGGTTTTATAAAAAATGTTGGTAGCCTGCGAAGTGTTGTTTTGGGGGTTCTTTAAATGGTTTTAAACTGGGTTTTGTCTTATAAAGAAGTTGTACTTTTTTTAGAGTAGCGATTGTGAAATGTATTTAATGCCCGTTTGTCACTTTATGGAAAGCGATGAAAATGTTTTGATAAAAACCCTCTTAGGACAACTCTCATGCCTTGGTTGCAATTGATTGTTTGGGAGGCCACACTTAGAGGCTCCCAGGTACTTGAGTAGTTAAAGGGAAGAGGTTGTCCCATGGAGTGGCTCGGGGTGATGCCTGTTGTGCTTTATATATAGATATGTATGATTGGATGCTCGATTGGCATCGGTTGGCTCACCCCTTTTTAAACTCTTGAGACATGGGAATCTGGCATATTGAGAGAATATTCTAAGAATGATTGCTGCACTGGTAGGTTATAGTTTTGACCAGTGGCCCATAGTAGGTGGATATATTGAGTTTATTACTATGGGATTTGCCCTCGACCTGCCTGAGAGAGGTTGGTTGAGCATATTGTGCATTTTGATTTCATCGTGACATGTCGATAAGGATGATTTGTCATGTATTGGTGTCTTCTAGTTTATTCTCGATCTCCTAGGTTCACCCTTGTCTATTCATCTTTTGTTGCTTGCAGTAGTGATTATGATGCTCATATGTATACCTATATTGCCCTTGCGGTGTGTTTTACTTTGTGCATTTCTGGTGTATTGTTTTCCATGGAAAGTGGTAAATTGATTTTGAATAGGTTTCTAAAAATGGTTTTCAAATGAAAGTGTATAATCCTCTTTGTACAAATTTGGAAAATATAAACATCACTTTCCCTTTCTAAAAAGCCATTGACACTAATGAAATGAACCCAAATTTGGAAATGGTTAAGGGCAATGGTTCGTACTTTGTTTTTAAGTAAAATAATTAGAAAAACATACTTTTATAAATTGTAGTTCAAAATTGAAATGATGTTTCTTTTATTTTAAAGGTAGTGCATTGGGAATAGATATTGGGCTAGCCTACTGAGTTTTAATACTCACGCCTATATCTCTTTTTTGTTTTTAGTGTTTGTGCATGCTATAGCTTGAGTGCGCTCGCCTAGGGCGACACTTGATCGTTGAATCGGAGAGCGACCCATGGGGTCACATGGAGTTAGTTTGGACGTCGTGTTTGGTCAATTTTATTTTTATTCTATTCCTGTTTAGTAACTTTATTTGGTTTATTTATTCTGCACTGCTCTGTATTATTACTGATGTTTTATTTATTTATATTGGGCGAAATCATTCCCACAACCTCTGTTGATTCCCTGGCGCTTGTCGCCAGCCCGGGAGAATCGGGAATGCCTCTCAGGCCATGTCGCGGACCAGCTCGGGTGACCGGTTCAGGGTTGACCCGGGTTGGTTTGTGACAGAGGTCTTCAAATCCAAAAATCTCTGATGATTTAAAATATCATCAGTTCAAAAAAACATAAGGTATTAGGATAACACATTTTTTATTTTAAGATCCTTTTCCTAAAGTTTAATAATTAAATTTTTCAAAGAATAGGAAAAAGAAATACTTGACAAGTAGAGTTCCATGCTTGAGCTAATTTCTACCACAAACTCATATTTCACTCCAAAAGATAATAGAATTCAAAAATATTCTATTTATCATAATCATATAGGGTTAAAAAAAAGAATTTATAATTCATCTATCAGACCATTTAAAAAAACACTACATTAGAAACTAGGACATCACGTAGGACAGTGGTAGGCGATGCACCCTTGTCGCCCTTCAGTTACAGGTTCAAGTCTCGCGGACTTGCCAGATGTGATGGGTTGTCGCCCGAAATCCGGGTTTTTATTTTTATAACAATCCAAAAATAATCTTCAGAAATTTTTTCACCTTAAACAATAGTATCCAATATCCAACTTAATTCATTCCAACATTTAGAATTATCCAAAATACTTCTGCTAAACTCACAGTCCAAAATTTATAAGGAAGGTAAACATATTGCAGATCTCTTTATCCATGTAATAACATGTGAATATCTTCATCATGTATTCTCTTAAAACATGGTAACCCCTTGAATTACCATAAACACTTATTTATTATATTCATGCTCCCTTATTCCTTATAGAATACTGGATATACTCCTTAAATCTATAAATTTTGTAAACTCCAACAATGATGGAATATAAAAATCATTAATTAGTTTCAAGGTAGTTAAGAATATCCAATATAATTTATCCAAATCAATTATATCTTATTCCAAAATCACTACCTCAGTATCAGAACCATATTAAGGTTTATCTTTTTCTCAACCATATATTTTCCAAAAAGTTTAACCAGCTATTGAGTCACTTTTCTTGGTACCACACAATATCAAATCCTTAATGAAATAGTATTGCAGTAGAATCCTTATATACTCTATAATTATTATAACTTGTACATCATTAATACAATACTCAAATGACATAATTCTTTACTAACAACTTAAGAACACTAATCATTCCTATTCATCTGCGGTAGTATCATAGCTTGATTATTATCCAATAGTATCATTTGGGGTATTCTCTGATTATTGATTCACATAGTGTCCCAACTCCTTGCAGATGAAACATTGTACATTTTAAACATTTTTTTACCCTTTCAATCATGAACTTGGTGTCCTTTTTCTCCACACTTATAAGAAACTCCCATTCCTTTCAAGCATTGACCAAGTTGATTCTTTCCACATTTATCACATGTGGGAAAACCCTTCTTTCCATTATTCCCTTTATCTATATTTCTCTCTTCCATCCTCTTCTTATATGGATTCCCTTCAAATCCATAGGACTTAGAGAATTCTTTACTTATCTTATTAACACATGATACTATTTCCTCATATGATGAGAATACATGGGAGGCTATTTACCTTTGAAATGTTGGCTTAAGAATATAAAATATATGATCCTTCTTACTCTTTGGATCATGCGTATTGATGAAGTTCTCATTCCTTCTACTGGGTACCATTTCTAAATGACTAAATACAATAGTTTAGATCATATCATAATGTATAATCTAAAAACTAGAAAAATTTTCAACATTAATTGAATATTTTTACACATCTAGCCTCATAATAATAAAAATGGTTTCTTTGCTGACATATTTAATGATTCACCCAATTTGTGTATACATTTTCATATATATTATTGAAAATAAAAACATGTTTTCACTAAATATCTGTTGTTTCATGAACATATTCTTTGATTTTTGTGATTCTGTTTATTTTCAGAAGATTTCTAGCCAAAACACACAAATCGAGAGAAGTTTGTGAAAATTTTCAAACTACACAGTGTGTACTTTACTGCACGCCGTGTACATTCAGACGGGGACACAGATCAAAAGGGGGAGTACACGCCCAAGTTACCAGCCAAAGACTACACGCCGTGTGGATTACTAATACACACCATGTACCTGCTTCTATATGTGGTTGGTGTTGCTTTCTAGGGACTATACGCTGTGTGTGGCAGTGCTACACGCCGTGTACTTGCCACCAACCGGCCGCCAATGCCATGTGAGTGAAAGACGACATGAATAGCCACCTACCAAAGAAAAACCACAGCAAAAGCGAGTTGACAAGACTACACGACATGTACTTTTATACACACCGTGTACTTAAGTTTTCTATAAATAGCGGCCTTGGCCTTCGGACCAGAGAGGGAGAACACTTGAAGAGAGGGGAACTTCTGTTGCCATATTCTCGAGCCACCGTTGTGCCATTACTCCGCCATTCCACCGTCCACCACCTCTCCTCGAAGCGTATCCAATGATCACATCAGGTATCGAAGGTGTTATTTTCATTATGTCCTATATGTGTGACTAAACACCCCTTGTGTTGGGGCTGTGGATGATGAAGAGTTTTTGTATGTTGGATTGATTTATACGGTTGTGTTTGTTCTTTTAAATTCTTCTGATTCTTCTTTGACCACTACTGTTTACCCCTGAGAAATCTGATCTAGAGCAAGGGAAGAATTCTCTGGGACTTCAAAGAAGAATCACGGTGAATGCTTTCATGATCATTGAAAGGATTCATCGAATCAAAAATGGACTAAACTAAAAGTAAGAATTGTGAAACACTGACTACCATACCAAGGAGTCAAATTTCTTTAATTCCAAGACAAAATCAACCGGACCAAGGGAATCTTGTCATTAATAAGATCCAGAATGTTGAATTATCATGAACAAAACAACCATATAAGAAATATGTATTAAATCTCCATAATCACCATAGACCCAACACGCTCTTTTTCCCGCTAAATACATAAAAAATTCACTTGTTTTTTTCTTTTATATTGTTAAATATTATTTCAAGTAAACAAAACAGCTTCAATAATCCCAAACAAGAAAATCCACTCTAAATTCAGCATAACTCACTGAATTAATTATAAATTCAACTGAATTCACGCACTTACCAAGTTCCCTATGGATCGACCCTTCACTTGCACTATAATAAGTTTAAGAGTGGGTAATATCAATTTGGGACACCAATAACATAACTTCGGTAAAACGACAGACCAAATTTTTGCGCCATTGCTGGGGAACATTAACAGTTCAAGTGCTAAATTTAGTTGTGTTAGTAATTAATTAGATGAAAAAAATCCTAAATATCTCTTTCCTAAACCCATTTCTATTTATTTTTCTTTTCCCTTTTACGCCTGGGTTTTGTTTTGTGTATGTGTCAAATCACTTGTGCATGAACCAATGCCTCAAGCGGTCCAGGAGCACTGAGTCATCAGATATTCTTCCGATTGACCCGAATATCAAACGAACCTTGTTGTGACGTCAACGTGCACTGGTAGAGATGCACAGACAAAAATCATTACCTATGGCGAACAAGGAAGAGGGAGAACCAGCCACTGAAGCTGTAGTTGGACAACCATTCCAGGACTAGCAACCTCCTGCTGCTGGTATACCAGAGCAGGCCCAACCTGGAGGTTTCATGGAGTTCCTCCCGAGGGACTACTAGCAACTACCACAGCAACCACTTATGCAGTACGGCCAGCCCCAGCAGCAGTGACAACTCTTTCAATAGCCCTACTTCACCCCTCAGGAGCAGCAGTACATGCCGCCTCCACTCCCTCAACAGCCACCTCCATGACGTACTCTTATGGAGTACAACCTTCCATCGATCCAAAGAGCTGATACGGGCATCGTCCGTCCTCCAGTACATGACCATCACTTCGAGATCAAGCCTACTATCATGCAGCTGATCCAGAACACCGTTCAGTTCGGCGGCCTGCCCAGTGAAGACCCGAATGACCATCTCTCCAATTTTCTGGAGATCTACGATACATTCCGTTACCATGGCGTGTCTGAGGACTCCATTCGTCTTCACCTATTCCCATTATCTCTACGGGACAAGGTGAAAGACTGGATCAAAGGGTTTCCGCAATGATCCATCCTCACCTGAGAGGAGTTGGATCAGGCATTCCTGTCCAAATACTTCCCACGTTAAAAAATGGTGACCTTGTGGAATGAAATCCACAACTTCCAGCAGCATGACTCCGAATCAGTGTACGAATCATGGGAACATTTCAAGGAGATGTTACGCAAATTCCCACACCACGGACTTCCACTCTGGATGCAAGTCCAAACCTTTTACGGAGGACTAACAACAAATACAAAGTCTGTGGTGGATGCAGCTGCTAGAGGTATGGTAATGAGAAAGTCCCCCGAAGAACTTTTCAAACTGATGGAAGATATGTCTGCCAACAGTTTCCAGTGTCATTCCGAGCAGGGGACCAAAAAACGAGGTATGCATAGTATTGATGGTACCACCATGATTACTGCCTAGTTGGATGTAGTTTCCAAAAAGATTGATACACTGAATCTCAAGGGCGTATCTCAAGTCCATGCGGTGAACCATCCAGCATGCGATGAATGTGGTAACAACCACATCCTGGGAAATTGCCCGGGACCTTCAGTCGACCCTTCGACAAGAGAGGTGAGCTATATTTCTCAAAACAAAGGGTCGAACCAGTATCCACAGTACTAGAACCCGGCATGGCGAGATAATCAGAACATAGGCTCGGGCCAACAACAACAGAATCCTCCACCCCAGCGACCGCCCGACTACAGTCAGACAGAATATCAGAACCCATACTCAAGGAAACAACAGAACTAGTAGGGCTTCTACCATCAGCAAGGGTATAAAAACCCTCGCTCGCAGCATCCAAGGTAGCAACCACCTCCACCAGCTGCACAACCACCTCAGCAAGAGAATACCTCAAGGTTAGAGGATCTTCTGACGAAATTCATGTCAACTACTGAGACCAGATTTCAGAATCAAGAGGCTTCTATTCGAGGCCTCAAAAACCAAATCGGTCAGTTAACAAACCAGCACTCAAGGAAACAACCTGGTACACTACCAGGAAACACCGAGAAGAACCCATGGGAGGAGGCTCATGCCATCACTTTACGAAGTGGAAATAATATTCATCATAAGGAACCATCACATTCAACTGCAACTATAATCCCTGCTGACAACAAAGGTATAGTTTTAGACCCCTCTTCATATAAAAATCCATCACCGGAGGCTCAACCAGGCAAAGGAAATGAGGTCGTCAAACCATTCGAGCCTGGATTACCTTTTCTAGAAAGGATGAAGCAAAGGAAGCTGGATCACTATTTTGGAAAATTTATGGAAGTATTCAGAAAGCTACACATCAACATCCCATTTGTAGAGGCTCTGAATCAAATGCCCACATATGTAAAATTCATGAAGGAAATCCTCTCGAATAAGAGGAAGATGGAGGATTTGGGCACTATAGCACTGACAAAGGAGTGGTCCGCAGTCATACAACATTCCATTCCTCCAAAACTCCAAGATCCATGTAGCTTTACTATCCCTTGTACAATTGGACCCTATGAATTTGGAAAATCTCTATGCGACTTAGGATCCAATGTAAACCTCATGCCATTAGGAGTTTTCCAAAAGCTCGGACTCCATGATCTGAAGCCTACCTGAGTCGCCCTTCAACTTGCTGACAGATCCATTAAATATCCAAAGGGGCTACTGGAGGATGTGCTCGTGAAGGTGGGATGATTGATCCTCTCTGTATATTTTATTATCCTAGACATGGAGGTGGATCAGAAGGCACCTATTATATTGGGAAGACCTTTCCTGACCATAAGGAAAGTCTTGATCGACGTGCACCAGGGGAGTTGATTTTCTGGTAGGGGATGAAAGAGTCTCTTATAGTTTTCTAAAGGCTGTCAAAAAAGCATCATTACTCGAACATGAGGGCTACTACGCCGTGACAACCATGGATGAAAAAATGAGCAGACAAGAAGATGATCTGGTATGTTATTCCATTTCAGATGATATGATTTTTCCAAACATGCCCACTAATGAAGCGCCAGATGACCTGAAATTCATTAAAGGCCAGGGCAGCCACTATTGGCAACGAGCTATCATTCCTGACACCCTAGAGAGGGAAGAAGTACAACCACTGGTACCTTTTGTTCTCAAGGCACCTGAACTAGAACTGAAGCCTCTCCCACCTTCCTTAAAGTATAGGTATTGGGGAGATCATCATACTTTGCCCATTATACTTAGTGTAGCACTATCACAGGAATAAAAGGATGCACTTCTTCAAGTTTTGAAGCGGAGAAAGTAGGAAATTGGATGGACTGTTGCAGATTTGAAGGGTATCAGCCCTACCATTTTTATCCACAAGGTTCTACTCAAAGAAGGAGCAAAGCCGTCTAGACAACCCCAGTAGCGTCTGAACCCTCCCATGAAGGAAGTCGTAAAGAAGGAGGTAATCAAGATTTTAGATGTAGGCTTCATTTACCCTATATCAGATAGCCCGTGGTTGAGTCCCCTGCAAGTGGTCCCTAAGAAGGGAGGCATCACTGTGGTATCAAACAAAAAGAACGAGCTCATCCCCACTCGCACAGTCAAGGGCTGGAGAGTCTGTGTAGATTACAGGAAGCTGAACGACACCACAAGGAAAGATCATTTTCCCCTTCCCTTCATGGATCAAATGCTAGAAAGGCTAGCAGGGAATGAATATTAATGCTTCTTTGATGGCTACTCAGGCTATAATCAGATCTCCATTTCCCCAGAAGATCAGGAGAAGAGCACCTTCACTTGCCCATTCGGTACGTTTTCCTACCGCAGGATGTCTTTCGGTATGTGCAATGCTCCCGACACATTTCAGCGATGAATGTTGTATATTTTTCACGACATGGTGGAAAAAATCCTGGAGGTCTTCATGGATGATTTTTCCATTTACGGGAATTCATTTACCACCTGTTTGCGGCACCTGGAGCTGGTAATGGAGCAATGCAAAAACACTAACCTAGTTTTGAACTGGGAAAAGTATCATTTTATGGTGCAAAGTGGCATAGTCCTTGACCACATAATTTTAAAAAAGGGGATAGAGGTGGATCTAGCAAAAATAGAAGTCATTTCATGACTTCCCATTCCGAATTATGTTAGATCCATCCACAACTTCCTGGGACATGTAGGTTTTTATCGGAGATTTGTCCGCGATTTCTCAAAGATAGCCCAGCCCTTGACCAACCTTCTAACTAAGGATGCTATTTTTGAATTCAATGAGGCATTTACCATAGCTTTTGAGCATCTTAAGAAGCACCTAGTCAAAGCTCCAGTGATGATTTCCCCCAACTAGGAAGAAAAATTTGAAGTGATGTGCGATGCCAGTGACTATGCGGTGGGAGCTGTCTTGGGTCAGCAGTTGGACTGAATCTTCCAACCCATCTACTATGCCATCAAGACACTCAATACGGACCAAATAAACTACACTAATACAGATAAGGAGATTCTAGTAGTGGTATTTTCCTTTGACATGATTCATTATTACCTTGTGCTGTCTAAAGTTATTGTTTATACTGACCATGCATCACTTAAGTACCTGTTAAACAAGAAGGATGCAAAGCCCCAATTGATCTGATGGGTCCTCCTCTTACAAGAATTTTATTTAGAGATCTGGGATAAGAAGGGGAGTGAGAACATGGTTTCTAATCATTTATCCCGTCTGGATCTGCCGCACATGGAGAAATAAGGGGATCGAGAGATAAGGGAAGATTTTCCTGATGAGCATCTCTTCTCAATTATTGAGTCCCCTAGGCCTTAGTTTGCAGATATTTCTAACTATTTAGTTACAGGTGTCATCCATCACGACCTCTCCTTACAATAGAATAAAATGTTCCTCTATGATGTTAAGCGGTACTTCTGGGAAGACCCACTCCTATTCTGATTATGTGGAGACAGGGTGATCCAATGATGCATCCCAGAGAGAGAGGTTCAAGGGGTCTTGGAATTTTGTCATGCCTCACCCGTTGGAGGACATCATGGGCCAGATTGCACCATTGCAAAGATTCTGCAATCTAGATTTTTCTGGCCCACCATGCATAAAGATTCTCGAGCCTTCATTTCCCGTTTTGATCCATTCCAATGTGCAGGTAATATGGGACGTAGAGACAAGATGCCCCAGCACCCCATCCTAGAGGTCGAGATCTTTGACGTCTGGGGCATAAACTTTATGGGACCATTTACCCCTTCTTTTGGGAATACCTACATCCTCATATGCATTGACTACATCTCCAAATGGGTGGAAGCCACTGCTATGGCACACGACATCGCTAAGGTAGTCATAACCTTTCTAAAGAAGCACATTTTTAGCAGGTTCGGTGTTCCTCGTGTGCTGATTAGTGACAGGGGGACTCACTTTGACAACACATTAATGAAAGGAGTGTATTATAAATATGGGGTAAAGCATCACATGGGTACACCATACCATCCCCAATCAAGTGGACAGGTGGAGGTCTCCAACCGTGAGCTCAAACAAATTTTGGAGAAAATAGTGAATACCTCACAGAAGGACTAATCCAAAAATATTGATAATGATTTGTGGGCCTATCACACCGCCTTCAAGACACCACTGGGGATGACACCATTCCACATCATCGATGGAAAACCATTCCATATACCAGTGGAACTAGAACACAAAGAATATTTGGCCGTCAAGGCCCTAAATTTTGATATGAAGGCAACTGCAGAGAGGCGAAGGTTCCAACTATCGAAACTCAATGAAATCATAAGGGAGGCATATGAGAATGATAAATTGTATAAGGAGAGGACAAAATCCATCCACGACCGGATGATTTCTCGAAATAAATTTCAACCCGATGATCAGGTACTTCTCTTCAACTCTCATCTTCACCTTTTCCCAGGAAATCTCAAATCAAGGTGGTCGGGACCGTTCCATGTCATACAAGTATTCCCTCACAGAGCGATGGAAATTGCTAAAGAGGATGGTCAACTGTTCAAGGTGAATGACCAACGATTGAAGATTTACCATCACATAGAAGATACAGTGGGAACAATCTCCACCACCCCTCTCAGGTAAGAAAAGGTAAGAAGGTCGAGCCAACGACCTAAAACAAAGGCGCTTCCTGGGAGGCAAACCAGAGGTTAGACGCTATGTCCCACTTATACTACACGGCATGTACTTATCTTTTTAGTTTTTAAAATTAATAGTATAAATATATAGATTAACTACGTAATAAACAGGGATGATACCAGTGCCGATGGTAAGGTCACTGGAGTTTATCCGAGCCATCGCCGGTTCGAATCCCTCCAGACCTACCTTCGGCACGGGGTTCATCATTTTTCTACTTTTGTTTATTTACACGGCGTGTGTGGTATTTTTTCACATATATATAAATGTATTTAAATATAATAAAAACCATAATGGGGATGGACCAGCTGGCTAGAATCGTAACCCGGTTCCAAAAGACCCGGGTTTGAATCCGGACAACCGTCCAATTTCAATTATTTTTTCTTTTAATAAAACCACACGACGTGTACTTCAATATATGTCGTGTGAGCCAAGTTTACATTAAAAGATTTTCCAAATCAAAAACTGCATGCGGGTGAAGTTGGAAGATTGGCAAGGTCTCGGCCCTAGATCCCAAAGACCCGGGTTCGACCTCGTCTAATCTCCCCACTTCATCCCCTCCATATATAATCAAAAACCACATGCCGTGCATTTTATTTTTCTCATGTACTTTAGGCCTTATATATTAAATTATATAAATAATAAATAGAAACAGCAGTACAACCTTTTCTCCAGTGGTTGAGGGCTACCGTTTGGAACGGCCGATCGCCGGTTCGAACCTCGCCCCAAGTACCGGACCAAAGGTTGTACTTCTCTTTTTTCAATTTTAAAACACACGGCGTGTATTTCCCGATATACGTCGTGTATAGTTTTATTTGTAATAAAATTTGTATATATCTATATATATCTATTTTTATTTTAGTTATTAATAATAATTATTATAAAGTTTACTATAATAATTATATATATATATATATTGTTCTTTAAAAAAAACACAGCGTGTCTGATAAAGTACACGTCGTGTAGTCTGGCTATGAAAGACGGACGCCCTATGCGGCCACTGTCCGTGTCGTGCAGCCCCCCCTTGTCGTTTTCTTCCTCCAAAAGCCGAACGGCCCACCTCTTCAAAATCCACCATTTTACCTCGTTTTAAGGCGCGATTTCTTCCTCATTTCACTCGTCGCATTAGGTATGCCGTTCTTCCCTCTTTATTTCCTAGTTTTTGTAGCGTTTAGGGCATTTTTCAATTTCTCAACCGTTCGACTTCCGACAGTATACAGACACGCATGAAGAACACATGCCGTGTACTCTTGTACATGACCACACACTATACACTTAGAAATTTGAAACTACACAGTGTGTATGTTCGGTACACACTGTGTACTATCGAAAGTTGTGCCTGGGTCTTCCCTTTTTCACGGCCACACATCCCATGTTCCCCTACATGACATGTATGTTCTGTACACGCCGTGTAGTTTATTATATGTCCCAACCCATTTGTAGTTCCCACACGGCCAGGACCTCATATGCTTATACATGACGTGTAATGTAAATACACACCATGTACCCTTCCCTGTCCAAGTGACTCACCAACTCGGCGTGTCTTTCCCGAATACATGGGTTGCTTTCCGCTACCACTACACGCCGTGTACTCTGGAATTACACGCAGTGTACTTTTATTTTTCTCACATTTTTCTCTCTTTCTTATTTTTCTTTTCTTTTCCGTGTGTTTTCTTTTGTTTTATTTTTCTTTCTTTTTTAGGTTATGGCAGATCCCGATCCTTCCTGGGGGAAGCGGCCGACCTCTGCCAATGAGGGAGAGAGGCCCATTTTTCGGCGGATTCAACTCCGACCTCCAACACAGCCAGACCCAGATGCTCCGGTCTACGAGCTCTCTCTATTGGACATTCTTCCACCACCCACTGCCCTAGTAGAGGCCGGGCCTAGCACAACTGTACCTCCACCTTCCAGCACAGAGCTTCCGAGCACCACCATTTCTGCTACCTCAGCTG
Source organism: Viscum album (assembly GCA_963277665.1). Classification (NCBI taxonomy): domain Eukaryota; kingdom Viridiplantae; phylum Streptophyta; class Magnoliopsida; order Santalales; family Viscaceae; genus Viscum; species Viscum album. Next base: position 209,400,952 of record OY728155.1, on the reverse strand, counting down.
CCACTCTCCCCGCGCCATCTTCATCAGCAGCTGGCCCCACATCGATCGCTTCCTCCACCGATCCTTTACCTACTGCAGATGATCCACCCCTGGAGCCAGCCCCTGCTGTATCATCACCTGGACTGGATCCTGCAGGTATCCCCTATCTTTTTATGGTGTTCCCAGCTACTGACTTAGAACATGACAGAATCCGGCATTTCTCTCACCACCCGATCCCCTTGAGCAGTCACTATCTAGACCCTGCCGTGCCTCAATAGCTGGGCATCTGGGTGGAGTTGGAGGATCTCCTCGGCCACACATCGCTGCTGGATATCTTTCATGTCATCACTTTTATCTATAGAGATTTATTTTTGGAGTTTACTGCATCGTTCGAGTTCGACGGACTCGAGTAACGGGATACACCAAGTGATACCGTCCTGACAGTTAGATTTAGGCTAGGTGACCACCATTTTTCCCTTTCCCTACTTGACTTTGGCTGAGGGTGTGGGTTCTACCCAATCCAGTCACCCCACCCCGAGTCTCCACCTTGCTCCACCCTGAGCACTCGGCCCTCATGGATGCATGGCAGGATATTGCCGGACCTGACCACCCCCACACCCCCACCTCCCAAAAGATCACCCTCATCCTCGAACCTCTCATTTGCTTCACTCACCGGTGCTTTATCACCATTATTTTTCCCCATCATGAGGATATGGGGGTCGTGACTGCCTGTGACATGGAGATCCTTACTTGTGTTATCACGCAGGCCTACCTGGACCTTCCTTACCTCGCAACCTCGTATTTCTATGCCATGGTCACAGGCCATCAGGGAAACCTGAACGGAGGCTTTTATTCCACTCGCCTTGCCACCCACCTTGGCATCTTTGATACTTCTCTTCCAAATGATCGCCTGGGTACCCCTTAGTGGATGGACTTTCTCATGATTATTCACATGGGATTAGTCTGGAAGTAGGGGGCACATACGTCATTGCCCATGCCCAGCCCCCACCTGCTTCTGACCTTCTTTCCCCCGCAGATGCCCTTGAACCTCCTTCCCTGCCCCTTCATACCACCTCCCCTGTTCCTTATTCATCTATCATTCCCCCTCCTGGCCCTTCCCACGCTTGTTCCCCCTCTACACCCTCGGATGACCCACCCCTCACCCTCTGCCTAGCTGAGATCACCCTTCGCCTAAATTTCATGGAGTAGTAGCAGACTGCTATCCTTCAGCACCAGGTCCGTCTTGAGCAGATGATGGAGCTGATCCTACAGTATCTTCAGCTTCTCGTTCCTGTACAGCCTGCTTCCTCCTCCACGCCTCTAGCTTCTCCCGTCCCGCCTGCTGATGCTGCCTTGGCCATGGACTCTATTCTCATTTTCACTACAGGTGCTGGTCCGTCACCTCTTGCCGAGCTCGTAGTTCCAGATGTTCCTGCAGTAGTGAGCCTCCCACAGGCCGAGGCCCCTAGCTCTTCCACTACTACGGTCGCTGCTGCCGACCCACTTATATCGGACATGTCGTCTCCTGAGGCGACGCCATGATAGTGACATTTCTATTTGTCTTATCTATCTCTTTTTTCCTTTTTCTGTGCTGTGATATTGTGCATGCTTGTAGTTTTCTTTTTCATCGATAGTCATAGGTATCATGGAGCGACTTGGGAATCATTTTTCACGAGGGGAGTATTTTTCTATTTTCTATTGCCTATCTCTTTGGGTTTACTTCTTCCACTACTTTCCCTCATCTTTTACCCATTTTTTCCCTTGCACTCCCTTTACCTTGGTATTACACTTGGTGGACCATGTGAGGTATTAAGTGTGGGGGAGCCTCTCTCTATTTCACCTTAGTCTTTTCCCTTGAACTAATCTAGGAGACATAATTATTTGATTATATATTTTCAAATGTAAAGAAATTTTGGTTAATAAAATTTATAAATTCTAAAGTTATCAGTAGGAACTTTTTGAGGGTTTCATGCTTATTTTGATTCTTAAGTGTTTTAAAATTATTACTGATGTAGTTTAAATTGAAACTTTAATCCTTGGATAATTACATTGATTAGGCTAATCATTTATTTTGCAAGACATGACCTGATTGTCTCTTTATTTATTTTTCCCAATCCCGAGAGGTATTCTAAACCCCATTGTCATATTCTTTCTAATACCCTTTTTATTGAGAGATTCTTAGAATATATATAACTACCAGAATTTGCAAGTTTTCCTTTAGAAACATGAGGAATTTTTGAATTACATTAAAATGATTGAAGCATAAGATTGTTAACCCCTTTATCTTGAGCCTACCCTACATATTATCTTCATGAAGCCGGTAGAGACCATGAATAACCTTTATAGGAATCCATATTACAAGCCTATTTCCCTACCTACCCTAATTCTTTTATGATTTTGCATGATTATTTATTTGAGCTCAAAAGAAGGGATTGGCAACACATGGTATAAATTCATGAATTTTTAAGAAATGAAGTATGGGGGAGTGCCTCTTGATCATTTGGGGAGGAAAAGAGTTCCACACCTCTATTTGGAAAATTTAGAAAGGTTCCCTTTGTGCTCTTAAAAAAAAGGTAAAAACAAAGGGTCCTTATACACATTTGTTGGTTTGTGACTCCTACTAATCTAAAGGAGATAGTGATGACAAATGTTTTTGATAAAGCTTGTTGAGGACGTTTATACATTGAGTTTAACTTTTAATATCATGCATTGTTATTTAAGAATTTAGCCTCCTTTTTCAAGCCACAGAGTTATTTTTCACATCTTTACCTACCAACCTTTAGCCACAAAAACATCTGATCTTATTTGAAAAGTCCTCATGATCTTTTTAAAACAAATTTTCTAAAGTGGAGAACTAGAATTCTTGAAAACCTATGGATAGAGTGTATATATCTTTGATTGAGCATAACCTTATTTAAAAAAATCCTGAGTGTTGAGCATATTTTTGGTGAGGTAAATCATCAAGTGGCTTGCTTATATTTGTAAGGTTGAAACATGTGTTAAAAGAGGATATAAGTAGTTAATTGAATTATATATGAGGCATGATTCAAATATCTTATGAATTGAATTTGTTTGTGCCTTTTATAATTTTCCTCAGTAACTGTATCATTTATACTTTTGATTAATTGAATGCCTTCCTTTTAAAAGTATATACTCTTTTAATTAGATGTTGAGATTTTTCTTGAGGGCAAGCAAATGACTAAGTGTGGGGGAGTTTGATCCACCCGATTTGTTTATACATTTTCATATATATTATTGAAAATAGAAACATGTTTTCACCAAATATCTGTTTTTTCATGAACATATTCTTTGATTTTGGTGATTCTCTATATTTTTAGGAGATTTCTGGCCAAAACACACAAATTGAGAGAAGTTTGTAAAATTTTTCCAACTACACGGTGTTCAATTTACTACACGCCGTGTACATTCAGACGAGGACACGAATCAAAAGGGGGAGTACCCACCCAAGTTACCAGCCAGAGACTACACGCAGTGTGGATTACTAATACACATCGTGTACCGTCTTCTAGATGTGGTTGGTGGCTCTTGCTAGGGACTATATGCCGTGTGTGGCGGCGCTACACGCTGTGTACTTGCCACCAACCAGCCGCCAATGCCATGTGAGTCAAAGATGGCGCGGCTGGACACCTACTGAAGAAAAACTACGGCAAAAGAAAGTTGACAAGACTACACGATGTGTACTTTTATACATGCTGTGTACTTAAGTTTTCTATAAATAGCGGCCTTGGCCTTCGGACCAGAGATGAAGAACACTTTAAGAGAGGGGAACTTCTGCTTCCATATTCTCAAGCCACCGTTGTGCCATTACTCCGCTATTCCACCATCCGCCACCTATCCTCTAAGTTTATACAATGATCACATCAGGTATCGAAGGTGTTGTTTTCATTATGTCCAATATGTGTAACTAAACACCCCTTGTGTTGGGGCTGTGGATGATGAAGAGTTTTTGTATGTTGGATTGATTTATACGGTTGTGTTTGTTCTTTTAAATTCTTCTCATTCTTCTTTGACCACTGCTGTTTACCCCTAAGAAATCCAATCCTGACCAAGGTAATAATTATCAGGGACTTCAAAGAAGAATCACGGTGAATGCTTTCATGATCATTGAAAGAATTCATCGATTCAAAAATGTACTAAACTAAAAGTAAGAATTTTGAAACACTGACTACCGGACCAAGGAGTCAAATTTCTTCAATTCCAAGACAAAATCAACCGGACCAAGGGAATCTTGTCATTAATAAGATCCAGAATGTTGAATTATCATGAAAAACACAACCATATAAGAAATCCGCATTAAATCTCCACAATCACCATAGCCCCAACATGCTCTTTTTCCTGCTAAATACATCAAAAATTCACTTGTTGTTTTCTATTAAATTGTTAAATACTATTTCATGTAAACAAAACAACTTCAGTAATCCCAAACAAGAAAAATCCACTCAGCATAACTCACTGAATTAATTCTAAACTCAATTGAATTCACGCACTTACCAAGTTCCCTGTGGATCATCCCCGCACTTGCACTATACTAAGTTTAAGAGTGGGTAATATCAATTTGGGACACTGATAACATACCTTTGGTAAAACGATATACCATTTACTCATAAATCCTACATAATGGTTTGTAAATAAAATGTGAATTGCCCTAAGATTATCCCCTATGAGTGTCGTAACCAAGAGTGAAGCAAGGCCCGTTATCGTGCACTAGTTCCCATTCGAGTCTAGCTCGAAGTGGTGTTTTTGGGTTTTACCCCTAGATACATCTATGCCAAAACCGTCTCTACCAACTCGTATCTAGAAATGGATGTTTTTCTTGGAAAAAATCACAAAATATCTATATTACCAAAATTTTAGGAAGTTATTCTATACTAATCTTCAAAGTCTATCTCAGGGTAATGTTACATAATCATAGTTTATCTAAATCTATTTACAAGGATGTTGCTAAAATTCCTTTGATACCAACTGTAACGCCTCGACCCTAGAAGACCAGAGCGAGTTCATTATTTTAATACATTTGCATGATTACAAGGAATCAAGTCCGGAAGAACTGATCAGTTTAAAAGTCTTGGAAAATAGATCACATAAATGAACATTACATTACACATTCAAACATAAAATACAACAAAAATAATCCTTTGAGAATTCCATTATTCCCCTAGATTAACCCTACATATCAATCATAATACACTTCTTGGAATCCTGGGAAAACAAAACATAAGAAAGGGGTGAGCACAAATGCTCAGTAAGGGTAAATAATTTAGCGGAAACTATAAAATTTTAAGGCAATATGTGTAATAAAAACAACAGCCTTTTAAACATAAACTTGAAGATAATATGGTAAAAATAAATCAAATATTACCATATAAAAATGAAAATGGATATTTTACTAGTCGAATAATCACATGTAATAACTAATTTCATAATGAGGGAATGCATAATTCCAGACATCATAACCATATAGTCAAGGCCTTGTGCCAAGACTACAAATATTTTTTTTCAAGGCCTTGTGCCAAGATTCTAATTTGTCTCATTAGATATACCGATGCATCAAGGGGCTATAGCGGTACCCAACCATCACTTATTAAGTCCAATTCATTCCTCATATGAAAAGGGTGAAATATAACATAAACATTTGTATTAAAACTAGTATATGAAATGTCAATACTTTAACCATAAACCATGAATGGTATAAAAACAACACATCCATAGTCAAACATGTCATAACTCATTAAATACAATATATAACATTGTATTATAATAAATAAACCTCAATCATGAATAATATCCAGTAAAGGATGTTGACATAGTTGAAAATGATCAGTAAGACTCTTTGAGAAATATATCCCTTTTTTATGAAATCATTTAAAAGTCACACAATTTAGAAAGGAATACATTTAAAAGACATTTTTGAATCAGATTGTCCCATACCACTTTGAAACTTTTTAAAGTAATTAACATTTTAAAACATTCATGTCTATATAAATAAATCCTTAAAACCATTTTGAAAACATGGACATCAATGAGAATGATTTAAAAGAATAAATATTTAAACCATTTAAAATGATGCTTTAGTTAAAGAGTAACTTAAAAATAATCCTTTTAAAAACTCTTTTATGAAACATGTACATGGATAATAAATATGTCCTAGTAAATATTTACACATAAACAATCTCGAATAATAATGAGATTGAGGAATTAACCCTTACCTTGTACTTTCCTTTAGTCGAGGTTACGTTTAGCCTCCTGTATAATGACCATAGTATATTTTTAAATTATAAAAGAACCATATTAATATTTATGATATCATATATGATTCATTTATTACTTTATATTACCCATTTAATAATAATTTCATGTTAAAGTAACATTTCGGGTAATAATGGCTTTCTTTATCATACGTGTTTCAACTTTTTATTTTTGATCATATCACTTAGATAATTATTTACATACTTCCAGAATATAAAACTTGATTTATATATCATATATATTCAGAATATAAATATTTATAATAGATATATTTATGAAATGGAAAACACCGTTTATGGAGATGGTAGGCCATACGTACGCATAAATGCTATTTCCGTTTTCATATTGTATTGAATGGAAGTAAGTGAATGAGATATATGTAAATAAATATATATATATATCTTGATATTTACAGTAGAATTGTTATTTCATATATTACATACTTATTTTTTGGACTCCTCATGTATTCCTCATGTTTTAATGATCACAAATCTCTTTAATTATCACATATCTTATTAATGACCACAAATCTCTTTCAACATATTTCAATCCTATAAATTATATCTAATCATGCGTATTTTTGTTTCAAGATCTCTCATGCTTTATAATGGTTAATCTTAATCCATTTCATGCATATTACTGTTAAGTCTGAATACAGTTATTTTCCTAAGTAAAAGACACCGTGAAGACCAGACACCGTGAAGCCAGACACAGTTAACAAGACACAGTTAGCCAGATACCATGACCAAGACACCGTGAAGAAAAGACATCATGACCAAGACACCGTGACCAAGACACCATGACCAAGACACCATGACCAAGACACCGTAAGCCAAGACACTGTGAAGACAAGACACCATGAAGATCAGACACCGTGACACTCAGACCGTGACACTCAGACCGTGACACTCAGACCGTGACACCCAGACACCGTGAAAGTGACACCGTTTTCTCAACTTACTGTGACACCATTTCTTAAACTATTTTGTCATCTTTCAATTTAATGTTTAATGGTCATATTTTATGCCTTTAATGCACTGACATAATTAATGTTTCCTTGTAGACATAGTACGTGGTACGAGGTATGAAGCACATGGAACCTATCAGCCAAAACCCATGCATTTTAAAATAAAGAGTGGAGAGTGCCCAATGACAAAAGGTGGCGATATTGAAGGAATAAAGTGTGTGTGAGCATGACCACGAAGAACATTTTTCAAGTTTTTCAAAGAAATCACTTTCACATGCATGTAATCCAACCTTTCTAAAGAACACACGAAGTACACTGGAATCCAGAGAACATCCTTACATTATCAAAGCTTGTGAAGAACACAAGCTGAATCACGACACTCTGTTTTTCAAGAAAAAAACAAGGTAAGGACTCAGAATCATTTCTACTCAAACAAAGGAGTCCAGAGCTGCACTTCAAATCACTAGAGCATTCTAAACTCACATATACTATCTCTCAGTGATTATTTAACTTTCCTTTCGAGCAGTGTGTGTACTATGTATATTCCACACACACGCTGAATCCTGTGCTAAACTGAAGGATTTCTAAATCCTTACACAAAAATATCTACTTCTGTTTACCCACAAAAACTGTGGAAGAGGTCCCTATGTGGCCTGGTTATTGTTTTTGTCTACCCACAAAAACTGTGAAAGAGGTCCCTATGTGACCTGGACAGTCTGTATACTGTTGTTAACCCTGATCCAGGGTGTGGATCAAATTTTATTTATATAAAATTATTGGTGGTAGTTGATCACCAAGTGGAGTGGATTAGGTCTCGACTTGAGACTGAACCACTTGTTTTATATCCGCTGTGCTGTTTAATTTAGTCTTCTCTGTTTTACTGCTTTACTTCATAATTCAGAAAAATCTAATTTCTCTTTGATATTTAGTCTTAGAAAGAAGTTGTAACTGATTTTTCTTAGTAGGATAACTTAAAAAGTAATATTAATAATACACATTAAGATTACTGAGAATTAATCAATCTTCTAAGAAGTTGTTTAAACAGTCAAACTCTTATAACAGTATAACCTTGATTAACTGGGCTGTATTTGAATTTGGGGAAAACCATTTCTTTTAAAATAACATTTTTTTGTAACAAAATTTTTTATAGTCACTCAATTCACCCCTCTCCTCTTGAGTGAACTACTCTGACCAACATTTTCTATCAAAGGTTGCTTTATTAGGAATCTGTGTAATCTTACTCAACTATGATTGTAGTTGTACTTTAAAGATCTGTAAATTTATATCAATTCTAAATTTCTAGATATTTTAAAGTAATTTGTTATTATGGATAATAGATTGGAAGGTGATGCAACCAATAGACCACCATTCTTTAATGGAACCAATTATGCTCAATGGAAAATTAAATTGAAAATGCATCTAGAGAGTATGAGCTTTGAAATATGGTCATCAATTATAGATGAATAAAAACTTCCCGTGACTGATAGAATTACATGGGATGAACCTACAAAACTTTCTTATAATAACAATTTCAAATCCATGAATGCTTTATACTGTTCCTTAGGAGATGAAGAATTTAACAGGATTTCTGCTTGTAAAACTGCCCATGAAATTTGGGATACCTTGTCTATCTCACATGAAGGCACATCTAGTGTAAAGGAAATGAGACTTAATACTTATAATATAAAATATGATAATTTTAAAATGAAACCCGATGAGCCTATTTCTGACATGTATCTCAGGTTCAATGAGATTTTCAACACAATGATCTCTCTTGTAAGAGAAGTCACTGCCAAAGAACAGATCATGAGAATCCTTAGGTATTTACCTGACATATGGAGGGAAACCTCTGTCTCTATTAGAGAATCATGCGACATCAGTAAGCTACCTATAAAAGAACTCATTGGGAAACTGATGATGTATGAGGAAGAGTTGAAAGTAAACAAAGAAGAGAAGGATGAACCAAAGAGGAAATCTGTAGCATTCAAGACCACCTTCTCGAAGCACAAAGACAAAGGGAAACTAGAAGATTCTGTAGAAAGTTCTACCACTGAACAATCATCACCTGATAGTGATGAGGATATGGCTCAAATTTCCATAAGATTCAAACGATTTTACAAGAATAAAAACTTTTTTAGAAAACCTAACTTCAAGGGAAAGTATGATCAAAAAGGAAACTGGAAAAAGGATTGGAAAAGAAGTGACAAAAATGATGAAATTGTATGCTATGAATGTAAGTGCAAAGGACATATAAAGGATAACTGTCCAAAACTTAAGTATAAGAAGAAGTACGAAGACAAGGACAAGAAGTACGAAAAGGAAATGAAGGAATCCTGGGGTGCCTCTAAGGATAGTTCAAGAGACTCATAGACATCACATGATGAACAGAATAACAAATCCAATATGTGATTTATGAAAAACACATATGAGGTAACACTGAACTCTTCTGAACATAATTGATACTATTCTGAAGAGGAAAGTGACTCTGAAAATATGAATAATGAAGAAATGTTTGAATATTGCAACATGCTTGAGGATACATGCAATGAATTAAAAGATAAATATAAATCATTCAAGAAACATCATGCTCTCATTGTAAATGTTAAATCTAAACTTACTACTGAAAAGGAGAAAAATGCTCAACTTCTCAAAGAAAAAAGTGAATTAAAAGTTTCTAATGAGAAATTAAAAAGTGACTTAAAAAAGTTTACTAATGGGAAAAATACCCTTACTCAAATGCTAGGAAAACAAATTTCCCCTAAATACAATACTGGCATTGGTTATCAACCTGGTAAAAGAAACCTTGGTAGAATGAATTTTATTTCCAAATCTAGGACATATAGTTTTGTTCCCAGTTCTGGACACAACTCATTTAGCTCGAGTCATGATACATACTCTACTGTTTCAAGTTTTTGTGGACCAAATACAGTTTATTTTTCAAACACTTTACATAATGCTTATAGGAAACCTATGAGAAAAATATGGGTTCCTAAATCACTTATTACTAATGTTACTGGACCCAAACAAGTATGGGTACCAAAATCTGTCTTTGCTTGATCATGTTATAGGAAAGCTGCTTGAAGAGCTCCTACAAAAATCTATGGTACTTGGACAGTGGGTGTTCAAGCCACATGACAGGAGACTATTCATGCTTCAAGAATCTGATAAAAGTAGATGGAGGACATGTCACATCCGGTGACAATTCCAAAGGGAAGATCATTGTCTTAATCCAGATTGGTAACTCTGATTCAATATTAATTTCTAAAGCACTGTTTGTTAATGTCTTAAAATATAATTTGCTTATTATCTCACAATTATGTGATGATGGATATCATGTTAAATTTAAAAATGATGACTGTAATGTCTTTAATTCTAAAGACGAATTAGTATTTTCTGCATCAAGGAATGATAATGTTTATTTTTTTAATTTAGATTCCTTAACTTCTCAAAATGTTTCATGTTTAAGCATATTTCATAAAGAATCTTGGCTATGGCATAGGATAATTGGACACTGTAATGTTCACTCCCTTAGAAAGCTAACTAGAAAAGTCCTAGTTAAAGACTTACCCAAACTTGAGTTCCCAAATGACAAAGTGTGTAATCATTGTCAAAAGGGAAAACAACCCAAAATCTCTTTCAAATCAAAGAAAGAAGTCTCTACTTCTCAACCTCTCGAGTTGGTTCATATGGATTTGTTTAAACCATCTAGAGTTTCTAGTTTAAATGGGAAGCACTATGTTTATGTTCTAGTAGATGATTTCTCTAGATATACCTGGACCTTTTTCATGGATCACAAAAGTGAAGCCTACTCTTATTTCACTAAGTATGCCAAGTCTGTATAAAATCTTAGTGGACTTAAAATTAAATCTTTAAGAAGTGATCATGGATGTGAGTTTGAAAATCAAGAGTTTGAATCCTTTTTCTCACAGAATGGATATACTCACAATTTCTCAGCTCCTAGAACACCTCATCAGAATGGTGTTGTAGAAAGAAGAAATAGAACCTTGCAATAAATTTCTAGAACAATTCTTAGTGAATATGATTTACCTATTTACTTTTGGGCTGAAGCTGTTAATACAACATGCTATATAATCAATAGAGTCTTGATTAGACCAATTCTCAAAAAGACCCCATATGAACTCTGGAACAATAGGAATCCTAAGGTTAATTAATTTAGAGTTTTTGGTTGCAAAGTATTTATTCTCAACACTAAGGATAATCTTGAAAAATTTGCATCCAAAAGTGATGAAGGAATTTTCCTAGGTTACTCAATATTAAGTAAAACTTATAGAGTATTCAATAAAAGAACTAAATGTGTGGAAGAATCTATTCACATCAAGTTTGATGAAATAGATCCACATGAGCCTATAACCATCCTATAAAATCTGAAGGATGATGTATCAAATCTGAACACCAACTCAAAATCCTCAAATTCCTCTTTGAAAGAATCTGTGAAAACTTACAATTCTAGAAATTCTATTCAATCGAGTCATAATGAACCAGAGTCTGTTGATGAACCTGAAATCTCTAGTCCCTCTTTCTCTAGAAAGGCTAGAAACCTTAGAAACCATCCCTTAGATGCTGTTGTGGAGACTTAGAGAAAGGAACACAAACTAGAGCTTCTCTTAGAAATCAGGTTGAACACCAAGCCTTGTTGTCACAACTTGAACCTAAAAACATTGATGATGCCATCAATGATGAATTTTCGGTAATGGCTATGCAAGAAGAACTTAATCAGTTTGAAAGAAATAAAGTTTGGAAACTAGTTGAAATATCCAAGGACACCTTCATCATAGGCACTAAATGGGTGTTTAGAAATAAAGTAGATGAAGCTGAAAAAATAGTTAGGAACAAGGCTAGATTAGTTGCACAAGGCTATAGTCAAGAAGAAGGAATTGACTATGAGGAGAACTTTTCTCCAGTAGCCAGACTTGAATCCATCAGAATCATACTTGCTTATGTTGTACATCTGAATTTCAAACTATATCAAATGGATGTTAAGAGTGAATTCTTAAATGGGTATATAGCTGAGGATGTCTTTGTTGAACAACCCCCTGGATTTACAAATCCTCATTTTCCCAATCATATTTTCAAACTGTCAAAAGCTTTATGTGGTTTAAAACAAGCTCTAAGAGCTTGGTATGACAGATTAAGTACTTTTCTTATTTCCAAAGGTTTTATAAAAGGAATAGCTGATCCTACCCTCTTTATAAAACGAATTTATAATGATGTTTTAGTTGTTCAAATCTATGTAGATGATATAATTTTTGGATCTTCAAAAAATTCATTATGTATTGATTTTTATAAAATGATACAAAACGAATTTAAAACGAGCTTAATGGGTGAACTAAAATTATTTCTTGGATTTAAAATCTTTTAAAATAATGATGGAATTATTTTAAATCAAAGTAAATACACTAGAGATCTTCTAAAATGTTTTGGATTGGATAACACTAAAAGTAGTGACACTCCCATGAGTACCACCTGTAAGTTGGATCTTGATGAAGATGAAAAATCTGTTGATCACACAACTTATAGAGGAATGATTGGAAGTTTACTTTACTCAACTGCTAGCCATCCGGATATTATGTTTAGTGTATGTATGTGTTCTCGTTTTCAAGAAAATCCTAAATAATATCATTTAAATGCTGTAAAGATAATTTTCAAATACCTCAAGCATACACCCAATCTAGGACTGTTCTATCCTAAAGGACAATCATTTGAGCTAGTTAGTTATTTTGATGCTGACTTAGGTGGATGTAAGTTAGATAGAAATAGAACCTCTAGAACATGTCACCTTTTAGGCAATTCACTAGTATCATGGTGTAGTAAGAAACAAAACTCTGTTGCATTATCTACTGCAGAAGCTGAATACATAGCTGCTGATAGTTATTGTGCACAATTTTTTTGGATGAAACATACATTACTAGACTATGGATATCAATTTAGACATGTACCAATAAATTGTGAAAACACAAGTGCTATTAAAATCTCAAAAAATCCTATTTCACAATCTAGGACAAAACATATTGATGTAAGACATCACTTTTTGAGAGATCGTTATCAAAAAGGTTATATCACCTTGGAATTCATTGGCACTAAATATCAACTTGCTGATATATTCACTAAACCATTAAATTATGAGAGAATAGACTACATCACACATGATCTTGGCATGATAAATCGCAAATATATATCTTACCTTCCTTACTTTTCAATATTTTACTATGTTTTACTTTACTGTTTCATGATTACGATTTCTCAGTCACTGTCTCTCATGTTTACTGTCTCACCGTGACGTTCGCTCACTGTATCACCGTGATGACCACTTGCTGTGTCACCGTGATGACCACTTGCTATCTCACCATAATGACCACTTTCTTTCTCACCGTAATAACCACTTGTTGTCGCACCATGACGATTGATCACTATCTCACCATGAAAATTATTTATGATTTTCTTTAAACCCGTATCACGGTAATTTTTATTTCACCTCTTTTACTTTCCTGCGTTTTTGTTTTTGTGACGTTTGACATTACCAAATGATAAAACAAAGAGTTTTCACTTGGTTCTTCTCCCAAACTTTCTCCTACTCACTCGCTTTGAACCCTTCCAACCTTGAAACCCTCTCTCTATCTCATGACCTTCAGTGGATGCCAAGAATGAAGCGACTATCGTCATCCACACCTGAGAAGCAACGCCCGAAGAAGAAGAATATAACACCCAAGATGACACCTGAAGGGCCTCTGAATACCAACCTGGTAAATCACAGTGTCGTACCTGAAAAAGAAATCTTCCTTGAATGGATTTTATCTAGAAAATCTCTAGTCCTGAAATTTTTAAGAGAAAAAGGCTGGTTAGAATGGTTCTCAAGGGATAATAAACCCATCTATCCAAGGTTAGTTGCTCAGTTCTACAAGTACGCACAATTTTTTTTGACTTTAGTGAAAGATTTGTTGTGAGGAGCTGGATTAATGGCCAAAGATGCTTCTTCTCGTCAAGGTTATGGGCGACATGCCTTAGGATACCTCATGAAGGAATTTGTGATGATTATCAAAGAGAACCCCCACCTACAACTGATTTCTTTGACCTTGAAGATGCTTTAAAAACCCTAACCGGGAATGGCACCAAGAGAAGGGCCATAACTGCTGAACTTGATGGAGAAACAAGGCTGTTGTTTAAATTCGTTCAAAATATGGTTAGCCCGAGGAAAGGTGACTTTGCTGTATTGAAGTATCAAGTTGCGTTTCTAATTCATCTTATGAGAAGGGGTACAAAATAAAACTGTACAAGTACATCATTCACCATATGTGTGAGTTGATTAAGGTCACATCCAAATCCACCTCTCTATTCTACTCTCGGCTGATTTCAGCCATGCTTGTTGCCAAAGGAGTAGTTGGACCCAATGAAGAAGTGCTTATGGATTGCGAGTACTGTCTCTCTAAACCCATCATCAGGAGAATGAATATTAGATGGAACCCTTGGAAAAGGGAGTTGGTGGAAGATAACAATAAGATTTATGAGAAGTTTAATCCGGTGGATTATCCTTCAAGGCTGAAGGACATTTCTGATCTTGGTTTGGAACCAGATGAAGTTTCTAAGTATTCAGAAGAAGAGGAAGAAGAAGCTGAAGTATCTTAAAGGTAAGAAGTTGTTGTTGGAGAAGAAAGGCCTATTATTCCTCCTGTTGTTCTTGAAGAAGAACCTCCTGTCCCTAGAGTTGATATAAATCTAGGAAAACTTCTTGTTATGGAAGAAGAAAATCTGGAAGAACTCCCAGAGGAACAACCTGTTCATGAGATAATACCCTCTATTGAAGAGAGGATAGAGATAGCCTTTTAGTTGGTTAGATAGGATATGTTTGAGGAACTTAGAGATGAACCTGTTATTTTAGAACTAGTTTCCGAGCCTCTAGATCCTGAAAAGGAAGCATCTGTTGAGGGGGAGGAAACCCAAAATCTTGAGACTGATGAAGCATCCCATCTGGATGAGTCTAGTCCTGTGGACACTTAGTATAAATTCCCTCGCTTTTATGATGTGAGTGAGTCCCAGGAAGGTACTACCACTGGGCTTGATCTTTACTCACTATTTCAGTTGAATTCAGTTTCTAACTTTGCATCTGAGAAAGAACCAGAACCAGAACCTGCTCCTATACCAACTCCTGCACCTGAACCTCTACCTGAACAGTTGTCCTTTGTCAGCAAGGACGATTTGAAGGATTTTGGAGACACTATCTTGTCTGGAGTTGAGAAGCTCTTGAAATCCCAACCTCGTGCTGTGACAAATCTGAGTGAGAGAGATGCCTCACTACTTTTGGAGAAAATTATCTGGAATATCCAACCCAAAATGATCCATGAAATTCAAGAAGTTCGAGTTGAAAATTGGTTTCTCAGTGGTGAAGTCTCAACCCTGAGAAGCATGGTGGAAGATACGCAGAAATAGCTGCATTCCAGATCAGAACCTGTTGCTGCCTCTCTAGAATCTTATGTGTCTCAAAATTCTCGAGATGTTTTCTCTCAAATTCACCCTTACCTATTATCCTTTGATGAAAAGATTTCAGAAAGGCACAAACAGTTGTTTAAAGAAATGAGAAAGCTTGTGGTGAACTTAAATAAACTCACTGATGAATAAACTGGCTGTGTTCAAAAGGTACTGAATTAGCTTAAGTCTCTAACCACAGTCGTCAAAGCTTCTCATCCCTCTGGTGAATCCTCTACACCTTCCTTGGACAGTTCTTTGCTCAGATCAATAGTCCAAGAAGAGCTTTAGAATGCTTTAAGTGGCTTTAATGTGACTTCATTATCTGAAGTTATCAAGAACAATGATAGAGTTCTTGATCTTGTGCAAATTCATTCCAAGATTTCCAATGATTCCCAGCAGGAGATCTTTAAGAAAGTGGAATTCTATTTTAACTGGATTTTCTCCAAGATTGATATGGTCAACCACTTTAAATACCTTGTCGAGAATCTGAGAATTCCTCTTGTAACCCAAGCCTTAAAAAACCAAGTCCAGAAGCTAACCAAGTTTACCAAATTATTGAAAAAGTTCATGGAAAATAAAGATGATTTTGAAAAGGCCATGCAGTATGGGGGAGAGATTATTGCAGAATTCATTAAACTTCTGAGACCGTATCTTCATGTTCAAAGTACAACAATTGTTGCTCCAACGACTGCTCCTCTTAGACCTCGTTTACCTACTTTTAATTCTGCCTTAGCTTCAACATCCATGTCTATTGGCCAAGATCTTAGTCAGATCAGGCCTGTCATCCTTGACCAGAAACTGCCTCAATCTTCTACTGCTCCAACATTGGCTCCCTCAGTCTTTGAAGGTCTCCCTTTACCCTCTCTCTCCACCACATCTCTGCCTTCTTCCACATCAGCCAATGCACCTATGGATTCCTCTTCTACTGCTGATAAAGGAAAAGAGAATTCCAATCCTTAAAGAAGACCAGTGCTTACTACTGTTTGATGGGGATGTCATTGATTTTTGTATTTCTACTTTATGTTGTACTATACCCTGATTACTTTTAATGCAATGTGAACTGCTTACCCTATCTTATTTTAAATTTTTGATAATCCCAAAAGGGAGAGAAAGTTATATTCTACATTAGATTCTCTTTAGTTGCATCCAATTTACACTCTTACTATATATGATTCATGATCATCAAAAAGGGGGAGATTGTTGGACTCCCCATGTATTACTCATGTTTTAATGATCACAAATCTCTTGAATTATCACATATCTTATTAATGACCACAAATCTCTTTCAACCTAGTTCAATCCTATAAATTATATCCAATCATGTGTATTTTTGTTTCAAGCTCTCTCATGCTTTATAATGGTTAAGCTCAATCCATTTCATACATATTACTTTTAAGTCTGAATATAGTTATTTGCCTAAGTATAAGACACCATGAAGACCAGACACTGTGAAGCCAGACATAGTTTGCAAGACACAGTTAGCCAAATACTGTGACCAAGACACCGTGACCAAAACACTGTGACCAAGACACCATGGCCAAGACACCATGACCAAGACACTATGACCAATACACCGTAATCCAAGACACCGTGAAGACAAGACGCTAGGAAGATCAGACACCGTGACACTCAGACCGTGACACTTAGACACTGTGAAGAAGACACCGTTTTATTAACTTACCATGACACCGTTTCTTAAACTATTTTTTTGCCTTTCAATTTAATGTTTAATGGTCATATTTGATGCCTTTAATGCACTGACATAATTAATGTTTCCTTGTAGACATAGTACGTGGTACGAGGTACGAAGCACATGGAACCTGTCAGCCAAAACCCATGCATTCGAAAATAAAGAGTGGAGAGTGACCAATGAAAAAAGGTGGCGATACTGAATGAAGAAAGTGTGTGTGAGCACGACCATGAAGAACATTTTTCAAGTTTTTCAAAGAAATCACTTTCACATGCATGAAATCCGACCTTGCTGAAGAACACACAAAGTACACTGGAATCCAGAGAACATCCTTACATTATCAATGCTCGTGAAGAACACAAGCTGAATCACGAAACTCTATTTTTCAAGAAAAAAACTAGAGAAGGACTCAGAAGCATTTCTACTCAAACAAAGGAGTCCAGAGCTGTACTTTAAATCACTAGAGCATTCTAAACTCACATCTACTCTCTCTCAGTGATTCTTTTACTTTTCTTTAAAGCAATGTGTGTACTCTGTATATTCCACACACACACTGACTCCTGTGCTAAACTGAAGGATTTATAAATCCTTACACCAAACTCTCTACTTCTGTTTACCCACATCAATTGTGGAAGAGGTCCATATGTGGCCTGGTTATTGTTTTTGTCTACCCACGAAAACTGTGGAAGAGGTCCTTGTGTGACCTGGACAGTATGTATACTGTTGTTAACCCCGATCCAGGGTGTGGAACAAAGTTTATTTATATAAACTGCTTGGTGGCAGGTGATCACCAAGTGGATTGGATTAGGTCTCGTCTTGAGACTGAACCACTTGTTTTATATCCACTATGATATTTAATTTAGTCTTCTCTATTTAACTACTTTACTTCATAATTCAGAAAACTCTAATTTCACTTTGATAGTTAGTCTTGGAAAGAAGTTATAAATGATTTGTCTTAGTAGGATAACTTCAAAAGTAATATTAATAATACATATTAATATTATTGAGAATTAATCAATCTTCTAAGAAGTTGTTTAAATAGTCAAACTCTTATAACAGTATAACCTTGATTAATTGGGCTGTATTTGAATTTGGGGAAAACCATTTCTTTTAAAATAACATTTTTTTGTAATAGAAATTTTTATAGTCACTCAATTCACCCCTCCCCTATTTAGTGAACTACTTCGACCAACATTATTAATAATATATATTTTTATAATCATTGTTGAATGGTGAACGTGGAAATGAATCTCATCACGTCATGGAGGTGGTAAGCTGTACATACGCATGAGTGACGATATCATTCTATTTATGGTGAAATCATATGTAATTAGATGATATATTATATATAAGGAATCATTAAAATGTTATATTTATTATTTACATCAATTATACTCATTATTATACCCATCCAAATAATGAAGTGTTGAATAACAAACTACACCACGACATGGAGACGGTAACCCGTATGTACGCACGTATGGTGACATTGTCATTCATAGGATGGATAGAATAATGAATATGGTTGTACCATATTTATAATAACATCTCAGTATGTATAAGTTACTAGATTTATTATTTTGGTATGGCAACAACAAAGAAAGAGGAAGTGGAAGAAGAAAAGAACTTTGAATGAGGTAATGAAATAATTACCTCTTCTTCGGGTTCTTCTTTTTGATTTGAACAAAAGGTATCCTTAGGTTAGATTTATGATCAAATTAAGGACTCTATGTTTAATTTAGGGTAGTTGGGAGGATATTTGATGAGGTTTTGGCCGATCCAAATGGCTTTGTAGGTGTGAATATAAGAGAAGGGGAAGTACGCTTTTATAAGGGAGGTGAGGGGCACTTTTGAAAATTTTTGAAATATTAATTTATTATAAAATTATTTTTGGTTTCTAATAGCTCCAAATGGATTTATCTCGAGTATAAGGTGGGGATGAGTCTAAATCATCTTAATAAATAGGCTTTATACAAGTTTAGGTCACCATATTAATATTATCTTTTATATTTAACTCTTCGTTAAATAGTTTAACATTTAGCACATCTTCTTGTATTTTTATATTACATGGTTAATAAACTTACTATAAAATACCAATAGAACCTAAAGTGGTTAATTAATGACATATATAACCTTATATAAGTCATTTCTCCAAACTATATATTTTTATTATTTTTATATTATTTAATAAAATAGTATTTGTATTAAAAACTCATTTATGTCAATTTTTACACTAATTAGTAATTGATATTTCATAAAGTCATAAAAACTTTATGAATTAAAAAAAAATACATTTAATCATCAATAACATGTCATATTAATCTATAAAATTCGTGGATGACATCAAAAGTCTCAATTTACATTTATTTTGATTTTTATAATATCAATTATTTTAATCTTTTATTAATAAGGTAATTACTGCATCATCATTGTGTCCTAAATAAACTTAATTATTAAATGTCTAAAAATTATAAATAAAATTCCATGATGTAGGAAATATTTTTAGATTTCTAATCAATATTTATAGTCTAATTTATCTTTTTTATAACTTTATATTAAAAATGTTTTAGTTAATAAACTTTGAATTTTACACTTCTGACTCTTCTTTAAATAAAATATAACAAATGTACTAATCTAACCCAAATGGATCAAAAGGATATTATTTTTTTTACTAAGGTTTATTTTTGTCTAAATTCACTTATAAAATATAATTAGGACATGTTTTGGGGTAATTTTAATATTATTTTTACCTTTAATTACCTTTAATTACTTTTTACCATGGTAAATAAAATTCAAAGTTACTATTCACCAAAAATTATTTTCATCCTATTGAACCACATTTTACTTACTAATTTAAACCATATCTCATGTATTTTTGAAATTCAATTCACAGAAGCGGTAAATTTACTTTTTATGAAAATTTTAAAGTGTGCCTAGAACGTGGGTAAATGTGCCTAGAAGGTGGGTAAAAAGTGGTTAAAATGGTTCAATAAATATTTTTATATATAATCTTATTATAAAATTACTCAAATTAATTACATTGTATTAATATATGTATTATTTATATATTTTTACTTTAAGATAAAATTTTAATTAAAAATAATTATTTAAATGAAAAAGTCAATTTTTATATACAACGTAGTGTTTTTCCCTATTCATCAAAAATTGAATGTTTTCAGAAAAATACCAAAAATTCACCCAAATATAATTTTGATATTCCAAATTCAAAAATTATTTCAATTTTACCAAATTAAAAACATATAAGTTTCATTAATTAATTTAAAATTAATTCCCGTTGTCAAAATCAGAAAGCGGGTTTTTAAAAAGTAAAAACTATCAAAAGATTGACATGTGTTTATGTACAATTTAAATGTGAAATTACATCCAATGAACTAAATTATATTAAATGATAAAAATATAATCTAATGATACTTTAAAACCACTCAAATGTATAATTTAATAATATAAATTATTTTGATTAAAATATGTTGTTTTTAATTAAAATTTAGTATTTTTCACTATTCATCAAAATATGAAAGTTATCAGAAAAGTACTAAAAATTTTTCCAAACTAAATTTTTATGTCCTACTTCTAAAGAAGAATTTAATTTAATTTAATTTAATATATAAAAGTATCAAATGTTGTATTTAAAAAGGGTTCTTCATTAAAAGGTGGAAAACTACATTTTTTGAAAAATACTTCTTTTATCTGAAAATTGAATTTGTCCTTATATTATATCTAAAAGAACATAATATGGAAATTAAAATTTTATGAAGTATATAAAATTCAAAATGCAGTTAATACTATTCATAACCACTTTTTAAATGGCTAGTTTGGTAAGTCGTGGTGTGCTCGAACTCGGTGTTGCGTGTGGCCCAAGCTATTGAATTACTTTAAAGAGATAATGTATTATGAAATACTTGGGTGTTAAAAAGGTAGATCAGGGAGGTACATCCCTAGGAGGTATCAATTGAAAGGTCTACTGATGGATGGATTAGAACATCTCATAGAGGCGGACCCAGAAGGTGTGTCCCATAAAGGAAAGACGTTACACCGTGAAGGATAATATGAAAACCCCTGGAGGTAGATCAAGGAGGTACATTCCTAAGAGGGATCACCTGAAAGGTTTACTGATGGATGGATCATAAATTCCTATTAAAGATGTTCCAGGAGGTGTATCCCATAAAGGGAAGATGTCACACCGTAAAGGTTGATCTGAAAACCCCGGGAGGTGGATCAGGGAGGTACATCCCTAGGAAGGAGAACTTGAAAAGTTTACTAATAGATGGATCAGAATGCCCTGTAGAGGCGGATCTAGGAGGTGTGTCCCATAAAGGGATGATGTAACATTGTAAATATTGATATGAACACCCTTGGAGGTGGATCATGGAGGTACATCCCTAGGAGGTAGCACCTGAAAGGTTTATCGATGGATGGATTAAAATGACCAGTAGAGGCAGATCCTAGAGGTGTGTCCCATAAAGGGAAGATGTCACACCGTGAAGATTGATCAAAACACCCCTAGAGGTAGATCAGGGGGGTATATTCCTAAGTTGGAGCACTTAAAAGGTTCACCATTGGATGGATCAGAACACCCCACAGAGGAAGATCCAGGAGGTGTGTCCCATAAAGGTAAGATGTCACATCATGAAGGATGATTGGAACACCCCTAGAGGTGGATCAAGGAGGTACATCCATAGGAGAGAGCACCTAAAAGGTTTACCATTGGTCGAGATTAAACCTTAGGGAGTTATATAATATAACCCATCTAGAATATATGGATAAAAACTCACATAGTTTGATACCATAGTTTAGGTTCATGTGATAGGACAAGTCCATGCAACTTAACATTATGTGGTAAGGATGCTCACATTGCGAAGGGAGCATCGATGAGGGATGGTGTGGGGATTATGAATGTAAGTTACCCTTCATAAGAGGATTGATCTTGGTTGGAGTTGGTGTGGGGATTACACATTGAGCTGCCCAAGGGTCCTAGAGGAGATGTGACATCCTAGGTGAGTGGCATGATATTATAAAGGATGTTCCTGGAAGAAAATTTAGATGGATGTGGATGTTGGGTTTGGACCTCAAGGAGGATTCCTGCGTATCCTAGTTAGTTGGGAATCAAATACCACATAGTTTAGAATGTTTGTGTCTTATACCAAAGGAGGAGGCCCATGGAAAGAGGAGCATGTGGTTGGGACTTACACATAGGAGCGGTTGATGGTGAGGTTTTTTGGGATTTCATGGTTTCCAATAATCTCTAATATCACGTGATTCATTCTTGGTGTGAGAAGTAAGAGGAATCAGTACACTTGAAGTTCATGTTGTGAAAGTAGCATTGATGAGAGATGGTGTGGGGATTATGCATTGATGCTGGACAAGGATGATCTTATTCGATCCGAGGAGGATCTCATTCCGTGTAAGTAGGATCTCATTCACTGTAAGGGTTGGTGTTGTGGAGACCATCCCATGACACTATTACATGGATCATCCTGTTCTTATTTCATAGGGTAAATCCATAGTTTAATTTCATGTGTTAATGATGTTTGGACTAGGTAGTTTTACATCATACAACTTGGATGTGGGGGACTCACTCTTTACCCCTTGGGCTTAAATAACCACTGCTCATACGCCTCTAGGTAGGGAATTGATTTGAAAATGACAAGGTGTAATGATGGGGAGGAGTGGAAAATCATGAGGTCCACATTAGCATGCCTATTCTGAGAAGAAATAGGCATTAGGGTACCTATATTGAGAAGAAAAAGGTAAGTGGGAGTCTCAGGCCGCACTTGAAGTGGAGTGAGCCATAGGAATATATGACACATGTCACATAGGGACTTGAGGTGCAGATAGACCAGTCCTGGATGGGTGTGGGGGCTTTGGAAACTCAAACTTTGAGAAGAGGTTTAAGAAAAAGGGAGGCAGCATGTAGAGGCCCTGGAGAGAGGTTTCATGAATTTTAGGGCCTCACAGAGAGGTGCTTCATGAATCTCACGTGCTCCATGGTAGTTAGGGGCATCATGAAATAGGAGGATTTGCGAAACAAAGTGACCTTACCTCAGGATGAAGTGTTGGATCAGGAAAGGAGTGTTTTTTGAATGAGGAATACTTCAAAAAGACTCAAGTGCCTCTAAAGTCCTTCTTTATTTGGGGAAGGAATATCTATATTGGGTGGAGGTTTTCAATAACACACAAAAGTGGGTTTCGTGAAGCCCATGTACCTTGGATGATCTATTTTTGGTATGGTTCGAGATGCCCAGGAGGTTTAAAAATTGGGAGAAATTTGGAATGAGAAAGGTTAGGTAACCATCCTCCAAATATCAGAATGGGGTGGGGGGTATTTATAGTAAAGAGGGTTTTATAGTGACCCTAGCCTTTTACATAAGACATCACATGATTTTAAGCATAATTACACATCAGAGTACACGCTAAGGATCATAAAGTCTAGTGTCTTGGAAGACTAGGTACATAATAAAACATTATAAAAAATTCTTATTTAATATCCATAATGAGCTTCTATCTCCCATTATTCTCATACATCTACATAGGATACCCTGAGGAACACATGAACAAAGGGATGAGCTAAACAGCCCAGTAAGGGAATAACCATAAAGAACAAAGCATTAGAACATGGGATAGAGGGCATGGCATGATGATATAAGATCGAATTTAATATATGTAATCATAACATATAAACATAGAATCATATAAACATGGATTCATAGTAATGTGGCAGCAACATAAAACATGTCTTTAGCACGATTCAAGGCTAACTGCCAAGATCGTTGTACATGGTAGCACAATCCAAGGCTAACTGCCAAGACCGTCGCACATAACGTCTCATGAGACTCAAATTTACCCAATTAATTGGAGTGATATCTAGGATCACCCATATTAAATTTCATGAATATGTTTTCCACATAAATAATCATACATAATCAATAAACATAAGGGTTACCCATGGAAATAATTGGGTACCACAATCATGTCATAAAGCATAAAAAATGGTTGTACCATAAAAGTGTCCATGAAAGAAAGAAACTAAAATATACATGGAAATTAATAAGTTAAAATAGGAATGTATCATGGTAAGTTATGTCAAGTAGAAGTGACAACATGTAAGAAAAGTATTTAATAAATTTTAGCATTAAAACATTTTTGTGCGGTTTTAAGGAAAATACTATAGAGCCTTTAAAATAGAAAAGGGAAAGATCATTTATATAAAACCAAAAGTGAATTAATAAGGTTTTAATAATAAAAGGATGATTTTATAAGGAAAATTTTGTATTAAAATATAAGATAGAGTGCACTTGAAATCAGGTAAGAATTTGGGAAGTTCCCTCAAAACAGGTTTTCTTATCGGGAAGTATTGAAGAGGGAATCACTTAAAATCGTGTATATCCGAAAAAAATAATGATGAAAGGGTCTTGATAAATGAGTTTTTTACATGTAATAAAATTCAGGATATGCACATAAAAATATAAGATAACTTTATTTTGGTAAAAGAAAGATAAGGCAACCTGAAGGAATAAAGGAGGTTCAGGTGGAATCCCTTACGGATTATCAGCATGGTATCGGGTGAACTTAAGAGGGATTAATGAGAGATAAAGGAGTTTTTAATCACTTATAAATCATGAGGGAATTATGGGGGAGGTTAAAAATTACACTCCATCATTAGATATTACACATAAAAGGGCATAACAAAGAGGACATTATTGAATAAAAGTGGAATAGAGTGGATCCCTTACCTTAAGTCCTATGGTGTTCTCCAATTGATATTAATGAACTGAATAATCAAATTAGGTTCATTAATTAATAATTAAAAACCTCTTATATATGTAAAATATTTATTATAACCTTTTTAAGTTCATTCATTACCTTTTTGATGGGTTAAGTGGTTCAATTTTATTGTTTGGGTCCATTTGTTTTCTTGGTTTTTATGATAAGTTTACTTATTTTCATGAATGGAGAATCATGTAAAATGGGGAAGTTTTTACAGAATTTGAGTTATATTATATTATTTATCATCCATAATCTTACATGGTTGTAAATTTCATTTGGTTATTTGGAGTGAATATTAATCATTATGTAAAACTTTATTGATAACCTTTTGGGTTAATTGGCGGTTTTTGGCCACAATGAAAATGTTTTGTTTTATAAATAAAAACCACATGTAAAAAAGGATTCCAAAACAATATATGAGACATAATACATATATTATGGTCTGGTTCAACAATTTAAATGGTTTCATGACCAGAATTGAAGACGGTAATAGAAATTAAAAACCCATTGTCGTTGAATGTGGTAAATTAACACATCTCAGATGGTGTCTTTGCTACTAAAATAAAGGAAGGGTAAAGGAGAGATGATAATAACTTATTATATTATCATAAAAAAATTCCAGTAAATTTAAGGTATTGGATTTTTCATAACATTTGGATGAGGATAGGTAAGGATAGAAAATAAAACAAATGAACTTGAAGAAAAAGTAAAAGAATTGAAAAGAGGAATTTACCTCTTAAATCAATCTTCCTTGAGAGACTCTTAAGGGGTGAGGATTTGGTTATTTGAATAGATTAAGGGCTGTTGGACATGGGGTAGATATTGGGGAGATATTCGGTTATAATTTAGGCAAGGAAAAATGGTTAAGAGGAGTGAGTATAAGAGGTAAGGAGGAGTGATATTTATAGTGGAGGGGAGGAGGGTTTTCATAATATTTATTTCCTTAGTTTATTAATTTCCCTCAAGACCATAAATAGTGATGATCACATTGACAAAAATAGTAATAAGTGCATGAGAGTTTGAGATTTAGGTTCTTACATCACTTATGATGTTAGGAATAGTGTATTTAAATTATAAAATATTTATACGGTAAATTAATGTATTTTACTATTCACCGAAAATTCAAGTATTTCAAAAAAAATCCATAAAATTCACCCTAAACATTTTTCGATGTGTAGAATTAAAAAAGGAACTCCATTTTTCAAAATTAATATTTTAAGTATTATTAATTGAAATCATAATTTACTTGAAAAATACCGATTTAAAAACAATGACTGATTTTATAATGCTTTCAAAAATTACATAAGGTCTTATAAAATTATCATAAAACTAGAAGACATAAAATTGTTAATCTATGAAAACCTTTTAAGAAAAAACATGTTCATTTAAATTAATTGATTAACTATAATTAATTATTTACGACTTACAAAAATACCAATACTTTTACTATGATCATATTATCACTTATAAGATACCTAAATTTTATTTATACATTCATGGGTGAGGTTGCTATTATTTTGGACAATTTTTTTATTCATAAGGGTCATATTACTATTCTTAAGGGTAGGTTACTATTGAACAAAAAATAAGTTTGTTTTATTAAACTCCAAACATTTTACTGATCTCAACCGTGTAAATAAGATTTTCGAAATTCAAATTACAGAAGTGCTGAAATTATGTTTAATGGTCATATAGTAATTAGTAGTTCATTGTGTTGTGATTTAAAGGAATTTACATTGATAAAAAAATTGGGTCGTTACCTTATTCTCCACCTTCACATGGCCGTCTGGCTAGGCTTTCCGTGAAAGTATAGGTTGGTCCCGATGGCATAGCCATACCCTCTCAATATGAAAAATCCATTTGGCCCTGCTTTGGTGAGTGCACCTGCTCTGAATCCTCTTCCGGGGCTGCTCCTTTTTTTTGTAGTGTGTCTAGGGCAACTGCATGTGGCCCGAAATCCATGAGGTTGCCCAAAGACCTTAAAGGTAGTCTGGACGCCCTACTGACCCGAATGATTGGGTGTCCCAAAAGCCTTAATGACTCCATGCCCAAACTGGTGGCCCAAGGTGAATAGTTATAGCTACTACAATACCGAACAGTACCTGCTACAGTACCTGTACAGTGTACAGTTCCGCTACAGTACCTGTACAATGTACAGTTCTACTACAGTACCTGTACAGTGTACAATAATGCTACAGTTCCTACTATAGTAATGCTACAGTCCCCGAAAATATGCCTCTACCTGGTTTTGAACTTGGGTCTTGTGGATGCATTTAAGGATACCTCACCAATTGGGCTGAGGCTCATGTGCTCAAGCAGTGCTTCCCTAAAAATGGTGTTACCCCCTATATGTACTAGAGTTTGTTTCATGTATTTTGAATCCAGATGCATTTCCTAGTTTAATTCAGTCATTAAATAATTTTTAGATATATTTTAGTAGTTTTATAAAGTATTTATCTTCATCTAGATCAAGCTCCCCCATGCTTTAATTTTTATTTTTAAAGCTAGGGCACCACAAGCATTTAATTATGAGTTTAATTCTCCAAAAATCTGGTTGATTCTTTAAAATAAAACAAAGGAATTTATATTATGAATTTCATTCACTAGAAAAATATAATACGTATCAGATTATTGTAGAGAAAATTTTATGAATTGAGCTTCCATAAAATTTTCAAAAGTGTAAAAACAAATGTATTACCTTTTTAGAGAGGAAATATCACATATTAAACTCTTTATCTAAAAAATATGTTACACATCAACTTATTGAAAATTTAAAACTCTAAAATGTTACATATGATATTCCTTTTAAAAAATCATGTTACATATTTCTTAAAAAACTTACTCAGGAAGAAACTTAACCAATTTTTAAAAAGGATAAAATCTTATGAATGATCTCCCTATTTAAAAAATAAGTTACATATAAACTCTAATGAGGAAAATTATTATACATATCACTTTAATTTTCTAATTTTACAACTTTACAAAAAATTATATTATGTATAATATTGTTCCAACAAATCATACATATTAAGAAATAATGAATATTTCAATACTTAGTGAAATTTAAAAATTCAGAATGTAAAATTAAACATCAAAATAAAACAATCAATGAATTCTAATATGTAAAAGAAGGATTAAAATGTATTCCAATAATTGATATTAAATATAAAAACCTGGAACATATCTTTTAAAAATAACTTCAAAATATAATTTCAATTAAAATGTCACCAAAATCAACCAAAGTCTTTGATCTTAAAATATATATAAATAAAATATTATTTAATATATTTAGCACAAAAATCCTTTTTTTTATTCAAATATTGAAAGGAAAAACATTTCCACTCAAAATGATCCAAATTAAATTATTTTTTGTTTTAATCACATTTTGTTATAAAAAACATTATAATTTTAGAATAAAAGATATAGAAAGAATGTACTAAAATAAAATCACATAAAATTACACCACACTTAATATATTTCTTGTCCTTATTTAATTAATTAATCATATTCAGTGAATGTAAATTTAACTCAAAAGTAAAGTAATTATAATGCCAACAAATAAGTGATTTTAAAGTGTTTCACCTAATGAAATCTCTCATGTAAAAACACATGATTTCTATCCCAAAATGATTTTTTTAGAAAGTTGATTTCTTGTTTTGAATAAAATAATCAAAATTAAAAATTTTGGAAATAAATCAATCAAATTCATTTCACATTCAACTTTTATTATAAACTTCTCTTTTTCTCCTTGGGGAATGAACACACATAATATATCAGCCCAATAAAATTAAACACAATTTATGTATGAGTAGGTTTAATAATTAATAAGAAAACATAAATAAACTCATCTAATAGTTTTAACATAAAAATCTCAACCATGATTAAGAGTTCATTTCCAAACAATTTGAATGAAAATATTATTAGTTTAAATCCAATTAGTAAGTTAAAATTAAATTAAAATTATAAAACTTACTCCCATAGTTTAATAAAAAACCAGTATTTCAAGAGAGTAATGAAAATATTTTACCCAATTGAATTAATGGATAAATTAAAAATATTAAGCAATTCAAATTATAAAATAATCTCTAAGCTTAAAAAAAATATTTTCAACCTCTGAATATGAAAACTCAAGCTAAAAAATAGTCAATTCTGAAAAAAATTTCAAGGAACCATTGATGTGTAATTCATGGAATACACTTTACCACATATGAAGACCCACCACCATATTTAAAATTTTACGAAATGTTTAACTCTATGGTGGGATAAAATTTAAAATAGTTTAAGTTCAAAAGAGTTTTCAATTTAGTAGTTCAAAAACATGTTCAAGGGCTATAATAAACTAAAAAAATTGTCTTCCCCAAATTCAAAACTGATTTATAAAATAAAAATTAGAATGGAAATGTTTTTTATTATTTAAAAATTGAACACATGAAATTTTCAAGAAATCTTATAAAAATATAAAGTTAATGATTAATTTTAGAAATAAGTTTCACCTTAAAAATTCTCAACCAATACAATGAAAATTTTAGGGTACCAAAATATGATTTTATTGTGTTTTATAATGGTTTTCAACAATTTTTTTAATAATAATAAATCCCATCAGTTATAATATAGATTTATAATTTAGCACAGATCATTAGAAAGAAGGCCTTTGATTTTTTTATTCATTAGATAATACCATTTTTAACTAGTCTGAGAGGGAACCATTAAATTGAACGGAGGCCTAAAGTCATATATATGCCTTTATATAGTGTCCCAAAGGCTCAGTGTCTTAAAATACATTACATGACCAAAGGACCTAACCCAAATATACTAAAACAAACCTTCCCTAACACCTATTTATGATTGCACCTAGATCACCTCATTATTTTTCTACAGGAATGTAGTGCCCATATGTATAACTACATGGGCTGATGGTATAACTGACATACCCCTTCTTCAATCCAATGATTAATTTACTCTATTTTTGTAGATGTCACTACTTTGAT
The DNA here is from genome assembly GCA_963277665.1 of Viscum album. Lineage (NCBI taxonomy): Eukaryota > Viridiplantae > Streptophyta > Magnoliopsida > Santalales > Viscaceae > Viscum > Viscum album. The sequence continues at coordinate 209,370,795 of OY728155.1, read as the reverse complement.
CCTCTTTAGGACTTCTATAGTTTTTTAGTTGAGTATAATATACTCATGGATTGAAGGCCCTATGGCCCAGAGGCCCGATGGTGGCCTGAAGGCCCAATGTATCAAAGGTAGTGCCCTATTCTTTTTGGGATGGTGGCCTAATGGCCCATAGGCCTGTGACGGCCTGAAGGCCCTAACTTTATTTTTTTGGGTCCTGAGGCCCAATGACACATAGGCTTTTGATGCCTCTAAGTCTCATGGCCTAAAGACCTAATTTTATGTCCTGAAATCCCAATTTGGGTAAATATTGCAACTAATACAGTATTGCTACAATACTGTAGTAGTGGCTTTAGAAATATTCCCCCATCCAGATTTGATCATGGGTTTCATGCAAGATTACAGGTTGTGTTAACCACTCTTATACCACCCCAACTATCAAATTCAGCATGAAAATAGTTGAAACTAGAATAAACACACATGAAATTAGTTCAAGATATCAATAATATTTGATTACTTTTAGAATCAAGAATGTATGTTATAGATTTTGGTATGTTAGAAATTTCATTCCATCACAAAAATAGAATCATCAAGCCAATATATAATATTCATTCCCCAACTTTTTTTTTCAGCATATAATTTTAATTTAAATGCATAAAAGGTTTAGGGTTGAAGGATACAATATGTGACGCCCTTTTGGAGTGAAAATAGGTGAATATTATTCATTAAATATGGAATTCACTACACCTTTATTCTCTTATAAAATAAAACAAACAATAACATTATTTTACTGAAAAATAGAAAAGAAAACCAAACATAATTTTTATTCCAGGTGAACAAAAATAATTTTCTATATTAAAAGGAGTGTCAATATACTGACCTTTATTTACTATAAAACAAATAATAAAAACATTTATCATAATAAAACCAATCAAATGAAAAAATAAAAAAATGAGAAAAATAATAATTTCATGATAACCCCACAAGGGGTGGTGTGTTTATACTATCCACAATTGGACAATCGTGAGTTTATCCCTAATCTTATGGGGGATGTAGCTTTTGTTGGAGTGGGTCCCCACCTTAATTTAAGTTTTGATAACTATAAGTTAATCACTTTGTTTATTATTATTATTATTTATTACTTATTATTATGGTATTATTATTATTATTATTCTATTACTCTATATTTCTAGGATTTGAGGATTTTTTGGGTTTTTGGTTTTCTGCCTAAGTATGGATACATCCTACTTATAAAGTTTTTAGAATTTTGTAAAGTATACCATATTATGAAATATAACATCTTATGAAAATATATCGGCTTGCACATTTTTTGTTATCTTGTGAACTATAATATCTTACATTTACAATGGAGATAATAGATGTTCCACCTCATGGATTTGATAGTGCTAGTTAAATGCAACACTTTCACTGAAGCTACGACATAAAGTTTCTGCATCCTATAGAACTTTATTTTACAATTTATAGCCATGAAAATCCTGAGAAAAACATTTATTACATGACTTGAATATATCAAAATATGTAGGAATCATGATATTCTCTGGAATGACTCACATGTAGAAAATTTTCATATATAATAATAAAAAATATCATAAAATATGGTTTGGAAAAAACTAATTCCCAATATAGGTTGGATTTTTTTCAGGTGGCATTGAACAAAATGATCTTTTCAAGAAGGCACCTTACATTAATTTTTTACTTGGAAGGTACTTTTTGAGAAAGCACCTTCCATAAATCTTTATACTGAAGGCACTTTTTCTAAAAGTTCCTTTTATGAAAATCATCTAAAGAAAACGTTTTTAGGGAAATTGCCTTCCTACTCTACCCTAATAAGGCACGACGCTATCATACCTCCCCATAGATCCTGAAATCCCTCACCTCGTAGAGCCAACTATCCCTCGACACAGCACTGCCATCCCTCCCCACAGATCCCATTGTTTCTCTCATAGACCTCACTGACCCAACTGTCCCTCCCCACAAAACCTTTTGTACCTCCCCACAGACCCTTTCCATCATCGATCCCGACTGGATATCCCTCTGGTCTTCGATCTGGAAAACCTTGAATCCAACTTGAGATTCAACTTCGGAGAATTGAGATCCAAATTCCACTAATCAATATATCTACTCTTTGAATCCTAAATCCAGTTTTTCCAAAATGGTATTTTATATTTAATTTATTGATTTTTTTTGTTGAGTTGATATATATTGTAATTTGGATATTATATTTTATAAATTTTATTTCTTGTGATATATTGTGACATGTCATGTTTGTATTGTCTGATGTCATTATTTATATTAATTCTAACTACTAATGGTTCTTAGAAATGTACATTATATATTTCTTATTTTTTAATTTAATTATACTATTTTTATCAGAATTTAGAAAATAAATCAATATAATGTACATATAATATGATTTTTCAAAAAAAATAACTCACAAAAGAATATTTTTTTTCCAAGAAAAAATTAGTTTTGTGATTTTGATTTTATTATATTGCCTTTTGAAAATATTAATATTTTGTAAAAAAACACTTGTTTATTATTATTTTTGAATACATCATGTTACCTGTATTTTCTTAATAAAAAAACGTGTATTTATGCATTTTTTAATATATCATGTGTTTTTTATTCTCTTTTTTAATAAAAAACACAGGCTTTATGCATTTTTGAATATATCACGTGCTCAGAATATGTTCTTTTTTTCATTGTAAATCCTTTTTATCATGAATTATGTATATATATTTTTAATATATCACATGTTCTACATTTTTTTAAATTATAAATGACAATACACAATTTATTTTTTAATATTTTATTAATCTTTGGTAGCATTAATTTTTCATACATTTAATTTTTTTTATATAAACTATCTAAAAAAACATATTTTTGTTTTCTATATCTGATTTATTTGTAATAGATACTGGTATATATATATATATATATATATTATTTAATTGTATAAAATATATGAATAAATTAATTAGTGATTTTTTAATCAATATTTTATTGCAGAGTAATATATATATATTTTAATATATTATTATATTAATCTAATATTATATTATTGCATTGTAATTTAACGATAAAAAGAATAGAAAATAATAATAGAATAATGTATAATTAATATATCAATGTATTGTAATATATATATATATATATATTATTGAATTGTATTAAATATATTATATGTTAATTAATTAGTAATTTTGTAATTAATTTATATTTTCATTGTAAAGAATATATATTAATTAGTAAGTTAATATTTTAAGCTATTTAAATTAAATGTTTTGTTATTAATTTAAACTAATAAACACATTATATTAAATAATTCAATTTGGTATATGATAATAAATTAAAAAAATTTAAAAAGAAAATTGAAATTGAAATTGAATTTTAATTTAAATGTTTTTGTTTGTAATTTTATTGTGCTATATATATATTGTTTAATTGTATAAAATATATTAATAACTTAATTAGTGATTTTTTAATTAATATTTTATTATAGTGTAATATATATATATATATTGTTATATTAATCTAATAATATATTATTGCATTGTAATTTAACGAGAAAAAGAATAAAAAATAATCAAATAATATATAATTAATATATCAATGTATTATAATATATATATATATATATATATATATTATTTCATTATATAAAATAAACATATGTATATATATTAATATATTATTATATTGTAAATAAAATATTACTGCCTTTTAATTAATATATTAATATATCATTTTGATTAAAGGAATTATAATCAAAATAATAATATTTAAAGTTTGATGGTTTTATATTTATTTGAAGAAACATCTATGTATATATGTTTATCATTTCTTTATACATTTACATATATGGCTTCTGCACAACTACATCTAGGTCCTAAGGATCCATCTCTTCCTACCGCACAGAGTGAGAACATATCACAATATTTATGGAATAGTGGTGAAGAACAGATACTAAAAATCCATAGGGCCCATCACTTTCGCCATGAGATCCCACCTGACCCTATCATACCTTATTTACGCTAGTCCAGGTTCTATGGGTTGAGTATGTGTGGGTATATACCCATTTATGGTATACTCATTTATGCTTTGGTTGAGTGATGGAGACCAAAGACGCATAAATTTCATATGCCTTAGGGGGAGATGATGATTACATTACATAATGTGTTTATATTATTGGGTATTCCCATGGACATAGATATTATTACAGGTCTAAAGATATATAGTTGGGATTACATTTTACATAGATATTTGGACTTACTGTTACCAGACATGCCAGGGACCCTTATAAGAGGTAGTTTATGGATGTACTTACTGGACACTCATTTCAGCCCTATTGATCCAAATGCTGATGAGGTGACATTGCAAAGATATTCACGAGCGTACATTCTGCGATTGATTGGATGTATTCTATTTCCAGATCACTCTAGATCATATGTTCATCTGATGTACCTACCTCTTCTTGGAGATTTAGAGTGTGTTGGGTGGTATAGTTGGGGTTTACCATGTCTTTCACATCTGCATAGAAATTTGTGTAGGGAATCTCGCACGGAGGAGAATGAGATAGGTGGTTGTTGTTTATTATTAAAGGTATGGGATGTCTTCTAGATTATTGTATGATGGGGCTACATCATTCTACTACCATGGTGACACTGATATATTTATATATTATTTAATGGAACCAACCTCATATGGTCATGAGACAATTTTTACATCGACAACCTATTACGGGGCCATCGAGCCAGATTGTAGAGTTTCATGGTATTCGAATTACAAGAAAATAGGATCGAGATTGACATATTATACATAAGCCATATATATCCATGTTGGATTCACATGAGCAGTATTGTGTCACCAGATATTTTGGAGGATGTCTTCATCATGGCCCTTGTACTGAGTACATGCTCTATTATATGTGAATGACTAGACGATTTATCACTCAACTTGGAGGGTCATATTATACATTGGTAATTTAATTATATCACAGTTATTGATCCTTTATTATTAATTTGTTAAAATTTTATTTAGTTTATTTCGGGGTGATGAGATCAATCAAGTATGTGACATGATCACATCTTTGATAGGGGATGTATTTACTATTTATGAGTTGAGTTCAATTCTTGATTTGATGATAGGTGCACAACACAATGCTGAGAGCATCTCTCTACATTCAGAGTGTTATCCTCACCCTCATACCATTCCACCTTAGGGAAAACTTGATCCACTATACATAGATGAGGAACAACCATCATGATGACATCGTCCACATTTTTACGATTTTCAGATGGCTCCAAATACCACTACATAGCCACCGAATGGACCTTCTTCATCATACATGGCACTATCTGAGAAATTTCCCACACAACCTTCTTCGAAGTGGGGCACCACTGCACACCCACTGATTGGACCTCCATCATCACACATGGAATCATTTGAGACATTACCTACACACCCTTCTTCATAGAGTCACACCAGTTACACCACTGAGTTTTATATTGCGACCCGTATACCATCTATAGCTCCTATAGTGCCACATTCATCGAATTGAGACACTGGTTGGGGGTTTCCACTCAGTGATTTTGCTTTCCTAGATCCATCTACCTTCCAATTTACTATAAAAAACTCGAGTGGATGAGAGATCGGTTCTAGTTCTACTGCTATACCAACTACTGAGGACATCACACCTAGAAATCTAGTTGCAGATATCGCACATGGACCCATAGCCGAGCACACTCCAAAACCTGTGAGACGGACAAGTCAATATGGGTGTACTATCAGAGAGCTGAGATGTGGGACTGGAGGAAACTTACATACAAATAGGCATCAATTATGTATTACTTTTACATTTCATTGACATCACAATTTTTATTATGTATAATAATATATATTATTTAATAATCATTGGTAATTTTTTTTAAAAAATTGAATCTATTGAAAGTCATTTTCTAATAATTTAGTTTTTAAAGAATATCACACATTATATTGATGAATTTTATTCTCACACACTTCAAAAACAATTCTAAGATATATTTCTTAAGATTTCACATTAATTGAAGATTGTTTTCTCTAGTTTTAATAGTTAAACATGCGTTTTAAATTACTAAAACTGTGTTTTCAGTAATATCAAGAAAAAGAAACCTTAGTTTAAAATTCCATTGGTTAATATAATTAAAAAATAAATCTATTGTTTTTTCATATGATTTTATAGTAATCAGATCTCATTTGTTCAGATCACCCTCTGTGGTGCATGTTTTTAAAGACATACATTTTCTAAGAACTCCTTATTTAGTTCGTTCGAGCACACTAGACGTTGGATTAATGTGCCATCTACTTTCACATGTAAAAAAATAATTCCAATATTGTTTTAATATGATTTCACATTAATTGGAGACAATTTTATATGGTTTTAATAGTTAAATTCAAATTTTAGCATTTTAAATTACTAAAACTATGTTTTCGGTCATATCGGGAAAACGACACATCAGTTTGATGCGTCGTCGGTTCCTATAATTCAAAATATATATAAATTTGTTGTTGTGTGATTTCATATCAATTCAATATCAATTACTTGGCTCACCTTCTTTTCTGCATGTTTTTAAAGGCTAACATTTTCTAAGAACTTCTTATTTAGTCCGTTCGAGCACATCTTATATCGGATTGACATGCCATCTGCTCACACAAGTACAAAATAATTCTAAGAAAACTTTAAAAAGATTTTACATCAATTGGAGATCATTTTATATGATTTAAATATTCTAACACACATTTTAGAATTTTAAATTATTGAAATTGTGTTTTCAGTTGTCTCGGGTAGATAAAACCTCAGTTTTATGTGCTGTTAGTTCCTATAATTCAAAAATCTATCTATGGTTGTTTTCATGTGATTTCATAGCAATTTGAGTTCATTTTTCCATATATCCCTCTATAGAACACATTTTTTAAGAGTATTATTTTCTTAAAACATCTTATTTAGTCATTTTGAGCACATCACATGTTGGATTGACTTTTCGTCTGCTTACATACAACAAAAATAATTAAAAGATGGCTGTTATAAGAGTTAACACCAATTGGAGATCTTTTTCTATGGGTTTAATAGTCAAACACAAATTTTTGAATTTTAAATTACTGAAACTTAATTTTTAGTCATCCCAGGAAAATGAAACCTTAGTTTGACACATCGTCAGTTTTTATAATTCGAAAATTAATTTATGGTTATTTTCACGTGATTTCATAGAAATCTGAGCTCATTTAGTCATCTGACCCTATGTGGAACACATTTTTAAAGACAGTCATTTTCTAAAAAATTCTTATTTAGTCAGTTCGATCACATCACACATTAGATTAGCATTCCATATATTCATACATGTCAAAAATAATTATAATACAACTTTCATAACTTTTAACGTCAATTGGAGATCATTTTCTATGGTTTTAGCAGTCAAATGTACATTTTAGCATTTTAAATTACCGAAACTATGTTTTTGGTCATATCAGGAAACAAACACCTCAGTTTGATGTGCCATTTATTAATTTAATTAAAAAAATAAATTTATGTTAGTTGTTGTGTGATTTTATAGAAATCTGAGATCATTTGACTGGCTCACCCTTTGTGGCGCAAATATTTAAAGACTGACATTTTCTAAGAACTTTTTATTTAGTTTGTTTGAGTACATCACACATCTGATTGATGCACTGTATACTCACTCACATAGAAAATAATTCTAATATAGATTTAAAAAGATTTCATATCAATTTGAGATCTTTTTTTATGGTTTTAATAGTTCAATGCATGTTTTAGCATTTCAAATTACTGAAACTGTGTTTTCGGTCGTATCGGGAAAATGACACACCAGTTTGATGCACTGTCAGTTATTATAATTCAAAAATAAATCTATGGTTGTTTTACAGTGATTTTACAATAATTCAAACTCATTTGGATATATTTACCTCTATAAAGAACATTTTTAAAGACTGACATTTTCTAAAAACTTCTTATTTAGTCCGTTTGAGCACATCGCATGTTGGATTGATGCGCCGTCTACTCTCACTCATCAAAAATAATTCTAAAATATATTTCGTAACATTTAATATCATTTGGAGAATGTTTTATATAGTTTTAACCACTAAAAACATGTTTTATTATTTTAAATTACAAAAACTGTGCTTTCTGTCATCTCGGGAAAACGACACATCAGTTTGACATGCCGTCAGTTCCTAAAAATAAAAAATTAATCTATGGTTGTTGTCCTATGATTTTAAAGATATATGAGTTCATTTGGAAATATATTCCTCTATAGAGCACGTTTTAAAAGACTGTCGTTTTCTAAAAACTTCTTATTATGTTTCAAATAGTTGATTTTGGAACCTATAAAATATAAACTATAAGACCGGTCTAAATAAAACTTAAAACATGGATTAAAAATACAAAAAAAAAGTTTAAAATAATTTTTTTTAATAAAAATAACAATTCAAAAAAAATTACACGGCACAAACATTATTGATTAGAAACATAACATTTATAGTTCAAAAAGTTTATATGCATAACATATAGTATAAGTAAAGTCTATCTGAAATTTAAAACATTGAATCTGAAAATAAAAATTAATTGAAAATAAAAAGAATGTCAAAAAATAATAAACAAGAAATTTTAATTTACACAAATAAAGTTTGCTGTAAAAATAATTTATAATTACAAATGTTATGTTTTGAAATAATAATATTTTGTGCCCTTGAAATTATTTGTCATCAAATTTTTTTCTGATTTTTTTTTATTTTCAACTATTTCTTATATGTGTAATCCATGTTTTATGTTTCATTTAGATTGGACTTATAGTTTATATTTTATAGGCTTTCAAAGCCACTTACATGAAACATTATTGCGTTTGAAGTAGGTTTCTTTGGAAGCCTATAAAATATAAACTATAATACCAAACTAAATAAAACTTATGACATGTATAACACATATAAGAAATAGTTGAAAATAAAAAAATAAAAAATAAAAAATAATTTACATGACATAAACTTTATTAATTAAAAACATTACATTTAAAATTCAAAAAATATATGCACATAAATTTGAGTATAAATAAAACCTATATGAAATTTCAAACATTGAATGTGAAAATAAAAATTAATTGAAAATAAAAGGAACATCAAAAAAATAATAATTTATAATTAATAATTATGTTATTATTGTTAAATATTATGAACTACATTTTTAATAAATAATAATTATATTCTAAAGTATTTGCAAGAATCACAATGATAATTATGAATAATGATGTAAATAATATAATCTGTAATGTAACTAATAAATTAGTTAATAATATAATTTAAAATAAATAATAATTAATTTTTTAATTTAGAAAATATATATTTTTGTTAATAACGTTATCATTAATTTTTTTAATACAATTATTAATCATTTATAATAACCATAATAATAATATATTTAATATTTTAATAATAAAAAAATAAAAAAATAAGAATTTTAAATGTTATATATAATCTAATTATTCATGTATTTAATAATACTAAATAATAATATAAATAAAATTTTTATTAATTATAAATAAACATTAATTCAAAATGATTATATGTGTATAATTATTATTTAATAATAAAAATATTTAATGAAAACATTATTGTAATTTAATTGACCATAAAAAGAAAATATTAATTATTTTAATAAATAAAAAATTATTTTTTATATTTAATAATAATAATTTTTTATTTTTTATATTTAATAGTAAATTTTTTATTAACTAAACTAATAATAAAATAATTAATATTGATTAGATTATTAATTATTAGTCTTTTTTAAATATCAAATTATATATATATTTTATTATATTAATTATATTTAGTATTAGAAATTATTAATAAGTATATTTTTATTATTAATTACATTATCCATCACATTATTTAAAAATAATTTAATAATTTTTAATTTTTTAGTTTATTTTGTTTATATATATATATATATATATATATATATATAACAAAAGAATAAAAATAAAAAGTTTTTTTTGGAAAAAATAGATCAATGGGCGCTTTCTATAAAAGTGCCTTCTTAACACTATTTTTGCAGAAGACACCTTCATAGTAAGCGCCTTCTTAAACAAATATTTATGGAAGGCACCTTTTTAGAAGGTGCTCATCTTTCATCCAAACACCCCCACTCCCAACCTTACATTTGGAAAATGTTATACCCAAATATTATTCTCGACATTGGTTTTTTATTTTATAATATAATAGAATTTTTTCAACTCACATGTAGTATACGTGAACTGAATATTTGAATAAAGTAGATTAATTTTTTGAATATCATATTAACTTTATGATTTAGATAAGTACATGATCAGAAGATTCTTTCTATATGAAATGTGAGATTATGAAGTGTCTATTCCATCTAGAGTTTCAACATAAATATATGAGGTCACACTAATTTATTTTGTGTTGCAACCTTCTTTTTCATGCTGATTTTCATATTTCTACTTCTGAAATTTTATATGGTTTATTTCATTTGTTTTATTAGTTTTTAAAATAATTATAAATATTAATAAAGCTATTAAAAGTGGTTTCAATGTGTCTAATGTAGGAATAAACAAATTATAGAATAATAGAATGGGATTATGATAATTAGAATACATATGAAACTTAAACAAAGTAAATAGTTAATTTTCCACAATTATATTATTCTAATTATTATTCATATAGGCTGTGATGATTATATAGGAAACCCCCTTTGTGAAGGAAAATTATGGAGATTTTATTAAAGAAAATTATCCACTGCTAATTCATCTATAAATAAGAGGTCAAAGAAATCAAGCAGTAAGATGATTCCTTTACTAAATACTAAATTTCCACAATATTGAGAAGTTACATTGCTACACTACTATATAATTTCAAAGACATTACTGTATTTCTTAAAGTAAACTATTCTACATAATTATTGAAGGGACAAAGATCATTTTTCTACACCATCACCTTCTTCCACAACTCTTACTTTAGGTGTAATATTTAGTTTATTTCACTGTATTGAGTTTTTATTCACTATAAAATTCACCTATATGATTTTACCACCCATAAAATGGTATTGATTCAGTTATGATAACAATATTTAAAGGTAGTAATTCATAGGTTGTGCTTAAACCTACTGAAAGGCATAGATTAGGTCTTCTCTTTAGAAAAGCTGGGTTCTATCTATACTAGCAAAAGTCATCAGTTAGGTCTGCTCATTTTTAAAAGACTAGGTTTTGTATGAACACATAGAATACTATATTATAGTGGATCCTCACATATCTCAAAGATTTAGGGAGTTTTTTAGGAATAGATACATGATCCCTTTGATCTGAACTATTATAAAAACCATTTTGTTATTTTCTTTACAACTTACACTTCTCACACTTTGCTCTTATAATCTATGATTGAATTATTTAAAACCTTAACCACTAATTTCTAAAATATATTTTATAATATGAAATTTTTGATGAAATTTAATTCAACCCCCTATTGTCTATTTTCATACTCATTTTGGGACCTACCAATCGGTATTAGAGATTGACTTTTGAAGGATAGTTTTCCCCCATTTATATATATTTTATTGATTATCATTTATTTGTTACTAATATGCATCCTATAATTTAAAATATAATGGAATGAAATATTCTTATTTATAGAAATCTAGGAAGTTGAGTTTTTAATACTCTCAAATCACCACACTTTAATGGAAGTTATTATGTTTATTGGAAGGAAACAATAGTGGTATTATTAAAAAATATAGTTATTTGACCATCATGGAAGGACCATACAAAATATCCAAAGTTGATTTCGATACTTTAGTTGATAATGATGATACTAAATATGTTCTGAATTAAAAATTTATGAATTTTATTTATTATTATATTAGTAAAATTATTTATAGTCACATTTCTTCTTATAAAATGTCTTTTGACATTTGGAGGAATTTAAAGGTCACTCATCAAGGTACTGATAAATTATAGAGAACCAGGTTAGGCATTCAAAGGGTTGAATTTCAATATTTTAGGATGTTTCATCATGAAATTATTAGTGATATGTATAACATGTTTACAATGATTATAAACAACATGATTAATCTTGGCGAGACCATGAAGAATGAAGTATTGATTGAAAAAAATACTTTTAGAACTACCTATGAAGTGGCATTCCAAGAAGAATATAATTTAAGGAAGAGAGTGGTTCTATGAATATACCATGGATGATATTATTGGATCATTACTTAAATACGAGTTTGGTTTAAGAATACTGATAACAAATTTAATGAAAAAAATAAGTGAGTAAATTTTAAATTATTTAAACATGTTTTTTATGATTCTTCATGTGAAAGTGTATACTCATCTCATTATAAAAAATTTAATGATTTGAGTAAACTTATTATATATATACAATGACCCATAAAGAAGATCCAAGGTTTCAAGTAAATATGGAAGAATAAGTACAAGGAAAATTTTAAAATAAAAGGCAAGAAAGGTAATCCTAATTCCAATATTATATGTTTGAATATAGGAATAAGGGTTATAATAATATGAATGTCTAAGGATAAAAAATGAAATATAATAAATGAAGAAGGAAAAGAAAAAGAATAAAACACTAATTGTTGGATCGAGTTGCATAGAAGACTCTGATTTGAGTAAAGATCCTATAATTGAAAATGATATTGTATATATTTTTATGACGATTGTATATATGAGAATGGTTAGTGACGATTCTCAACCTAAAAATTAAATATTTATTAAAAGAACATGAAATCCTATAAACCCAAACCTCAAAGAGGCCTAAAATGGTTAAGTTAAAGGGAATCCTTATAGTGATTCAAACCTTCTACATGTATTATTACATGATTTTTAATAAAATAACATATTAATTACAACCCCTAGATCATGAGTCTTATTGTCTTTGGAAGACTATGTTCATAATACATCAAAGTGAGACTAAAATAAAACTTATTTATTTTATTTTCTACAGTTGTCTCCTAAATCCTTTTAAGCTCCAAAGACTATATGGGATAATCTGGAGAATATATAGATTAAAAGGGTGAACTAAAAAACCTAGTAAGGGAATAAACATGATAAGGAAGCATAACTTTTTGAGTCAAAATCATAACATGATATCATAAAAAATAAGAATCAATAGTAATCAAATGAAAGCATAACATAAATAACATTACATCATAAGATCACGGAGTAATAATAAATTTGGTGTAAAAATATAATATAACATAAACATGGGTCAAGGCTAAATGACTAGACAATATCACATGGTGGACAACGTCCCATAATGGATTAGGCTTACTACATAATCCCATACATGATTCCTCTTGAGACTAAAGCTTTACCCAATACATTGGAGTTCTATCTAGACACACCCATCATAACATGTTCATGATTACATTTTCAAAAATGTGTAAATCAAGCATAAGGCATAAATATAATAATTAACCATATAAAGAAAATGGGTTGCATAATCGTTCTCAAAACATAATCAAAGGAAATTTCATAATGAATGAATTTGAGAAATGAATTTAAGGCATGTATTATCCCATCAAGGGAAGGGATATTGATCAAGGAATATAAGTGAGATAAAAACACACACACACACACACAAACAGATATATACACACACATATAATTCAGAAGTAATCCATAACATGAAAGGTTATTGTTATTAAAAAATAGAAATACTATAAAAATATTAAAAACATTCTTGAGGAAAACAAATTTTCCACTTTGAAAATAAATTTTTAAAAAATAAAAATTTACAAAATATTATATCAATAATTTTATTTGAAAATAAACTTGGAAAATTATAATGTAATCTTCAAATAAAATAATGCTCATTATGGTGGGAAATTTCTTTCATTTTGGACAATTTAAAAGAAAACATTCTGTTCACACTTTGGTAAAATGTAAAAAAGTACCTTATTCGAGAAATGGTAAGAAGGTTCCTTTTAAACCATTTTTATAAAAGGTAAATCATGGGTAAAAATAGATTTAAAAAATAATATAATAATTTTAAAAACATTATTGAAAATATTTTAATGAAATCATGGTCATGGAAGTAAAAGGGTATTCGACCCAAGAGAGAAATGCAACTGGTTTTCCTTAAAAACATGATTTCTGCATTTTTAGTACCTAAAGAGTGGAAAATGAAAGGGAAACTTGTAATTTACAAAAATAACCATATGAGAGTAAAATTGAAGATTTTTATTATACAATTATCAAGTAATTTCTTTTCAAGTAAATTTAAGCATAGACGATCATGATTAAAATGAGATTGTGTAATAAACCCTTACCACTTTGGTAACTTTTTAATTTTAAGCCCCATGAAAGATTAAAATTAAATGAAACTTTAAATATCATTAAAATAATTGTAATAATGATATTAAATTTCAAAATGGTAGTATATATACCTTATAAATGAATATAGGTGCATAACATAACATATGTCCCAGAAAAGACGATTTGGGATGATAAACCCTAAATGCTTTGGTAATATCTGAATCAAAAACTCATGAAAGAGAGAACCTCAAATGGATTGGTAAATAAAAATATTTTTCATTTAAATAAATAGAAAATAAATTCATTGGTAGTATATATACCACACAATAGAAACAAGTGGTGGATATGACATATGTCTAATAGAAATAAAAGTGAGATGAGAAATCCCTTACCTGAAGTCCTGAATTATCTTGTATGTGCTTAGCACTAATATGATAAACCTATTTAAATTTTTTTATTAATAATATTTTAAAAGTTTAATAACTTATAATTAAACCATTTAATTCATTTATTTTAATGATATATTTAATTACTTATTCAGTTATATCCACATCATGTGTTTTGAGGATGCTCAGTTCATAATTTCAAAATGAAATCAGTGTGTCGACTGTGGTCAAAGGGATCATTGTTCAATCTTCTAAAGAATAAAAATCATGAAATAATTATCATTTTTATACATTAATTATATTTTAAAACCAACCATGATTATGGTCATGAATAATGAACTACATTACAATCATGAAGGTGGTAGGTCGTACATACGCATGAGAAACATTTCCACTCTCAATGATCATGATGGAAAGAAGGTAAGTATTATTTTATCTTAAGAAAATTATTAAATATAATATCATTTATTTAAATATAATTACATATATCATCCATGTGATGTGGTAATAAAAAACTAATCACATCGCTTCATGAGGCGGTAGTCCGTCATACACATGAACACTATTAACATTTTTCAATGGATGGTAAGGTAAGAAGGTATATGATAAATTAATTTTAAATAATGATAAATATTTAATTAATATCATATACAAATCTATTATCATGAATTTTTATGAGATTTAGTGATGGAACATGAATTACATAAGTTCGAGAGGTAGTAGTTTTCCGTACACACAAACAATGGTTTTGTTTCCCATTTGATGGAAGAGGAGATGGATGTAGGTTATTATGTTAAAAAAATAATATCTAATTATATGGGATATAATTATGTTTTTATATCATCATGATTTATTAATATTCTAATAAATTGTATGAATAAATAAAACAAATATGCTCAGTTAAGAACGATACCTCTTCCTTGGACAACCTCTTTAGAATTATACCTAAAGCCTCCAAAGATTGGATTTCTAATCAAAAAATTCCTCTAGGATCTAGGTATAGAAGTAATTAATGGATTTTTTTGGGATTAGATGAACCAAAATACTTTTTAAGTGTGTAAAGTGGAGGATAGGAGGTTCCTTTTTATAAGTGAGAAAGAGTAACATTTTTGTCAATACCCAAAACTATTCAATAATGGGAAGTCACTATAAAGAAAAGTTCATAAAAAATTAATAAATAATGGAGTGGAGGGGTGATATGGTATATAATTACCCCCAAAATATAAAAAAAACATTTTTTAAACATGTTATTCTATTTACCTCCAAGGTTACTCACTTTTACGATTTTAGTTTTTCACCACATTAAATAGTTTTTTTTTACTATTTTACTATTCATTATGAGCAAAATTAAGTTGAAATTATTACGTAATATAAATTATTATAATTAAAAATATGGAATAAATTTTATAAAATTCGAATCATTTAAGTTTCATAATAAAATTTAAAATTAAACCAGCAAAATGTGTCCATAAACGATTTTCAAGAAATGTATTTTTAAAGTAATAGATGATCTTATATTAACTATTTGGCAAGTAATAATCAATATATGAATTTTAATTTATATAAATATATGTATTATATATTAATTTAATTTAAATATTTACTTACTAAGGGTTATTTAATTTAATTAAAATAGACAAACCTTATGCACTTAAAAACTATTTGCAGAAAACCGCGTTTTTAAGAATAAAAATAAACTTATAGCAAATAATGAAAATTGATGATTCAAAAGAAATTATCTATATTGTTATAAATAAAAAATTTAATATTTAAATCTAATACCAAATCCAAAATAGAATTCATTTTTTAAATTATATTATTTAATGAAAAGAAATAATAGTATTTGAAAAATTTCTAATTTTCATTATTCACTGAAAAATCAAACATTTCATAAAAATACCAAAATTTCAACCTAATTTATTTTTGATATGCTAATTTAAAAAATAATGTTAATTTTATAAAATAAAATTTATAAAAGTTAAAAAATTAATCATAATAATTTATTGCAAAAAGTAATAAAAATCATTTTTTGAAGAAAACATATTTTTAAAAAAATGACTTTATTAAAAATTGGGTACTTATTTCCTGATAATTTATTAATGTATTTATATTAAGTAATAAATTTATATATATTTCATAAAGTAGTTAATCCTATTCATGTGATACCCCAAAATTATAAAAGAAGAACATTATGTTTGATAATGTAAGCGACATGAAACACCAAGCTTAAATGACCCACAAAATATATTTCTTTAAATTTACTCTTTTCGATAGTTTGTAGTATAACAAACCCCGAGTATAAATGAATCGTAATATAGTATACCATTATAACTTAGCTATTAAATTAGAGTGTATGAATATGATTAAGTAAATTATAAAAATTATGCAGTTTACAAATGTATAAAATAAATTCAATAGTTATTTATTGATTTGAAATAAAGTAAGAATCATTTTAGAGAAAAAAAATATTTTTTGAAAAACTGTATTTTTCTAAAAGGCAATTTCGTCACGATTTAAGAACATAATTTAAAATTATTTTTTTTACTAATTTTATAAAATTTATTTTAAAAAACTAACTTAATTTTTTAAATCATCATTTCAAAATTATCTTAGAGTGAATTTTTGATAATTTTCTGAAAAGTTTATGTTTTTGATAAATAGTGAAAGCACTCAATTTTATTGGAAACAACCTCTTCAATTAAGGAATTTAGAAATTAAATTTTGACTTAAAATTGTTTTAAAATTAAAATTATTTCAATTATATTATAATTAATATAATTTAGTTCATTTGAATAAAATTAATCATTATTTTTGATTTTTAAATTTCCCATACTTATGTGAATTTTCTCTTTGGAAAACCGCTTTTTCATTATGTATGTGGGTTTAATTTTAAATTAAAATTCAAAAATTATTTTAATGGAATTTGGAAAAATAGATTATATATTTTTAGTTATCATAACTAATATTATATAATAAGGTCAAATTAATTTTCATTCATACTGAATAGTAAAAAAAGTAAAAATTAAGTACTATGGTTATGGTTAAAACAAGTTTACTAAGGGGTCAAACTAAAAATATAAGGGTTAAAATTACCTATAAAATTTTAAAATTCATATTTTATGGCCATAATGGGACCTTATATCATCCATGGTTTGAGAATGATCCATTTTGGAGTCTTGTGGCATGTGAAAGATGTGAGTATCACTTTTGCTTTTCAAATATTCCAAGTGTGTCCTCTTACCCACTTGTAAAAGGCTGCAACTCTCCCAAATCCTTTTTTTCAGATAATAACTACCTAAATATATTAATTAAATCCCTACCCACATCCTAGAGGCATTTGTTTTATCTTAAATCCAATATTGGAAGGCTTCAGGTATAATTCTAAAGAGGTTGTCTGAAGAAGAGGTAATGTTCTTAACCATGCATTTTTGTTTTACTTATTTTTCTAACTCCTTATAATATTCTCAAAATAAGATAAAATAATAGAACTATTATATCCTATATACAGAGATTTTATTATTCTAACTTCATAAACTATATATATATATATATATTCTTCCATCTAATGGGAAATGAAACCGTAGATCGTGTGTATGGAGGACTACCACCTCGTGAACCGATGTAATTATTTTTCCATCAATATATATCACAGATAGATAAAATGATGGATTTAATATATATATATATATAATATTTATTACATTAATATTCTTCTATAATTATAATATCACATATAACTTCTTACCTTCCAATCTGTTGGAAAATAATAACATCGCTTGTGCATATATGTGGACTACCACCTTTACATAACAATGTGAAATGTTTTTCATTTTATTATAAAATTTATGGTAATAAGGATATTTTTAATTAATATAAATTAAATATTTGATATAATAATTTTTATTTAATGGTGAAACATTATTTACCTCTCTTACATTCCATCTTTTGGAAAAATGGAAATAATGTTCATGCGTATATACGACCGACCGTCCCCATGAACAGTGTAACTCATTTTCCTATATATAACTTACATAGACTATTATAAATAATTATATAATGATTATATATGATATTTATATCATGGTTAACATTTTTGAGATGATTTAACCATGATCAAAGTAAAAGGATCAAAACTATCGAAGAAAAACATACATGAAAAATGAAGCAATTATCACCCAAAACAGTGATTTTAACAAAGAATTGTTAATAAACAGGTCATAAAATACTATATGTAAATAATATATGATTATGTTTATTTAATATATTTATAATAAATATATATTTATCATAGAGGAGGTATATTCACATATGGAGGAAATTATACCCGAGGTTAGGGTTTCTCGTCTCACTTTTACTCCCATTAGATATATGTCATATTCACCACTTATTCCTTTTTGTGTAGTGTATATAACCCCAATTTTATATGTTATATCATGAATACATTTATATTAATAGTATTTAAAGATTAAATTAAATTTATTTCTTTTATGGTTCCTATAATTGAAAAGTTACCAAAGTGGTAAGGGTTTATTTCATAATCCCATTATTATTCGGTATTGTTTCTATTTAAGTAACCCTTAGGGGAATTATTTGGTATTTATATATTTAAACAAAAATATTTTTATTTTAATTTAGTTATTCATGAAATTTTAATGTAATAGTACCATTTTAATCCCTTTGGAACTTAAAATAATTGAGGAAATATTTTTAAGAAAAGTTGACTTTATTTCCCTTTTCAGTTGAAAATCCTTTTTCTTCCAAATATGTGTTTTATAAATACATTTTCAAGAATTTTTTAATATTATACTATGAATTTGTAAATATATTTTTACATATAACTAAATTTTTACAAATTATTTTATAACTAATCTTCCCAGAATTTTCCAAACAAGTTATTTTTTTTACTTTTCTTATAAAAATGCTAAAGGAATATTTTTTAACATACTTGGCATGAACAAAACTTTCCCACCACCATGAAAACTCATTTATTTGAATATATCTTCAATGTTTTCCATGATTATTTTCAAAGAATATATTTTTTATAATCATATTGAAATTTTTAGTTTTTAAAAGTAATTTTCAATGTGAAAATGATATTTTCTTCAAGAATATTTTTAATTGAGTTTTTATGGTATTTCTATTCATCAATAAAAATGAACCAAATTTTACTCATGATCCATTAGGAATATATTGTAATGATATCATCCTTTTTATTTATTTGGATTATTTAAGATCAGTGTGACTGGGTATATACTATTTTGACTCTATTCTCTGTATTACTTTGAATGGTTTATGATTATATTTATTGATTGTGGAAAGTATTAACATTTTATATGCTATTTTTCAATACAAATGTTTATATTAATTAAGTTTTACCTCTTTCATATGAATAATGTATTGAATATAGTAAGTGATGTGATAGAACCTCTATATCCCCTTGATGAATTTATAGGTATCATGAGAAAAACTAGATTAGGTATTTGGATGAGACCTTACCCATTTATGTATGATGCCTTAGCATGAGGAATTGATGATATGGTTATGATGTAAAACATTATGAATTAACTCATTATGAGATTAGTTATTAATCTTAAGTGTGATTATTAAATTATTTAGAATATCCATGGTTAAGTTTAAATATCATGTGATTATTTAGGGAATTATTTGACCATAATTTATCCCTTCCATATTATGCTCAAGTAATTGATTGAATTGAATGTGTTTCAATTATTTAACTTTCTATATTAATTATGAATTATTAATTCATGATAGCTTCTACTATATGCACAACCTTAATAATAATTAGAGTTCACCCCTTTATTATGTTTTCTTTCCCTAGGATTCTAGGAAGTGTATTATGATTGATATACATGGATATGATAATGGGAATTATGGTGTTCTCAAATAAAATTATATTTTTTATTTTATGTTTTCAACTATAATATGTGATTAAATTATGTAAGTAGTCTTCCAAAACTGATAAACTATTCTATCTTCCGAGATGTGATTCTTTATATATAGTTCCAATGTAATAAAGTAACCACTGACTCTGGGATACTTGGGCTAGAGTCTTTATAATTCATACCCTCCAATTTAACTGCTAAGTTATATGAGTCACATTTAAATAATAATATTTTAATAGTATATCATGGGTCGTTTAAACTCATTTTTGTGTGTTTTATATGATATCAAACATACTGTTATTTTAAATTCTCAGGGTTTTACATTCTACACCGTTAAATAAATTTCATCCTCACAAATTGAACTTGTGCTCAACAATATTGGGTTTGACATTCAAAAATACCTTTATGGGAAACCCACATCATAAAAAGGGTTAATAAAACTTCCTCTTAAAAATAGGGAATGAGAAACATGAAGTCATAAAATAACTAGGTTTCCACATAGGAGAACATTAGTGGGATGTGAAAACATGGATTTTGAAAGAAGACCCATTTAGGAGATAATGTTATACTTTTTTTTATAGAGAAGTGACCATCAATTTATCAAAAAATGAATAACATTTTTATTTAAATATCCTTTTATTAAAGTTGATAGATCCTTTTATCATCTAGACTGATAACATAAGAAAATATACTTATATGAAAAGTATAATTTAATCCTTTAATCCTTTTTCACCATAATCTCATCTGTTCATCCCAATGATGACTATCCAAGAATCTTTTTTCATGACCCAAGCACTAAAATTAACTTATAATGGATCACATGATTCCCAAAAATTATATAAAGATATTTGTATTATCATTAAATTTTAACCAAATCCAGAAATTGTTAGTACAAGGTAAGATAATTACCAAAACAAATACACCTTCATATTAATCTCCAAATCCAAAATTCAACTTAAATCATTCCATAAACCAACATCCCAAATATCCTCACATTCAAAAATTTAATTATATTCTTACAAAATTATCATTCATATTAAACCAAATGTTATAAATAAGTGTTATATATACCTCAACCCAATGAAATATTTTCTAAAATATCATTATTTACCTTAAAATCCTAAAAATTAAAAAATATTTGATCCTAAAAATATATTTCCCAAAATCAATTTAATATTTATTCATAAAATAGTTTAAGTAAAAACATTTTCATACTAACTAGTGCATTTCATAGGATAGTTGCAGGTGCTTCACCCTTATCACTGTTCGATTGTGGGTTCAAGACCTATGGACTTGCTAGATGTGATGAGTTATCACCTAACTTGTGGGTTGTCCTTTTTTAAAACTATATTAATATAATTCCAATAATGTTACCAAAAATATTATGAACATCCTCAAAATAAAATTAATCATCAAATAAGTTTTAACTACTAAATTAATATATATATATATATATAGTTTATTTTTTATATAAAATCAAATAATCTTAATTAAATATAATTACCTCAACATAAAACACATATCAAAGATTATATTTTCCCCAATCATGTGTGTTTCCATAAAATATAACCTTACCAATAAATAAAATTTCTAGGTTATTAGTACCATTCAATATATTATTTAAAATCAATAAAGAAAAACTATTATAGAACAATCCTTATAAGTTTCATGATTCTTTTAACTGACATTCCATTGATAAAAATACTTCAATAACCTGATTCTCTATTTTCAATACCTAAAAAATTCAATCACTCCACTTAAATGATTTTCATAACATAGTCACTTAGGAATTAATAATTTTATTTTGGAATTTAATTGGATAATAACCATGTTCCTCACATATATGACATTGAAATGTTGGTGGTGCCTTAGGTTGATCTTTATTTCCATGCATCTTGTTAACAAGAATCTTAATTTTTGTTCAACAATTAGCTACTTTATGCCCAAATTTTCCACACATAAATAATCATACAATTACTTTAAGTAATGTTCCATGGTGATTATTACAATATATTTAACATGTTTTAAATTGAATCATCATTTTATTTATCATATTTAACACTTGTACTTCTATGAGACTCCATCCTTCTCTTATTTGATGTGTTTGGAAATTCAACCATGTTCTAGTTGTTAATCATAATTAATGATAGATAAATTTTCATGATTACAATATTTCTAACTTCCATTTCAATTAGGTTAGGAATGTCATTATAGAAACCATTACATTTCCCATCACATTGGTTGTTGGCATGCTTTATCTTATTTTCCATCATAAACTAAAAGAGTAAAAGAAACAAGATGAGAATGTATCAACATACAAAAGGGAATAGTTATAAACCAAGAATGAATAAATTACAAATGATATTTATATATTTACTTATGATTTTGTAGGTTTAAATTTATGTTATCCATGGTAATGTTTCCTATTATGTTTTTTTAACGTAACAATTTTTTTAAGTACTTCATAATGGTTTGTAAGGAGTTTTTTAATTTCCGAAACATATCCCCCAAGAGTCTCAAACTAGGTGTGTAGAAATACCAATTTCTATGAAATATGTGATGATATATTCCAGATAAATATACCTTATTTGGGGTTATTACCCCTAAGTATAAATATTCAAGAACCACAACCACTTGTAGTATCTAGACATGGATGTAATTTCTTGGAACCCACTTGCTCTATACATCACCAAAATTCCAGGATATTTTTATTATATAGTTATTTGTATCCTTATAATTATACCTAGGGTTATAACTAAATTATTCTAGTCTTAATCCCCAAAATAAATATACTATAGAGACCAAAACATTTTACACATATTATTACATGATTTTTAACATAAACATACATTAATTACAACCCAAAGATCGTGAGGCCTAGTGTCTTTGGAAGAAAAAGATCATAAAACATAAAAGTGAGACTAAAATAAAACTTATTTATTCTATTCTCCATAATGATCTCCTAAATCCTTTCTAGAACCTAAAAATAGATGGGATAACCTATGGAATAAATAGACAAAATGGGTGAGCTAAAAAGACTAGTAAGGATATAAACATGATAAGGAAGCATAACTTGTAAATAAAAGGTATAAAATGATATCATACAATAGAAAGATAAATAATAATAACATGGGATCATAACATAAAGAACATTATATCATAAGATAATTTAATTATAAGAGATTTGGAAGTAATATATAACATGACATAAACATGAGTCAAGGCTAGCTGCCTAGATAATATCGCATGGTGGAAAAATTCCCATAATGGATTAGGTTTACTCTATAATCCCATACATAATTTATAATGAGACTAAAGATTTAACCAATTAATTGGAGTACTATCGGGTCACACCAATCACAACATGTTCATTATTATGTGTTCTATAAAACAGAAATCAATTATAAGGTATAAACATAAGAATTACCCATGGAATGAACATGGGTTGCATAATATTTTCTCATATCATAATCAAAGGAAATTTTATAATGAAATCATTTGAGAAATAAATTTAATGGATTTATTATTATAAAAACCATATTTTTAATTAATTAATTATTTTTTTAATAAATTAAATTTCTTTGATAACTTTCATTACATGCAACACCGAGTTTTAACAAACATTGACAAACTATTAATATTATTATTTAAATATAACTATTATTACATAGTCATTAAACTTTAAGGAATGAATATGAATAACTAAATTTTAAATATTATATATAATGGTTTTATATAAATAAAATATATTGATAAAAAAGACTTTTTTTTGGTATGGTCTTTATATGTTTCAGAAAATAAAATTTTCTAAAAAAATGTTTTTTATTTTTTTTGTGATCAATAGTAAAATTAATTTTTAAAATTTTTATAAAATTAATTTTATAAAATAAAATAAAATTTTAAAATCATCATTTCAAAATTATCTTTGGATTAGTTTTCGATATTTTCTTAAAAGATTAATTTTTTGATGAATAGTGAAAATACTAATTTTTATTAGAAAATGTGTTTCCATTTAAAGAATTTATGTGGTTCATTTTTTGTTTTAAAATGGGTTTAAAAGTAAAATTATTTCAATTATATAACAATTAAACCAATTTAGGTCATTTAAATCAATTTCATAATGAATATTGATATAAAAACTTTTTAAATTTTTGATATTTTCTCTATGAATAAACTGCTTTGTTGCCGCGTTTGTGGGTTTAATTTTTAATTAAAATTTTCCCCTTATGTGAATGGAATTTGAAAAAATGGATTAAATATTTGAAATCAGAAAAATTTATGTTATCTAATAATGTCAAATTATCTTTTTATCATAATTAATGGTAAAAATATTAAAAATTATTTACCAAGGTTAAGGTAAAAATGGGTTTACCAGGGGTTAAACTAAAAATATATAGATTAAAATTACCCAAAACTTGTACAAAGACCATTTTATGGAAATATATAGACTTTATAATGACTAATTATTGATAATGGTCTATTTTTGAACCTTTTGTCATGTGAAAAATATGGTTACATCTTTTTCTTTTTAAAAATTATAACTCTGCCACTCACCTCACTTATAAAAAGACACCTATATACTATCCTATTAAAACTTACAAAACAATTTGGTTAGGAAAATACCTACCAAAATATATTCCTTAATTAACTCCTCTCATCCTAGAATCCTTAGTTTTTTCAAAGATCCAACCTAGGAATACTTTTGGTGCAAACCTAAGGAGGTTACATGAAAAAGAGGTAACATTCTTCAAAGAGCATTTTTATTTTATTTCTTACTCAACCTAATTCAATTATTATTAAACCATGATGATGTAATAACCTCAGTATATTCCATATAATCAGATATATTTATGTTAATTACATGACCTATGACTATCTCCACTTCCATAAATGGTAAACAAAGTCATCATTCGTGTGTACAGTGGGCTACCGCCTCACGAATTGATGTTATTAGTTTTACATCACCACCTCTCACAGATAGATATTATTGACATTAAAAAATTAATTCCATGAAATTTTACACATGGATAATGATATTATACTCACTTAGACACTAAATTTTTATTTTGATTAGAAATATTTCATTATGTCAAAATAAGAAGCAGATTGGATTTCCATGTGCCATAGGAATGCTCACACATTGAGGGATGAATATTCATCAAAAAAATTTCCCAATATTATGGAATTTGTTTGATAAACTCCCTCCAATATTAGGCCATGTATTTTGAAAATTACTAATAAAAATGTGTCGATGCCTTAAAACCCATTTTAGGGTCTTTTGTCTATTTTTTTAATTAGAAAGCACCCTAATAGGGTGTTTACACAATATCTAGGGGTGTAGTTTTCTTTACAAACATCAATTTGAATTCTACTGGTTCCCAAATGTACTTATGGTTCAAAATTTATAGTAGTAAGAAGTTGAACATGCTTTATAAAGGAAGTTGAGATCTTGTGCATGTAGCTTGCCTAACCCCATCACATAAGTCATGAATCTCATTCATAGTTCGCTCATGCATTCCCCACCTGTGTGCTTAGACTCACGTAGGTCCAACCTGCATGACCCAACATGAGTGTCTAATAACTTTTTCATGTATCACCTATGCAATCGACTCATTTGAACCACTTACACTAATCGAATCCTTCACCAAGGGTCTTGAGTTTTCCTATAAATAAGACCATTGAGATCCCCATTTGAAATGAATGGAAGATTATAAGAAAACTCAAATCTTAACTCACCTTAGTAATTCTCCCAAGTCCTCAAAATATCTCAGTAATCTCTTTGATCTTTCAATAAATAGTAAATTAAGGAGGTTAGTAGAATTAGAGTTCCTCCAGTGTATAAAATACAAATGACTTGTATGAGGAGCCTTTTACTATAGTCAAAAAGTAATAGGGAGAAAGCACCTTTCTAAGACTAGGATTTATGTGAGCCCCTTCCAGAAGCTCATAAGGATGCCCCTAGTGTTTTGATAAAATCATCTCCCTAGTGCTTTTTCTAGGTTTCTCTTCATCTATTCTTTCCCAACCATCACCTGGGTGAGGAACCTTTAGCTCTCCCAACCATCACTTGTGAGATACAACTTCAGCTCACCCAACCATCACTTGGGAGAAGCATTCATTGCTCTTCCAACCATCACTTGGGTTAAGCATCTATTTCTCACCCATTCCTCACCTATGGAAGACACCTTTTGTTTTCCTATACCTTACCTATGCGATCCAACCATTGATCCCTTCATCATACCATCAATGGTAGGGAACCTCTTCCCTTGGATTCCCCATCCAAGGGGGACCAAAAAAATATCCCATTTAAAGCCTCCAAATATATGTGATTAGAGTAAAAAGAACACCATCATGTCCTATCTATTATACATTCCCATGGTAAACGTGGTCCTATTTTTGACCTACATAATAAGGTATATCCTCAGAATGTTCCTAATCATACATTCATGTGGAAAGGAGGGTCTTTACTATTGGTATGGGGAAAATAGGTTCCTTGACCTGAGTAGCTAAATATGTGGTCTAAAATATTAAGAGAAACATATTGTATCAATATGTATATGTAAGCACTGACCCTCAGTGTTGAAAACAAGAGAGAAAATGGGCACATCAAATCCATTTCTCTCTCCCTTACTCCCCTACCGGGACTCCACCATTTTCTACCAGTATATGAGAATTAAATTTCACCCTAGGGGATCCCTCATGGAGAAAGAACCTAATATTTATTTTATGGAATTCCACTACCTTCTATAGCCCCAACTTCATCCACCAAAGGAAGAAGGGGATTATGTGGTTTTCTAGATCTTCCACTTCCTCTTGTTTCTCACACCGAACATGACTCACATGGTCTTATAGGTTAGTGATGATCATGAAATACACATGATAAAATACCCATATTGGGATAGTAATAATTTTCTAGATATTCCCCTCACCTTCCCTTGGGCCTCCGGATTTCTACTTTGATTGCGTAGCGATTCACTATTCATTTCCACCCTCACACCACTATATTAAACTATTTTTTTTATTGAAAATTAAAAATATAATAACAAATTTAACTTCATGTTTGATTCAATGATTTAATTTTTATCACTGTTAAAAAGAGCAATTTCACTTGTTTTGATGATTTCATTATAGGTGGAGGTGATTTGGATATCCCATGATGGAATTCAAGCAAAACATTCCCAAACTGCACAAGAGACCAACATATATGTAGAATTAAATATTTAATGTGGATAATATGTGTATCAAATTGGGATAAAACTTGGTGGAAGAGTGAAAAAAAATGGTTGAGATATATTTTTCTAGAATAACATGGTGCTCAATTTAACCATTTGGAGGCCCAAAACAGGCCAACAATGTAAAGCAATTCTGGGCGAGGCAGATTGGACAACCCTTGTGTATTTAAGCGATAACTCATGACTCAAACATCCAATTGTAATGATTACATCTATATTAGACAAATAATAAAAGGTCCATCTTCTACTATATTTTATGATAATTTAACATGTTTTGGTTAGTCAAATAGCTGAATCAACTTGGTAGAAAAATCCGTCGTGAATAACTCACCTACACCGATATACCATTGAATTTTCTTGGATCCAAATTTTACAAATTTCTATTTAAAATACTTACAGGGCTCATTATAAAGGTTTTCATGAACATGGGTAAGGGTGATTTTAATTTGAGAGATTTATTCATCCATTTACTTCCTTTTCTACATCATGTACTTCTAAATATATTAGTGATCAATTTGGGGAAGCATTCTTTATTATAAGCTTGAGCCCCACACTTGTAATATTTAAAAGGTAATTGAACTTATAGTTCTATTTTATATTGTTCTTAATTTATACGTTTTTATTTTTTTTTATTCTATTATGATATAATACAAATAAAAGGAACAAGAATCTACATGCTTCCTTGTATAAATCATATTTTGTGATGATTTGAGAGAATTTGACTCTATTATCACCTCTTCTATTTCATGAGTGTGATTATATATTGCATCATTTTTCAAAATCCATTAGGTATAACCCATGATTATTCATTCTTTTTTTCTTGAGAATTTTTTTGAGATAGACCCAAATATGGGCATCTCATCAAATTTTTGATGTGATGCCTTGATTGAGTTAAATTATTTCAGCAACATAATTTTATTGATTGTGAGTGGTCGCTAATAATCAATATCATCAATTGATCAAATACTAGGTGGTAAACCAGTAATAAATCACATACCATAATTGTTTTAGTGTGTATAAATCAAGAAATCAATGATCTTTTCCACTTCCTTTGAGAGTGATATCGGATGAGAATCAAGGGACACTCATCCAGGTTGATCACGATTTCTCCAACCTATTTCTCTCATATAGTAATATAGTTTTAATATCTCTTTTAAAATCATAAAACCCCAAAAAACTACATCCCATTATCTATTTAATAAAAACATAATCAATATCCACCCTCTAGTGATATGAAACTCACCCTTTGGCGATAGTAGTCGACGAATGCCTGGAAGGGAACTAGCCATTCCATTCTGAGAATGACATAATAGCCTGTCATCTCTAGGACATAGAGATTCCATAAGAAGTGACACCCACCAGCTTCTAGAGGGAACACCCTGCACAGACGTACACTAACCGTTCTAGTCCCAAATGGAGTGTCTAACATCAAGATATTAGTAGAAGAAAAGATACAGAGCCCAAGGATCTCTACAACAGAAATAGATATAAAGCTATGGGAAGACCCTATATCGAAAAGAGGAGAAGATAAAACTAAGGCAACTAGGATTTTACCTCAAACTGTAGAAGGTCCGGGATCTTGCTCCTACTAGGTCTGCTCCACTATAAAGGTCTGGCCAGCTCCACGACCCTGTGACCCTGCCTGACAACTCTGAGTTGATCCACTCTATAGTCGCTGTAAGAGTAGAGAATGACCACCACAACCATGACCTCCAACTCGGCTTGAATGACCAAAAGAACTCTAGTTCCTAGATTGGTGAGAAACTGGTAGTGCTACTCTCGAACGCGGAGTCATAGAAGAACCCCTGTCACTAGCTGCCGGTGAGAAAAACTGAAATAAGCACTGAAGGTGACCCATCTTGCTGCATGATCGGCACTCCAATGGGTCTCTCTGGCACTGTGGACTTGTATGACCACTCTTCCCGCACTGGTAGCATACCACCTGGCTACCAGAAGATGTGTCTCACCTCCTCGAATCACCGTGCGAAGACTACCTGCGGTGCTTCCTACTGTCAATAGGAGGGATGCTAACTCCAGATGTCGAGCCTCCCTGGATCACAACTCTAGAATCCCTCATATTTCACTCCGTGATCATTTCCTGGTTAACAATAGAAGTGATGGATGTCAATCGGAAGATGTTCACCTAGGAATGGATGTCGTGCCTGAGACCATCCTTGAACTTCCTTGCGAGTAATAACCCATCTCCTCCCAGGAAGGGTGTAAAGCACTACAGCTCGGTGAAGTGAGAGGATTATTCCATAACAGAAAGACTACCCTGCTCCAGACTCATAAACTCCTGGTCTCAGTCGGGCCTCAGGGTCTCCATATAGATGTAGTTATAGAAGATGCGCTGGAACTCTTCCCAAGTTATAACTTGCTGATGACCTGCCTGTGAGATCATATCCCACCAACTCTTGGAGGAATTCCCTAGCATGCAAGTGGAAAGCTTCAGACTCCTTTCTAGAGGTGTCTCTAGGTGCTAAAAGATTGTCATCATGGATTCTAGCCATGACTCTGTAGCATGAGTTCCTCCTTCCTCTGAGAAGGTGGGAGGTTGCTGCTGCTGGAAAACCCGCATCAAGTCTGCCATAGACGTGGCAGGAGGAGGAGCTCCCTGGAAGGTCTACATCATCCTCATGAAGCCTTCCCTGAACTAAGGAGAAGCTACTTTGTTAGGTATAACGGCTGGTTCCAAGACTGGTACGATATGAGGATCTGATGGAAGTCCCTGATCAGCCATATCTGGTGTCTGGTCACCACCTGGAAACTGGTGTACAACTGGAGGACGTCTCAGTTCCATGACTCTGCAAGTTCAAACACACACCTTATATCGACATTAACAAGGACTGGAAACTAGGAGCTTAATAAGGGAACATGATAAAGAAATCATTCAATTTCTTACAAAACATGACTACACAGCGTGTATAAAGACTACACGACGTGTTCCCTTAAGTTATTTACATGGGTGTGTACTCCTGCCTAAACTGGTCGTGTAACACCCCAAACACATGACATGTTCTAAAAACACATGGCATATACCAGAATCCTCTTCCCATACCTGAGTCCTTCTACACGGTTAGGCCACCCAGCTCTCCTAAGGCAAAACTACACGGCATGTTCAAGGTAGATACGACGTGTACTCAACAAGCTTCACCTGACCCGTGTTGTTAGTGACCCAACATTTATACTTAGGTAACAGTACACGACATGTTACAGATGGAAAAAACATGTACTAAGATGTCCCGACAGACCGTGTGGTTAGCTACACGGCCACCAACAAGGTTGACACTACACAGTGTGTTCCAGACGGGCACAATGTGTATGAGAAAGGATGACACCGACCCGCTTTGTTATTGACACGGTCAGGTACCTGGGTCAGACTACACGACTTTTTCAAACCTGACATGGCTTTTATAAGAAGAGACTTCCCCGACCCGTGTTGTTAGCTACACGACCGAGTTCCTAGGATTACACTACATGATGTGTATATCCGGTACACGGTGTGTTCCCACAATATTTTCCCTATCCTGTGTCTCTATCCACACGACCAATGACACGATTAGAGACTACATGGCATGTACATAGAGTACACAGCGTGTACTTAAGAAAAACAGTTTCTTCCCGAACAGAAGAACACATGGCGTGTAGTCAAAACTACACGGTGTGTATTCTGGGCTTTTACAGACAGTAAGCCTCAGAAACTACTCCAGAGCCTAGAAAACACTGAAATGAACACTAAAAGTACCAAATTCTGATCCGTGAGGTCCCATACTCCCTACGAATCAAAGTTTGGCATCTTCAACATGTTATAACAAGCAAAACAGAGCAATGATCCACCGAATTCCAATCCATGAGGTCCCATAACACCTCAAGAACCAAATTTTTTCATTCATTCAAGCAAAACCTTACACAGTCAATTCTCTAACAAGAAGCAGAAATTTTTATCAAGGAATATATCAAAACAACATGCATATTCAACAAAATATCTATCATAACAACATGAAATTTCTAATGCATCCTAGATGAAATAGAAAGAGTGCATGACATGTGATTTCTTGGAAGTGACTATATGATACATGAGATGGAATACCCTCATCTCATCGGGTTGCGATAGAAATAGAACCTCAATAACATCATCGATAACAGTACAAAACATTTGAATCACCCAACGGTGAAATCAAATCAACTGTAAAATTTCAAACCTGAAAATTTGCAATAAACGAAGAAGATTGTCTTTTCCCCGTACACGAGTTAGCTACTCCTGGGCACATCTTATTACCAAGTACCTATTCTTTCCTATCCCTGGATAATGGCTCCAAATATTAAGTCAAGAGAAAAGAAATCCTCTGATACCACTTGTAACATCCCGATTTCGGAAGTCACCCAGAGGTGCCCCATACCCGTTTGGTCACATGGCCTCAGGCACATTTCCCCAAATGCCAAAGGCTACAAACTAGAAGAGAGGGCCTTGGGTGTGATAGTGGGGAAACTATACCCTCATTGGTAGAGTACACAATGAAAGATAAACAAACATACAATAGCAGAAGTAGTAATATCAAACAACAGTAAACAATGAAAGACTGAAATGATAAACAACTAGAGCACATATATATTAAATGATGCATGATACATATGTCTAGGAAAATAGCCAAACAAGTCACAATGCTGTATACAACCAGTACTAAACCAAAGTGAAAAATAAAGCAAATAAACTCCTCAGTATCGCAAGATGTAGCTTGGTCCCATGCTCCCTAGCTCCATAGCAATCAAGAACCTAAAGAAGAAGGGCGCTTGCCCTTGTCTATACCTACAACAATATAATCTGTTTGGGCCCAAATGCATGACCTAAATAGGGTGTGAGACTAAATCCCAGTAGAAAACCACCCGAAGATCTGTGCCTAATAGTCAATAAATATATGGCAGTTAAAAGTACAGAAAGCATTAAATAGGAAAGTACTCAGCAGTAAACAATCCACAGTCCAATTATCAAGCAATAGCTAATCAAGATGATAACACAAATAGGAAACCCTCTTGGAAGTACTCACAGCCTATCCCCTCTGGTCCTACCTAGCAGATACAAGAAACCCTCTGGGAAGCACACACAGTCTCACCCCTCTAGTTCATCTAAAATATAGACTCTCTGAGGAAGCACTCACAATCAATTCCCCCTATAGTCTCGTATCGGTACTAAAGGCACTTTAGGGAAACACTTACATCACATTCCTTCTGTGTAATGTGTCGAGGAACTAAAGACTCTATGATAAAGCACTCAACATCAATTCCCCCTATGGTCTCGCATCGTAAATTATAAAGAAACTCTAGAGAATCCCTTATGTCCTTTCTCCCTATGGTCTACTACACTAGGTTCTCACAGCCCTGTGTAAAATCATCAAGTATCACATCGCATAACGGCCAAAGTAAACCTTAAGAACTACTTGGCTAGCATTCTATAGCATATCAACATTGTTGGCGCCAAAAATATGGCCCGAAAGAAAGGAACGAAAAATGCTGGCACGCTGCCTCGCAAAGCTCCGCCGCGAAGCGCCGCCGCGAAGCTCCGCCGCGAAGCGCCCCTACCATGGCGGCGCCGTGAAGCTCCAGAGGTGGTAATCCTCCACGAACCCCTTTGACGTTCGCGAGCCGCCGCGAAGCTCCAGAGGCGGTAATCCTCCGCGAACCCCTTTGACGTTCGCGAGCGCGCCGCGAAGCTCCAGAGGCGGTAATCCTCCGCGAACCCCTTTGACGTTCGCGAGCACGCCGCGAAGCACCACAGGTGGCGCGCGAGCCTTGCTTCGCGGCGCCCCTTCCCTATAAATACTAGACTCCCCCTGAGTCCCAGAGAACGATCCGACAGACAATCCGACCTTTCAGTTTCTCCTCTCCCGAATCACGAAGCACGCTTTGCCCCGGGAATCATGAGCTCCGCGAGGTATTTCTACTTCGCGAGACGACTCTGATTTGTCTCGTTTTGAGCCCCTCTTCCGAGAGGGATGCCCTTCACGAAGCTCAAGGGCGTTCGCGGAGGAAGGGGATTCCCAAGGGAACCCGGGCAGTTGCGGAGCACTTGTGCTTCGCGAAACACCCAACCCCTACGAGTGATCCCTATGCTAAGGCAGGACCGCTCCACTTTGCGAAGCACACTGCTTCGCAGGACCCTGCTTCGCGAGGCACTCCTTCTTCGTGAGGCAGTGCTCCGTGAACACTATTTTACTTCGCGAAGCACCTCCCACTCACACCAATGCCACATGCTAAGGCCAAGGCACCCCACTTCGCGAAGCACACTCCTTTTCTTAGCAATTCCTCTTCCCGTGTGACCCTCCAGGTTTGCACGATGTGATTTCAAGGTCCCATAGACAATACCACCCGTAGCGTTGCTTCGCCTAATTCTTCTTCGCATAGGCACGCTAACGGCTATTGCTTCTTCGCATAGCCACGCTAACGTGGACCCCTCGATGGTTCGTCCCACGACCCCCCTTTGCCATGGCCTTACCGGCACATTCCCTTCCCCAAGGACCAGAGGGTACCGGTTATGTAAGTCCCAGGGGTGTGGAGTGAACCCACCTAGTCCGAGCTGCAGGACGTTAAACTGCCAAGCATCGCGTCCTCAACACATGACGTTAAACTGTGATCCAACCCCGTCTCCCTCACGAAGGGTCCCCCCAGCTCGAACATTCTTTACACCACTCGTCTCCACGGGAATGGAACTCTTCCGCACATGGAATGAGATCCTCCTTGTCGGAGTGGTGTATGTTCGCAGGGGAAGGGCCGCCTCAGAGCGTAAGCCCCTAAACCTTTCGTACGGATGATTGCACCCGTGCATCTCTGTACTTCCTCACTACCAAGGTCAGTGGAGGGAGTAATAGGGAACGAGGCACCCCCATACGGGCCTTCATCCTGGAGTAAGTCCCAACACCATGGGCCGCCCAACGTGTAAGTCCCTCTTCGCTTCTCACGGACGCACCCTTCGCGACGTGATCGTCAGGTCCTTGAAAACTCTTGTTTCTCACACCGAGCATGACTCACGTGGGCTTAGAGTGAGCACCGACCCTGACCCCATTTGAACTACGAGGTCTTTGATCCATGTTAAGGCATGGTACGTAGGAAGCCTTTATGAGGTTCAAGCCCACCAACAGTGGACCAAGGTCTACTTTCACGTCGGTTCACCGACACACCCCATTTGAACTACGAGGTCTTTGATCCATGTTAAGGCATGGTACGTAGGAAGCCTTTATGAGGTTCAAGCCCACCAACAGTGGACCAAGGTCTACTTTCACGTCGGTTCACCGAAAAAGCCCCATTTGAACTACGAGGTCTTTGATCCATGTTAAGGCATGGTACGTAGGAAGCCTCCACGAGGTTCAAGCCCACCACTAGTGGACCAAGGTATACTTTCACGTCGGTTCACCGACAATACCCACCATTTGAACTACGAGATCTTTGATCCATGTCAAGGCATGGTACGTAGGAAGCCTCCACGAGGTTCAAGCCCACCCGTCGCTCATCCACGATGGGTCCCATTCCAGTCCAGTGGTAAGCCATTGTGACCCACCATTTGAACTAAGAGGTCTTTGATCCATGTCAAGGCATGGTACGTAGGAAGCCTCCACGAGGTTCAAGCCCACCTGTCTTTCACGTCGGGTTCCACCCCGTCCAGCACGACGTTAAACTGCATCCCGGTCCAGTGGTAAGCCATTGCGACCCATCCCACTTGAACTACGAGGTCTTTGATCCATGTCAAGGCATGGTACGTAGGAAGCCTCTACGAGGTTCAAATCCACCATCCGGTCGTCCCGACCTCATTCACGTCGGTTCACCCCCGTCCCGCATGACGTTAAACTGTATTCCCCAATCCGAACTACGAGGACTTTGATCCGTGTCAAGGCATGGTACGTAGGAAGCCTCCCTGAGGTTTGAGACCAACGAGCATTGGCCTAGACCGTCTCATTGTCGGTGTGCCAAGCCCCCCCAACTCCCATCGGACTAAGGTCCCTCACTTACGTCGGTTCACCGACACCCATCACCCGTCGTTTATTCACGAAAGGGTTCACCATCGTCCCGCATGACATTAAACTGTAATCCCTGAACTACGAGGTCTTTGATCCATGTCAAGGCATGGTACGTAGGAAACCTTCCCAAGGTTCAAGCCCACCATTAGTGGACCCACGGGTCTACTTTCACGTCGGTACGCTGACGATGCCCATCGGACCAAGGTCCACCTCCAAGACAGTATGCTGACAACGCTCATGGGACCAAGGTCCACCTTCACATTGGTTCGCCGACGACATTCATCGGGCCAAGGTCCAAATTCACGTCGGTTTACCGGCACCAACCCGAACTATGCGGACTTTGATTCCCTGCCACGGGGATACGTAGGAAGCCTCGTCAAGGCTCAAGCCCAACTTCACTGTCACCCCCTGCGATGGTCCCACTTCACTCTCCTACTCCATTCACCAATCGCCCATGGGCTAGCCCCGGTGTCGATATCCCTTCAAGGAGGATCCCTCAATCCGATCTACCCTAGCTAATGCTATGGTTGGGTTGATCCGTCTCCGCTGGACGTTAAACATGCGACATACCCTGTGTTGAACACGGGAAGCTGAGGAAAACCTCAGATATGTGTCTACGACATATAATTACCCGCGCTCGATGTGGGATGCCTCGGGCTTCCACGCCCTCGAGAAGCCTTGCAATCAAGGATAACAGACAGACATGCCAGGTACCCCAGCATCCAGACACGCTACTGATGCCTCAACGTGACTACTCCCCTGACTGAAGGTTGCTGCCCTGACTGGACCCTTTGGAATGTCCCGACAGAAGCAGTGTAATTAACTAGTGTCCATGGAAACATGGCACTGGGAAGAGTTTCACGAACTACGTATTAAATCTATAAGGGAGACCCGGACTAGGTGATGAGTTCTGAGGAGGAATCCACAGGAGGAAGAACCGACATCCCATCATCCCGTTTCGATCAAGGAGCAGACGTCCCTGAATAAGGAGCGAATGCCGCCCGCCTTTGGAAAGCGGGAATGCGGGGCAACAAAGCCGCGCGTCCCCCGCAGACGGATGCGCGCGCCCCGGCGAAAGCGTCGGAAACAGAAATGGTGAACCCGACATGAATTTCTTCTCCTCAGCATGGAGATTAGTAGCGTTCGAGACACCAGTAGATTGACGTGTCACCGGATCCAGATATCCGGTGCCTAGTCCCGCCAAGCAAATAGCGGGCCTGTCGTGAAACTCACCGGAAGTCGGGGTAGTAGAACGTGGGGCACTCCGCTCTGCAGCGTGTTGGCGTGGATCCTCCTCACAGACATGGAGGATGGAAGAACGCTGGGGCACTGGCTGTCAATCCTTTTCCTCTCAGTACTGATGAGTTGATCCCTTCGTTTCCCAGGAACCAGGTTGCTATTTCAGAGATGCGGTCACCATCTGCTCCTCGCCCGCGCAGGGGCAGGGGCAACACCACGACGGCCACTCCACATGGAGCCACTACCACCACGATGGCTGCCACGTCACGGAATACGGGACGCCCACGTCCCCTTTCCCCATCAGAGGTCATCCAACGAAGGGTGATCAACAACCTCGTGCGTAGGTATGAGGAAGAAGGGGTCATCCCAACCTGGGATATGGCCCGCCTGGACCTGGAGGCCTCCAGGACCCGCCGTCAACGCCTCCCTAACAGGCCGCGCAGGGAGCCCCTGCTCCCCACCTCGACATTCAACCGTTTCGGGAGCCTATCCCCAGAATGCCTTGACGGCTCTTCGCCTTACGCTGAAGAGGCAGGCGCTGTCCGGCTCAGTCCGCTCAGGGCCCCGACCCGGGGTCCCCAGGCAAGAGCTCCCGTCCGGCCGCGTCAGCGCCGCCGTCCGGCCCCGTAGGAAGAACAGGCAGACTACGTCCCTGCACCACCTGCACCGGCCCGCCTGACCCGACGTCAGCGCTGGGCTCGGGCTGAGGATGCCCGCTCCGGCGCATCCACGTCGACAGCTACAGTGGCCCAAGACACCACCGACGTGCATTATGAAGCCCCCGCGTACATTGAGTAGGGGCACCCCTTCGCCCAACCAAGATTGAGACCCCAACCGCCCCATGGGCAGGCTGGGTTGACTCTCCGGGTTGCAGGCCCCAGTGGTGATCGCCGCGAGCTAGCCCGCGGTGATGCCACCCCGTACGGAGGTCCTCCCCATACCAATACTCCACAGAGCGTGGGCCTTCCCCGCTCCGAGGTTCGTCATGGAGGCATGCCTCGTGCTGCCCCCATCCTGTAGGAAGACCTGCCCCGCGGCAGTGGCGCTCAGTGCGGAAACATTTCCCATGCCCGCTGTACAGGGTATGAAGTTCATCCTTCTGAAGGCACCGTCCATCCGGTCCTCCTCCAACGTGGGGGGCCTCCCTACGTCTTCTCTGCAACCGGCGAAGATCCTCCTCGCCCCAGCAACTCGAGGAGTGAAGGTCGGCCTCGCTCCACTCGCATCAACCATGGAGGTCTTCCCCATGATCCTGCCAGTTCCAACAGAGGCCCCGCCCACATGGGTACTGTTCATGGAGGTCCTCCCCATGTACCCTTCGACATTTTCCCTAGTGCCCCTCGCACCCCAGCTGTCTCGAGTGGGGGCCCTCTCCGCCACGGCGCCAGCGCCGCCCCGAGGCTGCCTGATAGGGGTCAAACCTGTCCCGAAGAGCCACCCAGGGGCAGAAGAGCGGGTCGTCACCGCCACAAGAAGAATCCTGGGAAGGCCTAGGTGGAGATCAAACCTTCCCGCTTCTCCGATTCGGAAGCGGAATGCGATTCAGCGATGGAACCTTCTCCCAGCTCCTCCGTATCAAGGACTGGGGCAGGAACCAGATGCGTCAGCCTCGTTCTCCCAGAATTTGAGGTCCACCGGATTCCCGTCTCTCTCCGCAGGTACATCCAGGAGGAAGAAATCCTGGGAATTCCGCAGGTCTCGACCACGCAATCACCGCCTCTGTCACCAGAAGAGCCCTCTACCTCTACCAGGGATCACGTAGAGTTATTTTGGGGGCCCACGACGGTAGAGCGACGACACGACCTGTCGCCGGTAGCCGCGGCTCCTGTGCCGGAAGCTGCGATTATCAGTCCGTCGTATCGTGACATCGTAGCCAGGTCACCTCACTCTTCGGAGGATGGCCCGGAATTCGGCAGCCAGTCAGCTCGTTTGCCGTATTCTCCACCGCCGAGCATATTAGCCCAAAGGTCCGCCTCGGTACCGCTTCCGGTTCCTCAGCCACCCCCGGTTGACGAGTGGGGAAACACAGGGCCAGACCCTGAGTCCGAGCCTAGGAGCTTCTGGAGTATCCTTGCAGCAGATTACTTCCCGGAGAAGTTCTGGCCGACGGTGGCACTGAATTTCCACATACCAGAGTTTCTTACCCCTGAAGAAGTAGGATGCTTTTGCCGAACCCTGTGGGCGACGCACTTCCGCCTCCGTTTTGAACGGGTGGTGTACCCCAGAAGTCGTGAGCACTTCGAAGAAATCGGCGAGCAATGCTGCCTGATCGATGCAGCCGCACTTCTTGTAGCCCAGCACCCTGAGTCGCCAGGCCACCAGAGCGCCCTTCAATGAAAATGCGTTCAGAGTCTTAAAGCACTCTGCAGAATCGTCAGGGAAGCCACCCCCCATGTGCAAGTCCGTGGTTGGGGACACTATGCCGCTCTCCTCTTCGACCCTATCCGACGGCAGCCCGATTCGCTATGCGACATCGAGGATATGCCCTCAAGAGGGGTCACAGTCCACATGGCCGACATTGTGGATAAGGAAGATGAGCTTGAGTTCCTTGATGGAGACTTACCATTCGAGGGCGTACCGCCGCTACTCGATCCGTCAGGGAGAGTTACCCGTTATCAGAGGAACCTGCTAGGTCTCCCCGTACCCACCGAGTCGCTGGCACTCGGTCGAAGCACCAGCAAGGGTAAGGAGCATGTCGGAACAGTCAAGCACTCCGACCCGTCCGCCTCTGTGTAGAAAACGGACGAAGATCCTGAGAAGGCCACGTTACGCCAGCAGCTTGCTGAGCAGAAGAGGCTGGTTGACGAACTCTTGGCTGAAAGCGCCGCAGAGCGACGACCCGACTATGGTAATCCCAGGCCGGGGCAGCAGGGGAAGGAACAACTTCCCCCCGACGAGATGCCTCCAGGAAACCCTGATCATGCTACTTCCGCGGACAGGGCGGAAGCCGGAACATACGGCAAGAGGGCGCGATACGTCTCGCCAAACCCCCCTGAGCGACGGGGCAATCTGAAAAATCCAACCCGGGTTCCCCCAGTCGCCCAGCGGGTCGTCCAACCAGTTGACCCACGAGCGGCCGAAGCCGTCTACCATGTTGAAGAACCTAGCAATGCACTTGTGGTTAGGGATCCCCGTCAAGACAGGGACCCCCACCTAGAGGACCTTATTGCGGCACTCACAGCCCGCCTCGAGGCGTTGGAAACGCGGCAGGTGGCGGTCCCACCGGATGGCAAGCCTTATCCCGCGTGGGTGGATGATATGCCCGCGCCTCCGAGTTTTGGGAATCCCACTTTCTCACCTTTTAACGGGACAGGGGACCCACCCCAGCACTTGGCTCATTTCTCTTCCAGGTGTGGCCCCATGCTGGGGACCCCGGCTCAGCAAGAAGCCACCAAGCTCTGATGTTTTGTACAGACATTGGAAGGTCTGACATTCGTCTGGTATAGTCAGCTCCCTATCGGATCAGTAACCGGTTGGGAGGATCTTCTCCGGCAGTTCTTATACCAGTTCAGCTCCACCACGCGAAAGACCAGCATTGCGGACCTCTTCAAGTGCAAACAGAGGCCTGATGAGCGGGTCGCATATTTCATCGCCCGGTGGAAAGGACTTACGTACTCCCTCGATATGCCACTGACTCAGGAGCAATTACTGACGATGTGTGTGGGGAACATCAATACGGAGCTGGTACCCTCCTTAATTACCCAGAACTACCCTGGAGGGTTCAGAGATTTCTCGTATAAGGCCCAGCGCCTCGAGGAGGCCCTGCAACAGGCCAGTCAGGCACGTTTGCTGCCCCCTATGATCCTAGCCAGGAGGGCCGCCAGGGCTGAACCCACCGCGGTGGCTCAAATAGAATCCCCGAGGCGGCTGGAATTGCTGCCGGCGGCACCACCCCCGCAACCCCGCAGAGGTCCTCCACCTCAAGCATAGGCTCCTGCCCAGCAGCGACCGCCTCAGAACCGACAGGTTCCCCCGCGCAATGCACCACCGCCACCTAGGCGAGACAACCAGGCGCCACCTCCTCGGCAGGCCCCTCCGGTCCCTCGACAGGACCAGGCCCCCAGGGCACCCTATCCGGAAAGAAGGTACCAAACCTATTCGTTCAACGAAAATCAGGTCCCTGGCTACTTCCGAAGTGCTCTAGAGCAAGGGATTGTGCGTCTGCCTGAGTGCAGAAGGCCGACAGAGGCGCATCTCACCGATCACCCCAACTACTGCCCTTATCATCGGATCCTGGGGCACACCCTCAAGCGATGCTATGTAGTTAAAGACTGGCTTCAGGACCAGGTCAACAACAACATAGTCAAGTTGGGCCCAGCACCGGCGCAAGTGGCAGGCGTCTTTGCAGGATCAGAAATCGGCAGCGACAGCGAAGGTGAGTGGCAGCAGGTCCCTAGCCGCGGGACCCAGAAATACGACAACTGGATGGCTCGAAAAACCGTCGTCCGTGACCAGGGTATCATCCGGGTGCGCCTGAAGCAGTCGGAACCTTCAGAAGAGGTAGCCGGTGCCTCCGCATCGTCTTCACAGTCGACCTCTGCCCAAAAGGGCAAGCAGCAGCGACGCAAGAAGAAGCAACGTGCACCGCCAGTGCCGTCGTCGTCCCGCACTCTCAGCGACTTTATGCATCCCGAAATGGGTATTCCTCCCAGAATCCGCCCAGTGGTGGATGACTTTTCGAGCGACAGTCAAGGGTACGCTTCGGTTAACACCGTGGAGCTGGTAAAGCCCTATATGACCCCCGACGAGGAACCCCAGGAAGACCTCCCCAACGTTTCCAGCCGACGTCAACGTCAGCGGAATCGCAATCGCGCCGGTCATCGAGGCGCGTTAGCAGGCACTTGTGGCCAAGCCGTGCACGCTACCGAGACCAGGCAGCAGGCTCAGCGCAGATCTCGGCACGCGCAGACCCATCCAGCATCCTCGGCTTTACCTCCACCACCGTTCGTGCTACTGGATCAGGGGGAGCCACCTCGTCCGTATCATGGTCAGTCTTGCCTGGCTACAGGCCAGCCTCCGCTGTCCAATCCTAGTTTGGCAATTACTCTCCAGGCTTCTACTGGTAGGCAGTAAGATGTACCCAGTACTAGTTACTCACCGGTTCAGCCAGCCGGACCCGTTGTGCATCCAAATGTCGAACGACCTCCTGTAAGTAGAGGTTCGCGTTTGGAACGAAAGTACGATGTTCTGAAGCACCTGGCCGGCATTCTGGCAAGGCTTTCCATCCTCGAGGCCCTTCGCCTGTCATCTGAAATGCGCGAGGCACTTGCCGAGGCCCAAAGGAGCCCCCTCCAGTTCGAGACGGAAGTAGCAGCTGCGGAAGCCTTCCATACCGAGACGATTGAAAACGCCGAATGTCAGGCGGTTATCTCATTCTCCGGTGAAGATGAGGACCCTCCCATACAGGGGCACATTCGCCCACTGTATATCACTGGCCACTTCAATGGCGTAGAAGTCCGCCGCTGCCTCGTTGACACGGGTTCTGGAATCAACCTAATTCCGACCCGGACGCTGCGAAAGCTGGGTCTGTCCGAAGGTGACTTGACTCCCTCTGACCTCAGGATCCAGGGGTACGACAGGACAGAGCAAACCCCGGTCGGCAAGATCCGCCTGAAGACTCAGTTCGGTGGCTTAATTGCCAGCACCGAGTTCATGGTTGTTTCTCAGGACACCGCCTACAACGCATTGATGGGTAGGCCATGGCTCCATCTGCATGCAGCGGTCCCCTCGTCGTATCACCAGTGCCTCAAGTACTCGCTCAACGGTCGAGTAGGCGTGCTCCAAGGAGACGCGTCCCCTTTCACTTCTTGTGAGGCCCGCTATCTGGATGCGGGTTATTACAAAAGTAAGGACAAGCAAATCCTGGTAAGCGAGGATGAGCCCACCCCGATCACAAGTGATCCCTGGGCAAGCATGGACGACGCCTACATCCTTCCAATCCACTGGTTGGAGGCCACGACCCCCGACATGGGGCAATGTTTCTTTGTTTCGGGTACGCAAGGAAGGCATGTTCCCGTGTCCAAGAGACGGCGGAAAATCACCTTGTACTCCTACATCAACCAGGCTCGGGTCATCCCGGAACCTCCTACCCCTGTACGGTACTGGGACGTCAAGCTCATGACAACGGTGGTGCGCCATACGTGCCTCTTTCGCCGGGCTGGAATTAACCGACTCAAGCCGACACGTCACCACTGCTTTGATATCATCAAATGTGGCCCTTTAGGCCGAAGGCCAGATGGGATAGGATCAAATGCATTCATTGCTATGGTCTCAACGATAAGTGAGTCTCCTGATGTGATGACCGCTGCTTCCCAAGCCAGCACCAGCTGCCCCTCGGGTTTCGAGAGCCCAGAAGTATCTTCCGTCGCGGGAATTCCCCCCACGGCTGGGGAGGAAGACTTGGATGATGCTCCCCCAGCCTTTGAAGAAGGCGTCTCTACCACGGTTGATGAACTGGTACAGGTGAACCTTGGTAGAGAGGCAGATCCAAGATCCACCTTGATCAGTGCGGCCATGTCCCTCGAGGAGCGGCAGCAGTACGTAGACTTCCTCAAACAGCACCGTGATGTGTTTGCCTGGAGTTACGATGAGATGCCAGGACTGGATCCCCAAGTGGCCGTCCACCGTCTGGGCCTCCCGGCAAAACATCGTGGGTTTAAGCAGCCTCCCAGGAAGATGCACCCTTCTCATGGTGCCATGGTTGAAGCCGAAGTTGATAAGCTAATCAAAGCCAACTTCATTAAGGAGGTCCAGTACCCCAAATGGCTCGCCAACATTGTTCCGGTCAGGAAGAAGAATGGTCAGATCAGAGTCTGCATCGACTTCCGCGATCTCAATCGCCACTGCCCAAAGGATGACTTCCCACTCCCAGTGACGGAGCTGTTGATTGACGCCACGGCCGGATTCCAAGCCCTCTCTTTCATGGATGGGTATTCTGGGTATAACCAGATCTGGATGGCCCCCGAAGACAAGGAGTCCA
This sequence comes from Viscum album, assembly GCA_963277665.1. NCBI lineage: Eukaryota > Viridiplantae > Streptophyta > Magnoliopsida > Santalales > Viscaceae > Viscum > Viscum album. Next base: position 209,326,720 of record OY728155.1, on the reverse strand, counting down.
CTGCCTTCAGGGCTCCCCAGGGTATCTTTTGCTACCAGGTATTGCCATTCGGTTTGAAGAATGCAGGTTCCACTTATCAGAGGGCCATGCATCGCATATTCAAACCGATCCTCGGGACATTGGTGGAATGCTATGTGGACGACCTCGTAGTCAAGTCGCATCAACACCAGGACCATCTCAGAGACCTTGAGAAAGTGTTCAGCTTCCTCCGTTCCTGTCACCTGAAGATGAACCCGCTGAAGTGTGCCTTCGGAGTCACCTCCGGGAAGTTTCTAGGCTTTGTTGTCAGATACCGAGGTATCGAGATCGACCCGGAGAAGATCAAGGCCATCAGCCAAATGCCTCCCCCGAGCAACATTCGAGAGCTCCGAGGCCTTCAAGGCCACTTAGCCTATATACGCCGATTCATTGCGAATCTGGCCGGAAAGTGTAAGCCCTTTTCCTGGCTCATGAAGAAAGGCGCTGCCTACGAATGGGATGAGGAGTGTCGGATCGCCTTCGAGGAAATCAAGCAGCATCTGCTCCAACCTCCGGTCCTGATGCCACCCGTCTCCGGAAAGTCGCTGGTCCTTTACGTGACCGCCCTGGAGAGATCCCTCGGTGCGCTGCTCACCCAGAAGAACAACGAGGGTACTGAGAATAGTCTCTACTATCTCAGCCGCATGCTTCTCGATACGGAGATTCGATACTCCCCTGTCAAAAAGAGCTGTCTTGCGCTCGTCTTCGCCGTGCAGAAGTTGCGGCACTACCTGCAACACCACGAGGTGCAATTGATCTCTCGGGTAGATCCACTGAAGTACATCCTGAACCGCCCCATGCTGACTGGCCATCTAGCACGGTGGGCGGTGATTCTCTAGCAGTTTGATATCAGGTTCATGCCTCAGAAGGCCGTTAAGGGACAGGCGTTGGCAGACTTTTTAGCTGCCCATCCAACCTCCGCGGATCAATCCCCGGACCTGGATTTCCCCGACAAGACGATCCTCTCAATCGATCATGTTGTCCCGTGTTGGCAAATGCATTTCGACGGTGCCTCCCGGAGCCCCACCGGTAGAAGGCTCAACGACCCCAAGCTCAACAGAGTGGGTCTGGGTATTGTTTTCATCACCCCGGCACAAGCCGTCCTTCCGTACTCGTTCCTATTGTCAGAAGGTTGTACGAACAACGAGGCAGAGTACCAGGCTCTCATCACCGGCCTCGAGTTGGCCCTTGAGATCCATGTTCCCCATCTACATGTGAAAGGAGATTCCGAGCTGGTAATCAAACAGGTTAATGGTGACTACGTCGTCAGGAAGCCAGAGCTTGCACCGTTGCTGGAGTACACCCTCCTCCTAATGGCCCAGTTCTCTCCTCGGCCAGGGGTTACCCATGTCCCACGATCGCAGAACGGCCAAGCGGACGCCCTGGCTGGCTTAGCCGCGTCGCTCGCAGAACCCGAGCAAGATGATTTGGTCATACACGTGGCCCACCAGAGAGTCATTGCTCCCGTGACCCAAGAGGACCGTGATAGCCTGCGGGTAAGTCATCTCACCGCCAGACCCTCCTTATCGGGAGTCTCGGGTTTGTCAGACGCAGTGGTTGAAACCACCCCCGACTGGAGAGCACCTTTTGTCGAGTATCTCCAAAATGGTCAGCTCCCGGACGACTGGGCCGAGCGCGAGCGAATCCGACGCCGCACATTTCAATTTACCATCCAGAGCGGCCCCAGTCTTGAGCAGATCCTCTATAAACGGAGTTTCGATGGTGTCCTCCTCCGTTGCATCCAGGGAGTAGGGATACCTCAAGTTATGCAAGAGGTTCACGCTGGTTCCTGTGGCGCCCATCAAGCTGGGCCGAAGCTGTCCCAGCAAATCTGGAGGTTAGGGTACTTCTGGCCCTCCATGATGCACGATTGTATTGGGTATGCCAAGAGATGCCACGCGTGCCAAGTACACGCCAACTTCCTGCATCGGCCGCCAGAACCCCTCCACCCCACCAAGTACTCTTGGCCATTTGCGGTATGGGGACTTGATGTAGTGGGACCGTATCCGCCGGCAACAGCCCGCCAGTGCAGGTTCATCCTGACTGCTACAGATTTCTTCTCCAAGTGGGCAGAAGCAGTTCTGATCAAAGAGGTCAAGGCCCGTTCCATCGTTGACTTTGTGAGCTCCAACATTATCCACCGGTTTGGAGTCCCTCACGCTGTCCTCACCGATAACGGCACCAACTTCCGAGCAGCTGAATTAAAGAAATTGTATACTAAGTACGACATCCGGTCGAACCATACCTCCCGCTACCACGCGCAGGCGAATGGACAGATCGAGGCGTTCAACAAGACCCTCTCTAACATTTTGCAGAAGATGGTTGGTCATAACAAGAAGAGTTGGCCGGACAAGCTCTCCAACGCCCTCTGGGCTTACCGGACGACGACTCGCAACTCTACCCAGGTGACCCCATATTCCCTGGTGTATGGAGCTGAGGCCGTCCTACCCATTGAGATCTAGCTGCCGTCGCTACGCACTGCAGTTTATGATCACCAGACATCAGATGAAGTAGCCAAGGTCTGTCTAGCTGAATTGGAAGCACTGGACGAGAACCAGCTTCGTGCCCTGCACAATCTGGAAAGGCATCAGGACAAGATAGCGAGAGCCTTTGACAAGAAGGTTCGTCTCCGCTCTTTTCTACAGGGTGACCTGGTATTGGCCCTTCGAGCGCCAATGATTCCCGGTAGGAAACTGCCCAAGTTAGAACCCAAATGGGAAGGGCCTTATATCATCCATAAGGTTTACCCCAATGGAGCATACTCTTTGGTGACCACAGATGGAGAGCGTATAACCCCTCCTACCAATGCCAAATTCCTCAAGCGATACTTTTCCTAGGGCAAAAGTGGTCCTGCACGACCCTAAACTGCAACATGGTCCTGCATGACCCTAAACTGCAACATGGTCCTGCACGACCCTAAACTGCAACGTGGTCCTGCACGACCCTAAACTGCAACATGGTCCTGCACGACCCTAAACTGCAACATGGTCCTGCACGACCCTAAACTGCAACGTGGTCCTGCATGACCCTAAACTACAACATGGTCCTGCATGACCCTAAACTGCAACATGGTCCTGCACGACCCTAAACTGCAACATGGTCCTGCAAGACCCTAAACTGCAACATGGTCCTGCACGACCCTAAACTGCAACTTGGTCCTGCACGACCCTAAACCGCGAGATGGTCCTGCACGACCCTAAACTATGAGAAGGTCCTGCACGACCCTAAACTGTGAGAAGGTCCAGCACGAACCTAAACTGCATCCCTGTCCTTACTGCAAGACGTTAAACTGCAAGCCAGTCATGCCTTCTTGACTGGTACCTGACTTTAGGCCCCCTGGCCTTCTCGGACCTCTCCGCCCAATCTCTTACCCGTGGTGTACGGTGTGGTGTAGGACTATGTCCTCATTCACGTTGGGATCATGTACCATGTCGTATGCCCCCCCCCTTTTACGAGGCTCGGCCTCAGGCCCCTTGGCCTCCTCGGGCCCCCGGCCCCGTCCTTACTGCAAGACGTTAAACTACAAGCCAGTTAGGTCTCCTTGACCGCGGTTTGGCCCCTAGGCCCCCCTGTTTTTTCCCCGACTTACCCTCTTGCGGGATTGTACGGTATGGTGTAGGACTACGTCCTCATTCATGTCGGATTACTTGTCGTACCGTACATATCCCCAAATGAGGTGCTTCCCATCGTCCTGCATGACGTTAAACTGCACTTCTAGAACTACGTGTGGCTTGATTCCCATATTCATGGGATACGTAGGAACGCTCGGACGCCTCGTCTTGAGCCCAGCCCCAAGCTTTTCTCTTCCGCTATTCCCCCTGGGAATAGTCTCCTTGGAGGATCTTTGTGTAGTAGGGAGTAGGCTTTCTTGGCCCCGCTCATGCAACCCCACTCGCGCAAAGATTGTAAAGGTCGCACCATGCGCCCACTCCCGTTCTTCTATCCTCCCACGTCCTCACCGCATGATGCTAAACTGCATGGCCTTCAAGAACTACGTATGGCTTGATTCTCATCCTTATGAGATACGTAGGAACACCCGGAAATTTCGTCCGTTGGCCCAGCCCAAAAGCCAAAATATTCCCCTCGGGTCAATACATGGCAAGGTGCACACTTTTGCCCCGACCCACGTCGAGCAAGCCTCGACCCGGCTGCACGTTCCCCCTGGAGGTGTTTTCCCCTTTCATGGATGAATGCAACTAAGATTCACCCACTCCTTGACTGGGATTCCATCACCTTTCACACCCGGAGGGACCCCCGATAACGTCTTGGATACAATGCCCAAGGGCTCTCCTACCGATACGGGCCAACGCCCCCAAGGGTTTTTCAAGCAACAAGCCGATACAAGTCCCGCGCCACGAATTTGGTCAGCGGTCGACGCTCATTTGTTACCCCCATACGGGTCACCATAAGAATGCTGTGTTTCGAACATGGTCAACAGTGTCCTGGATCTTCGGGTCCACCCCGAGATGCCCCAGGCATCAAGAACAGTGATTCCCTCTGCCCCATCCCGAGGTGACAAACTTCCCCCAGGTGGTGCTAGCGATCTTAGGCCCCCTGGGCCTTCTCCCCAATTTCTCACCTGGAGTGTACGGTGTGGTGTAGGACTACGTCCTCATTCACGTCGGGATCATGTACCATGCCGTACGACCCCCCTTGCGAGGCCCAGCCTCAGGCCCCTTGGCCTCCTTGGGCCCCTGGCCCCTCTTCCTCATGTAAGACGTTAAACTGCAAACCAGTTAGGCCTTTATGACTGATAACTTCCCCTTCTCTCTGGGCCACGGCCCAGGATTCCTCATAAGGGTGTATGATGTGGTGTAGGACTACGTCCTCATTCACGTCGGATTCTTCGCCATACCGCACACCTCCCTTGTTTCGGAGTATATTACTCCCCTCCTCGTCCAGTATGACGTTAAACTGCATTTCAAGAACTACGTGTGGCTTGATTCCCATCCTAATGGGATACGTAGGACCACCTGGATGTCCAAGATTCGGGTCCAGCCCCATCTCTCGGGAATCCTCATCCCATCTTGGCCCCTTGGCCTATCCTTCCTCCATGAGGGGATCATATGGTCTGGTGTGGGATTATGTCCTCATTCACGACGGTCTCGTGATGACCACGCCATGCTCCCACCCCCTACTGAGTTGTTTCGTCGATCCCTATTTTTCAGCGGTTCACCAATGTGCTTAAGAGTACTCTGGTTTATTACCTGGAATGCCAAGCTTTACTCGGACACGTCCGCACCCGCTTTCCAGGCTTTGCGTATCCCCGCATCAGGGCTTTCATCATCTTTCACGCCTGGAGGGACCCCCAAGAATGGCCTGGATACTACGCCCAAGGGCTCTCCTACCGATACGGGCCAACGCCCCCCGGGGTTTTGGACAACAAATCGATAAAATCCCGCGTTGCGAATATGGTCAGCGGTCGATGCTCGTTTGTTGTTCCCACCTCAGGCTAATGCGATATGGACGCTGTGTTTCCACCATGGTTAACAGTTTTCCTCTATCGCCACGCTAACCCATTAAGCCCAAATGCCGGGTACACAATTCACATCCTTCATCACTTCATCATGTCCAAGTAGAGTCTCGGAACTCTTGGTACTTTTCCCCCGTGCACATCTGCGCGTTGGAGGAACAAGCTACATCATAAGTGTCTTTTGGAACTCTCTGCTGACTCCCCTTTGATGGATGCCCCAAGTATTGCAATGGGGATACCCCCTTGTTTCCCACACCGAGTTTATCTCACGCGGGCTTAGGGATTGGGTTGACATCTGTGCTTACTCGGGAGTTGTTACCACCCACGGTCCGAGCTCTAAGACCATAAACTAAGACTCTCATCTGGAACTACGTTCAAGACCCCTTGTCTCCGGACCCAGCTTGAGTTCAGCAAATTTACCTCTCTAATCCTGCCTTCAGGACCCTGATCACAGGGCTGCGTAGCGCAGTGTAGGACTACGTCCTCATTCACGTTGGGTTTGCAATAGCTGCACCACGCACACCCCCATTTTGAGGTTCAGTCCTCCTATTCCCTGTCCTGCATGACGTTAAAAGGCACCCTTCAGAACTACGTGTGGCTTGATTCCCATCCTAATGGGATACGTAGGACCACCTGGATGTCTACGATTCGGGTCCAGCCCCACCTCCTGGTGATCTCCTGATCTCCCAGTCACCTAGGCCACTTGGTTTATCCCTCTCCAGAAGGGGGATGTGTAGGTATGATACAATGTTTCAGGCACCATGCCCCCTTCCCCCGGGAACCTGCCATCTCTCGATCACCTTCAAGGTTGAGTCCCTTGACTCCCTGCAGTGGTTCACCCATGTATTAAGAGCACTCTAGTCTAGGACCAAGAGTGTCAGATTCAACTTGATCAAGTTCCTTCCACTTGTCAAGCTTCGTGTTCCCCTCTATTCAGATTTCTATCATCTTTCACACCCGGAGGGACCCCCAAGAACGGCCTGGATGCTACGCCCAAGGGCTCTCCTACTGATACGGGCCAACGCCCCCCAGGGTTTCGGAAAACAAATCGATAAAATCCCGCGTTGCGAATATGGTCAGCGGTCGATGCTCGTTTTGTTAGTCCTCATTTCAGGCTAACGCGACAGGATGCTGTGTTGCGAACATGGTCAGTAGTAATCCTTTGTCGTCACGCCATCCCCTTCAGTCCTTGAATGTTGGTTGCATGATTCACATCATTTTCCAACCCATCATGTCCAGGTGGAATCTCGACACTTTTGGCGCTATCCCTCAGTGCACCTTTTCATGCTAGGGGGACAAAGCTGCAATCTGGCGTCCTTTGGGACTCCCATGGTCCGATCTCTAAGACCATATACTAAGACCCATTCGGGACTACATTCAATTTGATTCCCATCCTCATGGGACACGTAGGACCGCCCAGACGCCCTGTCTCCGGGTACAACCCATTCAGGAAGCCAGTCTCTCTCCCTGTTTCACCTCTGTGTAGGCCCCTCAGCCTAAGGTTTCCCTCTCCGGATGGCGTACAATTTGATGTGGGATCATGTCTCTGTCAATTTTGTTTTATAACACTGCGCACATTTCCCGCCTAGCATCGTCTCTACTACGTCTGCGCTGCATGACGATAAAATGCATGCTTGGTCCTATCATACGACCCTAAACTGTGACATTATCGTCCTGGCCGCACGACGAAAAACGGCACCGCATTGTGGTGACCTCGCTGTGAGAGTACATCACGTTGGGTATTGGTCATGTGCCATGCCATTTGTCAACGCCCATCACGACTTGATTCTTGTGGCGACATCACGACCTACTGTTCTAGGCCTGTCGCTTCACAAAAAAAAACCATTCACCTTAAATAACAAACAAGATTTATCAAATTCCGCTTCTTTTAGTGCAAGGGCCACGTCCGCACTCCCCTTTTCCCCTGGCACTGGTATCCTACCATGTCACTTCCAAAACTACGTATGGCTTGATTCTCATCCTTATGAGATACGTAGGAGTGCCCGGGTACTTCCCCGCGGGCCCAGCCTAACCCTTGTGTTCGGTCCCCCGATTCGAGCATTTCCCCAGAGAACGCATGGTAAGCAGGACTATGTCCTCATTCACGTCAGGTTTTGATGTCATGCGTCCCCTAATCCCTTTTCCCATCCATGGTCCGAATTCTATGACCCTAAACTAAGATCACCCCAAGGGAAAGGAATCTGCTCCCTCTCTCTAATACGTTTCGTTGCCGTATTCAGATGTGTTTTGACAAAGAGCCCGAAGCATGGGATTTTCACAGGGACGTTCACCTCATCCCATGACCAAGATTCATGAGCTCGCTATTTGGATCCTCATCCTCTTCCACATCCAAAAGGAACCTCGGAAGACGTGGATATTAAGCTTAAGGGCTCTCCATGAATACTGGACCTAAGGGCCCCTCAATCGTTTCGGGCCAACGTCCCTACAGATATCTGATAGCATTTGTGACATGGTCCCGTGTTTCGAACATGGTCAACAGTCGACCCTCATTTGTTTGTCCCCATTTTAGGCTAACGTGACGGGATGCTGTGTTGCGAACATGGTCAGTAGTAATCCTCCATCGTCACGCCGCCATCATTGTGATCTGAATCTCGAGTACCATGATTCACACATTTCCACTTCCTCATGTTCAAGTGGAATTCCATCATACTCGGCTCTTTCTCTTCGCGCATCTAGGTGGGATAAATGATCGTGTTAGTGTCATTGGGCCGGTAGTCACCGAGTGTCCCTTTTCCCTAACCTGCCCCTTTGTGTCGGGAAATTCCCACCACTGCTGCTTGTTTCCCACACCGAGCACGACTCACGTGGGCTTAGTAGTTTTGGCAGGATGTGTACCAACACGTTTAGGCCCCTCCCCGTCCCGCATGATGTTAAACTGCGCTTCCAGAACTACGTGTGGCTTGATTCCCATCATCACGTGGGATACGTAGAGACACCTAGGCATTTTTCCTAGGGTTCAGCCCCTGGAATCACGAAATCCTATTCCTCCCCATTTCCAGCCCTCGCCAGAGAGGCCCTATCTGGAAGAAAGAATGACCCGTGATCAGGCCGACGCACCCATATGGCGTACTCCCACCACGGTGGTGCAACTACCGAAGTGTTGGATTCTGTTTGAACAAACCACCACTCCATGTTCCACGCTTTGCGTGCCCCTTATTCGGACCCTCGTCCTCTTTCATGTCTGAAGGAACCCCCTAACGGTCTGGTCTCATGCCGCATCGGCTCACCTACCGTCCTGGGCCAACGTTCTGGAAGACTGGTCATGTTTGGAGGGACCCCCAATAACGGCCTGGATACTACGCCCAAGGGCTCTCCTACCGTTACGGGCCAATGTCCCGAAGGATTGATCGACAGCAAATTGATAAAATCCCGCGTTACGAATATGGTCAGTGGTCGATGCTCATTTGTTGTCCCCATTTCAGGCTAACACAGTAAGGATACCGATTGTCCGCCACGGTTAACGGTTGTCCTTTATTGTCATTCCATCCCCACAGTGTTCCAAATTTGGGTATCGTGATTCACACTTCCCATTTTCATCTGTTTGAACCGATTTCAGCGCCCCTGGCGTTGCCTCGTTCGTGCATAAGAGCACGTTGAAGAAACAGTAATTCGATTATCCTGGAAGTTCCTCCTCCGATCAAGCCTTCCCCATCTTTCAGGAATCTGGACTGGCTTGGGGAATTGTCGTCAAACGTCCCGCAAACATTGTAGGGATGTAACAAGGCAATTCAACAATGGAAATCGTGCGTGCCACGTCACTCAAAACAAAGGAGAGAGAAAGAGTTGAAGCACAAAAGTGTTAATAAAAGTTTCTTTAGGGTTTGTTACAATACTCGGGGGTTGACTTCCCCCATGGACGGGTTGACCCCATCAAAAGAGCGTTGCAGCTCCGCCACCCGTTGACTCGCGGCATCCAAGGCTTGCTGCCGCTGAACTAGCTCCCGCTCCTCCTCCGCAGCGGCGGGGCGCAGTTCGTCAGTCCTGGCTTTGGCCCTCTCCACATCAGCTTGAACGGCAGCCATCCTTCCAGAGGTCTTCCCCATATGCTCCTCAGCCTCTGCCAGCTGGGCCTTCAATCGTGAGACCAGCTCAGACTGCGCATCAAGAGTGGCTGAAAGCTCGTTGGCCCGGATTAGCATCTGTTGGACCTCGCCTTCAGCCTCCTGGAGCTTCCTGCTGCTGGTCGCCTTCCTCCGCTGCCATCCCACGCTCATCCCACGATCATGCTCCCGGATCTTCTCAGCCATGAGGTCCCGGATGAGCGCGTGAGGGCGTTGGGCATCCACTCCCCCGGCACACAGTTCGTGCAACCGCGAGCGGAGCCTATCCATTTCGGCCAGCCATTGCGCTTGGGGAGTGTCCCTGATAAAGCGCGTGATCAGCTTCCACGACCGGCGACAGACTATGCTGCTGTCTTCCTCATCGGAGGCCGTTTCGTCCCAATCTGTGCGGTTGGCAGGCTCGTACGCAGGATATGCCTGCAGGAATTCCTCAGCAGGATCTGCATCGGGTGTTGAGTCTGGTACGACACCTGACGCCGAAGCAGGCGCGACAAAGCTGGGACCGACCGGTTGATCCTCTTCCTCGGAGTCCACCTCGATGACTTCAGGTACGGCCCTAATGGATGACCCGCCAGTGATGATGTGCGTCGCAGCTTGAGGAGATGGAGGGACTATCGCCACCATCACCGGCATGCCCCTAGGAGGGACGCCACCAGACATCCCGACCAGCCTCGCCGCAGCGGCCCACGCCAGCCGAAGAACTGTACGACAGAGAGACATAAACGTTAGTTGGCGTGGCCTACATGTGACAACGAGGAGATCGGTGGAGGAGACTTACGAAGATCGACTTCCGAGCGTTGCTCCTGAGCCGGTACTGAGGGGACTCCGAGACGAGCCCCCCCGTATATTGTTGGAAGGTCTGGAGATTCCAGAGGAGCCGCCTCAGACCCCCTGGTCCCACCAGATGCAGAACTGGACGCAGCCATATGCGCGGGTTCTGAAGGTCCCGCATCATCACCCGCCAAGGAGCGAGAACGAGGCCTACGAACAAGTTCCTCCTGCATGGCTCAAACATTGGTGAGAAATCCATAGGGATTCAAGAACAGATCGTAAGAAGAGAAGTTCAGAATGCTACCTCGAGAGCCTCCGCGAAATCGTCGGATTCTGAGCCTCGGTCTCCGACCTCGCCCTCCTCCAGCGGGCTCCCTCCTCCAGCCTCATCCTCCCGAGAGGAGCCCTCTGATTCCTCCGGCAAGGGGAAGCGCTCCCTCAGATCGGCAGCCGATAACTGTGGGGGGACCGTCTGATTCAATAATACCCTCACCCGGTCTGTCATTGGGCGAGGGACACCACTGGAGTGGACGTAATCCTCCAGCTCTTCCAGGTACTGTTCCTCCTCCACCGGAGACGCCATGAATCTAGCCCGCACTAGGCCTATACTCGACAATTCCATCCCGAGGCGATTCAGGTGGGCTCACATCTCAGGTGGGCTAATAAATTGCCGGTTGACATCCCAAATGTCCCAAGCTTCCGGAAAGACAGCATCTTCGGCCATGTCGATGTGACGCAGCCGCTTCCCCGGAGCCTGAGTGGATATCCGACGGAATCCCCTCGGTGGCCGCCCCTCCGAATGACCCTGCTCTCCCGGAATCACCGGATCCACCGCTGCTGCCGTACCCTCGGCCGGTGCGGGTCTCGCCGCCATGGCAGCCCCGCTGCCGCGAGCGGCCCTAGCTGCCCTCCGACCCCGACATCGAGATAAAGGAGGCCCACCGTCACCAACCCGGATCGTTGGCTGCTTCAGCATCTCCCCGGGATAAGTGGCCTCCCAACTGATAGTGTACTCCTTCACTAAGCCGAAGGCGGCGGTGGACGGAGGCAATGCGATCTGCATCTTTCCATCCTCACGTGTGAACATGAGCCACAGCTGCCTCATCACACACGGGTGCTCCTCGTGGCGCACCTCCCAGTAGACCTGCGGGGTCAGCCGCTGGAGGCACCGGAACTGCCTCACAAAATGATGCGGGGTGTACGGTTCACATATTGGCTCACGATCTATCCGAGCCACCAAAACTCCACCTCGGAAGGCCAGGAGGTAAGCCCGATGTTCTTCTGTTACCCGTCCATCATCAGTAAGCCTCCCCGTTGGCAGTGGGAAGGGATGAAAGTTGAACTCATCCGCCCTCCACACCCTATTCAGCACCATCGGAACGGTTAGTTTGAATGGGAAGCTCCCAACTGCGTTCAGAATGGAGGGGCGAAAGTCTGATCCCGGCGGCGAAATGGGGTTTGGATACTCATGAATCCCCCTGATATGCGCTGCGATCCACCCATACAGGAGGTGGAAGGTCCCGCATATTCTTGGCAGCTTCTTTCCCTCGCTAATATGCCGCAGCATTCTGTACAGTTTGGTGAGCATCGGGATCCCCAAGTTGACCCGCTGCCCCATGGCCAACATCGACGCCATGATGAACGAGCTGGGTCGCACCCCCATGCTTGTATCCCTCACTGGTAGGACCCACCCACAGATGAGAGCCGCGATGAACGCCGCCAGCCTGACTATTGGCTGTTGTTCGGTGCTGACGCTGAAACCCCAAGTCTTCCATTGGCTGTCCTCCAAAACCCGCCAATACGAGTGCCCCTTGCCCCATTGGGCTGCCCTTGGACAAGTTCGAGGCCGTGGAGGGAACTCTCGATTCTCTGGGAAATTCAGGAAGCATTTGAACCATCTTCTGAAGTGGACATCCCTCACTGCCTCCTTGTCCTCTCCAGGGACGAGCGCCATCAGCGCCGATGCCAGTCGCGACATTTTCTCCGGATCCCCCCACGCGCTGGAAACGCGGAGGAATTCGTCATACATGGCCCCCAAGATCGGGACCCCGGAAATCTGGTGGACATCCCACAGGCTGATGCCCACCTCCCCGTGATGAAGGTGAAAAGTGTTGGTCCTCGACGACCATCTACTCAGCAGTTCCGGCATCAGCTGCTTTGGTTGGTAAATGTGGAACTGGGAGGCCCATGCCACCTCATACAATCCCACTCTCCTCAGCTCGGCCCCGAACTCCTCGCATGAGGTGCCTACCCAGTAGGCCCAGGCCCAGTCATCGGTAAAGTTGCCGCCCTGGCGCAGGTCCCACTCATCGGACCATCCCTTCTTCGGATCCTGCAGAGCCGCCTTCAGCATGGTGCGGTAGAGAGGAGGGGACGTCTCCGGTTGCAGTGTCTTCCCGTAGATATCATTCACATGATTGTAGATACAGTCAGCGGTGATGGGTGTGAAATCCTCCCGCGCATGACCATCGGCCGCCCTAAACCATTGGTGCTGGCACGGTGTGCTCCTGAACCAGCAAGCTGGTTCATCCCTACTCGCCTCAGGGATGAAGACGTCATCCCTCATCCCGAAGCCATACAACGACAGTTTCTTGCATTGCGGATAATTCTTCTGACCTTCCGACAGCAGATCTGTCAAGGAAGTGTGGTCCGAGTGGCTCCGGATTATCTCCCCTAAGCCCGGACGGTTGGCCATCTCATCCCGACGAGCAGCATCTGCAAGCACTCCCAGCACAACCTCTTGATGGGCCATTTTGATGCCGACCCTCAGAAAAGTTTTTTTCCCCCTGGATCGCGAAGCTCGGCCACGAAGTTGAATCGCGAAGTTCGGCCGTGAAGTGGAATCGCGAAGATCGGTCGCGAGACCAAGTCGCGAAGTCTGGGCAAGGCCGACAAGAGGTTCGCTTAGCGCGGACGCGGAGTCGGAGACCCGCGGTTCGCCGTGAAGCTCGATTCGCAGAGGGCTATCGCGGAGTACGCGGAGCTTCGCGAAGTCGAGAGCGCACAAAAAGACAAGGCACGTGAAGAAAAAAGAGGGCGGACCCCCTATTTATAGGCGGTGACCTCGAAGCATCGCGGAGCGCCTCAACCGTGCGGAGCATCGCGGCGCGTCCAGATCCGCGGCCCTGGCGAGCATCGCGGGGCCCCTTCGCGATGCAGCATCGCGAACCACCGACAATTTTGGCGATATTCCCTCAAACTTCGATCCTTCTCCCTCCGCGGCTCCAAGTATGAGGGGGGGCATTTGTTGGCGCCAAAAATGTGGCCCGAAAGAAAGGAACGAAAAAGGCTGGCACGCTGCCTCGCGAAGCTCCGCCGCGAAGCGCCGCCGCGAAGCTCCGCCGCGAAGCGCCCCTACCATGACGGCGCCGCGAAGCTCCAGAGGTGGTAATCCTCCGCGAACCCCTTTGAAGTTTGCGAGCCGCCACGAAGCTCCAGAGGCGGTAATCCTCCGCGAACCCCTTTGATGTTCGCGAGCGCGCCACGAAGCTCCAGAGGCGGTAATCCTCCGCGAACCCCTTTGACGTTCGCGAGCGCGCCGCGAAGCACCACAGGCGGCGCGCGAGCCCTGCTTCGCGGCGCCCCTTCCCTATAAATACTAGACTCCCCCTGAGTCCCAGAGAACGATCCGACGGACAATCCGACCTTTCGGCTTCTCCTCTCCCGAATCGCGAAGCACGCTTTGCCCCGGGAATCATGAGCTCCACGAGGTATTTCTACTTCGCGAGACGACTCTGCTTTGTCTCGTTTTGAGCCCCTCTTCCGAGAGGGATGCCCTTCGCGAAGCTCAAGGGCGTTCGCGGAGGAAGGGGATTCCCAAGGGAACCCGGGCAGTCGCAGAGCACTTGTGCTTCGCGAAACACCCAACCCCTATGAGTGATCCCTATGCTAAGGCAGGACCGCTCCACTTCGCGAAGCACACTGCTTCGCAGGACCCTGCTTCGCGAGGCACCCCTTCTTCGCGAGGCAGTGCTCCACGAACACTGTTCCACTTCACGAAGCACCTCCCACTCACACCAATGCCCCATGCTAAGGCCAAGGCACCCCACTTCGCGAAGCACACTCCTTTGCTTAGGAATTCCTCTTCCCCTGCGACCCTCCAGGTTTGCACGATGTGATTTCAAGGTCCCATGGACAATACCACCCGTAGCGTTGCTTCGCCTAATGCTTCTTCGCATAGGCACGCTAACGGCTATTGCTTCTTCGCATAGCCATTCTAACGTGGACCCCTCGATGGTTCGTCCCACAACCCCCCTTTTCCATGGCCTTACCGGCACCTTCCCTTCCCCAAGGACCAGAGGGTACCGGTTATGTAAGTCCCAGGGGTGTGGAGTGATCCCACCTAGTCCGAGCTGCAGGACGTTAAACTGCCAAGCACCGCGTCCTCAACACATGACGTTAAACTGTGATCCAACCTCGTCTCCCTCACGAAGGGTCCCCCCAGCTCGAACATTCTTTACACCACTCGTCTCCACGGGAATGGAACTCTTCCGTACATGGAATGAGATCCTCCTTGTCGGAGTGGTGTATGTTCGCAGGGGAAGGGCCGCCTCAGAGCGTAAGCCCCTAAACCTTTCGTACGGATGATTTCACCCGTGCATCTCTGTACTTCCCCACTACCAAGGTCAGTGGAGGGAGTAATAGGGAACGAGGCACCCCCATACGGGCCTCCATCCTGGAGTAAGTCCCAACACCATGGGCCGCCCAACGCGTAAGCCCCTCTTCGCTTCTCACAGACGCACCCTTCGCGACGTGATCGTCAGGTCCTTGCAAACTCTTGTTTCTCACACCGAGCATGACTCACGTGGGCTTAGAGTGAGCACCGACCCTGACCCCATTTGAACTAAGAGGTCTTTGATCCATGTTAAGGCATGGTACGTAGGAAGCCTTTATGAGGTTCAAGCCCACCAATAGTGGACCAAGGTCTACTTTCACGTCGGTTCACCGACACACCCCATTTGAACTACGAGGTCTTTGATCCATGTTAAGGCATGGTACGTAGGAAGCCTTTATGAGGTTCAAGCCCACCAACAGTTGACCAAGGTCTACTTTCACGTCGGTTCACCGACAAAGCCCCATTTGAACTACGAGGTCTTTGATCCATGTTAAGGCATGGTACGTAGGAAGCCTCCACGAGGTTCAAGCCCACCACTAGTGGACCAAGGTCTACTTTCACGTCGGTTCACCGACAAAACCCACCATTTGAACTACGAGATCTTTGATCCATGTCAAGGCATGGTACGTAGGAAGCCTCCACGAGGTTCAAGCCCACCCATCGCTCATCCACGACGGGTCCCATTCCAGTCCAGTGGTAAGCCATTGCGACCCACCATTTGAACTACGAGGTCTTTGATCCATGTCAAGGCATGGTACGTAGGAAGCCTCCGCGAGGTTCAAGCCCACCCGTCTTTCACGTCAGGTTCCACCCCGTCCAGCATGACGTTAAACTGCATCCCGGTCCAGTGGTAAGCCATTGCGACCCATCCCACTTGAACTACGAGGTCTTTGATCCATGTCAAGGCATGGTACATAGGAAGCCTCTACGAGGTTCAAATCCACCATCCGGTCGTCCCGACCTCATTCACGTCGGTTCACCCCCGTCCCGCATGACGTTAAACTGTATTCCCCAATCCGAACTATGAGGACTTTGATCTGTGTCAAGGCATGGTACGTAGGAAGCCTCCCTAAGGTTCGAGACCAACGAGCATTGGCCCAGACCGTCTCATTGTCGGTGTGCCAAGCCCCCCCCCCCAACTCCCATCGGACTAAGGTCCCTCACTTACGTCGGTTCACCGACACCCAGCGCCCGTCGTTTATTCACGACAGGGTTCACTCTCGTCCCGCATGACATTAAACTGTAATCCCTGAACTACGAGGTCTTTGATCCATGTCAAGGGATGGTACGTAGGAAACCTTCCCAATGTTCAAGCCCACCATTAGTGGACCCACGGGTCTACTTTCATGTCGGTACGCTGACGATGCCCATCGGACCAAGGTCCACCTCCAAGCCAGTACGCTGACAACGCTCATGGGAACAAGGTCCACCTTCACGTTGGTTCGCCGACGACATTCATCGGGCCAAGGTCCATATTCACGTCGGTTTACCGGCACCAACCCGAACTATGCGGACTTTGATTCCCTGCCACGGGGATACGTAGGAAGCCTCGTCAAGGCTCAAGCCCAACTTCACTGTCGCCCCCTGCGATGGTCCCACTTCACTCTCCTACTCCGTTCACCAATCGCCCACGGGCTAGCCCCGGTGTCGATATCCCTTCAAGGAGGATCCCTCAATCCGATCTACCCTAGCTAATGATCTGGTTGGGTTGATCCGTCTCCGCTGGACATTAAACTTGCGACATACCCTGTGTTGAACATGGGAAGCTGAGGAAAACCTCAGATATGTGTCTATGACATATAATTCCCCGCGCTCGATGTGGGATGCCTCGGGCTTCCACGCCCTCGAGAAGCCTTGCAATCAAGGATAACAGACAGACATGCCAGGTACCCCAACATCCAGACACGCTACTAATGCCTCAACGTGACTACTCCCCTGACCGAAGGTTTCTACCCTGACTGGACCCTTTGGAATGTCCCGACAGAAGCAGTGTAATTAACCGGTGTCCATGGAAACATGGCACTAGGAAGAGTTTCACGAACTACGTATTAAATCTATAAGGGAGACCCGGACTAGGTGATGAGTTCTGAGGAGGAATCCACAGGAGGAAGAACCGACATCCTATTATCCCGTTTCGATCAAGGAGCAGACGTCCCTGAATAAGGAGCGAATGCCGCCCGCCTTTGGAAAGCGGGAATGCGGGGAAACAAAGCCGCGCGTCCCCCGCAGACGGATGCGCGCGCCCCGACGAAAGCGTCGGAAACAAACATGTTAGAAAAAGAACACTCCATCCTACAATACTAGGCATGGTAACTGGAAATATCCTAATAGGAAAAACTAGACCAAACGATCATAAACAGGCAAAACATGCATGGGAAATACATCCAAAGCACAACAAATTACCCTATTCACAAATAATAACCTCTAATCATGCATACAAGCAAAGAAGGAAAACAACAGGGGAAAAATAATAAACACGCAATGCCACGTTCACGGGTATTGGTGAAATTTGCACATAATACTCAATGAATTTCTACAGAAAGGTACAAACCACCTACCTTGGGGTTAGGAGATCGATATACTTAAAAAACGAGGCTTGAATCTCTTTTGAACGTCACAGATCTAAAAAAATTCATAAAACGTTCAACCCACGATAACTTAGAAAAGAGTAGGAATCAGGAAACGAGGTTCCAGTAGAAGATATAACTCACTGATGCGATTCCAATGCAATCAACAGTGTTCAAATTGGAGGACGAACGGAGGCTCGGGGGTTCGTTGAAGATATGCGGCTGTACAGACTCTCTCGGGAAAACAAAACCTAAAAGAAGTTGGTTCTATCTGTCAGACGTGACCCCGATGCGTTTAATGAAAAAAATATATAGCGTGTACTTTTGGAGTACACGACGGTACTTTCCTTTTCCATACTCCTCTTTAAGTGGCTTCCAAACACCCCTACACGATCGTGTGTGTGGCTACTACATGGACAACACACGACCTCCTGCGGCAAGGAAGTACATAGCGTGTACTCATAAAGTACATGGCGTGTACTTCGAAAATTTCCAAAAACTTCTCTTTTCTCAAAAACTACAGAAAAAGGAAAAAACATACCTGAAAAGAAGATCTGAGTTCTTACACATTGCACATGGAGCATGAGTAAACCCTTATTTCACTTTCATTAGCATGCGTAAACCCTCATTGCAATTAAATTAGCATGAGTAAAATCTTATTTCACATGACGTATTATGATACTAATCTTTACTGAATTCATTGAAGAACTATCGGGGAGCACCCATCATAGTCATTTCATTTCATCCATAAGTGTGCCATATAGATCAAACAACACAGATTAATTAAACATCATAATTTATTCAATGAACAAGAGATGTGGAATAAAAAAATGTAAGACCTCAATGAAAAATTACATGTTCATAATGGTGAGTAACCTTGATGGAGAAATGGGTATGGTATTCACTTACATGATGATTTTGGCATGGAAAATTTGGTGTAACTTCAGCAGCAAAACGATGTCAAATAGAAATATTAAAATGGATTAATGAGAGATAAAGGGATATCTCATTATTTATACATTATATAGATATAAAGGGGGTCATGGAACATAATATACAAACATATGTAATGGAATTTGGATTCATAATATAAATGAATTGCTTGAATTTAAATGATAATAGAGAAATTCCTTATTGAATTTCAGTATGGTAACTGGTGTACATGGGAAGAATTAATGAGAGAAAAAGAGGTATCTCATAATTAAAACGTAAGGAGGGAAGTATGGTGGAGGTTCTAAACCATACCCCATTATTTTTAATAGAAAACAAAATGGTATACCAACATAAAAAAATTTGGGCAAAAAAGAGAAAGGAAGAAATCACTTACGGAATTTCGGCATGGTAATAGGTGTACATGTGAGGCATTAATGAGAAAGAAAGGGGTATATAATCATTAAAAAATATGGAGGGAATTATAGGGAAGGTGATAAATCATATCCAAACTTATTTAATTTAATATAAGGGCATAACAATATAAGGATTCTTGGACATAAGTAAGGACGGAAGGAATGTGAGGACCCCTTACGAAATTTTGGCATAGTAACAACTTCAGTAAGTGTCCAAATGAGGGAGGATAAATGATCACTCATTAAAATAACTCCAATTTTATAGCAATTTAATTATTACAAAATAATTTAAATGAAACCAATTTAAATTAATGGAATTACTCTCAATAAAGGTGCTTGAATTCAAAGAGGAGGTGAGGAATCCCTTACTTGGAAGTGTGACCCCAAAGGCTTGGGAGTGGCTTGATAGAGGCTTCTAGAAAATGGGGGTGACTTGGGAAGATTTTAGAGATAGGAGGGCAGAGGTTAGTCGAGCTATAAAGGTTTTTAGTGAAGAGGAATGGGGGACTAAGTGGGAATATATAAGAAAAGAGAGGCCATTATTTATTATTTATGTTTTGGACACTATATATTAAACTAATCAAAACCCCATACCATCCCATGGTTTTTGAGCATGTTTTTTACAATTGGGAGTGGAAAAAATTATTTTATTATTACAATTGTTTAATGTATTAAAATATTTGTCTTTCTTATGTGGAGGTGTGTCACACTCTCAAGGGAATCATTTTAAAGGGTTAAAATATTTTACAAGCCTTAGAGGGTCAAAAAAGGCATCAAAAAGTTAATTAAACAAGAATAAAATCATATTATTTTACGAGAAACATGTATTGGCCTAAAATACATTTTATAGTATTTTATTACATCACTATTGGGTTATTATGGTGTCATAAAACACATTATATATTTTCACAGAATTTAATTTTTACCCATAAATTTGAGTGTCTCAGAAAATTATGAAAAATTCACCTTTAGATAATTTCAACATCCTATATCCAAAAATAATATTCATTTTATATAAAAAATTTTCTAAATATTTCAATTTTCAATTTTAATATAAAAACTAACATTTATTGAAAACTTATGGATTTGAAAAATACTTTTTTCAAAATTTAATAAAAAAAATTGTATTCCTAAAAATTAATCTCTTATTTATATTTAATAAAAATTAATTTAGTAACAATAATTTATTTAAATATTATTTTCTTCAAAATTCAATTAATTCGTCAAAATATATTTCTTAATTGAATTTAAAAATTAACTAGAAACACTATTAGTGCTTAAAAAACATTTACAATGTAACAATAATAAAGTGAATGTATCTTCTTTATACAAAATATTTCACATTCTAATAGTGCTATGGTCTTGTTACATAACCCCTTATAAGACTCGCATAATACCTAAGGGTAAGATGTGCGATGGTGACCGACTCTTGGGGAAACTCAGATAACATCGCTCAGGTGGTAATATCTATTAACTTCCACTTCTCCCATAGGCAATTCAGTTTGAGCTTAACGTGTTGAAGCACTAATTGGGAATGGTCAAGATAAAATCCCAGTGATGAAACCTTATTTTCGTGATTCGGAAAATAGGATTCATATGGAGCAATTATACTGGATGAGTCCATAACTTCCTTTGTCTGAGTAAATTGGATTTGTTAAAGCCTGATATTTATACTAATCATTTGATTACTGTTTAATGAATATATTAGCAATGGTAAAAATTCTTAATAGTATTTTAAAATCCAAAAACATAAAACCAAGGATGTGAATATGTTTTATATAACTATATACATAATAAGTCATTTAATCAAATAAAGATGAATTTTTATTAATAAAATTTTGGGTCATTACAATCTTCTCCCCTTAAGAAATTTCACCCTCAAAATTTCCTTTTGCATAATAAGTTGAAAACAGGCGAGGGTACTTCTCCTTCATCTCTTAAATTAGGTCTTTTGTATTTACAATTAGAATTTACATTAAGTAGAAAGAGTTCATGCGTCACAATGGTACCTCATGATACTTTTGAAATCATCTACTATTTTTCCCAAAAACACCTCAGAAATCATGGTTTATATCGATTCAAGCATCGATAAGTCATTAAAAATGTATTTATTATATATAATTTTGAAATATATTCTTGAACTTGTTTTTTTATAAAAAAGTTTTACATATTCATCTTAAAATATTTCAAAATAAGGTATTGGTAAATCAATTTTGGTATTTCCCCAAAGAAAAAAATATATAATTTGATACATATAGGCTACTTGGTGGTATCCTTCTTTTTCGGCATCAATAAAATCTTTTAGTGCTTCATAATTTTAAAATAAAGAGAATAATTTTAAAAGAACCTGATGGTACTTCCCATGATTAGCATGGTATGAATGTTGAGAGAGCAAGATTCCCTAATAGGCTATGCCTAATCCTTGAAATAATCATGTAATTATATATTTATTAGATGCTTTATAAAGTTTTTTTCATGTAACTTTGATATTTGAAAAAGATTCATACTCATTTGAGCATGAATTCAGGATAATCTCTCCATATAGTTCTTCAAGAATAGAGAGAAGATTTGTACATAATCTTCCTCATTCCATGTTCTAACTTAGAAAAATAAAATACAATTAGGGGGTTTGAATAATTATATAATATGAATATAAAAAAGAAAACATTCGACATAGAAGGATAAACTTGTATTATATATCCTAACTTATGATACCATAAGTTTCAATCTAGGTTATACGTGATCTATTTCACAACATATATTCTTAGTGGTATTTTTTTATTCCCATAACAATGGATCATACTAAACTTATGAATTTACCAAAGCATATCTACTAGGAGTGTCATAACCTAGAGTGAAAAAAGGCACATTATCATGCCCCAATTCCCATTAGAGTCCAGCTCAAAGCAGTGTTATCAGGTTTTACCCCCAGATACATCTGTTCCAGAGATGGCTCTATTTGTTTGTATCAAGACAAGGATGTATTTTATTGCTAAACCAATTACTCTATACTCCCAAAAATCTAGGGATGTTTTTATTATACTTAGTCTTATCCCTAAAGATTTCACTAGGGTTTGGGTTTTCTAATCCTAATCCCAAAAGTAACTAAACATATCCTCTGATACCAACTATAAAAACCTTGCTCTTTATTACACACATAAACATGATTTATTACATAAACATGAACTTAAGACAACTTTTAGGATTGATAGGTATAGTGTATTGTGAAATTAGGAACATTACATAACAACTTCAAATATAAAATAGCATAAATTTATTGAAAAATTATTTTAAATGGCCACAACATCCCTTCATACTTAGTATTGCATGCGATAACCTGAGGACATACATAAGAAAAAGGTGAGCTATAATGACTAATAAGGGACCAAACAAAGAATAACATGAAGAATACAATACATGTTAGTAAATAGGCCTGTAAATGGATCATAAGATAAACATGAACATAAAAGCATGATATAGCAAGATTATCATAACCTGAAAATATTGAAACAACATTTATCATAATATTAGCATGATCCAAAGCTCATTGAACATGGAGCTTGATTAAACCCTTGTTTAACATGAATTAGAAATATTAAACCCTAGTTTAACTTTAATTAGTCTGATTAAACCCTCATTTCAATTGACTTATCATGATACTAATCATTACCCAATGAATTGGAGTGCTATCAGGGTGCACCATTCTTAATAATTTCATTTCATGCATAAATTTGGAACATAGATAATAAAACATGGACTCATTAAACATCATAAATTATTACAAGAAAAAGATATGTGTAATACATAAATTTAAGTCCCCAGTCAACAAGTACATGTTTATAAAGTTTAATACCATTAATAGAGAAATGGGTATGGTATTAACTTACACGATGATTTTGGCATGGAAATTTTTGTGTAACTTTGGAAGCATAACGACGTCAAATAGAAATTGAAAATTGGGTTGACGAGATAGAAATGAAACTATCATAATTTATAACTGAAAGGGGCAGTAAGGGGGTCAGATAACATAATATCCTAACATATGTAACGGAATTTAGATGCATAATATGAAAGAATTTCTAGAATGTAAATGAGAAAAGTGAAATTCCTTACGGAATTTCAGCATGATAACGAGTGTAAATTGTTGGCATTAATTTGAGATAAAGAGGTATCTCATCATTAAAACATAAATAGGGATTTATGTGGGATTTTAAAAACTATACACCAACATTTTTAATTAAAAAAGGGTCTCACAACATAAATAAATTTGGACAAAAAGATAAAGGAAGAAATCTCTTACAGAATTTCGGCGTGGTAACTGGTGTACATGGGAGGCATTGATGAGAGATAAAGGGGAATATCATCATTAAAAAATAATAATGGAAGTATAGGTAAGGTTATAATTCATAAACCAACATTTTTAATTTAAAATAAAAGGGAATAACAATATAAGGAAACATATACATAAATAAAGAAGGAAGAAAATTGAGGATCACTTACGGAATTTCGACAAAGTAACGACTTAGGTAAGGGAAAAAATCAGGGAGGATAAATGATCCATCATTGAAAAAAATTGATTTTATAGTAAGTTAATGATTACAAACTAATTTCAATGAAATCCATTGAATTTAAAGGATGTACTCTAAAAGAAGGCGCTTGAATTCAAAGAGGAGGAGAGGAATCCCGTTCTTGGATGTGTGATCCCAAAGGCTTGATAGAGGCTTGATAAAGGATTCATGGGAGCTTGGGGTGCCATGGGATGATTTTAGATAGATGAGGTAAGAGTTTGGTTGAGCTCCAATGGTTTTTATTGAAGAGTAATGTGAGATTGAGTGGGTTTATAAAGGAAATGAGAGAGAATTCTTTATTATTTGGGTTTTGGACACTATATATTAAACTAATCAAAACCCCAAAACATACCATGTTTTTCCCATGGTTTTTTTCCAAATGGGAGTGTAAAACATTATTTTATAAGGCTAATATCTTAAAATATTAAAATATTAGGCTTTCTTATTTGGAGGTGAGTCACACTCTCACGGAAAACATTTTAAATGGTTTAAATATTTTATAATCCTTGGAGAGTCCACTAAGGCATTATAAAATTAATAAAAAAAATATAAAATCACATTATATTAAGTTTAAAACATATATTGGATGAACATACCTTTTATAATATTTTATTACCTCACTATTGGGTCATTATGATGTCATAAAACACATTAGATATTTAAATGGTATTTAATTTGTACCCAAAAATTTGGCTATCTCAGAAAATTGTAAAAAATTCTCCATTAGTTAATTTCGTCATACTGATACAAAAAATAATATTCATTTCATATAAATAATTTTTTGAATATGTGAATTTTCAATTTTATAAAAAAACTTCAATTTATTGAAAATTCATTGGTTTTGACAAAAATAGTTTCCAAACCATAATAAAATTTACAATTGTATTCCTAAAAATTATATGATCGTTTATATTTAAAATAATAATAATTTCATAAAAATATTTTATTAAAATATTTTTTAATTAAAAAATAAATTAATTCATCAATATAGTTTTCTTAAACGAATTTAAATATTAACTAAAAAAATACTTTTTTCTTAATTTTTTTACAAAGAAATAGTAATAAAATGAATGTATATTATTTATACAAAACAATTCACAAAATCATAGTGCCAGGTTCTTGTTACCTAACCCCTTATAACACCCACATAATACTTAAATGTAAGATGTGCGATGGTGACAAACTCTTGGGGAAGCTCAGATAACATCAATCGAGTGGTAATCTCAATTAACTTCCATTTTTCCCGTAGGTAGTTTTGTTCAAGCTTAACGTATTGAATCTCGACTTGGGATTGGTCATGACAGAAAAACATTGAATCTACCTCCTTTCCTAGCTTTGACAAATGGGCTTCATATAGATCAATTCTACTGGACAAGGCCATCTCTTCCTTTGTTTTAGTAAATTGGATTTGTTAATGCCCTATATTTATACTAATCATGTGATCACTATTTGAATGATATATTAGAAATGGTAACAATTATTGATGGTATTTCAAAATCAAAAAACATAAAACCAAAGAAGTTCATATGTTTTATATAACCATTTTACATAATAATACATTTAAACAAATCAAGAGAAATTTTTATTAATAAAAGTTTGGGTCGTTATATTGATAGGGATTCCTATATTGGCAAGGGTTCTTGACTTCCATCATGCTAGAATGTTTTTAATCATGGTAGGCTGGACCATTGGATCATGGAGTGGCTGGTGGAACTACTGGAGGAATAACCTGATGAGCCGCTGGTGGGACCACCTGAACCAGATCCTAAGGGTGATTCTCATGTAGTTCAGGTGGTTTCAGTGAAGCATACCATGACAATTTTTTATGACCTCTAGCCTCCACCCTCTCAAGTTGTGTAGGGTTTCCATGAATAATGGGGGGGCTCTTGGCCAATGAGGTGTTGTGGCTGCCCCTACTTCCCCAGTGGGGGAGGGATGAGACTATATCGAGGATTACCATAGTCTTGATTTCATCCTACAATATGCTCGACTAGGACCTCATTGATGACCCTAAATAGTTTAATAAGGTGCTAGTGCAAGGAAGCGACACTAGGGTTAACCTCCATCTTATACATTGAACTAGATGGGTGAGATGGATTAGTAGACCCTTGCTGTCTTTTACCTGTATTGAGGTCTTGACTTAAGGGCATTGATTCAGAGGGATCGCCAAGTTCAAGGACCTACCTTTGATGGATTTAGACAATTCATGGAGGTCCAATAGATGTTGTGTTTTCCCAAAAGCTAGATCATATTCTTTGGACTCTTCCTCAATGTCTCTATCCTTATGTGTGATGAGATCGTCTATATTTACTATT
The DNA here is from genome assembly GCA_963277665.1 of Viscum album. Taxonomy (NCBI): domain Eukaryota; kingdom Viridiplantae; phylum Streptophyta; class Magnoliopsida; order Santalales; family Viscaceae; genus Viscum; species Viscum album. The sequence goes on along the minus strand of OY728155.1, from coordinate 209,300,965 downwards.
ATTTCACCCAAAGGAATAACCTCAATGTCTCAGGTAAGGTCTGGCTATCACATGATCAGGCTAAAGTGGAGAGAGGCAAAATTCACCCATCCCCAGATCTGTATGAATGCAGATGCATCTATGACGTTTTTATGGACTATAGGGAAGCTATAAATGCTCCTTTTCTATAGATATCGGTGAAAACTAGGTGATGCAGGGGTGAAGATCCATGGGAAGTACAACTAGGTCAACCATATGGTACTATTGGATGATACAATTAAAGTGATCCCAATCCTTCTGATAAACCAACTAACAATTATGGATGTGGAAATGTGTCACCCAGATAGTTCAGTGGAAGCATATTACCTCTTCTTGACTGAGGTATTCTAGAACAAAAATGTATGGATTTGCAATTGGTCAGAATAACTCAGAAAACTAGTCTTTCATGAGAATGTCTAATAATCTTCTACGTTCAGATGTGGGATCCAGATATTGGTTCCCCATCCATTAACCGGGGGAAGCTGAGGAACCAAATATTTTACTTATGTGGACCACTGTGGTGGTGGACTGGTCAGTGGATAGGAGGCTGCGTGAGCGAACAGGCTGTTGCATACCGGGTTGTCTAATGAGGATAGTATCAACCTCATCATCATGTCCCTAGAAGATGAGGTGTTGTACACCATTTTCATGTGTGAAGGAGGTGGTTTGTGGTGGTGGATCAGGCTGATGCTCATCCTCTACCAAACTCTAGAACATATCTCCAGAATCTCGTGTTGAGGTAGAGAGTGAGTCTGGTGATGGTAGAGAAGACTGCACGACAAGACCCTGAAATGGATTTGAATCTTCATCCTCCTGCATATACATGTGGAGAGATTCAGGGATGCAGTACATCTCTCTTTCCAAGAGGATGATGCTCACATGTCGGATTCTTTCCCCGGACACTAATGTAGAGGATCAGGGTGAATGCTCCATTATTGAGTCATACTAAACTATAGAATCTGAAAAGAGAACTAGGTTGATGATGATCTGACACTTATTATAGTTATTTCTTTGATGAAGATGATTCACACTTCTACCATGATATGGCTCTAATAGGTAAGATAAATCATCGACATGGGGAGGTCCTCCAGGAATATTGGGGCTGGAGCAGGGAGGACCTTCACTTGCTTTGATCATGAAATGATGAGGAACATCACATCTATCATCGCTAGAGCAGGGATGACCTCTAATTTGTTGAGATGGGGTGCAAGAATCACACAAGAATATGTCGAATAGAACATGGAGAGGACCTCCATGGTGATTGGTAGTGACCGAATGAGGAGGGCCTCTTTACTGATCTAACTATTCATGGAGAAGTCCTCCATTATGTCCGTTGTTGATGTGGGGAGGCCCTCTGCATGGAAGGTTTCTTGAGTGGGGATGACCTCCAATGGTGTTGGTGAGAACCTGAGGAGGACCTCCATGCTGGAACGTGATAGAGAATGGAGGACCTCCACTCTGATCTGTATTTTAGTGGGGAGGACCTCCTCTTAATCCGAGAATGACATGAGGAGGTCCTTCATGTTGACATCCTGAGGAATTGTGAGGGCCTCCATATCAGGGATTATATGCACGGGGAGGGCCTCAATGCTAGGTTTCAACTAGATGGGGAGGTTCACTACTTGGATTGATGATGGTAACATCGGGAGGACCTCTACAATGAGTAAAATAGTATGTAATATGTCCACTATGGCAGACAACTGTATGGGGAGGACATTTGTATCGGATATCAACGTCATGGGTCGGCCAACGACAACCATTGATCATGCCATCGACCGAAAGTGTCATCCTATCCTACCTATGGGGAGGCTAAGGTCTCAATCCTAATTGCACATTGATGTACCCCTACTCTACGGTCGTAGGGACATAGTAGTATGAATTGGTGGGGGAACGAGTCCCTGAATCTATAGAAGACTACACCTCCTTACGATCATCTTCCTAAGCTTTTTCCCTATGTTGGTGTTAGGTTAACTTGGTCGAGGATAACAGAGTATGTGCGTAAGTCACCTGTTCCTCGGCCAGAGGGACCAACAACTGGTGGCACTAACGAGGTCTAGTGGGAGACCTACTAAGAAACTCCTAGGAAGTATTCATTGCCATGATGGCTTGGATATCCCTTACCACATCGGCATAGTGTATTGTGTCATATTAGAATTCTAGAGAGAGGATCTTCAAATGGTTGGGTGTTGGAGTAGAGAAAAATGGATCCCTGTGTAGCCCTTGTGGAAGGCAGTTCTGGTGAGTTGAAAATTCATCTATGTCCTAGAGGGCCATCTACCTCATGGAGTGACCCCCTCTTATTCATATCAGTGGACACTAGTATCTATTTCCATCCTCTAAACAAAATTTTGACTGTGAGATGGGGCATTGGAACCCAATAGTTGTGGCCATGGAAGACCTCATGGAGGAGGTGGAGCAGTGTGGGAATGAAACATAGTAATTCCTCCTACCCCCTCATCTACGAATGGGGGGAGATTGGTTTTCTTAAGATTGGTTCCCGCAAAGAAGTAAGATTCATCCATCAGTAATGATATTAGGAATGTAATGCCCAATGATCCAGTGGTGTTCAGTCTTCCAAGATTGAAGAGATAGATTCACGCTACCAATGCCCCATACTAGAATAAAAAATGATTAACTGCCCCTAATTCTGATGAGTTTCATGCCTGGAACACTATTTTCATGGTCAGAACAAGTGCCATATAGCTGGATATAGTTACCTGATCATATACTGAAGTCTCAAGCACTACTTATCCCCATAGTTGTAAGGGAACTATTTTGTGTCGGGTTCACCATTTCAGTTGTTATCCCAACATCTACGTGTCTGAGTACAATTTTCGATGACCTACATGACCATTCCCCATGGTTGAAAAAGAATGGATTCACGTCTTGTTCACCATTTATGTTTCTAATGCTTTCCAACGTGGCACACATCATCGCCTGGCTACACGATGATTGTTTCCCTACATTCAATCTTTCCAAAGGTAGATGACATTCATCAATTATTCAGATATGTTTTCTTCTTGATAAAAATGGGATAATGGGATGTCAGTCCCTCCTTCTTTTTATTACTCCCCAGAATACGATGCCTATCCTGTATCTCCATTATAGATTTAAGATGTAGTTCATGAAACCTATAACACCCCAATAATTTTATGGTATGTTCCTATTAAATACATTATATTAATTAGATAATGTATATTTCATGAATCACTATGTATTTTTTGAATCAAAACATTATAATAGAAAGTTATAATCTATCCATTAAACATAAATTTTCCACTTCTATATTTTAAATTTTAAAAAATGGTCATCTAGAGTTGGGACTAGTAAATCATTTGGAGACTGGTAGAACCAATTTTATTTTTGATGAATAGTAATATAACCTTATTAATACTAATATGAATAGTAATATAACCCTTATAAATAGAAAATAATGATTATATTTTATTTTTTAAGGTAATAAGATAATGAGATCTTAATTGATTTTTTAATGTGATATAAAACTAATTATAATACAAAAAATAGTTTTTTTGAAATAACTATAATTTTATTTAAAAATTAAATATAAAATACTTATAAAATTATTTTCTAAAAATGGAGTTCATTTTTTTAATTCTACACATCGAAAAATGTTTTGGGAGAATTTTTGGGATTTTTCTAAAATACTTGAATTTTCCGTGAATATTAAAAATAGAGTTTTCAGTTTTCAGTAGTTTAATGACATCATAATGATGTAATAATTAAATATAAAAGTATGGAATTTTTTTATAGTAACATATGACATGAGGTGTCCAAAGTGTCTTAATACAGGGATGGTAAAGCCCATGGTTTTTCAAAAACCACTAACAAGGTGTCCCTTTTAATTAATAAAAAACTCTCTCTTAATTACTATAATATCCACTCACCCCCTTCATATTCTTTCATTCCAAACTCAATATACTCAAACATCTGGTGGTATTACATCCCTATTAGTCTTCCCAATGTGTCCTAAAACCCCCAAGGTCCCAACCTTTATATTTTGGGAGTTACTCTACAAAGTAAGACAATCAACCACCATTCTATTTTCTTAAAGATTTCATTTTATGTTTTATCTTTTATTTTCAATTGGATTATGTGGGGATATTTCATTCCATATTCCCCATACTTTACATATTATATATGAGTGATGATATACCCCCTTTGTCTCATCAAACTATTTTATTAAATTTTAGGTGACGCCGTTAGGCTGCCGAATTTTCGTAACAAATTTCTCAATTTTTCTCTTATTTTGAGTTCCTTTATTTTATACTTATTTCCTCATATCCCCTCATCCAAATGATATGATAGTTATAGTAACTTACATGAAAAGGAATTATATTATTCTAATGGAATATTTAATCATCATTTCTATTTCCCCTTCTCTTATACTAAAAATAAAAACACCGTCCAAGATGTGTTAATTTATCACATTCAAGGATGACAGGTTCTCAATTTTCATTACCATCATTAATTATGGCCATGAAACCATTTTTATTGATGAAACAGATCATAATATATTTATTCCATCTCATTAATGTTCTATAATCCCTACACACTCATAATATGGAATAATAATACAAAACAAGTTCATTGTTCACAAAACTGCCAAGTTTAATACAAGCATTTATCGATAACATTAAACTAATGATTCATCCTCAAGTATATAACCCAGAATTATTATAAGATAATTTATATCTATTTAATGTCACAAAAAATATATATTAAAAATTCTGTATGTTTTACCACATTTCTAACGAACTTCTATTCATGAAAGTAAGTAAACGAATCATGAAAACCAAGGAAGAAAATGCTTCCAAAACAATAAAAGTGAACCTCTTAAAACCATTTAAATGGCCATGAATGAACCTAATAAGATTATACTAAAACAATTAAATGTATAAGAGGTTCTGTAATTATTAATTAATGAATCTAAATTTGATTATTCAGGTCAATAAATCAAATGAAGAACACACTCGAGCAAAAGGTAAGGGGTTTCTCATCTAACTTTAATTTCAGTGAGATTTTCATTGTTCGACACTTATTTATTGTATGTGGTATATGTGTACTGAAATTTGATATATAATAAAAATATTATATTCATATTCATGTTATTAAATGATTCATTTGAGGGTTATTATGTTCTGGTCATATGATTCGACCGATTACATTGTGGTAAGAGACTTTGTCTGAACTACTATTTTGTTGTGACTAACTTTGTATGGTGCACCTAATAATCCTTATTTTGTGTACCTAATGCCCAGTTGGGATCAATTTTAATTTGAAATTATATTTATATTAAATATCCATAATCTCATATCATGGATATGTTTTTTTTCTAAACCATATATCATTTTTCATACGGTGTTTATTTGGAAAGTTATTTTAATTATGGAAATATTGATGAATCCGTATACTCTACTATATATGGATATAGAAAAGGAATATTGTTCTTGTATTGAATCAATTTATAAATAATTATTTGGAAATTCTATGGCTGGTGGGGCCCGCTATAACCCCTCGATGCATCGATAGGGCTCATGAGACAAATCAGTTGGTGACAAACCCATCGAGTTTGTTTCCAAAAATCAGACGAGTTTCTACCCACAAAACTAAACCAGTTTTACGATATTATGGTATCATGTGCCAAATACCTGATATCCAATTAATATGCATTCTTTTTATTCATTATAAATTATTAATATCTATGAGGTTTTCACTATGACAAAATCTATAGATGCAGTTTCATTCTCAGTATATTAATGGAGTGAGTTTTTCATTTATTCATCATTCCATATTGATTATGTCAAATTATTTATAATTCAGTTATTATTTATTCATGATTCTGCAATTTTTAACCCTTATTGAGCATCTTTGCTCACCCCTTTCATTGTTTAATTTCAATAGGTGATGAAGAGGAGATCATTTCTTGAGTTATTATAGATGCAGTCTTTAGTTTTTGTTATGTATTGTATTTTGTAACCTTTTCCAATGTAATTTGAGTTACATATATATATCTCGTTTCTTAAAGACTACCAAAATGATAGTTCCTTTGGTATTTTCATTCCTTCTATCCATGCCAATATAACAAGAGATTCACCAGCTCCAGACTAGAGGGGTCGGGGTGTTACAGTTGGTATCAGAGGAAGTTTAGTTGAAAACATGAAAACTAGAGTAAGAAATGAATAGTAGGGAACAAATCCCTAAGGTAGTATTTAAGGATAAAAATACATTAATATCCTGGTATTTTTGTAAGGAATATATTTTGTGAATCCTTCTAGAAAATACCTCCCTTTCTGGATATGAGCAGGTAGAGGTGGATCTGGCACAAATGTACCTAGCAGTAAAAGCTATGAGAAGGAGTTTCAGGCTTGACCCGGGGTATCCTAGTACATGAAAACGGGCCTTTCTGCACTCTAGGTTATGACACTCTCAGGTGATATTCTTAGGATAATTCATATTTTCTTTACAAACCATTATGAATGGATGAAATGAAAATTATTCCTCAAAGAAACCATTTTTTTGATTATGGGATTAGCCAGTCAAAGGATCTCAATTTGTTATATGTATTTTGTTAAGTTTAGATTATACATTATGAATCATACCCTAATATAGTGTGTGAAATTGTTTAGAAATTTCATATAATGGAAGAAGGGGAATCAATACTCATGGGAAAGGTAGGGATATCCCAACCGAGTAATTAAATAGAGTCAATGTTGGAGCAGATCAGATCATGACCATATTGGGGAAACATACTCAGGTTGTAACGAATAACTATTCCACACCTGGGATGGATCGTTTCATGTGGAAGAAGCCCCCATATTTCATCAGGACTACTAACCCAGTGGTTGATGAGAAATGTATCAAGTCCCTTGAAAATATATTCATGTCATTAAGATACAATGAAAATGAAAAGGTAGTACCGACAGTATATTGTCTCAAGCGCAACGCTGATCAATGGTGGTCCTTGATTCATAATACCATGGGGGAAGAAGAAATAGATGATATAGAATGGGGGACTTTTAAGTAAATATTCTTTGAAAAATATTTCCCTCATGAGTAACGAACTGAAATGAAGAAGAAATTCCTTGGTATAAAGCAAAGGGAAGAAAATTGTATTGTGGAGTATGAGGCTATCTTCACAAGGCTATCCATGTATGCTGTAGATTAAGTACGTGACTCGATAGAAAATATTGATCATTTATTTGAAGGTCTTAAGGCATGTCTTCTAAGGGAACTAGCTTCTTAAACATTTTCATCCTATTATGAAATTGTATCAAGTGCCATCAAAATAGTGAATTAATTTTCTAGATCAAATTTGTTCAAGGGTAACCAAGATAAAAAGAGGTACTCTGATAACCAAGGGAAAGGTAAAGAACCAAATAATAACAAGGGAATGATGAAATTCCCATTATGTGAAAATTGTGGAAAGAATCATCTCAGGAAATGATTAAAAGGCATGGGAGTCTGCTATAAGTTTGGAGAAAAGGGTCATCTATCTCATTAATGCAAGGGGACGATACAATTTGATGATGTTAAATGCTGCTATTGTAGAGAGATGGGACACTAGGAAAATGAGTATCCTAATCTCCAAGGAAACATGCCTCAGAAAAATCCAAGATAACAAGAGAGACCTTATGCGATTACAACTGTGGAAGTTGAAGTTCCTAATGTGTGGTGGAAGGTACTTTAATTGTTTCCTAAAACTTAGCCAACACTTTATTTGGGTCTGGATCATTGAATTCATTTATATTTTCCCAGCTTTCCAAGAAAATTAGATATGTCCAATTTTATTTAATAAAGGAGTTATCAGTCAAAACGCCTAGAGGATGAATCACTACAACAAAGGAATGTCAACTAGTCCCCCTCGTGACACATAAGTGTGCTTTAGTTTCTAACATTATCATCATACCAATGACTAACTTTGATATAATTCTCAGTATAAATTGGCTGTCAAACCATTATGTGAAGATTTTTTGCAAGAAAAAGGAAGATACAATTTTTGAAAATGGGGTAGAAAATCTTATCTTTAGAGAAGAGACCCCGCCATCCGATTATTACCTAGACACACCCCAAGTAGCTCTATTGAATGAAATTCTTGGAGAGGAAGAGAACCAAATATCTATGGGTGAGGAATGAAATATTCAAATTGAAGATGTGCATATAGTGAAAAAATACATTGACGTGTTTCCAGAGGATTTACCTGGACATCCTCCAGAGTAGGAAATTGAGTTTTCCATTGACTTAATTCATGGTTAAGACCTATATCAAAGACCCCCTATAGAATGGTCACTGTGGAGTTAGTGGAGCTAAAGAAACATCTAGAGGAGTTGAGTGAAAAAGGATTTATTCAATTTAGTGTTTCTCCATGGGGATCCCCAGTCTTGTTTGTCCAAAATAAAGATAGATCAATGAGGGTATGCATTGATTATTAAGAAATAAATGATATTACAATAATGTATAAGTATCCTATTCACCAGATTGATGATTTATTTGATCAAATTCATGGAGATCAATACTTTTCAAAGATTAACCTTTGATCCGGATATCATCAACTGTGTGTGAGGAAGGAAGATATTCCGGAGACAACATTTTGATCCAGGTATGTGCATTCCGAGTTCTCAGTGATGCCTTTTGGATTGAGAAATGCACCATCTGTTTTCATGGATTTAATGATTAGAGTTTTCAAGTATTATATTGATAACTTTGTGGTTATATTCATCAATGATATCCTGGTATACTTAAAAATCTATGAATACCATGAGAATCAGTTGGGGATTATTCTAAAAACACTGAGAAGAAATGAATTATATGGGGAGTTTAGCAAGTCAAAATTATGGATCCATTCATTTACTTTTCTAGGTCATATTGTCTCTAAGGATGGAATCCTAGTTGATCCTACAAAGACAAAGGCAATCCAATATTGGCCCACACCAACAAACATAACCGAGGTACACAGTTTTATTGGCTTAGGAGGTTACTAATGACGTTTCGTTCAGAATTTCGCTCGACTGGATAACCCACTAACCAATATCACACATAAAGGAGTTAAGATTGTATGGAAAAAATAATGTATAGAATGATTTAATGAATTGAAAATAAGATCAGTCAATGCTCCAATTTTGACTCTTTCATCTGGAAGTGATGGATTTGTAATATACAACGATGCATTAAATAATAGTCTATGTTGTGTCCTTATGCCAGATGGTAATGTTATTACTTATGAATCAAGGCAGTTGAAAACTCATCAGAAAAATTATCCAACACATGGTATTGAGTTAGAATCTGTAATCATTGCTCTAAAGATATGGAGAATTTATATTTACAGTAAAAAATGTGAGATATACATAGATCCCAAGAGTTTGAAATACATTTTCACACAAAAATAACTCAACCTGATGCAAAAGAGATGGCTCTAGTTACTCAAAGATTACGATAGTTCAATACACTTCCGCCCAGGAAAGGAATATAAGGTGGCAGATTCATTAAGCCGGAAAGATCATGGACTTCTAACTCAAATGAGGATTGAGAGAGATCCTATATTCATGGATCTACTAAATATGGATATGCAAATTGTAAAGAAAGGGGGAACATATTTCATATTTCAAATTATGAAGTTTGGGAAGAGGTTATACATTCCATCAGTACCTGAAATGAAAAGGGAACTATTAGACAATGCTCACAGCTCAAATTTCTCTATACACCCAGGTAACACAAAGATGTATAGAGATCTGAAGGAATATTTCTGGTGGGATAATATGAAGTGGGAAATTGATGACTACATGTCAGGGTGTCTAGTTTAACAACAAGTGAAGGCAGAGAGGCAACATCCTAGGGGAGTGATGAAACCTCTACCTATTCATATGTGGAAGTGGGATAACATTACGCATGATTTTGTCACTGGACTACTAAGGACATCAAAAAGGAACGATGCAATATGGGTAATTGTTTATTGTCTCACAAAATCTGCACATTTCCTAACTATAAGAGAGGATTTACCACTTGAGCACCTGGAAAGACTTTATATTAATGAATTTTTAAGACTTTATGGTGCACCTATATTGATTGTGTCTGATAAAAATCTCCTATTAACATCAAGATTTTGGAAAAGTCTCTAGAAGGCTTTGAATACTAAGCTTCATATGAGTACTGATTATCCCACCAAACTGACGGATAGTCTCAAAGGACTATTCAAACTCTAGAAGATATGATGAGGTCATGCTCTCTTGACTTCCAAGGTATGTGGGATTAATACTTTCCTTTGGTGGAATTTTCATACAATAATAGTTTCCATTATAGTATTCAAATGGATCCATATGAAGCGTTATATGGAAAGAGATGTCGAACTCCAACTTTCTGGGATGAATTTGGTGAGTGGAAACTTATAGGCCCAAAACTTATTGAATAGACCACAACTAAGGTGAAGAAAATCCAAGCCCATATTAAAGCATCCCAAAGCATGAAAAAGAGTTATGCTGACAACCAAAGGATGGATTTGGAATTCTGAGTGGGTGATCATGTCTTTCTGAATGTATCTCCATGGAAGGGTGTCATAAGGTTCGGTAAGAAAAGAAAACTTAGCCCCAGGTACATCGGACCATTTGAAATTCTGGAATGAATTAGAGCTATATCTTACCGATTACCAATGTTGCAAGTCATTCCAAAGTCCATGATGTATTCCATTTGTCATTGTTGAAAAATACATGCCATACCCAATGCATGTACTCACCTATGAAGAAATAGAACTGGAACCTGATTTATCATACTTTGAAGAGCCTATCGGGATTCCTGAGACTAGGGAGTAGGTATTGAGAAATCGGATGACTCATCTAGTAACTGTTCTTTGGAAAAACCAGAATATAGATGAAGCTACATGGGAACCTGAGGATTTTATAAAGAAGAACCACCCACATCGTTTTGGTGGGATTTATACATAAAATTTTGAGGAAGAAATTTCCGAAGGAGGGAATAATATAACACCCCAAACATTTTATGGTATTTTCCTATTAAATAATTTCTATTCATTAGATTGCCTATATTACATGAAGAAATATGTAATTTTTGAATCAAAACATTATAGGAGAAATTTATAAGCTATCCATTAGACATAAATGTTCCACTTCTATGTTTTAAATTTCAAAAAATGGCCATCTAGAGTTGTGACCAGCAAGTCATTTGGAGTCTGATAGAACCAACTTGATTTTTTGATGAATAGTAACATACCCTTATGAATAGTAATATGAATAGTAATATGACCCTTATAAATAGAAAATAATAATTATATTTTATTTTTTAAGACAATAAGATAATGAGATCTAAATTGATTTTTTAATGTGATATAGAACTAATTATACCTTTAAAAATTGTTTTTTTGAATTAACTATTATTTTATTTAAAAATTAAATTAAAAATAGATAGAAAATTATTTTCTAAAAATGGATTTCATTTTTTAATTCTACACATCAAAAAATGGTTATGGTGAATTTTTGGGATTTTTCTAAAATACATGAATTTTTCATGAATTTTAAAAATACAGTTTTGAGTTTTCGGTAGTTTAATGATATCATAATGATGTAAAAATTAAGTATAAAAGTATGGTTGACTTTTGTACAGTAACCTATGACATTAGGTGTCACAAGTTTCTTAATCCTTGTGCAAATACCATGGTCAAACCCATGGTTTTGCAAAAACCACTAACGAGGTGCCCCTTTTAATTAAAAGAAAACTCTCTCTTAATTACTATAAATATCCACTCACCCCCCTTCGTTTTCTTTCATTAAAAACTCAATATACTAGAATATATGGTGGTATTACATCCCTATTAGTCCTCCCAAGGTGTCATAAAACCCCTGAGGTCCCAACCTTCATGTTTTTGGAGTTACTCTACAAGGTAAGAGAATCAACAACCCTTCTCTTTTCTTAAGGATTTCATTTTATGTTTTCTATTTTATTTTAAATTGGATTATGTGAGGATATTTCATTACATATTCCCCTTAATTCCCATATTATGTAATAGTGATGATATCCCACTTTTATCTCATCAAACTATTTTATTAAATTTTAGGTGGGGTCGTTAGGCTGCCGAATTTTCTTAAGAGATTTCTCAATTTTTCTCTTATTTTGAGTTCCTTTCTTTTATACTTATTTCCTCATCCCCCCATCATCCAAATAATATGATAGTTACGGTACCTTAAATTAAATGGAATTATTTTATACTAATGTAATATTTCATCATCATCTCTCTTTCCCCCTCCTCTTATACTAAAAATAAAAACACTGCCCGATATGTGTTAATTTATCACATTCAAGGACCACGAGTTCTCAATTTTTGTTACCATATTTAATTATGGTAATGAAACCATTTTAATGATTGAAACAGATCATAATATATGTATTTCATCTCATTAATGTTCTATAATCTCTACACACTCATAATATGGAATAATAATACAAAAGTAGTTCGTTGTTCACAAAACCGCCAAGCTTAATCCAAGCATTTATCAATATCTTTTAACTAATGATTCATCCTCAAGTATATAACCCAGAGTCATTATAAGATAATTTATATATATTTAATTTCAAAAATAATATATATTAAAAATTATGTATGTTTAACCACATTTCAAATGAACATCCATTCATGAAAACATGTAAAAAAATCATGAAAACCAAGGAAGAAAATGCTTCCAAAACAATAAAATTGAACCTCTTAAAAACATTAAAAGGGACATGAATGAACCTTACAAGATTATACTAAACCAATTACATGTATAATAGGTTCTGGAATTATTAATTAATAAATCCAAATTTTATTATTTCGGTCATTAAAACAAACGAAGAACACACTCGAGAAAAAGGTAAGGGGCTTCTCATCTCACTTTCATTTCTTTGATATTTTCGTTGTTCGCCACTTATTTCTTGTATGTGGCATATGTTTAATTCCATTTGATATATAATAACATTATTATATTTATATTCCAGTAATTCAATGATTCATTTGAGGCTTATTATGTTCTGGTCATATGAATCGACCGATTACATTGTGGTTACAGACTTTGTCTCAACTACTATTTTGTTGTGACTACCTTTGTATGGTGCACCTAAAAATCCTTATGTGGTGTACGTACTACCCATTTAAGATCACATTTAATTTGAAATTATATTTATATTAAATATATATAATCTCATATCATGGATATGTTTTTTGTCTAAACCATAAACCATTTTATATACGGAGTTTATTTGGAAAGTTATTTTAATTATGGAAATATTGATGAATCTGTATACTCTACTCTATATGGATATTGAAAAGGCATATTTCTATTGTATTGAATCGATTTATAAATAATTATTTGGAAATATATTGGTGTGTGGCGCCCGTTATAGCCCCTCTATGCATCGACAGGTCTCATGAGACAAATCAGTTGGTGAAAAAACCTTCGAGTTTGTTTCCAAAAATCAGATGGGTTTCTACCTACAGAACTAAACTATTTTTATGGTATTATGGTATCATGTTCCAGATACATGACATCCAATTAATAATCATTCTCTTTATTTATTATCAATTATTACTATCCATGAGTTTTTCACTATGACAAAATCTATGGATGAAGTTTCATTCTCAGTATATTAATGGAGTGAGTTTTTCCTTTATTCAACATTCCATATTGATTATGTCAAATTATTTACAATTAAGTTATTATTGATTCATTGTTCTACCATTTGTAACCCTTACTGAGCATTTGAGCTCAGCCATTTCATTGTTTACTTTCAACTGGTGATGAAGAGGAGATCATTTATTGAGTTCTTGTGGATGCAGTCTTTATTTTTTGTTATGTATTGTATTTTTTAACCTTTTCTAATGTAGTTTTAGTCACATATATGTATATAGTTTCTTCAAGACTACTAAACAGATTGTTCCTTCAGGATTTTCATTCCTTCTAACCATGCCAATATAATAAGTAATGCAACAACTCTGTTCTAGAGGGGTCAGGGTGTTACAAAACCCATTCCAAGGGCCACATATTTGAGGACACTCATTAATTACACTGCTTATGTCAAGATATTACAAAGGGTAAAGTCAGAGAAGTAACCATAGGTCAGTAGAGTAGTAATATCAGGCATTAATGGCATGTATGGATGCTGAAACATTGGAACACTTGTATTATTCCTTATTAGAGGAATTATCAATGGAATAAAAACCTCATACTTCCCACATAAATTACGGGGTATCATTTACCTGAGGCATTTATCTGAGGTTTTCCTTAGCTTCCCATTTCTAACATAGGGTATACGGTGGGTTTGAAATTTTGTAAAGATAGATCAAACTGATCGAAATAATTATTAAATTTAATCAGATATGTAAATCCCTAATAGGCATAACCTAGAGGGTTTTCGGAGCATGTGGATTAGAAAACCAAATGAGGATGGACCCATGAATGGAATGTCCCATAAAGGGATGGTTTCACACCACGAAGGTTGATCTGGAATCCAATAATGGAAGATCAGGGAAGGTGGAATCTAATGAAAGAGACGTCATGTTTTACCATTGCATGGGATTAAAACCCCGGAATGCTTCTTTTGTACCATGTTTAATGGATATGGATGAAACCCCATGTAGTTCGGGAATGAGGTATAATATCGTGGTGAACACATGTCTAGTGATAGGGCGACATGCTTGGTCTTATCCATGGTTAGCAGCCCATCACATGAAGAGAACTCTTAGTTGGATCAATATGGATTTTTGTGAGGCTAATTCATGGTTAGCTTCCCAAGTTCTATAAGGATCATCAATGGGATAAATATAATGGTCTCATTGGGATGTGTTGTCTTGTGTATGAATGATCATAGATATGGATGAAGTGATGAAGTGAATGGGATGAGATGAATCTGATGTGAAAATGGAAGTGGCTGTTTTAAAACATGTGGAGGCTTCCTAAATATCCCAAATAGGTGGGAATGAAGGTTCATTTAGTTATGATGGGGCTTTGAGACACCTAAGAAGGTGAATCGTGAGAATGAAACACGTGGATGTGGACTTGAATGAAAAGGAACCTATAGGTTGGGACATTACCTTCCTTAGACATAGAGACACAAGGGAAAGAGCAGGATAGAGGTGAGTTATGGGTATGAAACTTAGGGAGGCTTCCTACATATCCTAGTTGGTAGGAATCAAAGTATTCTTAGTTTGGAAAGAGGTATATAATTGGGGTGTGCATATGGATAGTGACCTACAGACATGCTGGGGATTATTCATGGGTAGTGGCCCAATAGGATGCCTCAAAAAACCCCAGGGAGGTGGATTCAGGAGTTGTTCCCATAAAAGTGAAGATTTCACTTCAGGAGGGTACATCCTTAGGAATGTGGATTAGAGTTTACCATTGTTTAGGATTGAACCTCATAGAGGCTTTTTATATACCCTAAAGGGATCAAAACCCATGTAGTTCAGAGCATGAAATTTAACATCATATAGGATGAGTGAACCAACATGAAATGGATGGATCAAATTCATTGGTGGGAGTTATGGTCTTGAACCTCATAGAGGATTGTAATGTACCCTATATATATGGTAAGGATCAATGTACACATAGTTTGGTATGAGAAACAGAATGAGGGCCTATTAAAGGACAACAACATGGAGACATGATGGGGCTTACACATGGTTAGTAGTCCATGAGGATTTCATAGTCAGTTATACCCTCTAAGATAATGTGATTCATGATCATTGTGGGAAAGAAGAGTTAGCAGTAAACCAGATGGTCACATCATGATAGATTCATCAGTGAGGAGTGGAGGAGGGCTTATGCATTGATGTGGCCTATGGAGATGGAGTTTGGGACTTATTTAGGGGGAATCCCAAGGATGGGGTTCATGTATTACGTGGAGACTTCTCAAGGTTAACATAAAAAAAATAGAAAAGGGAAGGATAATGGGGATTAAAAAGGTGGGAAGAAATAGGTTCTGAGTCCCATCTCTTTCTAATTGTCTCGTTGTTGCCACACATGCAGCAGTCATAGTTTAACATCATGTGTTGAGAATGTAGGATTATTGGGAGTTAATGTCCTGCAGGTTAAATAGTAAGGAGTCACTTCCCACCCATATAACTTACAGGAATGGTACCAACACACACTTGGGGAACATAAGACAACATCAATGACGTGGTATGACAGGGTGGAGGAATGGTCCATCGAGGGTTCTACATTAGCGTAGCGATGTGATGAAAAAATAGTTTTTAGCATAACTATGTGAAGAAGCATTAGTTTGAGAAACAAAACATGAGACACCACACGAGGAACTAGGAAATAACCATGTTCGAGTCTGGAGGGAAGTACAGGAGAGGGATTCGCGAAGAAGAATGCCTCTCTAAGAGGGGCTTTACAAAGGTCTAGTGATTCATGAAGAGGAGGTTCCCCATTAAACAAGGTGCTTCGTGAATCATGGTAAAAAATATCTCTTCAAAGGAATTTTCTTCATGAATCATGGTGACCCAACTAAGGTGTTGAGGCTACAAGTGTTTTTATGGAACTTCATAGAAGGATGAATGCTATGTGAAGTACCAAGTGCCCAAAAGAGACTCCTACCTTCGTGATGGACATGACACTTCATGAAAGGAATACAAAAATTGAGTGGAGGTAAATTGTAACAATGGGAAATATGGTTTATGATGCTCAATAACCATGGGTAATGAATTTTCTCAATGGTTTATTGAGTAAAGGGAGATTCACAAAATGGGAGCTCAGAATGTGAAATTTCCTGGTAGTGATCCATTAGGTTGGGCGTGAGCCGCATATTTATAGGCACTGGGTATCGCGATTATGAAAGGTGTTCCATGAAGGGAATTGGGATTTGTGAACATAAGATGATTTGGAAGACTCATGAAGCATTCTATCAATGCTTCATGTTATTCATGGAGCTCTCCGTCCTCACAAAGGCGTATGTTTTCTAGCTTTGCAGTGTTCACGGTGGCAAAGGGCTTTGTGATGGAACTTCGCATATCAACCTCCTTTAGTGATTGTTTTGGCTCGTAAGGGTTGAATGTTGTCCCATATAGGTTTGGAAATCCTTGATCTGTATTGGGCTTGAATTTTGGTTCCAATAACATTGTCCTTCATGATAGTTATATGAGTGAAACAGGAATAATATTATTGTTTGGGTAGTGAACCTATTCTACTATGATAATGTTGAAAAAGATCCATGACCAATAATGAAATTATTTTTTAAGGATAAATGGTTTCCAAAATTGAATGTTTTATACCAAAGTTATTATTTTATGATTCAAATCATATGAATTTTTATGATTTATTCAATGAATCAAGATTATGATATTTGATATACAGGGTATGATTTTCAAATTTTATGTTCATATTATTATACCCTTATTTTTATGTTATGATTCAAAATTTTCTTTTTTTCCTTTTCTAATCATTGGGTTCACCATTTTCTTATGTATATTTTCCCAATGATATGAATAAGCGTTTTAGGTGAAATATTTAAAAAACGTTTCAAGTTATGAAGGAATAATTTGGAGACAATTTTGATGATTTATGAACCATTTGATTATGTTTCGAGGATTCCAATGACAATACCCCCATGTGGTCATGGAGTAGTTTCTTTATGTTATGTAATGAATAATCTTCCATTTAGAATAAATATCTATTTATGAAAATAGTAGGTAATTATATTTGGTACAGAGAAAGGTCATTCAACCTTTGGAAACTAGGATGAAAATACCTTAGTAACAACCATAAATGTAATTATATATTACAATCATATTTTCTTATTGTTTAGGAATAAAATTGAATTAAAACTAAGGTTTCATAGATTGTAATTTTATAAATAATTTCCTTTGATCATGTGGTTTTATGACTATGATTAGTGTTTATAACACACACTTTTCTATTTTTAGTCAATAGATGAAACCCAATGTATCGTGTTAATAAATAATGAAAAAGAAAATGAAATTCTATCCCTCTTGAGTAACCGAATGTTATGGAGGAATGAATAATAAACCATTTTTATGACCACACAATCTTATTAATCGACGAATCACTATGAGCATCCAAATGAGTAATGGAGGGAACATTGTTTTCTTGATTCGTTTTTATAAAAATGTACACCTTCTTTTAGTGGAATGAACAATCCAATTGTTTATGAGAAATGTATTTTTACAAATAAAATTATATTTTTCATTCTATATTGTTCCAAACATGAAAAATTAATTTGGGGAAATTATCGAATGGAATGAGAATTGAATCAGTGGTGTATCTTTATAAAGAATATGAGGCAACAAGATAAAATTGACTTTGTAGACTAAGAAGTTTTCAAAAACATATTTTTCAGTAATCACATTCCTTGTATTCATCTTATAAAAAGTTATATTGAAGTTTATCATACATATAATGGTTGTGATAATAAAATAATGATAGAATTAAAAGAAAACTATTAAAACTATGGATATAAAAATATTATATATATTTTATGCTCAATGTGTTGAATGGATCATGGGGGAAATTATCTTAAGTGGAAAAGTTAATGTTCTATGTTTGGGAATAATGGCCATCAAGAATTTGACTACTGAAGTAATGGGAATGAAGGGAAATATCCATGGAATGAACCTCCCACAATTAAATATTTCAATTCCAAGGTGTTTGGGAATAATTCTAATAGGTACCCTAATCTGAGGACTAATGTTGGTGGTAAGAAACAAAAAAAATATGAGGAAAAAGGAAAATAAATAAATAATATTATATCATTATGGATGAATTAAACCAAGGTAATTATGGAATATTTATCCTCCTCGCATTTCTTTGTGAATATAATGATTTTTTCGGAATGAATAAGGATTATGATAATTGTATTGTTCATCTATTAGTTAAATTTCAGGTGATTGTCCCCCTAGATTCTTAAATAATGAAATCATTAATTATATCTGTACAAGGATAAACCCACGCTTTCAGTAAAAATGTTTTCATATTATAAAAGATATTATATAAGGAATGACGAAGAATGCGAGTATCCAATATGGGGTTTAGGTTATTACCATGTTTCTAGAGTGTATAATATGATCTTCTCCACATGTTGGTTTTCTGATAAGTAAGATCTACATCAAGATGTTTGTGTGAATAATGATAAGTTGTTTTTTATAATTTAGTAACCTTTTCTCAAAGAAATTATATTTTAATATTAAGTAAGGTTCATAAGGGTAATAATTTATAAATTTTTTAATGTTTAACTTTAGATGAGGTTTTAGAGACTAATGTATTACTTAAAAAATAGAGATTTATTAATATTCAATGACCTATGATAACCATTTTTTTATGAGGATAAATTTACATAAAATAAATGAATTTTTATCCCATTATGTATCTTATAATCCACTATATTTTGAGGCATTACAATTTCAACACCATTCCTTGGAGTAAGAAATGAAGTTTCAATGAAAGAGTTATATCTTAATTTTGAGATGAAGTCACGTAATTATATCTTATCAATTGATTTGGAAATAATTCTTTTTCCAATTATCATCATTTATGATGATATCAATGAACTTTTTCACTCCTATTTGGCATATGGTTTTGTGTTCAATAACCATATAAAGACCATTTTCCCTATCATTATCCATAATAACTTGATAGTTAGCATTCGATTCCTTGTCCATGTTATCCCTTTCTGCTGATTTTCTCATAATCAAAAACCAGGTTATGTAGTAATATTCACCATTTACTTTCTCTATTTTTAAGAGTAATTTGATTGATGAATTTTCTGATGTTTTTTCTCCACAAAATAAATTATCAAGCATTCAACTGTGATTGTTATGTGAAATATCAAATTTCATAGGATGATATTGTTCTTCTTATTCTTGATCATATCAGTATGGTAACTTATTGATTTGTTTCTCCATTGAATATCTCTCAGGATCATGATGTTTTCTATGTATCTCTAATGAGAAAGTACATACCTTATCCTTCACATATAATAAACAAATATGTCATAATGCAAGAACGATATCATTATTATGAAGAACAACTTATAGATATACTAGATCATTGAGATAAATTTATAAAAAAACTACATCACTCACCTAGTTAAACTTTTATGGAGAAACTACCAATTTGAGGGAGCTACGTGGGAACTTGGGGATGTGTTTAAGATATGATATAATCATTGTTTTTATCTGAGTAACTAATTTTGAGGGGGAAATTAATTTTTAAAGGGGCAGAACACAACAAACCATGATTTTATTGTATTTATGTTTTTTAAATAAATTACATCCCTTCAATAACATTCTTTACAAAAAACTCATAGATGAAAGAACTCTAGTATATTGTTATTTTATTGGGATTTTAATCACCAAGATGTTGTAATGGAGGGAAAGAAAGGTATTAAAAAAATTATTAAAATATAATTTACACAAGTTTATAAAATGAATTCAATAGTTATCAATTAATTAGAAATGAAAATAAAATCCTATTAAACATAAATGTAGTGTTTTTTAAAAAATATATTTTTATGCCAACAATGGAATTTTATCTTATTAAATGAAATTAATAATTATTAGTGATATATATTAATTAATTTTATATGTTATAAATTAAATAATTTTTTTCTCAATTCATTCAATATATTTGATGGGATTCAGATAAAAAGATTTCCAATTTTAATTATAAAATGCTACATTTTTCTAAAAGGTATTTTTCTACCATTTAATGGAATACCAATTTTAAAAATAAATTTTGAAACTATTATAAATTTAATCTTAAAAAAATTAATGCCATTTTTGAAATATTAATATAAAAACTAGCTTACGGTGATTATTTGTTTTTTCAAAGATGTTTCATTTTTTAATGAATATTGAAAAATACTAGATTTTAATTGAAAAATGATTTTCTAACTAATTTATTTATATATTTAAATTATATTTTTATAATTATTATAATGTATAATTGGTTAAATTATAAATTAATCAAACCAATTTAGGTCATTTTAATAATTTTCACATTAAAAATTGATATAAAATTATTTCATATTTTTGATTTGTTTACTTTAAAACCCGATTATTTTATTTTTTATAGGATTAATACTAAATATAAATTTTCTAATTAAGTGAATGGAATTTGGTAAAATTGATTAATTATATGGAATCATAAAGAAAAAATTATTTATTATGGCAATTTTTATTTTTAAGAGTAAAAAATATAACCTTGAAAATTATTATTTACCGAATTATAGGTAAAATAATGAAACAAATTAATGTTGAAAGGTAAAATATTGAATTATCTAAGTAATAATAATTCTAATGGGGAATCAAACTATCGATCAAAAAAAAAATATTATCCAAAACCTTAATTTTCAATATAATTTGTTGCAATTAATCTAACCTCAATGTGGATAATCTCTAAATCCCTTTTATTGTAGCTAATTCATTCAAAACTAAATCAATATATAGTAAACCAATAAGTATAACCCCACAGACTCCTATAGAACCAACAGAAAAATATTAAATACCCAGACCTTAAATAGAAGTGAAGTGTTTCCACTAATAAATAATAAGTTATACTAAAGCTACAAAATTATTTTGTGTGATTTCTGTAAAGAAAATGTATATATATACATGTGTCCTCCAACTTCACCATATAAATACATTATTTTTTATATGATTCCATTCTTCAATTCATTGTGTTTCTATTTCAGTTAGAGTTTATCAATACTGCATAACTAATAATATATTCTCTAATATCATATTATATATTAATCAGGTCAATGAATATATCACAAGCCATTCATATTATTGAATAATATACCGCATAACCCTCACCTCATAAATATGGATTTCACATGTGATATCATGGTATAAATGTATACTCCTGCAAGATATCTCAATTAAGGGTCTATAATTCATATATATCATATGAGAGAAAAATCTAATTATTGTTAATATAAAACTAATGATATGATAAAAAACATACCCAACCTTCCCCTTATTATCATAGCCTTTAGTCATTATTATAATTGTGTCAATGTTGCAATTTAATCATGTGAAATAGAATTCCAACCATGGGTATGGATAAATCCAAATATAATTATTTCCCCCTAGCATGACAAATACATAATGTACGACACATCACGTTATATATATAGGGGTTATATAGAAAACAATATTTTTGTTTATCAATAGAATATTCAATATCATAATAAAAAATATTATGATTTAGAACCATTTAATTTCATCACAACATATAATACCCTATGGAAATTAGTTAATATGTATTACTAAAAGTCATACATTTAGTGGTTAATTATCAAATCACTTTATGAATATATATTTAAAACTTGAAAGAGTGATAAAATTAATACATCATATTATATAAGATGTTAAATTTTACATTCTTAATTATTTTTGGAATACTACCAAATCAATATATAAGAACTAATCATAATATATTATATATTATAGAACACTACATAATACTTTTATTCACAATAATTTAATTGGGAATTTACTCTTTATATATCTACGTAATTCCCAAAACATGTATATGTGACAATTTTGATAACATCGTATCACTAAACTCAATTAGTGAGTAGTATCTCTAAAGTAAAAGAATTTTAATAATGGTGATCCATAATAATCATGTTATTAATATTAAAATATCTTTACATATTATTAAAACTATTTTTTCACAAATTAAAATGTTATGATGTTAACAACTTCTTTTTATACTAAAAATCCTTGTAAATAAATCATCATCAATATTTTTGAGGATTTTATATCCTAAATTTTCTATATGATAATTTTAGTAACAATATTAAACTTTTATATTATTATTTTTCCCAAAATATCATAAACCCAATTTAGGATGTAAATTAATATTCACATTCTTACGATAACTAAATTTATCACTTTAAAATTATATTTATCGATATAATTAACACATTTTTAATATGTAATGTGGAATTAATATTTTATTTTTAATGGAATGTATTTTTTTATTAATATATTAATTTCATTAAGATTAAATATAAATATAGTATTCTATTAGAAGTTATATTTAATCTATAATATCTTGCTAAGACCTAATAAAATTGTTGTGATAAGAAATAAATCATATTTCTTTTAGTGGTAATAATCAATAAATAGACTTAGGTTTTCATCTTATATGTTATTTTTTGGTTTGGAGAATTATTTGATAACAATATATCAATATTTGAAATATGTCATTTTTTGGTGGTGGGATAAAATCCCTTATATTTTAAAATATGTCTTGGATAAAAAATTTTATCCTAAATAAAAATTATTCTCAATCACATTATAGAATTTTATAAATCATAAAACTTTTGTATCCTCTCAAATTGTTCATAATAATTTTTAAAATAGTACTTATTATTGTACAAGATTAATAATATATAAAAATTATCCTTTATTACATCTAAATAATCTTGAAATACACTTTTTTATTCAAATCCATTATTTCTACACCATTTTACTCAGAATTATATAGACCATCGTTTATTGTTTTTTCACAGAGAGGGGGATGGGTGAGTCATTGATCACTTTTAAATTTTAAAAATTATTATATTTCAATTCATCCCTTGTGCTTGTTTCAAGAATCCGTCCACTTTTATAGTGTCTTTTATCCACACCATGAATTATTTATTTTGTAAAATATCTAAACATAGCGATTAAGTTTATTTGGTCTCAATGTGATCCCAATACCTTTTGTATTGGTTTATTCCAAAGAAAAATATTCTCCACTATATCATTCAATTAAAATTTTCAATGTTAATTTTTTTACAAGAGTTCATACTATCCTCCACACTCTTGAGGGAAACAAGTGGTTCTTTATGCTACATTACATAAGATTAAACATCTTTGAAGATTAATCCACTATAGGATGATATCATCCTCCTTATAGTTTCCCAAAAAATATTAAATGATTATCTTTATCTGTGAGAATACATGATATAACATGATTTTTTATACATATTCTCATACCATTAATGATTTTTATACTTTTTTAGATATTTTTTTATCACCTATGGAAGATCTGTTTCCTCAATAAAATAATGCTTGGATAGATATTATTCCTATAGTTTGATAAATTAATGTCCTCACATAAAAGTGTTCTAGTTATTCAGAAAATATTTATTCTCATATTATTTATTCAAGAATAATATTACACAACCCATAATACATTCTTCATGAATTCTCAATACAATTTCAATGAGAACACATCAATGAAAATCTAGGAATGAATTATAGAAACATCGCATCAAAAACATTTTTACACACAGTATTGATACATTTTATGTGTAATTTATCAATAATTCATATTTATTGTTCCATATTTAGTTTAGTTGGATGTAATTATCATGGGGTAAAAAATACTACTCAATTAATTTCAAGGGTTATCTATTCAACTTATTCATCATTCATGGACATTTACATCTATGTGAAAAAAATATATTTTTCTTTCTTCTTTGTCTAGTCATGAATATAGGAATGTATAAAATATTTCTTCCATTAACTGGAATGGGTTTTGATATAACATATCCTTAGGTAAGAAAGCATGTTTCATGATTTTACTCCTTCTTAACTTCATAATAGATTACATGATATCTTAATACTTCATTAAAATTAGGGAGGATTTGAAGAAAAGTGGAAAATATAGTATAACAACGTATATTAAAGAATTATAATTTAATTCATTGTGACATAAAGGGATTTAATAAACAATATTATTTACATGAAAAATTTATTTGGGAGTCTATATATCAATAACATAAATAAATAATCAAAATACTTTGATAATATCTGGAGAAAAATATCACTGAATAAATATATTCAACAATCTAAAATCCCGAACCTTGACCCAAAATTTTTAGAAAAGGTTTCAACTGCATCTTCTATATGTTTCAGGCCAATTAATTGGTTAGTGATAACATTATATAAAATTTTCATAATATAAATATTTATGAACATCTATGATGCATAAAATCATGCTGTCTCTTTGTTTTCACATTAAGATCATCCTTCTGTGAAATTGAACCCACATGAATGATTTTATATTCACATTCTCCGTATTTATTAAATTTTGAACCCCTTCATGCCTCATGTTTCATGGTAATAATTTTTTAAATTCATATATTACTCATAAAATAGGGCTTCTTCATGCTAATGAATGTATACATGATGCCAATTTCACCCATGTCCATGTGTTTATTAAGAACAAGTCATTCTTTGGTTTATATTATCAATGATCGCTAAAAGGATTCTCATCCAATTCTGGTTTGAATAATGAAATAAACCCTCAATGGGAGTTAATATATGACATAATGATTTTATTAGACAATGTAGATTAATATTATCATATGATAGATGTTAATTTCATAATTTATTAACCACATGAATAGTAACCATATATATTACATACTACATTGTTGAAGAATTTGGTTGGTATCTCATAAATAAGAATATCTTTATTAGTATCCATTCAAGATGACACCATTTTTAACTCCATGAAATGGTGCACACACCACATAGGGTACACACACCTCCATTCCCCTTTGTGCCACAATGGGAAATCCCTATAGAGGATATGTGCCCACTATACTTGACTCTGTAATGAGATCCCTAATCTTGTTCTTCATTCTCTTACCATCCACAATATAGGATTCTTTGGATGGCTATCCATTGTAGTTTATATATCTCTTACAGTGAGGGTGATTGAGTTGAACATTATGGATTTTGTGGATGGACAAATGTTTAGCCAATAGTGTGATGACCCAGACTCTCTTAGTCCTTCCCTTTGCCAAAATCCGGGTCCTAAAGGAGTGGCGTCTCGGTGAGACCGATCGGCGAGACCAATCGGTGAGACCGATCGGCGTCACCCGGCCTTGTCAAGTTGTTTCCAGTAGCGCTCCTTTTCACAAATAGGGGTTTAAACCCTATTCTGACTCGTTTAAGCGTGTTTTAAAGACCCGTAACATGCATAAGAGTTTTAATTAAATAATTAATCAATTCATGAGTCGGCTTAAACCACCCGACCCCCCTTTTTATAATGAGTGGAGCCGCGTGGTCAACCCACGCCCCCTGCGCCTTACGCGGTTTCGCGTTTTCACCTCAACCGTCCTCGGCTCTTATAAACTAAGGGTTAGCCGTGGTTTCTCTTTTCTCGATCATGGCTTTTCAAAAACAGCTTCTGGTGCATCGGGCGCATCGTTATCCATAAAGTTCCAAACCCCCGGCCTAAACGTCGATCATCTATCAACAAGTAGGGAATTTCTCCTTCGCCTCTCTCTTTTGTGTATCATGCGGGGTGGGTGTGCTTTTGTTTCTATAGAACTGGTTGCACCGAACTTAATAAAGATAATGAACGAATTCTATAAAGAAAGAGAGGGGGGGCGTGTTTGTTGATTCTGCCTTATATTTGATTATGTTTCTTCTATGACCATCTTTTTGAGTTCAGCTGGCTTATGCCTCCTGAAAATTGAGGCCGTTGGTGGTCGTTGTTGGTGCACTAATGAACCCTGCTGATGTTTTAAATGGCTTGTTTGTGGTTGTAAACTCCTGCTGTGAAAAGTGAATTGGTTAATCACGTATATCCGGCTGAATAAATTGAAAGCACCAGGATCAACCCTTCTATGATAACTCCTGGTTAGAACACACGGAATTTGAATCATGGAGCGTGTTAAGTCATTTAAATCTGGGAAATCCCTGACTTGTGTTGGTGGTGGTAGTTGGTTGTTTTTCCTTTCGGGCCGATTGCTGGAGATGTGAGAGGGGATGGGATCCCCTGTTCTTTTATACCCTCAGTGGTTGTGTGAATTTGGGGGATGGGATCTCCTATTGTTATGGATTTGGTGGTTGTGAGTTTTAAGACTGGGTGGATACTTGTTTATATCACGAATTGGTGTGGAATCCTCTGTTGTTGAGAACCGGTTGTGGGTGTTCTGGTTGATTTTTGACTGTTTACTTTCCTGGACTTATGCCTATACCTACTAGTTTCCCAGTAGTGCTTAAACATAAACATTATTACTGAATGTGCAATGAGAAAGGGGACAAATGTGTTGTTAGCGTGAGTCGTGACTCGGACTTGAGTACTGTTGTGATCTGTAGGCTGTCTGAAGAAAAACCTAGCTTGGGTGAGTGATTGTTACCTATATATATATACTTGTAGATTTTTGTTTCTTATTCGCACCCCACCCAAGTTGAGAACTTAGTGCCAAACACCCCCATTTCACGGGGGAGGGTGTTTTTCCCAACACTATTCATAGTGGCTGGTTATTAGCTCCTTTTCTGCTCCCTTTCTCGGATAGCCTGAGTATCTTCGGGTAGGCTGTGATGGCCTGAGGTCCATTATTAGCCCAAGAACCTTCGAGCGGGGTAGTGTGGTGGTTGGCCAGGTTTGTGCGGCAGGTGGTCTCCTAAGTGTCTTCGGGATGAGGCAGAGGTGTCTTCGGGCGGCGTGGTAGTGGATCCTTTAGCCCAGGTGTTTTCAGGCGTGGTGGTGGTTGTTCTGGCCTAGGTGTTTACAGGCATGGTTACATGTGACAGTTGAGGCCCAGATGTGTGCGGGTGGGTGTAGCAGTGGGACTGCGGTGAGAATGGCAGGATTGGTCCGATGCGTAGGATGTCTCAATAACCAGTGGGAAAGTGGCGCGGGGTACCCAAACATCGATGTGCTCTTAATATATATATTACTTGACTTGCGTTATTTGGGGAGTGTGCCTTGGTGAGGCCTGGGTGGATAGTTTTCCTTGTTAGGTTTTTGGTTTACTCTTTTCTCACGGGACTTTAGTACGTTCCCCCACTTGTGCATGAGAGTCTTTGGTTTTCCCTACTGAGTGTACTTGTATGCTCACCCTACGTATATAAAACTGCTTTCAGGTTTCCAGGAGGACTTCGGGGATCACACAGGACCTTACTAGCTTGGACCTTTGGAGCAGTTGCATTTGTTGTTTTTCTTTTCCTCTTTGGTACTTACCTTGTAGTCACCTTTTTTACTTGTGGCTTTACTTTTGGAACATGCATGTGGGAATGGTTTATTTCCTTTGGCTTTACTTTTCTTTTACCTTGGTGTTGTTGAGTTTCATCATCTCATCTCTCGATCTTATAAAACAAAAAGGGGTAATGCCTTCCATTTGTGAGAAATTTCTATACCCTTGGTTCTAGTCGCCACTCCTGGACCTATTGAAGGCGGGTCTCGGGGTTCATTATCTCTCCTTCAACTTAAAGAAGGAAGGGCTTGGCAATCTGCTGACCCTTCCCTCCTTTTGGTGAAGGAGGGTCGTGACAGAATGGTATCAGAGCTGATGGTTGAGAGATAGGATGGAGTCTGGGGTTAGG
Source organism: Viscum album (assembly GCA_963277665.1). Classification (NCBI taxonomy): domain Eukaryota; kingdom Viridiplantae; phylum Streptophyta; class Magnoliopsida; order Santalales; family Viscaceae; genus Viscum; species Viscum album. The sequence continues at coordinate 209,272,587 of OY728155.1, read as the reverse complement.
CACAGTGAGGATTGCATGGGATGGTAAGGCAACAGTGTTGGGTGACCTTGGTGCGTGAATTAGGCCAGGGAAGACCGGCTAGGGCACGAGATTTTAGGGCCCCCCGTGATCTGATGCAAGGACTCTGGACCTACCGAACGACCAAGTGAAGACACACTGATTGCAGGGTAGAGACCCTAGGAAAGGTACATGCATCATAATTACTTGTGTTCTTGTGTTTCTGGGATGTCTTGGGGATTAAGAATAAATTAAATTTTAAGAAGTTTTAAGAACGATATTATGCACTACTTGGGCTTAGGCATTCCTTGTTTACCTTGCAGCTATGGCACCTGGAAGGCAACCACGTGTGGTACAGGCGATCGAGGCCCCGAATACTACCTTGGCCGATCGGCAAAGAGCTGATCGAGAGGAAGAGGACGACCAGTGGAAGAAGACTCTTCGAGCCTTCCAACGATAGGCCCTCGAGAATTATGAGGGCAGCACCCCCCGATATGAAGACGGAAGGCTGGCTAGAGGAGCTAGTTATAGCCTTCGGCCTGATTCGGGCTTCGACCAAGTACTGGGTTCCTCTGTCCGTCAGCCAGATGCGGGGAGCGGCACGTCAGTGGTGGACGCTTTACCTAGGGGAGAGGAGAGAGTCTGAGGTGGCTTGGGTGGATTTTGATAGGGAGTTCCAGGCGGAATTCCTCTCCTTGACGATGAAGGTAGAAAAGAGGTAGGAACTAATCTCCCTCCAGTAGGGGAGTATGTCCGTGAGGGAGCTAGGGATCAAGTTCAAAGACCTCCTACATTTTGCTCTGGACCTCTTTCCTGACGAGGAGTCTCGGGAAAGACGTTTAGAGGAGGCACTCTGACCCTCCCTCCAGTATGCTGTTACCCCCTTTACCCTGCCGAAGTACTTGGAGGTCCAAAAGAAGGCAGATGTGGTGGAGAGGATGCATGATCTAGGGGGAGTGTCGCGAGTGGGGATCCAGCTGGGACCATCGAAGGGGAAGGCCGTCAGCACCAGTCCTCCAGCGTCAGGACCCTCCAGGTTCCGACCAGCAGGGAGCAGACCGCAGCAGTTTCAGTTTCAATCCCCCGGCCATCGCCCTTTCCCTTCGGGCCCGGGACCGCAGTGCTTCGTCTGTGGGATCCCTGGACATCTCTAGAGTCAGTGCCCCAACCGGGTGCAGTACAGCAGTGGCAGTCATCCCCATCACCCACCCCAGTAGCAGCTTCCAGCCATACCTTTCCAGCAGCAGCAGCAGGGACAGCGAGCTCCCGCTCCTCCGAGGGAAGACATAGGAGGAGGCCGACCTCAGGGCGCTCCACAGGGACCTCGACCAGGGCATGGTCGGGGAGGTGGCCGACAGCCAAGGGGCAGGGGAGCTGGGTGTGGATAGTTACATGCCACATAGGCAGTAGTTCCAGCAGGGCCATAGGTTGTTCGAGGTATGATCAGTCTGTTTAGCACTCTTGCTTATGCCTTGTTCGATACCGGAGATTCGCACTCCTTTGTTGCACCCAGCCTAGCCCGTGCCTTGGGTTTAGATGCGGAGAGACTTCCAGTTCCCCTGGTGTTGAGCACACCAGTTGGAGGCCAGACCAACTTGTTGTTTGTTTGTCGGGGATGTAGACTGATGATAGGGCCACATCAGTCGGTTATGGATCTTCTTCTGCTACATATTCAGCCATACAATGTCATCCTAGGCATCGACTGGCTATTTTCTGTGTGTGCCATCATCGACTGTTTTCGAAGAAGGGTGGTGTTCTCATACTTGGATAGCCGGCGTGTTACCTTCACCGGCGAGCGGAGCAGTCCGAAGGGAAACAAGAGAGAGGAACCTCTGCTCTCCTTGTTGACCAAGCTGATAGTGGAATCAGTAGATGCTGAAATGATGGAAGTTCCAGAGATCGTCCGTGAGTTTATGGACATCTTTCTTGAGGAGGTGACGACTCTACCCCCTCGACGTGATATCGGGTTTGGGATAGACCTGCAGCCCGACGCTCGTCCAATCTCAATGGCTCCTTAACGGATGGCACCTTCGGAGCTATGAGAGTTGCAGATACAGATTGACGATCTGATGAAGAGGGGTTATGTTCATCCGAGTGCGTCACTGTGGGGTGCTCTGGTCTTGTTCGCAAACAAGGAAGATGGTGGTCTTAGGTTGTGCGTCGACTACAGGAGGCTGAATCAGGTGATGATCAAGAATCGCTACCCTCTTCCAAGGATAGATGATCTTTTCGACCAGCTAAAAGGGGTAGGATGGTTCTCGAAGATCGACATGTAGTCTGGGTACCACCAATTGAGGGTGAAAGAGAGCGACATCCTAAAGACAACGTTCAGGTGCAGGTATGGACACTTCGAGTTCATAGTCATGCCCTTCGGTGTTATGAACGCCCCGATTGTGTTCATGGGGCTTATGAAATCCATCTTCCGGGAGTACCTGGATTGGTTCGTGGTTGTGTTCATCGACGACATCCTGGTCTACTCAAGATCAGAGGAGGACCATGCAGTGCACCTGGGGACAGTTTTGGAGGTCCTCCGACAGCACCAGCTCTATGGGAAGTTGTCAAAATGAAAGTTCTAGACACGGGAAGTGCACTTCCTCGGGCACGTGGTGTCCGAGCGGGGGGGTAGCGGTGGACCCATCAAAAGTTGAGGTGGTTGTTTCTTGGGAATCACCCAAGAATGTGGCGGAAGTCCGAAGTTTCCTCGGGCTAGCGGGTTACTACCGGAGATTCGTACCCAACTTCTCCCGAGTAGCATCCCCTTTGACGACTCTGACCAAGAAGGACCAGGCTTTCATATGGAGTGAGCAGTGCGAGTCAGCCTTCAGCTATCTGAAGGAGAAGTTGGTCAGTGCCCCAGTGTTGAGATTACCAGAAGAAGGGGTGGCCTATGAGGTATTCTGTGATGCTTTGGGACATGGCCTGGGATGCGTGTTGATGCTGTGACAAGGGGTGATCTCTTATGGGTCCAGGCAGCTATGTTCCCATGAGCGTAATTACGCCACCCACGACCTGGAGCTTGCAGCGGTCGTTTTTGCGCTAAAGTTATGGCGGCACTACCTCATTGGGGAACACTTTGTGGTCTTCACGGATCATAAAAGCTTGAGGTATATCTTCTCCCAGTGGGACTTAAACTTGCGACAACGGAGATGGGTGGAGTTCCTCCAGGATTACGACTTCGATATCTCTTATACTGAGGGAAAGGGAAATGTGGTGGCCGATGCCTTGAGCAGGAGGACACATAAGGATGCGGTCCGAGAGTCGGCGGACGCCTGGAAGGCAATGGAAGAGTTGGCTTCCTTACACCTGGATGTGAAGATGGATAGCGGTAGAGGCTACCTATATGAGATGATAGTGCAGTCATCCCTGTTTCAGCAAGTGGAGGAGTCTCAGTGGGGAGACATAGAGTGTGAAGTGATGTGTGACCAAGTTGACCAGGGAAATGCTTTGGAGGGATGGACAGAGGATGGTCAGAACCGGATGCTTTTCCAGAAAATGTTGGTTGTCCCGGAGGCGATGCGCGGCAAGGTTCTTAGTGAGTTCCACAACTCACCCCTGGCGGTACACCCAGGAGTTTCCAGGATGTACCAGGGTTTGAAGATGCAGTTTTGGTGGCCCGGAGTTAAGTGAGCAGTGGCAGAGTTTGTGGCCAAGTGCTTAGTGTGTCAGCAAGTGAAGGCTGAACACCGAGTTCCAGGTGGCCTACTACAGCCCCTAGATGTCCCTGAGTGGAAGTGGGATGACATCTCGATGGATTTCATCACGGGACTACCCAAGGCCCAAGGAGGGTATGACGCCATCTGGGTGGTAGTGGATAGGTTGAAGAAATCGGCTCAATTTCTGGCGATCAGGGAGTCGAGTACTATGGACGCTTTGGCATGAAAGTACGTGGATGAGGTGGTGAGGTTGCATGGAGTTCCGAGGTCTATAATCTCGGATAGGGATGCATGGTTTACCTCGTGAGTCTGGAGAGGATTGCAGCATGCGTTTGGCACCCGGTTACGCATTAACACTGCTTTCCATCCCCAGACAGATGTACAAATAGAGTGCACCATCCAGACCTTGGAGGATATGCTGCGAGCATGTGTTCTGGACTCAGGAGGATCATGGGTGCAATACTTGCCTCTGGTAGAGTTTTCCTACAATAATAGCTACCACTCTACCATTGGTATGGCCCCGTTTGAAGCTTTTTACGGGAGGCCATGCTGTTCGCCTGTGTGTTGGACCGAAGTAGGAGAGGCAGGCATCCTTGGTCCGGAGGTGGTGCAGAACACGACAGAGAAGGTTCAGCTCATACGGGAAAGAATGAAGGTGACCCAGGACCGACAGAAGTCGTATGCTGATACCAGGAGGAGGCCGTTGGAGTTTGAGGTTGGGGACCACATGTTCTTAAAGGTCTCCCCTCGGCGTGGGAAGCGGAGGTTCGGCAAAGGGAGTAAGCTTTCTCCCAGATTCATCGGACCCTACCAAGTGTTGCGGCGGGTCGGCGTAGTGTCTTACCAGCTAGCATTGCCACCGCCGCTACTAAGGATACATGATGTATTTCATGTGTCCTAGCTCCGTCGGTATCTACACGATGATTCAAACGTCCTTGATTGGGGTGAGCTGGACATCGAGGACGACGTGAACTTTGTGGAGAGACCAGTGGTGATCGGGGATCTCAAAGAAAAGGTGCTTCACGTGCGAACCATTCCCTTGGTTCACGTGTTGTGGAGACATGGTGGGCTTGAAGAGAGTACGTGGGAGAGGGAAGCACAGATGCATACCCAGTACCCAGAGTTGTTTTAAGTTTTGTTCCTTTTTGTACCTATTGTGATAGAACGTTTTGTCTTTTGGCTATGAAATGTACCGGTTTTCTTCCTCTTATTGTGTGTGAAAAGCCCCGGCTATGGGGAAGGTGAGAACCCGATCCCTAATCAAGACGCATTAAGGTGGATGCGATTAAACCCGTGCGGGCGAGTCAGTGCCGCCCAAAGCGGATAATATCTTGACATGGGGGAGGAGGCTCCCCAACCCACATTCCCAGGTAGTTTGGCACGGTATGTTTCTTGGTTCGTGACAGGAAGGTGTTCTTAGTTAACGATGAGGTTCACTCTTGAGAGGTATCTTTCGGGGTGGTTGTTCGGACCCGCCTTTTCCTTCTAGGTTGTTTAAATTCTCGGGGACGAGAATAGTTTGAGAGGTATCTGATGTGATGACCCAGACTCTCTTGGTCCATACCTTTGCCAAAATCCGGGTCCTAAAGGATTGGCGTCTCGGTGAGACTGATCGGTGAGACCAATTGGTGAGACCGATCGGCGTCACCCGGCCTTGTCAAGTTGTTTCCAGTAGCGCTCCTTTGCGCAAATAGGGTTTTAAACCCTATTATGACTCGTTTAAGCATGTTTTAATGACCTGTAACATGCATAAGAGTTTTAATTAAATACTTAATCAATTCAGGAGTCGGCTTAAACCACCCTACCCCCCTTTTTATGATGAGTGGAGCCGCGTGGTCAACCCACAACCCCCACGCCTTACGCGGTTTCGCGTTTTCACCTCAACTGTCCTCAGATCTTATAAACTAAGGGTTAGCTTCAGTTTCTCTTTTCTCGATCGTGGCTTTTCACAAACAGCTTTTGGTGCATCGGGCACATCGTTATCCGTAAAGTTCCGCCCCCCGGCCTAAACGTCGATCATCTATCAACAAGTAGGGAATTTCTCCTTCGCCTCTCTCTTTTGTGTATCATGCGGGGTGGGTTTGCTTTTGTTTCTGTAGAACTGGTTGCACCGAACTTAATAAAGATAATGAACGAATTATATAAAGAAAGAGAGGGGGGGGGGGGTGTTTGTTGATGCTGCCTTATATTTGATGTTGTTTCTTCTATGACCATCTTGTTGAGTTGTGTTGGCTTATGCCTCCTGAAAATCGAGGCCATTGGTGGTCTTTGTTGGTGCACTAATGAACCCTGCTGATGTTTTAAATGGCTTGTTTGTGGTTGTAAACTCCTTCTGTGAAAAGTGAATTGGTTAATCACGTATATCCGGATGAATAAATTGAAAGAAACAGGATCAACCCTTTTGTGATAACTCTCGGTTAGAACACACATAATTTGAATCATGGAGTGTGTTAAGTCGTTTAAATCTGGGAAATCCCTGACTTGTATTGGCGGTGGTAGTTGGTTGTTTTTCCTTTCGGGCCGATTGCTAGAGATGTGAGAGGGGATGGGATCCTCTTTTCTCTTATACCCTAGGTGGTTGTGTGAATTTGGGGGATGGGATCTCCTGTTGGTATGGATTTGGTGGTTGTGAGTTTTAAGACCGGGTGGATACTTGTTTATATCACGAATTGGGGTGGAATCCTCTGTTGTTGAGAACCGGGTGTGGGCGTTTTGGTTGATGTTTGACTGTTTACTTTCCTGGACTTATGCCTATGCCTACTAGTTGCCTATTAGTGCTTAAACATAAACATTATTACTGAACGTGAAATGAGAAAGGGGAAAAATGGGTTGTTAGCATGAGTCGTGACTCAGACTTGAGTGCTATTGTGATCTGTAGGCTGTCTGAAGAAAAACCTAGCTTGGGTGAGTGCTTGTTACCTATATATATATATATACTTGTATCTTTGTGTTTCTTATTCGTGCCCCACCCAAGTTGATCACTTAGTGCCGAACACCCCCATTTCATGGGGGAGGGTGTTTTTCCCAACACTATTCATAGTGGCTGGTTATTAGCTCCTTTTCTGCTCCCTTTCCCAGATAGCCCGACTATCTTTGGGCAGGCTGTGATGGCCTGAGGTCCATTACTAGCCTAAGTACCTTCAGGCGGGGTAGTGTGGTGGTTGGCCAGGTGTGTGCGGCAGGTGGTCTCCCAAGTGTCTTTGGGATGAGGCCCAGGTGTCTTCGGGCGTGGCAGTTGATCCTTTAGCCCAGGTGTTTTCGGGTGTGGTGGTGGTTGTTCTGGCCTAGGTGTTTGCAGGAATGGTTACATGTGACAGTTGAGGCCCAGGTGTGTGCGGGCGGGATTTCAACAGTGGGACTGCGTGTGGTTGTGGCCCAGGTGTGTGCGGGCGGGTGTGGCAGCGGGACTGTGGTGAGAATGGCGGGATTGGTCCGATGCGTAGGATGTCTCAACAACCAGTGGGAAAGTGGCGCGGGGTACCCAAACATCGATGTTCTCTTAATATATATATTACTTGACTTGCGTTATTTGGGGAGTGTACCTTGGTGAGGCCTGGGGTGGATAGTTTTCCTTGTTAGGTGTTTGGTTTACTCTTTTCTCACGAGACTTTAGTACGTTCCCCCACTTGTGCACGAGAGTCTTTGGTTTTCCCTACTGAGTGTACTTGTATGCTCACCCTACGTATATAAAACTGCTTTTAGGTTTCCAGGAGGACTTCAGGGATCACACAGGACCTTAATAGCTTGGACCTTTGGAGCAGTTGCAGTTGTTGTTTTTCTTTTCCTCTTTGGTACTTACCTTGTAGTCACCTTTTGTACTTGTGGCTTTACTTTTGGAACATGCATGTGGGAATGGTTTATTTCCTTTGGCTTTACTTTTCTTTTACCTTGGTGTTGTTGAGTTTCATCATCTCATCTCTCGATCTTATAAAACAAAAAGGGGTAATGCCTTCCATTTGTGAGAAATTTCTATACCCTTGGTGCTAGTCGCCACTCCGGGACCTATTGAAGGCGGGTCTCGGGGGTCATTATCTCTCCTTAAACTTAAAGAAGGAAGGGCTTGGAAATCTGCCGACCCTTCCCTCCTTTTGGTGAAGGCGGGTCGTGACAAATAGACACCTTAAATATAATTATTAAAATAATTATGATATATCAATACTCCTCAATAGTATTCTTGTAAATGAAAGGACGTATTCAATGCCATATTAAAAACCAATAAATAAGAAAAACATTATTTTTTATTGTCATCACATTCTTTATTCATAGCTGAAAATATATTTAATGTTCATAAACTCCATTGAAACATGTCTTTGAGCTTTATGACAGGTTCAATAATCATTATAATTACTGCTAATTTATACTGTGTGCTAGAACACTTATGGAAGAAATTATTTAATAAAAAATACATCATACCTTATAAATTACCAAATAGAATAAACTTCATAGGTATCAATAATCTCCACCTTTGAATTTATTTCCAATACCACCAAATACTTCATTATGCTAATATGTGATACTCTCTCTATTTCTTCTCCCCTTTATTTAAATGAAACAAAAGGCGTATTTATGGGTTGTCACTTTATCTTCTTCTTCAAAAAAACATCAAAAACTCCCTTTATTATTTATCTCATCTCAAGTAATGGGATCACATTTTTTAAAAAGAAATAAACTTTTAGTTGATCATAGTCTAGATAGACAAACCAGATGTAAAAAATAATAGTTTTTTTCACTAATTAATCTATGATATCTATAAAATATTTTGTATTATGACACCTTTCTAAATATAATTACAACTTCTTTATTTAAAGGATTATCCGTTCATGTTATTCAATATATATTCTACAAAAATATTAAGAGTAACATCAAAACTATTTTAATTAATAACTTATTAATCCCCATTCATATCACTGTACTCATTATCTATCACTCACCCTTAGTAAGTAGTTTTACATAATCAATGAAGTTGTTTAGGGGCCCTACTCACAACAAAACTTCATTCCCCCTGAGTGAATGGAATCCATACATCATCATGAAAATTGATGTTTTTCTAGTGAAAATTTCTTATCCTGGAATTCCAAAAATGTTATTTCAGTTTAATAGGAATAATTAAATAAGGAGGGTCATTATATGTTTTATAGGTCATAATAAAGATGAATGTTTCCCCAAAATAGTTCTGTCATCATATTATTATTATAATGAACACTGGATGACAATTCATGACCACATTTACATCATACTCCATAAAATAAGTAATTTTTTTTGTTTTGGGAGATCAGATGACTACTTGGTTGTAGATTTATTTATATGATAACCTTATTTCATTATATTTTCCCTAAAACCCTTGATTTATGCATCTTCTCAGGTGGTGGAATATTATAAAAACATGAATAATATTTATGTCCATGCACAATACAATACCAGAAGTAACCTCTAAACCTTGATCTTCCTGACTTATAATAATTCTTCTATAAATATTATTGACAATATCTCGTTACCATCTAAAGAGGTTTATTCTTTGAGAAAATATTTTTTTTCTAAAAAATTAATACCTTTTTTTCATTCAAAAATGATATCTCATTTTTTCATTTAGTCCAAAGTGATTTATTATAGTCTTTCAGGATTTCCGTACTAGAAATAATATATGTACCTTATGATTAATTTGGTATAGAAGAAAAATTTTTCTATAGAACCTTATTCTCAGCCACATTAGGAGATTTACGCTTAAGCTAAATGGTATTGGTGAAGTCACCTTTCATATTATTTAACTTATATTGATCTAAAATTCACTTAGATTATGTCTCAGATAATTATTCATTATTCTCAACAAGGCATACATCATTATCAATCAAAATATTTCCATGTTCTTCTATCATAAATATATTTTTTGTCTCAATGAATTCCATTTCATTATTTCTACGAACTCGTCTTCTAGGTTATTTTTACTAAAAATATATTAGTTTTAATTCTATCTCTACTACATTCTTTATATATTCCTAGGACTCATTAATATGTTTAAATTACTTTTTAACACAGTCTTCACATTCCTTAATTAGTTTTATTTTCTTCTCACTGAATCTCATATCCATCTAACGAGTTTCTTCAAGGATATATTTTAACACAAATTCTAGTTCAATTCTTTATTATCCATCAACACATTAATATATATTATTTAATATTTTTTATTTTCCCATTACCCACACATGATTCGAGAAGTTTTATTCATATTTGTTTCCATGTGTTTTGTGATGAATATTTATAAACATACCTTCTTATATTTTTTTAATCAAAAGTTTAAGAAGATATATATTATTTTACTTTTCATATTAAAATATTATATTATTTATAATTTTTCCCTTGTGCTAGTCCCATTCCTAACAATTCTTGGTGACCTTAGATTTCTTTATTGTAGTTTTAAATGAATTTTTCCCAAATCTATTACACTTTAAGTGATTTAGAGTCTATTCCATTTACCTTTTTTGATTTGTTATATTTCATTGTAAATAAGACCATTATATGGTTAAAATACATATCAACATTTTCAAATTCATAATAACATAATTATGTTTCATCTATATCATCAAAATTACACTTTATCATGAAATCAAAATTCACCTTATCACTTTCATTCATTATAACTGTGGGTGAATTTCTCATTTCATATTTTATAAAAATACTTTGACGTCTATTCCATGTTATATCGTCTCATTATTCCATTTTATAAAACATTGGATGATATATATTTGGAAGGTTTCTCATCATCACCTTCACTATATTTGACTTATACAACTTCTCACAAAAATCAATGATTACACCAATGGCCTCATTTAGTCATTCAATGAATTTATCAAACTCTCATAATTATCCATTTTGATATATTAAAATATAATTAAACACCATTATATCTTATATTTTTTAACTTTTATATTTCATTCATAATTACCCATCGGTTTTTATCAAAATTTGATAAAAGTTTGGAGTCCCAAGACACTATAATATACACTCACTAAAAGTGACTTCAAGTGAGAATTATGAGCTTTTATATCCATTTCTAGATTCCTTTTATCTTCAAAATTTCTAGAAAAATAATTATAATAGGTTTTAAATCATATAATATTCACATATCTTAATTATACATGATTTTATGAATTTTAATGAAACAATGTTTCTTCTATTTATGGTAGCTCATTCCATCAAATGTAGGAATCGTGTAACAACTTGATATTTTGAATCATTTAAAATACACACTATTATCTATAAATTATGTCACATGATACACCTAATGTAAAAAATACCTCATCATATTAAGAATACATTTTCAATATTTAAATAATGGAACTATTTATATTTATTATCTTTATATGGTAAATAATTATTATCATTTAATAATGAAAATTTTATTTTCAAAAAAAGTTTCATTATTTATATTCTATATTTTCATGAAAATAGTTAATGTTACAAATCATGAAATTTAAATTTTAAAATACATAACTCATTATTTAATTCATCATAATAAAATTATCTTATGATAAATTTTTCATATTTGTTTGAAAATATTTCTTTTTTTTATGTCAATAGTGAAAATAATGATTTTATTAATATCATCTTTTTATGAAATTATTTTATTATATGAATAAATTTAATGTTTTGAAACATTTTTTATATTAAATTATTAATTATAAAATTTTATAAATATTATTGAAATTTTCTGTTATATTTATAAACATGTGGTCATCATTTTTAAAGTTGATATCGAGATTTCCGGAGAACTTTTTCGACTCTTTTTTTTATTAAAGATAACACGATGAAATGATTTTTTTATTTTATTTATTAATAAATAAATAATTATATATAAAAATAATAATTTTAAATTAATTTAAAATAATTCAGTTAGACATTCTCTTTTAATCATAAATATTTTTTCTTAAATATCTATTTATTTATAAAACTTGTTTTCACAAAATACATGCACTAATGTTAATATTAATTTCCATACACATAGATTTTTAATTATATAAAATTATATTTTTCTTTAGGATGTTAATTTTCATTAATATTAATATGTAAAATTTGATTTTTAGGTTTAATATTTAAATTATTAGGATTAATTCAAATTAACATGATAATGGTGAATCGATAAGCTTAAAATTTTTATTTTATCAATTTCATGGAAATTTTTTCAAGTCAATTAAATTTAAATCCATTGAATAATAAATATATTATTATTTAAAAACAAATAAATAAATATAGTATTTCATATTTTATTTTTATTCAATTATAAATAAGATTATAAATTCTTAACGATCAACAATGACATTTTCCTATAAAAAAACATTCTTCAAATTGTTTGATTTAATATGAAAGTTAATTATTTAATATTTATGAATAATATTGGATTAAATAGAGAATGAATTTGTTTCTAAAAAAATTGTTATATGGGTTATTTAATGAGTTTAATAAAACATAATGTCACGTAGCTAAATACTTGTTACATAGTATAAAATTAAAAGAGAAAAATGTAACAACATATTGGGTAAGACTATATAACTTGTTTTAAGCATGTTAGGATTCATATGGTTAGGAAATAATAGGAATAAAAATTCCTAAAAATGTATTAGTTTTAATAATTATATAAATTAACCTTGGAATAGTTTCCTAGAATAATTAAAATATAAAGGGTTTTTCCAAAAGTTTAATTTTCCAGTCTTATAAAAGGGAATCAATTATACTTTATTAATCATAGACATATTAATTTACTTAACCCTTAAATATATGACCTATTATTCTTTCTATAATCCTATCTGACTAAAATATTTCCATGGTCACTCATTGTTTCCCAATACCATCAATTTTACTGGATCTTCCAAGGAAAATTTCATGTCTCCCACATATGTATTATCTCTTTCTAAAGTTTATCTTATTAATATTACTCTTTAAAATTACATAAAATCATAACAATATAATGAACTCAAAATAATTATAATAATTATATGTTGTTATATTAATATCACACCCATTATATATTCATTTACATCCACATAGAAATACAAAAGACCATTGTTTGTGCATAACACAAACTACCACCTCTAAGAAGTGACACTGTTTAATTTTTATTAACTCTTTCAAAGGATGTTATTAATATTGGTAAGGATGAATCAAATTGATATATATAATATCCTTATAATTATTTATTTTTAATATAATATCCACCCTCACCCCTATTACTCATTGAGAAATGGGAATTCCAATTATATGTACTTGTGGATTACTGCCTCTAGGATGATACATTTTTCATTTTCCTTAATATTTTCATAATTTATATAAAAAATATAAAAATAGGATTTCAAATCATAAAAATTCATAATAATATCATTATTTTTCTGTTATAATTAAATTATTTCAAAAGAAACATCAACTTTGCCACACCTTCGAATGAAGTTAATAAGTGCTCATGTGTTTTTTAATTTACCCACATATATGAAAAATGATTTAAAATTAGAATATATATGACTATTGGAACAAGAATGATAATATTGTTATAATATAATATAAAAATAATGAATATTATGTGGTTATTGGAATATCATATTGTGTATTTATCTTATTGGTGATATAAAATTTTCATTTTCTAAAATTACTGAAATATTTAGTTATCAATTATGATTTCACATAATACAACCAAAGTAATATAGGATTAAATAAAAAAAATAAAATAAAAAAAGTTATATACTTCATAATCCTTGATGATATATCAATATTGAAATTTTCATCAAATTATGGCCAATGATATCAAAATTATTAAACATACCAAAATATTTAAATGTATTGACTTCTGATGGTCATAATATGATATTTCTGAATAATATAATAATTATAATGATTTATAAAATGGACTATAAAAGGGTAGTATTTGTGAATAATGTTTTAAAATGGGTTATTACATTTTCTATGTTTGGTTTATAGGATGTTGGAGTGTCATAAACTCAATATGGAAGCAAGGTAAGGGTTTATTGTCTCATGTTCACATCCATTGAGGCATGATATCCTGATTTTCACACATCACCAATAAATAGAAAATATATTCTTATTAAATGGATTAATACTTCAAAAATTACTATTTTTCATGATATATAAATGTAAATTTTAAAATATATTCTACATTTTCATTTAATCCATTGATTTCTAAAGATGTAATGGATTCATCATCTCACATTTCAATCACATCAATCATGATTATGTGGGTTTGGAATATATTAATCCAAAAATATTATTATAATTATATGGTATTTTGATGTTAAAAAACAAAATTATATTTTTTACTAATGAAGTTACTTTATTTGAATTGTAGCATTATATTTGCTAAACTTTTATTTTTTACAAGAATTACAGAAGTACTTTTATTTTATTTTATTTAGATATTAATGATTCATAAGTATTCTGGGAATATTGATATACTCTAAAATCACTCTTAATAACCCTATGATTAAATTGAAAGTTAGGATCATGAACCCTACTATTTAAGGATCACTACTTTTGTAAACCTATGTTTGAAGTAAAAAATTATGATTTAGAACCACACTATTATTAGCTAACTTGTGATTTATTAATTAATATATAGTTCTTCAACTCTACATTTTGAATCATCCATAAATTTTACACATTATTTTTGATTATTATACCTATGAACTATAACCCTACATTTGACCCATTCATAATGTTTTTAATTAAGAATTACATCTATGATTTTTTCAATAGTTTCATCAGATTAAATATAATATTAAAATTCCTTTAAATACAAATTCAATGTACCTAAATAAAGAGATTAAATATTTACTATTTCTAAGGGATATTTTTATTTTCCATGGGTGTTTTTAAAATTTTAAGATCATGTTTTATGAGCCCCATTTTCAGGATCTATTTTACCTAATATAAATCAACTTTTTTGTTAATTACTGAGATATTATTATTTTCTAAAAACAATTAAGGATGATGTCTATTTTCCTTAAAATATCTACACTATAGAGATTAATTTTTTTTGATCTATTTCTATTTCATCACTATTTTACTTTTGTTGGGACCATTGTCTATATATTGTTATAGTTCACTGAAGAGACTCTAAGTGCTACACATTGCTGATATACATGTCTCCCATCTGCTGAATGTTTTCATTGATATTGTTTAAATAAAAAATATTCCTTCTCTAAATTGAAGATATTTCAATATATGTCATATTCATATATAACTTTGAGATAATCCAGTAATCATCATTTAAGAATAATCATTTTTCTTTGAAAATAGGTTTCTTATAACAAGTTTAGGTGGAGTTTCAACTTATTCTACTAAGATTTGTATTTTTAGATTCATCTGTAAAATAACCAGAAGGCCATGTAAAATCATTGTTTTTAGTTTTCAACCACTTTCACTCAGTTGAAGAGGTCCTGTGATAAATGAAATGCTAGTGAAAATATCAACCCTCGTGAAGAGAGGATTGGTGGAGTGGGCTATAGTATTTTTGTGCCCTATAACACTATATATATATATATATATATCTATATCTATTTCTAGTTCTTTTCATGTTTTATATTTTTATATTCATATTCAACATTTATTGATAATTAAGGAATCAATTTAATTCAAGAGTTACATTTTAAGTTTAAAAAAAATAAATGAAACAATTCACCCCATCTTATCTCTCCATTATTGTCATTATGACAAAACAAATGGTATTTATGGTTGGGATAAACAAGATATATTTAATTTGAATCTAACAAGTTTGGGTGAAATATCAAGATTATGAAAAGTTCTAATATATTATTTTAGATAAGGTATATCGATGACCCATGATCCTTATTATAATAGTTATAAATATGGATTAATATAATCTAAGATAAGTATATATTTAAATAATATTTGAGGAATAATTTAATAGGAATTATTAAAGAATTATTAAATTCATAAAGAATATCATAAATGTGTATTTCTACAAATGTAATTGATTATGATCTATATTCAAAATCTATGAACACTATTTTTTTTGATTAAGAAATGATGAATTTATTCAAGTTTCTTAATGTTCTATATAAAGTGATGTTTAAATGAGCATTGTAATTTAAAATGAAGGATCCAATAATATTCAATAAATAAGGAACAATAATACAAAACCTAAATTCAATGCATTTGGGATGAAGGAAGATGAATGAATCACTCAGATGGATGGGAGACTGAAAAAAGATATCAATATTGTTGTTTCCTTGACAACAAAAATTACATAACTACATTAGGAATCGATGGATCTTAGATTATGACATTATATTTGGATTCTAATATCATTTACTATTTAACAATAAAAACTACTAGAATAGTTAAATATGAATGACATAATTGGAAAAGAAATGATTTTTAAAGATAATAAGTAAGAAGAAGTTGAAAATAATATTTCTATAAAAAAGGAAAATATTGGGATCATTGTTTTAATGGATGGATTTTTCGATTATAGCCATTTGGGATCAACTGATGAGACATCATATTTGGCCAAAAAATCAGCAAGACTTATGAACAAATAAAGGAGAAATTAGAAATAAAAATTTAAAAATATGCGAGATGATATGACAGTAAGAAGAGTGGTCAGATGAGACCTAATTATTATATGCTTGAACATCAATAAGAATATTATTATAAAATAAAATTCAAAAAAATAAATAAGGTTATTTGGAGTTCTTCTAAAGATTCATCTAATAAATCTACTACAAAATCTGAATTTAGGCAAGAAAATGGGAAGGGTATATAGTTGTATTTTGTCTCACACTGATGAGATATAATCATATTTTTCCCAATGTTCTAATATTGATTGTATTTAATATAGATAAATTAATAAATATTGTTTTACTTTTCTTTAAATATTTCCATTATTAATTAAAGATCATTTAAAACTCAAACAATATTATGATTCTATTTCTATTTAGAATGAAAATTAGGCCAAAATGATTTCAAATTTATGATCTAAACATTCCAAAAATTATTATACATTAAAATAAATTTATTTTAAGGTGTATGAAATTAATTTATTACATTCAAATAGGATTATAATATATATATCACTGAATAGAATTATCAAAATAAAATTCTAGATTAAAATAAAACTAATAAAAAATGAATGATTTGTATTTATAGTTATAGAGAAAAACCAAAATTATATTGGAATTATTTTTTTTCACAGTTTTGAGAGGAAAATAATTTCTACTATTAATTTTTTTAATTATTGTATTAATTGGTATTATGCTGTGGATGTTATTTTAGAAATACTAAATTATGTATTGGAAGGCGTTCTCATTATTGAAAATCCTTATCAGAATTTAAATTTTAAATTTCAGATCAAAATAAAAAGATTTAGTCATCTAATTATTTTATTTCTGAAGCTTATAGACCAAAAACCTTATGGTTAACAAATTAAAAATTCATTTAATATTTTAAAAATGAGATTCATTGAACATAACTATTTTATTAAAAGTTGGCTGGTAGAAAAATATGTGCAGATTTATTCTGATAAAACTCATAAATTATCATAAATATTTTGACCAACTAAGAAGTTGTTCATTATATTAATGGAATCATCATTAGATATGGTGCTATTAAAATCAAAGAAAAATTTCATTTAGATTTTAAAATTTAATTTTTACACTAACATTTTTAAATAGGGGATAAAAATTGAATATATTTATAACTAATTCATCTACATATGATAATTCTTATGCTTGAACTGTTAACTCCCATTCTCAATCTATTAGTTCATGTGATGAATTAATTTGTTGAATTATTATAATAAAATATTTTATAATATTAAAATAAGTATGATTGGAATATGTAAATTAATTAAATTCTATTTTTCTTATTATGTATTTTTTAAATTTCATACACAATATTAAAATATGTGATTAATAATTAAAGAGTTTTTATCTTATATGACATGACTAATGGTTTTAAATATGCCCAAATATAATTTTTTAGTATATATTATTTGTTCAATGGGGATTTATTTTAAATTTTATCATGTTCATAAATGTTTTATTATTGTAGGATGAATTAATATTTTTATTTAAATATTAAATAATTACAAACCCCACATTTTAAACTAAATAATAATTTCAAAACTCCTTAGGTCAACCATAAATGAAATTAATAATTATGGGGTATTTTAAAATACTATGTTCATTAATAATGTATATAAGTTATGTTAGGTTTATTCAATGAAAACCAAGTATTTTTTATTGATTAATCTCAATATTCATTAAATAAGTTCTATTTAAATAATGGTTTAATTTTTTTTCTTACTCTATTATATTAATTAATTTAAATTTTACTTATATATTCTTCCTTGCAAAAAATTACATTTCATATAAAATCTAAAAATTATAAAATAAGAATATTTTATTTAGTAGATTTAAATAAACTAAATACTAATTTATCATGTGTCGCACATAACAACGTGTTTCTTCGATAGCTTGCGTTACACGCAAGACCATGTTTTACCAAACAACAATTTATTATTAACATTATTTATTAAAACTTCACATAGTGGTTTTAATGAAATTTAGGAATTGGATGAACTATCAAATGAAATTATATATTTTACAAAATTTTATTAGTTATCTATTCATTAGTAATAAAATAATAATTATTTAAAAGAAGAAGAAATATTTTTTGAAAAATAATCTTTTTGAAAAACAAATATTTTTCACTCTTTGTGCACATAATTTAATTTTTTTTTAAAATTAGTAATTTTATTTAATTTTTTTTAAAAAAAATTTTAATTCCACAATTTTCTTTGGTTTAATTATTTAGATTTTTCTGAGAATTTAAATTTTTAATGAATAGTGAAAAATAATAAAATTTGATGGATAATTTATTTTCTTCATAGATAATTTATAATGAAAAAATGTAATTTTAATTGGTATTAGAGTTAAATTATTAGTATCTTATATCAATTAATAAAATTTAGGTCTTGAAATAATTTTCATATTGAATTTTGATATAAAAACATTGGCAACTTTTTAACATTTTCCCTTTCAAAACCCTATTTCTTATCACATCTGCATGAATAATGATAAATTAAATATTTTCAGTTCTATAAATTGAATTTGGTAAAATGGATACCAAATTATAATTACAATATTTTATAATTTCTTTTATGTTCAACATTGTTTTTTCAAAAATTTGAATGGGAAAAAAAAATAAAAATTAATTAACATTGTTAAGGAAAAAATGGATTTACCGGGGGGTATTGATAGATTAGATAAGGGTTTCGAATGACCTTAAAACATATCAATGACCAATTGTATTGAAATATTTTGACCTTATATGTTATCAAATTTAAAATTTACTTTTTTATAGATTTTTAATGGTAAAATCAATGATATGATCGAATCTTTTCAAAATATTACATGTGTTCGACTCACCTCACTTATAAAGCCCACCCCTACCATCTCTTCTTCACACCCTAGAACCATTTTTTTCCAAAACATTCCCAATAACATTCATAATTCTCTACTCTTGTACGATGATTATTATTTTTTATGCAAGACAACATCAAAAGTTTTTAGTTTAAAGTTAAAGAGGATAAATGAAAATTATGTAATGTTCTTCATCAAGCATTTATATTTAATTTCATTCTCTACCTCCATAAATTATTATTAATCCATGATGATATATAAAATTCAGAATATTATATATACTAGGATGATTTTATAATAAGTTAATGATTTATATAAATCTCTTCGTCCATAAAATGTGTTACCAAATCAACATTCGTGTCTACAACGGACAACCACCTCGCAAACTAATGTCATTATTTTTCATTAAAACACCTCACAGTTGAGTATGATGATATATCTAAAGTATATATATGATATTTATAACATATTTATGCCTCTATATTTATTATTTCATATATAAAATTCTTAATTTCAATTTATTAGGGGATACGATAATGTGTCTCCTGAGAATGGTAGACTACAGGCTCATGGAGTGACGTGATTCATTTTTCACTAAAACATTACATGGAAGGTGATAATGATAAAATTAAATATTATATCTAATATAAAGTAAATAATTATGATATTTATGAAATATTTATCTTTCCATATAGTTAATCTATCATTTTACTTCTTACCTTTTTACTCACTTAATGATGATAACATCATTCATGGATGTGTGGACTACCTCCATCGTGGAGTGATGTGAAACTCTTCTCATCACCACACCACATGAATTATTTATATATATAAGCACATAATATATTATTTTCTTTATTTAAAGATAAAATATTTATTATATCCCTCCCAGAATGATCATTGAAAAGGGAAACATTTAACATGTGTATGTATGGAATACAATCAATATAATGGAGACAAAGTTCATTTTTCAAGATCATATTTCATGATTGGTTTTAAAAAAATTATTTAAAAATATGATTATTATTTCTTGATAATTATTATGGATATGATGAAACTATGCAATGTGTGTAAGAACTGGATCATTAAAAACAAAACATGCCTAAGAAAAGAAGTCAATTAACACATAAAACAATAAAAGTAATGAAAGATCATTAATGAATAAGTGATAATATGATATAAAAGGATCATATATGATATTATAAATATGAATATGATTCTGGTGTAAGTTAATATCACGTTTAAAACAACAATATAAGAGGTTAAAGAATATTTAATAAAATGAATGGGGGGATAAGGGATTCTATCTCAATGTTCTTTCATTGAGGCACATTTCTATATTCTAATACAATTTCATTTATATTCTATATAAACATCCCATTTCAAAAGTAATATAATGAATACATATAAAAACAAGTTTTTTTATATTTCAATATAATTATTTCATCCAACTATATTTGTCTTGAATATTGTAAAGTGGTAAGGGATTTTTTCACAATTTATATTCATTAGGGATAATTTTTATGCTATGAACCAATTTCATTTATATGGTGTATACAATTCCCATTTCACATTTAATATTTTACCATCCTAGGTTGTCTGAGTGGGTTTAAATCCTCTCCCTTTTTAAAATTTTGGAATTATAAGATTTGATAAATTCTATTTCGATCACCATGACTCAAATATGAGTTTTACATTAATCCAATACCTTTATTTTGGTTGGTTTTATATGTTTAGAAAATTCATCAGGTGTTTGTATTGGTTTTGAGTATATCGAAGGCTTTACAAACATATTTTTGGAGATAAAGGTTGTGGTGCATAGTTATATCTAATCGTGTAGCCTCTTATAAAGAATTTTGTAGCCCAATATTAAACTTACACATGGTTTAAAATATTGTGTGTGTCGGGGATCATGGTTGTGAGAGAACCTCTATAGTTTTTTAGAGGAATTTCACATTTCTTTCACTTGTATAGGTAAAATATTGAATATGATGCCTGGTTAGTACCACATAGTCAATACCCTCACATTATAGCTTACACGGTTTCTATAAAGATTTGGAAAACCATGTGAGCTAACTATGAGACCTATTAATGGGACAAAATTACTAAATTGGACCACTTTCATTTAACCTAATTTCAACTTCTTTTTTCATCATTTGTCAAGAATATAATAAAGAGATCTCTCCAATTTTACTTATCCTCTTGCATTTCATCCATCTTCTCCATCTGACCTCAACTCATCGATCCATTTTTTGAATTGGACCATTCTCAGTAAGGCTCTACTCACACATTATTCTTTTATTATTTTCTATCACCTTAGGGAACACTAAATCTATTTTATTAATTTTTCCAACATTCATGGCATTCCTTAGAAACACTATTTTCTCCCAAATCAATTGGAGTAATTGCTATGATGGGACATGCATGCGTCTACGATTCAAAAGTATTTGGAGATTTATTTTTTTAGTTTTTTTGAGTGTTTGAGGATTGTGGCTTTTAGTGAACCACTGTGATGACCAATATAGGCTTTACTGAATTGATGTTGGCATTTAATTAACTCAATTTGACCACATGGGAGGCCAATGGGCATGACCACTAAAGTCTAAATGTGGTTTGAACCATGTGAGAGGCTTAAAAAGTTAGTAGTTAGGATAAAGGTTTTATTTAAATTAAATTTATTTATTTTATTTAATTTGATTTTCTCAATTCAATTAAATTCAATTTTTTAGTTTGTTTTTAATTTAAATATATTAAATGTGAATTGTTGGTGATTTAATGTTGCGGTCCTTTGGATTATGATGGTATTGTAATGATGTTTAAAATGGATAAAGACATTTGTAATTAAGTTGATGTGATCATAAATATGGGTGTGGACTGGGTTACATGGGTGATGTCATCACTAGTTGGGAAACTTGGTCTACAGTTGAGGTGGAATGGCCTTCTGGTTGAGGTCATAACCAATGAATTTGGATGGAATGGACATCAGAATTGAGCGACGTGGTTGCAAGGGAATGAGGTTCTAGACATGATGTGGATTAGATAATATTTTGGTGATTATCACTCACCCATGTTTTCCAAAGCACTATTTAGAGTCTTGTTCACACAGGATGACTCAGGGATGAGGTGGATTTGACAACTCATGTAGGTATAGTTCATCGGTATTGTAGATTAGTTAATTATTTTGGGGGTGTAACATATAATTCCATAGGGATGGTGACGATCCATCATATGAAATCACTGAGGCTTTCAGTTGGGGGCTGAGGCCTACTGTACATGAGGTTGTTGGTCCATGATCATTTTAGAGGACGAGCTTCACCATTTCTCAGGATATTGTTCTTTGATCCAAATAATATTTTACATAAAGGATAATTATGATTTTTCATCATAACGTCAGGCTTATATCCAACAGTTTATTTTGATAATGGGTTTGACAGACCTATTTTTTTGATTGGTCATGCCTTTTGGACATTTGTGATATTTATTTGGATATGAGGTGTAAGTTGGCATGAGGTACTGATAATTTTTTGGAGGTGGAACCAAATGGTTCACATAGGGCTATTTTACATCATGGAAAGCCTTGGGACATGTTCTTTGGATCCTCACCACTATGTAATTTTACTGTTAGCTGAGGTAGTTGATAGCTTCTTGGTGGATTTTGAGCACACCTAATGTTTCTGTTTACCTTATGCATGCACTGATGCTTGTTTATTTAATGTATATACCAACTAAATAAAAAATGTAAGTTATTAATTTTTTTGGTACCCTACTAAGACATACTATCACACCATAAAATTTATCTTTGGGATTTATGTATAAATTATGCATTTTCATTCAGGTAAAGGTCTAGGTTCAGAAGCTATATCGCTGTGGATGTTTCCATGGGATAAAAGGAAAGGGGCCCTTGGTTCTTCCCGTAGCTAGATTTTACCTCTTCAGTTTTACTTTATTTTTTAGCCTACTATTATAAATGTATATACTCTAGGTCATCCATTAGACACCCCTTTATTTATTATCATACTATATAACCTATAATGGATGCATGCTCTATTTTAGTTTTGAAAATGGAATGGTGATATTTTTATTTATTTCCACTCATATAGTATAATTTTTGTTTCCTCTATTTTATGTTATTGATTATTCTTCACCATTTGGAAGGTTATTGGTTTGAGTCTATATTTTTTTCTACTGGATATTATATATACAAACACGGAGAATTGTACAACATCACCTAAGGGTATAGTCTCCCCACTATTACTCATTCACACCCAAGATTCTAATCGATAGGATTTAGTGTATGTGGAGGCATGCCTAAGGCTCAGTATCCATCCAAAACATATCAATCATTGAAGTGGTATCTAAGTTGGTGCACTAGTAATTTTATACAAGGAGTTATTGGATGGGAATTAGTGTTGGTGTTCAGTTAGAAACTAATGATATAAAATTATTTTATTTCTTGTTGGTCTTACTTTTTGGTCTACGATGGACTGAAGATTAGGATTCTATCGAAACGGGGTTTAGAACATGTGATTGAGTTCCTTCATGCCCATACATTAGGGATGGACCATGTTACTATGGGTGGGAATTGATATACTATTTTTTATAAGATGACAGTTTATATGATTTCCACCTTGAGTGTTACACTTGGAAAATGTGATCATTTTTTGTTATGCAGTGTGACCCTTGGAGTCATATGTTGAAGACAAAGATTTGTACCATTCCAATAGTATGACAATGGGTGTTGGGTCCCGTTTTTTATGATTTTGATAAGTTCATGATAGGATTTTAAAATTAATTATGCATGTTCTCATGATATAAATTATATATGATGTGTGATATATATATATATGGTCTGAGATCTTATAAGAGTAGGTGGGTATGATGAAATTGGGTGATATTGATCACAAATTTGGGTGATGTGATTATGGATTTGAGTATACATGGTAAATATATATTAGGAATGGCTCTAGGAATATGTTATACTTGTCTCTTGTATAGGAGGGCAAGGTGGACATATGGATGATATGTCTTGTGACATGGTTGCAGTGGGGAAGGGAAAGGGAAGTTCTTTGATTCTTCATGTTACTACTTCCCTATACATGATATATATATATATATCTCTATGTGTGTGTGTGTTGTCCAAGATTTCTGACCATATAGTGGTATTCTGTAGGTTTCCACCTAGATGGTTCATAAGAAGAGACAGGGGTGGTGAAAGGGTATCGTTGGAGCATGACCAGGTTGAGACCCATGAGGGTTCGGTAGATCATGAGCCATAGGTACATGATTATGCTCATATTCTAGTGTAGGTGGGGATGCTTCCAAATCTGACTGATTTTGGGCCATGGAGAGATAATAATCTTAGAGTAATCTTGGTGTGTGTGATCAAGGGGATAGAAATGGGATCTTAAGGAGTAGAGACTTCTATGGAATATATAATGTGGGAGTCCTAGTTATATTACCCACAACTATTTTAGGGTGGTCCATATATGGGTGATAACTGAATCAATGATAGAAAGATTATTTTCAAGAAGATCAAGAAACCTCAATGGTGGAGGGTGAAATTAATAACCTATATGATTAAAGGACTGGAAACATGCTGGTGGGATTTGAAGGTCCATGAAGGCAGACATGAGGGACTGGACTGGATGGACATTGAGTCCAGGTTCTTATAGCACTTTTTCTCAGAGATTCTAAGGGAGGAGATAGATCATGAGTTCTTTTTTACTTCAATAGGGTGACGTTTCTATCATGTAATATGCAGATATGTTCACAAAATTATATCACTTTTCACCCTGAATGGCGAGAGTTGACAATATGGGGGTGTGTCATTTATAGGATGGGTTACGACACACCATTCGAATGTTGGAAAACATCATCATGCCAACCTTATTCTTAGAGGTGTTGAACCAATATCTCATAGATGATGATATCTTGAGGTAGAGTTAATACTCAGGATTGGTGATAGCATTAAAAAATGCCAGTGGTGAAACATTAGATGGAAATAAGTGAGGTTAGAATGAGTTCCAATAGGTAAATCAGGCCAATGACTATGGAAGACCACCTTAGAGTGAGTATTTGATGGTGTACATTATTTGTGGGAAGCCAAGACATGTCTGGACCCAATGTGAAGGGCCTCCAATGGTGCACCAAACATTTAACATGTTAAGGAATTGTGAGAAGTTCTACAACAATACTTATTGAATATTTGGTACTCAAGGCCTAGGGTAGACTTATGGTTCTGAGATTAGATCAAGAGCGATACTAGGTGATGGTATCTGGGTTTTAGCTGCACATGGTGGTCATGACCGAGACAGTGGGACACATCAGTGATGTCAATGGA
The DNA here is from genome assembly GCA_963277665.1 of Viscum album. Classification (NCBI taxonomy): domain Eukaryota; kingdom Viridiplantae; phylum Streptophyta; class Magnoliopsida; order Santalales; family Viscaceae; genus Viscum; species Viscum album. The sequence continues at coordinate 209,247,154 of OY728155.1, read as the reverse complement.
TAATGGATACTATAGTATTGATGGGAGGTTAGTATTTAGGCCGTTAACCATCAGACCAGGTTCACACTGTAGATCCACCAGCATCAAGATCCTACTGGTGAGCCTAAGACGGTTATAGGTACCCATGGGTGTGGAAAATGTTTTTCTATTTTTTGGAATGTCCTTATTAGATTCAGGATCATTTTTAGTGCACGAGGTGAACAATAAATATGTATGTACTAACCAGATACCGGTTAGTAGGTTTAAATCAGCTCAGATGTTCTATGTATATATATAGGACATGTGTGGTAGCAAGTTCAATTGTGAGAATCGTTGGATGCATGACGATTAACGTGCATTGGAAACATAGAATCAAGGAGATGTGGGTTAGTATAGGTGATTTTAACTCTAGGATTCATTTGTTGTAGGACTTGAATGAGGGGAAATATACCATGACTTTTAAGCATCTGTTGAGATATATGACCTTAATGGTTCCGTGTAAGATATGGGGATGAGGCAGGAACCGATGTGGTGAGGGATTCTGTTGGGTTTTGGGTATGATACAGGAGCACCTAATAAGGTGAAGAATTGATTTTTCATTACTAGGGGAAATTTGAGTCACTGAATAGATAAGGGACCATCAGTTTTTTGATCTTTGTGTCGGGATGTGATAGGGGTTGGTCACTCCTAATGATGGGATACCCCCCTATTAAGGCTGTTAGCCTGTATCCTCTTTACCTGGGTAGTCCACATTGGTTTTAAATGGGATGGGTATGTTCAGTACCATATCCAAGTTTTTTATACCACAAGGATGATCTATGTTAAGGTGGAGAGATTGTAATATATGTAGTCTTTAGATAATTTCAGATTCCTATCCCTTTTTGAACATATGGAATTTGTGGGTTCACTAATTTCATTTTCAATCGAAAAAACTCAATTTTAATATTTCCATTACTCCAATAGAATTTCATTTAATGGGTTTAGTGGTTTAACAAAATACTAGGGTGTTTGGATGGGTTTTGATCATGTCAAAGTTCTGAAGGCCCTTCTTTAGGAGTTGTTGGTTGAGGCGCAGAGTAAAGACTAATTGTGCGACCTCTAAGAGAAAAAAATGTATCCCAATTTGAAACTGCCACATAGTTAATCATCTTATGTGGGTTGGGGAGCACAGTCATGTGAGAACCAATGTAGTTTTTGCTAAGGGATTTTACCTATATTTCAAATACTTAGGGAAAATAATGAGAAAGTCACATGGGGAGTTCCACTTATGTAGTACCCTTGCACTATAGTCTTCACAGTTGTGCATGGTATAGAAAATTATTTCCTCTAACCATGCATCCTCATAAAGTGGTGAAATGAAAAATTTCCCCTCCCTCTATTAACCTAATTTCATCTTCTTTCCTCTACCTTGGGTGAACTTAAAACAAAATGAGCTATCTGTTTTGATCATCTTATTGGATTTGATCCATCTTTTCCATCCAAACGACATTATACATGCTATTTATGGAGTCAGATCTATCTCGGTATGTCTCTGGTCACCCATAAATATGTTATTATTTTCTATCTCTTCACTATTCACTAAACATTTTTCATTCATTTTCCCTATTTTTAGGGGTTTTTTTTATAAAATTAGATTCTTCTAAATCAGTAAATTTTAGAGGTTAAGATAGGACGTACCTATGTATGAGACTCAAAGGTAGGTGGTTCATGATTTTCTTTTTAGTTTTTCAAGATTTTGAGGGGTGTGGATTTTAGCACATCATTGCTTTCAATGAAAAATCCCTTCCATAATTGATGGTGGTGTTTAATTAATTTAATTGAACCTTGTGGGATGCCAATGGCCACACCCACTAAAGTCTACAAGTGGTTGAAGGCAAGTGATATGCTTTGTACTTTGGAAGTTAGGACAAGGGTTTTCCTTTAATTAAAATGAAATTTTTTATTTAATTTTATTTTTTCAATTGAATTATAATGAATTTTTTAGTCTATTTTTAATTTAAATAGATTAACTGTGAATTTCTAGTGATTAACATCTAATGTTCTTGGGGTTATGAGGGGCTTGGAACAAGGTTTGAAATTTTGATGGTAATTTTTAATTTAGGCGATTTGATCATTAGGATGGTTGGGTAACTTGCATGATTTAATCACAAGTCAGTCGTATAGTGGCCAATTGAGTTGGAAAGGCCACAGGGTTGAGGACATGACCCATGATTTTGAATGGTATAAAAAAAGAATTTGAGTGATGTAGTCACATGGTCATGTTGTGATGGGAATGATGTGTCTTAGGTTTTTTTATTTCTGCTCCCTTGTATTGGAAAAATAACCATTTGTAGTCATGTATTCAAAGGTTGATTCAGTGATTTAGTTATTTTGATCACTTATGTGGGTAGAGGACCCCTGTAGTGTGTCTTAGGTAATTTATTGGAGTTTCTAGTCATAGAAGGACACATGGATGGTGGGGTTTTATTAGATGAAAATGTTGAGGATTTCATTTTGGGGTTCATGCCTACCCTTCTTGAGGCCGTTGGACTCAGATCAATTTTTTATTATGGGAATAACCATTTATCTGATATTTTTCTCTGATATAATATAAATTTTACTTTCAAGAGAATTATCTTTGTGCCTCCTAACGCCAGGCTTCGATCATATGGACTCTTTTTATAAGGCCCCAGCCTTAAACCTTACTTAAAATTGAATTAAATGAGTAATTCACATTGAGGATCTTTTCAGGTTTAGAGTTTTAGAGAATTAGGACATAACTATTACATCTCAAAAGATTACAAAGTAGTTGCTTATACTAAATTTCCATAAAATAAAAACTCTTTAAAAGAAACATGTATAGTTCCATGTTTTAGGTAGCATGACTTTCCCTTGATCCCATCCTTGACCCTATCCCATGCTATGTCCTGTGAAAAACTTTTCAAAAACTTGGGATGAGTATAAGAAGCTCAGTAAGGGATACACAAAGAATGAAAACTGTTAGTTTTTCAAAACAACAAGTAAACCAGGAATACTTTATCAATGTAATACTTTTCACCTTCATGAAGTAGTAAAAACTTTCCACTGAAAAAAAAGCATCATTACTTACCTTTTTGTAACCAAAGGATTACCAAAAAACCCATATAAAGAACACATAACATATATAAAGGTAACTTGGGACATAAACATACTTAAGTGGAAGAACCATACGGTCGACTTCCACACATATCACTTAATGGAATAGCCATACGGCCAATTTCCATACATACTTAATGGAATAGCCATACGACCGACTTCCATACCCAATGCATTGGAGGTTATAACGTAACCACCCCTCCTGGTATTCACGACACCACTCGTCATATGGTTTATAACGTAACCACCCGTTAAAATGTCCAAGTACCAATATAAAATCATAAAACATAAAACCAATATAAAGGAATGATAACATTTCCACATCACAATATATCAAAATAGAATCCTTTATCAAAACCATTTTCAAAACCATTTAAAACATTTAATAAAGAGATTTTTGAATCAAAGTGTCCCATACCACCTTGAAGCTTAAAATTTTAAACCATTAATATCCATATAAATAAATCCTTAAAACCATTTTGAAAACATGGATATTAATAAGAACAAATAATTAAAACATTTAAAATGATATTTTGGTTAAAGGGGTTTTACCAAAATTAGAGACACTTGAATACAATAATTGAGGAGTAACATTTATTCAAAACTTTATAATATCATGAGAATAAATGGATTCATGATATAATTCTACAAAGGACAGTATATACACCATATAAGAGTGAATTGGTGCATAACAACAATGAACCCTCAATAGAAATGTCAAATGTGATGAAATCCCTTATAAAGAAGGTATCCTTAAATTAAGGACAAATCAATCTCAAAAATATGTGTGAAAAATATAAATACACCCAATATAAGTGGATATTAAGTGTAAAACAATAAAATTTCATTCACACATATTCAATGGATGACATATTCAATGACTACATGTTGAACCCAAAGAAATCAAAATTGGGTTAAAAAGTTCCCTTGACAGCCTAACGACATCACATCAAAATGAGTTGATGAGAGATAAAAAGTGTATCTCATCACTTGGACATAAAATTTACATCAATAAGGATATATGAGAACATATCCCAACATAACAATATGTAAATTAAAATACCCAACAAAAGAAGTCTTTTAAAAAAGAGGAGGGTGAAAGGTTCCCTTACCGACTTGGGTATCTTTCAAAACATACACCCCATGAAAGAAGGACAATAGATCATTGATTTAAATACTCATAAACGAAAGTATATTACACCAAGAGTAGAATAATGGGTAGTACATACACCACTAAATGGAATTTGTGGCAAATGTAGCATAAATCTCACGGGAATAAAAGTGAGATGAAAAATCCCTTATGAAAACTCGGCAGCCTAACGGCGCCACATAAAACTTCCGAATATGGATTGATGAGATCAAATAGGGTATCTCATCACATTACAATAAAATGTACAGAAATAGGAATATAAAAGAACATCCTCGAACATTACAAATAGGAGCTTAAAAGAAGTGACATAAAGGAGAGTACTTAAAAAGAAAGAGAGAGGTTAGATCTCTTACGAATGTTCGGCAGCCTAACGGTGCCACTCAAAACTTCCAAAATGGATTGATGAGAGAGAATAGGGTCTCTCATCACATGAACATAAAAATTAAAGTAAGTGTAATATAAAAGATCATCCCAATAACAATAAAGATGAGCTTTAAAAGGAATGACATAAAATAGTGTACTTAAAAAGAAAGAGAGGTGTAAGATCCCTTACCTCGGGTCCGACTTGACTCGATCGTTCTTTAATCTCCTGAATAATAAACTTGAGTTAATTTCTACTTCCTTAAGAACATTTTTTAAGTTCATTATTCCTTTTATATCACTTATTACCATGTCATAAACATTATGTAATAATTTAAGTTAATAATATTTGTTTTGCCAATATTTGGTTCTTAAGTCGAAAGTGGACTTCTTACAATTATATGTTGTTCGTGTGGACACATGTTTATTATATCCAGAATTGTATTAATCATTTAGATATCATATATGTCATATATATCCAGTACATGCATGCATTTATAACATTACATAATCATTTAGAGGTAAGAAATGAAATGCACCGTTCATGGAGACGGTAATCCGTACGTACGCATGAACGCTACTTTCATTTCTATTTCGTATTTTATAGAATGGAATCATAATTATATAAAGGTATATTATAATTCCAGTATAATATCATATATAATATCATAGTTCCATCCTTTGTACGTCCCACATATGGTATTTAACGATTCCAATCACTTTGAGGGGGCGATAGTCCGCACTTCCTAAAATGAAGATATCGCGTATACCCATAATGGAAGCCATAAATGTAAGACACAAATGAAAAATAAAGAAGCATAAGTAAAACATAAACATATTATATATCATATATAAAAAAATAGTGACATCATAATGGCCACCTTTGAAGGTGTTAAGTGAGTATTGAACAATCATCGTTTCGGGAGGCACAATTTCGCCATCCACGGAAACCGTATGTTCTTTAACCCTTTGATGTAGTTGTGTGAGAGTTTAGCTCGAATAAATCTTATAACAACATCCTAGTATATTGAATATTCTGGTGTTGTTATAAAAGAAATAAATAAAAAGAGTTTAGGGGGTTGGAGAAGCAAAATAAAACAAATGAACATGAGAGAATGAATTACCTTTAAAAGTGTAACTCCTTTTTATTTGAGCCTAAAGGCTTCCTTTGAAAGGATTCTGCCCAAAGGGAATCCTCTAGGATGAGGAGAGGGATGTGGAGAGAGTAAATGGGCAGGGGTTGGCCAATAAAAATGCTTGAGGAGTGTGTGAAATGAGGTAGAGGTGGGGGGCTTTTATAAGAGGAGAGGAGGGGCACTTTTGGAAAGTAAGAAATATTACTTTATTTGAAAATGTGTTTCGGTTTTAAAAGGTCCCACATTGATATAATTCGTGGATAAGGTGATAAGGCTTCTAAATACACTCATACAATAAATTTTGGACATGTGTAGTTTATAGATGTTACATTATCTTTCCATTTTATTTAAATCATCAAATAATGATGTCATCGCTGCATCATTATTATGTCATAAATAATTTAATTTATTTAATGTCTAAAAATTATAAAAAAATACTTTGATGTAGGAAATATTTTTAGCTTTCCAATGACTATTTATAATCAAAAATATTACTTGTATAACCCCACTTAAAAATTGTTTTAGTAAAACATATCATGTTTGTGTCACTTTTACTTTTACATTAAATAAAAAGTTATTTATGTCATTTCCCAACCAAAGTGGATCCATGGGGTTCCCAAGTTGATCCATGACTTGTCTTGGTCGGCCATGACTCACCCAATAGGTGTAGGACAAGTGTCATGGTGTTTTAACATTCTTATAATATCATTTTAACCTTAAATTACACTAATTACCACTAATTGCGATTAAAATCTTAATAAGTTACTATTCACCAAAAAATTATTTTCATCCCATTAAACCAAATTTTACATACTAATGACAACCATGTATGTCGTATTTTCAAAATTCAATACACATTAGTGGTAAACTTTCATTTAACTAAAAAATCAGCTTGCTTGATTACCACTTAGTGGTTTCTCTATTCATCAAAAATTGGAGTTTTTCAGAAAAATACAAAACTTCACCCTAAGATATATTTGATATTCCGAATTCAAAAATGAAGTCCGTTTTACAAAATTCAAAACATATTAGTCACATTAATTAATTTAATAATTAATTCCCGCTGTCAGAGCAAATAGTGTGTTTTTATAAAACAATAAGTATCAAAAGATTGACACTAGTTTAAGTCTGTTTTCAAAGTGAAATTAATTCCAACGACCACTATTGGATTTAATGGTAAAAATATTTTCTAATTTCACTTTAAAACCAATTCAAAATATAATCTAATAATATAAATAAATTATATTAAAAAGAGGTTTTGAATTAAAATACAACATTTTACACTATTCATTAAAAAAAATGAACATTATCGGAAAGATACCAAAAATTTACACAAGGTAAATTTTGATGTCCCGATTCTTAAGAAGAGTTTTATTTGGTCCAATAGAATGTATAAGAGTGAACAAAACTATATTTAATGATGGTTCTCCATCAAAAGGTGATAAGTGAACCTTTAGTGAAAACTAGGGCATATATGCCTAAAATTGAATTCTTTCCGTATTTTAAGCCTCTATCCTTTATTGGATAAATGTAAAAACATTTAAAAACATATATAATCATATTTTAGTTATTTCTATCCATTCCCTCCATTACAACTGCTACATGTTAACTACCATTTAAAATAATATTATTTTATTATTAGAGTGCAACGTATGATTCCCAAGAAACTCATTGTTGCGTGTTGGGTACGTCATCGAGCATAGCGTCCCCTTTAAAGTCATTTAAATATTTTATTCACAAATATGGATAAATATGAAATGTCATATTCTTTATTTACCTGGGGTGTTACATCCTTCCCCCCTTTTGGGAATTGCGTCCTCGCAATTTTAAAATTGCGCTTGAAACATCCTTGAAAGTCCCACATCGGAACAAAAGTCGGTAAAACAAACACTTTAAAATAAAGAAACATAAGTACAAAGGTCACCCGAGTTAACCCATACTAGGATTCAAAGTATGAAAATATAGACATGGAGGAAAAAACAAAGGGTCATGTTCTGATGGAGAGTGATAGAAAACATGTTTAGGAGAAAGTTAACCATGAGAAAATCACAAACTTGTGATGGGTTAAACAGTATTCGATTCCCCAGTAGGAAAAGTTAATAGACAACATTTTTGTTTTAAGTTACTTTTTATTGAGGAATTTATTCATAAGGAAACATAATCACTTATCATATTGACTTTCAACTTTTATTAGATTCCTTACACAAACTCATATTTTCTCCAAAAGACGAGTATTTAGGAAGACTTGTTCACATTAAGAGTACTATAATCAACTTCTAGAGAATCACCTAATCCACAAAATAGAACTATATACTTCCCATGTCTTTAACCAAAACCAAAACCAAAAAGGCTTGTACAAGATCAGATAATCCAGAAAAGGATAACCCTTTATAAAAAGAAAATCTATTCTTAATCTCCAAAATTTGTCCAACAAAACCCAAAGTTCAACGAGGACCATTCTATAATCAATTTGTCCATAAAACTCTTCAAAGTAAACCAATATAAGATTGAAACCCAAATATTTGAAGGATTTAGTCGCATAGTCTTCCAAGATAAATCGTAACATTTATCTCCAAACAATATCAGTTGCTCCTAAAGTCTCGTTTTGAAAAGTAATTAACCTAATCACATATCCTCCATGATAGGTTAATCATTTTCATAAATAACCCCAAATCAACTTACTCTTAATTCATAAAATCACATAACTAGAATGAATCAGTCAAACTAACCAGGGACTTCACGTAGTCTAGTGGTAGGTGATAAATACCAGTCGCACTTTGGTTGTGGGTTCGATTCCCGCAGCTTTGTCCGACGCGACGGGATGTCACACGGTCTACGTGTTGTCCTTTTTCCAAAACTATATAATTCTTAAAACATTCCCCAAAATGAGAAAAAATCTTCAAGAATAATCATAACATATTTTAACCTCAAGTTTATCTCATTCCTTTCATTTTCCATTATATCATAGAGTAACCCATAATTACCTAAAAATTAAGTATCATATAAACCCTAATGGTTACCTTAATAATTATTACCTGAATTTCCACATCGAGTTGGCCATCTCGTACATGATGCATTAGAGAACTCACCAAGGTTGAAGTGGTTGATCATGACTCCTTGATATTTGGTTTAGAACAACCACGAGTTTCCTCATTGAATCCTCCATTTTATCTAGTATCTTAATCAGAGAACCACCACAGTTTCCTTCAAACCTGTTGTCTCTTTGGTGCATGCTAGATCCATCCATTCACTAAAAATAGAAATGTCAGTGTGAGTATATCAACAAAACCATCATGTACTAATGAGGAAGGTAAACACTAAGATACACTTACTCATTCACTTTATCTAAAACTAGGACTCTTTCTGAAATCCTAACCATTATGGTAATGTCACTTATGCTTAAAGAATACCCTAACCTCTAAAGTTATCTAAACCGACCTTTGATACCAACTATAAGGCACCAGCCTTAAACCTTACTTAAAATTGAATTAAATGAGTAATTCACATTGAGGATATTTTCAGGTTTAGAGTTTTAGAGAATTAGGACATAACTATTACATCTCAAAAGATTACAAAGTAGTTGCTTCTACTAAATTTCCATAAAATAAAAACTCTTTAAAAGAAACATGTATAGTTCCATGTTTTAGGTAGCATGACTTTCCCTTGATCCCATCCTTGACCCTATCCCACGCTATGTCCTGTGAAAAACATTTCAAAAACTTGGGATGAGTATAAGAAGCTCAGTAAGGGATACAAAAAGAATGAAAACTGTTAGTTTTTCAAAAAAACAAGTAAACCATGAATACTTTATCAATGTAATACTTTTCACCTTCATGAAGTAGTAAAAACTTTTCACTGAAAAAAAAGTATCATTACTTACCTTTTTGTAACCAAAGGATTACCATAAAACCCATATAAAGAACACATAACATATATAAAGGTAACTTGGGACATAAACATACTTAAGTGGAATAACCATACGGTCGACTTCCACACATATCACCTAATGGAATAGCCATACGGCCAATTTCCATACATACTTAATGGAATAGCCATACGGCCGACTTCCATACCCAATGCATTGGAGGTTATAACGTAACCACCCATCCTGGTATTCACGGCACCACCCGTCATATAGTTTATAACGTAACCACCCGTTAAAATGTCCAAGTACCAATATAAAATCATAAAACATAAAACCAATATAAAGGAATGATAACATTTCTGCATCACAATATATCATAATAGAATCCTTTATCAAAACCATTTTCAAAACCATTTAAAATATTTAATAAAGAGATTTTTGAATCAAAGTGTCCCATACCACCTTGAAGCTTAAAATTTTAAACAATTAATATCCATATAAATAAATCCTTAAAACCATTTTGAAAACATGGATATTAATAAGAACAAATAATTAAAACATTTAAAATGATATTTTGGTTAAAGGGGTTTTACCAAAATTAGAGACACTTGAATACAATAATTGAGGAGTAAAATTTATTCAGAACTTTATAATATCATGAGAATAAATGGATTCATGATATAATTCTCCAAAGGACAGTATATACACCAAATAAGAGTGAATTGGTGCATAACAACAATGAACCCTCAATAGAAATGTCAAATGTGATGAAATCCCTTATAAAGAAGGTATCCTTAAATTAAGGACAAATCAATCTCAAAAATATGTGTGAAAAATATAAATACACCCAATATAATTGGATATTAAGTGTAAAAAAATAAAAGGTCATTCACACATATTCAATGGATGACATATTCAATGACTACATGTTGAACCCAAAGAAATCGAAATTGGGTTAAAAAGTTCCCTTGACAGCCTAACGACATCACATCAAAATGAGTTGATGAGAGATAAAAAGTGTATCTCATAACTTGGACATAAAATTTACATCAATAAGGATATATGAGAACATATCCCAAAATAACAATATGTAAATTAAAAGACCCAACAAAAGAAGTCTTTTAAAAAAGAGGAGGGTGAAAGGTTCCCTTACCGACTTGGGTATCTTTCAAAACATACACCCCATGAAAGAGGGACAATAGATCATTGATTTAAATACTCATAAACGAAAGTATATTATACCAAGAGTAGAATAATGGGAAGTACATACACCACTCAATGGAATTTGTGGCAAATGTAGCATAAATCTCACGGGAATAAAAGTGAGATGAAAAATCCCTTACGAAAACTCGGCAGCCTAACGGCGCCACATAAAACTTCCGAATATGGATTGATGAGATAAAATAGGGTATATCATAACATTACAATAAAATGTACAGAAAGAGGAATATAAAATAACATCCCCTAACATTACAAATAGGAGCTTAAAAGAAGTGACATAAATGAGAGTACTTAAAAAGAAAGAGAGAGGTTAGATCTCTTACGAATGTTCGGCAGCCTAACGATGCCACTCAAAACTTCCAAAATGGATTGATGAGAGAGAATAGGGTATCTCATCACATGAACATAAAAATTACAGTAAGTGTAATATAAAAGATCATCCCAATAACAAGAAAGATGAGCTTTAAATGGAATGACATAAAAGAGTGTACTTAAAAAGAAAGAGAGGTGTAGGATCCCTTACCTCGGGTCCGACTTGACTCGATCGTTCTTTAATATCCTGAATAATAAACTTGAGTTAATTTCTAATTCATTAAGAACATTTTTCAAGTTCATTATTCCTTTTATATCACTTATTACCATGTCATAAACATTATGTAATAATTTAAGTTAATAATATTTGTTTTGCCGATATTTGGTTCTTAAGTCGAAAGTGGACTTCTTAAAATTACATGTTGTTCATGTGGACAAATGTTTATTATATCCAGAATTGTATTAATCATTTAGATATCATATATGTCATATATATCCAGTAAATGCATGCATTTATAACATTACATAATCATTTAGAGGTAAGAAATGAAATGCACCGTTCATGGAGACGGTAATCCGTACGTACGCATGAACGCTACTTTCATTTCTATTTCGTATTTTATAGAATGGAATAATAATGATATAAAGGTATATTATAATTCTAGTATAATATCTTATATAATATCATAGTTCCATCCTTTATACGTCCCACATATGGTATTTAACGAATCAAATCACTTTGAGGGGGCGGTAGTCCGCACTTCCTAAAATGAAGATATCGCGTATACCCATAATGGAAGCCATAAAGGTAAGACACAAATGAAAAATAAAGAAGCATAAGTAAAACATAAACATATTATATATCATATATAAAAAAATAGTGACATCATAATGGCCACCTTTGAAGGTGTTAAGTGAGTATTGAACAATCATCATTTCGGGAGGCACAATTTCACCATCCACGGAAACCGTATGTTCTTTAACCATTTGATGTAGTTGTGTGAGAGTGTAGCTCGAATAAATCTTATAAAAACATCCTAGAATATTTAAGATACTGGTGTTGTTACAAAAGAAATAAATAAAAAGAGTTTAGGGGGTTGGAGAAGCAAAATAAAACAAATGAACATGAGAGAATGAATTACCTTTAAAAGTGTAACTCCTTTTGATTTGAGCCTAAAGGCTTCCTTTGAAAGGATTCTGCCCAAAGGGAATCCTCTAGGATGAGTAGAGGGATTTGGAGAGAGTAAATGGGTAGGGTTTGGCCGAGCCAAAGGCTTGAGGAGTGTGTAAAATGAGGATGAGGTGGGGGCCTTTTATAAGAGGAGAGGAGGGGCACTTTTGGAAAGTAAGAAATATTACTTTATTTCAAAATGTGTTTCGGTTTTAAAAGGTCCCACATTGATATAATTCGAGTATAAGGTGATAAGGATTCGAAATACACTCATCCAATAAATTTTGGACATGTTTTGTTCATAGATTTTACATTATCTTTCCATTTTATTTAAATCGTCAAATAATGATGTCATCGCTGCATCATTATTATGTCATAAATAATTTAATTTATTTAATGTCTAAAAATTATAAAAAAAATACTATGATGTAGGAATTATTTTTATCTTTCCAATGACTATTTATAATCAAAAATATGACTTTTATAACCCCACTTAAAAATTGTTTTAGTAAAACATATCATGTTTGTGTCACTTTTACTTTTACATTAAATAAAAAGTTATTTATGTCATTTCCCAACCAAAGTGGATCCATGGGGTCCCCAAGTTGGCCCATGGATTGTCGTGGTCAGCCATGACTCAACCAATAGGTGTAGGACAAGTGTCATGGTGTTTTAACATTCTTATAATATCATTTTTACCTTAAATTACACTAATTACCACTAATCGCGATTAAAAACTTAATAAGTTACTATTCACCAAAAAATTATTTTCATCCCATTGAACCACATTTTACATACTAATGACAACCATGTATGTCTTATTTTCAAAATTCAATACACATTAGTGGTAAGCTTTCATTTAACTGAAAAATCAGTTTGCTTGATTACCACATAGGGGTTTCACTATTCATCAAAAATTGGAGTTTTTCAGAAAAATACCAAAACTTCACCCTAAGCTATATTTGATATTCCGAATTCAAAATGAAGTCCGTTTTACAAAATTCAAAACATATTAGTCACATTAATTAATTTAATAATTAATTCCCGCTGTCAGAGCAAATAGCGTGTTTTTATAAAACAATAAGTATCAAAAGATTGACACTAGTTTAAGTCTGTTTTCAAAGTGAAATTAATTCCAACGACCACTATTGGATTTAATGGTAAAAATATTTTCTAATTTCACTTTAAAACCAATTCAAAATATAATCTAATCATATAAATAAATTATATTAAAAAGAGGTTTTGAATTAAAATACAACATTTTACACTATTCATTAAAAAAAATGAACATTATCGGAAAGATACCAAAAATTTACACAAGGTAAATTTTGATGTCCCGATTCTTAAGAAGAGTTTTATTTGGTCCAATAGAATGTATAAGAGTGAACAAAACTATATTTAATGATGGTTCTCCATCAAAAGGCGATAAGTGAACCTTTAGTGAAAACTAGGGCTTATATGCCTAAAATTGAATTCTTTCCGTATTTTAAGCCTCTATCCTTTATTGGATAAATGTAAAAACATTTAAAAACATATATAATCATATTTTAGTTATTTCTATCCATTCCCTCCATTACAACGGCTACATGTTAACTACCATTTAAAATAATATTATTTTATTATTAGAGTGCAACGTAAGATTCCCAAGAAACTCGTTGTTGTGTGTTGGGTACGTCATCGAGCATAGCGTCCCCTTTAAAGTCATTTAAATATTTTATTCACAAATATGGATAAATATGAAATGTCATATTATTTATTTACCTGGGGTGTTACACTTTTGATTAGGGGTCTATGGGAATAGTTTTTTATTGATTGGGAAAGCCTTTAAGACATTAGTGATATTGCTTTGGACATCAGGTTTCAGTTAGCACAAGTTGCCAATAACTTATTTGGTTATGAAATCTGAGGGTTCACTTTGGGATATTTTACAAGAGGTGATGTCATGAGGAATGAGCTAATGATCCTCTCCACTACAAAATTATAGAGTTGGATAAGGCCGATGAAATTTTCCTAGTGAATTTTGAGCTTAAATGAATTGTGTTTTTTCTTTATGCATGTGTTGCTTATTATTTATTTTTAGTATACACTTGCTTAATTTGAAATATATGGTATGGTCGTGTGGTTGGTACTCTAATGATACATTTTCTCACACCCTACAGAGGCCCTTTGAGATTCACATAGACTTTATTCTTTTGTGTTCAGGTATTGGTTCATCCTCATAAGCTAGATATTAGTGGATGTTATCTTGTGATGAAAGGAAGGAGACCCCTAGTTCATTCCTCATATTCTGTTTACTTTTTGATTTTTTTTATTTCTATTTTAGCATGATATTATATATGTATATACTATGAGTCAACTTTTGGTGATTCATTTATTTATTATTGTACCGTATGACCAGTGTTGGAAGCATTTTCTATTTTAGTTCCTACAAATGTAATATTGATGTGTTTATTTTTTTACTATTGATTTGTTGTCTATTACCCTATTATATGATAATTATTATTCTTTCAAATTTGGTAGGATATTGTTTTATGTATTTCTTTCTTTCGGTTCACTACATGTTATATATACAAACATAGACCATTATACATCATCACTTGAGGCTATAGTCTCCCCACTACTAATCTTTCAGACCCTCGCAACTAGTCTAAATTATTTGGGGTATGAGGAGGGGTGCCTAACACAATGTATTCACCTAGACCAGAGCACTACATGAGTTGGAATCTGGGTGGTGGTTCTATGAATATCATGAATACTTGAATTTTTAGTGTACTTTATATTTAAATTTGAATTATTTGATATATGAAAATTTTAGTTGATAAATATAAAATGGTAAATGTTTTTTACAATCTTACATTCTTTTTTGATTGTTACATTTCTCTTGAAATATTAAATTACTTGAAATCATTTTTCATTAAAGAATACATTTCCCTTAAATATTCATATTTTTTATGATGGGTATGATAATTTCCTAAACATTATAACAGAGATACACATGGTGTTTACATTCAATATTATTTGATTAGCAGGAAAATATAGATATATCCATATCCATTAATGAATATATATTTGGTTATAAGACTTATTGAATTATAATTTTAAATTATTATTCTATATATGAGTAATGATTTGGAAATTCATTGACGGGTGGTGGGGAATTTTTATATCCCCTCAATGCATCGATACGTATCATGAGTAAAATCAATTAGCCAAGTTAAATGGGTTACTAACTGTAGTTTTAAATCATCTTGTGATAGGTTTTGTTGGTAGATGTATCTGATGGGGGTTTTCCCATTAGTTTTAAACTCTCTGGAGGATAGAACTTGAAAGTATTGGTTTCCATGTGACTTATAAATGATGTTCAATAATTATTAATTATCCATCATTGAGAGTTTTATTATTATTATCGATGATATTTACTCCATGATATTATCTCTAGATGACATTCACTATTATTTTATTGATTAAATGGAATTTATCTTGTGTTATATATCATGTTATAATAATTAATCATTATCTAGTTTTTATTTTCATTTTTTTATTAAATGGTATGTTTTTTCAGTTACATACCATTCCATATTGATTAGTCTTTATTGATCCATGATAAATTCCATTTTACTTAACCCTTACTTCTCATTTAATCTCACCAATATTTTTTTTACTTCCCTCAGGATATAAAGAAGATACATATGATAGATTTCTCTTTGATGCAGTTCAATAATTTTTTTATGTATTATGTTTTATTTTTTTATCACAATATAAATTGAGTTCCATGTATATATTTGGTTCTCCAAAACTACTAACTTGACTAGTTCATCAGGATTTTATTTGTTATATATATTTTAATTTATTAATGTAGACACAGTCTCTATGATACTAGGGTTGGGTTTATTACATTTCCATTGTAAAATTAAAAATTAATACAATGCATTTTTTGATAAGAAACAAAAACATATCTATGAAACCTTCATATCAAAACCATTATTTATCTCTAAAATTTGCAATGTTTCACTCTATTATGATCTATCAAAATATTACATGCAATGTAAATTTCAAATAAATCGGTTGAATGCATGAGAGTGGAATTAAGAGATTGAATATCTCTTGTTATGAAATTATTCTTCCATGAATGATAATCATTCAAGGTATGGTAAACTGGTTTTGATATATTTTTACTAAAATATATCGATAAGAATGAATTATAGGAAATATATATGAATAATATTTATATTAATTATTCTTTTACTAATCGATTTTTGTAATATTGAGTTTATCTAGTTCAAGAATACTTAAGCAAGGCTTCTAGAAAAGATACAAATTTTTGTGGTTGTGATGAACTAGAAGTTCAATAAGTTAAAATCATTAAGGATATAGTGCCTTCGAGAAAGACACAGAAAGCACCATCTAATGATGATAAGATGCTATGTGGGTAGAGCTATCATTTTATTGTTATAGAAATAGAATTTGTATGTATCCTTTAAAAGGGGTGTCATTGAGGCTGCATGCGGATTATGAAATTTTAAGGAAATGTTTTGATCTTTTGAAAAAAAAATATTTTTCAAAATCAAAATTTGAATCCCCTTAAGAATAAAATCAAAATGTGTAGAATAATTTAATATCAAGAAGATAAGTTTCTTCATTCGAATTGTACATAGTTGACCATGTATGGGAGATCAAATTAGAAGTTGTTTCTAAATTAGATCATGATGAATTGTAAGAGTATATAGTTAGACAATATTATTATTCATAAAGGGAAAAAACTTGTGGATATATTCAAGAATAATAGATTGGTTTTTTGGTGATTTAGTTACAATAAGTGAAAGATTCCAATGTTATGATTTTTAATATTCACCTCTTAGACAATCAAAAAAGAAAAATACTTTTTCTCATCCAATACAATATTCAATCGAGAAGCATAACCAAAATATCTTGGTAATAATGTATATTTAAAAAAGCATCCTGTTTTCTATCATATATATTATAAATTTACTATTTTTATTTATTATATATATACACACTATTTTTTTCTATATAATAATTATTTCATAGCTAAATATAATGTTAAATATGATTTAAATATATTAAATATGTATTAATTAGTTTCATACATTCATTTTGATATCAAAAAGGGTATAAATAATGATTAAAATAGTCTTTTGTAAAATTATATTTAGGTAAAAAAATAGATAAACAAATAAAATTATTTATATTTTTTTAGATAAGTCTTTTTATTTTAAATCAGGTATTTTTTTATAAAAAATTCATATCGGTTTATTTCTACGTAGCTTTTTTATCATTTAAAAGGGGAATATTGTTGGTCATATGTTGATCCAATAATATTATATCAATTCTCGTTTATTTTTATTCTCACAAAACACCATCATATGTTTTTATAATGAAGGTACTTTATGTGAATTTATGGATAATATTTACTAAAAAATGCCTTTATTGAGGATTTTGGATGTTTTTAATTACATTATTGGTAAATATTAATTTTTATTATGTATTATGGGAATATAGATGTTTTCTAAATTCAATATTCAAAACCCTATTCCTGAAGTGAATATTAGGATCAGAAACCTTACTTATATAAGGATTGATACTTTTGGAACCTCATATTTAATGTAAATATTATGATTGGGAACCACACTTCTATCAGATAAACTATATTTGGGTGACTAACCTATGGTTTATCAACCATACCGTTAGATTGAATAATAAAATTTCAACCATAATTTTCATGATTATCGCTATGCACTAGCACCCTTTAATTGAACCCGAAATCAAAAATATTTGAAATATGGATTATTTCATCAATTTATTTAATTGCTTCACCAGTGCAAATATCATACTAAAATATTTTTATAGGACAATTACAAGTCCCATAATCATCATATTAAGTAATTAATATTTATAATGGATCTTTGGATTTTCCCTATCCAGCTTTAAATTCAAATGATCTCATTTTATCAAAAGTGTTTGGTTGATTTTTTTTGCTACTATAAATCACACTTCTTGTTAAATAAATATAGTTGCTTATTATATAAAAACAAGGTTGTAATATGACTCAATTTGTCTAAAAATAGTTACTTTAGATACATATAATTGTGGTTTTTTTTCTAAGTTTCGTGCTATTGCTGGTGTTGTATCCATTGGAATTTTTTTAGATTATCAAAATGACTATTGGAGCTACACTTGAATGAAATATAGGCTTATCATATACTAAATGTTTTCATTAATTGGGTTTAATGAAAAAATTATCCTACTCAAAATTGAATTTTTATATTGATGTTATGATTTATTAAAGATATTCTAAATCTTTCAGTTTTAAATGAAACTATAATTTGAACATGTTTTAAAAATCTACATCTCTTTATTTTAAAGGAGTATAAGCTTATTCTACTTAGTCAAGATGGAGTTTCATCATCATGTTTAAAGATTTGGTTTTTACTGGTCCTTGTTAAATAACTGGTAGGACCTATTAGAGCCTTGTTGTATGGTTTCAACTTCACTTAGTCAGTTTTCATGGTCTTAAAAAAATAGACATGCTAGTGAAAATTACCATTACTTTGGAGAGGGTAATGATAGAGTGGAATTGGGGATTTATGTGCCCCAAATAGTTATATATCAACATTTATTCTTCATTTCCTTACATTTTACACCTTGATTAATCTTTCATTATAGTCAAGTAATGAATTAAATTAATTTATGATGGAGGATTCAAAATTTTTATGGTTTGTTAGTGGATGTAATTCACTCCTCTATTTCATCATCTTTACTGTCATTTAAACACAATAATAGTAAGAAGCATGTTTTTGTTTAAATAGTGTAAATAAAACTTCACTTTAATTTTGTATCCTGGTTATCTTATATTTCACGATAGTCAATGCTTTATTTAATGTTCAACCTCTTTGGGGGTTTTCATTAAATAGTTACAAAGGATGTAAGTCGTTTTTATGACTTGAATCACATCAATATGTCATAATCACTCTTTTTTTACTATAGTATTTAGCAATTGGTCTATTATAAAATATTATTATTTTATGTTTTATTTTTAAATTCATTTCTAGAGAAATTATATCTATTTATCAATATATTTCTTGGATTAATATTTATCAAAAATAAAAGTGTATAATTTGTAACAATAAATCCCTTTCTTACGAAGGTATCTTATATTACATATCTATATTTTCATTACATCCATTGATCTCATCTCTTTATTGAATGATAATATTGACTATTTAATAAGATATTCAAAAAAATTATTTCTTTCAAAAGTAATATTTTATATCCTTTTAATGAGGTGGGTTATTAATAAGGTTATTTCAAAGTGTTAATATGGTTTTCTGAACTGTCCAACATAAAATTTATTATATTCCTCACAATGTTTTCATTTTATGTCCCTTAAGTAATTATATATTAATAATTATTAATTTTAAAAATTACATGTTATGAATGTATTTTCACATTCCATTTTTAAAAAATTTATTTATTTTTTAATTTATCATTAATAAATATTATTTTTAATATTAAAAGAATTTCCATTATCTCTATTCCCTTTTTTTTAAATTTTATAATGATTTTATTAATAAAAAAATATTTCGATGTACGTTGGCATAAACTTTTTAAAACCATTATTTCATTCCATGATATTTTATTTGAAAATAAATATGATAAGGTTTTCAAAACAATTCTCCTCCCCTTGATCTAGGAATTATGGTTTACATAATGGGAATTGTTACTAAAAATACATTCTTTGAGTAATATAAATTCTTATTTAGACTTTTTTATTCATTGAATTTCTATATTAAATGATATTATTTTTTTTTGGGAAAATACTTTTGAAAAAATCATATTTCTTGGAATTTTTATCTTTAAATTTTCTTAGGATATTGTACTCTTTATAAAAAGATACTTGTAACCCTGAATTTTTCAATGATTAATACAATTATTTCTTCAAAAATCCCTTTTCATGATTTGATTTTCATTATCTTCAGGATTGTCAAACACCCTTGGAGATTTCCTTCATGTTTTAACCTATTGTGTTATTTCATTATGTGACTATTGTTGTTGGTCATGTTTACTGTATCAATCCATTTTAGTCATGATGTTATTTTGATGTTTAATGAAATCCACTTTACTTCTATGGGGTATTTATAAAATGTTTTTTATTTCCATTTGTATTTTTTTGAGTACCATAATATTTCCATGGTTTCCTTAAGAAAATTTAATGATTTTTGTTTTGGTGTTATATGAATCCAATTTTATTTCCAGGGGTTATTTATATTATTATTTCAGATTTTTATGAAGCTATTTATTATATATAGGATATTTTATAATGTGATGGTTGATTTTATGTGTAAAAAAATATTCTGATACTCAGATGGGTGGGACCAAATTTTTCCTCTAAATAATTGTGTAAATGATTTTATCTCATCATATAGAAATGTATGAGAAATGGTTAGAAATATGTTAGGTACAAAAAGGGTGATTATGATTACGTTATACACTACTCACAACATTCCAAGTGAAGAGGTTAAAATGACGCTAGGCTTAGAATGGGTGAGTATGAAGGTAGTAAGCTCCAATCATAGTACTATGTTTTAATAGGTATATGGGTTTTCAAGTTCAAAATAATAAAGAATCCTCTATTTAATATTTTTAAAACTTATAATTTTATTATTAGGTTATGTCATGTTTCAATTATTATTCCATATTTTTTATGTACTACACACTTTTCTATTGTTCACACATGTTCAATGATTATTTATATATGTATTTATACAAGGTTATTTCAATTAGGGTTCCATAATGATCTTTTTATGAAATTATATTTCCTTTTTGAGTTTTATTATTATTATTAATATTATGACTTTTAATAATTTTATTTATAACATTTTCATATTTTTAGTCCTTTTAATGATCAAATACATTATGATATGTATTTTCCCTTATGGAGTGTTTGATCTGTCGCCTTAACTATATTTACATACCCAATTCATAAATATGATTATATAATGGGATATTTCTTGAAAGGGTCTAATAGAGAACATATATGAATAAATTATTGTATGTGTAGTTTGTTAAGATATTTATATAGTTAATCTCCCATTAAAAAACATTTTCGTCTTTGGAGTATGAAACTAATTTTCAGATATATTATTTAAATCATGAAATTATTTTATGATTTTATAATTGTTGATTTTGTGCTCTATTATGTTTTATTAGATCATGAATTTTATATTTTGGATATTAGATTAGATATTTTTGAGATTTTTTACTTTTTTGGATAGTGTTAGGGAACCTTAGTAAAAACTAACACGTTTGTTCTATATATAGGATTATATCTTGAAATATTAGCCTCATATTGATTAAGTAGTTTTCCAAAAAATATATATATTTTTAAGGATTTCTCCATGTGGATATATCTGTAGACAATATTCACCATGGGGTAATCACCCTAAAAAGGTTTGGTTAAAAATTGACTAGATCATCACTATGATGCACGATGAGTGGGTGTAAGAAAACACACTGATCTATATACTAAAATGAGATATATTTTAATTGATCTATGATCGTTATGAAATACTGCGAAGGATTTATTTCCATATTTCATTGAGGAATTAGGATTAGAAGAATATGATATCCCAACGTAATGTATCTTATATTGAATGAAGAAAGGTATATGATTAACTAAGTAAATTTTTGTTGAAATGAAAGTATCATAGGATGAAATATTTGTGTCATTAGATAATAAATATATGGATTGATCATTCCCAATAATATACTCTAATATAGATAGAAATTATAATTTCCTTTTTGGTTGTTCTATTTGGTGACAAAGAGGATCCATGAAATGAACCTATGAAAGGTATGTCCTTATGAACTCTTAGGAAGCATATTTGGGTAAAATAGTTCTACATTATTATCTAGGATATTGAGGTATATATCTCAATAGAATATATATATTTAGTATCTTATAGACCCCTTAATTTATTACATTATTAATTTCAAATAAACAATGAATGAATAATTTATTTGAGGGTGTAGAGTGTAATGAATTGAAGTTTTGAATACTTCAATGTAAATAATATGATCTATAACATTGGTTACACACTACATACAATGTATAAAAACAAAAACCTAATAAGAAAATATTAATAATAGACTTATAATAAATACTATTATGGAATACCATTAATAGTTTATACCTTTAGATCGTAAAAAATTAATATGAGTTGATATTGAAAATGATTTTTTCAATATAATTCATATTCATTATATGATATATTTTATATTAATAAAAATAAAGAATATACTAATTAAATTTGAAAAAATTTATTTTATTTTGTATTTTAGACAAAAGAACAAATTATGTTATAATATATTTTTGAGATTTTTATAAAATAATTAATTTTCGGCTGAATAGTGAAAATATAAGTTTTCTTAATCTCTTCACTATTATAGATTTTTTTACGAATAGATTTAATTTCTTTGAAAAAAATTCCTATTAAAATATATACTATAAATTTTGATAAAAATATTTCAAATAATATGTTCTATTTGTAAACCTATGGTTAGCCTTATAAGATTTATATTGCGTTTTAATGAAGAATGTTTTTTTATTTATTAATTTAATTAATTATAACATGATGATTTTTCAAAAAAAATTAATTTATTTTTATATAAATAATATTTAAATAATAATTATATTTATATTTAAATTATTTCAATGAATTGTTTTATACTTTTATATTAATCATAAATATATATTTTTTAACAATAATATATTTCAAAAAAGCTTTTTTACTTGATAAATTCTCTAATATTAATAATAAATTCCTTAAATATAGAAATTTAACCAGTTAAAATCATTATTATATTTGATATAATAATTTTAAAACTATTTAATATGAAAAATTTCAATTTTATGTATTAAATTTTGATTTTCTTAGATCATTGATAATTACAACAATACTTGTGAAACAATTATTTTTAAATTATACTTTTTAAAAAAAATATATTTCATATTGAATCAAATATACTTAGATATTGTAATTAATAAATCCATTATGATATATAAGCACATAAAATAATATAACAATGCTCATTTTATTTTTATTCAATAATAAATAAGGTTAAGAAATCAAAATGTTTAAAATGACATTCATCATTAAAAACTATTTTTCTAAAAATTATTATTTTTAATTTAAAAGTAAATTATATATTATTTATATATTTATTTGGGTTAAATAGTGGTAATGTTTTTTTCATAACACTCAATTTGTTTTATATTGGTCATGTTATCTGTTTAATGAAACATAACATGTTGGGAAAAAATACCTCAGGGTGTCATTGTAAAACATTTGGGTTAGTTGTGTTTTTTAACAAATAAGGTCTTCAAGGTGAGTTGTCATGTTCCAGAGATATTTTTGAAAAACCTTGGCTACAAAGAAAAATGACTAAGGAAAGGAATATCTGGAGGTGGTACAAAAAGAATAGATATATGGTGACGTTGTTTTCCAGTGTTTTCCAAATTTTTGCGGTCCAAAATTTGGATTTTGGCTAGAATCAAGAAAAGTTGATTTCCATGAAGATCTCATAAAAATTTGGAAAAGGTTTGAATTTCACAAAGATGGGATTCATGTAGTAGATTTCACAAAGAATCAAAAAAATGATGGTGAGCTATGTGATTATGACAAACTTCACGAATAGAAGAGGTGAAGAGCATTGTGAGTGATCATCACATCACCACAATGTTTTTGACAGAAGGATCTACAATTACAATGAGATTTTCGAACTCGTAAATTTTATATGGAGCTTTGGGAACCAGATATAATTCCAGAATAAATTTGGATGCTTTTTGAAATGGGTTGACATGGCTCTTACATGGCGGAGAAGGTTTTAGAGTCAGTGGAAACACCTATAAACAAGGCTTGACCACCATGAGAAAAGTAGAGAGATTTCATAAAAAAATTAAGAATCTCGATTCGCGAAGATGGTTCATGAAGTTGGGTTGCGATGTTTCTTCATGATATCTACGTTTAGCTTCACGAAAACAAAGATAATCCACAAATGATTCTTGAGCTATGCGAATGGAAGTAGCTTCGCAGTGGTTAAGGTGATCTCTAAAAAGGAGGTGAACTTCACGAAGGATAATTTGAGCTTTTCAAAAGGTAGGAACTGCATGAAGGCTTTCCTGAGCATTGAGAAATAGGGTTCTTCAAGAAGTAGTGAGATTTGAGAAATAAAGAGCGTCACAAAGCAGTGTGATTTGCGAAAGTGTTTTAAAAGGAATTTCCAAGTGTTCAATGGAAAAGTGGAATTCATTAGTGGATGAATGTGGGATATCAATAGAGAGTCTAAATAAATTAAAGGATACATTCATTAGAGATAATTAAATGACCTACAAGCCCTTATAATATGATTGGATCTTCTAAATAAGTAGTTATAACACATCAGTTGAGAGAGTAGTGTTATTTCAAATTGTGATTGGTTATAAACTAGGAGAGACAGTGAGTCCATTCCAAACTTTTTAAATAGAAGGTCCATTTTAGTGGATTTCTTACATCGGAAAATTGGCATTGTATTCTAATTGGACGTCTTCCAAAGAGTATGAAACAAGTAAAAAATTATGTGTCTCGTGCATGCTTTAATTTCTATTAATTCTTTTCTATGGGAATGAGGGAGAAGAGATTATTATTTAACAATGAAGCAATATCAAAAGGCCCAGTTGTTTTAATCTATCATACATTGTTTCACCCCCCTTTAGGGTATTTAACCTGTGGACCTATCAATTGGTATCAGAGGGAAAGGTTAATATTAGTGATTCTCTTTCAATGGAGGTCATTAATCACAATGGGATTCCAATCTTCGATAGGAATGATTTTGAGGTATGGAAGTATTAGATGAAAAAAACATCCAATCTTCGGGAATGGATTTGTTTACAATAGTGATGCAAGGTATTGCATATGATATAAAAAGTGGTTCTTTATCAGAAGCAGAAAAAGGGAATTCAAACCCGACACTATAGGAATCAATGATTTAGGGGTGGCAGTCCAAGAAATCTATGAAAAGGTGGTATCATAAAAAATATCACATGATATGTGGGATAAGATATTGAATATATATTAAGGTGACTCAAATATCAGAGAGGAAAAGTTCCAGGTTTTGCAGAATAAGTACGAATATCTGAGAATGAACCCAAATGAGACTGTTGATGCATTATTTGATAGGGTAAATGTTATAGTGGAATACATGAATGGTCTTCAAGTAGTCACTGAATACATAAGGATTTTGAATCGTGTCTTGAGGAAACTTCCAACATGTTTTAATCCGAACGTTTGAGTGTTTGAAGATAAGGATCCAAAAGAGATCACACTGGATAACTTGCATAGTACCCTTATAGCATATGAAATGATAAATGATGATAATGAGGCTGTGTAATAGGGGAAATCTAAGGAGGGATCATTCAAGTCCATGAAGAATATCCTATTAAATATTTGTAGGAAGAAGATGGGATATACGAGGTTATTTCATTACTTTCTTCAAATCTACAAATAAGAAAAGGAAAGTTCACGAGAAAAATTCAACTAGCAGGTTTTCGATGTGGAAAGGTTAGTCATATTGTGGAAAGGTGCCCAAAAAATATCCAAGAAGAAGATGAGTATGAAGTTGAATTCTCTATTAAGAAGTCTCCAACCAATGTGAAAGGAAAGAAATAGTTCAAGAGAAACTTCTTTATGAAAAGCACTCTTCTTTCATAAGAATGTGATATTCAAATGAATCTTAGTTTGTAATGGTTGAAGTGATAGAGAACTGCAAAGGATGGGGAGAAAATTCTATGGTGGCAATTGTTGATAGTACTCAAAAAAGGGAAGAAACTAAATATGATGAAGAATAAGTTGATGGAAGAGTTCACATGAAGGCTAATTTTGAAGCATATCCGGAAGAGATATATGTTTGGAGAGCCAAAAAAATAAATCCAACAATGAGGTTTATAATACCAAAATATATATGCAGTAGAAAGAATAAGAGAAGTCTAAGATAGTGAAAGAAATTTTAAAACATAATACTTCAATTCCTACGATCCCAGAAAATGTTAATGAGCATAAACACAATGTTGAAGAACTTTAAGGGAGATCGCTCATTTGAATAAAAAAGTAAAATATCAAATCAAAATCATTGAATAACATAAAGAAGAATTTGTCAGTCTGCGACATGAAGTAAATGATCATGAAAAAATATTGACTCCAAATATAACATCATCAAAGCAGATTACATAGAAGATGGGAATATCGGATGTGGAGCATAGAGGATAAAAAAAGTCGATCCAAATGAAAAGGCTAGTATGGGAATTTACTAAAAGAATATATCAGTTAAGGTTAAAGTAAGACAAGAAGAACCTACTCTAAGACTGAAGATTGATTTCAGAAACTGACAAAAATGTGTGTTCTATAGCTAAGTGATAAAGAAGGGAACAAGAACATAAATGATGGACAAACAGAGAATGGTACTCTATTATATATTTTGAGGGACAATGTTTTTGGTGGGGATGAATTGAGAAAATGTCTAGATATTATACATTAACCATGTAGAGGAATTTTCCAAATAAGAACTCAAGTGGTCACAAGTAACAAATCAGAGAATCAATAAGTGATCTAAAAAGGAAAAATCAACATCCAAATCTTAATGATGAAGCTAGTCCGTTAAACTCTGAGGAAGAACTTGATTTCAAATATATTCCATGTATGAAGTCAAAAATAAAGATCAAGAATAAGATATTTAAGAAGGGAGTGGTTTTAGATATTTCCCATAAAGCGTCAGATCGCTTTGGTATATGGTTCCTTGATAGTGGTTTCTCATCCAGTATGATAGGCAATAAGGATCTCGTTACTGGAATAAATTATGAAAAAGAAGGAGTTGTTAAATTTGGAAATGAAGAAGGCCTTAAGATAATTTTCTCATGAATGGCTAGGTTTGGGGGAAGAGAAATGAGACTGCTGATCTCTTGGTTGTAGAATCTCTCTATCACAACAAGCATAATGTCAGTCAACTATGTGACTCAGGTAATTTTATAAGATTTACCAATAATATTAGTATCATCAAAGTAAGAGATGGTGCAGTTTTTCTATAGAGAAAAAGAATAAAGGTAAATCTATACCTTGTAAGTGGGGAAGAATATAAGTGCTTTTAATACATTTAAGAAGACAATAAGTTGTGGCATAAATTACTTTGTTATATATGAAAATGATCCCTAGAAGATATGGTAATGTTTAATGCTGATATAAATCTTTGTAAACTATCACGTGATCATACTAATATGTGCGATGCATGTTAAAAAGTAAAAATCATATGAAAAATGTACAAGTAAAAGGAACAAAAGTCAACAAGAGTTCTTGAATTGGTGCATGCCGATGTATGTGGACCTTTCTCACTAAGATACATTGATGGAAAGAGGTGTTATGTTCTATTATTTGATTATTATAGAAGAATGGAATTGGTATTTTTCATTTCTCATAAGTATGATGTGTTCAATTTCATGAAATAGTATTGAAGGGAATATGAAAGGATTCTTGGACAAAATTTTTTGATGTTTCGTAAAAATAATGGTATAGAATTAAAAAATATTCAAGTGGATGACTATCTAAAGAAACATGGGATAATACATCAGGTTTCTTTAGTGATAACTCCTAAATAGAAGGGAGTATTTGATATGATATATTAGATCATCAATAACATGGCTAGAATGGTGCTTATTGAAAAAGACCTTCTAATTTTTTTGGAAGGAAGTAGTCTTTCCATCGGTCTACATCTCTAAGAGGGCTCTTTTGTGTCAAAATGAAGTAATGACTCATTATGAGATATGGTACAGAAGGAATCCAACATTAAAATACATTCTAATCATTTAAATTAAGAGCATTATTCTAAATAAATAAAAACATATATAATTTGAATCTCATGGAGATGAAGGAATATTATTTGGCTACTCAAGAAAAATAAAAGCCTATAAATAATTTAATAAGAGTCTGAGAAAAGTAGTTGAGAGAAATGATGCCATTATAATGGGAAATGAAGTGAATATTCAAAAATATAGTGAATAATTTTCTGATGAAAGTGATGAGGTGGAAAGAAACATAGGTGGAGAAGTAGTGGCAGATGATGATTCAGAAGATTAAACTGATGATGAGAATGATGAAGTAAAGTTTGTGTCTACAAAGAAGACAAATATTTGATCAAAAATTGAAATGAAGAATATCATTCTTGATCATACAGTTCTTGTTCAATCAAGAAGAATGAATTCATTATAGATGACATATTTTCTATCTCAGGTAGAGCCTAAATGTTTTGTAGATGCAGCTAGAGATAAAAACTGAATTCAGTCAATAAATGATGAGCTAGACTAGATTGAGAATAATCAGATGCAAGAGATTGTTTCAAGGCCTACAAATAAGTGTGTCATCATGACTAAATGGATATTTCATAACAAGATAAATGAATATGGTGTAGTGATTCAAAACAAATAACAAATTTTGTGAAAAGGTTACTTCTAGATATAGGGTATTGATGTTGATGAAACATTTTCCCATATTACAAGGATAGAGACAATCAAATTATTCATTTCCATTACAGTGAAATAGAAGGTCTATGTTTTCCTAATGGGTATCAAGAGTACAATTTTTAATGGGGTTCTAGAAGAAGAAGTGTATATTGAAAAGAGAGATGGTTTTATCATTAATGAATATGAGAACATATGTTTTCTTCTAAAGAAGGTGTTATATGGTATAAATCATGCACTAAGAGTGTAGAATTCCAGGCTTGATGAGTTTTTGAAGATTCTTAGTTTTCAGCATGGTGGAGTTCATTACAATTTATATGTGAATAATAGTAGTAATCAGAAGATGATGGTTCTGGTATATGTCAATGACATAATATTTGGTGGATCAGATGAAGCGCAATGCATACATTTTTTTGAATTCATGAGATATGAGTTTGAAATTTTAATGATGGGTGAGATGAAATTTTTTGTTGATTTATAGGTGACACAAGGAAGGAATGACACATTACTTTATCAATCTAAATATTCCTAGGAGGTTTTGCGATGATTTATAATGGAAAATTTAAAGGAGATTAAGACACTACCGGCTACTCATATGAAACTATCACATGATGATAATGGAAAGGCGGTTAATATCACAGAGTGTAGGAAAATAATTAGAAACCTTTTATACATGATAGTGATAAAGCCTGGTATTCTCTTTGACACATTCCTATCAGTGTTATATCAATTCAATACCAAGGAAATACACATGATTTTAGTGAACATAATATATTTATTAATTAAGGGAACTATGGATTTTTATTTTCTATATAATAATAGATCTATGTTAGAGCTTTTGGGATACACAGATGAAGATTGGGATGATTAGGAAGATGATAGGAAATCAACGTCAGGAGGTTCTTTCAATCTTGGTGGATTGTGTATTTCTTGGCTAAGAATGAAACATGATTGCATTTCATTGAGAACCATAAGAGCTGTGTATATTTCATGTAATCAAGCGTGCACATGTTTATTGTGAATGAAGAAACAACTAGATTATATGGGAGTTGATGTGAATAATTTGATCAAAATCCATTGTGATCATTAAAATGCTATCAGTCATAGAAAAAAATCCAGTCCCTCACTCAAAGAAAAGGAACATTGATATAAAATTTCATTTTATCAAGGAGAACATGGAGGATGAGCATGTAAAGTTAGAGTATGTGCCTATATAACTACACGTTGTATACATTATGACAATATCCTCACCTAAATAAGCATTTTAGAGGCGTCGACTGACATTAGGAGTCAAGCCGACTCCCCACAGTTGAAAAAGTGTGGATGTGGGGATAACCCTCAACCCCCTCTCCCAAAAGTATGATTTTCCTAGATGTATTTATTTATGTCCCTTCCTATGCTATAGAATGCAAATGAGTGACTTTTGTGTTCATTGAAAAAGGGGGAGAATGTATAGATATTTATCGGGGAGAAATGTAGGGAGAAAATGTGGTTTTCAAATATACGAGGAGAAGATGACAAGTGGAGTAGTGAAATAAGGGGAGTAGAAAGATAGAGTAATAATTATTTGTAATAATTCTAGAAGTGATAGTTCAACAGATTCATATCATGAAATATGAGGTTTGTGATGAAAGCATTTTTTTGGTTTCAAGAGTCAGTGTCATAAATGAAGTGATTCAGTGATAAACTTCTTATTATACACTTCTTTCTCATGATTTGAATTAATCATGTGGGCTTAGAGTATGTGTTGAGTAAATATCTAATTGCTATCTGAATCTCTAGAGGTTAATGGGCGATGAATATGGAAGGAGATTTTAAGTGGTATCAATTTATGAAAGAGTTGTAGGCGAGCCCCAAGGAGTAGTTTAAAGGGAAAAATCCATCTTGGTATCATTGTAGAAATTTTGGGTTTGTTGTGTTTGTTGAAAAAACAGGTTTCCAAGGTGAGTTTTTATGTTCTAGAGATATTGTTAAAAAGCCATGTTGAAAATGAACCATCACAAAGGAAATGAAGGTCTGGAGGTGGTACAAGAAGAACATATATATGGTGATGCTGTTTTCTAGTGTCTTCAAAATTAATAGTGTCCAAAAGTTTGAGTTTGGATAGCCTCATGAAATGTTGATTTCCTTGAATGTCTCATCAAAATATAGCTAAGAAATTAATTTCATATATATGGGATTCATTAATTGGATTTCATAAAGAATCATGGAAAGATTATGGTGGTGTCTATGATTATGACGAGCTTCACAAATGGAAGTGATGAAGAGAATTGCGAGTGTGCATCGCAGTGGTGAGAAGTTTTTTAAGGAAGGCTTTGTGATTACGACGAGCTTTGTGAAACTATAAAATTATCATAGAGCTTCACAAACTAGATATAATATCGGAAAAAATTTGCAATCCTTGAGAAATGTGTTGGCGTGGTGCTGACATGGTGCGAAAGGTTCTAGAGTAAGTGAAAAAACCTATAAATAGGATTAGACCCACTTTAGATTAGTAGAATGTTTTCCTAAAAACATTAAGTCTCTCGATTCATGAAGAAGGTTTGTGGTGGTTAGTTTTGATTTTGCTTCGTGGTGGCTAAGTTTAGCTTTGCAAAAGTAAATAGAGTTTACAAGGGCTTGTTGAGCTCTATAAATGGGAGGATCTTCATGGTGGCCATGTTGAGCTCTGAAAAAAATGTGAGATTTGTGATGGCTAAGTTTATATATATGAAAGGAATTCACTTTGTGAATGATTTTTTGAGATTTTCAAAATATGGTGCTTCATAAAGCGGTGAGCCTTACGAAATAAGGAGCTTCAGAAAGTAGTGTGCTTTTCGAAAGTGTTTTAAAAGTTATTTCCTATTGTTTAGTGGAAAAGTGGTATTCATTAGTAGATGAAAGTGGGATGACAATAGAGAATCTACATACAGTAGAGGATGATTTCATTAAAGATAATAAAATGTCCTACAAGTCTATAAAATGTGATTGGTTATTCTGAATAAGCAGTGGGGGAACTTTATTTGAGATATTAGTGAGCTCAAAAATTGTGATTGGTTATAAACCAAGAGGGATAGTGATTCAATTTCAAACATTTTAAATAGTAGTACACTTTCAGTGGATTTGGTACGTCTGCACACTGTCATTGTATGCTACTTGGACGTAGCCTAGTGAGTGTGAACAAAGATAAAATTATCATGTCTCTTGCATACATTAATTTATATTCATTCTTTTATATGGGAATGAGGGATAAAGGAGTTTTTTTCAACAAAAAATGTTCATAAGCTGATACTGTTTTAATCCCTCATACCTGGATTCACCCCCCTTAGAGTATTTTACCAATATGGCCTAATAATTGCTATCAGATGGAAATGTTAATATCAGAGTTTATCTATCAATGGAGGTCATCAATTATAAAGGTATTCCGATATTTGATGTAAATAATTTTCAACTATGGAAGAATCAGATACAACAATACTTGTAATCTATGGATATGAATGTGTTTACAACAGTGATGCAAGGTACCTCAACTGATATCAATAGTGTTACTTTATTATAAGATGAAATAAGCGAATTGGATGCTGACACAATGAGAATCAATGATTTAGGGGGAGACATATCCAATGCAATATTTACGAAAGTCATGTTATAAAAAACATCACATTCTATGTGGGTGAAATTATTGAATATATATGATGGTGATTCAAAGGTATGATATGAAAATTTGAAGTTTATGTAGACCATGTACGATGATCTAATAATGAACCCAAATGATTTGGTTGATACACCATTTTATAGGGTGAAAGTTTTAGTGCAAGATATGCATGGTCTTTGGGAAGTCCTTGAATAAATAAAGATTGTTAAGAATATCTTGAGGAAACTTCCACCGTAGTTTAATATGTAATTTTTAGTATTTGGAGTTAAGGTTCCGAAAGATACCACACTAAATAACTTGAACAATACCCTTGTGGAATAATAAATGTGAAATAATGATAATGATGTTGTGGAAAAGGGAAAATCTATAGGGGTATCATTCAAGGTCAGGAAGAAGCTAGAAATTGATGATTAAGAGGAAGAAGAAGAGATAGATGAGGTGATGTCAATCCTTTCTTGAACTCTACCTAGAGGAAGAGGAAAGATCAAAGGAAAAATTCCACTGGAATGTTTTCAATGTAGAATGGTTGGACATATTATAGAATGGTGCCCCAAAAAGAACCAAGAAGAATTTGAGGATGAAGTTGAAATCCCCATTAATAATTCTTCAGCTCATATAAAAGTAATGAAGAAGTTCAAGAGAAAAATCATTAAAAAAAATAATCTTATTTCCCAAGAATGTGATAGTTTAGATGAATCTGAGGTTGAAGAGGTCGAAGAGATAGTGAAATACAAAGATCGTGGAGAAAATGCTATGGTGGTAGTCGTCTGTGGTACCCAAAAAAGAAAGAAAGTGAAAATGATGAAAAAGAAGTTGATGGAAGAGTTGACTTGATGGCTGAATTATATGTGTCTCTTGAAGAGATATATGTTTGGAGAGCCAAACAATGAAATCCAAAAATGTAGTTTGTGATGCCAAACACTATAAGCAGCAACTAGAAGAAGAGATGTCTGAGATGGTGAAAGAAATTGAAAAACATAAATCTTCAACACCAGATATCCCAAAAATGTTGATGAGTATAAACTCAAAATTGATGAACAAAAAAGGGAGATCAATTGTTTTAAAAACAATGTGAATTATCAAATCAAATAAAATGATGAACTTGAAGAAGAAGTTGTCATCCTGCAATAAAAATATAAGGATCCAGAAAAACTTTTGGATCTTGATATAACATTGTAAATATAGATCACTCAGAATATGTGAATGTTGGAAGTGGAGCATAGAGGTCCAAAATAATATAATAAAAAGTAAAATCTAAATGATAAGGCTGGTATGGGGCTTGACTTAATATTAAAAAGAAGTCATGGTTAATGTCATACCATAAGAACCGTCTCTAAGACTGATGATTTATTTGTGTACGAAGAAAAATCATAGGATTCATATAACCCATGGGAATACTAGTAGTGAGGATTTGACACATATAAATGCACCATACATCTAGTTTTATTACTATGGAAAGATATGACACTCACAAAATGTGTGTTCCATAGCTAAGAGATAATGAAGGGAAACAAGAATCATAATGACATCCAAATATATAATGGTAATCTATAATATCTTTTGAGGGACATTGATTTTTTTTGTGGTGGATTTGGGATCATGTAGATATTGTACATCAACCATGTAGAGGAATATACCAAAGAAGAACCCAAGTGGTTTCATGTAACAAAATAAAGAATCATCATGGTAGATGAAAAATAAAAATCGATTTTTTGTACTCTATAAGATGATGATGGTCCATCATACTTCGAGGAAGCTCAATATTTCCAATCTATTCCAAGTATGAAGTCAAAAGCAAAGATAAATTATAAGATAGCTGATAAGGTAGTAGTTGGAGAAATTTCACTTAATGCATTAGATCGTTCTTGTATATGCATCATTGGCATTGGTTTCATATCCCATATGATAGAAAATAAGTATATTGTTACAGGAATAAAATATTAAAAAGAAGGATTTTTCAAATTTGGAAATTATGAAGGCCTGATGATAATTATCTAAGGAAAGCCTAGGTTTGGGAGAAAGGAAATGTGATGTGCTGTATTCCTGGTAGTCGAAGGTCTCAGTCACAACTTTCTTTGTGTTAGTCAACTATGTGACTCATGGAATTTTATATGATTTACCTAGAATATATGTATCATAAAAGTAAGTTACAATGCCATTGTTATAAGGGTAAAAATAAAAAAGGTAAATCTATACCTTGTTGGTCGAGAAGAATATATTTACTTTTTATCCAGAGAGGAAGAAAACAAGTTCTTGCATAAACAACTTGGCCATCGATGCCAAATATCCCTATATGATATATTAAAGTGTGATGTACCTAGGGATCACATTACGTTATCACATGATCGTACTCATACTTGTGATGAGTTTAAACAAGTGAAAATCATAAGAAATACATACATGGTAAGGGAATATAAGTAAATAAGAGTGCACGAATTGGGGAATGTAGATGTATGTGGACTTATCTCACCAAGATCCATTGATTACATGAGGTATTATGTTCTATTCATTGATTATTTTAGCAGAATGGCATGGATATTTTTCATTTCCTATAAGTTAGATGTGTTTCATTTCATAAAATTATTTTTAAGGGAATCTGAAAGGATGCTTGGACAAAAAGTTACGATGTTTCATATTAAGAATGGTACGATATTCACAAATATTCAAGTGGAGGACTATCTTGACAAACTAAGATAATACATCATGTTTCTTCATTGAGAACTCCTCAATTGAATGGAGTGTTTGATAGGAGAAATTAGATCATCAATAACATGATGAGAATAGTGCTTATTGAAAAAGTCAGACCATAAAGTTTTTGGAAGGATTTAGTCACGACATCAGTCTACATCTCTAATAGGGTTCTATTTTGTTCTAAGGAATGAAGGACTCTGTATAAGATGTGGTTCAGAAATAATCCAACATTAAAATACTTTTTAATGTTTGGATGTATGTGCTTTATTCCCAACAAAGAATAGAATAGGAAAATTGAATCGGGTGGAGATGAGGGGATATTCCATGGCTACTCAGTAAAAATAAAATCATATAAATGCTTTAATAAGAGGATGGGAAAAGTATTTAAGGGAAATAATATCGCTCTAGAGGAAAGTTAAGAGAATATTATACAATATAATTAAAAGTTTCATGATGAAATTATTTTAAAGGAAAGAAACACATGTGAAGAATAAGTGGAAGATGTTGATTCAGAAGAAGAAACTGATGATTAGAAGGAGGAAGTCAAGTCTGTGTCCTTGAAGAAGCTAATAACTCGAGCTGGAATTGATAGGAAAAATATCATCCATGATCAGATAGTGATAATTCAAACATGCATAATAAATTCATTACAACATACATCTTTTATATATTAGTTAGATCCTAAATGTTTTACTGATGCAACAATAGATAAAAATGGGGTTCAGGAAATGAATTATGAGTTAGAACAAATTGAAAAAAAAAATCAAACATGAAAGATTGCATTGAGGCCAACAGATAATAATGACCTCAAGACTAAATGGTTCTTTCATAACAATATGAATTAAGATGGTGAAGTGACTCGAAAAAAAATCATGACTAGTGTGAAAAGGTTACGCCTAAACAGAGGGAATCTATGTCAATGAAACATTTGGACCTATTTCAATGTTGGAGACAATTAGATTATTCTTTGACATTATAGTGAAACTGAAGTTCAATGTTTTCTAGATGGATGTTAAGTCCATAGTTTTGAATGGGGTTCTAGAAGAAGAAGTTCATATTTAGAATCTAGATCGCTTTCTTATTAATTAATAGGAGAGAATAGTTTTTCAGTAATGAAGGAATTATATGGTTTGATGAAGGCACCAAGAGCATGGAATTCAAGGCTTTATCAATTTTTTAAGAAACTAGGGTTTTAGTGAGTTGTATTTGATTACAATTTATATTTGAATAATAACTGTAATCAAAGGATGATGGTGCTGGTATATGATGATGAAAAAATATTCGGTGGATTAGAGTAAGCACAATGCATATAGTTATCTGAATTCCTGAAAAACGAGTTAGAAATGTTAATGATTTTTGAGATGATGTTTTTCCATTGTTTACAAGTGACATAAGGGAGGAATGACACATTCATTTATCAATATAAATATTCCAAGGAGTTTTTGGGAGGTTTGTAATTGAAAATTCCAAGGATATGAAGAATACAATGGCTATATATATGAAACTATCACAAGATGATAAAGTAAAGGTAGTTAATATCAAAGAGTACAAGAAAGTAATTGGAAACCTATTGTACATGACAATGAAAATGCCTGATATTGTCTTTGACTCATGAAAGAAGAATTGTATCAAAGAATTCCCAAGTAAATCCACATGCTTTCAGTGAAAAGAATACTTCTATATATAAAGAGCACTATGGATTTTAGTTTTCTCTCTAATGATAGATCCCAATCATAACTTTTGGTATATATAGATACAGATTTGAAGGGTTTGTAAGATGATAGTAAATCAATGTTAGGAGGTTCTTTCCATCTTGGGGGATTATGTATTTCATGCCTAATAAAGAGAAAATATTTCATTTCATTGGGAACTGTAGAAGCTTAGTATATTGTAGCCACTAAAGCATGCACACAGTTGTTATAGATTTAGAAGCAACTAGATGATATGTGGGAAAAAGTGATGTATCTAATCAGAATCCATTATGATAATTCATGTTCTATCAATCTTATAAAAGATCTAGTCTATCCCTCATGGACAAAGCATAATGAAATCAAATATCATTTTATCAAAGAGAATATGGAGCATGGGCTTGTAGAGTTGGAGTATGTTCCTATATAACTACAAGTTGCATACAATATGATAAAGGCCTTACCCAAAGAAGCATTTGAGATACATCGACTGGAAGAAGTTAGAGTATGTTCCTACATAACTACAAGTTGAATACATTCTAATAAAGGCCTTACCCAAAGAAGCATTTGAGAGGCATCGACTAGATCTGGGAGTCCAATCATCTCACTGAAATTGAAAAAGTCTGGATTTTGGATTACCTATAACCCTTCTCCCCAAGGTATGATGTGTTTTCCCAAAATATATTGATTTGTGTCCCCTAACTCTATTGCAGACTGATAAGGAGTTGAATTTGGGTTCGTTGATATAGGGGGAGAATTTATTGCTCTTTATGAGGGGAGAAATGAAGGGATAAAATGTATTTGTTAAAGGCATGATGTGAAGATGATAGGTGGGGCAGCGAGATAGGGGGAGATGAAAGATATAGGATGAATTAAATCTGACGATGCTTGAAGTGATCGATCAAAGGATTCATATCAAAAGAGCTGAGGTTCGTGATGAAAGAAGTTGTTTGGTTTGAAGATTTGGTTTCAATAATGAAGTTATTCATTGATGAACATTTCATTATACTCTTGTTTATCATACCGAGATTTACTCATGTGGGCTAATAGTATGTGTTGGGTAAATCTCTTATTTCTATCAGAATCAAAAGAGGCGAATGGTGGTCGAAGATGGAATGATATTTTAAGTGGTATCATTTTATGAAAGTGGATTAAGAAAACCCAAAGGGGGATATTGTTGGGAAAGAATATCTCAAGGTATCATTGTAGAATTTTTGGGTCGATTTTGTTTATTGACAAAGAAGATGTGAGGATCATTTCATGTGAGCATCGCAAAAACACAAATTTTTTCAAGAAGGACATGTGATTATGAAGAGCTTTGTGAACCTGGAAAATCTCAATGGAGCTTCATGAACTAGAGATAATTTTAGCAGAAATTCCGGAGCTTTGTGAAATGGGATGGCATGGTGTTGACATGGTGCAAAAGGTTCTAGAGTCATTGGAAACAACTCTAAATTTGTCTCGACCTCCTTGAGAAGATTATATTGTTTTCATGAAAATATTTTGTCTCTTGATTCGTGAATAAGGTTCATGAAGGTGGGTTATGATGTTTCTTCATAGTAGCTATGTATAGCTTTGTGAAAGTAAAGAGAATTTTCAAAGTCTTTTTGAGATCTATGAAAGGAAGGAGATTCACGATGGCTATGCTGAACTCTGCGAAATAGGTGAACTTTGTGAAGGATAAGTTGAGATTTTAGAAAGGAAAATACTTTTCAAAGGCCTGTTTGAGCATTGTGGAAAATGGTGCTTCATGAAGTAGTGGTATTTTTGATATAAGGAGCTTCACAAAGTAGTGTGATTTTAAAAAGTGTTTTAAAAGGTATTTCTCACTGTTCCATGGAAGAGTGGTATTCACTAGTGGATAAAAGTGGTACATCAATAGGGAATATATATAGAGTAGATGGTTCATTAATTAGAGATAATAAAAGGAAATACATGTCTATAATCTATGAGTGGATCTTCAGAAGAAGCAGTGAGCACACTATAGTTGAGAGAGAAGTGAGCTTCCATATTGCAATTGGATGTAATCTGGGAGAGATAGTGAGTCCATCCCAAACAACGTAAATAGAAGTATGTTTTTAGTGGATTTGGTATATCAGTACATTGTTGTTGTGTTATCCAGAGACGTAGCCCAGTGAGGGTGAACCAAATAAATATTATTGTGTCGTATGCATGATTTAATTTCTATTCATACTTTCCGATAGGAAATGAGGAGATTAGTGTTTTTTTAACAACGAAAAAAGATCCAAAGGGGATGTTTTTTAATCTGTCATACCCTGATTCACCCCTATTAAGGTATCTTTTTAGTGGAAAAAACATTATATCAATTATTTAAAAACAAGTTATCAATTTAAATGCAAAAGAGTAAAATATAAAAATATACCAGTTAGAACAATATAAATATTTTAAAAAATGTTAGGAATAACTTTTTTGAGCCTTAATATAAATACAATTTCAACAAAATAAATCAATTTTAAGATTTGGAGTGATTTTGTAGGGAATGATGTTAGGGTATCATTATAATATAAATGGTGTTACCAAATCCATTTTTGACTCTTTTTAAAGGGGATCAATTATACCCTTTAAAACACACACATATACATATAATTCACCCTTGAGACTCTATAATTTTATAAAAATCTGTGAACCCTCTTAAAAAAATATAAGCTCCAATTAAATCATTGATTGTCTAAGCCCTTTATTTTTAAGGGAAAATCCAAGGGAAAAAATCATGTCTCCAACATAAGTATTATCAATTTCTTAAGATTTTATTATCAAAATTACTCTTCAAAATATCATATCTTCTTTATAATATGATTAAATTAGTATCATTATAATATTGATATGTTTTTTTATTAATGTAATAACAAATATTCCTACATTCCATCTACTTTGAAAAATAAAATAACATTGTTAGGGAATTGTATAGACAATCATCTCCATAAAGCGATGATGTTTTTTTACATTGCTTATTTTCATGGATGGTCATTATATTTGTGAATTATGATAAAATATGTTATATCACATATTATTTTTACTCTTAAATTTAAATTTAAAATCAACCTTCACCCCCTCTTACACACTGAGAAATGGAAATTATACTCATGTGTACTGGTGGAATACTGCCTCCATATTAAAGTGTTTTTTCTTTTTTGAGTAATATTTTCATACAATACCAGAAAATCATAAAATATGGCTTACCATCATAAAAATATAAAAATTATAATTTTTATTTTTCTATAATTATATTATGTGAAAATAATAACATCTTCAACCATACATGACAATCAAGTAAAGACATGTTCATATCTTGGTTGGTTTAACCACCGATGTGAACAATTCTATTAAATAAAGAAATACATGATAATGGGAAGATAAAAACTAATATAAATATTTTTTTTAACAAAATAATGATTAGTATTTGGTTTTATAGATATTTTATTATGTATTTGTCTTAATTTAAATGTAGCATTTGTTTTCTAAAATTTCTAAAATAAGACGTTATAAATTCGATGTCAAAATAGAATAACAAAAATTACTATTAGATGAAATAATATGTTATTAAATAAATATAAATAATATTAAATGATATATCAATATTGAAAATTGAAACATATTATAGCTAATTATATTAAAATTATTAAACATGCCCAATCAGTTAAATATCTAAAAACCTGATGGTCATAATACGCTATATCAAATTAATAAAATAATGATAAATAATTAAAATAAGTATTAAAAAGGGGTAATTTTAATATTTATGAATTTAAATAGGTTATTATGTTATATATTTCTTTTATAGAGGGTTATATTTTCATAAAATATGCAAGGATAAATTTATGGGTTTGTTCACTCTACTCTAATTTCCA
Source organism: Viscum album (assembly GCA_963277665.1). Lineage (NCBI taxonomy): Eukaryota > Viridiplantae > Streptophyta > Magnoliopsida > Santalales > Viscaceae > Viscum > Viscum album. Next base: position 209,206,406 of record OY728155.1, on the reverse strand, counting down.
TAGGGACTGATTTCATGTTTTTCACCTATTTATATTAGATGTTTTATAGATAATACCCAATATAGTCACATAATTATAAATAATACTTTTGATGGATATATAAATTTTTATTTCACAATATCACATGTATATTGTTTAAATCCATTTACTTCTTAAGTTGTAAGGGGTTTTTTGATAGAAATTTGAATCCCTTGAGACCTATTTATGATAATAAACCAATTTCTTTTTAAATTTTTTAAATAATACCCAATTATAATTTTTTTTAATGACTATCTTATATTAAATTCCATTTAATGTAATTTTTAATTTTCTTCCTCATATGGGTTTTGTATTAAAATGATAACAATTCAATAATGGTTTCCTATGACTCATATCCCATCATCGAGTCATAATAACCATTCTCTGACAATATTTATTTCAAATTTATCTATTATAATATATGAATATGTTGTGTTTTATCTCTAACTAATTTTAAGGTAAATTAATTATCCTCATCAATATAAAATTATTAGATTAAATATTTTTTAAAATTAAATTGTATCACTGTTATGAATGACTCATATTCTTACTAGTGGATCCTTTTTTTCATTGGCTATATTTACATTCCTTCCAATGTTATCCTCTATTTTTTGGAAAAAAAATATAGTATATTTGAGTCAATTTTTAGAAATCATTATCTCTTTTGAAAATAAAAATTTTATACACTTTTAATTATTTGAGGTTTTAATATCATTTTTTCATATTTCTGAAATGGTATCTCCATCCATGACTAAATTAAATGTTTTATCAATGACGTAAAATTTTCATTTTATAACCCTTATTAATTTATAGATTTTTAAATATTAAAATTTCAATTAAAGTGTTATAATTTTTTTTTAAAATTACTTTTTTTAAATCATTATTTCCTATTCAAGACACCATGATTAGTTATATTTTTTTTTAAAATTAAGCATTTTCATTGTTTTTCAACATGATGTCATTGAAAACATCATAAAGAATCATTTACGAGTAAATTTTTTCAATGTTTTTTTGTTCTTATTTATAAATATATTATTTCTTTTATGGATCATTTATTTGGAAATATTTATAATATATTTTTAGTTCTTCTATTTCCAATTATTTATTGATTATGACATCTATTAGGCCCTATGTAACTCAACCAAATTCTATTGAGTTAAAAATTTTCTTTTTGAAATATAATTTTCCTAAAAATTAATGTTTAAAATGGTGGTGTATTTTTAATTATTTGTAAATTATTCATCCAAAAAGTCTCATTTCCATGAACTCATTTGTATTCATTTTTCTTAATAACAAATCGGTTTATTTTAAAAGAGACTCATAATACTAAATTATAAAATTATGAAATCACTTTTTTTTAAATAGCCATTTTTTATTTAGTTTTCATTATATTGTTCCTAATCTATGTCCATTGGAGTTATGTTTTATCTTTTGACCAAATTTTATTATTTAACTATGTGATATTTTTGAGAACATGTTTTCAGTATCAAGTGATTGAATTCAAGAGGTTTTTTTTGGATATTTGATGCAATTATTTTTATTTAAAAGGTTTTTTTATAAAAATTTAATAACATAAATTTTATGTTTAATGAATCCCATATTATAACCATGAGTTCATTATTACAATTATAGGACTTAAATTTTGATGTTTTATGAACCCCCTTTTATTTTCGTTGGTTCTTTATATGGTGAATTGGGAGTTTCATGAAACTAATTTTCTTAATATGAGTTATTTTATTATTAGATTATTATTTTATCGCGACACATAAATTCATGGATTATGAGATGAGTGAGACCTATATATCCCTTCAATGCATTAGTTTAAGGTTTATATCACCATAGATAGAAAGGTAATGTGAATACATTAACAAGTTAGTGGGTTCAAAAAGGTTGAGTGTAATGGAATAAATCTTTACTCATATTTTTTATCTAAATAAGATATAAATTTTATAGAATCATAAAGGGTTAGAGTGGAAGTGTTCATTTTTACTAAGGGTATTAAGTGTAATTTGGTTCTCTAGATAAAGGTTCACAATGATAAGAAGTCCAATGTTTATGATTATTTCACCCTTTTATGTTGGTTTTCATTTTATTCAATTTTTCAAGATTATTTCATATTTGTAATGTATTAAAAAAATTTATACAATTCCCACATGTTTTATGATAGTTTATATTTTTTAAAAGTAGAAAATTTCTTTAATTTTTCATTTACATTTGTCTTATGATTTAATATTTATCATTTATTTTGTGTAACTATTAACTGTTGAGAATAAAGTGTTCTTATGTATTTTTCCATTCCTTTAGTTTTTGAAAATCAAAAACACTTTTCCTTAAAAACACCTTCTAGATTTATCGAATATTATATGAAATAACACCTAAGGACTTATTCATTCTTTTTAACTTCTTGAATGATGTTTTCTTGCTAAATATAACAATGTTTTATTACATATTTAATAGCTACTATAATTCTTAAATATCTTAAACTTTCATTAATATCTTACTCTTTCTCAAAATAACACTCTTCTTTACATTTCGATTCTCCTAGTTTTTCCATTCCTATTCAGTCTATTTTTTATTCCAAATATTTCATGTCTTAAATTATGAATCGCTAATTTTTTTAGATCTAGTGAGTTTCATAAATTCTGAATCATCATGATTTTAAAATCCAATTTTGTGTTTCTGAAGTTCTAATTGACTCGAAAAATGAATTCTGATTCATGATTCCTCAATAATGAATATCAAAAATTAGTAAATCTATTTTTCACAGTCATATTTCTGATTCTTAATATATTTTTTAGATATGATTTTAATAGTTCCATGCATTTTATTTTTTCCCCTCGAATATGAATTTATAACTATCTGAAAGTTTCAATATGTTCATAATGTTATTTTTTGAAATCTTTCTTAAAGAATCTATATTTCCTTATTATTATGATTTCATAAAATTCATAAATTTTCTATATTTCTTTAATGTAATGATTCTTACATTTAGACTGTTACATATTATTACAAAGATAATGTTACTTATGATAGTTTTTGTTATCTAAATGGGGTCATTGTTTCAGTTACAATATGACCATTAAAAATTCCATCTATCTAATTCCCTATGATATTTTAGAAAAAATACGACTGATGGAGGATAATTCAACTGTTGGATATCTCACCTATAAATACAAAATCATTTGAACAAGATAGATATTGTAATATTTTGGGAGAATTGAAACCCTGCAAGAGCTCTACCCGAATTTCCTCGTTGGAAAAACTTGAAGAGTTTGTCTTGTGAACAGGTTTTCCTACATTATTAAATATTCATAAATATTTGTTGTGCCCTCTACGATTTAAATTTTTAGTATATACAATCACATCCTTCTAAGATGAAGGAAAACAGATGTTTTGGTTACTTTCTTAATAGAGGACTTCCAATTTGAAGGAAGACATAGTTTCCAATAACCTTATAAATCAAGGGATTTTAGGGATAGAAACATAGATAGTAATCTTTATATCAAGGGATTTCCCTGGTGTTTGTAATAAAACTCTTATTGAAAGTATAAATCAAGTGACCTTTGTCCATGGTTATTGGATACCATTCTCTTTGGGTTAAAATATTTCATTACACTTATACTACTTATTTATTTAAATTTTATTTAAATTCCACTACATTTTTGTTAAAGATAGAAAGTGTAACTTTATTAAAGTTTATCTATTTTATTAACATTGATTTAAGATTCTATATAATTTAAGGTAGAATATTACGTAAGTAGAAATGTGTGTTTATTTCATTATAATATCATTTTAACTAGACCTTTGTCCGTTCTGATATATTTGTTAATGATCTTAAGGGGTTTTTTGAATCTTGTTTGTTTAATTTTGTTAAAAATTGATTCCTTAAGATTAAAAGGGAATCTTTTTAAACCTACAGTTCACCCCTATTATAATTGAGTATCTATATATCATATTTTGATCCTAAATTATATATTTTATTTTGAGATTAAATTATTTTATTCATATTATTCTACTATTCTACTAAATGTTTATGATCCAATGCATTATGTGTTTGATTTTCCAAAAAAAGTGTTTGAGTTCACCAATTTATTATGTTAACAATCCCAAGGATAAAAATATTATTGTATAATGTGGTCTTTTATGAAATTTTCTAGAGGAGAAATTTTATAGATAAATTTTCACTGGTTTAGTAAATTATGATGTTTATGTAGGTCATCAATAAGAAAAAAAATCATTCAATCTTTGGGACATGCCAAAATTTGATAATTTTTTTTAAATAAAGAGATTAGTTTATTATTTATGAAATGTTTTTCACCGGTTGTTTTCAACCCCCAGTTTTTTACATAATTCAATTTCGTTAATATTAGTTGAATATTGGAACTTTCAGAGGGGTTGTTTTCTATGATACAAATTATAGATCCTGGATCTATGTGAGATCATGGAGGGGGGATGGTTTGAGTTAGTTATCCATTTATTTATTTTTTGTCTTCAATTTGACCATAGTGATAGGGTAAAAAACCAATACAATCTTTTATATTATCTTGGCCTCACTATGATGATGTAGTAACCAAAAGCTCTAAACACATTGATTTTAAAAATTTATTTTAAACGGGAGACTACTACTTATATTGATTGTTAATTTTCCAAATAGGGATACACCATTATTTCAATAATTTATATTCACCAATATAGATCCATATAGTTATCTGACTCATGAGTCTATAGTGGATGATCATTAAACTACTGCACATAATGTCACCAGATTCCAAACTTTCCTACACACTTTTGAGTCACACAAGGGTATCATTATAATAAATCAAACCATATTCTTTTTCTATGAATAATGATATAATATATAATTATTTATTTAACCTTTTTTTCTTCTATACTAATAAATTATTCTCGTCTTCTATATAATTTATAAACTGAACTTTCTCATGTAATCTTGTCCATATTCCATTAAAAAATTATCGTAACACCCCATTACATTAAAATATTTTTATTTTATAATAAATTTAGTTTCATTATTAATTTTTTTACTTGAATAACCATTTCAATCTTACAAAAAACACAACACTAACATATCTTTAATTACACACAAGACCGAGTTTTACATCCTTTTAATGGGGAAACTATTTTAAAACGACATTTTGACTATTTTATAAATTTTACTTATCAATGTAAAATTAATTTTTGAATTATTAATGTCATATAAAACTTACAATGATTTTATTTATTTCTATAAGAGGTTTCTTTTGTTTTTGAATAGTTAAAAATACTGCATTTTAGTTGAAAATTTCCCTTTTTGGATTAAATATTTATTAATTTTAATTTATATTTTAGTTTTCTTAAATTAAAATTAGATCAATTAGATACAATAATCCAATTTAGTTCATTTGAATAATTTTAATATTTAATTCAGATATAAATACCTAACTATCTTTTGAACATTTTCACATTAAGAACTCGCTTCCTCTCCAAGTCTATAAGATTTTCTTTAAACATAATTTTTCCAAATCTTCTAATTGAATTTATCAAAACCTAAACACATGTTTTTAATCATTATAATATTTATTTTATAATAAGATAAACTTAGTTTTATATCAAAAATATATGTAAAATCAATCAGTATTTATTAATGCGATTAAGGTAAAAGAAATCTTAACAAGGTACTAAACCTTAATCTTACGTTCCAGAATGACCTAGATACTTATCCAAAATCCATTGGATTCCAATAGTTATAACATATAACCTATTATTTTTCATTTTACGAGTTATTTGGACACTATTTCATGAGAGCGTCCCATATAATATGTCATGTAATGAAAAATAAAAAAAACTGAATATTCCTTACCTTTAACATTTATAAATCATTAGACTGTAGTGGAAGCTACATAACTACAATTATAAAAATTATTTTGATCGATAAATAAGTTTTTTAATAATTTTTATTTACCATTAATTTTGAGGGGAGATATAATTTCATTAAATACTTAACAAACTCTAACACATGGCTTATTTAGTTAATAATTAGATAAGAAATATGATTCTAAAAAACTTAAAATTAAATTAAATTTAATGAGTTATTGTGATCGATTAGTTTTTTATATTAATATATAATGTCTAAATATGTGAAATTAATATATTTCAATTATAATATTTTTTACATTTTATAAATTATAATTAAAGAGATAGTGTCTAAATTTACATTATTATTATTTTATAATAACTGATATTTTATTAACTCATTTAAAATTAATAATATATCTACCCTTCTTCCATGTGATTTTTATGTGTAATTAAATACCTAATAAGTTATATTAATTTTAAAATTCATCTTCTACAATAAAACTATTGACCCATAGAGAGTAAAAAAAAATTATTAGCATAGTCGAGGTTAAAGTAATGTTTTTGTGTGTTGCATGCGCTTGGTGTAAAATTAATTTTCAAAAAATCATGGGTTTTTTATTTGGTAAATAAAATAAAATAATTATAATTTTGTGGTTATATATTTTATAATCAATCTAACTATAATTTATACATAATTTTAAATTAAATAGGTTTCAAAACTAGTTACTTTAATATAGACCAAAATGATAAAATTAGGGGAAACCTTGATGTTAAGGAAACAAATTATAAAAATGCAATTAATAATCTATGGTGGAGGTTTATTTATAACATTATAACCCTTTAATATATTATTTTCCCATTTTGTATTCACATATGATTTGATAGGTCTCTAAATAGTGTATATCTTTTGGTATTTACTAGAAATCAACTTCTCCACTATAAAAGAAACTGAATATTCTACTTCATCACACCTCTCAAGCCACATTGACTCTTCTAGCCTCTACTAAAATAGTCTCTGGAACCCCTAACCTCACTATAGATTCCTCACATTACGAATAAATCAACCCATGTAATCCCTTTGGTTCAAACAAATAAAAGTTACATGAAAAGAGGTAACATTATTCATTGTGAATTTATGTTTTATTTGTTTCTCAACCCCAAAATTTTTTGTTATTACGTTATTATATAATAAAAATAGTATCCTAAATATACTAAAATGTTTTTATGTTATGGTTTGGACCAATATGTTCTCACACTTCCATCAAATGGGCAACAAACATACCATTTCTCTTTACAACGAATTACTGCCTCAGGAAATGAAGTCATTTATATTTCCTTTACCACATCTGATAGTTGAGAATTATTATGGGAACCATATTTATATATGATATATGTGATATTTATATAGTTTTAATAATTTTTTAATTTATATATAACACATAACTTAATTATTTATATTTTATGTAAATACGATAACATCGTTTGTGAATGTGTGGACTACTGCCTCCTCAAAGTGATGCGATACATTCACACATTACATTGAATATATTAAGGATGTTTTTATTTAATCATTTATGAGATAATTTTCATATGCATTATATTGATGAAATAATTAAATTTCATAAAATATAATATATCATTTTCTTTGTTACCTTTTTACACACTGAAAAAGTAATAACGTTGTTCATGGATGTGTGGACTACCGCCTCCTCGAAGCGATGTGATTCTATTTAATTCCAATGTATTATATTTATATGTATATATTATTAAATAATATGTTATATATGATATAATGATCATTATGGAAATTTAAATTTTATTTACTTACTTTCTGTAATGATTGTTGGAGAATGGGAATGTTACTCATTCATACATACAACCTACAATCTCCATGATTGTATCGTTCATTCATTTCTCATAATCATATCTCATGTTTGGTTTAAAAAAAATAATATATGTAAAAATATTATAATAGTTTCATGATAATTATTATGGAAATTTTTATATAATAGCCACTTTGACCATAATCAACCTACCAAAATCATTTTTGACAGATGAATGAAATTTTATGAAGACACCAGACATAAACGCAATTGTTTAAATAGTTATATAAAAAATTGAAATAAGTAAATTAAATGTAATGATAAACCTGGAAAAGGTTCTGAATCATGTAAATAATTAACAGATTTTTATTATTATATAATATAAAGACATATGTGACATGTTAGACTCAAGTTAAGGTATTTTCTATCAATTTAAATTCCATTGAGACTTATTTGATATTTTGCATGAATTAACTTTTATATAGTGCATATATGTCCCCTTGACATATCATATATATAATATCTGTATTTTCATGATATTCCAAGTCACATTTATTATTTCTACTTAATGGGTATTATAAATCAATTATTTCAATATGGTATGGGAAATTTTTTAGCGTTTAAATATTATTTTCTTGAATAATGTTTTAACTATATTTCAATTATATTTACATTAATCAATATAAAAAAACCTTATTGTTAATTATCATCCACTAAAGAAATATTGATAAATATGTATTCTTTATTCTATACAAATATTTGATAATGAATATTTTTTTATTGATTAAATTGATTAGTTTATATGAGTAGTTCTTTAGAAATGAAATGAATAGTGGGGAATAGACATTATATAGCAACTCGATGCATCGAAAAGTTCTTAAGAGAAAAATAAGTTTGAAAAATTTAATGGGTTTCAACCCATAACATTAAATTTTATTGTGAGAGGACATATGGTATAGGTTTTAATGTTCCTCAATCATGACATCTGATAATTATTAAATTCCTTCACAGATATTTCATTTATTATTGTTTGTATCTTTGATATTTTCATATGATAAAATCTTTTTATACATTTCATCATATGTATATTGAATAAATGACATATATTTCAGTTATTTACCTTTCTATATTAATTATTCCTTATTGAGTTATTTATATGGAATTTGTTCTCTATAATTTACCATTCCATGTTGAATTATTAACATCGATACATTATTTATTTCATTTTTCATACCTATACTGGGAATTTGAGATCATCCACTTTTTGTTTCATTTCCTAAGGTTATGTAGATGTATCCTTTGAGTAAGATTCAAGGAAGTAGTTTATTATTCTTTATTATATATTGTGTTTTATTTTTTATTCCCCAATGTAATATGGTTATCTTGTATGAAATCTACTTTTTGAAAAATACTAATCTTTTTAGTCCCTTGGGATTTTAGGCATGTATCTATGATAATTTAATAGTGTAATGCACTAGTTTTGGGTTCTGGGATTGAGGCGTTAAAGTTTTGTTATAGGAAGTTAATCAGCAACCTTGGGAACTAGATTTATAAAACATAGATTAGGTAACATATACCTATGATATCCTTTGAGGATATGTATAGATTAACATCCAAGGAAAACATGTTCATGATTATGAGATTAGACACCCATAAGTACTTCAAATTATGTTAATTATTTTTCTAGTTTTTGGATTATACATTATGTTTCATGACAATCTAATGAATATTAGTGTATTTTCCCATTTTTATGTGTTGTATAATTGAAGGAATGTGAATCCCAAAGATGCACATGATGTAAAGAGTAAGAAGGATAATATATTTAATTATCTTCAGACAATCATTCCAAGGGAATAAACTCCCAAGAATTCACATCTTTTGGGGACAAAGTATCATCTGCTATGGAGATAGAGAAATAATTTTATATGTATTATGGATTTTGAGGGAAGATAGAGAATAATATTAAAAGTGGGAAAATATAGAAAAATGGAAGAAGAAGAAATAATATTTTCCCATTTTTGATAATTGAGAAGGAAACTCCACGGTATATGCTTAAGAGAAAATGATTTTTCATCAAGTGTGGGGAAAAAGGCCACCATGCTCATGATTTTAAGGAAAATAAATAATTTTACAATGTTCAATGATTCAACTGTAGGGATATGGGGATCTAGGAAAATCAATGTATCAAGTGTTAAATGAGTATAACCCAATGAGGCTAATTGATCATAGTAATGACTATTCTACTACCACAGATGAAGAGGAATGATAAATGTTCCTATATATTTGGATCCATGAATAATATTGTAAAAATATGTTATTGATGATATCCTAGTTAAATGTATTATTGAATGTTTAAAGACTATAATGCATTACATTCTCATCATGGATTTAAAAGAGTTGTTGATCGACACTGATAACCAAGAAGAGTGATTCAGTATGATGTTGATCATTTTTAGAAACTAATGGTTGAGGGAAAGATAATCAATAATATAATCCTAATGATTATGTTATGATATTTGGATAGTGTATGTTGGATATTACAGAATACCATATAAGTGAATAATATTTTGCTGAAAATATAGATAATTCCATCATTAATGGAGTATAAAATAATTTTTGATTTAAGGAATATATCCAATAACATGTGTCTTACTTAAGGAATAAGCAATGCTGAATGTTTACAATATAATTTTATAGTAATTAAATATATTACAACATTTCAAGAGAATATATAATGAAGTATGTCACATTTTTTTAATGTGACAATTTAGAGATTATTTTAGTTCATAAAGGATAATGATAAGTTCATTTTTGGAAAATCCACTAGACTTCATTCTAAATTGTTTGATCATAATATTTTTTAATAGTAAAGAATTTTTTGAATGGTGTAAGATAAACATTGGATGTGTTTTTAATTATCAATTTATTATTCTATTATATGAATAATCTTGTGTTAAGAGATGAATAATAAATAGTTTAAGGTGTAACCATTGGAAAAGATAATGTTTATAGAAATGTATATCAACTAATATTATTAGAGTTTAAAATAATTTATTAACTCTAGGAAAAGTTCCTTGAAAAAAATTGTCCTATTATCCTCATTTTCGATGATATCAGTGACATTTTTAATAACTTTAGTTTATTACTTTTTGGTCATCCAATTTCATCTGAACATGTTCTTTATCACTCTCTATTAGAACTTAATTGTTTTATTTTTATTCCATATACATGTTTTACCTAAATTGTTTCTATTAGAATGACTACGATTTTTTTATAAAATTCACAATTTCCTTTCCCTTTTATTAAGAAAATGTTTTTTTAACCCTATTTATGAGGTGGGGTTTCCATCAGTATTATTTTAAAATAACCGTCCATTGAATACTAAGATCAAGTTTAAATTGCAAGAATTCAACTTAATTAATTATGGGATAATGTAACACCCCAAGAATTAAAAATATTTTAATTTTAGAATAATTTTTTTTTATTTCATTATATACAATGTCATATTACAATTAAGCTACCCAGAACACTGAGTTAGCTTGTGTTATATGCAAGGCTGAGTTTTACCACCTTTTATTAGTGCACATATTTTAAACTAAATTTTGAATATTTTTGAAATTTTATTTGTCAAATTAAAGTTCATTTTTGAATTCATAATTTCAAAATTATCTTAGTGGGAATTTTTGATATTTTTCTAAAAGTTTCATTTTTTTATGAATAATGAAAAATACTGCATTTTAGATGAAAACTGCCTTTTTGTTTAAATAATTATTAATGGGAAATTCTGTTAAAAAGATATTTTTTACAACAAAATAAATCAATTATATATATATATATATATATCCAATTTAGTTAATTAGAATCATTTTTATAGTTAATTTAGATATAAATACTTAATGAAATTTTGTACATTTTCACATTAAAAAAATGCTTCCTTGCCATGTCTATGGGATTAGTTTAAAAAATAATTTTTCCAATTATTTGAATTTAATGTGTAAACAAGGAAATAAAATATTGTAACATATTTAATATTTATAGTCTAATAATTTCATTTTAGTTTTTGACCAAAAATAATATAAAAATTACTTAAAATTAATTATAGTGAATAAGGTAAAAATAAACATAACAAGGGACTAAAAATTAATATTAAGGACCAAAATGTCCCATAATACTGTCCAAAATCCATTTACTAGCAATCATTCTACTGTATCCCCTATTTTTTCTAATATTATGTGTTATATTGATACTATTTTCAGAGAGTGACCCTATAAAAACTAAACTAAGGGATAAGGAATAATGGAATGTTCCTTACCTTTAACATTTATAAAGCTTTAGAGAATGGAAGAAGCAATACAAATTGAGTTATGATAATTATTTTCAAAGAGAACTAATACTTTTTTATCTTAATTCAAAATTAATTTGTATAGATGATATAATTACATTAATCTATTATGAAATGATAAAACAAGGATTATTTAGTTACTTATTAAATTATATACATGTTATGAAAATAATAATAATAATAGTAAAGTAAATTTAATGAATTAATATGTTATAAAAATTTATAAATGAATATATCAAATTAAAAAAGTTGTGAGAATAATATATTATAATTCCAATTTTTTTCATTTTTTTAAAATTAAAATTAAACCAATAATTTCCAAATTGACATTGATATTATTTGACAAAAAAAATATATTTTATCAAATGATTTATACTTAATAAGAAATTAAATCATATTTTATTTTATTATTAAGTTTTAAGAAATAAAAATCATGGTCAATTTTTTTAATAATTTATCATTTATAATTAATATATTGATCCATAGATAGTAAAATTCTTATTAGCAAGGTCTTGGTTAAAGTAGTGTTCTTGCACCTAACATGCATTTGTTTTAAAATTAATTTCCAACGCACATTGAGGTTTTATTTTGAAAATTATTTAACATAATTATATTATATTTTATATATTTTCTATAATTTATTTCACTTTAATTTATTCATAATTCAAAAATTACTTAGGTTAGAGAACTAGTTACTTGAATAAAAAATGATAAAATTGGGGGAAACATATAAGTTAAGGGTAGAAATTATAAAAATGAACCTATTTTTTTGGTAGAGTTATTTAGAGACCATAATTCTACTTTATTCCATTAGGTTTCCATTTTTGAGGTACATTAGGTAAGGGAGATCTCTAAATAGTGTATCCCATTTATTATTTACAAGAATGACACTCCAAGTCCACTATAAAAAGGAATTCACTCTTCCCCTTCCTCAAAACTCTCATGCCACATTCGATCGTCAATGATATGAAAAAATAATTTCCAACACCCCTCCCCTAATCATTTAAGACTAATTTTTTTTCCAAAAGATAACCATGGAATCCCATTAGTGAAAACCAAAAGGAGTTACCAGAAAAAGACGTATCATTATTAGATGTGAATTTATGTATTATTTGTTTCTCCACAAATCCATTTCTTATTATTCTATGAATATGTAAAAAAAATTATCATCAAAATATTAAGAGTTTTTTATATTAACTGCTTTACCTAAACCTATACCCACACCCATCAAATGGGTAACAAACTTACAGTTTTGCTGTATAGTGAATTTCCACCTCATCAAACAATGAAGTTTGAATTTCCTTAACCACCTCTCATAGTTGGTTATTATGATGGACATAATTTTTATATTTTATATATGTTACACTTGTTTTTTCTTTATAATTATTTAGTTTTTATATAATAAAAAACTTAAGGCCTTCCATTTTGTGTAAATGTGATAACATCGTTTTTGGATATGTGGACTACAACCTGCATAAAGTGATGTGATTTGTTCACATATTTACATGTAATGTATCAAGGATGGTTTTAATTAAAAATTTGTGACATAAATAAAATCTATAAGATATTAATGAAATAATTAAATTTCAATAAATATTATATATCATTTTATTTATTACCTTTTTCACAAAATAAAAAAGTGATAAAGTCATCAGTGGATGTTTGGACTATCGCCTACTCAAATCAACGTAATTACTTTTACGCCACATGAATTATATATATATATATAATATTAAATAATATTTTATATAATATATAAATATAATTTTTGAAGATAATTTTTACTTACCCTCTCCCCATAATGATCATTAAAAAATGGGACATTTCTCATTCATATGTATGTCTTACTGTCTCCATTATTGAAACATTGGTTCATATATAATAATTGTATTTCATGATTGGTTTTAAAAGAATAAATAAAGTGTAAATATTATATTTATGAAATAATTATTATTCAAGATATGTTTATATAATTACCCCTTTGACTATAGTCGACCTACCAATGTTGTTTTTGACACATGAACTAAATATGGTCAAAACAACTTGTGTAAACATAATTGTTTATGTAGTTGTATAAAAAATTATAATAAGTAGTGTAGAAAAAATAATAAAAATGAAAATGGTTATAAAGAAAATAAATAATTAAATTTTGTTTATTATTCAGGAATATAAAGACAAACATTACCAGTCAGACTCAAGGTATGTGATTTCGTCTCATTTTACATTCAATTGAGACTTTTTTGTTATTATGAACCAATTCACATTAATATGGTGTATATAAATTCCATTGACATGTTATATCATGAATATCATTCTTCTCATGATATTACAAGTTTAATTTAATGTTATTAATTTATGTGGATTATTATTCAAATATTTCAAATTGGCATGGGACACATTTGAGTGTATAAATATTTTTCTCCTTAAGAATGTTCAAATAATATTTCAATTGTATTTCCTTTTATCAACATCAAAAACCATTTCTTGTTACTAGTCCTCCTCTAAGGTAATATTGGTATATTTTTATTCTTTATTCATTAATAATTATTAATAAATAATGTTGTTTATTAATGAAATTGATTACTCGATATAGGGAATGCCCTCTATATAGAATGACATTTGGTGCCCAAAATTTATATATCACCTAGATGAATCAATAGGATCTCATAAGAAAAATAAGTTGGCCAAATTAATTGAGTTTATACTTATAGTTTTAAGTAGTCCTGTTAATGGTCTTGATGTTATTGGTCTTCTGGTTCCTTAGACATGATGTTTAATAATCATCCATTTACATCATAGTTATTTCAGTCACTGTTGTTATTATACATGTAATTTTCATATGATAAAATCTATGGATCCCTTTCATTCTCAGTCTGTTGACTATATGGAATGTGTTTAAGATATATTTCTTTCTATGTTTATTATTATTTATCCATTTATTTATATTTCATGTGTTCTCTATTATTTCCCTTAGCATGTTGATTTATTATCCTTGATTAATTATTAATTACTATATACATACCCTTAATTAGCATTTCATCTCACCCTTATTTTTGTTTCCATTACCCATGTTATGTTGGTGAATCCTTTGAATGAGTTTCATGGACTTATTTTAGTAGTCTTTATTATGTTATATTTTTAATATTATATTTTCCCATGTAATATGGGTATCATGTATGAAATATGGTATTCTAAAATTGCTAAACTATTTGGTCCCTTGAGATTTAAAACTTTTATCTATGACAATGTAAAAATATAATACACTGACCCTAGGATTATGGGGTCAGGGAGTTACATTTTTGGTCTTGTTCAGATATTTCTGATGGTATGGTTATGATCAGTTTAATTGGTGATACGATGTTAGAGAAGATATTCTTACTTTAGAATGGTGAAGTCGGGACCACCCAAAGACTTGTGCATGTGATGTAAACCAACTACTTCTTGGATTTGTTTTACACAAGAATAATATTACTCAACCAATGATACATATTATTATATTATCATTCAATTCTACTATACACACCTCAATGGAAGCTCATGAATGAATTTAATGTACTTTTCATCCAAAACCCTAGCACACATAATGTTGATATTATTTTATATGCAATTTATCAAATTTTCAAGCAACATTGTTATATTATTACATAAGTTGGGAGTGATTATGTTCTATTTTAATATATGTATATATGAATTTCATGTGTTTATAAATTGTACTCGTTAATCACTCATAATGATAAAGATATATGGACTTCCAAATATATATATTTATTATTTGATTTTTCATGAACATAGGTATATGTATTAATTTCATTAAACTATCCAGGGTTCATGTGAATACCCAATAGTATCCTACATGTATGGGTTTCATGTGGTCTTTCTCCATCCCCATTAAATATAAAAGTACACTGTATCCCAATTACTTCTTGAAAACAATGGTTGTTTTAAAAAATATATGATTATTTATGCATAATAATATACACTGAACCTTGATCCTTTAATTTTACATGAATTAAGGGGCCCATAAAAACCTTCACCTTTAGGTGACTAAAGCATATGGGGGGCCTTATGTCCTCTTTCAAAATGAACCATAAGGATTCTAGATTTACCTATTTAAGAAAAACTTCACTAAATGAATAATGATTATAAAAAAACCATTAACATTCCCCATAATTTATAGATTATTTTTTGACTGCCTCTCTCCATCTTATCATAACATATAATGGATCGATAGTAATATTAAAAAATACACCTTTAATTTATATTTATATTTTCTTCTATGGTGTTGAAAATCATGGTGCCTACTGCTTCACCTATTATAATAATTCATCTATGATATTGAACCCATGTAAATTATTTTAAAATAACATTGTAATGATTTTTTAAAACTCAAACTCAGAGATTCCTCCAGACACATGATTGACTCTAAATAATTTTATATAATACTCTAAAATTATCACTTCTTCTTATCAATGATTGCATACAAGAAAGTGATTGGATACTTGGACTTAAGACAATTAATTGTTCCTCATTACACTAGTATGATCATGAAATCTTCAAAGAATGATGATCGTCAAACACAAGTTTGGATAACATAACAAACCCTTGATGAGAGGTCTGAGAAAACACTATGATATGATCAGATAATAGAGATTAGTTTGATCATTCGGCCGCTATTATATCTATAACATGTTTTCCACATGAATAGTAACCATGTATATCCTAGCCCACAACATTTTTTCACTCATTTGATCTCCCTTTTCTAACACTCATTGTTTCATCATCCATTTGAACCAACACCAGTGTCGACACGTGGATATATAGTATACACCACATGGGGCATGCACACCTTGGTTCCCCTAAAAGCTACTTTGTCACATCCCTATCAATTTTATGGGACAAAACATACTTGAACTCATCTATAGAGTTAGTGCTGATTCTATGAATGCACTATCCTAACTCCATGCAAGTATCATAGGCTAGTTATCCCCTCCGGATAAGCTAGATCACATAATGGGGTCGACTGAGTTATCCAGTATGGAATTTATGGTTTTAAAAATTATTAGATAATATAAAACATAAATAGATTTAATAAAATAAGTATAATATCTCAAACCAACTCAAAAGTATTATAGTAAATTCATGTACTTCTATTAAACCATTTACACTAGCAATAATCCTATAAGATATTATTTTCCATTGTCTTCACATTCCTTTTTTAATTGTTTAAAACAATGTTTCAATTATTCAACACCATTGAAACATGTATTTGAGCTTTGATACCCATTCAACAATAATAAAAATTATATTTTATTAATATT
This sequence comes from Viscum album, assembly GCA_963277665.1. Classification (NCBI taxonomy): domain Eukaryota; kingdom Viridiplantae; phylum Streptophyta; class Magnoliopsida; order Santalales; family Viscaceae; genus Viscum; species Viscum album. The sequence continues at coordinate 209,189,052 of OY728155.1, read as the reverse complement.
ATGTATAAAAACCATATTAAAATCCTTCTTCAATCATTGAAATGCCATAACATACTGATAAAAAATGTAACTCAACATCAATGGTCTCAAAAAAAATTCAAAAAAACAAGCTTCTATTATGTGTTAAACAATTTTTAAATCATATATATTTTAATCCTTTTTTGAACAAACATTTTTTATCTAATATCATTCACAATGAAATATTTGATCACTCTAATAGTAATATATAATATAAAATTTCAATGGAGTACCTCGAACACCATTAGTAATCCAAAACAATACCAATCCAAAGGAGGGATCCCCCTTCCTTCTTGACACCACTTATTGTTTTTAGTGACATTGACAAGATAAGAGAATAAATTTTTTAGACGTTAGAACTAATCTTACATTATTTAAATTTAAATGTATAAAAAATTGTACTATCGATATAAACAATTAACATAATATGGATATAATATATTTAATATTATTTGAACCTTAATCATATAAATTATTAAATCCTATTTTGATAACATTCAAAGAATTTCTAAAATAATATTTTTTTAATTTGATCATTTCTGTTTAAGGAGTATGAAAAAAATCATAATATGGTATTTATTCATTTATATACGAATTATTTTAAAATTTACAAACACTTTAAAAATTAAACATATAATTTACTTCAAATACATTTTTTTATTTTAGAGAAAAACAATTAGGTTTAGTTTTTGACTTATTGAACCTATTCAACATCCAAAAAATAACACCATATCCAATTTCTTGAGTTTAAAAAAACAATAAGCATATAATTTAAATGAATATTTTACAATTTCAAAAACTAATGAGCTGGAGATAATATTGCTTATGGAAAATATCGAAATATTGAACCATGAACATGATGAAACAAATGTTGCCACATAACATGAAGTTAACCACATCATCATCAACCACTACTCATCACTGATTACTCCATCACTATCAGAATCACCACCACTAAGAATGATAAAATTTATACTTTAATTGACATCACAAAATCACCATCATTATTGAGAATGAAATGCAGATTACGACCACTATACCATCAAAAATTAATTATGCTGTCGAATAGAACAATTTAATCATTACAAAATATAGAAGAATAGTGTAATCCCTTTTAAACCCATTTCTAAGTCATGCATATCACCATGACAAAGAAGAAAATTAATGATGCCTAATATTTAATGAAGAAAACACCCCCAAAAAAACAATAGGAAATCTATATAACACTTCCACCACCACTATAAATTGATGATTCCATTATTGGAAACCCCAATACAGGTCACACTTCTAGGATCACCATTGATCACTCAACCAATTGATCCCAACACCTCTATGAAAACCATCACACCAAAATGAAATGTTTCATATGAAATAGATTATATAGTAATAGTAGGGTTTAAAATAGACTTGTGTCTCAACAAGTGTACATGATAATATTAGAATCACCTACCCTAAGTGAATAAAAAAACAAAAAGGAAACAATCTATTCCCAACTAAATTCATGCAAAAATATACCAATGGAAAAATAAATTGATAATAAGGACTACACAAGATCTTCCCCAACCATTGACCTAAATATAATCACTATATATATAAATTATAAAATGTTCAAAATAAATTTCAATATATATTTAAATATTATAAATTAATATGTATATATTTCAATAACTTATGTTCTAAAATAATTAATTAATTGATAATAATATTTTTTATCAAATTAATTAATAAAAGCATAATAAATTAAATAAATATCCTGAAATACTAGTTTACATGAATAATAATTTTTTTGAAACAATATATTTCAGTGAAAAATACATATAATGAAATATTAATTTTTTTTGATTATTGTAGAACCGTTGATATATGCTCCATCATTATAGGTGATAGATCAGTCATTATGATCAAAACTATTTTAGCATTTTCAATCATAATCTATTATCCATAAAATAGATTATTTTTGGCCCTATATAATTTTAATAAAGCATTGTGTGGGAATATTAAAAAAATATTAGGTAATTTGTTTAGGAGAAATATAAATGTAGAAATTTTGAATCATATCTAGTGATATGCAGCCCGCATAATTGTAACTTTATGGTTTATAGGTAATTGTAGTGTATGATTCACATTGATATTTCCATAAGAATGTGATAAAATGTAATTATATAATGGTAAGGTGCTATATTTATATATTATTAGGCTATATATTATGGTATAATATCATATATCACATTATAAAGAAGAGTTAAATTTCTATATATTTTTTTAAAATATCAAAATATGATCATTTTCAGTATGAGTTCATGAGTAAAAACACACAGTGAATCCAAGAAATATCATTTTGGATTCTAAAAATTGAAAACAACTCATTAAAGAGGACCTTAAAAATTAAAACCTCAAATCCAATGATCAAGAATGCATGAAACTGAAACCATGTACAAGGAAAATATAATTAACACTTTGTATTGTAACCCTTTGTGTCATTGGGAGAAGAATAATTTTTTGGAATGTGACATTTTTTTCCTATGAATGACCAACTAATAATAATAACATTATTTATACCACCTTTAACATTCAACAAAGGAACACCATGAGTTATCATGTAATAAATTATATGTTAAGTAACATATGAGTTAATTTTCTAGTTGTTCATTAATTAATCAATATAATACAAAATATGTTCTCCCATGTGTTTGATCATTTGAGAAATTTATATTTATGATTGATAATGTGGAACATTCTTAAGTGATTACACTTATAATTTTATTGCCTAATGAATAATAATATGTCATACATTACTATTAATGAAATATTAAATATCCAATTTATATTATGTGATTAGAAATTATGGTTTCATGATATCCCTGTAACAATGTTTAGAATATTCTTTTAAAGGAATAAAAATCCCATGCTAGGCTTTTTTTTAAAATCATATAAATTTAAAAATATGTTTTAGGGATTATATATATATCACTCATCCGTATTTTTTTTAAAAAATAATATACCTATAAAAAAATTCAATAAGGTCATTTCAAATCACTTTAAAACACCTTTGTTAGGGGGCTTGTCCTTTAATAGTTACTTTTCAATGATTCCATTATGATAAAAAAAATAAAAAATAATATTATTTAAAAAATATAAACTATTTCATATTTTAGTGATGATTTTAAATAATTTTTTTGAAATGAGTATTAGATTCATAAAGAAACACATTTATATTCTTTTCATGTCCACATTAATCACAATTAATTATAGTTTGAAAAAAATATTCATGAAAAACCATTATAAAATATTTAGAAATATTATTTTTATGGTGTAATAAGTGAAAATCAAAGTAGTTTGATTAAAAACTAAAAAAACTAATGGGAAATCATGTTAATTATATATATTATGATTAAATATACTTTAACTAGTTATAAAATTATGTACTGAAATTTAATAAAAATAAATGCATTAGATGAACCAAAATAAGTAGAATTGAAAGAAAGTGAAAACTAATAGTTTTTTAAAAATGTTAATTAAATAAAGAAGATAAAATTTATTAATGAGTAAAAAGGTGAAGTGGGAAAATAATAGTTAGTGGAATAATATAAAACATATATTAATTTTTGGATAAACATTGAAATATGGAGGATATGTTAATGGAGAATAGACCATCAAAACAAATATCTACTAAAGGAGGAACATGATGTGAACATGATAACTCAGGATGGAATAAGTGACAAAAATCCTTAACTCATTACTAAAAAAACATTCATCAAGTAGAATAATCAATAAAACATCCCAAAAACCTAATGTGAAAAATAGTACCAATGTACCTCACCCTGGAAAAAGAGGAGGACACTTATTATCCATTATGGTCTTATGAAGAAAGATGGGAGAACAATATTTTTTCTTCCCCCATGAAAATACATATTATTTTAATTATAATAATTGTAAAAACTAAAAAATAATATAATTTTGGAAGATTACTATAATTTATTTACTTTTTATTCTCATTTTATTGGTCCTTAATTTTGAAATACTCAACATTTTTATATAAATAATTATTCTTATACATATTTTCTTTATTTAGTCAGTGAATATGATTTTAATGTAAATATTTTTATCCTCATGTAAAGTATAATTTTATATTTTCCAATATTAATAATTTATCACTTATTTGTAATGATTAATGCAAGCTTCGATATGAGATTAATAAGGGGTAATTCCAAATTTAAATTCATTTGATTCAAAAACATTTTAAAATATATTACTTATAAATTTACCTAATTTTAAAAACATTCAATCATCCCCAATAATGGGTGTTATTATAGTTTTGGAAGATAAATATCCCATGGAATTACCAACTAATGATAAATATAATGTTGTACAACACAAAGATCATTATTATTTACCCATGATTCACATGAGAAGAATGATAATGAGTTGTTAGAAAGGATATAACATGATAAACAATGATAATTTGTTATTTCACCATCGAAGAAAAACATTAAATATTAAAGGGATATCAAATTCAATCAAGATGTAGTCAAACAAGTAGATCCATATAGATTTGCCCAATTGATAAGATGGTTCTTCACTAAAACAAGGGTAGGACATTCATGAACATTACCATGGTGACTTTAAGGTAATGATGTTGCATCAAAAGAAATAAATCATAAATAAACTATATGTGGTGGAATCTATATAAAAAACTAAACTAACATTTGGACTGTAGTTAAAATATGGAACTATTAAGTAGCAAATTTATAATTATAAATCATATTTTGGGTTTTCCACCAAGTTTATATCTCTATTGTCATTCATTTTAATTTTATATTTTTGAAATAGTATTTAATAATGTTTTTTCTCTTATATTTTTTAGGGGAAAATCTTGAAACCAACTATACATACTCCAGAACTGAATAAACAGTTGTTATCAATAATCAAAATTAATTCTAAATTATGATTTTTATGTGTATTTCCATATTTTTCAAAACATATTGATATTTTTATTTCATTGGAGATGATATTGGAAGTCGAAAACAACCAAATGGAATCATGTTAATATTGTTTTCAACTACATCAAGAATAACTCAGATTTGTGTTTATTTAATTATTTTAATAGGACTTAAGTATTATTTTTTTCATAAATTTTGTTGAAAAATATATGTTATTAAAGTAAAATAAGATGATCCAGAAACCTATTTTACAATTACATATAAATAAATACAATCCATTTTAACCACTTTATGCTCTAAAATTTCCATAATATATATATATATATATATTTAAATATACATTTTTTTAATGATTATATATGGTTTAAAAATGAGAAGGGTAGTGAGGTAGGATGGATGTCTATTTAGGTTAACATCCTTGTATATTTGAAATATTTTCTCAAAACTTTTTGAATTTTATTTCATGATATTAAATTAAATATTCATAATCATATATTACACATTGGAAATATTTTATGAAATCTCATTGATTTTTATAAATTGTTTCTAATTGATTATTAATATATGATCATTCCCTTAAGTTTTAATTTCTATCATTCTTGTGATTTGGAATGATTATTGAAATCTATGCTGTAGTGGTGGCACTATAGCATGTATTATAGCAATACTGTAGTGTACTATAGCACACTGTAGTAGTGGCAACACTGTAGCAGCGGCAAGCACTATAGCTATGGTAGGTCACTATAGCGGCGACAAAGTACTGTAGAAGTGGCGGGTATTGTGTAGTACTATAGCAGCGCGTGTACTGTAGTAGTACTATTCACAGAATGGGCTTTGGTCCAAACAAATGGGCCCATGGGCCATGTAATGGGCTGAAATGCCCACTGGGCCTTCAGGCTATGTAATGGGTCTGCCTCTACCCAGTTAAAGATGTATTTTCTTTGGTTTAATAATAAATGAGGCTTCAGACCCAACCTTTAAAAAAAAACTTCCCAAATTTATATTAAAAAACATGGGATGTTCTCAATATTTTAAAATTCTCATACTAGAATACCCATTATTTTAGTAAACTAAAGTTGGGTATCATCATGTAGAACTATATGATTGTACCCGTTACAATATTTTGAGAATGGAGGAGTGTACTAACAAAATTGAGGTTCATTTTATATATTTCAATGTGTGCACTTTGCAATGTCTTTTCCACTTGGACCTGATAAGATTGTGCTCTACATAATTTACATTATTGGTTCAATTTATATTTCTAGATTATTTTATCCTTTTCAAAAATTCTCCCAAAATAGATTTCATGGTTATTTTCCAGATTTGAGTAGGGTAAGGGGATTAATTTACGTACATTAATTAGATGCCTTTTTTGTTTTGGGTAATGAACATATTTTTTCATTTATCATGGGTGATTTTAAAATAAATAGAAAGAATTGATTATTTTCCATATTACATGCATCGTCATATTCTCATAGAGAAGAAAAATATTTTTAAAAAACATATTAAGAGAAATGTATAATATAAATTGATGTTATTAATTGTAATAAAAGTTTTAACTAATGTAACAAATTTAACAAAATAGGTTCTTTATTATGGGATAATAGGTTTTAAGGGACATAGATATAGAATCATTCCAATGAGTGCTCTTGAATAATGACACATCATATGAAGAATAAAATCATATTTTCATCGACATTAATATTTTTTCATATTCATCAATCACAAGAAAACATTATAACATTGAAAAATCTTCATAATTAGTTCACATTAACTATAATTTATATGAACAAATAATAAATTAATTATTAATATGTCTTAATATTCATTTACCTGATATAATTAAATCTATTCATATCAATTAAAAATTTAAAGACACGTGAAATGGTATTTTTGAGGTTGGTTATGAAGGGAGAATGTGTTTACAATTAATTTTTATTTTATTAGAGTGTGTTAGATGATAATAATATGGTAATTGACCATGTATAAACAAGGATAATGAAATTTTGAAAAAATATTGTTTGTATAAATATTTTTGAATTGAATAGTGGAGCTTGGTATAGTTAGTATGTTTTTATTGAGAGTGGGAATATGATGTTTTGGGTAGTAATAATATAGTTATTTAATATATAGTTTATATTTCTCTTCAAAAACTCCAATTTTATTTGAAATCCCTAGAAAGGTGAATTTTTCATTATGTTTACCAATTGAATTTCTTTTGTTTTAGAAATATATGAATTTTTTTCCTTTTAATTTTTATTAAATAAATCAACATACATAATTGATGATTCCCATTTTGAATTGTTTTTATAATTTAATTATCTAAAAAACATAAATAAATAGACATGTAATTACAATAAATAACTAAAATAAATTTGATTAAAAAATACATGTTCATATTCTATTGTTTGAAAATTTTAAAAAATGGATTTTTTATTTTAATTAAAAATAGAAAATCCTTTAATCAAATGAGAATATTTTTAATATTATATTTTTTAATTTGTGTTTGTTGTTAATTTACATGGGTAATTGCAAGATGAAAATTTAATATTAAACCCCAATGATTTAGTCCTTCTTAATATGTTGTTACAGTTTTTCATTATAGATGAAGACACACTCAAAGGAATTGTACTTTTTATAGAACATTATATAGATTTATATAAAATAGGTTATAAGAGATGTTGAAATGGGGATGGTTACATGGATAACTTCATCTAGAGATCATGGGTGATGTAAGTTATGGGATTTCAATGATTTATAAAAGTACCCATATTTAACATAGATTTATCTTTTAGAGTTTGAATGGATGTTGTTACATGTTCCCACAGCTCTTCGTATGCCCCTACTATTTGATATCAATAAAGGCCAAATGTTACACCCTTAAATTTTATTTCTAATTTTTCTTTTAAATTAAATATTATGTTTAATTAACTAAATCACAAAAAAAAAGATCTAATAGGAAACCACGATACATTAAAATAAATTCTAAAAATATGTACATTATAATATATCCATTAAATTTTTTTCTACAAATAAAAGAAACTACAATATGATATTTAAAATAAATGCAATCAAGAAGTAATTGTCCCCGTTTGAAGATCCGTTTTCTATTATTGAAGGAAGGTGTCTTCATTAGTTTTTTCAATAGACTAAGACCATAATGAGCACTATTTTTTTTTTGTTTTTATTGAAATTAATTGAGATAAAAGATCAAGATCATGTAAATTTCCAAGATAAAGATTCCAGATGATGATCCACCCACAACATCCAGCATATCTTATCTTATAATAAGGTCTTACGTGGAGATCTTAAGGGGTTATATAAGAAGAAATCTAGATAATTGAAAATTGAATTTATTAATGTATGAAATTATTTCTATATAACATTAATTTAATAAATTTATCAATTTTAATTTAGTTTTTGAAAAAATAAAAGTTCATTTTGTTATTCTAATAAATTGAAAAAATTCAATTAGATCATTTTATGCATAAAAGGTTATTAATTAAGACAACCATTTATGTTCTATGAACTATTATTTAAATAATAAAACTATATTAGTGGTAAATGATGATAAAATATAGGTTTCATATGATATATATATATATATATTAATATAAACATTTATTCATAGGAAATATGAATAATAATATTTAATATTTAAGAATTACATTTAGATAAAATAAGTATATATTTTATTTTATTTTATATTTAAAATTTAAATTCCAAAATTTTATATATATATTTTTTATAAATTTAACCTCATTTTTGGATTCAACATAATTTTTTTTCTTATGTTGAAATTTTTGGATTTTTTTAAAAACATTGATTTTATGTAAAAAATGAAAAATTCCATTTTTATAAATACCATGAAATTTATGAAATCTCTAGGAAAATAACATCAAGTAAATTTTATTTTATAATTAATTATTTTATAATAAAAACACTTTACTTAAAAATTATAAAATTTAATCTTTAAACCAATATTTTTCATTTTAGAACTAAATATATATATTTATCTAAAACTATTTTCAATGCATTATACATTATTATTATTGAATTAAAATTTATACTTATAAGAAAATATATCTAATAAAAAATTATTTTATATTTGAATTTTTAATGTATTATTTATGTAATTAGGTCCACAATATTTTTATGTTTAATAAATATATTTTGGAAAAATATTATTTTCCATAAAAAAATATGAAATGTTAATAGGGATTAAAAAGGGTAAAATATATAATTAATTTTTTTTAAAATGTCTCCAAATGATTATTTTATGTATTTATAGACCAAAAAGCATCCCCTCCCTAGTATTCTTCACTTTTGAGCCACTCGACTATAATAATTCACATTTTTTACAAAAAATGTCACTCCTCTCACATAAAAAGAGAGGTCATCACCACACCACTTCTTGTCACACAAAAATCCCCATAACTCAAAAATATATACTAAATACCTCTTTAACACTCCTTTAAAAATCATATAGGTTAAATTTTCTTCATAATAGAACACCCATAAAGTCTTAATCGAAATTATAAAAGATTTTTCTAGTTTTTAAGTTAAATTTTCTTAATCACACTTTTTATTTATTATTCATTATGTTCTTTTAACTATACCTATACATATATTATTTCATATTTAAATAAAAACATATATATCATTATTATAATGAAAATTTTAATATATTTTTGAAATAACCGTTATATATATTTCCTCTAACCATTCAAAACATGAAAATGTTGTTCATGGTACATACTGACTACCACCTCCATGATCTACATGTTTCGATTTCCATAACAACCTAAAATGGATGATTAAAATGTGGTATTTATTGAATAAATATTACCTTTCTAGAAATATTAGAATTATGAACTAATAAATGTTTTTCAAACTGCTTTCTATTGTATTGAAAATATAAATATTTTCTATCTATATGTGTCGACTACCAGCTCCATGGAGCAACATGTTCTTATTTTCATTATCACGCTATTGGGATGTATTATAAATTCATTTGATAAAAAAAATTATTCTAAGTAATAATATATTAACTTAAATTATTTTTTAATAGTTTAAAAAGAAAACGATCATTATGATGTAATCTGTTGAAATTAATAAATTACAATAAAAAAGTTCTTAATTGATTCCATTCTTATAAACAATGCACATATTATTCATAAAATGAAAAAGGTATGCATAAATAATTTAAGAAAATTATTTAAATATATTAATGATTATGTTAGTATCAAGAATGGCGGATCTAGGTCATCATTATAAAAAATATACAAAACAATGAAAATTAGAAGCACATGATAATGAATATAAACATTAACTATATAATAAGTGTATAATAATGAATGTAACAGAATGGTAAAAATTTTAATCTATATGAATAAGGTTCTAAAATAAGTTATTTATATTAATATGGTTATTATTTTTGAGGTTAAATATATTTTTTGAAAATAAATACTATATGGTAAGGGTTTTCCTTCAAACCCCTTTTTTAATTTTGGGTTGTAAAGACTTTGTTTCATTTTTGTATACTGTATAATATTTCTCTAATAAAACATATATTTTTTAATACTATAATTTTACATATCATTCCAATATTCTAGGTTTTCAATTAAATTTAATTTTATTAGAAAATAAATCACTTTTTAACATTATCTTAATTTTAATTTTCTATCGATATGAATTTTTACAAAATATTGAAATCATTTTCTCTTATTAAAATATTCATTATTAATATATTTTTTCAACAACTTCATCAGTTCCATTTATGAAAATTCATATCCACATTTCCATAAATTTTCAAAATAAATAAATTAGCTATGAGTTATAATTATTTTTCAAAAATTATAAAAAAATGTAAAGAGTGTTTCTCCTTATTTATCCATGTAAATGTGAGGGAACTAATAATAAAAATCTCAACTATACAACATCCATTAATAATTTTAATGATTCCATGGGAATATTATATACTAATACCATTAATCCTATTTCGTGATATAATATATGAAATTATTTACTAATATTTTAGTAGAATCATGAATTTTATAGGAGTTAATAAATTTATGTTTGAAATGTTAATGTCTTTAAATCCTTTAGGAACATACAATTGTAGTTTATTATAATTATTTGGGTGGTTCCTATGTATCCCTCCAATGTGTCATGTAATAATTCATATATCATTAGATAATTATGGTATATAGGGACATTATCTTTCGACACACTATATTATAAGATACATGGACATACATTTCAGACAAACAATAATATGGGAGACAAGGATGTACATTACTGACTCACTATGTTGTGATTAATTTTTCATATGTTTTATTATATTCATATACTTAATAAAATTATCATATTTGGCTGAATCATGTATTATGTTATACATTTATCATTATGACTCAATTCATGATAAATGATATATAATTACTTGTGTATGAAATCTTTATGTATTGTAAATGGACCATTACTACTCTCTCTCATGAAATAGTTAATCTAATGCTCACTTATGATCATAAAATTTTCTTTTAATTATTTAACCTCACTGGTCATAAAAGATAACCCTAATATTTTCCTCCATTTTCATTGTTATAAATATGATTATAATATACAAAAATTATAAAAATGGATCTAGAGTTAAAATTATAGAGTAATATTAACAAGTTTTGTAAAATATGTTGTTTTTTACCTAATATTAAAATAAAATTCCCCATTGAGTCCTCAATAATATTAATATTAATCTTGATATGACATGATTAGTCTTGTGAAATAATGGAATAATTGTGTTTATTTTTCATGGGTCACCTAATAAAATTTATTCACTTATCAAGGAATACAATGGTATCCTTTTTTGTGATTCATATATTATTCACAATATTAGATAATGTCTAATTTTTAGTTTTCTCATTGCACAAATAGGAGGCTTTTAGTATGAAGTATCAGGAGCTTTATTATATCTTGGTGTGCTATAAACTACACCAGTGAAGCCTGTACATTTCTATAGATGGTAGATTTGAGACCATTTCTTTCTATTCAATGTAGGTTGGATCCAAAATATCTATAGAGAACTTATATTATGTGATAGTTTATTTAGAATGATAAAATATAATATCTATATTAAAAATTATTAAATTTTTATCCAAGAATTATTCATTATAAATATATTTTGTTGATTTTTTGCCCCCATTTTGAAAGTAATTTCGTGATAGTTTTTGTATTTCCCAATGAAATTAATTCCCCCCTCATCATGTCATATTTTCATTTGTGTTTTCATTCTATTTAATGCATTTTTTAAGTATTTCCTTCTAATTTTCTTCACTCTTAATATTATTTTCAAAATTTTAGTGTTTATGTGTCTTTTTATTCATTATATGTGTCATGTTCATCTTCATGTTATTTTAATTATATCATTAATCTAATTTATTCTAATGAGGTTGTTTCCTTCATAGAAGGTATTTGTGTTATTGTGATTCTTCATTTCTCACTCCATTTTTGTTATCTCCAACGTTTCTATTGAGTTATAATTAGATTATCTTTCACATGGAGTATAACATAGTTATTTTTATGTTTTTGATTGTTATTTTTTAAATTATTTCTTTGAGATAATGGATTATTGAATTACTGATAAGTTCAATACCCATGAATGTTTAACTAATGTTGTATTTCTATTTACATTAAACATAAACCTTCCTCCTAAGAAAACATAACTATGAAGTTTCAGTTGTAAAAAGGAGCAGTGTTGTGCTTCTTTATTGTGAAATATTGGAGATCCCACAAAAAATATATTAATTAAAATGGATCATGTAGTATAATATTTTGGTATGGGTATTTTCAATTTTATTTATTGAAGACATTTGAATGTGGTGAGACATTGGACATTCAATTGATTGTATTTAAAAAAAAAATATAATTATAGAAATAGAAAAATGATTGATGAATATTAACTTGACTATCCAAAGTTCTATATTTTTTCCACTAATTACATTTCAATCACTACTTTAAAACCCATATATCCTATTACTTTTGGAGTTTTTATCACTCTAAAAATTCAAAAGCAACAATTTTATATAGTTTTTATCATATAATAAACATAAAAATATTTATTATTTAAAAATATATAATAAATAGATAGAACACTATGTTGGAAACCCAATTCATCCTAAAGAGAATTATCCCCATGGTTATCAATTATGTTTCCCCTAATTTTGTAAATTCCAAATTTTCTCAATTTACAATCAACATATCATTGTGAGTTACCAAGAGTCCTTGGAAATGACTCTTGACCCCAAAAAAATATCACATATATGATTATGATAAGAAGCATCAATATAAATCTTATATAGGACTCATTCCTATAGTTATAACAAAATAAATGTCATAGTAAACAATTATTTCATATAGGGAGATAAAGACATGACGAAACCCAAAACGAATGAAATATTTATCTGTATTTATCAATACGAATAAATAGATTGAAAAAAATTTGAATTTAAGCAAAACCCCCTAATAATAACTTAAAATTAAAGAATCAATGAATACGATATTCATTCTTCAACTTACCATTTCTAAAAAAATAATGACCTTTTTTATACCCCATTGTACAACTATCTAAAATAGTTTTTCTTTAAATAAAGATCATCATATGTCAAAAATTATAACAATGGAAATTTTCTGTATAAGTCCCGATTTTGAATTTACTATTGTATAAATCACAAGTACTCTATTTTATAATCATCCAATATATAATCTATAATGATGTTTTAGGTGAATATGATAAAAAAATAATGACTTGTAAGAATATTTGATGCATATATTGAAAATTTTATTAAGATCTGATTCATTTGGCCAAGTATGTTAACAAATGGGGAACCAATTTCTTCCACCTAAATGGTTGGGGGTAGGGTAAGGCTTTACATTAATTACCATTGATCTAATATTATAATTGTATATAAATATTACTATATACCATATATATTCTATCTATTTTACTAGTTACAGTGTCAATGATAGTTTATAATTATTAATTTTTTGTTTTGTTATTATCATGTAAGGATTTAGGATGATTATATTTGCAATTCAGTGTTTCAGTGAAAATAATGAAACTATGTGTTTAATGTCACAATTGTTTGGAATAATACAAATAGGGCCTTAAACAGGATTCAATATAATATCAATACGGCACAATACTGTACATGTATACTTTTCATCTGACATTTACAAACATTTAAGAACACTCAAACTGACCATGGGTTCCCATTGATATATTCATAAATAATATATAACATCATGTTTGATAATAATGGTGAAATGTTTATGCATTGATCATCATATATGTAAAATGTTGATAATATCTAACAATTAAAAGAGATCAGTAACTGTATATAATGAAGAATAAAACATTCAAAAATAGAAATCAGTTCACAGTCACACTATAGATTAAAAATTCTGGAAAATAATAACATTATATATATTTTAAAATGATAATAAAAAATTCTATAAAATAAAACCCTTCCACAAAAGTTTTCACATAATAGATATAAAATCACTATTTTTTGGTCTCATTCAATAAGTGTAAAGGAAACACATTATAATTAAAATATTTTGTCCCTTTTACTAAAAATAATAAAATTTACAACATTTTAGAATTTATTACTTATGCTGCATATAATATGTGGATATAAAAAATATTAATTCTTGATCCCCAAATTTTTGAATTAAAGGTTAACTGAAAAAATAAAACATAAAATTTTTAAATACAATGATCACTTCCATTATAAACATGTATTGATGATGAATTAATTTATTAAGATGGTGTATTGAAAAATATTATATCATTTATGTGATGAATATATTGAATCATTTAGTTATGGTATTTCTAGAGAAATATATTTCAATTGGATAAATTTCAATTAATATTATCCTTACTCTTTAAATTATTTATGGTGAGAACACAATTTGTAAACTATATTTCATTGTGATCCAATGTCTATTATAAATAATGTATCAAGGAAAATTTCATAACAAACGTGACCATCTGTCACATTAGGTTTTCACAGAAATTTAGTACATATATATTTAATAAATACAAAATATATCAAAAATGATCATAATTTAATTCTGAGTAAAAACAATCCACACAAAATAAAAATAAATCATTAAAAATAAATAATCATTGTTCTATTTTTAAATCAATAATCCATAGCATTCTAATAACTCATTACCAAAAGAGAATTCCTCATAAGTGAAGAATTTACCTATGAAAATATATAAAATATATTAGTAGAATATATTTTTAATAATAACATCAAAATAGTCTAATAAATTAAATTTGGATTCAAACCAATTATTAAAAATGTACACAACCATATATATTATGTCTTATATCTATCATTAATATTTTTTTAATAAAATAGTGGTCAATCAACAATTCTTTAGAAGACATTAAAAATAAATACTTTTAAAAAAATAAGAATTTATGATATCCATTATGTTTAAACACATGTATCTATTATTTTTCTAATATATTTTTTATGCCATGCTTCATTATATTCCCTAAAACTTCATGTGTAACCTTATAGGAGTGTGGGTTACACCATAATATTCATACCCCTTTAGATAAATCTTTAGATCTTTTAATATTATATGACACCCTCCGATTTTTTTTGGTTGTAGGTTTACCTATAAGTCATATCATTAAACTTACTAAGACTCAGTCAAAACTGAGATTTACATTAATAAATTTAATTATCCTTTTTTATTTATCTCTTAAAGTTTCATTAAAATTATCCCCCTTAATTCAAGACATGGAATTCATTACAATTATTTTATTTTTTACCCTTGCAAGATCTTCATGGTGTATAATTTTTCCTCATTACACAATGTATATTTACTTTTATTATTCATGAGATTACATATACATTAGAATATTTTCATGATTTAAATATGTAATTTAATGTTTCATCTATATTATTGTCTTTAATTACTCTAGAAATAATCCAATAAAAGTAAAAGTTTACTTTGATTTTGTTTTATAAATTCATTAATGATTGCATTCTATTCATCTCTAAATACATATAAATTCTAAATCATAGAATAAATAATTTAAAAATATCAATTAGATTACAATAAATCGAATTACCAATGATAAATGATTGAAAATGTTATATAAAGTTTAAACATGTTAAATTTCCAAAATATGAACATCATTTAATACCAAATAAAAATATCAATTTTGAATAAAACTGACTACTTACAATCACATGGGAAATATTATATTATGATTATATTTAAAACATAAAATAAAATTGAAAATGTATAACACAGAACAAAATATTGAAAAACTAATCATGTTTTTTATATGACTCGATATCTTAACTCTTCTCCACTTTCATTTTAAATATTCGATATTTTATAAAAAATCATGATAGTTTTTATCTATCATAATGAAAGATAATTTCATTCCTCACTCATATGTATTTAATTAGAGTTAAGTTCAAAATTAAATTATATATAAACAATATATAGGCATGAAATATGTCTCATTATTAATTTTAAAAATTAATATACATTAATGTACAAGAAATTTGGAATAATTATCAATGGTTTAGGATTTTTTATGAAGATTGTATAAAAAAAGGATAACAGAAGAGGTTAAAATTTTAAATTTAAATCCAATATTTTCATTAAATCTCAATGAAAATACTCTCAACTATAACTTCATAAAAAACAAAAACTAAAAACCATTTTTTATTTTTTTATGAATTTTTAAATATCCCATACATTCCAAATCATGAAAAAGATTTATTTTTTTAATAGCTTTTTCGGTTCAAAATTTTCAATAATCCTATATTTTTTATTTATTTATGTTGATATATGAATAAGGTAGTCTTAGTGTGGAATATTTTTGAAAACAATTCACCCAATAAAGAATAAAATATTCCCCATCATTTCTCATATTCATTAGATAAAATATTTAAATCTCTATGAATCATCCCAAATCACTGAATTTAAAATCAATAAAAATAATGAAATACTACAAAATAATTTGGTTTTTGAAGATAAATAAACATATAATGTGTCTTCCTTAAAAAATATTCATTGTCACTAAAGGATTGACAAAATATTATACTTTGGGTAGGTCTCTATATCATATTGGGTAATTTTTTTAAAAAATATGGAACATATCATTTTTTGTGGTTTGAACACTTTATAATTTAAAAAGTAACAAAAATAATTTTCAATTAGTTATTTATATCCCAACTATATCATATGAAATATGGTGCTTAAAATAATTTCTCAAAAGGTTTCGAGTATCCATCGAGATTGTGAATAAAAAATAGGAAAAGTTATCATATCAACCGCAACATTAAAACCACTCAAAACTAAAATGATGATATGTATTTATATTATTTAAACTTTTTTATTCATTATTTTCAAAAAATATTTTGAATAAATATACAATTTTAATATAAAAAACATGTAACCACACAAAGGTGTTTTTATTGGTGACAAAACCTATATAAGGAAAATTGTATAGCCTTTACACTTGCCTAAAGAAATACAATGTTTGAACTTAGAATATACCAAACACATAGGTAGGGTGTTTCATCAACAAGGATGTGGTTAGTGAGAGGGGTGAATAATACTGACAAAATGTAATGTCACAACTCATTTCTTCTGTGAAATGTATCTATGGATTCACACTATTTTGTGATCTTGCATGTTAGCACAATCCACTACTTCTTTTTGTGGTACTAAACCATTATCAATCTCAATTATTAACACTATCTACTAAAATATCCACTTATCAGACCATAAAAACTAAATAATTTTACAAATGAATAACCAAAAATCAACACCATCCATGAAACGAGTAGCAAAAAAATAATAGTAAAACCTAAATCTTATTCAACATTAAAAAAGGAATCATATCTAAATCCTACCAAACTAGTGATTCACTTGAGTTAATTTATATTTCTATAAATGGAATCCACTATACTAAATTTCTACTAATTGTGTCCATAAATGAACCAAACATTAATATATTTAAAAACATTTCAGCTAGCACAATAGTTACAGTATTGAGAAAACTATAACAACATTATTGTTGAAGAGGTGATGTAGACATATCACACACCAAGAATAAGAACCACCTCAATCAAATTAAGTATGAATTAGTAAATTTAAATTAAACACTTTATAATTCCATAGAATAGAAAATTAATAAATTAAATTTTTATTAGGTTAGTGACTAAAAATGCTTTAAGTGATCTGTTAGATCCATTATAAAATAAAATGTAGAAAATCATCTAAATAGAAGAATAGATCAAGTAAATCACAAATACTGAATGATGAATTTTTACATGATTACACCATCCTACCAGTTTCCCCATAATGAATCAAATCTATTTATTCCCCATAAAGAATAATGTGCCTATTTCTTCATAGACATACAACATCTGAATCCCTATCAGATACATACATTAAAAGTAAATAAAATATATATGCACAAATAATCTTATTGAAGAACCATGGGACTTGATAAATATAACACATTATATCTATTCCATAATAATTTTGGATAAAAAATAACTAAGGAGCAACAACCTAGAAAAAATAAAACCAACCAAACAACCCACTTTGAGATAAATCATTTAATGACCAAAACATTAACAAAAACAATAAAAAAATAGATCATCAATTCACCAAAACCAAAATATTATGAACCCATAATGTGTATGATTACTGAATGCATTAATTTTTTGTGAAACTAAGGTGAATCATAACCTAATACAATTGGTATCATGAAATAAAAGAGTGGGGATAATTTGAGAACAACCAAAATAGATAGTGATATAAGGTGAGAAAAGTTTGAAAATCTAAGTGGTTTGTCAAGAAATATAAATATTGTAGAAATTATAATATAGAGGAAGAGTTGAATAAATAGGGGAATAATGTAGGGATCATTATCACTATAACACAAATTTGAATCCCTATATTGATGAAATATAAATCACAATGAATAAATATCTATCCATACTACTATAATTTAAATTTATGATAATGTTTTACTGTTTTTTCATATTGGTTAAATATTTCCCCTAAATGAAAATGTAAAATTGATTAATAAAAACAAAAAAAATTATATGGGTACTTTTATGCACCACACACATAAATTAAGTAATTTTCCCAATTATTTACTATCGTGACATTAAAACTAATTAATATGCATGAGTCCTGGATAAATGAATAACCCAAATATAATTAAAGAAACATAACTTATTCCCTATCTAATAAATCTTTACTTCGATAATTTATGAATTGAATTGATACCTTATATAACACAAACATTTTTTGACTTCTTGATTTTGAAATTATGCATGAAAAATTCAAGAACTTTATAAATTAGTAATACCAGATATATATATTATAAATTTATAATTATGTATATCTAGAAAAAAATATTCAACTTCCATGTATCTAATCTAGGAATACAAATCATGATGGAAACTTTTTCCCCTGAAATAAATTTTTTTGTTGAAAATAAATTAGTGTATGTACATAGTATATATACAAAGTAAATTTAAAAAAAGAATAGGAAAACCATTGATATTGGGGTTAAACACCATCCTTCTTTCAATCTTTATTTCCCTATGCCAATATTGGTAATTTCATTAATAATGAGGACACAATGAGAGGCTACACTAACCATAAAGGCACTACTTCAATATTACCAACTAAAGAAGGATATCTAGTCAAAATCAAGGGTTTCTTCACATTTATAACAATAATTAAGGCTATATTTCTTGAATAGTTCAAAAATATATCATTTACATTGTCATTGTCTATTTACATGGGTAAATTATGCTTTAGGGGAACAAGATATATCATGAATATGTAGTTGAAAAATATGAAAAGGGATTGGGGTGGTATCTATAAAGTAGTTTAATTTGTAATGTCAGGTATCTCTATACATGGTGTATCATATGATAGGGGAAATACAACATATTTTGTCTCTAAAGCATTTTAAATCTAAATGTTCATAACTAAGGGATACTCAAGTCTATAATCAATTTTTAGTGTCTCATCACCTAGGATCTATCATATCTATGGTGGGGGTATTATATATTTATATGATAAATGAATGTAATTTCCATACATATATTATTAATCACCCCATTCCAATTCCACTATGTTTAAATTTGAGTTTCCTATGAGATTAGGTTTTCCATAGCGTAACCATGGTATTATTGAATTTGAATGATATGGTTAGTTTTCTAATTATAGGACTTTAATGTGTATTTAATGGTGGTTAATATATGGGAAGTGGATGATTTTTGTTATGAATTATATCATTTTTAACTACTGAGGTACTTATAAAATTATTTGTTTTCATTTTGTAATTATATAGTTAAATTCATTATAAATGTATAATGAAATAAGTAGTATCCGTAGAAATTATGGAATATATTAAAATATAATATTAGCCTCACCTATTAAATTATAAGTAATGTTTTTGTATCTTATAAGTGAATATATGATATATTTATATCATAGAATAAGTAAATAATTTTTTTAAATGATAAATTAATTTTTGGTGTTTTTGTAAAACAGAAATTTATTATTTACAATTTATAATTAATATAATTATTTAAAAGAAAAATTATCTTTATTAAATAGATTTATAAAATAATATTTAGTTTTATTATGATTATTATATAATTTTATTAAAATTTAATTACTTTTTCAAAGTGTTGTAAAATCAGTTATAATTTTAAAATTGGTATTTTTAAAATAAATGATGATTTGAATTAAAAAGTAATTTTTCCATATAAAAAATTTATTATGATAAAATGGAATTTATTTTAGAATTATACATGTTGAAAAATTTTTATGGTGAATTTTTATTATTTTTCTAAAATAATTGAATTTTTATTGAATAGTGAAATACAATAATCTATGATATTTAAAAAATTCAGGAATTATTGATTCATATTTGATATATGGATGATGTAATAAAAAAATCTAGAATTATTCTATATTATATTGATATATTTAGTCATAATTAACAAACTATTCACTGTCTTGATAAAAAATAATAAACTAATGAATAAAATAAGGAGAAAACACCCATCTCCTCCACTTTAAATACAAATCCTCACAACATATTATCTTCACACCTAAAAGCCTTGAAGATTTATTATTTTCAACCAACTTCCTTTCCCAAACCTATTCCGCACATCCAATACCTATTGGTATCTCCATAAGGCTTAAATCATTTTCCTTAAGGAGGTTCTTAAGGAAGATAATTCAAGAGGAAATATCCACTCTCATTTTCTTTTCAATTTCAATTATTTTATTATTATATTCTAAAATAACCTTCACAAAGTGAAATTATAACACAATTATCTTACATAAACTATAATTGTTTTGTGTTAATGGAATATAAATAAATAATCCTCTTCTCTTCTCCTCTTATTATAAATAAATGAAAACACTTTCTGTGATGTGTTGATTTACCATCATCATCGATGATGTGTTTCAATTTTCTTTTACCAACTTCATGGATAGTCATAAATCCATTATCATGGTTGAATAATTTTTTATTAAATATATTATTTGTTATATAATGTTATGGAACAAAATTATTAAAATGATATTAAATAAAATTATTTGATTTCGTGATGGTCGTAAAAATGACCAAAATAAACTCAATCATTTTCATTAATGTTTTATCTAGTGAATCATCTTTATATTAAAAAAATAGTAATATATATTGTCATTTAAAATTACGGAAATATATTTACACCATTTTATTTCACTTAAATTTTCTTTCTTTTATTTTAAAATATTATCCATAATAAACCAACCATGGAATATATGAAATAAATGCTCCAAAAAACAATGAAAATGACAAAATATTTTTCATAAATGGGTTGAAATATGTTATAAAAAGATATCATAAGGAATTATAAATATTAATATAGTTTTTTAATATATTAATAACACTCTTTATAACATTATATATGAAGTTTTAACACATTCTTTGTAAGATAAACTTGAGGTAAGCGCCTTTTCTTAAAAAATCTCTTTTGAATTTTTAATTTTTAAAAAATTCAAAAGGAATATTTTTATGATGCATGTATTCATGTTTTATGAATATGATATGGTTTTTGGAAATTTTTTATGATTTATGGAGGTAGTTATATCTACCTCCAATTCATTGGGTATGTATACATTGGAAGTTGACCATAATAGTTATTCTAAGTGTAACAGTTATGGTTACCCCATAAGGTATCCATGAGGGTTACATAATATGGTGTCCATTAAGGTTACATTATAATGTATCCCTGAGGGTTTTAAATCATTTGGAATCCACATTATTTATAATTATATTTTATTTAATTCCCCATGTCACCATTTTTTTTATTTTTTCTATGTTTTATGGTAATAACTTTTTTCACAATGTATATGATACATTATGGGTGATAAGTATGAATTTGTGAAAATGATTTCATATGTTTATAAGTATTCATGGAATAATGAAATAATTTATTTTATGTCCCTCAATATGATTTTTTTCTCATCCATTTTTTTTAAATTTCATTTCATAGGATTTATATATGGGTAAGTGAAAAGAAGAAGCTGTGATGAATTTTTTGAAGATTTTTCATGAAAAGAAATCTTGTTTTATTGAAAACCTGTGTATTATGAAAGAAATGGATACTATTTTAGTAGTACCCACTTTTGATTCTTATAGAATAATAATTATAAATTAGGAACTAATTCTATAAAAATATAAACTAAAAATATATTTTGGATAATAAGAAAGTTAATTCTAAAATAATTTTCTAGATTATGTAATGTTGATGGTCAAGAACTTATAGTTGGTATTAGAAAATTGTTTATATAAATTTTGGGGTTAGGATGATGTTAATAGAATACTATCAATTATTTTTTTACATTACTGTTAAGATGAAATGATATATCATATAATTATTACCATGTTTCTTCATATAATATATTCTTTTTTAGAATGGGTTTCTATAGAATAAATAGAGATGATCAAGTAGGAATGCACCAAGAGGATGATATATTTCCGAATCTGTAACCTTGAATAGTGGGAATTTGAAATCAATAGTCTCTGATAGTAATGGCATAGTTGATGGATGATATTAATAACAGTGGAATCCATGCAAGAGGGAAACCTGAGATACCATGAAATAGGATTACAATAGTATAACATTTAATTAGGAAATACCTTCATTCTTTAAGTGGATCCCATGACCTGGTGGTGGTTGAAGCATCGAATACATTCCTTGAAGAGACAATAGATATCACAGAGTGTTTAAATAATAAAAATGTTGTTATTTAAATTTATCATTTGAAGGTTAATCCCACCAGTAGTGGTAAATGATAAATAATTTCAAGGATATCGATGAGATCAATGCCTTGGAATGTGATGAATTTAAGAATACATTCCTAAAAAAATATTTTTCTAATGTGGTTCAACATAGGATGGAAAACAATTAATTTATTTGAAACCAATGGAAAAATATTTAGTGACTATGTATGAATAAAACATCACTCTATTATCAAGGTGTACTCCAAATGTTATTTGGGATCATGATAGAAAAATAAATCGTTTTTTCTAAGGATTGAATTCAATATATCGAAGGGCTTTGGACACCCTTGAATTTAAAATTTATGAGAACCTTGTCTTCTATAATGAGAGGGTAGAAATAGAGTTTTATAATTATTAAATGTACTTTAACAACAAGAAATATTAAAATTATAATTGGAAAGAAATGTGTAACTGTGAATAAAAATATATGCTCATAAGAATGTTTAGTTTCCAATTTGTTGAAAGTGTGGAAAAAATCTCCTTAAGGAATGTTATCACAAATATGAAAAGTGTTTTAAATGTGGAATGTTTGGACATATTTCCTAAGTTTGTGATGAAAATAATCATTAGTTTAATTCCAATAAGAACATTGTACAGTGTAGGGCATTATGAAAATACCTTCCCAAAGAAGATCTGAATGATAGAAAGACATCAGATTATTAGAATAAAGATGAAGTGAAATACTTTACCACTATATCAATTGATGATGGTCTATTTAATTTATTGGTATTAGGTACTTTTTTTGTTTACTAGTATTTTTCTATGTTATTTTGATACACGATCTGAAAATTCCTTTATTTCTATGAATATTTTATGGTAAATTTCAAATATCACATTATGAAATTTAAAAAGAACTTATGGTAAAAGAACATGATAGAAATATTAAGGTAAAAAGGCATTATAAGAAGCATCCTATTATTGTCTATGAAAGAAAATATTTATAAATTGGTTAGTTTTTACTCTACGATGTTTTATTTTATTCTGGGTATGGATTGGATATATTTTTATTATGTGAAGATTGATTATACAACCAAATAAGTTGTTTTCCAAAAAGAGTTTGAATTTGTATAAAAAAATGAACCATTACCATTGATAATATATCTGGAAGCTGAGTAACTATTAAAAGATGGAAATGAAAGTTATCTTGAACATATTATTTAAAACAAGGGAAATAATCAGACAAATAAAGTGCCAGTGGTAGATGAATACCTGAATGTTTTTCTCGATGATTTTCCATGTGTTATACCTGACTGGGATGTTGAATTTAATAATGTCTTAGTTTCTCCTACTAATTTAATTTCAAAACATCCTTATCGAATGGGGAAATTGGAACTTATTAAATTGAAAAAATTTATTATAAGAGCTTCTTAATAATGGATTCATTCATTCGAGCACTTCACCATGGGGTTCTCATGTTTTGTTTGTAAAAAAAAAATATGGTTCCATGAGACCTTACACTGATTACAGATATTTGCATAACATTAATTTTATGAATAGATATCCATTTCTTCATATTGATTACTTATTTTATTAGCTCCCGGTAGTTTGGTATTTTTCCACGATTGACCTGAGATCCGAGTACCATAAACTAAAGGTGTTCATGGATTACATTTCTAAAACATCATTCCATACTATACAATGGCATTATGAGTTTGTTTTTATGGACATTTCTTAGAAAATTTATCCTCTAATATTCCTGGATCATATAGATAGAATATTTGATGAATATTTGGATACATATATAGTTTTTTTATTGATTATATTTTGGTCTTTTAAAAAAGTATGTGAATCAAGAAAAAAATTTATGGATTGTATTTAAAACTCTCAAAGAAACTAATTTATATGAAAAACATAGAAAATGTGATTTTTTGTTTGAATATTATTTCTTTTCATGGGAACATTGTAAATAAAAAACACATAATGGTTCATCCTGAAAAAACAATGGTTGATTAATGGCCATGACCTTTAAATGTTATAGTGATTCATAGTTTTCTTGGATTAATATGTAATTATAAATGGTTTGGTAAAAAAAATTCATGGTTATTTGGAATGAAAACTAAGTTAATATGAAAATCGATTAAATTAATTAGGATATAGGTTTTTTATGTTTTTTTTCAAGAACTGATAAGAATATTGGTGAATTCTCTAGTTTTGGTTCTTCATTCCAAGAATGGATAGTTTCTTTTCTACAGTGATGCATCATTGAAGGTACTTGGTTTCATTCTAAAGAAGAATGATTAGGTAATAGATTATGATTCAAGACCACTACAACCTCAAGAGTTAAATTATCCCACACATTATATAGAATTAAAAACTGTGGTTTTCACTTTAAAAATATGTGTACATAATTTTTAAGGATCCAAATGTGAAATATATACTAACCATAAATATTTTAAGTATATATTCACTCAGAATGAATTGAACATAAGGTAGAGAATATGGCTTTAACTCACAACATATTATAATTACATGATCAATAACCATCATATAAAATAAAAAACTAGATATATTATTTGATAATAAAACATCATGCTACAATAAAAATGTAATGTTGGGAACATTTCTCCTTGATTAATTATTTGATAAATATTCCCTTGGAAGTTGTTTTTGTAGGAAATTATTTGGTTTTGTTTTAAGTGTTAGTGTAGTCATCTCTATCAGACAAAATTAATGATGTGAAAAAGTAAGACCATGAGTTACTAAAAATGGTATAATTAGTTAAGAAACATAAATTCAATGAATTTAATGTTGATAAATATTGAGTCTTATTATTTTTAAAGAGGTTATGCGTGCCTTGTGATTACCACCTAAATAAAGAATTGTTATGTGAAGCTCATAGTTCTCTATTTTCAATTCATCCTGCCATCACTAAGATGTACAAAGTCTATTTACATTATTACTAGTGGTATGGAATGAATAGATATATTATTGATTTTATAATGATATGTTTTAATTTTCAATAGTTTAATGAATAGAAATAAATACTTATGCAGATTCTTTAGCCTTTTCCAATGCCAGAGTGCAAATGGGAAAATATATCCATGAAGTTTAGGGTGGAACTAACAAAGACTCCATGAGGCAACAATGTGATTTGAGTAATAATTGATCAGCTAACTAAATCTTTACATTTCCTTTCAATTCAAGATGATATTTCTCTATATCTTCTTTCATGACCATATCTCCAAGATTTTTTCAGATTTCATGGAGTCCCAATATATATTAAATCTAACTAAGATCCGAGGTTCACTTATAACTTTTAAAAGAGGCCAATAAAGTTTTAGGGAAAAAAAATTAAATTTCATAATATCCTCTCATCCTCAATATGATAGAAAAATTCAGAAAACAATTTAGATATTGGATGATATGTTACGTTCTTGTTCAATGGATTTATAGGGATGTAGGGATCAACATCATTTTTTATTTGAGTTTTATTGTCGTGACATTAATCATTATAGTATATTGATGGAAAATTTTAAGGAATTATATGGAAATCAGTGTTGAACTCCATCATTTTGGGATGAAGTCCAGGATAGGAAGTTTATAGGAGAATAATTAGCAGATGAAGTGGATGGGAAAGCGATGTTAATCCAGCAACACATAAGTACAACTAAGAGAAGGTAGAAAAGTTATGCAGATAACAGGAGGAAATAATTTTAATTTGAGATGCATCATCATGTTTTTCTTAGACTCTCACCATTGAAATTTGTTGTTTGTTTTAGTAAAAATGTAAATATATGTCTATAGTTCATTGTATTATATGAATCCTTGAGAAACATGGACTAGCCACCTACTGAGTATCGTTTCCTCTATGTTTATCTCATGTACACAATATGTTTAATGTTTTGATGTTATGCAAGTATGTTCCAGATTCAACTCATGTTATGAAACTATATGTAATTCATCTGGAAGACATCCTTTCTTATGAGGAAAAGACTATAAATATTCTTGATCGTAGAGAGAAAGTATTTCAGAATAAGTTAATTTATCATTTTAAAGTTTTTTTGAGAAAGTACATGGTTGAAGAAGAAACATGAGAATCTGAAAATGTTATGAGAGAAATTTATCCATAATTATTTAATATCTAAATAAAAATTTCGAGGACACAATTTCATGAAGTTTGGGAGAATGTAACAAACAATGTAATTATAAATTTATTTTTTTCATTCAAGAATTATACAGTTAAATTCATTATAAATGTATAATGAAATAAGTGGTATTGATAGTAATTAAGGAACCAATAAAAAAAGAATAGTAACCTCCCTAATTAATATATAAATAATATTTCTATATCCTATATGTGAAATTTTGATACATTTATATCATGGAATAATTAAATAAATATTTTTAAAATAATAAACTATGTAATTGTATTTTTCTAACACATAAATTTTTAGTTACAATTTTATAATTAAAATAACGATTTAAAATAAAAACAAAATTCATAAAATGGATTAGTAAATAAATATTTTTTTATTATTATATTATGTTTTTATGAGACCTTAATTAATTTTTCAAAGTGTTATAAAATAAATTATAATTTTAAAATTTCTAAATTTAGAATAAATAAAGATGTTTATAAAAATTAAATTTATAATATTTTGTAATTATTTTCAGAAAATGGTGTTAATTATTGAATTCTAGACATGAAAAAAATTATTGTGAATTTTGGGTATTTTACAAAAATAGTTGAATTATAAATGAATAGTGAAATACAGTAATTTACAGTATATAACAAATTCATGAATTATTGAGTCATAAATGATGTACGGGTGATGTTAGACCAAAATTTCAAACTCCCCTTATTTAGTTTTAATATATTTAGTGATTATTATCAATATACTCATAGTCTTGATAAAAAATAATAAACAAATATACAAAATAATGAAAAAGAACCTATCTCCTACAATATAAATACCACTCTTCACCACCTCTTCTCCTCGCACCTATAATACTTTTATCTTGTTTTAATTTTGCTAAATTCACTCCCAAGCTTCCTACCCATGTGCAATAACTTATTGTCTGACCATAAGACCAAAATAAAGTGCCTTAAGGAGGTTCTTAATGAGGAGATTTGAAGATGTAAAATCCTCTTTTATTTACTTTTATCGTCTTTTCAATTTATTTTCATTTATTATTATCTCCTCACATCCCATACCCAAAGTGACATGATAACTCTAGTATCTTAAACATACTAGAACATTATTTTTTCAATTGAATATCCATTATCATGCCTCTCGTCTTCTCATCTTATTCTAAAAAGTGAAAACATTGTCTATGATGTGTTGTTTTACCATTAGTAGGAATGATGTGTTTTTATTTTCTTTTACCACCTTCAAGGATACTTAAAAAACCATTAGTATGGTTAAATAATATTTAAGTATACATATTATAAGTTATATAATTTTTTGGAACCAGTTTATAATCATTATATTAAATAAAATGATATGATTTCCTGATGGTCATAAGCACCGCCAAACAAAATTAAATCACTTCCATTAATGTTTTATCTATTTAATCATACTAAAATTTGAAAAAAATATATGGTATCATTTAAATTTTTTTAAAACATATTGAAACCATTTCATTCTACTTTTTGTGTTTTTTTATTTGCCATGAAAATCCATAATGAACTAACCATGGAGACTGTGAAATAAATGATCTGGAAACAATAAAAATAACATAATATTATTGATAAATGGGTGGAAAGATGGTATAAAAGATCATATAAGGTATTGTAAATATTAATATATTTCATTAATATATAAATAAAACCCTTGAAGCCATTATTCAGGATGATTGAACATGTTTGAAGTATGACAAACTCGAGGTAACAAACTTATTTTTTAAAAATCCTCTTTTAATTTTATAGTTTGTAAAAAATTACAAAGGAATATTTTTATAATGGTAGTGTTCATGTTTTTTTGTTGTTATTGTTTTAAATTGTTTGTTATTAATGGTGGGATATATATCCAGCGCTAATACATTGGGTTTGTTTATGTAATAAGTTGACCATAATGGTTATTCCAAGTGTAACTATTATGGTTACACCAAAAAGTAGTTGGGAGGGTTAAATGATAAGGTAGACATGAGGGTTTCATTGAAAGGTATCCAAGAGGGTTACAAATCTTATGATATCTGTGAGGGTTATAATTAATAAGTATGTAATTCCCTAAGTTACCCAAAATTTTGGTTTATGTTTTCTCTATTTTATGGAAATATATTGTTTTCACAAAGTATATTATACTTTATGGGTGAGAAGTATTTATTTTTGAAAATTAGTTCATTTGTTTATAAGTAGTCATGGTCTTACACCCTCCTTTATTTTATGTCCCTTACAAAGATTTTTTTCATGTACCATGTTTTAAAATGTTTTTTCACAAGGTTTAAGGATGTGTAAAAGAAAATAAGAATTCAAGATGAATGTTGTGAAGCTTTTACATGAATAGTTTCATGTTTTATTAGAAAAAATGTAATATATAAGAAATGGATAAAAATTTAGTAGTACCCACTTTTTATTCTAATGGGTTAAAATTTATTAATTATTGACTAATTATTTAAAACTCTAAACTAAAAATATCTTTGGGAATGTAAGAAAGTGAGTTAAAAGATAATTAACTTGATTATGTAATGTTAAAGGCCAAGAACTTATAGAATTGGGGTATAATCAAGAAATGGAATGTTGTGGAATAACATGAGTTATACGTAAGAGATGGTAGGGGAGTTGTGGTATGTGTATATAGTGGAATGGGGGATGTGATGCATAGTATCTCAAACTTATTGTATATCTTTGAGAAACTCAATACTTATACTCCCAGATCTAGAGTTAAAACACATAAGCATTGATACCAACAAATACAAATCAACCCTAAAACAAAAAAAAAACCATTAAAATAAAATATACATTTCATCTTAGAAATGAATTCACAAGACCAAAACCTAAAGGATAGTTGTATTTTTTGATATTAGTTACAAAAATTCCTCATTTCATATTACATCTTCAACATCTTCCACACAATTCTCAATTCATGAAATATTCAAATTTATTTCATGTTCATAATTCCCCAGGGAAAATTGTAGTATAATATGTGTTTTAAAATGATTATTAAAGAAAAAATATATCAAAGAGTCTTAAAGGGTCATTTTATAAGATTGTTTGAAAACATGAGCATGGGAAAAATATCTTATTAAATAGAATTTTGAACCATGTGACATGTTCTAAAGGCATGATATGGGGACTTATAACGTAAAGAAGATCATAATTGAAACATAAAATACACCACAGATAAAAAATATGCAATCATGAGAATATAACATGATATATAGATCAGAACAATGGAATGTGTTTATTGACATTGAACAATAAAATTTGAGCAGTAATTAGAAGAGGAAACTACAATGGGAAGAAAAAATAGAAAAATTAGTGTGTTCCAAAAGAAAGTGTCCAAGTTTTAATATCAATTCGATTTCTATGAATTTAATTTAATGTGTAGATAAATTAAGAGTTACATGGGCACAATAATATTAAAAACCCATATCCCTTATTGAGGCAGAGGCCAGTTAATTACCTTTATCTCCCCATTTATTGGATTCATCCAATTGATTTATAGGTCATAGATCTCAGCTCGTAGAACATGGAAATTTGTGAACTGTAGTATCCATGGAATTAAATATATTTCAATAGGTGATGATATTGACTGATTCACCTGAAATGAGACCATCAACATATTGTCTTGTGTTTTAGATGACTCTATGGTTACTCCCATCAATGAATAAATTTTCTCTTTATAGGTACATATAAATTACATAATTTTGTGTTTTTGAAAACATTTATCATTCAAAAGACACATAAAATTGACAACTACGTATAAAACTTGTCAAATAAATCAACGTCGCATGTAACACTTGTTTTATACGACCAAGAATATGAATTAAACTCATACAAGGTGCTTCAATTTTATACCCACCTTAACTAAACATTGTTGTAGAAGTGTTGAGTGCTAATGGGAACCATCACAACATGATCGATTCTAAATCATTTAAATTCCACCTTCACAATTGGTATTATGAAATTTTATGATGAATCCATCGATAGGATGAGTAGGTTGGAAAATATTCTCATCTTTATTCACCAAATAATAGGATCCCTAATTCTTAATCCTTATCAATATGAATTATCATGGAAAAAAAGATATAACTCAGTTCATATCCCTATTCGTATTGAAAAATACATATATATACCGCACTCATACTCTCCCAAAATATGAGAAGAAGCTTGGGCCTACTATAAGCTATAATACAAAATTAAGACATCATAAATGGGAACCACCCTTCTCCCCGCAATTCTCTATGTGCTCAATTAGTAGAACCAATGTGTAATATCCATTATATATCTTATTGTTTCTCATTTCCTGAAACTTCTATCCTTATTGGAAAAAATTAATACGAGGACTAACCATTTGTATAAAAATAGGATTCCCTATGTGGATATCAAAAAATTTCACCATCTGAAGAGAATTAGGTGACTCATGTGATATGAATAAGATAACAACCATTTTAGAAGCACCAATACATAATCACCATTCCATAACATTTCATCAATCCATTCAAAACACAACAATCCTTAACATAAGATTCCACATGGTTTCTTTCTCTATGTAAAGAATGAAGGATATCATTTATGAGAATCCCATGATTCCCAATGTGATAAGAATGAGATTTATTATATGATGAAAATGAGACAACCACCATTCTGAAATCCCAAAGAGTAAGAATCACACTATCCCTTATTGTCTCAACTTTCACAACACATTTATATATACTACATAATGATAAACCTCACGGTATGATCCTATCATACAACATAACATTTTGTGTCTCATACTACATTGGTTTTGTTCTCTATTTTCCTATAATGTGTATAGGAAACATTAGTGAGTATCAATAATTTCATCACCATTATTTTATATCACACTCAAGAGCCTGTATTTATGAAGTGTAATTGTTATTATAAACTATACATGACACCACACTAGGAATTCCCTAACTCACTACATAACTCTAAATTATAGCGAATCCCACACAAGATATAAATTGTTTTCCATTACAAGATGAAAATATGTGCATGTTTCACAACATAACATTAAATTGTTCTATCCCATAGGTGATGATCATATGTAGATTTATTCAACATGTGATAATAATGATGATTTATTCATGATGAGCATAGGACATTCGAAAATTAATGTGTCATAAATCCACCCATTAATGAATAACCAACAGAGCCTTAGTTAGAGAGATTAATATGACTTACATGATAATGATAATAATCCATTGTGATGACCATTGTATCTGTTCACCTAATATTTATGAAATTATAATATACTTTTCCATGTATAATTGCACTTTATGCATCATAATATGAGCATCCAATCCTTATGTTATGAGAATAATAAATATATATGACAATCATTAGATTTTACTGAACTATCCTTATATGGAATGTCAATGCTTTTGTGCTCCCACCTGTGAAAATATAAGTTTCCATGTGTCAATGGAACATCATACCATATGTGAAAATTATAGTTTACCTTATTGATAACAATAATATGGATTGTGTGATGGGAATCAGATTCCTTATATGACGAGCCTATGTTTTTTTTGTGTCATTCATAAGATACATCATTAGAAAAGTATTGGATTCCTTATAAAATGATCATATTCTTTCCTATGTGAGGATTATAGGATTAAATAAATCTATGTAACGAACATGGAATACCTCTATGTCCCATCCTAGGGATGATATTTGGATACACTCGATGTAACCAATAATATATGATGACGCATAAAGACATTTCATAGACCATATAACATGTTCACTATAACAAGGAATTTAGAAAATTAATTATCCATTTTCAACATATGTAATGTTTTTTGGGAAATAGATTCCTGAAAAATTATTAAATCTATGAGTGAAAAATATATAGAAAATAACTAAATGGAGGGATCCATTGATGGATGGGATTAAATCCAATAATTTTATTTTCTTCATGGAGAAAACACCCTCAATTTTGTATGTATAATGATGGAAAAATTCTGAATTGGGTGTATTGAATTGATGTATTTTTACCATCCATGATGTGTCCCTACTCAAAAATCCCTGTGAAATAAAAAAATAGAATGGTGCACCTGATTTTAATCTCTTGTCAATTGATAGTGAGAGGATGAGTGATTTTCGGTATCACCATCACTAAAAATAAATAATGTTGGTCATGATGGGAATCATCATCATTTTAAATTTATAATATTATGTTTTATATGGTTCCTATATTATGTGATACATTGGTAATGTAGAGTGGGTTTTCCCTAACAACCAAAAATGGGCTTTGGGGTGTGAGAAACACTCTTATTACAACCTCATATTCCTATACACAAGTGGTGAAGGCTTCCTCACCCAAATATTCCAAGAACCCTAACTTTATTTCATTATAAAATTGTATACCTTTGAGGTTCAAAAATGAAATTATCCATCGATATCATAAGGAAGGATTAATTAACTACAAGGACATGGCCTTGAAATCCACGAAATTGTGTTGTCACCACCCTTAGAGTGTTTACAATGGAATTTTTTACTCCATTACCACTTCTAAGAATTGCAGAAGACTTTCACCAGAATTCATTGAGGACATATTCTCCTATATAGAGATATAAGTGAGGTCACAAGTTCTAGAAACCCTAGATACAATAACGGAGTTTCCATGTATGGATCTACACCATTAACATTTTCATTAATGTAAGGAAATTCCTCAGGTATTTGAATAATATTATCCTAACATTGGACCATTGGAACTAGTAAATCTGATAAAGAAACCACTATTGGGACCAAAATCATTATATTATCTAAAGTACATAGCTCCAATAGTTCATATTGTCCCTTCAATCGTGGATGAATCTCCAATCATCCTGGATACTAAAGGAGGATATATCCTCATCTTATAGGGATTAACACCCTCGAAGCCCATTAGACATGTTCTCTCAACTCTCCCAACCACATCCACAACCAATAACCATCATAACGCCCTAATTTTCCCAAATAAGGCCCCAACCCTAAATTTCCAACAAAATATAGTGTAACCAAATGTTATGATGAAAATATAAATTATTTGGGTAAAACTAGATTAGAATCTCAAAAATCTTATTCTTAGTGAAATAGCACTCTAATATAAAGGCATGGAAGTAGAACCAACACATAGACATCCTAGATTACTTAAAATACAACACTTTTGATGAATCTGGTGTGATGTTTCTTCCTACAAGGGAAAATCACGAGTCATGTTTTCATTGATTGAGGAAAACCATTCTCATGGTTGAACTGGGAAAAATATCATGTCAACTATATAAATATCATTATTTTTAGGAAATAATTTAATCATTATAGGTATTTATCATTAAATAATTTCTAAATCCATTTAAATACCTTCTCTCCACCTCCACCAAACTAGCATGGGAGACATCAATGTATTGTATGGAATAGTTTGATTGGGCGAAGCAATTGAACAGGTTGTGGGAACATGATGAATTCCAAAAATAGTGAGAGGCTGAAATGATTCATCTTATAAGTATATGGTTTTGTAGATCATGAAGCCTCAATATGATTCATCCTTATCCCAATGAAGGATATCTGAGGTGATTAAAAATATACCATCAAAGTTCTAATGGTAGAGTATGTCTATATATCTCCATCCACATACTTCTCATCTATGATGAAAAGAAGTTAGAATTTATCAATATAAATACTTGAATTAAGCACTTCAAAAATCATCATCCTTGATTGGATTACTTTGACCTCTTGATTTTCAGGTCATGGGGTCTGAAGGAACTTCTAATGGTAGGGTTGTGTGATCCAAAAAACATTATGATTTGGTTTTCATCTCAGGAGGAAACGATTCTCGCTAGGTCAAGTTCACCTCTCACATGTGATAGAGTAAATTTTATTATATTAAAGTGGTCATACAATTTACAGATGAA
The DNA here is from genome assembly GCA_963277665.1 of Viscum album. Taxonomy (NCBI): domain Eukaryota; kingdom Viridiplantae; phylum Streptophyta; class Magnoliopsida; order Santalales; family Viscaceae; genus Viscum; species Viscum album. The sequence continues at coordinate 209,153,655 of OY728155.1, read as the reverse complement.
GAAGGATTCACTAGAAATGGTTGTCTGGGTATGATTTACAAAACATCCTCTCCCAAATCAAAACCCTTCAATTTTTCATATACAAGGTAATCTTGTAGGACACTACTTATGTTTGGGCAGTAGGAGTATGGAGTTATTTCAACTAATTTCTCCATGGGTTTGTTCAAAATTGATGTTTATAATCCTCATATTGAGTCCTTTTTTATTTTTTTGGGTAATGTGTTCAGGTATAATCAATTAATTATATTTGAATCATGGTTTCAGTTCTGTTATTGATGTAAGACATTGGGACACATTATGGAGGTTTATAGGTACAAGGGTTAAAGTATTCAGGAGCTAGTAATGTACAAGTAACTCGGTCTTTAGATAGTCCCATTGGTGGAAAGCTTCAAGATGTGGATTTCAAGGTTACAACTGAGGTTGGTGAAGGTTCTATTCAAAATGTATCCATTGGTGACAATATTATTAATTCAGATGCTGTAAGGAATAAAAAACATGTAGTGGTGAAGCCTTTTAATATAAAGGTCACTGGTATTTTTAATATATGGAGACATGATTTTATAGGTCCATTAGGTAGTAATGAAGAGTATATAAATGATGGTGTCAGGGTGTGTTATTACTCTGTTCAGAATAGTGCTGATAGGAGAGAGCTCTAACTGAGTTTCTTTAATGAAATTGTGGAACAAGAGGCAGGATGTAATGATTATGTTACTATAGAGGGGAGTAAGAGGGATTTTTTATTTTAGTCCTTCGTCCTCAACCATTTTTTCTTTGTTTTAGTAGGTCTTAGGAATGAATAGTGGTTCCATTATCAGGGAGGGACTGTAGGAGACTTCTCAATATTTCTTTAATAGAGCTACATATCAAAATACAAGGGGTTCTAATCCAGTGACTAGTCCTTCTGTTCAAATGAGAAACATATTCAAAGGTATATCAATGTAATGATTCAATATAGAGAAAATAAACAAATTCTAGTCCAAGGGTTTTGATGGGATACAGAATCTTGACTTTTTATTACATAAAATTTCATTTCATTTTACAAACAGAGGATTTTTAATGTCTAGTGTCTTGGAAAAAAGGTAAACAATGAATGAAAAAATATAACATTATTTTAATCCTCTTGAAATAATTATTTAAAAGTTTACCCTATGTAAAATTACTTCATCTAATAACATGGAGATATATATCAAAGGATAGGGTGAGCAGAAGGCCCGTAAAAAACAAGTGAAATAGTTTACATGTGAACTGGAGAAATATCAATAATAACATGGGGAATATCATAAAGGCATGATAAGGAGGGGTATCATAATAATAATAAATTGAATAATAACTCAAAAATGTGTAGAGAATATTTAGTTTAGAAATTCATAAGAATATCACCAAGGTCTATACACAAGGTATCATAAACATTTCCAAGGTTATTCAACAAGGTATCATAAAACTCGTCATATCTAGAGATTAATTTCCTTACCCTATGCATTGGAGTGATATCAGGGAACACCATTAATATGTATTTATTTACATGTGAACCAAATATATCATTATTAAACATTTCATAAATAACACAAAGAGAATAAAATAAATGGGTTTTAGATCAAAATCATGGTGTTTTAAAAAGCTCCTAAAAACATGATCATTATGAAATTTATAACCCCCAGAAAAAGATTGAAAGATTTAGGTAGGACAATTCCAAAATCAAATAAATAATTTTTATGTAATGATAAATACCCTAATAAAATAATTAGTTTTGTGTCTTCATATAATTAAAATAAAATAATTTCTTGATAAAAAGAGAGAGGGTTTGAGATTAAATTTCTGTAGCATAATAACTTTCCAATATGGTTTTAGAAAACATTAAAAAGAGAGGGTACAAAGATCAATAATTCATAAGAGAGTCATAATATAGTATATGGACAAAATTATATGGAAATAATAACATGTCGTGGAAATTTTAAACAAATTCCAATAAAAGATAATTTGAAAGGGGAAAAGACATGTTATGAATTCCCTTAAGAAAATTCAACAGCCTAATGGCGTCGCTTAAAAATTAAGAAAATAAGTTTATGAGAGAGGAAAGGGTATCTCATAATTTGGATATAAAATAGACATAAATAATGATAAATAATAACAAACTACAATATAAGACAATGGAAATTAAAAGACACAACATAAAATAAGGCTTGACTAAAAGAGGAGGGTTAAAGGTTCCCTTACCTTTAAGAGTAACTTCAAAAACCCTAATGTTTGGACCATGGGTGCTTGAGCAAAACTTTTTAGGACTAATGTGGATGTAAAACAACCATAGATTCGTTGAGGGGAAATTTTTAATGAATGTAATGAAGGAAAGGGTTTGTATTTGTAGGAAAAGTGGGGGAATATTCTATTAATTTCCATGAGACACCTCATTAGTGGTATTTGCAAAACCATGGGCTTTCCAATGGTATTTTCCCATGAATTTGGAAACATGGGACACCTCACATAATATTATAATCCAAATGAGTAGACCATCATTTTGAATTAAATATTACAACATTATGATGTCAAAAAACTCCCCAAAAACTCCAAAAACTGTATTTTGACTATTCACTAAAAAACAAAACATTTTAGAAAAATCTCATAAAATCACCCTAACCTAATATCAATGTTCAGAATTTAAAAATGAGCTCCATTTTATGAATATAATTATCTAAAAATGAGATATTTCATTTTTAACTAAAATCATTATTTACCCAAAAATAATAATGCTTAACTAATAATTTCTGAAATAGTTATTTACTTTGGCTATTATATCATATTACTATTCAAGATGCCTTAATAATATTTATACTTACATAAGTGATCTTAAAATTCCATTTTACAAATTACTATTAATAAAGGTAATACTACTATTCATTATTTACTAATCACAAAAAATTAAGTTGATCCAATCCGACTCTAAATTTATTACTGATCACAAATGTATATGTCCATTTTTTGAAAATAATTTCACATTATTAATTATTAAAATTACAAAAAATATTTTAAAAAATATTTTTTTCAATATTAATCAATAATATGAATCTTCTAAAAATTCATCCTATATTTAATTTGACATTTCATATTCAAAATTTTTACCATAATAAGAAATAATAATTTTATTTATACCAAAGGATTACACAATGTAACTAAGGACTCTTTACATAGCCTCTTATAACACCTGCATAGGACCTCAGTGTAGGGTGTGCAATGGTGACATAATCTTGGGGTGGCTTGCACAAGATTTCCCGATTGGTGATTTCTATCAGCTTGAACTTCTCCCATAGGTGATTTCATTCAATCTTAACACGATGAAGTTCGCCTTGGGCTTGGTCCAGAGTAAAGCCTAGTGTCGCCTCCTCCTACCCAAGAATTGACAAATGGGATTCCTATAGCCCAAGTCTATTAGATTTGTCCATTGAAACTTTTTTTTGTAAAAATAACAATTATCATTACTATTTATAATCACTAATTGTAAGGTTGAGAGTATAGTTTCTAATGGTTATATAAAATTCGAAACCTAGTGGTATAATTTCAGTTATAATCACTTCATTAATAAAGGGATACAATGTTTTTGAGTACAAAATAATATATCATACATTTTCAGGAATAAATTATTATTCAAAAAGTTCAAGTTATTACATGGTGTCTACATGAATGAGTCCAGTGAAAATGGTTCTTGTTTTTATTTACATGAGGTGAGACCGATGAGAAAAAGAATTAGGACATGTATTTATAAAGATAAAAAGGAATATTCCTTACCACCTTAAATGGATACATGATTAGAAAACAAATTTAACTCACAACTGATAGACTTCGAGACCTATTTCCAGTGTATATTGGGTGGTGTGCCTAAACAATCCTTGGAATTAATTTTGAGTTTAGAAGAAAAAGTGATTGAATATGCTCAAATACTCAATACTACTGAAGTGGAAGCTACTAAAATTATGGAGAGGTCACTAAAGTTTCCTATTAATGAATATAAATACACCCAGATCAACATGAATTACTAGATTCTTATTGAGGGATTCAATAATGGGAAGATCATCATTAGGGTGTACGTCCAGTCCTGGGACAAGATTACCATTGAGTTTGATGATATGATAATGGATGAATGAAACATATAGGTAACCACTATATCTTGAAAATTGTTTAGGGAAATTATTTCTAGTAGACTTAAATTTTCTATCAATGGTTCTATTATTTCATTTTGATGTTGAATGCATGGTTTATTTATTTTTTCCATAAAAGTGTTTGAAATAAATTTTTTACTGTCATTAGACATACACAAAGAATATTTTAGTGAATTTATGGGTTGTTGAAGAGGAAATACACCACATAAATATCATATGATGGATTTTGTATGATGACCTACAAATCATTTTCATCACAAATTATTGATAAATTCCATATGATGGTCTTCATAATGATGTAATATTCCATCCACCACCAACCAATTACATAACAATTATTGTCAACATTAATCCACTTGGTGGTCTAGAACATAATGTCTGTAATGAGATGAATGATGAACATCCATCAGAAAAGTATCAATGTTTTTGGAAAACCCTCATAGTGATGTTCTTAGTCATCATCTAAGATAAGATATGGTTCTCAGTTTCCCATTTGGGATCCAACTTCTTAGAACTATTTTTTGATGCCCTGAAAATATAACGTAGTCAATAAAATAATATAATTATAATGAGGTAGATGATTCAAATGATTAAAGTTTATTAATATAAACATTTCTCGATGATCTTGATATTTCAAAAGAACTCAATTTTGAGCCCCTTCGAGCATACTATACTAACAGTTTATGTGTACATGGAGACATGGTGGCACATCCTATGACCACCCATAAACCAATAATCCTTTTTTGATTACCTTGTAATGAAACATGATGATTTTCATATCCATAAATTATCAAAGTAAATGGATATTCATAGATATGATCTGAATGTTTTTTTGAAACAACTGTGTCTCCAATGGATCAATTTTACTTCTAACTGTTGTATCACACCCACTTCGCTTCATAAGAAATTTGATTCTTTTAGGGAAAATGATTGTTAAATCCCACCATAATGACATTATAAGTAATATAAAAACTCTTCTTGAATCTATATAAATACAAATATCTTTGGTGTATCCTAAAATAAAATCCTACATAGAGGGAGTCGAACACATTCCCCCACTTCCAAAATTTTGAATCTCAAGCTTCACCTCCTTCAACTATATTGGTAAACCATAATATAACCCTTTAAATTTTAACTCTCAGTGTATTCTGATGATGAGAACCTATTAAGACACATGATAATCATACATTAATAATATATATAAATTTGGATTTAATTAATATATTAAAAATTCACACAATCCAAAGAATGAAAGGTTTAAAGTCTTAGATACTAGCTACATAAATATCTAATTTTAATACACATTTAAACATTTATCCCCAACCATTATCCTCTATAATATATTATAGGAATATCATGTGACATATTCATCCTCTTAACATGTATATTGGAAACACAAAAAGCGGTGAGCATGATTTCTCAATCAAGGAAACATATCAACTATTCAAAACAATTAGATTCAAATATAATGGAAAACAAGAGGAATGTGGAATATCTAAAAAATATCATTAAATAATAGATGATATAAAAACATGTTTCATCATTAAGGAAAATTTTAGATGAATATAAGACCAATAAAATGTCATAAAAACATGGATTAAAACACATATCAAACAGGAAATCAATACATAATAAAAAATAATATTTTCAGAACATGGAATATCATAAACATTTTGTTTAGTTTGAAAATAAGATACATTCTATGGAAGAAGTGTGTAAAAAATAATCATAAGAAAACATTGTGAACAACACCATTTATAGAAAACCGTTAATTTTTTTAACAAATAAATTTATATACACCCCTTTTTAATGAAAAATATAAAAATAGTTTTTCATGAAATTTTATCATGGGATATAAAACCATAACAAATGCACTGCCGAGTGATATATGAACCCACCCATCACCATCTATATATATGTGTTCTAGATAAAATACAATGATAGATATCATCAATCATTATTGAGATGAAAAATTTGTGTCATAACATTTCCCAACAGTGTCACATAAAAAAACATGATCATTATATGCGAAACATATGATCATCCCAAAAGGGAAAATAATTAATTATGTACTAATAATTAAATTATTAGATATGAATACATTGTAAATTAAGGATAAATCACAATGATTATTTTCTTGAAAAAACAAATATTCATATCATATTAAAATAATTTTATGTTAAACTAAGATTCCTAAAACTATATTTTAAATTAATAGGAAACAACTTAGTAGATTTTAATTAAATCATTTTCAAATAAAGAGACTTGAAAATGGAACTAATCTTATGTGAATATTTTAAATAGAAGGGAATAACATATTATCATTGAAAGGAAAATAATTTCAAATATTTTAAAACACTATTATTGAAATCCACACCAAAAAAGTGAAATAGAATCATTGGTTTTCATAAAAAGGAAAATTTAAGGATAATTAGAGATAATGTAATTTGATTTTCCACTAGGGAAAAAGATAAATTTGTGTGATGTTAAACCGAGGATGTGGAGGGAAACAATAATAAATGATATGGGAATTATTCTAAAGAAATTGTTTTCCCACAAAATAATACATTCATAAATAAATATGAAATGGTTTGAATAATTATTTCCCTCAAAAAATTGTTAAATACTATATAAAATTATCATATGGTACATATAATCATACTTTAAAATGTTTTAGAGAACTGATTATGACATAAGGGAAGGATTTGTGTCATGAAAACCACTTAACATTACACCCATATTTTTGAACAAGATCTACACTCCTATATCAATAAAATAAACATCATAATAACCTATTTTATAACCTTTTTTAGTTATGAAAAATATTATACAAATTCATTAATAAAAATTTAGTATTTGTTTATTAGTTAGTTTTCATAAATATTTAGAATCGGTTTCCCGAAAACATGATTGTTTCAAACGAGTTCTGTATTAGTGCATTTGTCCATAATTATTCTTTGGAAACTCTTAATTCCAATGTTATAATATATACTATAAAATAAATTATAGAATAATTTACAAATTTGTAATTTAATTTCATAAGTTTTTTGGAATTTTTTGTGATGATAGAATCAAAGTTGATCTCGTTTTAGTGAGTAAAACTATTAAAAGGTGATATATTAATAACATAATTGGTCACTGATATAATGACTAAAAAATACATAATTGTTTACTTAATTATTATTATTCTTACATGAATACAAAATTTTAGGTGGAAATGAATGTTATTAAATAGCCAATATTAACAATCAATAACTTAATTTTGGGAAAAGGCTATATGTTTTTTTATAGTATTATTTAAATTTAGTTAAAAAATAATTGACATAGGATTATCTGTTCAATGAGTATTTTAAAATAAATAATTTTATTACATACATAAATTTGTTATTACTTATTTTTGTTAATATTATAGACTAAACTTACATAATGATAAATCATAAAAATTTTCATATTTTAAATAACCTTGTTTTTTTTATTAAAATTATAATTTTTAAAGATATTTATAAATTTCCAAAATTTAAATTTAATGTGATAAATAATAAAAGAAACTTTATTTTAATGAATTTATATTCCATAATTTGAATATTTATCTTTTAAAATAATGTATATAATACAATTAAAAGGGATATTTTTGAAAAATACTTTTTCTTTATTAGCAAATATTAATTATGTACCATCTAAAAATTTAATGTTCTACAATAATAAACTTTATTATAGATATATTAATAATATTTTCTTATAATGATGGGGTTTCATTTCATTTGGTGTATTTTGTAATGAAATTTATGACATATAACATCATTTTAACATTTTCTTTAATTGTGTATGATTACATTTTACCCCCATAGAACATTTTAATCCTAGAAATTATTTTATACAAAATATAAAATAGAGGGTACATTTTTCTCATCACATATTAGGTTCCCATGTCTCTTCCATGAACTATTTCCCCTCTGTAAGACCATGACTATATGTGTGGGATTATTCTTAAAATAAACTTAACTCTTTGATCCATAATATCCATAAGTTTTTCCTTATAAGGGATGTCATTTTATGATTTCATGCATTTTGAATTCAACAAACATGACATTTCTGGTATGTAATTAATCAAAATATATACATGGAATACATCAAGTTACTAGGAGAGTTTAGGAGGTATTCATAATTGTTAATATACTTCCTCGATATGATCAAGAATCACAAATGGACTGATGTACCTATGGATCAAAATACCATTCATTCCAAATCTCATAACCCAAATCCCAGGGGATATCCTTAGGAATACATTATCTATAACTTTATACAACATATCCTATCAATTGTTATCTACATAGATATTACTTCTTATTTTTTATTCATTCATATACTTATAAAATGATTTAGCCTTATTAGTCATGTTTTGGAAGAAATCATGACATATGAACATCCTCTCTCCAACTTCACCACAATATATTGAAGTCTTATGTATCAAACCATTCATAGTCCCAAATGATTCAATCAGAATGTTAGAATTTAAATTGATGTTTTTTAAAAACAATACCTTGGGTAGGAGTTGATCTAAAAGTCCTTGGAATTCCATCAGATAAGATTTTATTATATCATCCAATGATTGGATTTTCTTTCAGGATAGTCCATTTTTTATGGTGATAACAGTGACAAAAAATAAACATTGTTCACAAAAATTCCTGAATAATTCTCCAAAATATTGAAGTAAACCTCATATTTCTTTTGTCTAAAATGTATAGTGTCATTTCATGTAGTCATGACATTACTCGGATGTTCATTTTGTTAATTTTGTCATGTAATAAATATTATTTGATAAAGATAAAATATTTTCATGATTTAAGGAGATCATCTACAATTGATATTGAATTATCTCCCTTATATGTTTTGGTATGTCCAATAAAAAACCAATGGTAATGTTTTCACATTTCTGTACTGGTATGGGTAGTTATTGAAATATACCTATAGAAGTTCTTTTCTCATTCATAATTATGTGGTATACCATGAATTTAGATGTGTATTTCATAATTTACTTCTTACTTTTATCCCACCAGATGTTTTTTTAGATGTGTTTACATTATCATGCTTCCTATATGAATAGAGAGGATGATCTGTGGGTATAATATAAAAATTTCTCCCACTTTTTTATTTTCAATTTGACACATATATTGGTTATCAACCTTCTAATTCAATCATTATCAAAAGAGAACATTTTAATTCTCATTACCTTTTTCTGTAGTGATGCATCCTCTTTCAATGGGTCTTTTAACTTCTAATGAATTGATTATTGATAAAAAATTGGAAAATATATGTTTTTCCCATTACTTTATGATTTCAAGATTTATACACTATAAATACATGAAAATTAAATATTTTTACATCCACACCATGGATAAGATATAATGAACCTTTAGAATATGGACATCTCTTACCATGTTGGCCTTCCCATATAGGTAATGTAATGAGTAGTTATATTCCTCATTCAATTTTATCCATATTCAATGGATCATATATATCTTTAAGAATATATAATTTTGGATATTATGGATAATATAAGTATCACAACTCTCACCATTGATATTACACAACTAAATTTTAAATGAAAATACAATTACTAATATATCTAAATCATGATTTGGGTAGTTATTTTCATGAGCCTTTAATTATCAAGAACATTAGGTAGTTACCATATCATTGTATATATGAACAAAACCCAAAAATTCAAGGAATCATCATTATATATCAAATCCATTATATGTAGAAGGGTCATTAAAGCACATGCACATTGAGAAATCTCATGCTAATCTACCAAAATATTTCCTGAAATTGCATTATCCAAAGGGAATCTGTTAAATTCTTGGTTAACATATTTAATGAATTGGATAATCATGAGAATTTTCTCATAAAATTATAGTAGTATATTTCAAATATATGAAAACATTTATCTTAATCATAGTGGTTAGAATCAATAATTTTTCAATTATATTAGTCGTTGACAATTCCACAGGTGGACTCTCATTAGAGACAACTTAAACAAATAAGGATATTTTAAAAAAACAACACTTAATGAAGTTGTTGGATTATTTCTCCTTTTATAAGGTCATTAACACACTTTAAAAATTATCCTCGTCTTATTACTATCTCATAAAATATATGATAATGTTATCAGTAAAGAATATCATAAATTTGATATGGTAATCTATAAATACTTCTTTCATATAATCTATATAGATAGTAGGATCTTTTTAATCCCAAATGAAATGATAATAAATTCTATGATTCCATAGATTGTTTTGAAATATTCCTTTGTAATATCATCTCTCCTTAACCATATTTGAAAATATTTAGATCAACGTTAATCATTGAGATATATCGATCTGAGTATAGTTTATCAAATAGATCATAAATACTGGATAAAAGATATTTGTTATTTGTTGTGACTTTGTTATGTTAGATATTGTAAATGTTTACTTACATTGATCTATAATCCTATAGAATAAAAAGATATGATTCATTCCAATGAGATGAACTTAGTCATTCCATGAATACAACCATATTATGTTTCAATTTTTTATTCAACTCTTGTAACTCAATGGTGGAAATTTGATTAGGACTCTTTGATATTGAAATATCCCTTGGATTGAGAATGATATAAATCAAAATCTCACATTCTAGGGGAAGTATAAGTATTTTAATAAAAAATACAAGAGTACACTCTTGTACAATAGTGGTTTAATTAATTTTAAATCCTACCATATCATTTGATCAAAGAGTCCCTAATTTTTGGGTATCATGACACATATTATAAAATTTTATTCCATAGTGATATCATAATAATCCTTACATATATATTTTATCAATGGATGGATTGGGATATGAGATGAGATCTCCTAATAAAAATAATCGAATTGGTCTCTATGAAGGGATATCCAATACATACCCAAATTCACATCAATATCAACAATGGGAAGATTAAATATTTCTAAATGTATTGTGTTCCCACAATAATCTATCATATACTATTAATATATCATTAATGATATCATTTTAACTCAAGTTGTTTTCATTTAAATTTCATTTCCATGGGTTTAAGGTAGTAAATAAACAATATTAGAAAACATGTGTAATATAAATGAATTAAAAGAAAAATAATTTAATAATTCATTTGAAAATATATAAAGAATATTGGGAATAAATTTAATCACTTCACTTTCATACTTATCCACAATAATAGTGATATGATACAATATACCTTGATCTCTAGATTTATGAGGTAATCTGTCTTTTTTTCCATAAATAGCACTAGTGTTATGTATTTTAGTTTTATAAAACCAAAAAACATTTATCATGAATCATTTATGTGTGGGTGGAAGATTATTTGTAGTCTTATTATCATATATTTTGTTCATTATCCTATTAGAACTAGTTTGATAGTTTCGTTCAAAAAACCTTACCCTACCAAATTTAAAACACTTCCCAGATCCCTTGATACATTGTCACAAGTTATTCCTACTACATTTGTGACATATAGGTTATTAGAATTTATCTCTCCCATATAGATTATAAATAATGAAACTTTGATATTATATCAATTTTTGTTGTCCCAGATATAAATACAATCCCTAATATCCATCTCCACCTTAAGAAAACAACAAAAAATCTCCTCATTGATTCCATTGTATCTTAGGTCTAATACTTTTCAAAGACATGGTTTTAATCCACTAAATAAGTTATAACTAACTCATTTATATTTAGTGACCAAACCAAATTCATGCACTATGATCATCATAATGTTTACTTCATATGTTCCAATAGATTCACCATCCTTTTTTCATCTTTAAGAATTATTGCTTAATAATTTTGTGAATAGTTGACCAAATATTCTTAGTGATGAATAAATTGTTAATGTCTTACCATTACATGGAGTCCATTTCCTCTTTTACCATTGTATTATTTATGACACTCCACAAATAATCATCCTCATCATCTAAATAATAAAAAACCAAAACAACCTTCTCATTCTCTGATCCCTGGAGGATGAAAAATATTTTTTCATTTAATTGATCCATTAAAAAGAAATAATATGATAATAAGATCCACTAGATTCTGGTGGATGCTAGATAAAATTGGATTAAACATAATTATAAGCCCCTTTTTTTGAATTTTGGAGCTCAATGAGATTCCAATTTCAGTTTATATCTTGTGATGTTATTGCAATCAATATTATGAGGTTTTTTATGCCTAATATAATCTAATTTGGTAGCTCATTTATACATTCTTTTAATTGTATGTCACACTAATTATTATCATGTTTCGTCCTTGATCCAAACATTAAATCAAAAAAATATGTTTTGTTATATTAAATTGTAAATTTAATTACTGAAAACTATGACTTTATAGCATGTAAATCATGAATGATGTACATACACTTAATTAAAAAATACTAGGAATAAATCTCTGTTATCACCAATAATTTCATTTTTAGGTTCTCTATCCTAAATTTATTAAAAGTTTTCATCATTTATTATAAGGAATGTGTGAATTTATTAAATTATTTCCCCTGTGAGTTTCTAAATAGGTCTATAATCTTTAGACCACGCATCATGGATCTGCGTAATGATGAAGTCTATACTCAACCAACCCATTTCAAAGTTATTACACCTAGGTGATTCTATTCCACAGATGTATCCACATTCAAATATCTAGATATGGATATATTTATAGGAATACCTGATAATAAATAATTTATTGATCAATTATTATGATATCTAAAACATTGAATAATTCCTCGAGTTATTACGAAAGTACTCTAAACTAGTCCACAAAATAACTTAATATTCCCTCAGATAATAACTATGGAGACCAATGACAATAATATATAAATAATACATTGATTCAATAGTTCCATTAATACATCCCATAAATAGTGATACAAACCAATGACTAAATGGTTTAGTGTATTCTAGAATAACTACATTTACATATCATTTTACAACACTTATGAAAATCTTCCTATTAACATTATCATTTAGGCCCTTCAATATATATGTTATAAGAAATATTTTTTTTCCGAACCATATAAATGGAAACATAAGAAGGGGAGTGCTTGAATGATAAGTTAGGAAAAAATATCATCTAGTAAGTATAGATATGTCTTAAATATGATGGAAGACTTTATTAATGGATTAATACCATATAAAAAGATCAAGATTTCATAAACAAAAAATGGACTGATCATTAAGGATCTAGACATAGGAACAAATCACCAAATAAAGCTCATCAAGGGCATGTATTATAATAAAAATTAATAATTTGAAATAAATACATATTAAAGAAAAATATAACAAGAAAATCGAATATTATTAAACTATATCATATTTTGAAAATTGTTATAATTTTATAGGTTAATTTTCATAAACCTAAAAATAGGAAATCTCTATGAAAAAATAAAAGCATCTCCACCATTTAATTTTTTGAAAAAATGTTAATATTTCCTCAATTTAGTTTTGTGAAAAAATATAAGAATAAAAAAGATTCATTATTTACGAGATATAAAACTATAAGAAATTAATTTTAGGAAAATATAAGACCCCACAATCATCACCATACATATAACAGAAATATAAAATCAAATCTTTAATATTATCATTATCAACCCATGCAGTGGAATACGATTTCAAAACTTTTCAAAATTATTGAAAATAAAAAATAAAATGGTATTTTAATTAAAATAACATAATAACCTCCAAATTTAATATATAGATTGATTTATTAACCACTATACTATTAGAAAATAATACTTCTAAAGTGAATGATAAACCCAAAAAAGTATTCTTTTAAAAAAATCAATAAGATCATCTTTAAAATAAATTATTTTTTGATCACATTCAAAAAACCATTTTTAGAAAATGAAGTGGAATAATCATGAAACATTTATATAAAAACCAATAAAGATACATTGAAAATAATTAAATCTTTTGTTAAATTATGATGAATAAGTGAAGAATATATTATAACTAAAAAAAATGAAATTGAAATATTTTTGAACACATTTATTGAAAAAAAACATCCCTTAGAGGAAATCAAGACCATAGGTTAAAAATAAGTTTATATATAAGGATCATAAGACGATACAAAAAATTATGTTTTGACTTGGTATAGTCGTAAATTAGTAGGAAGTAAAAATGTTTATATGGAATGAATATCCATTAAAAGGGATAAGAATTATTCTAATCAAAACTTCATTAAAAAACGGATTCATCATGGAAGAATACCCAGTGTTATGAATTATTTCCCTATATAATTTTGTGTATATAAAAAAAACATTTCATAGGATTTTTAAAGTCCTACATTTAAATGTTTTATACAATGTGATATGATTATGACCAATTGGAAGGATTTTAGTGATGAAAACCCCTTATCATTTATACCACTTAGTAGAATGAACTCTAAACTCCTATATAAAAACAACAAATATCCTTATTTTCTACTTTGTAACCGGAATCCTATTGATAACGTTTTATAAAATTCATCTTTAAATATTCATTACACATTTATTAGTTAGTTATGGTATATGTTATGAGTCAGGTTTTTGAAAAAATGACACTTCTAAATGTGTTTGGAAATAGTTGTGATGTTCTTCATTATAATCCTGATGTTCACTATATTTAGATCATAATAGGAACTAAATTTTTTATAAATAATTTATGAATTTATAATTCATTTGTATGTTTTTTGGTATTGTTTTTAATGAAAATATCGAAATTGAGATCATTTTTCTGAGTTTACAGAAAAAATTAGATATATTAATAACATCATTAGATATTAATATTATGACCCCAAAATAATTTGTAACCCTTAAATAAATTAATAATATGTTTTATTAATAGAATATAAAAATCATTAATTATTCATGACCAAAAAATTAAAATTTAGTAATTTGCATGGTAAAATTGATATTAACCAGAATGTGTTACAATGATTAATTGAGCTAGATAATTTTATTAAAAATGATATTATAATTTTTGAATAATTGTTTACATGTAATAATAATCACATATATTCATTAAAAAAATTATTTTAACCATCCATGATGGGTGGGTTTGACAATTGGAATTTGATGTCATAGGAGGTGGCAGTCAGATCATACACATGATTAAAGATCTCATTCCATAATGATTGTATGGGATAACTGAATATGAAAAAGATCATTTTTGAATTTTATTTATGACATATTGATTGTATGAGATATTTTAATATGAGGAAAATCATTTCAGAATTGTATTAATGACATATTAAAAATATTTATTCATAAAATATATCCTTGGTACCAGTCTTGAGGGATGGTGATAAAACACAACCTGCATCACATCAGAGAAGAGGTAGTCTACCCGTTCACATAATCAATGTTATTTTTATCCTAGTTAATGGAAACAAATGTATATTTGTTGTATAATTTTGAAAATGAAATTTAAATATAATAATGATACTGAAATATTTATATAAAATATTCCGAAATTATATTTTCAAATAATAGATTTAAAAAAGACTTAGAGAAAGTAATACTCATATTAGAAGCTTGATTTCTCTCTTATAAAGCTTCTAGGATGTGAAGGCCTTAAGAAAGTATATAGTAACTAAAATATAGTCTTGGTGAGAAAGGTTTCTAGGAAGATAAATATTTCATTTATTAAAGTATTAATTCAAAGGTGAAGTGTAACATTAAAAGTGGGGTAGTGGTTTCCTTTTATAATATAATAAAAGGGAACCTTCTGATTCTCAAAGGTGGATAAATATGGTGTGGGAAAAGATTAGTTAAAAATTCCTCACTTACACTCATTTCTAGACAATGTATGAGTAATTTATGGGTTTATTTTTTAAGTTTAAATGTTTACCCAAATTATCTTTTATGTTGGTAATAAAATATTATCCTTAGTTGATAACATTAATGAAAAAAACTGGATTGTACCTTTTTAAAAAATATGAAGATTCTTATTAAAAAATAGAAAATTATTTTACCAAAAAATTATTCTACAACTCGGAAAGGATTATTTTAAAATAGTTACATTAAATATTAGAAGAATAGTTTCTAGAAAAAACATGTTTTAAACATTAAATTTATTCATAATATAAAATTATATTTAATATTGATTTTAATGAAATAAGTCAATTTATTATAAATAAAACAAAACATGAGATTATTTCAATGCATGAAAAAACATTTCTCTTTAGGAATGCATATTTAGTGTAAAATACATAAAATTGTTTTTTAGAGATGGATTTTAATTTAGTTCTGCAATTATTGTACATATGATTATCATTTAGAATAAAATTATAAAAGAGAAATTTTTTTTGTTAAATAAAAATATTATTAATTAAACATTTATTTAATCTTATATGATAATCTTATATAATGATAAGACATAAAAATTATAATTTTCAAATAAAAAAATTGATTGAAAATCATACTATTTAGAAATAACTCTAAAATTCATAAAAATATATATTTTAATGTGAGGAAATTAAAACCTAATTTTTTAATAAAAAAATAAATTTTTAAATTTGAATATTATGATTTTAAAATAAATTACATAATATTGATAAAATGTATTTTATTTAAAATAACCCTTTCAATATTAACTATTATAATTAATTAACTTATAAATATATAATGGTCTACCATATTAATAATTATTATAGATTTATTAATAAGTTTATTTTAACATGTTCTATGTTATTATAATTAGGTGTAACATGTACTCCATGTTATAAAAAAATTATAATTTAGATAATTTAAAGTTGTTATAAAATCCTCTAGAAATAAGTGTTATCCAAGCATTGATAAATTATACAGACTATGTAAGGATCCAGCTATGTATACATAGACATTTGAAACTAGGGTCTATCACTATCTAGGAGGAATTATGTCAATAATTCATTAACCAGTTCAGTTCCACAATATGATATAGAAGTTCCCGATACCTCTCAAGTTATATGTGGCATGAGAATCAATGCATCATTAACTTCATTCCTCACTGGAAGGTCTCATCTTATTTCCACAAAGTCTAAATTCCATAAGAATTATTATTCGGGATATGTGTATAAAATTTTATGATTAGACGTTCTTAAAAAACATCAATATAATGTATCAAAGTGGATTTATAAAATCCCTCAAGAAGGATCAAAACATTGAGAATGAAACATAGTGGAATAATAAAAGGTCTCTCTTATAGCCTCTTTCTGTAAAATCAATGCCAACAACAGTATAGATAGATTTTATTACATTGAATGCCTAAAATCACATAAATTGATATAAAAAAGCCTTATAGAATAATCCCCATGTATCATATACTCACACTCGTAATGCATCCCATGACCCCCATCTAGGACAAGTATCAATAACATTAATTGAATAAAATAACAGGGTCAATTCATTAAGGGTTAAGAGGTTACTGGTTTCATTATTTATTCCTTAATGATGAACCTATACATATTTTAAAATATTAAGAATCTAAAATTGGCTAAGCTAAATAATCATTAAAACTACCACCCCTTCAAAAAATTCCTTGGAAAAATTATCAAAAAGTGTTTGTCCATTAATGAATGAATCTAGGAAATGGTAGATCGTGTAATGGGTGAATTTGTTAACCTATCACATCACATAAAATATTTCACTACCACACCTAATGATAATGGGAAATTAGAGCTTTATATGTGCTTCATGTAATAATTTGAAAAAAAATCAGTGATTAGATAGAGAGAAATTAGATCACAAGATCCCACTAGATCATTCATCCATGGATGAACTGGAAGGAAATTTTTCATAATAAGCAATTTTCCACTAGTGAAACCAGAAGTCTCAAATACTCCCATTAAATTTGGAAAATATTTATAGATTTAAAAATAAATTTATGAAACAATATAAATAAAAAATATGGATTGAAAAATATTTTACATCATTTCCCTAATGTTGGGAGTAAGATTCATGACCCATGTTACTCAAGAGAACTCATCTATCAATGATGTGGAATATACCTCCATGAATTCTATCAATAAGGTGGACTACTATTCTTATAAAATATTTACAATAAATTAGTTTACACCCCCTATAACAGTAGGTTAAATTCATCAAAGTAAGGGAAAACTATCCTCTAGAAAATAATATTACTAGAGTGTCAAACCTAATTTTTTTTATATGCTACTGAGACCAAAAGACATGCTCTTCATAGGGATCACAATGTGCATCCCACTACAGTAGAATATTCTAGTACTGATCTATAAATAATATATTTATATGAAAATATGGCTTAGATTCAACAATATAAGGCTCATTCGTAGCCAAGATACTAATAGATGAAGCCGAAAAATGCCAATAAGGTTCCCCATCCTCGAATAACTAAGCCTTCCAAGATTCCTATTAAAGATAACCCAATAGGGAGTGTGAATATCTCAAAAACTAATATATACAACAATATCATGAACCTCACTATAATACAAACCCATATATTGATCATTGATGCTCTCCGCCTATCAATGGATATTTTTACGGACTTTATGAAAGCCTTAAATTACCCCTTCTAGTTTTAAATGAATGTGGATGCCATAATAGTCTTCTGCAAATGGGAATATAATAAGGAAGAGTGTTTTGTCATAATATCATACTACAAGGAAGATAAATTTTTAATAACATAAGGGAACATATGGCCATAATATGCCTCATGAATGATCAATTGTGTGGATATTCAACTAAATTTAAAGGAAACTAGCTTCAAAATTAACCTCATTTCAACACTTGTTCTCTATAATATGTTATATAAATTGACTCATCTAGACATGGCCAACCTATAAATTCAAGGATACAAAAATATTATGCAAAAGTTTCATGTAATGATCAAGATAAATACTTGGTTTATTGATTGGTTTTTTATACTAAATTCAAGAATATCTTAGAATATATTGTTTTCATTACTTTTATAGTATGGTCTTAGCTCCACCTATATGAATCCATCCAAACATTGTTTCAAAAGTGCCTCTTGCTATCCCTTGATGGTAACTCCATTCAACCATGTGAAGCCTAATATCCTGAATATTGATATTAAAAATTATAATGGAATAATATCTTGTTCAATAAATCCATGCGATTAAATTATCCCTATGACTTGAAATAATACCGTATGGTTATGTTGGATCATTTTAATAGTTATATTATGCTTCTTATCCACTCTCTATAAGTAATAACTCCAAACCTCAAGAAACAATTCAACATTACCAATAATAATAAATTCATTTATTTCAACTAATAGTAATATGATGAATAGTTTCCCCTAATACATGGGAATCCCACTCCAATCATATATAATAAGGCAAAACATGTTACTTATAATTGACATCATCACTCTAAATAAAAAGATCAGGATTATCCAACTATAATTTTACAATTCCACATCGATATAATATAAATTTATGACATCAAAATAAAACACATTGGATGATAGGATATTGAGAGATAATTACCATAGTATCTGATAAAATAGAAGGGAAACAATCTTATTCTATTTATTTAATCCCTACAACAAGAAATAATGTCAAGATTCATCCTCTTGTGAATAAGAATTCATCTACAACCTTAAGTCTTCATTTTTTTTAGTAACAATGGATTATAAAAAACCATCCTAAAATTCATGAAGGATTTTCCAATACTATTGATGATAAAGTGTTCGTGATCCTTAGAAAAAATGATGATCTAGGTCTAACATTGATCAACGTCTTCATACCTCCTGATGAGAAAGAGAAATAATATGAATTCTTGAATTTGTACAATATAAAATTTTCATGGAACAATTAGAAATATAATGTCTTGATCCCCACATAATTTTATACCATATTTATAATTCAATTTACCATGATGTTATCCAGTATGTGGAAATGAAAATGATTATTTTCCATGGTTTCTCATTTAAGGTGAAAATTGATAAGTCAATTATGGCCTCCTTCTTCAAGGTCGTTTGGTAACCTAGGCAAAAGGAAAACATCATCCCTTTTTAGAAGAATAACAAACATATCATAGTCTATATTTACATTTGTGACCTAAATCACCATTTCATGAATTATGATCTCTCTATTATTGTTGTATTGTTTTGGATGAATTCTATCCCTGGTTGTAATACCTCTCCTTCATGGATGGGTACTTTGGGTACAATCAAATAATGACATCTTCTGAAGATAAATAGGAAAATAAAATGATGGATCACCATGAATTTTTTTTACTAATTGATTATGTTCATGTTGATGAATATCATGGAATCCTGCTATTATGTTTTGAGGAACATCTTTTATCCCCTCCTTGAGACCCTGGTGGAATGTTATGTGGATTATTTGGTGGTAAAGTTTTTATAATGATAGTATCATACCAATGATATTGAGAATATTTATAGAATTATATATGTCAAAATATTAAAGCTAAAATATTCTGTGTGTGTGTTAAGGGTTACCTATGAGAAATTACGTAGCTTAATTTTTTGAGGCCAATTTATTAATACTGACTCATAAAACATCAAATCTATCACCATAATTCTTCTATGTAGTTTGAGATATTTTTTTTATCCCTATGGCCATATGGATTACATTCATCATTTTTTCACGAATATGGTTAGAAAATATATTCCTTTATCTTAGATTATGATAGAAATATTCATCTAGCAATTGGATGAATAATTAAATTGAGTGTTTTGAGAAATAAATTAGTATTTTTTTTGGTCTTCATATTTTGGTGTTTCCTAACACATGGAATCCTCTAGTCCACTATGTCACACCCTTGGAATAGTCCCTTTTGTACCATTAAGAACAAAATTATAATGATGGAAAATAGAATCATATGTGATAAATACATATTATAACACTTCAAATGGATATAATGTAATATGTAAATAAGAAAACATAACTCACATTGGTCATTCTATCCAAGTAACTTCGCCTCTATCAATAGAATCATAATATCCAAATAATATCATATATCAATATATTAGTATACATACTTTACATTCACATGTTTATATGATTATTGGAATATATTTCAGCTATTTATTAGTGTTTTAACATCATTTTCATTCCCTTTAAGATAATAAATAGGCAAGGGTTAGATGATTTCATTGTTATGCAAAAAGACTCAAAATAATTTCCCCTAGATTTCCACATTCTAGAGGAGGTCATTCACTAATTTGATTAAGTTATACCAGGATGGAATATCCACTACCATGGTGCATTTATAATAATAACAGGTAGAACACTAAGGAACTATATTCTCAATTGGTCTACCCTTGTAGTTTTCTTCATCACATGCTCAATGGAACTCATTCCATACTTATTCATCCTCTTAGAGGGACATTCAAATAATGAATATGAGTACC
Source organism: Viscum album (assembly GCA_963277665.1). NCBI lineage: Eukaryota > Viridiplantae > Streptophyta > Magnoliopsida > Santalales > Viscaceae > Viscum > Viscum album. Next base: position 209,132,099 of record OY728155.1, on the reverse strand, counting down.
AATACATCTTTAAGAGTTTTTTATCCAACATGATTGATGATCTATGGTTTAACATGAATAGTTACTCTATAAATCATCAAGAAAATCAACGGTGACTGAACTATTGGAACACAGGAGAACACCACTTGGTCGAGTTCACCAGTTAGTTAGGGGAATAACTTCCCTCATATTTGAATTCTTCTCTGGTTCCATGATCCTAGAATGAAAATATTTATTCCTATAAACTATTATCTACATTTATTATATATACGGAAAAATAAAAATGGAAAATCACATGGATTATTGGAAGGATAATATACTCACTTCTCTTGAGGAAAAATAATTGAGGATGAATAAACTCACCGAAAATTCTTCCCAAGAAGAATCCATAGATTTCAAATTAGAAAAACAAATAGCTGATTGATTGAATTATTTATTCATGTACGTCTAATATAGAAAATTTCTCTATAAATTTTCATAAAAATATAAAATATATTGTCCTATAGTAAACTTTATCCATTGTGAAATCCCCAACCCTAATTTGGTCCACTATTGATGCATTATTAATTAAATATATATTTATCTCATTAAATTAAAGTAATTAAAATAAGTCCTTCAATATGATCATTTTAGGTTGTAAGTACCTCACAAGCCTATATAGATTCTCTCTCATCAGACCAAAAATATGAGTTACTTTTGGCGCACCTTTGTTCGTAACAGTTTCAAATTAACTATGAAGTATCATACATGAAAGATTCATGAAACATTAATCTATCATCTAAAATATCTTATCCAATATACCAAATAATATTGGATATTCACTATGTGGAGAACTTATATTTTTGGTTTTACCCATTAGAAACAAACCAGCAGTTCAGGTTCAATTTTATTGTCACCAATTTCTCTTAAATTGTAGGATAAATCTCTTACCATCAATTATGTCCAAAGTAGATTCATTTTTGAGTTTTTAAAATCCTTCATTAATGATTAGTTTATAATCCCTTAGATCAATATATATAATAGTTTTTGTAATTTCCATTCCTCTAAAATAAATAACCAATAAGCCATTATAATATCATGTACAACAATACTATACACTATCATGAATAAAATAATGGGATGATTCATGCCTCTGAAAATTAAAATCCAATATTCTTCAAATGATGGATGATCAAAACAAAAATATTGATCATAAAAATCTATTGCATTCCCCAAGGACATATAATTAGATGAATTAAAAATCTACCAAGGCTATTCTATACTCTGTGGTATGTGAAATATATGTAGAGATGACTATTGAGGTCTGAATGGAATCAGTCCAGAAATCCATCTATGACCAGATAATTCCAAAAACAATGGGATCGAGTAAACATAGATAAGATAGAGGATATTTATGAGAATATTATCTAAGAAATGAATAATATTTAGGTTTAACATAATTTATTCTACTGACCATTCAACAAAAAGGTTCTCCTTTCAAATTTTTACACGTGAAATTTGGTGCTTTCTTTGACAACACCAATGATTCACTGAATAAGTCCACCACAGTTTCAGGAAAAAAGTGTTCCATGTCAACACTTACAAGGGATAATCTAATGATTATTATGCTATGATCACCATATATGAAGAGTGAATCATACCTCCCACCAATGAAATAATTCTCAAAAAGTACATTCCACAACATTTTGGTTTCTTTTCACTATCACTGCAAGCTATTAAACTACATAGATTCGTCCTTGGTAGAAATCACATAAACATAATTACACATTGTTCCTTTAAAAATTACATTAAAACTTCATTGAACATAAGTAAACTTCAAATGAATTTAAATTTAAATGAATGGATCATTATTTCATGAACACAAACTATATGGTATACATGGTCTTGATTACATCATATTAAATTTCATAGCACATTCTACTAATGGTACAATGTTAAAATAGACAAATACCTTCTTAGATACATGATTTTTAAAAACTCCAAAATCTATCCTAGATACTTGAAATTAAATTTTATAGATAACATCTTTATGCCTGATAAATAATATATTGAACTATCATATTATTCTAATATGGGTGGATAACCCATTCAATGGTTTATATATCCAACTACACCACTCCCCATGATCTTTGTGTGGGATCATTTCTTTAGAATTAAATACATAGTGATTACCTAGTATCTTTTCTGGGGCTAATTTGAAAATTTTATTTTATCAGTCTCACACTCTACAGATCCCCAATAACACTCCATAGAGATCCTTGCCATCCCATGATATCGAAAATGTGTTACTCCTAGGATATGGGATTTACCCTCTTGTGTACTAATATTCCCATGGAATGTGATTTATGTATAAATATATAGTACACAAATAGTTGAACTCTATCTAAATATACTTTTCAATTCACTTTCACTTTCCATGGATTCCTTAACATAGATCCCCATGAACTTTTTACATCCAAACATACTCCCCAGTGATGATGGAACAACACTCCAAAGGCCAACCAACTATATAAGAACATGTATTGGAGTATTTTCATAAACAAAACCAATGAAACTTTTTTAAATGTATTTTTAGAGGTTAAACCATCTATGTTCAAATCAATCCTTGAAATTGTAGTATTGAAACATGTATTTTGTAGGAATCATCGAAAATAAAACTAAAATTACTAATAAAACATTTTGCATTAAAATAATATAAATCCTAATGAACTTTTATCCACAATTATTTAACCTATTGGAATTTTAATTCCCTTAGTGTTTCTCCATAATGGTTCTAAGCACATTTTAAGTGTGATTCATTATTGTAGGTTTATCACCTTGATTAAATTCTCTTATTTATTTTGGGGTTCTCCATGGTTAATGAAATATACTGACCCTAACTCACCTACGCCTTCCTTGAACTCTAATGTGACATTGGTGTTCACCTATTATGACTTCTATCCCAATCCAACAATTACTCATATTGGATTAGGTGTTTTATTATATTACCTATCAATATAGTTTATCCATAACATTTATTTTTATATGTTGAGATTCCAATTTCATCTATTATATAAGAATATAAACTGAATATAATCCCCATTTTTAATCATGGATCCATGAATTTAAATGGCATATCCAATTTATTCTATCTTTATAATTTCTAGGCATTACAATGTTTTCTACACTTTAAATGTTATAATTTTCAATTCATGTTGCATAAAATATCTCTCCCCAATATAGTGTTAGTCTCATAATATTGAACTTTACAGTAACAATTCTCATTGTATAATGTTTAAATGTATGTTCAATAGCTAGTCCACATAATTATAAAACCAAAATATTCATCATCGTCGTACGATGATAAATTTTATGTTTTATGTCCTCACCGTATAATGTAAAACTATTTGGTTTAGTTCCCATTTCATGAATCAAAAAAATGCATGATTCCTTGGATTATATATTGAGATGATTTTCTATAAATTTGTGTTGTTAACGTACATCACCACCTTGTAGAATAATGGGGATATTGATTCCATTCTCCTAGGGCTACATATTGATGCCTAGAAATCTTACCTAGGTTCGTCAATATACATTATATCAATTTTGTCATTTTATCATAACAAAGATACCATTACCAAACCAAATAAGCTTTCAATACACTCTTAAACTAGAGCACCCAACATCACCTAACCCATCCATGAATGATATAAAATTGTTTTTTATCATCCCTTATAGAACTATGAGAGGATTCATTACCATCACATCAGAAACACAACGAGTCATAGAAAACCTATATCATCCACATCCACAATTCTCACCTAAGCTCTTCATTTACCTAGTCTTCAAAACTATGTGGATGGATCTCCTTTTCCCCTAATATGAATCAAGTTGATTTTACCATTAGATAGATATGTTCTAATATATTAAACCTAAATATCAAGTTATTTAATTTGAATCATAGACATAAATCATTTTTTCCCTAGAGACAATCTGCATGGGAATTGAGAAAAAAATTTCACAACATATTTTTATTATTCATGTGTTTTATAGACAATTTCATCCCCACAAATTTAATTAATGTAATGATCTACCATGTTCATGAATAGTCATTCATAATTATTTTTCTATTTCAACATTATGGATAGATCTTCTCACCACCTGGGTTAGAGTCATGTGAAAATAAACGTGAATAACATCTTAGTCCATGCATCATAAATGTAAGTTTATGTTCATTTCTCCCCCAAAAATCAGTTATTTTAACAAGTATACTTTCCAATTAATGTCCGGTTTCAGGTTACCTTACGGTTTCATAGGTATCCACACCATTTGAAAAAACATCATGATCATAAACCGGTAGAATCCCCTTGGTCAACACATTATTTTCATAAATAACGTGATTCATTCACCCAAGATAATAGACATTAAAACTAGATACCATTTAATGTAGTGGTTTCTCTAATCCATCTTCATACAATTAATCATGAAAGATATCAATTTATGATTTATTTAATTTATTATAATTACCTATATGGAATGTCTTACAAGTCTTTAAATAGACTATAGTAAGAGAAAACAAGTCTTCTTAGGAATAAAACATCAAAAAGGAGACACGATCAAATGACTCTCCTCCCCTCACCAAGTAATTATCACAATCAGGGACTGGAAAAATGTTACTAAAATACTGAGAAAAGACTGAAGCATACGGGGATTATAATTAATCCTTATATAAGTCAATGATATTCATTTTGGACCCACTAGTTTACAATTTTTTTAAAGAAAATCATTTTCTAACTTCCCTTTGGTCCTATTTTGATACTTTTAAAGGAATGATCCTTAGTTCTTGTTACATGGGATTTTACTATAAGAACCCATCCTTAAACATTACATAATCTTGAGTTAATTTTATAATTAACATTAAGGATATTTTCAGGTTTATATATTTAGAGAATTAGGTGATAAATTATATATAACAACTTGAATGTCATAAGTATACACTTCTACTCACAATCTATTTTTTCTCATAGAACAAAAACTCTAAAAAAATAAACAAGTTTAGTTCCATGTTTTAGACAACATGAATTTTTATTAATCCCATCCATAACCTTATTCTTCTTTATGTACTGTGATTTTTTTTTCAAAACATGGGATGAGCCCAAAAATCCCAATATGGGATGAATAAAGATTGAAAACTATAAGTTTTTCAAAACAACATGTAAATTATGAATAAATTTTCTTAATGTAATACTTTTCACCTTAAAGAAGTAGCAAAAACAGTTCGCTTAATATAAGTTCATTGCTTTCCCTTTTTGTAACCAAAATATTAGTATAATGACCATATAATGAAACATATATTAATAAGGTCACCTTGGGAAATAAACATACTTAAATGAAAAAACGATACGGTCAACTTCCACTGATATCACTAAATGAAATATCCATAAGGATAACTTCCATACACAAGGCATTAGAGGTTATAATGTAACCAGCCATCCTTGGTTTATCATGGAACCACCCGTCATTTGGTTTATCACATAACCACCCATCATTGGTTCATCCCATAACCACCCAATAAATTCCCAAGTACAATTGTTTAATAATAAAATATAAAATATTGCAAATATCCACATTTCACCAATAACATTTTATTTGCTATCAAAAGAAGTCATTTCAAGATATTGAAATAATCAATCCATTTCAAAAATCATTTTCAATAAAAAAATACCCAAAAAGGGAATAAGGAATTTATTTTCCTTTTTAAAAACATTAAGGATTATAGAGGAAGCTGCATAACGATTACGGTGGCGAAGAGGTAATTGTCGATGGAAATATTAAAAACATTCCTTTTATCATTTAGTAAAATGCTTCGTAGATAAAATATTCCCTTTGAATGAAAGTAAAAGTCAAAGGGGTTTATTATACACTCGGTAAAATAACTAGAAGTATATTCTCAAAATATACTTCAATGGAAGGAGATTGAGATAAAGTCCCTTACCTAATGTCCCACTTGACTCGTTCGTTTTTTAATTTCCACTTAAAAAGGGAAACTCCCTTTGATTTTAGCCAAACGCCTTTCTTGAATTGCCTTCTTCCTAAGGTAAGGATTCTAGGAGGAAGAGGGGTAGGTTGGGTGATTATTGGAGTAGAGTTTGGACAATCCAAGGGCCTGAGAGGTGTGAGTAAGGGGTTAGAGTTGGTTTCCTTTTATAAGGGGGAGGTGGGGTACATTATAATTGTCTTGAAATATTATTTTATTATAAACTTAATTTAGATTTTCAAATGGTCCATAACTGATTTAATTCTAATATATGACTAGAATTGTTTAAAAGCATTTCAACCAAAATGTTTTAGGAAACTTTTGGTATCAAATTTAACCTTATCATTTAGCTTTAACACTTAGTTAACTAATTTAACTCTTAACATGCCTTCTTTTATATTCATACCATATGGTTAATATTGTTACCATAAAATTCCAATAAACCTAAAGTAGTTCATTAATGAAATTTTCAACATTATCTAATTCATTTTTCTAAATCATTGATTTTTAGGACTAGTTTATCATTTAATAAAATAGTATTTGTTTTTAAAACACATTTATGTCAATTTTAAAACTACTCATATCATTAAATTTTAAAAATATATCACAACTTGATTATTTAGAAAAAACTTCACAAATTAAAAGATAACAATTCATAACCACCCCTAAAATTCTTGGAGGGAATTTAAAGTTTAAAAATAAATTTATTTTAGTATTTATAATCTCATTTATTTAAATCATTCATTAATAAGGTAATCACTACATCATAATTGTATCATAAATGTATTTATTTATTTGATGTCTCAAAATTATAAATAAAATACCATAATGTAGGAAATATTTTTTTATTTGTAATAAAAATTAATAGTTAAAGAGATCACTTATATAACCCCATATAAAATTTTTTTAGTAAAAGAAACATGTTCAGGGTATATTTTCTTTAACTTTAAATTAGAAGTAATTAAATTTAATTTTCTCAGAGAAGTGGCTCCATTAAAATGCCCCAGTTCCGGAAGCTGCCCAGAGATGCCCCGTACCCGGTTGGTCACATGGCCTTATGCGCATTTACCCAAACGCCAGAGTCTACTCACTATCAGCGAGGGACTTGGGTGTGATTGTTGGAAAACAATGCCCTCATTGTTAGAGTAACACAGTGCAAGTAAAACACAAAGCAATAGTGAAAGTAGTAATATTACCATACAAAATGAAACATTGGAAGATAGATGAAATAAATAGCTGGAGCAGATATATAATGATGCATGATACATATGTCTAGGAAGTCAGCCAAACAAGTCACAATGCTGAAATATAGTACTAAACCAAAGTACAAGAAAAAAAAAACAAACTCCACTGCATCGCAAGCCAAAGCTTGGTCCCATGCTCTCCATCTCCAATGCAGTCAAGTACCTGAAGTAAACGAGCACTTTCCCTTATCTATACCTACAACAATATAATCTATTTGGGCCCAAAAACATGGCCCAAACAGGGTGTAGGACCCTAATCCCAATAGGAAACCACCAAGAGATATGTGCCTAACGGTTAGTGAATATATATAACAGGCAATAAACAAAAGAAGCAGTAAACAAAGAAGTAATCATTAGTAAACATCCCTACAGTTTCAAATAATTCAATACCACATATCAAGTAAGTAGATAATAACAAAAAGGTAACCCTCTTGGAAGTACTCACAACCTATCCCCTCTGGTCCTACCTAGAAAACACAAGAAACCCTTTGGGAAACACACACAGTCTCTCCCCTATGGTTCAGTATTTAAATATACTCTCTGGGGAAGAAGTCCTCATCAGTTCCCCCTATATTCAAGTGTGATAAAAGACTCTCTAAGGAAGAAATCACCTTAAATTCCCCCAAGAGTCTTTTAACGGTAACCAACATACACTCTAAGGAAGGACTCGACGTCAAGTCCCCATGTGGCCTCATAAGGTAATTATAGACCCTCTAAGGGAGTAATCAACATCAATCCCCCATATAGTCTTGCAACATGATAATAATTATAGAAACTCTGGAGAAGACCTTACGTCCATTCTCCCTATGGTCTAATACACCAGGTTCTCATGGACCTGGGTAAGTCAAACGAGCATAGAAATGAAAATTGGCCAATGTAAACCTCAAGAACTACTTGGGTAACCAGTCTACGACATAACAACATGTCAAATAAACAATAACTCCATCTTAACAATACTAGGCATGGGAAACAAACAACAACCAAATATGGAAACTAGACCAAACCATCAAAATAAGAAAACATGGGAAAAACCTTTATATCATGGAAAAGTAAACCCTATTATCAAAAAATAACCTATATCCAATCAAACTAGGGAACATCAGGCAAACAATAAAGCTAAAACCATAATCACGCAATACTCCGTTCATGGGTACGATGAACTTTGGCACATAAAACTCAATGACTATCTATGGAAAGGCCCAAACCACCTACCTCGTCATCGGGAGATCTATATACTTGAGTCTTGGGCCATCAATCACCTTAGAACATCATAGATCAAGAAAAATGTCTAAAATGTTCAGCCCACGATATCTCATTAGAGAGAAGGAATCAAAATAAGGTGTTCAAGAAGAATAGATAACTCACCAATGTGATTCCAACGCAATCGATGGAGTCCGATTCAGAGAACGGATGGTCGATCGAGGGCTCGAGGAAGATCCACGCCATACGGATTCTCTCGACGAACTAGGTCAATAAGAAGAAGGTTTTTTATGTCAGATGTGACCTCAGTATGTTTAATGAAAAAAGAATGTACACGGTATGTACTTTCCTTCACCGGACCTCGCATTAGGCAGTCTTCAGGTCACCACAGACGGTCGTGTGCATGGCCATGACACGACCAACACCTGACTACCTACGATAACTGAGTACACGATGTGTACTTATAAAGTACACAATGTGTACTTAAGAAATGTACAGAAAACTCCTCTTTTTCCTAAAAAACACCAGAAAAAAATACATAAAAAGAAGATCTGGGTTCTTACAAATGTCCCCACATAAAGAAATGTGTACCCAAATTTCCCTAGTAAGGTGGAGTAGAAGAATAATCCACAAAAAACTCTGACCACTATGATCATACATCATTCTCCATCTCACAAGTCTCATCCTGTACTCACCCGTACTACCATGGAACTCACACTAGAGGAACAGAATGTCCACGAAGAACCTTCATACTGTGATCAATAATCTGGATTGGATGTGCCTTAAACGAGGCATCCACCTCTAACTCAACCTCTTCAGGTTGAAGAATATGAGACAGGTTTGAGAAGTAAAGTCAATGCTGAGATATGTGAAAGATGTCATACATTTCCCAGTACCTCTGAGTTAACTGCAATCGATAAGAAACCGGCCCGACTCTCTGCAAAACCTCAAATGGCCTGACGTACCTCAGCGAATGATTACCCTGTCTCCTAATCCTCTTGTGCGCCAACCTCGGTGTGACAAGTAGGATAACCTGATCCCCGACCTCGAACTCCTGAGGTCATCTCTGCAGATCAGCATAAGACTTCTGTCAATACTATGTAGTATCCATCCTCTTTCGAATCAACTCTATCTACTATGTGGTCTCCTAAACAAGATGAGATCCCAACATAGCTACCTCTCATGCCTCCAACCAACATAAGGGTGATAGGCATGGCCTACCGTATAAAGCCACATAAGGTGCCATATGAATAGTTGCTTGAAAACTATTGTTTTAGGAAAACTCCACAAGAGGTATCTGCTTCTCCAAAGAACCTCCAAAATTAAGGATTCAGGCTCACATCATTTCCTCAAGAACCTGAATCATACACTTGGATTGACCTTCTGTCTGAGGGTGAAAAGCTTTACTCAAAAGTACCTGTGTACCCAATGCCTTCTGAAGCCCCTTCTAGACCTGATAAGTAAAACATGCATCCTTATCTAAAACAATGGAGTGTGGAACCCCATGTAAATGTACAATATCATGGATTTACAACCTTCCAAGCTCATCAACATTGAAGGTCTGCTTGATTGGAAAGAAGTGAGTAACCTTCGTGAGTCTATAAATGAAAACCCATAAAACATCATTCCATTGAGACGACCTTAGTAAACCTGTCACGAAATTCATCACGACATCATTACACTTCCACTCGAGTATGGGTAACTACTGCAAAAGGATCATGGGTCACTGATGCACCGCCTTCACCTAATGAAAGGTGGAACACCTCATGACAAAGCTAGTAACATCTTTCTTCATACATGGCCACCAATATTGATGGTGTAGATCACGATACATCTTGGTGACACCAGGTTGAACTAACCAAACTAAGGAATGAAAGTCCCGCATCAGATCATCGCATATGTCTACTGACACCCATACACACCCATGAAAATGCAAGATCTAATCCTTGCCTATGGTCTATCCAGGAATAGGGTCCTCTCCTGACACACATCCCCATAGGACTAGGCCTTCAGAATATAATAGATTCCTCATTTTCACTTGATCAAGAAGAGTAGAGGTAACAGCTTCAGAAGAAAGAAATGTTTGCCCCTATCAGTCATGCACCTCCAAATGCATCTCAGACAACATATCCATAAGCTACCACTCACTATTGGCCTCCTGAACTGCATGTATCTAAGTCCTTCTACTCAGTGCATTAGCCACAACATTTCCTTTCCTACCCATGTAGGCTAGCTCAGAGTCAAAAGACTGAAGGTACTCAACCCACCATCACAATCTCAAATTTAGATCACACTGAGTGAATATATACTTGAGACTACTATGGTCAGTGAAAACCACAAAATTCTCTCCCAAGAGATAAGGTCTCCAACAACGTAAGGCATGAAAAACTACTACCAACTCAAGATCATGCGTCGGGTAATTCCTCACGTGGGGCCTCAACTGCCGAGACCTGTATGAGATGACTCCTTCTCCCTGTATAAGCACTGCTCCCATCCCAATACCTGAAGAATCATAATAAATAGTGTAGATCTTGTTCGGATCTAGAAATACTAGTATCAATGCTGATGTCAACCTCCCTTTCATCTTTTGAATGGCTGACTCATAAGAATCTGACCACAAGAACCTTTCACTCTTCTTAGTCTGGCCTATCAGTGGTGCTGCTAAGCATGGGAAGTCCTAAATGAAGCGCCTGTATTATCCAGCCAGCCCTAGAAAACTTCATTCCTCAAATACGTTCTTCGACTGCTCCCAGGAAACTACTTCTCTCACTTTCTGTGGGTCTTCTGATACTCTTTTCTCTGAGATAACATGACCCATGATGTGAATCTGGTACATCCCAAAGTGGAATTTCGAGAGCTTAACATATAACTGATTCCCTCTTAGTGTACTCAAAACAATCTCAAGATGGGTGGAATGATCATATAGAGTGTGAGAGTACACCAAGACATCTTCTACAAAGACCACCAAGAAGAAATCCAAGTATGGATGGAACACTAAGTTCATCAGTGCCATGAATACTGTAGGTGCATTCATGAGACGAACAACATAACCAAATAATCTTATTGACCATACCTGCTTCGGAAGGCTGTAAGAGGTACATTTGATGGTCTAACATGCAACTGATGATAACCATATCTCAAGTCAATCTTCAAGAGCACCCAGGCTCCTCGAAGCTAATAAAAAAGATCATCAGTCCTCAACAAAGGATATCAATTCTTGACTGTCAACTGGTTTAGCTTCTGATAATCCACGCAATGCCTGAGGGTATGGTTCACCTTCTTTGCAAATAGGATAGGCGAACCCCAAGGATAGGTACTAGTTTGGATGAAACCCTTAGCCTGAAACTCATCCAACTGCCTCTTGAGCACCTAAAACTTTTTTGTAGCCATCCTATAAGAAGTAATGGACACTGATGTCACTCCTAGAACAAGCTCAATAGAAAAGTCCACCTCTCGCTCCAGAGGAAAACCCGAAAACTCCTTTGGAAATAAATCTCTGAAATGATCCACCACTGGAAGAAAGTCCATCTGTGAAGTCCCCTTTTCATCTAGATATAGACTAGAAATCTGGGTTGTAAGTCCTCTCAACCCATGATGTTCATGTCCCGCTCTTCTTGCATGGACATCCCATTCTCCTTTATGAACAAATGATCTTCCTTCTAGTGATGTGAAACTCACCCTACGGTGATAACAGTTAACAACATCCTAGAAGGGAACTAACTAATCCATTCTGAGAATTAAATCATTTCCTGTCATCTCTAAGACATAAGGATACCATAAGAAGATACACCCACCAACCTCAACAGGGAACTCCATACACTGACATACACTAGTCATTCTTCTCCCCAACGGTTTTTCTAGTGTCAAGATATTAGTAGAAGAAAAGACACAGAGCCCATGGATCTCCAAAATAGTAACAGATATAAAGCTATGGGCAGCCCCTGTATCGAAAAGTGCAGAAGATAAAACTGAGGCAACTAGGATCATTCCTCGAACATTAGAGGGTGCGGGATCCTGCTCTTATTGGGCATGATCCACTACAAAAGTCTAACTTGCTCTGCGGCCCGGTAAACCTGCCTGACCTCCCTGAGCTGGTCCACCCTGTTGTCACTAGAATCCTGGTGACTGGCTACCTCGACCACGACCTCCACCTCAGCCCGAACGGCCGGAAGAACTCAATTCCCAGAATGAGGAGAAACCAGTGGTGGTACTCCTAAATTAGAAGTCATAGAAGAACCCATATCACCAGATATTGGTTCAAATAACTAACAGAAACACTAGAGATGACTTATCTCACTGCAATACTAGCACTCCACTGGGTCTCTCAGGCAATGTGGTCTCGTATGGCCGACCTTCCCACACCGGTAGCATACCACCTGGCTACCTGAAAGTGCATTTTTCCTACTCAGATCTCCAAGTGTAGTCTATCTTCGGTGCTTCCTGCTATTAATAGGTGAAGCACTAACTTGGGATGCTGAACCACCCTAGCTCACAACTCTATAATCCATTAGATTACACTCTATGATTAGTGCATAGTTGACTATTGAAGATATCGACATCAACCTGAATATGTTCACCTGATCTTGAATGTCCTGTCTGAGACTATAATCAAATATTCTTGCTAGGAACAACCCATATACCCCTAGAAATGGTGTGAAATGCTTCAGCTCAGTGATGCGAGAATAAAACTCCATACAGAAAGCGTACCTTGATCCAAACTCATGAACTCTCAGGCTCGATTGGACCTAAAGGTTTTTGGATCGAAGTATTCGTATAATGTTCATAGAAACTCATCTCAGGACATATCCTATAGGTGTCCCTCCTGTGAGATCACATCCCACCACCTCTTGGTATAATTCCAAAGCATATATGCAGTGAGCTTGACTCTCCTCTCTGGAGGCATCCCCAGGTGCCTGATGATCGTCAGCATGGCCTCCAACCATGACTCTGCAGCCTATGGTCCTCCTTCCCCTGAGAAAGTGGGAGGATGCTGCTGCTGGGAAACTCACGTCAACTCTTCCATTGACGGTGATGAATGTGATAGTCCTCATAAGGTCTGCATGAACCTCATAAATCCTTCTCAGAACAATGTGTCAGCACCTCTGTCTAGAATGATTGCTGGTGCGGAGACTGACACAATAGAAGGATCTGCAGGTAGTCCCTTATCAGCCATATCTGGTGTCTGGTCGTTTCTATGTAATCTATGTACAATCAGAGGACATCTTAGTGGCATGAGTCAGCAAGGTCAAGCACACACCTTAGATCAAGATTATCATGGACTGAAAACTGGACGGGTATGAAGGGATGAAGGGAATGAAATAATTCATGTTTTACAAAACATGGATACACTGCTTGTATACTAAACTACACATCGTCTTCCGTTAATCCCTTCACATGGGAGTGTACTTCAGCCAAAACTAGTCCTGTAACACCCCAAACACACATAGTGTTGTCCTAAAATAGGGTGTGTACTTGACTCCTCTTCCCCTGCCTGAGTCCTTCTACATGACTGAGCTACATGATTATTCTAGAACAATACTACACGGCATGTTTGGTCCATACACAGTGTGTACTAAAAGAGCTTCACAGAACCGTTTTGTTAGTGACACGGCCAGATACACGACTCACACTACAAGGCATGTTCTAGATGAACACAATGTGTACTAAAGGATTTCCACTGACCTGTGTTGTTAGTTACATGACCGGATTCTAGGGATTACACTACACAACATGTTCAAGACTGACATGGAATGTATTGCTTAAGTTTCTTTTATCCACCCATGTCATTAGTCACACTGACAGAAACAGGATCTAAACAAACATCATGTACGCCTGGTACATGGTGTGTTCCACCAAAGATTTTTCCCAACCCCATGTCTCTGCCCACACAGCCACCGGGACAGTCAGAGACTACATGACATGTACATAGAGTACACGATGTGTACTTAAGAAACAAAGTTTCTTCCCAAACAGAAGAACACAAGGCATGTATTCAAAACTAAACGGAATGTATTCTGGGTTCCTCAAGACAATAATCCACAGAAACTACTTTAGAATCCTAGAAAGCATTTAAACTAACTTTTAAGTTCCAAATTCTGATCTGTGCGGGCTCATACTCCCTGCGAATCAAATCATGGCATCTCTTACATGTTATATACAAGAAAAACAAGGCAACAATCCTCCAAATTCAGATCCATGAGGTCCCAAAACACCTCAAAAACCCATGTTTGGTGTTCATTCAAATAAAACCTTACAAAATCAATACCCTGTTAAAAAACAGGTATTTTATCAAGGCATCTATCAAAACAACATGCATATCTATCACAACATCTATCACAATAAAATGCAATCAGTAATATACCCTAAATGGCATGGCATGAATGCATGACATTTGATTCCTAGGGAGTGCCTATATGATGAAATAGATGGAATACCCTCATCTAATCAGGTTTCAACTGAAATAAAACCCTAACAATACCAATAGTAACAAAAAAACATGTGAATCACCCAATTGAGAAATCAAATCAACTGTAAAATTGAAAAACCAAAAAATTGTAATAAACAAGGTAAATTGGCTTTCCCCTATACACAGATTAGCTACTCACGGGCACAACTTATTACCAAGTACCTATTTACATCCTATCCCTAACTATAGTCTCGAAACAGTATGTCAAGAAGAAAAAAATTCCTCTGATACCACTTTGTAACATCCCGATTCTGGAAGCCTCCCAGAGACACCCCATAACAGATTGGTCACATGGCTTCAAGCGCATTTCCCCAAATGCCAGAGGCTACCGACTAGCAGTTAGGGCCTTGTATGAGATAGTGGGGGAAACAATGCCCTCATTGTCAGAGTAACAATGTAGAAGTATAACAAAAAGAAAAATCAGAAGTAATAATATTACAATTAAAAAAGAAATAGTGGATGTCTGAAGAAATAAATATCTGAAGAACATATATAATGATTCATGGTACATATGTCTAGGAAAGTATCCAAACAAGTCACAATGCTAAAATATAGTACTAAACCAAAGTACTAGAAAACAATAAAGAACTCCACAACATAGCAAGACAAAGTTTGGCCCCATGCTCTCCAGCTCCAAAGTAGTCAAGTACCTGAAGTAGAAGGGAACTTGACTTTATCTATACCTACAATAATATAATCTGTTTGGGCCCAAAATCATAGCCCAAATAGGGTGTGAGACAAAATCCCAGTAGGCAACCACCAATAGATCTGTGCGTAATAGTCTTTGAATATGTATGGCAGGCAATAAACAAAAGAAGAAGTAGACAAGGAAGTAGTCAACAGTAAACATCCCTACAGTTTCAAAGCGTTCAATTCCACATATCATGGAAGCAGATAATCACAAACAGGTAACCCTTTGGGAATTACTCACAACCTTTCCCCTCTAATCATACCTAGAAAACACAAGTAACCCTCTAGGAAACACACATAGTCTCAACCCTCTGGTTCAGCTTTAGAACAGACTCTGTGAGGAAACACTCATCATCAATTCCACCTATAGTCAAGTGTGATCAAATACTCTCTAAAGAAGAACTCACCGTCAATTCCCCCTGTAGTCTTTTAAAGGTAACCTACATGAACTCTGAGGAAGCACTATACGTCAATTACCCCTATGGCCTCATAACCTATGTATAGAACCTCTAAGGGAGAACTCAACGTCAATACCCCATATGGTCTCACATCTTTATAATAATTACAGACACTATGGAGAAGCCCTTACGTCCATTCTCCCCAAGGTCTACTACAATAGGTTCTCACGGCCTTGTGTAAGTCTAACGAGCATAAGAACGCAATGTGGAAAAAGTAAACCTCAAGAACTACTTGGATTACTAGTATATGACATAACAACATGTCAGATAAAAAATTACTCCATCCTAACAATACTAGACATGGGAAACAAATAAAATCCTAATAAGAAAACTAGACCAAATTATCAAAACAAGCTAACATGGTAAAAACCTCCATAGCATGGAAAATTAAACCCTATTCTCAACAAATAACCTCTATCCAATCAAACTAGTGCATAATAGGAAAACAATAGAGAAAAAACCGTAAATTCTCAATACCCCGTTCATGGGTATTGGGCACTTTTTCACATAAACTCAAAGACTATCTACGGAAAGGCAGAAACCACCTACCTCGACACCGAGATATCATTATACTAGAGTGTTTGGACTTTAATCACCTTAAAATTTCGTAGATCTACAAAAATTTCTAAAATCTTCAACCCAAGATATCTCAAGAGAGAGAAGGAATCAGAAGAAGGTGTTCAAGAAGGATAGAGAACACACTGATGCGATTCCAACGCAACTGACGGAGTCTGATTCTGAGAACGAATGCTCGATCAAGGGCTCGGTGAAGATCCAGGCCTTACAGATGCTTCTGGATGATCTAGGTCAAGAAGAAGATGGTTCTATCCATCAGATTCGACCCCAATACATATAATGAAAAAATAGAGTACATGGCATGTACTTTATAAGTACACGGCTTGTACTTGTCTTCACTGACCCCCGCATTAGGCAGTCTCCAGGTCACCACACATGGCCGTGTGCAGGGTCGTGACACGGCCAACACCTGGCTACCTGTGGTAAATGAGTTCACAAAGTGTACATATAAATTACACGACGTTTACTTAATAAATTTCCAGAAAACATATCTTTCTCCTCAAAAACACCAGAAAAATTAAAACATACCTGGAAACAAGATTCGAGTTATTACATCCATGTGGTCCTAAAATTGACCCAAGGATGCCCATGCATAGAAATATCTCATCCAATAAGATTAGGGAACATGTTAGGGTAATTTAATATTATTATAATATAATTTTGTAACCATTATTTATCATATTTACCTTATAACCATGGTAAATAAAATATATACTGAGGATACTATTCAAAATGCCAAAAAATTAAATGTACCTGTTTACACAATTTTAAAATCCTGATTCCAAATATTCAACCCATTTTTTAGAATTCCAAATAGAGAATTTTCAGAAATTATTTTAAAATTAATTCCTGTTGCCAAAACCAAAAAGCATTTTTTAAGAATTAAAAACTATCAAAATATTGACATGTGTTTTTATCCAATTAAAAAGTGAAATTACTTCCAATTACCAACATTGGATTAAATATTAAAACTAAAATCCAATTACACTTTAAAACCAATTTAAAGTTCAATCTAACTATTTAAATAAATTGGATTAAAATGCAGTTTCTATTTAAAATATAGTGTTTTCACTATTCATTTAAAATGAACTTTATAAAAAAAATACAAAAATTTCAACCAATTTAAATTTTTATGATACTATTCTAAATAAAAAGTTTATTTTTTCAAATGGAGCATATAAAAGTGACAAAAACTAGATTTAAAAATAGTTTTCCATTAAAAGGCGGTAAACCGACATTTTAAAATGATTAGAGTATTTCCTGGTTAAAATTGGATTCATTATAATTTTATGCCACTAAACGTTATTGGATAAATGTAAAAACATTTAACACACATGTTCAATCATAATATGGTTGTTTATATTCAATGTTTTTAAAATAATGACTAGTCGTTAACTACCATTTAAAAATAATAACAATAATATATTATTATTATTTTAGTATGACTCGACCTTGTGTGTAATATAAGATTTCGGAGAAACCCATTATTGCGTGTCGAGTATGCCATCGAACATAGAATCCCCATTAAACTAAAATTAATATATAATTTACAAATATTAATAAATATGAAAATTTTGTATTCTTTATTTACCGGGGATGTTTCATCCTTCCCCCCTTTTGGAAATTGAGTCCTCAAAATTTTATTTACATATCAAATAAGCAGGGTTATTTATCCCTCATAGCATTTTGAGAATCCCGTGTTCCCTCTTAAACCATATGGTTTATCCACAAAAACTTTACCTAACAAATTACCTTATTCCAAAACACTTTCTCTCTTCAATCACAAATCTGGAATGGTTATTCCTCATAAGAAAGAATCTATTCTAACAGAACTACCTCAGTACTCAAAACATAAGATGGATCCGAAATATACATTCTCAATATTGAAACATGAAAAACATTGTATACTTGGGATAAACATAGTGGTAAAGCCACATTGAAGGAAACCTATCCAAATTTCTCCAGGATTTTATAAGGTCCAATAAACTTCATACTCATCTTTCCCTTCTTACCAAAACATATCACACTTTTCCATGGAGAAACTTTGAGATAGACATGACCACCTACCTTGAAAGAAATATCCTTCCTTCAGTTATCTGCATAACTTTTATGCCTCCTCTGAGCTATTCTCATGTGCTTCTGAATTAACTAAACATTCGCTGCTATCTCTTCTGTCTCATGTTTAATTATTTATAAGTTAATATATACTTCAATTTTTTTGATTTACATATATTTCACACTTTACTCCATACAAATGATACCTTCAAATTTCTAAAGAAAAGAAAATAGTAGCTAATTACAAATCATGTGTAGGGTAATTTAACTCATGAGGTTTCAACTAACGTGAAGAATAAACAATTACCTGATCATTTTGTATTGGTAAAAATCCAATTCCTTTCAATGAAGCATCACTATAGATAAAAAATTCACCATTTTTGTAAGTCATTTCCAAAACTATAGTATTAACCAATCTTCTTTTCTATTGCTAAAAACATTCATCACATTCTTTTATCCAGATGAACATAACACCTTTTCAATTTAACTTAGTTAGTGGGATAGATTACCGTGAAAAACTTTTAACAAAGCTCATGTAATAACCTACTAAACCAAGAAAACTATGAATCTTGGTTATATTTGCAGGTCCTGGCCATTAATTAACAAATTTTGTTTTAGTAGGATCAATAGTTATGCCATATTCAGAAACAATATGACCAAGGAATGAAAGTTGTTGTAACCAAAACTCATACTTGCTGAATTTATCATATAGTTTATTTTCTTTTAAGGTTTGAAAGACAACCCTTAAATAACTCTCATGCTCCACTTTACTTTTTGAATATACCAAAATTTCTTCAATAAACACCACCACAAACTTATCCATGAACTCACGAAAATTATATTTAGAAGATCCATGAATAATATAGGTGAATTGGTTAACCCAAAAGGGAAAACAAAAAATTCATAGTGGCTATATCTAGTACAAAATTTGGTCTTTGGAATGTATTCTTCCTTTACATTCAACTGATGGTACCCTGACCTCAAGTCAATCTTCGTAAAATATTGATATCCTTATAGCTAATCAAACAAATCATAGATATGAGGCAATGGATACTTGTTCTTAACAGTTATGTTATTAAAGGCTGTAAAATCAATGCAAAGTCTCATTGAACCATATTTTTTAGACAAACAAGACAGGATCACCCCATAATGATGTTATAGGTAAAATGAAACCTTTTTCTAAAAACTCATGCAACTATTTATTTAACTCAAAAAATTCAATTTAATCCATTTGATAAGCGGGTTTTGTAACTGTCTTGGCATCTAGAACCAATTCAATAGTAAATTCAATTTCTTGGTTAGGTATCGTACCAGGAAACTTATTAGGGAAAACATCAAGATACTCATTTTACACTAGCATATCATTAATCTGAACAGTTCCTTTGTTTTCAACAATATGTGCAAGGTAAAATTCATTTTCATCTTTTAATATTTTATTAACTTCCTGAAATGTTTTCAAAAGTAGGGATTCAATCTTTTACAAAAACTGAAATTATTTCTCAAAATAAACCTCTTTAGTTATGAAATCAATCGTAGAATGCTAAATAGAAGTCCAATCCATACGCGAAATAACATCAAAATATACTATAGGAAAAAACAAGGTTTACAGGTAGATTCTTTCTACACACAAGGACATAAAGGTTCTTATAATTTTTTTGTCTCAAAATATCCTCTAGTTATTTTTATTATATGTTTTGGATTCATTTATTGAGATCAAATCCCAATTTATGAGAACATTTATCAGAAATGAATGAATTTGTAGACCCTGAATCAAACAACACATTGTCATAATCTGAAAAAAAGTACTTCATTCCACCTCATTTGATGGTCCCACATCAACCGTAGTAGTAGAAAAATATTTCGTCACACCCTTATGCTTTTGATCTGTCTAGTTTCAACCTTGAGTAATCAAGTTTGCACACACATTAGCATAATGCCCAAAATCATTGCCACTAAAACATCTTACCACTAGATTTTCATTGCCTTTTTGATCATCTTACTTACAGTTTCAAGTAATATGACCAGTTTTACCACACTATAAGCACTTTCCAGATTTTGAGAGACATTATCAAGGATTATTTTTATCACACTTCTCACAAGATGAAAATTTAATTTTCTTACCTCCAGAATTCTTTGATGCATACATTCATGTAGAATTCCAACTGGACCTCTTCTTTTACTTTCTCTCATGAACCAGCTGATCATTAGAAAACACCATTTCTACTTTCTCATCACATCTGACATGTTTCTCATAGATTTTTAATTCATGAGAGTCTAATGGATTTTGATATCATGGCTTCAATCCTGAGTAAAAATGATTGAATTTACTATCACGATGCCGTATGAAATTTGGAGAATACCTTGTAAGTAGAGTTAATTTTTCATCCAAAGTGACCACTAGGTCATCCCCCTGTCTCAATTTCAATAATTTCTTTTCTATCCTAAGTCGAACCACCATATATAAATATTTCTCATGAAACATACCTTTGAATTCATCCCAATCAAGAGCATCAATCTCCACAATATCCATGATATTTTTAACCATTGACCACCAATAATCGGATTCCCCATAAAAATTGTAAACAAAAAACTAACCTTTTGATGTCCTAAATAGCCCATAACATCAAAAATCATTTACAGTGCTTTAATACACCCTTCATCTTGCACATGGTTAGATGATCATATGAATTATGGGGGATGTTGCCTCATGAAATGATCCACTATTGACATGTTCCTATGTGGTTGATCTGTCTGATATCGTGAATGGATACCGCCACCATTTATATCATGAGTCGACTGTGTTGTCATGGAAAAAAACTGTTCAGTTCCGATTCCGACCATCTCAGGTTGCTGGTTTTGTAACGTCCCAGTTTCGAAAGCCACCCAGAGGTGCCCCGTACCCGATTGGGCACATGGCCTCAAGCGTATTTCCCCAAATTCCAGAGGCTACCAACTAGAAGTGAGTTCCTTGGGTGTGATAGTGTAGAAACTATTCCCTCATTGGGAGAGTAACACAATGGAAGAAAACAATAGAAATAACGGAAGCAGTAATAATCCATACAAAAGTAACAGTGGAAGACTGGAGAATAATAAAACGGATCACACATATATATTTATGAATGATGCATAATACATATGTCTAGGAAAGTATCCAAACAAGTCACAATGATAGAATCCAACAATACTAAACCAAATACAAAATAAATCAAGTAAAAAGCTACTTAGTATCACAATCCATAGTTTGGTCCCATGCACTCCAAATCCATAGTCAATCAAGAACATGAAGTAGAAGGATGCTTGTACTTATCTATACCTGCAGCAATATAATATGTTTGGGCCCAAAAGCAAGACCCAAATAGGGTGTGAGACTAAATACCCATAGGCAACCCCCAAAAGATCTGTGCCTAACAGTCAGGGAATATATATGGATGGTAATAATCAAAGATGCAGTAACAAGAATGTACTCAGCAATTAACGGTTCCATCTATCAAATAAGCAGCTAATAAAGCAAGGCAACCCTCTGAAAAGCACACAAAGCCAATCCCCTCTAGTTCAGTTATAAGAATATATAAATACTCTATAAGGAACCACTAACAATTGATTCAAATTATAGCCAAAAGTAATTTAAAGACTCTCTGAGGAAGCTCACACGGTCAATTCTCCCTATAGTCTATAGAAGTCAAGGATTCTTTGAGGAAGCTCACATAGTCAATTCCCCTTGTAGCCCCAAGTTTTCATATACTCTCTAAGGAAGGTCCCATGGTCAATCCCCCTTATAGACAAAAGTGGTTCAAGACTCTCCGAGGAAGCTCACTTGGCCAATTACCCTTATAGCCTAATGTGCTCAAAGACTCTCTAAGGAAGATCACTCGGTCAATTCCCCTTATAGTCTACTACACCGGGTTCTCATGGCCCTGTGTAAATCAAACGATCATAGAAAAGCACTACGTCCAAAGTAAACATATAGAACTACTTGGATAATCAGTCTATAACGTATCAAGAATGTTAGATAAAAATAATCAATCAATCCTATAGTGCAAGGCATGGGAAGAACATCAAGGAATCCTAACTGGATAAACAGGACCAAACAGTTATAAACAGAGCATGCACAAGAGAACACATCCAAAGCATAGAAAAAAACCCTATTCAAATCCAATTAACCTCCATACAGGCGTACATGCCCGGTGGGCAATCAACATGTGTAAAACGATAAACACGCAATACCCCATTCAAGGGTATTGGGAATAATTGCACATATTACTGAAAGACATTCAACATAAAGGCACAAAACACCTACCTCGGTGTTGAAGGAACGATATATATGAACCTTTAAGCTTGAATCAACTTAGAATTCCGATGATCTACAAAAACTTCTAAAACGTTCAAAAAGGGATAACTTTAGAAATAGGGGGAATCATGAAGCAAAGCTCAAGCAGAAGAGAGAGATTACCAAGACAATCCCAATGCAATCAACGAAGATCGAATCAGAGTTTGGATGCTTGGTCAGAGGCTCGGAGGAATATTGCAGCCATACGGGAGCTCTCGGCCAAACGAAACCTAGAAGATGTTGTTTTTGGACATTAGACACGACCCCTGTGCGTTTAATAAAAAAAGAAAATACACGGTGTGTACTTTTGAAGTACACGGTGTGTACTTTCCATTTCTGTACTCCGCTTTTGGTGGCCTCCAAGTCTCCCCCACATGGCTATGTGTGTGGCCACTACACGGCCAGCACATGGATACCTATGGTGACCAAGTACATGACGTGCACTTTGGAAATTTCCAAAAATTCCTCTTTTTCTAAAAAATGACCAGAAAAGGAAAAATTACTTAAAAAGAAGGACCAAATTTTTAAAAACTTCCCCCCTTAAATAAATTTGTCTGCGAATTTCCCTAGAGCTATGTAAAAGAAGAAACCCAAAATATCTCTTGCCACTGTGCTCGTACATCAGCCTCCCTCTCCCAAGTCTCGTCCTGTACTCGCCCGTGCTCAGATAGCACCCATACCAGAGGAACAGACCTACCATAGAGAACATTTGTACTACGATCAATAATCTAGATAGGATGCTCCACAAATGATGTATCCACTTCAAGCTCAACCCCATTGGGTTTAAAGATAGGAGATGGGTCTAAAAAGTAACTTCGGAGCTGAGAAATGTGAAAAACGTCGTGCATATCCTGGTACCTCTAGGGTAACTACAACCAATAGGCAACTGGTGCAACTCTCTCCACAACCTCAAATAGCCTGACATACCTCGGTGAAAGCTTACCTTGTCACCTAATTCTTCTGTGCCGCAACCTCTATGTGACACATAAGAAAACCTAATCCCTGACCTCAAACTCCAGAGGTCATCTCTGCTGATCCACATAAGACCTCTGTAGAGAATGTGCAGTATCTATTATCTTCCGAATCAACTCTATCTTTTTTGTGGTCTCCTAAACCAAATGAGGTCTTAGTAAGGCTGCCTATCCTGCCTCTAGACAACATAAGGATGATCGACATGGCCTACCATACAAAGCCTCATAAGGTGCCCTCTGAATAGTTGCATGAAAATTGTTATTGTAGGAAAACTCCACAAGAGGTATGTTCTTCTCCAAAGAACATACAAAATCCAGGATGCATGCTCAGATCATGTCTTCAAGCACCTGAATTGTATGCTTGGACTGGCCCTCTATCCGGGGTGGCAAGCTGAACTAAAAAATACCTGTGTACCCACAATCTTATGAAACCAATTCCAGACCTGAGAAGTAAAATGGGCATCCCTCTATGAAATAATGGCGTATGGAACTCCATGCAGACGTACAATCTCATGGATGTACAACCGTCTGAGCTCATCAACACTGAATGTCTCCTTGAATAGAAAGAAGTGGGAAACCTTCATGAGTTTGTTAGTGACAACCCAAACTGCATAATTCCCTCGAGGTGACCTCAATAAACCTGTCACGAAATCCATCACTACATCATTCCACTTCTACTCGGGAATGGGTAACTACTGCAAAATCCCCGATGGCCGCTAATGCTCCGCCTTCACCTACTGACAGGTGGAACACCTCATGGAAAAATCAACAACATCACTCTTCATACCAGGCCACCAATACTGATGGTGTAGATCATGATACATTTTGGTAACACCAGGATGAACTTCCCAAACTGAGGAATGAAAGTCCCATATTAGCTTCTCACGTATGTCTGTTGGCGCCATTACACCTCCCTGGAAATGAAAGATCTCATCCTGGACTATGGTCCATCCAAGAATAGGGTCCTCTCCCGACATGCTCTCTCGTAGGAAAAGGTATTTAGAATCTGATAGCTGCCTCATTCGAACTTGATCAAGAAGAGTAGAGGTAACAATTACATAAGAAAGAAACGTCTACCCCTATCTGACAGGAACCTCCAAATACATCTCAGAGAATAGAACCATAAGCTTCCACTCACTTATAGCCTCCTGAACTATCTGTATCTGAGTCCTCCTGCTCAGCGCATTAGCCACTACGTTGCCTTTCCAAGGCGTATAGGCAAGATCAAAGTCAAAACATTGAAGGTACTCAACCCACCTTCATTGTCCCAAATTCAGATCATGGGGAGTGAATAAGTACTTGATACTCTTGTGTTCGGTGAAAACAAAAAAATTATCTCCCAGAAGATAATATCTCCAATAGCGCTGGGCATGGACAACTAAAACCAACTTAAGATCGTTTTTCGGGTAATTCCTCTCTTGTGGTCTCAACTATCGAGACACGTATGCAAGGAATCCTTCTCCCTACATAAGTACAACTCCTATCCCGATACCAGATGCATCATAGTAAATAGTATATCTCTTGCCCAGCTCTGGAAAGACTAGTATTGGTGCTGAAGTCAATCTCCATTTCAGCTCCTGAAAGGCTGACTCACAAGAATCTGACCACAAGAACTTTTCACCCTTATTAGTCAAACCCGTGAGTCATTCTTCTATTTGTAAAAATTCTTGTATAAATCAACTGTAGTATCCATCTATCCCTTGGAAACCCCGCACCTCAAATACATTCTTCGGCTTCTCCCAGAAAACTACTGCTCTCACTTTCTCTAGGTCTACTGATACTCCTATCTCTAAGATAACATGACCCATGAAGTGAATCTGATCCATCCAGAAGTGAAATTTTGAGATCTTAGCATATAACTGATTCTCCCTCAGTGTACTCAAAACAATCTCTAGATGGGTAGCATGGTTGTGTCGAATATGAATGTACACCGAGATATCATCCATGAAGACCACCACAAAAGAATCCTAGTACGGATGGAGCACTCGTTTCGTCAGTTCCATGAAAACTACCGGTGTGTTCGTAAGACCGAACATCATAACCATATACTTGTATAGACCATACCTTCTCTGGAAGGCTGTGAGAGGTATATCAGACGGTTTAACACATAAATGATGGTAACCAGATCTCAGTTCAAACTTTGAGAACACCTGGGCTCCTAAAATATGTTTAAAGAGATAATCAATCCTAGGAAAGGGATATCGGTTCTTGACCATCAATTGGTTCAACTTCCGATAGTCCACACAAAGCCTGAGGTTACCGTCTGCCTTCTTTGAAAACAGGACAGGCGAACCCCAAGGAGAAGTACTGGGTCGGATGAGACCCTTTTCCTACAACTCCTCCAACTGCTTCTTAAGTTCCTACAACTCTCGAGTAGCCATCCTATAAGGAGGAATTGATACCGGTGCCGGTCCTAGAATGAGTTCAATAGAAAAGTATACCTATAGCTTCGGAGACGAACCTGAAATGTCCTCTGGGAAGACGTCCTTGAAACTATCCACCATTGGAGGAAAGTCTAATTGTGAAGTCCCCAGGTCATCCAGGTATAGGATAGCAATATGGACTGTAACTCCTCCTAACCCATGGTGCTAGGGTCTTTCTCTGATCGCCTGGACATCCCACTCGCCCCTATGAAGAAGCAATCTACCCTCTGGTGATGTGAAACTCACCCTGTGGCAAAAAAAGTCGAAGATTTCCTAGAAGGGAACTAACCAGATCATCCCGAGAATGACATCATAGCCTGTCATCTCTAGGACATAGATGTTCCATAAAAAGTGAAACCCACCAACCTCTAGAGGGAACTCCCTGCACTGGAATACATTATCGGTTATAGTCCCAAACTGAGTGTCTATCATCAAGATATCAGCAGAAGAAAAGATGATGAGCCCATGAATCTCTAAAACCACAACATATATAAAGCTTTGGGAAGCCCCTATATCAAAAAGAGAAGAAGCTAAAAACGAGGCTACTAAGATAGTACCTCAAACTGTAGAGGGTCTGGGATCTTTCTCCTACTGGTTCTGCTCCACTACAAAAGTCTGGCCTGCAACGTGGCCCTGTGACCCTGCCTGACCACTCTGAGCTGATCCACCCTGCTGTCGCTGAATGGCCGGTGACCAAATGCCACAACCACGACCTCTACCTCAGCCTAAACGGTCGGAAGAACTCCAGTTCCTAGACTGGTGAGAAACTTGTGGCACTGCTCCGTAATGAGGAGTCATTGAAGAACCCCTGTCACCAGCTGGTGGTGAGAAGGTCTGATAGAAAAGCTAAAGGTGACCCATCTTGCTACAAGATTGGCACTCCATTGGGTCTCTCGTGAAATGTGGCCTCGTATGACTACTCTTTTCACACTAGAAACACACCACCTAGCTACCAGAATATGCATCCCACATACTATGATCTCCACGTGCAGTCTCTCAGCGGTGCTTCCTGCAATCAGGAGGAGGAAACTAACTCTAGATTTTGAACCACCCTGGCTCACAGCTCAAGAATCCCTCATGTTACGCTCCATAATCAGTGCTTGGTTGACGATAGAGGATATCAATATAAACCTTAAGATGTTCACCTAGGATCATACATCCTGCCTGAGATCATAGTCAACCTTCCATGCAAGGAACAACTCATCTCCCCCCTATAAAGGGTGTAAATCACTGTAGGTCGGTGAAACAAGAGGAATAATCCATAACAAAAAGAGTACCCTGCTCCAGACTCATGACATCTCGGGCTCGATCATCCCTAAAGAACTCCGGATAGAAGTAATCGTAGAAGATGCGCTAAAACTCATCCCAAGCCATATTCTACTGGCGTTCTTCCTGTGAGACCACATCCCACCACCTCTTGGTGGAGTCGTGAAGAATGTACGTAGTGAGGTTCACCCTATTCTCTAGTGGTATCTCCAGATGATCGAAGTTCGTCTACATGGCTTCTAGCCACGACTCTTTATCCTAGGGTCCTCCATCCCCTAAGAAAGTGGGAGTATACTACTGCAGAAAGACCCGCATCAATTATACCATTGACGAGGAAGGAGACGATGCTCCCTGAAAGATTTGCAGCATCCTCATGAAACCCTCTCTGAACTGTGCATTGGCACCCATGTCAGGTACAACGGCTGGTGACAAGGATGTCACAACTGGAGGATCTACTGGAAGTCCCTGATCAACCATGTCTAGGGTCTGATCACTGCCTGACAATTGGCGTACAATCAGAGGACGTCTCAGTGGCATGAATCTAAAAGGTCAAGCACATACCTTAGAATATGCTTATCAGGGAATGAAACTTAGAAGCATAAGAAGGGAATAAGAGAAAGAAATAATTCATGTTTTACAAAACACAGATACACGGCCTGTATTTCCAATACATGGTGTGTACTTGAATCCATTTTCCCAGTCCGGGTTCCCTAACACGGCTAAAACACACAGTTTCTCCTAGAACAAGACCACACGACATGTTTGTTCTGGACACAGCGTGTACTAGACGAACGTCCCCAACCCGTGTTGTTAGCTACACACCCAGTTACACAGCTCATACTACACGACGCGTTATAGATGGACACGATATGTACGTAGAGAATTTCACTGACCCGTGTTGTTAATTACACGGTCAGACTCCAGGATCACGCTACACAGCGTGTGAAAGACTGACACGTTGTAAAAAACCTATGATTTTATCCCTTTGTGTCGTTAGTCACATGGGTGAACATATGTTCTAGACACAGGGTGTGTAAATCCAGTACATGGCGTGTTCTCACGAGAATTTCTCTATCTCATGTCTCTATCCACATGACCTATGACACAGATAGAGACTACACGGCGTGTACATACGGTACACAACATGTACTTATGAAAAAAAATTTCTTCCCAAACAGAAGAACACATGGCATATATTCAAAACTACACGGCATGTATTCTGGGTTTTTCTGGATAGTAAGCCTTAGAAACTACTATGGATCCCATAAAAACACTAAAATAGTCCCTTAAATGTCAAATTCTGACCCATAAGGGCCTATACTCCCCAGGAATCAAAGTTTGGAATCTTATACATGTTATAAACATGGGTAAAAGTGCAATGATCCACCAAATTCTGGTCTATGAGGGCCCATAACACCTCATGAACCAAAGTTTGGCGTTCATTCAAGAAAAACCTTACACAATCAATGCTCTAACAAAAGGTAGGTATTCATTCACGACATCTATCACAACAGCATGAAGATTCTACACAACACCTATCAAAACAACATGAAATTGCTAATGCTCACTAAATGGCATGGCAAGAATGAATGGCATGTGATTTCTAACAAAGGCATATGTGAGGCATGAGATGGAATACCCTCATCTCATCAAGTTGTGATAGAAATAGAACCTAATAACATCAACAGTAATAGTACAAAACATATGAGTCACCCAACATTGAAAATAAAATCAACCGTAAAATTGGAAAACTAGAAAATTGCATTAAACAAGGTAGATTAGATTTTCCATGTACATAGGTTAGCTATTCTCGAGCACAAATTATTACTAATTACCTTTTTTGTCCTATCCCTGGATAAAGGATCCAAAAGCAATTCAAGAGAAAAGAATCCCATTGATAACACTTTGTAACGTCTCGGTTCCGGAAGCCACCCTGAGGAACCCCGTACCCAGTTGGTCATATGGCCTCAAGCGCATTTCCCTGAACGATAGAAGCTGCCGACTAGTAGTGAGGGCCTTGGGTGTGATAGTGGGGAAACTATTGCCTCATTGGCAGAGTGACACAACGGAAGAAAAACAATAGCAATAATCAAAATAGTAATAATCCACACAAAAGTAATAATGGAAAACTAGAGAATAATAAAATGGAGCACACACACATATATATGAATGATGCATGATACATATGTCTAGTAAAACATCCAAACAAGTCACAATAATGGAATACAACAGTACTAAACCAAATAAAAAAGAAATCAAGTAAACAAATCCTCAGCATCGCATGCCTTATCTTAGTCCCATGCTCTCCAGCTCCATAGTAAATCAAGAACCTGAAGTAGAAGGAAACTTTCCCTTATCTATATGTATAGAAATATAATCTGTTTGGGGTAAAAATCATGACCCAAACTAGGTGTGAGACTAAATACCAATAGGCAACCACCCAAAAATCTGTTCCTAACAGTCAGTGAATATATATGGTAGGTAATAATCAAAGATGTAGTAACAAGAATGTACTCAACAATAAACAGTTCCACCTATCAAATAAGTGGTTAATAAAGCAAGGTAACCCTATGGAAAGTACACACAACCTATCCCCTATTGTTCAGTCATAATAATATTTAAATACTCTCTGAAGAAGCACTCACAGTCGATTCCCCTTATAGTCAAAAGTAATTTAAAGACTCTTCGAGAAAGCTCACATGGTCAATTCCCCCTATATTCTAAATTAGTCAAGGACTCTCTGAGGAAGCTCACACAGTAAATTCCCCTTATATCCCCAAGTGGTCATAGACGCTCTGAGGAAGATCACATGGTCAATCCCCCTTATAGAAAAAAGTGGTTCAAGACACTCTAAGGAAGCTCACTTGGTAAATTCCCCTTATATCCAAAAGTGATCAAATACTCTATGAGGAAGCTCACTCGGTCAATTAC
Source organism: Viscum album (assembly GCA_963277665.1). Taxonomy (NCBI): domain Eukaryota; kingdom Viridiplantae; phylum Streptophyta; class Magnoliopsida; order Santalales; family Viscaceae; genus Viscum; species Viscum album. The sequence continues at coordinate 209,101,497 of OY728155.1, read as the reverse complement.
CCTTATAGTCTACTACACCAGGTTCTCACGGCCCTGTGTGGATCAAACAAGCATAATAAAGCAATACTGCCAAAGTAAACCTACAGAACTACTTGGATAATCATTCTACAACATATCAAGCATGTCAGATAAAAATAATCAGTCCATCCTAATATTCTAGGCATGGGAAGAACATCAAGGAATCCTAATAGGATAAACAGGACCAAACGGTTGTAAACAGAGTACGCATGGGTGAACACTTCCAAAACATAGAAAAAAAACCCTATTCACATACAATAAACCTCTACTCATGCGTAAATCCATCGTAGGAAATCAATAGGGGTAAAACAGTAAACACGCAATACCCCGTTCAAGGGTATTGGAAAAAACTGTACATATTACTCAAATATTTTCAACGGGAAATCACAAACCACCTACCTCGGTGTTGTATGAACAATATACATGAACCTCAAAGCTTGAATCACCCTAGAACTCCAAAGATCTAAAAAAATGTCTAAATTGTTTGATAGAGGATATCTTGAGAAATAGGGGGAATCATGAAACGAAGCTCAAGCAGAAGAGAGAGATTACCGAGGTGATACCCACACAATCGATGGTGGTCGAATCAGAGTTCAGATGCTCGGTTGGAGGCTCGGAGGAAGATCACAGTTGTACGGGAGAACTCAGCCTAACGAAATGTAGAAGAAGGTGTTTCTGGCCATTAGATGTGACCTCGATGCATTTAATGAAAAAAATAAAATACACAACGTGTACTTTTGAAGTTCACGGCGTGTAATTTCCATTTCTATACTTCGCTTTAAGCAGCCTCCAAGTCACCCCCACATGGCCATGTGTGTGGCCACTACACGGGCATCACAGAGCTACCCGTGGAAACCTATTACATGGCGTGTACTTTGGAAATTTTCAGAAATTCCTCTTTTTCTAAAAAACAACCAGAAAAGGAAAAAATACCTGAAAAGAAGGTCCAGGTTCTTATAGGTTTGGATGATTTTTTTCCTCTTGATTATTTCCCATCATAGCTGCCATGTTTCCTCTACAACAAACCATTCTGAACAAACATATCTTAGACGAAGAAACAAGGTAATATTCATATTCTATATCATTTTAATTTGAATATAATGTAAAAATTATTTATGGATAGTCTACTAACAAAGTTATAACTCCTAAATTTATCTTAACTGACCTTTGATACCAACTATAAGGCCCTAGACAAAAACATTACCTAATCTTGAATTAAGCTAATAATTCACATTGAGGATATTTTCAGTTTTATATATTTAGATAATTAGGTCATAACTTATATATTTCAACTTGAATGTTACAAGTAAAAACTTCAACCCACTATCCATTTTTTCATAAAACAAAAACTCTAAATAAAGAAACATGTTTTGTTCCATGTTTAAGATAGCATGCATTTTTCTTGATTCCATCGTTGACCCTATTCATCCTTAAGGCCTAAAAAGAAACATTTCAAAATTTGGGATAAGAATAGAAAGATCAATAATGGATACATAAATAAGGAAAAATATTAGATTTAAAAACAAACATTTAAACCATGAGTACATTATCATATAGTAATACTTTTCACCTTAAAGAAGTAGCAAAAACAGGTCACTGAATATAAGCTCATTGCTTACCATTTTTTTTAACCAGAAGACAACCATAAATCCCATATAAAGTAACATATAACATATAATGGTTAATTGGATCCTAACATACTTAAATTTAATAACCATATGGTCGACTTCCACACATATCACTAAATGGAATAACCATACATCCGACTTCCATACCCAATGCATTATAGGTTATAACGTTATCACCCATCCTTGTTTTATCATAGAACCCCCATAATTTGGTTTATCACATAACAAACTATCATTACTTTATCACGTAACCAATCATCAAATGTCCAAGTACCATTATATATTCATAAAATCTAAAATATTTCAAATATAAACACTTCACTAATAAAATTTCATTTTCAATCACAGGAAATCATTTCAAGATATTGAAATAATAAATACATTTCAAAAACCATTTTTAATATGAAACACCCAAAAAGGGATTGAGTGATTGGTTTTCCTTTTAGGAAACATTAAGGCTTATAGAGGAATCCCAATCACAATTACGACAGCTGATAGGTCACGGTCACCATAAACGTTTAAATAATTCTTTTTTCCGTTTAGTAAAACACTTCATACATAAAATATTTCCTTTGAATGAATGTAAAAGTCAAAGGGGTATATTTTAAACTATGTGAAATAATGAGGTGTATATTCTCAAAATGTGACTCAATTAAAGGAAATTTAGATGAAGTCCCTTACCTCATGTCTGACATGACTTGTTTGCTCTTTAATTTCCTCTTAAAACGGGTAACTCTGTTTGATTTGAGTGAAGAGGATTTATGAAATTTCCTTCTGCCTAAGTTAAGGATTCTTGGAGGAAGAGGGGCATGTTGAATTCTTATTAGAGTAGAGTTTGGACGATCCTAGGTTCTTGAGAGGTGTGATTACGGTGTTTGATTTGGTGGCCATTTATAAGAGGGAAGAGAGGAACTTTAGGAAAGTCTTGAATGATTATTTTATTATAAACTGATTTTCGATTATCAAAATGTCTAAAACACATATAATTCAAAGATAAGATGATGATTTTATGAAATACTCTCAACTAATAGGTTTTAGACAAGTTTTTGTTTCAAATATAACCTTATCATTTTGATTTAACCCTTAATTAACTAATTTAACTCTTACTATATCTTCTTGTGTATTCATACTATATGGTTAAAATAGTTACCATAAAATTAAAATAGAATATAAATTAGTTCATTAATGACATGTACAACATTTTATAATCATTCGGTGGAATAATAGATTTTTAGGATGATTATATGATTTAATAGAATAGTATTTTTTTAAAAACTTATTAATGACAATTTTTAGACTATTCATGTCATGATTTTTTAAAAATCCATAAAAACTTGATTCCTTCAAAAAAACATCATAAATTAAAATATAACAAGTCATAATCATCCCTAAAATTTGTGTTTGGCATTAAAAGTTTCAAAATAAATTTATTTTAATAATTATAATCTCATTTATTTAAATCATTCATTAATAAGGTAATCACTACATCATCATTGTATCATAAATATATGTATATATTTGATGTTTAAAAAATATAAATAAAATATCATGATGTAGGAAATATTTTTATATTTATAATGACTATTTATAGTCGATGATATCACGTATATAACCCTATATAAAATAGTTTTTAGTAAAATATACTTGTTTAAGGTATATTTTCCAATACATTAAATTAAAAGTAATTAAATATCATTTTCACACACAAGTGGCTCTATGGGGTCATAAAATCAACCCAAGGATGTCCATGGTCAGAAATATCTCATCCAATAGGATTAAGACACATGTTTGGGTAATTTATTATTATTATAATATTATTTTCCCCTTATTTACCAGATAAACTCTTTAACCATGGTAAATAAAATATTTACTAAAGTTACTATTCATAATGTCTAAAAATAAAAGGTAAAAATTTACACAATTTGGAACTCCTAATTCCAAATATGGAAATAATTTTTCCAAATTCAATACACAAAAGTTGGAGAAATTAATTAAAAATTAATTCCCATTTCCAAAACCTAAAAAAATTATTTTTAAGAAGTAAAAACTACCAAAAGATTGACATGTGTTTATGTCAACTCGAAAGTGAAATTACATAAAATAATGAACATTAGAGAAAATGTTAAATATATAATCCAACTAAAATTTAAACCCATTTAAAAGTACAATCTAACTATATATATAAATTATATTAACAGATATTTTTGGATTAAAATGAATTATTTTTCACTATTCATTAAAAATGAACTTTATCTGAAAAATACCAAAAATTAATCAAAAGTAAATTTTGATGTTCCGATTCAAAAAAATAAGATTTTTTTAAAATAGTGTATATAAATGTGACAAAAAATAGATTTAAAAAATGTAAACTATCAAAAGGTGGCGAAATGACCTTTTAAATTTATTCAAGTATTTCATGCTTAAAATTGGTTTTATTCCCATTTTAAGCCACTAAAATTTATTGGATACATGTAAAAACATTTAACAATTTTTTTAATAAAAACATGGTTAGTTAAATTCATTTTTTCCAATACAATATCTAAGCTTTAACTACCATTTTAAAATTGTTATTATTTTTACTATTATTTCAGTATGACTCAGCCTTGTGTGAAACAAATTTTTTCGGAGAAACCTATTTTTGTGTGTTGGGTAGACCATCGAACATAGAGTCCCCTTTAATGTAAAATTAATATTTAATTCACAAATATTAATTTATATGAAAATTTCACATTCTCTATTTACCTGGGATGTTACATTCATTGATAAACCTAGAAAATGCATTGTGTCCCTAAAATATGTGATTTTTTTGCATGAGGATATATTTACTGGAATCGATTATACATTTTTTTCATTGAGGGTTTCCCTTTTCTGGTATGGTTTGATCCACATAACCTCTTTAAAATGAGCCCCAAGTCTACAAACTTATACAATCCATTAGTTTGAGATAAATTACATACAACCATAGATATTTTTTCTATTATATATAACCTTAAGAAATAGATTATCGTGGGATATATCAGTCTCCCTTAAGAAATTAATTCCTATTTTCTCATGTTAATGTGTCTCACTGGTTTTGAACCCCATTATTCTAAGTTCATCCTATCAATTTCCCAATATACAATACTGTAGTAGTAGGGAACTCTGACTTCTACCATTTATAAATTCCTTGGTCTTCATACATTTTCCCTCAAAGTTTGAATTTCCCTAGAGACACATCATGATGGAATCGACACCCCCATAGTGATGGCATAGTAAAATAAAGTTCAATCTTCCATCCATGGTACATGTCCTAGACGATTTATGGAAGTAAAAATATCGGCCTGTTATTTAAATTATATGGTAAGTAATCTACCCTAGAAGTCATGGATCCATACATGATGATAAGGTAGAGGAATCCATTATTCAAATTTGTATAATAGTCATCCACATTCAATATATCAGCTTCTTTTGTGCTTTTAAATCTCTAGGTCATGATATATATTCCCCTTCCAATCTCCCCATCTTAGTTGGAGTCTTAAAATACTTTATATTAATACCAAATAATATTTAGTATGTTTTAGGGTGAACATTCTCTTTGGAATCCTGTACAAATAGTATGCCAATTTTAATAGGTTCTTTCAATGGTCATCATGTGATCTAAAAAGCATAAGATTTATCGCTACGACACTCTCATGCAGTATGAGTTGCCTTCCACTACACCATATTTTTCATATTCTGGGTCTCCCAATTGAGGCAAGGTGTTTTGGATTTTATTCCTCATTAGAATAATTGATGTTACCATTTTTGTTCCACAACATATGAAAAGAAAATATATATTTTACATCCATTATTTTAGATGATAAACTATATTTATTGGTTAACATTACATGAAATCAAAATACCTAATTCCATGGATCCCCATATAATATAATACTGTCTTTTTGGTGATAAAATATTACCATGAAACCCTTGAACTGTGTTCTTCTTGATTCCGACATTAAAATATATGTAGTGACGTGTAAATTATATATACTATAACCAACTAAAAACTCCACCATATTTTATTTTGGAAACTGGGATACTTTTTTGAATCATGTCGAGCTGTAGTCACTCAAAATTCTAGGATGATGGTCCCTTCCTTGAACATGATTTGTATATTCACGTGAGATTTATTAAGCTTCTTATATTGTGATGAGACATAGCCTCAATCCATATTAGGCGTGTTTCTATCTTTCTCACCTACACACCCATGCATTTCACTCCTCATATCCTATGTTTCCTTGACATTAATAGGGTAGAATATTCATTTTGAATTCCATAAACCCTATTAACTCATATCTATGGGTCCCCTTGGAGGAAATTATGAAAAATTGGTCATGTCCCATCTTCATTTGTCCAAAACACTCTTGTAATTAGAAAATCAACTATTTATCACTTCCTTCCAACAATGTTAACAGATAACATAGTGATGGGCCATGGTGACACCATTAACTCACCAGGTTTTAAAAATTTAGAATTTATTTTATTTTGAAAAATATGTTTTACTAAATAATAGAATAATATAAAATATGTGCATGATCCCATGAGGAATTTAAATATGTGCATGATCCCATGAGCAATTGTTGAATTGGAGATATTTCTTTGTTTTTTTCAATCATGTCACTAAATTAAGGAATATAAAAAATAATTTAACATCATTAAGAATTAAATAACTTAAACTAAAAGTATTATAATAATTTATTAATCATAATAAATGTTATATAGAATGAAATTTCTGAAAATAAAGTAATGGGATGATTTTTTTTAATTTTGTAATGATTCAAATTCAATAAATACATAATCCAGTTAATAGTGGGGTGACAATATTATAAGACTATTTATATGTCTCATCATAAACTAGAAAACCATATATATATAATCCCTCCATAATAGTGATATACCTTTCCTTACTATAGTTAGGTCGATGTCTAAGCGAAACATATAGGGATTTTTAACTCCTTTCATGCAAGCCCATACCACCAATATATATGGGGTTTCTTGGAGGTGACACATTGAGGTGGAATGGATTTATATTTATCCCTAGAATGTATCTACTAAATTGAAAGTGGGTAGTTCTGAGTTCATTGTTGACTCTTTGTATGAATGTTGTGATTCTAATGGTATGAAGGATCCATAGTGGACCCTCAGAAACTTCCAAACATGGGAACATAGAATGGTTTATTGCGAGTTACTTCAAAATGATTACGAATGATCCAAAGAATAATGGTGGTATGGATTTTAATATTATATCCATGCAGGTCTTCTAAACATTCATGTCTAATTTTAGGTTGATGTATCTGGGATTCATGGGTAGAAAAGTCACCTGGTGTAATTATATGAAGGGAAGTAGTCACATATATAGAATAATAGACCACTATCCTGTTAATATCCAATTTATAGATTCCTCTCCATAGTTTTCAATAAATCACTTCCCTAGATCTCTATCATAAAATTCCACTATGGTGATCAATATAAAGAGTGATCATAGGGTCCCATAATATTTAATATAATCACATAGCTGGTCAGGAGTAGATGGTTTTGTGCAAACAGTTCATGCTTCCTAGTTTCAAAAGACTGATGTGAGTCCCATTGGTGGTTTAGAAATGAGGATCACGATGATGAGGAATGATCTATATTAATGGTAGATGATAAACAAAAATAGTCATACCTCTTTTTAAGAAATTTAAAATGATATATTAATTATTGAGATGAGGCATCATCAGTCATGAGAGGCTGATGTTTTATCTGATCTCAATGATATGAAAATCATTCATTCAAAGAAAATAGTGGAAAGTGAAAGAGTATAATGTAAAAAATAAAGGGCTACCTGGGATAAAGAGGGTTATTGGAACATGGTAAATTTTTAGGCATGTATCAATGAGAGGCAGTTGTCATGTAAAATCACCCTAAAGCATCCATATGGATCCTATATGAATAATATTGTGGTTTTGGATAATTTTGTCTTAGATCGTTTAATGACTCTGTAGGTATGAACCCAATGAATTTACTGATCAGATTTTGGAAGTTGAAGAAGGTGAGGCAAGGTCATGGAAATATATTCATAGTATGAAACAAGATAATGATAATGAAAATATAGATTTCTTTCATAATGTGGAGGATATAATGGAATCTTTATTTAGTATATAAGTGGAGAGTGTTCCAGGACTAGAAGGTTTCCCAAGATTTTTTTTGGATGTATGGAAGATCACTAAAGTAAATTTTAGGTATGTAGTGTGATATTTTTTAAAGGGGTGCTCTCCAGAGGAATGTTTGTACCTCCAAAGTGGTAATTTAATCAAAAGTTAAGAAGCATGAGTCAATTAATCAATATCCCAAAATATACTTATGTACCCTTGAATAAATTTTTTCCCCTATTCTTGTGAACATGAAAATCATGTTTATTGTTACATAAATTGTTTCATAGGAGCATCATGTGTTCATACAAGGGAGGGAAATTCAAGGTGAGGTGGGGATCACCCTAGAAATGGTGGATGATATGAATAAGATGTCCCTAGGATTCAACATTATCATTAATTTATACATAGAAATGTGTATGATATCCTGGAGTGGTGCTATATTATAAAAGTAATGAGGAGATTTAGATTTAGAGAATGGGCTTGGGACTTTTCTTTCAAGTTCTTTGGTTCTCTGAGTATGACTATTTCGTTCCCGAGGACAAACCTTGGTTTCATCAAGAAGATTTTTGGCTTGAGGTAGGGTGATCCACTTTCCCATAATCTATTTATAGTAGATCAAGATGAGCTCACAATAAATATGAAATGATGTTTAGAAGAGGGTTATATTATTCCTTATATGAATATGGTGGGGGAAAATATTCTTTCTCATTTGTTTTCCCCTAAAAACATTATCTTCATCATTAATTGTAGGAGGATTTATATTAGTTGACAGAATAAATTTATCGAAGAATCTATCAAAAAATGTTGGAAGAGGATAAAATTATGGAAAATTAATGTCTATATTTCAAATATTTGTTCAGAAATTAAATCTAGGGACATCTAAAACAAACATGGTACACAAGAGAGAAAATTTCATCAGTACTATCAAGGTTCTCTCATCTCAAATAGAATAGTCAAGGAGATTATTTTTTAAGATATTATGAATAAAATTATTGGTCTAATCTGTTACTGGAAAATTGTTTATCTATCATTTTTTATTGAAATTACACTGATAAACAGTGTGGTATTCTCTAAGACTGTGAATGTACTTTAAACTAACAGGGTTCTAAGAGGAACCATTGATCTCATGTAAAAAATAATTTTCATGTTCATTTGGTATGTCAATAATGATTTATGGTGTCATTGTGAAGCCTAAATGTGATTTGAAAGACTAGCTAATGAAGGCTCCATCAACCTGTATGTTGTCTCAAAAGCCATGCAGGTAATTCTAGATAAACTGGAAAGGGAAATTATCAAAAGAAAAATTTTAGGGGCGAGGTTCATGAGGGAAAGGTATGGTTAATGATAGAATGACTGGACTGTTGGCATGAGAAAACCATCAAGACATTCATGGAACATGATTCAGCTTCTGGAGTTTCTCGAGTATAATATTTTTTTGGTGGTGGGGCGTGGATAGATGAGGTTCTGGAAGACTAACTGGAGTGGTAACATATTTTTCTTCCCTATTTATCCACTTCCAAATAATTTATCTAGAGAAGAAATCATGTACCCATAATGTATCAACTAGATTCACGATCACCAGAAACTAGAAGTCTTTGATAATATCACACTGATAGATGAACTAGATAGTTGATTCTTATCTATCTTGGTAGATGGATGTTTTAATGTGTGTGACTTTTAGGAGACCATTATTATATTGAGTGGAATTTCTGAATGTGTGTCAATTATCTAGTACAAAATGTCATTGATTAAGATGAAATTACACATATTGAGGATCCAGAACTATGATCTCCCGATGGAGGAAAATATATAGAAAAAATGTATTTCACTAGCTTCTGGGGGCTACTGATGGGCCTCTCCAAGCCAATAATTAGTATGGACTCTATTATTCTGGAGTGATTTAGAGATGGTTATATGTGGTTTTACTATAGGCTGTATGGGTGTGATTGGATGTGGGGAGTCCATTATCAATTTTTTAGTGACCTGGTTCTAGATGATTGATCATATCAATCATGAGGATTAGGTGTGTAGCATGATTGTTTCTGCTATGTCTTGGGTTATTTAGGTAGAAAGACACTATGCGAGGGAGGGTGGAGTCTACTCTTATGTATTCATCTTGGTTTATGTAAGATTAATGGTGGATGATCTGGGTGTTCTCCGACCTTATGGGTACAACTCATCATCCCTAAGGAAGCTTATCCAAAGGTTGGTTATTTAATTATAGGGAAATGTATGAATAATCAAGGGGTTAGGGTATACTGGAATCCTCTCATGATGTGGAAGAAACTAAATGTGGATGTATTGTGTATTGTAGGGTCTATGAGATGTGGAATAATTTCTTAGAATGGAAGAGGATCAATATTAATGTGTTTTATCACCTTCTATGGTATAATTCACCCACCTAGAGACAAATTAAGGGTCTTAATTAGTGATTTTTAGTAGTAAAAATTATACACCATTATTATCTAGGAGGTGGAAACAGACTTCAAATTTATAGTTGGGTTTTCGTAAGGAAGGGAAAATCCCCCACAGGAGCTGGCCTATACCATTAGAAATTAAAGGAGAATGTTGGATCATGGTTTGATGGTTGGGAATATATGGAGAGAAGGAAAATTTATGGCACTATCTAGTAAAGGAGTACCATTTGAGGTGATCATTTTTTATTTTAGTAAAGTCTCACTACCAAAGGAATATAATCTCATTTTTAGGGGTGACTCCCTTAGTCTTCACAATTTCCAAGCCCCATGACTATTGTGTTTGTACATCCTAAACTGAATAAAAAATGTTACTAGTTAGTCATAGATGATGATGAACATAATCATTTCTTATATAACGTCTTAAATCAAAACCATCAAATACTATGAACTTAATCAGCCATGGTCAATGGCTCATCAATCATAGATGAAATAAATATAATAAAAAATTTAAAAGATATTATTAATCTTTGAAAAACATTCCCCTCATTTAATGTGAAATTTCATGAATTGATCAAAATATGAGGTGACTTATTAGACAAAAAAGTGAATATAAAAAATTGAACCTAACTTTACAATATCTCATAGTCATGGCCTACTATATCTTCTCCTCCATGAATGAGTAGATACATTTCTTGGTGATTATTTCTTCTTCTTCTTATTATCCACATTAACATATTATTTGTATCCACGGTGATTATTCTTAAAAAATGACATTTGGACATTTCCTCCAGGTTTTTCATTTCCTTAAAAACTCCAATAGTGTATGTGAGATCCCCTCACACATTCCTCTCTATGTTCTTCCTTTGATACTTGGTTGTAGCACCTGGATTTCTAGAAAACTAGGGGAAGTATTCTGGTAAATTCCTAGTGGTATGTGTATAAGTTTCACATATGTGTAAGTATCATTACCCTAACATAGATCATAGGTGTGGTATAAGGGAAAGTAATATTACCATTATACTTCTAATAAGTATCGCATTTGGGTAAGGATATTTACCCTAATTAAGCTATTATATTACCATTACGCATCTTGTATCCTTCATGAATGGATACAATGTGTCCATTTTTTCAATGGAGTAACCATTACCAATGAGAATTTTTCCGTTCATGAATATAATGTATCGAGAAAACCATAGCCAAAACCACTTCTTTGACATCAAATCATGACAACAAAAATTATTATCATTTCTATTATGTAGTGGCAATGTAATGAAAGATTTTATTTTCTTCTTCTACATTTTGAGAAAGTGGGACTATGATATAACGATTCTATCTAAGGCTTATCATCCTTCTTTGACCTGAAGAAAAATATTCCCATGAAGAAGTGTCTCAAAAAATGGTGTGGCTTCATTTCGTTAATCAACAAGGATCATGACTCCATAGAACAAAAAATAATAAATGTTTTGATTACATCGGTTTAACCTCTTGATTCGAATACACTACTAGCCATGATGGCATCATAGTGACGCTCAAATTTTTAATGACCCTTGAGCTATGAAATAGGGTTTTATCAATGCTAAGAAAGTAGTTATCACTACTGAAAAGTGTTAATAATCAAGACACTATTAAAAATGGTTCTTTTTTATTAGATCTAAAAACTCTAATTAAGGCCCCTTTAATTAGTGCTTAAAAATGTTGATAAAAGTTTACCTTTATCAGTGCTAGAAATAAGCACTGATAAAGGGGACTTTTATCCGTACTAAAAAAGTGCTCATTAAATTGTCTTTTATCATCATTTTTTAGCACTGATAAAAGTAAAAAAATTAAAAATAAATTAATTTTTATTATAAATCAGAGGGTAGACCCACACACCTTTTTATAGTGCTTGAACCACCCCCCTCCATTCAGTATTTCCAAGAAGCCCCACCCAAATGTTCCCCTTCCACTCCTTTAATAGTGATAACCCCTGTGATCCTACCCGCACACCCCTTCCTCTGCTTGGATTCGAACCTGAGACCTCTGCCTTTTGTGTCTACACCTTTACCACTCATCTAACTTGTTTTGTTCTATTTTTAATGATATATCTATTTAAATATATATAGTAATATTTTTACACATATTAAAATATATTTATAATAATATATATAGTTATATTATAATATGTATATATATATACATTCGTAATTTTTTTGAAAAGAAAAGATAAATTACGGGTCCATCAAATTAGACCTACAAATCCAATCAGAAAATGAGTCTACCCAACAATGATATCCCCATGATTTCCCAAAACACGCCAAATGATGACCATCAAGATTACCATCCCATTTGATTAATGAAAATTTGCATTCAGTGAAGAATTTAGAGAAGGACCAAATCTTTTGCAAGATAAGGAAAAATCCATGAGAGTCCTCATCGTTATTTAAAGGAGCATTAACCACTTCAAGGCAATCAGACTCGACTAAAACCTTCCGCCAAATTTTTTGAACGGGTGAGAAGGATCCCATGGACGATGACAGAGGCCTTTGCCACCACAGGACTAAAAGAGTTTTGCACTACCCAACAACGAGCTTCCACAATCTGTGCAGAACTGTTATGGGTAATGAGTCCAATACCAACCCTGGAATTAGAAGATATTGAAACATCAATATTAATTTTGAGAAAACCCTCTGGTGGGGGGGGGACAAGGATCCCCCTACCACATGTCACTCAAAGAAGGCACTACATCACTTCTCTTTCCAACAGTTTATCCATTCTATGGCCCTGAAAACCCATATGTGATCTTTTGTTACCTTCATTTGGAACATACATTTATTTCTTCTATTCCAAACCAACCAAGAAATTCTGAATATTAGCCCCACAACTATCAGTTCAGGTAAATCCACCCAATTGAAAAGGTTTTGGACAAACCCAACTGAAGGATCCAAGAACATTCCGACATCCGGCCTTCAAGCCTTCCACTCCCTTTCTACCCCATGACAGAAAATAATTTCATGCGAAGGAGATTCCACCTCTTGGAGGCATAAAGGACAAACATTGTCCTCCGCAGGATGATGTCTGACCAAAAAACCAGGAGTTGGAAGGAGATCAAAGTATACCTTCGACCAAAAATATATATTCATATATTAATATACCTATATATATATATATATATTAATTTATATTAATATATATATACATATATGGTTATATTTATATATTTATATATTTATTTGTATATTAATATATATTTATATATATTTATATATATATTGTTATATATTTTATCTATATATTTTTTCATATATTAAAATATATTTTTAACATTATTTTTAAATACATTGATAAAATATTTTGTGTGTGTGTTTATAAAAGAATAAAAATATATATACAACATGCATATATATATATATATTATGTGTATCTATAAGTATAATCATACATATTTATATATATTTATAGATATTATATATTAATATGTATATTTATATGTTAGAATATATATAATATAAATCAGTTTGTTAATATAGACACACAACATTACACACAGACACAAACACATTATATATGTATATAAAAATTCATATATTATTATTTTAAATAAAATGGATATTATTTTTTATTTAGATAAGTCTTATATATTGGGAAAAATATTTAATATGTAAATATGTTTAATTGTTTATATATAAAATTTAAATTTATGTTTTAATATATAAAAAATTTGTATATATTGTTCTATATTTGATTATAAATTATAGTAAATTGTAAAAAATGATAAAATTTCAAATCCATAATATAAATATGAATATAATCCCTAGAATAAATTCAATCCCAACTGAAAAAAGAGAAAAACTACCCCCTTAAACGAGACTAAAATTTCATTTAATGTTCAATAATTTGGGTATCCCAACTAAAAATTCTGTTTGGAGGCCATATATACCATATCAGACCACATAAAATGTGACACAGGGTTCTCTTATGTCACTAGAGCGTAAATTTTATCACAGGATTCGATTTAATATGTGGTAGAGCTCAAACGGACTACTGGATCAAAAGTTATAGCTATTTGAAGTTTGAGTTGTGTTTTCAACTTATTTTAGATCTTTTATTAATTTTTGGATTTTTATTTCATTCAAATTTTTATTAAATTATTATTAATCAATTATAATTATGAAATTATTTATTAATAATATTATTTTAAATATGTTATAATCCATTTTCAATAAATATTTTATATATTATGTGTAAATATCCATTTATACTTATCAAAAATATAAATTTAGAAAATATATATTATATTTCTATCAATATAAATAAATTAATATATTTAAATTTTATATTTAATGATTTATTTAAATACACATTTTATCACTTAGTCTTAATGTTTTTTAGTTGATGGTTTCATTAATTTCATTGAGATAAAAATACCAATATAGGTAATTCAAACATGAAATACATTCTATTTTTTTGTAAAATAAATCAATAGGATCATCTATAGACTTCATCCTCTCCTTAAATAGAAACTGGACCCTATGAATCTTCCTGATAACAAGATTTTTCAAGATTATAAAGACATTTTATGGATGAATTCATAATTTTCTACATCCTATCATGATCCACAAGTTCCTTCTCCACATACAGAAGAAAATTAACTGTCCACCCATAGAGCATGCATTTTTTTCCTCATATGCTACCACCCTATGTACTTATAGAGATAACTCATCACTAACCCTTAATATTTGATCCTCTAGGTTATGGATTCTAACCTCAATATTAGTTATCATGATCCGCTCTGGGAATGATTCGACCTCCAACCGAGAAATGTCATATTCCTCCCCCATAAGATATTTCAGGCCTTTGTAGAATGACTTATTACTAGTAGATTTAGATTATTTCAATCCATATACTTCCACATAATGTAAACATCCTAAGGGAATTGTTGGACGACACATAATTTAGTGCATCTATCCTTAGGCACACTAGCCAACGGACAAGGGATTTCATTTAATCCACCACACACCATGATGGTTTTTAGTTATGGTTTTTTGGATTATACTCCATGTACTGTTATAGATAACTTGATACTCCTTGATTACATATGACCCAAAGAAGTATATATCTTAAAAAGTGGCCCCAATATCAAGGAACGACTCATGAAATATAGTTGAATTATTATCATTAGGAATCCTCTCTGAGGGACTCATTTCCAAGTCTAGTGGCAGGTGATGATCTATAGATTGTTCCAATATCTCCGGCTCTGTTGTTGCCTCCACTATAGTTGTTGTCTCTCTGGTTTCTCCCTTCTTGACTGATGGAACTATTTATTTCTTGATGGGTTTATATTGGGTAGACATATCTTTATGATCATAACCCATGAAAAATAAAGATATGAGGAAAATACCACGAGAGAGTTTTTCCTTGATCACTTTCTTCACCCCCTCCACCATCCTGGTACTGGTAGGTGCCTTTGAAACCATAACATCTAGGAGTGTTAAACTTGACTCCCCATTATGGTATTAAAATACTAATATAAATTGATAATCTATTGATTATATTTTCCATAGAGTGTCATAATGTTTCATTCAATTAGGGAGTGAGATCCTTGGAATCATGACCTTCCCCAGTTATCATAGATGACTCCCTAGTTAGATGCACCAATTCTTTGATAAGGTATATGGAGTTGAGTTAATATATATATCAAATAATGGTGAATGTCGTAAAAATATAGTAGAATATGGTAGGTTACATTTTGATACTATTAGAGGTTTCCCTATCATATCAAATGCATACTATACCTCACCAACATGTGGAGTGGTCTTTATAACATCACGGGTTACAACCACAATTGTTTTATGGTAATAGAGGAATTACTTTATTTACCTTCTATAATTTTAAAAATTTAGTGGTTCATTAGATTCAAACCATTAATCTTTTATTATTGGTTTATACACATATCTGATTATTTTTTTTTGTTAATGACGAGTTTTAATAAACATCATTAATCTAAAAGACTGGTGAGTATTACCACATCTAGAAAAAATTCCATTGAGTCATCAGTGGGTAGAGTTTCCTTTACCTCACCAGAAGACCGATTATATGCATAGGTTCCCTAAGATTAATCATCAATAGGATCCCTCTACATCTCAAACTATTAAATTATATAATCTATATGGTGTTTGAGGGGTTGTATTTCGACTATAACCCTAACTATATTAGACTTGTATATATCCAAATATCATGAGTAAATCACCACTTCTATAATAGTGATGTGTGCCAAGACTTCCCTAAAGGGGATGGGGGTGAAAATACAGCCTCAGTATGCTTGAGGATGGGGTTTATATCCTATTGTGATGGATACAACCTATATCATCCACTAATAAATTTGTTTTTGGTAATGGTTTGTGTTCTTCTATGTATCCCAGAACACCACATTATTTCATATTTATATAGAATGAACTAATAGACTCCATGGGAATACACTTGATGAAACCATGATCATTTTAGAGGCACATATATTCTCCCAAATAATCTTTTCAATTACACTGTAAAATATTATGATTAATACTATAAATTCCCCACCCTATGTGGAAGAGATAATCCATATAACTCCCTTAGTAACTACGTACAAATTCACAAAAAACCCTCCTTGATTAATCTTCTTCAATCAGTGAAATATTCTTTTGGTATTTCTACCCTTGATCCCCTATATAGATATGAATCAACCATAAGTTTCCTCAGTAGTGTCAATGGTTTTCCTTTTTCACAGATTTGGAAATATTAATGGAGAAACCTGATTAGAGCATCAATTAGTGGGGTTCCATTTAGACTGCTACTACGTGCAAGGGTGAACATACACCAATGATTTTGGAGTACATTCAAGTGGTATTCAAAAAAAACTATAATGTATACACATTTTTTGATTTAATGGATACATTATAATCAGTGAATGAATTGAAATATATTGCATGGTTCATAGATAACATTATATTCAATGTAAGAAGCAGGTACCCCTACTCAATAGTCCATAAGGAATGAAAGCCGATCAATGATCCCCTTTCAATTTCTTATGATCACCCCCATCAATATGGGGAAATTTTTAGAATATAATGTATTCTATTCCTCTAATTATGGTAATTATGAATAAATACATTGACTATCATGATCAATATCTAGTGATGTTAAATAATGAGTTTAGAAAATTGGAGTTATGAGGCATGTTGGGTTTCATGTGTTCAGACCCCCCAAATTTATACAGTGAACCACCCATATAAAAACTATAATTTAATGCATATACACAAGGGGTTTTCATCTTGATGATAATATTTGAAATATTTTATAGTTTTCCTACACCCAAAATGATGATAAGGATGTTTTGTTCAATTTCTAGTGTTGCTTCTATATAAAAGGATCTTGTTATCACCCCCATATGGGCATCAAATAAAAGAAGATACAATTTAATGAGAAAGGTTTCAATGAAATCCCAAAAAGATTCATATGGTGTGTGGCCCTTTATATTGTATCCCTAATCCTAATATCTACCATTTCCATGATTATTATTTTTTAGTTTGGCTTTGTAGTTAATTTATTCATTGGAAACTGTGTTGGTCTTTGGGATATTCAACCATGAAGAAACTTTATAAGGTTATTGATGTGTAATAATTGATGTTAAATTACCCACACCACTCCAGACAATTTTATTATAATAATTGGCTCCTTCTGAAATTCCTCATATAAATTGACCAATATTTTTTTAATCCTTAATTTGAACAATGATAGGGATCCCATCAATGAGTATATGTCCCAAAATTTAATATTCACATCTCTATGGTGAAGATGAAATGATATTTTTTTCTATTTATAAACAGAATAATATCTGGTCTATCAGATCTAGGTGGTGATAAATGTGGAACATGGAGGTTCATCACTCTCCGTGCCACCAGAATATATGATGTTCAACCCTAAACTCAAAAAAATATTAATTAATCTAAAACATTGACGAACAATAATTCTTAAATATTCCATTGCGATGAATGTCCAACACATCCTTCAAAGAGAGATGATCTTCTTCTAAGCCCACCATGAAGATGCTAGTGCACCCCAATAATGATATTTTGATGACTAGATCTACTCCATTAACTATATTGATTTAATTCTATTTTTCATGGTTGTGTTACCATATATCATTACATAAGTATCTTAATTTCACCAAATTTACTTTGGGGGAACTAATGATCTAGTAGTGCGGGAATTCATAGTGGGAATTAACGATCATGGTGTGATCCCAGATCCATGAATACATATAAATTTCGAATGTTTCATAGTTTATAATCCCTATAATTATACATTATAATTTCATTTAGAGCCTTAAAACTAGAAACAAATTTTATTTTAAACCCGATCTATGGATTTTGATTCGTTATCTCCCCTTAAGATGTGTCAACATCAACACATTAAATAACCATTGGTGTCGTCTCTCAAAAATTCACTAAGTGATTTTCATAGAAATAACTATACATGTATTAATGATTCAAACCCATAAAAAATAATATATCATTTAGGTAACTCAGGTCAAGGAACATTTCACAAGGAAATAACCTTGCAAATGATGGTACACACAAATAAGATTAGTGTGAAGAATAATGATTGATGAAGCCGGAAGTTATCAATTTTTTTTTGAAAAAGGTAAAAAATATTGAATAATTAGTGATATATTCAATCTCTACTAATGATACCCACCTTTATTTATAATAAAAATTTAGACCTGAATTGCATGATGGTGGAGGTAAAAATCCCCAAATTTTCAGCATTTTCGTGATAGTTTGATCGTTCACTATGCTATCTGCTCTAATTCAAAGAGAATGTGAATTTTTTACATAGAAAAATAATTTAGATGTATTAATTGTAATAAGAAACATAAAAGATATTTAAATTTCACCTAATCAGTGTGATCGTGTAGTAAAAGGCCAAGAGTTAATGGAATTCATATTTCTAAGAACATATTTCAAAGCATCGTGATTCTCTTAGTTATAGTAGAACACTATTATTATATGAATCCTCACCCTTAAAAAATATGTAGGTCAAAAAATACCCCTTAGTATACCCATTTTTTGGATATAATCATTGGAATTCTAGGCTAAATCTCTTAGATATTGTAACCTGTACATTCAAGAACTCTCATAACCAATAATGAAATGGATTCCCACAAGTTTGTATATGATGTGAATTATCTAAAAAAAGTCATTAAAATCAATGAATTGTTTCTGATATGAATTTTATGCAACTCCCACCAAGTAACGACATAGTTTTAACTAGAGTTTTATTCATTATTCATTTTTCTATAAATCTCCCACATTGTCGTAAACCCATTACAGAGACATCTATAAGGAACACTTATATTAGAAACACAAGTATCACACAAATCTATGATTCCTAAAACCATTATGGTGTATGAAAATCATACATGATTCAACTATTTAGGGTCTCATTTTATTAAAAAAAATTCATGAATGTTGATTTCTCATTGGACATACTTCTATTCAATTTTGGAATATAATTTAAAAATATATTTTAAAAAGTCATTTCATAGACATTCATGTTTAATCCCATTACTCTATTTATATGCTATAAAATATTATATCCCAATTTTACTAAGAATATCCTCCCTTATTATGAAACCATTTTACTGATCATGAGGTAATAATAATACATATCTTCCATTACTTATCTGTATTTGTGTTGTAAAATTTGTTTTTAAGACCCACTCAATCCCTCCCAACACTCAGGTAACACTTCAACCCCACTTGGATGAGTAAGTATCAATAATGAAATAATAATGGAAATTTATCCCTTTTCACACAATAATATTTATTCACAATTAGGTAGTCTAATTCATAAGTCAAATTCTAACCCATGTCGTTTCTCCTTTCATGAAATATGTTTCTTTACTTTATGAAGTTAAAAAACAATATACCCAATGTAACGAATGTTTTATACCAATTACAATGAATCCATTTCTATATGTGAGATGAGCACAAGATTCATTAGTTGATGATAATGAGATAGCACCTATCTAGTTAGCACAAATGAATAATCATTATTCCATACATTTTTTCCACATCAGTCATGAAACAAGAATCTTCAATTCTAGATGTTCAGCCAAAATTTACCCTATGGGAATTACATAAGATTTGATATGTAATGAGACTAGGATTCCCTATTTTATGAGGATGATATTCCAAATGTGAAAACATTAGATGAAACTATTCGAGTAGTCTAATGTGTAATCCCTACAACATAATATCATTTTTCTCCTTTCACAATATAATAATCATTACCATATGATGAAAAAATACAATTTATATTCCTATCACATCACCTTATGCAACAAAATTCAAAAAATTGGTTTTACTTACTTCTTTCTAGTAGGGTATAAATTATTCATTTTAAAGTTCAATCTAATCATTACCAACATTTCATATCCCCCTCTATATGAAATTTCCCTAACTCATTATCCTTTTTTCGGATCATACTATAAGTCTCGCAAAAATAATTCCAGGTTTCAATAAAATATAAATGTTAGTGTCCCCAAAAAAATATAAGGTATGAATTCCTTTACACAATGTGGTTATGTGGATCTATCCACACTAGGAATCAACCTATGTTCACCCTTAAGGGATGAGTCGATAGGGATTCATTCTTTATATGATGAGCATGAGGTGTCCCTTTGGACTTGTGTATGATAACCACTTATGATATTTTAGAAATTTATCCCTAGGTGATGATCCTAGACCATGAAATGTGGTGATACAAGGATTACTTATTTTATGTGAATAAGAAACCTATGTGATGAGTATAGGATATCCCATTCCTTTCCTTAGGTGTTTAGACTATTTTATTTACTTTGGGTGATAGGAATAGGATTCCTCATTTCATGAGAATAAGATGATTTTTTTACATTTATAAAAACCAATGTGATGATCATGGGATCTATCCATCTTCCAAAATTGTTACCAACTTTTTTCATCCTCTTCCTTATATGATGACCATATATTATCACTTCTAATAATCACGTTATTACATAGGAAATGATCCTAGGATCCCTTATGTGATGAGAATACATTTCTCAGTGTGGTGAAAACTAAATTGATCAGTTTAAAAGTTTATGCTTCCTTATATGATATCTTTATGACACCTCATTTGATGATCATGGTATGCGTTATGTGATGTGAATAAGTTTCCATGACTGATGGTAATTGGATCCCTTGTGTATTAATCCTAAAATAACCTATGTATAGTTCATATGATACCATCACTCACTATATAAAAGAATACATTTATAGATTCCAAGTTTACCAAAAATTCCTAATGATGGTAAAATATTAAACTCTCAATAAAAAAGTATTCTCCATACTAAGGAAGATAATGAATAAAATAATGGGTGTCCATATGAATATTGAATGAGAAATGAGATTCATGATCAAATATTAAATTAATGTGGCAGACCCATACAAGGTAATGAAATTAATAGTTGAATCTACAAATAGAAGGGTTGGTAAACCATAATCTCATTATGATTGTATATGAAAACCCATCAATTCTAGTCGTAGAAGGTTTCCCAACATTCAAATAATAGAATGTGGGACCAAAAGATTGTGATCATCCAAGATGTGGCCCAACCTGATGGAAATTTTTAAAGTGTTGGAAAATAATGTTATAAAAATATGCATAAAAATCATAACATTTTGAACATATATAATCACAATCATTTCTATGAAATATGTGGTCAACCTGTATAATCATAATCAAGATTATTCATTGTCTCATAAGATCTAAATCTTTACCTAGAGAGTTCAGATATATATTATAACTAGATCTAACATACTCATAATCCATATATATTTCTTCCATATGAATCAATACTAAATATTATCAAATAAAACAAGGAAAAATGGGTTATAAGAACTTTTCTATTGGTATTTCATAAAATGTAATCAAGATTTGGATCAGTCGATAATGGAAATCCAATATCCCAATGTAATTATATCATAATAGAATTATAGAGAGTTCAAAAATCTAAATCAATTGGAGTAAAATCATTTAGATATATTGACTAAAATTAAAGTGAATTAGTATGAATATTTTATTTGAAATACCGTTATACTTGTCATAAAAAATATGTGGTTACTAGTTGAGTTAAAAAATTACATTCTGGAAGGTGATAAAAAGACTTGTAGATAATGTTATTTTAAAAATAATCTTTAATATTTAAGGAATGTAAATATAAAAAATAATAAACAAAAAAATGGATGTTTAATGATACAAATTATATTAATGTGAAAAAAATAATTCCTTTTTTATATTTTAAGTTGTTTTATAGAAATTGAACATCGTTGAAATAGTTATTGAATTTATATTGAAAAGGGAAAAATAGAAATATAAATAATCTAATTGGTATTACATGTTTTAATTGTAAAATAATAAATTAAACATTTTGGGTAATAATTAATATGCACATTTTGGAGAAATCTCAAATAGAGATAATAATCATCTTTCGTAACAATGTTACATCTTAATGATGAATGAAACCCATCAAAGAAGAATATTATGAAATGAAAATATAATTTTAAAAAAATAATGATAAAAAACTATATAAATAGTAAAATTTTAGAATATAACAATCATAGGAGAACACAATCAAAGAATAAATTATACTAATAAATGGTAAGAGATTAAGTCAACCAAAACCCCTTGGGATTTTTACATGTTTTTTTTCCAAATGATGCAACAAAAATAATTATAATTGAAATTGATTTTTAAATCCATGAATATGTGGAGGGAAATATTTTTGGAAAAAATAAATTGGATTTTTGGAAAAAATGACAGTTTGAAATATATTAAAAAGTGATTATAACTCAATGAACCAAAATCAAATTAATATATAATCATTACGATGTTGGTGAAAATTAGGTCCAAATAATATGAAGGATCGATCATGGAATATATTTTTAAAACCAATGAATGAAACTTTAATAATTAAAAGTTAAGTCAATCGGGTAGTAATTACATAATATATAAGAAAATTTGGTGCATGATATAAGACATGCATCAAAGAAAGGAAATTTAGATGAAAAAAACTAATTTTTTTTATCTTCAATGTACTCTATATTCTTATATATTAGTCATAGACACTTGAAACATTTAATTGGATCCCAAATTCATGTTTTCTCATTTTATATTAATAATTGGAATTCATTTATTATATATTTGGTTCTATTTTTTTTAAAAAAATTATTATATCTTATTATTATTTTCGAATGTTCCTTATTTATTTCAGTTTAATGGTACCAGTCATCAATTCATGGTATTGAGATAAAAATATATTATATATCCATGTTACTATAATATAATCTCTATAATGAGTTGTTATTATTTAGGTTCATTAGATGAGTTTTCTTGTGTGGTTTTCCAAATAAAATCTATAATGTAATTATTTTTGGAAATGATTATCCAACATATGTGGGTATATTAAAAATTTATTTAAAATTTATATTACTATTCAATAATAAAAATATATACATATTATTTTAGTATATTAAAACAAATTATATTTTCATAGATATCAATGATATAAATTTTTAGAAAAATCCATACTGTTGTTTCAACCAACCAAAACAAGAACATGTTATAATTAATATATTATTATAATTCAGAAGATATTTAAATAAAATAATATAATTATAGATGTATAATGATTTTATTTAGTTGTTATTAAATTTATAAATTCGTGATTGTAAGTGGTAAATGAATGAAATAAATGAAAATCAAGGATATTAAGTACTTACTTACCAAGACAAAATTGTAATATCCCTTGCAATATTTATTTTCCAGAGATTTATTTTTGTATTTTCCATTAATCACTTTATGGTTCAATGAGAACGAAAAAAGGTAAACCTTATGGTGGTCACAATCCATGAACCTGAATTTAAAACCAAAAATCATCATCATACAAATGCTTATAACCATCATATTCCCTCTCAGAAAAAATCCAAATAATCATGTATAAAATCAGATTGATGATTGATAGAGCAGGTATTAATCCTACCCATGTATGTCATATCCTATTTTGCAGTATCATTTAGGAAAACACTCATGTTAGAAAAATCTAATTCTTTATATATCAATTTCTATTTTTTTTGTTTTGATAATCAACCCCAAAGATTAAAATTTTGTTATGAGTGACCAATGGAGATGGATGTTTCTATGGGACACCCATGTCTCCAATCATCCCAACTTCATCGATGTATTAGGTATGAGGGACCTCAGTTCCCATGTGCTTCCCATTGACATTGTCATCATTTAGAGAGCCTATATAGCTATGAAAACACTTCATTGAATAGTTCAAGATGCTATACCATGAAATATTTTGGTATATAAAATGGTTAATGAGGCCACCAAAGAGGAATATCTTACACCTCGAGCATCAAAATCAGTATTTATATCCTTTCCCATACAATTTTTAATTGAATCAAGAATAAAGGGGAAAAATAACATCCAATATGGGGAAATAGAAGCACGCAAGGATGATGTACCCAAACTCTGTTAAGTGCCCGAAGATGAACTCTATACTTCAGTTGATGGGGGATTTCCTAGATTTGATTTTGATGGAATATATTGAACACATCCTGATTAAATATATCTAACCAGCAATGTGGATTTTAATGGATTCATTTATACATAATTTTTTCTCCCAAAATTATCTTTTGGAATATTGGAAGCATTAGGATGGGCCACCAACCCCTTCAGATATCTCTTACCATAAAAAAAATTGGATGATCAGTGAACTTACTGATAGAAAGAAGAAAAAAACTGAATTTTTACTTATAAAGTATGCATTTCCAAAAAGAAAAACCATATTCCGCCTACATACTAAGGTAATACAGTAGGGGATTTGAATGATCCATCTCAATAAAGAGAGTAGTAAACTAATGATAATTCATTCAAAGGGTATTCTTGTAAATCTAGAGGAATATACTAATCCTAGAACAATAACTTTAAGAAAATATGGCTTCCAAATAGAAGTGGAAGATATGGAAAATGAATCTATATTATCGCATTCTTGCAGTTATGACCTCTATCAAAATCGATTTTCCATCAGAAAAGAAATATTTTTTGATTACGACACATAAGTAACATGAAAGTCTTTTATGTTTTGAAAGATTTAAGGAATCCTATTATGTATAGGGGATAAAACACACATGAATCAATTAATAAGTATTTAATTATTTAATATAATAGTAGGGTATTTAAATTTTTAGTAGATATTAGATTAGGTGTTGGATGGTTCATTTGTCAAGTGAGTATGAGTGACATTTTTGAAAAAACACATTCTTTATTTATTAAGGTCAAATAATATTTCATAATAATCAATTATATAATCCTAATATAAGGAATTTTATTTTATCTTTATACCATTAGCCCATGTAATAATGATTTTTGCGGATATATTACAACACTAATATATATTTCATCAATATTACCTCATTTACCATGAACATTGTTTCAAACATTTTTACATCAATAAAATTTTTTTAATGTCAAAATGAAATTTGAAACATTAAATATTTTTAAATTATTAAAAAAAATTTAAATCCACTAAATTAGTTATAATTTTCAAAAGTAAAAAAATTATTTTAATATATTATCTCATTATGAATAAGAAACAATTTATTTGGAAATTTTATTTTTAATGAAAAATGTGTTTATTCATCTTACATGGAATTTAATAATCAACAAAAGAATTATGAATTACCACATGAACAACATATAATGATATATCATAATTTTAGATGAATATTTATTATATTTCACAATAACTCATACCTGAGGACCGTAATGGTTTAGTGTCTTTAGATACTGGACACATAATATTTTTACATAATAATAGTTGTTCAACATATCTGACAAATATATTCCAAAATTTTAATGTTCATATAAATACCCTATATAGATCCTTTCTCTATAACCTAGGGATATTAAACATAATAAATAGTGAGATGAGATGATCTATAATTCTAAATATGGAATATATCAATCATTATATATATGACGATCATATTTTAATGATTAAATATCAATATCATATTCCAAATATAAAATATTAATACCCTTGATATTTTTAGATCATAATATTTAAAATAATTTCATATCTATAAGAATGACGAATAAGGGTGTCGAAGAAGTAAATAGTATTAAATATTTAGAAAATAAGAATATAGAATAATAACAATAATAATTCATAATCTTTTGAACATAGCTAAATTAAATCGTGTCTATTCATAACCATATCCTCATAGATATAATTTGGTTATAAACACACATCAAAATATAAACATTGCTATTTTCAATCATGTCCTCACATTTTAATATGAGAATAGAAAAAAAATCAATCATACAAAAGCATCAATAAGTTATCAAATATATTCACAATCATCTTCCCTCTTATAATCATCATCTAATGAGATATCAATATCAATATATCTAATCTATTAGAGGGATATCATTGGCCCAACCATAACATTATCATAATTTCTTCATAGAATTGTCACACCATCGCAAAACATTATTCATATAGTCATTGCATTACCCATGGAAAATAAATAGATATTGAAAAATCATCTGATAATCAAAATAAAAAACTATCCACATCAATAATATGGATTTAATAATTGAGTAATAACCCTAGAAAAGAATAATTAACATTAAAATATGTTATCATAGGTGAAAAGGTTTCATTAATAGTTATCCAGAATAATTCATGTTGGAAAATAACTTCTTCCATTTGGAATGAATTACATATGAAATTAAAAATATTAATTATGATATTTTTTCATGAAAGTATAATATCAAAATTTAATGGAATTTTGTTTTGTATTTAGTGTTCAGGATGGAAATAGATTCCCTTCATGGCGTATAATTTAAAAAAACACTCCTATCATAATTTTTTTAAAAAATCATAATGTCCCATGTTCAGAAAATGTAACCATGATTCCTTGTAATTTGTTTTACAAAATTAATTGATGGGAAACAATAAAATTAATCAAAAAGTAAAATATTAAAAGGATTCTAGTTTTTTTAAAACATGGTCATGGATGAAAACAGATTCTCAATCGAAAAGAGAAATAATGTTAGTTTTCAACGGTGACATTATTTCATTCTCCTAGCTTATTAAAGATTGAAAAATTAATGGAGAAAATGTAATATCTATAATTAAAAAAATTATACCAAAATTCATTATAAATATTTAGTGGTATATTAGTAAATATTTGTCACAAACAATTATCGTAAACAATGAGTTTGTAACATAAAACCCACACCTCTGGCCTCTTCTATCATCATATACTGTAATGACTCTAGTATAATAACTATAAATTTATTATTAATTAATTATAAAAAAATTCTGATATATATATATATTATCATATATTATTTTATAATAATATCTTATCTCCTGTTAATAAAATATTCATTACAAAAATAATTGTTCTAGGTTATAACTACATTGTTTTTCATGCATTTTTCATATCAACAAGTTTAGACTTTATAATATGATTATGGTTCCATATTATAAAAAACCATATCCATTATTTTAGTACTATATATATTGATTATAAATATATATTCACAAAAAATGCAGTCTTAAGAAATGAATCACATCATTCATTAAGATAAATGGTCATACATACACACAAATACAGTTTCCATTTTTGAAAGATGCAAGGAAAGAAAGGTAAATAAATATTAACCATACTAAAATATTTATTAATATTATATTAATCATTTATATTAAAATTATCCATCATTATTACCATCCAAATAGTGAGGAAATGAAAACAAATCATATCACTTCATGGCGGTGTAAGTCTATATTTACGCAATAGCGAAATTATTATTTTTTAACTTATTGGATGGTAAAATGGTATATATAATATTTTCATTAATTAAGTTGAATTATTTTATAAATATAATATAGAAACTTTAAATACATCATTATAACAATCTATAAATGATGGTGATGGAAAAATAATTTTATCGATATGTGGAGACAATAAGTCATACAAATTCATAAGGGATACCTTCAATTTGTATTTTATGGGAATGGTGGTGGATATTGGTTTTTTCGTAATCATAATAAAATTTTAGAATAATTATGTTACATACTTTAGTGTTTTAATATAAATTCTATAGTCTTAATGGATGTAAAACAATAAGTAAAAAGAAAAGTAATCATGTAAGGGGATTTACATTTCTCTAAAAGTAATCCTTTAGATATGATCTTAAGGGACCCATAAATAATTTTTTGGGATTTGAATCCATTATAAAATGTGTCTAATGATGTTTAGATGAGAATATTTTAGTTTTTGGTTGATATAGATTGACCTACATGGTGTGAGGAAGGAAGGAATTATTAGTCATTTTATAAGGGAGGGAAAGGGAACACAAGTGATCAAAAAATAGTTTAAAGTAAAATTAAGAATATAATCATCCAAATTATTTAAAATGATAAAATATATTGTATAAAATAATATTAGGAATATAAATAATCAAACAAATAAATATTGAAATATTTTTGAGTCAATTTAATACTTACCTTTTTTATTAACTCTTTTTTATCCAATTTTATACATAATATCAACAATGAATTTTCCAATATGATAAGATAATAATTTACATATCTGGTGAAAATTGTCTTATGAATGGCCAATTGAAGAAATTTTTTGACCATATCATATAAAAATTTCCCAAATTTATGTCGTATGATTTTTCAAAAAAATAATATAATATTAAGTTCAAAATTTCTCATTAATTTCATTTTAGGAACTATTTATTTAATTTGACATTGAAAACAACTTTACAATGAATGAATTAAAATATAAACCATTCCCATATCAAAAATATTATATATATATATATATAAATTAACTAAACACAATAATTCCTCTGAACTATATTACTTTTAAAATTTTAGAAAAAATATATTTATTTTCTATTTATTTGATAACTACGTAATGCCCTAACACATGATCCATTCATATGGTTCCCCCAACCATTAACCACATGACCTCAAGAATGTGATCCCATATGTTATAGGATGAATACTAGAAGAAATGTTCTAATGGTGGTATGGTGGGGGGAATATACAATCATGATCATATTTTCACTTTGGTATATTTAATAATGAAACTATGGAAGAAGATGAATAACAGAGAAGCAATTGATAAAAATAAAAAATGAAAATAAATGGTAATAAAAAAGTATAATAATAAAAGATCACGATACAAGGTATAATACATAAATTATGAAATTAAAACATCACAAGACAGACTGAGAATAAATCAATACATGAATCCATCGAATGAAGGTTGGACAAGTACATGCTCAACCCCTATTTCATTGACAAGCCACGACCCTCAAAGGGTAATAGATAGCAAGAAAGCACAGTTGATGATCATGACCATGTAACAATTAGGAATTTTTGGGTAGCAAATAGAGTCATAAAAAGGGTATGGGATAAACTAACTTGTCCAATTCCAATTGAATCTAATTCAATCATCTATCTGGATAAAAAAATATAGTGTTCTGATAATATAAATAACGTGTTAATAAATAAATGTAATAAAATTATCTTAGGTTCTTCAGGAACATGTCATTGAATATACCTACATCATTCTAATTTAGAATATATATAAACATACCATCATGTATATATAAGAATATATGTTATCATATATATATTAAAAGATATAGGGGTACCTGTAAAGACCTGAGGCGTAAGACCCAGACATTCATATCAAATAATAGTTATTACAATAACATAAGTATCATGATTTAAATACAGGTATATAACCAATAATATGAATAGAGGATATATATTTTCATTATCATCAATCCTATTTAGTGATTTTAAACATCATGACCAACATTTTAATCATATGGCAAGAAACATCAAGTCAAATGATATAAGTAGATGTGAAACACCATGTCTATCATCTTGAACTAAGGGGGTGTGAAACATCTTGTCCAAAAACTCTAACCAATGCCTCTATGTAATAATAATGTATTAGGTGAAACCACTAGCTCAATGATCTATTAACCAAGGTGTTCCATAAATTGGAACTTAATATGGGTCAAGGGGCAGTTTAATCTTGCCTAAATTATGAGCCTGTCTAAGCTGTTTCTATAAGAAAATCCTAGGGTACATAAAGATATAATAATCCATTAAATTTATTATTTTCCACCTCATTTGTAGAGGGTAACCCCAAGAATAATATAGGGAATAATAATTTATTTGTTAAGTGTCTATAATTATATAGAACATACATGAAATAAAATTCTGATAGGTCTTGAAATTTATCCATGGAAAAATGAAAACAATTCACTATGATAATTACATCTATCTATTCAATTATAAAAAATAAGTAAGGGCACACTGGTATACATTCTATATAAATATTCAATTACATCATTTGGTGTGTTTAATTAATAAAATGAAAGATATTCATTGGAACTATCCATGCCACTACATTCCAATTAATTTTATTTTATTTATAAAATTCACTTACAATTGAAATGATTCAAGCATCATATTTATTAAATTAATATGAAGTTAAAATTTCAAATTTCTCACTAACCATTATTTTAATTTCATTTATGTAATTAAAATATCAAAAATAAACCAAAACATCCCAAAAAGTGGTGGTTTAGTATAAGAGATAAAAAATCACAATGATAATTTATTGAAAATCTCTTAATGTGGTGGTTCAAGATGCGTTTGTTAGCAGTAAAAAATCGGTTTTTTATATATAACTTTATAATATTATATAGATTATTATAGAAGATAAGATCTTTAATGGAGTTAGATTGTGAGGCCTGATGAGAATTTAATTTTAATTTCAGAAATATTAAAAAAAATATTAAAATCCTGAGTGCATAGATTTTTGGAAAAGTGTAATAACTTAGAAAAAGTGGCCCAGGATAGAAATATGAGGCCTCTATTGAGTTCAAAGCATGGTTTTACCATATTCGTGAAATATTAAACGTTGGTATCGAGCACTGGCCTTGAGCGCATTCGTGGGATAATAATTAAATAAATTTTATTAGGTTAATTAAATTAGAATTATAAAACTAAAAATAAATTATATATACGCTCGCACGTGTATACCTCTATATATATCTATGTATAACCATTACCCAATGCCTATATTACCTTTGCAATGAGGGAATACACACATAATGGATAAACACACCCACACACACACACACACATATATATATATACATACACATACCTTCTTATATGAACAAAGGTATTCCAATGGAACTGGAATCACTTCACATAGTTTAATAAATAATTTAATCATTTTACAAAGTAATTATAAGTCACACAACAAGGATTTACACACAAAAAACATCTAAAACCCTCTTTTGAAATAAAAATCACTCGAAGTCCCTTCGAATAATAATAATAATAATACATTTCCCATAACATGCATAATTTAATAAACCACTTGCACTAATTACCCATCCCCAATAATTTTATGAAAACCGCCATTTTCCACAAAACAACCAATTTCCATTTTACACACAGACCAAAACCACTTGAAAACACCTTTTCCACCACTTATGCATGTAGAACCCCCAAAAGATCAATTTTTAACAAATTCTAAAAATTTATATACACCATCATGGCCTAATTTGACATATTATAAAGCTGTGAATCAAGTAAATATGATAATTGAAGTAACAAAAGCATCAATTAATTTCATTGGAATGAAATGAGATGAAAACACCTACCTCAAATCTAGCAAAAATGTGACCAAACTCTGACAGAAGGAATAACAATCCCTCACGGACACACTATGAATGCTAGACAGTGAGGAAAACACACAAAAAAGAATTGTGGTGTTTGGGTTTCAATAAATTAAAAGAAACACCAAATTAATTAAGAAAAACTACCAAGGGTGTTGGAACCACAACTGTTCAATGAAGGAAATGGAGTTTGGTTGGTGTTTTTTGTCAATCCTTTTTTCAAGTTCAGAATGTTTTCTAGGAAAGGGATCATACAGTTCAAGTAGACTACAATACATAAGGTGGTGTCATTTTCTAGAGTTTTCCAAATTTCTGGGCCTGGAAATCAAAAAATATAGAACAATGTGTTTGGAAAAAGAAGTTATGTGCAAAATTGTAGGTGTTATGGAAACATTCAACCAAGGCATGGTTCATGATCAGAATGTTGAAAAATATCAAAGGCATGAGCTTTGTGAAAAATCAGGAGTTGTGTGCGGAAAATGGTTCCTGTGCGAAAGGCATTGCACACATAATGATAGGGTTGGGGCGACACTGTGGGTTTTTCATGTGAAGGTCATAGATGCCTATAAATAAGAGGTTACCCCCTCATTCAGTATGAATGAATTCTTAGAAAATATCTGAGTTCTGATTCCCATAAATGTTATGTGAAATGGGAGTTGCACGCAAAAGTTGTAGTTCCATGGAGAAGATGATGTTGCATGTAAAATTTGATGATGTGGGTAAAAGTTGATGTTGCGCATAAATGTTTATGTTGTGCGCAAAAGTAAAAGTTTCCCATAAAGAACGTATTTGCGTGAAATATCTTCCTTGTGAAAAGAAAATATTTCTTGCAGAAGTGAGATATTGCACGCAAAGGGTTGGTGTTGTGCACAATTGTCTGTGTAGGCTGAATATGTGTTCTGAATATCTGGTTCAACGGTTGAGTGCTTTAAAGTTCATCAATTAAAGACTACGATGAAAGAAGTGTCTCATACTAAACATTGATAAAGACTTCAATTCAAATCTACTGAAGAAACCTCCATGTCGATAAATTGAGTTTGACTTCCCACAAGGCAGTGAGCTAGGGGGTTGAAGGAAGTGATTCAACAGATGCAGTGTGCTTTCCCTAAACCATTGGAAAGCCAGTGGGCCTGGCACAGAGTGTCTATGACCAAAACAAGTAATCCAAAGACTAGTGAAGAGTAGTGGATTTTAGTATGACCAACACACTGTCAGAATATTCTCTTTTGATGTAGCCCTTCACGGTAAACCAAATAAAAGTGTTGTGTGTTCTCCATGCATGTGATTTTTTGCTTTCTGTTCTCATCTATATTACAGATTTAACGAGTTCCTACCTATGTGGGAATAAGATCTTTGTTTTAAAAGAAACAGTTAACACCATGATTCACCCCTCCCCTCTTAGGGTGTCCAGTGGTCCTACAAAGGTATGGTTGCCAGACGGGGCGAAGCAGGGACCTTCGGGGTCGGGTTCGCCGGATAAGATTGCGGCTGACTAGAGTGGGAGTGGGAGGCCGCCGTCAGGTCGCATGATGGAAACTGTAAAAAATAGGGGGTTCGACTAGCTAGCATAAGGAAGGGCGAGGCCAGATCAGGAAGGGGTTTGGGGTAGTGTCGGTGGCCGGATGTACCAATAGAGGGAGAGGGGCGGCGGACGGTCAGAACACGGGTGAGATTCTAGAGGCATAGGTCCGAAGTAAGGAAGGGGGAAAGGGTGAGGTGGCCTTAGGGGGGGGGGTGGCTGGGCACCACGTGAGAGGGTGGGGGTGGGGGGGGGGGGGGGTTCTTGGGTGGGTAGTACTAGGGTTTTGTTTATTTTCTTTATATTATTTTAACAATAATAATAATCAAATAAAAATTTGAATATTGATAATAAAAATTACAATTAAATTACAATTTATTATTAATTATATTAATAGAAAATTTTAAATAATTAAAATATTATTAACCATTCTAAATAATAACAACGTTATTATATACACAAATATTTTAACATTATTGTTACGTTTTAAGCATTTTACTTATTTCATTTAAGTAAAACATTTTTTATTTCGAGTGATAGAATTCTACACAAGCACCTTGGCAGATCAAGCGGCTACCGCCAACCGTGTGGTTCCCTCGCACTAGTCCAAAACTAACTGAAGTCATTAAACATCAAAAAGTTTAAATCGGGACCCGACCAGAATAGTGGCGCAAGAAACCAGAGCCAAGGAAAAAAATAAAAATTAGGGTGTGAAAATTCTCCACACCATAGACACTTTCTGCCCGAAGAAAGTCACCCAGCCGAACAATGGAGAAAATAAGAATCAATTCCCAATTGAAACTAAAAGAAACCACAATAAAAGAGAACAAGAGATATTTGGAGGGTTCTCCCCACCACATGAAATCAACTTGTGTGGAAATTTAATACCCAAACATATCACCCCAGGAAGGGAGGGGGGACTCAGAAACTCCCAACTGATCCAAACTGTCTTCGATAGAAGGAGCGATGAAACACCTCTGTTGGAACATGGAATTCCCAACCCACATCAAAAGCCCCCAACACTAGAGAAAAATATCCGAGAATAATATTCCGTCAAGTATTGAACCCAAGCATAACCAAAATCATAGATTCTTACAGAGGCAGTTACATCTCCAAATAAACACAGCTAAACCAAGATCAACCCAAAGTTGGGACAAACACACTTTTGAGAAAAACGTACGATTCGAAAACAATAACTAGACAACCAAAACTGCATGATTACAATAGAACATGTCCATTATAACTTCATGATGAAACAATGAACCTAAAACAATGTCAATACTTTAATAACATAAAAACAAGAACGAAAAGACCATAAATATTCTTCTTCCAACATGGGACAAAAATCTTGATCTCAGGCCTCACACCCCTGGAAACTCATGATTGTTCTTGAGATTTAGCCTAAAACCTATGGATGGGGATCTAATGGCTAAAGCATATCTTGCTTCTCAGTTATACACTGGAATTCTATAATCACGATGTCTTCTTTAGGTGGCGCTTCCTGTAGAACTTCTCTAGATGACCCAAACACCCTCAATGATGGAATGTCTTTGGAGGGAAGTTACATGATGTCTTCATGTTACCCAAACGTCTACACTAATAGCACACCATTGAATGGTCCAAAAAACTGTTAGGCAGAACCGTTGTAGTGGACTCATTTGAAAGAGGTCCCTCTAGCACACCCTGCTCACTAGATGGGGAACCTTTCTGAGTAACATGATACACTAGATTTCCAACCATCTGCGGTCTAGAGACCAACTCAACTTGGAATGCATCATCCACAGGCATCTCGAAACGATGGTCCTTATAAAGGAGGACCCACTCCTTAATCTCTAGATAGTTACCCCCTATGAAGAGATAAGTCTTAATCAAATCCAGCAACAGTACCTCCGAAGAAAATAACAAGAGTTCATTGAAATGTTAAGCATATTCTTTCACCATATGTATGCCTTGTTGAATACACATGACCTCTTACATTTTATTCGTCTTCACATCCTCAGGTATAAACCATAAAACAAATACATATTTAAATACATCCCACATCATCCCAAATTACATTGATGGTGGGGAAAACAACTCCCATTCATCCAATGTTGTACCCTCATACAATCCTAGGATAGCTCGAACTCTAACAAAATCGGGAGTTCCCAAAATCCTAAATATATACTCGACCTCTTCAAATCACATAACGACATTTAACAAACTCCGATCAAAATTTAGGATAGGCAATGTATGAGAAGGACCAAAAACTAGGCATGAATTATCAGAAAGTCTTGGAACCTTTCTTGGGAATCATTTATTGAACAACATATAAAACCCATATCCAAAACCAATATCAAGCCGAAGTAATATCATTGAATGCACCTTCATCAAAAAACAACCAGCTCAAAAAAAACAAACAAATGTAGAAAAAACCGAAAATTTCCTTTTTCATTTTATATTTCTAAACCACCTTCTTTCAATGACAGTTTCCAAATACAAAACCCACTTTTCAAACCAAATTCAATTTCGAAAATCATTTCTTGTTTATTTTAAAATATCACTTTAGAAAAATAAGGTGATGCCTTAAATTCCAAGTATACACCAAAGTAATCCCTTGAATTGTTACACATGTCTTTATCCTCTTTCATCCAAATTCACCAATAAAAACTCCCCATGCATCCACTCACACATAAAAACATTCATAAAGAGTACCTGAGGTTATACCCAAACCATTTCTCTACCAATTCCATGAAAACATTAGATTTATAGACAAAAAACTTTTGATTTTAAAACCCATTTCCCAAATTTAAAGCCAATTAAAAGAAACCAATCTCATTCCAAAACCCCCTTTTTCATTTTCAAAAGTGTTCTTAAACCAAATTCAACCAAAACGACACTCAACATGCATCAAACTACTTGAGTGAGGGACTAGTAGTCATGCTTAACCTAGCAACATGGTAGTGGGCCATTCCCCATGTAATTATCAACAATTATGAGGAAGTTAAAACATGTACTCAAACTCCACATGGGTTACTACTCCATGTGAAATCATGGGCCAATGAAATTAGTATATTTGGATAGCAATGGTGAAAAGATTTTTAGAGTTTGTATCTTGATTTCTTACTAGTTTTCATGTGTTGGTTAAGAACCAGGTTCCATTTGGTTTAACTCAACACCTTGAGGTGATAGAGTTTAAGTGGGTTGTAATATAGATAAAATTAATAATAGTATTACCATGTACATATATGGGACATGATTCAATTATGGTGATTATAGATTGGGTAAATATTCTAGATCACTTACTATCTATTTTATTGGAGAGTTCAATATATATCTCAGGAGGTTTATACAAGAAAAATCTTGTACAACTATATGATGTTCTCTCAATGGTCATTTCAGACTCTGACTCTAGCTTCACATCATGATTATAGAGAGTATTTCAGATAGACTTTGAGACTTAGTTTCATTTGAGAAACATATTTCCCCCCTAGACTCACAACCAAACAGAGCAGACTATTCAAGTCATGGAGAACATGTTTTGCGATTTCATGTTAGACTTTTCCCATAATATGGAGGATCACCTACCCTTAATAGAGTGTGTATAAAATAATAGCTATCACTGCACAATCAGTATGCCACTATTCGAGGCCCTGTATGGTTGAACCTATAGGTCACTAATTTTTAGGACTAATCTTGGTGAGTCATTACTCCTGGGACTCGAGTTAGTATGTCCTTTGAAAGAGGAGTTGTATATAATTCATTAGAGGATAGGGAATATACATAGTTATCAGAAGTCTTGTGTGGATTGAGGATGGAGGCCTATAGAGTTTACAGGGGGGATAATATTTGTTCCTAAGGATCTTACTTTGATGTCGATTACAGATATTTGGTTAGGGTGATGATTTATTTGCCGTATTCAATGGATATTTCTAGATACATCATAGAGATGGAGAGTTGGTGTACCAATTAGTTCAACCTCTATAGATATATTTGGAACATGATGTCTTCCATGAGTCATGGTTGATGAGGTATATTAATGAACCATTACATGTTATCAAATTAGGTGGGCAGGAAATCACATATGAGGTACCATTGTTGAGTACATAGTGGAGATCTTGGATTATAATAAGAGAAGAAATCACAGGAGGTTGATTCCCCTAGGTCATGTCTGGTGGTATCATGGGATTATTCAAGAGTATACTTGGAGAAGGATACCAAGATACGAACCTAGTACCCACATAATTTTAAGTTGGTTTTTCTCCTTTTAGGAAGAAAATCCTTGTTTTGGTAGAATTGAAAAACTTTTATTTTTTCATGTATTACTTTATATAATTTTATAGGTTATTTTGGATCTAGGAATAGTGATGGTGTGATATTTCAAATCCCAGTGAGCCTGGAATTTATATTAAAAAATTATTGAAAATATAAATTTCACTCATGAAAAATTATCCAGAAAAATGTAATAACACCTTAACCGAGGATTGAATCAGAAATATGATGATGCATTTGAGTTTAGAGCATGGTTTTTTCCAGACGTGTGAAAAAATCTATGTCAACATCGGGCATTGGCCTTAATATCCTTAATAAGAGAATAATTAAAAAATTTAATGATATTTATATAACTATTTAATTAAAATACAACAAAAAATGATTCCTTATAAATAATATTCTATAGAAAATTTTTAGTGTTATCCAAATAACACTATAAATTGGATGGATCCATTAAATATGATCATTGAAGGATATTATGGAACATGACATTAGATCAATATAAGATTGTTGATCATATGCCAATAGAGTTCATGGATCTCCCCAACAAAGAAAACATATTACCATTCTTCATAAGTGATTGATCTAAACATAATGTAGGGTTATTTATTTGTGTGATTTCATTCCCATTCTCTATCCTGGTGAATACATGCTAATTCCATGAAAAATGATTGATTCATGCATTGATTGATAATTATATTTATGGTTTATTTATTTATTCATTGATGTTTATTTTTCCCTCTTCATTAATGAAATTCATTAACAAATTATTGAGGCCAAAAATGAATTTTTTTGAGGATCAATCCTCAAATTTTATGTTTTATTGATTTCTCCCCCATTTAATAACATGTTCAGCATGGGTAATTCCTTTTTTCTAAAGTTTGATAAATAATCGATAATTGATCATTTTAGGATTGTTCTTCAGTGAAATAGATGGATACTATGGGTCTAGTTTATGATTTATAGTTATATAAATGTGTGATGATGGAGGATGATTAGAGGTATCCCAGATGAGACGGACAATTATTTTTCTTTCCATTTCTGACACATGATGGTGATGGTTGAATTAATATATGTGATTTTGGAGCTAATATAAACCTCGATCCCCAAGATTGGTGATTTTAGGGGTTGGTCAACCCGATATTATTATTTTTATATGATCTTTTTGGTTTCAATGGTGTCGGGGTGGATGAAAATAAGAGCATGACGATTTTGGAGAACACACATTACATGAAGTTTCATCTAGGATCCCAAACCATGTTGGTTCCTCTATGTGGAATTATGGTTTCCAAAATGAATAAAAAGAAAAAAATACCATGTGAAATATGTTACAAACCATGTGACATGTTCTAGGGGATTGAGGTTTATCTTAGATGATACATGGTCATGGTAGGATTGGGATACACAGACATGGATAGAGTAAATTTGTAGAGTCTGGTCCCCAGAATTGTCCAGGTGTACCAGAGAGTGGCTAGGTGTATATGGGTTGGTACACAGGAATAGAAATATGGCACATGAAAGGTGTATAAATACCACCAAATTCCATTTATACTTACAAACATTCCATTTATGTTGATTCTTACATGTTGAGTAGACCAATGACAGACAGGTAGACTAGGGGTTGGTTTGACTCACTATGTAAAATATAGTATATGTCGTTTCCCCCCATTGAGGGTGTTTGAAGCCCTTAATTTCCTAAGCTCAAATAGGAATGAATTTATTTTTTCCCTTGGAACATACCCTTGAGGTTATAGTATGAAATCACATCCACATCTCTTGATTTTGATCCCCTCTAAAGGATGAGACTAAAATGTAATTCTTAGTGTCCCTCTATGTGACTAGATTGTGATCCTCTATCATTAGATTTTATATCCTATGTGGGGTTTGTGGAATCGGTGTGGACACCTATCATAGGATTTAGATCACCCATCTAAAAGGCCGTTTCTGTGGGTTTTTTAGTATCATTGTCACATGGTCCCCTACATATAGGGTTGATCTAGATTGGGTTCATGGAGTCCCCTAGTGGTCCTGTGTGTGATCCCTATTTGTGTATCAATATCTGTATAGGATTGTGAGATTTCATGGGTAGGGCCCATTTATTATGGGCACCTGGAAGAGTGTCTCCAATGGTAGCATGACTAGTGGAGTGGGTTCTCCCTAAATAATCACTACTATTAGAAGAATCACGTGGCTAGTGGTTTGGTGGTGACCGCCTGGAGGCCAAGTTTCCATCTTTGGTATATCATGGCTCTTTGTTATTAATTTTATTTTAATGTCATTATTATGAGATGACTACTCTTGATTATCATTTTTTTGTGTTTTATAGGTATTATAATGGATAATTATATACTAACCACTACATGGGATCTTCTCGCATGTGTTGTGCCTTCTAAAGATAATGGACCTTAAGAATTTTTTATGGGAGGATAGAAAGGTGTATAGATTATATTGATATTGAAAAAGAAAGTAGTTTTATGGGTGTTTTCATATGATCGTATTCCCCATTATATGAGTAGGTTTAACACTCTTTATTTTTGATTGGGCTTGTATTTTAACCCTTTATATTTTTTGAAATTTATTGTCACACTCTAATTGTGTGATTTTAAATGTTTGAATGA
Source organism: Viscum album (assembly GCA_963277665.1). Classification (NCBI taxonomy): domain Eukaryota; kingdom Viridiplantae; phylum Streptophyta; class Magnoliopsida; order Santalales; family Viscaceae; genus Viscum; species Viscum album. The sequence goes on along the minus strand of OY728155.1, from coordinate 209,061,051 downwards.
ATTGGTTTCAGTTTTATTAAATATTAGAATTATATTTTCATAGAGATGTGTGAGTGTTTACATTAACATTAGGCTAATTCCTCCCATGTGTTGCATATTCCTACACAATGCTGGCCATAATCGCCTATAAATATGGAGGCGATATTGGGTCATTCACAACTTAGACCCTAGCTGGTTGAGTCATGACAGCATCCTAAAACAATATAAGAGGGTTTTAAGTTATGGTATAAGAATATAATTTAATTATTTCACATTTTAGAGGCGATACATTTAATTTAAACCACATCAGACAAGGATGCATCATATTAATGATGAAAATTTTATGGGGAAACATATATATCACCTACCATATACCATGAGAGATTTACTCATCCACTATAGGGATTTTATTTATACCTTGGATGAGAGAAATCAGAAGATTCATCAAATTCACTATATATAAAGAATATTATGTCACATAATGATCACATCCTATAATAGTGGAGAACTGATAAATATTAAATTATATTCATAGCATTAAATCCATGATTATAATATATAAATGGAATCTGATTCATACCTATATCAAATGTGAACCACCAAAAGTTTGAGGAGAAAGAAGAGGGAATGCAAGAGGAGATGTTGAGCGAAATGAGGGTGAAAAGGGGTAAAGTACTAAAAGGGAGAGATGGGATAACATTTCAATTACATCCTTTAATGAGCCACATTGTTTTGGTAAACCATGTTACAATTATGTAGGGGATAATGTCTGAATGGAAACCCCCTCTCATGGCTAAGTAGATAGTTTGAAAAAATGTGTGCATGTCTCCCGATAACCTCTTCAATTTGTTACAGACATCCCCCACAGTTTTGTGGACTAACCACATGGATTAGACATTATATGATCCTATAAATGTAGGTAATATAGTTAAAAAATATTCAATCACATAGTTTATTCATGTCTTGTATCTATACAATAAGTTACATCATTAGGGGTGAATAGTTATCACTAACTCCATTCTAATCATGTGTCCTTTTCTATGTCATCTATAAATTGGGTTCTCAATTCCCAATGTATCCAAAATCCAACTGAACATTTGATAAATTTCTTCATAATTAATCCAAATCCAAAAAAATATGGTTATGTGTTTTAAATCTCATAATTATATTCTAAATCTCAATTTATCATTTGTTCTATCCAACGAATGAGAAGTTCAAAATATATTGGAATTTTCAATCAGTTCAAAAAAATAGGACATTAAAAACTCCAAACCATAGAAATTATCATCCAAGATAAGCCTTGGGGAATCAAAAAAAATTCCATTCCTAAATTGGGCTGTGAAGTTATTCTTTAATGACCACATTGTGTTTCTCATTCCCAATGCATGTGTAAGTTGTTAATTTAACACATGTTACATACGCCTCTTGAAATTGAACCAAAACTTATATTCAAAACATAAACACCAATATAGTTTTTATCATTGCCCATATATCCCAAAACAATTTAACCACATTGTCTCTTCCCTCATCCGTCCTATAAAAATACCCACTATAGGCTCTAGAATTCCATAACCAAATATGATAAATGGTACTCCCACCAAAATAATTTCCTATCAAATCATAGAACTAATTTTCTAAAGATAATTATAAAATTATTCTCAACTTTTGAAACCATTTCGTACACAAGGACCCTAATCAATTTCCTTGTGTATATTGAAATAGTATAATTTCAATCAACCATTCACAATCAGTAATGTCAGTTTCTCCTTGATATTCCACGACCAATTCATACAATGTACTCATCTTCCCTGATAATGTATTCATTGTGGTTTCTTATCAGTATTATTTTACTAACTATGAGAATTAATATCAAACCACCTCAACTAACTATTCTATAAAACTCTTGACTTTAACTACTATTGGGTTGAAAAAACATGATTTTAGAACCTTGATTCAAACATCCACCAAGTTCATTTTGAACATGCTCCCTAAAGTACACAACTAACTTATGGTGATATCTACAGGTTGAACCATTCTCAATTCCAAAATCAAACAACATCAATGTCAAAAAAGGACCATCCATCGACCCATCTCGAGATCCCATAAAACTCCTCACATGAGGGTCTTCCATCAAAATATTTATTCATTTGAATAGATAGACATAAATACAACATTGTATCAATGTACTCAAAATGATATCAATATTGAGGATGTGATCCACTTTGGAAAAGAAGAACATTACTATATTAATGAGAAAAAGATTTTTAATCATGTATAGATCTATATAGATAAATTCCCATGAAAACATGCTATAATTTTTTTTGAAAGAGCTATTGGAACCATCAATATTGATTTTCTATAATCAGGTCCAATTGGGGGTAAAATTCTTAAAGACACCCTAATACTATGATCACACCTCTTCAAGTATAGTTTTAGGGGACATAGCCCAAAAGTGAATATCATACAAAATGTGGAAAACCATTGAGGAAGAGATCCCTCAACATATATTTTATTATTAAGGCATTAGTCGATCCACTCAAGAATAACCTTCTGCGAAACAACTAGAATAATAGTTGATGTTGTATCAGTTACTTCGACATAAATCGAAAGGTACCCATGACCATTATAATAACCCACAAAAGTGTCTTTCTAAATCTCGGTGTTCGTCAATGATTTTGTACACAACTATCCATGATATAATTATGGTTCCCTATATGAAAAAATGAATTAAAAATACATCAAAACGTAGATCATTTATTTATTTCAATCTTTAATTTATCAGACTGATCTCACCCAAAATGATAACCGGGTTTTATATAGAGCATCATATCTAGGACTATGTAACTCAAACTCAATAACTACATGGGCTGTCAAAATTTGTTATGGCCACTCTCAAATGGTCTTATATGATGACACACTATCTACCTAGAATTACATGATCCCCTTGATCGCTATTGAACTCCCCACCATATGGGTATCCTAGGTGACATTTTAATACAAACTAGACTCATACACCGAAACATGAATCCTAACCAGTGAACGTGACTCATGGATGATTGCAATGAACATATTCCATGAAATAATAAGATAAGCAAGGAACCAACCACTTATAATCATACTATAATAGGTTTTATATTAATCTCATTAAGTATATTCATACATAGTCATGTTTTGGAATTTCATAAATATTTAGAATAAAATCCAAAACTAAAATGGATCAGAAGTGGTATTGTATCCAATGCTTCTTAAAATTTTATCCCAAGCACAAGGGAAAACCATCCTTCAATTGATCACTGAGGTATTAGATAAGATTTCACACCCATGTCACTCTACCTAGTGGCGACCCATAATCACAAATTTATCTTACTCATGACGCTTCATCTAATACGATATGAAATGAAACACTTTAAGGCATTATGCGACCTTTTCCCTCAATATCTTATGATTTTACACATCACATCAATAATCGATCTGTACAACATTTGAAAATTCATGCTACTGTGATAAAAATACAAGGGAAATAGGGAATAAATTACATTTAAGATATAGACCAAAAAAAATATTATTAGTTCTTATCATCTCTCATGACTGTAACAAGTTGATAAATATTTTTTCTATGTATCAGAAAGGTAAAAATATCAAAAATCAATAATAAATCCAGTCTTTCATATGGCATATATAAACAACTAATCTATAGAATTAAATTAGTCTCACATGATATACAAGATTTAGTTAACTTAATTTCCATTGTACTATTAGGGGTTTTTTAATCACTTATAGTCTTATTAGAGACAACTGGCACCTAAATGAAACCTCAAGACCAAATTTTTTCAGAGACATTTATCAAAGTATTTACATCTAAGGGAACTATCTAAAAGGACAAACCTGTATTGTAGTATATGGAGTTAACATTTAAACTTGATTCACATTTAAAAGTTCACTAGGATCTACTAAATATCATCTATGTTCATGAAAATAGTGACAAATCCTTTGAGATACCCTCATGTTCATATTCATGGTAACCCTCAAGGAAACATTAAAAACATACCCCTACATGACGGTCAAAGATATGAAAAATATTAAAAGGTTTCATTTTATGTCATAAAATCAATTCAGTATTGGTTGTCAAAATTTTTAATTCTTATTTTTAATACCATCATGTACTATTTATATGAAAAAAGTTTGATGTACATTGCTTACCTAAATCCACAATGCACCTAGGTAGTTATATTAAACATCAACTCAATAAATTTTTATCCTATTTATTTATCCAAAAGTTCACAAATCCATGATTATCTAATAAAAATTTCAATCCCATCATATAGTGTAAAAAACCAATTAAGTTGTAATTGGAATTTTAATTAATCCTATACTCATAATAGGAAGGGTTAGAAAAGTCTACATGGCCTCTATAAATCTATAGTAATTTCGAAAAAAGATTCCACCATACATTAATACATAATACCATATAGGTGTATTCTATAAATTTAAATAACCACCCCATATATTATTAATATAACCCCATGGTTTTATGAACTAATCATGAAAATAAATACAGGTGAAACTAGATTTTGTGAAATATATATGTTCTGTATTAATTTAATCTTCTCAATACTTTGCATATCATAAAACAATTAATATCACTTGAGTATTATGAAACCACTGTGTTTTCATATGTTACAAAAAAAAATTTAATATGTCACAACACTCAACACTTAGATTATATTGAGGTATATGAAACACTATTTAGACTTTTTTACTCACAATGTTGAGATCCTTCAATAGAAACTATTACCCTCAATCACGAGTTTTACAAAACTACAATATATTTTTTATATTGTAATTAAAATATTATTATATTTAACACCTATCCATTGGAATGGAATTATGAATATGATTAAATAATGTTTAAAAGTATGACATATGAATGTAGATAAAATGATTCTTTTGGTTATCAAATCGCTATAAATGATAGTAAAATCAATTTAAAAATAGTGAAATCCATTTTCTATGAAATTTATTCCTCTATGTTCAAACAGCATTTTATCTCAATAAATTTAACAAAACACATTTTATTAATATTTTTAAAAAAATTATAAAATACATATTGAATAATTTTTTAACACTCATCCAATATATTTTATAGGAATATGGTAAGAAAAAATCCAATTTTTATCAATAAAAATATGTATTTTCTAAAAGGTAATTATACAACCTTTTTAATAGAGAACCTATTTTAAATATAATATCAGAAACATTTATAATATTTATTTTAAAAAATAATCTTCATTTTGGGAATACTAGTATCAAAAATTACTTTGGGATAATTTTTTATATTTTCTAATGTGTTTTATTTTTTATGAATGGGGATAACACTGCATTATAATGGACGTCTGCATTTTCTTATAAATTATTTTTATATTTAAATTATATTTTATTTTTGTTTTAAAGTATAATTTCATAAATTATAAATACATTATTACAAGTTATATCATTGGAATCACTATCAATTTGAAATAGTATATAAAAACATTTGAAACATTTTAGCTTTTTCAGTTTAAAACCCCTTCGTCTCAACCAGTTTGTGGGATTAATATTAAGTTAATTTCTACCACTTATGTGACTATAATTTGTGAGATTGGGTTCTACATTTGGAATAATAATAATTTATAATAAAAAATAATTTAAAAATAGTTTATGACTAAAAATATTAGTGAGGGTAATTAAGATTAATTACTGTGATGAGGGTAAAAAAATATTATATAGTGATCAAACATAAATATTATCTTCTAAAAATGGACATAAAAATTTCCAAAAGAATTTTTATGTAAATATTATAAAATTATATTATCTAGGATCTAATTTTTTGTTTTTAAGCCTCTTCTTAGGTAAAAACGAGGGTATACCTTACATTCCTTTAAAAAATACAAAGTGTATCCTCTCCCTCTATTAAAAAATGCCACCACTTATAAACCTATTTTCAAAACACTCATGACCATTGGAATGTACACAAACTACCAAAATAAGATCCTGAATTCCCTCATTTCAACCTATATCTCTCACTTTGGGAATAAATAAATCCACGGTTTCCCTTTGCTGAAAACCAACTGGATTTACTCAAAGAAGTGTCAACATCATTCAACAATAACATTTTTCTTATTTTATTCTCAACCACTTCAATTATTTTTATTCCATGCTCATATAATAACCTCAGTATCATAAATATAAATATATTTTTATATTTTTGGTTTATTACCTACACTGATGCACACATCCATAAAATTGGATACACAATCCCTATTTGTTTGTACGGAGGACTACCACATCAGGAATTGATGGCATTTGTTATTCCTTTACCAAATCTAAATATTAAAAATAATGACAGAATTAATATTTCAATAAGATTTATATGATATTTATGAAGTATTTTTTCTTATGTAATTATCATATAACACACAACTTTTTTATTTCCATTTTGTGCGAATATGATAACCTCATTTAGGGATGTGTGGACTCTTGTCTCCTTAGAGTGATGTGATTCATTCAAATTTTACATGGATTATATTATAGATATATTTAATAAAAATAATTTATATATATATTTTTACCATATTTAAAATTATGAAAATATGGAAATCATTATCTATATAAGTTGATCAAGAATAACAAGTCAAACATGTATGAAAAAATAAAGTGGTTATTTCTTGAACTATAACATTAACTTGAAATTGTTAATAAATAGATAATATAATGTCATAATTAATTCATATATAGTATTATATCCATTAATATAGTGTTTTTAGATTTATAATAAACCTATATTTATTATATATGAGGCTTTAACAAGTACGATGAGAGTCAATAATTAATGTATGTGGATTTCATCTCACATTCTTATATTTGTGACATACATGTCATATTCAACACCTACTTCCATTTTATGTTGAACATACTGTAATAGGACAAGCAATTTCAGGAATTCAGTTTATTACAAGATTTTATATGTTTCAATTTTTTTTCATTGGTATCTCAATTTAAAAGTTAGTTACATAGTAGGGGGATTTTTAGTCTCACTCTGATTTATAAGAGACTTATTCCATATCCCCCACTCATTTGTATTGTGCGGTGTATATACTTACAATTATTGTATTATATTATTATTTTCCATAAATTTATGAGTATTTAAATATCTATTGTTTGATCACTTTTTCATAGGATTTTTGAATCAAAAATTTCCAAATCGATAAGGTAATTTTCTCACGATTCACCTCCTTTGAGACACATGTTATGTTATGAACCAACATTATTTTTAAAGGTGTATATACTACCCTTCGATATTTTTAATTATGGATTACCATATATTATTGATATATTAATATCCATGTCATGTTACACTCTTAGTGGGATTATGATTCAATGTTACCATAGTGGTAATAGTTTATTGATAAAATATAGTCATTTATCGGGTTGGTTTATGATTATGCTTCCATTGATGAAACATTATAAACCAGATATAAATTTACCTTATCAAATTTCTTTGAATTTTGTTATTAATGATATCTTCATTTAATGGTACCATTTTTACACTCATTCCTACATAATCTATAAAATATGACATTATTTCTATCTTTGGTCATAAATCCCTTTTATTAAAATAATACTTCCTATTTTTTTTCCAAATTCATTTTGAATGATAATTTAATATCTTTTTTAAGGAAAATATTTTTAAAATTCTATTATGTGTTAAAATGGTTATAAAAAAAATTCAGCATTCCTTTATTAGTTTTCAAATATATTTTCATGAAATGGATATAAATTATTTCAAAGATTATTTTATGAGTTCGGAAAGATATTTTCAATGAAAATTGTTTTAAAAAATGTTTTATGTTTAAATTTTGTTTAAGATTATTTTCAATGAATAAATTATGTTATTTAAAATGGTTATTTTCAAATAAAAGGTTTTCAATTATTTCAAAGTTACTTTTTCTATGTTTTAATGATCATTTCATAGAAACAAGTTTCCAAATTGTTTTCTATTCTAAATCTAATTTTTCATTGTGAAAATGATATTTTCCCCAATTAATATTTTAAAATATTTTTAAAAAAAATTGTTATATATATTTTTTAAATTTTATTTTAAAAAATGATTTTGAAAATGATTCTTGTTTATAAACCTGATTTTCAAAGAAATATTATTTTCATTAAGAAATTTTTCAAGTGGTATTTCAAACACCTTATCCATATAGGATAACATAATTTGATATAATTTATGGTTTAATGGGGATATGATCCAATAATACCACTCATATTCATTGATTTGAATGTTTTATTTTTCTTCGGAATTATGTTTATGAAACCTATTTCAATTTCACGGTTTATAACATGATATAATTCTTATGAATCCCACTTTATTATACGGGATATTCTATTATAAAATGACTATGGAAACTCTCCCCTTTTCCATAGGTTATTATATGATTAAATTATTTTGATAACCATTTTATTTCAAGGGTTATGATGTGATGTTTATAAAACCCATCTCCTTTAATGTGTTATGATATTATGAATGTTTTGTTATCTTGGGGAACACATATGTAGTATAAAATTATATGATGGGTGATACCATTATATCCCTCCAATGCATTGGGTAATGATTTATATCTAAATAGATAGTCATGGATGGAATAGGGAGTGAACTCGGTTCATTAATGGATTTTCTTTTCTAAGAAGGACTTGAGAGAGAATCATGAATTTGAATATGGTTTTGGGATTGAGGCCATACTATTAAGATGATCTTGGGAGTTAACCTGGACTAATAAGATAGTTTGGGGAGTAAACCCATACAATTATGATAGTTTGGGGAGTGAACTGGGACTACTAAGATGGTCTTTCGAGTGAACCTTGGATACAAATATGATATTCGGAGTGAACACTAACTACTAAGATTTTTTGGGGAGTGTACCCATTCTATTAAGAAGGCCACAGATACGAGCCTTGAATACTATGGAAATCATTTTATATGTTTATGTGTCTACCAAAAATTCATACCTTATAACTATGTTATTATTTCAGGACTTAGTATCTTTCATTTACTCTTGATTCTTGTCTAATGAACTACAAATCTTTATTCCATGAATCTGGATTATGATCCTTGATAATTATGGTATTATCTTCTAAGGATATAATCATGTTCTTATACCCTTATATGCTCATATTATGCAAATATATCTACCTTGAATACCCTTATTGAGGATCTGAGGTCACCCATTTCATAGGTTTCCTTTCCCCTATTATGAATAAAAGTTTTTAGTAGTATTATTATTGTGGTATTTCATTAATGTAAATGTTGAAGATATTTCACCAATATAGAATATTATGTTTCCATGCTTCCAAAGATGCTAAATGTTTATGGTCCTCTAGAATTTACTTTTTAAATGTACTGAGTGTTCATATAATATTTTGTAATATCCATATATGTTAATCCTAGGTCTCTATAGTTGGTACCAAAGGAAAGGTTCAGTCAAACTTTGGAAACTAGGATGAAAAATATTTAGTGGTGTATGTAGGGATATTTCAAAGGATATGTCTGGGCTATCCTTATGTATTTTCTTTTGGTGTCATAAATTTAAAATAATATATTCATAATTTAGACACCTTATAAGTTATTTCTCATGATTAAGTGGTTTTCCCCTAGGATTAGTGATTCTCACAATATGATTTATAGTATTAGTCAACGGTGGTAACTAGAAGGAACTGGGTTAATGATAGTTTTGATGGAAAATTGGTTTGTGAGATGTAAAATGGGATAATAACTGGAGTTAAGGATATTGTGATCATGACTAATAATTTCTCATGGAACATGATTAATAACGTATACCTTAACCAACTCGTAGAATCACCAAAGAATAGAAGGATGGATTTTGGTGAGTTTTTCGGTAATGGAGACCATAGATGAGAGAATATTTAGATTCATTTGTGTCAAAAATATAGAAAAAGAACCCGTGTGATTATCTTAGAGGAATAAGAATATGATTTGACTATGTAAAATAAGGATACAAATAATGTAATTAAAAAGTGAAATGGAATTTTTTTATAACAAAATGAAGGAGAATAATGGAATCCATATGACATCCTTAACAATTTAATACCTTAAATGTCAAATGAATGTGCATTATGAAAATCGATGTCCTAAGTTGAAATCCCCTGAAGAGAATCAACAAGGGGTTATGAGTAAAGGTTATATTGTTGCTGATGATGAGACTATAGGTGAAATATGAAAGGATAAATGTATTCTGTAATAGGATAAAGTGTCTCTATTAATGGACTAAGGATGAAGTTGATTAATCATTGTATTTATGTATTTGTATTCAAGAATTATGAATTGTGAAATATATAAGGATTGTTTTGTTTATAATTTTATCTATGGATTTACAAGGATTTTCTAAATGGTTCCAATAGAGCATAAAAACGATTTAATAGAAAGGTAATATTCATGGGAAACACATGATTAAAGGAATGATAAACCATAATATGGTCTCAATGATGAGATAATGATGTTTGGATAATCATAGGTTGGATATGAATAAGTAAACATGATTGTACTGATTACCATAGAAAGTATTAATTATTTGTTGACAATGTGTTTTATGTTATCATTGACGGAGTTTAAAATTTTTTGGGATTTAAGTAATATATCCAATAATATTTGGAATAAGAATGATTTATTGTTTTCAATAAGGATTAATGGTAATTACCATGATTCATGAAAATACATGATGAAGGTATTCAAATGTTAGGATAACATCTTCTAACCATTTATTTTCGTAAATACATGTGGAATAACCTATTGACATATTTCTGGATCTCAAGATCCACTAACTATTCAAGAATGAAATATGTGAATTCATTTCATGGAATAATAAATGAAGTGGAAATTGATCATGGAATAATAAAGGGTGATATTGTTCTGAAATAAAGTATACATATATTCTTGTGAAAATTCATTAACTTAAGAATAAGGGCCTTGAAATAAACTTTTTGTGTTGTTATATTTATTTTTTATCATATCAATGAAGTTATTTAGGCCTCTTTGGTTTTTGGTGGTGCGATCATTAACATTATCTTTACTGTGTTTTCTATGACTCTCCATTAGAATGTGATATATAGATTTCTCTTCCATGTCTTTATTTTCATTTTCAACCGATGTTCTCCATTGTGGAAACCTAGTTATGAATTACTTTGGGTAACCATAAGATTCCAAATTTCCATTTATAAAGGATGTTTTTGTAATCCTTTTAACAATGTTGGTTTTGATGAAATGAAATTTAATGTATTAAATCATTGATAACCCAGACCAGTTTTGAGATTGAAAATATTTTTAATGGGGTATAATGTAACACACATAGATTTTTTGATTTTTTTGAATTAATTTAATCTTCTCGATATTATTGATTTCAGGATACATAGAATATATATTGTGTTATATTAAAGAACTATATTTGTGTTTAATTAAATACAAATTTTTGTTAACATAGAAATATATGAAACCCATAGATTATCTCCCAATACACAGAACCCAATGTCTGTCTAATGATACACATAATGCGGAGTTCCTATGATAGATTGTGTTATAAGAAAGGTCTTGTTTTACTGAACTAAAATTAAAAATTAATATTGTAATTAAAATATTATTATAGATACCAAAAAACCATTGAAATTAATTTTATTAATAAGATTAAATAATGTGCAAAAATATTATTTACACATTTATATAAAATATGTCATTTTCTTATCAATTAGGTAGAATTTAATCAAAAACTATTTAAATATAATAAAATTCTTATATTATGAAAAACAGTTCTCTATATAAAAACACCACATTATCTAAATATAATATAAAAAACTACATTTGATGAATAATTTTAATAACAGTTGTTTATTATATATTCAATAATTTTTTTTAACACTCATGTAATAGATTTTATAGGAATAAGGTAATAATAAATTCTATTTTATAAATAAAAAAGTTACTTTTCTAGAAGTTCATTTTACTGCATTTTAAAGGAGAACATATTTGAAGTGTACTTTTTGACACTCTTTTAATTACTTTTTGAAAAAATAAAATTTATTTTTTAATAGGAATGTCAAAATTCACATCAGGTTATTTTTTTTGAATTTTTCTAATATGTTTCATTTTTATGAATAGTGAAAACACTGAATTTTAATTGAAAATTTCATTTTCATATAATTTATTAATATAGTTAAATTATATTTTAATATTTTTTTAAAATGTAATTTGATCAATAATACATAAATTAATCAAACATAGGTTATAGAAACCAATATCTGATTGAAATTGGGTATAAAAACATTTCAAACATTGGAGCTTTTTCACTTTAAAAACACATTGCCTCATCCAATATAAGATATTCATTTTAAATTAATTTCATCTAGTTATGTGATTAGAATACGAGAAAATGGATTCTGAATTTTTGAATAATCATAATATATAATTTCTACCAAGTTCAAATTATTTTTTTGACCCAAAATATTGGTGAAGGTAATTAAAACTAATTACTATGGTCAAGGTAAAAACTTGATCTTATAGTGGTTAAACGTAAAACATATGGTGTTAAAATGGCCCTTAACATGTATAAAAAACCATTTATGGAAACATTTTGAAATTAAACCATCTATTATCTAATTTTGTGTGTTTTGAATCCCCATTTTAGGTAAAATTGTGGGAATATCTAACTTTCATTTCAAAATTACCAAGTGTGGCCTATCCATCCCTTATAAAATTCCACCAAATCCCCCCTATCAACACACCTCTAAACCAAATTTTCTATTTCGAACCATCACCAAATAAGATCCCACATTTGCTCCTATCAATATATATTCATCACTTTAGTAATAATGAAATCCATGGATGCCTTTTCATCAAACCAAAATAAGATACCCAAAGTAGAGGTAACATCCATCAACAAGAAATTTTGTTTATTCCTTTCCCCACCATCTAAATTATCCTTATTAAATAAATATATAAAATTTATTTATTATAAATATATTTATATTTTTTTAAGTTATGTTTATTAATTATATTCACACACACATCCATCAAATGAGATACACAATCATTATTCGTGTGTGTGGAGATCTACTGCCTCTCAATATGATGATGTATATTCTTTCATTTCTACATGTAATGGTTGGGAATAATGATTAAATTACTATTTTTATGTTATATATATTTATATATATGATATTTATTATTTATTTAGGATTTTTGAATTTTTATATAACGTATTATTTTATTATTTCCATTTTTTGTGAATATGATAACATCGTTTGTGGAAGTGTAGACTACCACCTCCTCAAAGAGATGTTGTTCTTTCACATTTTACATTAAATGTATTAAATATGGGTTTAATAAAAATATGTGATATATATTACATAATAATAAAACTATATAGATAATATATATATATATATCATTTACTTTTCCTTCTTTAAAATTACGATAAGAAAAGGGAAACATCATCCTTGCGTACGTACGAACTACCACCTCCATGAATACTGTATTTCAAATTTATATTATTTAGATATTAATAAAAATACATTTATAATGAATATATATGATTTTAATATGATATTATACCTTCTTTAAATAATTAAATCTTGACATAATTAAGATGATCAATAATAATAATACAAAACATATATGAAAAACAAATTGGTTTTTACTCGAAATGAAACATTAACAAGAAATTGTTAACAAAAAGGTAATATATAGTCATAGGTAAATCATATATGTAATTTTATACATAAAAAAGGTTATTTGGAAAATTTATAATTATATAATATTTACTATACATGTGGTTTTATCATGTACAATCCGAGTCAAGAATTTGGGAAGGGGAATTTCATCTCGCATTCTTATAATCATGAGATACAATCCATATTCACCAGTTGTTTCTTTAATATGGTTTATCTAATTACCTAAGAAATTTTATATCCTTAAATACATCTATTTAATGATACTAAATGTTTCAATTGATGTTATTATTATATGTTTATCCCAATTCTAATGTTACTCTAGTAGCAAAGCGATTTCTTGTCTCACTCATATTTTGTGAGACTTATCCCACAAAACACACTCATTTCTTTTGTGTAGTGTACATACAGAACCTGAAGGTATTTTATGATTCTTGTATTTAAATTTATATGAATTTATATATACATTTTATGATCACATATTCATGGGGGTTTTAGTTCAAATGTTACTAAATCAATAAGGTAATTTTGTCCATGTTTTCCTTTTGAGACAGATGTTATGTAATGCACCTACATTCTTTTACAAGTTGAATATAATTCCCATTGAAATATTATATAACAATATAATTATTTTAATTATATTTTAAACTGAATGTAATTTTACTCTCTCATGTGGATTATGATTTAAAGTTACAAAAGTGGTAATCTTTTATGGATACGTTCTCATCATTTATCAAGAATGTTTACAATTATGCATTCATTAATGAAAAATTATAATACATATCTCAAGAGATATTATTAAATTTATTATAATATTATTATTAATTATAAATTTATATAATGGTACCATTTTCCACTCATAATTATTTATGATAATTAAGAAAATGATTTTACAAAAATAAGACTTTATTTCTCTTTTAGTCATAAATCTATTTTATTTTGAAACCATGTTTCCTAAAAATGTTTTCAAATATTTTTAAAAGATATTTGAAGATAATTATCATGGAAAAATATTTTAATAGTTTTTTATGTTTTAAAGAGTTCTTTAAAATGTTTTCAATATTCATTTATAAAATTTTAATTACATTTTTTAAGAAAAGTATTTCAATGATCTCTAAACTCATATATATGTTTTCAAATAAATTTTCAAAGGAAATGAGTTTAGAAAATGGTTTATGTTTCGAAATTGTTTCTAATGATTTAATAATATTCCTTTATATGTTTTAAAAGACATTTTATAATAAATTGATTACAATGGTTTCTATATTTGGTTTCTATATATTTGAAGTAATTTTGAAGGAAAAATTATTTCAAAATATTTTATGTTATCAAAAGTGTTTTTCAAGTAGAAAATGATATTTTCATAAAAAAAGTTCTAAATGATTTTCAAAATCTTCCGTTATAAGATTTTCCAAAGTAGTATTCAATGAAATAGATCTTAAAAATGCCTAATGTTTTAAAAATTTATTATTAAATATATATCATTTTCTTTAAGAAATATTCCAATAGATATTTAAAAATCCATCTCAATATAATATAACATCATTTGATATAGTTTCTGTTTTACATTGGATGTGATATAAGAATACCATTCTTATTATTTCTCTAAATGGTTTATATTTGGAAGGAATGATGTTTATGAAACTAGTTTATTTTTCATTTGTTATACCATGAAAAAATGATTATGAACACCATTTTTTTCAAAAGTAATCCTATTATAAAATTAGTATGAAACACAATTATTTTTCCATAGGTTATGATGTTATTTAATGTTTACAATACCCATTTCATTTCATGGGTTATCATTTGATGTTTTTGAAACCTAAAACTTTTTATGGATCATGAAATAATGATTTTTATCTTATGGTACACATAATTGTGATTTCATTATGTGGAGGGTGGGTCCTACATGTCCCTCCAATTAATTGGGTAAAACTTTATATATCATGGGATAGATATGGTTGTAATGTTGAGTGAACTCAGTTCAGTAAAGGAATTTGTCTCCTTTGATGGTCTTGAGATTTATCTGTGACTATTAAGATGGTTTTGGTAGTGAATAAATAGTACTAATATTGTACTAGGAGTGATCCTTGACAACTATAATAGTTTTTGGAGTGAGTACATACTACTAAAATTATCATGGGAGTGATCCTTGACTACAAAGATGTTCTATGAAGTGAACCTTGACTACTAAGATGTTCTTGGGAGTGAACCTTAACTACTATGATGGTTTCAGGAGTGAACCCATATTCCAAATATAGCCGTAGATTTGACCATTGAATACTATGGAAATCATTTGATAAGTTTATGGTTCTTCCAAAATTACATAACGTATTCTTGTACTATGTTGTTATGACATATTCTCTTTGATTTTCTCATGATTAAGGTCTTATGAACATCCAACATTATTCCATGACTCTTGATTATGATCATTGATATGCAATTAATGATATCATAATTATATGACCACATTATCATACCATTATACCCAGGTTATGCTTATATATCTCTCTTGTCTACCCTTATTGAGAATCATAGCTCACCCATTTCTTAAGTTTCCTTTACCTGGGTTTTGAAGAACTGTTTTAAGTAGGATTACTAATGTAGATGGTATTAATGGGAGAATATAAATAGATTTCACCATGATTGAAAATTATCCTTCCATGTTTGAATGGAAACAAAACTTATATTATCCTTGTGCATTCTCTTTTTTAATGTGTTGAATATTCCCATAAAATGATGTAATATTCATTTATGTTAAGCATGGGTCACTATACATACGAGGGTCCAAAAATGTCATTATGGATTTAGTTATATACGAAACCATTCGGATTTTATGGATTCAACACTCTATAAATTGATATTGGAATTATCTTTAAATGAATTCCATAACACTTAAATTATCATGTTTTTGTAACAACCCAATATTGTTATCCAATAAACAACCATCCCCAACTAAACTATATGTGTCTAGTTGTGCATTTATGGATTCAGTGATACAGTTTCTCAATAGAAATTTCATCAAAGTACATCTTTTTATTCATATATACCATGGTTTAGTTAGATGAATTACCATTCCCATTTTGTAATGGTACATGACTTTATAAGATATAATTAACCATCATATAATTGTATAAAGTTTTTCTGCTTCTTTCAAAAATTAAAAGAGTTACATATATGTCAGTTCTATTTTATAGGGCTCTATTGAAAATATGCAATGACACAAAAATATTATAAATTATAACTTTTTAAACATTTATTAACAACCAATTTGGTTTAAGCCCATGCATCCAATGGTTTATGGCTCAAACATGTCATAGTTGGTTAATTTAGGTTCCACCAACATGTTATATGGGAAAAACATTCATTTGATGATGAAACTCTAATAACCAATATTTTTTTACCATTTCACCAATATAAATAGTTATTACTACCATTAATATCTAATTCATGTAATATATGAAAAGGTACAGTAAACAGAGGCACTAAAATAAACATGGTATGTAATATGCTTGAAATTTAAATCCTTATGTTCTTATAATGATGAATGAATAACTATTTATTAACACTCTAGGCTAGGGTAAAAATAATATAAATAATATAAATTAATAACTATTTGAATTAAATCACTCATTCACGGTGAAATAATAATCAAATTTAAGATTGAACAATAATATTGAACTTAATAACATGATCTTTCCCCTTTCATGGGTTAACAAGACACATAGACGAACTATCAACCTAATTCTAAAACATTCCTAGTCATCTTTCTACCATCCCAAAATAATATAAAAATGGAAAAGAGAACTACTGATACCATATTGTGACAACCTAATATAGGACCCACTTAAACGTTTCCCTGAGCCTGATCACCACATAGCCTCATGCATGCAATCCCATACAACATAGTATATTGAATAGATGCAAGGTTATAATGGTGTTAATATGGGGAGACAATACCCTCACGATCAGAGTATGGAATTTTCATATATAAAATATCAAAAACTGTTGAAGATGAATAACAGAGAAGTTGAAGATAATAATAACAACTAAAAATCAATAATAAAAGAATTTATAATCATGCATGATCATGCTGTAATGTTTAATTTTTATAAATAAGCATAAAAAGAATAAATTCAATATGACTAGATAGAAAAATAATAACTAAATAAAATAATCCATACACTGAGGACATCCTATGTATATTCGTGGCCCCTTGCTCAAGTAATTTTCGCAATCTACAAGGAGTAGAATCAAATAAGAAAGTATAATACACGATCATGATCATACAACCATGAAGTATTTCTGCCTACCAAACGATGGCCTTGAAAAAGTGTGAGATACACTAACAAAGACATTAATAAATGTGCTAATTTAATACATTCTATGAATATAAATTAACACACTATACATGTATAATAAATAAATAGAGATTCACAAAATTAACTCAAATTGTCTCAGGTTCCTCAAGAACAAGAGGAAGATTGTACCTTCTTCATCCTAGTCATGAATATCTCATAACATGACATCATTTATTTAGAAGCATAAATGTAAGACATATATATAGTGACATATATGAACTTTCTAGATCTAGAGATATAAGACCACGAAATCCGTATATAATAATAATAACAACAATAATAATAGAAGACAAATTTTTTAAATATGGGAATAAGACCAAGAATTTAAACTAGGGATACAAAACACCATTCACATCAATCTCAATTAATAAGGTGAAATTCTTGTTCTAATATTTTGATTATATGTGTTAAACTTATGTCAGACCACCCAAATGGATGTGAAATGTCATTTTTAACATCCTAGACTAATGGGATGTAAAACATCAAGTCCAACAACCCTAATCATGGCCTCATAATAATAATCATTTATTGGGTGATCCCAATTTTTCTAAGATCCCTTCACTATGGAATTCCATGATGAGAAAATTGATTTCTCTCAAGGTGAATTGTCATCCAATATGAACTATGAACACATAGAATGTATTTCTACTTGGTAATCCAAGGATCACTCAAGGTGTAATAATTCACACATCTTACTTTTAGTCACATAATTTTTATAGGGTAACCCCTATAATAATGTATGTAATAATATGGGTCTTGGTGAACTGTCCATAAAGTGTTAGAACCATTGATGGAAAAGGTATATGTTATATACTTGTAATGTGTTTTTTCAATTGATCAGTTTTTGGATTATGTAGAGAGGGTAATGGAAATAAAGATTTAAGAAGGGTGTGACTGATGTTTTTAATCAGATCCAGAACCATCAGTACGATAATTAGATATAAGCTATTAGCATGAGTTAATACTATCGAAAAGATTGGGATTTTTATAAAAACTCATAAGATGCATGAGATATTTATGAGAAACAATATTTAAGTTATAATGGATCTAATGAAAACCAAAATATTATTTACTATGTCATATCTCAAAAAATCCATAAGTTTTATAGAGACTTGTGATGCAATCATAATGATACAATGGGGGTGATTAAGAGGTACCAATCTTATTGGGAATCGGTTGGAAAGAATACTGTTTTTGAGGAATGGGAATTTATAATAAATTCAATTATAAGTCAGGAAATTCTGAAGTTGATCATTAACATATTCAAAGGCATGATAAAGTCATGATTATAAGATGTGGTTTGTATAAAATGAATGTTTTTTTGTAAGGATGAGAATAACATGAGAAGTATTTTGGCTTCAAATCATTTGTATGAGAATTATCGATGTGATAATATCAAAAGGCTACAATATCAATCATACTGAAGAAAAAAATTCACTGCCACAACTGGTCCATCAGACTTGGTATTCCACTGATCCATCTTAATATATTCTAACATAGATTTATTTTCATATTATTTAATATCTTTAAGACCTAAGATACAAAATAATATCATATAAAAAAAGTCTGACAATGATTTATTAGAATTTCTATTAGTTTAAGAAAGCAATAAGTCAAAATTTGTGCCTTCACATTTTGGTGAAGATAAAAAAACACAAGTATTTATTTTTTCAAGAAGAGGCGATGACTCATCAGAAATACACTAATAAAGTTTGTAAGTGTGAAGAAAATAAAGATCCATTTGACTCAAGATAACACCAATAAATTCATAAGATATGGGATCATCATTATGGTAAATTTATGAAGAGGAGAAAAATATATCATTTCATAATAACAATGATGAATGATAATGAAGAATCGGAATGAAGGATCATATTGATGAATCAGAATGAAGAAATTATTGTAAAATTAATTGAAGTTTGATTCATTGAATAGCTCATAGAATTATTACGGGTCATTGAAGAACTCAATGACTGATCAACGATTAAAGGATAATTTTTGATTGAGAAGATTTTGTTGTGAATTACTGATTTTGAGAGTTCTACCCAAAAAATTTCATAATTCCTTTAAAAGTAGAGCACAATGAATTATTTTGGAGTGAATCCTGAATTATTAATATGATTTGAAATATCTAAAATTATTTTGTCAAGTATTTGAGTTTCAACAATAGTTTTTCCAGGTTGGAACTGAGTAAGTTTCATTGGAACTAGTCCATCAAAGGGAGGTTCAATCCCATAATTGGGCCATCTTTTAGGATGACACTTCATTAGAGAAAGTCCATCAGAGTGATCCCAATGAGGCAACATCCATAAAAAAAGGATTATCAGACCATGTTCCATAGGACTGAGGAACTAAGAGATTCCAATTGAGTTCTAAACCAATTTATGAAGTAAGTGAAGAAGATGAATTGAACCTAATCTAAATCAGATGGAGCCCATCAGATTGAGGGCACCAGATTGAGGAATATCATACTGACTTTTTCTGAGGAAAATTTCTTGATAGTGTTTATAGAATAAGAATCATGACTGATATGTTCCTAGATAATTTTGGATGTTTTTGAATAATTTACATAGGTATTGTTTTATTATGTTAACTTTGGAGGATGTAATGAATTTATAAAGTGGATCAGAAAAGGGGAAGGAAAATGAATACAGTAACTATGGATTCTTACCATTTAGTGAAATTGGTTTTCTTTCTAGGGTTTGTAACCATATGTGGGAAAATGGATATAGAAAGAGATAGTTGTGGGGTATAACCAACAATAACTAGAATATTTTTACTGGGATTGTATAATTGTTCACATTTTATTCCAGAATGATGTTAGTGAAATAATCCATGTTTGTGGGACTATCCAACATGGCATGGAGTAGGCCTTTGTACCAAAAAATGTAAATATCATATGATTTATTCCCTTTATATTTTTTATATAATAGGTGAAGTTGTGAGTTATATTCCTGTTGATCATAACCCTAAAAAATTTAGAGGTTAAGAAAGGAGTTAAGAAAAATTCTTATAAAGGATAATCAAACCATTAATTCCCCCTCTAAGTGATCTGAATCCTATTTGGTAACAACAGTATATGATAGGCCTTGAGAATTATCCAATCTAAAACGGACATAATTTATCAAGATCATTCCATTTGTTAATTCAATTATAAAGAATGTACATGCTATTATACATGAAATATTAAAATTAATATACATCATTTGGTCCATTTCTTTTTTAAAATAAATAATATCATGAGAAACATCCATTCCACTACATTCCATGTCTATATATTGTTTGTTCCTTCATAATCGTTAATGTTTAGGTAAAAGGTTCAATCAACAATGGTTTTGACAAAACCCTCGTACCTATTAATTTTAAATTGTTTATAAATTTACTTCATAATTGAAATTATTCAAGCATCATATTTTTTAATCTAATTTCAGGCCACATGTATAAACTTATGAATAATAATTTATTTATTTTCTTAAAGACAAGTCACAAGAAAGTGGAAACCATAACTCACATAATGTGGTGATTTAACAGAATATATCTCTATATTAATTAATAGAATTTATTTATTCTTAACTTAATTTTTCGTTAGGGTTGTGTTCATTAACCTCCAATAATGTAATAGAGGTCTAGTTCATAGTCGATGTATTTAATTTAATTAATTTCACACTTTAGAAGCAACACATGGAATTTGTTGTGCATGGAATAATGGACCATGATATAAACTATGATACAATTAAGGAAACAAATATACCACATACCTTGTACCATGGAATTTTTACTCAACCATAGACACATTTAATTCAATCAAAAAAAATTTAAATCACATGATTCATCAAACACCATAAAAATGGGGTAAATGAGTTGGTAGAGTGACCATATCAATGGATACAAGAGAAACTATTAAAATGTAATAATCCTGATCTTCTTTTCAGGTACATTTTCCTTTTTCTGGAGTTTTCTGAGAAAAATGAATTTTCTGGAAATTTCATAAGTACAAGCCGTGTACTTTCTGAGTACACGCTGTGTACTCTTCCCTGGCACGATGACATGTGCTGGCCGTGTCCGGGCCACACACACGGTGTGTAAGGCTTAGGTGGAGGCCGGTTATTTCGGAGTATGGAAAATTTGAAGTACATGCCGTGTACTCAAAAAGTACACGCCGTGTAATTTTTTTTTCATTAAACGGACAGGGGTCACGCCTAACCCCCAAATATGTCTTCTTCTTCAGTTTTCGACCATTTGGAAGCGACCGTATGCCCGGATCTTCAACGGATTTCCGCCTCACTATCTGTTCTCCGTTTTGAGCACGGTCAATTGCATTGGAATCGCAGCGGTGAGTTCTTCCTTTTGCTTGAGCCTTGTTTCTCGATTCCTCCTCGTTTCCAAGTTATCGTGGGATGAACGTTTTGTGCGTTTTTTCAGATCTACGTCATTCTAAGGGGGATCTGTTGTCGAGGTTCACGTATATCGATCTCCTAGGATTGAGGTAGGTGGTTTGTGCCTTTCCATAGAAAGTTGATGACTATTTTGTGCAATTTCCACCAATACCCTTGAACGGGGTATTACGTGTTTCCTGTTTTTCCCTTGTTACTGGACTGCATTTCTTGATTGCTTTAGTATAGGTTTTTTCTTGTGATTAGAGTATTTTTCTTGTGCTCAGTTTTCTTGCCATGCTTGTTTTTCATATTTGGCGTTTTGCCAGTTGCCATGCCTAGTTGTAGGATTGTGGACTGTTGCCTTGTTTTGCTGTTGAGCCTTAGTTGATAGCCAAGTAGTTCTTGAGGTTTAATTGGATGATATATATATACACGCACTGATCATGTTTAGTTATACTCAGGACTGTGAGAACCTAGAGTAGTAGACCAAAGGGAGAATTGGCAGAAGGTCTTCTCCAGAGTTTCTTTTAATTATGATGCGTGACCAAGGGGAGAATTGACGGAAGGACTTATCCAGAGTGTCTTATAATTAGAACACAGGCCATAGGGAGAATTGACGTTGAGTTCTTCCCCAGAGAGCCTTTAGCACGATATGATACTATAGGGGGAATTGACGGTGAGTGCTTCCCCAGAGAGTCTGCTTAATTATGTAGCTGAACCAGAGGGGTGAGACTGTGTGTTCCTCCCAGAGGGTTGCTAGTACTATAGGTTGAACTATAGGGGTTAGACTGTGAGAGCTATCCAGAGGGTTACCTGTTTCCTTCTTGTTGCTGGTTGCTTACTTATGTGCTATACTTGTTAGAACTGTGGTTTGTAGCTATTTGTGATTTTCTGTTTATTGATTCTTGTTTTAGTATTGCCATTTATTCATTGACTGTTAGGCACAAATCTTTGGGTGATTTACTACTGGTATTGTATCTCACACCCTGTTTAGGCCATGCTTTTGGGCCCAAGCAGACTATGTTGCTGCAGGTATGGATAAGGGTAAGTGCTCTTCTACTTCAGAATCTTGACTGCATCAGGAGCTGGGGGCATGGGACCGAGCCGTGGCTCGCGATGCTGAGGAGCTTTCTTTGTTTTCTTTTACACTTGGTTTTAGTTGTATTTCAGCATGTTTTTGTGTTTGATTTTTTCCTTAGATACTTGTACCTGTTGCATCATTGTCATCATATTTATATATCTACATTGCTTCTGTTGTTTAATTTCTTTTGTTATGCATGTTGTTTACTGTTTCCGCTGTTTATAATTTCTTTATTACCTTGTATACCTTACCGAATGAGGGCATAGTTTCCCCACCGACTCACCAAGGCCCTCGCTGCTAGTCGACAGCCTCTGGTGTTCGGGGAAATGCGCTTGAGGTCATGTGGAAAACCGGGTACGGGGCACCAGTGGAGGGGCTCCAGACGCGGGACGTTACAAAGTGGTATTAGAGGGGTTCTTTTCTCTTGTATTACTGTTTGGAGACCTTAGCCAGGGATAGGATGAATTTGGTACTTGGAATTAAGCTGTACTCAGGAGTAGCTAACCCGTGTATAGGGAAAAGACATACTACCTCGTTAATTGCTGTTTTCTGGTTTTGAGATTTTATGGTTGGTATGTCTTCACCTAGAGTGATTCATATGACTTGTGTGGTTATTGTTTTGATATTTTAGTTCTATTTCTGTCGAAACCTGATGAGATGAGGGTATTCCATCTCGTGCATCATATAGGCACTTGTATAAATCAAATGTCATGCATTCTTGCCATGCCATCTAGGGTGCATTAGCGATTGCATTCTGTTGTGATAGGTTCTGTTTAAATTATGCATGCTGTTGTGATAGATTCTTGATAGATTCTCTGCTGTTATGTTAGAAAACTTTTTGTTTTGTTCCTTGCTTAAAAATGAATGCCGACTTTTGGGTTCTTGAGGTATTATGGGCCCTCATGGATCAGAATTTGGCACCTTTTCCCTTATTTTAGTGTTTCTGGAATTCTGCGCAGTTTCTGAGCTACTACCCAGAAAAACCCATAATACAAAGCATGTACTTTTTAGATACACATCATGTAGTTTTTAGGCCGTGTCACTGACCGTGTGGATAGAACACGGTGTCGTGGTGGTAACTTTAGGAACACGCCGTGTACCAGTGGTACACGCCGTGTGAGTTTGGGGCCGTGTACCCGACCGTGTCACTAACAACACGGGCCGGGAAGCTCAGGTAAGAACACGACGTGTCTATAGGGAACACACCGTGTAGTCTTGTCCAGGTACCCGACCGTGTCATGAACAACACAGGCCGGCGTGACCTTCTTTTCCACACACCGTGTTTGTTCAGAACACGACGTGTAGTCTTGCCCAGGTACCCGGCCGTGTCACGAGCAACACGGGACGATGTCACCTTCACCTATACACGCCGTGTTTGTTCGGAGCACGCCGTGTAAGGTTCAGTCATGTAGACAACATTGTACTCAACAACACGGACCGCCGAAGCCTTGTCTAGTGCACGCCATGTTTGTTTCTAACACGCCGTGTAGTCTCGGGTTGAGTCGGACCGTGTGGGTTAGCCATGTAAGGAGACTCGGGCAGGGGAATAGTTTTCATGTACACGCCGTGTGTGGGGGTCAACACGCCGTGTAGTTTGTAGTGTACATGACTTGTAGGGCAGGAGTACACGCCCATGTCAGTGGTTTAAGAAGACACACCCTGTAGTTTTATACAGGCCGTGTAGTCGTGTTTTGAAATCTTGTGCGTTTTTCTTCCCCTGTCCCCATTTTTGTACTCTTGTGTTCCCTGTCCATGTTTTCCTGATCTAAGGTGTGTTTTTGATCTTTCAGAGCTATTCCTCTGAGACATCCTCTGGTCGTACGTCTGTCGTCAGGCAGTGATCAGACGCCAGGCAGGGCGGATCAGGGACTTCATGTCGATCCCCCTGCTGAGCCAGCCTTGGCACCGGTTGTTTTACCAGTTGCGGGCGCTGATGCACAGTTCAGGGAGGGTTTCATGAGGATGATTCAGGCCTTCCAGGGAGCACCTCCTCCTACCTCGTCTATGGAAGACTTGACGTGGGTCATTCAGCAGCAACATCGTCCAACGTTCTCAGAGGAGGGAGGACCTCAGTCTAAAGAGTCATGGATGGAAGCCATGCTGACTATATTCGAGCATCTGGAGACGCCTCCAGAGAGGCGGGTCAAGCTCGTCACCTACATGCTCCGAGAATCTACCAAGAGGTGGTGGGATGTGATCTCACAGGCGGGTCAGCAGCAGGCTATGGCTTGGGAGGAGTTCCGGTGCGTGTTCTACGACTACTTCTACCCGGAGACCCTGAGGGCCGAACGAGCCCGGGAGTTCATGAGCTTAGAGCATGGTACTCTATCTGTCATGGAGTATTCCACTCTTTTCACTGAGCTGTAGCATTTTACACCCCTTCTGAATGGGAGTGGGGTGTTCTTGGTGAGGAATTTTGAGGATGGACTCAGGCGGGAGATCCGCTCGCAGGTGAACATCTTCCAGCTGACTTCCATTACTTCCATCATCAACCAGGCACTGATTGAGGAGCGCAATCTGAGAGAATCTGGAGCTGCGAGTCAGGGCGGTTCTGCTTCTAGAGCTATATTCCCTTCAGATGATAGCAAGAAGCGCCGTAGGGAGCCTACGCGCAGTGATGCAAGGAAGCAAGACACGTCATCAGGAAGCTAGGTGACATGCTACTAGTGTGGCCGGACAGGGCACACGAGGCCGCAGTGCCCGAGAGACCCCATAGGGTTACGATCTTACGGCAAGATGGGTCACCTTCAGCATTTCTTCCAGGCTTTCTCACCAGCATCAGGTGACCGGGGTTCTTCCATGACTCCTCGTTCAGGAGCAGCCCCACCAGTCTCTCACCAGTCAGGGAACTAGAGTTCTTCCGGCCGTTCGGGCCGAGGTGGAGGTCGAGGCCGTGGCAGTCAGCCACTAGTCCCTCAACACCAGTAGGGAGGTTTAGCTCAGAGTGGTAAGTCAGGGGTGAAGGGCCGCGGTGTAGGCTAGTCTTTCACATTGGAGCAGACTTATCATGAGCATGATCCCTGCCCTTCTACTGCTCGAGGTACGATTTTAGTAGCCTCAGTTTTATCTTCAGCCCTTTTCGATGCTGGTGCTACGCATAGCGTTATCTATACTACTATCATGGAGAGCCTTGGACTCCACATCTTTTCTTCTGCTGACTCGTTGACACTAGACACACCTTTGGGAATGAGGACATCTAGTGTACGCCAGTGTAGATAGTTCCCTCTCGAGGTTGTAGGGCATCACTTCTTATGGGATCTCTATGTCCTAGAGATGACATGATATGATGTCATTCTCAGTGTGGACTGGTTGATTCCCTTCCAGGAAGTCGTTGACTGTTATCGCCGCAGAGTCAGTTTCCTTTCACCAGAAGGTGAATCCTTCCTTCATAGAGGCGAATGGGACATTCGAGCGAATCGGACGGGACTCAAAGATCTTGGGCTAGGAGGGGTTACAACCCAGATTTCTAGTCTTTATCTGGATGATCAGGGGAATCCACAGTTGGAATTTCCTCCAGTGGTGGATCACTTCAGGGATGTCATTCCAGAATACTTTTCAGGGTTGCCTCCGGAGTGTGAGGTAGACTTCTCTACTGAGATCGTGCTAGGAGCGGCACAAGTGTCCATTCTTCCCTATAGGATGGCCACACCTGAGTTGCAGGAGCTCAAGAAGCAGTTGGAGGAGCTACAAGATAAGGGTTTCATCCGACCCAGTACTTCTCCTTGGGGTTCACCTCTTGTATTTGCAAAGAAGGAAGATGGTACCCTTCAGCTTTGTGTGGATTATTGGAAGCTGAACCAGTTGATGGTCAAGAACCGATATCCTTTTCCAAGGATTGATGACCTTTTCGATCATCTTCGAGGATCCCGGGTGTTCTCAAAGATCGACTTAAGGTCCGATTATCATTATTTGCGTGTTAGACCATCAGATATACCTCTGACAACCTTCAAGAGCAGGTATGGTCTATACGAGTATACAGTCATGCCGTTCGGTCTCACGAACGCACCTGCATTTTTCATGGCGCTGATGAACCGAGTGTTCCATCCTTACTTGGACTCCTTCGTCGTGGTCTTCATGGACAATATTTTGGTGTACTCTCACACTCGACACGACCATGCCACACATCTTGAGATCGTTCTGAGTACACTGAGAGAGCATCAGCTTTATACTAAACTCTCGAAGTGCCACTTTTGGATGGATCAGATTCACTTCTTGGGTCATGTCATCTCAGAGGCAGGAGTATCTATGGACCCAGAGAAAGTGAGAGCTGTAGTTTCTTGGGAGCAGCCGAAGAACGTTTTTGAGGTACAGAGCTTCCTAGGGCTGGATGGATACTACAGACACTTAATTTAAGAATTTTCTCATCTAGAAGCACCTTTGACAGGTCGGACCAAGAAGGGGGCGAAGTTCTTATGGTCAGATTCTTGTGAGTCAGCCTTTCCGAAGCTGAAAGGGAGGTTGACGTCAGCACCGATACTAGTCTTTCTAGAGCCAGGCTAGAGCTACACTGTTTATTGTGATGCCTCTGGTATCGGGCTGGGAGCTGTGCTTATGCAGGGAGATAGAGTCGTTGCGTATGGTTCTCGGCAGCTGAGGCCACATGAGAGGAACTGCCCTATGGACGACCTGGAGTTGGAAGCTGTTGTTCATGCCTTACGCTGTTGGAGACACTATCTTCTGGGAGAGCACTTTGTGGTCTTTACTAACCACAAGAGTCTCAAGTATATCTCCACTCAGTGTGATATGAATCTGAGGCAGTGCAGGTGGGTCGAGTATCTTCAGTCTTTTGATTTTGAGCTTGCCTATACGTCGGGAAAGGGAAATGACATAGATGATGTGTTGAGTAGGAGAGCTTAGATTTGGGCAGTTCATTAGGCCTGTAGTGAGTGGCATCTGATGTATCTGTTCTCTAAGATGTATCTGGAGGTGCACGACAGACGGGGACAAACCTTTCTATCTTCTGTAGCTGTTACCTCCACGCTACTTGATCGGGTACGGATGAGGCAGCTATCATACTCGGAAGGCTTAGTCCTATGGGATAGTGTATCAGAATAGGACCCTCTTCCTGGATTGATAGTGGGTGAGGATGAGATCTTGCATTTCCAAGGACACGTATGGGTGCCAGCAGATATACGTGAGGAGCTGATGCAGGATTTCCATTCCTCAGGTTGGGTAGTTCATCCTGGCGTCACCAAGATGTATCGGGATATTCATCTCTAGTACTGGTGGCCAGGTATGAAGAAGGATGTTTCTGGTTTTGTCATGAGATGTTCTACTTGTCAGCAGGTGAAAGTAGAGCATCAGTGACCAGCAGGCCTTTTACAGCATTTACCCATTCTAGAGTGGAAATGGAATGATGTCGCGATGGAATTTGTGACCGGGTTGGTGAGATCACCTCGAGGGAACAATGCTGTTTGGGTTGTCGTCGACAGACTTACGAAGGTTTCTCAATTCTTACCGATCAAGGATACCTTTAGTGTTGATGATCTTGAAGGACTTTACATTAGAGAGATCGTGCATCTACATGGAGTTCCACGCTCTATTGTTTCAGACAGAGATGCGCTTTTTACCTCTCGGTTCTGGCAGGGACTTCAGAAGGCCTTGGGTACATAGGTGCTTTTGAGTATAGCTTACCATCCCCAGACTGATGGCCAGTCCCAGCGCACGATCCAGGTTCTTGAGGATATGCTTTGAACTTACATCCTTGACTTTGGCGGTTATTGGGAGAAGCATATTACTCTGGTGGATTTCGCCTACCAAAATAGTTTCCAGGCGACCATTCATATGGTACCATACGAGGCTTTGTACGGTAGGCCATGCCGATCACCCTTCTGCTGGCTAGAAGTAGGAGAGGCAGCTTTGCTGGGACCTCATCTTGTTCAGGAGACTTCATAGAAGATAGAGCTGATTCAGAAGTGGATGGCTACAGCGCAGTCTCGACAGAAGTCTTATGCTGATCAGAGGAGACAACCTCTGAAGTTCGAGATCGGTGATCAGGTTTTCCTATGTGTTGCACTGAGTTTGGGACACAAAAGGATTTGGAGACAGGGTAAGCTTTCACCGTGGTACGTCAGGCCATTTGAGATCTTGGAGAGAGTGGGTCCGGTCGCCTATCAGTTGAAGCTACCTCAGAGGTATCGGCCCATGCACGACGTCTTCCACGTCTCTCAACTCCGAAGTTAATTTTTAGACCCTTCTCACGTATTTCAGCCTGAGAAAGTCAAGCTTGAAGCAGATGCGTCATTCGAGAAGCATCCTATCTAGATTTCCGATCGTAGAACGGTGGTTCTCCGCGGGCGGTCTGTTCCTTTGGTATGAGTTCTATGGCAGCACAGGCGAGTACAAGACGAGACCTAGGAGAGGGAGGCCGATGTAGGATCGCAGTGGCCGGAGCTGTTCAGGGTTTCTTCTTCTCAGACTCATTAGGGAAATTCGGGGACGAATTTATTTAAGGGGGGAAGTTTGTAAGAACCTGGATCTTCTTTTCAGGTACATTTTCCTTTTTCTGGAGTTTTTTGAGAAAAATGAATTTTCTGGAAATTTCAGAAGTACACGCCGTGTACTTTCTGAGTACACGCCGTGTAGTCTTCCCCGGCTCGAAGCCATGTGCTGGAAGTGTCTGGGCCACACATACGGTGTGTAAGGCTGACGTGGAGGCCGGTTATTTCGGAGTACGGAAAATTCGAAGTACACGGAGTGTACTCAAAAAGTACACACTGTGTACTTTATTTTTTTTCATTAAATAGAACAGGGTCATGCCTAACCCCCCAAATACATCTTCTTCTTCAGTTTTTGACCATCTTGAAGCAACCGTACGACCGAATCTTTGACAGATTTCCGCCTCGCCGTCCGTTCTCCGTTTCCAGCATGGTCAGTTGCGTTGGAATCGCAACAGTGAGTTCTTCCTTCTGCTTGAGACTTGTTTCTTGATTCCTCCTCATTTCCATGTTATCGTGGGATGGACGTTTTGCGCGTTTTCTTAGATCTATGTCTTTTTAAGGGGGATCTGTTGTCGAGGTTCACATATATCTATCTCCTAGGATCGAGGTAGGTGGTTTGTTCCTTTCCATAGAAAGTTGATGAATATTTTGTGAAAATTCCACCAATAACCTTGAACGGGGTATTGCGTGTTTCCTGTTTTGACCTTGTTACTTTACTTATTTTCTTGATTACTTTAGTAGAGGTTATTGCTTGTGATTAGAGTATTTTTCCTGTGCTCAGTTTGCCTGCCATGCTTGCTCTGCCTGTTTGGTGTTTTTCCAATTGCCATGCCTAGTTGTAGGATTGTGGACTGTTGCCTTGTTTTGCTGTTGAGCCTTAGTTGATATCCAAGTAGTTATTGAGGTTTACTTGGATGATATATATATACACGCGCTAAGAATGTTTAGTTATACTCAAAACTGTGAGAACCTAGAGTAGTAGACCAAAGGAAGAATTGACGGAATGGCTTCTCCAGAGTGTCTTTTAATTACGATGTGAGACCAAGGGGATAATTGACGGAAGGGATTCTCCAGAGTGTCTTTTAATTACGATGCGGGCCATATGGGTAATTGACGTTGAGTGCTTCTCCAGAGATCCTTTATCACGATATGAGACTATAGGGGGAATTGACGGTGAGTGCTTCCCCAGAGAGTCTGCTTAATTACGTAGCTGAACCAGAGGGGTGAGACTGTGTGTGCCTCCCAGAGGGTTGCTAGTACTATAGGTTGAACCATAGGGGTTAGACTGTGAGAGCTACCCAGAGGGTTACCTGTTTCCTTCCTTTTTTTGGTTTCTTACTTGTGTGCTATACTTCTTAGAACTGTGGTTTGTAGTTGTTTGTGATTTTCTGTTTACTGCTTCTTGTTTTATTACTGCCATGTATTCATTGACTATTAGGCACAAATTTTTGGGTGATCGCCTACTGGGATTGTATCTCACACCCTGTTTGGGCCATGATTTTGGGACCAAGAAGACTATATTGCTGCAGGTATGGATAAGGGAAAGCACCCTTCTACTTCAGGATCTTGACTGCATCAGGAGCTGGGGGCATGGGACTGAGCCATGGCTCGCGATGCTGAGGAGATTTCTTTGTTTTCTTTTGCACTTGGTTTCAGTTGTATTTCAGTACGTTGTTGTGTTTTCTGTTTTCCTTAGATACTTGTACTTGCTGCATCATTGTCATCATAGTTATATATCTACATTGCTTCCATTGTTTAATTTCTGTTGTTTTTCATGTTGTTTACTGCTTCCGCTGTTTATTGTTGTTTTCTTACCTTGTATACCTTACCGAATGAGGGCATAGTTTCCCCACCGACTCACTAAGGCCATCACTGCTAGTCGGCAGCCTCTGGCATTCGGGGAAACGCGCTTGAGGTCATGTGGTGAACTGGGTACGGGGCACCAGTGGAGGGGCTCCAGACGCGGGATGTTACATAAAAGATGCTAAGGATTTATAGTCTTACCTCTACAATTCAAATGCAATGAGAGAAATCCTGTTGGTACATTTTTCAATGCATAACCTCTCGAAGAGATAGGAATAGGAATATGGTTTACGAGAGGAGGAGATGGGTGAAAAGAAGGTGGAAATGGGGAGAAACACCATTAAGGGATTTGAGGGGTGGGGGGGATTTGTAAATTCCAAACTGTTATAGATACATATGGTTTGCCACATGGTGTGGAAAATTATGTGCCATGTGTGCAGTGCTATAGTACTATTGGAAAACCCCTATCATGGTTAGTTACATGGTTTCACATACTATGAGAAAAACCAGATGATCGCCTCTACAATATCCCATATACTACTCATGCAACCATACATCCCATACACATAGTTTAGAAATTCCTTGTGCATATAAAAGAAAGATTCACAGTTACTAATAGTTCCCTTTCATAGTTTATAAATTCATTACGCATATACAATAGGACTCATGGTTACGGGTTCATAGTTAGATTTATCTATGAGAAAATAATATTCTCTTGTCTATCACTTCCCGAAACATGGATCACTAATAAAATGATTCCAAATCCCATATGAACATCCACGAAATTAATGGTACCATAAATCTTATCTCAAAACACTAATTATATGTGTTCCACCTATCAAAATTATATTCCATAGGTCAATTTTAAATTTTTCCCATCCACTAAAATAAAAGTGTTAATTCTATTTTAATTGTCAAATGGTACAAACACCAGATGTTAAAAAATATCATGTCGACGTTCTATAATAATTTAAATTAATTATTAAAATTATAAAAATAAAAAAGAATAAGCCAAATTTTCTACCAAATAATCAATTAGAAGATAAATTATACTATTTTTACGTATATAAATTTTTTATAGTTATTAAAGTAAATATAGTGAAATTTTTTATTTATCCATTTCTTAAGATATTATAAATTTTATAATCATTGAAATATTCCACCAAGTAACTATATATGTGAGAAATAGAAGGAAATGGCCAAATTACACTTTTCCATGGGGATTATAGAAATTCTTAGTGAAAATTTAAAGCCTTATACAAATTTTCTGACAATATTTTAACCATTTCACCCATATTGTGGTGAAAACATTTCACTATGATTATTATTCATATTGACTAAAAACGGTACATATTGACCAAATTTTACCCAGATGAATGAAAATATGTAATTAATTTTTCTTTATTTGTGTGTTATAATTTACAATTATTAATTTTCAAACATGTGGTTAAAACATGAAGGAAATCAATTTTTTGAGAAATAGAATAATATGAATAAAACTGGAAATTTATACAGATCTCATTCCTAAAAAAAGTTTAGATAACTATTAAAACACTAGATTAAATATATATCATTTTCATTTCATTAATATCATTCAGCAATAGTGATTAATTTTTTTATTAATAGACAAAGAGAGTAATTTAATGAAACTATTTTTAGAAAACCACTATTTTATATCAATTGTTTTTCTAATTAATCTATAACCAATGTTTTCATTTCATAAATATGTGAGAAAAATTTGTTTCTTAATTTACTTATTAGTATTCATTCCCACTATCCCAATATTTAGGTTATCACTACCACATTAAATAATAATAATTTAATAGTATATCTTAGTTAATTTAAGAATGTTTTATTTGTAATGAAATCTATTAATGAAATCAAATTTAATTATAGAGAACTCTATCAAAAAATCTCCTGAATTTATGTTATACCCTTAATAATATAAATTTATCCCTCTATATTCTATCACATTGATACAAACAAATGGGGATATCTTTGTTTCATCACATCCACAGGTTCCAAAGAAGCTTCTTCAAATCTCTAATTCCTTTAGATGAATTTAATAATGTCAGTAGTGGTCTTCCATATAATATAATCTCTATGGAACATGAATTATATACATTTTTATTCATTATAATTATTATGATTTAGTGTTATAAAATCTATGTTCAATAAATGTGATGGATCGAGTATTTACTTCCTTGAGTGAGATACATTGGACACATCATGAACTTGTAAAACATTTGGTGGAATAACTGAGAAATAAGCATCCATCATTACTCGATAAAAAATCTTCAAGGAGAAAAAATGATTATGGATCATATTTCCTTTATCATCCAATGTGATAACCTTTTTCCGAAGAGAAATTCCATGAAATAATTTATAACCAACTTAAAAATGTATATTTCTTCTATTATTATGAGCATACCTTTTTTGTCAAGTCTACGCTTCTTTGTTGAATAGTGGATTTTTTATGTCCTTTCCTACAATTCCATAATTTGTTTTAAAAGCAAATATATACTTTTCAATAACTTCATCCAAAAAATTTATAATTAAAGACATCATTATATAAGGTGATTTATAAGGATTCATCTAAAATCTTGAGTAAAATCTATTATTTTATGAAAATTTGACTGGAGGAACATATTGATTTCTACCACTATTGAAATATATATAACAAGATAAAAACATTTTCCCTTGGGTTTTAATGGTTACCTCAAACGAAAAATCTTCTAAAAATGATAATAAGTCTCAAAACTCAACACTGTATACAAATCATGATGAATACTTGACAAAAACATCATTGTAAAACTTAAATCTTGAAAAGATAATTTAAAATGTGGTACATCATACAGCCATTACACTTCATTAATTTATATTCTACAATTCTAATCAATATTGATATGTTCTATGATAGAAATTATGTCTTTTAAATTCATATGTTAATCAATTATATCCCATAAAACATTATATCTTTTAGATGTATTGTGTTGTCTCATTAAAAAATTTCATGGTGATGCTTTCCAATTTAAATTTTGGTATAGGTAAAGGTTTTTAAATCTCTCTTGACATTTGTCTCTTGACTAAACTTTATAACATACCAAGCACCAAGATATATATTCCATAATATCTATTTTCATGATGTCCCACCAGAAATGATCATTGAAATCAATATATATAATTTTGCATCAAGGGGGAATGGAGAATTCATAACTAACAGATTAATTCAATATCTCCCTCTTCAAATAATGTATTAATGGAACACATTCATGGTTCATGAAAATTATAATTCCAATACAATAAAGGATAAGAATGAGATAATTTATCACATTATTTTCTAATAATACATCTTCTTTCTACAACCTTTAATCATTAATTAGATATATGGTTGAAGATTCATTTGAGAAATATAATATTTCTTCCCTCGATTCAAGATTTATTGAAAAAGTAATTGAAAATCCATAATTTTTGGATCCATTATGATCCTTATTATAGATAAGAAAGCACGTTCCTTTCGAATGAGAGCATATTCCACCTTGTTCATCATCCTAGGATAGTAATGTATTGAGAATTCATAATATTTAATCATAACTGACCAAAATCTCTATCATAAATTTAAAAACTCCTCTATGAATCTATAATTTAATCCTTTATTATAATTTTTTTAAATCACCCCATTCTATATAAATAAAATACCATCATATTTTTATTGAAAAAAATACCCAAAAAACTATAAATCATTACTTGGATAAGTTTTCACATGAAAACACAGTTATCTTGAGCCCTATGGTATAAAAATATCATTAAGTATAAGGATATATACAAATACCTTTTTCTAGGCATAAAAATAAATTAAAAATTGTATCCAATATTGGGTATTATATGAACATGTTTTTTGAATAAACTTTTCATGAGTTCATTAATTTTTTCCACACCTTAATTTGTCCATATTTACTGGGCTCCCATTCATGTTTACATAGTTAATAGATTGAAAATACATGATAAATTATTCACATAGAATACATAATATATTTCCTAACAAAGAAAACTTTACCTTTCAATCATAATGGTTGGTTTAGGAAATTTTTTAATAACCTCCATCTTCTACAGATCCACTAATATACATTCACATGAAATTATATGACCTAAAAATGAATCTTTTTATAGCTCAAATTTACACTTGGTAATTTTTTCATATGGATTCTCCTTCCTTAATAACTTTGACATAATGATCAAATATTCTTCAATATATTCATTGTAATTTTTATATATAGAAATATAATCTATATTGTCTATTAAAAACATATTCTGATTGTCTCTAAATACTCTATTAATTAAATCAATGTTTAAAATACTTGGATTAGTATGTCCAAAAGGATTAAATATAAATTCTTAATGAAAATACATAGTATGAATAGTTTTCTTTGTTTTATCCCCCTTCGTAACTCATAATTTATGATATCTAGAACAAAGATCAATGAAAGAAAAGTATTGAGCTATATTCAGTTGATCAAACAAGTCACAAATATGGGGTAGATGATACTTATCCACCATTACAATCAAGTTATGTTATCAATACCCAATGTAGAGTCAAATTTATCCATATTTCAATCATAAAAAATGAACTAGTATACCCCAAAGTGAAATACTAGGGAATACAAATCACTAATCAAGATTTTTTTATAGTTTATTGTTTAAAATTTTCAACTAAATTTGGTCTATTTTTTTAATGAGGATCTAAAATATATGTACCACCATGAATGTCTTATATTGAATAATAAACTTCATGATTCCATTATATAATATGAATATCTACTATAAATAAATCATGAATGTCCCATAAAATTGAAATTTCATCAATTTTGATTTCTACCTAGTCATATAAGATATATACCATTCATTGAAAGAATTACAACTGAAAATATATAAGTAACTTTCATTGGAATTTTTTCATCATCCTTACAATGATAAATAAAAATTGGTTCATTTGGAATATAAAATTTGACATCAATGCCTTTGAAATTTATATGGACTATATACTGAGAGATCCAATCCATTCCCAGAATCACATCAAATTCAACTTGAGGGAAAATTAGAGGATTTGTAGGAATCACATTCCCAAAAACATCTATTATAAGTGATTAATAAAAAATAGAGGGGATAATCATAGTGTTATGAGTTTTAAATGATAAGTCAATGTAATACCATTAAGGTGTTGACATTATGCGTATATTAAATTCTTTTGATATAGAATATTGGGTAGATCTATAATCAAATTATACATTTTTATTTCATGATTAGATGGAATATTTACCTTTCACCATAGAATTATTCATAGTATCTTAATTTATGATAGAAAAGGCCTTTCATTTATGATTTTTATTAGGGGATTGTTAATTTACACTAACTCATTATATATTATATTTGGGGATTGATTCTCATAATTTCAAATATAATTATCAGATGCATTGAACTTAATCAGATGAATCCTTAATCTACTCTCCTTAATTTTCAATACTATTCATTTCCAATCAAAAATGATGAGCTTGATGTCTATCCTATCCACAATTCATGTACATCCCAATTCTATTATGATATTTTATGGAATTATTTCCCCCTAATTTTTATCATGTAGGTGATTTGAATTTACTTCCGTATTTATATTTACAGTTTTATTTTCCATGGAGCTCTATTTTTTCATGTCACTAAAACATGAATAATATATTCAGTTACCACTCTACATTTACACTATTATGAAACATTAAATGATTTATTCATAATTAAAAATGTATTATATATTTAACTTTTTTTGATGAACAATTTTCAGTCCACTACTAAATTGATTAATTTTTCATTCATGTTTGGAAATAAAGATAGAATCATACCATGATAATCATGTAATATTTTCATCATAGGTACTAATGGATTCATCCCATTTTTTCTTCTCTATAAAGTAAATTTATATTTAGTATGAATGGTTCATGGAATGTATTTTTTGTAAATACTCAATTAAACTCATATCATTCCTTAGCATTTATTTCTTCCTATTACCTATGGTTCTTGATAAGAGTCTAATATTGATTAGTTTCACCTTACAAGAAACACATATATAAAAAGTTTTTATCATGGTAAAATAATTGAAGAACATAAAATATCATTTCATTTCATTTATCCATTGATTAGTAACTACCTAATAAGATGACCCATGGATGGATGGTGTCATCATATCATAGAAGAATCAATTAAATGTTTATCCCTTCTTAGATAATTTTAAATATCAACATTATATGTGTTAGAATATATAGATTGAGAGAGTTAAATGATAATATTGAAATTTTATTATATCCCACCTGCCAGTCCATTTGATTTCTCTTGAGAAATATCATTTCATTTACTATAACATTCATCTTAACATGGGTTTTCTTTATTCCAGCAATTTACTAAAACAAAAATCATAGTGTATTAAATGAGTATAATAATCTATGAGATCTTCTATATAGTAAAAAAATATAATTCATTAAATACCAAAATCATGACACATTCATCTCAATAAATGAACCATTATGTTTATTCATTGTTATACATTTTAATTACCTACACATTATGGTGGTATCCTATACATATACTTATCCCCAGTGTTTCCACTAATTTTTTCTCATTATATTCTATAATGATTAAAAAAATCCCTCCTCTAATACCAACCAAATAATCCCATGGAATAACATATAAATATTAAATCATTTTTGGTGAATATTCTATTAATTTCATAATAGTATGGACAGGTGGAACAAAAAGGTTTAGTGTATTTGGAGAATTGATAAATAATCATCTTATGTCATGTATTATCTTCAACATATCCCATAAAGATCTTCCTATATTATACTGTTCATATACATTACATACATAGATCCATTCATAATAACCTAGGTAAAATAGATATAAGAAATTTTGGTGTCCAATACCTGGTAAGAGTAAATATTTCTATTATCTTTAATTAGAAGATATTATGATCACAAGAGTATGGAATCCTATTTATTTTAATGTTCTCAGTATAAAATATTCTCATAAAAAAAACAAAAAACATAAAATTCAAAATCATTTGATATCTAGATTCGTGACAAAGAAGGGTTTAAAATCAATAATAAATATCAAATTGTCCTAAAATACACATATGTAATCAATGATATATGAAATCATAATCAGTTTGAATAAATATTAGTAAAATCATGTATAGACATTATATTGTGAGAATAGGAAGAAATTGATTATAATCGCACAAAAATTGATTACAAAATATATTAATAAAAATTTCCATGAAATATCTTAAGAGCATAGTTAGAATGAAATCATATTCATGAATAAATTTGTGAAGAAATTTATCTTGAATCATGTATATGAATATCTTTATCGTCTCATCAAATAGCAATATAACATTACCCAATTCATTAGTGGGATATAATATACCCAACACTATCATAATAATAATTTAGTCATATAAATGTCCTGAAACCGTAAAGCAATATTAATATAATCATATAAATACATTATAATTATATATATATATATATATATCATAAAAAGTTCATCCCCATATTCATATAATATAAAAAGAATTAATAAAGATGGTATATAGAAGACCCAAAATACTATTATTTATTTTAGTATAAAACACATTGTTTTTACAATTTATATAATTAATCATGTTGATACTTAATTATTTAAATTTCTGGTAGGACATAAAAAATGATCATAAAAGGGATAAATGTGATGCATTACAGATGATTATTTTTTATGATAAAAAAGAAAAAGTTAAGACCTAAGCCCAGAACTATAAACTAAATATATATATTTTAATTGGGTATAAACATATTAAAAATGATGATCTAAATTTTAATTATGTAATTTAAAATGTAAATGTTGGAGATTAAAATGGGTATGAAAAGTTGAAAATAAGAAATATGATTTTGTAG
Organism: Viscum album; assembly: GCA_963277665.1. Lineage (NCBI taxonomy): Eukaryota > Viridiplantae > Streptophyta > Magnoliopsida > Santalales > Viscaceae > Viscum > Viscum album. Next base: position 209,021,265 of record OY728155.1, on the reverse strand, counting down.
GATGATCACATGTGTCATATCACACCACATATGCATCATACCGATATTCCACCTTTTATTTTATTAGAATATAATTTAATAATTTAAAATACAATCATGGTAATTCATAGATGATTTTACACCATAAAACTCATATCTATGAAGTAAAAGTGGTGTTGAGGCATAAAAATGGGATGATTTGATTAATTTATGGCTTAAAAAGCTAATTATCTCCCTATTGAGGCATGTGTTCTATTATGAACCCTTTATAACATCTTAAGAGATCTTGGAGAGTGATTGAGACAAAATATTATTACAAAGGTAGATTAAATGTACATACTTTAATCTAGGGAATCTATTGTTGTGTTGAAGAAGAGGGTTTCCAGTACTTTTTTGGTTTTCTAATTTTATATTTTTCTTTTTAATTTCTCATCAACTTAACCCTAATTCACATTTTTTAAATGATTCCACATTAAAATAATGTTTCAATTTTGAATTTCTATTTATTTATAACTTCCAATCATCCTTATTGATCTCTTATAATTTTTTCATGACATGTGAATGACCTAGGGCATTGCTATTTGGGAGGTTTCATATGGCTATAAAATTACCGGGCATCCATGTAAAAATGTTTTAATTATATTTTTGGTGATTTCAATTGAATTTAAAGGGTGTGGAGGTCATCCACTGTAAAATTATTTTTAAATTCATATATTTTAATAAATTTATATTCTCTCCTCCCCCTTCCATGAAGTAAATTTTTCATAATTTTGAATTGACGATACCTTAAGGGATGAAAAGTCATACAGTTTAGTTGGGTATTATGGAATTACAATGTTGGATTAGGTGTTTATACTATTTGACTATTGGGGGAGAGAGGATTTGTTGTTTAAAATAGGATTCCTATACATGATATAATTCCACAGGGAATAAATTAAATGAAATAAATTCATTTATTATTATTTGTAAAATGAATAATCAAATTAAACATTAATAATAAATAAATAATGTAGGAACCCACACAACCAACCATTGAAAAAATACCATTCTTCATTAACAATACTATGTATTTCATCTTTATCTAGAAGAATTTTATTTTTGGATTGAATTATATCTGTTAGAACCAAAAACCCAAAATATCATTTATTTTCAATAAATTATAATAAAAATTAGTGAGAATAAGGTAAATTATAATTAATAATTTATTGAAATAAAAGTTCCTCATGTGAGAAGACCATGATGATCCATTGATCTATACAAGGAATATAAATTCCCTTTTTTACCACCATAGGAATGGAACATTGAAAATGGAGTTATTATCAGGGATTTTAGTAATATTTCAATCATTTTTTCAATTATAAAATTTCTAACATAATTTCTTTCATTTATATAAAAAAAATATAAAATAACAAATATATGAAAAAGAAAATACAAAATTCATTTACCATGAAGTTTCCAAACTGCCATTTTTAGGCATGTATTTTCTACCAATAGTTTCAAAAAATGGGGTTTGATTTTACTGAGAAGTCCCCAACAAATAGAGTTGAATATCTCACTTATTGATCCATTATTTTGTCGAATATACAAGTGATATTTATTTCAATTTATGAACTAGAAGATATTGTTAATGAAGTCTAATTTGATTATCAAATACTATAGGCCAAATAGAAAGTTCCGTTGGATTTTTATGATTTTTATGAGGTAATATAGTATGTTAACACCACATAGAAGTCCATCAATAATCTAATTATCTGGATATCTAGTTTGAAATTTAACATGAAGTAAAAGATTATGACGATGAATATTCATGTGAAAATATTCATATGGTAAAATATTTAGATCAATTATTGAATTAAGAACCGATGATGAAATGGAACATGATATACCTATCAATAAGGTAGAATAATCATCACCATTTTACATATATATTTCCATGGAAGACAACGAAACAACCCAAGTTGTGTAATCAAAATAGAGGATGAAAAAACATTTCTACCTAATTATTCCCAATACAACATGACACCAAGACAAAATTCCCACTGATGAAGAGAATAAATATGAACCAACTTGGAGAGTTGATCACATCATCAACTCAATTTCATTTATTTTTTCTAAAGCTAAATTTTTTATACAATACCAATATTAAACTTTTGTAGATTCATTAAAGAATTATTTTTTTGAATAGGATGATGATGAAGGAAAATTCACCAATTGAGGCAAAACAATAGCATCCCAAACAGATTGATAATTTACTAGAGGAATCCCAGGATATGTGTCTCCCCATGAAGAACAATTGACATACGATTCCTATATAAAAGGGGGATATTTTTATATTAATTCTCATTTAATTAATTTTTAACATAAAATTATAATATATACCTACCTTTGAATACTATTTTAATATAGAACATCTGGAGTAAACACCAGAAGGTGAAGTGAGGTTTCATAAGTACAACCAACCATGTGGAGTTCCCATAATTCATCCTACCCCTACTATTCATGTTGTAACTTACTAAAAGAGGGTATATAATCTATACATAATCCTTGGATTCCTCCAAAATAAGACTATATACGTGTATGATGGGAAAAAGTTAATTTATTTATTCAGATCCAAGAAACTCTACCAACAATCATATTTCATATAACAAATGGTATTGCCCATCTTGAGGCAGTCAAAACCCAAGCCCCACATGGGGGATCAAACTGAGATTTACCTTTTTTTATATTTGTATAAATTTATATTTTAATTATTACTTTGAGGATAAATTAGGACACATCCCTCTTCATCATTTCTTTGGAACATAATAGGTTTGGTCCTTACACGTTGGGGATTTATTTTGATATTTCCATCATGATGATGAAAATCAAGGCTGGAGAAAATTGAAGAGGATATCTATATAGATTTCATGATGAGAAAGATGGGGCTTAAATCACATATTGTGGCTTCTGTTATAAAAGGAGTAAGTATGTTGTTAAAATAGATATCATGTCTTAAAAATTTAAGAATATATATTTTATGAAACAAGTCTATTATAACCTGAAGTTAAAGTATCATTGAAAAAGGGAGTTCGAGTTTCAATGATTTATTTTTTTACTCCGATTATTTTTAAATTTATTTTAGAGAATTAAATAATGTTTTCATTCCCCACATTGAGTTCTTGAACTCTAATGTCAATCTATGAGGCATAAGTTTCATATGAAAATCACTATTTATTGTGTTTGTTTCCATAGTTAACAAGATTAGTTTAGTGAAATGTTAAAATGATGGAGTAATGTTGATGTTGAGGGAATAATTTTGAAAAATAATGATTTCTACTAATGAGTTTATTATTTTAAATAAGTTTATTCTTTTATTTGGAATGTTTTTTAATTTCATAATTTGATATTTATTTGTATATTATTTTCATGCATTACTATGTGGAATTGTCATAAACCATATATTTTAATCCATAATAAAGTTTCTAAATATATACTTTTCATTTAATTCTATAATATATTTTGTGAGATAAATATGCACAATATCATGTAAAAACTTCCCAAAATCACATTGATTCTATTATTAACAATAATAATTTTTAATATCATGAATTCATTTTTAATTAATTATCCATTTTCCATAGACCCACCATGAAATCAATCTTATTTCATCCCATATAGGTTATGATTTAATTATTAAAGAAATGAGTCTGGTTATATTCCTACTATATCCATTTCTAGTATACTCTATATACATTAAATTATATTCAAATGTTTCTATGTGGAGAAGATATTATTACACTATTGATGGGTATATACCATATTTGATGATATTTTGTTTATTATTTTCATGATATTTGTGGGGGACCATGTTATCATTTACTTTATTATTCAAATTTGCATAAATTAAAATATTTAACAGAAAAATCTCTTCTACCATTTTAGGATAATAAATCAACATTTCTATACTAATGATCATTTGTTTGTACTGGGTTAGGTGGTTGATATGATATTTTTACTATGAATTTTTTTTATAAAAATAAAGGAAAGAAATATTCAAAAAATAAAGAGGGGGGATCCATTCATTATGGTTCCTCGTATTACATACTTATATTAATCTTTAAGGGTTTGGAGATGAAAATTATATAGGAGTATTTAATTTTTATCCCCTTTTGATATAATTATATATGCTAAATATTCAATCCTAATTTTTCATATTTATTTTTATTCGTTACCCACCATTGTTAAACCTCAAAGGCATTTGAACCTTGATTTAAAACCCTCATGATTAATTTTGATTACTATATTTATCGGGTGGTGATATTAGATTACTTCAATGAATAGGGTTTGTGACATGTACATAAGGTGAGAGAAAAACTTAATTATGTTTTTTAAATTGATATGTGAGTAAATAGAATTCAAGTTTAGGTAAATTATTATGTGGAATAAAATTAATTATCAATTAAAACATTTAAATTGATAAAAGAAAGAGAATTGTACTTCTGAGAAAGGGAAAGTAAAATTCATGATTAACTACATTTCATTAGTAAATGAGGAGTTAGAGGAAATATTATTTTGTGAAATATTATTTTTAATTTTATATTCTAAAACATTTTATTTTATTTCATTATAAATTTAATTGATTTTGGAAAGAAATTCATTCATAATTTTTCTAAAGTTCCATTTTTGAGGAAAATACACTTCTATGTCTGTGAATGTTGACATAATCAAATTATGTGTGTTTATTGTAGTATAAATCCAATTTTTTAACACTAAAATTCATTTATAATTACACTATATGATTTTTTTAGTATTTGTGGTATAATATAGAAAATTATCTGAAAATTGATAAAAGTGTTGAAGGACGTATGGAGATGATGTCCCATGAAAAAGTTACAAGTGAAAGACCATGATTGAATATAATAACTAAATATCCAAGTGTTAAAAGAACCAGAAAATCGGAAAATTGATGAATTTTTTCATAAAATATCCATTTATGATGTTAAAGTAGAATATTTCATTCCATTAGAAAAAGTCGTAATTGAAAAATATGATTCTATAGGATGGACACATTTTTTAGACATGACATAATGTGCCATTTCGTTACATAATTTTAATTAGTCTAGGTCATAATTTCATTGATTAAAAGACTCCTATGGCTATGAATTAATGATTATATTCCATAAAAATCGTATTTCCATTTTAAAAGTGTTGTCTTAGAAAAAAATGATTATATTTGATGGATTTAATGTTAGAGAACCATTTTTACCTCATTATGAACTAGTGTACAATATAACCCATTTATAACACATTTATAGAACTCAATGTATGATTAGGCTAAATTAAATGGAGTCCATGGGGTGATTGAATGATCAGAAACAAGTCTAGGTAATCTTCTATTACACTGATGAAGAGGGTTACCCCTCCTTTTTAGTTATCTAATTTCTTCCTTTTGTTTTCACATTATCATTGATGTAACCCTAAATCGTGTTTTATTAGAGATTTTGGTTATTAATATTCTATTTCACTATCCAATATACATTTCATTATATCATATAATATTCCGTTATGATCTATTATCATTATGATGGAAGGTGACTAACCCGATGCCTGGTCTTGGTTGAGGGTTTATACCTATCTAGAATTATTATGTTTCAACTTCAAAATGATTTAATTATATTTAGAATTAATGAGAAAGAATTTAATAGATTCCAGGATTTTACTCTATGATATTAGTTTCAAATACTACCCTTTCCATTAATTTACAGTCTTCTCACTATCTTATCTAAGCATTTCATAGATTTGAGTTAAGGATATCAGATGGGATTAAATGGTATATGGTGGGGCCATGTCTTTCAGGAATTACATTCCCTATTGTGGTGTCTATCCTCATTCACTATTATATGTGGTGGGATTTGGTATTTTAAAGTGGATTTCTAGGGATAATAAAATTCCACAGTAAATAAATTAAATAAATATATTTTAGTTATGAGTTTTGAAAAATAAATTATGAAGTTGAATTTAAATTTGAAACAAATAATGATGGAAGCCATGTAACCCACCATCGGAACAATTCCATTATTACCAAACATCATTCAGTATTTCATCTCCAATTTTAAAATTTTTCTTCACTACATTATATTCACTAGATCCCAAGAAAATTTTTTATTTTTCAAAAAATAATAAAAAATAACAATAGTAGATTATATGAATTAGATTTTTTGATTGATTTATGAAAAATCTAATCAGATGAGGAGAACCTAGTCATCACTGTGTTTAATTAGGAAAATAAATAATTTTTTTATAGACATATGATAATTTAATTAATATCAATCTATTATAACCGTATTAACGAATATTACACATATATGACTTCCTCATAGATGGAATAGATTTATTTAAATATCTCTAGTATAAATCATGTGGAAATTTTTATTTTCAATGTAGAATCCCTTATTTAAAATTAAAATATTTCCAAAATATTATGGATAATATTTTATTTTAAATGATCATGAAATACATATAATGGATATTTCATTTTTTTAGTGCTCATGAATGTGTAGAATTTTGTTAATGTAGTAAATGTTAATAATATATTCAATTTTTAAATTTTAAAACACTCAAAAAATACATCAAACTAAAAAATATATAGTTCCACTAATTTTTTATAAAATCCAATAGTGTGAACAATTAATTTAAAAAATCATAAGATAATATTAAAATATTTCATGAAAATAATTATTTATAAAAAGCGTATACATGGAAGAAAAATGATTTTCGACAGAAGAGATAAATAAAGGTAATTTTCATTATAAGCATTCTTTTTGTCTCATGTGTACATAAAATAGGAAAAACCTAAAGGAAAACATGTAATATCAAAAAAATAACATGAGAAGAAGAAGTTAAATTAAATTCCATGAGATGGAGATCCTGAATTTTTTTCACAAAAAATATTAATCATAATCAATCTTTGCATACAATTATATTGGAACATAAAACCATTAGGTAAAGTCTCATATTTATTCATACACATTAGAGACACATGCGTAATAAAATTAGATTTTTTATAAATTTATTATATAACCATTATAATATATATCATACCATATATGATTTTATTATAATACCTTATCACCCATGTATTAACAATTTTTAAATAAGATAATTATTTTAGGTGATAATGACTTTGTTTTTTATGTAGGTTTCTGTTTGGAAGTCTTTACCATTATACATTTTTCATGTATCCATAATCAAATATATTTTGAAAATGATATTAACATCACATATATTCATTATATATATATATATAGTCATCTATAATATTTTTGGATAGAAAAATTACCCACACCATTCATGGTGAAGGTAGATCATACATACACATAAAAACAATTTACATTTTGATATGGATGAAATGAATGATAATTTAAGAATAATTTACCTATATATAATATTTATAATATAATATAAATCATATGTATTCCTAAAATACATACATCTTACCTTCTATGTCAATCATAAATGACAAAAAAAATCACAATGCTTTGTAGGGTTGGATGTCCACATATATGCACGAACGATGTTATTATATTCCAATGGATTTGAAGGAAATAAGGTGGATATGGTATTCTAATCAAAACTATATACTGATTTCATAAATTTTATATATAAATTACAAATCCAACCTAGTACCCATAGAAAAATTATGGTTATATAAAATGAATTGTGATACTATAGAGAGATGTTAAGTCGTAAATACGCACAAGCATTACCTTCACATCAAATTTTATGGGAACGAGTGTGGGTAATTTTGGTTTCATAATCACAATAAAAATTTAATATATTTATGACGCTAATTTTAATATATTATGATAAATACCATTTATTTAGAAGTTAAAAGAATAAGTTAAAATAAATATTGTTATCTGTTATGGGGATAACCTATTCATCGAAATAACTCCATTATAGTTCCCCTTAATTATACGAGGGATAATATTTCTATAACACCATTACATAAATTTTTTGAAAAAGGCTATTGAGATGATAATTGAACAATTTTTGGCCAAGCTATATGGCTGAATGTGGTGTAATGAACAGAGGGAACGGGTTCCCTTTTACAAGGGAGGGAAAGGTCAAAGTTGTAATTATTGTAAGCATGATTTTTATGTAATTCTCAAGATAAACAATCCCAAATTGATATAAGACAAAATTTATATTCATCATTTTTTAAATATCTCCACCTAATTAAATTTAGAATGATTTTTTTACCATTTTAAACCTTATAATTTTTATTAAACACATAGTTAACCAATATTAATCATAACCACGATAATGAACATTTCAATATCAATGGATTATATATTTATACAAAAGGTAAAAATTTTAATATAACTGACCAGTGGATTACATTTTGGACCATATGTTATCCATCTTGTCATATTTTATAAATTTTTAAAATTTTTAAATAATTTATTCAAATATAACATTGATAAAATATCATTAATGTATTTTTAGTACTATTTATTTAATTTGAATGTGTAGACAGCCTTAAAAAATGGAATTTGAATATAAAAATCCATATTAAAAAATATGTTATATTTAACTACAATATTAACAGAATAAAATAATTCATCATAATTATATTACTTTTAATATTTTTAAAAGAATATATTTTTTTCTTTTAATTGGTTAAATAATATATTGTCATTGTATAATTATTTAACACAATTAATAAATTAATAAATACTATAACTAAATTACCATCTTAAAAAAATTAATTAATCTTTAATATAATAATTTTAAACAAAAATTAACCTATATATATACTTATAATAAAAATCCAGAGTTATTAAATTCATTACGTAGACAATTTTAATTTTAGCCTTTTTATAAAATAATACAAGTGTCTAATAAATGATATATGGAACAATGTGACAACATATTAGAGATATTCAATGAAATGGATGATCTCTACTCATTAAATATGAATAAGGAAAGGTTTTGAAAATATTTAACTCCTTATCCAAATGTTTTAACACTATTTTACTCGTTTTAACCATATCGATGTGGAAAATATTTAATATGGTCCCTATTAGTAATGTCCCAAAATAAAATGTTATTTTTTACCAAATTTTATCATCTCCATTAAAAATATGGATTACATTTTTGATATTTAATTTCCAGAAGTGTCAAAAATTTATTTTACAATATGTGTCCAAAATGATATGAAAACAACACTTTATGAGAATTCATTTTATTCATATAATTTAATATATATTTTTATCTCATCACTAGGATAAAAATAGATGAATGATAAAACATTTAATTCAATATAATATTTATATATTTCATGGATATAATTCACTAGTAGTGATTATTTTATTTTATTATGTCAAAAATGCATTTTGCATATAATTTTTTTAGAATATCATCTCTTTTATTTTAAAATATTTTTTCACATAAATTTATTATTAATTAATTACTGATTAATTCATATAATAAACATATACACCATATTTTTCATAATTTATTTACTCAAATTTATACTCATCATTACTATGTCTAAGTGATAAATGTCACATTAAATTTTAATGTTTTAATAGTATATCAAGGGTTATTTAAACTCGAGGTTGTGTGTAAGGAAATCTATTAAAGAAAATAATTTCAATTATAATGGACTATATAAGAAACATTATCATGCTAAAAATTTTAACATATATTTTTATGTATATGAATAATATATTTCATTAAAAATATTATTCAATAGGGATATGTTTTTTTACTATGATAAAAATATACAACACATTCAATAAAATAATTGATTAGAAAATATTTATATTTAACATTAAGTGATATTTTTTATTTTTTATAACAAATTAATAATAAATGAATATTTTTTTATTCATATTCTGTTTCTATATTAATTAAATTTAACTAAATTTCAAAATTTAAATATAATTACATTATCTTTTAAATCAAAATATTTAATATATAATAAAATTAATGTTTTAAATAAATATTATTTCCTCTTCCATAAATAATTAAACTATTAATCATTATTTTTAAATTATTATTTATTGGTGGTAATTTATTCATATCAGTAACTATTTTTTATTTCTATGAGTCTGTTTTATTAAAAAAAATCTTTAAATATAATAAATTTTGTAAAAATTCATGTTTCATAAAAACATTTTCATTATAATGAAATGAATTTTCTTAAATTATTTTAAATTTTTCTATTATAAATTTTTTTATTTTATTGCATTAAAATTGTTTTCAATGTAAATATATATATATTTAACATTTAAAAATTATTATTATTTTTTAAAGTGGATGGTGCCTTGTACAGAAAACCAAGGAGCAAATATTATAAAAGAATTTAATTACAAAAGTATATATGATGGAAACATATTAAAATCATTATTATAAAGGGGGAGTAAATTAGTATGAAGATCATCTAGCTGAATCATATTTTGATTGATCACGTTGTTGCAAAATCCATCAGCAACCAAGTTGGATTCACGATAAATATGAGTGATGAAAAAGAGGATGTCGTGATGTAAGTGAGTGTAGTCTATCAAATGTGTGGTGATCAGCAATTCAAGGTGTGTCACACCATTCCATATCGCCTTCACTATGGTGGTCGAGTCACACTTAATCTAGAAATTGTTCCAACCATGATTCTTGACAAAAGAAAAGGCATGAATCCTACTCATTATCTCCACCTCCAATAAAGAAGAAAACCGAAAAGTACCATAAAAGAAGCTGAGGATCTGAACAATATAGTTCTCGAAGATGGATCCCTAACATGAAGGGCCTGGATTTCCTTGGGATGCACAATCCACATTGACCATAATCCAGCTAGGGAAAGGGGAACACCAGAAAACATCATAGGTACGTCGGGGTTGGCAGAATTTTCCATCTACATGAAGACATCGCAGAATGATAAAATATTTCACCGTATATTTTCAATTGCCGTTTGGATCGACAGAACTTCACATATAGCAATGAAGATCCAAAATTGGCTAGCATTATGGATAAATGAGCAATTATTATGAATAATAAAATTTCTATCATACCAGATCACATGAAGAAGCTAAGAAATAACAACAATAAAAAGGTTCTAAATCAATTGAGAGATATCCATACCCACACATCTCATTAGTTGAGATTTTACAGAGTCTTAATTCATCCATCTATAGTCAGATATGTTAAACACATAGTTCCAATGAGCAGAAGCAGTGGAATATGAATGAAATATATGGTTGGTAGCTTCTCTGTGTAGATTAGAGAGGATACATTTACAGAAGAGTTGAATGCCATGCAATTAGAGGAGATCATGTGTGGGGATCCTGTTTTGATACAGATTCCAAATAAGAGTAAGTATGGAAGGCCTTATCTAAGGTTTATCAAAGTTTTTAAGGCAACCAAAATCAATTTACAAGTTACAAAAAAGAGTGGTTGTAAAATTTTTAGAATAGAGAAAACCATTAAAAGAAGGTACCCAAAATTAATAAATAATCATCATTAGAGAAATGTTAAGTGTCAATGGAATTCTTAATGGTGTCAAGGAGCTGATAATTTGGGGAATTAAGCACATCTCGGATTGAATGGATGAAATTAACCGGTCCTTAGTCTAGAGGGACCATGGAGATTAAAGGAACGCCAATCCAATTATCCAACCAGAAGTTCATTGATGAATATATAGAGACCATCTATCTAGAATTGTTTATAATGGAATAAAATTATTGCTTTATGGATTTCCAAGTACAGGAGGTGAGAAAACTCAAGTTTCCTTCGTTAAATTATTCAAGGAATATATTTTTTAGAAAATGAATGGAGTTATATTTATTGTAGAGAATATTCCAAGTGAGCCTGTCTTGAAGAGCCTCATTGAAGTAATTATGATTTTTTATGCCTATACCACCGTTCTCAATGGGTTTTTAACAAGTCTATTGGGGGACAGTTACAAGTTTCCTTTCCATAGTTCTTTCAATCCAAAATAAATTTTTTATTAAGATATTAAAATTTCTTATTATAATAGATTAAAATTTTATGACCATTATAGATTAAACCAAATTGGAACTAATATTAGATTTGACAAGGCATATTCTGCCTGCCATAGATAGATCTTTGACTATCAAAGAGGTTAACTGGGTAAGAACATGGCTAACAATAGTATAGAAATGAAATTATTTTGGTTACCCCCAAAATATTGGGACACCTAGGTATGTAAAAGGGAGATAGGCATATTTAATACCTAGGTCATTTATAATATTGGACTTCCAATATGGGGGAATGTTTTTTCCAAAGAAGACAGAATATTTGTTCCAACAAATGGCATTCCCAAAAATCTCCTCATAGTGCCCAAGAGTGTTTTTTAGGTTTCAGTTGTTTCTTTTATCACCTTAAAGAAAAATATTAATTTCATCATCATACAAAAGGTGGGTGAGACATTTATATTTTCTAAGACATGAATGGGATTGAGTTTGTTTTGATTAACAAGACAAGTGAGCAAGAGGATTATATAGTCCTCTATAAAAGAGAAAAGTATGTCAGAGAGGGGGTCACCTTGTCTAACACCTTTGGGGAATTTGATGTAACCCCTGGGAGAGCTGTTGATCATAATGAAAATGGAGGCCTATTTAAAGGATGATATGATATTAGTGATAAAGGCATTATTAAAACTAAAAGAATGAAGAACCTTGAAAATAAAACTTCAATCCATGGTATCAAACTATTATTTCATGTCAAATTTAATGGAAATATTATCTCCTATGATATCTTTTTTTAAATTAATAATACACTCAGAATCAAGATAGATGCAATTTTGAATGAATCCACCCTTAATAAAACCAAATTTATTATAGGAGAAATATTTTTCAGTGATAGGTGAATGTATGTTAGCAATGTTTTTTTTGATAATTTTATAAAGGGTGTTAATGAGAGAAATGGGCTTAAACAAGTGAATTATTGAAGCATTTTAATCGTTAGTAATTAAAGAGAGGAATTGGGAAATTAGGACATGAGGGAGAACACCATTAGAGTAAAAATATTTAACAGGTTTTCAAACATTAATTTGGATAATGTCCTAGAACTGTTGAATGAAGCGATTGGTGAATTCATCCAGACCAGGAGCACTATCAGGATTAAGACTAATGACAGTTTACTTAATTTCTTGATGAAGAGTAATGTTAAGAAGAATGGTTTTGTCATCATTGTTGACCACCATAGGTATGATCTTAGGTAATAGGTCCTTGTTTTTATCAATGAAATTAAAGATACATGCAAAATAAGTGACAATATGATTATCAATATCATCATCATTTTATAAAACGATATCTCTGTCATTTAGAGAGGCTAGTGGTCTATAGGCTTAACTAGCTCTTTGAAGAGATTTATATAATTTAGTGTTTCTATCACTGTCATATAATCATTTAACTTTGAAGGATTGTTTCTTCATATTATCTTGAAAAGTGAGAAAAATATTGATCATGGATTTTTGTAGGATTAGAGACCCTATCTATCCACCTCTGATAAACAAGGTCCTACCTAGGATCTATAACAAAATTTAAATATATTTTTATCTCTACAGACTCGTTTATATAAATTATTGTTTAAGAATGAAATATATATGAGGAAGGATTCAATACTTCCAAACCAATTCATTCCCAACATCTATTTGATCATATTAAACTATGGAAAGTAATTATGGGGATGAATCATGGTACGCCTCCTCTCATAACTTAGGTATGTAAACAAAATCTATCACCAACAATTCCTCTAAGGGTATAATATATATTTCAATTATTTACACCGATATATATATATATATATATATATTATTAAATAATGTATTTTTTCTGTAGAAAACATCACGGGGGACTAAAAAATTGAGACCAAGTGCATCTCCAATAAAAATGTCAACACCACTAGGGGAAGGGAACTAGTACTAGGAAAAAAATGAGAGGGAACTCCTGAGAGGTCATTGAAGCATATTTAAATTATTTCTATGGTATACAAAATCATAATTAAAAACATAGTATACATCCTCAAAAACTAAAATATCATTATATTTTGATTGAATTTATTAAAATTGAATAAAAATTTATATATGTTTATGGATAAAATTATCATTATATGATGATTATGATTGTTGCATTGGGTAGTTGGATTTATTTAGCTTTGGTTGTAGTTTTTGGAATCACAAGATGGTGGTGTAATATTATGTGCATGCTTTTCGGTATTTTGGAATAAGAGTTTCTCAAGTAGGTCACCCATTTTCATCATTCTCGGGGGGGGGGGGGGTTACATTCTTATAGTCCATGATTTGGAGATGAATGGATAGAATTTATGAGTGGTAAAGGGGAGGTTTTTTATTATGGGGTTGATATTTTTTATATTCTAAAGTGTTCAGGTTCAAATAAATGGGATATAGGATGAAAATGGGTATATAATATGGAATTACACCAAGATATTAAAATTAGATTTTACTTTAAAAAATAAAATATTTTTAATATATTTACAAAAAACATAAATCACAATAATATGATTTTTTTTCAAAAAATAACAATTTCTATAGAAATTTACATTTCAGATAAAAACAATTCTATAATGTGGCCTTAATTCATTATGGGGTATGATGTAAATTGATTCACCCCTAATGATTTTTTAAATAGTTTTATTCCATATGGAATGACTTTTAGAGTAGAAATCATAATTTTTTAAATTTTTTTCTAAGCCATTATGGGCTAAGTTGGTGGTGTGATTAAGACCATGTGAAATAATATCATCTATCCTTTAAGGATCAATGACTATGTTGTGAATTTTTGTCATGGTCTTAAAAAAATTATTTAATATATTACCTCATCCAATTTATTATTGGTAGTACCCCATGAATCTTGTTTATCTAGGTTATCTCATATAGGCCTCCAATCAAGGTGAAATTACTCATCCTAACATTCTATAAAATCCTTCATTCACCATTATTGGGTTTCAGTAGAGTGTGAAATTACCACATGAATATTTTAATGGGGGTTTATCCTTTATTTATAAAACATTTTAGAATTGAATGGATTCCATTTTCATTATTTTGAGTTTATAAATTTCAAGGATAGATAATTACACCATGAAACATGTCATTAAAAAATTATTTATTAATGATTTGAACTTTTTTTTTCCATTTTTAATGAATAAAATCTATGAATAATCAAATTGACTTCAAATATAATCATCATATGGTTATATTATAGTTCATAAGAAATGATTTGGAAGAATCTTATATATATTCACCAAAGTGAGACATGCTTAAAAAATAAACACCTTACATCAAAAAATAAATAAATAATTATAAAGCATAAATTAAAATATTGATAGATTTCCACCTAGAAATTTTATTTAATGATTGAATAATAGATTTATAAGGGTATTTTAAAATGGAATAGTTTAGAGAAGAAATAACATACTATATCATTTTAAGGTAGTACTTTTGGAAATTTTCATTAAAATTAAATGTTTTCCCAAAATTCATTTATATTTGTACTACTCTATTTGAAAACATGTATCCCCACCATCGTGGTTGTTGCTCATATTTATTTTATATTTCTCAAATGAAATTTAAAATATGAATTAATTCAAAATTCCTTATTACCTGATTACATATCCATTCTATGAATGTGTTTTTAATTCCACTTCATTGTTTTCACTCTATTTAAGGTATAATTATTGTAATATTCTCCACTAAATTTATAAAATCAACTATCAAACATAGTAACTTCTACCATATTTAATCATTATTATAAATCACTAAATTTACTAATAAAAGTGAAGGGATTGAAAGATCCTTTTGGTGGTAACGTGGTTTCCATTAGAGTAACATAGATTGATACATACAAACTGATTTCATGAATATTGTTCAATAAGCCCATAATGTATTGTCAATATTATTTAAAAATGTTTTTATACTAATTGATCAGCTTTTGTATAATTTTATTCAGTTCATTATTCAAAATATTTACATTTAAGATGATTTTAGGGTGCTATAGAGTGATTATTTTGTAATGGTTTATATATTTCTATTGAAATGGCCCCGATAGAAGGTTGATGATATGCGTTCCATGATTTTTCAACAATATTTTTATAAACTCTAAACCTAGAAGTGATATTTTTACTAAAACACTTGAGTTAATCAACTTTTTTTTAGAAGATATAAAATTAAATTTAACCAATTTAAATACATATTCAACAAGTACAATGATATACATGTTCCAAAAGAGTTAAAAATGGGCCCCTTAGTTTATATTCCCAAAAAATCAAAAACTGAAAATTATGGGATATAGTGGAATTTCATCACATTTCCCAATTATTACATTCATTGGAATTTATCACAATAAGATACATAGATTTTATAATATTGTTTTAATGTTGGATACACTAATCATCTTTTTATGATCATTTTCATTATTTTTTCAAGCCATTTTTATTATAAATAGCATGGAGTGACAAATGTTCTGCATGATGTCCATTGTGGTATTAGGAAAAATTTTTAAATCACCCTATCACAATGCAATATAAGAAGTATATGATGATTACAAATGTTGTTTTAATATTTATCTAATAATAATTTATCCTAATTTTATGTGATTTATGAGTATAATTTAATTCTCACCAATTAATTATAGATGTCAAAAAACTAGCATCATTCTATTATCTCTTTGGTAAATAATTGTTCAACTAAATAATTATAATGATATCCACTTGTTAGTCTCTATAAAAGTGTGAAAACAATGTCTTTTATATATTACTATCTACACAATTGTATTAACACTTTTTATCATTTAAATCCACATTAGAATGCTACATTAACAAAATTTACGTAATAAAATATTGTCTTGAATAATTTAATTAAAAACCACTGGACTGATGCATGATCTTTGTAAACCACCACATTAGAGAGAAAAGGATATAACCTACTATTATCAAAATAATAATCTAAAGGTATTAATACCGTCTATTTCACAATGTATTTAATTTGGGTCTCCAAATATATTTTACATGTATAGTATATCATCTAGTAAATTAAGCACCAACATTGTCAATACACTACTCCCAAAACATAGTCATTCATGTAGGATATTATATGAAATGGGTTCTCCATATTTATTCATTATATGATTTTTAAAAATATTAGTGCTTTTATCATCATCTTGAATTCATTATTATGAATCATAGCTAATTATAATTCAATGAAAATTATATAATTAAATGATTAGAAATTTGATAGAAATCCTTGAAAATTATTTAATAATAAACAATATTGACCCCTTTATATCTCTATCACAATCATAGCTTTTAGAAATTATTATATCACATTGATTTGTAATGATATACCTATACCCTACCTTTTCAAATTCCCCAAAAAATTACTATCCCATAAATCACTATGATTATGGAACATTTTAAAGTTCATCACAAAGAATTATTATTTAAATAAATCCTACTTAAACTATGATTCTTCAGACATAATCCAAATGATTTGATATATAGATTGAAATCATATATAAGCACTTCAAAAACCTCCCCCACTATACCCATAAATATGTGTTTCATACACCAATAAATATGTTTGGGTCCATTAAATATAAAAAAACATTAATAGGTTGGTGATTTTTCTATAAGTGCATGTGAGAGTTTCCTTTTATTTTAAAAGTCTTATTTTTTTCATCTAATTAATTAAACATGAATGAAATAATACTCAATGATCAAATTCTATTTTAACATTTGATTGATTAAGGGAGGTGAAATTATATATCCTTGTTTTGTTTTTTATCTTTCTAGATATCATAAAAACACTATAACCTATCACTATTCAAGTGGTTATTCATTCATATTTATTACTCCCGAAGTCAACAATCCTTTTATAGAAAAAATGTATAAGGCTCATCCACTCACTAATATAAATTGTTTAAATGAACATAAAAAAATATTTCAAATTATTATTTCCATAATACATCATCCATGGGTGGTTCCAATGTCCAATGTAGTTTTTTTATTACATAGTTATTCATGTATCGAATTAAGGGTCTTATAGTAAAGGTTTATACATTTGATAAAAGTATAACTCTATGAAAGTTTTCCTTCTCATACTTTATCACTCAAAATATCATGTCTTGTTTCTAATTTTAATGTTTATAACTCACAACCATTTTTTATTTTCACACATGTTTAATGAGTAATTTTGTAATATTTGGTTGGATTTATTTTATCTATAACATATAAGTATTTAAAATTTTGGGAACCAATTCAAAAAATAATTTCCATAAAAAATTATCTATTGTTTCAGATACATCATGATTAATTGTAAAATTGTGACCCATATTTCTCTCCTAGATTCACAATCTAAAAACACTATTATTGATATCTCGTTCACTAATGTTATCTATAACATCTCATACTCCAATTTAATAATGAAAATTCATTTTGGATGTACAAGGTTTTATCTCTATTATTGATATATTTCATCACTTAAAATTATACTTTCCACAATGAATCATAAAAAATACGCCATCCATGGTAATAAAGGTTAACAATCAATTATTGAAACCTATACTTCCATTTTTAAATTTATAATAAGATAAAAAAGATATAAAACTAAATTTACACACTGTAAAAATAATTTATGGAGGATTCCAATTGTGGATACTATGGAATGACCCACTAATTATATGGGTGATTTGGGATTGAGATTACTTATCCCAATTATCTAAGAAATGTTATACCACATGACTCGAACACACATACCAAAATCAAAAAGTTCTTTTTCAATAATGAATGATCTAATGGTTCATGGAATATAGAAGAAACTTCAATATCAACGTTTGGGTGGGAAATTTCCCTAAATAATAAGAAAGAAATCATTGATTAAAAAATATTATACTAGGTCCTATGATTTCATTTTAGTGGATAAATGATCCTTAAAAAATATGGTATATGATAACATTTCAGAAATGGACAATGTAAATGAAATAATTGTGTATTATTTTTTAACAATATCCAAGAACCATCCATAATAAAAATCAACCATGACATGTGTTATCAACTCTAGGGATATTATTAAATAACATTAACCATGACCTGTATAAAACATTATGATGTATGATATCATACAAAAATATACCCTATAAAAGTATACTCATTACCAATGAAGATTATATAGATGTTAATGTTTTGTCACTTGTATCCATAGTAGGGGTCCATCATCTATTTATCCTATGATCATAAGTACAAATTCTTCTAAAACATAACATGAATCGTGCATGATACTATTTTAAATTTCGGGATAAACATCTACAAAAAACCATTATAATACACCATAATGGCTAGAGAGGGACATGAACCCCATAGATCATGGGAGGGAATTTCAGTGACCCCCATATACCCCCTCTAATAGGTTGTAGGAATGAGACTACCATTGAGATCATAAATCTCACAAATATATTTTAGAATACTCTAGATAATACTATAAATTGATATAAAATAAATATGCTACTTTATATGGATCGAAATTATGAATAAAAACTTTTATAAAAAGGGTAAATTTATGAAAAAATATATAATGAAAAATCAAAAACCTAATATATCATACTGGTACAAAAAAAAATGATTTCTTAAAGCTCTAATAAATACTGCTAAACTGAAGTAAAGATAATCATCTCTAATACTAAATCATTTCATGAAGTCTACAATTAAATATAATTGTTAGTAAATACATATACTCATTATTCCATGGAAAAATGTACTGAAGAAACATAACTAAATGTGTAATATATATTAATCAAATCTGTAAATTTAAATTGTTCATTCATTATATCGTTATTAATTTCCATTTATTAATGACTGGTTTCACCTATAAAAAAGGGGGGAAGTGGTTTACTTAAATCACATTTAACTATCTTATATTTTAATACTTATCTAGTCCCACAATTAATCCATCATCTTATATAAATTTTTTATAATGTATTAAACACCCTATGAAAATATTGATATTCCCACAAAAACTAAATCCCTCCAGTAATTATCCTTCTCTCTAATGTGTAATATCCTATCAACAACCTATTATCATAAGAACACTATACCCACATCCTAATGTAGATCAATCATCAATATATATTAACCATCATTTTAATTTTTCTTCACTGGATTAACTACTAGAATGATAGTGACCACTAAACCCCACTAATAATAGATAAATTCTTGGTAATTATTGTAGAGGATTAAAATATTAGAAATTAAATTAATTTCCCTTAATGTAATTAAGAATATGATCATAAAATAAATATATAGACTCCCACCAATTAAAAACAATAAGAATCCATGATAAAAAATATCATAATTATTTAAAATTCATTAATAGTTGAAAATAATAAAAAGAACTACACATCTATTAAAAAAACTCAACCACCCAAACATAAGTATACAGTAATGAAAGCACAAATATAGAAATGTTATTTATGGTATCAAATAATAAATCTAATACAAAATTAAGACCTACAAGACAATATAATATTTTTTAGATCCATCACTACATTTATCTTGAATGTAGGTTTAAAAAAGTAATGGTATATATTGTAATGTATTTTTCCAATATAATTCTGTTGCACATGATTGGTTGTGGATAATGAGTTTAAGGGCACCTATCTAGATTTTATATCACTCTAACCACTAGAAATCCACTAATAATAATTTGGGGAGACTATGACAAATAGTTTCATCATAAAAATAAGGAACAATAATAAAAACATTCATATAGATATCACATCAAAGTGAAAAATATGGGATCAGAGTGTAAATAAAATCATATCGAGAACAATTTTATTTTATAAAATGGTGTACACACGAATGTCTCATAATTTTAAATTAGGACAAGATCACTAATCTGATGTTCAAGATATTAAAAAAATATAATAAAAATAATAAAATACTCACTCAACCAATATCACTAGATTCTCTTCAAACCAATCTCCACAACCCTACTGAGCTCCACTATCTTTTCTATCTGTAATAATGACATTAACCTAGACCGGTTTGCGATTTATAACATGTGCATGCATACCAATGTTCACACACAATATGATAAAATTAAAATCAGTAGTAAACCACAAATAGTAACCCTAATAATGACTAATATAAATTTTCATGATTTCTATGATTGTTAATACTCTCTAACATAACCTATATACACTATTCAAATCATTTGGTACTTAATTTGTAACCATAACCATCGATAAATATCATGATTGGGAAAATTTAATAATGGGACAATATTCCCATATTGAAACACCCCACAAATATTAATGATTTATTACTATTAATATAATATTCAACATTAATGATCTGTCACCATAAAGAATCAATATTTTAATGATTTATTACTATTCCCATCCATTTAGGTTATTGTTCCAGGATTATTCTATCATCATTTACAAATGATACATTTCCCAGTGAATGAGGCATCACTAATCCAAGGTTGATGATCTAACACAATACCCTGTTATATTTGGAGAAGATACCATTTTATATAATCATGATTAATTATATACGACTAGTATAACTCACCATAAGTGTACGATACACCACTAAAATAAACTCCTCATGTTGAAAATACACGACCATCATTAATTTATCAGTGGATGATATACCAATATTATTATCCTCTAAGTGGAAAAGGTAACATCACTAACATAGAGAGAGTTATATCTAAGTGAAATATATATTGAAACAACATAATATTTTATAGGTATTTATATTGAAATAAACATGACGTATTGGATATATTGTAATATAGGCAACACTATGTTTCAACAAACCACAATATACTATTATGTGATTGTAATAACATAGATATTAACATGGTTTTATGAATTCGAATAAAATAATTATGCTAATTTTGTATGAACATTTTATATAATTTAAATTAATAGATTATTAAATAATAAATATGTAATTATTTTTAGTAAATTATTTTCATGATTCAAAAATATGTTTTCGTCAAAAATTGCTTTTATTTCATTTTCTTCAAATATTCTTTAATTAACATCATAAATATTTCTAAAAAATAATTTTTAAATTAATACAATATTTTTAATATTTTATATAAAAATTTTTATAATTAGAATTTTTTTAATCTTCTGAAATAATTAATTTTAAGATAATTGTAAAAAATACCCATTTTATAGAAAAATTTGTCCCCCCCCGTTTTTTTAGAATGTTCAATTTTATTTTAATTTACCTAATAAATTCATTTGGTTATATTGATAAAAAATAATATAATAAGAAAAATTTTATTTGATATTTTTTCACTCTTTATAGGTTTACTTTAAAAGTATTTTTCACATATAAAAATTTAATTTCATAATAAACATTCCATATTCATAATATAAATTAAATTTTTTTTAAATGATTCCACAATTATTGTTTTTCATGTTGAATAATAACATGAATATTTTGTTTCCATGGTTGAATTAATTGTTCTATTGCCAGGGATATAGGTGTTAAACAAATATATAAGTGTAATATTGAAACTAAAATATTTACAAATTCTATTGGAAGAAAAAATTTACAAAATCTATCATCTAATTATAGATTATGAATATATTGAAGAATTACAAGTGTGTCCCCTCCCTCAATTATAAAAAGAATACGTATCCCATATGTTCTAAAAATAGAAGGATCCATGTGGAATATAAAAATTACCTACCCAATCAATTCCTCACATTCCTACCCACTTCCTAGATCTACTTTATTTCTTATAAGATGCCCCTTGCATTTATTGATGTATAAGAGAAATAAATTCTCTCAAAGAAGAAGCATAAATCTTAACTGAGATATCTAAATTTTATTTATTATTCCACATTATCTAACTTTTTGTATCCATCATAAAATGATAAATATAGTATCATTATTATACTAAGATTAAAGTATGATTATTTAAAATAAAATCCACCTCTTCTCCATCAAATGAAAAAATGATATATCTATCATGTTTAAGTGTGGATGAACTCCTCCACACAGTGATATGATTCATTTTCTATTACCAATTCGCATCGAAATTCATAATTATACATTTAATAAATATAAATTATATTTATGATGTAATAAATATATTTAAAGATAAACTATTACTTATAAATCTTTCCATCATTTCATTTGATATTTAATGTAGTGTTCATGCATATGATTGGGTCACTGTCTCCATGAACAATGTTATTCATTTTTATCTCTCTAAGATTTATGTATTTTTATGAATATGTATATAATGAATATATTTTATATTTATATCATAATTAAAAATATTGATATTATAGAACAATTTTTAAATTGAATGGACATGAAATGTGAAACAAAGACATTCAAGGAAAAGAAATACGTAACAAAAAGAAACAATGATTTTAATAATGAATTATTTAAAAATAGGAGTTGAAATGTTATAAGTGGACCATATTGTAATTTTATGTACGAATATAGTTATTCAATATAATTTTCATAAAATTTATTTTATTATATAGGCATTTAATGTGCTTATAAAAAAACTAAAACATGACAAAATATATTTTACTTTAGTCTCTCATTTTACTAGGATTGTTTATAATTATATGTTACATTAACACAATATATTATATATATATCTCTATAAAATAATATTTATTTTATTTTCTAGTGAATATTTTTTATATTATAGGGAGTTCCTTTCATTTTTATCTTTTTATTTATGAAAAATATTGGAATAAATGGTTTTAATGAAAATCAACCATTTTTTTCTTGTTGCTCAGTAATGATTTTCTTCTGTGTCTATATTTTCATTAAATTAATTTAATGATTGGTTTTTCCATCCAACAATGAAGGTATAATATCATTTTAACTAGAAGGTTTCATTCTATAAAAAAATATAAAAGTCGTTTTTTTATTAATTTTTGAAGGAGGCACTATTAATTTTTTACCTAAAATATGACAGAAATATTTGTTTACATATAAAAAAATATGAGAATAATTTACCCCCATCATAAACACTCAGTAATTATAATCTTCATTTATGAGTTTCCATATTACCTTTCAAATGATATTTTTACATTAAAATACATAGATTTTTAAAATTTCAATGCTTGTTTTCAAAATAAATGTTTTATTTTCATCAAAAATTATTTAATTGATATTTTAAAATAATTATTCTTCTATAATATATCCTATAATATTAAATATACATTACAAGGGATATGATCTAATGTTTCCATATTAGTTATTTCTCTATATGGTTTATGGTAATGATAACGAAATATGGATGAAACTCAATAGATTTTCATTGGGTTATGATATTATGAAATCATAAATTTATATCTTTATCTAGGTGTATACATATAAATAGAATGTGATTAACTGATTGGTGAGTCTTTTATATACCTACAATGAATTGATAATTTTTTAAAGTTTTATTACCTTAGAGGGTACATATTATTATATCCTAATCACAATAGTTGTCACACAAGTTTTTATCCCAAGCCGAAAAGATGGTACTTGAGAGACTATACCATGCTAGAAGTAGGAACATAGGTTGTTTTCCCAATCCAACAATGAGATAAATTTCATGGTCCATAGCCTTGACATAAAATCTCAGTTATTATGATAATGTAACATTTTATGAAACTCTTTTATAATGTACTGTCTATCAATATTATGATCTCAGGGATAATATTACTTGATTCAATTATGATCCATGTCCTATGAATATAAAATCTTTATCATGTGACTCATGATTAAGATATTTGATTTACTTGGTATGGTTCTAAAATGATATTATCATGTTTTCATACAAATATTCTAATGTTAAAATTAAATGATCATTGAAATCTACATTTTTACACTTTCATGGAATATTAGTTCATACTTTATTATCTTTTCCCTTTCCCTGTATATGCTGAATGGGTTTATGTATGATTTGTTTATGAGGGGTTCTAGTTCTAAATAACATCGTAGTGAGTATTTTTGATGTTTTATATATCGTATTTTTTATGTACCCATGTTTATAAAGGTAGTGAAACTTTACTGTTTTGGAGTGTACCATAATGATATGTAATGAATAATCATCTAATTAGATGTAATTTCTTTAATAAATGATCATTTCACAATAGTTGTTATTATAGAATGATTTAGTTATATTTATAAACTAAGATGATGAATCAAAAGTTATAACCCTTACGATAATAATATTTATAACAAAACAACCTAATATATGGTTAGGAAAGTTACTTTTTTCACAGAACATAAAACCCTTTTAGGATACTAGCTTATTTATGCTACTGTGGGACATATAAACCAAGAGGTAAATACAATTAATGAGTTGTATTAGGTTTTGAATAGGTCATCACTGATGGATGATGATATGTCCAAATATTTTATATAAATATAGAAAATATTCAGGGATATGATTGGGGTAATAAACTTTTTATTTATGAACCATTTTAAAGTATTTGAATAGATAACAAACAATCATTACCTAAGTTAAATATAAGGTTTTATTTATTGAAAATAATGTTTGCTAAATTATACATCCTAGGAATTATTTTTCATGATTGTATGGTTTCTCACAGTGATTATTATTACACACATTATGATTTTTGTTTTTAATCAACGGTTGGAAACTGAGGGAACCATATTAATGATGAATATGATCAATGATGTAATGATTGTAATACCACGAAACCGAATGTTATAGATTATAGAATTGAAGATCTAAAATCTATTATTACACAAAATTATCAAGAATTAAAATATATAATCTTCCAAATAATAAAATTGTGGAACTATATTCAATTGAGAACTTTGTGATGAAACTTCCCCCTTATTTTAGTGGGTCCACTATTTCAATAATTCATGTCAAATTGATTATCACCACATAATATATATTGTAAATTCAATAGTTCTCATATTATTAAAATTTTCTATTGGATCATATCTGTAACACCCTGATATTTTTTGAGAAGTATATTTTTTTATGTATTATGTTATACGCAAAGGAATCCTTCACTGCACACAACACTAGCTTGGCTTGCATTATACAAAATCACGACCTTCCTCGATAGCGTGTGTAGTACGCAATACCGAGTTTCACTAAACAATGATATATTATTATAATATTATAAACTAGCCTTTATGAATAGTACCAACTGAATTTTTAATTTTATAACATTATAATTCATCTAATACATTTTCTAGAATGAGGTATGAAAACAAAATCAGTTTTTTGGATAAAAGAAGTATTTTTCAAAAAATTCAGTTTTACCGCCTTTTGATGGTGAAACCATTTTAAATCTAGATTTTGACATGTTTATAAGTAAAATTTGACAAAATAAAATTCTTCTTTGGAATCAGGATATAAAAATTTACTTTGGATAATTTTTTCATATTATTCTGGTAACTTTCATATTTTGATGAATAGTAAAAACATGCTATACTTTAATTAAAAACAACTTTTTTCATTGCAATAATTTATAGGGTTAAATTATAATATTGAATGGTTTTATAGTATAAATAGAATATATTTTTACCATTTAATATAATTTATGTCATTAGCATTAATTTTACATTGAATTCATAGTTGAAAACATTTCGATCTTTGGCAACGTTTTAACTTTTAAAACCCGTTTTCTTAACAACAGGATTAATTTTAAATTAATTACTAAAACTTCTGTGTTTTGAATTTTGAAAAATGGATTCCATATTTGGAATCAGTAGGTCTAAATAATGTTAATAGGTTACTTTTATTTTTTTTGATATTATGAATAGTAACTATGGATTTTTATTTACTGCGGTTAAAGGTAAATAGGGTGATTCTAGGTTAAAAGAATATTATAATAATTCAAAATTAACTTGACAGTTGTCCTAACCTTATTGGATGAGTATTGGCCGACCATGGGTATCCTTGGGTCTATTTTGGGACCCCATTGAGCCACTTGGTAGTGATAATGAAAATTTGGATTAATTAATTTAATGTAAAGACAAAATTGACATTGAGAGAAAATATTTTAGTAATTAATTTTTATAAGTGGTTATATAAAATTTTTTTTCGACTATAAATATTCATTGGAAATATAAATATATTTCCTACATAATTATATATTTTTTATAATTTTTAGACACCAAATAAATTAAATTATTTATGACACAATAATGATGAAGTATTTACCTCATTAATAAATGATTTAAATAAATATGATTATAATGATTACAATATTTTCAAAAACAAGTCCAATTATAATTGGATGATTTTATTTCAACCATGAGTCATCTTATATTCATCTTTAATGATTTTGGGACCTTTTGAAACCAGAAATAAGTTTATAATAAAATAATATTTCCACACTTTCCAAAGGTGCCCCTCTCCTCCCTTATAAAAGGGCACCTCCTCCCTATCCTCCTCACGCCAATTTGAGCCTTAAAGATCGGCCAAACCTTTCCCATTCCACTTCCCCACTTCCTTATAAACCAACTAGAGGTACTGGTCTTCTCAAAAGACCAACTCTAGTGCCCTAAGAGAATGTTTAAAGGAGGCACTTCGAGAAAGAGGTAATACCTTCTACCATTTTCTTCAAGTTCCATTATTCTTATACTCCATCTTCTATAGTTGTTTCATTATGAGGTAATAACATCAGTATCCCTCATATACTGATATGTTATTATGAATATGAAACAACCCTATTTCACCTCTTATCCATCCTACGGTAAACAAAATCACCGCGCGTGCGTACGTACGGAATACCGTCTCCACACCATGGTGTAATATGTTTTCCACCACCACCTTACATGGATGGGTATGATGGTGTACATAAATAAATACATATTATTATTGTAAAGTGTTATTGATTCTGAAATATTATACATACACATCAATACAATTCCACTATCATGGGAACGATATCATCGCTCGTGCGTACGTACGGCCTACCGTCTCCACGATGTGATGCGACTCGTTCTATATAATCTTCATTGAATAATGATTATATAAATGAATTTAATGAATTAATATTATATATATTACACTAATACCATTCTGTAAATGATGTATCTATATCCTATAAAGATGAATAAAAATTTATTCGACAAAACACGCATAAGAACATAAAGCAATAAACACCTGAATAACAAGTAGCAATGAAATATTACTAATAAAAAGCTAACAATATGACCATATATGATATCATAAAAATGAATATTATTCTGTACTAAGTCAATGACATTATTTAAACCATTATAAAGGAGGTTAAGACACGTACAAAGCATATCAGACCTAAGGTAAGGGAAAATGTCACAATCTCATTTTTATCCGAGATTGTTTACAATTTGGTATTTACTGGGGTGTATTTTATCATCCACATCTATGTTTCCTCAATATTAAATATTATTTCTATCATCCTACAATAGTTTAAATCCAATTTTACCCTTCGGTGCGTTTTTAGAGAAAGATATGAATGGAATCTTATGTCGTTTTTTGTACGAGGTACTTTTTGACTTTTCCAGCCAAAGAATGAGAAGAATGTCTTTTTTTAATCTTATACGACATGAATGAATTTTTAGTAAATTATGTCCATGAAGCTTATTTTACAAGTTTTCAAGTTTATTTTTAATCAACTTTTTTTAGTTTAAAATGGTATGTCATGTTAAGAAAGGAAAAATGTTTTTGAAGTAGAAAGGATATTTTCATCAAAAATGAAGTTCAAGTGTTTTATCAAAATTATTTTCCATATAAGATAATATAGGGTTCTGTTTCTATCCCTATTTTTACATTTATTTTATTATTTTATGATGGAATTATTTTTATGAAGTCCTTTTATCTTATATGGATTATGTTACGATGGCACAATGTTTACGATTCCCATTTTTATTACATGGGTTATGCTATGATGTATGATTTATGATCTTGTGGCACACATAATAATAGTATCATTATGAGATGGGTGGGACCTATATCTCCCTCCAATGAATTGGGTAAAGATTTATATCTCATGAGATAGACATGGATGGAACGACATGTTAATCCGGTTCAATGAAACAGGACTGAAATGAGGAGTGAACTCGGTTCAGAAATGGACTTTGTCCGCTAAGATATTCTTGGCAATGAGTCTTGACTAATATGAAGTGATCTTCTATGATTATGTGTGTATGCCACAAAGTTTCATGTTTTAGGTTATGATTATTTTGGATTAATTTTCATTACTATGATTTATCCCTTGACATGATGTTATGACCTCTTTTACAGGTTAAGATTTTCAAAATGTTATGTTCTTATGAATATGATATGACTGATATTTCTTCTATTTACCCTTACTGGGCATTTGAGCTCACCCTTTTGTATGTTTTCTTTTCCCCAGGTCAGGAAGAAGGATATTAAGTAGGATAATCAAAAAAGGGACTCTATATTGGATGAAATATACTGGAGACAATGTAGTTAATTTTATGAACCAGTTGTTTATGTTTCCCAGTTTCTAAAGACACTATACCTATACAGTCCTTTCATGGTTTTGTTATATGTTGTAATAAGTATGCTTCAACTCTGAAGTAATAACAATGTATATAAAGTATGGGTCGTTATATTTGGTATCAGAGGAAAGTTATATTCAACCTTTGGAAACTAGGATGTGAAAGCCTTAGTAAGAACCCTAAGGATATGTCTAAGAATAGAACACAATATTTGTGTTTTAGAAATGGCCATGAGTAACCTATGATAAGACCTTAAGTGTGAAATTTTATTCTTGATTATGTGGTTTTCCTATTATGATTAGTGTTTCTCACACTATGCTTCTTGGTTTTAGTTAATGGATGGAACCCGAAGGAACTGTGTTAATGCTGAATGTGATAAGCAATGCAATGATTTTCCCCCTGAGCAACCAAATGTTATAAGAGCTGGAATGAAAAATATTTTAGCCATGTTCACACAACTTTCTCAAGCTATGAACCATGCAGGACTTCCAAACGAGCAAAGGAAGGAGCAACATTCTGTTGAATCCTTCATGAGGTAGTGTCCACCTTCATTCAGCGGGTCTTCTGATCCATTAGTATCTGAACAATGTATTAGTACCACTGAAATGATATTTTCAGTTCTAAAATGTTCTAAACATGACAGAGTCATCTTAGCAGTGTATCGTTTGGAAGGTGATGCTGATCAATGGTGGGATCTTATCAAGAATACGAGGCAAAGAGATGAAATTGAGTCCATGGAATGGGACGAGTTCAAGAACTTATTTTTCAATAAGTACTTCCCTCTTATTCTTCGAACAAATATGGAGAAGGAGTTTCTTGAACTGAAGCAAAAGGATGATGAATCGGTTGGTACCTACGAAGCTAATTTTACAAGACTTGCAAGGTACGCTTCTGGAATTATTATTGTAACACCCTAGGTAAATAAAGAATATGACATATTCATATTTATCCATATTTGTGAATATAATATTAATATTACTTTAAAGGGGACTCTATTCACGATGGCATACCCAATACGCAACAATGAGTTTCTTGGGAATCTTACGTTGCACTCTAATAATAAAATAATATTATTTTAAATAGTAGTTAACGCCTAGCCG
Source organism: Viscum album (assembly GCA_963277665.1). Classification (NCBI taxonomy): domain Eukaryota; kingdom Viridiplantae; phylum Streptophyta; class Magnoliopsida; order Santalales; family Viscaceae; genus Viscum; species Viscum album. The sequence continues at coordinate 208,990,690 of OY728155.1, read as the reverse complement.
TTGTAATGGCGAGAATGAACAGAACTAACTACAAAATGATTATATATGTGTGTCAAATATTTTTACTTTTTACAATAAATGTTAGAGGATTAAAAATGCAAATAAATCCAATTTTAAGTGCAAACATTCTAATATTCTTTAAAAGGTCGATTAATCGCCTTTTGATGGCGAACCTCTTTTAAATCCACTTTTTGAAAATTTTATGTGTTATATTTGACAATATAAAATTCTTCTTTAGAATCGGGACATCAAAATTTACTTTGTGTAAATTTTTGGTATCTTTCCGAAAAAGTTCAATTTCTAATGAATTGTGAAAAATGTTGTATTTTAATTCAAAACCAATTTTTAATCTATTTTATTTATATGATTAGATTATATTTTTAATTGGTTTTAAAGTTAAGTTAGAATATATTTTTACCATTTAATCCAATAGTGGTCTTTGGAATTAATTTCACTTTGAAATTGGACTTAAACTAGTGTCAATCTTTTGATACTTATTGTTTCATAAAAACACGCTATTTGCTCTGACAGCGGGAATTAATTATTAAATTAATTAATGAAACTAATATGTTTTGAATTTTTTAAAATAGACATCATTTTTGAATTCGGATTATCAAATATAGCTTAGGGTTAAATTTTGGTAATTTTCTGAAAAACTTCAATTTTTGATGAATTGTGAAACCACTAAGTGGTACTTATAAAAACTGATTTTTCCGTTTAAATGAAAATTTTCCACCTTTGTGTTTTGAATTTCAAAAATCCGAAATACATGGTTTTCATTAAGAAGTAAAATGTGGTTCAATGGGATTAAAATAATTTTTTGGTGAATAGTAACTTATTATGTTTTTAATCACGATTAGAGGTAATTAGTGTAGTTTAAGGTAAGAATAATGTTTTAATAAAATTAAATGACCTATAAACATGTCCTAACCTCATTTGATGTGTCATAGACGACCAAGAAAATCCGTGGGTAAACTTGGGGACCCCATGGAGCCACTTTGGTTGGAAAATGACATAAATACCTATTTATTTAATGTTAAAGTAAAAATGAGACAAACATGAAATGTTTTACTAAAACAATTTTTACATGGGGTTATAAAAATAATAATTTTGACTATAAATATTCATTGGATAGATAAAAAGATTTCCTACATCATAGTATTTTTTTTATTATTTTTAGACATTAAATAAATTAAATTATCTATGACATCATGATGGTGCAGCGATGACCTCATTATTTAACGATTTAAATAAAATGGAAATATAATGTAAAATATAAGACCTACACAAGTCCAAACCCTATTTGATGGGTGGATTTAGAACCCTTATCACCTTATACTAGAAAACCATCAATTTGGGACCATTAAAATCCAAAACTCATTCTAAAATAAAGTAACATTTCTTTACTTTCCAAAAGTGCCCCTCCTCTCTTCTTATAAAAGGACCCCACCTCTACCTCCTTACCCACACTTCCAAATCCTTTGGCTCGGCCACCCCCTGCCCATTTTGTCTCTCCACATCCCTATCTAACTCCTTGAAGCCTCACTTTTGGCAGAAGTATTCCCAAGGAATCCTTTGAGATCAAACCAAAGGGAGTTACCCGATTTTAAGATAATGTCTTCACTTGAGTCCTTTTGTTTTATTTTGCTTCTCCAACCCTCTAAACTCTTTTTATTAATTTCTTTTGTAAAAAATCCAGTATATTCAATATACTAGGATGTTGTTATAATAAGGATTCGATCTAAACTTACAAACACCTTAGTCTAATGGTTAAAGAACATACTGTTTCTGTGGTTGGAGATTTTCCGCCTCACGAAACGATGATTGTTCAATATACTTTTAACACATTTAAAGGTGGCCATTATGATGTCACTGTATTTTATATATGATATATATGGTATTTATGTTTACTATATGCTTCTTTATTTTATATTTAAACCATACCTTTATTCTTTTCATGTTGTGTAAATGCGATAATTTCATATGAGGAAGTGTGGACTACCGCCCCTCAAGTGATGTGACTCGTACATGCAATACATGGAACGTATAAAGAATTAAATTAATGAACATATGTGAACTATATAAAATATATATTATAATGTAATTATAATATATATATATCATTTATTTTTAATTTTGTTAATATGAAAAATAAAAAATGAAAGTAGCGTTCATGCGTACATACGACCTACCGTCTCCATGAACGGTGCTTTTAGTTTTTTATCTCCAAATGATATGGAATAGTATAAAATGAATATGTACTGGATATATATGATATTTTAATCATTAATACTATTCTGGAAATTATTTACTTATAACTACATGGACAATCATTTTTCAAACAAGTTCATTTTTGAATCATGTACCAAACATAAGCAAAAACGTCTGATATGAACTAAAATTATTAAAGAATTATTATAACATTATAATATGTGAAATTAACTGAATAATAATCTTTAAATGAGGTCCTTAGGCAATTATAAATTGACCAATGTTTATTATTTAGGAATATAAAGAAACAGACAAGACAAGTTGGACTTGAGGTAAGGGATCCGACTCCTCTGTTTCTTTTAAAGTACACTCTTTTATGTCATTCCTTTTAAAGCTCATCTTTCTTGTTTTTGGGATATTATTTTATATTACTTTTACTGTAATTTTTATGTTCATATGATGAGAGACCATATTCTCTCTCATCAATCCATTTCGGATGTTTTGAGTGGCGCCGTTAGGCTGCCAAATTTTCGTAAGAGATCCAACCTCTCTCTTTCTTTTTAAGTACTCTCCTTTATGTCACTTCTTTTAAGCTCCTCTTTGTTATGTTGGGGGATGTTCTTTTATATTCCTATTTCTGTAAACTTTATGTTGATATGATGAGAGACCCTATTTCCTCTCATCAATCCATTTTGGAAGTTTTATGTGGCGCCGTTTGGCTGCCGAGTTTTCGTAAGATATTTTTCATCTCACTTTTATTCCCGTGAGATTTATGCTACATTTGCCACAATTTCCTTTGAGTGGTGTATGTACTGCCCATTATTTTACTCATTGTGTAATATACTTTCATTTATGAGTATTTACATCAATTTTGTATTGTCCTTCTTTCCCGGGGTGTATGTTTCGAAAGTTTCCCATGTCGGTAAGGGAACCTTTCACCCTCCTCTTTTTAAAAGACTTATTTTGTTATGTATTTTAATTCACATACTATTATGTTGGGATATGTTATTATGTATCCTTATTGATCTAAATTTTATGACCAAGTGATGAGATACCATTTTTATCTCTCATCAACTCTTTTTCTGAATTTTGAAGTGACGCCGTTAGGCTGTCGAATGTTTGCAAGGGAACTTCTTAACCTAATTTTGATTCTTTGGGATAAACTTGTACTCCTTGAATATGTCATACTTTGAATATGTTTGAATGACCTTTGATTGTTTTACACTTAATATCCACTTGTATTGGGTGTATTTATATTTGTCACACATAATTATGAGATTGATTTATCCTTAATTTAAGGATACCTTCCTTACAGGGGATTTCATCCCATTTTACATTTCTATTGATACTTCATTGTTGTTATGCAACAATTCACTCTTATATGGTGTATATACTATCCTTTGGAATATTATATCATGAATTCCATTATTCTCATGATATTATAATGTTCTGATTAAATGTTATTCCTCAATTATTGTATTCAAGTGTCTCTCATTTTGTTAAAAACCCTTTAACTAAAATATGGTTTTAAATGTTTTAATGATTTATTTTTATAAATATTTCTCGTTAATATCCATGTTTTCAAAATCGTTTTAAGGATTTACTTATATGGATATTAATGTTTTAAAATGTTAAAACCTTCAAAGTGGTATGGGAAACTTTGATTCAAAGATCTCTTTATTAAATGTTTTAAATGGTTTCGAAAGTGGTTTTTAGAATGGATTTATTATTTCAATATCTTAAAATGTTATATTGTTATTGAAATATGGGAATGCTATATTTCCTTTATGCTTAAGTTATGTGATAAGATTATGTTATGGTTCTTGGGAATTGTTATGAAGACGGGTGGTTCTGTGATAAACTAAGGGCGGGTGAGCCCGATATAGCACTCAAATGCATTGGGTAACGCGAAGGTGTGAAACGTTAAGGTTTCTCCGAAGAGATTTAGGGAATATACTATGGTGGGTATTCCAAACGTAACCAAGAGGGTTACTCCCTACGTAAGAATGTTATGAATGCCTCAAGTTAACTTTTATATCTTATGATTTCTATGATTTATTCATGATTTGATGAGGTATGTTAAAGTGCATATGTTTTATGGGTAAAGTATGATTTCATTCTTATGTCTATATGAACTCATGTTTCCTTTCAATTTTTTTTATAACCCTTACTGAGCTTTTTATGCTCATCCCAAGTTTTTTGAAATGTTTTTCACAGGTCAAGGGAATGGTACATGATACGATTATAGTGTCAAGGAAGTGTCAAGAAATACTACAAGTTTTATTTTAAATATGTTTCCCTTGATGGAAAAAAATGAATACTATATTTTATGTAACCACTTTGTTTAAATGTGGAATGTAATGCAAGTTTTATGATCTAATTCTCTAAAACTATAAACCTGAAAAGATCCTCAATGTGTAATCTTGTAATAACTCAAGATTAAGTAAGGTTTAAGGCTGGGGCCTTATAGTTGGTATCAGAGGTCGGTTTAGATAACTTTAGAGGTTAGGGTATTCTTTAAGCATAAGTGACATTACCATAATGATTAGGATTTCAGAAAGAGTCCTAGTTTTAGATAAAGTGAATAAGTAAGTATATCTTAGTTGGTATCTTTCTCATTTTTACATGATGGTTTTGTTGATATAATCACACTGACATTTATATTTTTAGTGAATGGATGGATCTAGCAGGCACCAAAGTGACAATAGGTTTGAAGGAAACTGTGGTGGTTCTCTGATTAAGATACTGGATGAAATGGGGTATTCAATGAGGAAACTCGTGGTTGTTCTAAACCAACTATCAAGGAGTCATGATCAACCACTTGAACCTTGGTATGATCTGTAATTCATCATGTACAAGATGACCAATCGATGTGGAAGTTCAGGTAATAATTATGATGGTAACCATTAGAGTTTATATGAACCTTAATTTTGAGGTAATTATGGGTTATTATATGTTATGAAGGAGAATGAAAGGCATGCAATAAACTTGAGGTTAAAATATTTTATGATCATTTTTTTTCTCCTTTTGGGGAATGTTTTAATAATTATATCGTTTTGGAAAAAGGAAAACATGCAGACCATGTGACAACCCGTCGCGCCAGACAAAACTGCAGGAATCGAACCCACAACCAAAGTGCGACAGGTATTTATCGCCTACCACTGGACTACGTGAAGTCCCTGGTTAGTTTGACTAATTCTTTTTAGTTAGATGATTTTATGAATTAAGAGTAATATGATTTTGGGTTATTTATGGAAATTTATTAACCTATCATGGAGGATATGTGATTAGGTTAATTACTTTTCAATACGAGTCTTTAGGAGAAACTGATGTTGTTTGGAGATAAATGTTACGATTTAACTTGGAAGTCTATGTGACTAAATCCTTCAAATATTTGGGTTTCAATATTAGTTTGGTTTACTTTGAAGTATTTTATGGACAATTTTTATATCGAATGGTCCTTGTTGAACTTTGGGTTTTGTTGGAAAAATTTTGGAGATTAAGAATAGATTTTCTTTTTATAAAGGGTTATCCTTTTCTGTATTATCTGATCTTGTACTAACCTTTTTGGTTTTTGTTTTGGTTAAGGTCTAAAGATATGGGAAGTATATAGTTCTCTTTTGTGGATTAGGTGATCCTATAGAAGTTTATTATAGTACTCTTAATGTGAACAAGTCTTCCTAAATACTCGTCTTTTGGGGAAAGTATGAGTTTGTGTAAGAAATCTAGTAAAAGTTGAAAGTCAACATGACAAGTAAGTATGTTTCCTTAAGATCAAAAATAAATTCCTCAATGAAGAGTATCATAAAACAAAAATGTTGTCTGTTAAATTTTCCTACTGGGGAATCAAATACCGTTTAACCCATCACAAGTTTGTGATTTTCTTATGGTTAACTTTCTCCAAGACATGTTTACTATCACTCTCCATCAGAACATGACCCTTTGTTTTTTCCTACATGTCCATATTTTCATACTTGGAATCCTAGTATTGGTTAACTCAGGTGACCTTTGTACATATCTTTCTTTATTTTAAAGTGATTGTTTTACTGACTCTTGTTCCGATGTGGGGTTTTTAATGAATTATCAAGCCCAATTTTAAAAATTGCGAGGATGCAATTCCCAAAAGGGGGGAAGGATGTAACACCCCAGGTAAATAAAGAATATGACATTTTCATATTTATCCATATTTGTGAATAGAATATTAATATTACTTTAAAGGGGACGCAATTCACGATGGCGTACCCAATACACAACAATGAGTTTCTTAGGAATCTTATGTGGCACTCTAATAATAAAATAATATTATTTTAAATAGTAGTTAACGCCTAGCCGTTGTAATGGCGGGAATGAACAGAACTAACTACAAAATGATTATATATGTGTGTAAAATATTTTTACTTTTTACAATAAATGTTAGAGGATTAAAAATGCAAATAAATCCAATTTTAAGCATAAACATTCTAATATTCTTTAAAAGGCCGATTAATCGCCTTTTGATGGAGAACCTCTTTTAAATACACTTTTTAAAAATTTTATGTGTTATATTTGACAATATAAAATTCTTCTTTAGAATAGGGACATCAAAATTTACTTTGTGTAAATTTTTGGTATCTTTCCGAAAAAGTTGTATTTTTAATGAATTGTGAAAAATGTTGTATTTTAATTCAAAACATCTTTTTAATATATTTTATTTATATGATTAGATTATCTTTTTAATAGGTTTTAAAGTGAATTTAGAATATATTTTTACCATTTAATCCAATATTGGTATTTGGAGTTAATTTCACTTTGAAATTGGACTTAAACTAGTGTCAATCTTTTGACACTTATTTTTTCATAAAAACACGCTATTTTCTCTGACAGCGGGAATTAATTATTAAATTAATTAATGCCACTAATATGTTTTGAATTTTTTAAAATAGACATCATTTTTTAATTCGGAATATCAAATATAGCTTAGGGTGAAATTTTGGTAATTTTCTGAAAAACATCAATTTTTGATGAATTGTGAAACCACTAAGTTGTACTTATAAAAACTGATTTTTCCATTTAAATGAAAATTTCCCACCTTTGTGTTTTGAATTTCAAAAATACGACATACATGGCTGTCATTAAGAAGTAAAATGTGGTTCAATGGGATTAAAATAATTTTTTGGTGAATAGTAACTTATTATGTTTTTAATCGCGATTAGAGGTAATTAGTGTAGTTTAAGGTAAGAATAATGTTTTAATAAAATTAAATGACCTAGAAACATGTCCTAACCTCATTGTATGTGTCATGACAGACCAAGACAATCCATGGGTTAACTTGGGGACCCCATGGAGCCACTTTGGTTGGAAAATGACATAAATACCTTTTTATTTAATGTTAAAGTAAAATTGAGACAAAATGAAATGTTTTACTAAAACAATTTTTACATGGGGTTATACAAGTAAGAATTTTGACTATAAATATTCATTGGAAAGATAAAATGATTTCCTACATCATAGTAGTTTTTTATAATTTTTAGACATAAAATAAAGTAAATTATTTATGACATCATGATGGTGCAACGATGACCTCATTATTTAACGATTTAAATAAAATGGAACGATAATGTAATATATAAGACCTACACATATCCAAACCCTATTGTATGGGTGTAGTTTTAACCCTTATCACCTTATCCTCGAAAAACATCAATGTGGGACCATTAAAATTCGAAACGCATTCTAAAATAAAGTATCATTTCTCTACTTTCCAAAAGTGCCCCTCCTCTCCTCTTATAAAAGGCCCCCACCTCTACCTCCTTACCCACACTTCCAAAGCCTTTGGCTCAGCCAAAACCTGACATATTTGTCTCTCCAGATCCCTATATAACTCCTTGAAGCCTCACTTTTGGAAGAAGTATTCCCAAGGAATCCTTTGATCTCAAACCAAAGGGAGTTACCCGATTTTAAGGTAATGTCTTCACTTGAGTCTTTTTGTTTTATTTTGCTTCTCCAACCCTCTAAACTCTTTTTATTCATTTCTTTTGTAACAAATCCAGTATATTCAATATATTCGGATGTTGTTATAAGAATTATTCGAGCTACACTTACAAACACCTTAGTCTAATGGCTAAAGAACATACTGTTTCTGTGGTTGGCGATTTTCTGCCTCACGAAACGATGATTGTTCAATATTCTTTTAACACCTTGAAAGGTGGCCATTATGATGTCACTGTATTTTATATATGATATATATGGTATTTATGTTTACTATATGCTTCTGTATTTTATATTTAAACCACAACTTTATTCTTTTCATGTTGTGTAAATGCGATAATTTCATATGAGGAAGTGTGGACTACCGCCCCCTCAAGTGATGTGACTTGTACATTCAATACATGGAACGTATAAAGTATTAAATTAATGAACATATGTGACCTATATAACATATATATTAGAAAGTAATTATAATATATATATATAATTTATTTTTAATTCCGTTAATCTGACACAGAAAAAATGAAAGTAGCATTCATGCGTACGTACGACCTACCGTCTCCATGAACGGTGCTTTTCGTTTTTTATCTCCAAATGATATGGAATATTATAAAATGAATATGTACTGGATATATAGGATATTTTAATCATTAATACTATTCTGAAAATTATTTACTTATAACTACATGGACAATCATTTTTCAAAAAAGTTCATTTTTGACTCATGTACCAAACATCGGCAAAAACGTCTCATATGAACTAAAATTATTAAACAATTATTATAACATTATAATATGTGATATTAACTGAATAATAATCTTTAAAGTAGGTCCTTAGGCAATTATAAATTGAACAAAGTTTATTATTCAGGAATATAAAGAAACGAACAAGACAAGTTGGACTTGAGGTAAGGGATCCGACTCCTCTGTTTCTTTTAAAGTACACTCTTTTATGTCATTCCTTTTAAAGCTCATCTTTCTTGTTATTGGGATATTCTTTTATAGTACTCTTACTGTAATTTTTATGTTCATATGATGATAGACCATATTGTCTCTCATCAATCCATTTTGGAAGTTTTGAGTGGCGCCGTTAGGCTGCCAAATTTTCGTAAGAGATCCAACCTCTCTCTTTCTTTTTAAGTACTCTCCTTTATGTCACTTATTTTAAGTGCCTATTTGTTATGTTAGGGGATGTTATTTTATATTCCTATTTCTGTATACTTTATGTTGATATTATGTGAGACCCTATTTCCTCTCATCAATCAATTTTGGATGTTTTATGTGGCGCCGTTAGGCTGCCGAGTTTTCGTAAGAGATTTTTCATCTCACTTTTATTCCCGTGAGATTTATGCTAAATTTGCCACAATTTTATTTGAGTGGTGTATGTACTGACCATTATTTCAATCATTGTGTAATATACTTTTATTTGTGATTATTTACATCAATTTTGTATTGTCCTTCTTTCATGGGGTGTATGTTTCGAAAGTTACCCATGTCGGTAAGGGAACCTTTCACTCTCCTCTTTTTAAAAGACTTATTTTGTTATGTCTTTTAATTCACATACTATTATGTTGGGATATGTTATTATATATCCTTATTGATGTAAATTTTATGACCAAGTGATGATATACCCTTTTTCTCTCTCATCAACTCTTTTTCTTAATTTTGAAGTGACGTCGTTAGGCTGTTGAATTTTTGCAAGGGAACTTCTTAACCCAATTTTGATTCTTTGGGATAAAATTGTACTCCTTGAATATGTCATCCTTTGAATATGTGTGAATGACCTTTGATTGTTTTACACTTAATATCCGCTTATATTGGGTGTATTTATATTTGTCACACATAATTATGAGATTCATTTATCCTTAATTTAAGGATACCTTCCTTACAGGGGATTTCATCCCATTTTACATTTCTATTGATACTTCATTGTTGTTATGCACCAATTCACTCTTATATGGTGTATATAATTTCCTTTGGAATATTATATCATGAATTCCATTATTCTCATGATATTATAATGTTCTGATTAAATGTTATTCCTCAATTATTGTATTTAAGTGCCTCTCATTTTGTTAAAAACCCTTTAACTAAAATATGGTTTTAAATGTTTTAATGATTTATTCTTATAAATATTTCTCGTTAATATCCATGTTTTCAAAATCGTTTTAAGGATTTACTTATATGGATATTAATGTTTTAAAATGTTAAAACCTTCAAAGTGGTATGGGAAACTTTGATTCAAAGATCTCTTTATTAAATGTTTTAAATGGCTTCGAAAATGGTTTTTAGAATGGATTTATTATTTCAATATCTTAAAATGTTATATTGTTATTGCAATATGGGAGTGTTATATTTCCTTTATTCTTAAGTTATGTGATAAGATTATGTTATGGTTCTTGGGCATTATTATGAAGACGGGTGGTTCCGTGATAAACTAAGGGCGGGTGACCCCAATATAGCTCTCCAATGCATTGGGTAACGCGAAGGAGTGAAACGTTAAAGTTTCTCTGAAGAGATTTAGGGAATATACTATGGTGGGTATTCCAAATGTAACCCAGAGGGTTACTCCCTACGTAAGAATGTTATGAATTCCTCAAGTTACCTTTTATGTCTTATGATTTCTATGATTTATTCATGATTTGATGAGGTATGTTAAAGTGCCTATGTTTTATGGGTAAAGTATGATTTCATTATTATGTATATATGAACTCATATTTCTTTTCCATTTTTTTTATAACCCTTACTGAGATTTTTATGATCATCCCATGTTTTTTGAAATGTTTTTCACAGGTCAAGGGAAAGGTACATGATATGATGATAGTGTCAAGGAAGTGTCAAGAAAGACTACATGTTTTATTTTAAATATGTTTCCGTTGATGAAAAAAATGAATTCTATATTTTATGTAACCACTTTGTTTAAATGTGGAATGTAATGCAAGTTTTATGATCTAATTCTTAAAACTCTAAACCTGAAAAGATACTCAATGTGTAATCTTGTAATAACTCAAGATTAAGTACGGTTTAAGGTTGGGGCCTTATAATTATCCAACCTGAGAGTAAAATCGATCGATTCTTTAGTGGATTAAAACCATGTCTTAAAATGGCGTTAGCCATAAGGGAATTCAATAGCTATGAGGAAATTGTTTGATTTTCCCTCACGGTTGATATGGAGATTGGAGTAACCCATCAGTCATATGGGTTTGATAAGAAAAGGAAGATGGAATTCAAAGGAAAATCTAAAGACCACAATTAAAAGAAGATGAGTTTTCCTTTATGCTCAAATTGTGGAAAGAAACATGGAGGGAATTGTCTTAAGGGTACAGGAAAATGTAATATGTGTGGAAAAGAAGGTTATCAGGAAATTGAATGTCTAAATAATGGGAAGAAGAAGTCTAATGATGCGAACAAAGGAAGGGATACACAAAATGCACCTCTTACACTTTAATGTTTCAAGTGCAAGGAGATGGGGCATTATTCCAATCAATGACCAAATCCAGGGTTTGATGATGATGATCGACATCAACAAACTATTAAGGCCAAAGATAAAGGAAAGTCACATGAAATTACTATCGGCGATGTGGAGTACGACAACGAAGTGGTGAGAGGTACACATACCATCCATTCTAAAGTATAAAATGTTTTATTTGATTCTGGATCCACCCACTCTTTTATTTATGAAGAATTTTCTAAGGGTATCGCCACATTACCTCAACAATTAGATGTTGAGTTAGCTATGACAACTCCTAATGGCACAACAGTCGCATCAAAAGTTTATAATTCTTCTCTGACTGATGTTTGTTGGAAAGTGCTTCCTGCAAATCTTGTGATCCTTCCTATAGTGGAATTTGATGTGATTCTTGGCATGGATTGGATTTCTTAATACGTAGATCATATCAATTTCCAATGAAGGTAAATCACATTTAATATTCCAGATCAATCTAGGATTGTCTATTGATGCAAGGATGAATATAACCTTCTAGAGGAAATTTCTTCCATTTTATGGGTCTTGATTCCACTAAATGAAGGTTATTTATATCCAATGGTTGGTGAGTAACTCACGATTAAGAATACACCCATTGTACGGGAGTTTGATGATGTCTTTCTAGAGGAATTTCCAGGTCTTCCACCAAATCGTGAAGTTGAGTTTTCAATAGAACTCATACCAGGTGCAATACCTATTTCAATGTCACCCTATAGAATGGCCCCAATTGAGTTGCATGAACTGAAGAAGAAACTCCAAGAGAATCTTGATAAAGGATTCATACGCCCTAGTGCATCACCTTGGGGAGCACCTGCACTATTTGTTAAGAAGAAAGATGGATCAATGAGACTCTACATTGATTATCGAGAACTTAACAAGATCACTATCAAGAACAAATATCCTCTCCCATGCATTGATGACCTATTTGACCAACTACGCATAGCTCAATACTTTTCTAAGATTTATCTTCATTCAGGGTATCATCAATTAAGGTTCAAAAAAGAGGATATTCCAAAGACAACTTTCCGTACATGGTATGGACACTATGAATTTATAGGGATTCCATTTGGTCTTACTAATGCCCATGCTCTCTTCATGGATCTAATGAATAGAGTTTTTAGAGACTATCTTGATCAGTTTGTGGTGGTCTTTATAGAAGATATTTTTGTCTATTCAAAGAGAAAGGAAGAACATGAAGATCACTTGAGAATTGTATTGAAGACCCTGAGAAAGGATAAGCTTTATGCCAAATTTAACAAGTGTGAATTTTGGCTTCAAAAAGTTTCATTTTTGGGTCACATAATCTCAAAAGAGGGGATATCTATGGATCTAGCAAAAACAGAGGTTATAGAAAGATGGTTGAGACCAACAAAAATAACTGAGATCTGAAGATTTCTTGGTTTGGCTGGATATTATCAACGTTTTGTGAAAGGTTTTTCACGATTATCTAATCCACTCACCAGGTTGACTTGAGAAGGAGTTATGTTCATGTGGATGGAAGAGTGTGAAGAGAATTTCAAGGAGTTGAAAAGATGGTTATCCAGTGCACCTGTGCTCACACTGCCTTGTAGTGGAGAAAGGATTGTGATCTACAGTGATTCATCCAAGAAGGGATTGGGGTGTGTTCTTATGAAAAATGATATGGTGATAGCTTATGCCTTATGACAGATGAAAATCCATGAGAAAAATTACCCAAATCATGATTTGGAGTAAGCTGCGGTAATCTTTGCATTAAAGATTTGGAGGCATTATCTTTATGGTGAAAGGTGTGATATTTATATTGATCATATAAGTTTAAAGTATATTTTCACACAAAAGGAGCTGAATATGCGCCAAAGCATATGGTTGGAGTTGATTAAGGATTATGACTGCTCAATTCACTACCACCCTGGGAAAGCAAACAAAGTGGCAGATGCATTAAGTCGATAAGACCATTCTAGCTTATCCATGAAGAGGATCACAAAAGATCCAATATTTATGGATTTATAAAGGATAGATATTGTAATTATAATGGAAGGGGAGAAATCTTATCTTTCTCAAATTAATGTTCAACCATCTATACATGTGAAGATTAAAGAGGCACAAAAAGAAGATGTTGAGTTACAAAAGAAGGTGACAAATGTTCCTGAATTCAACCTTGATTGTGATGGGATAATAAGGTTTAGGAATCGGGTTTCTGTTCCTCCCATACAAGAATTAAAGAAGGAGCTATTGGATGAGGCTCATAGTTCTTCATTTTCTATTCATCCCTGAAGTACAACGATGTACAGGGACCTGAAAGAGTAATTCTGGTGGGATAGATTGAAAAGAGATGTTTCTGAATATGTCTCTCGATGCTTGGTTTGTGAGCAAGTTAAATCTAAGAGACAAAATTCTAAGGAAATGTTACAACCATTACCCATACCAGAATGGAAATGAGAAAACATCACTATGGACTTTGTCACCATACATCCTAAAACATCCAAAAGAAATAATGCTATCTGGGTTATAGTTGATTGTCTTACGAAGTCGGCACACTTCATTGCTATTAGGGAAGATTTCTCTCTGGATCAGCTTGCCAGGATATATGTAAAGAAAGGGGTAAGATTTCATGGAGTACCACTTTCCATTATATCTGATCGGGATCCAAGGTTGACTTCAATTTTTTGGCGAATTCTTCAGCCTACTCTGAATACATAGTTGAGTTTCATCACTGCCTATCATCCTCAGACAGACGATCAGTCTGAAAGGACAATTCAGACTCTATATGATATGTTGAGAGCTTTCTCTATGGATTTCAAAGGTGGTTGGGATCAACACCTACCTTTCGTGGAATTTTCTTATAATAATAGCTTTCACTCCAGTATTCAGATGGATCCTTATGAAGCTCTCTATGGAATGAAATGCCGAACTACAACTTGCTGGGATGAAGTTGGGGAAAGAAAGCTATTAGGACCTGATCTTGTTGATGAGTTGGCAGAAAAGGTCAGACCTATTCAATGAAACATTAGAGCAGCTCAGATTCGACAAAAAAGTTATGCCGACAACAGAAGAAAAGACCTAGAGTTTGAAGTGGGTGATAAAGTGTTCTTACGAATATCTCCTCGGAAGAGAGTAATGAGATTTGGGAAGAAGGGAAAGTTGAGCCCTAGATATATCGGTCCTTTTGAAATTCTGAATTGTGTTGGGAAGGTAGTCTACCAATTGGCGCTTCCACCGAATCTCTCTCAAGTTCATGATGTGTTCCATATATCTCTCCTGAGGAAGTACATACCTGATCCATCACATGTACTATGCTCAGAAGTTGTACCGCTAGAGCAAGATCTTTCTTATGAAGAACAACTGATAAAGATTATGGATCATAGCAAAAAAGTTCTGCGAAACAAGACCACTCACTTGGTTGATGTTTTATGGAGGAACCACCAATTAGAAGAAGCTACATGGGAACTTGAGGATATGATGAGGGAGAGGTATCCTCATCTGTTTGTTACAAAGTGATGAATTTCGAGGGAGAAATTCATTTTAAGGGGGGTAGAATGTAACACCCTGATATTTTATGAAAAGTATATATATTTTTTATGTATTATTTTATAGGCAAAAGAATCTTTCACTACACACAACACTAGCTTGGCTTGCGTTACACGCAATCACGACCTTCCTCGATAGCATGTGTAGTACACAATATCGAGTTTCACTAGACAAAGATATATTATTATAATATTATAAACTAGACATTATGAATAGTATTAAATGAATTTTGAATTTTATAATATAAAAATTCATCTTATTCATTTTCTAGAATTAGGTATGAAAACAAAATCAGTTTTTTGGATAAAAGAAGTATTTTTCAAAAAATGCAGTGTTACCGCCTTTTGAAGGCGCACCCATTTTAAATATAATTTTTGACATTTTTATAAGTTCAATTTGAAAAAATAAAATTATTCTTTGGAATCAGGATATAAAAATTTACTTTGGATAATTTTTTCATATTATTCTCGTAACTTTCATATTTTGATGAATAGTAAAAACACGATATATTTTAATTAAAAACAACTTTTTTCATCGCAATAATTTATATGGTAAAATTATAATAATGAATGGTTTTAAAGTATAAATAGAATATATTTTTACCATTTATTATAATGTATTTCATTAGCATTAATTTTACATTGAATTCATAGGTAAAAACATTTCAATCTTTGGCAATGTTTTAACTTTAAAAACCCATTTTCTTTACAACGGGAGTAATTTTAAATTAATTACTGCAACTTCAGTGTTTTGAATTTTGAAAAATGGGTTCCATATTTGGAATCAGTAGGTCCAAATTATTTTTATAGGTTACTTTTATTTTTTTGATATTATGAATAGTAACTATGATAATTTTTATTTACTACGGTTAAAGGTAAATACGGCAATTCAAGGTTAACAGAATATTATAATATTTCAAAATTACCTTGAAACTTGTCCTAACCTTATTGGAGGAGTAGTGGAAGACCATGGGAATCCTTGGGTCTATTTTGGGACCCCATTGAGCCACTTGGTAGTGATAATGAGAATTTGGATTAATTAATTTAATGTATAGACAAAATTGACATTAACAAAAAATCTTTTAGTAATTAATTTTTATAAGAGGTTATATAAATTACATTTTAGACTATAAATATTCATTGGAAATATAAAATTCTTTACTAAAAAATTATATATTTTTTATAATTTTTAGACACAAAATATATTAAATTATTTATGACACAATAATGATGAAGTATTTACCACATTAATAAATGATTTAAATAAATAAGATTATAATGATTAAAATATTTTCCAAAACATGTACAATTCTGATTGGATGATTTTATTTCGAACATGAGTCATCTTATCTTCATCTGTAATGATTTTTAGGCCTTTTAAAACTGAAGATAAGTTTATAATAAAATAATATTTCCACACTTTCCAAAGGTGCCCCTCTCCTCCCTTATAAAAGGGCACCTCCTCCCTCTCCTCCTCACACCAATTTGAGCCTTCACGCTCGGACAAACCCTGCCCATTTCACTTACCCACTTCCTTAAATACCTACTGGAGGTACTGGTCTTCTCAAAAGACCAACTCTAGTGCCCTAAGAGAAAGTTTAAAGGAGACACTTCGAGAAAGAGGTTATACCTTATACTGTTTTCTTCAAGTTCCATTCTTCTTCTACCACCTCTTCATTATTTGTTTCATTATGAGGTAATAAAATAAGTATCCCTCATATACAGATATGTTATTATAAATATAAAACAACCCTATTTCACCTCTTATCCATCCTACGGTAAACAAAATCACCGCGCTTGCGTACGTACAAAATACCGTCTCCACACCGTGGTGTACTATGTTTTCCACCACCACCTTACATGGATGGGTATGATGGTGTAAATAAATAACTATATATGATTATTGTAAAGTGGTATTTATTCTGAAATATTATACATACACTTCAATACAATTCCACGATCATGGGAACAATATCATCACTCGTGCGTACGTACGGCCTACCGTCTCCACAATGTGATGCGACTCGTTCTATATGATCTTCATTGAATAATGATTATATAAATTAATTTAATGAATTAATATGATATATATAACACTAATAAAATTCTTTAAATGATGTATCTATATCCTATAAATAGGAATAAGAATTTATTCGACAAAACACGCGTAAGAACATAATGCAATAAACACCCGAATAACAAGTAGCAATGAAATATTATTAATAAGAAGCTAAGAATATGACCATATATGATATCATAACAATTAATATGATTCTGTAATAAGTCAATGAAATTATTTAAATCCTTATACAGGAGGTTCAGACACGTACAAAGCATATCAGACCTATGGTAAGGAAAAATCTCTCAATCTCATTTTTATCCGAGATTATTTATACTTTGGTATTTACTGGGGTGTATTTTATCATCCACATACATGTTTCTTCAATATGTAATATTATTTCTGTCCTCCTACAATTGTTTAAATACAGTTTTACCCTTCGGTGAGTTTTTATTAAAAGATATTAAAGGATTCTTTTGTCGTTTTTCGTACGAGGTACTTTTTGACTTTTCCGGCCAAAGTTCAAGAAGAATGTCTTTTTTTTAAACTTATACGGCATGAATGGAGTTTTAGAACATTATTTCCATGAAGATTCATTTACAAGTTTTCAAGTTTATTTTTAGTCAACTTCTTTTAGTTGAAAATTGTATGAAATGTTAAGAAAGGAAAAATGTTTTTGATGTAGAAAGGATATTTTCCTCAAGAATGAAGTTCAAGTGTTTTATCAAAATTATTTTTCCATCTAAGATAATATAGGTTTATGTTTCTATCCCTATTTTTACATTTTTTTGATTATTTTATGATGGAATTATTTTTATGAAGTCCTTTTATCTTATATGGATTATGTTATGATGGAACGATGTTTAAGATTCCCATTTTTATTACATGGGTTATGCTATGATGTATGATTTATGATCTTGTGGAACACATAAGAATGATATCATTATGAGATGGGTGGGACCTATATATCTCTCCAATTCATTGGGTAAAGATTTATATCTCATGAGATAGACATGGCTGGAACGACAGGTTAATCCGGTTCAGTGAAACAGGACTGAAACGAAGAGTGAACTCGGTTCAGAAATGGACTTTGTCCGTTAAGATAGTCTTGGCAATGAGTTTTGACTAATATGAGATGATATTATATGATTATCTGTGTATGCCACAAAGTTTCATGTTTTAAGTTATGATTATTTGGGATTACTTTTCATTACTCTGATTTATCCCATGACATGATATTATGACCTCTTTTACAGGTTAAGATTCTCAAAATGTTATGTTCTTCTGAATATGATATGACATATATTTCTTTTGTTTACCCTTAGTGAGAATTTGAGCTCACCCTTTTGTATGTTTTCTTTTCCCCAGGTCAGGAAGAATAATATTAAGTAGGATATTCCAAAAAGGGACT
Organism: Viscum album; assembly: GCA_963277665.1. NCBI lineage: Eukaryota > Viridiplantae > Streptophyta > Magnoliopsida > Santalales > Viscaceae > Viscum > Viscum album. The sequence continues at coordinate 208,972,053 of OY728155.1, read as the reverse complement.
CTAGATATGATGAAATAAATGGGAGACAATGTAGTTAATTTTATGAACCAGTTTTTTATGTTTCCCAGTTTCTAAAGACACTATACCTATATGGTCCTTTCATGGTTTTTTATATGTTTTAATAAGTATGCTTCAACTATGATGTAATAATAATGTATGTAAAGTATGGGTCGTTATAATATCTCTTAGAAAGTGTAGCAGATAAATGGTCGACTCCTATAAATAACATGAGGTAATAATATGAAACTGATTATATGGAGTGGGATGAGTTTAGAATTTTATTTTTCATAATATAATATTATTATATTATTCATAATAAAATGACAATGGAAATTATTTAGGTAACGTAAAAGGATGACATATTATTTATTACATTAGAGGAAAATTTTACCTGACAAAAGATGTAAATTTATAGTTTTATCATCCAACATGAATGAAATATTGATATATTATATAGTTGATCAAAATGGAAGAATTTTGGGATGTTATACTTAATAAAAATTAGTATTTATTAATAAATAATTTGACATATTATCAAGGTAGAAATATAGATTTGAGTTACACATTAATCTCGTGGTTTTTGATTAGAAAATAAAGATGCAATTAAATGACAATTTTAAAATAAAAAAAGGATGGAAAAATAAGAGTCTGTAATGCCCCGACCCTAGCTACCTAGAGTCGGTTCATTATTACATAACATTGGAATTATCACAAAAGATCAAGTCTCTAAAGACCGATTAGTTTATTATCCTTGGAAACACTAGATACATTCATAAGACTTACATTACATCATAAAGTGAACAACTACAACAACATAGTCTCCATAGTACACACTCATATCCCCTCAGAATATCCCTACAGGTCAGTCATAAAATACTTCTTCACATCATGGAAAAAATAAAACATAGAAAGGGGTGAGCTTAGAGGCTCCGTAAGGATAACAATATAGTGGAAACTTTCATAAATAAGCTTAAACATTTAATGCAATGTATAACTGAAACAAAAGCCAATTAATCTCGAACTTCAGCATAATATGGAAGAAATAAAATGAAATAATTCCATTTACTTATTCACATGGATGTTCTACTAGTCGAATAATCACAGGAAATATCAATAACCACTTTCATAATAATGAAATGCATAATTCCAGACTATCATAACCACATAGTCGAGGCCTTGTGCCAAGACTACAAATAAGATTTTATCAAGACCTTGTGCCAAGACACTAGTTTGTCTCATGAGACCTACTAATGCATCGAGGAGCTATAGTGGGCTCCACCCATTACATACTAAGTCCAATGCATTCCTCATATGAACAGGTTCAAACGTAACATAAAAATTCGTATTAAAACTAGCATACAAAATGTAAATACTTTCTCCATAAACCATGAATTGTATAAAAATAACACATCCATAGTCAAACATATCACAAAACATTAAATACAATATGGACGTTTTGTATCATAAAAAATAAACTTCAAATAAGCTTAAAATCCATCAAAGGCTGTAGACATAGATGAAATCAAAACTATTTGAGAGAAATATCTCTTTTTATAAAATCATTTAAAAGTCACATAATTATAAAAGAAAACATTTACTTTGAAAATATTCTTATAAGATTGTAAGGGAAGCTTTGACGATTTTATAATGATGAAAAATAGCTACACCCATCATATATGTTTAAAAAAGACATTCTTACCTTAATTCTGTCGAAAAGGTTAAAAAGGACCTTGTTTGGAAAATGACGAAAAGATTCCTTTATAAACTTCTTATAAAAAGTCAAACAAGGGTATACATGACTTTAACCCATAGTTTATAAAATAGTAATAATGTTTTGAAATACATTTTAAGAAACATTTATGTGGATGATAAAGAGGTCCCAGCAGATAATTATGTATAAACAACCTCGGATAATGACGAGATTGTGAAATAAAATCTTACCTTGTACTTTTCCTTGGTCGAGGGTAGGTTAACCTTTTTTATAATAGTTAAATCATTATTATTAAATTATACAATATTCATATACATAAATATGATATCATATATGATCTTTTAACATTTCTTTGTTAATAATATTTTAGTATTATCGTCATTTCAGGTGTTCACCTACTCATTTTCTTCTCTATGTTTTGTTATATAAGCCGTGTTTGTTATCCATAAGTTGTATCTTATTCATATCAAGAATGATATCAAGTCCTTAAACATTATTTTTAATCATAAAATGAAAATTATTTTTGAATGGATATGATGGGGATTGAATCTCATCGCGTTCGTGGAGATGGTAGTCCGTACGTATGCACAAGTGACAATATCACTATTTTGATATAATATATAATTGGATGGTGTATCATATATAAGTATTAATTATCATGTTATATTTATTATTTACATGAATTAAACATCATTATTATACCCACCCAAATAATAATGTATTGAATAACAATTACACCACGACATGGAGACAGTAAGCAGTATGTACCCACGTATGGTCACATTTCATTCAAGGGATGGATAGAATAATGAATTTGGTTGTACCATATTTATAATAACATCACAGTATATATAAGATACTGGAGTAATTATTTTCGAATGGAAACAACAAAGAAAAAGGAAGTGGAAGAATAAAGGAACTTGAAAGAGGTGGGGAGATTTCTACCTCTTCTTCGGGTTCTTCCTTTTGATTTGATCAAAAGGGCTCCTTAAGATGGATTTCTGACTAAAGGAAGGACTCTAGGACGAAGTGAGTAAAGTTGAGAGGATATTTTGCAAGGTTTGGCCAAACCAAATGGCTTTGAAGGTATGAATTTGAGAGTAGGGGGATTGCCCTTTTATAAGAGTGGTGAGAGGCACCTTAGAAAAAACATAAACTAGTATTTTATAATAAATTCATATTCTAGTTATAATGGCTCCAAAGTGACTTATTTCAAGGATAAGGTGATTATGGGTCGAAATCCTTTCATCCAATATATTTTAGATAGGTTTTGGCCACTATATTATCCTTATCAATTATATTAAACTCTTAGTTGAATAGTTTGACATTTACCATGTCTCTCTGTATTTTTATATTATATGGTTAATAAACATACTATAACAAGCCAAGGGAACCCCATGTAGTTCATTATTAATATATATAAACTTATCTAAGTCATTTGGCCGAACCTTATATTTTTAGGAATAGATTATAAATTAATAATATAATATTTCTTTTAAATACTCCTTTATGTCAATTTTGACACTATTTAATAATTGATTTATGTTAAATTAATAAAAAACTTATTATTTCGAAATAAATTCATTTAATAAATCCAAACATGTCATATTAACCTAGAAAATAAGTTTAATTCATAAAAAGTCTCAAATTACATTTATTTGGATATTTATAATATCAATTATTTTAATATTTCATTAATTAGGTAATTACTGCATCACCATTGTGTCATAAATAAATTAAATTATATAATGTATAAAAGTATAAATAAAATACAATTATGTCTGAAATTGTTTTACCTTTTTAATTAATATTTATAATCGATTTTATCTTATGTATCACCCTAAATGGAAAATGTTTTCGTCATTAAACTTTGATTTTAACTATTTTAACTCTTCTTTGAATTAAATAATAATAAATGTCCCAATATAATCCATGTGGACCAAAGAGGTTCATATTTTATTCCTAAGGTTGTTTTTGGTCTAATTATAGTTGTCCAATAGAATTAGGACATTTTTAGGGTAATAATAATATCAGTTTTACCTTTAATTACCCTATTTACTTTTAACCGTGGTAAATAAAAGCAAAAAGTTACTATTCGCTAAAAATTATTTTTATCTTATTGTACAACATTTTACTAATTGATATTAACCGTGTCTCTCGGATTTTTGAAATTCCTCTCATAGAAGTGGTACAATTATGTTTTATGTGAATTTGCAAATTCTCCTAGGAGGTGGGTAAAAGACGGTGAAAAGTTCAATAAAATTTATATATATCTTAAATTATTCTAAACTGACTCTAATAAATTAAATTGAACTTATATAGGGATTATGTATCTATTTTTACCTCAATTAAAAATAAAGTAACTAATTATACGAATAAAAATTTGTTTTTAAACTATAACTCAGTGTTTTTTCACTATTCATTAAAAATTGAATGTTTTTAGAAAAATACCAAAAATTCACCCTAAGCTAATTTCGATATTCGGAATCTAAAAATTAAGTCCATTTTGAAAGATAAAATTTATAAGATTTCAAAATTTGGGTATTAATATTCAAAACATCTAGTTTGATTGGTTGTGGTGTGTGTTATAACTCGAAGTTACGTACAACACACGCTACTGTATTATTCAAAGAGAAGCGTACCGTGGAAGCTTGGGGTGTTACATTCTCCCCTCTTTCAAATAATTTCTTCCTCAAAATTTCTTGAATATTATGGCATAAAAAGACCTGAGTGTTTCTTCATCATAATTTCCTTGGGTTCCCACGTTGCCTCTTCTATCTAATGGTCTCTCCAAATAACTTTTACCAGACGAGTCATCCTGTTTCTCAACACTTGTTCTCTTGTATCAAGAATATTGATAGGCTCATCATAATAAGATAGATTGGGTTCCAGTTCTAATTCCTCATAGGTGAGTACAAGTGTTGGGTTCGGTATGTATTTTCTCAATAGTGATACGTGGAACACATCGTGAACTTTGGAAAGATTTTGCGGCATTGACAAACAATAAGCTACAGCCCCAATTCGTTATTGAATTTCAAAAGGTCCTATGTACCTGGGACTCAATTTACCTTTCCTAACGAAACATATAACTCCCTTTTATGGAGATACCTTCAAGAAAACATGATCTCCTACCTGAAATTCCAAATCCTTCCTCTGGTTATCGGCATAGCTATTCTGCCTACTTTGAGCTGATTTGATGTGGTTTTTGGATTACCTTCACCTTTTACATAGTTTCCTCCACCAGTCCTAGGCCTATGAGTTTTCTTTCCCCAAAATCATCTCAACAGGTTGATGTGTGACATCTCTTTCCGTATAACGCTTCATATGGTGCCATCTGAATACTCGAATGGAAGCTATTGTTATAGGAAAATTCTACTATAGGTAAATAATGATCCCACATACCCTAAAAGTCAAGTGAGAAAGATCTTAACATGTCTTATAAGATTTGAATAATCCGTTCTAATTGTCCATCGGTTTGAGGGTGGTAGGCAGTGCTCAAACAAAGTTCAGTATCCAAGTCCTTCTGAAGTCTCTTCTTGAATCTTGAAGTAAAATGAGGATCACGATAAAAAACAATCGATAAGGGTACTACATTAAGCCTCACTACTTTATTAATATATAGTCTTTCTAGATGTTCAAGTGGTAAATCTTCCCTTATAGCAAGAAAATGTGATGACTTGGTAAGATGATCAATAAGGAACCACATTGAATCGTTCCTTCTAGGAGTCTTTGGTAGTCCCATGAAAAAGTACATTGTGATATTATACCATTTCCACTCATGTATGGGAAGAGGTTACCTGACTCCTCCAGGATGTTGCTTTTCATCTTTCACTTGTTGGAAAACCATACATCTTGACAAAAAACCAGAAATCTCCATCTTCATGTTGTCCCACCAAAAATGTTCCTTCAAATCATTATACATTTTGGTTCTCCCAGGGTGTATAGAGAAATTGTAACTATGAGAATTGTCAAAAAATTCCCTTTTTAGATTAGGTATATCTGGAACACAAAGTCTTTTCCCAAATTTCAAAATTCCATCTTCATACACAAACTCACTCAATCTCCCTTCATTCACAGCTTTAATATTCTTTTGAAATTATTCATCATCTGTCTGAGAACTCTTAATCATTTCTAGTAAATATGGTTTGACAACCATTTGAAAAAGTATTGATGTTTCACCATCCATGGTTATTCCCATATCCAACTTTACTAGATCCATGAAAATTGGATCCCTTTAAAGTCTCATTTTGTTCCAAACTCCATGATCCTTTCTGCTCAAAGCATCTGTCACCTTATTTACCTTCCTCAGGTGGTAGTGTATCATGCAATCACAATCCTTGAGTAGTTCAAGCCATTTACTTTGCCTCATGTTGAGTTCTTTCTATGAGAAAATATACTTCAAACTCTTGTGATCGGTATATATCTCACATTTTCACCATAGAGATAATGTCTCCATATATTCAAAGCAAATATTACAGCAGCTAACTCAAGATCATGAGTAGGATAGTTTTGCTCATGATTTTTTTTGCTGTCGTGATGCATATGCAATAACCCTATCATTATGCATAAGGACATAATCAAGTCCTTTATTTGAAGCATAACTATAAATAACAAACCCATCATTCCCCGATGGTAGAGTCAATATATGAGCATTGACTAATCTTATCTTCATTTCTTCAAAAAAATTCTTCATGCTCTTTTGTCCAAACAAATTTAACCCCTTTACGTGTGAGGTTTGTTAATGGGTTAGCCAATCAAGAAAAATTCTGGACGAAACGTCGATAATAACCTGCTAAACCAATAAAACTGCGTACCTCAGTTATACTCATCGGTGCTGGCCATTCTTGGATTGATTTTTCTTAGAAGTAACAACAGAGATTCTATCCTTAGAGACAATATGGCCAAGAAAAGAAATCTCCTGAAGCTAGAATTCACACTTCCTAAACATCCCATATAATTCGTGTATTCTGAGAATATTTATAATAATACACAAGTGATTTTAATGATCATCATAGATTTTGGAGTATACCAAGATATCATCAATAAATACCACTATAAAGTCATGAAGATATTCCTTGAAAAATTTGTTCATTAGATCTACGAAAATAGAGGGTGCATTTGTCATCCCAAAAGACATTACTGTAAACTCGTAATGCCCGTACCTAGTTAAAAATGTTGTCTTTGGAATGTCTTCCTTCTTCACACACAACTGATGATATCCAGATCGAAGATTAATCTTTGAGAAGTAGTGTGCTTCATGAAGTTGGTCGAATAAATCATCAATGTGAGGTAGGTGATACTTGTTCTTTATTGTTATAGCATTGATCTCCCTGTAGTCAATACACAACCTCATAGATCCATCTTTCTTTTTAACAAAAAGAATAGGGACTCCCCAGGGAGAAACAAAAGGGAGAATAAATCCCTTATTAATCAATTCCTCTGGTTGTTTCTTTAGTTCCACTAATTCCATAGTGGCCATTCTTTAAGGGTTTTTCGATATGGGCCTTGATCCAAGAATTAAATCAATGGTAAACTCAATTTCTCGTTTTGGAGGATGTCCAGGTAAATCCTATGGAAAAACATCAACATATTCTTTCACAATCGGTACATCCTCTATTTGAACATTCCTTTCCTCACCCACAGTTATTTCATTCTCTTCTTCCCCAATAATTAAATTTAGTTGAGATACTGGGGGTGGATCTAGATAAGAATTAGGTGGTGACAATTCTCCTCTAAGGATAAGCTTCTCCTTATCATCATCCTCAAAAATCAGTACCTCCTTCTTATTAAAATAAATCTTCACATCATATTCCAAAATCCAATCCATACCAAGGATTATATCAAACTCAATCATAGGTATGGCAATGAGATCAGCAGATAAAGAACATTTATATGCTCTAATGGGAACTGATTCACAAAACTTTGTAGCAATGATACTTCCCATAGGAGTTTTAACTGACAACTCCCTTATTAAATCAAATTGGAAATATCTAATTTTCTTAGAAAAATGGGAAGATATGAAACAATGCGATGATCCAGAATCAAATAAAGTATTGGTAAACTTGAGGAAACCATTAAATTACCGTCCACCACATATTTCGGAGCTTATACCTCAACAGTAGTGATATAATAAGCTTGGCCTTGACCCCTTGGACTTATCTGAGGTAAGTTCCCCTGATGCATAGGACATTCATTTGCATAATGTCCCATATCACTGCAATTTTAGCATTGAACATCCATAGCTTCTTTCTTCCCCTTGCAATCACGAGCTTGGTGGAATTTTTCACCACACTTGTAACAGACTCCCATTCCCTTCAAGAAAGTACCAGAGTGTTTCTTCCAACATTTTACTACAGGATGGATATTCAACTTTTCCCTTCTTCCCCTTATTTCTATTTTTGGAGTGATTAGAAGATCTCTTCTTCTCTTACTTTTCTTTAAAGTCGTAAGACATAGATAATTCCTTTTCTGTCTTGATAGAACATGAGACAATATCTTCGTACGATGAGAAGGATTGTGAGACTAATGCTTGACAGAGAAATGGTTTTAACCCATCAATGAAACGATCAATCTTACTTATTTGGTTACATATATAATCTGCAGCATGCCTTGCTAACCATGTAAAGTTAGACTCATACTTTGCAATATTCTCGTCTTCCTTTTACCTCAGACTCATAAATTATCTTTCCATATCTTCTCTATGGTCATGGGGAAAGTATTTTTCTAAGAAAATATCTTTAAACACCCTCCATTACATAATTGATATATTATAATCTTCCTTCGTGTTTTGAATCAATGAACACCATTGATCATAATCTCCAGTGAGGCTGTAAAATGCCATGACAACGTTTTCTCTTTCGTTACTCCCCAAGGCGTGGAATATTTTCTATAAGGAATTTATCCATTGCTCAGCTACTAGTGTATTTTTACCCCCATTGAATGTTGGTGGTTGTTTCCTCATGAAGCGATCTAACATTGATCCTCCACATTGCGGATCAGGGTGCTTCATACGGGTAAGGTTATTATTCATAACCTGAGTGAGTTTCCCCAGTATGGTGATTAGCTGATCAGCACCAGTAGAATCACCAGCTCCACTATAATTATCTTGAGTAGGAGGGAAATCCTTACATGGAATGTATTCATTGATATGGTTTCCATTCCTTCCACTAGGCGACATTTCTAAACAATGGCAAAAACTAGATCAGTTTATGAATCGAAATACCTAATTCCAAACATGTAAAACACTTAACATAAATTGAAGTGTTTATGGATATAATCCAAAATAATAAAAATGTTTTCTTTGAGGATGTATATAGTCATAAACCCTTCATAATGGTTTGTAAAGAAAATGAGAATTATCCTAAGCATATCCCCCAGGAGTGACGTAACAAAGAGTGCAGTAAGGCCCGTTGTCGTGCACCAGTTCCCGTTCGAGTCTAGCTCAAAGTGGTGTTTTTGAGTTTTACCCCTTGGTACAGTTGTGCCAGAGCCACTTCAACCTGCTCGTATCCATACAAGGATGTATTTCTTGTAAAACTAAAAAAATATCTACAATACCAAAATTCTAGGAAGTTCTTCTATATTAATACTCAAAGTCAATCTTAGGTCTATGTGCTCTAATCAGAGTTTATCTAAATTTCGATTCCAAGGTTTTTACTAAACTTCCTTTATACCAACTATAATGCTCCTACCCCAGTTACCCAGAGTCTGTTCATTATTACATAACATTGGCATGATCAGAAATGATCATGTCTCGAAAGACCGATTAGTTTAGTAGCCTTGGAAACACTAGATACATTCATAAGTCTTACATTACATCATAAAGTGAAAAAAAATAATAAAACATAGTCTCCAGAGTTCACACTCATATCCCCTCTTACTATCCCTGCAGGTCAATCATAAGAAACTTCTTCACATCCTGGAAAAAATAAAACATAGAAAGAGGTGAGCTCAGATGCTCAGTAAGGATAACAATATAGCAAAAACTTTCATAAATAAGCTTAAACATTTAAGGCAATGTATATCTAAAACAAAATACTTTTAAACTTGAAATTCAGCATAATTTGGTAGAAATAAAATGACATAATTCCATTAACTTATTCACATGGATATTCTACTAGTCGTATAATCACATGCAATATCAATATCCACTTTAATAATGATGGAATGCATAATTCTAGACAATCATAACCACATAGTCAAGGCCTTGTTCCAGGACTACAAATAAGATTTTGTCAATGCCTTGTGCCGTGAAACTAGTTTGTCTAATGAGACCTACCAATGCATCAAGGAGCTATAGCGGGCTCCACCCATCACATACTAAGTCCAATGCATTCCTCATATGAACAGGTTTAAACATAACGTAGACATTCCTATTAAAACTAGCATACGAAATGTCAATAATTTCTCCATAATCCATGAATGGTATAAAAATAACACATCTACAGTCGAACATATCACAAAACCTTCAATACAATATGGAAGTTTTGTATCATAAAAAAGAAACTTCAAATAAGCTTAAAATCCATCAATGGATGTTGACATAGATGAAATCAAAACTATTTGAGAGAAATATCACTTTTTTTGAAATCATTTAAAATTCACATAATTATAAAAGAAAACATTTACCTTGAAAATATTCTTATAATATTATAAGGTAAGCTTCAATGATTTTATAACGGAGGAAAATAGCCACACTCATTGTATATGTTAAAAAAAGACATTCTTACCTTAATTCTGTCGAAATTGTTAAAAAGGACCTTGTTTGGAAACAACAGAACAATTCCTTAATAAAAATATTATAAAAAGTCAAACAAGGGTATAAATGACTTTAACCCATAGTCTATAAAATAGTAATAATGTTTTGAAATACATTTTTAAGAAACATGGATGTGGCTGATAAAGAGTTCATAGTAGATAATTACGTATAAACAACCTCGGATAACGAAGAGATTGTGAAATAAACCCTTAGATTGTACTTTGTTTTGGTTGAGGGTTGGTTAACCTCTTATGTAATAGTTAAATCATTGTCATTAAATTATAAAATAATCATATACATAAATATGATATCATGTATGATCTTTTAATATTGCTTTGAAAATAATATTTTTGTATTATCATCATTTCAGGTGTTCACCTAATCTTTTTGTTTTATATGTTTTGTTACATAAGTCTTGTTTTTTATCCATAGGTTGTATCTTATTCATATCCAGAATTATATCAAGTCCGTAAACATTATTTTTAATCATCAAATGAAAATTATTTTTTAATGGATACGACGGGGAATGAATCTCATCGTGTTCGTGGAGACAGCAGTCCATACGTATGTACGAGTGAAAATATCATTCTTTTGATATAATATGTAATTGGATGGTGTATCATATATATAGAATAATTATCATATTATATTTATTATTTACGTAAATTACACATCATTATTATACCCATCCAAATAATAATGTATTGAATAACAATTACACCACGACGTGGAGACGGTAAGCTGTACGTACGCACACATGGTGACATGTAATTCAAGGGATAGATAGAATAATGAATTTTGTTGTACCATATTTATAATAACATAATAGTATATAGAAGATACAGAAGTTATTAATTTATAATGGAAGCAACAAATAAAAATGAAGTGGAAGAAGAAAGGAACATGAAAGAGGTGGTGAGATTTTTACCTCTTCTTCGGGTTCTTCCTTTTGATTTGATCAAAAGGGTTCCTTAAGTTTGATTTCTTACTAAAGGAAGGCCTCTAGGATGAAGTGAGGGAATTTGAGAGGATATTTGGGTTTGGGTTTGCCGAACCAAAAGGCTTTGAATGTATGAATATGAGAGAAGGGGGAGTGCCCTTTTATAAGAGGGGTGAGGGGCACCTTAAAAAAACTTAAAATATTATTTTATAATAAATTAATATTCATTTTATAATGGATCCAAAGTGACCTATTTCGAGGCTAAGGTGGGTATGGGTCGAAATCCTTTCACGCAATAGATTTTAGACAGGTTTGGGTCACTATATTAACCTTATTAATTATATTTAACTCTTAGTTGAATAGTTTGACATTTACCATGTCTCTTGGTATTTTTATATTATATGGTTAATAAAATTACTATAACAAGCCAAGATAACCCCATGTGGTTAATTATTAATATATATAACCTTATATAAGTCATATTGCTGAACCATTTATTTTTAGGAATAGATTATTAATTAATAATATAATATTTGTTTTAAATACTTCTTTATGTCAATTTTGACACTATTTAATAATTGATTTTTATTAAAGTTATAACAACTTTATTAATTGGAAATAAATTCATTTAATCAATTTTAACATGTCATATTAACCCAGAAAAATTATTTTAATTCCTAAAAAGACTAAAATTACAATTATTTGGATATTTAAAATATCAATTATTTTAGTTTTTCATTAATTAGGTAATTACTGCATCACGATTGTGTCATAAATAAATTAAATTATTTAATGTCTAAAAATTATAAATAAATTACCATGATTTAGTAAATAGTTTTATCTTTCTAATGAATATTTATAATCTAATTTATCTTATGTATAACCCTATATTAAAAATGTTTTAGTTATTAAACTTTGATTTTAACTCTTTTAACTCTTCTATGAATTAAATAATAATAAATGTCCTAATCTAATACAAGTGGACCGAGTAGGTTTATATTTTATTCCTAAGGTTGTTTCTGGTCTTAGTATACTTATCCAATAGAATTAGGACATGTGTTAGGGTAATAATAATATCAGTTTTACCCATAATTACCCTATTTACTTTTAACCGTGGTAAGTAAAAGTAAAAAGTTACTATTCACAAAATTATTTTTATCTTATTGAACCAAATTTTAATCCTTGATATTAACCGTGTCTCTTGTATTTTAGAAATTCCACTCATAGAAGTGGTAAAATTAAGTTTTATTTGAATTTTTAAATTCTCTTAAGAGGTGGGTAAAAGACGGTGAAAAGTTCAATAAAATTTTTATATATCTAAAATTATTCTAAACTAACTCCAATGAATTACATAGAACTTATATAGGTATTATTTATTTATTTTAACCTTAATTAAAAATTATTTAAAAAATTATTTAAATAAAAATTTGGTTTTAAACAATAACTCAGTGTTTTTTCACTACTCATCAAAAAGTGAATGTTTTCAGAATAATACCAAAAATTCACCCTAAGTTAATTTCGATATTCATAATCCAAAAATGAAGTCCATTTTGAAAGTTAAAATTTATAAAATTTAAAATAGTGGGTATTACTATTCATAATGACTAGTTTGATTGGTTGTGGTGTGTGTTAGAACTCCAAATTGCGTACAACACACACTACTGTATTATTCAAAGTGAAACAGACTGTGGAAGCTTGGGGTGTTACATAGTCTTTCTTTTAATTAAAAATGTTTAATGAAAAAAGAAGGAAATTTTCCTATGGGGAATATTAAATTAATTATATGTGTAATTGATTTTTGTGTTGAAATATAATTCCAATGTTATGGGAATGAGTTATCTAATTATTTTAATAGATACAAATTTCCATTGAATTCACCACCCACAACCCAATGTTTCAGATGTATGGGATATAATAATTATTCTAATAAGAAGTTGAATATGAGGCTTAATTATTATAATTGAAATCATAATCATATTATTAATATAGATCAAGATAAATCGCTTGTGATCATATTGCCTATGTGGGTAACGATAATGATGTGGTGAATGGTACACATACCAAATTCTCTGTAAATACTAATGTCTTATTTTATTCATAATCTACCCTGTATTATATATTTTTATAATATAATATATGTATCACATTATAACCAAAATTATTTTGTGATGAATTGGGTGCAAAAACACCTAATTATACTATAGTCATAACTAATGTCCTTGATTCATCCTAATTTGATATGTGTTGGAATCTCTTTCCAATGAATAATTTGATTCTCTCTATTGTGAACATAATATTATTTTATTCATCTATTAGATATGTGTATATATATATATATCTGATATCAATTTTAATGGGATAATTTTTATGTTAGATATTATAACCCAAAACTATATGTGTTTATTAGTGTGCGGATATATATGAACATCTACTAGAAATTACATCCACTATGTGGGTCTTTATTCCTAATCTTGGAGGTTGTATTTCTCTTCGATGATTGGGAAAAAAATCAACATTGATGATTAGAAAATTTCAGGATATTTTTTTTATTTACTAAAGAGATATTTTTATTCGATTCCTCTGAATAATGACTTATTTTTTAAATATAAATCTTACATATTATTACAACTATATTAGACAGCCTATATATAATAATTATAATTACGTTGTAGGGTTTAATAAGGAAGCACAAGGAAAATCATGATAAGGTATTTATTCATCCATGTGCATCACCAAGTTGTGAACCAGTTCCTTATATTAATAATAATGATTGATCAATGAGACTCTACATTGATTGTTCTGAACTATATATGATCAAAAGCATGATTATGCTTTCGCAAAAACATATTACTGATTTATTTGAACAATTATAAGAAGCATGATATTTTTTCATGTTTGAACTTTAATATGGATACTATCAATTAAGGGTATAGAAACTATAAATTTTTAGTGATTTCATTTGGTCTTAAAAATTCCTCATCTGACCAATGTTATTGGAATCCTTTGTTTCTTACTTTATACTAACATTATCGAACCATTTGGAATAATTTAACAATGCTATCTAATTCAATCACCATGTTCACTTGAATGGGAGTAATGTTCGATTAGACATATGATAATGAAAGAAAAATCAAGGATTTGAAGGGAAGCTTTTTATGTGTAACTGTTCCCACTATAACCTATAGAGGAGAATGTTTTGGGATTTACAATAATGAATCATATAAATTTCATGGATTATTTCTTGAAATGAATTATATGATGATATATTAAGCGAAATTCATATTTATGGTTCATGATCAAATTACTAGACATATGATTTAGATTTAGTAGTAATAATATTTTCATTAATGATATGAGGGAATTATATTTACTGAGATTGGTGTGATATTAATACTCACTATAAATGATTAAATAATATATATACCCATAAAGTGTTCAATATATTCCATATGAATTTTGTTATAATTAAGAAATGATTATTACTTCTCATTATATTTCAAACCTAACAAGGAGATGATGGTGGTAGATTCACTAAGTCAAAAAGTTCATGTCAAATTATCTATGCTAAGGATCATAAAAGATATAATATTTATGGATATTTAGAGGATTCATATGTAAATCATGAATAAATAGTATATGTTGTATATTTATAAATCAATTATTCTTCCACATATCCATAGGAAGATTAAAGAGAAAGAGAATACATAATAAGAGATAGAAATTTTTTTATGAAATGTTATGGACATAAAACTTTATGTAGATGGAACTGAATCCTTCTGGAACCTATTATATTTCACATACATACTAGAATTTAATAAAAAGCTACATGAAAAATCTCATAACACATAATTTTGTATTCATCCAAGAAGAATAAT
Source organism: Viscum album (assembly GCA_963277665.1). Classification (NCBI taxonomy): domain Eukaryota; kingdom Viridiplantae; phylum Streptophyta; class Magnoliopsida; order Santalales; family Viscaceae; genus Viscum; species Viscum album. Next base: position 208,956,769 of record OY728155.1, on the reverse strand, counting down.
GAAGTATATATATAAGAGTATTTCAAGTGAGAAATCATAATGAGTAATATTATAGAGTATGTATCTCATTGTCTAGTATGATATAAAATTATGGAGGGGATAAAAAATTATAATGGGATGTTACAACACCTACCCATACTGAAAATGAAATTGTAGAACCTCACCTTGTATTTTATTATTAGACTCCCCAAATGAAAAAAAGACATAATTCTATTTGGGATATAGTAAATAAATTTATAGAGTCTTCAAATTCCATTTATCTCAATGTTTATTTTTCTATTTACAATTTTTATTGAATATACATTGTTGGAGTGGTAAGGTCGTATAGATTACGACATTTTGTTGCATAGATTTAGATTAGTGGTTTACCGCAATGCTCTATCGATGTTTTTAGCATGATCATGAAACACTAATTTTTTTAATTACTTCTTATCCTCTTATTATTGTTTTTCAATTTACGATAACCATTCACAACGTACAATATATACTAATATATGTTTCTAAAAATATCAACGATTGTTGGGATCAGAACCATCCTCCTATCAAATTTTCTTAGAGTAGTTGCACTAATTTAGGATTTTAAATAAATCATTATAAACCAATCAGTGGAGAAATCCATCATTGTTGGACAATGTTAGAGAATAAAAGATATTGTGACCTGTTCTAGCTTAGGAAATGGAAGAGAATGTTAGATCCATTCAAGTGAAAGTCAATCTTGATCAAAGGTGATAGAAGAGTCGTGCTAACAATCATCAGAAAAATATGAAATTCAAAATTAGTGAGAACGTAATTGTATGAATTTATCCATGAAATATAGTTAAGATGTCCAAAATATAAGGAAATTATATGACATATATAAATTATCTCTTTTGTGAATCATGATCAGATTAGAATGGTTTCTTATCTCTTGACACTCCCATCAGACCTCCCTATTCTTAATGGTGTGTTCCATGTATCTCTCCTAAGGAATTACATACTTGATCCTTCACATGTGATAAAATAAAATATTTTACTTCTCAATAATGATCCTAGAAATAATGAAAAACTTGTAGAAATTTCAGATCGAAGTGATAATGTGATATAGAGCAAGACTTATCACCTAGTTAGTATTTTCAAAAGTTATAAAAATTTTCAGGAAGCTACACAAGAACCCAATGATGTAATAAAGTAGAGACATTTTCATTTCATATTGTATTATTGATGCTAAATAATGGAAAAAATTACAATTTAAGGGGTTAAAATAAAAAAAATTATATTATATGTATTTATTTTGAAATAAACATGATGTATTTGATAGCTTATTTTTTATATATCAAAATGTTAAAATGAACCATGATAATTTATTTTTTTGATATTTATAACATATCTATTAAATTAGTAGTATGAATAAGAATGATTTTTTTGAAAGATACTTATAAAGGATTTATATAATGTAATGTTATCAATTAATTCACAATAAATATTCTCTCAATTTTCTATATTGTAAATTTATGCATCATAAATATATTTTCATCAAAATAGTTTCACATTTAATTATATATAAGGATATTATAGTAAATTTATAAAACTATTATAAAATTTATGTTATAAAAACAATATCATTTTTATGTTAGAATATCATAATTTACTTACGGTGAGATATTGTGATTTTATATAAACATGTTAATTTTTTAATGAATTACGAAAAAATAAACAATATTTGGAAAAAATTCCATTCCATTCAAGTATTTAAAATGTACCAATTTTTAGGAAATTATTATTAAATATCACTAGATAATTTTTATTATAAATAATAAAATCAATTTCATTGGAATATATAGTATTATTAATGTTTGTATCAAATCAGTCTAATATTAAATATGCATTTTTTTGGAATACAAATTTTCATCGAGCATTGAAGTTTTATATGGAAGGTTATCTCATATAATTATAGAAATTGAATTGAAAAAAATTAAATATTTGGAATGAGTATGTTTCATTTTTTATTCATATTAATTTAATTTGCTTCATAATTAAAAATCAAAATAGTAAAAAAATCACTATAGTTATTTTTAATACAGGTTTACAGTGGGATAAAAATAGAGAAAAGGGTTTTATTTCTATAGAAACATAATTAAATCATATTATATAGGAATAATATGACTCAATATCATATCCTCTTATACATTGAGTAATTTTGGAGGAATTCATATATATTTAAACATAAATAAATTTTATTCTTACAAAACCTTCAATGTGTGTACCCACCTTCACTTAATAATCTACAACCCTCTTTACCCACATCAATGATTTAGAATCCTATTATGTCAACCAAACATTGCTAATTAATATAATCAAATCCCAACCCATGACATTGAAGTTCAAGTTGGATTCTAATAACTAGCTTTCAAGGCATTAGGTGGAATCCATATGATATTACTCAGTGATTATGTAAAATTAATATATGAGTTCATTCAATTATATTTTTTCTTCCACATTATCTAAACCACTATTGGTATTATAAAATTACAACAAAAATATCATCATTATAATATATTTTTATTTTGATAATGTGTCATCTAGTTTAAAATGAGTTTCCAACAATTGGGGAATCAAAATATCAATAGTTCATCTCTACGAACTACCTCCTTTAAAGAAATATTTCATTAATCATCCATCACTACCTAAGATGGATGTTTATAATTATGTAATTATTAAATGTATAAGAAAAATATGATGTAAAAATGATTATATGAAGAAAATATATTATTTATATTTCATTCCTTATTTTTATTTAAAAATAGAAATAATGCTCAAGAATATATATAAACTACCATATCAATGAATGGCTTTATTCATTTTTATATCTCAAAATTTTATAGATGAATCCAAACTGAAATGTTATCAAAAAATAGGTAACACATAGAAATGATGTTTTTAAAAATATATTATTAAAAATTTTGTATTTAAATGTTATATGTGCACTATATATGGAATTATATATATTTATATGGTACTACCATTTAAGAATATGATAAATAAATTTATTATGCATGATGTTAGATTTATTATGGAGCAACTCATACATGTTTTAACAGTTTTATGTTACAATATCATTTTTTACATGGACAATTTGTGATTAAATTTCTGATGATAAAATTATGTGATCAGTATGTAAGAAATGTCATTCCCTTTTTATCTTTGGTTATTTGTAGAAATTTAAATTTTTTCTCTTCTATTTTACTCACACTAAAAACTCATAATACAAAATGAAATTTTAAATGTAAAGATGACCTTATTAATCTCTTCAATTTGGAATCATTTTCTTATATATCCTTATTATCATTAATAAAATTTCAATGATGTTTTTACCATTACTGAATGATTATTTAAATTAATTTTTTCCATGTTTTACCGTCTATAAAAATGTTTATAACGAAATTTCATGAATCTTAAAAAATTGTTACCTTATAATTTATCCGAAAATATGAATAAAATCATTGATTTAACAAAAATGAGATGAAATAAATTTTCCACAATCAGGAACACTCAATTTTATGATTATTTCAATACATATTTGAATGGTAATTTTCAAAGAAATGTTTTTCATTAATATTCTAGATATTTTAGTTTTTAAATAAGTAATTTTAAAATTAAAAGGTTTTTTTTAAATATATATTCCAGTGGTCTTTGAAAGTAATTTTTTAACTATGATAACATCATTTTATATTACTTATGATTTTCCATCATTATTAACCAATTTTACCAACTTTAGTTTTCATTGTGGGGGATATGAATAATTTAATGAAATATTGATGAAGCTCATTTTATTTTACGTGGTATAAGTGATAATGAAATTATAAATTTTTTTCTTAATCATTTGGAATAAATATAATTAGATTGTTGTTATGTGATGGTTGAGTCTATATAGAACCCCATTCTTAACACAAATGGATATTACATCATTTTATATGAATTTTCATCCCATTTAAAATGTACATGCTTGAGGATCATAATATTTTATTGTATTTGGAATCATGGAACCCAATATTAAAATATAGTGAAAGATCTTCAATATAATATGTACTGATATTACCCTTTATTACACCAAATTAAAAATATTATTCATTCCATTTACAAAGATAACATAATAATGTGTGATCTTTAAAGATCATCAAGGGTAAATAAAGGAGATATGTTAGCATCACCTAAGTATAAAGATATGAGAACATGAGAATAATATTTTAATATCATGCCTTATATATCAAATATCATTGACATGAGTCATAGAATAATGATTGGATGTTTATAATACTTGAATAATATGGTAATTGAGAGCATAATCCATGAAAACATAACATAGAAATAATACATGGAAGTTTTTGTACACCCATAATCATGTAAAATATTTGCATATAATTCCAGGATCATTTCCAAAACATATCTTGGTACTTACTTAGAGATTCACTAACTAGGAAGGACACACCAGCATCACTAATTGAAACCCCTTCATTATAGTGGAATGGTTTCACTCCCCAGAAAAAATTATTAATCAAGTTTCACATTCAAGGCCATCTTACATGAAATTTTTCACTCCCAAGACCATCATAGCAGACATGGTCGTTTAATAAACCAGGTTCGTTATCCATTCCAGACAGGTTTATCTCATGAGATATAAATCATGTTGCAATTCATTGGAGGGAGATATAATTCACACCCTTCTCATAATGAAATCGTACATACTCGTTCCAAAATATAAAAACCTTTGATCATTTCATGACCCATAAAACAATATGGGTTTCATAAAAATCATGTCATAATCCATGAATGAAAATGAGTATCATAAAAATTTCATAACTTCATAATCTTTTGAAAATTTTAAGGTTTCATAGTAATTTTATCACAGAATAAATTGTTATAGGAATCTGGTTTGAAAATAATTTTATCATCATTTAAGCAATAGAAGAGAAACAAGTGTTATAAATAACATATCATCAAAAGAATAATCATTCAGTGAAAGAATAAGAATTTTTTCCTTCGAAAATATACCCAGTAAATCATAATCCATATCAAAGGATGTCATCTTATATGGATAATCTATTTCAATGATCACATTGAGTGTTTCTTATTGAAAATAAAATTACATTGAAGTTCTTTTTTAGACCTAAAAAATTTAAAAAATAAATATCTTGGAAAACCACTATGAAAACATATGAAGTGATCATTAAAAATAATTTAGTACATTTATTGAGGAAAATATTATTTTCTCTTTGAAACCCCTTTTTTTAACAAAAAAAATTTTTCTGTGAAAATATACTTGTGATGATATAATGGAAACATTGAAAATAATTTATAACACTCATAAAATACAAAACATTTGGAAAATATTTTTATTTGGAAATAGTTTTGAAAACATACAAAGGATTCTTTAAAATCAATGAAATAATTTTCTAGAAAAATAACCATTGTAAAGATATAATGTAATATTTTAAAATCAATAAAAAACTATCTAAACATAAATTTTATTTGAAAACATTTTTATTTGAAATTATCTTTGAAAACATATAAAAGAATAATTAAAATTAATTAAAAAAAAAATTTAAATAGAAAAAATATTTCAAATACTATTACTAGTAATTGGTTTTAATAATCATTTAAAGATCATTTTTAAATCATTTTTATGACAAATGGTTTATGAATAAAAAATTACTGACCAAAGAGGGAAATACGGTCTAATTTTAATAAAGCACATTATTCATTTAATTATGTACCAAATAGTGAAAAAATGGAAAAAATAACTAAATATTGTATTAATAACCCATGGAGAAGAAAATTCATTAGAGTTATTAAGATATGGATAATAATATTTCCTCAATGGAAGCATAATCGTAAACAAAACCAATAAACTATGAGATTTTAGCCAAACATTTATACGATTTTGGTAACGTTGAATAATAATTCACATGAAAAAATAACAATAAATGAATCATAAAATTACATGAAGAGAAGTACAAAAATAATATGACATGTCAAGGAGATGTATATACACCACATAAAAGAATAAAGTTTCATAACATGGAATTTATCTCCAAAAAGGAAAATTAGTATAAAATTACTTTTATGATATTGTAAATTTTGAACTATAAACCTAGTTAAATAGAGATCATCAAATGGGTATGTAAATAAAAATTAATAAATTGACAAAAATTACATTATACATCTAGGGAAATTATATATAGTACACAATAGAAACAAGATGTCAATAAGGCATGTATCTCACAGATATGAAAAAGTGTGATGAAATTCCCATACATTAGGTCATGAATTTCATAATACATGTTAAAAAATACATTATAACAAATAATACTGTCATGAACCCCTCCGTACAAAGTTTACCCCTTTTAGGCCGGCAATGTGAGAAGGGAGATAATGACCTCCGATTCCCGCCTCTAGTAGGCCCCAAGTTGGCAACTAGCACCGAAGGTATAACGAACACACAAATGGGCGGCATTACCCTATAAGAGAACAAATGCGGAAGAGAGAGATAAGATAGACACCAACCAACTCTAACTCAAATAGTAAGATAAAAAAATCCCAAGTACACATATGAAATTTCATACAAAACTACAAAAATTGAAAGGGGAAAAACCACAAGTACCCCAAAAAAAAATAAAATAGCAGCATCCACAGGCCCAAACAGCTCCTGCAACCGCAAGCTAGTAGTAATCAGCAAGATCTCCAACCATCTCCAAGTGACCTGAGAAGAAGTTTATATATACATAGGGTGAGTATAATGGTATACTTAGTAGGATCCTCCCGGAAGCCTCTCTTGAAAATGTAAAGAAATCTAGCTAAAACACAATGAACAACAAGTGACACAAACTCGTCACCTAAACAGGTATACTCTGTTCGCAACCTCACCATGGATACTCTCTCCAAGTAACGCATAAAAGAGTATATAATATAATAAGGAATATCAAGGGTACCCTGTTACTACTTCCCCACTGGTTTTCCGCTTTTCCCCAACGTCGCACATCCTAAGCATCTCTCTCCAAAAGGCTTGCCCACAGACACCTGGGCAAAGCACCACAACATCCACCTCGTGAAAAAACCACCATGTCCACGTAATCAATGTAACCATATAGTTTTTAGGAGCCACCATAGCTATTTTAATATGTATCATACATCAGTTATTATACCTCAAGCCATTACATCCCATACACTGAGTAAGGATCATCAAGCCATCACAGCCTATACACATTGCACTTATAGTATTCCATAGAAAACTATATCCAGAGTATATGTGTGTGAATAACCAAAATCCATTATGTCCCTCTACACACATATATAGGGAAAACTAACCAATGTGCCTTCCCACACAAGTAACTACCAAGAGAAGAGAGTGGGGCCAAAGGGGGTAGTCAGCCATCCATCCTCACACAAAAAAGATACGGAAAACACCCCCCTGGGATCCGAATCCCCAGGGGTGTCAGTTTGCATTACTGAGAGGGTGGAGAATCATATAGAAACACCAAAAGTACAGAATTTACTTTAGCTCACATCCACACTATGGGCATGACCTTGTCTTTGACTCAACTGCAGCTAAAGTCTCACGGATTCCAGGATTCTACTTCTAAGACTAGGTATCCTATAAGAATACAACCATTTAAAGAGATTTAATACATTACTTCATTCCCTTTTTATCAGTTGCACTTTATGTTAATTAATACTTTAAACATTAATTATCCAAAAAAAATTCTACATTAAATTTCATTAGCATCACACCCAAAGTACATTGTTCCTTCAAATCATAACCTCATCATTGCACCCCAAAAATCTTTAAACCCCATGGGTTAACATCATAAATTTAATTATTTATTAATAGGATTACTTTCCTATATTCCTAGGAATTATAGAAAAATAATATGTTCTTCTAAACACAAGGGGCTCAACATAGTGAGTCGATGAACTACCCATCGACTCTTTGCAGCCTATAGAAAGAGTGTAGACCCATTCTACCTTGAGAAGAGAAACACGGAAAGCACATGGCATACCCCGTGTCTCTTCGCCCCTTTCAGAAGAAGGGTAAGCAAGACCTGATTCCTTGAGAAGTGGGGAAATTAAATGAGATAAACAACCAAGAAGAATCATCAGAAAATAAAACATTCACATCCAACCCATTTCATCATCCATGGAGACCTCCCTAACACCCACATGCATAAAATGATTCATCTTGACACTCTAGGTGTCCACTGCTACAAAAAACCAGTTGGCCTCGATGCCCCCCACATATCAAAACAGCCATCTAGGCTCAAATCACAACACAAGCAACTACAAAACAACAATCATATCGGTATGTCTCTTGCCCCTTGAACAAGAAAGAGGGTCACTCAGAACCATTAAAGAAATTATCAAACAATTAGTTCTTTAAACCATCCATAATTAAATGATTTATTATTCATAGGTTCCATATTCAGGAAACCTAAATGGAAATATATCACAAATAAATTAAACATGCTTAATGCACCAATTTTTCTAACATCAGAAAAATACAAAAATATGAACCAGATTCATTTACATGCTTATGTAACTTTATCCAAATAATTATCAATTAATTTTGGTTATCTTTCTTTACCAACTTCCATCAAGAATGAACAGCTAACCCAAGCAAGCATAAATATCACACTATCAATCAAAAAACAAGCGGCAATACCGTATGATTGATTTCAATTTATTTATGTGGTTCAAATATTTATTACGTCAATTTCAATGTGATCCTGTGGATAAAACATTCTAAATCTAGAGTTTCATGTAATAATAAAATAGAAGCAACAAATCCCCTACCTTAAAAAGGTTCTTGAAGATCTTTATATGAGAACGATCTACACAACGGGTCACGATCACCTCCTCCCGTGACAACTGCATCCACCCGAGGATGTCGCGACATGACCGCACCAACTGAAACCCAATAAACTATATTAGAAGCATGGAGATCACATGCCATACTATGGAAAGGAGAAATAAGAGAAGGTGAAACCAATAGAATGATGATAAGTCATACCTTATATCGAAGATTAAGGGATACTGGTTGGTTGCACCAAAATAGCGGGTGCACTTGCAGTAAGAAGAACGTCGTGGGAACCCAATCCACTGGGAAAGGTTTAATCTCACAATTCTTATAGGAAGGGAGGAAGTTTTCAATCGTCTCGTACCATAGAACAATGATAAATAACAATGGAGGAAGATATCTTGTCCCTTTCAAAGATTTAATGGAGTGGCGGTTTAAGATACAATAGATTTTCCATTAAAATCAGATCGTACCAAACCACGTGGAATGACCAAGTAAATTCTTCTTGGGCCTTAGGAAAATTAATATAGGAGTTATGTGATTTTGTTTGACCTTGAATCCCTTAAAACAAGGCCATAAATTTGTTTTACATTGAATAAAATGTTAGATTTGTGAAACTGGAAAAATTTGGAAATTTGGAAAAAGAAATATGAAACAGTTCTAGAAACACTGTTCATGAGTTCTGACAGCGTGTCTGACTCAACATTTCTGTCTCACCATTTTTATCTCACCGTTTCTATCTCACCATTTCTGTTTCATCATTTTTGACTCACCGTTTCTGTCTCACCATTTCTATCTCATCGTTTCTGTCTCACCATTTCTATGACACCATTCCTGACTCACAGTTTCTGTCTCACCATTTCTATCTCACCATTTCTATCTCACCATTTATGTCTGACCATTTCTGACTCACCGTTTTTGTCTCACCGTTTCTGTCTCACCATTTCTGTGTCACCATTTTGGACTCACCATTTCCGTGACACAGTTTCTATCACACCATTTTTGTCTCACCGTTTCTGTTACACCATTTCTATCTCACTATTTCTAACTCACCGTTTCAGTGACACAGTTTCTTCCTCACCATGGCACTATTCATAAAACTGGAAACATTGTTCACAAAACTAGAAATTTTGAAATGTGTTAGGGATGAGTCACCCTGACCTTCCAGAAGACCTCAAACACCAGATTTTAGTAAGGGGATGGACCAAAGAGGTTCGGTCCATTTCATCAGATACCTCTCAAAACATTCTCATTTTCAAGAATCCCAAAACCAACCCAAAAGGAATCTGAAAAGGGGTATGAACAACCACTCCTCAAGATACATCTTAAAAATAGAAAGCTATAAGAAGCAATAAAATAAATTTATCTTACAAAAATGAAATCTCTATAACCTTAAAGGGGACACCGTTACAAGAAAAGAGTTTAAACATAAAAAAACTATGGGTAATGAGCACATATCTATGACTCACATTCCTAGGTACTCTCTTCCATGCCACTATGTCTCCACATGACACAAACCAAGGGAATAGAACGCCCGCGCAACACCTTATCCTTGCGGTCTTGGATCTCTACAGGTCGCTCCTCGATGGTTGCATCGTCATCAACATCGGTCTCCCCCGAATCAATGACATGAGATTCATCATGAAGATAACGACGGATCTGTGACACATGAAAAACATCGTGTATCTGGTTCTTCTGCAGGGGAAGTGCTACTCGATATTCCATAGCTCCAACACAAGCTAACACCTCGAAAGGCCCAACAAACCGGGGAGAAATCTTACTCCCACGACCAAAACTTCGCTGTCCATGACAGGGATTTAACTTCAGAAACATGTGATCCCCAACATCAAACTCTAAGGGTATTCTCCTTTGATCAGCAAAGATTTCTAATGATCTTTTTCTGTCTTCATCCTCTCATGAATCACCTAAACCATCAATGTTGTATCCTACACTAGTTCTGGTACGAGAATTGCTGACTCTTCAACCCTAGTCCAGCACAACGGAGAACGGAAAGGCTAGCCATATAGTGCTTCAAATAGCATCATACTGATGATGGAGTGGAAAATATTATTGTAAGAGAACTCCACCAAGGGTAAGTGACTCATACATGAACCTCCAAAATTCTTAACACAAGATCATAACTTGTCTTCAAGGGTCTGGATGGTTCGCTCTGTCTGACCATCCATTTGAGGATGAAAAGAAGTTATAAGGCATAAGTGACAACCAAAAGCATGCTAGAGACCTCTCTACACCCTAGAAGTAAATCAAGGATCTCGATTAGAAATTGTCATCCTTGGGACTCCATAAAGTTTCACCACCTCATCCAGATACGGCCTCGACAAAACTTCCACTAAGATCAACTCTTTGATCACTATGAAGTGGGACGATTTTGTTAAATGATCCACTACAACACAAATAGAATCATGTCCTCTTGATTCTCAAGGTAAACTAGTAACAAAGTCCACTGAGATGTACTCCCACATACACTAAGGAATATCTAATGGCTGGAGCAAACCATTGGGGGCATGGTGCTCAGCCTTGAACTTCGGGAAGACTAAACATCAAGACACAGACTCTGCAACCACACGCTTCAGCCCTGGCCAACAAAACTGACACCTCACGGATTGGTACATCTTTTTTATGCCAGGATGAACCACTAAAGGAGAACTATGGAACTCTCTGAGAACCATCTCGTTTATCTTAAAAGGAACAAAAATACTTGAATTATGCAACACTTATTGTTGTTTATCCTCATTCCAACCATCAGGGGCCTCGCCAAAAACAACTCAGTCTCTCCGGACCTCTACCTTATGATCCCCCAACTAGGACTCTTCCACCTACTACAACTGAGATTACTACACTGTCATCTAGAAAATACAGCATCTTCCCCCAAATTCTCCAATATCAAGATGTAATGCCGACAGTTCTTACATTACTCTCTAGGAATCACTAGATTCATACACAACACCACTACATGACTTTCGACTTAGCACATCATCTACAACATTCCCGTTTCTAGGTGTATATGATATTTCGATGTCGTATTCCTGTAAGAACTCCATCCACTGATGCTGTCATAATTTCATGTCACGGTGGGAGAAAACTTACCGCAATCTCTTAAGATCAGTGAAAACCAAAAAGTGCTCACCAATGAGGTAATGTCTCCATAACTTCAGAGTAAACACCACAGATTCAAACACAAGATAATGGGTGGAATAGTTATGTTCTTAAAGACATATCTACTGAGACCCATAAGAAACAACTGATCTTTGTTACATTAGAAAACAAACTAACCCCAGATGTGAAGCATCACAGAAAACATCAAACTGAACTCCCTATACTGGGAGACAATGAACTAGAGAACTTACTAACTTCTCCTTTCAATACTTGAAAGCTACCTGACACTGATTAGTCCATATGAATGATTGATCCTTCTTGGTCAAAGATGTCAGAGGAGTTGCAAATCGAGAGAAATTGGATACGAACCTCCTATAGTATTCTGCGAGACCAAGGAAACTTCACACCTCTGACACTGTCTTGGGATATGCCCAGGAAACAACTGCTCTTAACTTCGATGGATCCATAGCTACCCCCGCAGGGACACAACATGCCCCAAGAAACGGACTTCTCGAACCCAAAACTCACACTTCGACAACTTCCCAAATAACTGATGTTGATGAAGAACTCCCAAAACGGCGTGTAGATGCTCTTCAAGATCCTCCTTAGACATGGAGTACACTAGGATGCCATTGATGAAAACCACCACAAACATGTCCAGGAACTTATGGAACACAAATTTCATTAATCCCATGAACATAGCTTAAACATTCATCACACCGAATGACATTACAACAAACTCATAATGCCCATGATGAAAAAGGAAAACAATCTTCATGATATCCTAATCCTTGACACGCATTTGATGATATCCTGACCGTAAATCAATCTTTGAGAACCAACTTGAACCCTTCATTTGATCGAAAAAACCATCAATACATGGAGTAGGATCGCGATTCTTTATAGTCACTTTGTTTATGAGATGATAATAGACACACAACTACAAGATGCCATTGGCCTTCTTCACAAAAAAAATGATACACCCCATGGTGACACACTCGGCCGAACAAAACCGCAATGTAAAGACCATCAAGTTGTATACGTAACTCTCACTACTCAGAAGGGGCCATCCTATATGGGTACATAGAGATAAGAGACGCTCCTAGTTGTAGCTCGATCCCAAACTCAATCTCTCATCAAGGGGGTAATACTACAACCTCTTCACGAAAGAAATCAATGTACTCTTCTATGAACCTAGTAAACACCAACTACTGAACTTCTGAAGAACTCAGCATCATCTCAACCATCATGGATGATAAGGATGGAACACGCGTATAACCCATCTGAGGGTCTTGCTTGCCAACGAACACCACTGGCTCTCCATTCGCATCAAAGAACACAACCTACCTCATGAATCAGTTCATTATAGCGTGCATTGAATAGTACCAATCTATGCTGAGGATGAAATCATATGATTTTATATGTGAAAATAGGAAAACTCCCCAAGAGTGGTGTTGCACCAACACTAGCTCACAGTTTCTACATACTTCAAACAAGTCAGCTCGACCTCCAACAAGCGTAGTCAACACCAAGGGCATTGGAAGCTTCTCTACCTCATGTCCCGAAGCATGCACAAGGGTAGGTGATATGATGGAGTGTGTCACTCCTAAATCAAACAAGGCATACACCAAGTTAGAAAACAAGAATATGATACCTCTAATGATGTTTGGCTCATTTGGTACTAGAAACGCTAAAGCATGAAGCTGACCACGACCTCCTCCATGACCTCTATGACCCTGATGATGTCCACCACCACAACTGTGCTCTACTCTCTAAGGATGGGGAGTGTCACAGGGCTGTCCTCTGCCTGCCCCATCTAACCTCTGCTGATCTAAAGCTATTGCAACCTGCTGCTACTGCCTCGGCTGGAACTGCCTCAACGGAGGAATCTTGAGTGGAAAACCTGGTGCACGATGACTGCTTTGAAAGTTCGAGAACTCTCACAGTTGATGACCTCGACCACCGTAAGAAAAACAAGCACTTGATCCCTTGGCATAGGCTTGAGAGATTCTGCCCCCGGAGAAATGAGATGCTGAGGGCTGGGACCTACCCCCGGCCGAACGGAAACTCTTTTACCATGAAAACCGAGAACCCAAGACCACAAATCTACTCCGTGAGGAATCACGATGACTCCCCTGTTGTGATGATCAAGTTCTGGCCAAATTCCTCCCGATGACCTCTTCCCTTTCCAGAAACTCAATATATGTCTTTAGTACAAGTGGGGGGACCTGGCACTGGATCTCTGGACGCAAAGCCTCCTCCAAATTCATCACCCTAGCCTCCTCATCTAGGAAAAGGTCCGAATCATATCGAAAAAGATTTCTGAAATAGATTCCAAACTCTCACAAACTGGATCTCCCCTGTTGAGGGGTAAGAAGCTCCTCGTGACTGGACGACTTCACGGTTGAAGAAAGAAACTCGACTCTAAACTTGTCTCCGAACTCCTCCCATGAGATCACTGACTCATCGTGATCTCCAAGGAATAAGAACCAATATTTCCTCGCTACTCAATGCTGCATTATCACAACAAAGGACACCTAGTTCTCCTTCCGAGCATTGATTGAACTGAAGGCTATCTCAACCTCCTATAACAAGTATTCTGTGACTGCATCTAAAACGGATCCCTCGTACTTCTATAGACATTGGTACTGAAACTCTCAGAGTGTCCCCCTCCAAGTGTAATCATATTAGACATATACCCGATGGTGATCTACTGATACAACCTACTAGACATATTCTATGTGATCCGGATGAGGATGTTAACCAGGAGCCATACCTGTAAAATAAAAAATAGTTAGAGCTCCTAAACTTGGAATATGGGAGACTCATCATTAATAAATTAGTTAATAATTTTATTTTACTCATTTTAGGTAAACCTATCCATTGGTCTACCCATTCAAACACATGCAAAAAGAATAATGATGCATGATCCTTTCCTAGGTCTCTACCCTAAAACTAGTATCACCTTGTTTAGTGGCCTTGGTAAACTTAAAGGTCCATAGATCAGATCATAGGGGGCCCTAAACGCCTATGTCTTAGCTGGTCTCCATTGTTTACATCACTTTATAAACATTAATGACACCATTTCCCTACCAACCCATGAAACCTCACCTGTGCCTAACTCTAAAATCCATCCTATCTCTCAACATAAGCCTCTGATACCACTCTGTCATGACCCCCTCCCCACCAATTTACCCCTCCTGGGCTGGCAATGTGAGAAGAGAGATAATGACCCCCGAGTCCCACCTCTAGTAGGCCCTGGGTTGGCGACTAGCACTGAGGGCATAAAGAACACACAAATGGGAGGAATTACCCTCTAAGAGAACACATACGGAAGAGAGAGATAAGATAGACACCTACCAACTCCAACTCAACACACAAGATAAAGGAAATCCCAAGTGTACATATGAAATTTCATACAAAACTACTACAACTGAAAGGGGGAAAACATCAAGTACCCAAAAGAATGTAAAATAGCACCAACGACAAGCCCGAACAGCTCCTGCAACCGCAAGCTAGTAGTAACCTGCATTATCACTAACCTTCTCAAAGTGACCTAAAAAGCAATTTATATATACATAGGCTGAGTATAATAGTATACTCAGTAAGATCCGCCCCGAATCCTCTCGTGAAAAAGTAAACAATGCATGATAAAGCACAGTGAACAACAAGTGAAACTAAATCATCAACTATATAGGTATAGTAGGTTCCAATCCTCACCATGGATACTCTAACTAAGTAAAAAATATAAGAGTATATAATATAATAAAGAATATCAAGGGTACTCTGCTTCTACTTCCCCACTGGTTTGCCGCTTTTCCCCAACGTTGCACATCCTATGAATCTCTCTCTAAAAATGCTTGCCCATAGACACCTGGGCGAAGCACCACAACATGCACATCATGCAAAAAAACCAACACATATATATAATTAAAGTAACCAAGTAGTTTCTGGGAGCCACCACAGCTCGCATAACATGTATCATACATTAGGTATTATTTCATAAGCCATTACAGCCCATACACCGAGTAAGGATCCTCAGTCCATCACAACCTATACACATTGCATATATAGTAGTCCATAGAAAACTATATCCAGAATATATGTGGGCGTGTAACCATAAGACATTACAACCATCTACACACATATATGGGGAAAACAAACCAATGTGCATGCCAGTACAAGTAACTACCAAGAGAAGAGAGTGAGGCCAATGGGGGTAGTCAGCCATCCATCCTCCCATTGGAATGTTAGGGAAAACACCTCCAGGGGTCAGAATCCCTGGGGTGTCAGTTTCCCTTACTGATAGGGTGGATTAGCGTATAGAAACAAAAAAATTAAAGAATATACTATAGCTCACAACCACACTATTGGGATAACCTAGTCATGGACTCAACTGTAGCTAACATCTATCGGACTTAGGGATAATACTTCTAAGACTATGAATCCTAAAATCACACAACCATTTAAAGAGATTTAATACATTACTTCATTACCTTTTTATCATTTGAACTTAATGTTAATTAATTATTTAAACATTAAATATGTAATAACAATTCCATATTAAATTTCATTAGCATCACACCGAAAGTACATTGTTTTTTCAAATCAAAACCCCAGCATTGCACCCCATCAAGCTCCAAACCCCATATGTTAACATCATTTATTCAATTATTTTTTTACCACATTACTTTCCCATATTCACAGGCATTCTAGAAATAAAATCTATTCTTCTAAACACAAGGGTCTCAACATGGTGAGTAGATGAACTACCCAGTGAGTCTTTGCCACCTATAGAAAGATCGTATAACCATCCTCCCTTGAGAAGATAAACATGGAAAGAACATGGAATACACCATGAATCTTCGCCCCTTTTGGAAGAAGGGTAAGCAAGACCAGATGCCTTGATAAGTGGGGAAAGTAAAGTAGTTAAACAACTAAGAAGAATCAGTTAAAAACAAAACATTCACATCCAACCCATTTCATCATCCCTGGTGTCCTCCCTAACACCCACATGAATAAACCGATGCATCTCGCCACTGTAGGAATAAACTAATAAAAGAACCATTAGGCCTCCATGCCCCCACATATCACAACAGCTATCTGGGCTCACATCACTACACAAGCAGTAATAAAACAACAATAATATCGATTCGGATCTTGGCCCTAGAACAAGAAAGAGGGTAACTCAGAAACCTTCAAAGAATTATCAAAAAATTAGATATTTAATCCATCTTGAATTAACGGATTTATTATGCATAGGTTCCATATTCGGGAAAGCTAAATATTTAGCTATAACAAATAAATTAAACATCCTTACTACACTAATTTGATTAACATCTAAAAAAAATACAGCAATAAGAACCAGATTCATTTACATTACACTTTATCTTTAGCCAAACTATTATCAATTAATTCAGGTTTACTTTCTTTAACAATTTCCATCAATAATAAACAGCTAACCAAAGAAATAATTGATATCAAACTATCTAGCAAAAACAAGAGGCAATACCATATGATTGATATCAATTTGTTTATTTGGTTCAAATATTTATTATGTAAATACCATTATGATCTAGTGGCTAAAACATTCCAACTCTATAGTTTCACGTAAAAATGAAAGAAAAGAAACAAATCCCCAACCTTAAAAAGGTTATTAAGGATCATTATACAAGAACGATTTACATAACGGATCATGATCACCTCCACCCTTGACAACTACATCCACCTGAGGATGTCATGGCACGCCTGCACCAACCGAAACCCAAGAAACTCCGTTAGAAGCATGAAGATCACACTACATAATATGGAAAGGAGAAAAAAGAGAAGGTGAACCCAGAAAAACGATGAAAAATCATACCTTATATTGAAGATTGATGGATACTGCTTGGTTGCACCAAAATAGGTGGTGCACTTTCCATAAGAATAATGTCAAGGGAACCCAATCCACTGGGAAAATTTTAATCTCACGATTACTACAAGAAATATGGAAAGGTTCGAGCATATATCACCAAAGAACATGGATAAAGAACAAGGGAGGAAGATATCTTGTCCCTTTATAAGATTTAACAGAGAAGTAGTTTAAAATATAGTGGATTTTCCCTTAAAATCGGATCTCATTAAACCATACGGTTTGACCAAGGAAACGTATCCCAGGACTAATGAAAATTAATATAGGAGTTATGGGATTTTATTCGCCCTTAAATCCCTTAAAAAAGGTCATAAAAGTGTTTTACGTCAAAGAAAACAATAAATTGGAAAAACTGGAAACATCAAGAAATTTGGAAAGGAAATATGAAACAGTTCTGGAAACAGTGTTCATGATCTGTGACACTGTGTCTGACTCACCATTTCTGTCTCACCATTTCTTTCTCACCATTTCTGTCTCACCATTTCTGACTCAACATTTCTTTCTCACTGTTTCTATCTCACAGTTTCTATCTCACCATTTCTATTACACCGTTTCTAACTCATTATTTCTAACTCACCATTTATATCTCACTGTTTCTGTCTCACCGTTTCGATCTCACTTTTTCTGACTCACTGTTTCTGTCTCACCATTTCTGAATCACAATTTCTGTGACACCATTTTTGTCTCACCATTTCTGACTCACCGTTTCTATGAAACCTTTTCTGTCTCACCATGACACTGTTCATAAAACTGCAAACACTATTCACGAAACTGGAAATTTGGCAAAGTGTTGGGGATGGGTCACCTTAACCTCCCAGAACACCTCAAACACCAGATTTTTGAAAAGGGATGGACCAGAGTTGTCCGGGCCATTACAAGTAGTTTATTATAAATCTTCATAGATGAATATTATTATATATTGTAGAATATATTATTTTATTACTAATTTATATTATTCTTTTATTAATAATGTCATGTTAATGTTACTTTTCAGTTAATAACAAATTTTTTTTGTAAATGTTTTTACTTGTTATTCATGATATTATTACTTAGATCATGAATTATATTTTTATAGAATTTAAAATGTGATATAAATATCATATATATTCATTATATAAATATATATAGTAGTTTATAAAATATATAAATATAAAATTAGGTAAATTGTTAATAGAGACGGTAGGCTGTACGTACGCATGAACGTTGTTTCCGTTTTCATGCCAATTTGAATGAAAAAAGGTAAAGGATATATATATATATATATATTAACATTATTACATAATTATTATTTCATATATATCACATTTTTTTTAAACCCATCCTTAATACATTCTATGTCAAGAGTGAATGTATCACATAGCTTTGAGGAGGTCATAGTCTATATGTGCACGAAGTTATCAAATTCTCCAAAACTGGAATGCATGATCGTATGTGTTGTATAATAATTACATAAGAAAAAATAAATCATATATGTCACATATATAATATAAATTTATTAATTCCATCCTTATTTCTGGTCATTAGATGTGGTAGTAGAAGAACTGATGACATCGGTTCGTGAGGCAGCAGTCCGCCGTACAAATGAACGACGATTGAGTGTCCCATTTGATGAATGTATGTGTGAGTTTAGGTAGTATAATATCATAAAAATCAAAATATATTGAGGATACATAGGTTATTATATATTCAATATATAAGAATAATTTAAGTGGTGAATAATGAAATTAAACAAAATTACTCATTGAATAACTTTAACTCTTCTTTCGGTAACTCCATTTGGTTTTCTCCAAAGAGATAACATGGTTGGATTTCTACACAATGTGATGATTCTAAGATTATATTATGTCTTTTGGGAGATTATTTGGTTATATAATGGATCAAACAAATTTATTTAGAGTTTTAAAGAGAGGGAGAGAGGTGGTGGCCTTTTATAATAGTGGTAGAGGACACACTTGGTCTATTTGAAATAAATGTTTGGTGTACCGACATTTTCCACATAACAAGAGGTTTATAAAACAGAAAACATTAGATAATATAGAGTTATGGTCTATATGTTTCCATCGAATGATTGTTTAAAATATTTAGGGGCATGTTTAGACCTTATTTTTTATGTTTAAACTCTATGTAATATTGTTCTTACCTTATTTGTAGTAATTAATTTTTTTAACATTCACAAGTTATTTTGTTTAAAAATATGTTATAATTAATTTATATAATAAATTATGATTATTTAAATTATGGAATCAATTTCTTCAAATTCAAATAACATTAGTGGCATAAATTAATTTAAATTAATCATGTGGGCGGGATGAGATGGATATTTTTTAATGTGAAAAAACTCAAATGTTTAAAATGTTGTTATATAAAATTTCAATGTGAACATAGTTATAATGACAAACATTTTACTAATTTATTTATAATTGATCTAAAATATTAAAAAATAATTTAACTATATAATTATATTATATAAAATTGATTTTTTCAATTAAAATTGAGTGTTTTTAATTATTACCAAATAATGAACCATCTTAGAAAAAAAATTCAACAAAATTTATTTTTTATGTTTGTATTTTAAAAATGATGTTTATTTATTAGAATAAAATTATAAAAGTGTAAAAAAATTGATAATAAATTTTCCATTAATAGATGGTAATTTTACCTTTTAGAAAAATATGTCTTTTTATTATAAAATATGTTTTATTCTTACCTCATGGCTATTAGGACTATTAAATGAGTGTCAAAAAGAATTATTTAATGTAAACTATATCATTTTTATTAAAACCATTCAACCAAATATTTTTTTAAATCTTATTCATATTTAATGGTGTTTGTACATATGGAAATAATTTTCTTATAAAACGATTTTCTTTATTTTTAAATTTTTCTTACATTAACTTATAACAATTTGATAATAAAAAGAATAATCTTATATACTTGTGTAATTAATATTTGAACTATATAGTAATTCATAATTATAAATTCCATTACAATGGTTACATGGTAACTATAATAATATAATAATAATAATATTATTATTATATTTTTCTTCAATAATACTCATCCTTGAGTGTAACACATGAGATGGAGGGAAGTCGACATTGTGTGCACCACAATCCAAGAATAGTATTGTATATACCAAAGTCTAATCTAACTATTTCATGTAGTGTAATATTAACATGTGTTTGCATGTAGCGGAAGAAAAAAATAATGATTTTTTATGAAAAAATTTATATTAAGTGTTGCGTAAAATATAGAATATCGAAAAGATTAAATTATCAAAAAAACATATTTCACAAAATAATGTCATGAAAAATTTTACCCACCATAAAATGAATTTTACTCTCAAAACTCGTCAGAGATATTAATGGTTTAATATTGAAATTTCCTTTCATAGAAACCCACATCATAAAAATGTGTCCAAAAAATCCATTAAAAAGAAATGTTGGTAGTTTAACAGTTACCTAAAGTGACTCATAAGTTGGTTTCAATAGATAAGAAATTAGTTGGAATGTGATGATGAAGTCATGGAAGAGAAATCTCACCATCATGATATGATGGAGAGTGATATAGAACATTTCTATGAGAATGTTAACAATAAAAAATCCATAAAGAAAATAGGATTGAAAAGGGTCATTGATATCATAAAAAGTTATTATAACGAGACAACATTTTATTTCAAGACCCTTTTCTTAATGTTATATAATTTTCATGAGAACATATAACTACTTGATTTTGTCAAAATCTCACCCTTTTTTTGTTCCTTGATCAATTTCAATATCATCTCTTTTCCCATGAAATTAAGGTGAATGTTTCATTCCTAAATCATTATTATAAAATGATGTACACAAGTAGGATGATAAGTCGTTATTTATATCATTATTAGAAATAAAATTTATATCACATGTAAGTAAATATTCATAAATCCTCTTATGGGGAGATAATATTACAATCTATAAAGCCCCATTGAATGTTTATCATAAACCATTCAATTATTTTTTATCCTTATAAAAATTACTAAAGAATAAATTCAAAAACATTATAAAAAATGTCACTAGATTTCTCAAAAACAGCTTAACATTAATCCCCAATATATCATAATGTATATCTTGGTGGTCAGATATAAAACATATTAATACTTCATTCTTGATTTCTCTTGAAACATGGTAATAACCTGAATTACCATATAACCTTATTGAAAACATGCATGATTTGTTATTCCAATTTTTATTGGATATTTTCATTAAATCGAAAAATTTGTAAACTTTATCCATGATTACATAGACCACTTTTTCCAAAAATCAATAATCAGTTCCATGGAAATTTCTTCTATCCATTTTACTATATCTATAATCATCACATTATTCAATAAAAACACAATTTTCTCCACATATAGAACATGCAATGTGTTACCTTCCCTTAATCAGAATATAACATTTCAATTAAATAAATTTTCTATTTCATCATAAAAATTAAATATATTTTTCAAAATCCTTAATATAAAACATATAGTTCATGATTCAAATAACCTAACTCTTGATTTAAAATACTTATAGACATCAATCATCTAGGTATATTCTTGACCAATTACTTTGGATTCATCATGTTATTCCATAATACCCCATTCATGGAATATGAAATATGAATAATTTATTAAGGCCCCTAAAACAATATTTAATCATTATTATTAAGATAACTATAAAAATCATGTTAGAACATCCCATACCATTCACATGTCATTAACGGTCATTTACCTTCAACCGTATAACCAATAATCATGCCACCTTCCATATTCTCTTCTTGATATTTCCACTTAGGACATCAATTTGAATACTTCACATACCAGAGACATATGAAACATCTATGTTAACCAAATTCCATCTAGTTAAGACTATTGAGTAAGACCAGAAATCATAGCGCGACCATCACTTATCATAGTATAAATCCACATAATCATGAAAATTTACTTATAGGATGTCTAAATCATGATACCTTCTTTTAAATATATAACACCTTACGATTATACTTATATACATATATAGAAATATCCATATAAGTATACCAAGGGATATCGCTAGAGTTTTATTATCCTAATATCCAATGGTTGAAGAAACCATTCCTTGATAACAACTAAAGTGACCTAGTGATAACATATTGGGATATTAAATCATTTTTGATGAATATTAAGGATGTTAAAAATGTACATGCCGGAGGAACATAATAGTTTAGTGTATTTGGAATCATGGAACATGATATTATACCTAGAGTAAATATATTCAAAATATAATTAATACATATAAATTATATCATTTGTATGGAATACTTTATATATTTCAAAAATATATGCCCAATGAATGTATCAGTTTAGTTCATTTGGAAACATAGAATCATAAACACTATTAAATAAGAAATTAACATTATATAAAAATAATTTATCTACAAATAGAACCATTTTAATACACATCATACATAACAAATTTTTTAATAACATGGTAAAGAGGAACAAAAGAGAAGGTGATCTCATATTCTCAATAAGGATAAACAATTGAGATATGTAAGCATAATCATGAGAAAAATGGTATGATAATTTTATCATACCATTACTAGAGCATACCCTATATATCAAAGATCACAATCAAGGGTCATAAAATAAGTTTTGGTTTTTTATAATACATGAATCATAAGGGAGTATAGAGAATAATTAATGAAAGCATAAAATATAAATAATTCATGGAATTTTTGAAGACACAAAAGAAAATAGAGTTATTTCTATTGTAGTGATAGATTAATTACAAGGACATATTAGTGGGGTTGTATCACTCCCCAACCCATTTTAGTTGTCATGGTTCACCACCAAGACAAGTTTAGTGGACAAATTCCTTTACATAACTATGTTCAATACCATTCTTTCCAATTCTATCTCATGAGATATAAATCGTTACCCAATGAATATGAGGGATATTTAGGTCCCAACCATATGAAAATGAAATGATACTTATGTATTCCATGATATCATTACAATTCAACAATTAATAACCCATTAAAATAAAATTTGGTATCGTAGTCATTTAATAATATCGTAACCTATAGAAAGGAGGCCAGTTTCATAACCATTTCATGATATAATAACCCATAAATGAAGTAGGTTTCAAATATTTTTTTCATGGTATAAGCCATGTAAGAGAAATGGGACTAATGAACAACATGTCATCAAAAGAATAACCATCTGTAGAAGGATTAATAATGCTTTCCATGGATTATATCACCATTAATACATTTGTATCATCAATACATGTCACCTTGTATGGAAAATAATATTGAAATGAAAAAATTTAAAATTATTTAGTGAGAAAAATTTCCTTTCTACATTGAAAAAGGATTTGGTAAATATAAAACACTTTTGAAAATATTTTTCACTTAAAATATCATTGAAAATTCATAAAGGGAACATTGAAAATAATAAAAAAATGTCACTAAGAATATTTTAAAATATCATGTAATTTTATTTAACTTTTTTATAAAACATGGTTTTTGGAAGCAATCATATTTCCGACTAGTGAGAGAAATGATGTCAGATATTCATAAAAGAATTTTATTATTTATATATGGTACCAAATAATGTAAAAATGGTTCCAATAAATTGTAGTATCATGAAAAATCATATTATAATAAAATTGATGAGATTTCTTGATAGATAGATCATAAGATTTCATGAATGTTAAAATATTCGTAATCAATCCCGATAAATTATGTTATTATGTCATTAAAATGTGAAAATATTGGTATATTTGAATAAAAATCCCCATGAGATAAAAAACATTAAATTATTATGAAAATATCACAAAATAAAGGTGATTTAGGATATATATTTTCAATGGGAATTATATAAACCTCATAAATTAATATATGTGAATAACAAAAAAGGTGTTGGTGCTCAGAGTGGGGTATTGGTGCTTATAGAATGCATAGAACTAGGATCGATGTGGCCCCAGGATTTATGGCCTGACTATGGTGGCTATATCTAGGTTAATTATTGTAAATATAGTAGGGATCGTGAAGTATGGGGAAAACTCTTCCCTCAGGAACTATCTCCTCAGAGGAAGATGGGCCACTTAGATCAATGGTCCCATCCCACCAATGGTCTTAAGCTCAATATTGATGGTGGATGTAGTAATAGATTCATTCATGGTGGGTATCTGGTCCATGAGCTTAATGTATTATTGCCCTTTTATTTTAGTTCCTTTTATGGGGCTGGTAACTCTTTAAGGGTGAGGGCGATGGAAATTCTCAATGGCCTTTCTCTCTACATGTGAAAAAACATCACACATTCTATTGTGGAACTAGATCCCAAGATTATTTGAAGCTCCCTCACTGGAATAATACCTCTTTGTGGAAAATCACTTATCCAATTTTTGACTACCCATATTTCCTATATGGATACATGGTGTTTTGATATATATTTTGTGAAGGTAATCAAGTGGAGGACTTCATAGCTTCACTAGATACCCTGCATCAACCCTTACAAAATAGAGAGCACAAAGGTAAGTGTAATATAAAAATTTCATAATAATAAATACATCATAAATAAAATATAAATCATATAAAATCATTATGTACATCATTTTCCCCATCCTTGAAATGTTGTTATGCAAGAACAAACATCATCGG
The DNA here is from genome assembly GCA_963277665.1 of Viscum album. Classification (NCBI taxonomy): domain Eukaryota; kingdom Viridiplantae; phylum Streptophyta; class Magnoliopsida; order Santalales; family Viscaceae; genus Viscum; species Viscum album. Next base: position 208,931,249 of record OY728155.1, on the reverse strand, counting down.
TTTGTGAGGCTGTAGTCTTCCGTACACACGAATGATGATTATGTATCCCATTTAATAGAAGTGTGTGTGAGATTAGGTCATAATATTAACATAAAAATATTTCGATGAAATGGGAATTATTAGGTTATTATATAATCATGTAATAAGAATAATTTAAGAGGTGGATAGGGAAATACAACAAAAGTTCATATTGAAGGACGTTACCTCTTATTGGGGTAACTCCTTTTGGTATACACCAAATGGCTTCCATGTATGGATTTATAACCAACAAATGGATTCTAGGATGTAGGTAAGGATGTTGGTAGTATATTTCTAGAAGTGATTTTGAGAGAAATGTCTTGGGATGTGTGAAGATATGGGCAATGGTGGTGGCTTTTTATAAGAGAGGGATATGACACACTAAGTATTTTTGAAAATAATGATAGGTTTACCCACAATTTTACCTACAAAGAGGCTTACAAGACACAAAAAATTCGAGCATAAATGTTTTTAGGGATAAATATGGTTATAAAAATTGTGTCTTATAAGTGTAGAGACAATTTAACATCTTATGTTTTATGATTATGAACTATGTAATCTACTTTTTACCATAATCACTGTAATTAATTAGAAATACCTACAATATTATTTTTTCTTGAAATATAATTTGATGTTATTATAACTTATAAATTTTTATGATTAAATATATGTAATCTAGTTAAAAAAATCTTAATCACATAACAACTAGAAAATAATTTATAATTAATCCAAGAGATGGGATGAATCAATGTGTATACAAGTGAAAAAAATCAGAAATGTGAAAAAATTTTATATCCAATTTTAATGTGAAATTGGTTCAAATAACCTAAATTTTATTTATTAATGTATAATTGATATAAAATTTAAACCAAATTGAAATATAATTTTACTATACAAATAAAATAAATGAAAAAATAAATTTTTAATTAAAATCCATTTGTTTACATTTTTCATCTAAATACAATACTCTAAAAAATCAAAAACATTCCACCTGAAATAATTTATATATTAAAAATTAAATAACTAATTTCACTTCAAGAAGTTAAATTTATATAACTATAAAAATTTAATTTCATTATTGTCCAAAAAAGGGAAAAATCATTTCATTTGAAAAAAATAGTTTTTAGGAAAACTTATATCCATTGAAGATAATTATAAATTTCATTATCAATATGCTCTGTTTATATGAGACCATTATAAATGTTAATTTAGAATTAGTTATTTCTATTAATATTACTTTTTTAAAACAATTTTGTTACTATCTTGTTTAAATAATTATAATAAGAAAATTTAGTTTCATTGAAACTCAATGTTATTTGTTATTCACGATAAGACAATGTTAGATTTAAGACATGCTTATTTTTTTAAAATATAAAAAAATCATAAATTTGTTTAACTTGAAATGAAAAACTACAATTAAATTTAATTTATATGAAAAAAATTTCTAAAGACATAGGGTGTTATATTATACCACCTTAAAATGAATTTATCGCTCAAACTTTTTCACCCTGATACAATAAATGTGGACACTTCTATACTTTCATATCATCAAGTCACCAAATAATTTCCTATAATGTGTGGGTTCTCCATAAACCTTTGACCTGATGAGTGGTCTTCATTCAATGAAAATTCCCTATATGATCTATAATTTCATCTAGTATTTCCTCATAATAATGAACCTACACTAGTGGTTTGACCTATGAGATAAGTTCATATGAAGGTTATGGTACATATTTCCTCATGAGAGATATATGGAACAAATTATGTATTTTAGAGAGGTTTTTTGGAAGTTCCAAGAGATAGGCTACCATCATGTTGTGACCAGGAATCTCAAATTGTCCAATATACATAGGGCTTAGTTTCCCCTTTCTCGAATATCATAAGCTTATTATAAGAATAAATTTGTAGAAATACCTTCTCACTAAATTCAAATTCTAAATCATTTAAACTGCTATCAGGATATCATTTCCTCCAAATCTATGCTTCACTAATATATAACTAGACTGTTTTAACATTGTCTTCCATTTCTTCAATGATCTCAAGTCCTAATAGCTTTCTTTCTCCTACATAATTACAGCACATTGGAGCTCGAAATTTCATTTCATAATGGGCCTTATAAGAAGGTAGATTTAAATCCCACCTATCTCATAATGAAATCATACATATTTCTTTCACAATATTATAATACACTAATCATGTGATGACCTATAAAAAGATATGGGTTTCATAAACATCACATCACAACCCTTGAAAGAAACCAGGTATCATAAAAATTTAACATATCATAAATTTTGGAAATGATATATGTTTCAAAATCATTTCATCATTTAATAAATCATTTATGGTAGATGTTTTAATAAGAATTTCATCATGGTATAACTTGTGGAAGAGAAATGTGTTTTATAAACAACATGTCATTAAAAGTATAATAAATCAGATGAAGATTAAGAATGGTTTCAATGGATAATATCTCCAGTAAAACATAAAATATATCTAAGTAGTTCATCATATATGGTGGAGGATTTTGAAATTCACATGTAATGGTTTCTAATGAAAATATCCATTCTTTGAAATTAATGTTTTAAACATAAAACATTTTCATAATATTTTTCTTTGAAAACCACTTTGAAAACATATGATATAAGGATAAAAATCATTTAAAATATTTGTTTACTAACATAAACCTTTAACTATTAAAAAAAATTAGAATTTAAAACATTTTTATAATCTAATTATTTTAAATTATATTTGAATACAAATAAAGGAATCCTTAAAAATCATTTACAACACTTTTTAAACTCACAAAAAAATTGAAACATTTTTCCGAGAAAATAGAATTGAAAAAATATAATAGAAGACTTTAAATCATTGAATTATTTTTCTTTTAAAATAACATTTAGAAACACACACACACAAACACACACAGATATATATATGAATATTTAAAAATCATTTACAACACATTTAACTATAAATTATTTTTAAAACCTTTTTGTTTGAAAATATATTTAAAACAGATAAAGGATTATTTTAAAATAATTTAAAACTCGTTTTTAACATAAAACATGTATGAAATCAATTTCCTTAGAAATTACATTAAAATATAATTAAAAAACCTTTTTAAAAAACATTAAAAAAAGATTTTTTTAATTAAAACAAATTACTGACCGAAGAGAGAAATAAGTTTAAATTTTCATAAACAACATTATTAAATATCATAACCACTAAATAGTATAAAAATGGAACCATTAATTGAATTTATCATAAATAGATAGAGTAAATGAAATACCTAAGTGTTATTGAGAGATGGATCATAATATTTAATCAATGGAAGTGTAATAATTATAAGCAATCCCATTAAACAATTAGATTATTGCAATAAACTGCTACCACATTCATAACATTGAATCATTATCCCTATTAAATAATAAAATTACATGATGATTAAAAAGTCATGAAAATAACTATATTACTATTATAACATTAAATGGGAATTATATACACCTTATAGAAGAATATAGGTTCATTATAATTGAAAGTTTCTCAAAGAAGGAAAATTTATACCAAAATACTTTACTAATTTAGTAACTTTTAAACCCTAAACCACTTGAAATATATATATCATAAAATGATTATGTAAATAACCATAACATTAAGTATAATAATTATATTATACCTTCATGTTCAGTATGTACATAACACAGAAGAAATGAGTGGTGAATAAGGCATGTGTCTTGTGGATATTAAAAGGTGAGAAGAAATTCCCTTACCTTAAGTCTTGACTTTATTCATACATGTTAAAACCTACTATATTATAAATGTAATATTAGTATAAATTAATCAAATAAACATACTTTTATATTTAATACCATATATTATTTTATTGTGACTTTATATTAACCATTTATAAACAATTTAATGTTAAATTTTGATTTTGGGTAATATTTGTGTTTTTTTTCATAAATGTTTTTACGAGTTATTCTTGATCCCGTTACATATATCCTGATTTAATTTTTCACATATTTTTAAAAAATTATATAAATTTCATAAATATTAAATATATGTATATTTATAATAGTTTATAAAATAATTATAAAGAAAATGAGTGACACTATTCATGGAGACAATAGACCATACGCATGAATGAACACTATTTCCATTTTCATGTCATTTTGAACGAAATAATTTAAAAGATATATATATATATATATATATATATATTACTGTAGAACTGCTATATCCTATTTCTTACAGATTTTTATAAAACCCATCCTTAATACATTACATGTAAATCATGAAGAAATCACATTGATTTGAGGAGGTGATAGTCCACATGTCCATGAATTTATTATATTCCCACAAAATAGAAAGCATGAAAGTATAAGTAATAAAATAATAATAAAATCTTAAGTACATAATAAAAATAATATTTAACATATAAATATTAATTCAATCATTATTCTCAGCCTTTATAGGTGGTAATTTAAGAATGAATGACATCTATTCGCGAGATGGTAGTTCTCCGAACACCGAATAATGATTGTGTATCCCATTTGGTGGAATTTTGGGTATTTTTATGTAGTAACATTAGCATAAAAACATTTCAATATATTTGTGATGGTGATTTTATTATATAATCATGATATAATGATGATTTATGTGGTGGATAAAGAAATAAAAAAAAATTGGTCGTCAAAGAAGTGTACTTATTCTTCAGGTAAATCATTTTGGTTCACACCAAAGGGATTGATTGGTAGTATTTATATGAAAATTATGGCTTCTAGATTAAGATGAATGAATTTGGGTGCTAATTTTGTTAGTATTTTTATGATACCAAGGTCTTGAGATCTGTTAATGGAGGGGGAGAGTTTGTGGCCTTTTATAATGGAGGGAGAGGACACACTTGGTATTTTTGTAAATAATGTTTGGTGTATCCATGTTTTTACCTAGAAAAAAGATTAAAAAACACTCCAAATTTGATAATATAGAGTTTAAGGTCTAAATATTCCCAGATAATTGGTTTTAGACATGTTTAGGGGCATTTTTTCACCTTAATATTTATGTTTATCCACTATGTAATCTTGTTTTTACATTAATCATAGTAAATAATTATTATTACATTCAATAATATTTCCTGTATACAACTAACGTGAAATTATTAGAAATTTTATATTATGAAGATTCCAAATATGGAATCCATTTTTCCAAATTCTATTCTTATATGTGATAGAAATTAATTTAAAATTAACCCTTTAGACAGGATTAGATGGCATGTTTTTTAAATGAAAAAAATCGAATGTTTAAACTGTTTTATGTCAAATTTCAATGTGAAATTAGTTCCAATGAAGTAAATTGGACTAATATATGTATAATTAATCTCATAAAATAAATTATAATTTCACAATATAAAAAAATTACACCAATATGTCATTTTCAATTAAAATTAATTTTTTATTATTCATCGATAAAATGAATCTTCTTATAAAAGTACCGAAAATTCGCCAAAATTAAATTTTGATATTCAAATTTTAAAAAGGGATTTTTTTCTAATAATAAATATAATTATTTCTAAAATTATATTTAAAATGGTATCTCCATTAATATGTGGTAAAATTACTATTTATAAAAATAAAACATTTTATTCCTAAAATTGGATTTATTCTTACATTATGCCTGTCAAATATATTGGATGAGCATCCAAAAATATTATTGAATGTATAAGATACATATATTACAATAATGGTAATCAATATTTTTAAATTATTTATATATAATGGTGTTTTATTATAGATATATTGTTTTCTCGGAAATATCTTTGTTTTAAAATATTTCTTACATTAATTTATAACTAAATGATAACAAAATAAATTATTTTATATACATTTGAAAATATTATTTTCAATAATTATATTCTCATATTCATAATATCCATTCTAATTAATAGGTTGTAACTATAATTATCTTTTAATAAAAATTTTAATAGTATATTGCAATTCGGTAAAACTCAGCCTCACATTTACAATATTCTATTGAGGGTATTATTTATTTTATGTAACACAAGACAAACATAGTATTGTGTGTACCATAAGCTAATATAATTGTTTCATGTATTGAATTATTAACATTGTGTTTCATGCAATAGAAACCAAAATTAGTGCTTTCAAATAACAGAAGTTATATTTTAAATTTCATAAAATGCAGAATATTGAAAAGATTAAATTAATTTGAAAAAAATAGTTCAAAAAACCTGGGGTGTTATAGAATATTATATCCCGTAGATTATTTTGTTAAATGTTAATGTTTTATAACCTCAATAATTATATGATATCATATCTCATTCCCAATAGATAGTACAGATGAGATTATCCCATCCCTGAAGTATGAAAAATGGGTGGTTATCCTTACCATATATATCTATAAATGTATTAGTGGGTAACTTTGACATAATATTTAAATATTGATGATTATGAGACACTTTATTACACTATCTTTTTATTTGATCTTATTCCAATATTATGCTCTCAGGGATCATTTTCTATAATTCCATTACGATTAATTTCTTAATAACTACAACATTTGTATGAAATGATTTGTGATTATGATCTATGAATTTCTAAATAAGGGTTTCAAATGTTAATGTCATTCTTTAATACCAATTTTCTCATGTTACGCTACAATGGGAACCTGTATCTCTTTTTTCCCTTACCAAGCATTTGAGATAACCCGTTTTATATTTTTATTTCCCATATAACTTCAAGAATGTATTTTTGTATGATGTGTATAATAATATTTCAATTTATGATGAACATATTTGGAGATGATATTGAAATTTTATGTACTTATAGTTTATATATCTAAGAATACAAATTCTATAAACCATTGTCCCTATAACATGTATCATAATGATATTTAATGAATATTTATCCAATAAGATATAATATTTATGTATTAAATTCTTGGGTTACCTCATGTGTAACTAAAAAACTATTACTAGGTGGAAAATCTCCAACAATGAATATTAAAAAAATAATCAAACATCACTATGAACAACCCATTATGGAAAAATACCACCAATTTTAAAACCTATAGAATCAAATATCGATAGTGAATGAGAAATATATAGTATGGGACATTGAAAATGTTGTGTTTTATGGTGAATAAGGTATCATGTATGAGTAACTATAATGACCTTCAACCATTGGAAAACCTCCTGATTCTATAGTATAGATGATAGTGACCACTGAATCCTACATCTAATAAGCCTTGTATTGGAGACCATAAAAGAGGGTATATAAATCCATATATGGTTGGAATTGCACACCATAATCCTAGAAATATAGAAAACCTCCCCCAATCAATACTATATAGAAAACATATAAAAATAATTATCCTACAATACATGTTAATGTAATATAGATACAATATCTAAATATTAAATACCAATGATATACTATAGTAACTACTTCTCATAATCTCCTATCCCTGAAATGTATAAGACCAAATCAATCTCCAAATCCATACTAGAAATATGAAAAAAAATTTAGATGTATGAGAATGAAAATACACATCTACTCTATAGGATCACACTCATGGAATCTCACTGAAATGTGGATGATGAATAATTATGTTTTAGTGAATGAATAGAAGAAACTATAATCACAAATATCTCCCAATAATAACCTAACCTCATAGTGGGTGGATTAAGAAGTAACACATCCAATATAGTATGTTTGTATTAAAGAATATATAAAGTTTTTCCCTCTAATAACATTCCCATGAGTTATTTATTCTCACACCAAAATGTTTAATGTTGGGATCCTAATCACTCCTTAATATATATATATATATATACATATATCTATGTGTGTGTGTGTGTCTATATATCTCATCAATGGAGTTTGTTATTTTTAAATTCACTCTACTATGTACCCATAAATTATGAGGTCAAACATATTGTGTTATAATTAGTCAGACTATATAAATAAATAACAATACCTAATTTGGTCTTCATCATAATATAGTATCATGAACATGTATGGTATAAACCTATGGATGTAAACCTTCTAGGAAGTGAACCCCACCATGAATAAATATCTCATTAAAATTCTCAATAGTATGGTAACAAGAACATAAATAATATAAACTCATTCCCTCCCCCATCCATGCATGAGCCCCATAATATACTAGTACCCGAATGTGATATACCAAATGGGAATGTGGGGAAGATGGGTTAGTCACCCATCTAATCTCACTAACCAGGATGTTAGAAAAAATTCCTTTAACCCAAAAACATTGGGAATCTATAGGATTATCTAACATGATTAAGATGCATATAAAAGAATATTAATATAAAAATACAATATATCCAAACACAATATCATCCTAAAAGGATCACACTATGTTACCCTACTAAATCCCACAATAACTATCACAACACCACAACCATACACCAACAACCACTACAAAAACTATGATGAAAACCTTCCCCTAACCCCTTCACAAAAAATCCAACACATCTCCACATTATTATAGTATATTATATTCAAGATTCATTATTAACCAGACACATTGAGTTTATTTTGAATTCCATTTTCTAGGCTCAAATTCATACGAAACAAATGCCCAATTTCAACTTAAAGTCACTAATTAATATAACTATACAATTTATAAGAACTCATACCATTTGTTAGAGACAAAAATTAAAATGTTACATATTATATTTAAACAGAAAATCAATTCCATATACTTCCATAGTTCATTAAATTCAAAATCTGACCCTTTTATTCATATAATTTCCCAATATTTCCATTATCCACCGAATATATGATTTTTCAATTACCATTATACAATAAATATTCACCCATAGCCATTTTTGTTTCAATAACCTTTGGTCACATTACATACTACCAATCATCTATGGAAAATTCCAACATTAGTGAACCAATATGCACAAATTATGACCACACATATCTTTAATACAACTAATTCATTATTTTTTACATAGATATACAAATATCAAAACCAATTTCATTGATAATATTAGTGTATTTGGTTAATTAGATATATAATATAATAATATTATGTTTTTATAATGTGATGTTATTTATAAAGTCCAACACATAATAGTAAAATCCATTATTTTTTAATAATTTATAATATAACCTAAGGATGAACATTTAAATTTAGTGATTTATAAAGCCAGTAAGAGAATAATCAGAGAACAACATAAGATAAAATTATATATATGGTTCATGACTAATTTATTTGTGTCATATAAAATTGAGAATCATATTCATGAACATCAAAGCAATGTGTAATAGGATATCCTCAATAAAACATAAAAATGTAGAAACAATATAAAACAAGACATCATAAGAATATGTTGAGGTTAGCCATTTATTCATTACAACATATTCTTTGGATAATATCATGTGCACTATACATGTTATATAATGAGATTAGAATATTACCTATGTGTTGGAAGGATATATATTTTTAGTCCCACTTATCATAATCATATCTGTTACATGAATTTGTTTAGCATAAAGAGTATACATAATAAAAACATATTTCATCACATTTAATCCAATTAATTATTAGTGTGTATTATACACATAGAAGTGGCCAATCAATGATGGATTTTTCTATCTTGGTGAATAATCTTGAGGGGAGTTGAGGACAGTTGTTTAGAATAAAAATTTTTTCATAGAAAATAATGGCATATTTCTTTTAGCATAAAGGGATTATTAACCTTATAAAATTAACATCGGAAATTATAAAATTATATTGTGATTTTTATTTAGATACTTATTATTTACTATAAATATTTTATTAAAATAACATTTATTTCCAAAAATCAGGAAATTTTCAAAACATTCTCTTAATTGAGAATATATATTACCCAAAACATCCATTTTGATTTATTGGTAACAAAATGAAATATCTTTAAAACCAATTTCCCATGGGTAATTAATGATTACCTATGTAGCGAACTAAAATAAAAAATTATAAAACTCAACATGTGTAGAAATTAATTTAAATTAGGATAATATCAGTTTAATGATGAACCCATGATATGGTGAAATTAGTTATTATAGTTTTTCATAATAAAAAATAAAATAGATTTAAAAAGATATTAGAATGGTGGTAGTGATTAGAAACCACTTTTAATATTGTAAACACTATCTGATAAAATATTGAAGAAGGAAAATAGTTTGGGGTTTTGAAAAAATTATTTAGAAAATCATGTTGGGATTTGATATCCTTAAGGTTCATGTGAAATTGGATAAATAAATTAAATTTATTTTCCATGTTTGGTGTTTATGTTGGAATGAGTAGGATCTTATAATATGTGTATCCAATACATAATAAAAAATACCTTATTTATCATGGTTTGGTTATTTAGGGTTACAATGAACTAATTTATCATGATAAAATATTTAAACCTAATTTCCATATGTTACAAAATGAACATATTTTATTCTAGGGATACTTTTTTCATAGTTAAAAAGTTTCTTTAAAATTCAAAAATAAATGGTCATGGATTTAAGAAAGGGATAAAGATTCTGAATTTAATTGAAAACATTGAAAACCAAAATACATGAATAAAATAAAAAAATACAATCTAATTCCCCATACTCCATCATCTACATAAACCATTCACTTGGAGGGAGTCAACCTCTCATACTAGAGGTGAGGGTGAATTGGGGAAGGTGTAAAGAAAAATAAAACATGAAAAAATATAGGAGAAAAAGAATGTAATGTGAAATGCACAACATGACAAATCACCCCAAGCTTTGAACATTGGAACAATCTTTATAGTAGTAGATGTTATATCTTCTTACTGATTTCCATGGTACTCAGGTCTGAGAAAACTTTCTATTAAATGAAACCATAAAGGGTCTCATGAGTTTTATGGTGGTCATGGGATAGTTTAGGTCATAAATAGTGGACCCCTATCAAAATCACTAATAAATGATGTTTTTGGGAAGTCTAAGTAGCATTATATCCGGAATATTATATTTATGAAAAATGATTTTCACTGATGTGATCCCCACAAGTTAGATTTTGGTTTAAAACAATGTGTGTAAAATCTTAGGTTTTGTCTTAGTGTGATTCCTAGGTGTCATTCCAGGTCATATCCTTTTCTCACCCAAGTGTGTTTTCTCCTCCTAGAATGGTCTTTGGGATTTTTTCTACAATATTTACACCATTGATTTAACATTCATGATAAAAAACATATTTTGCAACATTTGAAAGCACTCTATCATGCAGATTCATCGGTTCTGAATCATAGATGCTCCTATAACCATCTATTGTCATGGAAATCCATCTATAAGAGGAAATATCAACTATTCTGAATACTTTTACTTGATTTTGATTAATTATATCATGTTATGAAATATAAAAAATTCATTAATAATTATATAAAATAATCAATCAATTAATTAATAAAAGTAAGTTTTTTTATATTAAAAATTATTCATGAACTATATATATCAAACCCTTATACTTGTAATAATACTAGGCCTCAAGGTTGTAATATTAACATAATATAAAGGAAATCCCCCTAACCAATATTTAAAATTATATATCAATAAAATCAATTAATCATATAGGAAATTAAATATCATTGCACCACATAGGAAAAATATATGAATGCTTCAATTTTTAATTAATCAAATCAACCATTTATTTTACTTCCCTTATTTTGAACAAACCATCCTTTTAATTGATCTATTTTTATTACTCAATTAATAATTAATTTTCATTTAATTTTCAAGTAAGCTCATATTTTTTTACATCAACACCATTTTACAATTATAAAATGGAGTTCATATCATGCATGAAAAAGGTCACTTACCGTAGTCTTGTATGACAGTTGACATCACCACCATGTAAATAATTAATCAAAAATAATCATTAAGGATTCTCCATGTCTCAAATGTTTCTCAGACTCTAAGGGGAGGTGATAAATGAAGTTAATGTAAATAAATCTTATAATGTCAGTGTCATGACTAATCCCCTGAGGCCCACGTTGTGACAACCCCAAGCCCGCCTTCCAAAGGCCAGGGGCTAGAAACCTACACCGGAAATGCATCTACCTAAAATGGGAAGATATTTCCTTTTAACCTATACAGGCAAGTAGTCCAAGAATAGAAGAAAAATAAACTACGAAGTACACTACTCTAGTAAAAGTGCGCTGAAAGAAAAAGGGTGCTGAAAGTAAAAGGGATTGGAATATATGTCCAACTAAAAAAGGTACAAGTATAACTAAAAAGTAAAAATCAGCTCTTAGATCGTCTACCGAGGATCCTACCTAAAGGGTAGGTAAAGATCATCTCCACAAAACTCCACATCATATCGTCCCCTCTTTGGATCCCATGGTCTTGGCTCCCTCAAGTATCATCCCCACTACTTGTCATATGTACAAAACACAACAAGGTGCGGGCAAAACCCATGCATGGGTGAGTATATAAATACTCAGTAGGGACCCCGAGACCCCCATAGGTCTCCCAGAGTTCCGCAAAGGAAAATACCACAAAACAAGAGAAGATCAAATACTCAGTAGGGACCCCGAGACCCCGAGAGGTCCCCCACTCATAAATTATTTCATGTTTAGTCAATTTAAAATTTGATGAAAATTATTCAATAGAAAAAATAATTATTTTTCATCCTACATAATTTCAAATTTAATAGACAGAGTTTATTAAAACACTAATTCTTATAAATAATTAAATTATCATGCCTCATATGTGAAAAAAATAACTACATCACTTCAATTCAGTAAAAATATTACTTCTAGAGAAGATAAAATTAGATTTTAGTGGAATAAATATTTTAAAAAATCACCTATAATTTTCCTGTACTTTTTTTCTCAATCAAATGTTTAATTTTCCAGATTACTAAAAAAATATAAATGAGTTTTTTATTATTCCATTGCCCCTCTTTTTATGGGTTCAATATTTTCCTCACAATAATGAACCCATTTTTGTAAAGTCGGTTTTTAATTTAATTTCCCTATCCATAATCATGTGTAATGAACTATATATAGAACTTATTTGAGATAGATTTATTTAATTACATAAAACCACCAAGTTCCCTTGTCTTAAAGATCCATTATGGGTTCCAAACTACCGATTTGTATTGTAGGTTCAAATTAAATATAAAATTTTAATTAATTGGTCTTACTTTGGTGTTTGTCCAATATAGGTCAGGTTCACTTAGATCAAGTTCAAATCTAAAGGTAATTAATGTTATAAAATTGATTCCATAGAAAATAATTTCACTCACACACAATATGTTAATTATAATACAAAAAATTCATAAAATCAATGGTCACACTCACTCATAAATCACATGATGTCACATTATTTGAGAACCAATGAATTCCCTCAACTTTATCATTGTATTTTGAAAAATAGAAGGGTATTGATAAAGTTAATGAAAATGGGGGAAAACAATCTATGCTGAGGTGTAATGTATAGTATTATATTTTCATGAAAAGGGTTTTTATTTATTTACAAAATATGGATTATTATGCCCCCACACGCAGATTTCTAATAATATATCAGATGAATTTTTCAATGTATTTGAATAAAAAATATTTTTCACTAAAAAAATCATGAAAAATAAGAGGGATAGAGACAACCTATACATGCTTAATTTTTAAAATATGGGAGGAGTCTAGACTCATCCATAGGTACATTACAAGATTTTTTTTTAAAAAATTATAGGACAAAACAATCTTGTTCCAAAAATTCTCTTAATAGTTCATTAAGGCCCAAAATTCCCTCAACATGAATGTGTATGGATAATGGAAAGTAAAAAATGTATTTATTTGTTAGGAACACATCTTATAATGATTTTATCATTTCAAATTATCCATTAACAATGGTCTTCCCAAACATAGTGTTTAGATTAATATTTTAATATAGTAGTTTACTGTACAAATAACAATGAAGTAACCCTGAATTTCACTAGAAAATTCACTATATTAGCATACCATGGAAAATAAGATAGGTTGTAAAATGTCTCAATTGTATTGAAATAATTAAGGCTAGTTTATAGGAATATTTCTACCTTGTTATTGTGTGGTAATCTACTCGTTTGGCCAGATATATTATTTTCACATCCCTTTTTATCTTTAATCCGGATGTCAATCTCTTGTAACAACAACATATATATTTTCAATCCAGGATTTTCATTAGTCTTCGTAAAAAAATATCTTAAATCCCCATGATTATAAATGAAATTACCTTTCTTTTTAAGAGATAAAAATCTAATTTCTCTAAAAATATTACAATATAAAAGAACTCCTCAATTTTTGTTATGTTGATCTGGGTAGTTTCCAAATTTTATGAGATCTGGATATCAAATATGCAGGTTGACCAAAATTTTGAGACAACACAACCCATAATCTCTATTTGATTCATTAAAATGTATCTCAATGGGGTGACTAGAATTTTGTTGGAAGATTATGGGAACAGTGGTCAATCATTCATTCAAATTATAAAATATCATCATTAAAAATCATTAAATTCAAAATCAGGGTCTTTCTTATGTAAATTAGTTCAGTGAAAATCAATTTTTCTAATTTCCCTTACAAATCTTATATAAAACCCAATATAAATCCAAAAAATGATGTAATTTTCCTAATAGTGGTAAAGTATTGAAATCTATAAATGGAAGCCACATCTTCTTTATTGATAATAATTTATTCCTTATAAATTAAATGTTCTAGGACATTTCCATTTGCGACCATAAAATGGATTTAAAAAAAATAAAAACCTATTGTTTCATAATACATATTTTTAAAACCTTTTACAAATATAAAAACCCATTTTAAAATCTAGTATAAAACATAATAAAGTCATCAATGAATACCTCTATGAAATGTTCTGTCATATTTGAGAAGATGATTACCAATAAACATTGAAAGGTAACTGGGGAATTTTTTATACAAAAAATTCATCCTTCAATAGAAAAATATACAAAAGGGACATGCAAAGGTGACCTTTCCATGATCACATGGATCTATTAGAATATGAATTATCCAAAGAAACCAATAAGTAAAAAGTAATTTCATTTACGAACTAGTCTTTTTATAATTTTGAATATAATGGGTAGAGGAAATTTTTTTTTCTAGTTACATGGTCTAGTCTCTTATTCTCAATTCAAACTCTCTAACTATTTAGGATTCTGAGGGGTACTAATTCATTATTTTTATTTTTTACAATGGTGTAAAATTTTTTCTTTGGAGGAATATTAATGGGACTCTCCAATTGAGAGTATGAGATGGGATAGATTACTTCATATTTTATTATTCTTTCTACTTACATTTTCAATACCTCTATGAGTGTTGGGTTGAGATTCCATAGAGGTTGTATTACTGACATAAATCATTCATCTAAAAAATATATTCATTCAATTAGTAGGTTTTGTTTTTCAAATATACCCCAATATCAATCCAATGGATTTTATATTATTTATCTAGATATTCAGTAGTTTGTCGACTTGTAAAGGTTTAAATTATATGATATTTTAAAAGGAAATTTATTATCCTCATTTAAAAATGAATAATTTAAATTCTAGAGAAGAATAATCATATATATTTCCAATTTTTTTCTAGATATTATTTTTCATTTAATTATTTTCCATGCCGACTAAATAAACATGCAAATAAGAAATTCTAGTATCAGTTTTTATTATCTCATTAAAATAATTTTCCATAATGCCATCTAATTGATCAAAAATTGAACTTTTATACCAGTTATGTTCACCTTCAAAACATGTTGTTTCCATAATGGTTGGCGTTTACAATTATTTTAATCACCTAATTATATCATCACACAATTAAATATATTCCCATTAAAAATATGGGAGATCAAAAGTATTATATGTGAAAAAGGAATGTTCATTATATGGATGTTTCACTGATTAGACTAGATTGAAATCTAATAATTCCTCCCCAAATATCATGGAATGGGATGAATTCATTGAGATTTATGACGTGTATAGATATTTTTAGGATTCTTATACCTATAATAATTATATATTTATCTTTGCCATTTCTTTATTAAATTTTTATAATGTTAAAGTCATCATGAAATGAGTAATCCTGAAAACTTACCACAATATCCAATAAGAATCCTACTAGATAAACAAGGGATCTGATGGATAGTTGTCTGAACACATTGGTGGGTTTATGTTATACCTTATATTATAAATAATATATATAATAAAGGATTTCATTTATTTAGGCTCCCAATTCAGACAATAAATTTTAAATAGTGAGTAGACCAATTTTGAATGGATAGAAAAAGTACTTGGATCCTAGAGTTTTTAATTAATTTTAGGTGTTACAAGGGAAGAAAAATTCTTACCTCGTCATACCTCTTCATTTACAATATATATCCTTATCCTAGTGCATATATGAATAATGAATATTTCGTTCCTTGGAATCTATTGAATGGATTAATGTAGGGGAATATATATTTCCATATTTTAAAAAAAACATATATCTTCTGTTGTTGTAATAATTTTACCGTGGATTTTCTTGGTAATTATATTCTTACAGGTAAGGGGGTTTTTATGGATATTCTATGATCTCTCTCTTTTATTTTTATGGTGAAAATTTTCCCTTTTTCACCTTGTTCATTTTCTTAGGAATATAATTTATATTCTTGATTATGTATAATTCCTATTTCAATTTCTCAAGATTATCTTTTACTGTATTATAGTTCATTTTTACTTCTAAAGGTAATTTTAGTGGAATTTCAATTAGGTTTTTAAATTTTTTTAGCATGAATCTTTCCATTAACTTAGTTAACCATATCATTTATGGTGGTTATGAATTGTCCAAAATATACTTTTAATTATTTTAATTATGACCCATGAGTGGTAAAAGTGGTGTGTTGTTTATTTTTAGATTCTATTACTTGTCTCAAATTATCTTTTACTGAATGTTATTGTGGTTTTATTTTATATTAACTTTTATATGGTTGTAAATTATGTCACTAGAATAGAGGGTGTTGAAAATGGGGGTTCATATACTTTTAAAAATGGTGTCCTCAAGATATATTGGATTCCTGAAAAAAAATATTTATTATGGAATTCTATATATATATGGCCACTAATGAGTTGGTTCAAGAATTCCCTTTATAACATTTCATTCCAATTTTTTGTTCCTTAATTTTGTGGATATTCATTACTGAAATTTCCATGGGATTATAATAGTTGGTAAGAACTTGTGGTGTGGTAGAAGATGATTTCTTTACTTTTTTCATAGCTAATTTTCTGAGATGGGATGTTTCATCATCAATTTAATTTTCTAACAAATGTGATCATGACATTTTTTTCCTCATGAACTCCTCTTATTTTAATTATTTACCAAAAATTCTGGGAATTTGTGAGAACCTTTCTATGATTTCTCATATATTATCTTCAGACTTATCAATTACCATCCCTCCATAAGAAGCATCAAGTAATATTATCCCTACTTACATCGCTCCATTGTAAAAAAGTATCAACTAGTGATATTATTCCTATGGATGGTGTGGAAGGAGGTAGTAAAATGGTTTAATCTATCCTTAAACACATAATGAGTCTCTATAGTTTCTTGTTTAATTCCCAAAATTTATTTTCTATATTGAAAACATCTTGATGTAGTAATGATTCTCTAGATGAAATCCTTCTGTGTCTCTTACCATTAGTTGACTTCTCTTTACTGTAAGTTATAGATCCACTCCTTGGACGTTCCTTAATATGAGATAGGGAATTCCTTAAAAATAATTTTATCCACAATGACTCCATTTGATCTAAATATAGTTAAAACATCCTTAAATTGTCAATGTTCTTATGGGTACTTCTCTAGATATCCCATTAAACATAGGTAATATCCCAATCATCATAGTCTAATGTTTTGAGTCTAGTTGATCATTTAATTTTAAATTTCCATTATTAATTTTAGAATTTTGGGGCACACATTTCGTTAAAATTTATATTAACTAAAGTAAAATTATGTTCCATATTTTCTCATTATATTGTATCCTTTTAGGATGATTAAACTGGGGAAGGAGAATCATCCAGTGGAATGATCAAGACATTTATTTCTTCTTGTATTATATTTTTTAATGTTCTAAGTCTAGCCATCATAGTTATATGAGCTTATGGATTAAAACCCTTCACATGGGAGGAACACAATCTAGTAATTTGAAAACATTTTTTTACAAAATTTTAACAAAACAATGGCATCCCCATAAATGGTGCCAAGTTTGGTGTGCACCTATTTTGTGGTGCTCAATGAAAATAGTTTTGAACCAGATAAAATATTTTTTTTTTAAAAGTTGGACTTGGATTTCATTTGGATATGAATGTGCTGTGTGAATGTTTCAATTTTTTTATTGGACCATTTTTTATAGGGACAACATTATTTCTAATTCAGTTTTGAAATCATGTTAAGGAAGAGATAGTGTATCCTTAGATTATTATATAACTCACCTTCTGACTCATTATTCAATTATCTCTTAATCATACTATTATAAATTGAATCCTACTCAATAATTTCATTTTCCTATTTCAATTCATATAATGAAATTAAATGATCCTATAATTCTCTACCTTTTCATTGACTGTTAATTTGATATCCCCAATTTTTTCCAAATTAGCACCACAATATGTTATCACATGTTTTGGATATAATCCATGTGAATTGTGTGTGAAATTTCAAGGACATGTAGAAAAAAATAAAACATGATATTATTAGTATACTCAATTATACAAACAATTAAATTATATAGAGTAATAGTGATAGCTTTTTGAGATTAGAATTTATCAAAAAGAGGGTGAGGGGTTTCACCTTATCTAAAACACATGGGGTATAGTGTACCATCTTCATATTATTACAAAGAAAATTTAAAAAACTCAATATTTTCTACTAGAAACCATCATAAATAGTTCTTCCTCATTCTTTATGTCTAATAATCTTGGTCTCCTACTACATGATTTCTTTTTATAGATGATTGGATAGTTCTTTCCATGCGAGAGGCATGTACTTCTTCTATGATTTTAGGAATATCAGTGAGTGGGTTTTCATTCCTAGTTCCATCCCAGTTCTACTTTTAGGGTTTAATAATATGATACTTCATAAAAGTGAGTGAGATTTAAAAGAGAATATTTGATTGGGATTAAGCTAATGGTTGCATCAATTTAATTACTATATGTGTAGAATTATTTAACATGTGAAATTTCATTTATTCAATAGGTTTCACATGGATTTACCTATAATTGGTCAGTGAATACCAACCATTTCATTTTCATTGGCACTACAGATTCTATACAGAATGGTTGTTTCTACTCACCTCATGCCTGGATCTCACACATGAGGGAATTTTTATTTAATAGCGATAAAAGATTCTAAAATATCATGAAAAGTTTTTCTACCTTTTTTCTTTCATGTCAACATGGGAACATGGTCATTTTTAATACAAATTTGATGTCAAAAAGCAGTTTTACCCTTTGAGGAAGAATAAAATACCAGAGCTCCCTCAAAAAATGCACAGACTGGGTGGCTTTGATCATGGAGTGCTCAGTCGGTTCTCTCCCTTAGTCAAAGAGGATATAAAATTATTTCATAGTTAATCCATGAATCTATTATAAATGTTTCTCCACTCCTTCATAATTTTAAATTTAGTGGTTGTGATAGGTGGAATCAGCAGGGTTTGAGTCTCCATATTTTTCCTAAGGGTTGAGGTATATAAATAGGGGGAGTATATCACAACCCATCCCCTGGGGCCTGTACCATGACTATCCCAAGCCTGCCATCCATATTCTAGGGGATGGTGACTAGAACCAAAGGCGTATTCCCTAAAACTGGGAAGGCATTGACTTTATAACCTATAAAAACACCCAACCAAATACACAACAACATACTAATGCAAGTAAACTGTATAGTAAACAAGTGAGTACACTAAGTAAAAAGGGGCCAGAATACAATCTCAATTGGAATGTACAAGTTCAACTGAAATGCAATACAACTGATGAAATAGAAAAGATATCTACTGGATCGTCCTCTGAGGTTCCTACCTGAAGGGTAGGTACAGATCACCTCTTCAGCACTCCACATCCACCCGTCTCCTCTGTGTACTGTCACTCCCTATGGTCCACCTCCAGGTAGTGTCATGTTCTAGTAATCTCATCCTTAGTCAGCATTGTCCATTGGCTGCATCCAACACAACAAGGTGCGGGCATTGCCCGTTTGTGGGTGAGTATAATGATACTCAGTAGGGACCCTAAGACCATCAAGGTCTCACATAATCCAACAAGGATATACCACAAAGTAGGAAATCAACAGATAACCCTACTTAGTTATATTACCATACATATACCCTAGTTATCATGTAATCCATCTGAATCATGAGGAAAACACAAAGATACAGACTCAGATCACACCAGGATTTATTCTACGGGCAGTATCAAGTAACATTCCCAGTCGGAACGTTAAACACCTCGGTGACTAGAGAACTCATCCTCTATCGAGTACAGTGGGCCTGTTGTGTCACACAGAGGTGCTTCCCACAAACCTTGGACTGCTGAGGTACTCTTCCTTTCGAGTACTGTGGGTCTGTCGCGTCACCAAGGTGCTCCCCATTATGAGTCTGCCGCATCACCAACATGCTACCCCTTGTAGCATACTGAGGTACACATCCTGTCGAGTATCACGGATCTGCCGTGTCCCCAAGGTGCTTCCTACCGTGGGTCAACCGCGTCACCAAGGCACTCCCCACTTGTCCAGTCAAGTCATTCCGAGTCGAAACGGTCAGTGGTCATCAAGTCTCAACCAGTCGTAGGGTTCCATACGTATTGCACTTGGGGAAACCGCTTCCCAAGCCACAAGTCAATATTCCAACTACCACTAAGTTCCACGAAAAATTAACCCAAATATCCATTGCGTCATAGGGGTCTCAATGCAATAGAAGGCGCGTCAATCGGACGCCCGATCTGTGATTTATTAGCCTTTTATTCCCAGGGGACGGCTAAGATTTGTGCTCGATCCAACCTAACCATACCCCACCAAAATCCAAAACTCACGTGGGGTATAATCAAAGGGACTGTCTCATTCTATGATTTCTAGCACTGCTGACGGTTCATCAAACGGACTTCCAGTGCCAATGTTTTGGGCCAAAGAGCATAAATTGGTCATAATCGGCCTGGGTCCGGTCCGACCTGGTCTGACCAACCCGGTCCGACCTGGTCCCCAGTGCGGCCCGGACCATTGAGTCCAGCGCAGCCCACGAGGGCCACGAGGGTTCCATGAGGGCGGCCTGGACGAGGGGTACCGTGAGGGTGTGGACTGGCCGTGAGGGCACGAACCGACCTTATGGGCACGGACTGACCACGAGGGCGCGAAGAGGCCATGAGGGCGCGAACTGGCCATGAGTGCACAAAATAGCTGCGAGTCAATGACGGTCTGGTCAAGAGGGAAGAGTGGCTCAGCTTGGTGGTGCATCTCGGCTCAACGGCGGTGCATATTGGATCGGACGGTGGTGCAAAAAGGTGGACGGCGGTGTGGCTTGGCTCAGACAGAGGCACAACTCTGTAGAAGGCAGCACGACTCGACTCGGACAGTGGTGTGGCCTTTCTCGGTGGCACGTCTCGGCTTGGATGGCGGCAGGACTCGGCTCAGACGGTGGCGTGGCTCAGAGGATGGTGGCACAGATCGACTCGGATGGTGGTGCAGCTAGGCTCGGCAGTGCGGCTCGGCTCAGACGGCAGTGCGACTCGGTTGGGAAGCGGCGCAGATCGGCTTGGATAGCAACACAGCTCGGCTCGACGGTACGGTGTGGCCATGGGTCAGCCAGGGCGATGCAGCAAGGCCACAGATTAGCCGTGGTGGTGCGACGAGTCCGCGGGTCGAGGCGCCGTTGCCTTATTTTTCTTCGTCCCATTCCTCCATTTCGAAGAATACACCAAAGAAGAATGGTGGAGGGTTCATGCCGTGTTTGTTTGTCTTGCACACTCTATGTTTAGAGAGGTAGCAAGTGGTTCACAAAGAAAGAAGCGTGAACGTGAAACCATAATCTTACACAATGTTTGTTCCCAAACCGCACAAGAAAAGAAGGGAGTACATGGAAAGTGGTAAATATTTAGGAAGAAACCTCAACCTTGTTCATTGTTGGTGTTGGCGTGAGGAAGAAGGCGACGTCTTCGATGTTTGTCTTGTCCGCCACACACCTCCAATCCCGAGATCGTGTGTCGGTTCATCATAGTTGAAGATGTTCTTTATCGCCGTTCTTCATAGAGGAAGCGACCTTCATGGAGGAAGCGTTCTTCATTGGAGAAGTTTTCTCCCAATTCCACCCAAATGTAAAGTTGTGCCAAAATAATAGATTATTCCCTCTATTATGTTTGTTGGCATATATTCAAAATGGATAAATTAATTATGGTGGGTGGAATAATTAATCAAGGGAGAGTTGGCATAATTAATGTGGAGGATGCTCAAGAGGCTCATCCACATTAATGATGGAGTTGAGGTTTCATTCCATGGGTGGTCCCCACTATCATAATATCCACAAGGGAGTTAGGCTCGGGTGGTCCCCACCACCGAGCATTCAATTTGAAGAATAAAACTTATGTGGTCCCCACCACTATAATATCCACAAGAGGGTGGTTAATACAAAATAAAATAAATATGTGTTTATTTTATTTTATTATTTCCACAAAAAACACAAAAATTATTTTTCACCCTTGACCAACTGCCATCGAGGTGAAAGTATCCATAAGTGAATATTGGCGCTGCGAGTTCAACAGTGCCCTCAAATTTTAATTCCGAGCACATGTCCAAATGTTTGAAAAACCCACTCGTACGTTTACAAAATGTACCCGAATAAATGTTTAGAAATTGATTATGGGCACACTGGGCCTCAGAATCACGTGCCATCAATTTTCACAGACTCGTAATGTAACGCCCCGACCCTAGTTACCAAGTGTCGGTGAATTATTGCGTAACATTGGCATGATCACAAAGATCAAGTCTCGAAATACTGATTAGTTTAGTAGGCTTGAAACACTAGATACATTCATAAGTTTTACATTACATCATAAAGTAATAAAAAACTACAACAACATCTTGTATTAATATCCCCTTATATTATCCCATCAGGTCATTCATAAAATACTTCTTCACATCTTGGAAAAATTAAAACATTGAAAGGGGTGAGCTCAGATTCTCAGAAAGGATAACAATATAGCAGAAGATTTCATAAATAAACATAAACATTTAAGGAAATGTATAACTAAACAAAAGCCTTTTAAACATGAACTTAAGCATAATATGGCAAAATAAAATGAAATAATTCCATTTACATATTCACAAGGATATTCTACTGGTCGAATAATCACATGCAATATCAATAACCACTTTCATAATGATGGAATGTATAATTCCAGACTATCATAACCACGTAGCCAAGGCCTCATGCCACGACTACAAATAAGATTTTGTCAAGGCCTCGTGCCAAGACACTAGTTTGTCTCATGAGACCTTCCGATGCATCGAGGAGCTATAGTGGGATCCACCCGTGACTTATTAAATCCAATTCATTAATCATATGAATAGGTTTAAACATATCATAATCCATAACATAATCGTATCACATAAAACATGCATAAAGGAAACATAACATTTCCACATTCCAATCACAATATATCAATACAACACATTAATATAAAAAAACACTTACAAAACCATTTTCAATACCAAAATAAAAGAAAATTAAAACTTTGTAATTTTTTTCATTTAAAAAATGTTATGGCTTGTAGAGGAAGACAAAACTCAAATAATGGTCATGGCGGCGGAGAAGTCGTTGTCGCCGCATACGTACGACAAAAAAAATTCCCTTTTGTCATTTAGTAAAATGCTTTGTATAAAAAAGATTCCTTTTGAATAAACGTAAAAGTCAAAGGGGTTTATACACCGTATAAAAGAAAGTTGTGTATAAAACAAAATATGCCTTAATGAATGGAGATTGAGACGAAGTCCCATACAAAGATCATTTTTTTAAAATAAAATAAATATATCATGTGTATTCACTATAAGTACACATAAAGAAAGTACAAATACATGTTAGGACATAATAATATCATTACATAATTTGAAAGTAGGAGATTAACCCAAAGACCAGAAATTGGGTTAAGAAGTTCCCTTACATCGTGTCTGACTTCACTCGATCGTTCTATAATCTCCTGAATAATAAACTAGAGTTAATATCTAATTTCTTAAGAACCTTTTTCAAGTTCATTATCCATTTTATATTAATTATTACAATGTTATGAAACTTATGTAGTCATTTAAGTTAATAACGGTCGTTTTGTCGATCTTTGGTGCTTGAGTCAACAATAAACATCTTATAATTACAAGTTGTTTATGTGGTAGAGTATCCATTATCTCTAGAAATATAATCATGATTTAGATATCATATATATCATATATATCTATTATATACATTCATTCATAATATTACTTAACATTTAAAGGTATGAAATGTAATGCACCGTTCATGGAGACGGTAAGCCGTACACACGCATGAATGCTAATTTCATTTCTATTTCGTATTTAATAGAATGAAATCATAATGATATAAAGATATATTATAATTACAGTATTATATCATATATAATATCATTTAATCCATCCTTTATACGTCCCACATATGGCATTAACGATTCAAATCACTTTGAGGGGGTGGTAGTCCGCACTTCCTAAAATGAAATTATCATGTTTACCCGCAATGGAAATTACAAAGGTATGCCATAAATGAGAAATAAATAAGAATTAGGAAAACATAAGAATAATATATGTCTTATAAATAAATTGTGTCATCTTAATGGCCACCATGAGAGGTGTTAAAAGAAGATTGAATAATCATCGTTTCGTGAGGCGGAAATTTGCCAACCACAGAAACAATATATTATTTAACCATTATACGAAGGTGTGTGTAATTTTAAATCAAATAATTCTCATAAAAATATCCTAGTATATTGAGGATACGTTTTTGGTTACAAAAGAAAGGAATAAAAAGAGTTTAAGGGGTTTGAGAAGCAAAATAAAACAAAATAACATAAGAGAAGACATTACCTTAAATCGGGTAACTCTTTTTGATTTGAGCCAAAGGTTTAATTGGGAAGACTTATGCCTAAAGTGAGGATTTTAAGAGTAATAGAGGGAAGTTGGAAGAGTATTTGGGTAGAGGTTGGCTGAGACAAATGGCTTGATGGTGTGAATAAGGTGGTAGAGGTGGGGGCCTTTTATAAGAGGAGAGGAGGGGCACCCTTGGAAAGTCATGAAATGTTACATTATTATGAATCGATTTTCATATTTTAAAGGTCCCACAATGATATATTTCAAGGATAAGGTGATAAGGGTTCTAACTCTACTCATCCAATAGGTTTTTGACAAGTTTAAGTCTTAGATTTTACATTATCTTTTCATTTTATTTAAATCGTTAATTAATGAGGTAATCACTGCATCATAATGGTATCCTAAAAAATTTAATTTATTTAATGTCTAAAAAATATAAAAAATATCATCATTTAGGAAATATTTTATCTTTACAATGAATATTTATAGTCTAAATGTTAACTTATATAACCCCATGTAATAATTGTTTTAGTAAAAGAACACAGGTTTGTGACAATTTTATTTTTAGTTTAAATAAAAAGTTATTAATGTCATTTACTTACCCAAGTGGCTCCATGGGGTCCCCAAGTGGACCCACAGATTGTCTTGGTCATCCATGAATAATCCAATAAGGGTAGGACAAGTGTCAAGATATTTTCATATTTTTATAATATCATTTTTACCTTAAATTTCACTAATTTCATTTAATCGTGATTAATAAAACTTAGTAGTCACTATTCACCAAAAAATTATTTTATTCCAATTGAACCACATTTTAAATCCTAATTACAACCATGTATGTATGATTTTTTAAATTCAATTCACAGAAGCGTTAAAGTTTCATTTAAACAAAAAATCAGTTTTTTAACTACCACTTAGTGGTTTCACTATTCATCAAAAATTAATGTTTTTCAGAACAATGCCAAAATTTCACCTTAACCTATAATTGATATTCTGAATTCCAAAATGATGTATATTTTAAAAAATTCCAAACAAATAAGTTGCATTAATTAATTTTATAAATAATTCCCGTTGTCACAACAAATAGCGTGTTTTTAAGAAACAATATATATCAAAAGATTGACAATTGTTTATGTCCAATTTCAAAGTGAAATTAATTCTAATGACCACCATTGGATAAAATACTAAAAATATATTATAATTATACTTTAAAACCATTCAATAGTATAATTTATCACTATAATTTATTTTTATTAAAAAAGTTGTTTTTTAGTATTTTTCACTATTCATAAAAAATTGGAAGTTCTCAAAAAACTAAAAAAATTAAACTTTGGATAATTTCAATATTCCCAATACAAAAATGAAGTCCATTTTGAAATATAAAATTTCTATAATTTTAAAAAGTGGGTATTACTTTTCAAAACGGCTAATTTGATTAGTCGTAGTGTGTTAGAACTCGAAGTTGCGTACAATGCAAGCTATTGTATTATTGAAGGAGAAACATACCATGGAAGATTGGGGTGTTATATTCTCCTCTCCTTCAAATAATTTCTTCCTCGAAATTTGAAATTGTTCTTCAAAAATAAAAGGTTGAAAATAGAAAATACCTTTGTAGAAAACCCACATCAGAAATAAGGTTAGTAAAATTTAGCCATAATATGAGGGAAATGGAAATGAAAAAGTCACTACCAAATTATGATCTCGAATAGGAGATCATTGGTGGCAATTAGAAACATATAATTGGAGGAAAAACATAAATATTTGTAGGGAGTTATTGAGTTCATCAATCACAAACAAGTGTAAAATTGAGGGCCTCAAAGCCTTTAATCTATGGTGATTTAAAATATCATTATTTCAACAAAACTTAAGGTATTATGATAACACATTTTTTGTTATAATATCCCTTTCCTAAAGTTTAAGAATTAATTTATTCATAGAATAAGAGGTAGGTATATATATATATATTCTTGACAAGTAGAGTTTTAACCTTCAACTAATTTATACCACAAACTCATCTTTCACTCAAAAAGATAATAGAACTCAAAAATATTATATTTATCCTAATCGTATAAGGTTCTAAATTTTAACACATACCATTTAGATTAGAAAAACTATTTTGTATTAACTAGGGACTTCCTGTAGGCTAGTGGTAGGTAATAAAGGCCTATCGCACTATGGTTGTGGGTTCAATTCCTGCAGCTTTGTCCGACGCGACGGGTTATCCCCCGACTTGTAGGTTGTCCTTTTCATAAAAATATAGTATTATAATATTCCAAAAGTAATATTCAGAAATGTTTTAACCTTAAAAAATACTATCCAAATTTAAACTTAATCCATTCCTACCTTTATAGTTATCCAAAATACCTCTGCCCATACTTTCTATAAAAGGTCTCTAAATTCCAAAATCAATTGTAACATACGATTCCACAAACAAAGTAATGTTTCTCTTATTGTAAAATACTAACAATATGATTACCTTAATCATATTAAAACCTCAATGAAGTAAAAAATTACTGGAGTACAATCCTTATATATATCAAATTATTCTTATAACCAGAACATAATCCTTGATTCCAAAAGCACCAATATATTAATTATTCTACTTCAACTATAGTAATAGCATAAGATTGGCCTTGATCCCTTGGCCTTTTCTGAGGTAAATTTCCCTGAAGATTAGGAAATTAATTTGTATAATGCCCCATTTACCTACAATTGTAGCATTCAATATTGATAGCCTCTTTCTTTCCCTTGCAATCACGAGCCTGGTGACCTTTTTCTCCACATTTATAACAAACTCCAATTCCTTTTAGGCAAGTAACGAGGTGATTCTTCCAACAATTATCGCATAATGGAAAATCCTTCTTTCCCTTTTTCCCTTTATCGGTCTCTTGTTCCACCATTCTCTTCTTCTCTTACTTTACTTTATTGTCATAAGATTTGGAGAATTCCTTTTCTGTCTTAATAACACATGAGACTATATCGTCGTACGATGAGAAAGATTGTGAGACTAAGGCTCGACAGAGAAATGGTTTTAACCCATCAAAGAAACGATCAATCTTACTTCTTGGGTTACGTATATAATCTGCTGCATGCCTTGCTAACCTTGTAAAGTTAGCCTCATACTTTGCGACATTCTCATCCTCCTTTTGTCTCAGACTCAGAAATTTCGTTTCCATATCTACTCGATGGTCACAAGGGAAGTATTTTTCTACGAAATGATCTTTCAACTCCCTCCATTACATATTTGATACTTTAGCATCTTCCTTTGTGTTTTGAATCAGCGACCACCATTGATCGACATCTCCAGTGAGGCGGTAAACTGCCATGACAACATTATCCCTTTTTCTACTCCCCAAGTCGTGGAATATTTTCTCTAAGGAGTTTATCCATTTCGAAGCTACTAATGGATTTTACCTGCATTAAATGTTGGAAGTTGTTGCCTCATGAATCAGTCTACCATTGATCCTCCACGTTGTGGATCAGGGTGCTCCATATGAGTAAGGATATTATTCATATCCTGAGTGAGTTGTCCTAGTATGATGATAAGCTAATCAGCACTAGTTGTATCACCGACTCCATTATAATTATCATAAGCAGGAGAGAAATCCCTACATACGATTTCCATTCCTTCCACTAGGCGCCATTTCTAAACAATGTCATATATTAGATTAGTTTATTAATCGATATACACAATAACAAACTTTCAAAACACTTAACATAAATTAAACTACTTATGGATATAATCCATAATCATAAAAATGTTTCCTTTAAGGAAGTATACACTCATAAACCCTTCATAATGGTTTGTAAAGAAAATTAGAATAATCCTAAGCATATCCCCTGGGAGTGTCGTAACCAAGAGTGCAACAAGGCCCGTTGTCGTACAATAATTCCCGTTTGAGTCTAGCTCAAAGCGGTGTTTTTGGGTTTTACCCCTAGGTACATCTGTGCCAGAGCCGCCTCTACCTGTTCGTATCCAGAGAGGGATGTATTAATCAGAAAACTCACAAAATCTATATAATACCAAAATTCTAGGAAGTTCTTCTATACTAATCCTCAAAGACTATCTTTGGGCTATGTGATCTAATCAGAGTTTATCTAAATCTAGCTTCCAAGGTTAGCACTAAACTGCCTCTGATACCAACTATAACGTCCCGAACCTAGTTACCCAGAGTCGGTGCATTATTGCATAACATTGGCATGATCACAAAGATCAAGTCTCGAAAGACCGATTAGTTTAGTAGCCTTAAAACAATAGATACATTCATAAGTTTTATATTACATCATAAATTAATACAAAACAACAACAACATCTTGTTTTCATATCCAATCATATTATCCCTTCAGGTCATTCATAAAATACTTCTTCACATCTTGGAAAAATTAAAACATTGAAAGGGGTGAGCTCAGATGCTCAGTAAGGATAACAATATAGCGGAAGCTTTCATAAATAAACATAAACATTTATGTAAATGTATAAATAAAAAAAAGCCTTTTAAACATAAAATTCAGTATAATATGGAAAAATAAAATGAAATAATGCCATTTACTTATTCACATGGATATTCTACTGGTCGAATAATCACATGCAATTTCAATAACCACTTTCATAATGATGGAATACATAATGCCAGAATATCATAACCGCGTAGCCAAGGACTTGTCCCAAGACTACAAATAAGATTTTGTCAAGGCCTCGTGCCAAGAAACTAGTTTGTCTCAAGAGACCTGCCGATGCATCGAGGAGCTATAGCGGGCTCCACCCATCACTTATTAAGTCCAATGTATTCCTCATATTAATAGGTTTGAACATATCATAATCCATAACATAATCGTATCACATAAAACATGCATAAAGGAAACATAAAATTTCCACATTTCAATGACAAGATATCAATACAACACATTGATATAAAAAAACACTTTCAAAACCATTTTCAATACCAAAATAAAAGAAAATTAAAACTTTGAAATTATTTTTCATTTAAAAAAAGTTATGTCTTGTAGAGGAAGATGAAACTCAAATAATGGTAACGACGGTGGAGAAGTCATTGTCGGTGCATACGTATGACAAAAAAATACATTACTTTTTGTCGTTTAATAAAATGCTTCGTATAAAAAAGATTTCTTTTGAATAAACATAAAAGTCAAAGGGGTTTATACACCGTATAAAAGAAAGTTGTGTATAAAACAAAATATGCCTCAATGAAAGGAGATTGAGATGAAGTCCCTTAAAAAGATCATTTTATTTAAAATAAAATAAATAGATTATGTGTATTCACTATAAGTACACATAAATAAAGTACAAATACAAGATATGACATAATAATATCATGACATAATTTTAAAGTAGGAGATTAACCCAAAGAACGGAAATTGGGTTAAGAAGTTCCCTTACCTCGTGTCCGACTTCACTCGACCGTTATTTAATCTCCTGAATAATAATCTAGATTTAATATCTACTTGCTTAAGAACCTTTTTCAAGTTTATTATCCATTTTATATCACTTATTACAATGTTACAAAAATTATGTAGTCATTTAAGTTAATAACAGTCGTTTTGTCGATCTTTGGTACTTGAGTCAACAATAAACTTCTTATATTTACAAGTTGTTTATGTGGTAGAATATCCATTATATCCGGAATTATATTCATGATTTATATATCATGTATATCATATATATACATTATATACATTCATTCGTAATATTACGTAACATTTAAAGGTAATAAATGAAATGCACCGTTCATAGAGACGGTAAGCCGTACGTACTCATGAACGCTACTTTCATTTCAATTTCTTATTTAATGGAATTAAATCATAATTATATAGAGGTATATCATAATTACAGAATTATATCATATATAATATCATTTACTCCATCCTTTATACATCCCACACATGGCATTAACGATTCAAATCACTTTGTGGGGGCAGTAGTCCGCACTTCCTAAAATGAAATTATCGCGTTTACCCAAATTGGAAATCATAAAGGTATGCCATAAATGAGAAATAAATAAGCATAAGGAAAACATAAAGATAATATATATCATATATAGAAATAGTTTCATCTTAATGGCCACCATGAGAGGTGTTAAAAGAAGATTGAACAATCATTGTTTCGTGAGGCAAAAATTCGCTAAACACAGAAACAGTATGGTATTTAACCATTAGACGAAGGTGTGTGTAAGTGTAAATCAAATCCTTCTCATAAAAACATAATAGTATACTAGATATACTGGTGTTTTTACAAAATAAATTAATAAAAAGAGTT
This sequence comes from Viscum album, assembly GCA_963277665.1. NCBI lineage: Eukaryota > Viridiplantae > Streptophyta > Magnoliopsida > Santalales > Viscaceae > Viscum > Viscum album. The sequence continues at coordinate 208,899,819 of OY728155.1, read as the reverse complement.
TAATGGGTTGGAGAAGCAAAATAAAACAAAATAACATAAGAGAAGACATTACCTTAAAATCGGGTAACTCTTTTTTATTTGAGCCAAAGGCTTCCTTGGGAAGACTTATTCCCACAGTGATGATTCTAGGAGTAATATAGGGAATTTGGGAGAGTATTTGGGTAGATTTTGGCCGTGAAAAATGGCTTGAAGGTGTGAATAAGGTGGTATAGGTGGGGGCCTTTTATAAGAGGAGAGGAGGGGCACCCTTGGAAAGTCATGAAATGTTACATTATTATGAAATGATTTTCGGATTTTAAAGGTCCCACAATGATATATTTCGAGGATAAGGTGATACGGGTTCTAAATCTACTCATCAAATTGGTTTTTGACAAGTTTAAGTCTTAGATTTTACATTATCTTTTTATTTTATTTAAATCGTTAATTAATGAGGTAATCGCTGCATCATCATGGTGTCATTAACAATTTAATTTATTTAATGTCTAAAAATTATAAAAAAAATATAACTTTGTAGGAAATCTTTTTATATTTCCAATTAATATTTATAGTCTAAATTTTAACTTATATAACCCAATGTAATAATTTTTTTAGTCAAACAACACATGTTTGTGACAATTTTATTTTTACTTTAAATAAAAAGTTATTAATGTCATTTTCTTACCCAAGTGGCTCCATAGGGTCCCCAAGTTGACGCATGGATTTTCATGGTCGGACATGACTCATCCAATAAGGGTAGGACAAGTGTCACGATATTTTCATATTTTTATAATATCATTTTTACCTTAAATTTCACTAATTACCTTTAATTGTGATTAATAAAACTGAAAAGTTACTATTCACCAAAAAATTAATTTATTCCCATTGAACCAAATTTTAAATCCAAATGAAAACCATGTATGTAAGATTTTTGAAATTCAATTCATAGTAGCAGTAAAGTTTGATTTAAACGAAAAATCAGTTTTTTAACTACCACTTAGTGGTATCACTATTCATAAAAAATTGAAGTTTTTCAGAACAATGCCAAAATTTCACCCTAAGATATAATTGATATTCCGAATTCAAGAATGATGTCAATTTTAAAAAATTCCAAACATATAAGTTGAATTAATTATTTTTATAATTAATTCCCGCTGTCACAACAAATAGCATGTTTTTAAGAAACAATATATATCAAAAGATTGACAATTGTTTATGTCTAATTTCAAAGTGAAATTAATTCTAATGAGAACCATTGGATAAAATGGTAAAAATATATTCTAATTATACTTTAAAACCATTCAATATTATAATTTATCACTATAACTTATTTTTATTAAAAAAGTTGTTTTAAAGTATTTTTCACTATTTATAAAAAATTGGATGTTCTCAGAAAATTACAAAAAATTCAACTTAGGATAATTTCGATATTCTGAATAAAAAATGAAGTCAATTTTGAAATATAAAATTTCTATAATTTTAAAAAGTGGGTATTACTATTCATAATGGACACTTTGATTAGTCCCGGTGTGTTAGAACTCGAAGTTGCGTACAATGAAAGCTATTGTATTATTGAAGGAGAAGCGTTCCGTGGAAGCTTGGGGTGTTATAAGTAAAATTCACATTTATTTAAAAAATAATTACATGGAAATTCTGTATCTTTATAGAGTATCTATATTATTAGAGAAGATCCAATCCTCTGGATTTTAGTCAGTATCAATTGAAGGGTTCTGTCCTTTAGTGTATGAGGACACTCATGTTCTATTGATGTCTTCTAGGAAAGGAGGGACATGGTATGTTGGGTGTTGCTTGAAGTAAGAATTCCTACATTGAATATCATTGTTAGTTTCCTAAATATATGATGTATTTTTAGAAAGTGACTCACATAGGTATTCCTACCCTGAATGTTGTCACATGGTTAATAAAATTCTTCATTCTGCCATATCTTCCTTCCATTGGGAATTTTTTATCATAGATAGTTAATTACTAGAACACAGGGTAGGTATTCCTACCATGAATGTAGTGTACAATAATGTGAATGCATGGTTGGAATGTCTACCTCGTGATAGTAGGTTAATATAGGGGAACCACACCATGAGTACCGGCGGTAAGAATTGTGACCATGTATATCATTTTCACTCAGGGACTCTATAATTTTCCACCCTAGAAAAGCTCATAGTCTTTCATAGTGTAGTATTAATTTTCACCCTAAAATAAATAATTTCCTAAATAATGGGCTCACTATTTAAATCAAAAGATATATTCATCAATAAATAAAATATTTAAATCAAATTTAAAATTAATTTGTAATTTAATAATGTTAATATAAATACCTATTAACATAGTAATTAAACAACAATGTAGGGTGTTTTCAATGAATAAAATTCAGAAAATGTTGAAAATTATAGTTCACTTAAGTCCCCTAAAATAATAAAATTAAACATGAATGGAAAGTAAAATAAATGATTCTATAAGAATAAAATTAATCTCTAAACCCAAAATAATTATAAAAATAAACCCATTATTGATGAATTAAACCATCTCAAATAACCAATATCATTATTTACTATAACCAATAATTTAAACAAAATATATCATACTGTTTCCCATCAAAACATTATAATATAAAATAATCCCCCTTTTTTAAATTAATCATATCATCCACACAGTAAGAAAAATGGTCTTACATAATGAAAAGTCCATAATAATAACATCCAATGATATAATTAGGCATTTAATGCAATTTAATCTATTATGCATTCTTGAATTAAATTTAAAGAATATGTTTGTTAAAGATATGATATTTTTTCCATCAAACATTCCCATTTTAGACTTCAAAAACAAAAAATAAATTAATAATTTTAAAACTCCTTAAATGGAAAACCAATTTTTCTTCTCTTTATAAAAAAGTACCAATGGAATCAATTTTTAAAACCAATCAACCCAATTTTAAGGATTAATTATATACATAGTTATTCCTTTATAAAAATCATTTTTAATTTTTTTATGAATATATATGTCTAATAAGGAACATATTATTTACTAAATTAAATAAAAAAGTTGAACACTAAAATTATCATTATTTCAAATATTGAAACAATATCTAAAAATTTTCATGAAGAAATTAAAAAAATTATTTTGAAATGAACACATTAACAATTAAATAGGTTCAATGGATTAACATACTATACAATTTAATATATCATCCATAAAGGTGTATTTTTTAATATTATTTTGAAATAAAACCATAGCATTATTTCCCCATATTCCATTCCATCCAACTAAAATAACATTATCACAATCTATCAAAACAATAGAAATAAAAAACTTTTAAAAACTATATATTTTATATAATATTCAATATGAGATAAAAAATAATTTTATTAAATTTAGAGGTCGTTTTGATAACATTAATTAATAGAATATATGAATAATATACCAATTTAAACACCAAAATGTTAAAAATGTTAGTAGTTTGTTTAAAATTTCTTGAATTCCAATTATCATCTGCCATGGGTGTATACAATTATTTAAAAGTCTTATATGTAAAATAAATTATATTCCATTGATTATAATAATTACACACATTAATTTGTATAGAATGTCATCATGCATAAATAATAATGGAAACAAAATTAACCTACAATGTAGAAAAGGATCGCACAAACAACATCCCAAATAAAAAAAGAAAAATCAATAAGGGATCTATTAATGCCCTTATACAAAAATATGTAACATATGTTTCCAAAAAGATGTTTAACCCTAGTCGAAATTGTGTGGAGTTCATTTAATTTCATTTCAAAAGGGTTATTGAACTCCTAGAACTTCTATATTTAATCACATAAACAATATATCATGATGTATATGACTCTCCTTAAACTCTACCATGTAATAAGAATCACATCATTTAGTATGTTTAGAAAGGTATTGGTTATTACATGGGAAAAATACAGTGCCCAAAAATCATGTGTCCAATTTATTCTCCCTTTCTTTCATAACATAAAAAGGTCAACCAACATTGTTTCCCTAATAAATCATGAAATATATTCTACTACTTAAATTCAATTTCTATCATAATTCTCACTCAAATATCTAGTACCTCTCTATCATAACCCACCACCATAATGAAACCCTCATGGTCTTATAATGGAGATATAAGTTACCACTAAATTCGACATCCAATATTCCAAGAGTCATATACTAGAAATGAGGTATACAAATACATATATGAGAAGTAATTATGTAAATAATAATAATAATATAGAAAACAACCACGAATCATCACCATATAAAAAATAACCATCATCATATAATGTTTCACGAACTAGCATAGGCTATCCCTTAAATCATGCACATGAGCCTACCCATGATATAACTGACGGGAATACTTGATCCCTATATGATGATAAAAAACATCACCAGAATTAAAAAATATTAGTTGGGGATGATTTCATCCACTTAATAAGTAAAAATAATTATATTAAACTTTAAATATTAACATGTAAAACTTTTATGTAAGATTTTACACAAATAAATTTATCTATATTTGAAAACTATAATGGAAAATATATGAAATATGAATAATAAACATGAATCACCATTAATAAAATAAATAAAATATCAATATATATAATGATGAATAGAGAGATACAACTATGATGTAATGAAGAAAAAAAACAATACATGATCAAATCTACTTATAAGGTCCAATCTCACTAACCATAGATAATATAAATATGATCCAATAGATATCAAATAGATAAAAAAACATTCAAAATTTCATGGTTCTAACATCATTTAGTGACTCAAGTAGGGTGTAATAAAAAATATCTATATAGGTAAGAATGAAAAAATCCATCAATTTGCAATCCCAAAATACATTATAAAAACTATTTTGAAAATACAGATTCTTGTGTAGATATTTATATTTTAATGAAACGATAAAACTTATTTTAGAAAATAGCCTTTAAAACAACAATAATTTTCTAATGAAATCATCGATTGTATTTTGATAAACTGTTATTATTTTTTATAACTCCCTTTTTAGACACCACCTTCCAAAAAAATCTAAACTAATAATAAAACAACACAAGTTGGATGAATGTTGGAGTGAAATATAACATGAAACTAAGAATCATGTCATAGAAAACATAAAGTATTACAATATTAGTTAAACCAAAATCCATAAGTATGACGTTGTAAAATATATATGATCACGAGGAAGTCTAAAACATAAATTGAAGAGACCTAATACATACATGGGTGGGAATAACTTGTCATCCTAGTCATGAAACATAGTCAATAACAACCCAACTACTCTAAAATGGCCTCCAAGTGGAACACCCCTCTATGGAATTTCATTACCATGTGGTATCCAGTTCTCTATATTTTGACTTGATAGAAGCATCTCTATACCTAAAGTAAGACACCTAGTATCTCATGATGATAATACAAACCAGATTTTAAGTAACTAGAATTCATTTAAAATCACAATCACAAATCAATATAATACAAAAATGTTTTGCTCACCTCATAGAACAATCCATGAGAGATTCCTCTCTAAAATAATGATAAATCCATTAAGGTTACTTCATTTCGGTAAAACAATATAAAGGTTCCAACCATGCCATAAAATTTTGAAATAGGTATGATTTTTTATTAAAATATTCCATTCTTAAGTACCATTTCCATATAAATGAATCAAATAGCCATTCATGAAAAGTGAAAAATAGGATTTAAAACAATATTTGGAATTAAAGCATTTGAAAACTACTTTAAATATCCATTTAGGAAACAAGTACCAATTTTCAAAGATGTAGATCTTCACGATGTCATTCAAAAGAACCTACATTTATATAGACCTATATATCCATAATTTCATATTCATCATAATATAGATTATTACACATCAAAATAATTTATATATTTAAATATATTGGAATACCATATTTCAGTTAATGAGTTAATGTGTATGAAAATTTATAGAATAGAAGTATTATCATGTGAAACCCTAAAACCAAGTAAAGAGGAAATTATCCAAATAAATAACCATTCAATATCGAAAACTAACTCATAGAATTTCACTAATGTATAATAAAAATTTAAAATAAAAAATTACATAAAAATGAAATATATGAATTTAATAATAAATCTATAATATATTCACTTGTAATTGTAATCCCTAATTATTGAAAACCATGATGTTTTAAATAAAAAGATAAAATCTAATTGGCCTCATAAATGAACTTATAAAACTAACAAAATGAGAAACTAAATTTTAATTGTTTTAAATTTTTAAAAACATTTTATCCCATTTTTTTGAAATGATATTTATAGATACACCTACATTAGCAGTGTATGAATTATATGAAATGTTGTATATGGGACAAAAATGAAGAAAAAAAATCAATTTACTCACCCTAAAATAACTGTAAAAATTATAAGAATTCCCAACATGTCATATGGGGTTATTCAAAGAGATATTACATTTATAGTTTTTTCAGAAAAGCAATTGGAATGAGAAATGATTTGGATATGAAGTTCGTACCATTGAAAGAACCATACAAAATATGAAAAAGATGACCCATAAAACAAATCATTATTAGGCGAGATGGACTAGAGATCCCTTAAAAGGCATAAAAGTAAATAGTTGTGGTGTAGACCTATTGAATTTCATAATTCAGGATGGTTAATGGGGAAAGACCCAATTTTAATCTACCTGGATAGTTCACATGGCTTGATCACCTGGTTTACCAAACAATGCACCAATCGTACACCCCCCAATGGAGTCACCTTTAAAACTACACATCTTGGTATGTAGGTTATGAAATATGATGTACCAACTATGGAAAACATCACTTTATGGAAATTTTAATCCCTCACATAGTTGTCTCAATGTTTTTACTAAATGTGTGAAAGTCATGAACCATGTCCCAAAAACACCATACACTAAAAATGTTTCCCCTAAGTGTCACAAAGTTTTTCCAATCATGTGTGCTATACTTGAAAGATAAACAATATAATAATATATTAAAATGGAAACACCCGATGCATTTGGGTAGTCATGAAGATTCTCCTGTATAATGATCACTAACCATACATTGAGGAATAGAAAAATTATACCAAAAAATTATATGTTTTTTTAATGAAATGTGACCTTAAACATGAGGAAAATCTAAAATTATAATAAATAAAAAAATAATTATAGAAAAAAAATTTGGGGTTTGTTGAATATACACACTATAACACTTGTAGTCCAAAAAAAGTAACTGAGATCAATATGGGAATAAAAAAAGAATCCTCAATCATGAAAAAAGAACATCCAAGACAATTCTCTCCAAAATGATCCAAAACTGATAGAAACTAATAACCTATTTTGTGATCCCTAAGGTACAAATCAAACTGACTAGAATAGTAAAAAGAGAATCATTGATCCATATTGAATATTACAACAATTTATGAATATACTAACATGGTAGTTCTACTAAAAAAACCATATAAATGGTTCCATACTAACATAACAAAATAATCAAATCTTGTTACTAAAAGAAGCCACTATTTCCATAAATGATTCATATATTTCAAATTATAAACATACCACTCTATTAAAGAATGAGATAATAATTCACCCAAGAGAAACTAATTGGTTAAAACAGTTAATCTAATTAAATATGATATAAAAAAGGAATCAAATAAGAATTACCTCAATAGATCAAATCGAATTGGTATTACCATTACAGGATTCCATGAAATTCGTCTTCTTCTAGAAACCCAATACCAAAGATATTTAATGATACCGCATTGGATCCTATATTAGAAAATTCATTAGAGCACTAATGGATAATGTATTAGAATGCCCAATATCACAAAAATGGTAACATTCAATCGAATTTTTCCTCTCAAAAGAAGTATTAATAGAAGAAAAATCCTATTTTAAAACAAATACCTCTAGTTCCCACTCCACACTAGATGGGGAACCGTCCTTATAACAATGGAGATGAAGCTAGAAGTAATCTTGGGATTCCATTTGAAAAATAATTCACCAAAACTAACTTTTCCTCCAATTATTTAAATGTGATTAACCATAATGAGAGAACTAAATTATTATGATATTTTTTCATACCCTCCCAAAAAAATGAAATACTATAGAGTTTCTCAACAACATATTATGAGAAAAAGGATCTTACATATAAAAATGTTAAAGGTAAACCATCTCCATCTTGTGAAATAACTAAAGGCTCAAAATCATTACCTCTTTATTTGTGGTGAACTACATTGGAGTGGATTATTGTAGGAAATATTTCTGGAAGAAATCCCATATCATCCCATCATACAACAAGGAAAAAATGAAAAAAATTTAATTGTTGATACATGCTTCGTCAAATATACCTAGGATATCTCTTACCCTCAAGGATTCATGAGTCACAAAGGTCCTGAAGATATTTTATACTTCTTATCAAATCTCCAGCCTCTAAATGATGTTTATTACCATGAATGGTTGAATATTCTTGATTAAAGGATGTATCAACTACTCTACTAGTTTTTAGGGTATAATATTCCTTTGGACGAGAATTAAGATGATCCTTCATTTAAATTATTGGAATTATAGTCTATGTAATTAAAATATATAAAAACAAATCAGTAATGAAATATATTTTATCCAAACCCGATAAGATGAATTTATTTATACATATTGGTTAAATATATGTAATGTTTATACATGATTTTTACTATAAGTCACTAGGTTCTGATTTGCTTTCATACGAATTAATAATTCATAATTTGATTGTAGAAAAACTAAAATTTGTGGAAAACAAGTATTATACGACATGTATCACATAAATGATGTGTAAAACTAATTCACAACATACATAAGATGATACATACAAATCATGAATCCATTAAATGATAGGTATACTTTACATGTTGTTTACATTACATAGTTGACATGAATATTTCAAATATCATAATACTACCAAAATCTAATCAAATACATGATGTACATTTGTTGCAATATATAAAAAGTTTGAAAGATCAATCAGTCAAAGATAAAAGTAGATTATTTTTAGGGAATTGGGGATCTCATCTTGATGATGTGATTAGAACCTAAATGTTGTGCCGATTTTGGGACAAAAGTCACTTAATCTAGTACGAGATGTTCTTGGTTTACACATTATGTACTTTTCTAATGTATTAATATTTCAGTGTTCCTCCATGTATAGAATGTTGAGGATAGTTTTTTTCCTCTCATTTTCTTCCACATATTTCCACTATTTCATTTGTTTTCATTCCAAAACAATTTTAATTTATTCCATTAATTTTTTAGAATATAATTTGGAATTTTTAATCACTATACACGAATTCTACACATGATGTGATACTATTTTTGTTTTCAAAATGTTTTCATTCACCACTCAATATAATTTATCAATAAATACTACGTTATTCATTATTTCATTATTAATAGTAATTTTTATATTGGACATACATTGAATTCAGTTGTTTGATGTTGAATCATAATTTTATTATCCTTGATTTCTTATTTCTCAATTGATTAGGATTATTGTTTCGTATTTCGTATTACCTCTATTTTGATCATCATAACCAAGTGTGACTAATCAACTGAGGGATAAGTTTCAAAAGTAGGTATATTCTTGATCCTAATGAATACTTATATTGATCCTTGGTAACTCTATGGATATTAATTATGTTAATGATAATTTTTTAACATAACTTTTTCTATAACCATTACCATGGTATGTGAAATATAACGAACCTAACAAAATTGGAGTTACGCATGACTATGACCATTATCCTATAACGATTTCTATACAGAATCTATGAATAAAGAACCTATATTTCCATCAATATGATGAACATGGAATTGTTTTATCATTTCTATATCTAATTATTTAAAAAAAACCAATTTGTGACCTTTTCACCATTTTATAACCTAATCCATAAGACTATCCCATGATAAATGTAAAATTATCTTATATAAAGAGCCCTGAAAATTGACCAATCCTTTTATTATCTAAATTATATCCAAAAAACCTATTTTTAATAAAAAAAACCTAATGAGTGAACATGATGACTCCATTCTAAGGTTTGTTTCATTTTTTTGGTGAACTTCCAGTAGTCCTTGTGGGTTCTACCCCTCACTTCCCTTTTAAAATAGCCTTTTAGAAATTGTAGTATGGCAATATAATTTTATAATACGATAACTGCTAAAGTGAATTAAAAAAATTCTTGAATGAAAATTATTTTCCCCATTTATAGGGACTTCTATTTATTAGGAATTGTGACATTCAGATTGATTCCCAAATTACATGACTCCCCTCCGTTAATTTTTTCCATTATCTTTTCCTTTTTAAAATTCACTTCCTTATGGTGCACCTTCATACTCATTATATTATATCTCCTTCTCAGCTATTGAATTATCTATGGATCCTTGAATCTCTAATAGATCCTGGATTATCAATAATTTTTTTGATCACGAGATCAATATAAAAATATATTCAGGTCACTACTTTAAAATGGTTGAGCATAACGATACTACACCACCACACCCGCAAAATATAAAATATGTGCCACCTGACAATCATAGTGAGGGACTGACACTATAAGATCACACCATTAAGTTCAATAGAATTCCATTGATTAGTAGTGAAACATGCATCATATTAGGCCATCCTATTTAGGAGTATACAATAAAAATCAAACCTGGTAGAATCCATATCATCTATAATATATGGAAAGTCTGTTCCTTCAATGTTAAGACCCCCATGTGACCACTTAATATTTTTTCAAGGATTGTGAAATAGTTTCCTACAGGGTGTGTCATCAGTAACAGTAGGTCTTGGGGCCCTCCCATTATACATGCATGAATTATCTATGGATTTCGTAAAAAATCAACCATCGAGTCAATCAAGACTTGGAATGAAATTTCCATGAAAATTATAAATAAATATTTTCCACCAAACCAGGAATGGATGCTTTGGAATGACATTTTAAACATCACCCATGCTGATGGAGGATCAACATGAGAAGCATGGGACATATTTAAGGAGCTAACCCATATGTTCCCACATCAAAAAATAGTTTTGAATCTTTATCTAAATACATTTTACCAAGGCCTTTAAATGGATACATGAACTATAAAAGATGTCATGCCTCACATAGGAAAAATGTTCATGACATTAGAAGTTAACCAACCCTTTATTGAAAAGGTTACACAAAATTATTGTTTATTGAAATTTGATAAAGTAACGACTCTAAGAGGAAACCATAATGTGGAAGAAACTACACCCCTGATAGATCAAGTAGATGTTCTGACTAAGAAGAAGGGATCATTTCAATCAGTAGTTCTTGAACCCCCCTCCTGATCTGTTGAAGGTAATTCAATCACATTAAATGTGAGGAGGTCAGAACGAGTGAAAATATTACATGGTAGGATAACAAGAACCTCCTTTAAAATAATTTAACTATGTCAGTTATAATAAAAAATCCAGTATTACTATAATACCCAACAATATCATCAACAAAAAAACTACCCTCAAAGACTGGCCGAGTAGCCACAACTACAAAACTAAGGTTATTTTTAAAATATGATTATATTGGTACCATAATGGAATAAGGGAAAAATTAGATACCCCACCAATAAGTTTCATCTCATCGGCCAAAAAATCAATTACAACAACTATTTCAGATAGCTTGATAGTTTACACCCACTAGACAACAATAATTAAAAAATCTACTAAATCTTAATCTAATCGACTATTGGGTACCCTTATCAGCAATACCAAATCACATATTATGGATGAGGATAAATATATAAATGCTAAAAGTGGAATGATGTATAACCTATAACATCTATATGAAGATGAGGTAAATTAGTCTGAATAACATGATAATGATGGTTAGGGGAAAACTCAAGTGAAATAAAAACTAAGATAGATTCAAAAAAGTAACATCTTGGAAAGGAAGAAATATATTTATGACCATAATCTTTTTATACACCTCTCCATTTTCCTAAAAGTAGTCAATAATCAATGAATTAGGGGAGATATAATAATATCAATGAAATTTTAATGTAATTGTATATCAATATTCCCATTTGAAAATAAAATTTGTCATGTTACCTCATATTAATGAACCTTTAAAGGATTTCTCTCTAGAATAAATAAAATGGAAGAATTGTGATTTCTCTCTCTAAATGAAGAGTTCACTGTAGTTTTTCAATGGAAGACACTGTAAAAAATGTGAGACTGCTAATGTTTATAAATTCCTTTCCCTATTTGAATGTTTAGTCTCCAAAAATACATATGCAGTCAGGGTGATAGTGTTAGTCTCCGGTTAATGATTGTTTACAAAGATCATGGAAATTAAGAATTAAATCCTACTAGGGAGGCACTCGAACCCAGTAACTTCTCAATTAGGTAACCTCAAGGATTTCTTGAAGTCATCATAATAAAAGATGTAAAATTCATCTTCACATCAAATCTCCTTATTCTATATATGGAATAGTAAATTTATATTCCCCATATTCTAGGAACAACAACACCCACAACAAGAAAGGATTTGATTAATGTTTACCAACAGAGATTGATTTTTTGATTTTTTGATGAAATGTTGTGTTCTATTTATAGGACTCAAATAAACACAATTTGTCATTAAATTGTCAAATAATCACTTTTAAAAATAAGAAGTATGATCATTTTCCCCATGAATATGGAAATCATATTAATATTCCTATTAAAAATGGATATAGTTCTAAAATGAATAAAAACTACACTTCACCTCTGACGAGGGAGGTTCTCCAACCTGTCATCTGTTCATTTTTAATGAATCATTCTATAAGGGGTATTAACTAAAATATGAAGGCTTATACTTCAAAAAATGTATTCCTCTTGGAAAAATTGTAACTAGGAGGTAACTTAGTGTAGTCCAGTTAGTCAAGTATAGGTTAGTATAGTCTTTAGGAAGAATAAGGGTTTGGAGAAGTTTTTCAAGAGGACCTCGCCAAAAAATGGACCTAAATAGAAAAATATATGATCTGTAACATGTACAAAAAATTTAAATGTGAATTGGGTTAGGAAATGAATAAAATAGAAATTTTCACATAGTTTATTAATTATAATACCTTTAATTTTTGGGGAGGTTTTATATCCCATGAACCTAGGGTTCACGTCGACCCCCATTATCTTCCATCATTATGCCCCCTCCTCTCCTATGATATCCATATATTGATGTTTTTACCCTTTCCGAATACAATCCACCTTCCTTCCTCCAATCCTACAACCCATCATGTCCACCCATCACACCATCCAATCTATCCATAATGTCCATAACCAAGACCATCTACGCCCCCTAACACATGCCAAATCGTGATGACAAAACTCCTCCTCCCAAATGGTTAAAGGATGCTCCTTTTTCGCAACTATTATACCCATATACCACATCTTATACTTACACATCTACTTAATTTACTTCCTATGACGACTCATAATAAGATTCTAGTATGTCATAGGGCCCTACCCATCCTCACCATTATCTATGACTAAATTTTTCTAACCCTAAACATCAGTTCAAGTTGGTTCGAAAATAGGCCAAGCCAATGCAGTCCAATAAAATACTAGACCTCGAATTACTGTAGAACATACACATTTATCAAGATTTCCTTAAACTAATAAAAAGGTCGCACCTGACACTGATTACCCAAGTGAAAAAGGAGACTTTTAAAGAGAGATTCCATGAGTTCTTACGCACCTTTGAGTTTTCCATTTATTCCATTTAGTTCTAAATAAGAGGATGGCCTTGGGAGCATTGACTGGGAAATATTATTATTTTCATCCATATATTATCGACCAAGTTCATCACCTCCCCTATGTTCTAGAAATTTCATCTCAATGCTAACACAATTTAGGCTACACGAATTTGGTCCAGGATAGCCAGAGACCATCAGAATGTATATAATCCTCACACCCTGAAGAGCATCCTATGTAATGTTCTTCCTTCTAGATCATTGACATAGTCCTTTTTCAAGACTTTATGGCCCATGGTAATGCCCATAGGGCGGTTATCCAGTTAAAGTTCATCATTGCGGCATCAGCCATGGGCGGCCCAGTCATCAACATGGACATAAATTTAGGTGATTTCTACAAGAATCTGATTAAGAGGACTCACAATAATTTTATGAGAGTCACCTTCATCACAAATTTGTCTAGGAATCATTGTACAATATAGTCTTCCAAGACCCACACCTCACTTGGACCTATGTAGGGAATCGTCCATCTACTTCTACACATGATGGAGCTACTCACATAAATGGAGGATACTAATGATGTCCCTACTCATTATTTAGCTATCGTAGTTGGACTAGCCTCTATTATCATTCATTTAATTACAGACCATCCTGTACCACAAACTTAGCCCCATCTCATACCACATCCATCTTTCACTATACTTCCAACACACTTCCCTACCCATTACCACATCGATATAGGCACCTACCACTGTCAATTTAAATTCATCATGCACTACTACCATTCTTATATCACCACCCACCCCATCATCCCCTATAGATCTTTAACCCATATACCTATTCATTCTGGATAACCTATATTGGATCTACCTCTTCCATGACATTACATTTTCCAAACATTATCTTTTCATCGTTCATCCCATACAACAAGACACTACAACCTCCCACCCACATTCTTCTGCCAACACATCCTCTTTATCTATGAATCCCACCTCTGACACCTCATATGACCTTCCTTCATAGCTCACCAACCCTACAAACCAACAATATCTTCTTGTGGACCAACCTAGTAGGGAATGCACCCCACACTTATAACATCATTAGAGGTTCCCTAAATCAATCATGATTCAATACACACGACCTCTATATGTATTGGCACCTCACTACCACCATCATTGACCAAACCAGCTTCCAGCACTATGGTAACCACCATGAACGTATATACTCTAACCCATTGAGCTATAGATGACATCGATATGATGGGAAATATGTAATAACCAACTATTTATGAGAGGAATCTTTATAAACTGCTATACTATTTTGATTTTACTGCTTAGTTTTATCCCTGTCCCCTCCACCATTTTTCTATTCTATTTGGGTGATATTTGTTATTCAAACTGTCCTCTTTCCTTCATTGATGTATCATTGATTCTATATATACATGGGACATATATTTTTTATTTACTACAGGTGGCATTATTTTCATTTGATTTCTATTTCACATTTTCCATGTCTAGATCTTATTCCTCCTCTATGGTTATTGATTCACCTATCTAGCCACTATCTTCCATCTTATATTTTATGTCTTAGTATCTAGTTTACATTGATCAACCAACATTAGGATCTCTCACTTTAGATATATTCTTATAAGGGATTCCCACCATTAATTGCTTGGATGATTTTCTCAGAACACATGATTAATGCTCAGTACACTTTTTAGGTGATTGAACTCACTAAGTGTCCATGTGTGCATGATAATACTACCACCAATTCTTATTTAAGGAAAAATAATTTTATGTAGATGGAAAAAACTTCGTGATCCCTCTATCTATTTATCGGAATGAAAACATCATTGTATACACTTTAGGGGAAGAAACCCATATTTTTATTTCTTTTATTTCCATCTCTTACTTAGGATAATTGATTTATTTTTAGAATAATTCCAATTCATAGGTCACGTTGAACCTCATTTAACTCAACTATCTTTTTTATATGAGCTTATTTTATTTTATTTTTACTATGTGCACCTTCTCATTTCACTATATTCATCCTAGTTAAAACATGAAGAATATTTTTTATCTAATATACCTTTTTTTCTTGTAAATTATGTAGTTATCCCAATTTTAAATCACCATACACTATGATTAATCATGGAATGAAATTCACCATTGGGATCTCTCATTTACCTAAATGTAATTTGATGTTTTCATATCATTTTTTATATTTTATAAACATGATATATCTTCTATTATTATTTCGAGGAAAGATCATACACTATCTCGTCTTAAGAATGGGGGAGTATTTATTGATCTTTTTTTATACCATTAGATTATTTATTTATTTGACTAATTTATGAGAAATATTTCATTGAAATGATAATTTAAACAAGAAAACTAATTACTCAAGCTAAAATGAATGATAAATATAAGTCAGTAATTATTAAAATTCATGTTTTACATATGTATAGATTATTTTCATGATTTCCGTGTTGAGTAATTTAATTCTAAATCTATACTCATGAAATATATTTTCATTAACATATTACTGGGATTTACACCATGATTGATTGGTAGTTGATTTTTTATACTCCCATTTTGGAGAGGATTTTGGATCCATAATTTCAAATCATTTTCTGAGAAAATTTCCTGAGAGACAAATTGGACATGTAATTCTTTTAGAACATGCATTGGGATCTTATTGAGGATAAGGTTGAAAAAATATAATTTTACTATGACCAATTCAATCATTATTGATAAAATTTTTCTTGACACCAACCTCTAAATTTTCACTTCTTTATCACATATAATCTATGGAAAAACCATGGTATGATGGATCCATTTCTAGATAATTACCCCTTACTACCCTTGTCTTGGTATTATGTATGATTATACTTTGAACATATATGGGAGAATTTTAACTACTGATGTAAATGAGATGTTGTTATTAAGGAGATGAATCGTGGTACTTTCATCATACTTAAATGATGTGGTCCACGATTACTTTTGAAATTTTATATGCATAACTTGTTCCTTTGAAAATTATATAGAATAAAATATAAAACAATATATTTGGTTGTGTATTAGGATGATAAAAAAAAATTTCATTACCAATGAATCCTATGATGTATCACATATGGATAGGGGATTGATATGAGACCTATAATAAAATGAATTTTGAAAAATAAGTAAAATTAAATGAAAGGATCATGTTACATTTTGGATACTTACTTGATATATTAATTAATCCACTTTGATATGTTTGGAGCATGGAAACCTTTTTGACATTGGGTGATTTACTTTATTTCATTGTTTATGTTTATCATGCATTATACTGTAGATCTTACCCTCCTTTTGAGCATGATGTTTTACTTTCTACCCACCTACCATTAGCATCAGAGTCATATGACCCATTTTTATCCATTTTGATTGATTTTTTAATTGTGTTATCAATGTAAAGATGTTATAACCAATTAAATATAAAGGTTATGAGAAAATATACAGGATATGATCATAAATTCAATTACATATTTCTAATACTAATGATAGAAAATTAATTTTTAGATAAATTACAAAATTGGTATATACTTGAAGGATTAGGTATGGAATTTTAATTATATGAATAAAAAATTTCGATAAAAACTGAACTATGAGGCATTACTAATGTTAACTATAGGATTGATTCTAAAATACAGACATTACCTTCTGACAGATAGATTTATATTCTAGTTTGTAATGCATGTTTCTTGTTTTAAAAATTATTTCTTTTGAAATCCCTTTTGAGGTGATTTTTCCTTGAGGATGAGAAATTGTTAATGTGTGCGTAATTTGATATGCAGAATTAATATATATATGTTGGCTATATTTATTTAAGGTTTATTCATGAATTATTCAGTAATGTAATGGGTTATATATATTTTTCAGACTTATCATTTATAAATTCAAATAATGTAATTCTGATACTGAAAAAATTGGATTTATACATATTATTTCACATACACGACATCTATATCTCATTTATAGAATAACAAAAATTCCACAGGCCATCCTCTAAATCCATTACCTGACATTTATACATTACATGGTGTCTACAATAATTACATGATGAGAAAATTTCAAAGATAATAATCAGTCCAAATGTGAACCACATACATGATGTGAAGATATTGTAGAATATTAAAAGTTATATGTCTTTCCCATTAAAATATACAAACCAATTCATTGGTGGGAATTTGGGATCTCATCTACATGACGTGAAGAAAATAGAAAGGATATGAACATGTTAGTAGAAAATTCACCTAAGATAGTATTTTATGTTCTTCACTTACACATCATGCACATTTCTAACCTATTAATATTTTTTTGATCCTCTCCGTACAAAATGTAATTCATAGTTTCTTTTCCTCTCATTTTATTTAACTACATAACTCTATTTTCATTTTTTTTCATTTCAAATTTATTTCAATTAACCCATTTAATAAGCATGGATCATTATGTTTACTGTTCCATCTTAATGAAGTGATAATATTTTTGAGGTGTAGTCTTAAGAAATGATCTTACAAAATTCTTCTTTGTGAATGTATTCTTAATGGGAGAACCTAAAGAAATTATCATCATTAAATGAAATTAATTAGTGTAATTAATTCAATATTCTGGGGTTATGATTCAAGCAATTTTCTATTTAAGAAGACACAATTTTTAATCAAAATCTGCATCTAGTTATCCTAAATAATGTTGATAAGGATGTTTTATAAGATCACCAAAAAGTGGAGGTCTATGTTGATGAAACATGGATGATTAAAATATAAAAAATTTTACATCCATTTTCTACAAATGTATAAGGTCCCAATTTTAGATAATGTCATTAAAGAGATGGTAGGGAATGTGGAGATAGATTTTAGTTTGATCCATGATCAGAAGGGGAAATGGGTTTCATTGGGTGTGACAATGTTCTAAGGAGTAGTGAGGCAGTGGTGGATCTTTTTCCTTACAAATCTTGAGGATTCAGAAATCTCATGGAAGATGTTTCGTCAACCCTTCCTAGTATTTTTCCTTTCATTGATCTTAAATGAAATCTAATATCATGGAGATTCTTGACCAATGAACAAGGAGTTATAGTGCGTTCAATTTTAGAATCCACACCAACACCCTTCTTCTATATTCTTTGGACCAATTTCTAGATGAGGAGGTTTGGTCATGGATTTTTTAAGAATCTTTAAATTCATAGATCTAGTGCAAGGTCACCCAATATAGGTTGTTGAAATATGTCTTGGTGTTAGTCAGTGTAATGGCTATTGAAAGGAAATTGGACCAAATCAAACCATTATGATATGGGATTTGTTAGGATTCAATATGAAATAGAGTTGTTATATAGGATTCATAGTTTCTTAGAGTTAATAAATTTTAGTCATCATGGCGTACATCACATCCCTCATTATATTGTTTCTCATGGGTGGATTCTCTCAATCCTATGTCAATATATCAAATGATTTATTTTCTTGTGAGGCCAAGGTAATCTACGAAGAGAGTTACTGGACATTATGATCAACTAATGTTCAATAGGTTTTCCACTTCAAGATTCCATTTTTGTCTATTTAAATCAAGGTTTTAGAACCTAGGTGTTCTATTTTGGGATCATAAATGTTGATATGGAGTAGGCAGAGGAAATCCCTGATATGGTCCTCATCCCAAAGAGAAGAGTGTGGTCATGGGGTCAATTATCTGTATTGTCATATAGTCCATAAAGAATTTAATGGAAAGAATCATGATGTAGTGTTTCCAAATCCACAAGATCTAAATTCCATTTGAGCTACCATTTTATATTTTTCTACAAAGGCGAATGAATTTTTTATTACAATAGATACACACTCATTCATATCATCTGCAATTATCCATAATTTGGGACATGAGGTGGAGAGGCTTTCCATGACCCTATAATTGTCTTTTCTATTCAGTGATCAAGTTGACTTGTATGAAGTATATAAAAATTATGAGATAGTTTTGGAGAAGTAACACTACTTGAGAGACTTCTTATGTTTAGATATATATCCATAGGATTTAATCCACATAATGGATTGGTTGTATTCAATACATGATATCATGGATTGTTTTAGAATTATGGTCATTTTGTATGATACTGATGTCCAATAATCAATATTTTTTTGAATGAAATACCATTAGATTGGTTACATGAATGATTCATCCCTGTTTTCCTTGATGAACAATATTATGTGGAGATCATTAGATGTTAAGTAGAAATTGTTTTAAATGGTTTTTTAGAGTACCCAAATGTCTTTATTGATGAGGTTATTACATCACCTCATGATGAGAGATACTATTTGGGAATGTACTACAACTATGGTTTTATCCAATCATTATGTCTCTATATTATATGGTTCCTTTTATGTTGTGACAGATCTACATACAACATGATGTTCTATTCATGTTGGGTTTTTTCAGATGATTGTGTAGAATAGGGTGAAATTGTTTTCTACATTAATATGGATGATGGATGATTTCATATTTATATCTATTGTCATCGCTTGAACTAGGTGGAAGTGAAGAAATAATGTCTTCTTATATGGATTGAAGATTTATTATATTAGTTGAAATTAGTCTATTGGTACTCGAATATCTATCTGAGGTCAGTATATTATAATATGGGGTGAGGGATGAGAGTATTCCAAAGATTTATTTTTAATGTTTTCAATGGAGTTATGAGTTTTTTTTATTCAATT
Source organism: Viscum album (assembly GCA_963277665.1). Taxonomy (NCBI): domain Eukaryota; kingdom Viridiplantae; phylum Streptophyta; class Magnoliopsida; order Santalales; family Viscaceae; genus Viscum; species Viscum album. The sequence goes on along the minus strand of OY728155.1, from coordinate 208,879,348 downwards.
TGGTATAAATAATACTGAAAAAATGTTCATGGGTTTGATGAATGTATCTTTCAATGAATTTCAGTATAAGTCATAGTGTTTCCCATCAACAAAATTCATGTGTTCTCTTCATCTTTATAGGAACATGTAGAGAATATACACATTTTTTAGGAGTTGTTCTTCATCAGTATACATTTGGGATGTTGTTGAATAGTTATTTATGGTATCATGATTGTTGTTTATTGAGTAATTTCAGGTCCTATTAGGGATTATTTTTGTATATTTCTATGATCAAGGTATTATTTTTTGGGATTCCACCAATATAGTGGAGTAGGCGTGATATTTCCTTGGTCTTGAATAATATTATTGGAGTTTCATGGCCTATTTCTCTTTGGATATTACTACTCTGATAACATTGACCTGAAAATAACAAGTGTTAATTTAGACTGACTATTTTCCGGTAACTTTTGAGTACCAAAAAGTGAAATTGGTCATCACACTTGTCCTTTTTTGAATATAGGGAGTTCAATTTGAGGATTTTTGAGGGGATTAATGTATTGGATTATGTTTTATTTTGATGTTTCTATGATTGTTCATTTCTTATTGGTATTAGTTGTTATTTATCTAGTAGCATAACTATTCCACTCATAATATAGAGTTAGAAATAATTGTGTTCACCATGATATTGTGGGATATTACCTCCTTGAAGAGCATGTTGTGGTTTTCAAAAATCATAAGAACATGTGGTATGTCATCAACATACATGACATGATTACATTGTTCATATTGTTTAAGAGATTATAATAGGACTATGAGTTCATGATTTTTGTAGACACAATAAACAGGAAATTTTGTAGATGATGTGATGATTAGAGTGTCACATAGTGTTTCCATTCAAGAATCTATATATAATTCAACACTCATGAAAGTGATATCAATGGTTCATTTAGATATGGTAGATTTTATAGGTAACGTTTGTCTATTATATATGACTGTGTAGTCATATTTTGTGTAGTAGGTGGTGTATCCCTAGTTAGGGGATTCTGAGGTGGATTTCTAGAGAGACGATGTTTTTTTCAACCACTCTCCTTAGGATTGGTCTAATGATGAACAATAATAGCATTTCTTCCAACAGAGTGTTTTAATCCCTTTTGTGATGTGTGATATGGATCTTCATGTGTTCCATTTATCATACATGATAGTAAATCATTAATTGAAATATATATAACTATCATTAAGATTTCATGAATAGTGTCATGAGTAGAATAATTTAGTTTCTATGTTATTTTCTCAAGGTTATTTCTTCTTGAAAGAGAAGGATGATAAGTAATTTCATGGTGGTTTACTCTTGCCATAAAATGTTCCCTAATGTAAGTGAGAGTATATCTTGATGGACATTATTAATTGTATACCTCAAGATCAAATATTCATAGATTCTATATGGGTGATTGTAGATCTTATGACCAAATCATCCAACATTATAAATAGAAGGTTATATATCTCAATGGAGGAGGTTTTGAGACACCACAGAGTCTTAGGGATGACCATATCAGATCGAGATCTTAATTTTACCTCTAATGTTTGGAGTGGATTACATCAATCTTTTTTCTATCAATTTTTCCTCATGACTACATTTCATTCATATATTGATAGATAAATAGAGAAAAATTGGGAAACTATTGATGAAAAGATTCACTATTGTTCATATATTTTGAGGTTCCAAGATAAAGAACATACTATTGGATGAGCTTTCTTAAACAATAGTTTAGAATAAAAAATTTGTATGAAACCATTTGTTGATTTTTATGGATGACTATTCCATTATCCATTATGATGAATTGGGGTTAGAGAGGCAATAATTCATGTGCTATTTCTAGTTCATATCACAATAGATATGGTTCAGGTGATCTATTAGAGGATGAAATCATCAAAGGTTTATCTTAGATCATATGATGAACATAGAGGGATACATTTAGTGTTTTATATTAGAGATCATCTATTTCTTAATTTTACTCCATGTCATGGGTATAAAAGTTTTTGTCATGGGTGTAATAATTCTTCATGTCTTTCAAACCATTCAAGGTGTTGTCTTGAAATAGAGCCCTAGAATATTAGATAACACTACCACCATAGATTTTATGAATAAATTATATATATTTACATGATAAGGCTATTTAGTTACAGTCATAATGACTTTAAAATCATCCATTAGGGTGTGATCTATGTTGACGATGATTTTACCTTAGGTGAGAAGCCTGTTGATATCTAAGACCACAATGATATGGTGTTTCATGCGCATGTTATTCCCTTTGTTCATGTATTATGAAAACATTATGGCATGGAGGAGAGTACCCATGAACATGAGTCATAGATATTCACATAGTACCCCATGTTTTTTATTGTTTATCTTTTTTTGTCAACATAACACCATTGTAGATATTAAACATTTTTTGGTTTTTTATATTGTTTTTATTGTTTAATTTTTTGCACCTATTCTCTTTTTATAGGAATCTACCATGTGGGGGGGGGGGGTGTTTTGGGTCCTGTTGTTGTGGTGTTTTAATTTTTCACTTTGTTCCCCTAAGGTGATATTTGAGATCTTGTGATGGATTGATTATTAAAAGTTATCCCATGAGGTTGTTATTAAGATAAATATATTTGTTTTCTCTTTGGGATTGGATTTTGAAAATAAAGGATGATAATTATTTAACATGTATCTAATATATGGGAAAAAAACCATCATTCCCAAACCATTACCCATTTCTAAATACCGTGGAGCTCAAAAAAGTCTCAGTGATGTTATGGTGGTGATTGATTAAAAAAACATAAAATCAAAAATATTTAATCTTGTAAGAATGCTATTACAAAATAGTTATGTTTTATGGGATAAGTGTATCATATATCCTAAAGGGTTTTATAGTTTAAGTATATTTGACATCATATGTAGATATTATGTAATAAATGGGTTTAACCTCATATCTTGTCGAGTTAGTGGAATTTAAATGGTAAGGATAACATTTATGATGTATGTTAAATATTTTCTTCATGGTTTAATGGAGATTCCTTTTTCAGAATAACTAAATTTCTAACATATTTATAACATAAACAAGTGGCTTACACTATAATTATACACTATGTATAATTCTTTATATCTGACAATTCCTTGTATTTTCTCAACCAATATCCATTCTCTACCAGAACACCAAGCATCCAACATTATTTCTTCAATCATTTCAGGTGCCCTTCAAAGGGGATTTATTCCCACCTTACTGTGTTGGATCTATGATAATCCAAGGATAGTTATCTATATTTATATTATGGTTTTTAAATATTATCACTCCCATTTCTTTCATTCCATATGATGACAGTTCTTCTCTATTTTCATATTTTTTGTTGGTGGATATTTGTGATGTGGAATCCTTAGAAGAATGTAATCCTCTGGAGAGATAGGTGACCAAGATCTAAATAGTTGTTATGTGGTTTTGAGAATAACGTTGAGGATGTTTCTATATGTGTTTCATTTTTTATCTAATTTATTTATGTTAATCAATAATATTATAATGGATTATCCCTTTTTATATAAATTAAACTAACATAATATATATTTAAACAGATTGAAGAATGAAATTTCATTATTCCTAGATGTCAAATGATTATTATGTCCATAGTGGTAAAGAACATCCTATTTAATCTCTAGGTATTTTTCTATATATAAAATTAATTTTTACATGTTATTACAGTTGGTTTATCATATTGAAATTGTTGTAATAAGGTAATGAACATAATGCCAGATTAATTGATTATTTTTTCTTATCAATGTATGAAGAGGTTTATTTGTTGTCTGTTTCTTCTAATAATATAATGATTTTAACCTTGATGCAATTATTCATGTATAATTGATATTGTTTATCAATGTGTGAATGGAATTGATAAATAATGTGAATCATGTGAAGGATTTATTAAAATAATATGAAAAAAGTCATGCTAATAGGGAATTGTTCTACTCACATTTTAATGAAACAAGTTTTATTATAGAGGGTATAATTAAACTATTTGATATACTGTTATAACCTATTCCATTTATTACATATAGTTGGAATATATAAATAATGAAGTAGTTAAATAATTAAGAAATAAAATTTTCTGTCAAATATAATTCACGGTGTCATGATTACAAGTTGTTTATAAAGAATTGATTCCTATGTAGGGGTAATGAGAGTACGATTAGATGTGAAGGATGGATTCCATATTTTTATTTCCTATATTTTATTATTAACTATTAATGATGTTTATACCTTGTGATGTTCTCGGAATTTAATATTTTCCATGTGTTTTTATGAGTATAGAATGGATGATACTAGAATTGATGTGGTGATATCAGGTACTGATGACCGGATTATGTGGAATTAGTTGTCACTTATGATGTGAAGATGCATTGGGAAATAAATGGGGTGTGATGGTTGGCACAAGAGATGATGTAATGGACTTAATTTGGTCAAACAAATCATTATTGGGGGGGGGGAGGCGTCAGGAACCTCCTGGAGGGGATTTTGTTCTTCGTGACCAAGAGTTTTTTATGGGAAGCATTCCTCCGAGTATTTCCCAACTCGGAATGAGTCCTTACGGTGACTTCTGTTAGAGGCTGAGATCTGGGAGACGGTCAGATCAATGTCTTCGGAGAGTGCTCCTGGACCGGATGGGTTTCCGGGCTCTTCTTACGTGGCAGCGTTGGTCATTGTTAGGTCTCAGGTCATCGAGGCTATACAGGATTTTTTCAGGGAAGGTTCTCTCAACAGGGGCTCGTGTGCATCCATGGTGGTGTTGGTTCCGAAAAGAAAAGACCCTACAGATGTTACGCATTATAGACCTTTCTGTTTGTGTAATTTTTCTTATAAGATTCTGGGTAGTCTCCTGGCTACAAGACTGAACAAGGTGATGCCAAAAATTATTTCTCAAGAGCAGCATGGGTTTATCCAGGGTAGAGGCATTCAAGGGGCTGTGGGAGTGGCCCAAGAACTAACGGTGGATCTGAATAAGAAAGTGGTTGGTTCCAACTTGATTATCCAAGTGGATATGGATAAGGCTTCTGATAAGCTTGAGTGGAGTTTTATCATTAGGGTGATGAGAATAATGGGTTTCCATGAATGGGTTTGTGACTTATGCTTTCGTTGCTTCTCCTCTCCGTGGCTGTCTATCTCCTTGTTAGGGAAAGGTTTCATATTTTTCAAGAGTGTTCGTGGGGTGCGCCAAGGGGACCCCCTTTCTCACTCTCTTTTCCTGATTTCCAAGGAGGCTCTTTCCTGTAATCTGCATTGTTACTTGAAGGATAGGAAGATCTGGCCATATCGGGCCCGTGCATCAGATGGAACCTTCTCGCATATTATGTTTGCAGATGATATTCTCATTTTTATTAATGGCATGAGGTCACCCCTTATCAATTTTATGTCTCTGATGCGGATCTACGCCTATCTCAGTGGTCATCAAATTAATTCTAGAAAGAGCAGCGTTTTTATATCCAACAATTGCTCAATTCGGAGGGTCCGGTCCATTCAAGACATTCTGGGTATTCAAAGGAAACATCTTCATATGACTTACCTCGGGGATCCTATTTCGTATGGCAGAGTTAAAAAGGTATTTTTTGAGGACTTATTAAATAAGATGCTGGGCAGAATTCTTAACTGGAAATCCAGATTCTTATCTTTTGGTGGTAGGGTGACCTTGATTAACAGTGTGGTCTCCTCTATCCCAATGCACATTCTGTTGGTCGTCTCCCCTTCTAAAGGAACTATTCATGCTATGGAGAAGATGATGAACAATTTTCTTTGGGATGGAAACTGCTTAGGAAGAGCCCACTGTACTTCCTGGTCCAGTTTAGCTTTACCGGTGGAGGAAGGTCGAGTCGGCCTCAGAGATATCTCGGCCTTAATGATCTCCTTGCAAGCACGGTTAGCCTGGGATTTTCTGGAGGGACACTCTTTATGGGATAAAGTTCTAAGGATTAAATACGGTCGGAATTGGGAGGAGTGGGAGGTTAGGAAGCTTTCCAGACATGGGAAAACGGTTAGACTACATCTGGAATTTCTTCAAAATTCTGCTTGCTGGGTTGTGGGTCGTGGGGACATTAACATGTGGCGAGACAACTGGATTGGGGAGAAAATCTTCTTCCCTCACTGCCCAGTCCCAGACTTTACTGTCAAAGAAGCCTGCCGCCACCCCAGATTTCTTGAGGCAATTCTTAGTCCGGAAAAGCGTGAGGTTTGTAATAAGATTATGTTTTCATAGGTCGCCGACAGACTTTGTTTTACTGAATCCATCTCTGGGGTCTTCAATGGGAAGGATTATTGGCGTATTCTCAGCCAGGGGAATACTCGTGATGGGTGGGGATCGCGCCTTTGGTGCAAAGAACTTCCAACCAAGATGTCGTTTCTGGTGTGGAGGGAAAGGAAACAAGCTCTGGATACGGATGACAATATACAGAAGAAAGGTATTAAACTTGCTTCCAGATGTCTCTACTGTGGTCACCCCCAGGCGGAGTCTGTTCTGCACCTTTTTATTAAGAGCGACTGGGCTTTTTATCTATGGACCTGTTTGGATGTTAGGGGCAAGTACAATCCGGTGTGTTCCTCCATGCAGGAGTTTCTTGGTTGCTGGTTTTCAGGTACGGGGCAGGATGAGATGGAGTCTAAAATCCATGGCGTGATGCTTACAGCTATTTTCTGGACGATCTGGGAGGCGCGGAATAAGGCATGTATTGAGAGCTGGTGGTCCCTCTCCGTAATGAGGGTTAAGATGAAAAGTCTGGTTTTTGAGTTATGCAACCTGCTGAAAGGTGGGCAGAATTCTCAGTGGCTTTGTGATTTCCTGCATAGACCGAAGGTATGCAGGTCGCCAGGTCGTTGGGTAAAATGGACAGCCCCTCTATTGGGGCTCAGGCTGAATGTTGACGGCTCCTTCGTTGACGGTCTGATGCGAGGAGGCGGGCTGGTGCGCGACGGAAATGGATCGGTTATCATGGCTTTCAGCATCTTCCACGGCCCCGGGGATTCCTTAGGGGCGGAAATTCATGCGCTGCTCTCAAGTTTGGAAATTTGTACCGGTATTTTCCTGGTCTGCGCCGAAGTTGAATCTGATTCCGAGATCCTGATCCAAATTCTGCATGGGGACGTGAAGGTGCCATGGGCCTATACTTATACCGTTTGTAGATGTGCTTCTTTGCTGCCTAATGATTGTACTTATCGCCATATTCCGAGAGAAGCAAATTTTGCAGCGGATGCCTTATCTAGAGAGAGCGGTCCGGCGGATCCTCGAAGGGTGTTTCTGAATGTGGGGTCCTTACCCCGGGTATGTAAGACTTTTGTCCAGGGGGATGCCCTTGGGCTTCACCACTTTAGACCTCCGTGAGCTTTCAGATAGGGAGCTTGTACCTTTTGAGCTTTAAATAAATTAAAAATGAAATTTTCAGTCAAAGAAGCATAATGTCCTAGAATTCATGATTTCTCTTCATTGCAGTTTAAGATGTTATCCTAGAGTACCTAGAATTATGGAATATTAATAATGTTTAATAAATCTATTCACCCATGGTTTGGTGTTGCTGTAATGAAAATGACATGTTACTCTGGAGATCCACGGACTCAATTTGGATTATTAATGGAGGGAATGTACTTGTATTTTGATGGATAATAATTTTTAATGTGTTATAATGTTTATGGTTAATTAATTTATAATAAATTAATTAACTTAAATTAAAAAATTTAAATGAAAAGAATTTAATTCTAAAAAAAAAATGTTGGATTAAAGGTTATCTAGCCATAATGGTGGCATTCACGAGTCTAAGAGATATTAGTTGTAGATGATTCTAAGAGTAGATTATTCCCATTTGGTGGTTTTTAGTTATAATATATCATGTGTATTATGTGATTTCATATTCTACAACACCGATTTTGTTTAGGGATATTTTTACATAGTGGACTCTAGGAGGGTGATTTCCCCAAATTCCTTGTGGTAAGATGAGTGATGGACTACACCATATTTCCATGCCCTATTCTCTTATATAGTTCATTTATAGGAATGATAAGAGGTTTATATTCCCATATAAATTTATATATGAATATAATTTCATGGAAATATTTCAAACACATGTTACTATGAATTTAGTATCCAATGGATTATTATAGTTATGATATTCCAGGGAAATGATGGATTGAGAAACATACTCTATGTGTGGGATGTTAGGGATTAAGATATTATAGTTGATGTATGATGCACATCATATGATCTATATTGGATTTTGGAAACAACTTAGTTACTGTAAATGGATATTTCGATGGTATGATGTGATGCATAATGTACACATTGTGATACATATGCGTTATTTTTTTCAAGATGGATTATTTGGATGGAGTTGACTCAAGACATGTGATGTTGGGACATAGTGAAAAACCAGTGGGGAGTAAATCTATGGGTACCCTAGTAATTGATATTATATAATATAATCAAATATATGAGATAAATGGAGAGAGATACCTATAGTGAGGTTAGAACATAGTATATCTATTTAGTTCATGAGTTAATCTCCCCATTGGTTATTCTGCTTTAGAATTATTTATTTAAATTTTTTATGATAGGATTAGGGGAGGATACTACTTTGTATACTATTATGCTATCCCACACATATATATATAAAAACTCTTTTCATGCCAATGAGAGTAGGTGGGAGATCGTACTGGATATTACCATCTCACGGTCTGGTAGGAGATGTTTGGGTTTCATGGTTGCTACTGATTTTACATTTTAAGTACATGTAGTTTCCCATTAAGTTGTTTTATTACTATATGACACAAATATATACACATGGTAAGTCATTATATATATATATTGGATCATGTGTTGATTAGTATATCTATAGCATCTCTCTCTTTCTCATGTTCTCTTAGTAGGTAATTCTTCTCATTGTTAAATATTATACACTGGGTGGTATCAGCAACATGGGTCCTACAAGATATGAGACATGGAAATTAACCATCATATTTTAATCATTATTACCCTTGGAGGTGGATTATTTGGGTATAGCGGGTAATGAAAAGTTTTACAGGGGAATTTATTGACATTTCATATTCAATTAATAGATGTTTATTTATTATTCAGGTTGATTAATATATATTTTTTATTCATATTGTGAATGTATTGGACATATTAATTATTAAATGGGTCCCAAAACAAAATTTCACCACGATGAATTAGTGGGGATCATGAGATAACCCAGTTACTTAACCTTATTAAATGTTTTTTTGGAGAATACCTACCCATATATTAAACCATCACAGAAGATGTACATGATATTTTTTTAAAATGTATTACATTTTACATTCGATAATTAAAAAATTTGTTATTGGTGTCTATGTGATTGTTTTCAATAATATACATTGATATGTTTCATGATCATGTAATTATTTATATGAAATCAGTTGATTTTCAATTACTCCATCGATATTCTTCTTTATTATTTTTTTATTTATTAAATGGATTTTGTTTTAGTTATTTAACATTCCATATTTATTATTCCTTATTTTCTCATGATTGACTCTATATTCTGTAACCCTTACTAAGAGTCTAAGAGAATAATTATTTTCATTTTTATCCAAGATACGAAGAAGGTATCATTGAATGGATTCAAGGATGAAGAAAATTTAAATTCCTTGTGTTATGTATTTTATTTTCTCTAATGTAATGTGCGATTCAAGTATGTATATATTTTAACAAGACCAATAAAATATTTTTTCTATTGGGATGAAATATCCTATAGCTAGTTCTAATATAATAAGGGAACCACTATCTCTTGGATATTTGGTTTGGAGTAATTATAATAAATATATACTCACTTTATTACATACTTGAATAGTATGATATATGCATAATCTGAACACCCCTCATGAATAAATGATATTTCACTCCTTATATCACAGTCATTGTATATGGTCTATCACTATCGTTTATCACTAGAAGAATGATGTATCACATTTATTATCTTTAAATGTGAATGATCCATAACTAGTATTTTAAAAAATGAAACTTAATATATTTCTTAAGGAATGAATCATCCCCAATACCAATTATATGATCTAACACCGCTAGTCATCCACTAGTTGGGGATATAGCATTGTCTCCCAGCTTCGGTGGATGATACATCAACATTAAAAAAAACAATAGTTGTGAAATGCACCACCAAAATCAACTCCTCTAGTGGATGATGCACATAAATTATGAACTTCTAAGAGGAAGATATATGAAAATAATAGGCCTCCAGGTGGATTATTGTACCAAACCTATTTTTAGTAACTCAAAGATGATATTTACATTATTACATCGGTATATGGTATGAGGGACCACATCATTATGAATCAATAATTTTATAAGTCATGAGATACTATATATATATATATATATATGTTATTTATATATAATATTATAAAAATTAAAAATAGAATGATAAATTGTATTTCATTACTGAAAAACATTCAAGGATTAATTTTTCATATCATAGGGAAAGGAAAAAAAAATAAAGGGTGAGAATAGATAATCATTAAGGGATATTGTTTAATTGATTCTAAAATGAATCCAAAACGAATAAAAATTGGGTCTTTGTAAATAATCAATACATCTTTAAATTTGTCTATAACATGAACTCCAACATATATCCCTGAAAAATAATCTCATGGATAATGAAAATATAAAATTTAACAAAGTAAATACATAATGATGGACATGATGATCTTATAATCAAATAATCATGTGAAGACATCATGAAACTTACCACCACAACCTTTATCCAAAAAATTTCAATGAAGACATATGTATACAAAAAACACCTTTCTAATTTTTCTAAATTTCTATCTCATGAGACATGTTAATGAATCAATAGGAAATCTATAACTTGGATTCACCAATCACTTACATATGTCCAATGCATTCCTCATATATTTAATCAACAATATAATAAATATTAAATATCCCATAACAATAAATGAATATCCATATTGAATCAATAATATTGATCATTAATACTCCCTCAGAAAATGAATTAAATTTATAAATAACCTTCCTTCAGTTAACACCATATGTAGAAATGGTATATGGTTGGTACAATATTATAATGATTAATATATCAATTATATAAACTAATATTGATATAATGTAAAAATAATAATGATTGATGATATAGAATAGATCTAACATTATTCCTTTTGAAAGAATATAATATATACAAAAAATCATTAATTAATGGATAAAAACAAAATGTTTATCATAAGTGTTGGTTTCTATGTAATTGAATATCTTTCTATAATCACTATGTAAAATTGAAGTGAAAAATAGTAAAGAACATTCCACAGTGATTTTGTAGCATTTTTGTGATATGGTTATTATAAATAAATAAAAAATTAATTCATTATGTTTTAAATATAATTTAAATATAAACATTTCAAAATAATATATTCATGAAATGAAACAATTCATTTAAAATTAATATGATGTCAAAGATAAAATATATATATTTAATATGAGATCTTTATTGAAGAATTTAAGAAAGTGATACCCTAATATTTTAATATAAAAACTAATAATTATTTGAATAAATGAACTATATATTCATTGAAAAACCATGGACACATATAGTGGAAGCAATATAGATTCTATTTCACATGATAGTCAGAAAATCTTTTCACCCTTTATTTATTAAAAAAATACTATATTCATACTTTTTTTTAAAATTAAAAATTGATTTTTTGGAGAACATACAAAAAAAATTCATTTAATGATTTTTTATAATATTAAATGGTTGTAGAAAATATAATATACATATCATTTAAAAAGAAAATTAAAATTTCAAAAAAATTATGTGATGAATATAGTTATGGAATAGAATTATCAGCAACCAAATAATGATAAATAAGATCTATATTTATGAAAAATATTTAGTCAAATGTATTGAGTACAAAGAGTGTATACATTGAAAGAAAACATGAAACACAAAAAATAATCATAAAAGATGAAACTATTTGGATTTTAATAAAATAATAATAATATAACTCAGTAAATGTAAATTTAATCTTGAACAATAATGACTAAGAGTGAGATTGAAAAATAATCTCCTACAAATTAAATATAGCTGGGATCAAAAAAATTAAATGTTAAAAAATGAATTTAAATATTATAATCCATCAATTATTATGAATTCATGATATAATATCTAAAAGGATTATTATTTACAATATATTAAATAAATCAGTTCAAAATTAAAAATATGTATCAATGAAGAGATAATGATATGAAAAAAATTACATTGGATTCATGGTTGGTTCGACATGTTATATGATCATTAATAATAAATGTATATTTTTTTATACTTTATTGACCACATTGACCACCAATATTCAATTATTTATTGTCCTTTTATATTAAATTGGTTTCAATTCATTGATTATTCCTTGTTTTCATCTTCCAATTATTATTATTCAGTTAATTTCACAAAATTACATCATAATTATTTAAAAAATAAATTGTGTTATAAAATGTTTCCGAAATATGAAAAAAATAACAATTAAATGATTATATTTTTTATTCATTATATATAATTTTAAATTTTTTAATTAAATGTTTTAAAAAAATAATCACATCACATCAGGTAGGTGATAGTACATACATATGCATGAGTGAAATTGTCACATTCAAATGGATAGATGGGTAAAAAGGTATGTAATATATTATATTAATATAATCATAATTATTGTATAAATGTGATAAATGTTCATTTATTATATTAATATAACCTATTATGTGTGGGGTGATGAAAAAAATTACATTGTTATGTGGTGACAGTAGTCCATATCTATGTACGAGTGATGTTTTTATATTCAATGGGATAGAAATTAGATGTAAATTAGATGTACCACTAACAAAATAAAATATAATTTCATTAAATATAATAGTGATATTATTTTATTAATGTTATTTAATATTTTTAGTAGGTTAAAGAAGAAACGAACAAGACAAAGGAAGGTATGACCATTTACCTCTTCTTTTGGTAATATCCGTTTTCTTACAGCTACATTATTGTTGAAGTAGTATTTGGAAATAATGTAAACTCTATGATGTTTCTAGTAATGTTTTAATTATATTTGTGTATGTATTTTTCGAATAAAATTTTCATAATAATTGTGGATAAATAAGTAGAAAATGTTAACATTTATAAGTGACATTGGTGGAATACTTGAAAATACATAAATAATTATTATTTCATATATGTGTTACTCAAGAAATGTTTCCCCATATTTAAATATCATCGGTGAATAAGTAATATAAAATTCATTATAAAATAAATGAGGTATAATTGGGTGGATTATTCCACACCCATAATAAATGGTGGTGAAAATGAAATTTCTAGGAGAATAATTAAACACCAATTTGAAATCTCTCACATTAATGATGTACCACTATGTATCCCCATGCCAAATGACCTATTTCAATTTCATAATTTTTACGGTGGATGATATAACACTATTATTACATCTAATTTGATTGATATGTCAACACAATCCAACAATCTCATTTAATGACCTATCACTTTGAACAAAATCATATTAAAATGTATAATAGCCAGAATGAAATCGTATTGGTTCCCAGGCCCCACCAGTCAAAGGGCATGAAAACTGGTGCATCATCAGTAACTATGAACAAAATCCCTTCCATCATGACTAGGGCTATTCTATCACATTATATAGGTTCCAGTAATATTGTCTATCCCCAACCCTCTCCTCCAATGGTTTCCTCTTTGATTTTGGGGAGGGTCCCACCTGATTTTTTTACCCCTGATCTATAAAAGGATCTATGTTTGTTGTTGGTTCCCTACCATCCAATTGGTTTTGTGGCTACTTCAGATGGTTGGATGTTTTTAATAATTCCATGGGTTTCCTAATCATATGGAATTTAAGTCACCCTTACCCTTTCTCTTTATTGCGCCCCTCATTCCCAAGATCCAGATCATTCTAGGTTCTCTTCCATCACTAGTAAGAACATTTACTATGTATTGTTGCACGTCCAAGATGATGAATCTCAAGTATCAACTATATTAACTTCTCAATATAGTGGTTTTTGTATGAGTTCACAATCTTGACATACATAAACTTTTACTCATTCATATGTAAAGTGATTTGATGTGTTAGGGTTCAAAAACAAGAATAACATATTTTGATGATTCAATCAATGATCCGAAACCCGTGTGGCATCTATGGTAAAGTTAAAATGTATTATATTCTAACGTACATCAATGTAACTAGTCTTATGAAGTTATTTTTCTTAAACACTTACAAAATTTAAAAAATATTGATGCTTATCCATGTTAAATTAGCCTTCATGACTTCATGCATGGGGAACCGATCAACCACAATATCAAGATATTCTACAATATATGTCTTGTATATAAGAATATTGGTGTCTAGAAGAAACCGATTATAGTTAAGTCATTCTATGAAAGTATCCTCTATTTTTTTCCTTTAGTAATTTTAAATTGATTCATAATAAAGAAAACTTATTTGGTGTAATCCAGAATGATTTAATCCAATTGACATGGAATGGATCATCAAAAAAATATTTAGCACCATCATGCATGAATTAAAGAAACATGTTGGAGGGATCAATCCTTGGAAGGAAAAAAGAATACATCACCTCATTTTTATTGGGAAATAGACACGTAGAAGTATGTTTTATTTTTGATAAGTATACATGGTGAAATAACCAAAAGGGGGGTCAATGAATATGGAGAATGACTGATCGTTGCATCACCAGCCTCCAAGCCTTGTATTCCCCTACTAATGATTGATTATTTCACTCGGTTCAAAGCCTAAGAGATAATTCTCCCATTCTTAATAGTCTGGAATCTAGGGATGTAGGAGGTGGGGGATTCTTCTTCTCCAGCCGATGGGACTCAGACCCCCCCAATTCCCTTATGTGGTTCACACATCTTAGTCCAAAATAGTGGAAGGATAATTCTTGGTCGAACTTTAAAACAATATCTAGAACATGAATGGGGATCTTTAGTCTTGTATCAATAATTATCTTCTATTTATCATTGAGTTTCAAAATAATAAGATTTATATTGAGTGACAATAGAATATGCATAAGGATTTCTTAGAGGAGGAACTATTTTAAAACATTTTTTAAGAGAATTTTCCTATTGGACAAGTTGATAGTATAATAATGAGTCTCAATGGAGAAATATATTGTTCTTTTTGTTGATGGTAAGAAATATAAAAGATAAATTTTGTCATTCTAGTTTAAAGATAAAAAATGGGGTGGACTGTTGAACATTCTCCAAGAAGATGGATCTTTTACCGGTGATCTTGATGCAGTGAAATGTATTTTTGAGATCATTTTAAATATATTTATGTTGAATATAACCCTTTAATTCAAGAGTTCTAATAGGGGTCCCTCCACATTTATATTATTCTATTATGTGGGTGAGTTGGGATCCTCATTCTCTTGTTTTGAGGCCACCTTATAGGAAGATAAGATTTGGTATGCAGTGTTATCTCTTAATCCAAAGGGTTATTTAGGGCCTAATCACTTAAGTGGCTCAATTTACATGGAATATTGTGAAATTTGGAATAAATTTATGATGGAAGTTATTCCATATTTTTTAGGGGGGATCATACTCTGGGTGGAATGTGACACCAAACTCATCATTATTTTTAAGGTAAAAGATCAGGTTTCTCTAATAATTTATAGGATATTCATCATTCTTACTTTTCCCTACATGTTCCACACTAATGTGATTTTTGTTAGACTCTTTAGGAAACTACTTGAATGGGTTTTAGAGGAAAGGAATATATTTACATGAGGAATGTCCACCCAAGAATAAATTTCCTTATCTCATTAAATAATTGAATATATTAATAAGAAGACCCTGGGATCCAATGTTTATTTAAAAATTAATATGGATAGTGTGAAGGAAAATATTGAGTGGGGTTTCATCAATATGATTATATATTACATGAAAATTCTTTGTTGGGAGAATTATATGTTCTTTAGATTCCTCAATAATGAAAGGATTTCAGTGCACTTTATTAACTGTACATGTAGTTTTTTGATGTCGATTAATGGTTTGAGTTAAGGGGGTACTTTGTCACTGGGTATGTTTAATATGATATATGAATCATTCACTATGCTCCTATCAATGGATATTCATAGGTAAAAATCCTCCAAATAGGTTTAAATGAAATTTGAATTGATTTTCTCATATCCTATTTGGGGAATAAAATGTTTTGTTTATTAATGGTAGGATAATATACATTCATTGTATAGAAAAAATCGTGGACGACTATAGTATATGGAGTGGAATATGCATTAAATATGAGAAGATTATGGTGTATAAATATAAATCTTATTTTAATTGGTTGAAAAAAATTTAGGGAATTCTTGGAATTGGAAAAAGATATTTTCTAATGGATTTTATTGGAGCTTTGATCTCACATAGAAGGTTTTATCTTCAAAAAATCAATGGAATAGTTGAAATGATTTCTACCACATCAAGAATTAGAAGAATTTTTTTATCCTTTAGTTGTCAGATCACTCTTGTATACACTTTGATTAACTCCATCCCTATACAAGTGATTGATTTCATCATGGTACTAAAATAGTTGTGAGGAATATTAAGTGGTTGATGTCTACCATCATTTTGGATGGATAGGAAAATGGAAGAATATAGTGTAAATCATTGGGAATAAGTTATAATTAGTTGATACATGTGGAATCGATCTCAAAATTGTTGTTTAAAGCATGAAGTTCATACAATACATGGTGGATTAGAATGATTGGGATGAGCTCTTCATTTGGGTAAAATGTATCATGGTGAAGTATGGGCTGTTTGGACACTCCATAAAAGATAATATCACTTCTATGGTAAATGATGAGAATCAATCTACCCCATATACAATTATATTCTTGATGGATTTTTGTTTGTACATATATTATATTCAGGAATCAGAATCTAGTTGGTGATATTCCATTTTTAGTGTTTTCCTACCAGAGAATTCTAATTCATACAAGCATGAAACTAACCCATATAAATTCAGGATTTCTACGAATCCTAGAAATGCAAGGTCTTAAAAAATATTCACTCATCTCATGATCATGATCTATTAGCCTTCACAAGGGTCACATTGGGAGTCTTCTCGACCAAAATATATCACTATTGTTTCATTCTAACCTAGATCATTATGAATATAGAGAAGTTCATTTTTTCATGTAAATTTCAAGAATGAATAATTTCCATGTGAGGAGTATATAGAATTATTTGGTTTCAAAGGATGAGAATTTAATCATACTGGAGTTATGTTGGGTTCTATATGACTGTGTCGTTGGAGGTCCTAAGAGGGGACGATAGAGATCCACTTTTTCAAAGGGTAGGGGGTGGATTATGTTTGGTTTTGGTTTGGTAATATCATTGTTCTACAAAATAATGTATGTAATGGAATTCCATTTTTATAAATATGGATACACGGCATGGGAAAAAAATTTACATGAATGAAAGGAAAGGGATATCATTTTTACTATATGCTGTCGGTGCTTAAGGTAGACCCGCAACATGCCTCAAATTGAAGGTACTAGTAACTTTGTTTTGGAAAAGTATCTTCATTATAGTTGTCATGTAGTAGACCTAGGAACTCTCTAGAACCATTGGGATACTTACACCTCCATGAGGATGGTTCCATCTTGCAAGAAACCATTTACCTAAATATACAGTGTGTCTCATCTCAGAAAATGGGTTGAATGGAATCCTTCGTGAAGTTGGTTCAGACTCATCATTGATAGTTATTTTCATCATGTTATCACTTAAGGAGGATATTTTGTCTATGAAACGAATGGTTTTGCTATTTTTCACCTCCATCACCTTCTATGGAAACAGAAACACTGTTCTTATAGAATCTATTTCCTTGTTAGTGGGATTAAGGTTTTCATTTCATCAATGACACTCTATTTAATTTTGAGACATACTATTTCGTCATCCTAAATTCTCTAAAGAATAATATTATCACACCATTTTAAATCATCTATCATATTTGAATGATAAAATTAATAATAAAACATACGAGGGTGGGGAATACCTAGCATGAAGGAACTAATGTTGCTAATGTTATGGCTTAAAAGTGTTTCCTAGATACATCTCTAATTATTTTTTTCTAAACTTTTCTTTCTTCATTGTGAGTGTGTTGACCTTATATGATTATATTATCTCAAGATTTATTATATCATTCCCCCTTGATCTTGTAGGTGCCATGCTAAATTTTAAGAAAGTTCTTCATTAGATGGATCGAATGGGTAATCCCTCGATGAATTACTCTCGACATACAAAATTATTACTAGGAAACTATATCCCTTGAAATAGTATAATTTGAAGAGTACATCAAGCTCAAAGATATTTTTCATAGTATATGATCACATAAGGGTATCAAGGTCATGAGTTTACTGGTATCACAACACTTTATAAACCATATAATTTTCCAATTTCATAATTATCATTTGATTTTTAATCACTAAGGAAAACATAATATTGTCACAAAAAATCCTTAAAAATTATATGGACTATAAAATCCCACGTAGTTACATTAATTATATTCAAATCCTCATTCAATGGATTCATGGAAATAAGTGGACACTTGGTCAATGAAAAAGGCACGAGGGACCTACCCCAATCATGGTGTCCCACCTCACTACTTAATATACAAGGGAACCATATACTATTTAGTTTCGGGTCATTATTATTTTCCCACTAAATCATGTATCTTATGTGTCTAATTCTATAATATTGAAAAAAGATCACTAAAATACACCACTCTAGGGGGAACTTTTCCACAAAATTCCCATCTTATGACATGTGAGACATAGCTCATCCATATCTACTAATCCAAGATTATCATAATGTAATCATTATCCATTGGATTAATAATCATATATCCATAACATCCATGGGATTAGATGGACTCTAACAGAATATATTATACTTAACTCACATCATGTAACCCACTTACAATTTCTTATTTGGTCACTCCTACCCAATTAGACATAATTACAGTCTATTTAGAATATTTTCGACCATATGGAGGGTAATATTAGGAACCACCTAGCCCAATAAAGTATTTTCCCCATTTTTGTAATGATTGACCTATATTCTAATATTCAAACTAAGACCCACTCATGACGGTCAACCCCATGTGGACCGAAATCCATTAAATAAATAGAATAATTAACTACTTCTCATTTTTAATTAATCATTATAACTGAAATATAAAATTTCATATAGATCCATTTGAGATAAAAATAAACCAGATGACCAAAAAATATAGTATCTCATAAATAATTTATAGGTCATGCATGAAACATAAATTAATACACATCCATATAGTTATCTAAAATATGATTTGAAATTAACAACATATTCATTCTCAATTAAATGGAAAAAATTAGGATATTACCTTGCCTATATGATAATGGAATTTAGATTGTTTGGATTATCTGGTAAAATACTCCTCTAACCATACAATTAAAAATCCCTCTCAAAAAAAAATTATTCTACTATACACCTACAGAATCACCACCAAAACCCTAAACAATTGTCTACTAAATTAGAAATAGATGATGAGAAGTATGATAAGAGGATGATAGTAGAGACACTTACCTCATTTGGAATTATAACCGTCCCTTGATCTACCATGATGCAAGAATGGAAGGGATGAATATGAGAGGGAGGTTTTATATAACAACCCCTAAATGTACCAACTCTAAGAAGAAATTCTCGAGTGTGTTTATATTTAGAAATAGTGGAAAATGAAATTTTGTACACATTAAGAAAAAACACATTTTCTTCTAATAGAACTCCTGTGGACAACCAATGAGGTTTTTGTAGGGTCATACTACAATAAAATGTGCTATAACAAGCACCCAAGAATATATATATTGGTTTAAGCCATATTCCTAGTAGAACAGATCTCAAAAGAATCATTTTAAAAATTTAAGGCATGTTTAAAAATACTTACTGATTTTATGGATCATAAAATTTAATCATGTAGTCATTCCACATCATTAGAAACTAGTTCAACTCTAGATCCACCATCATAGACCCATGAGACCTCATATAGCTATATGCATATCTTTTTAGGTTATCTTCATAAGAAACAAATATAATCATAAAAAATACATCTATAATATTAAAATCTGTTAGCTGGTCTCATAGTGACATATTTTTTATTCCAACCCTTATGTAGATAAATTATACATTCTATGGGTTTTAGTATGAAATTATTCAACCCTATTATTGTTATTATCTATTGTGATTTTTTGTTGAAATCATGGTTAAAATGATTAATGTAAACATTTAACAACTAGAAAATACATTTTCCTTGTAATAATAAAATATTATAAAATTATCCAAATTGAAAAAATCAATTTTATGGGATGAGAAATTAACTAGGATATAATTCCTTAATGTGGAAAAAAGGATACATCCAAGAAAAATATGTCAAATATTGGCCCTAAATGGGAATAAAATCCTAGGGATGGATATTGGAACCAACTTATGTATGAGGTGTATCTTGGGATTCAGACCTCCGATTTGATAGAATACACCTCCATTGGAAATAAACCTCTCGGTGATAGCTTTACACTATATTCCAATTAATGAAATTATCTTTTAATGCATAAAACATTCGAAGAAGGTAGAGGGAGAATGTATCCCATTAATAGTTACCCATTCTTTGAGATACCAGAGATATTTTAACGAAAAATTCCTAAAATTTGTTAACAAATTCCTATTATCACACATTTACTAAGTATAATCCACTATATAGAGTGTTTCAAGTTCTTATAGAATTATTCTTCTTCAATTATGGTTTCACCACTTATATGGAATTAAAAATATATTTATATCACACAAGGTGGAGCAGTAGGATATTCCTAAGTTACATGTTTGTATTATTTGAATGATCATTTAAATACAAATTTTTTTTCTTTTTTACTCAACATATTTTTTCATTAAATTTAATTTTTTACTATTTTAAAACACTAATAATCACATTAGAATGTTTGGAGATACCCATTAATTAGATGTTTCGTACACTATTCCCCACTCTTTCATCCCATTATCAATCTTGGTGTCTATGTTGTTTGTAAAATATGATTTAAATCCAATAAAAATATAAATGGAAATATACATTTATGGAATATAATCATAATAAAATAACATAGAAACATATAATACACACTGAGTCCCTCATGTGATTTCATGGTTATCATCCCTTAGGGAAATGGATATAAATCAACTGATCATCAGCGACACCAGATGAATCATTTTATGTTTTCACCTAGTCCCTTGAATATATTGTAATATAAAGGTAGTCAAAGAAACCACTCACTTGTTATAAAAGATGCATTAAATATATAACCACTATACATTGATGAGAATAATGATTATCTTAATGAGATTTCCCTATGATTATCATGTTTAATAAAACCTAATAGTTTATAATTTATTTTTTCACTTAAATTTCTTGATCACCCAAAAAATCAATAAAATCCCTGGTTTCTTCAATACCATTTTAGTTTTTTTGTTTGGAACACATTTTACCAATTATAATATCTGTATGTGGTAAGAGATTACAAACGATTATTCTTATACTATATTAATTCTAGTGAAAAAAGTAATATTTTAGGCGTTGAACAACACGTCAAAATTTTAACATCAATATTAAGGAGACTTAATAATTTATATTCCATTGTTTCCTTATTTAATATTTTCATCCACGTTTCATTTTACATATTTCCTTCTATATCCCATAACCATTTTTAAATTGTTTTTTATTTTATTTACTTTTCCAATTTCTATATCCCTCTCTCGTATTATATTTCTCAAATCTCTCAATTTACATGACATAGTTTTTTCTCCTTCATATTCATAAACTAGATTTTCATATTAATAAATAAAAAACTTTACACATTTCAAGAAAAAATTTTCTATAAATTAAAAATTCATGATATTGATATTGAAATTTAAATATCACTTCAATCCACTATTAGATGTTCATGTTTACTTAAATCATGTAACACTATTGGGCCAACTGATAATCCTATGATATCTAAAACCAATGGCCCAATTAAAATACCTAAAAATTTTATAAACTTATGTGACTGTTAAAGTATCTTCCACCCCATATTTTGAGTACCAACATGCATACATCTAATAATAATAATATACATTCAACATTAAGATGATATTGGAACCCATCTAAT
This sequence comes from Viscum album, assembly GCA_963277665.1. NCBI lineage: Eukaryota > Viridiplantae > Streptophyta > Magnoliopsida > Santalales > Viscaceae > Viscum > Viscum album. The sequence goes on along the minus strand of OY728155.1, from coordinate 208,857,037 downwards.
TTCTACCTATATTCAATTAGTTTCTTAGAGAGGACCCTCATAAACATATCATGGGATTTTATAATGTTTGCTTCACCATAAAACCTAGATTTATTTTGAGGACCTTATAATATAATTTTTATTTTCCTTTGTTACTTGTTTTTGTCTCTAAAGATAGGATATTCTTCATTACAACCCCAATTAGAAAATAGAATGGCCTAAAGATCCTTCTTTTATATAATTTTATCCCATCCACATAGTCTACAATAATTATTAATGGAATTTGGGTTATTAAGAAGACATATGGATAAACCCATCATGAATACTTGTAGAAATTCAAAATACCGTGCTATACTTTCTAATATAACCAAATTGTGGAAGAAATTTTAATTTAATACCTCCATGTGGGACATTTCCCCATTGACTGTGGCATGATATATACTATATCATGTGGTTCTCTAGTGGTTAAAAATTATAATGTATTTTATGGCTTAATATCCAACATTGATCAAAATAGAAAACAATATATGAGTTATAACACCTACATAAAGGGTTTATGAGGTACTAAATTCTACCTTATAAAGATGTTAGATGATAAAAAAGAATAAATTCATACCATTTAATGAAAATAAATTCATTCTCAAGGTAATTCAAAATCTCCACCAATTATTTTCCATTGTGGCATTGTTTCTAATAATAGAAATTTTTATAATCAGTTCCCCCAACATAAGAATTTATTTTATTTTTATTCTATTCAATTTCATGGTCATTCATTTAAATAAGAAAAAACATTCAAGAAAGAATCCTTGAGTATGTATTGAAACCATAAGTGTAAACACAACCTAAGTATTGATATGGTTACAATGCATCATACCCCAAAAAACTATTGTCGGCAAGGAAAAGGTATGTAAACAAATTATCATTTAACATATCGATGTATTAATAATATTTCTCCAAAATTTGTACCAAGAAATGAGGATATGTTGTTAAAAAATGAATCCCAAATCCTCCAGTTCTAGTAGACAACACAAATTTCTATTCAAGACCAATAAACTCAACCAAGGAGATTAATAAACACCATCAATGAGAAAAAAAATGTATGCAAATAGAAATCATCCATCCCAAATGGTTTTTAATCGAAGAGGGAAATTTAATTAAGGTGACATCACACTTCATAATTTTTATGAACATTCTCATTCGATTTATTCTATATATTATATATTCCCTCCTCTTAAAAAATATAATTCACATACCTCAAAATATTCATATGAAGAGAACTAAAAGAAAAAATGTAGAAACTTATCAATGATGATTCAATGTATCAATTTGTTCCTCTACAGTATTCCTAGGGAGTATCTCAATACAAAAATACATTTGATAATGATATTGATAAAGAAAGCAGTGATATATTTTTATGATTTTATGTTAATATTCCTATATTGGATAAAGTTAAATTAATCCCATGATATTTGAAATTTATTAATGATATTTTAAAATATTTGTGGATACAAAAGTGGGATGATAGGTTCAAACATGAAAATAAATGTACAATCCATTTTAAACACAAATCTGAACACCAAATTCAAGTATCCATAAAATTATAGGATACCTTTCACAATATTATATTCATTATTTTATAACGAAATTATTGAATATGTTCATTAATTAATGTTATATCACACTTTTTGTATACTTATTTATTGGTTGGAGAGATTTAATCAACATAAATAATCATTCAAAATTCCAAATTGATTATAATAAACCAAAAATTATGGATTGATGATGTCCTCATGTAATAAATGAATCTTATATTCTATATATAATTTTTTATGATTTATAGGGTTGATACCTAAACCAAATGACATGATCCCCCCATAATTTAATGCAATCTTCTCAAAATAGTCAATGAAATTAATCTTTCACAATAGAAATTTTTTTTTGGAGGTTGGGGAGAAACTTTTTTTCAATATCATTGATTAAATCAAACACCATGTTTACTATAACTCCATTATCCTTGTTTATTTAATAGAAAGTGTCCATAATGAAACACAAACAGACACTAGAGTCATTCCTTATCCCAGATTATGATTCTTCTTCCTCTTATTCACTATTTAATGAGTTCTTATTATAATTAACACTTTTATTATTTTTTTGGATATGGAAATATGTGATTAATATTTTAATTTATGAGAGTATTAATTCTATATTATCCAGCGTTGTTGATGATTATGAAAAAATCATTAAAATTGATTCACTTTCTATAGATATTAAACATGAATGAATATATCATTTCATTGTGCTCACTACCCACAAATACATTCCCTAAATCAAGGAAATATCAGGGGATGGAATTAAAACCAACGTAGTATAATTTAAACTACGTATTCATTGATAATATTGATTGATTTTTGGTAATTATTTCCAGCATACTCTCTCTATGGAAGGAATTAAATCTATTTTAACATTTGAGAGAGTTTAAAAAGGTAATAAGATAGAAATTTTATTATTATATAGATATTTTAAAATCAATATTTATACACCACATAATTTTAGATAATTATTTGAAACCTGTATGGTATTCTTAATAATGATTCAATACCAACTTCATTCAAGTGGTAATAGAAGTTAGAAAAATAATTTTGGCTGGGATCATTTATCCCATATATAATAGTAAATATGTTACCCTAGTGTATGTTGATCCTAGGAAAACTATAATTAAAATAGATTAAAATATTTATCATGAATTACGTTTAACACCTGACAAAAATAGTTGTCATGTTTATATTAACATCCATAAGCTAAATCAATCCACATGAAAGGACCACATTTTCTTTCATTTTATCTACCAACTATTAAAATGATTTGGGGGAAATTACCATAATTGTTTTCTTGATTGAAATTCAAGATATTTGTAAATATGTGTATCATATAATAATCTATAAAAATAAATATTTCTCTATAAATTCATCACATTTCTATGTAGAAAGATTCCTTTTGGTCTCTATAATTATCTGTGTACTTTTTTTTTCAATGATGAGTATTTTTATATATTACATGAAAATTTTATATAAGTTTTTAAGGATGATATTAATTATATTTTTTCATCCTTATATTATTTAATGGCACAAGTTGGTTTTTAATTCTATCATTGAATTGAAGAACATATAATATTATATTATGATTTTTGTGATTTCATGGTATAATAGGTTAATGTTCATTGAAATTTCATTTTATAGATAATGAATTATAGTTTATAAATAAAAAATCAAAATAATTTATTTTATTCCATATACAAAATATTTTCATTTGGCGTTACAATTTTACTTTGATTTTATTTATTACCAATGATTCATTAAATATGGTATTACGACCACACATCCATTATCCCAATTTTTTCTAAAAACAAATAGGTGTATTTATGATAAAATATTTTAGGATTCATTTAATTATCCAAAAACAGTCTATCATTATCTCTAGTCATCTAACCTATAAGGTGGTATCATCCCTTCTAATTCTTGTCTGACACCTTTATCATTATATTTGGGGCCATTTATCAAAAATAGATGAGGGGTATACCCATGTCATTGTGGATACATTTTTTAAGATTGGAACTACCCGTGAATACTACATGACCATTGAAGATAAAATTATTTATATTATATGTTCAATAGAAAATTTACATTCATATGCATTTTCTATAAAAGACATAATATTCTTTAATCATATTTCCCATTTGTCTCACTATAATAATCCCGAATCCAACTCTTATCTCAATTAGTGGATTCTCTTACTCTCACAATTTTACCGAGAGATTAGTTATAAGAGAGGAATGGAAAGTATGGTAGATGTAATAATTTAAAGATTTACCCATAATTATTCATCTATTTTGACTCATTCTTCCGTTTTTGGGAGATCATCCTTGATGATCACATTTGTGATGTAGTTGATTGTACATCTTGATTTTTTAACATTAGGAATTTTTCAGCAACATATAATTTTTATAAATTCACAAATATAAATTCATTAGTATGATTCAAGCAAGTATATTTTTTGAAAACCATACATGTGGATGATTTTTTATATTATTTATCGGTGTTTCCTTGGACATGAGTTCCCATACACTCTAATAATCATATAAATTCTATGTTATGGGCGGAAAATAGGCTCTGAATTCACTACATGATGGGTCCTGGACTATGGAAATTATTATACAAAATTTTATAGAGATTACTAGTTATTTTATATGTTTTGAACACAATTCCAATTAAAAATAAATATATCTATAAGGAATGAAATTACTCAAAACCCCATTTTATTTTGTGGGATTTTTTATTAATGGGGAATTTATTTCATGGGGACCATAGAAAAATAATTTCTTATATATATACAGATTGAAGGTAATTATATCTCTATATCGGTGGGAAAAAAGTAAACAAGGATTGAAGATTCATTAGTAGTTACCAAATTTGTTTGATATCATATTTTTAATACTGATCAATGTTGGATTTTTTGTAATTGTTACATGAAAGACTTTTCCTGTAATTATGTGGTTAATTATAATACATCCACTATATATCACCCATAATATAATACAAAAGATGAAATTTTAAATCAGGATGTTAGGAAAACATTACGAATAATAATACAAAATGATAGGGAAGAATTAGAGTTTATTATTGGATAAAGAATATTGGGTATGCATTCTAGATTTTAAGACCCCCATCAAAATTTCACCATATAGGATTGTTCATAGAAAATATTATCACCTCATAACAGAGGTATATAGATATTTATATTGCAATATCAAATAATTTAATATTAATATATCAAAGTCTAGTTAGAATATGTAGTAATTGAATACATATTTCTCTAAAACTCTATGTGGTGAATAGAAAACTCAATGATCTAAAAAGTGAAGAAAAATGATATTGATGACGAGTTTATTAGATTATTAATTAGTTAAATTCCTAATTTTTTTGGGGAAGGTCCACATAAATAATTTTGGGATAATGTTTCACTCTTTCATTAATTTTTTTGTAATTTATATTTACATATATTATAACCAAATTTCAGTAAAATATTGGGTTTTCAGGATTAGAGGGGCTAGAGGTTTATATTTAATAGTAATTGAATTAAAGAAATCTATGAGTATTTCCCTAATAATCTAGTGGAGGAGCATCAAAAGATGGACTCCACCAATAAAACTAATTTTATGTTTTTAAGTTTTTATTTCCTTTATCAACATTTATATTTATATATAATTTCATACATTATTAAAATTTAATTTTTTATGTGTGAGGGAGGGAGAAATATGATAGATAGGTTGTGAATTTTTCAAAAAAAAAATTGACTTTACATTTTTAAAAATCATTCAATTGGTGTTTTTAAATTAAAATTAAGCATAAATTGAATTTAATTTGTCATTTGACATACTTGAGTCAGTACTGAAGAAAATCCATTTTTTCTCAAAAATATAATTACACATAAAATTTGATATGTAAAATTATTCAAGAATTTTTTTGAATCATTTTTAAGAGTTTAATGTGATTTTTAAACCCTTTCCTCACTATCAATAAACAATATTTTAAATACATTCCAAAAGAGACATTATAGTACCATTACTTTATATTCTACTTTTTACACACATTTATTATTGTCTTGAAACATTTTGAGATACTATAATATGTATTTATTCTATATGAATCCATATGATTTAATTTTGAAGCAGTCATTAAGGAGGCCACCAATCATTAAAAATTCTATTTTTCAAATAACCTCTATTTTGGGACTCCTTGAAATCTGACCCTTATTATCCTTGTGATACATGAACCTCCTATTTTCAAGGCCACATTATATGATAAATATATCAATTATAACCCATCTATTTTGTAAATTTTTGTCATATTTTCAAAAAATGTGGGGAATAGGGTATTTCCCTTTTAATGATACAGAAGAATTTCACAGTTTTTCATTTAATTAATTTGTTTCCATATTTTTTGGGAACTAATTTTATAAGGAATTTTCAATAATTATTCTACAAAAGTTTTAAAATACATCTCTAGCAAAAAAATTGTATAATAAGAATAATTTTTCAATAAATTTGAAACATTTAGATATAATAAATTTAAATGAGGTGAAAATAGAATTCTTATAAATTATTATTCAATACATGGTTATGGTGAACTCAAAATATATAAATGGAAGAGTGATTTGGACATCATACACTCAACGAATGTATGAGAGAGGGAAATTATTGTCAATATTTTCTGAATTTTTATTTGCATTATAATTGATATATAAACACTACTATTTTACCTCTAAGTTATAAAAAATAAACTCATTTATTCCTTAAGCCTCAAAAATTGATTTGGATGTCCAATTTACTATAAAATTAATTTTTTACTAGTAGTAAAATTTAGATCTAATAAATAACATTTTCATATAACATGAAATAAGGTATATTTTCATACCTCCACATTCATAGTTTCCTGAAGAGAGGAGGAATGATTTCGATGTTTGGAAGTCGTGACATATTTCAAGGTTAAATGAATAAATATGAAATTTTCTAATATAATATTATAATAAATATTAGAAAATTTATTTCATAAATGATACGTTAGGGATTTAATTTGTATAGAATCATGTAATTTTTCTCTGCATTGATTTTTTAGGGAATTCATTTGGATTTTTGACATTTCCTAGGAGTAAAAAATATTAGGTGTGTAATGGGATATCAAATTATTTAGTTTATTAATTCAACCCATATATCTATAAATAATATTTTATAGGGGTTTTATAAACCCATTATTAATTCCTCTTATGGTCATTGTATATTTTGAATATATTTGAGGAAAAAATGCATAAAAGTGATAATTACACTTTGAACCAATTATAAATATTTTTTTTCATAATTATGTTATATACATAATTAAAAATTAAAAAAAATATAATTTTTAATGATAAATATTTTTATTTGGAATAATTTCTCTAACTGGATCAATAGTTGGATCCAAGAAAAAGTGGCCCAATAGAGGCCGTCATTGAGATTAAAAAAAGTGTAAGGGACATTGGAAAACACTTCTGTATTTGGGACATATCATTAGATTCATACCTCATCATTATCTTATTACACATCCATTGGATAGATAAATATATGTTAAAACTATCCACATAATTTAATTTCATTAATTTGGGTTTTAGCAATTTTTCCATCCACACCAAATAGAATGAGAGTTGTTTTATGAAATAGTCACCTAATCCATATAATACACTATTAATTTTTTGCATTTTTTTTAATTTTTAATAAAACCATATTATCCCAATTCTAAAATCAATTCATGAATATAGGGAGAGTTTTTAGTGGTTTGGATATTCATATTATTCATCTATTGATTATTTCCATTCCATGGTGTTCTAAACTACTAATGATCACTTGTGGAGGAACATGGTATAAATATAAAGATTTCTATTTTTATCATTTGAATTATTATAGAAATTCTATGTTTTTATTTTATTTATAATCATCCAGTTATATTATTTAATTGAAATTTTTACGGGTATATCGCATTAAATTTTACATAATCTTGGTTGGTGGTGCCTATATAGGTGATGTTTCACACACCACCCAACTCACTTTCTTCACATTTTTAATAACTATGTATGTGGTTCACAATGGTTTATTGAACTCCCATAATCATAGTAATGGACATGTAAATTTATGATTTTTTTATATTTAACAAAATAATAACCGCGAAAAAAATGAGTTCCTAATGTGTTTCCTTGGATAGTTTCTATTTTTAATTCAGAAACAACAACCTCATCATCTATGATAGAAGGTGAATAATTTTAGGTTTTCAATCATACCAAAGAGGTATCTTAATATTATATTAGTATAATAATTTAATTATGTGTTAAAAACTATTTAATAAATTATTTAATCCATATCACATGAAGCGATAGATGATGGGGATCATTATATTTCCCCATGCTGTTAACATTTATTGAAAAATACTAAATTATTTTTTAGTTTCACATGTACTTTTCAACCCCACAAGGAAAATCCATAGAAACCAAATATTATTCACTGTAATTTTTCTAATAAATTTAAAATAGTAATTTAATGTTTTTGATCTAAGGCTCAAATATAAGATGGAATAGGGTTCAGTTTTTGCAGTAAATGTTCTTGTAAAAATAATCATCTAGTTTGATACACTCGAAAATACCATCAAGAATTTATACATCACTATTATTTTAACATTATTCATTACAATTAATTGATACACATTTTCGAATGTCAATATGAGAATATAGAATCATGGGATTGTATAAATAACATTCTTATATTTAATTAATTTCTTAATTTTTTTATTATCATTTCAAATCACAACCCATATATAAAAACTATGTTAGTACAACATAGAAACTAAAAAAATATATGGTCACACTGAATGAAATTTCCACTACATTTAATAAATATCTCTAAAATCTTACCAATAGTGAAACCCCAAATTTCAAAATCATGACACAACCAAATCCAAACCAATAATTTATCATCAATATAAAATAAACCATAAATAATATAAACCAAGCATTATATTCTTATATGGAATACTATGATTTAATTTTAGATAATCATATCACCAATAAGAAATTTAATTATACATAAGAAATGTTTCCCAAATTATTGTTTATGTAAACAATAGTACTCTCAACACTAAAATAAAATTAGAAATATAATAATAACTAAAATAACATATCCCAAAATTATAAGACTATAGATGTAACATATAAGTTTTTATTTTTGTTAATATTTATTTTCTTGACATTTATAGGGTTTTTAAAAATATTTTGTTACTCATGAAAGCATTTCAGAATGAGTGGATGAAACACATAGAAAAACTGATCATATAAGAACAATAAAAAAGTAGTGAATCTCAATCAGATGACCTTTTCTATGTCTCATTCATAGTGTTTTAGATAATGTAATAAGTCTATTAATTTTCCAGATATATATATATATGAAATAATTTCTATCGTATTTATGATTATTCTCCTTAATATTTCTATTTGATGTTTTGGGAGACCTCCTTGATATACTCTATGCTCTCACTCCTTCCTCCAATTACATTACTGTGATTAATGATTTCTATAACTATCAAATATAATTTTGATATTTTTATTTTCATCCATGTCTTTATTTTTACCACACAATAATTTTTTCTTATTTTCGAACCAAGTTATTCATTATCCAAGATTACCTTGATATTTCCCTTCACAAATTTTCCCAATGAAATTTTATTAACTCATTTTATGATGCGGGGTCTCATCAAAGATATTTTAAAATGGAAAAAATTTGATTTCCAATAAAATATTCCAAATTTAAGTGGATCAGTTTTATGTTGGGGGGGGAATGTCGTAATAGTTTAAAAGGACCTTATGTTCGATATCATGTATGACACACAACACCATGCCTAAATGAACAATAGATTATTATTATAATTTTAAAATGTACTTTATAACCTAGCCGTTAAATTAAGGAATTTTAATTGGATTAACTACATAATGAAATATATATGATTCTACTACTTAATAAATTGTTTTGGATAAAATGGTAGTAAATAATGACTCAATATTTAGTAAAGTCATTTTAGGCATTAAAATACATTTTCTAAAAAACGGTACTTAATATTTTGTGTGATATAATATTATAATTAATTTTATAAACATTATAACTTTTATTTGATAAAAATGTTATAATTTATAAAATAATAATATTAAAATTATCTTATTGTGAATTTTTTATATATATCATTAAAATAATTTATTTTTTACCTTAATAGTGAAAATAATGATTTTTATTAAATGAAATATTTTTCATTAGTGTATATATAAATGAAAATAACATTATAGGTTGGTTTTATAATATAACATGTTCTTATTAATTAAATACAATTCTATTTTTTTTTCTTTCAAATAAACTTTTTATATGAATTTTGAATATTAAAATTTTTATATAGAATAGAAATTGTTGTGAAGAATGTTTTCACAACACATTATACTAGTTTAATTTTAAATTATATTTTTTCACTTATATTTTTTTGAATCCACAAAAATAGATTCCATATTTGGAATAAAGATTTTTGAAAATGGTAAATATTCCCTTCCTATTTTTTGTCACTATGACTAGTTACCATAGTAATTTAATCTCACCTATGTAAGGGTAAATTATGAAATTTTGGTTAAAAATAATTTCATATGGACTAAAAATGACTATAACACATGTGTTAGCTTTATTAGTTGAGTATATACCATCCATAAACATTGAAATGTGCAATATATGACATTATCTATATTTTTATTTTACCTTTATATAATATTATATTAAAAAAAATCAAAATATATATTTATTGCTCTATTTTTTAAAATATCTTTAGTGTGATGTTTATTAATTCAATAACAACATTACATTAAAAATATTTAGGATAAATTTATAATAATATAAACATAAAATGTGTGGTCAGTTTTATAAAATAATAATTATCGATCTTATTAGAACCATTTTAGTAATATTATGTAAATTATATAAATTATTTTACTATTTTTTTCATTGAGATGAATTTGTTTTTTCAAAATATGAATTTTTTTAATCTTTTAATTGATGTATCTTATATAATACCACATATTCCTTCTTCTCAGGTTTAATAATATTTCTTATTAGTATATGTTTTAAAATATTTATATAATATATTTAGAATGTTTTTTTAAAGATATGAATTTCTATCATTAATTATATTTCTATATTATTTTGTATTTTAATTCATTTAAAAAATTTTTATATAATTTTTTTATATTCTCTATGAAAATTCCAAAGTATTTAAATTTCATATTATATTTATGATATAAATATATTATTTAATTATAGATCATAATAGGGTAGAATAATTCTCAGAAGGTGATGGTTGTGACCATCAACACTTATTAGAATTTATAGTGATTGGGAATATCATTTAGGCCTTCATATGTTTCTAATCAAGTATCATGGTAAAATATTTGGGTGATTTTCTACATAATAATTATTAATGTATCAATCTTATTAGGAAAGAAAATTGGGGTGGAAAATTTTCCATTATACATGATATCAAAAAAGGCCTTTGAAACAGTGAAATGGTGCTTTATAGGCTAGATATTTGACAGATTTGGATTAAGTGTGACGTACATCCAATGGATCAAAACGTTGCTTGAATTAGCTCATATAAAATTTCTTAATAATGGAACACAAAAAAGGTACTTCACCTGCTCTTGGTGGTGAGACAAGAGGATCATCTATTAGTGATTGTTTTGTCTATTTCTAAAAATTACTTGAGTAGAATTCTTCTTGATTTGGTGAAAAAAACATTACACAATCAATATAGCATAATGTATATCTTCTCTTTCTCAATTGATTTTTATAATGGCATTTTACATTTTCCACAGGGATAGAAGAGGAACATAATTCCTCTCTAGAATTATCTCCTTAATAATGATAGGGTCTCAAGACAAGAAATTAGCTGGAATAAATCATTCATTTATTTTGTTAAAAATATTCCATCTTCAAGGGAAGATCAATTTATTGACAGTCTTGAAAAAACGGAGGGTTCACACCCATTTATTTATCTTTATGTTACCATGTTCTGGGGGAAGCCCCACCTATAACATTTTTCAAATTCTTTGTGATAAATTAAGAAAATTCTCTCCTCTTGGAAGGGAACGTCTATATCAACGGTAGGTCACATCTACCTTTTTATGAATGTGGATACCTCATATCATGTATTTTCATTTTTGGTGTATATTATTCATTTTTCAATCATTAATAGAATAAAAAAATTATGATAAACATTATATGGAGTGGTAGCTTGATGGAGAGTAAAATAATTACAACTACTTGGAATTAGTGTTGCTTACCTCTTAAGCTTGATTGTATAGGCATTACATTTTTCATATTTTTTATCAGAATTTGAAGGCCAAGTTTCTCTGGCGTCTCGTTAAAAATAGTTAGAAAAATCGTGAGATCCTAATAGGGAGGATTCATTCATGGTTAATGAAAGAGAAATATGGGTATGTTGAAAAATCCATATGTCTAGGGATGAGAACTTCATTCCAAAAATTAATAAGTCATTCACACTAGCGGGTCATTGTGAATTATTATCATTGTTTTTGGAATGATAATTGGGTAGGATTCCCACTTATTGACAGAATAAACCCCGAGTAGCATGAAATTGACTGTAGTATTACTATCATTATTTGGAACATTTGGAGGATCCTCCGGCAGATATTTCTTCAACAGTTGTAGGTCATGACTTCATTAATCAACTTGATCTCCTTATCTGGGAAATGTCTCCAAAGGGGACTATTGAATCCAAGAAAATATACAATCATTTGATCCTGTGATAATGTGAATGGATTGTTGAATTGAAAAAGAAATGTATTCCCCCTTCATGATTTACATAAATTTGGAGAATTTTCCATAATAACGTTCCTGTGGATGCTAATATTCAACGAATTGGAATTGCTTTTTTACTTGAGGTTTTAATTTTTTCATCAATATCACAAGGATCTAAATAAACTATTTTTGTGTTGAAATATTGATTCTTCTTTATGAAACATTTCTCTCAATATCATATAGTTTTATCCCCCTCAATCATGTTCTCTTTTGATTTTTTAGGATGCACTATTCAAAATTCCTCAATCCAAAAAACCCGCTGCTTTATTTAGAGTTGCATGAACAAAGTTGTTTCATAGAACATGGAAATCCCAAAATAATGATATCCATCATAGGGGAAACCCGGAACATCTGGATTTGGGTTCATCATCAACAATATCAATGGGTATGTGGTGGAATGCATCTATGGACCGTGTGGACATGTTACTACCTTGGATGTTTAAATGATGGGGATTATCAATGCGGTTGAAATTTTTTATTAATGGAATTGTAATAACATTTGGTTGGAATGTGACTCAACCATTGTTGTTCAAGCCATTATTATGGTCCAGATTCAACTCTCATGGATTCTTATAGGTCAATCGATCAAATGCCTTGATCAGATCTCTTCTATGAGTGACATCATCACATAGATGTTTAGGGAAGAAAATTATATTGTAGATGGTATTTCTAATAAAGGAGTCACTAAAGAGGATAACATCTTTTTGAATAATGTGTATACTAACTTGAACCATCTTCTTTCATGTAAAAAATGTAAAATTCTATCATTTCATTTAGCGTAACCTTCATTTGTATCAATCTAATATACTATGAGCTCACTTTTCTCATAAAAAAATATAATAATATAGTCAAAGGTCAAGTTGTTTATGGTGATGGATTATTTAGATGACACTCTTAATTTTTAATAATGAGTTTCCATAAGATATTAGTCTACATTATTTTTAGTTTATATATTCTTATCGATATTTTTTTACTATTATAATTTATATAATTTATTAAGTTCATATTAAAAAGCATTGGATTTTATGTTTCTTTTCATGTTTTGATATGGAACATGATGAATTTAATTGGTTATAAAGTAGAACTACATGTGAAATCGACCATATATTGGGATCCTAAAAGTCACTATAGAAATTATAATAGGGTTTTCATGACATAATGTTTTATCTTGTGACTATGAATACCTTACCAATATTTTTTTTAGAAAATTTCAATTTAAAATTTTGGCATTTTTATGATTTTATAGCACATTAATAATTATCTATAACTTGATTGCGAGTATTTAATTGTAAATTATTGTGTATTAGAACTATTTAATTTATTAATTCCTAATTATATGTTTGTTTTAAACGATAATATATTTTTTTGGGTTTCTTATACTTTTTATATGTAAATTCTCCCCTAAAAGGGAAATTAATAAACTATAGATAACGATATAGGAATATTTTTACATTATAAACACCTCCAATTTGTCTAAAAAATGTTTTATAAATGTTATTTACTATCATAATATTATATTTAGTGGTTTAGTAGGATTTGAGTTGAATAATATATAGTTCTCATGATTTTACCAGGTTGAACCTATTGAACATTTTTTATGATCAAGGATAATGACAAGATGGCGAATGGTTGGAGAAAATGATATAGATATTTTATTTCCACACGACACATATGACATCCAAGGTTATTTTCACTACAGAAATTATGAATGGTTTTTTTAAAAATGGAAGTATATTATATAGGAACTGTTATCCAAGGATATATCCTTGACCATATTCATCGTTTCAAAGCCAGTTTGGGAATATGATCTAAATATATTCAAAACATATCACATGATATTAATTTATTTTGAAATTATTTATAAAATGTTAATAAATAAAATAATACATATAAACAACATGAAAATTTTTCTTATAAAAATAAATATTTTACAAAAAGTTTTTATTTCCAGAATATAAAAAATATACGTGATGGGTTGTAGTAAATGTATAAGACATTCTTTTAAAATAATAATTTAATTATTCCCTTACAACCGATTCCCATACATATCCATATTTTCAAAATTATTTTAGGGATGTATTTATATAGGAATTAATGAATTATATAGTACATCGTATGTATCTATTTATATTCTATCCAGGGTTTTCTAAAGGAATCCATTTATATACATTATATGTACTATTTTGACTTTATTTATAAATTTTAACATGAATGTTTTATTCTATCATATACAGCGATAGTTTATTTTATCACTATATTAAACATTAGTTGATATGTTACATAAATTATAAGAATTTATTTTTTCATAAAAGACAAACCATTCACCCTTTATTCTCAAAATTTTAGTTTTGAAAATTGGGTTTCAAAATTATAGTGATGTATCATAATTTGGATATTATTTCTTATGGGTACATAAAATTTTTTGATGATGAATTATTTCCTATGTTATTATTATTTTATAGATATTGGATTTTTTATACAATTATGGGTGGTTTCGTAACATACCATAGAGGGGTGGGTCCCAAATATCCCCTAATTCTATGGGTAATATTTATGTTGGATATTAACTATGATATTTATTCTATGTGTAATTGTGAAGGTTATTCCAAGTCTAACCATAAAATTTATTCCATGTGTAACATTATTGGTTATTATATTTCTAATCAGGGTTGTTACTCTATAATTATGATTGAATTGAAAATTATAAGTGAAACTACCTACTTGATTTATTATTATTTTCTATGGGTTTTAAAGAAATATTATGATTTTTCAATATAAGATAAGGATTTAATGTCTAATTAAAACTATTTGTTTTTTATGAGTAATTGTATACTTTTTTGAAAATGATTTTATTAATTTTATTATAAATGAATATAAACTGTTATGTGATTTGTTTCCTTTAATATTTTATATGAAATTATTTATGTATATATTTGGGTGTAGAAGGTTATTTAGTTTGTATGAGAATTTTTTTTGAGCGCACTATTTTTTTAAAGGTAAAATTATTATAATTATTCAAGGAAGAAGGGTTTATTTTTTTTCTTTTTATATCACATAATGAGATTTTTTTCTTGTCCGATAATATAATATCATTTTTCTAAAACTGTTTAATGATGGGTATGAACAAAAAATATGTTACCAGGAAATTAGTGATGCTTTTTCCTAAAATACAATATGTCTCTATTATAAAAGTAATTATTTGTAGGATAAATGGATTTTTAAATGAAGTGTACACATTGTAATATGTGTGTTTGTAATGTTAGTTTTATGAACTAGCAATACAAAAATATAAAGGGTAATGATAATTGGGATAATATAAGGTTAATTATAGTCTAAAGACACTAGAATATATAATGATTGTAGAGAGATAATAATAATTGGAAATATATTTGAGGAAATGATCTTATCCTGGGGAAATCTCATAAGTGAATAGTGGTTTAAGTGTTACTCTCCACAAAAATTGAATCATTTGGAATGGGTTTCCACTATAAGTTGTTGTAATACTCATTCCATAGAGTTGTATCTACCCATAGAGTTCTCTTATAGCTATCAATTATTTCCCATTAGCTATAATCCCATACTTTTATATTTGGTATCCAATAAGGGTTTACATAACTTTGTAAATTTTGATTTCTTATGACATATTAACTCATGAGTTATAGGTACCATCATTTGTTAAAAAGCTTATGGTTGATTATAATATGAAATTCATAAGAACATCTTTCGAGGTTCTATGTGATTCCATTTTAACATCATTAATGGTATTTTTGGATACATTTTATTCAGTTGATGTATATGTAACCCTTAGGTATAATGAAAATGAGTATTTTTGAATAATTATACTGAATTTAGGAGGATTGAGAGAATATGAATCAAATAACCATTGGGGTTAAAAAATTAATTAATGATGAAGTTATTATGGTTATTTTTTAATATTTTATGGTTACTGTATTGTAGAATATATATGGGTGTATCCTTTATAATGAACATTTTCATTTTTACATGTAATAATTCATTTCATGTTTAACATATGTTTTTTTTCTAATGATTAATGATTATTTATCACGATGTAAGGAAATGTATCTAAGACAAATTATTATTAATTTTAGATATTTTAAGTATAATTATCTTTTAAAATACTATTTAAATTATATTGAATGATTTTTTCATAAACTAATATCATAAAATAGAGATTTAGATGTATCCAACTACTTTTTATTTCTATAAAAAATTTATGGATCATTGTAATTATTTTATTTTATTTAAAAATATCAAACTATCTATCTAATTCAGTATGAGTAATAACAAAAAGTATGTGACTATTAATTTTATGGTGATTAGTATTTTATTATGGAAGATAAGGGGGTATAAATAATATAAAAGAAAACCCCAATTTCTAGATTTAATGTGTGAATAAGTTTTTGAGGTTCTATGCATGAAACATGATTAAGTTGATATTTATGAATAATTAAGATATATTTATTATCAATCCTTGGTAGGAATAAGGTGTTAATAAGTAATTTATTAACACATGGTTAATGATTTAATAGGTATGTCCAACATAGGATGATTTTGTAAATGAAATTATAAAATGTTTTATATAAAATGAAAATCATGAAACACTTATATACTGGTCTATAATATATTTTTTATTCATAATTTAGAAGCATATTCAAGACAAAACATATACCATTGAAAAGTGTTTTATTGAAAAGTTAATAATATTTGGAGGCACTCATTTAAGGATATTATAAATGGACAAATAAACCTTGGAGTGAATATGTAATTCATGATAGTAAATTATGATTATTTGATTTTGTTGAGGAATGAGATGTATAGAAAACCCTTAAGGATTAAAATTTAATCAATTAATAATTATTATTATTTTCAATTTTTATAATATTTTTTCTATAGTTATATTAATTATATTAATATAGTTATCCTAAAAGGAAAAACCATAGGCGGGGTGACAATGCATTGCATCCGGAAAGGGGACGAGGATTGAACCCACAATAGAAGTGTAATAAGGGTGGAATACCAACAAATAACCTATGTGAAGTTATAGTTAGTTTTAAATTATTTAAATGAAATAAATATAGATAGAAAGTTTATTTTAAGAACATCTGATTTATCACATTGATAACCATGAGATTGAAAAGTAATTTTGTGATTAAGTTATTAATTTAATTTGGGAAGATGATCACTATTTTGGGTACTACATCGGATTGGGGAAAATGGTAATATTTTTGGATAAAATTGGATTTTATTTGTGGAATAAAGGTTAAATTACCTTTTGGAATAATTATATTGATTCTGGTTATTCATGGAAATACTTAGCATAACATTATGATAATTTTACTATGTCATATACATTTTTCCAAGACAATATTATTTATTATTTTGGGACTTTTTCATGGCCAATAAATCTTTGTTATCAATATTATTTTTCTATATACATACTTATTTTGATATTATTATTTTCTTCCATTTTTAAATTTTGACATCCCTATAATTATTTTTTATTTGGTAACACGTGTGTTTTATATTCGAGATGACTTTCACCATTACCTTTCCCTCTTTTCAAGAGAATGTGTTATTAATGATTTTAATCATATGGGATTCCAAAAAAAGTTATTTTTAGATGGAAAACCATTGATTAATATTAAAAAGTTCAAAAACATGTTTGTAATTTTTTTATGCCGCGGGGGAATTTTTCACTCTAATAATTTAAATGGAAAATATGTTTGATTCCATGTTTGACATAGAAAACCAAGGCTAAACAAACCATGAAATATTTTATTTTAATATTTTAATTACAACTGATCTATTAAGTTTGTGGTTTTGAATATTTTTTATTTAATTTTGATGTATATAAAATGGTCATACAAAATAATAACTTATGGATAAATCCTTATTAAATAATAACTCAATATTTAGGAAAGAAACATTATATTTTAAAAATACATTTTTTGAGAAATTGAATTTATTACCTTTTTGTGGGAATATAATATTTAATTTCTGAAACAATTTGAAATATTATTTGATAAAAGTAAAAAATTTATGAAATTAAAATATCATATTTTTTTATGTTGAAATTTTGATATATTTATGAAAATATTATTTTCTCAATTTATAGTGTAAATCTGATTTATATTATAATTTGTATTATTTATAAAGTAATTTTAAATTAAATTTATATTTGGGAATATTTTTAAAATAAAATTTGTACCTTCTAATTAAATATGATACAATTATCTGCATTATAGAGATATTTTTCACAAATCCACCCATGTCGGGGTTCGAGTCGTAACTACCCCAAACCCACCTCCATAGGTCAGGGGCTGGCGACTAGTACCGAAAGAACACCAAGTCAATGAGGCATTTTCCTATGAACCTGTGAACACACACAAAACCAACTCAATGAAAAATTGCATAGAGAATGATGGAAGAGATGAAAACTCTTAAAGATAAACTAAATATGGATGAACCTCTAATTAATACAAGAGTACTATAGTTTAAAATTAAAAGAGAAAGTGGAAATAGATATTCCCTATCCAAAAACCTATCCAAACCTGAAGGAAACTAAAAAAAGAGTAACATGTGAGAGATCCCCTCCCCTATTTCCCAACTATGGCCACTGTACATGGTCCACATATCTCGTATTGATAAGATCCTCTAGGATCACTCTCATCCTATCCACTATCTGCACATTACACGACACATGTTGGGTGAAGCCCATGTAAGGGTGAGTGTATACATAGCTAGTAGAATGCCCTAAAATTTTTATGACCCATGGTTTTATAAATGGAAATTCACCTCTCATAATTATTTCATATAATCATATAAAATCACAACACAATTATATAGTATGTACTCTGTGACATTTAAACATACTTTTGTCACTTTGGTGATTTGAATTTTGAAAATTGGGCATACACAGTTGCGATTAGTAAGATATTTAGTGGCTAATAAGACAAACATAATTTTTTTTGAATAGTAACATACCCTTATGAAAATTAAAATACCCATATTAATATTAATATGACCCTTATGGATAGTAAATCATCCAAAAAGATAGTAACATCACCCCTGAATGCATAAATAAAATGTAGGCATCTTATAAGTGATAATATGACCATAGTAAAAGTATTGGTATTTTTATAAGCATAAATAATTAGTTATAATTAATTAAATAGTTTAAAAGAAAATTTCTTTTCCTAAATAGTGTTCATCATTTATCAATTTTATGTCTTTTGGTTTTAAGATAATTTCATAAGAACCTATGTAATTTTTTAAATCATTATAAAATCTGCTACAGTTTTAAAATCTATATTTTTTATGTCTATTATGATTATAGTTAAAAATTAAATTAATCATAATTAGGAAATATTTTTTAGAAAATTTGATTTTATTTTTGGACTCTACATGTCAAAAAAATTTAGGGTGAATTTATATGTTTTTTCTGAAATACATGATTTTCTATGAATAGTGAAATACAATAATTTACAGAATTAGCTAAATACAGTAATTATTGAGTCATGGTTTATTTTTTGATGATGTTAGAACCATTGGTTAGAAATAACATTCAAATATTACTATTTTCAATCACAAGAATCACCACTTTTTCTATTCTTAGGAAAAATAATAAACTAATGATTAAAATATTGAGAAAACCCTTCCCTCTCCACTATAAAACCACCCACACTACCCTATTCTCTTCACTCCTATAAAGCCTTATAGATTCCCTAAATTCTACCCAAATTTCTCCCCAAGATTCTAGATCATGTAAAGAAGCCTTTGGTATCCTAAAAAGTCCAAATCCTCTCCCCTTATAAGGCTCTCATGGAAGGTTGAATCAATAGTTAAATTCTTCTCTTCTTTTCTTTCATTTTCATTTCATGTTATTTTGTTCTCTTTTATTTCCTAACCTCTTCTAATACAAATGGTATGAATAATACAACACCATATATGTACTATAATTATTTTATTCTAATGGTATAATCCATTATCATCCTTCTTTTCCCCTTCTTTTATATGAAATAAATGAAAACACCATATGAGATGTGTTAATTTATCACATTCAAAGATGACGTGTTATAAATTTCTATAACTATATTCAATTTTGGTCATGAAACTATTTTTTGGTCAAACCAGACTATTAAATAGGTATTTTATATTATGTGATGTTCTAGAATCTTTTTTCAGACATGATTTAAAATAATAACACAAAACAAGGTAATTGTGATCCAAATCGCCAAATTAATCCAAGTGTTAATCATTAATGTTTTGTGTAATGATTAACCTTAACTCCAGATAGATTTTTTTTATAACCATGTAATCTACTATATTTTTACTAATTTTATATAACATGAATTCTGGAAAACCATTCTCATCGTATATGTTCATCCAAACATGAATATAGGTGAACAAATAATTAAAAACAAGGAAGAAAACACTCCTAAACAATGAAATTGAACATCTTAAATCCTCAAAAAGTAAATGTATAAACTTAATAAGGTTATAGAAAATCAATAAAATGTAGTGTTGGTTCTGTAATTATTAATTAATGGACCTAATTTGATTATTTATGTCATTAAGATCAAGAGAAAAACACCTTTGGACATAAGGTAAGGGATCCCATCTTTCTCACATTTATTCAAGAATCTCATCTAAGTTATTTCATTTTATGTGTAATTACTAATGATGGGGTATGATTTCTCACTATCCCCATACTTCCCTATTGATGTATAAAATATGAAAACCCCCTTTATCTCTCGTGAAACCCTCTTATGTACACTTGATTCCATGATGATATTCCATAAGGGATTCTACTCGAACCTCCTTTATTCCTTTGAGATTCACTATATATATTTACGCCCAAATGAAGTCATATATTCTGTTTATTTACATCTTATAATTGTTTTTTAGAATATTAAAAATTTATTATCAAGTTTTATTCATCATTCTATTTCGGAGATATATATGTTTTTAAATGATTCCCTTATTAATACTTCCTAGTAAGAAATCCCATTTTAAGGGAAATTACTTAATTTTACCCAATTTCAAGTGCACTCTAACATATATTTTAAGATACCATTATTTTTAAAAATCACGTTTTTTATTATTAAATACTTCTTGAATCACTTCTTGTTTTTTAAAAACTACTACACCATTTTTGTTATAAGTTTTTATAGTGTTTTCCATAAAAATGCACATAAAAGATTTAATGCTAAAAATTCATGAATATTCTTTCCCCATATTGTTAATTTTGTTTCACATAAAATACCCATATATATTCCTATTTAATCTTATTATTTTCGATGTATGTTCTAATTCATTTCTTTCATGAACACTTTTATGATACACCCATTCATTATGTTTTATGAAATCATCATGATAAACATTTCTGTCTGAGGGTACCCTTATGTTTATGATTTTTTATATATGTTTTTATATGTCGAAAGAATATTCATGAAAATGTTAATATGGGCGAGTCTATATAGAGCTCTAATTAATTGGGTAAAGTTTAGTCTCATGAGACGTTATGTGCAATGGTCATCATAGTTATCCTTGAATCTTGTTACCATGTGTAATAGTCTGGTGGCTAACATTGACTTGAGCTCCTCTATGTGAAATGATCCTTGACTCGTGCTAAATTCATGATTGGGTTTCCTGCCACAGTACTGTAAATTCATGTTTATATGATCCCATCTTTATATGTTATGATTCTATATTCCATATTATATCATTATGTCATGATCTCTCACTCTTGTGCTAAATACTTACGCTTATGTTTATTCCCTTAAACATATTTAGCTCATCCCTTTATTTATGTTATCACCAAGTTAACCTATGAGGTTGTATGAGAACAAATTAAGTTAGGATCTCCTTATGAAGATTAAATAATGAAATGATTTATTTGTTTCCATG
This sequence comes from Viscum album, assembly GCA_963277665.1. Lineage (NCBI taxonomy): Eukaryota > Viridiplantae > Streptophyta > Magnoliopsida > Santalales > Viscaceae > Viscum > Viscum album. Next base: position 208,834,650 of record OY728155.1, on the reverse strand, counting down.
TTTCCAGTTTCATGTACCCAGTCTTCAAATAGACTAGACTTAATGATCCTTGGCTTGTAATATGATGTTTTATTATGATTAAAATTATCTACTTATATGTGTAAATTTTTGTAGCTTCAGTAGTTGGTATGATAGGATGGACTAGTTATTTTTAGAGATTAGGAATAGGTAAAATTAATAAAAACCTTAAGGATGAGATTATGTATAAGAAAACATCCCTAGATTTTGGTACGTATAGATTAAGTGGTTTTCAAAAAAATACATCGATGTATATATACAAATTGGCAGAGGTGGGTCTGAAATAGATGTATCTAGGGGTAAAACCCGAAAACAATTCTTTTAGATAGACTCAAATGTGAACTAGTGAACCACAAAGGGCGTTGCTTCACTCTTGGTTGGACAATCTTAGGGGATGTTATTTGGTAAATTCATGAGCTTGGTACACACAATTATTAATTGAGAAAAGATCCCACAAGAATATATGTTATGAAATAGATCAAGGATAAACTAGAATGAATCCTATGGAATCACAAGTTAGGATATAAATCTCCATTACATGTTTATACTCATATGTTCAATTCTTCCTTTTTATTCCTAGTAGATAAGTATTCAGGACCTATAATTGTATGTTTTTTCATAGTTAATGGAGAGAAATAGAATAACCCATGCGAAAAATCAACGTGATATGGAATGAAAAGATTTACCTAATTATATGCCCGATTTAATAGGAAAAGGTGATAAAAAATCATGACAGTACTTCATCTGGTGGATAAAGATAGGATTAATAACTTGAATCATGTGGAACAACCTACTCCCCCATTGAAGAGAAAGTTTTCATTGAATACTTCATGTTGAAATGGACTCCCATGTTTAGTGGATATGCAGATAACCTCACCATGGAACAGGGGATTAACATCTTTGAAAAGATATTCTCTATCCTCTAGTGGTTAGAAGAAGACAATGTTTTACTGGCGGTCTATCATATTGATGGGGAAGCTGATCAGTGGTTGACACTAATCAATAATACAAAAACCTAAGATGAAATTGATTCCAATGATTGAGAGGAAATGAAGAGAATGTTTTTCAATAAAACATTTTCACAAACCCTCCATATCATGATGGAAATAGAGTTAATCCATCTTAAACAGAAGGAAGATGAGTCAATCGAGGAATATGAGGAAAACATTACAAGGCTTTCAAGGTATGCCTCTTACATTGTCATTAACACTGAAAGAATGGTGGATCGATTATTCATCTGGCTGAAGCTAAATATACTAAAAGAATTTGTGATTCGAGACTTCGACGACTTTGAGGATATTTTACATTGTTCCATTAATGATGAAATGGAGATCAGAGACTCTCAGTGGTATCATGGGCCCAACAACCAATAGAGGAAAATGAAATCTAATATGGGTAGTTTCATAAATAAATTCCATGATGGAAAGAAGCTTGATTATCCCACAAGTAAAAATTGCGGGAAGAAGGATCCAAGAAACATTATAAAGGGAACTAGTTTTTGCTTCGAATGTGGAATGTTAGGAAATCTGAGTAAATAATTTTGAAGGTATATGAAAAATTCTACTAATGTTGAAGAATAAAGTAAGGTTCAGATAAACTGTCATCTAGTGCTAAAGTGTTACAACTACAAGGAACATGGTAATTAGGATAACTATTTCCCTAAGCCAAGGGTTGTCAGATGAAATCAACAATAACCTCCAAGGAATCAAGGAAGTACTATGCTATCACTACTACTTTGGTGGAGTCAGACAATGATGTAGTGACAGGCACACTAGTTATTCATTCAAGAAATGAAAACATACAATTTGATTCTAGTTATAAAAATTCTTTCAAATCTTTCATGTTTAGTAGAACTATTCAAAGACCATCTCAAACTTTAGAGGATAAATTATTTTTGTGAACAGTGAATCAGAAAATTATTTTGTCCATAGTTTATAACTACTCCCAATTTACCCTTTGAGGACAGAACCTCCCCAGAAAATCTCTTCATAATTCCTTTAGTGGAGTTCAATACTATCTTGGGCATGTATTGGCTATCTTTATACAAATATAATAAGAACTGTCAAGAAAGGCAGGTCACTCTTCCCATCCTGAAGCATCCTCAAATTATTTAAAAGTATAATGAGGAAGATGAATCTCCATTAGAATAATTGTCTCATGTGGGAATATTAATTCCTTATGAGAAATCATTTCTTTCTCAAATGATTTACATAAAGGAGAAAATCATGCTGGAAGACTTTTTCTTCGTGAGGGATTACACTGATGTATTCTCTAAAGATTTGTCTGGTTATCCTCATAATCGAGAGGTTGAGTTCTCAATTGGTCTAATTCCCAGCTCTCTATCTATATCAATGAAACCTTATATAATGGCCACCTTAGAGTTGGAAGTGCTGAATTAGTAGTTACAAGGAATTTGGAGAAGGGTTTTATACGCATGAGTGCTTCACCATGGGGTGCTCTAGTCCTCTTTGTCATGATGAAGGATGTATCAATTCTCCACTATATTGATTATCATGAACTTAAAAATCACAATAAAGAAGAAGTATCTCCTACCTTAGATAGATGACTTGCTCGACCAGCTTTATGGGGCCATTTATTTCTCTATGGTGGACCTTTAGTTGGGATATCTCCAACGAGAGGTGAGGAAGGAACATATTCTCAAATCTACCTTTTGAATGGGGTATGGAAACTATGATTTCATAGTTGGGCCCTTTGAACTCAGTAATTCTCCAATATTTTTCATGGATTTAATGAAAAGAGTACTTAGAGATTACCTTGATAAATTTGTGGTAGTACTTGTTGATGATATTATGATATACTCCAAGAGCATGGAAGAACACTAGGATCATATAAATAAAATTCAAAGTACATTGAGAAGGGATAAGATAAATGAATCATATAGTAAATATGAGTTCCGGATGGAGGAAGTATCATTTTTAGGGAATGTTATCACAATAAAAGGGATATCTGTGGACCCTACCAAGATAAGGTAAATTGAAAAGTGGCCCAGGACAACATCTATAATAGAGGTCCACATATTTCCAGGTCCAGTCACGTGTTATTTAAAATTTGGGAATACCTTCTCATGATTGTCAAACCCAATGACCAAGATGAATAGAAAGGGAGTAAAGTATTTCGCGATTCAAGAATGTGAATATTGTTTTAAGGAGTTGAAAAAGAGACTTATCACTACACCAGTACTCACACTCTCAACAAGTGGGGAACTTTTTGTGGTGTACAATGATGATTCATAGAATAGATTAGGACGTGTGCTGATGAAAGATGATAAAGTGACATCCTATTCCTCAAGGAATATGAAAATCAATGTGCCAAACTACCCTACACCTGATCTGGAGTTGGGGGCTGTGATCTTTGTGTTGAAAATCTAGCCTCATTATCTCTGTAGAGAGAAGTGTGAGATATATAATGATCACAAGAGTCTCAAATAAATAATCACACAAAATGAGCATAATACGTACCAGTGAAGATGGATAGATCTCATCAAGTATTATGACTGCTTGATCCACTACCATCCCGGAAGTCAAACAATGTGGAGAATGATCTAAGTAGAAAGGATCATGAATCATTATTAACGATGAGAATTGAAAAGGATTGTAGAGACCTGAAGACTTACGTATGTGGAAATTACATTACTTTTGCGGAATACTTAATACATAACAAAAACAGACACACAATAATCGTAATAGTTTAATGTCTTTGGAAATTTGGAACATAATCTTCTAATCGTGGTGAAAGATTTTCAACATCTCCCATAATGATCTTCCCCTTTTTTTCTTACCTAAAACCTTTCTTTATATCCTTGGGAAAAGAAAACATAAAAGGGGTGAGCTCGAATGCTCAGTAAGGGTAAGCATGGAGAAAATAAAACAAACCATATACATTTTAACATAAAAACATGAACATAATGTTTAAACATGAAAATCTTGAACAATGAGATAAAACATGGAAGTACATAAGGCATAGATCATAATGGAACATCAATCATGATAAAATATCATGGGAATAAAACTTTTAATAATGGAAAAACATTAATCACATGATATTATTTCCATAGTAGCCAAGGCATTGCTGCCAAGACCATCTTAGTGGACAAAGTCCCTTACTAGAACCGGGTTTAATAGTCGTTCCAGCCCTGTATTACTGAACCATATTTACTTTCCATTTCAGCCATTTCTATCTCTTGAGATATAAATATTTACCCAATGCATTGGAGGGAGATATAGGTCCCACCCATCTCATAATGAAATCATTTTTACTTGTGCCACAAAATAAACATACGTCATTCATAATAACCCAATGAATAAAATGGGTTTCATAAACATCATTCCGTCATAAAATAATCCATATAAAACAAATGGATATCATTTCATCACAAGAAAAGTGAAACCATATAAATCATAGATACATTATACTTGAAACATACACATATAAAATAATGTCATCTTAGATGGAAATTGGTTTTGATAAAGCACTTGAAAAGAATTCTTGAGGAAAATATCCTTTCTTTTTGAAAATCATTTTCTTTCCTCAAAATACCATTCAATTTTAAAAGAATCGATTTTTGTTGAAAATAGTCATGAAATCTTTTGGAGGAAGCTTCATGAAAATAAGGCTTTATAAAACCGTAAAAATCCTTTCATGACATATAAGTTAAAAACCATTCTTCTCGTACTTTTTCCAGAAAAGTCAAAAATTTACCTCTTAACATAAACAAAAGAAATATTACTTACATACCGTGTAGTAAAAGTAAAAAATGGGTAAAAAGGACTTTAAACATACATGAAACATTTTTTATAAAATAGGGACATGGATGATAAATATAACCCTAGTGAATACTTACGAATAAACAGTCTCGGATAAATACGAGATTGGAAAAGTTATCCCTTACAAAGATATTTTTGTAAATAAAATAGATAACTTATGTTTATTAACTATAAGTTCACATAATGAAAGTATAAATACATGATAAGATATAAAAATTAATTTCTCACATAATCAATGAACTACATAAACAAGAAAGAGAAGATCAACCCAAAGAACGAAAATTGGGTTAAGATGTTCCCTTACCTCGTGTCCGACGTGACTCGATCGTTCTTTAATATCCTGAACAATAAACCAAAGTTAATTTATACTTTCCTGGGAACCTTTTTCAAATTTATTATTCATTTTATATAACTTATTACCATTTTATAAACTTTATTTAACCATTTAAGTTAATAATGTTCATTTTGTCGATATTTGGTACTTGAGTCAAAAATGGGCTGCTTATAATTACATGTTGTTCATGTGGTCAAAGGTTCATTATATAAAGAATGATATTCATGATTTATATATCATATATATCCTATATATCCAGCATATACATGTATTTATTATATTACATAACATATGGAGGTAAGAAATGAAATGCACCGTTCATGGAGACGGTAAGCCGTACGTACACATGAACACTACTTTCATTTCAATTTTTTATTTTAATGGAATTAAAACATAATAAAAAATAATTATATTATAATTATAGTATAATATCATATATAATATCATTAACTACATCCTTTATACATCCCACATAAAGAATTAACGAATCACATCACTTTGAGGGGGCGGTAGTCCGCACTTCCTCAAATGAGATTATTGTATTTACCAACTATGGAAACCATAAAGGCTTGAAATAATTGGGAATTAAAGAAGCATAAGGAAATCATAAACATAATATATATCATATATAAATATTGTTCCTTCTTAATGGCCACCATGAGAGGCGGTAGGAGAAAATCAAACAATCATCGTTTCGTGAGGCGTTAGTTTGCCATCTACAGAAACATTATGTTACTCATCCATTAGATGGAGGTTTGTGTAAGTGTAGTTCGAATCTTTATCATAACAACATACTAGTATATTTAGGATACTTCTGTTGTTACAAAATAAAGTATTAAAAAGAGTTTAGGGGTTGGAGAAGTAGAATAAAAGAAAACAACTTAAGAGAAACTGTTACCTTTAATTTGGGTAACTTCATTTGGTTTGAACCAAAATAAACTTCTTGAAGTGCCTTATGACCAAGTTAAGGATTATAAGGGGAGTATAGGGATGTAGAGATCTTATTTTGGAAGAGTTTGGACGAGCCAAAAAGCTTTAGAGTTGTGAGTAATTGCATAGAAGTGGTCTCCTTTTATAAGGGAGAGGAGGGGCTCTTTTGGAAAGTGTGAAAATATTATTTTATTATAAACTTATCTTCGGTTTAAAAAGTTCCAAAATTAATTAAATATTATTATAATATGACTAATGGTCGAAATAAAATCATCTAATCAGAATTGGAGTTGTTTTGGATAATATTTTAATCATTATAATCTTATTTATTTAAATCATTTATTAATGAGGTAAATACTGTATCATTATTGTGTCATAAATAGTTTAATTTATATGATGTCTAAAAATTATAAAACAAATACCATGATGTAGGAAATATTTTTATATTTCCAATGAATCTTTATAGTATAAAATAGGACTTATATAACACCATATAAAAAGTAATTACTAAAAGATTTTAGTTAATGTCAATTTCGTCTTTACATTAAATTAATTAATCTAATGTGTCATTGTCTTTCATAAGTGGCTCCATGGGGTCCCAAAATCGACCCAAGGTTTCCCATGGTCGGAAATTACTCATCTAATAAGGTTTGGACAAGTGTTAAGGTAATTTTGAATTATTATAATATTCTTTTAACCTAGAATTACCCTATTTACTTTTAACCGTGGTAAATAAAAGCAAAAAGTTACTATTCACCAAAAATTATTTTTATCCAATTGAATTAAATTTTACTCCTTGATATTAACCATGTCTCTCGGATTTTCTAAATTCAACTCATAGAAGCGGTAAAATTACGTTTTATGAACAATTGCAAAAGCTCATAGAAGGTGGGTAAAAGACGGTGAAAAGTTCAATACAATTTTTATAACTCTAAAATTATTATAAAATGGCTCCAATTAATTTCATTGAACTTATATAAGTATTATTTATCTGTTTTTACCTAAAATAAATATAAATCAAATAACTGATTATTTAAATAAATAGTCGGTTTTAACCAAAAACTCAGTGTTTTCACTATTCATCAATATTGAACTTTTTCAAAAAAATACCAAAAATTAAACCTAGGATATATTTGATATTCTGAATTCAAAAATTATGTCTATTTTTCCAAATTCAAAACATATAAGTATCATTAATTTACTTTAAAAGTAATTCCTGTTATCAAAACAAATAGCGTGTTTTTTAAGAAACAATAACTATCAAAAGATCGACACTTGTTTATATCAAACTCAATGTGAAATTAATTCTAATGACCAACATTGGATTAAATGGTAAAAATAAATTCATATTACACTTTAAAACCAATTAAAAATATAATATTACCAAATAAATTATTGCGATGAAGAAATTTGTTTTTAATTAAAATATAGCGTGTTTTTACTATTCATTAAAATATGAAAGTTATCAAAATAATATGAAACATTAATCCAAAGTAAATTTTTATATCCTGATTCCAAATAATAATTTAATTTTTTCAAATTAAAAATATAGACCTGTCAAAAACAATGTTAAAGTGGGTGCGCCTTCAAATGGCGGCAAAACTGCATTTTCTGAAAAATACTTATTTTATCTGAAAAATTTATTTTGTTCTCATACCATGTTCTAGAAAATATGTAAGATGAATAATAATGTTATAAAATTCAAAATGTAGTTAATATTATTCATAACATCTTGTCCATAATAATATTATAAAAATATATCGTTGTTTAGTGAAACCTGGTATTGCGTACCACACACGCTATCGAGGAAGCTCGCGATTGCATGTAATGCAAGCCAAGTAGGTTTGTGTGTTGTGAAAGACTCATGTGTTGTTTCGTATAATAGAATCCAACCATATTTCATTTATTAATTGAATATATATATATATATATACACTCAATGTTGCATAGAATGACTACTATCAAACGAACTTGAAATTGTGTGTAACACAATCCAGGAATAGTGTTGTGTATACTACAAGCTAATACAGTATTGCGTATAGCGCAAGATAATCTTGGTGTAGTATACAACAGAAGACATCAATGAAATTAAAAATAAAATTTTTCATAAAATCTCAGGGTGTTACATTCTACCCCCTCTTAAAATGAATTTCTCCCTTGAAATTTTTTAGGGTTATAAATCGTTTACTATTCATTGAAACCCACATCGTAAAAAGGAATACTAAAACTTAATATTAAAAACTAAAGAATGAAACGTAACAATTACCCAAAGTAACTCATCACTGGGTTTCCATTTAGGAGAACATATGTGAAAATTTGGATATGGAAGAAAAATCTAACCATCATGTTCTGATGGAGAGTGGTAGAGAACGTGGCTATGAAAAATCCATCAATCAGAAATCCATCAATTTATGATGATCTAAGGTACCATCTGATTCATCAGATATAAGAGCACTAGGGCAACATTTTTGGTTTTCAATATCATTTCCCTAAAGTTGAAAAATTTGAATTAGAAGAAATACTTACTTGTTTTTGGTGTAATCTCACTATTGTTCGTCCCTTGAACAATTTCCACTTCATCTCTTAAAGAAATGAAGTTGAATTTGTTATTCGTGAAGTGTTAGAAAATCATGTGATAGAATGATGGGTCATTCCATCCATTTCAAAAAAAAAGGTTAGAAAAAGTTATCAAATACACATAAGTCAATCTATGGTGAGTTTAATCGTATACGATTCCAAAAATTAACGTATACTTCATATATCTTACATATTAATAAAATAAAACTAGTTTCTAATAACCAGGGACTTCCTATAGGCCAGTGGTAGGCGATAGAGGCCTATCACACTTCGGTTGTGGGTTCGATTCCCAAAGCCTTGTCCGACGCGACGAGTTGTCGCCAGTCTTGCAGGTTGTCCCTTTTTCTAAAACTACATTATAATAACATTCCTGCAATAATATCGAAAAAATTTTATAACCTTAAACAATACTATCTTATGTCGAACTTAATTCATTCCAATCTTTAGGCTGATCCAAAATACATCTATCCAATCTCATAGTATACAGAAAATGATTACTGGAAAGGTCACATAACAATAACGTTAATAACATCATTTATCATACAATATATCTTATTGGTCATATTCCAAACATGTGAACTCCTTAATCATGTATTCTATTGGAACATGAATTACCATAGAACCTTAGTTGAAAACATGAATTCTATCAAAAGTTGTCTCTTTCCACATTGGAAAATCCAAAAAATTCTTTATACTCAAACCATGATATCACTTTGTCCTTATATTAGTCATGAGCTCATTAATACTATCAAACATCTCATTATCTCCTTATACATTCATTATGCACATATCATCTTCTTTCCAATAATATATGAATAACCTTTCATGGTTACCGGTACCATTTAACATATACTTTCAAATACTTTAGGAAAGACAATAGTGTAACAATCCATAGATGATTCTTTATTCCATAGTACCACTAACTATACAACATAACTCTTGATAGACATATATCATTCCATTACCTTCTTAAACCATTGACCAAGCTTAAACACTTATTTCATCTCATATATCATTTGTATTCTCCTCATCCTCATCCACATAAATACTACCCATATGACCATGCTGATTCTCTTCATGAGACTTTCCCTTAGGGCATTGGTTTTCATAATTCCCATACATTCCACATTTAAAACATCTAATCATTTTTGATGTCATAGAAATACCATTATCCTTATCCATGGTGTTAACTGAACCTTTTACTTTACAATTACTAGCTTTGTGTCCTTCTATTCCACACCCAAAGCATCTTCCAGTTCTATTGAAACATTCTCCATGATGTCTCTTCCCACATGATTCACATGATGAATATTGAACTTTATTTCATCTATGATCATCATGGAAATCCTTTCTCTTATTAACTGAGTCAGGAAACTTACCAAAGCTAAGATTATTGATCATATTATAAGATTGCTGATTAGGCATAATAACAATGTTTCACCTTCCAAATCCCATTTCATTTTCTTTATCATGAATAATATCATTACATTGTCCATCATATTTTCCATTATCATGAATCTTCCTGTTTCCATCCATTTTCTAAAACCCAAAAAGAATAGTGTGAGAGGAAAAAATCATGATAAGTAAAACAACATAATAAAGGGGGAGTAACTTCAATATCTAACATCTTAGGTTTAATTCTATGATCGTTACCTTAATTCTAGGACTATAACCTATACTTATACTTATCCTTAGGGACATCCCTAGACATACCTTAGAAATATCTATAGGGATCTCACTAAAGTTTTCGCATCCTAGTTTCCAAAGGTTATCTAGTCATTTCCTCTGATACCAACTATAGAGACCCGAATATTGACGTACGTGGACATTACATTACTTTTGCGAACTACTTAATACATAACAAAAACATACACACAAGGAAAATAATATTTTAGTGTCTTTGGAAACTTGGAACACAATCTTCTAATCGTGGTGAAAGATCTTCAAAATCTCCCATAAAGATCTTCCCCTTTTGTTTTCGTACCTAAAACCTTTATTTATATCCTAGGGAAAAGAAAACATAAAAAGGGTGAGCTTGAATGCTCAGTAAGGGTAAGCATGGAGAAAATAAAACAAACCATATACATTTGAACATAAAAACATGATCATAATGTTTAAACATGAAAATCTTGAGCAATGAGATAAAACATGGAAGTACATAAGGCATAGATCATAATGGAACATCAATCATGATTAAATATCATGGTAATAAAACATGTAATTGTGGAAAAACATTATGCACATGATATGATTTCCATAGTAGCCAAGGCATTGCTGGCAAGACCATATTAGTGGACAAAGTCCCTTACTGAACCGGGTTTACTTGCCGTTCAATCCCTGTATTAGTGAACCAGATTTACTTGCTGTTTCATCCATGTCTATATCATGAGATATAAATCTTTATCCAATGCATTGGAGGGAGATATAGGTCCCACCCATCTCATAATGAAATCATTCTTAATTGTGCCACAAAATAAACATCCATCATTCATAATAACCCAACAAATAAAATGGGTTTCATAAACATCATTCCATCATAACATAATCCATATAAAACAAATGGATATCATTTCATCCTAAGAAAAGTGAAACCACATAAATAATAGAGACATTAAACTTGAAACATACACATATGAAATAATGTCATCTTAGATGGAAAATGGTTTTGATAAAGAACTTGAAATGAATTCTTGAGGAAAATATCCTTTTTTCTTGAAAATCATTTTCTTTTCACAAAATACCATTCAATTTTAAAAGAAAAGGATTTTGTTGAAAATAGTCATGAAATATTTTTGAGGAAGCTTCATGAAAATAAGGCTTTATAAAACTGTAAAAATTCTTTCATGACGTATAAGTTAAAAAAACATTCTTCTCGTACTTTTGCAGAAAAAGTAAAAAAAGTACCTCATAACGTAAAAAAAAGAAAGATTCCTTACATACCGTGTAGTAAAAGTCAAAAAATGGGTAAAAAGGAATTTAAAAATACTTGAAACCATTTTTATAAAATAGGGATATGGATGATAAATATAACCCCAGTGAATACTTACGAATAAACAATCTCGTATAAATAAGAGATTAGAAAAGTTATCCCATACAAAGATCTTTTTGTAAATAAAATAGATCACTTTTGTGTATTAACTATAAGGTGACATAAATAAAGTATAAAAACATGATAAGATATAAAACTTAATTTCTCACATAATCAAAGAATGACATAAAAAATAAAGAGAAGATCATCCCAAAGAACAGAAATTGGGTTAAGATGTTCCCTTACCTCGTGTCCGACTTAACTCGATCATTATTTAATCTCCTGAATAATAAACCAAAGTTAATTTATACTTGCTTAAAAACCTTTTTAAAATTTATTATTCCTTTTATATCACTTATTACCATGTTATAAACATTATTTTACCATTTATGTTAATAATGTTTGTTTTGTCGATATTTGGTACATGAGTCAAAAATGGACTTCTTATAATTACATGTTGTTCATGTGGTAAAAGTTTCATTATATACATAATTATATTCCTGATTTATATATCATATATATCATATATATCCCTCATATACATGTATTTATAATATTACATAGCATATGGAGGTAAGAAATGAAATGCACCGTTCATGGAGACGGTAAGCTGTACGTACTAATGAACGCTACTTTCATTTCTATTTTTTATTTTAATGGAATTAAAACAAAATAATAGATAGGTATATTATAATTCCAGTATAATATCATATATAATATCATTAACTACATTCTTTATACATTCCACATAAGGAATTAACGAATCACATCACTTTGAGGGGGCAGTAGTCTGCACTTCCTCAAATGAGATTATCGTATTTACCAACTATGGAAACCATAAAGGCTTGATATAATTGGGAATTAAAGAAGCATAATGAAATCATAAAAATAATATATATCATATATAAATACTGTTCCATCATAATGGCCACCATGAGAGGCGGTAGGAGAAAATCGAACAATCATCGTTTCGTGAGGCGTTAGTTTTCCATCCACAAAAACATTATGTTATTCATCCATTAGATGGAGGTGTGTGTAAGTGTAGTTAAAATACTTCTCAAAACAAATTCCTAGTATATTTAGGATACTGGTTTTGATACAAAAGAAAGTATTAAGAAAGAGTTTAGGGGTTGGAGAAGTAGTATAAAAGAAAACAACTTACGAGAAACTGTTACCTTTAATTTGGGAAACTTCCTTTGGTTTGAACTTAAAGGGAATTCTTGAAGTGCCTTCTTCCCAAGTTAAGGCTTCTAAGGGGAGTATAGGGATGTAGAGATCTTATTTGGGTAGAGTTTGGATGAGCCAAAAGGCTTGAGAGGTGTGAGGAATTGCATAGAAGTGGTCTTCTTTTATAAGGGAGAGGTGGGGCTCTTTTGGAAAGTGTGAAAAGATTATTTTATTATAAACTTATCTTAGGTTTAAAAATATCCAAAAATCATTAAATATGATGATAAGATGTCTCATGGTCGAAATAAAATCATCCAATTAGAATTGGACATGTTTTGGACAATATTTTAATCATTATAATCTTATTTATTTAACTCATTTAATAATGAGGCAAGTACTGCATCATTATTTTGTCATAAATAATTTAATTTATTTGATGTCTAACAATTATAAAACAAATACCATGATGTAGGAATTATATGTAGATTTCCAATGAATATTTACAGTCTAAAATAGGTCTTATATAACACCATATAAAAATTACTTACTAAACGATTTTTGTTAAAGTCAATTTTGTCTTTACATTAAATTAATTAAGGTAATGTGTCATTTTCTTTCATAAGTGGATACATGGGGTCCCAAAATCAACCCAAGGATTCCCATGGTCGTACATTACTCATACAATAATGTTTGGACAATTTTTAAGGTAATTTTGAATTATTATTATAATATTCTTTTAACCTTGAATTACCACATTTACTTTTAACCGTGGTAAATAAAAGTAAAAAGTTACTACTCACCAAAAATTATTTTTATCTAATTGAACCAAATTTTACTACTTGAAATTAACCATGTCTTTTGTATTTTTAAAATTCAACTCACAGAAGTGGTAAAATTAATTTTTATGATCAATTGCAAAAGCTCCTAGGAGGTGGGTAAAAGACGGTGAAAAGTTCAATACAATTTTTATAAATCTAAAATTATTATAAAATGACTCCAATGAATTTAATTGAACATATATAATTATTCTATATCTATTTTTACCTAAAATAAATATAAACCAAATAAATGATTATTTATATAAAAATTCGGTTTTAACCAAAAACTCAGTGTTTTCACTTTTCATCAAAAATTGACGTTTTTCAGAAAAATACCAAAAATTCAGCCTAAGATATATTTGATATTCTGAATTCCAAAATGATTTCTATTTTTACAAATTCAAATCATAGAAGTTGAATTAATTAATTTAAAAAGTAATTCCCGTTATCAAAACAAATAGCGTGTTTTTAAGAAACAATAAGTATCAAAAGATTGACACTTGTTTATGTCCATATTCAAAGTGAAATTAATTACAATGACTAAAATCGGATTAAATGGTAAAAATATATTCTAATTACACTTTAAACCCAATTTAGAATATAATATAACCATATAAAATATTGTGATGAAAAAATATGTTTTTAATTAAAATATAGCGTGTTTTTACTATTCATTAAAATATGAAAGTAATCAAAATAATATGAAAAATTTATCCAAAGTAAATTTTTATATCCTGATTCCAAAGAAGAATTTTATTTTGTCAAATTGGACATATAGACATGACAAAAACATGGTTAATGTGGGTGCACCATCAAAAGGCTGCAAAACTGTATTTTTTAAAAAATACTTATTTTATCCGAAAAATTAATTTGTTCTTATACCATGTTCTAGAAAATATTAAAGATGAATAATAGTGTTATAGAATTAAAAATTTAGGTAATAATATTCATAACGGATTGTCCATAATAATATTATAAAAATATATCGTTGTTTAGTGAAACCCGGTATTGCGTACTACACACGCTATCGAGGAAGGTAGCGATTGCGTGTAATGCGAGCCAAGTAGGGTTGTGGGTTGTGAAAGACTCCTTTTTTGTATCATATAATAGAATCCAACCATTTTTAATTTATACATTGAATATATATATTTATATATATACACTCAACGTTGCGTAGAATGACTACTATCAAACGAACTTGAAATTGTGTGTAACACAATCCAAGAATAGTGTTGCGTATACTGCAAGCTAATATAATGTTGCGTATAGCGCAAGCTAATCTTGGTGTAGTATACAAAACAAGACATCAATGAAATTAAAAATAATATTTTTCATAAAATCTCAGGGAGTTACAAGGATATAGTCTTTTTAGATTTTTAGAGGATAAACATGGGTATCCTTAAGGGAGGGACATCATCAATACATTCCAAAATGATTGCTCAACCAAACTTCATTGGGAAAATAAAGGATTCCCAATGATAATATGTGGAAATTTTGAAAAGGGTGGAAGCTATCTGAAATGGGAAATCCTCTAAGATCAAGATTTACTAGGATAGAGTCATAGGGATTGGGTCGTGATTATGTGTACCATTTGATCCAGGGATAATGAAGTTTCTTTTGAATGATGCACACAACTCAACCTTTTCTATTCATCTAGGGAGAACAATGATTTAACGAGATCTCTAGGTGATCTTTGGTAGGGTGAATATGAAGAATGAAATTGTTGAGTATACATCAAAGTGAATGGTTTGTCTTCAATTGAAGGAAGAAATACATAAGTCTTAGGGGATGATGCATCCAATACCTTTAATAACATGGAAGTGGGAGAAAATCACTATGGACTTTGCCACTGGTCTTCCAGGGACAACCAAAGGAAAAAAAGCTATTTGGGTCATTGTGGATAATCTTTCAAAGATAGATCACTTTATCAAAATTCAAGAAGAATTCTCATTGGATCAAGTATCAAAAATATTTATCAAATTAGTGGTAAGGATGGATGGATTACCCACATCTGTTATATCCAATTGAGATCCTATACTCACCTCAATGCTCTACAAAAGAATCCAACATTATCTAATCACTAAACTAAACTTTAGTATGACTTATCATCCTCAAACTGATAGAAAATCTGAGTGAACAATTCAGACACTAGATGATATGTTGAGAGAAACTTCTATGGACTTCAAAGGAAGATGTGACCAACATCTTCCACTTGTTGAATTACCATACAACAATAGTTTCCACTTGAGCATCTGAATAACACCATACAATGTCCATTATGGAAAAATGTACATAAAACCAGTGTGTTGGGATGAATTCGGTGAGCGTATGCTTCTAGGACCTGAAATGGTTGAAGAAATAGAAGAGAAGATGAATACCATTTATCATCATACCAAAGCATCCTAATGTCCTCAAAAGAGTTATGTAGACAACAATCGATGAGAACATGTGTAAAAATATGGGTACAAGGTATTTATATTCATAACCCTATAGAACAAGGTCATGAGTTTTGGGGAGAAAGGAAAGTTATGTCTGAGGTACTTTTCCCCTTCCAGATCCTTCATGGTTTGGTCGACTACATTCCCCAAATATGGGGCTGCCTCATTTGGATTTCCATTTTGATTCAAACCTAGGTTTATAAGTTGGTTTCTTTGAATACCCTCCATTAAAATTGACCCAATCTTTAACTCTGGGGTATTAAGAAGATTAGGATCCAATGATGTACTTGACTCCTCTATCCTATGACATTCCACCCTAACTAGCCTCTTTGAGTTATCGCGGGTGTAGGCAGACATGATCCAAAAGAAAAAAAAATCCATAAAGTGAAAATTGAAGAAGAAGAACTTTTATTGAAAACTATGGTGATTCAAACAACATACATGGAAAAGAAGAACGTTACAAAAGCAATTTGGCATAACAACATTACAATGAATGTAAAGAACCCAAGATCTATAAATCCTCCTCCAATACTGCCTTAAATAGGAAAAAATGAAGCCTTTTCCGAGACCCAAACATCCTAATTTCCTTTAATTAATTTTGTTGGGGAAAGGTGGGTGGAACATTAATGTAGAGAGACTTTTTCAATTCTTGCCCAGAAGTTGCAGCCAGCTTGCATCTACCGGAAAGACGTGCCTAGAGGACCTTCTAGAAGGCCGCATTTCAGTGGGACATAGAATACATAAATGAATCCCCAGATTTCCCCTAACATCATGTAAATGTTCATCCAAAAATAATAATACTTTTGCGAGATATGATATAAATAGTGGGCTGTTTTTCGGGGCCGCAGAATCTGGCCCAGAATTGCATCTTTAACTTGGGATGCCTTAATCCCCACAATTTAGGACGAATTAGCACTGGCTCAAGGAGAAGTATTTGTTCCCCTATATGTATTATATCCTCACATAATCTTTGGTCGTCATTGGTCCTGTATTGTGGGCCCCACATTTTGATCGGTTGGATGTTATCCAATCTGCCTTCTCCAGAATTGTTTCCTTTCATCCCCAAATATCCCCACCATCCTTTATGAATCCTCCATTGATCCCTGAATGAAATTTTTTTATATTAATGTTTATATCCATTTCCCAAAATATGAAATTAAAATATTGATAATTAAATTCTCTAAAATTAGATGAAACATTGGGCCTAAATTGGTGCATATTAGGCATGACGTGCACAAATGATGAGAATGGATATTCAAAATTAAAATCCACTAGCTCAGGCCCATAAGATCAAAAATTAACATTTAATACCCTTAAAATATAATATAAATATATGTTTTTATTGGCTAATCACACCCTCAAATTGAGTTTTTCTTGTCCCAAGCAAAATATATCTCACAAAAATGAATTTTGAATGACCTTTTCCAAAAACATTTTAATACACATTTATCACCCAAATATCTCATACCAAAAAATTATGAAACCCAACAAAATCATTTAAAACAAGCTAGGTACATAGGCATATTTCATTCCCAAGACCATTCCTTTATTCAAATTCATCGCCATATTTCATCAAAATTCAATTAAGCATGATGAAGTGTTGTGCATCACAATAGGCATGGGGGTTCATTTTCATTCGAGGGAGAAAAGGTGGAAGCGTTAGGAGAGATCAAATTTTAATAATAAGATGAGTACTAATTTTTTTATTTTATTTGTTTTGTTTGGATTTTTTGGGCAATTTTTCCATGGTAATTGAAATTGAACTCAATCGAGTCATCCCATGTAGCAGGACTTTTCCGATGACTCCTAGGCTCAAAGACCTTAGCGTACCAAGTGAAGCTCACATTCTAGGGCATCATCTCGAGTTAACTCAATCAAAAAAATTCAAATTACCACAAATAGAGATAAAATTCCAAACTCTGGGCCAGAAAACTATGGAGTCACGATCCCCAAGTTCCGAAAGCCACACATTAGGTCAATTCATTGCTCTAAACACAATTTATTTTTTTAATACTCATGTTAAATTTAAAATGATCGCCAATCCTATGCTATTTATTATGGGTCTCCAAGAACTCAAACTAAAACCCCACAATCTAGAGGACGTGCATTGTGGTTTTTTAAATAATTGGATGAAAATATAAACAGTGAAAAATCACATCGGACAACCGCACTTTCCAATATCTATGCACATGAACATAAACTTGCATTAAAATAAGAATCAAGGCATGAAATATTATTTGATATCCAATTTCAGAGTTTGTAATGTGTGTTATCATGTTCAAGGTTAATGAAATTTTTCCTGACACACATTTTCATCTCCCCCCAACTTATAATAACATTGTCCCCAGTGTTTAAGGAATTGTAACATAGAAGGGGTAGGATAGAAGTTAAACAAAGACATTGAAAATGAAAATTATGGAATGAAGTCACCTGGTGGTTGATGTTGAAAATGCATTCCCATGTCTCCCTTCAGTTCTGGTTTGTCTCCCAATGTCTTGGACGATTGTGACCAGCTTTTCCCAATGACCTCTGACTTGCCTTTAATTTTTTTAAATATATATTTTTTGTATTTTTTTAACCTAAATAAACATAAAAAAAACATAAACTGATGATACATTGACTTCTCTTAAATTTCTGTGTAAGGTATTACTCAGGGATCACACCGCATGACACAGATGAATACAGTGCTCCCCTTTCATACCCATCCTTACTCATAAAAGAAGAACAAGTCAACAATCTATTTTTTTAAATACCTACAAAAACATAAAAAAATAAAAAAATAAACTGATGATACATTGTCTCCTTTATATTTTCTTGGTAAGGTATTACTCAGGGATCACACAGCATGACACTGATGAATACGGTGCTCCCCTTTCATACCCATCCTTACTCATAAAAGAAGAACATGTCAACAGTCTATATTTTTTAAAAAAAAATAACAAAATGAATAAAAAGGAAACAAAATATGATTCACAATGATTAGAAACATGAAAACCCTGGTTTTCCTCCAATGCAATGCTTTTTTTCAACGTCGTTAGCCCAACATGGATCCTAAATCTATAAATTTTTTCCTGGTTCATAGGTTGGATCTATTAACTCAACCTTTATTTCATGTTTATTGAATGATTCAATGAATGGTTTTAACCTATGACCATTGACCTTAAAAATGTTACCACTTGTGGGATCCTGAATCCCTACTTCCCCATGGGGGTACACATGATGCACTATGAATGGACCTGACCACCTAGACCTTAACATTCCTGGGTGTAAATGAAGTTTTGAACTATACAAGAGAAAATGTTTTCCCAGTTCAAATTGTTTGAATTTGAAATTCCTAGATTGGTAGGCTTGAACTCTAGCGTTATTTATACTTGAATTTTCATAAGCCTCCATACTAAGTTCCTCAAGTTAAATAAGATCTAATTTCCTCTTTTCTTCAGCTAAATTAATGTCGAAATTCATTTTTTTGATTTCCCAAAATGCCTTATGCTCAATTTCAACTGGTAAATGGCATGATTTTCCATAAACCAAACTATATGGTGACATTCCTAGGATGGTTTTTAATGCTGTACGATATTCCCAAAGAGCATCCAAGAGTTTCTCACCCCAATATTTCCTAGAGGGGTTGATAGTTTTTTCAATAAGTCGCTTAATCTCCCTATTTTCTAACTCAGCTTGACCATTGGTTTGAGGATGGTACGCAGTGGAAACATTATGAGAAAATCTGTACTTAGACATGAGTGAAGAGAATGGGCGATTACATAAATTGGTTCCTTGATCACTGATTATAGCCCTAGGAATTCCACATCGAGAAAATATATGCTCTTTTAGAAATCGGATCACAACATGATGGTCATTGGACTTGGTGGGAATTTATTCAACCTATTTGAGACATAATAAACAGCTAATAGGATGTAGAGGTATCCTTTAGAGTTTGGAAAGGGTCCCATGAAATCAATTCCCCAACAATCAAATATTTCAACGACCGTAATGGGAGTGGGGGCATTTGATTCCTTTTGGAAATGGATCCTAATTGATGACACTGAGGACACCTTTTATATAATTAGAAGGAATCCATATTGACATTCTGCCAGTAGAAACCACTTTGGAGGACCATTGAAGTGGTTTTCTTTGTAGAAAAGTGTCTTCCACATGCCTTTCCATGACAAAATTTTAGAATGGACTCTTGCTCAAACTCGGGAACACATCTCCTGATGATTTGATTAGGACAGAACTTGAAGAGGTAAGGATCATCAAACACATAGTGTTTGACATTAGAAAGGAATTTCCTCTTAGCTTGGGTCCCCAGGAATTTTGGAATGTCACCAGTCATCAAATGGTTTGCTATGTCAGCATACCAAGGGAAATCACTCACTTAATAAAGGTGCTCATCGGGAAATGAATCAGACACAGAGAGGTGGTGTGAGTTGTCTTTGAATTATATCATAGAGAGGTGATCAACTACAACATTTTCAACACCCTTTTTGTCCTTAATGGTTAAATAGAACTCTGGAAGAAGAAGGACCCACCTAATAAATCTAGCCTTGGCATCTTGTTTTTGGAAAAGGTATTTTAGGGCTGAATGGTCAGTGAAGACAATGATGGGTGATCCTAAGAGATAAGATCTGAATTTATCTAAGGAAAATACAACAGCAAGCAACTCTTTATCAGTGGTGGTGTAGATTATTTGTGCATCATTTAAATATTTGCTTGCATAAGAAATGACACATGGAGTTTTCTCATACTATTTTCCTAAGACTGCTCCTACAACGAAGTCACTTGCATCACACATGAGCTCGAAAGGAAGTTTCCAATTTTGATATTTCATGATAGGTGGAGATATAAGAGTTGACTTGAGTGTAGAGAATGATTCTTCATAGCTTTCTGTCCATAAAAATTGAACATCTTTTACCAATAGAGCAGAAAGTGGTCGAGAAATAGAGCTGAAATTCCTAATGAACCTTCTATAAAAACTAGCATGTCCTAAGAAGGACTTCACTACCATAACAGTTTTAGGATAGGGAAGGTGATGAATGATGTCAAACTTAGCTTTATCAACTTCAATCCCTCTACCAGATACCAGATGACCTAGAACATGTCCTTCCCTTACCATGAAATGGCATTATTCCCAATTTAGTATGACATTATTATCCTCACACCTTGACAAAACCTTTTCAACATTTAGAAGGCATCCCTCAAAAGTCTCCCCAAATATGGAGAAATCATCCACGAAGACCTCTAAACAATCCCCCACCATGTCTGAGAAGATTCCCATCACGCACCGCTGAAAGGTACCAGGGGCATTACATAATCCAAAGGGCATGCACTTGAAGGTAAAAGTGCTGAATGGACATGTGAAGGTTGTTTTTCCTTGATCCTCTAAGGAGACTTCTATTTGATTATACCTAGAAAATCCATCTAGGAAGCAGTAGAATTGATGACCCACCACTCGCTCGAGGACTTGATCAATAAAGGGTAAGGGGAAATGGTCTTTCTTGGTACAAGAGTTGAGTTTCCCATAGTCAATACATACTCTACATCCACTACTGCCCCTTGTTGGAAGCGTCTCTCCATCCTTATTGGTTATTACTGTGATTCTAGCCTACTTTGGAACCACATGGATTGGGCTAACCCACTCACTCTCAGCTATAGGATAGATGATACCAGCTTTTAACAATTTCAAAAGTACTTTTTTCAATAATTCCATGAGATTAGGATTGAATCTCCGCTGAGGATGAAGACATGGCTTTGAATAAGATTCTAGAACAATTCTATGAGTCCCGATAAGTGGGATGATCCCAGGAATATCAAATAGGGTCTATCTAATGGATTTCATGTGTCTCCTAAGGACATCTAGAAGCATACTCTCATGATCGACTTCAAGAGAGGAAGAAATGAAAACAGGAAAGGATTGACTGTCCCCTAAGAACGCATACTTGAGTGATGAAGGTAAACCTTAAATTCAAGATCAGAGTGGTTATCACTTTCAAAAAAAAATATGAGACTTTGTATTGAACTCGGTTTCTTTGTTCAGATTTCTTGACAAAATTGGTTCCTTGTGAAAAGAATTTTCATCCACCAAATTTTCTAGAGTAGTTTCATGAATGGGTATGGACTTGATGTTATTGATTTCACCCATGGTATCATTGATTGGTGATTCTGTAAAATCATCAATAGAGCTATTTGAAAGAGATTCAAGGTAAGGAGACAAATTTACCTCATCTTAACAATGAAAATAAATCGCTTCTTGACTTAAACATCCTTCGGTAATTCTTTGATGTTCCTTGAGTTCAATATCAACACTACCTATCCAATTAACCTCATGGATATCTTCATCATCCCCAATTTGAGAGTTTTCATTGTAGATGTTCAAGTTTAGACTCATGTTTCCAAATGTGATGGTAATGTTCCCATTTCAGACTCGGATAACAGAGTTGATTGTTGCAAGTAAGGGATGAACAAGGATGATTGGGGTTTTCTCCCTAAGACCTAAGCTTGGGTAATTATCAAGAACTATAAAGTCACCTGGGTAAATAAAATTTTCAACTTTCACCAAAACATCCTTTAAGATCCCATTTGGAACCCCAATACTATGATCAGCAAGTTAAAGTGTGATAGATGTTGGTTGGAGCTCTTCTAATCCTAATTAGCAGTACGCAGCATAGGGGATGAGATTGACACTATCACCTAGGTCACATAAGGACTTGACAAATTTTCTCTCTCCTTGTTCAACATTGATGTAAGGGAAACCCGGGTCTTTCAACGTAGGAGGAATGGTCCCTTGAATGGTGGTACTCACATTAGCAGCCAAAATGAATTGGTTTTTATGTGAAAATTTTCTTTTAAAAGTGCACAATTCTTTAAGGTACTTTGAGTATACATGAATGGTTTGAATTGCATCGAGGAGTGGAATGTTCAACTTGACTTGTTAGAATATTTCCCTCAATGTTTCACTCAATTCAGGCCTGGTTTTCCCCCTCACGCATTGAGAAAATGGTGCAGGTTTTGGGGTTGTTTTTTGAAGGGTTGTTTCTTTGAAAATGTTATCATGTTTTTCAGTTTGATAATGTGGTTCATTTGAATTTTCATTAGTGTTTGAAGCTTCAGATGGTTTTTAAACTATTTGTTCAGGTTTCTCAATTGATTTCCCACTTCTAAAAACTGTCACAACCTTTAGTTGTTCATGAGTTGTTTGAGTGTAACTTGTCTGTCCCTTTGATGATTTTTGTGGAATGGCCTGTGTGAGCATGGGCGCCTTTCCAGTTTTGATAGTTTGAAGTTCTTGTTTAAGGGAAGAGACTTTTGAGTTCATCTTTTCCATTTGTTTTCACAATTGTTCAAGGATTGGGAGAGGGATAGATTGGGAAGGGGTTTGAGTTGGTTGGGTAATCCCTGGGGGATACTTTGGTTGTTAGACAGGTTGTTTGTATTGGACTGGAGGATGTTGGTATTGGACTGGTTGTGGTTGGAATTGGTTATGGTTTTGAAAATTTTGTGTAGGGTAGGGGTTTGGTCATTGTGGTTGGCTAGGTTGTTGGTTATCTTTCCATCGGAAGCCTGGGTGGTCATTATACCTTGGGTTGAACGTGTTTGGGTGTTGGGGCTTTTGAAAGTATAGGGTATTGAATTCATTAGGTGGTCCTCTTAAATGAACATCCTTGATGGATGGAATGGTTGGGAAGTTGTATGTTTTGTGGTCATGTTTGTCACAGATTGTGCAAACAGGGTCTACAGTTTGGATTTCGTAGATTCTCCTAAAGTCTATCTCTTCAACCTTCCTATAGAGTGCTGTAGGTTTAACCCTAAGGCTTTCCTCTTCTCAAAGTGTATGCATTCCAGCAGTTCTTTGAGGCTTTTCAGAATAAGGTGATGTTCCCCATGGTTGGTTTTGTTCAGCAAGGATTTCTAGATACTCATAAGCATCGTTTGAGGATTTGTTTTTAAAGGTCCCATTACACATAATGTCAATGAATTGTTTGTTCCCCGGGCCCAAAATTTCATAGAAAATTCTCACTTGTTCAGGAATAGAAAAACCATGGTGTGGAACCATGTTTAGGGTGTCTTTAAACCTCTCCCTTATTTCATAAAATGACTCTCCCTCTTTTTCAAAAAAGTTTTGGATGCTCTTTTTTAGTGCAATGGTTTTGTGATGGGGGAATTATTTTTTGTAAAATTCTCTTTATAGTTGATTCCATGTGTGGATTGATGAAGGTATGAGATTATTTAACCAGTTCTTTACTCGATCCTTAAGTGAGAAAGGAAGTAGCCTCATATTAGCTGACTCAAGTTGATGGGGTGAGAACATGGTTTCAACAATTTCTTTGAGCTCATTGACATGAAGGTAAGGAATTTCTGACTCTATCCCATGGAAAGTTGGAAGGTGGTTTAGGACATGTGGTTTACAGACATAGTGGGCGTCTCCTAGGGCAGCATGCTTAATGCAAGAGGGGGCATTGGTCCAGGTAGGTGTAAGGTATTCATCATGGTTTAGCCGACTATATTCCCCAAATTTGGGCCTACCTCATTTGGATTTCCATTTTGGTTCCCACCAGGGTTTATGAGTTGGTTTCTATGAAGACCCTCCATTAAAATTGACCCAATCTTTAACTCTGGGGGATTAGGAAGATTAAGATCCAATGGTGTACTTGACTCCCCTATCCTAAGAATTTCCACCATAACTAGCCTGTTTGAGTTATCATGGGTGTAGGCGGACATGCTCCAAAAGAAAAAAAAGCAAGAAAGTGAAAAGAGATAAAGAAGAACTTCTATTGAAAACTATGGTGATTCAAACAACTTACATGCAAAAGAAGAACGTTACAAAGGCAAATTGGCATAACAATATTACAATGAAAGTAAAGCACCCAAGATCTCTAAATCCTCCACCACTACTGCTTTAAATAGGAAAAAATGAAGCCTTTGCCGATCCCCAAACATCCCATGTGTGTTATATTAATTTTGTTGGGGAAAGGTGGGTGGAACATTAATGTAGAGAGACTTTTCCACTTCTTGCCCCGAAGTTGCAGCCATCTTGCATCTACTGGAAAGACTCACATAAAGGACCGTCTAGAAGGCCAAATTTTAGTGGGCCCTATAAGACATAAATTAATCCCCGGATGTCCCCTAACATCTTATCAAATTGCAACCCAAAATAATAATTCTTTCGTGAGATATGATATAAATACTAGGCTGTTTTTCTGGGCCGCAGAATCTCACCCAGAATTGAATCTTCAACTTGGGCCATCTTAACCACCACAATGTAGGACGAATTAGCACTGGATCCAAAAGAATTATTTGTTCCCATATATTTCTTATATCCTCCAATAAATATTGGGCTTCATTGGTCCTGTATTGTGGGCCCCACATTCCAATCAGTGGGATGATATCCAATCTGCCTTCTCCAGAATTGTTTCCTTTCATCGCCAAATATCCCCTTCATCCTTTATGAATCCTCCATTGACCCCTGAATGAACAGTGTTCATATTTATATTTATATCCATTTCCCAAAATATCAAATTAAAATATGGTTAATTACATTCTTTAAAATCAGATGAAACATTGGAACTAAATTGGTGCATATTAGGCATGAAGTGAAAAAATGAAGAGAATGGATGTTCAAAATTAAAATCCACTAACTCAGGCCCATAAGATCAAAAATGAACATTTAATACCCTTAAAATATAATAAAAATATGTTTTTATTGGATAATCATATCCAAATTAATTTTATAACCATTTAATATTTTTTATGATGACCAATTTCATATGACATCATTTCTAGAAAACCATTCTTATCATACATATTCATACAAACATGAACATAAGTGAACTGATCATTAATACTATAGAAGAAAACGCTCCCAAACAATGAAATTGAAACACTTAACTCACCAAAAATGAAATGGATTAAATTAATATTATTATGAAAAACAAAAAACATGTATCAGAGGTTCTATAATTATTAATTAATGACCATTATTTTTTTATTCATGTCATTAAGATCAAGTGAAGAACACTGTCAGACATAAGGTAAGGGATCCTCAATTTCTCAAATTTATTCATGAATCTCCTCTATGTTATGTCCTTTTATTTGAAATTACAAATAATGGGGTATGACTTTTCGCCTCCCCCATAATTCCCTCATTATGTATAGAATATGAGAAACCCATTTCTCTCCCATTAATCCCTGTTAAATACACTTGATATGATGTTGATATTCCGTAAGGGATTCTACCCGAACCTCCCTTATTCCTTTGGGTTGTTGTATCTATATTTCTACCCAAATGAAGTCATGAATTATATTTATGTATATATTATTAATGTTATTTATAATATCCAAAATCATGTATCAATATCCATTCATCATTCTATTTAACGGTTATATATGTTTTCAAATGATTTCCTCTTTAATACTTCCAGATAAGTAAACCCGTTTTAGGGAAACTTCCTGAATCCATACCAAACATCAGGAGCACTATAAAAAATGTTTTATTCCACCATTGTTTTTAAAAAGACACTTTTATAATTTAAAAAATCTTCCTAGATGACTTTTCTTTTTGTACAAAATATTATTACCTTTTCTATTTTAAATTCTTATCAGTTTTTTCCATAAAATCAAACTAAAATTTTTTAAAGAAAAAAATTCATGTATACTTTTTTTACATGGTTTCAAATCTTTTTCACATAACATACCATCATATATGCCTATTTTACCTTATGAATTTCGACATGTGTTCTAATTACTTACTTTCTTGAACTCTTTTTTGATACTCCCATTCATTATGATTTATGACATGATTATCATTCAAATTTCATTCCTTGAGTGATCTTATATTTATGATTGATTATGTATGGTTTTATTGGTTGAAAGAATATTCATGAACATTTTAATATGGGTGTGTATAGATAAAAATCAAATTCATTAGGTAAAGTTTATTCTCACGTGTCGTTATGTGCATCATTCTTGACAGTTAGTCTTGAATCATGATACCATGTGCAACAGTCTTAGTTGTTAACATTGACATGTGATCCTCTATGTTAAACGAGCCATGAATCATTATAACGTCATGATTTCTGTTGATATAAAATGAAAATAAATTCTGGTTTATATTATCCCATGTTTATATTTTATGAATCTATATTTCATTTTATATCATTATGTCCTGATCTCTAACCATTGCGGAAAAGAATTACTCTTATGGATGTTCCCTTACTAGGATTTTATGTCATTATTTTGTTTATATTATCCCCAAGTTATCCTATGAGGTTTTAGGATCACAATGTACATTAAGAGATCCTTATTCCGATTGAATAAATAATTGTTTTATTTAGTTTCACATTTTTAGTTTTAGGTACTTAGTCTTCAATGATAATAGACTACACGAACCGTGGATTTTAATATGGTGTTTTATTATGAATAAATTTACGTATTGATATGGGTAATAGATTAGGGTCATGATAGAAATGGTTTAGGGGGATAATTAAAAGATAAACTAAATAAAAAATTAGTATGCATAAATTGTTATGGTAAAAATTAATGGAAAGTGTTCAGCTCAACCTAATAAAAGAGTAAAAGTAGACTTATCCATACACAAGGTACACGAAACGGTGAAGAGATGACCTCCTCATCGAGTCTTTTCTACCAATAGTTTGAGAGTAGACTCATCCAACCATGATAATCTAGAAATGGAAAGCAAATGACATTCCCCATGCATCTTCATCTCTCCTGGAAGGAATGTAACTAAGACCCCAGGAGAGGGTACTATAATAGTATATATATTAATATGATCAGTAAGAGAAACCCAAACAAGAGATATTAAAGGGATTTATATATCAATGTTCAGCCCAAGAATCTTAGTAGACAATAGTTCCAATTAAAATCCATCTTGAATGCCCGACACGTCATCGTCTTCCCAGAAGTCACATGTAAATGGGGATCAAATCATCACACCTTGATTCTATCGTCATTAGGAAACACTAAATCAACCACCCAGTTTTAAGTAACATCAGAAATATGAATTCTTTTGGAGAATGAACCACTTATTGTTATTAGTACTTAGGTAGGTAAAAACATGCCTCATCATGATTCATCGACGAACACTACTGCCCAGCCCCACTAGAGGGTAATTTGAGAAGAGTAAATGGTGAAAGAGACTTCCCATAACTGTTGGAGGCTAATATCTAAAGTGTAAAAACCAACCTCCACTTACAATCCATGCTGGTGGGTAAGCCCGAAAGAGTAAACGTCGAATGACACAACCCAGCCATATGAGAATGTAAGTAGTGAATAGTCATTAGCGAGCACCACTACCAATCAACACTAAATGATGATATGATGGATAATAATATGTTACTTATCTAGGGATTCTGAACGAATCAATACCATCACTACCATCATGAGACACAACTAGATGATTGTTAATTTCAGAACAAATAAAAAAGGATATTCCACCAATATTCCCTTCATGTTCCCAAAATTAATGAGTTCACGAATAAGGCTATGCACATCCAAATAGATCACACAATTGCGCTACATGGGAAAAAACAATAGAGGTAGACTATCCACACACTCTAAATGGTCATCACATGAATTTTTTTTGTAATGAAACACTATGATCAAATGACATCCCATGGGGCCTATGATTCGGTCTCAAAAAAATTTATATGGATCACGACATTGCGATCCTCATAGAAAAAATAATAATTGCACTACTCATTTCTCCAACATAGATACAAAGTAAAAAAGATGCAGTTTAATGCAACATGCCTGAACTAGACTTCATGGGGCCCACATAGGGATCTTTATTTAAATAATGGAAATTAATGTCTGACGATCCTCCTTGACATCAGGATCACAACACTGGTGACAGAATGTCGGTAGGACATATCACGAAGAAATTATGGTGTCCCAAATCTTTAATAATAATATTATATTATTATTATTTGGACATTTTTGGGACCTGATATACAATGTCGAATAAAGAACCCAACATTACTCTCAAAATGTCCACCTCAAAGATAAAATCACAACACCACTGATGGCTCTCTAGTATGATGTCGTATGGATGAGTTGCGGAATATGCAAGATTCCTCCAAAGTAATAATAACAATAACAACAAAAATATTAATAATAATAATAGTATAAATAATAGTAATAATCAATCTTTTATGGACCTGAGTGATGAACTTGATTTTAATATTCAACATCGGTCTTTTATTGACTGTCTTAAACCCAGGGTAACTCTACCACAGACGGATCATCAATCCAAATTTTCACATTGATGTTGTGTTAGATTCAAGGATTCCCCCAAAATATTAATAATAATAGTATTTTTTTATAATGAATATGGGTTTTCAACATTGAACAAAGGAAATTCATTTTTCCTCTTCACCTCGACATGTACACGATAACTATAGTATCAGGAATTGATGTTGAGTATGCATGGTACCAGTGAATAGGGAATGTGAGTA
This sequence comes from Viscum album, assembly GCA_963277665.1. Lineage (NCBI taxonomy): Eukaryota > Viridiplantae > Streptophyta > Magnoliopsida > Santalales > Viscaceae > Viscum > Viscum album. Next base: position 208,805,090 of record OY728155.1, on the reverse strand, counting down.
ATCTCATCCAACTACAATAGGATAAATAGATAAATTACATGCAATACCTCACTCTTCTTCACCAATCTTATATGATTCCATCCCCAAAACAGGCACTCAGTCACAAGTACTAGTGAAACTCCAAAAAAATGTGGTCTAGCCGAAAAATCCACTAGAAATTCCAGGACCTTCTTTGACACTCTAATTACCAACCTTTACTAGAACACACAAGTTATAGGGACTCTTCTTACACACCTAGACACTTCACTCTTTAGGAGGTACTGACTCAACCTTTTGGTTTTTTTCACATAAAAAATGCATCTTGGTTGGGGAAGGTCCCCTCTTCTTTATGCATTCATTGCTACGTCAAAAAAACACCGACACTTGGTTAAACCGACACCACATGTAACCCTGCTAAGACATTAAGCAAGGAGTAGGGAGAGAAAATGGTACTTCACATAGTTCCTAACATGTTCTACTTTATAAAGTTGAAATGATTCCAGGCGTGCCACTTATTGTCCAATGATCTGTAGGATCATAGACATCCAAAGCTTGTGGTTGTCCGTGGACCTAGCTACCAGCTTCCTAAGCCAGATGTGGAGCACTGGGTGATTGTTGAAAGACCTAATAATTTTATCCCCCACATCATGCTCCTCCTCATCCTCTTATAATACCACCTCCAGGGTGAGAACCTTGATCATGGAATTGACTTTGCTATGGTAGTCCACTTGCTGCCTGCCTGGTGTTCCTAGCACACATGGTTGGGCAGTCTCATTCCATGTGACCATGTCCATTAGAATCATAAAACAAAACTTCTATTGGAATCCCTAGTGCACTGTTTTTTCCCCACACTACAATACCATGTTCCCGAGCCAGCTCGTGGAAGGATCTCATCTTCCAAGATATGTGGCGCCAGACAACTACGGAACATGACTCGACCCAAGTGTATTTACCGTCATCTCCCGCTATCTTACGTCTGTATGATAGAAATATCTCAATCAAAAGTGTCTAATATAGCACCCCATAATAGTTGGTGATGCCAATGGTACGATGACAACACAAATCTCCAAGCATAGTCCCCACTCTAACTTCCATGATCAGAAGTAGCCTGCATGGATCATGTTCTGATAGTAGTGTGAAAGGTTTGTGAACCTACTCGCATAGTCAGTCTCTGTCATCCCTCATAAATAAAACTGAAGGAGATTGAGAAAATAACAGATAAGAAGAAGGATGGGTAATACTCATAATGAAAATTCTTCTGGAATTAATCCCATGAGAGCGCCGAATCATAGAGTATATGAGTTACCAAGATCCACCATATCCAAGATCCTATATGGAAAATGTTGTATCCCAAAGCCACAGTCTGATCTTTCAGTGTCGATGCAAGCCTGAAGAGGTGGAACACCCACTCCATTCAAACCTCAGATGTCTGTGGGTTAGGCTAACCACAATAACCTAGTAGTAATTTATTTTGAACAGAAGACGCATTTTCAACCTGCACACATCCCTAGTGTGCTCTGTTTGGGACTATCTATTGTTCAACTAGTGGGGTTCTACTAAATAACCACTTAGAGAAAGGGGTCTCATGATGGGTCCTAAAGTTAGACCTCATCCCTCATAGGGTTGTCATTAAGAGCCAGAGCTAGTATCCTAGTTGTCTATTGTCACGGAGACATCCTAAATGTTATCAAGAATTTACACAGTCTGATGATCATATATATACATCAACAAAGATGGGGAGATGAGTCAAGAATTATATTAAAAGCCTCAATCCTATGTGATTCATGTACCATTCTTCCCTACATTAAATTTCTCAGGGTTCTGTGCTGACAAGAGGGCAATCCGGGTCTAAGTGAATGGATACATTGGAAGCCTTTCACCATCATTGAACTCCCTATCCCAAGAGCTGCTCTCGACACACATTGACACTGTTTCCCTAAATCCGACCAAGAAAATTTTATGGAAACATCTGAACAACATTCCAATGGTAAAACCATCACTGATACCATTTGGTCATGACCCAACCCAAGTAGGGGACCAAGCTGTAACTACCCCAATACCACCTCCTTAGGCCAAGTGCGGGCAACTAGAGCTGAAGGAAAAAAAGCTTGGGGAGACTATTGCCTATGAACATATACACAGAAATGAAGCCAACTCAAGGAAAAATTGTAGAGGAAAATAATTAAATGATGAAAACATATAGGCAAAAACTAAACATGCATGAACTAATAGATAAAACAAGAGTATAGTAGTGTCAACTAAAAAGGGAAGGGAAAATATATGCCCAATCTAGACTATTGTCCCAGCCTAAAGGAAACTGAAAAAGTGTAATATCTAGTAGATCCATGCTATTATTTCCCAACTCTAACCACAATACATGGTCCACGCAGCCCGTATCTATAAACTCCACTAAGATAAAGATCAATATATCTGTCTTCTGCAAAATACTTGACACATGTTCGGAGAATCCCATATATGGGTGAGTATATACATACCTAGTAGAACACCCCGAAAAAGAAAAGTGCGAGCATTAAGAGATACACTGAATTGAAAATAAGTAGAGAGAACACGGTACTGTAAAAGTGAACTGAAAGAGTAATGCTCAACCAAATAAGAGAGTGAATGTAGAGTCACCCAAACACTAGGAGCATGAAACAGTGAGGAGATAAACTCCTCATCAAGTCTTTACTACCTATTGTAGGAGAGTGGACTCATCCAACCATGAGAAGCTAGACACAGAAATCACTTTTCATACCCAATGAATCTTCACCTATCTTAGAAAGAGAGTAATAAATAACCAAGTATTGGGTGAGGTAAACGGGTATATATAAATTTTCTCTGTCAAATAAACACAAACGTGAGAGGGTAAGGGGTCTCCATCTCACAACCCAGACCAAGAATGTGAGTATCCAATAATTCCATGGAAACTCCATCTGTAATGACCAACACCTCATTGTCTTCTTAGGAATCATAAGTCCTAGGGGCTCAAATCACTGAACCTCGATACTATCCACTTTTGGTGGAACTAACTCACTCGCACAGTTTTAGGTAGCATCACAAGGACACATCTTTTTTGGGAAAGTTCCCTACTTCCCAATGAGTCATTCGGTATATCAAAACACGACCAACCATAATTCATCGATGAACCCCACAATCAAACACCACTAGAGGGTATGTCTAAAAGAGTAAATGGAGAACACCACTGGCCAGCCCCATTGGAGGGTAGGCTCTAAATAGCAAACAATGAATTTCATTACTTATCCCCACTAGAAGGTATCCCATGAATCGTAAATGGAGAACGCCACTACCCAGCCCCACTAGAGGGTAAGATATGAAGATTAAATGGTGAATTCCATTACACAAACCCAATAAAGGGTATGCCCGGAATATTCAATGATGAACACCATTGCCCAACCCCTCTTAAGAGTGATACACTATAGGGTAAGCTGATACTACATTAGTGATTTTGAAAACATCACTTACATCACTTTCATCATCAAACATTCCTAGATGAGCATTAATATCATAACCCATCAAAAAAAATCTACCACCTATATGCCTTTCATGTTCTCACAATTAATGAGATCATAGATAATGATCTTCACATCTAAATGAATCACATCATGGTGATCCTTTAAAAAAAACATGATATTTAGACTATCAAATTTCTCTAAAAGTTAATCAGATGAAAAAGTAGTGTAACACCGAACTACACTCAAATGAAATCCCATGGGATCCAATATTTAGTCCCAAAATAGATTACATGGATCATTCCATTGCGATCCCCATGAGAAAATTCATGAAATGGACTACTCATTCATCCAAAACAGATACTCGATGAAGAAGATGCATTTCACCACAACATGACCAAATTGGGCCTCGTGCGACCCACACCTTAATCATGATTTAATTATCCAAAATTACTGTCAAAAGATCCAACATGACATCAGGATCACAACATCACAGATGACACATTGATTGGACATAACATGCAGAAATTATGGCGAGTCAGATCTTCAGTAATAATAATATATTATTATTATTAGTAATTGGACATCTGATGACCCAATCCATAAACTCGATGATGGAACCCAACATTAGTCTCAAGAATTCATCCTTAATGACAAAATCAAAACACTACTGATGTCTCGCCAATATTATGTCATACTAAATAGTTTCAATAGATGCATCATTCCACATTATTATAATTATTATCATTGTTGGGTGTTTCATGGACACAAGCCACAAACCAGAATGTAGTATTCAAAATTGGTCTTATATCAATCATATTAAACATATGGTCCCTATTCCACATATGGTTTTTCAATCTGAATTCACATGTTGATTTTCTGGTAGATTCACAGTTTACCCCACAAAATTAATAATAATATTATTTTAATATTATTAATATGTCTTTTCAACATTTAAAAAAGGCATAGCCTTTTCCCTCTTCATATGCACCATGTGTGCACCACCCACCATGAATGCCCATTTAGTAATTATTTCATTTAGTTTTTCCCTTAGTCCGTATTATCAATATTATCTCAGTTGCTGGACACCTCTTCTTATTGTCAGATGAAGCCAACTCTGCCAAACTGATCCTGCTCGAACCTCCTGACTGCCTGACCACCTGGCCCCCTGCCTTCTACGCGCACCACCTTACTAACTGGAGCTGTGCCAACCACTGCATGGCCGGACTACCTGCCTCACACCGCCTCGCTGCCTCCACACGACCTTCCTCACTGCATACTTTTCCAGAGCATCGTGCTGGAGCCATGTTGGACTGCCATCCCGACCAACTACCCAACTCGCATGCCCCGAACATCTGCACCACCTTCCTTAAGTCACCATCGAACCATTATAAGATAGTTAATTTAAAAAAATCTCAGATATGTGGTTCTCGGGTCTTGATCCACACATCTCCATTTTCTATTCATGATTTCATGGATATTTCATCGATATATCTTGAATCTGGGCTCCTCATCTAGCTCAAGTCACCAAAGAATTATCAAACTAGGATTTATAGGGATTCCTTGGTGAATATGAGAATAAATATGAGAGAAAGGCACCAAAAATATTGTTTTTAAACATCATATCCAAATAATTCTTTTCTAGAGACCGATATTGGAGCACCAGGGTTAGAACATGGGACAAAAAATATGGAATACAGGTATTTGGGCTCATTCACGTTTAAAAACAATGGCGTAAATTGAAGAACTAATTACAAACATGCTCTAAGTTTAATCCTAAGAGTAAAAACACCCTATAAGAATCTTAACTAGACTAGATCGTTTGTTTTTTTAGAATGTTCTCGTCGATAATGGCGATAGTACACTATGATTTGATCCATCTAGATCTAGGGGTTCATCGTCAGTCTTCGTTTTTCGTCTTCTTCTAAAGAGAGGGAGATGAGAGGAAGGGAGTGTCTGTCATCATTGGAAAAAATGAATTATTAGGAAAATATTCTAAAATATGAATTTATACCCATAAGAGAGATTAAATTATTTTTAAATAGTTAATTAAATTACTTAAATAAATCACTCAAAATACTCTTCGAATGAGCTATGGGTTTGAGGGTCCCATGCCAAATTATTTTTTGTCACGCTTAGGGGAAAAACTATATTACAGGCTCAACCATGGTCTCAGATTTTTGATTCAATCAACCATTTATGTATTATCCCATTTTCTCAAATTAACTATGCTTGAATAATATAAAATAAATTTAACATGTTTTATACAATTAATTCTAGACACACCGGGCTTCATAATTTCATGTTGTATCCACACCCAACTCTGGAATAATATTTAGAATTATTTCAATGTCTTATTTGAAAAAATATAAGCCTCTAAAAAATTGTTTGTTGAATTTAGTACAGAAGAATTTTTATACCTAAACATTGATTTTTTAAAATTTATTTGAAATACCATTCTACATTTTAAATTTTAAATTAAATTATTCTGATTCTTTATTTTTTTTTTGTAAAATTTTGATTACATAGTTTTTACTCATGAGTTATTAATTTGGTAAATAGGTCCCTTTTATTTTTTATTAGGAATATTATACATATAGAATTTTGGTAACCATTTATAAGGGTAAATCATGTAATTTCTGTTAAAAATAATTTTACATGGACTCAAAAATGAATCTAACTATTGAAATAATGTAATTAGATTATTACATTATGTCACTAAACCTCTAAATGTCCAATATATGAACTTTATTTCATATGACCATGAATTTAAAATTTATAACATATTATATAAATAAAAGAAAAAATTGACATTTTGGTTTTATTAACTCAAAATTGTTTACATTAATATAAATAAATGATATGTTTCGGTATAAATATTAATTTTACAAATAAATGATATTTTTCACGATGTTAATTTATTTCTAATTTTTATTCATGTTATAATTATCTTAAATGATTCTGAAACACAGCCATGGTGCATGTTCCAGTAGTAAAAATAATCAATAATCAGATTTTGAAAACTAAGAAAAATATTACGTGATTGCATTATTGTGTATAGTTTTTTATAAAATATTTACATATTTTAGGTGTTTGAAAATTTTATATTATTATCCCACCATTTATATTATATTTTAAAAGTGAAATTAAAATAATATTTTCAAAAATAATATTAATGATATTTTAGGTTAGTAAATGACTTAATAAAATATTCAAAATTTATAAAAATATAATCCTTGAAAAAATGAATGATAAATGTTTAATTACATGAACCATGGTCCAATTATTGGATTTTTTTTCTTTTCATTGTTACTGTATTAACCCCATATGTGTAAAGTCTATAATACATTTTTAATTTTCAAAAAACTATTAACACGAGATAAGACAAAATGAAAACTATAACAAAATAAACTAAACAAGTACACAATTTATTTGGTGGAATAATTTTGTCTCATACTCATCTGATTCCTGAAATTTATCATTCTAGTGTAATTTGATGATGTTAAATAACTTATAAAAATTTAATATTTTTTTTAATTCCAAAAGAGCTTGTCCATTCACTTCTAAAAAAGAACCCCATATATTGTTTTATTCACAATATAGTGGAATTTTGGATCAGAAATTCAGCAAAAAAAATTCTTCCTAGAATCCCTCCCCACAGTGTAGAGTTCCATTTTAGTTATAATGATAACCTTAAAGGGATTAAGTGTAATGAAAAAAACTATTTCCAATGGAGAGGTATAGTTTTTAACCAATGGTTTTAGTAATATTTTTTATTCGACTCCTTTAAAATCTTATTCAACCATGATGATATAATAACTGAATTATCATATATATAATGATATTTTTTTATGTTCATGAAATAATCTTTATTGATATTATCTTCCATCAAATGAGAAAAAAACCACGGTTCATTTGTATGATAGACTACCCCCTCATGAACCGCTGTAATTCAATTTCCATTGCCTAATCTTAAATATCATTTTAATGATGAATTTAATTTATATAAATGATATTACTTACATATTTATTATTCCTAAAATATAATATATCATTTACTTACATATATTTCCATTCAATGAAAAATTATAATGACGTTTGTGCCTACATATGGTCTGTTACCTCAAAAAAAATGTGATTTGTTTTTCATCACCAAATGACATGGAATATATATATATATATATATATATATATATATCTGTGTGTGTGTGTGTGTGTTTGTGTATATTTAAAAAGTTACTATATTATTTATGATATAATTCACCATATTTGATGATAAAATAATTATTTTCATTTTTTCTATAATGTTTATTGAAAAATTGAAATGCTACTCATGTGTACGTATGAACCACAATATACACGATTGTACCATAGATTATTTTTTCAAAACAATATTTTATGTATTGTTTTAAAATTATGATTTATGTAAATAAATGATAGTTATTTAATTTTTATTATTTTGGAGATGATTGAATAATTTCATATTTGACCATAGTCAACTTACTAATGGAAATTTAGACATTTGATAAGAATTTTATAAAAAACATGAACATGAACTGAATTGATTATGTAATAGTGTATGACATTGTATTAAATAAAATATAAGTTATAATAAACTAGAATATGTTTCTATTCAATGTAAATAATTAAAATAATTTGTTTACTCATGATGATGAAGAACATATGTGATGAGTATGAATAATGTTAAGGGAAATTCTTCAAAAATCCACTTTTAATGTTTTCCATGAAAATTATTTTCTTCAATATTCATATTTTAAATTTTTTTGGGATGAAAATATATAAATATAAAATAATTTATATATCTCACTTTTACATTATTTCAATGGTTTTAAACTGCATAATTTTTTATATATATTAAAAGGAACATTATGAGTTTAATTATAAAAGACAAAATGAATGATCCATTTTAAAAAATATGAAGATAATGAATTTTCCAATTATTATAACCATTATTTTATATTTTAAATAAGTTATTAAATTTCATTTTATCTTCCAAAAATACAATTTTCCTTATACAATGAATTATAGTTAAAAAATGGTTTTAAATTGAATGTGATATATCAATGTCAAAAAATCATTACATATGTGTATAGAGAATATTTTTATTATAAAATATTGTATATATTATTCATATATTATGGTTATAGAGAATATTTTATAATGAAGGTTGATTTCATAATAATATATTTATCGGTGGATCCATGATATCCATATAATACACTAAGAAGGATTAATGTTCAAAGTTGAGAATGATGGTTATTCCAAGTGAAACCATGATGGTTAATCCGAGTATAACCATGATGGTTAGTCCATATCTGACTACTAGGTTTATTCTGTTTAAAACCATGATGTTCACTCCAAAGCCTAACGATTTTATATTTAGAGAAAATTATTTTCTTCATGTTTTTAATGAAAAATAGAACATTGTTGTAAGGATTTTAAGAATTTTTTAATTTTTAAAAAGAAAACATTATGAACATTATTTTTTATATAATCATTTATATGAAATGTGTTACAATAATATTTTTGTAGAAACTATGGTTGTGTGGATAAAAAGAATGATTATTTTTAGTTGAATGTTTATTTCTTAAAAATTCAAATTATATTGAGTATTCATGGACTAACATTATCTTTTATTATTTTTTATGTCTATTAATTAGATTTTTTTTCTCATCCCATATTTCTAAAAACATTCATTGGGTGAATGGAGGCGTAAAAAAAATAAAAATTATAGTTTTAATTCATAAATATTTAATAAAAAAACTAAACATGTTTTATGTTCTATTTTGTGGTAAATATACACTGTATAGAACTACACATTTTATAATATATAAGTCTTTTGTATGGTTATGACCTAGCCCTATAAAAATGTACTCTCCAATGATTATTGGGAATTCAAGAAGGTAAATTATTCTATAAAGGAACTAGAATACATAATGTCAATGGTCTAAACATATATTATAATTCCTCTATTTTATGAGGAATTCATTCTCAGCAGAGTTAAGGATTAAATTAATCTTTATCAGATAGTGAACCATAAGAGAATGGGCTCAAAAACATGTAATATATGTCATAGTCACTATTAATCTATGTGATTGTATGTTACATGTTACATTCTTATTAATTATAGAGATAAAACTATGATTGTTCATGGTATCATACTTATTTATTATCTAATTACTCTAGATTTTTTTGTTATAGGTTTCTCAAATTATTTCATGATAACTAAAGATATTTTTTATTTTATTTTATTTTATAGTCTAATTCATTTTTGCATATTTATACAACTATTAATTTCTAGGAAATTATTCATTATGGATGGAAATGAATTTATTATAATGTGGTAATCTTTAATTTTGAAGTGGTGAGGAATTTTCTTAACTATGGATTATGTTGATTTGAATTTATCTATGATATGTAATGAATGGTACCATTATGGTATTTTATTGATTATTATCAATTGATGTTTTTGTTTTAGTAGAAAAATGTTATAATTTTTCCCTATGAAGGTTTTTTGGATCATGATAGGTATAAAAATACTAATTCAACATGATATTTGAGTCCTCTCTTGTTAGTTATCGATTTTACAATGGGACAATATAGAAATAGAATTGGGAAATAATTTACCTTTAGAGGTGGATAGATTTATATATGCATTTCCTAATAATTGTTTTTGGATTATCCATGATATAGAAATAAAAATTTATATTTATTTGAATAATATTACTAGTCCTGTTTCCTTTCTTTCATATAGAAATGAACATTTTAATTTTGGTTAATTTGAAATATATATTGAATATATTGAGTATATTGGTAATTTCTATAACATTATATCATAATAGGTGGGTCCATTATATTTTGAAAAGCAGGGTTAAAGAAATTGTTTCCCCATCACTAATTATTAAATACTCAACTAGGTGAGTATTATGAGAAAATATATTTTTCCATTAAATAAAATCATTGTCATTACCTCTGATGAGTAAGATAATTTTCAAAAATTATTGTCATTTTAGGATATCACAAGTTCATATTAAAAGGTGATGAAATTACCAAACATCATTCAAATTTTTAAATGGGTATTATAAATATTTTATGATTTCCTCAATCATAAAAAATAATTTTTAAATATTTTCAAATTTTGTGAATTATATTTTTCATATATACCATTATATAATTTTCATAAATATTAGTGGATATAATGATTTACACCAAGAGGAATGAAGTTATTGAATATAATAAATAATGTTTTTTGAGGGAATTAAACGAGAATAAAGAATATTAATATTTATAAAATTTCACTTATAGTTATATGAAATTAATTTCATTATTAATCAATTTTTTGAAAATGTAATATTATTTAATATAATTAATATTGATATTTTCATATCTTAGGATAATACAAAAAAATTCAAACAATAAATTTCTTGGGTCTCGAAAGATATTATATGTAATTTTCTCTTGATTTTTTAATAATATTTCAAGCTTGACTATATTGATAAAAAATGGAGTGATGTTTGAGGAGGAATATAAATTTCAAAAATATTTTAATTATTTAAATGAAATATTAACTTTCACAACAATATTAATTAATATTGATCATGAAAAAGTATTCACTATATATTTCAAAATATTAATTATGGGTTTCTATAGTGTTTGAACGTGTAATGATTTAGTGGTGGTTTAAGGATTCTAAAAATTACCCCTTTGTAAGAATAATTGTTCCACCCTTGACCTTGATTTATAATCAATGTTTCATGCATAAAAAGTAGAATTTTTTATATAATAATAAATTTATTGTGTTTTTATATAATAGAAGCATGAAATAAATTTTCTCATAGCACGATTTGAGCCTTACGTGGATATGGGGGTAAATCATATTTTGAAATTTAAGTATGAGCTATATTATACAATTGGTAATAGAAATACGTTTTTTGATTCTCTACGAATGAAATTACAAATTTTAGTAGTGAAAGAATCTCTAGAAGACTGGTAGATGGTGATTCTTTTCTTGTAACTGCATCAAAATATTAAAGTCAAAAAGAAAAGGGGTTTGTTCTGTAGTATACATGAAAATAACTCTTTTATTTAGTATATTAGATAAAGAAGATAGTATATTGAAAAATCCATATGATAATAAGAATATATATATTTTGGAAATCCAATGATGTTTTGTTTTAATATATTGATAATATTTTTCATTTCTAAAAGATGATTTTAATTCCCCATTCTTTGAGTGTAGATGAAAAGAGATTTAATCTATTTTAGAGATGATTCGTTCAACTAAAATCTAATAATATTCATTTTGATCTAAAATTAAATTATTTATAGTATACAGTCTGACACAGTGGTTCTGAATATGTTTATCCTTACCACACATGATAAAATATCCTTCTAATAATTGATGCTATAATTATTTTGGACCTCTCATTATGCCTATATAAATGTTAAATGAGATATCCATGGATTTTATAATTTGGATACCATAGAATCCTAATGGGAATAATTATATATGGGTAATTATTTATTGTTTGAATAAATCATCCCATAAATAACCTTTTAAGGAAAGTTTTGTACTGGATGATATTGGAACGAATTATATGATAGTGACCATAAAGATGAATAATCTAACCACATCCACTATTTCTGACAAAGTCCCTCATTTTAAATCCATTTTTCGGATAAGTATTCAAAAATTTATCAGTACATGGTAAGTTATTTATATAGTATATCAACCCAAAATTGATGGTCAGTTTAATTGAGATAATAAAAATATGAATGATATATTGTGTACTTTTTAAAATAAATTTTTATCTTCATGGGATAACCAATAATGTTTTTCATGTTTTCTTATGATAAGAAATATTAGTTACAGAACAAAAAGGATATCTTTCAATCTCTATATGGTTGATCATGTCACTACCCATAATTTTGAGTTAAATATGGAGAAAACTAATTATTAGTTGTGATATTTATTAATGAATTAATTGATACATTGTATTATATTTTCAAAATTATTTCTTATATCTCTAAGTCAACATAAATAATATATGGATTTACTTATGTGATAATTGTAGTTTTTGATTTGTAATTGATAATTTATCAAAGTTTCTATTTGAATGAGATATTTTATATTGGGGAGTAAGGTTAAGATTATTTCATAATATTTCATTTTATTTTTCAGTTTTGTAATACATGAAATTCTATCACATTAGAGATATATAGCTCCATGGTTATGATTAATTAAATGTATATTTATTATATCATGAATAATGAAGTATTATCCCCATCTAGTAAATGTTAATAGTTGAATTTATTTATAATTGGAGCAGAATAAAAATATATTTAGATATAACTTCAAATTATAAATAATTATAATAATTTGTTTCAAGGAAATTTTATCAATCTTGATTATGTTTTACAACAATATGGCATTTAAAACAATGAAGTAGGGGTGTAAGAGTCCACGATAACGAGGTATGTGCCTCATTTTTTATAATAAAATTGTTGGGGTAAAAATTAACCTAGTTTAAAGGATAATGAAACTCATGAGGTCACCTATATGGTTTTTGTATTAATTATAACATATATATTTTATTTTTAGAGATTTATGGTCCGATATCTAAAAAAATTAGAAAACAATATACATTATACAATAAATATAGATGAAAAATGTTATTATAAAATATATGCTATATTAGCTGAAAATCTCACACAAGTGAGGGTTTTAGGGTCCCTTTAATAGTCTTAAGAATCGAGAAGTTGGGAAATATGATTCTTCCACAATAGATAATTTAAATAATTAAAATATGATTTATGTTTATTCTCATCCAATATTAACCATGAAATTTTTTGATTAATCCATTTGGTTTATCATGGATATACCTCCTCCCACCATTACATTCAACTATTATGCTATAACAATTACATTTAAATTTAGCTATAAATAAATGCATAGTCCTATTTTACACATGACAATTCATAATCACTTCATTATATCTTTTTTTCATCATAACTCTTTGGAAAACCTACTATATAATATAAAGTATGGATTCAGGATTGAATGAGTTTATGGATTTTGGTTCTTATAGTATAAAAACTATTTATTAAGAATCATATCATATTATTTATCAAATTATTAGGCATTTATGTTTTCAAAAGGAGGTGGTTATATCACATTTAGGTTTTTGAAAACCTTCCATTATTGGATTCATTAAATTATATATTAACCTTTTACTATCAGTTTTTTAATTTTTTTTTAAAATTTTTCATTTGCGTGTTTGACCATCATTATGGAAATACACGTTTTCTCAAATAAAATTCTTTTTTCATGGAATTTATAGGGAATTTGGACTTAAATCTAGTAAAATATATAATTGAAAACTAATGTGATTTTAATATTCAATGTTTTTATGAACCAATTAATGATAATTTTTGTTGAGTAATTATATGACATAATGTGATTAATATTCCCTCATCCTAGTTAGTAACCTTAATTGGGTGTCTGAGGGTGACATGACATAATATTTATTGTTATTAATATAATTATTTTATGTTTCATAAACTATCCTGGTTTCTTTAAATTACATATCTTGATTTAGTTCTTTTTTTCTATATTTTTATCTTACTACTATGTTAAGTTATTTTTCCACTATAACTAGGGGGTTCCCATAGTTTTTATATATCTATAACTAGGTGTGGAGATGATTAAGCATTTATAATGAAAAATGGTTTTAAATTTTTCATCATTATTAGTATGATAAATCCATTGAATGTCACTAGGTTTTGAATTATAATTGTTAATTGATCATAGTAGTTCCTCCTTAATGTCTTAATATTTTTTGTATGTACTAGAGTGTATGTTTTAACATTTAAAATAATTTATTTTAATCTAAAACTTTTTATTTTATTTAAATTAGGACTGTTATAAATTCATTCATTACAATGAATTTAATATTTTTTTTAAACATTATTTTGATTTAAGTTGGTTTCAAACTACATTGTGTGGTTTGGATTATAAATATAATGACATAGAATATTGGATGAATTATAATGGGTATCTTTACCATTTCCCAAATACGCACCATTGTGTGTATATAAGACTTACTCAATATGACGTAAGTAATAATAAATATATTATCTCCTTTAGATGTGTTCTATATGTTTTCATAGGATGTAATAGTGATGAATGTAATTAAGAGGTTACTATGGGATAAATGTAATATGATTTTCTTATGGTAAAATTTTTATTTACATTAATGATTTATCTAGTATAAAGCCAACCTAGATATCTTTTTAATTTACCTTTATACATTTGGAATACATGGAATGAGTTTTTATTAAAATTTAAAATTAATTTTATGAATATATTTTTGGAATATGTATAAGTATATTAATTTATATTTTATTTTAGTTTATGTTTTTATTTGGTTGAGGTTTATATAAATAGGTCAATTTTAATTTCCATGGGAAGTCAAATATAAATATATTTAATCACAGATTGTTTTATGGAAATCCATTATTTAATTTTGGCCCATATGTGGGTGAAATAATTACCCAATGGTGGGGGTTAGTACAATTATAACATGTACTATACAATGTACTTCAGGAACATTATTTATAAATTGTTACCAATCGAAAAATGTATCCTGATAAGATATTCATGATGTTATTATAAAAAATGGTATTAGATCTGTTATTGTGAATATTATTTTAAATTCAATACTATATTGAATACAGTATCATTAAAACTCATAGGGTATATTATAAAGATGTGTTTGGTAAATAATTTTTACAATTAAACTATAATTATTCAGAGTTGTTAGGAATAATTATCTTTAATTAGAAATTATTATGAACTTTATTTATGAAACATGGAATTAAATAAAATTTGTAATGTTTTATTTTATTGTCTAATGTTGTGTCTTAAAATAAATATATTAATTTATGTGGAAGTTCATGTAAATTATATGTTTATTACATGTAATACGCTGACTTTTAATTATTAAAATGGACTAGTTTACTCAATATAAGAAGTCTAGGGTGGTTTTCATCATAAAATTTATGTTCTTGGCACTCTTCATACTAAATGATTAATTTAAAAAAAATTCTTATATCTTTATTTCCATTGAATATTATATCACCTAAAAAATTACTTTTAGTATATTTTCACAAATTTGTTAAAATTTAATGATGTATTGATTGTATTTGATTTAGTTTTCTACATTATTCTACACATTGATAAATATATTGATTGAATGTTTTTCCCTTGTATTGTAGAAATTTTCCATATGGAGAATAATATTTGAATCATTGAGAGGGAGTAGAATAATATTATCTAATGGGAAACATTGTAGTTAATATTTCTTATGATTTTTATTTCATTTTCACAATCCAAACATTTTTCATAGAAGATGGTCTGATCCATATTGAATAATGGATCATTCTAAAGTGTGTAATGGGTAGAAACCTTATTACATAATTCTCATGTCCCTTTTCAGGACTTGGTTCCCAATAGGGTATATATATGGAAGAGGAAACACAAAAAGGATCTGACCTCTCGGATATGGGCCTTCATTCAATAGTTATGAAATCATAAGGCATTATTCCAATTACACATAAGAAGTCAAATTGGTCAAGATGATGATATTTTCTACTTATCACACCCATTTTGAAAAATTTACTTCATAATATAGGGCCCTATAATATATTTAAGAAATATTCAGGAATCCATTGCAAAACAATAAAATAAATCTATTCAAACATTATATTTTATTTTAATTTTGTATAAATTTGGAAGTGACTATCATTATCTATCAATGGTTCACCAAAAATGAAAATGTATTTACATATATAATGTTATCCATTGAGAGATCTGCGTATATGTATCATAGTTTCACCATGTCTTCATTTTATACAGTTGTCAATTCATTATTCAAAAGAATTATTATTGAAACCCCCCAAACTGGTAAATAGGAAATTTATTTCTACCGAAGAAGGAATTTTTAATTTTTATACTAGGATTGGCCCTATTAGAAGTAAATACTATATATTATTTAGAATGGAATTAGAAACCAGGTATTTTGGTTTCACTTATCTAGGTATGTTAAATCATTTATGATCAATTGAAAAGGACTAAACCATGCAGTTTAATGTCATATAGAAATTACATCAGGGAGAATTAATTCTAGAAAAGGTCTACTTGTTAGTTATCTAGGAGCATCAATTTATGGTTGTTCCTATTGTAAATATAGTCAAACAAGATGACTATGAGTGATAATTTTTGTTGATGAGGAAGAGGTAGAGAGTACCTAGAAAGGATGAATCCTCCCAAGATAGGGGCATGATATTTTTGGGAACATGGTTTAATAATTATTGTGGATGATTTAAGTTGTTGGATTTAAACCTCATGGAAGCTTCATATGTATCATGTTATGATAAAAATAAAATCCCACAATGCTCATGGATTCTGGGGATTAACCACCCATGGGAGGACCATTCTGTAGTTTTGATCGTGATAGTTTCATAAACACAATCAATCAATAATCCCACATTTTCCTAGCTATGTGTGGGAAGAAAGATATAATGTAAGATTTTAACACCTCAAAATCATGTTGGGGAAGATACTTTCACTATAATTTGAAGACTAAATGATATTTTCTTCAACATACAATGGTTGTTAAGGGAAATGCAACAGTTTTGTATCTAGGAATAAATATGAGATTTACTAATTATAATGATATTTAATTTTTTTATCCCATTAACCTTGGTATTATGTACTAGATAAATTCACATATACCCCTTGATTGGATTCAGATTTTAGGAATCAAGATGGGAGAAGTTCACTTCTGAAACCACATCTATTATCCCAAAAGTAGGGATATTTGTCACCATAGTAATACATGATTAAAAACATTCATAGGACCCACGATATTGGGTAGGTTAAAGGTTGAAGTTTCCAATTCCAATTGAATTTATGATCTAGGGGAAAGGATGATGTGTTTTCTTAGTAATAATACTTTTTTACATGATTTAAAGGTTTTATTGATTTATTTTTCATCAGATATGAGGACTATAGAAAGGGTAACCCTATTATCTATGGTTTGAGAATGACTTGGGGTTAAATGGATGCTTCACCCATGTGATAACTAAGAGAGATATATAGGCCCCTGCCAATGTGTTACCTAGGAGTCCTAGATGGGGATTCACTAAGGTGATACATATGTGATAAGGATTATGATTCACCTAAGAGAGACCTTCTTGAGAAAATATGTTCTTCACCAATGTTTTAGTTGGGTAATTAAAAGATGTTTCTTGAATGTTAGATAAACTAGTAAACATCCCATGAGATATAATTTTCCCTAAACACCAAGGATCTACTTTGGTTTTTTGAATGGAATCATGCTTTTCTTGAGTTAGGGAGGGATCAATCGTCATATATTTTAGGACTAATGGGTATGTGGATCCTTGGGTATGTCATTTTTGGTTAAACCATATAAGATCTATATAAAATTGAATTTTGGAAATTACTGATTTTATTGTAATAAATGAGATCCACTAAGAGTTTTGTAGGAAGGTTGAGTACTTGGGTGAGAATAGCTATGATCCATCACCCTATCTTCCAAGACTGTGTTTTCATGAGTAGTATATATGTATAGGTGGATCATGAATCTAAAACTAGCATGAGGGGGCTATCTGAACAATTTTATCACACATGTAAGACTTGTGTGAGGGATTAGTTGTAAAGGTTACTAAAGGATGTTTCCCATGAAGGTTGAACATATGTGTGTTAGGTGATTATGACTATTGGTTACTTATATTTAACCTAAATGATATGTGATAAAGAGTTGGATGGGTGGTCTATGCGAGAACCCATATTCATTTTTTATTTTTTTTACTTCTGACAGCATTATCTTTTGACCTGTATTCTAGTTTGGGCATGATGAGTAGTGAAATAAAATATTAGAAAGAAATATACCCCATTTAATATGGTATATATTCCCTATAATGATGTTTTATTATGACAAAATGTTTCTATAAGGGCATCAAATGTTTATAAAGTATCAACACTATTTTATTTATAATTTTTAAAATTTCTGATGCTAATTATGTTAAAGGATCTCACCACCAATCAAGTAGATTGGGAAACATTTTTATGTTACTTATATCATTTTTGTCTGAGGAGTTGTGCAGTACATGAAAATATAAACTTTTTCATTTTCAGTAATGGAGATACAATCTTACTCAAATGTGAATATTTTAGTATACTTAGTACAAAATACAGACATATTTCTCTTCCATAACATTTGAAAACAATAATTATAAAATAATTTTTTTTCTTCAGGAAATCCATTATCCCATATAGAATATCCTTTTCATATAAAACATAGAACACTTCAAGCATTCTTAGAGAAAGGAATCCAAATATTGGTGATCTCAAATAATTATTAAGGGTTATGTAAAGGGGAAAATATCATGAATTAATACGAATTATTCACATGTAACAACATATAATTAAATTTAATTCCATTTAATAAATAAATTGGGAATAACATGGATGGAATAAATTAGGACCATGTAATTCCATATAAATAAAACCATTATCTTGAAAGCATAACATTGGATATTCTATCTAAAAAAATATTAACATGGAATTTCTATAACAAAATTCATAATGATGGAATTCAAATTATTGGATTTCATTACTATCAATATCAATCTTCAATATATTTACTATAAATATCAATCCCCAATAAATCTATTGTAAGTATAAATCCTCAATAATGACTAAATTTCTCATTTGAAACCAAATTGATTTGTCCAACTGGTTTGTCTCATGATACAAGTCAATAGGTTAAGTGATTATCATTAATTTGGCCCCAACGATAATTTTCAATGTTCATTTCATTCATAACATGAATGGGGAATCATAAACAACTAAACACTCATATTTAAAATATAAAATATAAAATGGGAATACATTCCTCAATCAATAAACCTTACCATAAACCTTCTAGAGTAATATGGATAATGGTCTCAAAATAGCACATCCATATAAATAATAAATATAATATCAAATAAAACATGTCCCAAGTGGATCATCAGTATAATAAATGGTTGATGTCATTAATGAATGGAAATACAATAATAATATCTTTATAATCATTATTATGGAAAATATATTTTAATTTTAAAAATCATTTTCTAAAACCATATATATTTTCAAAATAATTTTCATTATAAATAAACTTTAAAACATATTATTTAATCTTTAACATATTTCTTGGTAATGACATTAGAAAATTACATACATTCCATACACATTAATACAATTATTCCATTCACATTATTGATAAAATAAAAAAAGAGAAATGGGTTTAAAAAATAAAAAAGATTCTATTGATTTTTTTAATGTAAAAATGTGTAAAAAAATCATTAAAAAAATCTTTAATAAATGTTAAAAAAACTGAAAATATTTTTAAAAACATGGTGTTGGAAGGAAAACATATTTCTCACAAAATATGGAAATGATGTCAGAACTTCATAAAACATTATTTCAATTAATTTATGTACCAAAGAGAATAAAAATGGCACTATTACAATCAAATATAATTATTTACTCGATTATAAGAATCTTTAATAGGTATATTAGTAAATTCTCATGTAATATCCTTCAACTAATAATCTAGAATAAGTAATCTAGATTGGAATGTGACTATGAAGTAAACCTTTAAAATTTTCATAATTTTGACAGGGGGAAATAATCAACGAACCAATTATTGGTTTTAATGATAAATACACAAAAAATAGTCCAAATAAAACATAATGTGATCAAAATTAATTATATATAATATTCCAATGACATTATCAATGATGTATAAGATTAACCCAATGAATATAAATTGAATTATGAAATCCCATACTTCAACCTTCCTTTTGAATGAGAATTATTTATCCACTAGTACAGTGGTTTACAACTTGTTATTAACTTAAATAAGAAAAAATTAATATTTATAATTTCATATGTTATCCTTTTATAACATCTTATTTCATATTCATTAATAATCATTCATTACATTTATTGTCCCGGTTGTTATTGGCCTTGTTTTCTCATTCATTTTTCTTAATGAAAGATATAATTATTTTACATATTATATAGTTTCATCATATATTGAATATTAATCATATCATAATTGTCATATATTTACCTCAAAGTACCTTTTATAACCACTCATGATATATGATTATGAAAAATGAAGTATGTTACGATCATGAAGATGGTAGGTCGTACATATGTATGAGTAATGATTTAAATTTCTAGTGATCATTATATAAAGAATGAAAGTAATATATAATATTAAAATAATGATCATAATATCATATATAAAATATTATATAGTTATATATATCATCCATATCATGTAGTGATATAAATGGAGTCACAACACTTCGTGAAGCTGGTAGTACACATGTATAGAAATGATGTTATCATCATTAGGTGAGAGAAAAGAGAAGAAAGAAAATAAAAAATATTATATTTACATTATGACAAATATGTTATTATTATCCTAATAATGCCATTTATATGAAATATAATAATTAATTTTTTCCTTATTACCTTCCACATGTAGCATTAGTGAAGGATGAATAACCTCTCGTCACGAGGTTGTAGTCTGTCGTACACATAAGAAACATTATCATATATCTTTCATAATGAAATGTAAAAAAGATATATAAGATTTTATATCTATATATTAAAATATGTTATAAATATCATATATATATATATATATAATTTATATCCCTTATCATAACCATCTGTGAATGGTTGTAATGGAAAAATAAATGACATCAGTTCATGAGGCTATAGTCTACCTTACACATGATTTATTATTTCGTAACCCATTTCATGGAAGTGGATAGTGTTTTATATAATAAAATATTATGAAAAATAGATTTTTTGGGTGATTTTATGGTTAGTATATAATCATGGTTTCATATTAATTTATGGAGGTGGAGATAGAAATAAAATGAAAATTCTTACTTAGGAATGTTAACTACTCTTCAGTTATCCCCAATTGTTTTTCATTAAATCCTTCCTATGATGGATTTATAACCTATATAAAGCATAAATGATTAGATTATATCTGTTTGGAATTGATTTTATATAGTCTTCATTGAACCAAATAGGTATTAAGGTGTGAAAAAGAGAGTTGAGTGGTGACCTTTTGTTAGTGGGGGAGAGGACACACTTCGTAAAAAATATTTGAGTGCTAATAGGTTTTTCACATGTCATAGGTTTCAAAAATGGGACATTATCATAACATATATGTGTAATGGTCTAAATATTTTTCATCAAATAGATTTTAAATAATTTTATATGTTATTTTAAACCTTTTCATTTTAGTTTGACCCCTCATAAACCAATTTTAATCTTAACCATAATAATTAATATTTGCTAAATTCATTATAAATGTTGGTCAAAAATTAATTTTATATTATTATATGATATATATTATTACAATTCCAAATATTTAATCCAATTTTTTAAATTCAATTCTTGTAATTATAAAATTTTATTTCCAAATTTACCTCACACACGGGGTGAAAAAGCGTGTTTTCAAAGAGATACTTTTCAAAATATTACACTCTTTATATCAAAGGTCATTAGAAAAATGATTACATTGAAATTTTTTTGATTAATTTACATTAAATTGACATAATTTTATAGAAAAATAATTTAAAAATATAATTTAATGTTATAAATAATTCAAACGTAAAATAAATATTCAATTAAAATTTATTATTTTTCACTATTCTTTAAAAATGAACCTCTTTATAAAAATCAAAAAAGATTACCCTAAGATAATTTTTGTATACGAATTTCAAAAAATAATTTTATATCTTCATATAAATTTTCCATAACATTTAAAAAAATTTTAAATTATGTGTTGAATGCTAGATTAAAATGTCTTTTTAGAAAAGTACAGTTTTTATAAAATATTTATTTTTATTTTAAATGATTTATAATTTATTTATAATTAATTGATAGCTAATAAAAATGTGTAAAGTATATTTCTTCATAAGATAGTAAATGAAATTCTTAAACTCATTTCCAATAGCTATGGGATAACTTTTATATTAAATAATAATATTTATTATATATTATCGTTTAGTGAAACTCAGTTTTGCATGTAATGAATGATTTTGAAGAAAATCATCTTCTAATGTAACACAGAATAAAATTAGTGTTTTGTGTAATGAAAGAAATTTATCATATTAAATTAATAAAAAAGTAATTATTCTATAAGTTCTATAAGTGTTATATTACATTCTATGATTGGTTTTTTGTGTCATTCATGCAATCAAACACATTGTCGTTATTTTAGAATTTCATTGTGTTATATTCGCCCACCTTAAATAAAAAATTTCCTCACAATTTGAACATGATCTCAGACATAAAGGTATTTAAATTTTATTTTGATTTTATTAAAAACCTATGTTTTCAAAATAGTTAATAAAATGTCATCTTAATATGAGAGTTAAGGAAAGTCATAAAGTCATATGGGATGACACATAACTAGGATTATATGTTTGTGAACATTTGAGGAATGTGAATATATGGAGATAATTCATAAATAATTATATAGAATGATAGAGTTAATTGATTAAAATATGTTGAATGATCAATGGAAAGTTATATTCCTCAATGTGTATAAACCTATGATGAATTAAAATACCATGTGTTTTATCATATATGAATGTATTGAGATAACACTTTAGTTTCAATATCCTATTTCATAATGTTAATAACCTATTTTACTATCTAATAATATATGTAAATACACATAGTTTATATGTTTCTATTTCATAATAATAATTGCATCATTTAGTTGTGCTTCAATAAATTTATAATTCATCTCTTACTCTAATATCTGAAAATTAAAAAAATAATTTTTATGACTCGAGCTCAAAAATTACCTTTTATTAGATCTATAATCCATAATATAGTTACAATTATATCTTTCTATCTCTAAATATTTTCTAAATCCAACCTGGTTAGAAAAGGGTATCAATTTCTCATAAATCATTATATTTTGATATAATACATTAATATCTAAAACCTAATCTGAATTTCAATATAAACAATTTAATAAATGGTTAACCGTATTTCCCTTATAAAAGATTAATATCCATAAAATTATAGATAAGGTCACTAAAATTTCCAAAATGATATTATCACTAATCTCTCAAAAAACATGCACTTATTAATAATAATCACATACCAAGAATGTGAATACCTTCATCAGGTAATCACATGAAACAAGGTAATAACTTGAATTACCATAAAAACTTATTAGAATCCTTAAATATTCATCATTAATTGAATTAAACATAGATTATTAGATGTATTACATAAATAAAAAGGTGTTGTAAACTCCATTAATGACAGTATAAACTACATTGCCAACAAATCCACCATCTGTTCCAACATAGTCAACACTATCCAATTTTCTATATTTATATTATTCTCCTCTTTATCCCAATACCATTATATTATCATTATAAAACTATTAAGGGTTATCTTTCTGTCAATCATGGGTTTTTCATGAATTTAAACTTTCAGCTGAATTATTTTTATTGATCATCACTATTTTTTAACACATGATTTCAAATACATAATGAAAAAGTAATACAATACAATCCTCATATATTTTATAATTTATAAAAATAGGATATCATTGATAAAATACTCAAATGACTTAATTCTTGAATCAAAACGTAGGAACATTGATCTTCCATATTTCTATGTAGTAATAGAATAAGCATAACCATGATCCCTTATATTCGTTTTCAGTATAGCTAATTAATGATTGGGTCATTGATTTTCATAATTCTTTATCTCCTTATAGTTGGAGAATTGAAAATTACCATGTTTTTTATATTACTAGAAATCACAAGAATTCTAACCTTTATATCCAAATGTGTAGAAAACTATAATTCCATTCATGTAAGTACTGGACTATTTCTTTTCCCAATTATTACACATTGGAATTCCCTTATTTCCATTCATCCATTTATCTGTCCTTTTTCATGTCATCATATGCTTCTCCTTCTTCCCTTTAAATTCATAATTCGTAGAGAACTCATTCCCCCTCTTGTTTGAATATTATATTATTTCCTCATATGATGTGAATGTTTGTGAGAATAGTTCCCGTTGAATTACAGGTTTAATACCATCCAAGAAACAATCATTATTATCCTTTTATAATATGTACATTTATTCAGTTCCCATTCCTTATTCTAGGTACCATATCTAAATAATGGCATAAAGTAGATTAGATTATATCATTACAAGACATAATGTATGATCCCAAATCATCGGAAATACTTAACATAAATTTATTAACTTATGCATTAAAAATCACATAATCATACACATGGGTTCTTTGGTGATACGTCTTTTTCAAATCCTTTATAATGTTTTTTAATAAAACATTGAATTATCCAAAGAAAATTCCCTCATATTTGCAATGTAGGTGAATATTATGTCTATTTGTTGTACACCATGTGAGATCATGTAATGATTAATGTTACCTTTTCAATGTTATTACCCATAGGTACAAACGTTCTAGAACATTGTCCACTTGTAGTATTCATACATGGATACATTTTAAGGAAAACCACAAAACATCTACCTTACCAAAACATTTGTATGATCCCCTATATTTATCTTTCAATTAATTCAATGGTTTATGATACCTAATTTGTGTTCTATTAAATCTAGTTCTGAAGGTTTCAACTAAACATTCTATAATACCAAATATATCAACCTTGACCCCAATTTCTTGATGCCAATGCCTACTTTATTAAATTGGCCTAAGATACAAGTAATCACATCCCGAAGGTCTGAATAGTTTAGAAGTATATGAAAACTAGATACAGACTTGAGTCAGAAATTACATTAGAGAAGTAAAATTACATCATAAATTGTTTTCATGAATATCATTATTACCTCATGTATATCCTTTCATATCAAACAAAGTACACTTTATGCGATCCTTAGGAAAGGAAAACAATATGGGTGATCACAAATTTGTAGTAAGGGTTATGTATATAAAAATATATAATGAATAAATTATAATAATCTATATGAAAAGGTATTTCAGTCAAACACATTCCATTTAAAAAATTATTTTATAATAATATTGATGGAATAAATGATGACCAATTAATTCCATAAAAATAGTTACATGTACATAAAAACTCTACCATGAATATTATAACTCATCAAATAATCAAATAGAATATAAATAAAAAATTCATAATTATGCAACGTATAATATTATACATATAAACTATCAATATATATCTAATAGATGTTTATTATCAAGAACTATCCACATGATAGATAATTTCAAGATCTATCATCAATATAGTTAAAATATGTGGGAAGAAACCTATCTAATTTGGCTAACTAATTTGTATCATTATATGTGTCTATGCATAAAGGGGATATCATAGAGTGGTCCCCAACCCATCACATACTATGTTTGTTTCATTTTTCATTTGAATCATATAATCATATAAAATATAAAAAATTTTATTTAAAAACTGGCATGAAAATGTAAATAATTTCCTTAATAAAAAAACATAATTGTAAACCATCCCATGTAATATGGATAACGGTATAAAAATACAATATCCGCTATTAGAAATATCATAACAAATCAAAGGAATTAATAGGGTTAAAATCAATACTACATTCTCTGAGTGTATCATAAATACTATGAATGGTTGATGTCACTGATCAATAGAAATACTGTCACAAGAACTTTAAAAACATTCCCATTGAAAATATATTTTCATCTTTAAAATCTATTTTTGGAAAATAATTTTTTTCAAAATAATGTTATTTTTAAGTACACTTGAAAACATGTAATGAAGTATTTAAAAAAAAATTGTGATGGAAAATTTTGTACATTCCCAAGATGATAAAAAAGTGACCTTGTTCACATTTCATTAAAAGAAACACATACATTGTTTTGAAAATGAAATAAAATTAATTTCATTTTTTTAACTAAAAATGATTAAATATCAAATAAATAATTAAATTTTAAATATTAGAATAGTTTAAAACATTTTTAGAAAACATGGTTTTGGAAGAAAAATGTATTTCTTACCATAGAGAGAAATGATGTTGGCTTTTCATAAACCAAATTCTCAATTAATATATGTATCATTAATGAGAAAAATGGTACTATTAATTGATAATATCATCAATAATCATAGGGGGATAAAATGAAAAGTGTTTTTTAAATGGTCATATAATTTCATTCAAATTATATTTAAGAATAAACACCCTCGATTAGAATGAGATTGTGAAATAAACCATTAAAATAATCATAATATTGATGTGAGAAATAATCAATGAATAAGTTTTTATTTTCAACTATAAATACAAATAAACAATTCTATATAACACACAATTTAATAAACATTACTTATATACATAATCTTAGATTTATATAATCGATTATATAGAATATTAACCCAATGAACATTATTTCAATTATGAAATCACTTACCTCATGCTTAAATTTTATTTAATGTTTTATAAAAACATGTATACTGATTTTTTACATGTTATTAACTTTTAGAATAAACATATTAATATTATTTATATCATATATTATCAATTTATAACATATTATTACCAATTTATTAATTATCTTTCATTATTTTCATTATTTTGGGTGTTGATTGCAATATTTTCTCATGAGTGCTTCATTATGAAGGATCTAGTTATTCCAACTATTATATAGAATAATAATCAAGAGAATAATTATCATGAAATATTTATAATATTTTTAAATCAATTTTACATTTAAAATAAATCATAAAATATTTTTTTGAAAAATTAAGATCATTACAATCAAAGAGATGGACATGCCGTATGTAAACTAGAGTAAAGTTTCCATTTTTCAATAATCATTATTTAAAGTATTTAAGTAAAATATAATAATTATAAAATTATTATAATATCATATATACTATAAATTATAGTTATATATATTATCCTTGTGGTGTGGTGATGAAAAAGGAGTCACATCGCTTTGTGAATGCGACAGTCCACACATACACAAACAATGTTTTCATATTTAAGTGAGATGATAGTTTAGAAAGAAAATGATATATATTATATTAACATAATGACCAATATTTCTTTAATATAATAAATTTTCATTCATATAATATATAATCAATAAAAGTATCCATAATACTTTCCGTGTGAAGCATTAGTGAAAGTTGAATCACATATCCTTGCGAGGTAGTATTCTCCCATACACACGAGTGGCGGTATAAAATCTCTTATAAAATTTAAAATAAATAATATATATCATATAAAGAATATAGAGGTATAAATATATTTTAAATATCATATTTTTATATTATATTCATCATCATACCCATCAATTAAAGGTGGTAATAGAAGAATGAATGACATCTGTTCGCAAGCTTGTTGTCCGCTTTACACACCAATGATGATTTTGAAACCCATTTGATAGAATTGGAGATGGTTTTAACTCATGAATGTTTTATAAAAACATTAAAATTTAAATAATATACCAATTTAATTATATAATCCATGTTTAACAATACTTTATGTAGGTGATGAAAGGAAGAAAACGCTCACTGAATAGTGTTAACTTTTATTTGGGAGTCCTCAAGTTTTCACTAAATCCTTCCTAGGATGGATTTCATAAAAAAAATATGAATTAAAGGATGGTTATAGAGCCTTTGGGATGTTACTCGATAAAGTATTTTATGAATCAAAAATGTGTAATGGTGTTATCTAGAGGGGATGGGGGATGACCTTTTGTTAGTAGGGAAAAGGATAGACATGGTATTTTGGAAATGAATTTATTGCCTCCATGTTTTTTCATGTGACATATTGTCCAAAATGGGTAATTACTAAAACATATATGTGTAAAGGTATAATTACTCCTATATAATTTTTTTTAGTCATTTTATTTTTTATTTTATCGGTATTTTCTTGGTTTATCCCTCCAATATACCCATTTTTTCTTCCAAATGGTATATAATATTTACTCCATTAACTATTAATTTTGGTGAAAAGATAAATTTAACATATTAAATATTATAAATAAAGATTATTCCAATTATAGAATAAATTTTTAGAAATTAAATTCACTTATCTGTAAAAATTTAATGTAAAATTAATCTCATAGATGTGATGAAAATATAGGATTTTAAAGATAATTTTTTTTAAAAAATTTAACGTTTTTATTTATAAATTCAAAATGAAAATTGTTCCAATGTACTAAATTTTATTAATAGATCTAAAATTGAAATAACGTTTCCTTAAAACCAATTTAAAATATTATTTATGATTATAAATACATTAAATGAAAATAAAATTTCAGAGTAAAATTAAGTATTTTTTAAAATTCATCAAAAATTAAACTTCATGGAAACATAAAAAACATTCTACATAAGATATTTTTTTTATATCTATTTCAAAAATTATGTTTTCTCTAATAAAATTTCTAAATGTTTTTAAATAATAATTTTAATTTCTTTTCACAATGTGTTATTAAACCATCTTTTAGAATAATATAGTTTTTAGAAAGTATTTTATTTTATTCTAAAAAATTTTTATTTAATTTAAAAAAATTATATATAATAAACATGTATAAAATTTATATTTTTATAATTTAAGTAATAATATTTTTACCCCCCACTCCATAGCTATCCGATAATTTTCTTATTAATTAACAATATTAATATTATGTTTTAATTTTGTAAAACATGGCCTTGCATTTAATGATAGATTTGGAAACTCTCATTATTTCATGTAACAAAAGATAATCTCAATGTTTCATGAACTGAAAGGTATTTAAGATAATTAAATTATTTTAAAATAAATATATTTCAATTTCTCAAGGTATTTTATTCCATTTTTTTCTTGGTGTTTCAGCACATAAATCTTTTCAAATAAATATTCCTTATTGTATAATTATGGGGTGTTATAATCGGTCATGTATAAAATTTTATGGTATGAATGATTTCGAGGACAACACCATATGTGGTGATCAAGGACCATTAGTATGAATATAATGGTTTTTAAATATTGAATTAATATTTTCTTCCTTTTAATAGCTTATACTTTTAAGGTGATTGTAAATGTATAGTTATATGAAATTACAAAAATATAATGGTTAGAGAAACCTTTAAGGGGGAACATGATTGAGAATCTCAACTCCAATGGTTTTGAAGACCGTTTTTATCATTAATTTTATCATAAAATTAGTATAACTATGGTCATAGATTTTCAAGATATTCAATATTGACATAACTCTATGATAAAATATACAATATATTATAAAGAGTTAGTTTATTTTTAATTGTTTCATGTTTAAAATGAATATTTGAAGTTGATATATTTTTGAGACCTGATATGTTGTTAAGAATTAATGTTTAGTTATCGTAATATATTGATATGTGTAAGATCTAGGATTTTAGAATATGGTGAGGAACCTTTTATTTCGAGTCTAATACACTGGATTTGACCTAATGTGAGTACCTAGTAGAGTCCCGGAAAAAACATGTGTTTCTTTGGATTGTGCAAAGGTATGATCCCACGATTTTTGATATAAGAAGATATGTTTTATGGTTAGTATATACCAAGCCTCATAGGGCACATGGGTTTAGTAAACTATTAGTTCTGGTCCAACCCACTATACATGGCTACATTATTTGAGGGAATTATTTAACCAGTGATGCACGCCCATGTGAGGGATATGTTGTTTTTAACAGATGATTAAAATATGGTTGATGCATAGATTTTATAACCATGCACCATAACAATGAGATATGTGTTTTTGTAAAGTGAAGGTTGAATGGTTGGTGCATAGTTTGTCCTAATGTGCATCCAAACCTTATGACCCAATGTTTTGAGGAAAAATTTACATTTTCCATTAATTAATTTATGTGTTAACCCAATTCTAATTTTTATTTTCTCCATTTATATAAAAATTTATTTCCACTCTCATTGATATTCTCAAGCCTAAATCTATTCTATGATATATTATCCTAATCTGGACTCTGATCCTTTGATTTTTAGCCTCGATGGTTCCACACTAGTGAGATCTATATTACACTTGCACATTTTTATTTTTTCCTTGTTATTGAAAACAATATTTTGGTGTAGACACTTATTCCATATTTTAAATATATTCTTTTTTCATCCATTTTCATCTAATCTAGAAAAAATAAAAAATTAGTATGAAAATACTGTTCATTTAACAAGCAAAGTAATGTGGTCTTGTTCTTTTCCCTTAATATTTGGATGTTCGTATATATGTAGTTTTTCTTTGCACTAGAATGATGTATCCACAAATAGAAATTTAATTGAATTTTAAACTGATTTAATGTTCATTATCTACATTTTCTATGAGACCCATTGAGGTGTAATTATATGTTAATGACCTAGAATTTGAACCACCTCTTCGGTGTGATGAAAAATGGAATTGAACCGCCATTGGTGGCCCCTTTTTCATGGGATTCTACATTAAGGTGTAGTCTTTTACCCATTGTATTAGGGATGGATAATTAATTGATTGAAATGTTATTTTAAATGAATGATGGTAAAAGGAAATGTAATTTGAGGTCCCCATGCCTTCAAACATTTCTTTTTCTTGTTTATGATTGAAACATATTTTATAATTAGAATGGAAAATTTAAAAATATTAGAAATATTAATAGGATGATAGGCCTTCTAAGACTATTCCTTATTTAGAACCATGTTCTATGTTTATTTAATTGATCATAATGGTGATTACAAATTTAATTAAATATTTTTCATATATGGTATGGTCGTACTACAGACCCAAGAACATTATTATTGACATTCCTAAAGTGGGAAATGGGTTTCATCTTGGGATATCCATAGATGTAATATTTTTCATACAATAATAAAATGAGAATAAATGTTTTATATTCACCTTGGGAGACATATGCGTTCCTTTATGAATTTATTTGAATGATTCATTTGGTAGTTGGATTATACACGCCAGAGTGATACTTATAATCTTTTCATA
The DNA here is from genome assembly GCA_963277665.1 of Viscum album. Classification (NCBI taxonomy): domain Eukaryota; kingdom Viridiplantae; phylum Streptophyta; class Magnoliopsida; order Santalales; family Viscaceae; genus Viscum; species Viscum album. The sequence goes on along the minus strand of OY728155.1, from coordinate 208,773,499 downwards.
TATTGCTAATGATAGACATAAGATGACATAATATTATATGATCAAGTGATACTAAGACTCCTTGTGGACTTTAATGGATGAAATCAAAGATTAAATCTTATCATTTATACTATGAGTCACACTTGGTATCCATTTTATCGACTTCCAAAGATGGATTCAGTGAGCGGTGAATTTTTATCACACCTAGAGCAATACCAGGATAAATTTAATGAATTCCTAGGAACTTCTTATCGGGTGTTTAGTCCATTATATACTTCGAGCGATACATGGGCTCCAACATAACAAATACAATGACCAGTTATGGTTACTTTTAATTGAATAAAAATTAAATGATAATTATGATTCATCTTTTAAGACATTGAAAAATCATGGATTTGATTGGAGCCTTATACTTTATTGATGGGATTATTTTACTCATAATGTTGGATATGATACATGGGGACAGTTGGGTTATGATCCAAGTACCAAAAAATAAAAAACAATTACATCATGACTAATTGATTACTCAAATACAGTTCGACTTAGGCTACATAAGGTAGCAGAGGACAGGTGTTCCATGCGAACCCAGGCCTCTATGAGTTATTTATATACTACACTTCATTTTCATTTTTATTATTACCTGCCCATAGATTATTTTATATATTCATTGATTGGATGATATAAGATAATTTTTTAGGTCACCTAATGTGTTTACTTCAAACCCTTATCAGGGTGCCTTTATAGTACCCGAATGGACTTCATAGATGCAGGTAGGGATAGGGGATAGATCCCACTTAATAGTGGGTTATTTATAATTAGATAGATGAATGGTACCATAAGATTGGGCTATGGATCAAGATTCTATCTAGTGATAGATCCTTTTTGGAATTTTTGGTATTCTAATACATGCATTTTATTGTATATTTGTTTCTATGTATTTACCTATATTTTGAATAGTATTACATGATCTATATATATATATATGAAATTTATTTATTTGTTTACCTGGTTATTTATATGATGGATGTTATTCATCCATATATCTGTTATTCATATGTTTCTACTATTTATCGAAATATTATTATACCCTTGTGATAAACTCTTATCCAAATGATACAGTATCCCCATTGTTCTACCATAGACAATAATTACTCATCGATAGCCACTCGCATACGGGAAGGCACTTTTGATGCAATGTTTCAAACTAGGTTTGGTTACTATAGATTGAACCAATTTTTGGATATTACAATGTGGTGTCATTATATTATCTCCATTTTCTTTCTATATTGGTATTATACATGAGACTTGGATGTAACCAAATATGAGTTTGAACATGTTCATTGGAGTAGCTTACCCATGTATTTTAAAATGCTAAAATTCATCGGATGGGATATGGTTTTCATATTGTTTCCTATTATAATGGATTTAATTTCACCATTGGGTGATCTAAATGATGAATAATGTTTCTTATGATTAATTATTTGTTCCCTTATCCTGGTAAGGTAATTAAATATTTCATCATGCATCACTATAGGCACTTTGGGATTTACATGTCTTACAATATTCCACACCAAGTTTATATTACTGAATGCATTTCATACATCATGTTAGGTTTCTTATTGTTGTGGCCTTGTAATTCTGTTGAAATTTCATGAATCTACATCAAATATTTCGTTTTATAATTAAATGGGCACCACATTCCAATTTTTAAGGGGTATATTCCCTTATAAATTTGATGTGGTGATTCATATCATTCACGCTCTTATTATAACTTTAATATAAATTAAAATGAAATTAAATGAATTAGTATCATAAAATTAAATGGTAACCATTAAAATGAGATAAAAATTACAATTTATGTGCATTTCTCCTCTAAAGATTGATATTAACTCTCTATATACTAGGACATTGGTCTTATTTAGAAGACCATTACTCTGAACCAACCTCAATTGTGATTAGTAACTTAGGTCACTTTCTTTTCGTATGACTTGTATATTTCCTAGACCTCGATCTTAGTGGATGAAGGGGAGTGTGATTATTATATTAGAAGGATTATACTTATCCCATTCTTTGATCTGTGATGTCAGTTATTGTTAGATCTTCTATTGATATGTGTGTTTGGAATTTGTAAATACACTCCACCATGATGTTCTTGAGTAGTTTTCCAAGTGGGTGATTATGAACTTCTTTAAATGGTGTTGGGATAAAGGTCTCCAATAAAACCTCCTTTAGTGTCTCTTTAAACACATCTAGTTGTAATAAATATGAGAAGTGATTCCCAGATTTAAGATGTGTTCCTATGCTTTAGGAAAACAATTCAGGGCGCACCACGACCTTCCATAGTTATAATAGAGTCTATGTGTAAGTTCTAGTAGAAGCATAGGCCCATGTCTTCAAGGGATGTGGGATCATAGGATATGGAGTCCTAGATAGAGTCCTTTCTATAAATGTTTTAACATCTTGAGAGACCATTTGAGAAGATATTGGTGGGATCCATATACATGATTCAAGATTCCACCAAGATATGGTGGAATGTCATTACTCTGATGGATCATCATTAATATATGTCTTGGAGGTATTTTTATAAGGTATTCTATGACTATTTCATTCCTGGCATGTTGAGGACAAATAATGTTTGAGAGTTGATGAACCTTGAATATGTCACATTATTAGTCATTGACTATTCAACCCATTTTACAGAGCTCTAATTTTTCACATCTAATTTTTAGGTGTTGTGTTTTTTAACACCTTGAAAGTTGAGGATGGTATTAGGTATGAAATCATATTTTAGGTTAATTTAAATTGTCTTACTACCAAATCTGGTATAGTTAATCAGGTGCTTATCAAAGAGTGAAACCAGAGAGATGTTGGGGGTGTGATCAAGCGAGGTTCAACCCCTTGATCTATAACTAAATTGACCAGTAGTAGGAATAATCATCTTGATCTTTCAAAAATTGATATTCGTAGCCAGTGTACATACTTAGGTATGTAGGTGAGGTTTTATCAGTGTAGTAAACTGGGATAATAAATAACTCACTATATAGAAGACCTAGCAGAATGCCGCTATTGGAAAAATATTGTCCATCTATAGTGCTTTGGGGACCTTTTCCTCTAATATCTTGTGAGATATGGTCTTGACCGACTATATGTTTAGGAGTGGGGTCAATATCTTCTCATTAGGTAGAGGGAGATAATGTATGGATGGACAATCAAGTCGAGGTGGTGGTCATGGATGAGGCAGCCAAACACCATATTTTTAGTGAATGTAGAGAGGAATAAAAGAATATATCCATGTTATATCACATAGAAGTGGATCGCTCCGTATATATGAATTCAAAAAGATAAATGGGGTTCAACACTTAGGGCCCTCTATTTGGATATGTATTGTCCTAGTCACTACAACTAAAGAAATTCATTTGTTGGTATAGGTGCTTCTTAAAGTTTCATATATTTTCCCATTTTGGAGATCTGTTGGTATGATGTTCATTTATCCAGTGGTGTGATGACACTTCATACTCAATTGGGGATTTAATTGGATAGTGTATGTCAGTTTAGAGTGTTCTTCCTTGAGGTAGGTTACTGCCACTTTATTTGGGATCTCTTTTTCCTTGCGATGATGGGGTTTGAAATCATTCTCATGATGGTATGGTTTCTTACCTTTGATGATTACATTGATTCCGATCATTGAAGGGTGACCTTCTCATCACAAGAGGGTGAGAAGCTTATTCAGACTAGTAAATGGGATTTTAAAGCGAGATGAGTTGAACATAAGTATTTTGGGGTTATTGGCTCATATCTGGATGATCAGGGAACCTGTTAGGAAGAATCCATTTTATTGGTTGACTGTTTAAATAAAATTTTCCTTGATTAATTTTTAAGACAAACTACCTAGGGAGAGCTAGGGTTTTCCATCAATATAGTTCTTGGAGATGAAATATTAACCATTCCACCATACATGAAATCTACTACTGAGTTTTAGGTGATCAAGAGTTAGCTAGAGGAATTGGAAGAAATGGGTTTTATATGACCCAATACTTCTCCATGTGGTTCACCAGTTATTTTCACTTTGAAGGAAGATGACACCCTAAGGAGTTTTATAGATTACCAAAAATTGACAGAGTTTATAGTTAAAAATGGGAATCCCTTATATCGAATATATGATCTCTTCAATCATCTCTATATTGATTAGGGTTTTTAAAGTATGATCTTAGACCAGGTTATCTTTACATGCATGTATGAACTACAGACACACCTGGTATAGTTTTTTGTGGTCTATATTAGTATATGGGTTTGTCAATTGATCTTATAGACATGCTATCTATCTACATAATAGTGATGAAATAGTTCTCCAACATTATCAAGATTCATTTTGTGAGCTATTCGTGGACTATATCTTGTTCTATTCTCACACCCAATATTCCAACGCCAAAAATCATGAGATAATATTGGATATAAAGAGTGAGGGTCTTCTATATGATAATATTACAATGTTCCACATCTATAAGGATACAATTCAATTCCTGGGTAATAATTTCTTAGAGATAAGAGTATCAGTTGTCCTAGAGATAATGAGAGGCCTAGTTTTCTGGTAGTATACCATGTCTATCTTTGATATATAGAGTTTCTTAGAAATTTATTGATATTATAGGAACATCATTCAAAACTTATCACACATAGAATCATATATTATAGGATTAGATACGAATGTATGAATTCTAAATGTTAATATGCCTTGGAGACATCCTTTTAGTAGCTGAATGGGTGACTTTCTTTATTACCTAACCTAATTCTTCCAAATAAGGGTAATATCTATACAATATATTGTGTTGCATAAGGTATCATGTAAGGATATAATTTTATGTGCGGGGAGTGAGATTTGGTTTATGAGTTCTATTAGTTGAGATCACATGGGGGAAATTACATAACACATTACCTTATTCTATATTATGTAGTTCATTCCTTCTGAAGATGGAGGAACTATATACTTGGAGAATTTTTTTGAAATACATGGACTAAAAAGGATTCCTGTATTTATTTACATAGTGTTACTTGAATATTAGGTGAAAATATGGGTTGAATACCTTAAGTCATTTAACATTGAGATTTCTTATACACCTATAATGGGAAATAAAATTTTCTATTCACTAAGAATGAGGAATTAGATACATGCAGTTTAAGAGGCCAATAATAAGTAGAAGCTTATTGTTTCATTCTCACATATGCACCTAAAAGTGTATGAAAGTCATAGGATGAAATTTCTCTCATATTATGTAGTGACTTCCACGCATCTAGATATATTTAGGATGATATAATTATCATATTCCATGGTCTTGGTCATCTGGGAGAGAATTGCAGGTGATGACCCACCTCCTAGTGGGATCCTTGGTGAGGATGAGATCCTGTGCATCCATATATGTGTCTAGTTTCCCAATGATATATTGGATGAGTATATGTGATATTACAACACCTATTTATGGGCTGTGAATCCTAGTATTACCACGATGTAAAAAGACATTCACTATCAATACTGGTGGTCAGTGATAAAATGGGAGATATTTAGTTTTTTTACATGAAGTGACACATGTCAGTGGGTGAAGGAAGGACACTAACGACCAACTTTTATTTTATAACCATAACATATTCATGGGTAAAAATGGGATGTTGTCACCATGAATTTTATTATAGGACTTTCAAGATTATCTTAGGGCAGTGACATCATGTGGGTGATCATTGATAGGTTGACAAAGATCACCCATATTCTACCTATTCAAAGGAATCCTTCAATGGATGAGCTCAAAAGGCTTCATGTTCTAAACATCACATGCATCCATGGGGTTTCAATTTCTATCATATCAGATATATATTCATTATTCACATTATATTTTTAGTAGAGGATACAAAGCATACTTGGTTCATATATACTACGGAGTACAAACTATTAACCAAAGACTGATGTTCAGTTTGAGCATATAATATAGGTTTTAGAAGACATGATCCTGGAATGTGTCATTGATCTATGAGGTTATTTGGGGATACTATTACCTCTCTCAAATTTCACTTATAAAAAATCTTCTATGTGACTATACTGATTAATTATTATGAAGATCTATATGGTAGTTTGTGTCATTAACCACTATGCTGGTGAGTGGTAGGAGAGGCAGTGTTACTGGTCCTATTCTCAAGCATGAGACTTTATAGCAGGTTTAGATTACCAGGAATCTTATGTCTATGTTTTATTCTAGAAAAAGTCTTACTTCAATCATTGATGTAGAAAAATAGAGTTTGAGGTGGGTAGTCAGGTTTTCATTTGAGTTTCACATATATTGGGGTATATAATGATTTAGAAATAAGGGAAGCTATTTCCTTTTTTACGTTAGTCCCTTTTATATTTTGGAGAGAGTTGGGCTGGTGGATTGTCAATTTTAGTTATCTCATGGGTATCAGACCATGCATGATGTATTCTACTTATCTCATCTATTCTGATATCATTATTATATAATGTATATTATTCAGCCTATTGAGGATGATTTAGAGGTAGATGCATCATTTGTGGAGCATCCAATCTATGTTTTTTGTCATGGAAGGAAGGTTCTCTAACATCCCTCTATTTCTATAGTATAACTGTTTTAGAAGAAAGGTTGGGTAAAATAAAAAGACATAGAAGGGGAATGTTGACTTATATACCCACTGGCCAAAATTATTCATAGGCGATGCATGAACACCCTTGGAAGAAAAATTCAATGATGAATTTCCTTAAGGGGGAAAGATTGTAATATACAGGCTTCAATTAGGCAAGAAACCTTATATTCTTGGTCAAATTCATTGGTTTTATCATAATTATAGTTCCTAGTATAGTCATAGAGGAATCATGGGTGTTTTTGGCTTGTAGGGAGCCCAAGGCATAAGATTTTGTGGGAGAAATATGGGACTTATGGTTATTAGAAACCATGAATCCAAGGGTGCACTATTTGTGTAAACCATGCGAAGTGGTCCATATCACTCTCCAGGGACGCACGATTTGAGGAAATAGTGAAACTAGGGTTCCAATACCATGAAGAGGCTAAATTTGTTTTAATAGAGTCTTAAATTATTATTGGAACATAGTTTTTAAAATTTTTACCAGGACCAAGCGAGCTGGGTTCAGGGACAGTGAAGGGTAGATGGTTAGTGCACAGTTTTTCCAACTATGCTACCAATCCATGTGACCCAGTGTTTTAATTAAAAATTACCAATTTTATATTACTTAATTTATGTTTTATTAGTCCCTACCATTTCATTTTATATAGCCATGGGCACCATTTTTCTTCTCTCACTGAGATCCTCAAGGCCCAAACATATGCTGTGGTATAACATCCTGATTCGATCTCTGAACCTTCCGTTTTTGATGTCATCGGATTTGCATCGTTGATTTATTTATTACTCTTATATCTCTCATTATTTTACTTTTCATC